>CM057350.1:153272472-158072472 GCA_030015575.1 Agapanthus africanus
GCACATATGACAAAAGTTAGCTAGTGCCCAAATCTCTAAACCTCAAGAGTTGCAGATAAGCATAAAGAGCAATGCCCCAATAATCTTAATGAGTGATAAAGAATGAATGATTATATATATATATATATATATATCTTGTTTCTAAGAGCAATTAAAATAGATCAAAAATCTTGAAATAAATAACTAATGATTATTCTATCACACCAGTCATGCATTTTACTGCAGCAAATCGGCCTATGATAATCAATCGATGCGTGCTCACCTTCAACCTTTAGGTAGCTGCAATGTGACCTTGATGAGAGAGAGAGAGTGAGAGAGAGAGAGAGAGAGAGAGAATTAAAGAAGGAGAGGAGAAAAGAGAGTGATATAGGGTATAGAAAAGAGAAGGCCCCCCTCCCTCCCTTTCAATTGCGCGTGGGTGATGGAATGAAAAGCCTGACGTCACCTTCTCACCCTACACAAAAAAATACTTTCTTTTTTTCTCTCTCTCTCTATAGTTCTCATAACTCTACCACCACCACCACCTCCACCACCATTCTTTGTTAGCTAGGGCCACCATTTGCAAGCTTATCATACAAGCCTCTCTCTCTCTCTCTCGGTTTGCTACTATATTATCCTCATCTTAATGTTTGAGTGATGATAGATAGATAGATAGATAGACAGATAATTGGCTTAAGATTGTTAGTTTTGGGAAATGTGCAAGCAGAGCACAGCCCGAGATTTAAGCATGCACTACTACAATAAGGGGTTGCCCCTACGGTTAAAGATATCCGTACGGACAACATTTTATTGCCCCTACGGATTAATCCGTAAGTCCCAATGGTTGTTCCTACGGTGTACTACGTTTTAATTTAGAAATATTAAAATGTAATTTGTTGTTTGGCCCTACGGAGCCGCAAACGAAGGATCTACGGATTAATCCGTAGGGGCATTATATGGGTTATTTTATATTAAAAAAAACCCAAAAATTTCCTCTTTCTCACAACTTCCTCGCTCTCACATTCCGCGCGCGCCTCGTCGCCACCGCACTCCCACGTACGCCTCGTCGTCCCCGACATCACCGTCAACTTCCTCGTCGACATTAGGAACTCTCGCGTCGCCGATTGCATCATCGACCATCTCCGTGTGCGCCTCCATCGCCTGCCAGCTTAGTAAATTTCTTATTTTTACTTCTAATTATGCATTTATTTCTGTTTTTGTTAATTATTGGGTTGCTACTTGGGCTAGGGTTAAGGTTCAGGGTTCGGTTAGGGTTCAGTTTAGGGTTAGGGTTCGGTTCAGTTAAGGTTAAGGTTAGGGTTAATTAGTTGGGGTTAGGGTTAGGGTAGGACTTGGGCTAGGGTTAGGGTTAGGGTTCAGTGTATGGTTAGAGTTAGAGTTAGAGTTAGGGTTAGGGTTCAGTGTATGGTTAGAGTTAGAGTTAGAGTTAGGGTTAGGGTTAGGGTTCAGAGTATGGTTAGGGTTAGGGTTAGGGATTGGTTGGGGTTTTGGTTCAGGGTTAGGGTTAGAGGCTAGGGTTAATTTGGGTTTAATTACATAAAAATAGATAGGGTTAATTGGGTTTAATTGGTGATAATTTGAAAGGGTTAGGGTGTTGATTATGGTTAATTAGGTTAATTTGGTAAATTGGGTTAAGTTTGGGTTAATTAGGGATAATTTGTGTTAGGGTAACGATTATAGTTAATTGGGGTTAATTAGGTTAATTTGGGTTACTTTAGAGTTAGGGTTTAGGGTGCACCAGTTCATTCAGTAGTATACTCGATGATAATGTAAAACGTACAAGTTTACCTTAAAACGCAAGAAAAATTTATTCTAAACTAAAAACTTCGAACCCTTAATAACGAAACGTAAACGTAAAAACTTATTCAAGTTAAATGTTCAAGTTAAAACCAATATATGATACTCGATGATAATATGAAACTTTCATATTCTCATAGATACTCATATATGAAAATCAAAGCGCGACTTAGCCCCCGTCTATCGGTTAACATACGTTCGATATGCGTCGTGATATAAGAACTATACGAAGATTGTTAAATATCGGACGGTATAGTTTCGGTACTAACAAACCGTCGTATAGTCTATGTGACCGAGAAGATTCAATCGTATGATAACCGATAGATTTGTCCAGTGTGGACAAGTTTGCGAATGTATAAAGCAAACACCTGCATTCACTTGTGTTTTTCATCCGTTTCGAGTTATTTCGTCGGTACTTTTTCCGGTGGTTCTCCGTGTATAAAGATAGATTAGATATTCATTTCAACGTTATTTTCACAGCTTTGAAATGATTATCTATTTTATTACAGTGTACTCGGAGAACAGCGGGGAGGTTGCTGCCGAAATTTACTCGAAACAGTTGAAAGCACAAACGAATGGGTGTCTGCTCTATACATTCTTTATGGGATAGAAGGCCTTACCCCCCGACAGCCGAAATACACACATACAACACGAATACACAACAAACGCACACACAGCACATACACACTAACAACCCTACACTTAAGCGAAATCATAAATTGAAACACACATATATAGAATACAACTCATACATGAGTATCCTCAAATCTAACTTTGTTTATCGATAATTTATTCTTTTCAACGACAAACGCACCACACAAAAGCACATACACGGATTTTCTCCTTTGTCAGTAACTATCCCATTCTTAGATTTCTCAATATAGTCATCATAACCTACAATTTATATGTTATACAGTCTAACATGGCCCATGAGTACATCAGAGTTAAGGACTGGATGTATGTGGATTGGCAATAACTTATGTAACCTAAGTTTGTCGCAGGAGTTGCTGCTTTTTATTGAATTTGCACGCGCACATAATAAGATTAGTGTTTAGAGAAGATTCTCTGCCCGTGTGATAGATGTGGGAATAAGTACTGACAGAAAGTAGAATTTGCAGAGCTTCATATCGTTAAACATGGTTTTACTAGCCTTTATACAACTTGGCTATATCACGGGGAAGGAGAAGAAGACAGTAATGCGGTAGAAGAAGAAGGAGAAGACGATAATGCGGCAGAAGAAGAAGGAGAAGACGGTAATGCGGCAGAAGAAGAAGACGGTAATTTCTTTTCAGAAGAAGAAATGGAGGATATGGTAGAGGCTGCCCTAGGTGAATCTATTCGTACCGAAAATGACATTCTTTCCGGTCAAGGACCGCGTGCGGATAAGTATGAAAATTTCTTGAATGATGCTAGAAAACCAATTTATGAGAATGCAAAGTATTCTACCCTCTCATGGTTCGTCCAACTTTTCCAGATTAAGTGCCTAAATGGATAGAGCAACAAGTCATTCATAATACTTCTTTCGTTCTTGAAAGATTCTATACCCCCGGAAAATTAATAACGTGCCCGACAGCTGGTACGTAGCCCAGAAGATGATGTCTGATTTGGGTCTGAAGTGTGAGAAAATTCAAGCATGTCCTAAAAATTGCGTGTTGTACCGGAAAGAAAATTCAGATTTGAAAGAGTGTCCAACATGCGGAGAGGCCGGGTATAAGCCGAAAGATTCTGATAAGAAACCCGATATACTTGTCAAGATAGCACGGTACTTTCCTATAACACAGAGGCTGCAGAGACTATTCAGATGCAAGAAAACAGCCGAGGCAATGATTTGGCATCACCGTGCTCCTCCAAGTGAAGATGGAAAAATGAGTCATCCAAGAGATTCACCGGCATGGAAGGATTTCGATAGGAGGCACGAAATATTCAGTAGCGATTCTCGCAATGTCAGGCTCGGACTCGCTAGTGATGGCTTCTGCCCATTCAACTATATGGCTGGAAGTCACAGCACATGGCCCGTTGTAATGATAGTTTATAATCTGTCGTCTTGGTTGGGTATGAACCAATCATACTTTATGATACATCTTCTTATCGACGGACCAAACTTACCGGGAAACAATATCAACGTCTATCTCCGACCTCTGATCGATGAGTTAAAATCTTTATTCATTGATAGTGTAGAGACTTACGATGCAAACACAAATACAACCTTCATACTGCGTGCGGTTTTAATATGGACAATTAATGACTTTCCTGCGTATGGAATGCTATCAGGTTGGTCTGTACATAGTCACAAAGCATGTCCTTATTTCTATCAACATACAACATCGAAATTCTTGAATTTTAGCAGGAATGTTTGTTATTGCGGCCATCGATATTTCCTGCCTCTAGACCACCCCTACAGGTTAGACACCGTTCACTTTGATGGTCATCAGGAGCTTCTTGGACCTCCAGCCCCATTGTCCGGAGAAGACGTGACTGCTCAGTGGGATGGTTACGATAATGTGACCTTCGGGATGGATCCGACAAAACAGGTCAAACCATCATTCTGGAACAAGTTAAGCATTTTCTTCGAGCTTCCGTATTGGTCAACAAATTTAGTGCATCATTATCTGGACGTCATGCACATAGAGAAGGGAGTATCCGAGCACGTACTCAACTTGCTTCTTTGTAAAGACGGGAAATCGAAAGACAACCTCCATACTCGGATGGATCTACAGGACTGCGAAATTAGAAGTGAATTGCATCTTAAACCGATAGCGGGTAAACCAGGCAAGTTTGTACTTCCTAATGCCACGTATCATATTGTTAGTGTATATGCCCTAGGGGCCATTATTGTATCATACTAGTTTGTATATTACTTAATGGAATCTTGGGATATTCACATGTATATAACAGTCTTGCTAAACATGGTAGTATGCTACTTGGTTTATCTATCTTAATATGTGAGTATACGTATTGATAGAGCTCTTAGGATCTTGCTTGACTACCAGCGTTGTGATGGCAGTCACACTAGTGGGGGCTGGGTAGTCTACAAGCACATCCTTATTCAGGTCCCTAGTCGTAGGATTATCGAGACAGGGCATCGATACTCCGGAGTAGACTAGTGTGTACTCTTCTCATCCCAGTTGGGGAGATGGTCTGTCCCACAGCCGTCAGTACGTCGTACTGGAGATAGTATACAGGTGCTCGTTGGGTTACGGGTACACCGGACAGGACTCGCAGGGAACTGTAGGTTGGTTTTATACCAGTCGTCAGTTAACAGTTCCCAGGTGACATGAGTACAGTATAGTCCGCAGACTTGACACTGCTACTTCGCCTCGAGTGTGTCCCACTGTTCTTAGATTGCTACCCTACCACGGCTCAAAGGAGTCGTGCAAACAGGTAGCAGTTGGGTGCAGTCCCGAGCACTTGGAGGCAGTGGCGGTTAGACAGGATTCGTCTCTCCCGGTATTGGGAGTTGATATCGCGCTGTGTCAGAGAGCCATTACGCAAAGTCCCTGGCCAGGGCAAGCGAGATTTACTGGTATGTTTCAGCTGTTTTCTCAGGGTGTAATGGGCTACGCTCCGACACGACTTATACCGCTATTAGGGGACTGACGCTTGCCGCCCCTCTAGGCCCGATATGCGATAGTCTTAGACGAACAGACCGGACTGTACGGAGATTGTCACATCAGACTCAGTAGGAGTTCGGATGGGTTTCCTCATCGGCCTTCTTATCGACATCTACCTGGGGACCGTTACGTACAGCTAGTGCCGCTTGCGGTCTGTGGTTAAACCCACTGCCAGCGTAGTAGTCGAGTCTTTAGAGTCCCACACAGTGAGTTTCCCTGCTCCAGGAGAAACGATATAGAGGTCGTATGGTTTTACGACAAGGGTTCGGACGCATACGTGTGTTTACGCACGTACGACTTTCGGACAGATTTTACTAGCCGGCTTTGGTTTAAGCCAGATTCTAGTATCGGGATATTGGATTTATACAGTCTAAAGTTTTTCCGTGTTTTCACGGATAGGAGGGGCGTTCTCGTAATTTCGCGAGAAGCTTCTAGAAGGATGGTGACTTGGGGGTTTAGGTAGCATAAGCATTAAATGAGATTAGTGACTCATTTGTGTGATTCATCCTTGTCATTAATGCATCATAAATAAGTAATGACTCATGTAGATGAATCACTCATTTATATTTATGAAGCATGGTTGTTAAATCCTTTATTTTATTTATTTGATAAATATAATGCTTCATATATATCATGAGAGATCATTATCTCATTCTCATTCTAATGCTCACCTTCTCTCTCCTTAAGCTCTCTCTCTTCAAACCCTAATCCTCTGTAAGGTTCCTAGGCACCCTATAGAGGTCTCACAAGGCATCAACCATGCCATTTTACAAAAATATGGTGCCGAGAAACCCTAGTTAACGGATCGTTGCTAGAAATCTAGGCGAAAAGTAAACTAGTTAACACTTAACTACTAGAATATGGAAATTACAACCTTTGTAGATCCGGATATCCACCTCCACGGCTCCGCAACGAAGTGTCCTCGCTGTCCAAGTCGAACTCCGGGCTCTAGAGTCGGCTTCATCGGAGAATGAACGGGCTTGGTCATCGACGACGATGCCGAAGATGATCTACGTCGAGGCATCGCTAGATCAAGCTCCCACTTCACAAAGTGATAAAACTTGTGAAGATAACACACTCTACTACTTGGCAAGAGGTAGAGGATGAAGAAATAGGAGGTGGGTTCTCTTTGGAATTGGATTTCTCACTCTTAAGCTCAAGTTGCCATTGATGGCCTCAAGGTTTCAAACTTGAAGATGAAGAAGAAGATGAGCTAGAATTATGATGAGTTAGCTTAAAATGAAAAGAAAAAAGAATACTTATCATAATTTCAACTAGGGTTAAGTGTAGAGAATAGACCATGGTTAATGGATGGGTTAGGGTTAAGCATGATGACAAGAATGGTTAAGAAGTCAAAGCTTCATGAAGCTTCAACTAAAAGACAAAGAAAGCCACCATTCTTATCATAATCATTTCCAAATAAATAAATAAATAAATGGATATGCAAAACCCTAATTATCATATTAATCATGGTTTAATCCTATACACTTAACTAAATGATCAAGTATCATCAAACATGATACATATATGTGCACAAAAGTATATCACATATACAACTTGCACATCAAGTGAGAAAATCCGTATAAAGTGAACCAATACTAGTTAATGAAAAGTAATATATCAAATATATAATTATACATTAAATCATTAAATCAACATTTGATTCAATGATCCGGTCATGTCGCACATAACCGACTAGTATTCAATGTATCGATTTATCGAATCAATGATTCGATAACTAGGTCATATCGAATATAACCAATCGAAACATTTATCGCGAGAATGAAATGCGGTATCACATACACGCATTATTCTCGCCCTCCCGCACATATCTCATATGCACTCCTATTTCGTTTCGCTTGAGCCAGGAAACCTCTGTGTAGGACTCTAAAGACTCGTCAATACGCCGGTAGCAGATGATGATC
Source organism: Agapanthus africanus (assembly GCA_030015575.1). NCBI lineage: Eukaryota > Viridiplantae > Streptophyta > Magnoliopsida > Asparagales > Amaryllidaceae > Agapanthus > Agapanthus africanus. The sequence goes on from CM057350.1 coordinate 153,279,806, forward strand.
ATATCAAGCACCCACAAGCCGCAAGCGGTCTGCTAAACGTAACGGCCATCCGGGTATTGAGCGATCAGAAGATCGACGAGCTAGCCCGCTCACACTCCTGTGAATCCAACCAGTAACACTTACCGTACAGTCCGGTCTGTTCGTCTGATATGTCGCATATCAAGTCTAGGGGTGGTAAACGTCAGACCCCAATAACCCGATAAGTCGTGCCGATGTGAGGCTCATAACGGGTCGAGAAACTACTGGTAACACTTACCAGCAAATCTCTGATCAGCCCTGGCCAGGGACTTCCCTGCTACGGCCAATCGAGCACAGCACAACATCAACCCCCAATACCGGGAGAGACGAAAACCCCTCCTATCGCTCATTGCCTCCATGTGACTCGGGACTGTGCCCAAAAGACCACCGTTTTGGCACGCCCTCATGGACGTGGTAAGGTGGAGATCAAAGCACAGTGGGAATCACACAAGACTCTATGACGATCTCGGGTCTACAGACTAACCTGTACAAGTGTCACCTGAGAACTGCCATCTGACGTGAGGTATAATACCATCTGGGAGTTCTCGGCGAGTCCGTCCAGTGTACTCAGTCTCCACTGAGCACCCGTATACCATCTCTGATGTCAAACACCAATGGATATGGGATCATCCATCGCCCATCACATGGGTCGAGAAGCGTATACGCTAGTCTACACTGGTATATCGATGCCCCGTCTCGATACACCCACGACTAGGGACCTTGAAGGATGTACTTATGGACTACCATGTCCCCACTAGTATGATCTGCATCATAGTCTAGGTAGTCAAGTACAAATCCTAAGGGCTTTACCAACATGTAACTATAAGACAGTATAAAGAGACTAGTGTACATGTTAAGATAAAGAGCAACCAGATAGCATACTATCATGTCGAGCAAGAAAGTCATCTCTATATATGTCCAAGCATCCAATATAATATACATCATCTGTACAATACTGGCCTCTAGGGCATACATACAACTAACAATCTCCCACTTGCACTAGGGCCAGCTGCTGTAGTATCGCATACCGAGCATCCCGAAGAGTCTCTCAAACTGTATCTGGGGAATGGCCTTCGTGAGTGGATCCGCGGTGTTGTTCTTCGTGTCAACCCCTCCTGACCTCGATCTCCCGACGATCAACTATCTCCCGGATCAGGTGATACCGCCTCAGAATATGCCTGGATCGCTGATGGGACCTGGGTTCCTTGGCCAAAGCCACTGCTCCATTGTTATCGCAATACAAAGGTATTGGATGCTCAATGGATGGAACCACTCCAAGTTCAGTAATGAACTTCTTGATCCAGACATCCTCTTTGGCAGCATCGTTGGCAGCGATGTATTCAGCCTCCATCGTCGAGTCTGCCACGGTTTCCTGCTTGGAACTCTTCCAGCTAACCGCCCCTCCGTAAAGGGTAAAGACAAAGCCCGACTGCGACTTAGAGTCGTCCTTATCACTCTGGAAGCTCGAATCGGTAAAGGACTCCACTTGGAGCTCTCCGTTACCATACACCAAGAACATATCTCTAGTCCTTCGTAAGTACTTGAGAATGCTCTTCACAGCTGTCCAGTGACTCTCTCCAGGATCAGCTTGATACCTGCTCACTATACTTAGTGAGTATGCTACATCGGGTCTGGTACATAGCATCGCATACATGATAGAGCCTACTGCCGAAGCATAGGGTATCCCTTGCATGCGAGCTCTCTCCAAATCAGTCTTGGGAGACATCTCTTTGGAGAGAGTGACTCCAGAGATCGTGGGCAAGTTCCCACATTTGGACTCTTCCATACTAAACCTCTTTAGTATGGTGTCAATGTACCTGGATTGGGACAATCCCAAAATCCGTTTGGATCTATCTCTATAGATCCTAATTCCCAATATGCAGGAGGCATCACCAAGATCTTTCATTGAGAATCTTTGTGATAAGAAAAGCTTGACCGATTGCAGCATAGGAATATCATTTCCTATCAAGAGTATGTCGTCCACGTACAATATGAGGAAGACAACCTTACTCTCTGCCACCTTCTTGTAGATACAAGGTTCATCTGGGTTTTTGACGAAATCAAACTCTTTGATAACGACGTCAAAGCAGATGTTCCAACTCCGCGATGCTTGCTTTAATCCATAAATGGATTTAAGCAGCTTGCACACCTTTCCGCTGCTCCCACTGTCTACGAAGCCCTCTGGCTGAGTCATGTACACGCACTCTTCTAAATCACCGTTTAGAAAGGCGGTCTTAACATCCATTTGCCAGATTTCGTAATCATGATATGCAGCGATGGCAAGCATGATCCGGATGGATTTAAGCATAGCCACTGGAGAAAAGGTTTCGTCATAGTCCACACCTGGTCTTTGACGAAAACCCTTTGCTACAAGTCTAGCTTTGAAAGTCTCCACTTTCCCATCTACACCAAGTTTCTTCTTGAAGATCCACTTGCTCCCAATGGGTTTTACCCCTTCAGGAGCAACGTCCAAAGTCCATACTTTGTTGGTGTACATGGATTCCATCTCAGACCGCATAGCATCCAGCCATTTCACTGAGTCCCCACTCGTGATGGCCTGCTCGAAGCTAGTTGGGTCATCATCCTCCATGATGCAATCCTCACTGCCACCATCAATGAGAAAACCATAGTATCTCTCAGGTTGGCGAGGAACCCTACTAGATCGGCGGAGAGGCTGGGGTTCGTCGGGTACTACTGAATCCTCTGGTTCTACCAAATCGTTAGTTGCAGTTTGTGGTGCGGGAACCTCTTCCAGCTCTACCTCTTTGCCATTAATTTCTTTTGCAAGAAATTCCCTTTCCAAAAAGGTGGCATGTTGAGCAACAAACACTCTTTGTTCCTCAGCTTGGTAGAAAAAATATCCTTGAGAATTCTTAGGATATCCCACAAACTTGCAAAGGACTGATCGTGCCTCGAGTTTGTCCGGATTTTGTTTTTTGACATAGGCCGGACAACCCCATATCTTAATACGTTTAAAATATGGTATCTTCCCACTCCATATCTCATATGGTGTGGTAGGTACAGATTTAGACGGAACCAGATTCAATAGGTATATGGCTGTCTCAAGCGCATACCCCCAAAAGGAAATAGGTAACTCAGCATTACTCATCATTGAACGCACCATATCTAATAGGGTGCGATTCCTTCGTTCCGATACACCGTTGTGCTGTGGTGTATAAGGAGGAGTAAGCTGAGAGAGAATCCCATTCTCTTTTAGATAATCCAGGAATTCACTGCTTAAGTATTCACCTCCTCGATCAGATCGAAGAACCTTAATACTTTTGCCCGTTTGGTTCTCTACCTCGTGCTTATATTCTTTGAATTTCTCAAAAGCTTCAGACTTGTGTTTCAACAGGAACACATGCCCGTATCTAGAGAGATCGTCAGTGAATGTAATGAAGTAGGAAGAACCATTTCTGGCGTGTGTAGACATTGGACCGCATACATCACTATGCACCAGTCCCAAGAGTTCAGTAACTCTTTCTCCGTGTCCCGTAAACGGAGTTTTGGTCATTTTTCCTTTGAGACATGAATGGCAAGTGTCATAAGATGATAATTCGAATGAATTCAAATATCCATTCTTATGCAACTTAGCTAGTCGTGTCTCATTGATATGGCCAAGTCTACAGTGCCACAAGAAGGATTCGTTCATTTCTGAGCTTTTCCTTTTATGTGTGTTTTGTATATTGAAGACTGTATTTTGATTGAGAATGAATATGCCATTATGTAGCGAGCCTGATGCAATCAACCTTTGATCCAGGAATATGTTCATAACCTTATCCTTTACTACAAAATTATATCCTTCTTTACTTAATAAAGAAACTGATATAATGTTGCACATCATATTCGGTATATAATAGCACTCATTCAGGACTAGTGTATTACCATTTGGTAATACCAGGTGATATATGCCAACTGCTTTGGCTGCAACATTTGCCCCATTCCCTACTTGAACGGAATGATCACCTTTTCCCAGTTCTCTACCTTTCCTTAGCCCATGTAACTGCTTACATATGTGGGATCCTGATCCGGTATCTAATACCCAGGACGTAGGGTGAACTGAGAAACAGTTCTCAATGACAAACACACCCGAAGATGATGCATCAACATGCATGTTCTCCTTTTGGGCGGTGTGAGAATCCAGATATTCTCCTGTTTCCTGTTCATTCTTATAACACTTATAAGATAGAACGGGTTCAACGTTCCCCTGCACAGTATAACATGCGGGTTCGGTCAATACATCCATATTATTATCTTGATTAAGGCATGAAATGGTCGTTACCTGGAGAGAGAGAGAAGAAAACACTTTAGCGTAAGCTCGTGCAAGATCAGATTGGTTATTATCTTATCTAATCAGAATGGCTCCCACTGCTTTTTATCAAATCTTCCTTCAAACCCTAAAAGGAAAGACTAGCCGGGATTAATTACACACTACAGGTTCGCCAATCTTTCAGCCAGGCCAGTGTCGGTACTTTGAGGGAGGTCCCCCGTGCTTTCGCACGAACCTAATTAATGTAAACCTCGTTTTCCCAGAGGCGTAACCTCGTTAACACCTTTCTAGACACCTACTTGATCGGCTAATTGTAATGTGTAAAACTCTCCCAGGAGTAACTCTTACTCGCAGTGGGTATCGGGATCCAACTATCTCATAGAAGGTATGCAATCTCATTGCAAATTTCAACACTTGAAATTCCCGATAATGCTTTTGCCCCTAGCGATCTATGACCTTGACTAAGTCAACAAACCATAAATCGCAAGTCAAGTTCAACCCGTACATTTCCCGATTGAATTAAACCCACTCGTACGACCCTTGACTGAGTCAACAAGGCCGTGCGAATGCTCTAATCCAATCACATCTCATGTTGTTGCAGATAAACATAATTTAGCTACCATACACTATGCCTTGACTAAGTCAACAAACATAGCATGAATACTAAATAATATCTATCTGAAATGACGGAGGGCTACGCGGGTTCTTTCAGAAAAAACCATGAGCGTAATGAACTTGATATCGTTGTAGAATCGAATGAAGTTTTGAAATGGAGTGATTTTGAGGCTTTTCTAGTTTTGCTAAAGGGGTCACTCCCGGTGAAGGGATCGTCGGCCCTTTCCTCGTTGAATGAGGTGCGGGATATATCATATATATCGCTGTGCAAAGCAAAACCCAAAAGCAGTCAAAAGCAAACCGAGTGTGTAGCATCTGCCAGTTATTGCTAAAGGAGTCACTCCCGGTGAAGGGATCTCGGTCCTTTCCTCATCGAATAAGGTGCGGGATATATCATATATATCACTGTGCAAAGCAAGAACTGTAGCTACCTGTTTTGTTTTAAAATTCGATTCCACAACATCTTAGGTTTCTTATCTTTCATTAATCACATTAATGAAGTCCCATCATTTAATACCTAAACATCACAGATAGATATGACGTACACTTATGCCATCCGCATTCGCCTCGATGTCCCCTCGTGCACCGTTAGGTTAGGTAACTAACGACAGAGCAGGGCAGGGCTAGTGCGGGTGCAAAACATAAGTAACGTCTATATAATATATCATATATACTATATACTATATCCATCACAGAGTCACAACACAGATATCGCAGCAGAATCAACATATGAAATATTGGATATACTAGGACGTCCGTGTTTTCAATACGAGCCAGTATAAAACACGGATTCCACGGTCGTGATGAATAGCTAATCCCACACCCCTAGACCCCTACGAGAGCGGCAAGCAACCCTGCCAATTCTAGGGTTAGGAGACTCGGACTCGACTCCTCGAGTTGGTCTCCCACTGGACCCTAGAACCCGGTTACTTGTGCTCCCCTCCTTGGGTCTATCCTAATGCGGAAAAGTAAATAATATACAAAAGGTGACGACTTCCGCAATCTGAAAGTGCCCCAAATAAAAGAATATTACATACAAGTTTTTACATGAATGAAAATGAAAAACACTCATCTCACATAAAACCCCCGGCTATTCGAACACGACGATCCAATATAACATATCCAGCAACACATAACATCACATGTCATCAACGTAAGTAAATATGCGCATCCCAATTGTCGTTGACATATAGCAACGAAACCGGTGATCTCACATATTACACTTACGGTCACAGAAAAGAAAGTGTAAAACTACAACAATTGGAATCCGCAACTTCTTTAGACATCGCATGCCTAATCAAATGAAACACTTAGACATCACATGCCTAACAGATATAAATCCCGCATTTTAGTCTCATTATCGAAAACTCTTTTCAATATCAAATGAAAACTAAACCGCTAGATTTATATCATTCATTCAGTTATCACATAACTGTTTGTGAATTCCAATTATTGTATCCCATTCCAGATAAATAGAATATATTAAACTTTCCGATCGAACATTCGAACACCCAAGTTTTCCCGAAACCATCCAACACATGAAATAGGTTCAAAGACATTCGTTTCATGCCTCAGTACCAACGGTCCAGCCGTAGAAGGGTCAAGCCAACGCCTCACATGTGGCACGCCGTACTGCCCCAAACCCGAAGGTTCAAAGGGCAGTTCAAGACGGTCACATAATCGAGTTAAGGTTTGTTGTCTTCTAGAGGGACCATCGCGTTACTTGCACTACTCAGAACGTCCTTAAAACCACACAATAATCCAACACTTGGATATTTTTGGCAGGGGAAAGATTGGGTATTTATATCCGGTCGAACTTTTTAACATATTCAAAAAATTATCCGGAAAACACTTAGACAAAGCTCGATAATCCGATCGAATCGTCGATTCCCTATACAACCCCAGAATACTCAACTCTGGAGTCAAATTAAAATTCCCAGAAAACTCAGAACAATTAATCAGGAATTACTGTGCAAAAACCAAGGGCCGACGTCACTATTTAGCCGCGGAACCGCCGCAGAAGCCTAGCTTCTGCCGCGGTTCCGCCGCACTTTGTACTGTTCACTGGAAACATTTTGCACAGTAATTCTTATATTTTATTGCTGAATTTTTTAAGCATTTTTAATTGACAAAAAACCACAGATTTGAAAAATTTCCAGAGAGCTATTTTGGGGTTGGGTTTTCGGTTCGTCCGGGTTTCAAACTCCGTCTAGACTTCGCCTAAGGCTCTAGCTAGGCTCTGATACCACTGTAAGGTTCCTAGGCACCCTATAGAGGTCTCACAAGGCATCAACCATGCCATTTTACAAAAATATGGTGCCGAGAAACCCTAGTTAACGGATCGTTGCTAGAAATCTAGGCGAAAAGTAAACTAGTTAACACTTAACTACTAGAATATGGAAATTACAACCTTTGTAGATCCGGATATCCACCTCCACGGCTCCGCAACGAAGTGTCCTCGCTGTCCAAGTTGAACTCCGGGCTCTAGCGTCGGCTTCATCGGAGAATGAACGGGCTTGGTCATCGACGACGATGCCGAAGATGATCTACGTCGAGGCATCGCTAGATCAAGCTCCCACTTCACAAAGTGATAAAACTTGTGAAGATAACATACTCTACTACTTGGCAAGAGGTAGAGGATGAAGAAATAGGAGGTGGGTTCTCTTTGGAATTGGATTTCTCACTCTCAAGCTCAAGTTGCCATTGATGGCCTCAAGGTTTCAAACTTGAAGATGAAGAAGAAGATGAGCTAGAATTATGATGAGTTAGCTTAAAATGAAAAGAAAAAAGAATACTTATCATAATTCCAACTAGGGTTAAGTGTAGAGAATAGACCATGGTTAATGGATGGGTTAGGGTTAAGCATGATGACAAGAATGGTTAAGAAGTCAAAGGTTCATGAAGCTTCAACTAAAAGACAAAGAAAGCCACCATTCTTATCATAATCATTTCCAAATAAATAAATAAATAAATGGATATGCAAAACCCTAATTATCATATTAATCATGGTTTAATCTTATACACTTAACTAAATGATCAAGTATCATCAAACATGATACATATATGTGCACAAAAGTATATCACATATACAACTTGCACATCAAGTGAGAAAATCCGTATAAAGTGAACCAATACTAGTTAATGCAAAGTAATATATCAAATATATAATTATACATTAAATCATTAAATCAACATTTGATTCAATGATCCGGTCATGTCGCACATAACCGACTAGTATTCAATGTATCGATTTATCGAATCAATGATTCGATAACTAGGTCATATCGAATATAACCAATCGAAACATTTATCGCGAGAATGAAATGCGGTATCACATACACGCATTATTCTCGCTCCCGCACATATCTCATATGCACTCCTATTTCGTTTCGCTTGAGCCGGGAAACCTCTGTGTAGGACTCTAAAGACTCGTCAATACGCCGGTAGCAGATGATGATCATATCAAGCACCCACAAGCCGCAAGCGGTCTGCTAAACGTAACGGCCATCCGGGTATTGAGCGATCAGAAGATCGACGAGCTAGCCCGTTCACACTCCTGTGAATCCAACCAGTAACACTTACCGTACAGTCCGGTCTGTTCGTCTGATATGTCGCATATCAAGTCTAGGGGTGGTAAACGTCAGACCCCAATAACCCGATAAGTCGTGCCGATGTGAGGCTCATAACGGGTCGAGAAACTACTGGTAACACTTACCAGCAAATCTCTGATCAGCCCTGGCCAGGGACTTCCCTGCTACGGCCAATCGAGCACAGCACAACATCAACCCCCAATACCGGGAGAGACGAAACCCCTCCTATCGCTCATTGCCTCCATGTGACTCGGGACTGTGCCCAAAGACCACCGTTTTGCACGCCCTCATGGACGTGGTAAGGTGGAGATCAAAGCACAGTGGGAATCACACAAGACTCTATGACGATCTCGGGTCTACAGACTAACCTGTACAAGTGTCACCTGAGAACTGCCATCTGACGTGAGGTATAATACTATCTGGGAGTTCTCGGCGAGTCCGTCCAGTGTACTCAGTCTCCACTGAGCACCCGTATACCATCTCTGATGTCAAACACCAATGGATATGGGATCATCCATCGCCCATCACATGGGTCGAGAAGCGTATACGCTAGTCTACACTGGTATATCGATGCCCCGTCTCGATACACCCACGACTAGGGACCTTGAAGGATGTACTTATGGACTACCATGTCCCCACTAGTATGATCTGCATCATAGTCTAGGTAGTCAAGTACAAATCCTAAGGGCTTTACCAACATGTAACTATAAGACAGTATAAAGAGACTAGTGTACATGTTAAGATAAAGAGCAACCAGATAGCATACTATCATGTCGAGCAAGAAAGTCATCTCTATATATGTCCAAGCATCCAATATAATATACATCATCTGTACAATACTGGCCTCCAGGGCATACATACAACTAACATCCTCCCCTCTCATGTGTTGAGATCAAAGATTAGAATAGACTAATCAATCCATAATCCTTCTCTATATCACCTAGATTACTTAGATTAGCACTTTAAGAAATCTAGTTACCTCAAGTTAGAGGTGAAGCTTGAAGTAAAGCTCTCGGGTGGATCATCTACTACATAGAGAAGGCCGGAGAGGACGTGGAGAACGAAAAGACGAAGGACACGGTTCATTAGGTATAATCACTTTTCACAGTAGTTGATAACTTCTATGATTCTTGTTAGTTATTGTTTAGCAAAGATTCTCGGTTAGTCGATGTTTACGCAAAGAACAAGATCGTTTTTTAATTTTCCGCCTCCCCGCAAGTCGTGGGGTGTTGTACATCGACTTACACATATGTCACAACCGGAGAAGAAAAGATTTCTGCAGGTGTTGCATGATTTGAAAGTTCCCACAGGTTTCTCAGGATCATTTAGCAAGAAAATAAAAATTGTGAAAGGCAAGATCGATGGACTGAAAAGTCATGATCACCATATTATTATGGGGCACCTTCTCCCATTAGCCCTCAGGACTTCCCTTCCCGAATCGGTTGGTCTAGTAATCAATGACCTATGTTGTTTTTTCATAAAATTATGCGCTAAAACACTGGATATTGTGACGCTGGAGAAACTAAAAAATTCTATTTCGTTGATACTTTGCAAGTTTGAGCGTATTTTTCCACCATCATTCTTCGATATCATAATACATCTGACGGTTCATCTTGTAACTGAGGCTAATTTAGCCGGACCGGTACAATATCGATAGATGTATCCCGTCGAGAGGTATGTGGAATTTTTCATTTCGCGCAATTTGTAAAATTATTGTTGTCCTGTATGCCCGTATTTATTTATTTAACATATTTTTCTTTAGGTACCTCTACACTCTAAAAAAGTATATACGCAATAGAAATTGACCAGAGGGTTCTATCATTCAAGATTATCTTCTAGATGAAGCAACCATATTTTGTTCCCGCTATTTGGACGAGAACATTGAGACGGGACTTAACCGGCCTCGAAGAAATCAGGACGGACTATATGATAAAGCTGATTATAAGAGGGTAGGTACTATGTTTATCAACAAAATATACCGGTTTATACTCCTCAATAGCGCATGTCCTGAAAAAATTAGAGAGTAATTTTTTTTGGATTAATTATTATATTTGTGTTTGTGTGTATATGAAATGATATAATATTAATGTCATAATTTATTGTTGAGAACAGAATTTATTTTAACGAGATACGTAAGGGGCATCCTGATTGGAATGATAAACGATTGGAAAAATATCATCAGGATAATTTTTGCAATTGGGTTGCAGATCATGTAAGTTATTCGAATAACATGTTATTGCTACCAGTTTTAATCTAAACTTATATCGTTATGTATTTGTCGTAAATTTTGTTTTGTTAGATCCACGATCCGAACTTGTCTGCATCATTAGAGAGTGATTCAAGATATTTAGCTCAGTTTCCTAGTATGGAGGTTGCATATTATAAAGGATTCGGTGTCCTTGGATACAAATTCGAAGTTAAGGATATAGAAACATCTAGAGCCACTCAGAATAGTGGGATTGCGACGGTAGGATCAGATGGTGTGATTTATTATGGATACTTAAATTGTATACTTGGCATCCAATATCCCGGACAATCAGAACTGTTTTATATATTTCAGTGTACTTGGTACGATACACGAACCGATACGGATAAATGGAGAAACAATCTCGGGACTTGGAAAGATGAATATGGATTGACCAGTGTGAACACACTTCGATTTTACGGTCAGGACGATCCATTTATCTTTCCGAACCAAGCGTTCCAAGTATGCTACTCACAGTGTTTGAAGCATCCGGAATAGAGTGTCGTATGCCGTTGGAAACCCAGAGATATTTACGATGTCCCAGAATTCGAGGACAGCGATGAAGATGAAGAAGAGAGAATACTTAGAGTGCTCCGACCGTCTGTTTCAAAAGACGGGTTGTCTTCGGCTGATCATGAAGTTACGTGGGTTAGAAATGATATCGATGATGAAATCCAAGTAGATATGTCTAATGCGTCCACGAAACGAAAAAGATTATCAGTAATGTTATATTAATACTTCACATTTTATGATCTATACATATACAGCATGCATATGTAATGATTGTCTAATACATCCACGAACCGTTTTATCTAGATTTGATGACGATGATGGGAGCAGCGAGGGGCGGCAGAAGCTCCAGCCGCGGCACGGGCAGAGGCAGAGCGGTTCTGCCGTCCGGAAAGCTGCGTAGGGAGCTTCAGAGGGCCGGTCTTGCACCCCGATTGGAGACCCCTTCGGATGCCTCCTTCCGTGTGGACTTTGCCACACCTCCAGGTATATTGCACGCATATTCATTTTGAATGTAATATTATAGATATACATGCATATTTATGTCAAAATTACTTATATAGTCAATGTTTGATTGTCTAGCTGTTGGTAGTGCGTCCACATTAGGGACAGAGGCCACTCCCGCACCTCCAGGTATGTTTATATATCATATAGTACATGCATATTGATTTAGAATGCTATATCATAAATATACATATATTCTTTTTGCTCTTACGTACTTAGATAATCATTTTTTAATTGTCTAGTTGTAGACGGTGCCTCCATATCTCGGGCAGAGGCCACCACCGCACCTGCGGGTATGTTTATATATTCTATAGTGTATACATGTTGATTTAGAATGTTATATTATGGATATACACATTCTTTTTGTAATTACTTATATAGTCAATATTTGATTGTCTAATTATAGATGGTGCGTCCACGTATGGTGCAGGGGCCACTCCCGTCACTTCCATACCCTCCGCCCAGTCTGCAGATTTGTATGAATAAATATAAAATATTTATTCATTTTACATATCCTTTAAGAATAAACATGAACTTCATATAATTTTATCGATATTTATTTTCTAGTTGGAGATGCGTCCGCGTCCGGGTCCCCGGCTGTTCCTCACCGGAGGAACTATCGTCCCGCTCGTGCTGCTGCCCGGGCCCAGGCTCGTGCTTCTGTTGCCAGAGGTATATATCACACTTCAATTTTCGAAAAACCTTGATTTCTTAATACCGCTTTGTCTTTATATTGATTGTATTGATATTTCTTGTAGATGCAGGGCATCCCCATCCCGAGAGGGGGACTCGAGGCCTGAATCAGTCCCACAGGCTGAGGCCCGACAGAGCTAGGGGGAGGCAGGATTCCCCCTCTTCTTTACCCCTGATTATAGCTATACCGGCGATTATGCCGAGAGGTTCGGCCGGTATATGGGGGATGAGAGCCGCCTCGTGAAGAAGTATCCACTTCATGTTGAGTGGGCGCGACCAGCACCGGCGCTCATTTGCCCTCTTCTGGGATCAGACTCGGGTATTAATGTATATTTTCATATGACTTACCTGATATATTTATTATTATTTAACACTTGCAATTTAATAACGTTGTTTTTTTTTGTATTTGCAGTTGGATTATGACTTCAGCCTGTACCCGACCCTGATCACCCTGAAAGAGTGCTCGATCTTTACGCTCTGTACCATGGCCTGATAAAGAACATGTAATCAAACGTCCGATACAATAGGAACAAGCTGAAGATCGACTGCTATTCCCTGTGGATGGCGATCCCGAGGCAGAGAGAGCGGCTTTCCTACATACTCCGGCCTTTGCGAGAATCGACGTAGATACATGGCCTCTCTTGTGTCAATATTTCGACTCTCAGCGCAAACAAGTTTGTATTTTAAATGTAATTCATTATTTAGTATATAATTTATTTTTTTGTGTTGCTTAATTAGAAAACTAAATCCGAATGTGTTGTGCAGAAACTGACCGATCAAAATAAAGAGAATAGGAAGTCGGCGAAGAGGGGTCGCCCCACTTATACAGGTGGCTCGAGATATATTACTCGTGCCATGGAGGCATCGGTAAATTACAATAGATCTACCGTGATATAATGTAATATTAAGAGTTATTTTATAATATATGTAAATTTTTTGCGAATTACAGAGAGTTCAGACTCTGACGCAGGGTGGTACACCGAGCGTGCTGACCGCGTATCTTTCCGTCCACAGCACCTCGACAGATCCCGCCACGGGCGAGCTTCGATTCCCCGACACCGCTACCCAGGAGTATTGCGTAAGTGTTAATATTTATTCTATTAAATTTGAAATTTTTGTTTTGAAAAGTTCAAATTTAAATGATATACTTATATTTTACTGGTTAATGTGGGTGTAGAAGCGGGTGGTAGAGCAGGCGGAGGCATCGAGGATCGATTTTACGAGACATAACGATCCAATGCTGCTGACCCCAGTCCTGGACGCCGCACACGGAGGGCACCACGGAGGTTGGGAGAGAGGCCAGGGAATGGGTCCTAGCAGGGCCCATATGAGGTTGGACTCTATTCTGGCGGTTACTTCCCCTACCCTCCGTGAGCGATGTCTAGAGAAAGATGTTGCCACCTTGAAGACCACCATCCAGGAGTTGAAAGAGATGATGGTATGTATACTACTTAATAGTAAAATATTATATCATATTATAGATAGTAATATATCCAATATTAGTAGCCTGAGCTTATTTGGTTGTAGACTTAACTTTGATTAATCATAGATTGGGGTTTCGCAATAACCTGATAATGATACGAATTCGACTAATACACAGTTCTTACTTGTTTATTACACACAAAATTGAACAGATGCGACAGGATACTTCGGCTGCGGCTCCACATGCATCTCCTTCGGCTGCGGCTCCGCAAGCCACTACCTCGGCTGCGGTTGCGCAGACCACTCCAGCAGTTCCACAGCCCGCTCAGACTCCCGCATAGTCCCTCCTTCATTGGTCGAGTTTTTGACGACTCGGGCTGCACCGAGGAGCAGATGTGCCAGATTACGGCGATTATCAGAGGTGGAGGAGCTGGACCGAGTTAAGGTAGATTTTTTTTTATATTCTAAGTATGTATGTACTTATATGATACATATTGTATATATTTTGGACGATATTGGTAGTGTTTGCGTGTTCAGGATGATTTAGATTGATATCGTATTCTGTTTGTTGATTTCTTTTATATATTATGCGTGAGATGTTGATTATGAATACTGCGCTATTTGGTTATATGACGTATATATTATTGTGCACAGGGCGAGGAAAAAACAGGAAGCCCTTTTTTTTTAAAAAAAACCCTGATATTTTGTCCCTACGGATTAAGCCGTAGGTCTATATGTTGCCCCTACGGCTTAATCCATAGGTCCATAGTTTGCCCCTCCATATTTGTCCGTAGGGACAAAATATCAGGATACCTGACATTTTGCCCCTATGGACTCAGTAACATGCGTTACACTTGCCCCTACGACTATATCCGTAGGGGCTTATGTCTGGACCTACAGGCATGAAGTTGCCCCTACGGATATCTCCGGAGGAGCAAGTATTTTATTTTATTTTATAAACCACTAAATTAAATAAATATTTTGTCCATACGGAATACACCGTAGGGACATGAGTCCTGACGGAGACAACCGTAGGGGCAATTATTTATCCGTAGGGGTATGTTCGGGACGAAAATTTGCATCTGCGGCCATTGCATCTACGGTGTATTTTCGAGCCCCTACGAATATATCCGTAGGGGCAGTGCTTTGCCCCTACGGCTCGTAGTGATGATGCACATTTTATATGATGAGTTGATATCACCACCTTCCTATTGTTTGTTGTGACATCCCACCTAAAATTTTGAGCTGTCAGCCTCTTTGGGAGTACTAATATACGATCATTTTTATCATGCTAATGGTGATTAGGTATATATGTGAACTACAAGGGATTTACGGAGAAATCGAAGAAATATATAAGAAAGAGTTGTCATACATATATACATGGAAAAACAAAATAACATGAAAGAAGCGGAGTGTAGAGTGTCACTGTACTGTAATAATTTCTTTTTACAATGACAGAACACATGACAACGTGATCCGCATCTCTTTACTTCTTTTCATGTGTTCGCAAATTACAAATTTGTACATGGATTGATGATAGTATGGTAATGGCATGTGTCACGTCCATATAAGAAATTTCTACAATGGAAGTATATAGTCTGGTTTCTCAAATAAAATTTGAGGTCTGCAAGTAGGACTATGATTGTTGATTGTCAAATCAATATTATATATATTATCGTTGGAAGAAAGGATTTGTGTAATTATAAGGTGAAGAAAATAGGGATTGGTAGTTTAGTAAGGAAAAGAGAATTGTTTATTAGGATAACGCTCTTAATTGACCTACGTCCTTCTAAGATGAAAGATAAACAAATTTACTAATATTTTAAAAAATAATGAGTATTACAATGATGAGAGTAACTCTCAATCCCTAATTCCAAATACATCCTATATAAATGCACCAAAAGATGGCTTGCCGTCTCTCATACAATATCTACAATAAAACCCTAAACTATGCAAGATATTTATCATCTTCATTTACTTGAGCATCAAGTAAGGTCCACAACACGGGGCTCCACCCGGCTCCCCTGGGCCATAGACAGGACCAACCCTACGGGGTCCAAGCACTTGGTCCACAGCTAATAACAACTCAACTTATCCTATGGGCTCAAATAACTAAATGAGTAGACTAGAGCTCGATCGGCAAGTAATGCAAATAAGACTTGATCAAGTAATACGAATCTAGGTTACTAAATTTAAGGCAGATATGAGATAAATAATTATGTGAAAGACTCGGAATATATTTCCAACACCACAATTTTTATCAATTTATAATATTAACTGAAGGAACTTGAAACTAGAACCGTCCCTCGTTGATTGAGAGCCGGTTTACTAACTACTCTTTAGGCCTTGTTTAGCAACAGGACGCGGTTTTTGAAATCCCGGTTTCGTAGGATTTCAATACCAAACTTCAATTAGTGAAACAAATTAAGGCTCATTTTGCAAGCAAAAAAGAATTTCCTATGCCGTGGTTTCAAAAAGTTTTGGGGCTCAACCCCTAATTTTCTGAACTCCAAAAAAAGTGGAGTTTCGCAAACTAGGCCTTCGAGTTTGTCTCTAAACTTGAAGTTTGCATTATACCAAATAACGATTGAAACTAATTTTACACATTTTTCCCTTTTAAGTTAAGGTAACAAATATAAACATGAACGTAAAACAAATTACAGTTGCTGAAAATAGTATTTTATTTTTAAAATGATCATCGATATACCGCCCCATCTAAATGAAAGTCAGCTTTAATCATTTTAGTGTAAAAGAGATAATAATTATACCACCAACTCATTGGGGCAGTGTTGATTATGAGGCAACCTCAACGGTTGACATCCTATATATATATATAGTCAAATTTAAGAATTATTATAGACTTGGACTTTAAATTATTAAACTGAAATTTTAGAGCAAAGTTTTGACTTTATCTTCAAAGTATGTTAGAACAAAGTAACATCCATATAATGCACAAAATCTGCCATCATCTAGTTCAGATACGCCACAGTGAACTCAGGGCCCAAGCTTCGACGCACTGTGAGCAGGACTTCTAACTAATAAAAAAAGGGTAAATTGTCAAAAAGCCCCCAGACCCTATCAAACTTGTGTAAACCTCTGGGAATTTTGCTCTTGTTAAAATACCCCGGACCCAATCAAAACCCTATGTATACCGGTCGTCTATAATATCTAGCAGTTGCGGTTCCCTGTAATATTTAAGCAGTTGCGTGTAATATCCAAGCAGTTGAGCGAATAAAAAGTCCTAAATGAAAAAGAGCCAAGGGAGGGTTTTCACAAAAATTTTGCACAGTAGCCCGTTATCGCCAATTTCAAAAATCACGAAGGTTTTTAGATTATCTCAAGCTGGCCAGAGCCTTTTTGACAATTTATCCTTAAAAAAAATAGTATGTTATTCATTGTGCTTGTCGTGGGTCCATGCACCCGCCATGTCACTATTGCAGATTAGTTGTGCTTTCACAAATATGTTGTTGATAATGTTACTGTCTGTGCATAAAATTAATTCGGTATGAAGTTGTTAGGCCTTCTTGAGTTGATATCGAAAGATTTAGGAAAAAATATTAGAGGCCGGTATGAAAAGCTATGATATTGGTGTGACTTGGGCATTAAGTGATATTAAAAAGGCGTGGTTCTCATGAAAGGTGCCTTTGAAGGTTTTTTGTCAAAGATGGATATCCACGTCTCATCACCATATCAAATCAAGGGAATCAATGGTTGAGATTATTTATGTTCATTTGTAAATTCTTTCCTGATTTTGTATATATATCTCTTAAAAATAGAAAGTTAATAATCTCAGTCATTGATTCTCTTAATTTGATATGGTGATGAGCGGTGGATATCCATCTTTGACCAAAAATATTCAAAGACACCTTTCACCGAAACCACATCCATATCAAAATTTATTCTGATGGAAAGAAATCTAGGATTTTGAAGCGGCAATCTAACTATTCTATATAAGGACCGTAAAGGCTAGGGTCAAAATGAAGCAGAGGATGATCAACTTCAACCATAAAAATCGAATAGCTTTCGGTCTTTCTACCTAGGCCTCTTACAGCCGCCTAGATTTATGATAACTTAAGACTCCGGCGATTGTCTCAACAGTCTTTGAGGCCTTGTCGAGACTGAGATGTTCATCACTCCTCGAACAGGTAATCCCTCGATCGTCTTCTTTGACAACGTAGCTTATAGATAGACGAGGTGACGACCCTCGGTCTCGCTATCGACACATGACAATTCAATGGTGCATAGTGCCAATAGAAAACTAGCCGAGTAAATTTATGACTGGATTTGGTATTAGGTCGTCCATACGGGTGATCGAGGTGTCCAACCATGCGTTCATGTATCGGCGGGTTTAGATCCGATCTCGGTAAAGATGAGGCAATTAGCACCGCCCTGTAGGAGTTCATTAGGCCGAATGACCCAGATGTCAGTCATGCGTTCGACCGAGCAACCCAGGCATCCACTCCGAAGCCCCATGAGACGACCTAAATGCTGAGTCCTGCGTCCGAACTGGCGAGTACAAACCGAGCAAAATAAGCTGACGAGCCCTGATTAGGCATAAAGCTTGTATCATAAGCGCTCCAGTTATTTAGCCCTGCTTTAGACAAAGCCTCGACTG
Source organism: Agapanthus africanus (assembly GCA_030015575.1). Lineage (NCBI taxonomy): Eukaryota > Viridiplantae > Streptophyta > Magnoliopsida > Asparagales > Amaryllidaceae > Agapanthus > Agapanthus africanus. Next base: position 153,298,288 of record CM057350.1, read on the forward strand.
GAGTTAATGATAATTAGAATGAACAAAACACAAAGAGAGTTAATGATAATTAGAATGAACAAAACACAAAGATTTAATAATGTTTGATCAATCTGATCTGCCTTCTCGAACGAAGGAGAAGCAATCCATGTATCTTAGAAATTATATAGTTACAAGGATGATGGAGGAACTCTCAAATCTTAATACCAAAAACACCCTCAATCTCACACAAAAGACACCTTTTGTTCTTCTTGGCATCTATTATTTTGGCACAAATTTTTTTGGTTAAAAAAACAGTTTGAAAAGATTCAATTATACGAAATGAATTTCTAGATCCAGATCCAGAGATTCTTTAGGACCAAGTTGGTAAAAAGCGCGGAATTCTTATTGATCAATACAATTCAATATGTATTTCTGCCTTTGCTTGCTTTCCTAATTTATTTCTTAAAGAGATATCACAAAAATTGCACATTGAAACCCTACATTGTACAGAATATATATAGTCTTCACATACTTGCATATCAAGTGAAGTCATTCACATACTAGCACCTCAAACAAGATTTGAACCGCGGGGGCAGCGCTCCCGCACCCTTGGGCCATGGGCTTCAAGACTATCTAACAAGACCGGCCCTCGGTCCATGGCATGAGCTTGTCCTTTCGGCTTCACATCAAAAAGGTCCCGTATAACTTCATATACTCGACTATAGAGCTTGGTACGAGCTTGATAAGTAGACCGATGGGGCTCGATCATAAGTATTGTTTATTTGGGTCTCATAATTAATGCACAAATATGACTTTAATTGGCCTTTTCTGTTAAGATTGCCTTGTATTCAGGACTGATTTGGAAAGATTTTTTTTAGAGATTCTTTTGAGAGATTTACATGAAGAGACAATTGAAGATTTATTTGTAAATTTGTGAAGAGATAAGTGAAGATTTGTTTTGAAAATTTGATGAGATCCTATTTAGAGCAGGAGTTCTATTATTTTGTGCTATAAATAGAGAATGGTCTCATCAAAGAAAAGTGGTAAAATATGATGAAGATGTAGAAGAAGAAGAAGAAGAAGAAGAAGAGAAGACGAAAGCGAAGGCGAAGGCGAAGGCGAAGGCGAAGAAGAGGGATAGTCATCCACAGGAGAAGGTGGAGCATTAGAAGAGTAGTTTTTGTCTTTGTATGAAGAGACGAAAGCGAAGGCGAAGGCGAAGGAGAGGGGTAGTCATCCACAGGCGAAGGCGAAGGGTAGTCTTATCCACAGATGAAGGTGGAGGAATTTACCAAGAGTGGTCTTTATATTTGTATGGGCGTTGAGATAAGATTTGAAAAGAGATGAGAGAGAATATAAAACGTACATGTTTTCTTAATGATTAATGAAGAGATTCTCAATGTTTGCCCTATGGATGTAGGCCCGTTGGTTGAACCACGTTAAATATCGATGTTTGCGTGTTCTTATTTTTACGCATCTTTCTTGCAAGCCCAGCTAAAAATCCTAACATTTTCGATGAAGCCACTCCGAGAAGGAACACGCAAACACAGATAGAGAGAGATGGGAATGGATGGCTGAAACAATACACTTAATCTCTACTCCTGCCCCGCAGGGGTGTGACTCATAAGCCTCTCTCTTTACTACAAGATCTATCATTTCCTCTATGCTATGGCCCCCACATATTATAGTGACAAATCATTGATGGCTAGCGAGTCCCGTCTCTAAATGTAACCATTATACCCTAACTCTATCCTTATTCTGGCAGTTGATGAAAAATCATATATAACAAAAGTTGTGGTTCTTGGATATGGGAATCATTTTGGGGGAAACTTTACTATGCACGTAAGGGTGCAGTAGACTGGAATGATAGTTGTGCGTGTCTGAGCCACTTCAGGGCGGGCCTCAATTGCAACAGAGAATATGAAGGGAAAGGCAGCCAATGCCATGATGAATGAAAATGAGCAGCAATCACGACCGGTGCGCCCGAAACGCTGGCTTCCGCTTATGCGTCTTTATCGTCAATTGTTTGCTTCAAGCTACTTGAACTCAAGTTAATTTGACATTGTGTTTGCCCTTAAGATATATAGTTAAAACAAAAGGAGCTGTGTGTGGATGTGTACACTTCTTGTTTGCTTTTCGGAGAGGCATGTGAATGGATAGGAATGGATTGTTACAGCTAGTTGTAGGGCTGTAGAGGTCATCAATGGTAGAAATTAGAAAGTATTTGAAGCTAGCTATCGTATATATAGGGAGCACATGAAAGATATCTCTCTCTCCAGTGATCTCCATAGCTTTTTATCTGTTAGAATGTTCTACTTCATTATAACCAGATGTGGGCAACTCGCATTTACCCCCAAACAAAATTTAGGGTAAATTATACCAAGGGTAAAGTTCAACTTAATCACTAACCTTCAAGGTCTTTTTTTATAGCTATAAATACCTTAATAGGTATGAATTACAAATAATTAATGCACCTTTTTATTCAAATTGCAAATAGATGCTTCAAATTTTGAGTTCAATTTCATATCGTATATTGTTTTCAATGAGATCCATTTTATTTTGTGCAACTTTTTATTATGTTATTTTCCGGCCGGTGGAGGATATTAGATTGAAAACCTCCAAATGGTCAATACATATATTTTTTATTTAGGAAGTAGCCCTATTGACTACCAAATCCCTTTGCAAAACATTACTTAAGCCAACATTTGACTCATGGGAATGAATGAACTCTAGATTATCCGTAAATGAGTAAGAAATTATGCTCCTCTTCATCAACCTATTTAGTATTCAAGTGAAACTTTGCTAAACTCGTACCTTTTCTTGCTATGTCTCCAATTTGTTGCTAGAATTAATGTTTCGGCTTTTCTTATGTTGAAAATGACCTTTTTATGGGGTTTGGTATAGAAAGTGTATCCTTGGCTACTAGCTCAGACTCTATCTTTAAAACAAGAGACTCTGCCACAATGTCGTCGACTTCGGTCTGCTCTTTCATGTGTATTAAATAACAATGTTTTATCAGCTCTTAAACCTTAGTCAACTCATTAAAAAAAAATAGGGAAAAAAAGATGAAGGAGTAACATATGACAAAATTGGATGAGTGACGGCCTAAACATGTAACAAAATACATAATGCATATTTAAGCTGTATATAGATTTAGATGAATGGACTAAACATGTGAGCGAGGGCAAAGTAGGAAAAGAGAAAATCGTGCGTGGTGCCTCGATTCGATGTCCGGTGAATACAGAGGACGAGGAGGAGGAGGAGGAGGGGGTTACGGTTGGGCTGCCGTCGCCGGCGTCAACGCAGCCCTAGCCTCCATTTCCGCCAAGCTCATCTCCCATCTGGTAAATTCAACTTCATGCTACATCTTGTGAGATCTCAAATCTCTTGCTTTGAGTTGTGTTAATTTGGGGGCAGTTGTGAAGTGCAGATCCCTCATCGTTTCTCTAATCAATTTACCTATGATATTTGTTCGTTTATGTTAGGATTTGTGATCTCAGTCGGGCATTTTATTCTGAGAGCACTGCATACATTATCTAGGGTTTCTAGAGTTGAGGTCAATGCACATCAAATAATCGAATAATTGGACGGACAGAAGTAGCCAGTTTTGTAAATTCACTGTATATGATATTTTGGCCGTAAGGTTTTTGGAGTGGATCGTGATCAAAATCTGGATTGGTGATAAGACTTATCTTCAATTTCCGATGTTTTGGTACTTAAGATGTTTGTTTTGGCAGAAAACAACATCTACAGCTACTTCGTGATGCTAATGTGAATCATGTGTGCAGGTGATACCTTTGATTATTTCCATCTACCTTTCGGACTAGGAAGAAGCAGGGAAGCACACGGAACAATGCATTTTAATTTTTACTTGGCATCTATTACGTCCGAGACAAGGGAATTCTTTTGTTTTTATAGTCATCTCTCACAGAAACTCTAGTTCCCTTCACTTCTCTATCTTCTTTCCTTTTCTTCAACTTATAGTCTCCTTCTTAACCGACAAAGTAGATACAATTTTTTTTAATATAATTTTATCAAAATTATTTGGGTTCTCTCCATCAATTACATCATGAGATTATTTTATGGGATAGGTTTTCTCTAAATTTTCCTTTATCTTGATCATGATTTCTAAGATGGAAAAGTGGGGGAAATTTTGGAGCCAAATATCTCCAGACTTCTTGCATGTTTGGAAGATGGATCCTAGGCACTCACTTTGGATCCATAATATTGAAGATATACGCAACGTGTCTTTTTCTTGCAACTTCGTATATTAAGTTTTTTTCTTCTTCATTACTCATGGGATTTTTTTTGGTTATAAGCGATATCAAATTGTTCTTTTTGTTTGATCTTGCTCAAACTATAATTGTTATAATCAAAATAATTTGGGTAATTCTGTTCATTTAAAACTCATCGTCTCATTTTCCTTCTAGATAATTTTATGAAATGGAAAACTTGGGTGTTTTTTTTGCATGTATAAAATGGAATAGGGTAAAATATCATTTTTTTTGCTTGTCAGGAACATCTTTAATCCTTCTTATATTGCCCATGTTTTGCTAATGCTAAATTATAGATGAATGTTGGCTGCAAAATTTTTTATTGACCTGATAGTTTAAAATGATGTTGAATTTTTTTTAATGACTTTATGGCTCTTTTTCTATAATTTGATTCACATATTTTTAATCAAGAATTCATTTTTTCATAAGCTAGTAATCTGTTTAATAAACTAGTTTAAATTTTATTTACTAGTTTTTCTCACTACATAAGATTAGCTTTTAAGATATAAAAATGTAAAGAGACATATTGTGTCAGAGGGAAAAATCTAGCCATGGTTCTCACATCCCTCTTTTGTGTTTTTCTTCATTAGCAACCAAACATTAAAAGTGCATGGAATGCAAACATTTATTATTTTCAAAACACTTTTACGGGCTAAAGACATAGGAAGTTATTTTGACTCTTCTTCTTCCACAATATTGGAAGCAAACACATGAATTTCCAATCTTTTTTTCATGACATTCTGTGGAAGTTATCTCGTCCATTACATTGTCGCTTTTGGTCATTCAAACATGCAATTAGGTTCTCTCTGCCCCTTAGTTGCTCCTTTTAATTCTCTTCCTTCGAAGGAAACTTGCTATTCAGAATTTAGTGCTAGTAGCTGCATCTCCTGATTCTCTCATCGCGGAGGTAAGCCCTTTGAGCTGGTAATGAAACAAAGCCTCTCACATGTCATCTTTCCACTAGTTTCAAATTTTAAGTCTGATTTCTCTGATAGAATGTACTTCAACATCATGTCTCGGAAATGCTCAAGTGCTTAACCATAAATACTGCAATGACAAATTACAAATATGATTTGTTAACAATTTACTTTCAAATAAACAAAATTGGTTTAATATGTGTTGTAGAACCGGAAATGATGAATGAGATTGAGAAACGGTTAAGAGAAAAAAATTAGAGAAGAAAAGAATAAGAGGGAATTTAAAAGAAGAGATGAACAAAAAGGATTGGAGAGAATAATTATAAGAGAAGAAGAGAATCTGTTTTACCGCCGAAAACCGGAGACGAACCGTGTAGGTTGTCTTGCCTGAATTTTGGGGCAGATACTATTTGGTTTTATCCGTCCACCTCTCCGAAGATGCCAAGCTGATTTATGGCACCGTGTATCGGAGGTTCGAACGGATGCGGCCGTTGTAGTAGACTTCGTCAGATTCCTCCTCTTTTGCGAGGGGTTTTTGATTGTGGGGACGCTCTTCCCTGCAGGCGCAAGCCCATGCAGTTAATTACATTACCGCGTAATGATAACCACTTTCTCCTATTTCAGATGTTCACTTCGTGTCGTGTGTGTTTGTTTTATTTTTGGTTGCCCGTGGATCATATACGGAGACTAATTTGTGTTGTCGCCCGTAGGGCGTGGATTAGTCCAAATCCGTATATTCTTAAATTTGGGTTTAGGTTGATTTAAGGAACGTTAATCTTGTTTGAGACTAAGTTCAACTTCAATGTTTGTTGAGAATACGTTAGTCTAATTTTAGGCTAAGATCTACTCACCAGGATTTTTGGGGTCATTCAGACCCAACAAAAGAGCATTTGGGCTCTATTTCTTTAGTTTAAAGACGTTACGGTCGATAGATAACCATTTTTGGTATGAGGATTTAGTTTAAGGACGTTGCGGTCCACAGCTAGTTTAAGACCATTATGGTCCATAGCTAGTTTAAGGACATTGCGGTCCATTGTGATATGCTCATGGGTTTGGGAATGCATCCAAGAGCTGCTGGTTATGAGGACCCTCCACCTCTCTGACGACGTTGAAGAATTACAACGACATGTATCAGAGGTGTGGAGAGATGTACCCTTAAACCAAATTCCAGATTGAAGAGAGAGATCATGGTGGAATGAACATCATTTTAGATACCATCTGTTAGAAGATCATTAGTCATCTCTGGAACTAAAATCGATTTGGGGAACCTAAGCATAGAAGGGCTCGGTTGATTGGTGATCAAAAAGGGTTTTGGCATCCGGAGACTTGGCTAATTTGGGTTGAGATTGGTCTCTCATAGTGTTAAACACTAATGTCTGCGCGGCGCTCACGTGCTTCCACGTGAGGCTCAAAAGCAGTGTTAAACACTGAAATTTGGAGCGCTCACGTGTGGCACGTGCGCCTGAGAATTGGGCACTGATTCTTTGGGTTCATTCCCTTTTTCCTTTATAAGTGGTGAGCACTATTGGGGGTCACGTGGGATCACATGAGGCGCCCCAAAATGGGAGCTTTTTTTGGATTTATTCTCCTTTTCCTTTTGAAAGTGCTAAGCACTATTAGGGGTCACGTGGGATCACGTCCCAAAATGGGATCTGTCTTTGATTTATTCCCCTTTCTTTTCTTTTTTTATATGTGCTAAACACTTGTTTTAAAGGGTTACGTGGGAACATGTTAGTCGATCTCAGTTGTTTTTTTTATGCAGGGTCAAACCCTAGTTTTATCAGAGAAATTAAATTTCTATATTTTTTGGAAGAATTAAATTTTTTAAGCTTAGTTTTTTCCTCTAAGTTTTGGGACTGCATGACAGAATCTTCCCGATGAGAATTAAATTCTCAACTTGTGGGGAGATCTGCTTCTGTAGACCTCAACCAGAGGAAGAACTAAGTTCTTTTTTGGAAGAGTTAAACTCTTGTAATGGCGAAGAAAAATGATCTTTAGGTCTTTTTTTCATTACCTAGGGTTTCTTTTCTTAAAAGAACTCTTTTTATTCTCAAATCTTATGGGGGGTCTCCTCCTTTTTTGACTTAAAGTCTCGGGTCCTTTATATAGTAGATGCAGGTTTGTTGATTTAGTTAAGGAAATCTCTTGTTGAGAGATCTTAATTAATTTAGGGATTTTATCCACCGTTGGATCTTTGATCCAAAGACTTCTGTTTTACAGAAGATATTTTTTTGTTTTTAACAAGATTGGGAAAATATTTTCCCATACAGACCTTATTCTGTTGCTTGGTGATTTTTAATCACCATTGGATCTTTAATTCAACGGTGCTCTGTTTTACAGAGCGTAATCTTTCTTGTTTAGAAAGATTGGGGAAATATTTTCCCATACAGAGCTGATTCTGTAGTTTGGTGATTTTTAATCACCATTGGATTTTTAATCCAACGGTGCTCTGTTTTACAAAGCGTAATATTTCTTGTTTAGAAAGATCTAAGAAAATATTTCCCAAATAGGGTTTTGATCTCTATTATTTAGAATTTAACTCTATCAGCTTAGAAAGTGATTAGGAACCCTCACGTGTAGCACGTGACCCCATTTAAACTGGTTTGCTTATGTGCAGCAGTCCTAGAGAAAAGCATCACGTGTTGGCACGTAAGTTGATGTTCAGGAATGTCACGTGTGGCACGTGACCCCCACAAAGTTAAGCCCAAAAACGAGCATCACGTGCTAACACGTGAGCTTCTCTGGCCTGTTATTTGTTTTAGGAAGACGCTTATATACTTTGTATATAGATGCTCACGTGCCTGCACGTGAGGCTCAACTTCAGCCTTAATTGTTAAGCGTATTGCCTATAATTTTTTCTCTAAGGCGCATCATGTGTGGGCACGTGATGCTCCATTTAGGGAATTCTTCCCATCGCTTTTTATTTATTATTTATTTTTTATAAGAGAACAAATGCCCCCACAGCGTTCTCACGTGGCTTGCACGTGAGTGCAACACTGTCACCTACCGCCGTTGGATTGCCTAGGGGAATGGGGAGGTGAACCGCCCTTGTTATGTCTTTTATAAATGCAAGGGTTTTGTTTTTGGGAAACCACTGTTCTTTCATCTTCTTCCTTGTCTTATTCAAGAATTCAATTCTCTTCTTCAGAGTTTAGTTCTCCGTCCATTGCTATTCCAGAGTTGAACTCTGTCAGAAAAAGAAACCCTTTTTAAGGTAAAAATCTTGAACAACAAAAAAACCCTTTTTAAAAAAAAAATTTCCTGAATTTTAAATCCACCATAAGAGTTTTGCTTTCTTCTGAAACCCATCTCTTAGAGATCCAAAGACGTGATCTTTGAGTAATGAACCTCAATGTCTTGGGCATTCCCCTTCTGATCTTTAAGGATTCAGGGCATTTTTATTTTTCGTTTTCTCATCATGGGGGTTTCTGGAATTTAATTCTATCGCATAAAAGGAATTTAATTTCTCACCGAAGAGCTTAACTCTGAAAGATCAAAAGGGCCCTTCAGGAATTTTATTCCCTGGTGTTCTTGAGAATATTTTCATAGGTTTTTTTTGCACGAATTTAAATCCGTTGGGTATTTTAACAGAACTTGTTTTCTCTATGAGGATGTCAAGAGTTGTTTAAACTCTCATGTCTGTTTAATGAGAATCCTTTTTTGATTTTTACAATGATTGTCCTGTCTCATCATTGGTGAGTCGCCAAATTGATTTTGTAGGGTCTGTTAGTTTTGCAATCAGTGGTCCCATGGAACAAACTCTCTGTCGTTTTCCTTTTTTATTATATATATATATATATAGGTTTCATTAACGGTTTTTTCTTTCCCTTATTTCAGAAACAATGACTTCTCTTCCCTACTTTTCTTTTACTCGCTCAGACGCCGCTTTCCCGCAATCGCCGTCAGATGAGGAGGCTATGGCAATGATCAGGGCCCATGATAGGGACTGTATGAGTTTGCTCCTATGGGGAGTTTGGTATGAGCACATCATCCGGGGCCGCCGCAGCTTTACTTATGAGATACCAACAGAGCCTCTCCGCCCGATATCGCTGATGGAGCGTCCGCAGACCGCTTATGCGGTGGAGGTGGCTAATTGGACTCCTGCAGGCCGGCTTGAGCCGTCAACAACCGGGATACCCAACCAGCCCTTTCCGGCCATAGATATCTTGAGGCGCCGCACCTGTCAAGGTGAAGCCCAACCTTGGGGACAAATCTATAAAGTAGGACTTACCCCTCGCCACCCAGTAGGCTATCTTCCTTGGGCTCGATATGTTATTTCCGCCCACCGTGCACGGTTGCAGAAGGTTGGGTTGTATCAAGCGGTGTACGTGTCTCTTTTTCATTACCCGGCTCTTCACGTCTGGTGGGTTAAAGCTTTCCTGAACCAATGGACTATTCCCACCAACACCTTCTTGTTAGGGGATCGTGATGTCTCGATTTCGCTGGAAGAGTTCCGCGAGATCTCCGGATTGCCGATCAGGGAAGAGCATTATGAAGAGTTGCTGCCTCCCGATGAGTATGTGTTCACGACCGTGCCTGCTACGTTTGACGACTTGACGATTGAAAACGCCGTCCGTCATAAGTACCCCAATCTAATCAAGACTCTGGGTATTTTCGAGAAGCTGTTGGCGGAGTCAGAAGGACAGGGTGTCACTTTTAAGAGTTTTATCGTCTGTTTTCTCCGTGAAGATGTTTTATCAAAAGAGGCTCCGAAATTTGCGAACATTAATGAGCCTTTTGGGTTTGGGCTGAACAAGCTGCCGGCCAAAGAAGAAGACTTGCCGCAGTTTTACATTCTGGACTCGTCGGCCGTGCCCTTTGATGCAATTGCGGCCCTTGGTATGGACGAAGAGATCTTCTTCGTCGGCTTCATCAGTCTTTGGCTCAGTTGGTTCGTTATGCCGACGCATCGATGCTTCATGAGAGCTTCCGTCTTCTACCTTGCTCATCGCGTAGCCGAAAGGGCACGGTTGGCCGTTGGCATCGCAGGAATGTCGCATCTTTATCATGGATTAAGTGTTGCTGCCAACATTTCAACCCCAGGTACAGACGTCGTGAATTCCTCTCTCCACTACTTCACGTCGTGGATCGAGATGCATGTACTGGGAGCGTTCACAGCGCATCGGTGGCCAGATTTCTATGACTCCTACACCTTCCCATGGGTTATGAGGTTGGTGAATGTTTCCACTCCTGATCCGATCTAGTTAGGAGCCCTCCGCGTGCTGCTTAACCCGTACTTCAAAGGTCGTGCCATGACCGTAGATTCTATATATGTCTTCCATGACGCAACGGCAGGTGTAGAAGAGATCACTACAGCCGCCGTTCCTGTTGTGGAACTTCCGGTGGTAACTCTTGTTCCTTCGGTGTCCATTTCTCAAGCGGAGGTGATCCCATTGGCCGCAGACCCCATGGATGTCTCTAGTGACGCACCGAAGGGTGTAGAAGAGATTGTCGAAGCTGTTAGTTTTATCTTGGAGCTCCCGGTGATGACCTCCATCTCTTTGGCGTCTGTACTTTCCACAGAGGCGACCTTGCCAGTCGTAGACCCAATGGATCTTTCTGGTGGCGTCTTGAAAATTGTAGGAAGGACCGCTAAGGCCACCGTTCCCTCTTTGGAGCCTGAAGTGGTGGCTGTTGTTCCGCAACCTGAAGCTGCTACGCCAGCAAATATCCTCGGTGATGTGCCTGAGGGCGCGGAGGAGGCTACCGAAGCTGCTATCCCTCCAGTTTAAGACGAGTGGAGCATCGAAGGTAATCTTTTACATTTCATTTTAATGATCCCTCGTTATCTGAACTCTTCTTTCTTTCAGAATTGCGGGAATTGACGGCTTCTATAGTGGGCCTATCTTCCAGGAAGTCCTTCCAACGTCTACTTGATATGCCTGCCCTACAGGCGATATCCCCGTAAAGTATCATCCTTTCTTCTGGGCAAGCTCGGCATTCTTTGACCCTTTTACTTTATTATCATTTTTTATAACGATGCTAATATGCCTTCTGCAGTTCTGGAAGCTGATGACGAAGTGGAGATCTTTGATGGGTCTGCGATCTTTCAAACCCTCTTGCATGACTGTGGGTAAGTAAAGCTTTACCCTTGGCATTGTTTTGTTTATTCCATATTTGCCAGTCTCGCTGACTATTCATAAATTTTGACAGTTTTGCCAGCTCTGGCTCCGTTAGAGTCCCGAATCTCTATTCCACCGGGCCCATATGCCCGACGTGCGTTTGAAAGGATGGCGAGACAAAGCATTCACTTCTTGTCGGCCCTCATTGAAGATCTTCGTGCCGGTAGTTCTGTGACGGCCAAAGAATTTGCTGCCGAAGCCAATACTTCTTCGCCCTTCCTTGCCACTTATCATGACGAAACATTGGTGCATGTTTGGGTTAAGTATTGTCGTTGAGTTGAGGCTTGCTTACATGATCTTGAGTGCATACGCCTTCCTTCCGAGCTCCTAACTGTAAAGGTGAGCCTGCGGGAGTAGATTGAGCGGTGTGCCGCTAATTTACAGTCTTGCGAGAAGAGGCTCAACCGGAAATTTTCGGAGAGAGAGCTAGCTTCAAATGCTTTGGGGGAACTCCATGCTCAACTCACTACTAAGACCACCCGTGCGTACGAAATTTGGCGGGTGCTTCAAGAAGCTATCACAGAGGTGATAGCTCTTGATAAAGCCGTTATCTTTACCCGAGAGATGGTTGAAGCTCATAAAGTTGCTGAAAAGGAGCTTGAGCGTCGGTTCACTGCGTATCAGACTCAACAGTCGCAGACGAAGACCTGTCTTGGGGCAATAACAAAGTTTGAAGCCGAGGCCCAGCGGAAGAACGATGAACCGACGAACTTATTGCAACATCCGCCGGCTTGAAGATTTTTTTATATTATCCTTTTTTGTATTTACTCCTGAATGAGAGTATCCTGTATTCATTTTGATTCTTTTATGAAATGTACCTTGTATTCATTTGGATTCATGATAAAAGACATATTTTATTTCATACTGGCGTGTCCCCTTTAGCAAATGCGTTTTGTAAATAGTCTATCTTGATCTCCTTGCAGAGCAGCGATGGCTTAGAAAACAGGTTCAGATCTACCGCCTAAGACTTTTCAACTTTATGAGCCGCGAGGGTAAAGAATTTTCTCCCTACGAGTCGAGAGGATCCCGTAGGTGTATTTTCTCCTTAGGAGTTGTGAGGACTCCTAAGTGCGTTTTCTCTTGAGAGTCGTAAGGATCTCACAGGAGAATTTTCCCCTTTACAAGTCGAGAGTACTCGTAAGTGGTTGTTTCCCTCCTTGTCGATATTCGACTTTGAAGAGTGTGGCCCGTGAATAGTATGCAATAGTCCATCTTGGACCGACTTGCAGGGCCCCAGTGCTTAGGAAACATGTCCTTATCCCCATTGCCTAAGGCTTTTCCCTACGAGTCGAGACGAGTCGAGAAGTTCTCACAGGAATATTATTTTCCCCACGAGTCCAGACGAATCGAGAAGTTCTCGTAAGGATGTCCTAACGTCACAGTTAACTCCTGCTAATAGAAATTAGTTAGGGTCTGTGGTATTAGGGTTTTTTACCCGTCGTACCGTCGCGTTGGCCGATGTATTCCTCGATATGCAATCTTGCTGTTCGAGTAGTCCCGCGACTGTCGTGTCTCTGATCCCATCGGAGGCTGGACAAGACGTCTTCAAGTAATCTTCTAGGTGATATTACCGTCGAAAGAGCAAGCGTTGGGGATATTCCATGCCACTTTTTACTTGAGGTTAGGCTCAGTTTGGGAGCCTCGATGAGTCATGACCACTCCGTGCTGGAGTGGGATGATCTCCGATAGTCTTTCAGGTCTCATTTGAGGTGCCGTCAAGACCCTGAAGGTAGGGATCTTCCTTTGCTTCGTTTGTTGACATTGTGTCTGCAATATTGCGACGAATGTCGAGGTTGTCTCTGGGTTATCTGTGAACCGTCGAGATTTGGAACTAGACGACTTTGCCACGGCTCCGTTCATCGGCAGGTCAGTAGTTTAGATAGAAGGCGAACAAACGAAAGTTCTCCGCGGGCGCTAGCGCTATGTTGTTCGCTTTTGTCAACCGAAGTCGCGCGTACAGCTTTTGTATGATATCCTTCCAAGGTGGATTCACGTAGAACATCGCGCCACCATACGAACATGGTATATAGGAGAAATATGAGGCCCAAACTGAGAAGTGTTGCACCCCCTTCAAATGGGTGCATGTACATACACCTCCTACGGTGGTTGCCAAAGCTCCGAGTGAACCCGAAATAGGCCATGGACTTGGATCTACCAAATGATAAGAATGCCTCTGAGATTCAATCATAAACCACTTTGCCCCGGTTGTATGTTAACGCCTCTTCACCCTACCCCCTAAAGTATAGTAAAGAAGGCTTTTTGGTCTCATTTTCTTTCTATCTGACAGGACAAACAAATAGGAAGGGATGGTTCTTTCATTGCATTGATAGAAGTGATACTAGAAAAAGGCATCTCCTTCGAGTGATTGCAAAAATTGTCGAAGACATAATGCTCCATTCTTAGAGGTCTCTCTGGCCTAGTAGCGATGTTCGAAAAGAGGAAAGAAAGCCGATCTTCTATGTCCGTAAATCCAGGAACTCAAACAAGAGATTTTATAGCTAGCTCAGACCCATTGCTTGTGAGGTAAGGTAGCTGCATGGGTTTTTGTTGATGTCGCGTCTGCATCCTACTGGGGGGAGGAAGACCGCTCTTGTTGATCTCTAGGCTGTGGATACTGCCGTCGAGACTTGGAACTAGAGACTTTGCCATGGCTCCGAGGTAGTCTCTAAGCTGTCTGTGAACCGTCGAGATTTGGAACTAGAGGACTTTGCCGTGGCTCGGTTTTGCTGACGTCGTATCTGCTTCTGGTTGGAACGAGAATGAACGCCGTTGTTGATTTCTAGGCTGTAGATGTAGCCATTGAGATCTAGCTTCCCTTTGACGAAGCCTGGTGGGACAATGTGGTTCCCTTTTTGTTCGTGCCCATAGATTGTATACAGGGGTCGATGTGATCTCACCTGCAGAGCAAAAGTTTCATTTCCTTTTTTGTTTCTTTCCGTGATGCTCTATAATTTCAGCTTCTTATATCGCGAAAGTTGCGACTTTCAATCATTTCGGCTATTTTCTCGCGGTGCCCAATCATTTCGGCTGTTTTTTCTTTTTACCCGCTGCTTTTTATTGCGAGTTGCCTAAACATTTCGGCTATTTTTATATACATATATTTTACTCGCTGATTTTTATTGCGAGTTGCCCCATCATTTTGGCTATTTCATATGCATTTTTGGCTCACTGATTTTTTTATTGCGAGTTTGGAACTTGAGATCCGATACCAATCTTAGCATCAGTATCGCTGCGACTGGAATATGTTCAGGAGCGAATCATCATTTGCTTTGAAAGGACTTAGAATATGATACCGATTTAGACATCAGCATCGCTACAACTGGGATATTGCCAGGAGCGAATCATCATTTGCCTTTGTTGATTTGAATAAAGGTGGCTTAGCCATCAGGGTTAGGGTCCTGCCGATTAAGGCTTTTGACTTCATGAGCCGTAAGGGTCTCATAAAGGTATTTCTCCCTACAAGTCGTGAGAATCTCGTAGGTGTGTTTTCTACTTAGGAATCGTGAGGATTCTTAAGTGTGTGTTCTTTTATAAGTCGTAAGAACCTTACAGGAGTGTTTTCTCCTTATAAGTCGAGAGGACTTACAAGTGTCGTTCACCATATGAGAACATTCCTCGTCTTTGGTGAGACTTGGTGGGGGAAACGTTTATTTGTGCTCGTGGATTGTATACAAGGGTCAATATTGAACCGCTTGTAGGGCAACTTGGGGAGTGTGATGGCTTAAGAACAGGTTCAGATCCCTGTATCTTAAAGCTTTTGAATCCTATGAGCCGTGAGGGTCTCACAGGGGGAATTCTCCTCACGAGTCGTGATGATCTCGTAAGTGTAATTTCTACTTAGGAATCGTGGGGATCCCTAAGTGTGTTGCTCTCTTATGAGTAGTAAGGATCTCGCGCAGGTGTTTTCTCCTCATAAGGTCGAGAGGACCTTGCAGGTTTTTTTTATAACGAGATCGCACCTTTTCGGGTTTTCACAAACTTATCGGTAGCCCTGCTGTTTTTACTCATGGAGCCCTTTCGGGTTTTCATCCTTGCCCATTTTGCTTTTGAACGTACCGTTTTTTTATATCACGAGATTGCGTCCTTTCAGGTTTTCACAAGCTCGTCGGTAGCCCTGCTGTTTTTACTCACGGCGCCCTTTCAGGTTTTCATCTGTACCCATTTCGCTTGTGGACGTACCGTTTTTTTTAACTTCTCCGCTTGCCAATGGCACTTAGAAGGGATTTCGCCACCGGGGCGGTTGTGTAGCCAGCGGGACTTAAGTTGCAATCCTTGCCGCTGGGACTCGTGGACTTGAATTCCACTATCGCCGTGTTTGAGATAACATATTTAGTTTAAGGACATCACGGTCCATTATTAGTTTAGGGACATATCGGTCCATTGTTAGTTTAAGGACATTTCGGTCCAATGTAAGTGAAGTTTATGCCGGATACTACTTACAGAGTGCTGACTTGGGAAGATAGGGAGCGGACACGAGCGTCGTCATCTATCGTTAAGCCGACTTGTGACTTGTCAGGGGTAGTATTTTTTAAGGAAGCGGTCGTTTATTGGCTGAAAGGGTCTTTCGCCATGCATATTCATGAGCATGTAGGCCTCACCTTGGTAGACCTTGTCTATGATATACGGACCTTCATAATTTTGGCTCGAATTTCCCCCGTTTTGCACGATTGGGGATTATAGGTCTTTTGACAACTAACACGAATTCGCCTTGGTGGAATGCTCTTGGTCCAATTAGTCTTTCGTATGAGCGCGTCATCCTTACTTTGTAAACTTCTAGGTTTTGCCGCGCCATGAGACGAGTTTCATCGAGGGCATCAAGCTCTTCAAGCCGAAGGTGGGCATTTTCTTTATCCGTCAGCTCATGTCGGACCGCTACTCGTAGTGAGGGTAGCTCTTTCTCCAAGGGAAGTACCGCTTCTGTGCCGAATACCAACGCAAATGGCGTGGTGTTTGTTGCTGTTTTGAACGTGGTTCGATAAGTCCAGAGAGCTTCATGCAATTTTTCGTGCTAGTCCTTTTTATTTCTGGACACTGTCTTCTTTATGATCTTCGTCAAGGTCTTGTTGGAAGACTCAGCTAGACCGTTAGCTCGGGGATTATAAACTGAAGAGTATCTCCAATCTATATTATGCTGCTGTGCGAAGCGGCTGATCTTATGGCTTCTGTAGGCCGGCCTATTATCCAAGATGATCCGTCGTGGAGTGCCGAACCGGTATATGACATGTGTCTTGAAGAAATGGAGGATGTTCTCCATCTTCACATTTCTTAGCGGTATTGCTTCTGCCCATTTGGAGAAATAATCGGTCGTTGCCAATATGAACCGATGTCCCTTGGATAATGCCGGTTCGATGGGTCCAATTATATCGGTTCCCCACATTTCGAACGGCCAGTTAGCCAGTGTTGGGTGTAGCGGATTTGGATGCCGGTGGATGAAGTCCCCGTGAATTTGGCACGAATGACACCGCTTTGCATATTCGAGACAGTCCTGAATCATCGTGGGCCAATAATAACCCATTCTTTTGATCTTCAGCTTCATCCTTGGCCCAGCTTGATGGGAACCACAGAATCGGTCGGACGACTCTTTTTACTTCGTCTGGTCACAGGCATCTTAACCACAGACAGTCGAATGATCTCTTATATAGAGTATCATTGACGAAGGCGAAAGACAGAGCTCGTTTTATGAGCTGATGTCTTGAAGATGCATTTTCGGGTATTCGATGGGATTTGAAGTAGTCCATAAAAATTTCTCTCCAATCCTTAGCCTTTTCTTCGTCCTCTACTTGGAATGTCGCTTGTTCGGCCGCTTCCTTTTTTCCAGACGACTCCGGAGACATTTCTGCTGGCGTGAGAATCCGGCGGCTTTGCATAATGATCCTTACGTCATCGAGGTTTTTGTCAGCCAGTTCTTTAGCGAGTTTGGCTAACGCATCCGTCTTGCTATTTTCCACTCGTGGTATGCTTTCCAGGACGTAGGAGGGGATTTGCGATAGCAATTGCTGCACTCTTTCGCCATATTTTACCAATTCTGGCTTGCATGTCTGATAGTCGCCATTTACTCGGCTAACGACCAGCTGGGAGTCTCCATATATGAGGAGGTTCTCGATTCCCATGTCAATGGCGATCTCGAGACCTGCTATCAAAACTTCATATTTCGCTTCGTTGTTTGTTCTTGGCTTTGTTAAGGAAAGGGTAAATCGCATTATCCCTCCTTATGGAGTCACAAAGATAAGGCCTACTCCGTCTTTGGTCATGGGGGTGTTTTGCTTCCGCTTTTTCATAGACGATGCCCCATCGAAATAAAGTTCCCATCGGGTATCACTCCCTTCTTTTTCCCCATTGATTGTGTCAAACACGTGTTTGTCTGGCAATTCGCAGTTTAAGGGAGAGTCGGCGGGTATCAGATGCTCAGCGAGAAAGTCGGCAATGGCCTGGCCTTTTATTGCTTTGAGGGGTTGATATATTATCGAGAACTCCATCAAGAAGAAGGCCCATTTGACAAGCCTTCCTGTTAATATGGTTCTTGACATTAAATACTTGAGAGGATCCATCTTTGATATAAGATGAACCTCATATGCCAAGGCATAATGTCGGAGCTTCGTTACCGCGAAGATCAGTGCCAGGCAATATTTTTCGATGGGGAAGTAATTGTTTTCTGCCCCCAGTAGAACTCGACTCAAATAGTAGAGAGCTCTATCTTTCCCCTGATTGTTCTCCTGTGCCCATAGTGCGTCTAAAGAACCTTCAAGGGCTGTCGTGTACAGGATGAGGGGTTTTCCCTTGACTGGAGCGGTCAGTACCAGCGGGTTCTGCAGATATTGCTTGATTACGTCCAGTGCGCTTTGACATTTACGATCCCAAACGAACAGGGTCTCCTTCTTCATTAGATGACTGTAGGGGCGGCATTTGCCGGAGAGGTTAGCTATGAACCGCCAGATATACGCGTGTTTTTTTTGGAGAGACCGCAATTGCTTGAGAGTTTTTGGCGAAGGCATTTCCATAATCGCCTTGATCTTTGACGGGTCTATTTTGATGCCCCGGTGTCGTACGATGAATCCTAGAAATTTGCCTTAGGAAACTCCAAACGCACATTTCAGAGGGTTCATCTTTAGGTTGTACTTCCGAAGGCGCTGAAACACTATCTTCAGATGCTCCCAGTGCAGGGTTGTCTAGCACGGCAGCAAGTTTTCGGGAGGCATAATCCATGCCATATTTAAATTTTTGTCGTTCTAGCTAACCCTAACCCTAGAATCGAAACTAGAAAATCCGACGAAACGAATGCAAACAACTTTGCAACTAAAGTGAACAAGGAATACAACCTTTGTAGACCGGTCCTTCACTTCAATAGCTCCGTGTAGTAGTCCCTCCGCTGCGATCACGAACTCCTGGACTCTAGAAAGGCTCTCATGAAGATATGAACAAGCTTGTATCGAAGTCTTCGAGGCCGAAAATGATCTACGTTAAGGAGACACTAGCTCATGCTACCTCTTCACTAATGGTGAGATTAGTGAAGCAAACACACTAAACTAAATGGTTAATAGTAGAGGATGATGAAGTAGGAAGTGGGCTCATTTTAGATTTATTTTTTTCACAAGGTTTCATCACTTAGAAAAAACTAGCAAGCTTTTTCTTAAGTGAGGAAGAAAATGATGAATGAAACTCATGAGGTTAGAAATGCAACCATGGTGAGTTATTATATCATGCCTAACTCATGTAGAGAATAAACCATAGTCTAAGATTAAGGGTTAGGTTAACAAATATCTTAAGCTAGACAAACAAGTTGAATAAGTCAATGTTCTACTAGCTTCTCCAAGCTTAACCTTGACTAAATCCAAATGTTTGATTTGCTTAAAACAAATAAAACCCTAGTTTTAACCCTAGTATGGTATAAGTCTTATACATACATGTTGCATGTGTAACCTAACATGATACATAATATATATCACATATATATAATGTATGCAAAATGAGAAAAAGAAATGGTCAAGTGAGCAATATTAGTTAATGTAAATTCATATATCATATATATATAATTATACATTAAATCATTAAATCAACACTTGATTTAATTATCCAGCTATATCACATATAACCGACTAATATCAATAATATTAACTTATCGAATCAACACTTGATTCGATAACCCGGTTATATCACATATACCCGTCCGATATCACATATCGTGTGAATACAATACGGTATCACATACTCGAATCAATCTCTGTCCCGCACATATCTCATATGTGTTCCTACTCCGTTTCGCATGAACCAGGAAACCTCTGTGAAGGACTTTAAAGACTCGTCAATACGTCGGCAGTAGGTGATGATCATATCAAACACCCACAAGCCGCAAGCGGTCTGCTAAACGTAATGGCCACCCGGGTATTGAGCGATCAGAAGATCAACAAGTAAGCCTGCTCACACTCCTGCGAATCCAATCAGTAACACTACCGTACAGTCCGATCTCTTCGTCTGATATGTCGCATATCAATAGCCTGGGGGTGGTATAACGTTAGACCCCAATAGCCTGATAAGTCATGCCGATGCAAGGTCCATAACGGTTCGAGAAACTACTGTTAACACTTACTAGTAAATCTCAGCAACTCTGGCCAGGGATTTCCTGTTATGGCCAATCGAGTATAGCGCAACATCAACTCCCAATACCGGGAGAGACGAAACCCCTCCCATCGCTCATTGCCTCCATGTGACTCGGGACTGTACCCAAAAACCACTTTTTTACACGATCTCTTGATTGTGGTATGGTGGAAATCAAAGCACAGTGGGAATCATACAAGACCCTATGACGATCTCGGGTCTACAGACTAACCTGTACTAGTGTCACCAGAGAACTGCTATCCGACGATAGGTATAATACTATCTAGGAGTTCTCGGTGAGTCCGTCCAGTGTACCCGGTCTCCACTAAGCACCCGTATACCTTCTCTGATGTCAAACACCAATGGATGTGGGATCATCCATCGCCCATCATATGGGTCGAGAAGTGTATACGCTAGTCCACTCTGGAGTATCGATGCCCTGTCTCGATACTTCCATGACTAGAAACAATCTAAGGATGTACTTACCGACTACCTCTGCCCCACTAGTATGATCTGCATCATAGTCCTGTTAGTCAAGTACTCATCCTAAGGGCTTTATCAATGTAATAGAGAGACAATAAGTGTATATGTTAAGATAAAGTGCAATCAGATAGCATACTATCATGTCGAGCAAGAAAGTCCTCCCTATATATGTCCAAGCATCCACTACAATATACATCGTATGTACAGTAATGGCCTCTAGGGCATACATATAACTAACACCCAGTGCTCCTCGTACGATTTGCTTTTCACCACGAGGTCGTCAATATAACATTCGACAATCTCGTGTATGAGGTCATCAAAGATCTTTGTCATGGCCCTTTGATAGGTGGCGCCGGCGTTCTTCAGACCGAAAGGCATCACTCTGTAGCAAAATATGCCCAGCGGAGTCCGGAAAGCAGTGTGTTTTTGGTCTTCAGGATGCATCTTGATTTGGTTGTACCCTGAGGATCCGTCCATGAAGAAGAAGACTTCATGGGTGGATGTGTTATCGATCATCAGCTCGGTAACAGGCACTGGGAAGTCATCTTTCGGACAAGCTTTGTTGAGATCCCGAAAATCTACGCAGATGCGTACTGTCCCATTTTTCTTCATTACTGGAACGATATTGGCTATCCAGTCAGGGTATTGAACTTCTTGGATGAAGCCGGAGTCGATTAGCTTCTTGACTTCGGCATTGATATTCATCTCAAGCTCGAGCCGCATTCTTCTTGGCGCCTGTTTGACTGGCTTGACGTCCGGCGATATCACCAGTTTATGCACAGCTATTTCTGGATCTAATCCCGGCATCACGAAATAGTTTCATGCGAAACAGTCTTTATACTGTATAAGCATGTCTTTTAACCTGGCCACCTGTTTCTCAGACAGCAGCTCACTGACGAACGTTGGCCTTGGGTCGTCTGCCTTCTCCAAGTCGATTTTTCTCAGGTTGTCTGCTGTGGTGTGTATCCCATCCTCCAGCTCTTTGGACGCCGGTGGAAATTCTGAGATCACCTCGTTCTCATCTTCATTCGCGAAGCACTGGGAGAGGTCGTCCATATTCTCGTGCTCTCCCTCTTTTGAGAATGTTATCATATGGCAGGTACGAGCTCGTTTCCAAGCTCGATGCTGATTTAAGACTTTCCCTCGCAGTGTAGGTTGCTCTCAGCTTATGCTTTCGTGGCGGGGCTACCCTCCAACCGTCGGATAGAGCAAACCTGTCTTGCCGATACCGATCTTCAACACAGTTTTTGAAGGTGAAGCAGTCTTCAAGAGGATGTCCCACTACTTGGTGGTAGGAGCAATAATCCGGGTGATGGACCTCGCTCATCTGTTCGGGGTATCGAGACTCCGGGAGCGTCATCATTTGATACTTCATGACAATGTTGAATATTTTCCTTGTCTTGTCTTGAGGGAAAGAGTACCCCCGACCCATCTTCTTCATAAAAGACGGGTTCCAGCTGACATTTTCTCGCTCGCGTGGTTTCTTGGATCCGCTTCGCTGTCTTTGAACGCCTTCCCCGTTCTTGATCTTGTCATTACTTCTGCATCGGGCCTTTTCCTTGCCACGAGAACGCACAACAGGCTGAGGGTGAAGGGCATCGTCGTCTTCTCCTTTCGTAGCCTGCTGAATGATACGTTGCGTTCTGGCCTTCTCGTAAATGACCATTTTGCGGCTATGGTCATCCCGAACCTTTTGACCCGCTTCTCTTATCAGCTTGTCAATCTGTTCTTCGAATGACGGGCTTGGTATTCTCACGGCGGGATCTCGCTCTGGTTCGACATCAACGCTATCTGGAAATGTATTCGCTTCTCGACCGGAGTTATTTATGACATGGCAGCCATGGAACCACTCCCTTTTCTTGGACCGAACGTATCCAAGGCTACTCGTTTCCATTCTCCTGTGGGTCATCTTTTACTGAGTCCCAGGAACATCCCAAATCTTGTTATAGAACTGGGCTTGTCGAGCAGTCTGTTTGAAGGGTACGCCTTGGCATCTTAATAGCCTTTTCAGTCCCTCTGCGTAGTATCTGGACAGACGGAGTGGTTGAAGTCTGTCGAGCGCAGGTTCAGCACCGTGCCATACTTCTTTCTCCACCTTGGTCTCTGTGGATTGATAGAAAAGGATCGCCTTCTCACCTCTTTGCTTAGGAGGGACGTAGAAGGTCTGCAGCTCTTGCACGCTGTACATATCAAGTGCATCAAGTTCTTTGTAATGCCGCTGCGGAACCATGGTAATTTGTAAACTCTGGTCAGCTCCAGCAAAGGTCTGCACTAACGGGCGGACGGAGAACACTGTGTTGGCTTCGTCTCCAGAGTCACTGCCAAAGACCAGAATAAGAGTAGATGGTCCTGGTCTGTTGCCTTGGGGTTGTCCCGAGTAGACTATCACTTCATCCTCCTCGGTATCGCTCCCAAATATCGAGATAGTGGTGATGACTTTTTGTTTGTTCTCCGGTTTGCGACATATTTCCATATCTTCGAAATCTGTTAAGAAGTACTTGGCGTCTTCATATTTGCGGACTTCATTCACGGAGAATGGGTTCAGCTCCCCTGTAACTGTGTACTCGAGGCCGTCTTTGAAGTACTTCATACACTGATGTTGTGTAGAAGAGATGATGTTGTACTCATGTAACCAAGGCCTGCCGAGCAAAGCGTTATAGCAAGTCTTGGCGTCAATAACATGGAACTTGATGTCAGTGACGAGCAGCCCGAAGCGTAATGTCAGTATTACGGATCCGAGCGTTTGTGATGATTGGGAGGCAAAACCGGAGATGGTAATTTTATCCCGAGCTAGGTGCTGCACGTTCATGCAAATCTCCTTCAACACCCTTACGTTGAGAAGGTTAACGGAGGACCCGTTGTCGACTAGGATCTTCCCTATCTTGATATCGTGACAATACCCGGTTACATACAGTGGACGGTTGTGCTCGCACGTTCCGAGAAGGTCTTCATTGCTGAAGATGATATTACCCGTGTGGACTTCTTTCAGCTCGTCCTTCATCTTTTCTTCCGTCTGGAAAGCTTGAAATTAGTCGGGCTCTTGTAACGCCTTAATTAGGGAATTTCGTGCCTATTTAGACAGGAGAAGGGCATAAAAAATACTCAATTTTGAGGGCATGTTTCTCAGATGTGCCAGGACATTGTAATCCACCTTTTTCTTCTTGGGCGGGTCCTTGGCTGTGAGCTCTTCGACGACTCTATCATCGAGGTCAATCTCCTTAAGGACTTTTTCCTTTCCTTTGTCTCTTTTGACCGAACCTTTGTTTGAGGGTTCGAGATTCTTTTCAGGCAACGTACAGTTACGCAGCTGAATGTTCTCACAGTTCCTCATTTCTTCTTCTTTTCCAGAGGTGAATTCCTTGAAGAGAGGGCCGATGGCCATTTCCTCGTCCGAATCGCTCCCGAAGGTAAGCACTCGAGACTTCCCTTTTGCTGGGATGGCATCAGCCATATAACAGTTACATGCTGCTCTTTTATGCTCATCTGTCGTGCTTCTTTACTCCCGACGGACTTTGCGCTTCATTCGCTTGAATCGTTGTCGATGAGCAACGTATCCCTGCCATTATAAAGAGAAACCATGCTTCCCTTGTGTGCGAGATCACGCGCAGACTCCCGAGAAATCATCATAGCCTAGCAACCTTCTTGGCGCTACTGAGATAGCTGCATATTCCACTTCCATGATGGACAAGCTACATAACACGCTTCTTGCTACTCTAAGTAATGGCCCTGCCATTATACAAAAAAGCATGTGCGAATGTGGATGTACACATACCCAGATTGTCGGCCCAGTCGATATTTGTATGTCCACATAACTGCAAGCCTAATTCCTTATAGCACAAGTATAGTGGGTCACCCCACATAAATACCTGAAAATTCTCGTCATTTCATCCTAACAAGCAGACCCTAATATTAAGTCTAATCGGTAAGGATTATATGTCTGATCAAATACACCATAATGCATTTGACTATTGACTATGCAAAATGGAACCTATAAAATCTGTTTTTCTTCGTCAAGAGTCTTATAGTAAAAATCAAGGCTAAAAATATGTTCATTAGTGACCGGAGTAATAAATTGGAGTGATTGTGCGGCCTGAACCGTTTTAAAACATATTTCATATGAGTCTCCAAAGACAAACATATGATGTTCTTGAAACTGCTCCTCATGAATCCAATTCCCAAGCACAAACTCAACATCTCACGTGCTCTCTATAGCAAGAACAAGTGTTTTAAAAAGCGGCCGCTTAAGCGCTTAAACGGCCGAGCGGGTTTCGCCGCTCCGCTTTATCCCGCTGCATAACCTATTTTATTGATGTATACATCATAAGTGTTATAAAGGATTGTTATTGGAATAAGAATACACAAATATCAATTAATACAACATTTCATATTTTCTTTTTCTCTTTTTCCACGTTTCTATCCTTCGTGCTCGACTCGATAAATCCCACGGTTGTCGAGCCGATTTTGAGACGCTTCAAGATTTGAGTTTCAAAACTTCAAAATTTTAGGTTTATCAACTTCAAGAAGTCAAGATCTAAATCGATTTCGAGCAATTCTTGAGTTTTATATTTTGATTTCGAGTAGTTTTTGAATTTCGATTATGAAATTCCAATTCGATTTTGACTCAATCTGGTTTCGAAATGCAATCTTGTAGATACTTTTTTAATAATTTGGTAAGTATTTTTACTGATTTGAACTATGATGCTTGATGTTGGGTATCAAAAAGCTTATAAACACTATATAAGCTAATAAATTCTAAGAAAAATTCAATTTTGCATTAAATTATTTGAGCATATTTTTAGCAAAAGCATATTTTAGCAAATAATATATTGTCTTAGCACATTTATTAAATTTTGGGTTAAATTTAGACATTTACTAGTACAAAAGTAATATAAAAATAGTTAGAATGTAATGAGAATCATTATTTATTGATAAGAAAAGGAATATTGATAAAATACCACTGTTCTGATTTATGAGCGGCCCGAGTGGCCGCTTAAACGTTTTGGCTTCTCGACCGTTCCGATTTTAAAACACTGGCAAGAACAGTCACTCCAAGTGGCATTAATTGACTCCAAGTGGCTTTTGGTCACCTCAACACCGTTCACAATAAGATCTCTGAACTTACAGCTGTTGCATTCAATCATCGTCGGTCCATATCCGATATAGATTGATGATATCGAACCGACAGCTGCTTGGATAAGTGTTTCAAGCCATAAATAGACTCTCTGAGTCGACTCGAGTCCCCTTGGCTTTGAACCCGTAGGCAGATCTTCAAGATCTCCTTATCCAAATCTCCATCGATAATACAATTTGTCCCTAGGACTAGTTTAAGATCTTTATGTGTAACGATTTATTAGGAAGAGTGAAATAGACGCAATCATCATCCGGAATGAAAAGTGTCTATTTGTTGTCCACCTACGCTAGGTGAATCTCTTCGCCAACAAGCATGCCTTATATCTCTCTACAATATCATCTTTTCTTTCGAAAGACTTCGAAAAACCCAGTTTTTATCGACAGTCTCGCGGCCGGTAGGATAATTGACCAAATCTCAGACTTGATCCTATAATACTGACTCTTGCACCTCTTCCATTGTCGTTATTCACTTCTTCGCAGTTGACCCAAAAATAGCGTTCTTAAATGACTTTGGTTCCACAACCAATGCGGGTTTACCATAGACGTCATCTTTTGATATCGAAACATCGTCAGGATGTCAATCGACAACACTATCTACAAGTGCCTTGAGGATCCGTGATTGGCTCCGAGCCATTAACGAAAATATCGCTTTCACCAGCCGTCAAAGAAACTAATTCTTTCTACACTGCTGATCGACGGAGAGACTCTTCGATCTTGTAGAATCCCAAATCCTAACCTATTTTTGCCTTTTGCGTAAATTCCTTCCCGAGAAAATCGTTCGTTGTTTCTTTCCTGATGAAATCAATGTCGCACGACCAAATGTCAGTCACAGTTCTATCACAAACTCATGGACATGGGTGACCTTTCAGGTCTTTCGTTCGTCCACTACTCATAGGGTGTTTGACTGTACTGACTTTGAAAACATATAATCAGGAATATAAGCCGTTGTCAACAGCGCATTTCCTAAATAATATGTAAGATTGGCCCTTACTATCATGTTCTTTATCATATCCAGCGGTTTCTTATTTCTCTTCTCTTCAACACCATTTTGTTGCAGAATATACAGAATCATCAGCAGTCTGACGACTCATTTTCCTTCATTCAGTTATCTGAATTGCTAAAAGAAATGCTCATGGCTTGCTTACAGTTTCTAGAACTGCTCCGAAAGAAACACGCACAGTCCAATTTGCGTGAGCTGGCTTTACACTTTACTGATACGGCGCTCTATACAAATCAACACTTCATTTTCGTGTGAGGTCAGTAGCTTATCGAGTAATTATTAATGAAGGTGTTGAATTAGGAAATTCCACTCACATCTCTTCATGTTTATTGGTCCATTTTTATCGGAGTGGATTGTCGGCAACGTATATCCAAATGGTTTTTCTTTGGTAGTTTTGCTTTTAAGGCAACTCTCACAAGTAGATGGTTTGATTTTGGCTCAAATACCAACTCATCCACTCCAGGTGGTTAAGTCATCCAATCTATCTATTGACCTAATCTACTATACTACTCATAACATTTATAGAAGGAACAATCCTCAAAACTATAAGGAACTCATAAGATATATTGTCCCATTAAACTATCCAAATATCCTAAATCGAACTGAAACTGTAACTGACGGGAAGATGATTTGTAGATAGCTATCTACATCCCCGATGCAGAATTGACTCATATGTCCTCGACACATGATTTGCTTTCACAAACTTTTCTACTCCAAGCAGAAGGCCTACTTTCACTCAATACCCTGACGAATGGAGCGGTTTAAATTCCTACAGTCAAACGTGGACTTATTATATTCATTATTGCCAGCACATTTCTCCATGTCAGATCATTGAAGTTGTTGGCGCGTTATTCCTGTTTTCGTAGCTCGATTGAACTCTTCTTGCACTAAGACATTTGCCCTTGCACACTGTTGACTTCGTCAACATATCAGCAGCGCTTTTGGTTCTATCGTCCCTGTCGATTAAACCTTAAGCTTTAGTTACTCAAACGTACTAGCAAACGTCTACATATTCGCTTTCCGCATAGCTAACTGTTTCATATATCGAGTAGAAAAACATATACCGTCTATTGCTATCGCTCAACAGTCTGACTGGAGCAGCACTCTTCAGATCCCGAATCGATGAAGATATAACTTTTAAATATATCCACATTATGTGGTTCGACTCATTATATGAAAATAAGGTCAAACCCAGAAATAATGTAACGTTGTCACGTCGCATAGATTACCCCGTAATCATCGCACAACTTATCCCTTGACGCGTAGATATCCTGTAACTACCACTCATCATAATGTCACGATCCAATTTGGCATATGACCGGCACTTAGATCACGTGACTTTTAAAGATGTCGATGCGACCCAAGCAAGCCAAAAACCATGGTCTAAACCTTTTTAAAAAATAAAGTTGATGAAGTTTTCAAAAGGTATTTATCATGAAACACAATTTTCTTAACAAGGATTAGTTGTTTAAAAGCATGATCCAGTATTTTGAAATAGGGTGAAAATGTTTTCATATTTGAAATTTCAGCAGCATCTCCTTTGTAATTTTTGATAAAAATAAGTACATAACATATAATATAAAGGCATCTTCACTTGGGAGCTATCTCGACGCCTATTAGCGGAATCACAACCACGGAGTTATATACGACGCTCGAAGACGAATGATCACAAACAAAATATAAATAAACTGCATAAATAAAGCTAATTAGTCGACTCTATCCGAGTTCGACCCAAAAGAATATACATAAAGTCATAGACTCGATCTAAGTTAAAAGAATATACAGACGGTTTGATGTAATAATACTAGATATAAGGTACAACAATACAAAAGAGGCGATTACTATACATGCAACCCATCTAGGTAAAATATACGATAACCCCAAGATATGTGTCCGCGACGCCGTTAAGTGCCTGCGTGGCCCGTCCTGTAAGAAGCTAAAGCACAACGGGGATGAGTTGCCAACTCAGTGAATAGGAGTTTACATCACAAGATATGATATGATATGCGTAGTAATGAATTCAAGTACAATATAAATGAAGTCGCATAAGAAGAATATCAATCATTCTCAAAATCCTCATTAAACTTGTCTCCATCATCGATACTAAAATCTAGATATCGTAGGCACCGTCTAACTGATTGGTCCTCTTCTGATATCAACTCAGCCACGGTCGGAATCCCCCGGATATCCGCCGTGCTCCAATATCACCTCCAGTATCTATCATCCTCGCTAGGCTCCCCGTACCTCCCTTTGGTTTTCTTACCCCTCAGAGTCGTACCGGGTCTACCATGTATTTGTAATCGGTTAAGCTCTCTCTCGATTCGGATATCTCATCATGAAAACCAAAACTCATGATACACGCCAAATCATCATATCACGAGAAAACCACACTTTTAAAAACATAATCCATTTTATAAAAGATACACGCGGTTTCCCAAATCCATAGAAACATCAAATCTATGATATCAACAAAGAATGATTCATTCATGCAACATTTGGCAACTATAACATGCAATCAAACGGATTATAGCATTCAAATAACGGAACATGGTAATACAGTTAAACATAGCAATTCTACGTGTCATGTCAGTACTAATGATGTGTAGTATAGCATATGAGTCTGTGAACTGTGCAAAATGGAATCATTAGTATTGTGCTTGTGTTCTATCCGAGATATCTAATCTAGCAAGTATGATTATACACTAAGGATGGCATGGTACTCCATGTAATGCATATGACATAGAAATATAGTTACGTATCGCTAATAGTATTTAAAAAACCGATACGGAATTTTGTAAGTTCTGGTAGTCGGGGTGCTATACGCTATCCGCCCGAATTCCCACTTGTAAATGTCCCCCTCTTCACATAATATCAATACGTGCTAGACGAAGCTCGCGAATGTCTTGCCCTTCCTCGCCGTGTCGGACGTCTCCGCTACCGATCCTATACATTTAACCAAGCGCAAAAATAAGAATCGATACGCAAACGTTGCTACACTTCTAACGCAATAAGACTAGAACGTATAATCGACGTCTTTTAACGCGTGCTATCACTGTCGAACTACCCCTGAAAATAACAAAAATCAAATTTCAAGTTTTTAAAACGTAAAACCTTAAACCTTTATAAGATATGGGTTCCAGATTTTCATACAAGTAACCTGGGATAAAGTTGCATATACACTAGTTTAATTTAAGATGTCTAGGAGCTACTGTAAAAACTATAGATCCCAATTCAAAAATCCACCCGCAAATTGCAGCCCGCTCAATTAAATTTGCGGCCATGAATGGTCCAATTGGGTACGAGCTTTGAGTGTGGTCTCTAGTTGTGCTCACCATCTCAGAAAACTCAGAAATTTTTTCAGAGTTTACTCGTTATAGCGGATATCAAAAGAGAACCACAAATACTAAAAACTTAGTTCAAAACTTAAAAACTTAGTTTACAAATACTAAAACACTTCTATTTTTCCCAAACTAAAAGAAATTATACCTCAAACCACAACAACTAAGCAAGATAAGAACACCAAAAGAATAAAAATAGGATTTTTACCTCCTTTAGGAATATTGAGAGGGATCCAAGCTTTAGTGTTGTCAAAATGAAGATCTTTGAAGTGCTAAGGACCTAACTTGGTGTCATGACCATTCTACAAGAAGAAATCCTCAAGAATGTTGATGATTTAGGATAGAGGAGGTTAGGTTAGAGAGAGGATGAAGGAGCTTAAAATTTCCTAAGTGTTTGTGAAGGAGGAAGTCAAGAATGAGACAGGATAGCCATGACAATAAGATATATACCAATATTGTTAGATATTTGTATGAGTAAGATGTGGTGGAAGTGAGGTACAACTTAGGTTAACATATACCCTTCTTACATTATTCCAAAATAAAGAGACTTAAACAATTTAAATGAGGACAACATAATTTTTCCATGACACAAAAATAATAGATTTGAAAAAAATAATTGTTGTCTTATATTTTAATAAAAATTCATTTTATTATTATTTAAATGCAAAATAAATACTTTAAATTTTTACGAAATGTTACAACGTCAACATATTCGCTTTCCGCATAACTAACTATTTCATATATCGAGTAGAAAAACATATAATCGCCTATTGCTCTTGCTCAACAGTCTGAATGAGCAGCACTCTTCAGATCCCGGATCGATGAAAATATAACTTTTAAGTATATCCACATTACGTGGTTCGACTCATTATGTGAAAATAAGGTCAAACCGAGAAATAATGTACTGTTGCCACGTCGCATAAATTACCCCGTAATCATTGCACAACTTATCCCTTTGCGTGCAAATATCCTGTAACTACCGCTCAGTATAAACTGCGAGTGCTCGGCAATAAATCATATGATCACCAATAACATCGCTTTTTAGCACGTCCAACGTATAGAGTGATCTTAAATACGCTAATCCTTCGAAGATCGCTGCACCTCGGTGGTGCTGCGTCGTGTAGTCCTGCTATATCGCTGCCACCTTATTATTAGCGTTCAAGTTTTTCAGCTTGTTCATGTAATATTAAACTAATGTTTCCGTTTCATTATATTATCATCATGTACCATCTCACCCCTGACCGACGATATCTTGACTTTATTATGGATGCATTAAGATATGGCATATAATAGAGTACCGTTCTTCCCCAAAGAATGCTTCGTTTTCAACCTATCTTAACAAAAATAATAAATTTACATTCCAAAAAAGAGGAGAAGACCTATAGCCCCAACCACATCCTTCAAAAGTATAATTTTAAAATTCTGTTAAAATAATTGAGTAACGGATTATAGATTTCTTAGAAACGAAGTAGATTGGATAGTTAAATCTAAACTCTCGTCCCCTTTCGAAATCTCCCGCTTGAAATTTGTCAGATGATCAACTCCGCAAATATCGATCGAAACTTGTTATTAAAGTGCAGCATGCGTCTTTATTTATTTAGTATGTCATGCACACCACAAATGCAACAACCAATCTAATAAATTTCACTTTTCATTAAACTACCCTATTTAATCTTGTCTGTTTTATTAGGATTTTTGTTTTTTTGTGAAATTGGTACGTGCCCCAGACGCTCCCACTGGAATAACTACCTTTCAAATCTCCAAGATTTTATATGAGAATAAATTTTCGAAATTTTTGGTGAGCAAGCAAAAAAATTTCAAAAAAATGTTACTCTCAGAATTAATAGCAAAACCCCTCAATTAATCTAAAACTTGAGTGGGAAATCCAAAAAATATAAAAAATAGTTTTTCTTAATTTTCCAGAATTTTCTGGATTTTCTCTGTAATTTTAAAAAAAATATTTTGTAATAAAAAAATAATATATATTTTTTATTAAACAAAAATAATAACTAAACCGAGCCCGGCTCGGTCCAGACAAAACTAAGCCCGGCTTTGGTTTTCATCTTTTTTTTAAATTTTTTTTTAAACTGGTATAATCGGCGTGCAGGCCAAGCGTGGGGTCGACCTGCACTCGCAGGCCCAGCCTGCGGACAGGCCCGGCCTGGGGCTGAGCAAGGCGGGCAGGCCTGATCTGGGCCTGGGCTGCTAATTAAAAAAAAATAAAAAAAGTGTTTGTTTTCTGGATTTTCTGAAAATCCGAAAATTGTTTTTCTTTTCCAGAAATATTTTTTGTTAAAAAATATTTGGTCACGCTACCAAAATCCAAAAAAATATTTGGTTCTCAACCGAAATCCAAAAAAAACATTCGGTCTCATACCAAAATCCCAAAAAATATTCGGTCTCATACCAAAATCCAAAAAAATTGTTCTCAACCAAAATCCTAAAAATATTTCTCAAGTTTATCCAAAATTTATGGTTAGGGTTTAAAAAAATTGTGACTTAGCCGCTATTAATACTTACCAAAAGAGAAAAAATTAAATTTTTCCCTTTTTCATAAGAAAGTTCCAATCTTTTAAAACAAATTTATCACATTTTTTTCCGTGGGTAATTTCACAACAACGCAAACAAGTCTCTACATCAAAGTGTCATTAAAAAATAGATCTAATTTATTGCGACAAATGATGCAAAAAATGATAGATTTTTTAAGATCCATAAAAAACGGTAACCCTAAAAATATAGATTTGTCATAAAACAATTTTAAAAAAAATGATCTAAGTTTAGATAAAAAATGCAACTTTTGAGTTGCAATCATTTAAAAAAAATAACAGGTCTATTAATCTACGAACGTGGGCATGCATGAGTCTGATACCAATGTTCACTTTAGATGCGTAGATACAATACAAACGATTATAGCAGCGGAAATAATATGTATCTACTCTGAAGGTTTATCGATATACCTGATCCAATTGGTGGGATCGTTATCCTCGCTCACGTTACGTTGTAGGTCCGGTCTTTTATGCCTCCACGCAACTGCCGAAGGGAAACCACATTTTGAAGAAACGAGAATCCCCTATGTGATCACCCTGCAAGCCAACCATAGTAGAATAGGATGGAGAAGGAGACGACGGTTCTTTTGTTTTTCTCTCTAAAAAAACTCTATATGTTATTGTATATATCACATATAAAACCCTAGCCTCCTATATGTATATATAAGGTACCCAGTCATATGGGCGGGTATTGGGCCGGATTGGACCCAATGGCTAACACAATCTAACTGATGTTTATATTTTTCTAATCGAATTTATCTCCATGCCAAATTTAAGATTTCTTTCCTCATCATAACCTTAGGTATTAGACAGAATTGAAGTAAAGAAAACCCT
This sequence comes from Agapanthus africanus, assembly GCA_030015575.1. NCBI lineage: Eukaryota > Viridiplantae > Streptophyta > Magnoliopsida > Asparagales > Amaryllidaceae > Agapanthus > Agapanthus africanus. Next base: position 153,331,485 of record CM057350.1, read on the forward strand.
ATAGGTAAGCGATCAAAGAAGTCAAATTTGGGTTATCTGAGAAAAAAATTCCATCATCAATTAATGAAATGATGAAATGGGTATGCAACTATAGTGTTTGATAATTTGGGTGAGCATAAATGAGGCATTGCCTCAGATTATAACTTGCTTGAGCAATTTCTATGATTGCGTCATCTCTGATTACTCCATTGAAGCTAACAAGGTCTTGGATTTGTATTCAAGTTTTAATGAAGAAATTGAAGATGGGTACATCGAGGAGAAACAGAAGAGAGAGAAAGAAAGAGGCGGAGAGGAAGCACATGAGAGAGAAAGAATGAGAATATTAAAAAATCTAATCACAACCGTCCAATTTGATCCAATGGTCAAGATTATCCATCTCACTTTAAACTTGTTCATCTCACCATCTCATCACCTCACCATATCATTATCTAATTTAGCACAATCCCAAATTTACGCCTATTTAACTAAAGGTGTTAATAGGTTAATTCACGCTTTCAACCTAGATCAGAACGATGACTTTTTCGATCCAAAAATGATCGTTTCAAATTGCAAATCATTTATGATTTAGCAATCTACGGTAATACACCATCCGAATTTTGATACCGAGTTATATTGGGTTTACTATTTGATTAGTATGGTTCTTGTATTAAGATTATTAATGGGTTTTTGGGATTATTAACAGGTTACTGGATTATGGTTTATTTGACATCATTAATTACTGCAAATATATGAAAAACTATAATTATTTTTTCGAAGCATTAAAACAGTGGTTTTGAACATCATTAATTGCTAAACAATTTATAAGTTGTTTATAGTTGCATCTGCTATTTTTTAAAGAATTTCCTAATTGTTAGAAATTATTTTGGTCAAACAATAGAAAATCTGATACTTTCAATCTGAAATGGTTGATAAGACCGAGATGCCGGATTCCAATCCCAAAAGTGACCATCATTAGTGAGATTTTGAACCTTGATAATTTATAATAGAACAACTAAACCAACAACTAAAATCAAAACAAATGAAAAGGTTAAAAATCAAAAGAAAATAACGACTCAATCTCAATCTGGATAATATCACCCTCTACGTAATATTTACAATTAATATAAAAACTGAAATCTTAATTGCATGCATCTTTGCACATGCTATGGCATCCAGCTTGTGTATATGTGTCGTTGCTGTTCTTTATGCAGGAGCAGAAATTTGTGTTCCTTTTAAAGGTGAAGTGGTTGTAGACATACCAATTAGGAGTAACTCGAGTATTCTATTTACCTATATTTAGAATTTTCTAAGATATCATCCAGGAGTGCAGCCTCTTGAATTGCAATCAATATTGTAAGCTAGTTGGGTGTTAGTGGAATGTTGAATTAGAATGATCTTCATTTCTTAATTTATCACTTTATAATCATTCTGAATTTGAAGATACAGTATCAGATTATGAAGCTCCAATTGGAAAAGGCATTTTCGGAGATCAATCTGACTAGTTATAGACTTACAGTACAATCATAACCTTGGAAGATGCATTTTTCTTGTTAACATAATGATATGGGAATTAAACTTAATAATTGATTGAAAATATCATCATGCAGGCCTTGAACTATTTTCATCAGCTTGAAGACATGTGTACTTGTCATCAACTATTCTTATGTTGAAACTTAGTTCAACAATAATGTATCCATATATCATTTTTTTAAGAAATTCATTTAGTATTTTGTTTTCTCTAGTATTATGCATGTCATAATCACAAGAAACTTGATTTGCATCATGAAGTGAAAATGATCTTTTCTTTAACATTTCGGCGTATAGGTCCAAGCTGCTTAGCAGCCATAAAGTTTTCTACTGTATTGATAATGCCATTTGAAATTAGCAATGTCCTATTCCTCAGGAATTATGTGCAGTCACATTTATATTTTATTTCTTTTCTGTCTCTTATTTTTTTTCGCTGTCTCAAAATTATTGAGTCAAATATTTTAATACCTTCTTTACTATTTTTAATTCTGCAGTTGCTAAAGTATGGCCTTGTCATATTTTTTAATGTGACAATGTGGGGATGCTATGTAAATAGCCTTAGAGCGCTCTCGTCTCTTCAAGCCACAGTCATGAACTTTGCCACCAATTTCTTATCTTCAGGTCTGGCGGGGTACTTTCTGTTTGATGAGCCCCTCCCTTCTCGGGTAATTTTTCTTTTCGTATGCCATATGCTTACTTTTCACAAAGTAGAATCACTTTTAAATAGATGATTTTATAGTTTTCTCTACCTTCTCAGATATTAAAATCATGTATAAATGCAACCTTTGGCTTGCAGAGATCAAATTACTCAGATAGATCATGCATCTGCAAGAAAGGAGAGGCGTCATTTTACTATTTTTATTTCACTAAACCAAGACTCAGTTACTTTCCTAAAACATCCTTTTATTTGCATATTTTAGTTTACGTTGTTGCTATAGAGGAAATCTATGATCTTTCTCTTCCTTAAAACTCTTTCTTAGCTTTGGAAGTATTTTGGACTGTTGTTTTGAGATTGCATACTGCCTGACCAATACAGTACATTTCCTTACCTGTCAAATTTTCCTTTCAGCTTTATGTCAAGTCTCCTTCCTGGACGAGATTCCTTAGATAGGAACTGAAACCAACTCAAGAGTGTTACAACTGGTTATAAATTTGGTCATTGCATTTAGCCAACCCCATCTCGAAAACATAAGGCTAAAATACTGTTTAGTGATGATGTGGATGGAGTGGAGTACTCATCATTTCTTTATTATGTTCTTCATAAAACATCTGAAGAACTCATGCACCGTGGATCATTTCAGGAGATACTGACGATGTTCGATTGAGAACCAAGGTTTTAAATTTTGAATATCAGATTCGTGATCAATCGCTGTTTTCTATATCTAAGTGTAAACCGGGCAATATATCAAGGATATGCTATTATGATCAAACATGTTGGACATTATATATATATTTCATACTATTAGAATATGAGAATAATAGTCCCACATCGGGTAAATTGTAGTTTGTCATATGTTGGTTTAGTATATATAAAGAGGGGAGGAGCTCTTAAATCCTTAAACTCAATTTTATTCTCCCTCGATTATTTCACATACATACAAATCAGTTGTAATTTCTTGGGGTTACTAATCACATAAAATTATTTTTTTCTTCACTACATAGCATCTCATCATGCAAAGGTAAATATGTTTGCACCGTCAACAAAATAAATCATTCAATAGAAGAAAAAAAATCAACCAGACAATTAATTCACGTATAGAGCGTTATTAGTGGTGCTTAGTTTCTGTTAGTTAATTGGAATAAGTTCTTGAACATCCATGCAATGTTGATAATGCTCTTTACTTCCATCCTATTCAAAATACATCCATGCAATGTTGATAATGGTCTTTACTTCCATCCTATCTAAAATATTTTAGAAAGTTTGAGCATGTTAATTAGTTTGCCCATGCCTACCATCACGGTCATGATGCATAAGTCCCAATTAGTTCTATGCCAGATCTCAAAAGTCATGCATAGATTACCATGAATAAGTTGCATTTGCAATATAATTATGTTTTAAAAGTACGACTGCAATAATTATGAATTAGCGGTAGAATACAATAATGATATACAGTAAAATCATGGCATGGGTTATTAGCACATAACAGCAGTGAATATCTAAATAATAATGAAAATGAAATATGAATCTTAACGAAGGAAGATTAAGTCTTTAATGCTCAAGAGCGATCAAGTAGAGATCAAATATGAAACCTAGTTTTGTAAAATTGATATGTAGAGGTCAAATGTGACTTGGGTTTTAAAGATATATGCACAACACACATGTATATATGACCAAAGCTTATGTGCATGATGGAATCAGATACACATTCCTAGCCCCGTTGTGTATCCATGAAAGATGTAAATACAAGTCCCATTCAATTCATCCATCCTCCATTGGATATAACACTAAAGCTGTGGTCTCCAGCCTCCATATGTTCCATGGATAATGATACAGTTGAATAGTCAATATATCGCACAAGTCAAGCTTTGTTAAATATATGAGTTAAGGGTTAAAAAAGACGAGAATTTGTTATCCTCGTTATATGGTATAGTAACACAAGTATTGGTATGGGAGTTACTAGTTACTATTTATTGTATAAAATAACTAAAGAAAATTCTCCAGTCAAATTCCAACTTTGTCCTCAATGAAATGTTCACAATTAGAAAACTTCAACAATGTGGTATACGATTCAACTATATTTTCTTCAAATAGGAAAACCATGACTCGTTCAAATGAAGAAATTGTTATTAACATCAAACTTTTTATTTATAAAAAAATCATGTATCAACTTCTTTAATGCATCTCTATTTCCAGAATTGAAGCCATTCAACCTTTTTTTTTTTTTTTGTATTGCAGTCTTGTATCGTCTTATTGCTGCCCTGTAGAGAAAATACAAGACAAGAATCATATGCAGATAGCATGAAATTTTTTAGTTCAGTTTTTCCCTTTTTTCTTTTTATTTACTTAATAATTTCTTGGGTTTTCTTCTTTGGGGCGGGTTTATTATTATCATTATTATTTGTGTGTGTGTGTTGTTTTCGGGGGGGGGGGGGCATTGACCAGATATATATCTGTAACAGCTTCAGATTTCAGAATAATCAATGCAAACCCTTATCATTAAGCCACTTATATGTAAATCAACCTGAAACTTAACCAACTTTAATGTGTGCAAATGCTCCATCACCATGTCATTGCAAGATTTCCGTTGAATGCATTAATTTTTGTCTGTATGTTGCATCATCCTTCACTTTATTGAGAATGTCGATGTCAAGCATGTTATTCTTTCCTAAGTGTTATTTATTGAGCAAATCGCTAAGAAAAATTAGTGATTATAAAAATATTTTTTTATATTTTCCATGATGGTATGACTATGATTTGACAGACTGGTATGGTTCTAATTAACAATAAATAGTACGATTATTTATTCAATTAAAAAAAAACATTGTTGTATCATTATGCGATATGCGAGTGATAATATACTTTACTAATAGTCTCCTGGTTTTCAGTGGTTTGCAGGTGCTGTCCTCATCATTCTTGGTGTTTTCTTTCTTAGCAAATCGAGCATTCAAACAAAGCGAAATGTGGATTAGCTATATCTTGTACCCACTTTATGGTGGTTTTTAGACTACCAAAGAAGCGAATGGACTCTGCTACAATCTGAGATTCAATTGGCTCATAGAACACGGGAAAAAACATATGCATCGATTACATTTCCAGTTCCCTTTCTTGATACTCTAGCCCGCAATATTTGCAGTTATAACACTATTTGCTGCTTACAGACGAGAGATCTTTTTTGTATTTGGAGGTCTAGATGTTTCAGGGCCTCGTATATGAAAGACTGTATGTTCTAATTGTACCTGCAACATCTTACCATTAACAAGCTTCTGTAATAGTCTATGATAGATCAATTGGGCGTAGCTCATGCATTGAGAATCGATTGCCTAAGGGTTTTTTTTAAAAAAAGTGGTCTGCATCCAGTGATTATTGTTGTATATCAACGGGGCCTTAAAACTGGGCTATAATGACACTTCCAATGTGAAATCTGATGCAGTATGTGATACTTCATCCCCACCTCCCTCTACGCGGTGTGCTGCTGCTGACGGAACCGCAGGCGCTCCGGAGGCTGTATGAGACCAGGGCCGTCTTCCGCTTCACCCCGGGCGCCAGGATGCATCTTCTTGGCTACTTGGCTGGCCTCTTGTGAGTTCTTCTTACCATTTGCATACAAACTTTGTACATCATTGTCTAGGTTGATCAATCGCATCTTCCTTCTATTATTGTTATCCTACTTTGCCATGTGACGAATGCCGTTACTTTGTTAACTCCCCAAGCAAAAGTTTTGTTGGTGCCGGTTGCCTTGTTTAAATTCGGTCGATAATGAAGTTATTTAAGTAGTGTGATTTAGTTACTTCAGAGATTGGACACTATTAAGCATTATTAGAATTTCCATCACAGCTTGAAGTGGTCATAAGTTGCCAAAGGCAAAAGGAGAGTAAGAAAATGCAGGAACGATGAAAAACTGTATATAAAGAGATACTTTATGAACTAAATTTGGAACTTTATATAAAGAATTCAGCATTACGTAGCTAATTGTTCCATCCTAATAATATAGCCCCGTCTGCACGCTGTCCAAGCGATGCTCACAACCAAGTCATTTGTACACTATCTAAACGAAAAATGTGTGTGTGTGTGTGTGTGTGTGTGTGAGAGAGAGAGAGAGAGAGAGAGAGATTTAGATATGCTCCCCTTCGAGAATTGAAGCGTTGACCTCTCACTTAATCACTTTAAAGAGGAATTCTTACTGCATGGGCTATGCCCAATATATATAACATGCTTTTAGTTTAGATTTGCTAAATGATACTCCCTCCATCCCACAAAGATAGGATAGTTTAGTGTTACACAAGGATTAAGAAAACTTATTTAATGTGATGCCCACTATATCTTTTGTATGGACTTTCCCAATATACCCCTAGTGATATTCAATCATTTGGAAACTCATTAAATGATTAGGGGCAAAATAGAAAATTAACATCTTGAGTCTTTTGGGAATACACAAATTGGACTATATTTTGGGACAAACCAAAATAGAAACCATGTCTATCTTTGTGGGACAGAGGGAGTAATTTTTTTATGTTAATTCATGTGTGTTAGGGAGCTGATCCATCATGGCCAGTCCTCATTTTTCAAAAATGAGGCTAATTCTTCAAACACCCAACCCACCGTGCACTGATCCATTCTTGTTATCGTGATCTACATGTCTTAGATATGTTATGTATTAAAAGTCAAGATTTGGAGACCGTTAACACGTCCGTCAAGTGGACTAAAAAGTAACGGCTTTTCGGTACATAAAAAATGCATCACTTGATAGTTGTGTTAGAGGTCTCCAAATCTCTTGATTTCCATACGTAAGTTCTCTAAGACATGCAATTATGTAAACGCAATGACCGGTAGAAGTCGGTGAAAAAGACGGCAGATTGGATGTTTGAGGAGTTGGTCTTATTTTTGAAATGAGGCTTGGCCTCAATGGATCAGCTCCATATATATGTGTGTGCCTGCGTGCATGTGTGTGTGTGTGTGTGTTGTTTAAACAATAAAAATTATCATATTTCAGGAATTGTATCCTAGACTTAGATAATTATGAGTTGGTGAAGCAGGATTGTGTCATATTCTGTATCCATTTCCGAATCTTTTCTACATAGATATAAAGTCTGATATGCCATCATTTACTTATTAGGGCTGGTTCTGTTAATCTCTTTTATTTTAGCTAGTCAAAATAGTAAGCATTTTATTAGATAGGCATGAATTATTTCATGAAATCTCGAATATTTCTCTTTAATTAGATGGTTGTGTGTTTTTCGTGTATGACCTATTTGCTTCTTGTACTTATTTTCTCATGAGAGTTAACTCGGTAGAACTGTATTTAAAAAATTAGCAGAGAGTTAATCAGATGAAATCAATAGAATAATCAATTTTGTCAGTCTTCTTGCAAAATGTTTGATTTATCGCACATTTTGATTCAGCAATTTCTTTACTGCGAATATCAAGACCAAATGAAATGCATATATATAGCTCAAGCTCACGATGCAAATATGTATACCTCAGTTTTTAAGTGTTAAATTTAATATATTATAGTATTTCAAATTCAGGGAGTTGTTATTAAGCTGATAAAAAAATGTTAATTTCTTCACCTTCTCCATTTATATTTAATTTTGATTCCAGTTTCTATACAGCAGCACCTCTGTCTCTTGCCAGTGCATGCCTCCCAGAGGCATTGATTTATGCCGGAGGTCAAATATCTGAGTTCATAGTCAACGGGAAAGAAAGTATGCGGGTTATGGAGTTGAGTTGGTGGGACTTTTGTTAGGCTCCAATAAATTTGGGGTGGTGCCTGTGGATTGGGTCTTCTATCTTCATCTGGGGATCGATACATCAGCTCCGTTGTCATGCAATTCTTGTGAGTGATCTCCTTTTATTAGCACTTGATTGTTTACCAGTTGGTTTGGAAGTTGTCCAAGTGAATAATAAACTGGTAACAAGCATTTACTTTAAGTCACTGATCTCTCCTTATCGAGGACATAACTAACCTGTAATGTAATTGTACTCACAAATGACATCATAATCATCTGTCAATTTAAAAAGCATTGAACTTTGGGGTATACTAGGCTATTCCCATTTAATGGAATTAGCTGACTTCCTGAGTTTTCTGCACTGCCTGTTACCGTAAGTCAATATCTTTGACTATATTTTGAACACAAGGGCTGATAAGGTTTGAATTTCAGTACTCATACCCGAACCTGGAATGATATCAAGTCCAAAACTGACTGAAATCTATCAAAAAAGCTTCAGGTCAGGACTGGGTTTTCATAGGGTTTGGTTTCTGAAGATTTAAGTTTTAGGTTTGAGCACACAAAATAGCAAAATGTGCCCTACTGGAGATTATTAACAAAGGACGGTTTGGTTCTATATTGATATATTACCTTTAGGGTGTGTTTTTCACAGCCCGCTCATGAAAAACTTGATTCTCAGCAATGTGGATTGCGGCCTTGTTATTGCAGAAGAAAAGTTGGAAGAGAAGAAAGAACCCCGAAATCTGTCAGAAGGGAGGTAAGCCACACCAACTCAGCAACTATATGCGCCATAGATCTATACCCAACCTCTGCAGAAAAACGAGCCACTACATTTTCCTTCTTATTTCGCTACGTAACTAAGTTTCCTCTCAAGAAAACACAATAGCCACTCATGAAACGACGATCATCAATGGATCCAGCAAAGTAGCATCCACAAAAGCTGTGAGCGACAACTTAGATGATGGTTTATAAAGAAGACCCCGTCATGAAGAACCTTTGATGTATATGAGAATATGCTCAGCTGCCTTAAGATAAGAGTCAAAGGATTCTGCATATATTGATTCATTGTGGTAACGACAAAGCCAGGACGAGTGGCAGTGAGTTATATAAGCTTCCTTTGGGTCAGGTAGTGCAGGATCCAAGAGAGAGCTCAATCTAGACAGCTTGACTGAGGAATCTATAGGAGTGTTTACTAGTTTACATCCCAGAAATCCTGTTTCTGATAGAAGATCAAGTTCATACTTGCACTGAGCGAGCTGTAATCTACCAGAATTTCGTGATACTTCAATTCCAAGAAAATATCTAAGTGGCCCAAGGTTCTTGATATTGAAATGTGAAGCCAAATGTACTTTCATCTTGGAGATACCAGCAGAATCATCTCTAGTAATAATAATATCATCAACATACACCAACATAATTACCCTGCTATGAGGACGATTATATGCAAAGAGAGATGTGTCGGCACGACTCCGTTTGAAACCAATATGTCGTAGAACTGTATTAAACTTTTCAAACCAGGTACGCAGTGACTGAGTCAATCCGTATAACAATTTATGTAGAAGACAAACCATAGACTTTTCCGGTCGTTCAAAACCAGGAGGCTGCTATATATAAATAATCTCTGAAAGTGCGCCATTAAGAACGACATTTTTCACATCAAGCTGATGAAGTGATCATGCCTTAAAAATAACTAAGGATATAAGAACACAAACCGAGATCAATTTAGCAACTGGCGAAAAAGTTTCAACATAATCCAAACTATACCGCTGATTAAAACTTTTGACCACTAATCGAGTTTTGAGACGTTCAATCGTCACATCTAGATTATTTTTGATAGCAAAGACCTATCAACAGCCGACAACCTTTTTATCTAAAGGTGGAGGTATCAACTTCCAAATTAGAGCGCAGTGCGGCAATCTTCTCTAATATAGCTACATGCCAACATGGGTGCTGAAGACCTTCCTGAACAGAGAAAGAAAGAGTGATGATAGATAAGGAAGACACAAACTAATGAGCATATGATGTCGGCCTATGATAGGAAACAAAGTTAGAAATTGGATGTGCAGTAGTACATGAACGCTTACCCTTGCGTAAGGCAATAGGAAGAGATAGATTTTCTCTTGAAGGCAGCGACGGTGGAGAATCATGAACAATGGACTGTATAGGAGTACCTGCAAAAGAATCGTTAGAAGAAGCATTAGGGGGAAGGGGTGGGTCAACTTTCTTACGACGTTGATACACTTGTGGATAAGGGGTATAGGCTGAAAACTAGAGCACACATGTTGAACAGACGAATCAAGCTCTGAGGAAGATAGGTGAGGAAGAAGAATAGTAGGAGTGAAGTTCTTAACAGATGGTGGAAAATAGGCTTGATCTTCTAAGAAATTCACATCACAAGAAGTACAAACTCTAGAAGTGGCAGGGTCAAAGCAAACATACCTTTTTGGGATCGTGAGTAACCTACAAATACCATACGGATAGTTTTAGGATCAAGCTTGTCAATATGAGTATCTAGAATATATGGATAGCATAAACAACCAAACACCTTAAAAAGAACAGGAAAATGGTTGCCCCGTAGAAACAAAATAGAGAATAGGGACTGGTTTCCTATGACCGAAAAAAACATGCGATTGATATAAAAACATGCAGCTAAGACCACAAAATTCCACAATCGTTTAGGGACATGTATATGCAAAACAAGAGAACGAGCTACCTCAAGCAAATGTCGATGCTTCCGTTCAGCAATTCTATTTTGTCGAGAAGTATAAGAATATGAAGTTTGATGCAATATACTAGGGTTTGACAAAGTGCAGTGAACTTCATGCTAATATACCCCTTAGTGTTATCTGAACGAAAAACCTTTACCGGAACACCAAATTGATTAGTAATCTCAGCTACGAAGATTTTAAAGGTTGACAAAAGTTCAGACCTATTACGCAGAAGATACAACTAAGTCATACATGAATGATCATCGATAAAAGTCACAAAATATCTATAACCAAACACCAAGAAATTTAAAAGGACCCCAAACATCAGAGTGACCCAACGCAAAAAGGCAAATCATGGCTTTTATTAACTGGAGGAAAAGAGGAGCGACGATGTTTATCAAGAATACATGATTCACAACTGAACTTTGATAAATCAATAGACGACAACATATTACGTAAAGAAAAAAATAGGAGAATGACCAAATCTTCAATACCACTGGATAGTTGAAATAGCTGCAGATATACTGGGAAGGTGATTAACGTAGTACAGTCCATTTTGTTCATGCCCTCCACCAATCTGCTGCTTTGCCAGAAAATCCTGTATCACAAAGTGAGATGTATAAAATGTTATGGAGCAGATAGAATCATTTGTAAGCTGACGAATAGAAAGTAAGTTTTGTTTTAAAGATAACACAATTAAAGCATTTTTCAGGTGTAAAGATGAAGCAAGCGATTAATCAGCAGAGCCAGAAACATGTGTAGTATTACCATCAACCATGGAAACCAACTTGTAAGGACTAGAAAATCAGACGGTCTATCACGAGACATGTGATGTGAGGCGCCGGAATCAGCGGCCCATGAATTAGAATGAGAAAAGAACGATATACCTGATAGAGTAGAGAGATTGGCGGGAGCTACAGAGGAGAAGGGACGACACAACTGGCCCCACTCAGTACTGGATAAGGATAAATTGTCGGCAGAAGAGGAAGATCGGGCAGTAGCAACGGGTGTGGATGGCCGACGAGCTGTAGGTGTATCATCATGGTAGTAATGTTTTTTCCAACATCAGTTTACATGATGATTAGTGCCGCCGCAATAAGAACAAGAAAGGCTAGCATAACCACAGCCACAAGTATGGGGACCACGAGCATAAGCAGTAATAAGGGAACGATTACGAGCAATTGAGACCGAATCAGAATCCATGATGAATGCCGCAAAGGAAAATCACGAGAGCGAGAATAAGGTACACAATCAACAAAATCAACAAAATCCAGTTGGAGGCGGCGGTTCACAGTCCACTCTCAAATATGGCTGATCCAAAACTAGAGACCATTGGGCAATCAACAAAAAATCCAGAGCTTGTTTTGAGTGTTGAAATCCGAGTGAATCTATTTCAACTGTAGAAGTCGAAAAATCCCTTAAAAATCAATTTCGAACAAGGAAGTTCCCAACGAACTCCAATCCGAGCTCAGTAGTCCAAGATTCGAGAGAATCTTCTTCAAATAACTCTAAGAACTGGAAGAATCGATCCCAAATCACCAAAGAACAGCCAACTCAAAGCTTCAGGCACTAGATCGAGTTTCAAGAATAGTGAGAACAGCCAAGAATACCAACTCGAGCTCCACCCAACACTCAAAAACTCCAAATAAACCAAAAAGAGACCAAGAACTCGAGGAACAACAGATTTGGATGAAACCGACCACAAATTTAGGAAAAAAGATGAGGATCTACGCAAATCGATTATCAAACGATCACATGAATCTTAGATCGAACACAAATCATTCAAGTCAAGCTAGATTCCTTCATCGATTGGCGTCGATCAACGTCCAGAAGCTTCAATCGATGATGTTCTGCGCTCCAGCGAGGTCAGGCATGGTCGACGACGTAGGACGAGGACGGAGGTGGATCGATGGCTCGAGGAAGACCCTAGACGATGATAACAGCTTCAATATGGGACAAGAAGCCTTGGTCGACTTCGATGAAGCTCCGGCGAGGTCTAGCGGTGTTGATCGAGGTTAGGTGAGGTGCAAGAGGGTAGCTGTGGCGGCGGCTTAGGGATCGAAAGGGGCTAGAGTGGGCACATAGGGTCGCTGGAAGGGGATCGAAGGGGTTGGAGGTTGTTGGAAGGGCGTCGATCGGGATCGAAGGGGCTGCGGCGGGTGAGGAGGGGAAAATCATGGTTTTTTCCTCAATTCTTTTCAGAGCTCTGATACCATGAAAAGAATCAAGAGAAAACTTTATTGGCCTACTTTAATCAATGGTTCACATACAAATATACAGTGTCATAGACCATCTATCATATTTAACCGATCTAACAACTAATTATATTCATAACTAATATTTAATAACTAATTATATTCATAACACATAATCCTCTGGTAGAAATTTTTCGCAAAGATTCTTTTCCATATTCTCCTAACAAGCGATCTTGGGCTTTCCGGCTCGGGCGTGTTTGACCTTAAGATCCTCCCACCAAATTTAAACGCGACCCTTCAACTTGAGTGCGACCACTTTCACTTTTCTTTCCTCGTACATCTCCTTGTAGTCGAAAACTCGCTCGACGGTATGCAACTAGTCGATAAAATCATCCGGATTGATCCTACCTGAAAACTCCGGTAAGTCCACCTTCATATCGGATCCCCTGTAGCGGTTAGTTGAATACTGATCTCTATGCCCAATACTCCTTTCATTATCAGATCTCAAATGGTAGAAAGGATTTTCATCTTCGAACCCCGCACTGTCGTCATCTGGCAGACTCGATAGTTTCCGTTAGTCGTTGAACCTGCCTCCGAAGTTCTTCGATCTCGATATCTTGTAGTTCCTGCTCACGTTGTGCATCACACCCACGCCCATGGTATGCCATCGGTTCTTCGCCTTCCACCAAGAATGCAACGATGCCTACGCTCTGATACCAACTGATGATGATCGGTCTATGGAGTTTCGATGCTCAACATGATCTCTAACTCTCAAGAAAAATTACAGGATCAAAACCCAAAATAATCAAGGACGAGATATGATCGCATCTCTTTAAACATAAAAGCCGTAGCTTTTCCTTTGCTAATAAGCAACCTTATTCAATAATCAATTCAACTCCATAATACAATAGTTCTCATCTTTTTAAATAGGAGATAGAAATATTAACCCTAAAGAAATAAATTCTAACTAAAAATATAAAAAGTTATAAAAGATATTAATTAAATCTAATCTAATCTAAATAAGTAATAATTTAAATTTAATTAAATCTCAAATTAAATTGCAACGAATCTTTTGTCTCTCATCCAAATCTTCAATTAAATCCTAAATCTTGTGCAAAATCTTCTTACAATCTTTCCAAAACTGCTCATACCGAATCGACTCGTGCTTCTCTTATTCGCTCTAGGTCTTGGCTATATGCCCGGTCATATGCTCCTACATCAGAAGTTCAGGCGCACCATGCGTATAGCATGATTAACATTTTTACTTGAGCTTGGAGCTGCAAATGTAGGGTCAGTGAGTCTCTTTTGGAGTATAAATGCTTAATGTAGCAAGTTAGCAACTCCTTATGCATAATATAAACTCATGACCAGGTATATTCATGTTATATGGAAATAACAAAGAGTATTTTGAAACACAAATGACGGGTAAGATGCGAAGTCATTTTGAGAATAATCAGCATAAGGTTTTAACATGTGCAGATAATTTTCTATCTCTATAACTCAGATGATATGCCATAGGATTCAGGATTTATGGCCTACTGGAAAGTTTTCAGTAACTATCGACTACAAATTACAGGACCACATGGTTGAATGATCATTTTGTAAAATTTCCTTATAGTAATTGTCTTGATCCTCTTCTTTATATGTATGAGCAATATTTTTTTTCCCTTGTATACTTTTGTGACAGGTAAATAATTCGGTGCAGTCATACTTTGCACCAGAGGTCGTACAGAATAATGTTGCTCAACATAAGCTAGACCCCAGTTTTGTGTGTAGACCCTCAACTGCATTCCACTGAATTGAGATGTTTAATGTTTCAAGTTGATCATTTTTAATCACGCCTTCATCCGTATAGACGTGATAATGCACATTATCGGCTCCAATGCTCAGATGAATTAGCTCAATATGATATCTGTATTTGGTAGCATCTAATAATTGTTGATATGCTGCACAACAATTAGTATATTTGCATGGGGGAATTGGAGAATAAATTTACGGTCTAAAATTTTGAATTTCGAAAAAAGCAGCACTTTTCTTCCAATATTGGAGAAACATTAGAGAAAAGTTTATGTTTTGATTAGAGTAGGAGCATGCAGGTTAAGCTCTGCTACAAGAGTAGAAATATTCCCAGCCTAGGGAAGTATGGACTCTAGATAAAATCAAACACGATTTTTTCTACATGAATTGCCCTAATCTCTGTGGCAAAGTACAAGTCGGATTAAAAAATCAAATCACACACTGATGTCTGTCTGTCCCATACAGTTGACGCAGTGATTCATGGTTATTCTTTATAAGCTTTGTTGCGCACTCACGTGAAAGCAAAGACGCGTATAATTCAGCTATCGAAGGACTGCACACTAGATGGTACACATGGTACAGCTGTATATATTTATAGTAGAAATTGATTGATATTAGTAAGTCATAATAAGGTATCAATCTCCTTTTCATCCAAGTCAATCATAAAGTGGTTGCTTATAAAGGCTTCAATTCAGCTTACATCTAAGTGATTGAATACTTGAAATGACCGTATTAAGAACTAAAAATTAAATATAAGTTGCAGCGCACCCACACACAGATACCAGTTACCATTACCTAATTACAGAAGCATGCAGACGGAAACCATTTTATTTTCTTCCATTGACAGTTGCTTTATCTGGAAACCTTAGATGAATTGATTTGTATTCATTTTGTGTCTATCCGTCTTAAAATTATTATGTGCATGTTAATTTAACAAAATCTTTCTGAGACGACCACCATTATTGTAGGCACCACTTTTTATATTCAAGGGCATTACACTAGCTGCCATTAAAATAAGACTGTTCAGAGTTAATTCCTATCATAAAACTGCTTTAGTGACCCTATTCTCAGTTAGAGATGTATCTCGCTGTCTAACACAATAAATTGATGTTCTGAAAATGTGATCATGTTGTCCTGTTACTTTAAAGTGGACGCTTTATCGCATATACCTTCAGGTCTACACCATTATGTTGCAGTATGTTCAATTTAGATTTTGTTGCTTGGAAGTCTCAGTTTATTTCATCGAACTTTTGATTAGCCGTGGTGGTCCATGTATCTTGGTCGTCGTTTCTTGGCATGCTGATCATATACGCCGGCATTTTGGTTGCAAGCGGAGGATCAGACTTTACAATATGGCTTCTTTTCTTTTTCGTGGTATGTATGTACAGATACATTTTTTATGTTGCCTAATATCAAAGCCAATAATGTAAAAACTCTCTGGAATGTAGATGTCTCAACCATTTAACTGAAGGAGTTTCTGTTTCTGGCTGCAGCTAGCAAATCTAGCATTCACAGCAGCAGATACCCACAAATGGTATCGTTGCAAGTTCGAAAGCTATCCAAAGGCGAGGCAAGCTATTATTCCATTTGTTTATTAAGGATATCGTGTAACTAATTAAATTATAGTGTTCTAATTTGGTGCATGTTCATGTATTTATATATTAAAAAAAATTGTCATTTATTCATACCTTTCTATTTTATTTCATAAATTGATACAGTCCCCATATTTGTCGTGTCATGTAGATCTTTCAGTCATTTTAGAAAGAGATGGTCTTGTTAATTATTTAAGCTTCGAAAGATACAGGGTGGAAATGGAACTATATACCAATATTGTTGTAGTCTCAGAAAAGGGTCGTTTTTTCTCTTGATGACCATTACTTAATGGGGTTTTTATTTCATTTTCTATAGAGTATAAAGCTAATAACTCTAGTATTTTTGTGATGCGTGGTGTCTATTATAATAAAATACTGTTGATATATTTATAGTCTTAACTGAAAATCTCAAAAATGTATTTTCTAAAGTAAAAGATCCTAAAAGTGTTCTGAAATCTTTCTCAAACAATGGCAATGTATAGGCAATATATACCGACCTGACTGCACGTGCAATGCAAAGTTGATGACTGGATCATATAAATCTTAAATGTTTGAGTTGAGGATTTTTCTCGTTTTTTTGAATATTTTATGTTAATTAAATGAGAGCGCGTTACACGCCCTCATTTGACTAAGTGTTATATGATAATGAAATAGCAATTTAAGTGTTATATGATAATGAAATAGCAATTTAGTTATCTTCATGGAGCACTTATAAAATAATGATGACATTGCATTTAATTCTGTGCATTGCTCGTGAAACAATGGTGTTATTTTTTGTTTGATTTCTCTAAATAAATAGGAAGCCACATCATGAATCAATTTCAAAATTAAATGAATCCTTTCTTTATGCCCTATAATAGCAGAGATTGTAGAGATTGTAGAGAAGAGGTATTTATAAGAGCATGACATGACATGATTTTAGTGTGGAGCTTGAATGAGGCAACATGAAATAGGCACAGTAGTATGGAGATCCGTGTGACCAAAAAGCGACGAACAAAAATGCCGGAAATTAGGGCTTGAACATACTTTCAAAAGACCGCTCTACATAATGCTTGTCAGTTGTGACCGAGAATCTGATTCCCTAATGTTCCGGAAAGAACAGAATGCATCAGGATGCAAGCTATCACGAAACGTGTCTTCTGTCTAGCTACCATCCGAGCTGAACCAGCTCATATCATATATATATATACATAACACATTTTCATGGATCCGGATCAAATATATCCAGTGGACATAAAATCGAATCGAAGGCAGGAACACTTCTGGTTCGACTATCATAAAAAGCGCCCACCCGATTTCCCCAAAAATTAGAAAAACGCCACAAGAGCTAATAAACCTATACTCTCTCTCTTTCTCCCTGGTTCGCGAACACAGAGCTCTCTTTCTTCAGGCGCGAACTCTCCGCCTTCTGCAACACTTTGCTGCGGGCTTCGTCGCCAAATCTTAATTCAGGTCACTCGATCCCTCTCTTTCTTGACTTTATGCAATAAAGCCCTTAACTTTCAAGAAAAGACCCACATGAATGACGAGGAGGCCGTCGTCGCTCTTCGCCAAGGAGACGACGAAGAGCTAGGGTTTGGATTTGAACCACCGGCGGCGGCTGCAGCTCTGAAACCTAGGTCTAAACGATCCAAGAGGAAATCTCCGCCTTTGGTCGAGGCCGGAGACGAATTGGGTGACGACGACGCTTTTCTAATTCGATCTCTGAGGAAGAAGAAGAAGAAGCCTAGGGTTGTTGGAAAGTTGAAGGGTTTGGATGATGATTCGGAAGCTAGGGAAGAAGAAGAAAACCCTAGGGGCGTGGAGAAGGAGGATTTGGGCCTGACATTGGCTAGCGTGAGGAAGAGGTTGAAAGGGCCTAAAAGGGTTGAGGATGTGGCTGTTGATGGATCTGTAGATACCCCTGCTGTGGAGGATTCCAACAGCAATAGATCGAGGCGGGGTTCGGGCAAGAAGAAGGGCAAAAAGGGGGTTTTAAGAGCTGATGATTCTCCGGATGCAGAGGATTTGCTTTCTGCTTATATGAAGAAGGCACAGTCGGGATCGAGATCTCGGTCGGATAAGCTGATGAAGGCGGTTGAAAGTGCTAGGGGTAGTGATGGTGGGTTGGAGGAAAGATCCGATGAGGTACCGTATGATTTGGTATCGCCACATGCTGTTTCTCGCCGACGAGGCAGGAAACCCCGTGAAGTGAAGGAGGCGGGCAGGATAGGTGATGGAGTTTTGGATCAGGATGCCGACGGGAGCTTGGCTGGGAAAGCCCGACCTTCGTCGGGTCGAAAATTCAGGGTTAAAACTCAAGAATCTATTAAGGTATCAAGGCGTATTTCTTATAAAACTATGAAAGAGTCGATGTCTAGTTTGGTTGATGGATCTATCACTTCCCTTGATGTTAAAGCAGACGATGATGGGCCAGTAGAAAAGTTCAACCAAAATTCCAATGGAATCGCGGAAGACATGCAGCCTCACATGGAGGAGGAGGAGGATAGTCAGTCATTGGAGGATGGCTTGAGGCAATGCTCCAATGAAAAAAGGGGTAATTTATTGCAGGAAGCCATTGGAGATAGTGTAGAAATGATACCCTTTTCTGAAAAATATGTTGGAGATAGAACAGAAATCCAGAGCACAATTCCGTCGAGATCGAAGAATGCGTCGAGTGAAACTTTAAATGGAAACCATGTTCTAACTCAAGACTCATGTTCTGGACAATCACTTAAGATGTCGGAAGGGAGTGCAAGATCTGGCGGTGTTTTGAATCAGTCGCCTAAGGGTGAGATTCAAGTAGACCATTCATCTCTAATGCAGCTAAAATATAATCCAGAATCTTCAGTTGATGAGAGATCAAACAGTTGTTGTGAATTAATACCAAATGAGAATGAGGCCCTGAACAATGAATACCCATATCTACCTTCAGAGGAGACGTTTGAAAAGTTGTATGCCCACTCTGAGAAGTTGTCATCTGTTTCTGATGCCAAGAAAATAGAAGTAGCTGGTGGAGCATCTAAGTGGCCTTTTGAGACCTCAAAGGAGTGTAGGCCATCTTCCCTTGATGAGAACTCACAGTCTATGATACTAGATCATGCAGGTGGTGGCTCTCGTCCTTTTGATGGGTTCAATGAGCAATCTAATGGCCTTTCACAAGGTTTTAATCAATTGACTAAAGATGATCTCGTGTGTGCTAAATCACAATTTGGGTTGGCAACTGATCATGAGGAAGAGAAAGGGACCTCATTGTTAAATAAGCTTGCAGATGATGTCTCCAAAGAGCCATTCTCTGCTGTTCAAGAATTTGTGACTATTCAGGAAATTGATACATCGGAAACCCAACAACTTGATGTAGAACAATCAATGGTTCCACGAACAGGGCGCAGTTTGAGGAAGCGTAGGCATGGTGACATGGCCTACGAAGGAGATGATGACTGGGAAGTTATTATACATCAGCAAGGTTTTCTATCAAATGTTTCAGCAACTGAAGGAGATGGCACTTTGAAAACAAAGGAGAAGCCTGATTCTTCACATTTACTGGGGGATGCCATAAGTGGAAGTACAACAGCCGTAGCAGCTATAGCAGCCGGACTGAAGGCTTCTGCTGCTGGTCCGATCGAAAGAATCAAATTTAAGGAGGTCTTGAAGCGCAAAGGTGGCCTACAGGAATACCTAGACTGCAGGTCAGTTTCTTTTTTCGAAAAGAAAATCAATGCGAGTAAGGAAATTTGTTATTATGTTTGATTTGGTATCTTCCGCTTTTTCATGCAGTTAAGTTAAATTTATAGAATCTCTATGGTTGTAAGTTCTGATGCTAACCAGATTCCTGATGAAAGCTTTTCTCTTGTGAATAATTTAATTTCCTATTATCATGGTAGTTGTATGTTCCTTCGCTCATTCTGTTGTTTTCTCAGCCTTAGTTATTAACCAGTAATATTAATAGTTCATTCTTCTCAGTAGATATACTTTACAATACTTCACAAATGTGTTTAAGCTACCAAATGTCCAAAATACAATGTGAAAACTCAATATCCACTTAATAAAATGCCTAGTTATGTTCTTTTCCTCGGCCATGAACATATTTTTTTCAAGTCTTTCTACAAACATATAGATATGAAAGTCCATTCTTGTGAAACTCCACATAAAGTCCGTTCTTGTGAAACTCCACACAATCATATTATTCGGCGTATAATTTGTTTGTGTTGTGCTCTATCCAAACAAATTGAGAACAGATGCATATTTCACAACATTGTTGACTATTATAGATTGATAGGAGCAAAAAAAGTTATAGAAGATAAAGACAAGTGCACACTAATAAGGGAAAAGATATATATAGAAGAGCAGGCCATAATATCACTTTACTGTTTGTGAATTTGTTGGTAGGAGAAAAAGATATATGGAAGAGAAAGAGGTACGAGCCTAGAATGCCAGGGAAAAAAGAAGATTTTAAGAGAGAAGGACCATTCTGATTCCGCCGAGTGTAATATGGAAGGGGGAAGAAGAGAAATTTGGGGTGATGGTTTTTTTTTGGGGGGGTGTGACACCTTGGAATTTCAACTCTGACAAGCCGTTCTTCGGTCCATATTCATTAAAATAAAAACAGTCTTAGTGGAGTAGGAAGAAAACAAATAGAAGTAATGGGTAGAAAAATTATGCCAACATGGCAAAAGATATTTAAGAAGAAAGAGCATTAATACGTTTAAAATCGCTTTAGGATAGGCTAATTGGAGAAACTGAAATATAAAAAAGATAAGTGTGAGTGCTTGCCGGTAGGAGAAAGATAGCTTTCTTATGGAAAAATTTCTAAACCTAAATAGGAAGTACTTTGAATTATTTGCGGAGAATGAGGTTTTAAACAGAGTTATGGATGTCCTCTGGATTCAAAGTAGAAGAGACAAGAAGAAAAATCCAAGGAAAAAATGATTCTATAAGAGGGTAGAGTGAAAAAGGAGGAGAAGGAGAAGAAGAAATAACACGACCAATTGTAGTGTTTTTGATTGACTCGCTAATCTGACTTGCATGAATGTTAGTCAAGTCATCGAGACTACCAATTGGATGTCTTGACCTATTGAGTTAAAATTCAAAATTTAATCCACATAAATATTGATCATTGTAAACGCCCGCAAATGCGTATACGTCCACTTGGCTCGTAGAAATGGGGGTATGTTTAAATTAAGATTCGATACATAAAAATTATTATGTGGCACCATAATGCAATATGCGGTTGATACATGGCCGCATATTACATTATGGGGCTGCATGAAATGCATAGCAGCTTAAGAATTGGGTTGGATTCAAGAAATTATGGTTTTTAATATATTTGTATCCATACCTGATAACTTAAAGGCAAACATAAAACCTTGTCTAAAGCAAAAGAATCCTATCTATTTATTCTCCTCCCTTTTTTTTTGATCTCAAATTAGGATTTGCTTCTAACAACTTCTCTTTCCGGCAAAAACTTAGGCAAGTTAACTTTTTTAAGGCAAAAGGCTATAAAGGAAGCATTTGACTTCTATTTCTCAATAAAAGATGAATATTTCTTTTTAATATTCATGTTATTTTTTATAAACTTTGAAGTTTATGTATTTTTAATTTTTTTAATTTCTCTTCAGTTCCTTTCTTAAATTTATTTCTTTTCTTTACCTTTCTTTATTTTGTTTTTGTCTAAAATGGTTAGTTTTCTTTTTATGAGCTTGTAGAATGCATATAATTTTATTTGTCTCTAGCTAGTAATTCCTTAATTCTATGTGTATACCGTGTACAAGAAACTTCATCAAAAATATTTTGATATCACCGAATGAGTGATTGATTAGATCGTTGATAACAGTGACTTTAAATTATTTGTTTTGCTAATTTGTGATGATAACAGTGCTTTCATTGTTTCTTTCAAACTATCTGCTATTCGTGATTATTATGAATTTTTGGCCATGAAATTATTCTTATTTTTGTTTTTCAATCTTGGAGATTAATTTGGTGTTATGTTATGAATCTTTAATGAATTTGCACGATGTATATTTAATTGTGGTACGTTCTCTTTAATGAAATTGCATGAACTTATGTATATAATTGTTGTTCGCTCTTTATCTTAGCATTGTACTGTTATCAATGTCATGTGATATGAATGTTTCTTAATGCATTTTTGAAATAAATTGATGACTCGATAATTTATTAATATTCCATCGTGAACACTATATATTTTATACACATTTTAGTATTTTTCTTCTTCATATTTTCTCATTTTTTGTCATATATATAGACATTCGTATACATACATATATATTTGAATTTTATTTATTTAATAATATAAATCGCATATGCGTTGCATAATCTGCTAATGTGCTATGCGGTCCTCAAGTGCATTCATAACATTGATATTGATAGCTTGACTAAACCTCAGCACCGACTCTAAAATTACTAAAGTTTTTGAGGCAAGCAACCCTTGTCTTTAGCATTCAAGATTTCTATATGCGCTGCCTAACTAGTTAGTGGCGCAACCAATTGGATGTGTTGACCAATTGAGTTAGAAATTTTATAATTAAATCCACACAAATGTTTTATAGGTTGACAAGACCTCAATATTGACCCTAAATATCAAAGGTTTTGGGGGCATAAAAACCCTCATCTCCAATATTTTGGATGTGGTTATAAATCTCGGCCATTTCTGTATTGAGATGATCAATTCCGATCCTAAAAATGACCAGCTGAGTTCCAAGACCGGTACTATCCAATACAATGTAATATCATGTTCACCATTTTATAATGGGGTTTTTGTATTAAGTTTAATAATGGTTAGTGGGTTTAATAATGGGTTAATTGGTTTGTTAGATTATTGGGTAATAACGGTTAGATTGACATCATTAATACGACTTTAGACATTTTTAATTACAAAAGAATTTAACAAATGTTTGTTTAGAATTTTTTTCTAATTTAAAAATTCTTTTTCTTAAACGTAAAAAAATATGATATTTTGATTTGATACGGCCAAGATTGCCGATTCCGATTCCAAAAGTGACTGTCCGATACCAAGATTTTAATCCTTGATTCAAAACTTTCAAATCAGCTATGGTGAGTGAGGATGCTTAGGCATACCTAATAATGGTGATATCGACTTTCATACACACTATATCCTTTATATATTTCTATCATATTCAAGGTGAGTTCTATTCAGACGTCCCTATACATGAATGACTGTCAACCATCAAACTCATGGTGAAACAGGGTGCCGGTAGATCAACTTGGAAGTTTTTTGAATAATTAAAAAATTCAAATTTGAAAGCAAACAGCACTGAAGTAGAAACATGATCAATGGTGCAAAACAACAACGAGAACAAGAAGCATGATCTATAGTACAAAACAACATTGAGAACTAAAGCTTGATCTACAACTAAAATCAAGATGCCTTTTAAAGGTAGTGGTAAGGTTCATCATAATAGTGGAAAGAAAATGGACCGTCTATATTTAGGATGATTTGCTTGTTCAAATATCCATACCTTTCCTATGTATACTTCATACCTAAGGGCATGTGCTCTTTGCAATGGCTAAACCAGAGGTTTGCTTTTGTTAGATCCAAGTTTTGCACCAGAAACCGTGATGCCTGCGATGGTGACTGGTTCAGACAATTACGGCTGAATTCTTGGCCTTTACTCATCACTAATTTCTGGATCTTGGTATCGCATAGATTTATATGTCTGGGCCTCCAGAACTCTGCACAGTGTTATTTGTTTTGGAAGATTTGACACATCAGAGTATGATACAAAAAACTGACTTCTTTACAAATGACCATGCAGCATCCAAGCAGTATTCAATAGTGGATATCCATTAAAACGTCCAATTTCTTTGTCTTTTCATTACATGCTTGCTAATTGACAATATCTGATGGTCTCGACTGAGTTTGCTAGCTGGTAAGTGGTATGAGTCGACTAGGGACGATATAGAATTTGTAAATTCAAAATTGACATGTAGTTGGTATCTAGAATGTCATATTGCACCTTTTTAAGATTCCCTTGAACTTTGCACTCCAATTGAGGATATTTATTTAATTCATTTCTGAATCCTTTTCAAAATTATATGCAGAACATGAATCCCTTTTTGGTTTTCTTATTGTGAGATTATGATTTCTCACTTTTGGCAAGGATCCCCTCAATGTCAGGCTCTATCATAGAACTGGATTATGCACTGCACTTATATTTCTTTGTCATACAAAGATGGCAATGTATTATACAGAAACAATTAATATTGTACTATAGTCGCAGCGTAATTACAGTTCCATTCTTTTTCTTGGCTTCATAAGCCAAATGATTTTTTCCCTGTTCTCTTCGAAGGATTGTTACTGCTGATCTTTTTAAATTCGAATGCATTTAATCACATAGTTGTGTACTACATTGGCAAGCTGGTTCTTAACTTGATTGTAGTTGATCAATATTAAATGTGTTTGTATTTGTATCACAGGAATTTGATTTTAGGTCTTTGGAGTAAAGATGTGAAGCGCATATTGCATGTTGAAGACTGTGGTATATCTGATTATCCTTGTAGAGATGAATCCCCACGGGCATCCCTTATTCGGGAGATTTTTGTTTTTCTTGACAGCAATGTAAGTTATCATCTGTATCATCCTTTTTTTTAATTCATTCCCATGACACACACACACATGCATGTCTGTATATGTGTACATGTATGCATGTCTGTATATGTCTATGTATGCATTGCTGTATATGTATCTATGTATATCTGTAGATATGTGTGCGCGCGCGTGTGCTCCCACGCATATACATATGTATGTATGTATATGTGTGTACGTGTGCGCCGCGTGTGTGTATATATATGAGAATAATGGAGGAAAGATGCCATAGGAGGGAATTTCCTCGTATGGCGTCGAAAAAAATAACCTCCACCATTTTGTCCGACAATCGGCACCCATCATCTCCATCTTTATCATCTAAGATGTGGATACACAAAACTTCATGTGATTCTACCATTTTTTCACCATTGAATTAGCAATGTAAAAAGTTCTATTATTGATAAACCGTTAATTTTGCACTCACTAAATCAATGGTGAAAAAGTGGCAGAATCACATGAAATTTGGTGTATCTACGTCTTAGATGATAAAGATGGAGGTGATGGATGCCGATCGTCGAAAAAATCATGGAGGGTTTATTTTTTCGACGCCATAGGAGGAAATTCCCTCCTATGGCACCTTTCCTCCATTATCCTCTGCGCGTGTGCGCGCGCGGGGGGGGGGGGGGGGGGAGGGGCGTGTGTGTGTGTGTCGGTAGCATAGAATTATTAAATCAGAATTCTTAAGTTTTCTATAGCATTCCCACCATTGAATCTGAGACATCACTGGGTGTATGGAAAAGTGATTTACATTATCATTTAACATTACCTTTAAGACTTTCCTTTTCTCTGAGAGGAAGCATCTGCAAAAGAATTTGGTGGCGGTTATTTATGAATCCATAGTTCACGTGATTCTTTTTAAGCGAGAGTGTTGCATTCTTCGTTTCTGTTGAAGAGGTTTGAAGAGGTTTAACTAAGAAATTGAGGCTTTGTTTTTGGTATTGTCTTCATTATTCAAAAACATCATCTCCTGACTGCTATGAATTCAAACTCCTGACAAGCTTCTTGCAGGGTTATATAAATGCAGGAATTGCTTCAGATAAGGTTAAGACAACAATTTGTTTGTCTCAGTGTGTGCATACAAAGGAATCCAAACCAAAGGAAGCTTGTGCGGAAAAGGATGTTAGTTTTGTAGGTGAAGGTGTCTTATTTCATGGTCATAATACACTTCCTGAGTTCACTGCTTCAATGAAGAGTCATTCATCTTCTGAAGAGACAACATCATTGCTTGAGTCAGAAGCTAGAAAAGATGAGGATGTTATTGTTGCTAACATCAAATCAAAATTATCCAATCAGGTAAACTCTGGAGAACACACAATTGATAGTGTTGAACTAGTTGTGCAGCCTGTGTCAACATCTGAGATGCAGTTATTCAATGATGTTGGGGATGAGAGAAATGTTTGCTTAAATGGGGAGCCCCACGCAAGCGAATACTGTGACCACATGATACACCATAATGAGATTGTGTGCAATGATGCTCTGGAACAAGATAGTATGTCTACACCGAATGCTCCTAGTTCTGATCATATGTCCAAGGTTGATTGTGGATCAATAGCTGTTGTTTCTCTGAACCAAATGGAATATGCTGCTGGATTGCATCAGCCATCTGTAACTGAGAAGGCAAGGTTTGCATATACTGAAAATACTGGTGATGACTCTACTGTAAGGAAACCCTTGACACCAAATTGTAATATTGCTTGTGAATTAGATGCTTGCAAAAGAGTTATCGTTGTTGGGGCTGGTCCTGCTGGCCTAACTGCAGCAAGGCATTTACAACGTCAAGGCTATTCTGTCATTGTGCTTGAGGCTCGAGATCGGATAGGTGGTCGTGTATATACTGATAGGTCATCGCTTTCAGTTCCTGTAGATCTTGGAGCTAGTATAATCACTGGTGTCGAGGCTGATGTTGCTACTGAAAGAAGGCCAGACCCCTCCTCTCTCATTTGTAATCAGTTAGGTCTTGAGTTGACTGTTTTGACTGGTGACTGCCCGCTCTATGATATAGTAACAGGTCACAAAGTGCCTGCCGATTTGGATGGTGCTCTGGAAGCAGAATATAATAGCCTCCTTGATGATATGGTCCCATTTATCGCTCAAAATGGTGAAAATGCAAAGAAAATGTCACTTGAAGATGGACTAGAATATGCTCTAAGGAGGCGTCGATTGGATGTGTCTGCTTTAGCCTTTTCCAAGTCTGATCAATCTAACATGCTCTCTGTTTTTGAAAGCGTGAATGCTTGGGTGAGTAATGAAGCTGGTACTACAATGACAAATGGCATTGACAGTGCTCTGAGAACCAATGTATTGAGTCCTCTTGAAAGGAGAGTAATGGATTGGCACTTTGCGAACTTGGAGTATGGATGTGCTGCTTTGCTCAAAGAAGTTTCACTTCCTTACTGGAATCAGGATGATGTCTACGGAGGATTTGGTGGAGCTCATTGTATGATTAGAGGGGGTTACAGCACCATTGTAGAAAGTTTAGGTCAGGGACTTGATATCCAATTGAGTCATGTAGTTACCGAAGTTGCATATAGCACGGAGATCTCTGATGGAAGTGGACAGCATATGAAGAAAGTAAAAGTATGCACATCTAGTGGCATTGATTTTGTAGGAGATGCTGTCTTGATCACTGTGCCACTTGGTTGCCTAAAGGCAAATACCATCAAGTTCTCTCCAGCCTTACCAAATTGGAAAGCTTCTTCTATAAAGAGGCTTGGTTTTGGTTTGCTAAACAAAGTTGTGCTGGAGTTTCCTGAAGTTTTTTGGGATGATACTGTGGATTACTTTGGAGCTACAGCGGAAGAAACAGGACGCAGGGGCCAATGCTTTATGTTCTGGAATGTCAAAAAGACAGTGGGAGCACCTGTTCTTATAGCACTTGTGGTTGGGAAGGCAGCTTTAGATGGACAAGCTATGAGCAAATCTGATCATGTGAATCATGCTATGAAAGTTCTTCGTAAGCTTTTTGGTGAGGGTTCTGTGCCTGATCCCGTAGCATCTGTTGTCACGAATTGGGGCCTTGATCCTTTCAGCAGAGGTGCATATTCCTATGTTGCTGTTGGAGCTTCAGGAGACGATTATGATATTTTAGGGAAGCCAGTTGAGAACTGTTTATTTTTTGCTGGTGAGGCGACCTGCAAAGAGCACCCAGATACTGTTGGTGGCGCAATGATGAGTGGACTTCGAGAAGCAGTACGTATTATTGACATCTTAACTACTGGAAATGATAATGCAGCAGAAGTTGAGGCTATGGAGGCTGTGCAAAGACAAGCAGACAGTGAAAGAACTGAGCTGAAAGATATGTCGAATAGGCTTGAGGCATGCAAGTCTACCAATGCTATTACTAGGAATTCATGGGATAAGAGCAAGGAAGATTTACTGCGGGAAATGTTCCTTAAAGCAAGGACTACATCAGCACGGTTACATCTGGCTAAAGAGATGATACGTCTTCCTGTTGAATCCCTCAAGTCTTTTACTGGGACTAAAGAAGGACTTGTTACACTCAACTCTTGGATACTTGTAAGTTGATTCTACTTCTTGTTCTTGGTATATGGCTGATGTTTTATCACTTCTATGTCAGCTAATGGGCCAAGCATATCTAACATTCTTTTGCACGGTTCTCATTCAGGATTCTTTAGGGAAAAATGCCACCCAACTCTTGCGTCATTGTGTTCGCCTCCTTGTCCTTGTGTCAACTGATCTGCTGGCTGTTCGCTTATCTGGTATGCATTGCTCTAGATTAATTATCAATTAAATATACTTGAACGATATAAGTTGTTGTATCATGTGCTGATATAAAATTTCTTAATTAATTTTCTCGTTATCTAAATGCTGATGTTTCCATTTTTTGTCTTCCTGTTATTGGAAATTGGAAATTTTCTTCAAAATCATGGTGCACCAATTTCATTTTTATTCTTTTTCCAGAGATTTATCTTCATGATGGTATCTATGAATACAGCCTTTGATTGGAGGATGTTTTTTTTTGCATATGCCTTTTTATGGTGAATAATAAATATTCTTCTTTCTCCTGTTGTGGCTTCAGTAGGAATTGTAGAAATATAAGGCCCTTAACATTTGAAGTTATCATCACAAGTATTTTCTGGGTCAATGCACAAGTTTTGTCAGCTTGGCCGCCTCAATTTCATGTCAAGGCATCTAAGCAAGAGTGGGTACTGACATAGAAGTGTAG
The DNA here is from genome assembly GCA_030015575.1 of Agapanthus africanus. Taxonomy (NCBI): domain Eukaryota; kingdom Viridiplantae; phylum Streptophyta; class Magnoliopsida; order Asparagales; family Amaryllidaceae; genus Agapanthus; species Agapanthus africanus. Next base: position 153,360,458 of record CM057350.1, read on the forward strand.
GTGGCCATTTTAGAGGTCCATTTAAATATGTGAAATGTCTCTGCCACTGAACCAAAACTCCGAAATTATAATGAGGGTTGAAGGCTCATATTTTATACTCTAATACGCCCCCGCTGGTCAAAGGCCCTTTAGGCCGAGACCTGGGCTTTTACGCAGCGGTATTTTCTTTTTAATTAACCGCTTTTAAATACGCACCCGACAAGATTCAAACCTGGGTTGCTTAGAACTTATTTTAACGTCCCTTCCACTGCATCACAACTCCGAAATTATGATGAGGGTCGAGGGAAAATATTTTATATTCTAACATGCCCTTGCAGGTCCAAGATCCTTTGGGCCGAAATCTGGGCATTTGCGCAGCGGTATTTTTAATTTAATAAATCCACATTTAATACGCATCGGTGGGAATCGAACCTGTGTTGCTCTGATACCATATAAAATCCCCCCCCCCCAGCACCAAAACTCTGAAGTTATAATGAGAGTTGAAGGCTGGTATTTTATACTCTAATAAAATGGATGCCTATTAAGAGTTCTTTCAGCTTAACCCTATGCTAAGAAGCACAAACATTTCTATTTGCTCGCCGTGTCCGTGTTTGTGTCCGGCATGCATTGGACATTCGGACACTTCTTTGGACGTCGTGTTTGACACGCTTGTGCCGTGTCTATCCAAATTAGACGTGTCTGACACTCTTATATAATGTAAGGAGTTGAAAAATAAGAACGTGTATGTATATGGACTACTTTGATACCTTAGATACATGAATATAAATTTTTTCAATATCTTTCATGTCGAACTCGATCTAGTAGTAAAGAAGAATCAAATTGATGCAAATGATGAGGCCGAGTCTATGAAAGTCGGCTCCAATTAAAAAGGGTTAATATTTTGTTTGTTTTTACTATAGTAATTTTATTCTTAGGTGTTCTACCTTAAGTTATATATATATATATATATATATATATATATATATATATATAGCCGTGTCCCCATGGCCTTTTTACAAATTTACCGGTCCCGTATCCGTGTCCGTGTCCACACCCGTACCTTGTCCGTGTCAGTGCTTCATAGACCCCATGCAATCAACATACACCATGATATATAAGCAGAAGCGAACTGACCCACTTCTGTTCGAGGATTGAAATTTGTTTGTTTCATTGTACATACATGCTAAATCAAGAGACAACAAATTCTTTACAAAGTTTGATGTTATTGGGTCTTTATTGCATACAAATGAAGAAACAAGAAGGGAAGTGAACAAAAACAAAGAAAGAAAGACGAGAGAAGAGAAGACAAAGAAAAAGGAACTAAACAGCTTGGCCTTCTCCATTTCTCATTTCATGTTCAAATTTATTGAAATCAGTTTTCCTTTCCACATGGTGATCCTGAGTTAAAAACATAAGTTCCCTTTTGATTAAGTTCATGACAGTTTTGTTACTTTTGTAGACCCACTGGAAGATAGTTTATGTGGAGGCTCATTCACATTGTTGAGAACTTAATATAATCTCTTGGAAGAGGAAGGGGGACCAGTGGGATTTTGTTACAAGGATTTAAGCTATATCCTTATTTTATCAATCAAATACACAAGACATCAACAACACAATAACTACTTTGTAATGTAATTAGCACTGTCCAACATTCCATAGAGCTATATTATATTCCGAGTAAGTGGTTCAAAGTTTACCCACAAAGTTCCGAAATTGATAACATTCTATGTACCTGTTGTCATGGCGCGTTTAACAGATTTTCCTTTTCCGGGCAATCTTGAGACAATAGATTATTTTTTCAGATTTATTCATATTGATGGTAGGAAATATAGGTTTCATTTCTATAATGGATATGGCTGTGAAAAATTATTTCCATCTTTACTTTTGGTCCATAGTAACAGTCATTAAAAGAGAAAAAAATTCAGTCATGTAGATAAATTCTGCTGGGTTCATGTAGCCTACCCCATATGCTAGGGATAAAGGCTCAGTTGTTGTTGTTGATAAATTCTGGTGATAATGCCGCTGTGTTTGTAGCTGTCAATAACTAAGTATATTGATTTTTATAGCTCAAAACAACCAAGTATAATAGCCTATTATTTTTTTGTATAGGTGTATTAGGTGTCAATAACAAACTATTTTTTCCCCATGGATATGCACACTAGCAAGCATTAGTTTTCATCATAATAATAGTAAAACCTGAAATTTCCAGGGTCTATATTTAGGCATCATATGCTTGAAGCCTTAAACTTGGGTGCCCAGACTGTTTAGCGAACCATATAATTTAGAATTGTAATACTCAAATGCTGATGTATACACATCAGGACAACCAAAATAACTGTATATGGTCTTTAACCGGGAAAATGCGAATAGCATTGATCTAATATTTAAAGGTTGCTGACCAATTTTGTTTTGTTTTATTTGTTTTGTATGTGTGATATGTGCTAAATTATAATTAGAGGCTTGCTTATTTAATATGATATCCCACTGCATATTGCCAATTTATGTTTAGGCTCCCTGGCTTGCAGATTCAAATTTGTATATATATGAACTTGCCAATAAGGATTTTACTCCATCGTTAAAAAATGCAAAGTGCACCATTGATCATCTTAACCGTGAATTGACAATAATTTCATATCAATTTAAATGATACATAGTTGTATAATTTCTTTCGGGGGCCTGTTTCCGCTGCATCACATGATCATTACAATAAATTATTTCTGTGAATTTTAGAGTGCCAATTTTCATTGTAGTAGGGATCATCTGCAAAGTAGGTTGTTACATGCACAAACTTGTGTGGATAATTCCAAGTCATAAAGCATACAAACAAATAATTTATCTTGTGGTTGAAATGGGGCTATCTATTGACCACTTGATGCATGTTATACACCTTGATGAATATTGATATCCATTATCTCCTAGGTTTGTTTACTGGGTATAGTTTCAATTGCATGGACTCATTATGTCTCTTGTAACTCAGGTATAGGCTCAATCCTTACCGATGAAGGGGTAGATTCACTCTAACTAACAATCATTAGCTCATAGAATATGCAAAACGTTTATGTAGAAGTTAGATTGCTCTTAAATATACTTGGAAATGTTAAATTGTCGGATGGCAGTAACTATATACTGAAAGATACTATATAAGGGAGTTATTCTTAAATGAAGAAAGAAAACATTTTATGTAATTTAGTTTTACCAATTTCAGCGATTATAGTTTTTTTAAAGTTTAATTAAGGCTTGAAAGTAGTTTGTTATTGTGAGAATTTCTTATATATAATTATGAATTTGAGGAATATGTAGTTCAACCGTGTCTTAGAAGAGTTATAGAAGGATATGAGACCCCATCAGCTAATGGCCCCAGAAATGTAAATTAAATAAAAACGCAAGAAAATGATTGCTTGACTAGATATAAAGAAAATCGAGTTTTAGAAGATTTGATGGTTCATGGAACAAATATGGTTCATAAACCAAACATATTGATGATTTTGATCAAATAGTGATACGGAAATGTGATTATGTTTTATATCTAGGCATTAAATTATGGCGTCCTCTGTCTACAACCTAACTACCTAAGTAAATTGAGAATATTATATCTCAGAAATAATGTGCAACCATGAGAACTAAAATTCCAAATTAGTGATACTGAAATGTCTTTTTACGTTTTATAACCAGGCATTGGAATAGTGTGTCCACAATTCGTTCTTGGTCAGAAATGATGTGTGGCCATGGGAAGTAAAAATTACAACTGGTTTCTTACATTACATAGTTTGTACCTTGAAACATAACAAACTGCATTTATCGTGCAACGAAAGGTCCTTGACAGCTAGTGTCACTATTGGCATAGTCATATAGCAGAGGTAAAGGTTCCTTACGTTGAGCAAGAGCTCTGGTGGTTCAAAGCCCTCTTTTATCAGGTTACAGCCTATATTAAAAGAAGGGGGGGGGGGAGGTAGCAAGAAAGGTTCTTTCTTACTGATGCCTGACATGTATTATATCATGATTGAATTTCTTGAAAAACTTTCCTGAGATTTTCTTTTTTGGGGGGTTTAGGCTCAGAGCTCGCCGTGAATAAAAATTGCATACCGTCTCATATTAAAGGCGAAGTAACTTGATTCTTGATTAGAAGCCTTGATAAGAATTGATATTTTCAACTTGTAGACCCATTATGCTTTAAGAACTATGGTTTTACAATGGCCATCAGTAATTCGTATAGTTAGTAAGATGGTCATTTAAAAATTTGGTTGACCTCTAATACTCTTGGTAATGCTGCAAGTTATTTCTGAGATGAAGGGAAAAGAAAAGGGCTATCGTTTATAAACTTCATGCAGTGGCATTACTATCCAGAGTTGATGTTGATGCAAGCTGCTGATATAAATTTCTTTGGTTGTAATGTTCTGAATGATTCCTAGAGCCCTAAGCCAAACTTGAACATTTGATGTTGACACTTCACTATATTGATTTCTCTCCATGGTGCAGGCATTGGAAAAACCGTAAAAGAGAAAGTCTGTGTGCATACTAGCCGTGACATTCGCGCTGTTGCAAGCCAGCTGGTTAACATGTGGATTGAAGTTTTCCGCAAGGAAAAAGCTGCAAATGGAGGGTTGAAATTGTTGAAACAGACAGCTGCTTCAGAATACTCAAAAGGCCGAATCAAAGATCTAATATCAGGAAAGATACGATTGGCTAATGAAGCAGCAGATGGTAGAGGAAATTTACTGGTCCCTTCATCCACAGGCAGCCATTCTCCTTCTCGACCAAGCATTAAGAGAAGTGAGAGCAAGACGGGGAGGCTAGAAACATTGCTGGACACAAAGTCTGAGGCTAACTCCTCGCGCTCCCAAAGTTCGAATCAGGGCCTTGACCCTAAGGTAGAAAGCGATGCCGTGGTTTCTGAAGAAGAAGCTGCTGCTGTTGCTGCTGCTGAAGCTGCCCGTGCTGCTGCTGAAGCAGCTGCAGAGGTCTGTATCAAAGTCTCTGTGATCTTGTTTTACCTTTTTTTATGTCTATAAATTAATTTGTTTGATATGAGAGCTTGATTGGTTCTTTCTTCAGGCATTTGCATCTTCAGAAGCAGAGATCAATACTCTGCGCAATCTTCCAAAGATACCATCATTCCATAAGTTTGTGAGGCGTGAGCAATATCCACAGATGGATGATCCTGATTTCGGAAGGCGCTGGTCTGGTGGTGTTCTAGGAAGGCAGGATTGTATATCTGAAATTGACTCTAGAAACTACAGGGTTAAAAATTGGTCTGTTGATTTTACCGCAACTGGTGTCAATCTTGACAACTCAAAAATGTTTGGGGATAATTATACACACAGGAGCAACTCAAATGAAACGGCAGGTCCGTTGACTTTCAAAGAGCATTCAGGAGAAAGTGGAGCAACAGACAGCCGACTGACAAAGGCGTGGGTTGATACTGATACAGCTGGCAGTGGGGGTGTTAAGGATTATCTTGCCATTGAGAGATGGCAATCGCAAGCAATGGATGCAGATGCTGATTTTTTCAACCGTTTGAATCTAAGAGATGAAGACGATTCAAACAGAACTTCTAGGCCCACCTCTGTTAAGATTGAAAGACACAATGTAGGAAGTTCTGCTTCTCAAAATGCGGAGTATAAATTATCAAGCGACGGTCATCCAAAGGGCGTTGAACATTTTAAACAAGGTGTTGTGGACTTTGTTGCATCACTGCTCATGCCTTTATACAAAACTAGGAAGATTGATAAAGAAGGTTATAAGTCGATAATGAAGAAAACTGCGACCAAGGTATGTTATTCTTTTATACATATAGATGGAATACTGAATTATATTGGTCAATACGAGTTTCTTCAATTTTTTTATAGTATGATGATAGACAGAGCTAGATGCACTCGTGTCTTTCTATGGACCAAGTATGATGATGCACTTTATATTGTTATCATTTTCCAGGCAATGTTTGGTTTGACAGTAAGAATTTAAATTAATCATTTAATTTAATGTGCTAATATAACATTCATGAAGATATCAGCATTCACAAAGTGGATTTGGCAACAACTTTAATTACATAGTCCCTTATCGATGATAAATACTTTGCTCATATCCTATCTTTAATTGTTTTCTTTTCTATGTTTTGTTTAATTAGGTTGTGGAGCAATGTACTGAAGCAGAAAAAAGGATGACTGTTCCTCAGTTTCTTGATTACAAGAGGAAGATTAAGGTTTGTACTTAATTTCATTTATCTATTTTCTGATCATCTTTGATTTTAGCTTACAGTAGAGTTTTCGCTTCCATATCGACTGCAATTTGATCTGCTTTGACTGTTACAATCTATATTTTGATGTTTATGCTTATATGTACTGTTGCAGATTCGATCTTTTGTGGACAAATTGATTGAAAGGCACATGTCAATGACTCCAAATATGAAGTCCTGATGCATCCACCTTCTATCTGCCAGGCAATTTGAATAATCAACAAGCCTGGTATTTGATGAGCGCTTACATTAGACAGGTCAGCAGGAACTCAAGGGAGCGGCCACCAATGCAAACCATTCTGCATGCCTTTTTCATCAAGAATGCAGAAGGATGCACCTGAAGATGACAGGGATTTGGTACATCCTCTTAAGTCAAAAGTCACTTCCAATTGGAGCAGGACTTGACCAGTAAACGACCAGACCTGTTATGACCTGCTGTCGTTTTCTTTCAAGTCCTTTGGGATCCAAAAGGGATGAAGAGTTTTAAAACACAGCTCGAACTTTATATGGACATGGGTAACCGGCCGCTCATTTTTGAAATTGGAATTTGGCATCATGTCAATTTAAAAATCCAATGAATTGACATGAATTTGTTAAATTAATATTTCAGTAACTTGTATTCTTATAGGTTAAAGGTTAACCCTATTTTTGGTTCAGGGACTATATACATGGTCACCTTTTCTTTTCCATTTCGTCTTTGTACAGTTTTTGCGATGTTTTCCAACATCAAACAGCTCACATCCTAATCTTATAGCAAATGGTTGTTTTTCTAGCTACTAATGCAAAGAATTTATATATAATTTGATGTTCTGGGTCTGCTATCAGTTTTTTAATATGGTGCAACCTCGATTTAGTTTCTTTTCTCAAAATAAGATGCAAGTGAACACTGTTGCAGTTCGTTGAAAGGTAAAACATCTACTGCAGTTTTAAATTTATGCTTAGTCGATTGTCCATATGCAATGCATGAGTTTTATATTATATTTGTTTCTAACGGATTACTATCTTTTCCCTTTCTTGATTCATGCCGAGCAGCATTGTTTTGAAAAGATTAGCTAATTTACACACACATTTCATTTTCAGCATATATATGTATATATATATAGAATAATGGAGGAAAGAGGCCATAGGAGGGAATTTCCTCTGGCGTCAAAAAAATACGCCCTCGATCGTGTATTCCGACGATCGGAATCCATCTTCTTCATCGTTATCATCGAAGATGTGGGTATGCCAAATTTCATATGATTCTACAACTTTTTCACCGTTGATTCAGCAATGTAAAAAGTTCTATTGTCGGTAAACCGTTAATTTTGAACCCACTAATTCAATGGTGAAAAAGTTGTAGAATCATATGAAATTTGGTGTACCCATATCTTAGTTGATAACGATGAAGATGTTGGGTGCCGATCGTCGGAAAAAACGATGGACATTGTATTTTTTCGACGCCATAGGCGGAAATTCCCTCCTATGGCATCTTTCCTCCATTATATATATATATATATATATATATATATATATATATATATATATATATGAGAGCTTTGGTTAATATGCTGCAGCATTCTTGAAGCTGCTATATCCTTGGTTCATATTCTTTTGGTTTCTCACATGCAACTGTTAAAATCACAAACATATATACTTTGTTTGTCTCTTCTCGGTAACAGTATTACTGCAAGTGGTGAATTCGTAAACAATCATGATTTTATAACACTCCGTTTTTCGTTTTACCTACTTGTATTTATAGAAGAACCTTCTTATTCTTAGCAACTTATTAAATTTATATTCTGTTTACGAATTTTTCAGCAGTGATGATATTACGGAGTTCATCATTGTTGTGTTCTGATATTTTTCCACTTTCCGGGTTAACCTGAGTAACTTTTGTTCCTGCCTTCTGAGAATGTAGTTGGATTTCAAGGTACAATTAAATATTGTATTGCATGCAATCTGGTTAGTTTTCCCTTCCCCCGCTTTTGAGAGATTTTGACTGCGAAAATGCCTGTACATTTGCTTTTGTTGATGCAGATGCAGCACTGCCTTGCGTTCGCTTCGATGCTTGGAGCATGGATGCATGAGCTTGGGATATTTTGAATTCTAAGATCTCCCATATCACTGGTTTATTTATTTTGTTTGGTTATATTTCTGTACGGTTATACTTGAGTTTTTATGCTAATTGCTTTGATCTTTATAATAACCTGCGTTGTAAGTATTTGGGTTTCTGATATTCAAAAGTCTGAACTCTTATTTAAGATAAGTATTTGAGTTTCTGATATTCAGCTTTTGTGCTTTAGCTTCCACTGGAGCATATGGGAAGAGTTGATTTGCTGGTCAGGTGCCAATAGAAGATTTGGATTGCTGATCAGATGCAGAGACCCCAAAATAAGCAACACAAAATTCAGGTAACAGCAAGTTCAGTTTCTTTTCGACGGATTGTATTCTTAATTTATATCAACCTTTAATCTAGAAAGTTGCTTTTATGTATTACCACTGCCACAGATCTACATGAAACATATTTACCTAGTTTAGTGGGTTGCTGCGTTTACCCCTTACAGGGGAGGCATTTTCGGCATTGTAATATTTGTGTGATTTCCAAGGTGTTTAATAAGTCCAGACTGAATGGTGCCTTGTGCATTTTTACAGCTATTTTTACCATTCTAACTATTTAATTGAGGCTAAATTTTATGAAAATATTCTAAAAATTTAGCCTCCTATACCGAACTATTGTCGAAGTGCTTTATCTAATGTGTTACCACCATGAACTCTGTGCTTTAGTTATTATTCCCTTGAATACAGTCCCTGCAAAGTTAACTTTTTCACTGAAATAATTTGCGGTCCTAAATAATTCCAAGTTCATACTACTTTCTTTTTCTTCAGACAGGTTAGTAAATATACATATGAGAGGATGAAGAAAAGGGATAAACATTGAAGAGTTTACTGTGGCTGCGCTGGGCCTAGCTGTGGCCGCGGGACAGCTAGGTTGGGCTCAACAAAAATAGTGAAAAACGGGGGGTGGGGATTAATTGAGAGGCTGGGACCCATCCCCGGGGCTGCATGTGTCACCCGTAGCTCCATTAAATGCAAATACTGTCGCAAAAGGTGGCTGGATATTTCAGTTGGATATCTACCTTTTCAGGTGGCTTACAAACCCAACCCTATTCTGGATATTATTCTCCATCATTTCCCTGGAGAAGAATCGATCCATTCATCATCTTATCGCTTTTGCTTAATTTATGTCCTTCTCGATTTCTTTTTTCCCCTTTTGACACCAAATTACCCACCTTCCCCAGTCTTCATCTGCCCTTTTCAGGTGCATTATGCAAAAAGGAGTCTGACATTGGATTCAGAATAGGAATCAGGATATGAATATGGGACCTTCATATTTTTAACATTTATCACTAGACTGTATGCGCATTCTATTATTTTATGAATGCTCTGTTTAACTTGAAACCTTGTATCTTATGCTTGCTTTTTCTTTGCCTTGATTGACTCCAGAACTCGCAGGTGATGGAACATACACTTTTCGCCGCAAGCTCAGTAGAAAAGCGCCGTCCATTTCTATCTTTGCACATTATGTAGATCTGATCGAATCTTTGAAGTGGATAGCTTCCACCCTCCTTTTCGTAGCTAAGAGAAGAAGAGAAAGCTCCTCCATATTTGGTAAGCAACATAGCAGACTGCAACATTTGGTGCAAAGTATTATTATTTTTGCTAGTGATTGGGTCTGGAGCACCTCTTAACTGTAGCCATGACCAGAAAAGAGAATCGCTGATCTGCCGTCTGGAATTAGCTCGAATCCTTTTTAGTGTTAAAGAATACTAGATAGTTTCTCGTAACATATACTACACCAGTGCACCCAACTTTTTCTTACCTCTCCTGTATCTAGTGCTACCAGAGAGGTCCCCCGTACCCGGTTAGATCGAGGGCGTTGTCAAGGACATCCTGGGGTGTGGTCAATGTCAAGGCCTTACTTAATAAAAGAGCTTTAATTTCCAAAGGCGACAAAGTGTCAACCTTGAGCACTCATTAAGGGCACCTTATGAATTCTTGAGGTTCCATGACCATCAGAAACCACTCTCCTGATTATGCATCCCATGATTATACACTGACATCTGGTCCTACAAATCCTTCATCCGAGATATTCAATTAGGATCTTAGAACACGATCAATTAATTTTTGCAAATTTTAGCAGCTCAACAATTAGGCTGTTCAAGAAACGCCCTTGATCTTAGAAAACCCTTTGTCTTGACACTTTGCTTTCAGCCGAAACATACTTTTTAAAGATGCAATCTTTTGGCTATTAGCAAACCAAATCTTCAATCCGGTATACACCTAGCTTTCCAGTTATAAGCTCTCATAGTTATGGATGATGTCTAGCTATCATCACCCGTGCAAATCTAATAAGAAAACGTCACCAGTTACGCAAATTATTTGTAGTTTTTTATAATGAAAATTTGATATTTGTTATTCATTTATTGTTCAAATGGTGTCATGTTGTAGCCTTTTTTCTGCCACTATAAAGAAATATGAATCTATCTGCGCATGACAATAACTACATATTTAAGACCAAAATTATATAAGTGTATGTTTATGGAAATGCAACTACAGAAATCTTCTGTCTGTCTAAAGCGAAATAAATGCACATAGATTAATCATTTGTTTAAAATTAAAAAAAAAGTTTACTAGCTTGCCCTCTTGTGCTTGGCAATTTACTTCCACTCATAGCCCACAAAATAGTTTCTTTTCTTCTTTCCATCTATGATAGTATCTTTCCTTCAATATACATTTATGGTAAATATAAATAGATTATGTTATGCAGATAAATTCAATTTATTTATCTAGATTTTCTTCAGAAGAAGTTAAATATAGGTAGACTTAATGGATTGCTTTCCGGAAATTTAAATCAGCTTTAGCAGCTAACGTATAAAAGGCTTTACATGTCAAATGAACAGGGTGGGTTGGCTTAAATGGATTACATTTTTTTTTTGGGGGGGGGGGGGGGGGGAAGAAGAATTGAAGAAAGCTGACAAAACTATATGGAATTGGGCTTGTATACCTCGTGTGGATTGAGTTGAATTTGATGAATGGAGTGTTTGGGTAAGTATATAATTCCTAAGGGGGCGTTGGACAATTGGAACAAAGAGGTAGAACCGGAACATGCTGGTATAAAATATTAGTTAGTATCAGTCAATTAGAACCGGAACTTAAAGTTCTACATTTGGTGTTAGTCATGAATGGAACTGAAACTAAAACTAAAAGAAAAATGTTCCAACCAGAATTTTTTCATATACAAAATGAGTGTTTCATCCTTAATAATTATCCCACCTATTTTGATGGAATAAAAATTATAAAGCAGAACCACTTAACCCTAGCCTTCCCTCTCTTCTCCCTCCTTTCCTACTCCATTTTCTTTCTGGAACCTTTCAAATATTTTTTGCCCCACTTTTTTTATTGATCAAATCCAATTGATTCAACACAAAGTTTATCGATCTCTTTTAAATCCAACTAATTTAAAGACACCAAAAAATAATAAGAAAATATAAAAATTATTTAAACTTGTATGTAACCCTAATTTGATCAAACTAAGAGAAAGATGGGTATAATTATGTTTAATCAGGATACAGAAATCTCATTTTCTATAATTAAAACAGTAAATTAATTTTTGATCTTACGAACCATTTAGAAATAATTAAATATTTTCTAATTGAGCTTATATTTATAATTTGGACTTCACCAATTAAAATAAAATAATTTAATATAGTTTCAATTTTCAGTTCCAGTTTAGTGCTAATGGATCTTAAATCTTATAAAATAGTTTGAGTGCTATAAAAGTTTTATGAAAATGTTCTAGTTTTAAAAGTTCTATTTTTATCGAAAGGTCTTAATTTACTAGCAGGCCCTAAAAGAAAAATTCAAATATTTCTGCATAGAGGAGTCTCCAATAGGAATCTGGTTAGCGTTTGTGTTTAGTTTTTGTTATTTTCCAAATGATCATGATGTTATGGGTGATGTATGACATGGGTTATGTGTGAGTTGATTAGAAACTAGTGCTCAATTGAGTTTGAAAGTTTTGAACTTTGCTTCCGTCGAAACTTGAATATTCTAATATCTCCACGATTACAAAGTTGAAGTTGAAAATAACGTGGGTTGCATGCAGGGGAAGAGAGAGAGAGAGAGAGAATACTGCAGAGTATCCTGTTCCACCAGGTGTTTCATGTAGAGAGATGAGACAGTAAGGCAGAATGTGATTCTCATGGAAATTGTTGCATTTCACTAGATTCCACGGCTCTTTATTTATTTTATGTAAATTGTATATAAATATCATAGACATGGATATTTTTAAATGATAACATGACCTAACGGGTTTATTTTACCAAAACCATCTTGGTAACATTTACCGGACTTGTCCAAAGCTATCCTACGGTCAACACCCGTTACCAAAACCCTTCAAAGTACATCCTGCTACATGAAACCTCTTTAAACCGTTAGTTTTTATGAGTTGGCCTAAGTAGCCCTGGATAGGGAGGGGCAAATTGAGGATAAAAGATGTTGAAAAATGTAAAAGCTTATGGTAGGAGATTGTTTGCTGGGTATGCACACATAAATGTGTTTTGCATATTTTATAGTTCATGTGTTGGTCCGGATTCCGTCGTTTACATTCAACTACAATTTACGTAAATTACATCAGCCTAGAGGCCAAGTTGACAAGTTAGACGTTTTAGTTCCACAAGAGGAGTTATCTGTAGACATGGTAGACATCACTATATGCTGAGAGTGTGTCAACCGAGGCTTGCTTTTAAGCCTCTCTATTGGGATTCACACTGAATAAGGGGTCGGCTTGCACGGATCACACCATACAAGCCACACATAAACGTTCAAGCGTTAGCATCCCCCACATCACTTCAATCGAACCCTGGTTGTAGGGATTCATACTGTACACCTGACCTTAGAGAAAATTCAGATACAGATATTGGCCGCTTACGGAGTTTCTCTAGCGAGGGATTTGCACTCTACTTTGGTGGGGACTCCACCCACCGATGATGCCATCAAAATGGCAGGAGGTATCTGGTGGAGGGATTCACACTCTAAATGGACGAGACAACATGGCCTATGATAAAAGTGTTTGAGCTGAGAGATGTTCAATCTTCAGACTCTTTTATAATAGCCTCTTGGAGTAGCCCTTGTGTCCTTTGAAAGCACCATAACTCTCTATGTTCTTGTTCAAATGTGGTTATGTGGCATCAACTGCCTGCTCGTTTAAATCCACGTTCTTGATCATGATTTGCTTGCTAAATTGTAGCACATTGGGTGATAATTTTTGTCTTAACCGGAGTATAATTTCGACTTTTCATCTTAATTTTTTGGCAGTGTGATTGGTTGAAATATTGAGGGGTTTTCGGCCATTATTTCTGTAAACGAATTTAGACGTAAATAGGTCAGCCACAACCTCCCCGATTCATTAGCATCAATAATCCTGAGCAAACAAGCAGGGGAAAACCCCCCAAATTAAAGTTGTTTATTGAGCATGCTGGCATCCAAATATACATGGTTGATCTTAAGAGGATATCTTCAAAAGACCATGTACCTAACATCTCTAGGCATTCGGTTCAAAATTTAATTACTATTTCTTTTTGTGTGTGAGAGGAGAGAGGTCCCAACACCAACACAAGTTGGGAGTGGGAGAGGGAGAGGGAGAGGGAGGCACCGCAATAGGGTACCCTTCACAGGGCCACATGCATACTAAAGTCCACACATATTACATATGGGATGACATAAAAATATGAACCAAAACACAAAATAGAGCACAAGAAAATCAAATCGACATCCTCCACCACAAAGTTGAAAACAAAGAAGGAAAATATCTATAAATTATAAGGACTGAGGAGTGAATCATGGAATCGGCTTGACCTCTTTGAACGAAGGGAGGGACCAACACACACACACACACGCAAAAGGAAATTTCCTAGAAGCCTTCAGCAATATATAGCAACATGGTCACAAAATCTTCACTTTCACATGTCATCATCATCAACAGGTAGAATCCTGACCCACTTCCTCTCTTTCCCTCGTAATTCCGCCACCGGATCCAGAATTAGCATCAGCATCTTAAAATAACACACAGAGTTTATTGTAACAACGTCCTCTTGACAGCTGTCGGGGTATTGATTTTTTCTCTATTTGGTCAAACACTTTTCCAATGACACGCTAACCGCAAATCTTTTGTTTGGAAAGGAGAGGTCGTTATCAAAACATTTTAGGTTTTATATTTTGATACAAGACCTCTCTTCTGAAGGACAGGGATCTCAAAAAACAACTTCCCAAGAGTTGATATATTTATAATAATAACAGGCCCTAAGGACTTTGTACTCACCACGAGATGAGCCCTTATGGTTTAAAACGAGATACTAATACTATTAGAACAAGCCGTTAAGGTTGTAAAAAAACAGCGTGGTGCCTTAACATCTCGTGTCTTGTTTTAAAATAATCCAGCCTCTTCCACTTATTGGCCTAGGATCAAAATTAGTAGCAGTTGTGTTTTTTTCTGCTACTCAAGCAACGGCTCCAACCATCAACATCTTCAAGCAGGGTTCCAGGGTTTTGCATTACAGAGCAATGTAAAAAAAAATTAAAAAATAATAATGAAGTTAAAGTGTGGGCTATTGAGTCACTGTCCAATACCCGTGGTTAACTCTAAGTCAAGATCCAGGATGGGTTAAAATAACCGAGAGACCTATTTACTTAAGAATCCATGCTGATTGCTTTTATAAATATCAATAAGTAGGGGTTGTTTTTCCAAAGCCCTGCTCTTTGTGGGGTCCTATATCATGAAAGCCCTAATATTGATTTTATAAATTGAGTGCTCACCCCTTGCATAGTAGTTTCTGATCGAAAAAAACTACTCTAGAGCACTTGCATAGCTCTTGGATGGGCTCCTTCCACATGCAAGAGGAGCCCATCCAAGGGCTCTAGAGGGATTTGCTCTATGCAAGCACTTCTAGAGTAGGTTTTTTTTCGATCAGTAGTGGCTGAGGGGGTATGTAGCAGCTTTGCTACGGGCGCCAAGAGTGTGGAACAAGAGGGCATGTGCGACTTTGTTATAAATGGGGTGGGGCCCACCACTCCTTTTCTCTCTATGGCCCACAGCGAAGTCGGACTCCCTCAGCCACATTAAAACCTTATATAAAATCGCTGTTACAAATATGCGAGGCCCGCAATCAATGCGGTACCATTTTTATATCCTTTCTCATGGGATGCAATCTGAAGGGGCAAGAAAGAATATCACAGGATTGGAAGAAACAGTAGCCTTGAAGAGGAGGGAAACAAACAAAAGAGATCACAATTTCATCATTTAAAAAAAAACTCCTACAGTTTGGTTTGTGCTTTTGCACAAGAAATCATTGGTGGTGCATCTTTCCTGGGATTTCTTAATAGGATGCCCTCTTCTCCATGTCATGAATTCAATTCACAAACTTCTTTGGGCTGGACCGAACTAGGTTGGAGATCAGTTAGCGGTAGCGCCAGGGCTGTTAAAAACACTCATAGTATGGGTGCGAATAGGGATGGTAAAGACTCGTTCAAGCTCGTTAGTAAGCAAGCCGAGCTCGAACATGAATCAGAACCTGATAAAATAAACTAACGTACATGAACATAGCATGTTCAAGTTCGCCTTGTGTTCAAACTTGGCTCCTGGACGGCTTGTGTAGGCTCACTAATTTAGTTACCGTCAAGAGACCAAGTGTGAAAGCACAAAACGAGAAAACTATTTATAAGAACAACCTATATGTGAGAGCACGATATGAAGAAAACATAAACGATTAAAAGCACGCGGATGCAGAGACAAGTCTCACACATTAATCACATTTGTTTCAGATATAAGACAAACATGCTATAGTCCTATTAACACGCGAACTAACTTGAAAAACTGTTCATGGTTTACTTTTCATTTTGTTTGCTGATACTAGAAACTTCAAGATAGTCTAGGGTAAAACCACGATGGTAAGGTATTTCAGCCTAATTAACCTTTCAATTCCACATATATCATCATAAAACTTGAGAAGAATCCGCCATGAAAAAACATGACCACATCACTTCTCAAATCGGCCAAAAAATAAAAGATCGTGTTTCCTAACTGTTGCATAAATGTGTGTAGATACAATACATACAATCAAAACAGCGGAATTAATGTGTATCTATTCTAGGGTATTACCGAAATACCTGATCTGATTGGTGGGATCGTTATCTTAGCCCACATCACTTGCTAGATCCGATCTCTTACGCCTCCACGCAACGACTGGAGGGAAACCATATTTTGAAGAAGCGAGAATTCCCCACGTGATCACCCTGCAAGCCAACCGTAGTAAAATAGGATGAAGGAAGGAGACGTCGGCTCTCGATATTTTTTCTCTCTAGAAAACTCATTATATGTTGATGGGTTCCATAGCACCCTAATTAGGATTTATGGGGCATCAAGTATGCAATTTTAAAAAATCTAGAGAGCTATACAACCCATGTCAAGGATCTAACTAGAAAATTAGGAGTAAAGCAAGCATGTAATCAACCATTACACTAAGTGAATAAGGAATACAATCTTTGTAGACCGGTCCTTCACTTCATAAGTTCGTATAGTAGTCCTTTCGCTCCAAGTAATGATCTCCCAAACTCTAATAAGGTTCCATAAGGTGAAATAAACAAGCCTTCTTGAAGTCTTCAAGGCTGAAAATGATCTACGTCGAGAAGACACTAACCCAAGTCATCTCTTCACTAATATGGAATTAGTGAAACAAACACCCTAAACTAAATGGTTAATCTAGTAGAGGATGATGAAGTAGCAATTTTGCTCACTTTAGAAATATTTTTCTTACTCATTTTCTTCACCTTCCAAAAAGCTAAAGAGCTTGAGGAAGGAGATGAAGAAAGCAATTATGGAATGAAGCAAGTGAAGAATGAATCAAGCTGTGCGAACAGCAACCATGGGTGAGATAATATCTCATACTAACTCATGTAGAGACTTAACCATGGCTAATCTAATGGTTGGGTTAATACATATCTTCAAGTAAAACAAAATTAGTGGTCTTGGTCAATGGTTCCACAAGCTTCTAGAACCTTCAACCATGCGACTAATTTCCAACTAATTTGATTTATTTTAAATAAATAAAACCTTACATTATATTAAGCATGGTGTGAGTCTCATACACCTATGAAGCATGTGGCATCTAGCATGACACAAAAGATGTACATTAATATATATCACATATACACTAAGTGTTTACTAGTGAGAAAAAGAAATCTTAAGTGAGCTAATATTAGTCAATGTAAGATAATATATCAAATATATAATTATACATTAAATTATTAAATCAACACTTAATTTAATAATCCGGCTATATCACATACAACCGACTAATATCAAATGTATCAACCTATCAAATCAACACTTGATCCGATAATCCGGCTATATCACATATAATCGTATGATATCACATATCGCGAGAATAGAATATAGTATCACATACTCGTATTAATCTCGGTCCCGCACATATCACATATGTGCTCCTTCGTTTCGCTTGAGCCAGGAAACTTCTGTGTAGGACTCTAAAGACTCGTCAATACGCCGGCAGTAGGTGGTGATCATATCAGTCATCCACAAGCCGCAAACGGTCTGCTAAACGTAACGGCCACTCGGTATTGAGCGATCAGAAAATCAACAAGCAAGCCTGCTTATACTCCTGCGAATCCAATCAGTAACACTACCGTACAGTCCGGTCTTTTCGTTTGATATGTCGCATATCATAGCCTGGGGGTGGTTTAACGTCAGACCCTAATAGCCTGATAAGTCATGCCGATGTGAGGCCCATAACGGTTCGAGAAACTACTGATAACACTTACCAGTAGATCTCAGCAACCCTGACCAGGGATTTTCTGTTATGGCCAATCGAGCATAGCGCAACATCAACCCCCAATACCAGGAGAGACGAAATCCTCTCCTATCGCTCATTGCCTCCATGTGACTCGGGACTGTACCCAAAAACCACTGTTTTGCACGATCTCTTGAACGTGGTAAGGTGGAAATCAAAGCACAGTGGGAATCACACAATACTCTATGACGATCTCAGGTCAACAGACTAACCTGTACCAGTGTCACCGGAGAACTGCTATCTGACGATAGGTATAATACCATCTAGGAGTTTTTGGCGAGTCCGTTCGGTGTACCCAGTCTCCACTGAGCACCCGTATACCTTCTCTTATGTCAAACACCAATGGATGTGGGATTATTCATCGCCTATCATATGGGTCGAGAAGCGTATACGCTAGTCTACTCTGGAATATCGATGCCCCGTCTCGATACTCTCACGACTAGGAACATTTGAAGGATGTACTTACCGACCACCCTTGCCCCACTAGTATGATCTGCATCATAATCCTGGTAGTCAAGTACTCATCCTAAGAGCTTTATCAACATGTAATAGAGAGACAATAAGTATACATGTTAAGATAAAGAGCAACCAGATAGCATACTATCATGTCGAGTAAGAAATTCCTCCCTATATATGTCCAAGCATCCACTATAATATACATCACATGTATAATAATGGCCTCTAGGTCATACATAAACTAACAATCTCCCACTTGCACTAAGGCCATTTGTTATAGTATCTCATACTCAACGCCCCATAAAAGTCTCTTTAAGAAAAGGCCTCTGTGAGTGGATCCGCCGTGTTATCCTCCGCGTCAACTCTCCTTACCTCGATTCCTTGGAGATCAACCATCTCCCTGATCAGGTGATACTTGCTTCAGAATATGTCTGGATCGCTGATGGGACCGGCGTTCCTAGGCCAAAGCTACAACTCCATTGTTATCATAATAACAGTTATTGGACGCTCAATGGTAGGAATCATGTTCATCTTATGAACAAGAAATATCCAGACATCCACTTTGGTAGCATCGTTGGCAGCGATGTATTCAGTCTTTATCGTCTAGTTTGCCACGGTATCTAGCTTGGAACTCTTCCAACATACCGTCCCTCCACTGAGGGTAAAGACAAAGTCTTTGACTGACTTTCAGTCGACCTTATCACTCTAGGAGCTCGAATTGGTAAAGGACTCCCACTGGAGTTCACCGTTACCAAACACCAAGAACATTTCTTTAGTGCTTCTCAAGTACTTAAGAATGTCCTACACAGCTATCCAGTGATTCTCCCAAGATCCGATTGATTCCTAATCACTACACCTAGTGTGTTAGCTACATCTGGTTTGGTACATAACATCACATACATGATAGAGCCTACTGCCGAAATATAGGGTATCCCTTACACGCAAGCTCTCTCCAAATCAGTCTTGTAAAATATCTTTTTGGAGAGAGTGATTCCCGAGTAAGTGGGCGAACCACCACGCTCAGAATCTTCCATACTAAACCCCTTTAGTATGGTGTTAATGTACCTGGATTTGGGACACTCCCAACATCCACTTAGATCTATCACCATAGATCATAATCCACGAGATGTAGTAGGTATCATCCAGATCTTCCATGGAGAATCCTCGTGATAAGAGGAGCTTGATCGAGTGTAGCATATGAAACCATTTCCTATCAAGAGTATGTCATCTACGTACAATACGTGGAAGACAACCTTACTCTCTACAGCCTTCTTGTAAATACAAGGTCCATCTACCTTTTTGATGAAGTCAAACTCTTTGACTGCCACATCAAAACAGATATTCCAACTCCGCGATGCGTGCTTTAATCCTGACGGACTTAAGCATAGCCACTGGAGAAAAGGTTTCATCATAAATCACACCTGATTATTAACGAAAACCTTTTACTACAAGTCTAGCTTTGAAAGTCTCAACTTTTCCATCTACACCAAGAATCTTCTCAAGATCCACTTGCTCCTGATGGGTTTTACCCCTTCAGATGCAACATTCAAAGTCATACTTTGTCGGTGTACATGGATTCCATCTCTGATTGCATAGCATCCAGCCATTTCACAGAGTCTCCACTCGTGAGGGCCTGTCTGAACCTGGTTGGGTCATCATCTACCATGATGCAATTCTCGCTCCCACCGTCACCGAGAAAACCATAGTATCTCTCAGGTGGATGAGGAACCTTACTAGATTCGCGGAGAGGCTGAGTTTCGTTGGAGACTATTGAATCCTTTGATTTCACCAAATCATCAGTTGTTAGTTTGTCTAGCCGGAACGCCTTCCAGTTCTACCTTATGACTACAAATTTCTTCACAAGAAATTCCTTTTCCAAAAAGGTGGCATGCTGAGAAACAAAACACGTTTTGCTCCACAGTATGGTAGAAGATATTCTCTCGCAAATGTTTGGGATATCCAACAAACTTACAGAAATGACTTTACCTCGAGTTTGTCCGGATTTTGCTTTTCAACATAGGCCGGACAACCCCATATCTTAACTCGTTTAAGAGACGGTCTCTTCCCATTCTATATCTCATATGTAGTGGTAGGCACTGATTTGGTCGGAACCCTATTCAATAGGTATGCAACTTCTCAAGTGCATAACACTAAAAGGAAATAGGCAGCTCAGCAGTACTCATCATAGAGCGCGCCATATCTCATAAGGCGCGATACCTCTGTCCCGATACACCGTTGTGCTGTGGTGTATACGAAAGAGTAAGCTGAGAGAGAATCCCATTCTCCTTTTAGAAACTCCAGGAACTCCATGCGCAAGTATTCTCCTCCCTGATCTCATCGAAGGACTTTAATACTTTTACCCATCTGGTTCTTGATTGCACGCTTTTGGCGTGTCGTGTATTTGAAGTTCTAAAGTTAACCGCAATCAGGACGGTGTCGCTTTGCAGCTAGCCGCGATGAGTACGGGTCGTCCGCAGGGAGACAGAGCGTTTTAAGTTCTTGTTTTCACGAGTTAATACGCGAGGCGAAATTGTTCGTATCTATCCTATGTGTAAATATGCACAAGTAAAGTTTGTTAGGAATCGATAGGTTAGTGTAAGCTAAAGAAATCCGTATTCAAGTCCTTTGAGCCGAACTCAACAAATGAAGCTAGAGCAATCGGCAACAACGTGGATTAGGATGCTTAAGCACGGTATTAGTGAAATTCGGCTTTTTGACCCTTGTCCGTCCGTTCTTGTCTCTTGCTTTCGCTTCAGGCCAAACCGAACGCAACCGGTCGCGGTTAGAAATTACCGATACCTTGGTAGGGTAGAGTGCCTAACGGAGCGCTTGCGTAAGGTTTGGGCGGAGTTTCAAATAGAAAATACGGGAAAAAGATATGAGAAACGAAAGCTTAACTTACAATATCGTATTCTTTTTCTAACAACACAATATTAACAAACCATTACAACAACAAAAAGAGGGCACTGGTTCTTCCATCCGTCGTAAACAGGTCGTCGAGAATGCATGACTTCCTGTTTACCATCCCCGACATAGTCCTCTTCGAAGATGTGTACCTTTACGACCCGTACTGCACCGAGGACACGGTGCAGCTGGTCTACGGGAGCATTGAGGACTATTTAGGCCGGCTGCTCCCCCGACGCTCCTCCCTGCTGCAGCTGCTGATGTACTCCATCTGGAGGGCGTCGCCGGGGTTTATAACCCCTTGTCTGAGCTGCTTTATGACGAGGCCGTGAGCAAGCTGCGGTCTTTGAGGCGCTTCGGCCTAATTTCCGCGAACCGGCTGGCCCGCTCAGAGGCGCTCGTGCGTGAATGCTACGAGCTGAGGCTCGGTATCGACGCGCGCGGGGGGAACCGGGGACAGCGGTTGGACCTTGCGAGGCCCCAGTTGGCGGAGATCTTTACCGAGTACCACGAGCAGTGCTTGCTGCACCCCCTTCCCCCGCTGTTGTAATTCTCTTTTTTTTCTATTTGTATGTATGGCTGAAGAGCCCATAATACCCTTTGAATAAACAAAGCTTTTCTTTCCTTTTCGCAATACTCCATTGATCTTTATTAAATTAACAACAGATCCTAGGAAGAATTTACATCGCTTTAAAAGAAAGGTACAGGCTAGTAGATGACTTTATTGGCTTGGGCCGAGCTCCCTGGAGGGCTGTTGGCCCCCGCGCTTGGCGGGGGGCCTGGGGCTCCCCGAGCTCTGGGCTGACCGTCTATCGAAGCGAGCATGATCTGACCGATGGTCAGGTCAGCGGGAGGGTGATGCAGCTCCTACTCGCGGCCGGCCTGCCGTTTATCCCTCAGGTAGGCGGCGAGGTGCCCAGACCGGATGAGTTCTTCGATATAGTCTCTTAGTTGTTTGCAGTCCTCCATGGCGTGGCCCAGTACCCGGTGGAAAGCGCAGTAGGGTTCGCTTTGCGGCCTGACGCGGGATCGGAGGGAACTTGAAGAACCCCTCATTCTGGGCCTCCTCCAGCAACACTGCGAGGGAGACGTTGAGTGGGGGTATACTCTTGGAACTTCGGGTGGTAGGGCTGCTGACGCTCCGGCCTCTCCTCCCGAGCCCTTTTCTTCTGGTCGGGTCGTTCTGCCCGGGGGAGGTTAGCATTCACCTCGGATTCCAACTGAACCTCGCGCTCGGTCCACGCCTTGATCTCGGCCATGGTCTTAGGTTGCGCCAACGCGAAGGAGCGCAACCATTCCTTGTGCCTCAGACCAGATCTAAGCGCCGTGATGACGGTCTTGTCTCGGTGCTTGGGCACCTCGAGGAGGGCATTGTAGAAACGGGTAATGTAGGCCTTGAACGTTTCTTTGTCCCCACTCTTAACCGTGAAGAGGTAGTCGACCGTGCGCTTCTGTCGACGGTTCCCCACGAAATGGCCGGGGAACTGAGTAGCTAGCTCGTCGAAGGTCGAAATCGAGCGGGGCTCGAGCCCCCGGAACCAGTCCTTCTGCACTGGGCGGCGTCGGAGTGATCCTGGAAGCTCATCCTCGCAGTGAAAGCGTCCAAGTTGTCCTTCGGGTCGGTTTTCCCGTCGAACAGAGAGACCTTCGGGGGCTTGTTGCGCGAGGAGACGTGGACGGCGAGCAATTCCTCGGTGAACGGCTTTGTGAGCGAGTCGGAGGCGTATTTAGCTCCGTCGCTCGAGAGGTGAGCTTCCCGGCGCATGCCCTTGATTTTCTTCTCGAGGACGTCGAGCCGACCGTGGTATCCCGAGGAGTCGGCGCCTTGGGATCCCTGACCTCCGTTGCAGGTGACCTGCGTCTGGGAGCGGCCTCGGTTCCTCTCGATGAGGTGCCTCAGGTCCCGGGGCAAGGTGGCTCTCGAGTCGCCGGGGCGGGCCCCTTCTGTGCAGCCCCGCCGACGGTGGTGGGGGTGACCACGCCTGTGGATAGGCGAGGTGACTGACATCTCCTCAGGGGGATAAGGGTCGCGAGGAAGCTCGGGCCGAGGCGTTCTGGCGGCGGACCTTGGCGTGGAGCCCTGGGGTGCCCAGCGGGCCTCAGGGAGCACCGGCTCGAGAGATCGGTGGCCAGGGGACGCAGCCTGTTGGTGGTCAGCCGTCCAGATAGGGGCAGAGTCTTCTGGAGGCGGCGGAGCGGCGATCTGGGTCCCGGGCCCGGCCGTTTGGACACGGACGAGGGCCTCCACGAGGGATTGCAGCCGATATATTCGGTCTGCGAGGGCGTTGACGACGGCCATAGGAGGAGGTTCCTCCCCGCCTTCAGTGAGTGGGAGGCGGCGGCTGGTACCGGGATCTTCAGGGCGGCTGCTAGTCATTTGGGCGGAGATCGGAAGGCCAACTTTGTGTTTTGTGGAGTGTTCCCACAGACGGCGCCAACTGATGGGGCCCCTTTTCAAGCCTCCGTCAGATGTTGTCTTCCGTTGATCTCGCGGTGGACTTGGTTGATTATCTTCCGTTGTGTGTGGGTCTCAATGGGTTTTTGGAGGAAGAGGTGAAGTGAGGAAGTTGGTGCCGAGTACCTGCAAAGAAGTCCCGAGGTGGTTTGGTACCACCAAGGACTCTCCGACGTTCAAGTTAGTGATGAGATCCGAGCAGAGTAACAGCTTAAAAGAGAGAAAAATAGCTTACTTGACCCCTCTGAGATGGGGGTTTATATAGCGGTGGTGGCACGCAGCAGCAGGCGCGAGAATCTCGCCGGCAGTTACGCTCCCGACGTCACGCCCGCGTAAAGAGCGGATCGCCCATTAATGGGGATCGTGATGGCGTGGAACGTGGGATGTTGCTGGCGTAGAATCTGCGCATGGCGAGATTCGCGGAGCGGCGGTTACGCCTGGGAGCGGTGGAGTTGGTCGGAGGACCGAGGAGGACGGCCTCGACCGAGAGCTCGGGGATGAGCTAGGAGGCCGAGAAGTCTTGGTCTTGTGGCAGCTCAGGGCGAGCTATGGGGCCGAGGAGGCCAATTTGCAGGGGGCCCTGGGGAGGGCCAGCTTGTGCTTGCAGGTCGGGTACATGGTGGCTTGGTCGGCCCCTGTGGGCTTCTTTTTCTGAGTTCTAGGACACGTCACCTGCCACGTGTCAGGATCTTAGGGATCGCCAATATCGAGCACTATCAATATTCATTTAGGACTAAAGAAGGGATAGGGATAGGGTAGAACTTACGTAAAGACAAACCCATCACCAACTTTTGTCTAACCTGTAGATAAGGCACAACTTACCATTTTTGAATCTCCCCCAGCCCCATCCAACCTCAATCCATTCCTATCTCACGTTCCAAGCACGTGTGCTGTCCCGCGGCCTCGACACGGCAACGACCTTTTTTCTTTTGGATTATTTTCCTTTTTAAGAAAAATTTTGGAAAAAATAAAATAAAATTATCAGCACCACGTGTAGTCTCCATTCATCCATCGTCGAACCAGCGCTCGACACCTCCGCCTTCGGATAGCCCCCAACCTCCTCCTCGATTTCTTCACCCCTGGGCTCACACTCCTCACGTGACAAACGACCACGATACGAGAAAAAGGACTCCATGTTTTGGTTTTCATTTTCTCGTCTCTCGCTTCATCTGGGCCCTACATCTTTTGCCGCGCCCCGCCGACGTGGAATCTCTCCACGAAACGCTCGCATAATCATTCCCGTAGAATCTTCCTCCCCTTGCATCCAACGGCTGATCTTTCACCTCCACATAGAAACCTCTATGCGCCCCATTCTGATATTTGCTATATAATGGACGGCTCTCCTCGCTTCCAATCCTCGCAGCCTCCAATCCTCGCCAACTCTCTCTCTCGCTCTCTCGTTGTTGTTGTTATTGTTAGGATTCCGTCCTAATCTCTCTCTGAGATCCGTGTCAACCTCTCCAAAAGCTCTAAAAATCCCCCCTACCTCCCCCTCCAATTTTATCAATTTTCTTAGAGCCTCAATCTCCATCTTCTTCTGAGGTTCCGGCGTGGGGAAATCCGGCGCCGTAGAGGTGGTTGTAGGGTCTCTCTCTTTTCTGTCAGCCCTCTCCTGCTTCTTTTGAGGGGGTAGCCGGGGCCTCGGCCTCGGCGGGTCTTAAAGCCCCCTGCCTTGACAACAATATCATCCAGATCTAGGTTTTCTTCCATTCTTTCATTCTTTTCTTGGAGGGGATACATATTATAATAGATATATAGATGCCGATCCTCGCCTGCGCAGATCACCACCATCCAGTGGCCCTGGGCCCCACCGCCTCTGCGCCATGGGCGGCGGCGGCGGCCGCGGCCACCCATCCCTCTGATCTTACCGCGCCGGAGCTCTTCTCCGGCGGCGGGTCTCCGAACAGCCAGTGGTCCCCCGACCTCTCCGCCTCCCTCTACAACGTGGACGGGTGGGGGGCCCCGTACTTCTCTGTCAACCTCGCCGGCAACATCTCCGTCAGGCCGTACGGGCCGTCTACCCTCCCCCACCAGGAGATGGACCTCATGAAGGTCGTCCGCAAGGCCTCCGTGGACCCCAAATCCAGCGGCGGGTTCGCCCTCCCCCTCCCCCTCATCGTCCGCTTCCCCGACGTCCTTCGCCACCGCCTCGACTCCCTGCAGTCCGCCTTCGACTTCGCCATCCGCTCCAGCGGGTACGCCAACCGGTACCAGGGGGTCTACCCCGTGAAATGCAACCAGGACCGCCACATCGTCGAAGACGTCGTCGAGTTCGGCTCCCCTTACAGGTTCGGCCTCGAGGCCGGATCCAAGCCCGAGCTGCTCCTCGCCATGAGCTGCCTCGCAGCCAAAGGCGGCAGCCCCGGCGACGCCTTCCTCGTATGCAACGGGTACAAGGACGAGGAATACGTCTCCCTCGCCCTCCTCGCCAGGACCCTCGACCTCAACACCGTCATCGTCCTGGAGCAGGAGGAGGAGCTCGACACCGTCATCAGCGCCAGCATCAAGCTCGGGGTCAGGCCCGTCATCGGCTTCCGCGCCAAGCTCCGCACCAAGCATTCGGGCCATTTCGGATCCACTTCCGGGGAGAAGGGGAAGTTTGGGCTCACCACCACGCAGATCCTGTCGGTTGCCAAGAAGCTTCAGAGGTACGAGATGCTCGATTGCCTTCAGCTCTTGCATTTTCATATCGGGTCACAGATCCCGTCCACCGCCCTTTTGTCTGATGGAGTCGGCGAGGCCGCTCAGATCTACTGTGAGCTCGTCCGTTTGGGCGCCGCAATGCGTGTGATCGATGTCGGCGGTGGGTTAGGCATTGATTATGATGGTTCTAAATCAGGCGGTTCCGATATGTCCGTTGGATACGGGCTCTATGAGTATGCTTCCGCGGTAGTCCGTGCCGTTCAGTATGTCTGTGACCGTAAGCAAGTTCGTCATCCGATCATATGCAGCGAGAGCGGCCGTGCGCTCATTTCTCATCACTCTGTGCTTATATTTGAGGCCATGTCCTCCTCTGCTGTTGTTGAGCCTGCCGATGCGATCGGGCCTAATCTTGGCTATCTGATGGAAGGGCTGGCCGATGAGGCCCGCTCCGAGTACAAGAATCTGACTGCTGCCATTCTTCGCGCAGATTACAGCTCTTGCCTTGTTCATGCCGAGCAGCTGAAGATGAAGTGCCTAGATCTGTTCAAGGATGGGCTTCTCTCTTTGGAGCACCTTGCGGCCGTAGACGGCCTCTGCGATTTGGTGTTCAGGGAGGTTCGTTCCGCAGATCCGGTTCAATCATATCATGTGAACCTCTCCATCTTCACATCGGTGCCGGACTTCTGGGCGATCGGGCAGCTGTTTCCCATCGTCCCGATCCACCGTCTCGATGAGAAGCCGGCTGTCAATGGAATCCTCTCTGATTTAACCTGTGACAGCGATGGAAGGATCAACCGTTTCATCGGGGAGAAAGAGAGCCTGCCGCTGCACGAGATGGGGAGGAGCGGCGGCGGTGGATACTATCTGGGGATGTTCCTTGGAGGGGCCTACCAGGAGGCCCTGGGGGGGCTGCACAACCTGTTTGGGGGGCCCAGCGTGGTGAGGGTTGTGCAGAGCGACGGGGCCCACTGCTTCGCCGTCACAAGGGCCGCGCCGGGGCCTTCCAGCGCGGACGTGCTGAGGGTGATGCAGCACGAGCCGGAGGTGATGTTTGAGGCCCTCAAGAGGCGTGCTGAGGAGTGCGGCGTGGCCCAAGCGGCGGAATGCAGGCTTGCCAGGGCCTTCAACTCCATGCCTTATCTCGTCCACGAGGCGGCCGGCGCCGAGAGCGGCAGCGAGAGCATCAGCGACGAAGATGATGGAGAGTGGTACCTCATGCGCGGCCTCACCATGTGAGGGGGTTTATGTGTGTGTCGTAGGAGCGTTTCGAATTTTCTCTATCATTTTGTTTTTCTTCTTATTTTGCGTTGGTAAGTGCCCGTTTTTTGGAATTAATCATGATTTAGTTATCTTTAAATGTTTGTTGATTCATGGATGTCTCTATCGTCATCGTCGTCAGCAATAGGAATCTGGTTGGCATTTGAATTCCAAGTTTTTGTGACCTTGGTGATGTTTGATGATGTTATGGGTGATGTATGGTATGGGGTTCATGTACGTGTTGATTAGAAACTGGTGGTCAACTGAGTTTGAATTTTTTTTGCAGTTTTCTACCATCATAAACTTGTATATTCTAATGTCCCCACTAAATACAAAGTTGAAACTTTGAAAGCGTGTGGGGCAGAGAGAAAGAAAGAGAACAAGAGAAAATAGCTCTGGAGTAATCTTAGTTCCACTACATGTTTCGTGTAGAGAGGAGACAGGTGCGATTTTTACATTACAAGGCAGAATGTGATTCTCATGGAAATTGTTACGTTTCGCTATAATTCCACGTCTCTTTATTTATGTTATGTAAATTGCATATAAATATCATGGACTACCTTTTAACATTTGTCAATTTAATTTTCGTTTATTTTATCAAAAACGATCATGTGGGTTTACATATGGTTAATACCTATCACCAAAACCCTTTGAAAATGCATTCCATTACACGCACACCCCTTTGAACAGTTAGGTTTTAGGCTACGCCCCTTCAAACCATGATGCTTGCTTTGGAGACTGGTTCGCACAATTATGGCTGAATTTATAAGTCCTTTGCTCATCACTAGTACATTTATAGGTCCGTCTGTGCCTCTAAATCTTTTCACAATGTTATTTGTTTTGGAAGATTTGACAGATCCGAGTATTTGAAAAAAGTTCATACATTATCCAAGAAGGATCGAAATAAGTTAAATTCATTTCTGAATTTTCATATTAAAATCATATACAGAACATAATTCTCTTTTTGTTGTTGTTGTTATGAGATCACAAATTCTCGCTTTTGTCGATGGTTACCTCAATGTCAGGCTCTCTTTTAGAACTGGATTATGATATGTTTATTTGACTTACGAAGATGGCAATGTATTATAACAGAAACAATTAATACCGTACTACAGTAGCAGTGTAATTACAGTTCCATCTTCTTTATTTTTGCTTCATATACCAAATGATT
Source organism: Agapanthus africanus (assembly GCA_030015575.1). NCBI lineage: Eukaryota > Viridiplantae > Streptophyta > Magnoliopsida > Asparagales > Amaryllidaceae > Agapanthus > Agapanthus africanus. Next base: position 153,389,461 of record CM057350.1, read on the forward strand.
TCATCCTGATCTCTTTGAAGGATCGTTTCTTCTGATCTTTCTAAATTCGAATGCATTTAATCGCATAGTTGTGTACTACATTGGCATGCTGGTTCTTGACTCCATTGCAGCTGATCAATATTACATATGTTTGTACAGTTGTATCACAGGAATTTGATGCTGTCTTTGGAGTAAAGATGTGAGGCACATATTGCATCTTGAAGACTGGTATATATGATGATCCTTGTGTCGATGAATCCCTGCGGGCATCCCTTATTCAGGGAATTTTTTTCTCTTTTTCTTTACAACAATGTAAGTTATCGTCTGTATCATCTATTTGTTCTATTCATTCCCTTTGTGGGTGTGGGCGTGCGTGTATATATGTGTATATATATATATGTATATATGTGTACATATATGTATACATGTGTGTTGTGCACGCGCGCATAGAACCCAAGTGCTGTCCGGTAGGCCATTTGAACAAGTCAAAATACCTAGTATTCAATGAGCTCTTACATTAGACAGGTCAACAGGAACTCAAGAGAGTGGCCACCAATGTAAACCATTTTGCATGCCATTTTCATCAAGAATGCTTCTAGCTACTAATGCAAAGAATTTATATATAATTTGTTGTTCTGGGTCTGCTATCAGTTTTTTTAATATGGCGCTACCTCATTTAGTTTCTTTTTTCAAAATTATATTTTAGAATGAGCCAGTCGGTTGCTATAAGCTGCAGCATTCTTGAAGCTGGTATATCCTGGCTCATATTCTTTTGGTTTCTCGCATGCAACTTTTAAAATCACAAACATATATACCGTGTTTACCTCTATTTTCTTATCCTGTTCTCTGTTACAGTATTATTGCTGCAAGTGGTGAACTCGTAAACAGTCGTGATTTTCTAACACATCCTTTTTTTTATTTTTATAATCTACCTGCTTGTATTTATTAAAGAATTTTCTTATTCTTAGCAACTTTTATGTTATGTTGAAGAATTTTTTTTGCAGTGATGATATTACACGGTAAATCATTGTTGAGTTCTGCTATCCAACACTTTCCTGGTTAACCTGGCGAATTTTTGTTGCGGCCTCCTGAGAATGTGGTTGGATTCTAGGGTAAAATTAAATATTGTCTTGAATGAAATCCAGTGAGTTTCTCCTTTCCTGCTGCTCTTGAGAGATTTTGACCGCGAAAATGTTTGTACATTTGCTTCTGTTGGTGCAGATACAGTACTGCCTTGCTTTTACTTAGATGCTCGGTACATGGATGCATGAACTTGGGTTGCTATTTTTAATTGTTCGATCTCCCATATTACTGGTTGGTTTGGCTATATTCCTGTATGGTTCCACTTGAGTCTTTATGTACTAATTGCTTTGAACTTTATAATTCCTGTATTATAACTGTTTCGATTTCTGATATTCAAAATTCCGAACTCTTATTTAAAATCTTAGTCCTTCTGCTTCATATTGAGCAGATATTCAGCGATGTGCTTCAGCTTCCACCGGAGCATATGGGAAGAATTGATTTGCCGATCAGATGCAAAGATCAGATGCAAAGTCGCTAAACCAAGTAACCCAAAATTCAGGTAACAGCAAGTTCAGTTTCTTTTCCATGGATTGTATTCTTACTTTATAGCAAATTTCAATGAGGAAATTAAGATGCTTCTATGTGAAACATATTTACTTAGTTTGGGGCTGCCGCATTTTCAGTATTGTTAAGTACTGTGTGATTCGCAAGCTGAGTAAGGGCCATACTGAAGGGTCCCTTGTTCAATTTTACTGCAATTATTACCATTCTAACTATTTAATGGAGGCTTAATTTTATCAAAATATTCTATAATTTTGTGACCCTAACCCGTAGCTCCATTATGTGCAAACACTATAGCAAAAACTGGCTTGATATTTCAGTTGGATATCTGCCTTTCACAGGTGGCCTACAAACCCAAACCTATTCTGGATATTATTCTCCATCATTTCCCTCAAGAAGAATCGATCCATTCGTCATCTTATTGCTTTAGTTTAATTTATGTCCTTGTCAATTTCTTTTTTACCCTTTTGACACCAAATTAACACCTTCCCTGGTCTCCATCTGCCGCTTTGTGCATTATGCAAAAGAGACATCTGACTTTGGATTCAGAATAGGATATGAATATGGTGTTGGGGAGAGAGAGAAGAAACACAGAACTATGCTAAACGACCATCCACGCAATACGTAATAATTAACGAAAAATAAAATAATGCAAGAACAAGATAATCAAACCAAAGAGACAATATTTGTTAACGAGATTTACCTACCGTATGGCTAGCCACCGGCGGAGCTGAATCAGCAAAAAAATTCTACTGGATCTTTTAATCAAGTTACACCCAGAGCAAACCCTAGGAAATTTCTTTCAAATCTCTCTAATCTCTCCTAGCCGTCACCCTCTCTCTAAACAAATTTAATAGCCTTAGGTTTTCTCCATATGAGAGACCCTATTTAATCAAACCCTAATCCTATTTGAATTAGATTTAAACAGAATATAGAAAGTATTCAGTTCACACAGAAAACCCGTGCACAGACGTCTGCTGAAGACTTCGTCAGACGTCTGCCGCCTCTCTGCTTTGGTTTTAACTCCTGGGGCAGATGTCTGCCACTCCTTGGTAAGACGTCTGCCGACGTTCTGGAATTTTGGCTCGTGATTGTCATATGTCTTCCACTCCTTGGTCAGACGTTTGACTTTGCTCTGGCTCAAAGCTTGTGCATGGTCAGACATCTGAACCTTTCTTGTTCAGACGTCTGAGGAATTTCCACAATAACAACATTCTCCCACTTGAAGATTCTACCGTCTTGACTCCCAAAAAACTAGTAGATTTCATACGATTCCGCTATCTGCTCTCTTCTATTTAAATTTTATTGGAGAAGTTCACCAACATGCAATAGAGATCCAGCTTATCTCTGACTACAACTTTAGTGAACATGTTTACAAGATTCTTCTCTCTCACGATTTTCTGCAATGTACACTCACTATCTTCCAACGCTATGCGTATGAAATGATACCGCACCTTAATATGCTTTGTCCTAGAGTGATATGCAGCGTTCTTGGCCAAGTGTATTGCACTTTGATTATCGCTCCACAAGATATTGGAATCCTGTTTCTTACCCAACTCTTTGAGTAACCCTTATAACCATATCATCTCTTTACTGGCTTCCGTAATGGCCACATGTCATTGACAACACAACAATAATTTGCAATTGGGAAATCCAACCGACTGTTGTTCCCCCATTCGTGAATACATACCCTGTTGTGATTTTCCCACTATTTCGATCATCTGAGTAGTCTGCATCTACATATCCTTGCACATTGAGTTTATCACCCCCGAAACATAAGCATTGAGTGGATGTTCTCTTGACATATCTCAATATCCATTTCACTGCATCCCAATCCACATTTCCTGGATTTTGCATGTACCTGCGTACAACTCCTACCACTTGTGGAATATCTGGTCGTGTACTTACCATTGTATACATCAAACTTCCAGCCGCCGATACATATGGCACTCGTGCCATATCATCTTTCTGCTCTTGAGTTGTCGGGCACAACTCTTTACTGAGTTTGAAATGGTTTGCTAAAGGCATACTTATCGGTTTTGCTTTATCCATATTGAACCACATCAAAATCTTCTCCACGTAGTTCTTTTTGCGACAACCACAGCTTTCGTTGCTGCCTATCTCTAATGATCATGTCCAGAATTTGTTTGGCTGCTCTCAAATCTCTCATGGAGAATTGTTTAGCCATCAGCTTTTTCAGACTTTGAATTTTCTTGAAATTCGGACCCGCTACCAAAATACCATCCACATAAAGTGATAAAATAATATAGTCGCCATTCTTAAATATCTGAACGTAAACACAGTAATCTGAATCACATCTCAAAAATCCCAACTCTAATATGAATCGATCAAACTTGAGATACCATCTATTTCCTTGGATCTTACTTAAGGCCATACAAACTCTTTTACAGTCTACAAACCATAGTTTCCTTTCCCTTAACCTCGTATCCTGGGGCCAAATTTTAGTTTTATAAGGGTTATGGACGAGTCCGATTTGATTAAGGGAAATCGAATGATCAGATTTAATGTGATCGTTTGGAAATTGTCCGTGCAGACGTCTGGTGCTAAGGACCAGACGTTTGTAGAAACAATTTCCAGAGGCCAATTTTGAACTAGAGACGTCTGGTGCTAAGGACCAGATGTATCTGATGTCAATTTCCATAAACATATATGAACTGAGGACGTCTGTCACAGACGTGTGTAGTACAAAAAGATGTTAGTCTAGACATCTGCCACAGATGTCTGATGCCCAAAAATTTGATCCAGACGTCTGCCACAGACGTTTGATGCGATTTATTCAGGAAGTTAATTTATGATTTAAAACTAATTTTAGACAGAAAATCAAAACATTTTCATTCATTTAAACACAAAATATTACAAAGTGAAAATTAAAACTACAGTACATAACAAATATTCATACACACATTAAAAACAAACTAAAATCTAAACTTATCCTAGTGTTCCTTCTTGAACTTTTCCATTATATCGATGCTATACTTCTTAATGATAATGTTATCTTCGGGATCAAAGATGATCACGGTGTCATCTAAGAAGGTCTGCCTAAAGAGCAGAACCAATCCCCCTACAGGAGTAGGGTGTGGTGGAGTTGGGTTTGGTGGTGGAATGGGAGAGAGTGGAACGGAATCCTCATTTAGATCCTCACTTAGATCCTCACTTAGATCCTCACTGAGACGAGGACTCGGAGGTTCGGATTTCACTTTCTTCGAACTCTCGTCATTCTCGAACTTCATCTTTCTCTTAGTGTTCTCCATATCTTTAATAAAGCAAAAGATAGAATACGGTATTCAATTCTGAATGGAATTTAATCATATTTGTAGATAGGGAAAAGAAAACCATCCAAGAATCTTTTATAACTAAATTTAAGTTTTTCTAACTCTCCTTTTATTTGAATTTGACTTTTGAAATTTGAATTTGAATTTCAGTTTAATAATTACTTATTTAATTTTAATTATAGATTTTTTATTTTTGTTAATTATTTACATTATTATTTAATTAATTATTAATATATAATATTAATTAAAAACTGTTATATCAGACGTCTGGCTTCTGTTATCGACTTGACCAGATGTCTGTACCAGACGTCTGGTTCCTAAAATTTTCTTATGTCTATATCTTTTAAAATTGTTTCAAGAATTTAAGAAATGGTTAAATCAATCATATTAAGTTCTCTTTTAAGATAAGAAAACCTAGTTTTATCTAGTGCCTTGATAAATATATCTACAAGTTGACTATCAGGTCACACATATTCCAAAACGATATCTCCCTTATAAAAATGATCTCTAAGAAAATAATATCGTATGTCTTTGTGTTTAGTCTTAGAATGTTGATCCGTATTTTTGGTCATGTGGACCGTGCCTGTATTGTCACAAAGTATATGAATCTTTGAAATAATTTCACTATAATCTTCTAGTATGTATTTCATCCATAAATTTTGTACACAACAAGCACTAGCAGCAATATGTTCTGCCTCGGCAGTCGATAGAACAACTGAATTTTGTTTCTTGAAAATCCAAGAGACAAGACAGTTTTGCATTATGCTAACTACATTAATTATTTTTCTAAGAAGTGACATGTGCCACTAGTGCTCTTTCGATCGAAAAAAGCTAGGAAGCCGATATGAAATAGTCCTAAAGGGGGTGAATAGGAATAAGCTATCAATATGCCCAAATTAAAAATTCTATACTACACTTGCAAATCAAAACACAATTGCAATGCTTAGACGAAGGATATACCAATTATTATAAGTGGCTAAGCAAAACTATAATTGTGAAAACATACAACATATAGCAAGAGCAATCAAGTCAAAACAATCAATGAACATATAGGGAATAAGAGCAAGAATGAAATTTCTATCCAAACAATTGAAATATAAAGCAAGAGAGAAATAGAAATCACAAATGCAAACACAAAGCTCTTTTATAGTGGTTCGGCGTCCCGATAACGTCTTGGTCCCTAGTCTAATTTCTTTAGGCTGTCGAGCCTGTTCTCTTTATCTTCACATCTCCGATGAGACAAACACGTCACTCGTCACACGAATAACTCTTCTTTACAAGCTTTCCTCTCATACAAAGGCACCGATAATGCCTCGGTCCTCACACAAAGAAAAGGAAAAACTTCTTTCTCAACTCCCTTACAAAGACACTCTTGCACTCAAGAGTTCTCATACAAAAGAAGAAGATGGATACAATGAAGCACACTACTCTCAATGGAGTTTCTTTCAAACTCATTTCTAATACTCTTCAAGTATGGGTAATCAAATGAAGCTCTTGATTATGTGAGAGTAATTTGGATAGCAAATAGAACACTCTTTTAAACTCTCACAAGAGATGAGATTTTTGCTCTTGATCACTTTAGAAATAGGCAAGTGAAAATGCTCAAGTGAATGATAATAAAAAATCCAACCCAAAACCTATTATAGCATCCAAGAAAAACAATCCAAAATAAGTGGGGACAGCAGAAAAATAACCACAACAGACGTCTGGAGAAGAAATGCCCAGACGTCTGAAGCTTTACAAATTAAACCCCAATGGTTATAAATGACTAATTTTTGAAAATATTTTCAACAGCAGACGTCTGCCAGATTAGGCATCAGACGTCTACTGATAAAACTTGGCCGACCAGAGACTAGAACCTAGACGTCTGAAGAACAATGGGCAGACGCATGAGATTATAAAAATTCATTTTTAAAAACCTTCAGCAGATGTCTGTCCCATTGAATTGCAGACGTCTGTCTCCTCTCTGGATTTCAGATATTTTCGACAATTGGAAATATCCAGACGGGCGAACGTTTGGGGTTCAAATAGGCAGACGTCTGGGCAAGCACAAAATCAACAATTTAGGATTTTTATGAAAACGAAAACTTTAAACTTGAAAATCCCAATATTTATGCAATGTAAAACGTTTTTGCATGCATGTGTGAGTGTTAAAGAGATACTACTTGATAATATCATAATCGAAGAGTACTTACAAAGATTTTTATGTCGGTTATCGCAAATCTTCGAATCTTGAATTTTTGTTTCTTCGTCTCGAGCTCTTGAAACTTTGGAGCTTGATCTTCATTTGATCTTTAATTGAACTTTTTTTTATCTTCGCCACTCACAGGCGTCTTGAAATCGATAATTGATCTTCAAATCTTGGACTTAACTTTGACACTTCAACTTGGACTTAGCTTCACGAAGTTTGAATGTGCAATTTGAGAAGCTCTTGTCCGAATCCTCCAAGCTCCATTAGATATGTCGTTTAAGCTCAATTTCTGCCATCCTCCTTTATACGCTTGTGCCGTGAGATATTCGATATCGTGAAATGCAATCTCAAAACAGCCAAGCTCATCATATACAGTGTTATGAAATAAATAAGATAATAAACACTAATATATGAACATTCATTGTTTGTTATCGAAAGTATGAATATCAATATCAATATCGATATGTAAATCACAAGCAAAACAAGAGATATTGATAAGAGATTAATGGAGGAAAGAGGCCATAGGAGGGGATTTCCTCCTATGGCGTGGAAAAAATACAACCTCCACCATTTTTTCCGATGATCGGCACCCATCATCATCATCGTTATCATCTAAGATGTGCGTACACCAAATTTCATGTGATTCCACAACTTTTTCACCGTTGATTTAGTGGGTTCAAAATTAACGGTTTACCGACAATATAACATTTTACATTGCTAAATCAACGGTGAAAAAGTTGTAGAATCACATGAAAATTGGTGTACCCACATCTTAGATGATAGCGATGAAGATGATGGGGGCCGATCGTCGAAAAAATTGGTGGAGGTTGTATTTTTCCACGCCATAGGAGGAAATTTGCTCCTATGGCCTCTTTTCTCCATTATTCTCTATTGATAAACGGTATATATATATATATATATATATATATAGATATATATATATATATATATATGAAAACCAAGATAAGAAATACCTGTATATACATAAGTATTCATATTTTGAATATCAAACCTATGAATGGGAATAATATATCAATATCGACAAGTATATCAAATGCAAAGCATGAGATATCGATATATTATACGGTATACACAAGATATAAGATATGCAAGCTAATAAATAAGTGTATATAAGTTTAGTGTCGATAAAGTAAACAAGATAAGCATGTGACGCTAAACAACTATTCATGTTTAAGTTATAATCAACACAAGGTGAGAATGGATGATGAAAATCCATAAGCTATCAATCTCCCCTTTTTGATGATGGCAAACCATGAATAGGAAATAATATATATATATATATATATATATATATATATCAAATAACTCCAAATCTCCGATACCGATATACTAAACACTCTTATTATTCTCCCTCTTTTTGATTACTTTTTGACATAATCAAAAAGGATGTTTAAGAGATTTAGAACGTTTGAACTACTCCCCCTAAATATATGCGTACATCTAAAATGAATCGAACATTTGAATCACTCCCCCTAAATGTATGCATAGAAGAACACTAGGAGATAATATGAGCAAGAAAAGGACAAGTTAGGCTAGGGCTCATATCAACCAAGCATGTATATAAGAAATATGCAAAATAATGTAAGTATACATGCACAAATATCCATTAAAAGAATTATCAACTTTTAAAAGCATGTGGAGGCAGCCATGAATTGATACTAATTGAAAATGAACAATTTAAAACTGGAGTTCAAATCATATCAATGGATGCATGTATGTAACGACATGGAAATATAGTGAACGATACATGCAAACAAAAATCACGTGAATAAGATAGTCAAGTTATACTAGCATGTGATAGGCAATCATAAGTAATCCTAAGCTATGCAGATAAAGACTTTATTTTCTCATCATAAGAATTGACTCTCCGGTGAAAGGTCTCTAATTCACTTCGCTAGATCCGTGAATAGGATTTGTTGTGATTAACAAAATCCATAATTGGGTTTTCCTAAAAGGGTTGCGGAATCCATTTGGATAGATGAAAAAGAAGTCAATACCAAATAAAATTAGTCGACTCATGCAAAGGGTATGTGCAATAATATAGGAACGTTTAAGCACTAACACTCTAAATAAGGCACAAATAATGATACCAAATGAAAGATGGATCAAAGTAAAAGCATGTGCCAAATGTATCTATATGAAAAAGATTTAAACAATTTAAAACTACATGGATAGGAACTCTCACATATATGATTAAAAACATAATTTAAGCAAGTGAGAGTGAGTAATGGCAAGAAAACTAAACGATATGCAAATTTAATATTAGTTTTCAAACCATATTGTGCTTATGGTTTAAAAGATCACAAGTTAACACAAATGAGCATAAGAATTCATATATGAGCAGAAAGATAGCAATATAAATAATATCTTATACATGAACAATGCGCAAAAAGATATAAAGCAAAGATAAGCACAAGTGCAACACATGGGGTATATCCATAAAACATACTCTTCTAAAATATCAACAATTAGCACAAAGGAATAGATGATATTTTAAAAGAATATAGCAAGTAATACATTACCCCACAAAGCGATGAGCCAAGCAAATATTTCGTTGAAGTGTTCTTGCTCATCACAATCCTAAATCTCTCAAGTCGTCAATTGGTCCATACCTATAAAATGAAATATGGAAAGGGGATTTCGGTATCCAAGTTTTCTTGGATCCATATGGGTTAGCCTTGGGAACCCATCTAGTATTGGCATGCAAAGAAATATTTCTTTTCAAGGTACAGGCATATGCCAAGTGTCCATGTGCACCACAAGAACAACAAGTATGAGTGTGTGTATGCATGGAGGTCCTAGATGTGTCAATGTAAGATAAAACAATAGAATGACGCACATGCTTCTTGACAGTTTCTTTCGAGCTAAATCTATAAAGATATGCATGTGAATGAACATGAGATTTAGTATGAACGGAAGCATATTTGATACGTCTAGTAGAAGAGGGGTTTTGAAATTTCAAAGTATTTTTAAACAAACTCCTCATCGTTTAAAACTTTTTCCTTACTAGGTAAAGAATCAACAATTAGAAACTTAGCAATAGATGAACTCAAATCCTCATTTTGCTTTTTGAGAGATATTTTCAAAGGATAAAGAATCTTGAGAAACAATTGAAGATTTCAATAAATCAATTTCACTTTTAAAACTTGAAATCATATCTTTGTTTTCATTTCTCAAAACCTCACAAGTTAAAAGCAAATTCTCGTTTTCCTTCTTGAGAGACAAAAAATCACACGTCAATGCATCATGAGAATCAAGAGAAAATTTTAAACACTCAATTTCTCTTGTAAAGTTTGAAATCCAAATATTTTCTTCTTTTCTTAAAGCATTGCAAGATAAAGCCAAATTCTCATTTTCCACCTTCAAAGCATCAAAAGAATTACATTGAAAATCAAACTTTGAAAGTAACCCATTCTTCTCAACTTCTAACCTATCAATTAAAACTATTTGAGAATCATGAGTAAAAGTTAAAACACTACATTTGGCAATTAAGTTTTTGTTCAAAGTCTCAAAGGAATCACAATACAAAATCAAATTATTTTTCTCATCAATGAGAGAAGAATATTGTTCATCTAAAAATTCATATTTAGAAGCCACCAAATTGAAATTACATAGAATAGTATTGAAAGCATCTAGCAATTGATTATTGGTAAGATTGCGATAATCAAAAGATGGAGTACTTACAACCCCAAGATCAAGACATCCCTTTGTCAACTCTATAGAGTTGGATCGTCTCTTTTGATTTGCTTTTAGTTGAAACGCATATCCAAAGTTGATATAGACGTCGCTATCTTGGTTTTCTCTTCTTTATTGCAAACGGCTTACAATCCATAGATATTCTCTAATGAGCACCATAAGTCATGAATCGTATTGCAAGAAGAGATATTGTTAAGAACATCACAATTTAAAGCACAATGCAAAATTTTAATAGTTTTAATGTTCAAAACAAACGTCTGCAGTCTGATTTGTTTTGAATATCAGTTTTGAAAGTTGAGCAGTTTAAATTCTAATGGATATGGTAGACGTCTCTTTGATCAAAGAGGAGACGTCTGAATAATAGAAATATGTTGGAAAATGATTTCTAACCTTGTGAGATTGACATTAGACTCAATAAAGAACTTAAGACTATATTCTCTGACTTAGTTTTTCTTCGGTCTTCATTTCCTTGAATTGTTATTTTGAGACGTCTTTGTTTCTTGATAAAGCTAGCATTACGTTCTTTGTTTGCGTCAAGTCATCATGCCATATCAACGTTTTGAGTGCGAATCTTATTGAAGGCAATCACTTCTTGATGTTGAAATATTATGCTAGTTATACTCAACATTAAGAACTTGGAAACGTCGTTAGTAATATTTGATTTCTTTAAATATAGTTTTGTTCTAAATAATCAAAACAGAAGATCGTATGACACAAGTGTCAACACTTAGTCCTGGTCGCGATGTCGATTCTCCTCGACGAGCCTTCCTACCGGGACTACGACCATGCGTCTCATTGCCTCCGCTTCTTCTACTCACTGGGCGCAATAGGCGACAGAACCCTGGCCAATTCTGCTTACCTGTTTCACCAATTATTTCTTCAACGGAGGACTCTTTTTCACATATAGATTTCTTGGAACGACGAGAATCCTCCCTTTTGAGCCTTCGGTAAGCTCGCAGCTAAATTTCGGTGACCTGGAAAGTCGTCGTTCAAAGATCGTTCGGCGGATTGAACTGGCGGATGCCGACCTTGCCAACTATGATAGATGGAAGACACCGGGGAGCGAGGGGACGAGCATGAAATCGCCCTTATCACAAAGGCACTATACACAGTCAATAAATATAAAAACGGTCTTCAGGTCGCGCTCATAGGGATTTCTGAAACTTGGGGAAAATGCGAGCGGTTGGGTGACCTTAGCCATGAGACGACAGCTCTTGACGAAGCCCTCGGTCTTCGTTTTGATGCGGCCTTTGCCGAGTTAGCCAAACTGATGGAGACTTTCTTGGGTTGCTAGTGCTACCGTGGCTCTAATGCTATCTTTATTTTAGTCTTCTTTATTATCACCGTTATCTGGTTGCTATCCTCAAGGCGATCTTTTCACTATGATCGGCTTTGGACCTTGTAAGCTTTATTTATAATGTTTAATTAATCTCTTAATCAAGCTTGACTGTCATAGGATTCCTAAAGCTTCGGTAAATACTTCTTGAGGTACTTTCCGTTTACGGGTCGGCTATGGATCTGACCGTCTAGGTCGCGCAGCCGATATACCCTTTTACCTAAAACCTCATAGACTAAGTATGGGCCTTCCCATTTAGGAGACCATTTACTGAACTCATTTTTGTGACTCGGTAATATGGTTTTCCAAACTTTCTCATCGACCTGGAACGACTTCGACTTTACCTTTTTGTTTTAGCTATTTGCCACCTTGGTCTTCTGAACCTGAAGCCTGTTCAAAGATGTGTAGAGTAATTCGACTAAATCTTCTAATTCTGCATACATGGCAAAGTCAAAATCTAATTTATGCTGTTGGCTGATTCTGTAGGAGGCCACTTGTATTTCCATAAGTAGAACTGCATCATGACCGAAGGTTAGAGAAAAATATGTAACCCCTGTACTTGTCCTCTGGGAGGTCCTGTTAGCCCAAAGGACCTCTGATAACTTCTCATGCCATCCGTGCGGTCTTCCGGTATCTTCGATCATTTTTTGAATATTCTCTTTCAACGTCTTGTTAGTAGATTCGGTCTGGCCGTTGGCCTAGGCGTAGTAGGGTGTTGAATGGTAAATATAGAATTTGTAGGTTTCCGCAAATTCTAACACTTCCTGGCCTGTGAAGACAATTCCATTATCGGCCGTTATATTTTCTGGCAAGCCGAACCTATGAATTATATTTTCCTTAATGAACTCGATAACCGCTATTTGATTCACAGTCTTCAAGGGTTTGGTTCGACCCATTTCGTGAAGTAGTCCGTGGCTACGATTATGAATGTATGCCCCTTAGAGGATGGGAGATGGATCATATCGATCGAATTCATGGTCCAGTCTCTAAATGGCCACGGCTTGACAACTGGGTTGAAGTCAGCAGCCGGTGCGTTCTAGATAGGCATATGCTTCTAACAGGCATGGCATCCTTTCACATATCAGTGGCAATCGGCGAAGATGGTCGGCCAATAATAGCCGTACCAACATATTAACCATCGCATTTTTATGCCGGCATGATGAGCTCCGCATATACTTTTGTGAGCTTCTCCCATAACCGTCATCGACTCATCTTTATTGAGGCAACGAAGCATCAAACTATCATAAATTTACCGGTACAAGACTCCCTCGATCAAGGTATACTGCAGGGCTATTCTTCGCAACCTCTTGTCGGTCGTCGAATTGGGATTGGCCAAGTATTCAGATATAGGTCAACGCCAATCGTTGTTGGTGGCTATTGCCCCTATTAACCAAATAGTTTCCCCGAATTCGACATCCCTTCGTTCGACTTTCACGATGGTCTCTGGCTCTATTAAAATCCTTCTCAAGCCAGATGCTAGCTAAGCAAGGTCAGTTGCTTTGCCATTGAACTCTCTGTTGATGTGCTGCACGTTAACCTCTATAAAACTTTTGAGCAATCTTTTGGCTTTTCCCACATATCTGATCAAGATCGTAATTAAGCATTGAAACTTTCCAAACGTTTGCTTGATTACCAACTTCGAATCGCCAAAGACCTTTATGCTAAGTACTATCATATCGACGAGAATTTCTAGGCCGAGTATCAAAGCCTCGTACTCGGCCTGATTGTTCATACAATCATCATCAATGGTTATCAAGTAATAAAAACGGATCACGTCTGGTGATATAAGAATGATGCCTGTCCCGGCATGCTGTCTTGTGCTGGAGCCATCGATTTATAGGGTCCAGGATTTAGTGCCCACGTAGCTGATCACCTCCTCATCATCCTCAAGCCCTGTGGTTGGGCATGGCTGATCGGCCAGAAAATCTGCTATCGCCTGCCCTTTGGCCGCCCTCATTGGTACGTATTTTATCGAGAACACGGACATGACTAATGTCCATTTCCCAACTCGTCCTTTCAACACAGGCTTCGTCATCTTATATTTCAAAATATCCACTTTGCTAATAAGTTGAATCTCGGAAGGCAAGAGGTAATGTCTTAACTTTTTGCAAGTGTTTGTAAAAGGATAGGCACATCTTTTGTATCGGCTGATATCGTTTCTCAACGTCGGACAAGATTCAACTTAAATAATAGATTACCTACTCCTGCCCCTTCTCGTTTTCCTAAGTGAGTAGACTGCAGATAGAATCTTCTATGGCTGATATGTACACTTTAATTGGTTTGTCGGCTACTGGTGGCACTATGATCGGTGGTTTAGTCAAGTACTCCTTAACGACATTGAAAGCCTTTTGTTGATCCTCCCTCCAAATAAATGCCTTGTCATTCTTCAGACGAAGAAATGAGGAAAAATATCTCATATTATTAGCCAGATTCGCAATGAACTTTCGTAAATAATTGACTTTCCCTAACAATCTGAAAGTCTACCCTAGCATCACCATGAGGTCCAAGTGACATCAAGTATGCCAAATTCTAATTTTTATAGGTGCTAAGCTAGACTAAACAAGATCTATAACTAGTTGATTAGGGTTTGAAGTTTAATATCATTAAACTATGAGAAGTGAAAGAAAATTATACCCTTGAAGATCGAGTTCTTCTTCTCTAGCTCCGGATTGTGGTCCACGCGACTCCACTAGGCTCCTCTTCAAAATGAAAGAACCTCCTTTGTGATCTTCGCGCCAAAGACGATCCACCCGAAGTCCACTAGCTCAAGCTAACCCTTCACTAATCTCATTAGTGAAGGCAACACACCACATCAAATGGCTAATCTAATGTGAGATGATGAAGAAGGGGTTTGATTTGCTCACTAGGGTTCTCACAAGTTCAATGATTCACATCACATGTGAGGGTTTGAACTTGGAGGTGAGATGAAGAAAATTATGGAGAGCAATAGGAAGCAGGAGCTCAACTCAAAAACGCAACTCAAGAAAATATCACAAGTGTAGAATGAAGTAAAGTGAATGGCTAACCTTGACCCCCACTCATTCAAGCATGGAATTATTGCAATACAAAATTGCAACCATGCTTGAATAGTGAGTCAAGATGAATAAACAAACAATAAAAGCCATGTCTCACCATGCTTCACAAAGTCTCCTCATTTTCCACCTCATTTATATTTTTCACAAAAATAGAAATCATATGCCATGCTTCATATATATATATATATATATATCAAATATACATTAATATATATATATGTATGTATGTATGTATGTATGTATACTTTAATAAAGCAATTAGTGAGCTAATGATATTAGTTAAGATATAATTATATCACATTTAATATATATCACATTATTAAATCAACACTAGATCTAATAATCCGATTATATCATATATGACCGACTAATATCGTTTATCTGTTTATCACATTATTAAATCAACACTTGATTCGATAATCTGGTTATATCATATATAACCTAACCGATAACAGATAACTGCCAAATTATAATACGGTATCACATACTCGTATTTAATCAGGCCTACACACATATCACATATGTATCCTACTTCGTTGCGCTTGAACCAGAAAACTTCTGTGTGGGACTCTAATGACTCGTCAATACGCCAGCAGTAGGTGATGATCACATCAGTCACCTACAAGCCATCAGCGGTACTAGCTGGACGTAACGGCTATCCGGGTATTAAGCAATATGAAGATCAACAAGAAAGCTCGTGCATACTCTCCATGAAGCCTATCAGTAACACAACCGTACAGTTCGGTCTCTTCGTCTGATATGTCGCATATAAAGTCTTGGGGTGGTAAACGTCAGACCCCATTAACTTGATAAGTCATGCCGATGTTTAGCTCATAACAGTTTGAGAAGCTATTGATAACTCTTATCAGTAAATCTCAGCAACCCTGGCCAGAGATTTTCAGTTATAACCAATCGAGTATAACGCAACATCAACTCCCAATACCGGGAGAGACGAAACCCCTCCTATCGCTCATTGCCTCCATGTGACTCGGGACTGTACCCAAAATCCACCTGTTTGCACGATTCCTTTGAGCCGTGGTAGGAAGGAAATCAAAGCACAGTGGGAGCCACACAAGACTCTATGACGATCTCGGGTATACAGACTAACATGTACCCCGTATGTTATGTAATATTTTATCAGTATGTTTGTTATCTAATGAAGAATATAATTTTGCACTTGAAAGAAATGTCATGAACATTCATCTAAATCAAGAACTTATTGAGTTCGACACACTGGATAACGGCATATACGTACTCAATCAACATCAAGTTTTCAACATCCAAAACACACTCAAAAGAAAGTCTCCAGATTCAAACCAAGCCTTCTTATGACATTGTAGATTTGGTCATATTAATGAAATAAGTTTGACTAAGTTATATAACGATGAATATTTGGATCCGTTCGAATATATATCATATGCAACTCGTCAATCATGTATCAAAGGAAAGATGACCAAATCTCCATTCATAGGACACGGAGAAAGAGCCACCGAGCTCTTGGGACTCATACACAGCGATATATGTGGTCCGATATCTACACATGCACGAAGTGGTCACTCCTATTTCATCACTTTTACTGATGATTTCTCAAGGTATGGACATATATTCTTAATGAATCATAAATCCGAGATCTTTGAGAAATTCAAGGAGTATAAAAATGAAGTGGAGAAACAAGCAGGTAAAGGTATCAAGATACTTCGATCTGATCGGGGTGGAGAATACTTAAGTACCAGTTTTCTTGAATACTTAAAAGAGAATGGAATTCTCTCTCAGTTTACTCCTCCATATACACCACAGTTTAATAGTGTATCAGAGAGAAGGAATCGCACGCTGCTCAATATGGTGCGTTCTATGATGAGTAGTGCTGAGTTGCCACTTTCCTTCTGGAGGTTTGCGCTGGAATCAGCTACATACCTGTTGAGTAGGGTTCCAACTAAGTCTGTGCCTACTACCCCATATGAGATGTGGAGTGGGAAGAGACTATGTCTTAAGTATCTTAAGATGTAGGGGTGTCCAGCTTTTGTCAAAAAACAAAATCCGGACAAGTTCGAGGCATGATCGGTTTTATACAAGTTTGTGGGATACCCTAAAAATTCACGGGGATATCTTGTCTACCATACTGAAGAACAAAAGGTGTTTTTTGCTCGCTACATAGTCTTTTAAAGAGCGAATTTATTGCAAAAGAAATTAGTGAGAGCACGGTAGAACTGGAAGAAATTCCAGAACCCCAAACTACTGCTGAGGACTTACTAGAACCTCAGGTTTCAATAGAACCCGACGAACCGACGCCGCTCTATAGATCTAGTAGACATTCTCATCCGTCTGAGAGATACTATGGGTTTCTTATAGACGGGGATCGAGAGAATTGCATTATGAATGATGATGAGCCTACTAATTTTCAGCAAGCTATCACGAGTAAAGACTCGGTGAAGTGGCTGGATGCTATGAGATCCGAAATAGAATCCATGTACACCAACAAAGTATGGACCTTAGAAGTTGCTCCTCCTGAGGTAAAACCCGTTGGATGTAAATGGATTTTTAAGAAGAAGATTGGTGCAGATGGACAAGTGGAAACCTATAAAGCTAGACTTGTTGCAAAAAGTTTTCGTAAAAGATCAGGATTGGACTACGATGAAACATTTTCTCCGGTGGCTATGCTTAAATCTATTCGGATCCTGCTTACCATTGTTGCCTTCCATGACCATGACATCTGGCAGATAGACGTGAAAACAACTTTTCTAAATGAAAATTTAGAAGAGAGTGTTTACATGGATCAGCCAGAGAGTTTCTTAGACAGTGGAGCAGCGGAAAGGTGTGCAAGTTGCTTAAATCTATTTATGGAATAAAGCAAGTATCGCAGAGTTGGAACATCTGCTTTGATGAGACGGTCAAAGAATTTGACTTCATCAAAAATGTATATGAACCATGTATTTATAGAAAGATTGTAGGATGAGCAGTAGTCTTCCTTGTACTGTACGTGGATGACATACTCCTGATAGGGAATGACACCCCTATGCTACAATCAGTCAAGCTCTTCTTGTCACAGAAGTTCTCTATGAAAAACTTAGGTGATGCCTCCTATATTCTGGGGATTATGATCTATCGTGATAGGTCTAAAAAAATGTTGGGACTTTCACAGTCCAGGTACATTGACACCATACTGAAGAGGTTTAGTATGGAAGATTCCAAGTATGGTAATTTAACCGCTTGTCATGGAATCACCCTCTCCGAAGAGATGTCTCCAAAGACTGATGGAGAAAGGGTTCGCATGAGCATTATATCCTACGCTTCAGCGGTAGGATCTATAATATATACGATGTTATGTACCTGACTAGATGTAGCTTATGCACTTAGTATGGTAAGTAGGTATCAGTTAAACCTGGGAAAGAAGCATTGGATAGCAGTAAAGAATATTCTAAGGTACCTAAGAAGGACTAAGGAGGTGTTCTTGGTATACGGTAATGGGGACAGATCGAGACTTTTACCGACTCAAGCTTCCAAAGTGATAAGGATGACTCTAAATCCGTCTCGGGTTATGTGTTTACCCTCAATAGAAGGACGATGTGTTGGAAGAGTTCCAAATAAGACACCGTCACAAACTCAACGATAGAAGCTGAGTATATAGCTGCTAACGATACCGCAAAAGAGGCGGTCTGGATGAGAAAGTTCATTTCTGAACTTCAGGTGGTTCCGTCCATTATTAATCTAATACCCTTATATTGCAATAACAACGGAGCTGTAGTTTTATCAAAGCAACCAAGGTCCTATCAGAAATCCAGACATATCTTGAGGCAGTATCACCTGATCAGGGAGATAGTGGATCGCAAGGAGATCGAGGTTCGGAGAGTGGACACAAAAGATAACACAGCGAATCCATTCATGAAAGTCTTACCTCAAGCACAGTTCGAGCGACTGTTCGAGATGTTGGGGATGCGTTATGCAAATAACTGGCCCTAGTGCAAGTGGGAGATTGTAGGATATATATGCCCTAAAGGCCATTATTTGTAATGGGTACTATGGATATGTATATATCAGGATATATATGTGCTTTATAGGCCATTATTTGTAATGGATACTACGGATATATATAGGACAATTTTGCTCGAAATGATAGTATGCTATCTGGTTTGACTTTATCTCAACATGTACGCATGTTCTACTTGTTATTACGTATTACTTATACATGTTGATAAAGCCCGTAGGATGTGCTTGACTACCAGCGTTGTGATGGCGGTCATATTTGTAAGGGCTGGGTAGTCTATAAGCATATCCTTAAAATGTCTCCAGTCGTAGGAATATCGAGACAGGGCATCGATATTCAAGAGTAGACTGGTGTATACATTTCTATACCCCGACGAGGGGCGATAGTTAGTCTCACAGCCATTGGTGTGTTTCATTTAAGATTGTATACAGGTGCTCACTGTGGGTGGGTACACTGGACGGACTCGCCGAGAACTGCTGGATGGCATTATACCTAGTGTCAGATAGCAGTTCTCTTGTGGCATGTGTACAAATAGTCTGTAGACCTAAGATTATCGTTTTTCTCGTGTGAATTCTCACTGTGCTTTGGTTATTACCCTACCACGGCTCAAAGGAGTCATGCAAATATATTTTAGTTGGGTATATTCCCGAGCTACATGGAGGCAGTGAGTGATTGTTAGGGATTCGTCATTCTTGATATAGGGAATCGATGTTGCACTGTGTTTGGTTGATCAACGCCATAAGC
This sequence comes from Agapanthus africanus, assembly GCA_030015575.1. NCBI lineage: Eukaryota > Viridiplantae > Streptophyta > Magnoliopsida > Asparagales > Amaryllidaceae > Agapanthus > Agapanthus africanus. The sequence continues at coordinate 153,409,322 of CM057350.1, forward strand.
CCCTGGGCAGGGCAGTTGAGAATTACTGATAGTTAGATCAGTAATTTCTCGGATGGTCTTGAGCCACACCAGTACGACTTATCAGGGTTAGTAGGGGTTTGACATTAACCGTCCCTAGACCCAGTATGCGATACTCTCAGACGAACAGACCAGACTGTACAGATATTATCACGGTTAGGCTCAGTAGGGGTTCAGATGAGTTTGCTCGTCGGCCTTCTTTTTGACAGGTACCTGGATAGCCGTTACGTACAGTTAGTACCGCTGACGCGCTTATGGTTAAACCCATTGCCAGCGTACTGTCGAGTCTTTAGAGTCCTACATAGAAGATTTCTCTGGTTCAGGCGAAATGATGTGGAGGCCGTATGTTTATACGTGCAGGGTTCTGATTGATTGCGTGTACCAGTTGCGCGGAATTTAATAGGTCGGTTTATAATACTAGCGGGCTTAGAATTAAGCCGGTTCATTAAATCAGATATTGATTTAATATTAGTATTATTTTTAGTGGTATTATTCTATCTCTTGGGTATTCCTATTTTGATATGAATACGGGTATGTATATACGGTAGAAAGTATTTTGTATTTATACAAAATACATTCTAGAAGGGGACACCTCATAATGTGTATTTTTTTATTTATTGATAAATAGAAAATGAGGTGTAAAGGAGGCATGGTATGAAGCATGGTTTGGACATTTATTGCTATCACTATTGAAATATGGCTTGGTTTTAAAGAAAAGAAAAAAATACTTGATATTATCTTTATATAGTTATTCTTCATGGTTGATAGAGTTTTTTCTTGAGCTCATTTTTTGAGTTGCTTTTTCTCTCTTGCTTCTTTGCCTTCTTTTTTTCACAAAACCCTACAATTCTCATGAGTTGAGAAACAAGGGTTTTGAGATAAAAAAAAACTCACCACTAATCTTCTCTACTCATCCTTGATTAGCTAGATTAGCAAACTAGCTAGATTAGCAAACTAGCTAGTTAAATTACTTTCCTTTGAATGTTGAAGCTTGAACTTAGGACCTTCGGATGAATCATCTAGGATCCAGGAGACCGGAAACTAAGCTACACCGAGGAACCCAAAAGGAGCTTAAGAAGAAGAATCAAGACCCGAAGGACAAGAATCCGATAGGTATAAGATTCTAACACAGTAGAATAATTACCTATGTAGTCTTATTAGTTAGGGTTTTGTGGTAGATCTTGGGTTAAAATCTTGATTGTATGCTTCAGAATAGATTTTTTTGAAATTCCGCTTCTCTACAAACCTTGTAGAGCATGCAATTTTGACTTACACTATATCGACGTTAACGACATTTATCGACGTCGTCTTCGGGAAAGGGTTCTTTTCAACTTCCGATGCTATTTTTGCTAACTTGATTTGCCCTTCTTCGAAAGCCTTTTACATGGTGTTGTGGAGAACTACACAGTTAATAGTAGAATGGGACTCTGAATTACGCCACTTACAATAATCTTTTTTCTTTGCGATCTCGTTGGTGCTTGGGATTCAATGAGACATCTTGAGTTGTTTGTCTTTGAAGAGCATGTCGAAGATTATCTCAGCTTTAATCATGTAGTAATCATAATCCCGGTTACCTTTGAAATAGTTTCTTTTGATAGATCCTTTTTTAGGTGTCGAATCCGCGGACTCTTTGAGCATGGTACATGTGTTGGTTTTTCTTGGGAGAAACTCAGTGATACCAACGTTAGCATCTATCTCAGCGTTAAGATCGACATCTTCTCCTTCGTGAATCTCGGTGATGGTTACATCGAACTTACTCTTGAACCCAAAGTTCCCAGAAGAATTTCTCTCATTTCTTCGTCATAAGTCATTCGTTTGTACGTCGCCAAATGATTTACCAAGTCGCTCATGTTTTCAAATCTCATACCCGTGAAGTACTTTCTGCTATCATGGAGCAAGTTTCTTTGTGTCATCTTCACATATTCCTTGTCATGTAACGTCCCACAACACTTATTTTTGGCCGTCAGCATTCGGGCAACGAACTCTTCTACTGGTTCGTTGTTCTTCTGATATATCTTCGCGATTTCTGCTACCACCACATCAACTATGACCATGATAAATTAGGCTTTGAAACTTTGCTCTATAGCCGGCCAATCTTGGATAGAAGCCGGTGCCAAATTTCGGTTCCATTCTAAAGCCACCCTAGTGAGGGATTTTCCAAATGGTCGGAGTTTATACATACCAAAACTCCCAGCCTCCTTACACTGGATGGTGAATCTAGCGATGTGCTCATCGACCAACTAGCAATTTCCCCGTGAAAATAGCGTGAAATCAGTGACTTTGAAACCTTTCGGATACTCATATGTCTGATTATAGTGATCCGGATAGGACTTCCTATAATGTTCCCTAGGTTCTCTATCTCGCGAATGAGGCGGATTAGGGAAAACTTAGTGGTTCGGCTGAGGACGATACATTGGTTCCTCATTAGGGTCATAGTTTTCACTGAACCATCCGAATTCTGTGGGCGACCCGTTAGCTGGTTCCCGATTCAAAGTATTACGGTCTTGTCGGCTGAAATTTTAGCCGCCCGCTAGAGCATACCATGTCCGTCCCTTGGGAATTGCTCTGTACCCGCCATCCAGCCTTTCCCCGGTTTGGTTCTGCGCATTAGGCTGAAAAACGGTCGGCGGGACGGTATTGCCTCCATAATTCTGGTTTGGGTAGGCATTATTTGGTTCCTAAAACAGGGGATTTCCTGGTGTGGTAGCATTATATTGTGAATGTCCACTAATGCTATTATTCGACGCATTTGGAACCGAACCGGCAGTAAGAGCCATCGGATTCGACATGCCGCATTACTGTGGATTGTTTCCCCATGACCCAGCAGTCGCTGCTAGCTTTTTAATGGCCGCAGCCATTTGGCTAGAACTTTTGTTCGTCGCGTTCATTGCTTCTTGCAAGGTTTGCTGCGCCTGGATCAACATTGCTGGCAAGGCTTGCTAGTTCACTTCCATCATCAGACAGCCAAAAGCCGCCGCTATTTGATCAATCCATCGATTAATTCCTTCGAGCATTTCTATCACGCCCTGCTTCCCAATAGACGGAAACGGTGATGTGGCAAACCCGCGGTATATTTATCCAGAGAAGGCCATTCCCTAAATAAATATACTAAGCGTATTGAAATAATAATACACAATGCAAGAATAAATTGAGACTGTAAAATTTTTCAACAAACATCTTTGTTTACATTCAAATTCAAATATGTACAAGTACAAGAGTTTATGCTGGAAAGTAAATACAATAAGGAAAATTCCTAAACAAGTGGCATATATAAACTGAAGGAAAAAAAGCCGAGCTAGCCCTGAGTAGCAATCTGGTTGTAGTCCTCCTCCGTCTCGACCGTATCTGATGAATATTCCAAGAGAAGAAAAGTGGATGGAATGCCCGTCAACGAACTAGCGCTCGGTAATTCCTAAAGATAGGTAAGAGTAAACAAAATAACAAGAGTAGAATATATATATGACGAATAAGAGTATATGATCATGAGTAAGTATATACTATAGGTCTCTAAGTGATCATTATGTTAATGTTAAATTCCAATTATGAATGTCAACGCAGCCGTAGAAGTATTCATAAGCTCAAGAGTAGGGCCCCAGGAGCAAGGAAACACGGGTACATTTCATGTCTTAGCATCGGAGCCCTAGGCTGTGCATGAGTCAACCCAACTGATAATTGAGTAAAATAAAAAAAGAGGTTAATACGGGACTCCTAAACTTCCGTTGGATTCACACAAGAAACTATCCCAAACAACCTGTGTATAATATATATAACTGGCTAATATACTTGATTGATTGATTGCCATGTCTTAACCGAAACCCCAGATTGCAAAAGGTGTAGATTGTATTCGAGTGAGTCGAGTAATATGCGAGTCATGACGATTGCAATATGGGTTCGAGTCAAGTTGGTTCGAGTAGATTGGAATTGAGTTCATATTCGAGTTTAGATTCGAGTTAGATTAGAGTTCGAGTTAAGTTCAGATTTGAGTTTGGATTTGAGTTCATATCTTTTCATATGAATTGATGTAAATTGTTAAAATCTTATGTTCGGAAGAAATCGGCAACTGCTGCACATGGATGGCAGGATTTGTGTTTTTTTCCAAGACAATTGTCATCAATAACCCCGTTAAGTTGTCTAACCTGAATAGACAAGCACTCACTTTTTCCGGCTTTCTGGGGCTCAAGAGAATTGATCCCTCTTAAATCTATATTTATCTGAAGTCCTTAAAATATTGTTTGCATGTCTAGAGGGGGTTTTATGAAAAATGCTTTAATATAGTTTGAAAATAAACCTTGAAAGAGATTTATAACATTTAGGTTTTTTTCATAAACATGTATTTTAATTGTTGTGGTGTTTTGGTGATAAAACCTAGCTTTTTTTGAAAATTTGTGGTATTTTTTTATGAAAACTAGTTCTTTTGGAAATTTGGTGGTATTTTATTAACAAATTCTAATCTTTCATTTTAAAAATATAGTTTCTTAATTTGTTTTTATTGAAAATACAGATTTCATAATTTTATATAATTTTTCCAAAAATTAGTTTTTATTAGAAAAGTCGCGTTTCTTAAAAGCCGTATTTTTTTATTCCTTTCAAGATTGAATACTCCGTGAGGAGTTCTGCATCTCGCTCTACTGTCCGAAAGATGTGCGATAATCCACACCATCCATTAGCGGCTCCCTTAACGAGGGTTGTAGAGGTGTAATTGCCAAGAATTTCGAAATACCGATTTAAAGAAACCCGTTTTGAAACGGTGTGGTATTTTAATGAAAATGTTCTTTTACTTTGAATTACCCTTATGCTTAAAATACCGTGCTATGAAACCATAGTGTGCGTGTTGGATAGGTCATTACCCCATGAAGATTCTAGGATTTAGGTATACTAGATATCGAAAAGAGGTTACACTAAAATTCATGGTATTTTAATGAAAAATGTTCCTTATATGTTTGTTTCTTATGAAAATTTATTACAACTAAAAACTAATTGATGTGAATAAGGTTAGGATTAATGTAGCATGTTAGTTTGATCTCATTTGCTTATCACATGGGTTACAAATATTAAAAGAAAACAATATCGGAGATAACTTATCTTTTATCGATTTGTTTTGAAAATAAGTTCTGAGATAGAAAGAGAGAGGGATGAAGGGACTTATGATTTTTAGAAGGTTAAGAAGAGGTTGAAGAAGCTCTCGTGGGTCGTGGTTTCGTCGGAGATACTCCGATTGTCGAGTTTGGCTCGCTACTCCACTGGAAGCGCTTAACTCCACTTGGCACTTAGATAATTTGTAATACCCAGTCCTTTCGTATACCAATATCCGTATTTTTTTGTTACCCTTAAAATTTATTTATTTTATAATTATTACCTTTAGTATTTTAACATCTCTAACCCTAATTTATCTAAAACCTTTTTTTATTTTCTCCCTTTTATTTTTCCAAAAATCCTAACCACACTTCCATCTTCTCCTTCATTACTTTTCCCTAAACTAGACCAAAACCCTATTACCTATTTCTTTTATATTTTCCATTTCCTTATAACCCAACCCAATTCTTAACATACACAAATTAATTCCCCAGCCCAGTTTCATTTTCTTTGCTTTTCCCCTGACCCCTCACAGCCCGGCCCACTTTTCCCCATTTTCCTTTATTCCTTAATTTTAATTCCCAAGCCCGGCCCAAATTCCCCAATTTCTTTAATTCTCTATCTTCCATTTAATACACATCCAAAGCCGGCCCAACCCAAGAAAACCAAACAAAATAAAACAAAATATATTTAAACAAATCCCCAAAGCCCTTTCCTACAACCCAGTCCAAAAGATAATAATAAAATAAATGAGCCCGGCCCAGCTTCCAACTCTTTTCCCTAACCGCACCCGCATAACCCCAGACCCGACCCGCTTCTTAAACCTTTCTCCTTCTTCCCCACGTCCAAAACTTCCCGCTCGTTTTTCCCTTCATGCCCACGTTGCCCCGTCGCGCGCCCACGTCTCCCGCACCGTTGCCCCACGTCCCCGTGACCCCAACCACGACCGCGCGCCCCTCAAACATCTCCTCGTCTCCCCTTTCTCGTCTCCCCCTCACACTCTCGATCTCTCGTTCTCACTCCTCTCGTTCACCCAAACCCACTGCCTTCGAGCCCCTCACCGATGACGACGACGACAATCTCCTCGTCCTTCCTCCCTCACTCCCTCTCACAAACCCAAACTACCACCTTTCCCCTCACTGCCTCACCGAGCCTCCCCTGTACCTTCAGCCGCCACCGAGCTCATTCCCATCTCCTACACACCTATCTCGACCACCACCACACCTCGCTGCCTCCTCGCCGGCGACCTCCTCCTTGGACCCTCCGCCGCCGAGCTCTTCCAAGCCCCTCTGCATTGCAGCCGAGCCCCACTCTTCCTCCATCGACCGAGCTCCTCCATCGCATTCCTTCAAGCCCAAACAAAGTGTTGTCCCCGTCGCCTTCGCCGCCTACACACCGAGCCCCACCGCCGAGCACGAACGCCTCCCCTGCAACCCCCGTCGTCACCGAGTAAATCTCTCTCTCTCTCTTTCTCTCTCTCTCTCTCTCTAAATCTCTCTCTCTCTCTCAGCATCTCTGCCTCTCTCACATCGAAGTATGTATAAAGCATGGAGCTGATGAAAATGAGTGCACAGTAGTTACCTGGGTTTGACTACATTTATCTGATTCCAAAGGCTGAACCGGTGCTGCGTTCGTGACGCGATCGTGCTGTTGCCGCTACCGTACTATTGTCGACTCGTCACCAGGCAAGTTTAATACTTGTTTCATGCTACTTCTTATTTTACAATTCTAGTTACCAAAATTCTCACACATAATTTTCGTGTAAATTGCTATAAGTTAAATGTTCGATGTGAACCGTGACCTACAAACCCAGTTAAATTGACGGCACTAGATAACTTTGAATGGCCCGAGTTATAATGAGTACCCCTTAAGATTTTAGTTGCAAAATAAGATCGTTTGCTCATGTAAAATGGCGTCCCAATTTCTGTCGTAAAACCTGAAAACCTTCGTACATGCCAAACTATAAAATTTATAATAAATTGTGTATACACCGGATTTTAGCGTTCGATGGCTCGTAACGAAGCTGACTGTTTAACCTACTCACTGAATTTTAGTACACTATGATAGAGATAACTGCAGTGGATTATGATTCTGGACTGCAGTCCAGAATGGAAATCCAGGATAACCACTGTTGCTAAATCCCTATACATCACTGTTCATATAAGAGAATACGCGAAACCCTATATTGTTACGTAGGAAATTGGATTAGATTTCTTACTCGACTGGTTTCACTGGATTTCTCAACCGTTTGATATTTTTAATTCATTTTACCTTGTCGACATGTCTTGCTGAATTCTGCAGAAGCAGATTTTACACCTCAAACTTAATTTGGCCATAACTCTCTGTTGGCGTAATATAATACTGATCCGCCAATTGCGGTGGAAACCTGACTGGAAATCCTAAATATAGTTCAACTATAGCGTCGCCTAATTACGATCCTAACTGGGATTAAAATGCGTTACGAACCGGACTTCCGATTCTGGAGCCGGATTTCCAGCAGTGAACGCTTAAAATGAAATGGCTATATCTAGTGATCCTGAAATCCGATTGATGTGAAACCAAATTTGCTGGATAGATAATCAAACATACTACTTATCCCCTGTACATTGTCTCGCTAAATTGTGCATGTATGATTTATGAAGAATTATGCAAGTGGTAGGACATCGTTTAATGACATCTTAATCATGCCTTAAATACTGTTTTCTCATCACATTATATATATATGTCATTGCGTCGGCAACCTAGTGATCATATGCATTACCCAGTGTTAGGTATCAGTGTTTGATTGTGGCAAGTACGTTAGTGTTTAAGCATGAACGAATAAGTGAAAGTGACTCATACTTGTACACAATCAGTGGACCCTTTTGATTCATTGCATTGTCGACGTCTGTGGGACGTGTATAAGTGTGAGTATAATTGGTATGGGACAATTATGGAAGCACTTATATGGGTGTCACAGGTAAGGCACCAAACACTGTCTATCTATCTTGGGTATCAGTCAAGACATACTTGATGGAGACCCTGTCTTCAGTTCTCACGTAGACTCGTCATGGGCCGATTGGTATTTGAGTTTATGGTTGGCGTTTGATGTAGACCACGGGGTGTGGGGTAGTTTGAGTGTGAGTTCAACAAAATCTCGGGAGTCCCATGCCGGCACATATGGAGATCTATGGAGATATATAGGGATATTACTGATTATTACCGTGCGTGTTTCAGGCCCGTAGTCCCTTGCCCTTGGATCCTACCCTTGGGTGGGGGATACTCCTGCATGGTTGATTCTCACACTTGGACTGACGATAGGCTTAGCAACCTGTACAGTGAGACTTAGAGACTGATAGAGTTAGTGACATTGGCATGTATTGCTTACTGATTCAACATACCTGCCATACTGTCTACTGCTTTACTGTTTGCCTGCTCTATTAGATACCTGCATTGGCTACTTCATGTTCACGTCTTTACTCTTTTGATACTGTTACATATTCATTATTAGTACCCGAGTTACCATTGTACCGATATATATGTATTGCTATCGTGTCGCTCTGACGGCCTGAGTATGCATGCTCAGAGTGGGAAGTGGATCTAGCCTGGACCAGGACCTGACGTACCTCGAGGATATCGCGGACATCTTGATCAGCTACCCAGAGCTATATTCTCTTGATCTCCATCTGGTTAGTTCGTTTGTATTTGTTTTGATTTAGTTACTGCACTTCTCATTACCTGTGCATTGATTACTGATTACCACGTAAAGCTAGAAGCCGAAGTGTGACTACAGAGGGATATTTTCTCGACCGTAGGAGCATGGCCGGCCTTGTCAACCCCTCGTATTCCATATTTTGGGAAGCGGGGCGTGACATGGTTTTGTTGGTATCAGAGACAGGTTATTATTCGATTGGGATTGCAGTTCCGTGTAGTGTTTGACAATCTAAGACATCCTTCGGTCTAGATTGTAAAGTTGTTATTCTTAATCTTGATTCACATAGTGTATTCGGCTATACATTTTGATCTATCCGCTAGAGTTTTGGGTGACTTGGTAGAGTTACGTGGTTGTAATTGTGAACTGCAACATAGTTACAATACTGTATTTTGTTTGAGTGACTTGGAGTTCTACAGTTGATTTCCACTTGTTTGAATTTCACCCCACCCGATATTCTTGATTCCTTGCCTAATCCATATGGTATTTTAATTCTTATAGCTTGTGCCTTATATCGTGCTCAAAATTGTTGTTTCAGGACCATGTCTTCCAACGACTCTTCTTCTATCTCCACTCCCCAGAATTAGACTGTAGAGATTCTGAACGCACTGCAAAGTCTGAAGGAAGCCCAGGAGCGATCAAACGACCTGTTAGCTGAAGGATTTAGAAGGCATGCGACTCAGGCACCAGCGGAAATCTCCAATCGTAAAGGGATCCCTGTTAGACGAGGAAAAGAGGTGAAGATGAAGCGCCCACTTGTTCCCCCGCAACAGAAGCAGCAGAAGACCCAACGTTGTCGGTACTGCAAGAAGCCAGGACACCTTCAGAGGGACTGTCGCCGCGCCAAAGGGAAATGCCTGATTTGCGGATCCAGCGAACACTTTATCAATAGTTGCCGTAAAAGGAAAGAGCCACAAGGAGGCGGTTCGTCCACACTCTCCACTTCTGCTAAGTGATGGTTATTTCGTAGTTCGAACGTCGAGGAATAGTACGGACCCAGCGCAGGATTCAACTCGCGTGACGAGATTGCAGCGGTCTAGAAATCCAAGAAGAGTTATCGCGTTTTCTGCTTTCAAAAAAAAAAGATGTTGTCACTCCTTTGTAAATATTTTCTTTTCGTTTGAGATCTTATCCTCTGAACTTTTAGTTGAATACAATAAAACTTTGAGTTGTGATGTATGTATCGTTCTCTTGCTTCTCACTTTATTTGTACTATTCATTGCATCAGTATTCTAAATTTTGTTTTTCCAGTCCTGGCCTACCGCATATTTTCCGTGTACTCCGTATCCTTGGTTATTTTCTTAATGTGTTCTACTGTCTAATTATGACTCTTTCTTTTCAGGCCATGGCCCATCCTGGAGCATCGCCGCATCTAGATGAGGACACACAGTCATGCGTTTCCTTAGTCCGCATGCTGGTGAGTTCGGATGACGAGATCAACAGCCCCCAGGTCATTTTCGGAAATAGCAATTCCGAGAACGAGGGAGCCGCAGCCCCAGAAGTCGACATGATCGGTGATTCCGACGAGGAAGAAGGAGGCCTCGAAGAAGACCCAATAGAGGAAGATTCCGAGGAGGACCCGATAGAAGAAAACCCAGGAGAGGAAAACCCTGGGGAAAATCCAGTGGAAGAAAATCCTATGGGAGAGGATCCAGAAGAAGAGAATCATATGGAAGCAGATCTCGATGAAGAAGCTCCGGCCGAGGAAGAAGGACTGGAAGAACAAGACCCCGCGGCAGAAGAACTCCCAATGGCGGTCCCTGCGAGGCGCTATAGAAATGGACGCCCTTATCTGAGCGCGCGGGCCTACCGTAACCTGCTGAGCCTCCACAATCGTGACTGACGTGGTTTAGCTTTTGTCTCCTCTGGCCAAATAAATCTGTGTATAGTTTAGGGCCATTTTTTACTTTTCGAGAATGCCTTGTTTAGAATTCTCTGGAATGAAATAAAATTTCTGAGTTCGCTAATCTTTTGATTGTTGGTTCACATGATGCTTTGACTATTCCCCAATACGTTCCTTTCCCCCTGAGATTCATTATTGTCCTTCACTCCTGCACCTCATGTTGTTTTGACCCTCGCTTAGATTAAAAAGGGCCGCACCTCGATCTTTTGAATGGGCCTTACCCTATTGTAACTCCTACCCTGTCTAGCCTTTATACATCAGTAGTGCTTCCTTTTATTACATTTAGGGACATCATTATTTGAAAGGTTTAGTTTTCATTATTTCGTACTTATTGATAAATTGTGTGTTATTGACTATCTCCGTTTTACCCATTTTAGAGGCTCTACTATTCCTCATATTTTCAATAGTACAACCATATATCGCGCAGTTTTTACTTGCTCTATGTCTCATAATTTCACTACGTGGATTTCTAAGTTATTTTAAAATCGTTTGACCGATACAGTTATTCTAAAATACTTTGGCCTATCGATAAGTCCCTCACTATTTTATTACTGTTTCTTTATTTTCCCGGGTATTGTGCTTATAATTTACTATTATAAATAGTTATGTCTGATGCCATTATTTTTAGCCGCGCTATTTTGATATACGTATGTATGCATATTTAGGATTTTCGATTTTATTTAGCATACCTCGAATGTTATTGTTCGCTATTGCTATTTTATCCTCTTGTATATATAAGTTGCCCTTATAATTGTTTCTACCTTATACTTATTTAGACCTATCCTTTTAGTTGTATTATTCTTATACATATATAGACCTTCAATTTTTTTTTATCCACCTGTTTTAAGTAAATCACTATGTGTTAGTGTTCGATATGGTGGCCTTTCGCTTATTATTTTGTAGCTTATCGTTTATTTTAAATTTCGAGGATGAAATTTTTGCAAGGGTGGTATGATATAATACCCAGTCCTTTCGTATACCAATATCCGTATTTTTTATTACCCTTAAAATTTATTTATTTTATAATTATTACTTTTAGTATTTTAACATCCCTAACCCTAATTTATCTAAAACCCTTTTTTATTTTCTCCCTTCTATTTTTCCAAAAATCCTAACCACACTTCCATCTTCTCCTTCATTATTTTTCCCTAAACTAGACCAAAACCCCATTACCTATTTCTTTTATATTTTCCATTTCCTTATAACCCAACCCAATTCTTAACATACACAAATTAATTCCCCAGCCCAGTTTCATTTTCTTTGCTTTTCCCATGACCCTTCACAGCCCGGCCCACTTTTCCCTATTTTCCTTTATTCCTTAATTTTAATTCCCAAGCCCGGCCCAAATTCCCCAATTTCATTAATTCTCTATCTTCCATTTAATACACATCCAAAGCCGGCCCAGCCCAAGAAAACCAAACAAAATAAAACAAAATATATTTAAACAAATCCCCAAAGCCCTTTCCCACAACCCAGCCCAAAAGATAATAATAAAACAAATGAGCCCGGCCCAGCTTCCAACTCTTTTCCCTAACCGCACCCGCCTAACCCCAGACTCGACCCGCTTCTTAAACCTTTCTCCTACTTCCCCACGTCCAAAACTTCCCGCTCGTTTTTCCCTTCACGCCCATGTCACCCGGTCGCGTGCCCACGTCACCCGCGCCGTTGCCCCACGTCCCCGTGACCCCGACCCCGACCGCGCGCCCCTCAAACATCTCCCTGTCTCCCCTTTCTCCTCTCTCCCTCACACTCTCGATCTCTCGTTCTCACTCCTCTCGTTCACCCAAACCCACTGCCTTCGAGCCCCTCACCGACGACGACAACCTCCTCATCCTTCCTCCCTCACTCCCTCTCACAAACCCAAACTACCACCTTTCCCCTCACTGCCTCACCGAGCCTCCCCTGCACCTTCAGCCGCCACCGAGCTCATTCCCATCGCCTGCACACCCATCTCGACCACCACCACACTTCGCTGCCTCCTCGCCGGCGACCTCCTCTTTGGATCTTCCGCCGCCGAGCTCTTCCAAGCCCCTCTGCATTGCAGCCGAGCCCCACTCTTCCTCCATCGACCAAGATCCTCCATCGCATTCCTTCAAGCCCAAACCAAGTGCTGTCCCCGTCGCCTTCGCCGCCTACACACCGAGCCCCATCTCCGAGCACGAACGCCTCCCCTGCAACCCCCGTCGTCACCGAGTAAATCTCTTTCTCTCTCTCTCTTTCTCTTTCTCTCTCTCTAAATCTCTCTTTCTCTCTTTCTCTTTCTCTCTCTCTAAATCTCTCTCTCTCTCTCTCAGCATCTCTGCCTCTCTCACATCAAAATATGTATAAAGCTTAGAGCTGATGAAAATGAGTGCACAGTAGTTACCTGGGTTTGACTACATTTATTTGATTCCAAAGGCTGAACCGGTGCTGCGTTCGTGATGCGATCGTGCTGTTGCCGCTGCCGTACTATTGTCGACTCGTCACCAGGCAAGTTTAATACTTGCTTCATGCTACTTCTTATTTTACAATTCTAGTTACCAAAATTCTCACACATAATTTTCATGTAAATTGCTATAAGTTAAGTGTTCGATGTGAACCATGACTTACAAACCCAGTTAAATTGACTGCACTAGATAACTTTGAATGGCCCGAGTTATAATGAGTACCCCTTAAGATTTTGGTTGCAAAATAAGATCGTTTGCTCATGTAAAATGACGTCCCAATTTCTGTCGTAAAACCTGAAAACCTTCGTACATGCCAAACTATAAAATTTATAATAAATTGTGTATAAACCGGATTTTAGCGTTTGATGGCTCGTAACGAAGCTGACTGTTTAACCTACTGTAATATATTGTTGATCACTGAATTTTAGTACACTATGATAGAGATAACTGCAGTGGATTATGATTCTGGACTGCAGTCCAGAATGGAAAACCAGGATAACCACTGTTGCTAAATCCCTATACATCACTGTTCATATAAGAGAATGCGCGGAACCCTATATTGTTACGTAGGAAATTGGATTAGCTTTCTTACTCGACTGGCTTCACTAGATTCCTCAATCGTTTGATATTTTTAATTCATTTTACCTTGTCGACATGTCTTGCTGAATTCTGCAGAAGCAGATTTTACACCTCAAACTTAATCTGACCATAACTCTCTGTTGGCGTAATATAATACCGATTTGCCAATTGCGGTGGAAACCTGACTGGAAATCCTAAATATAGTTCAGATATAGCGTCGTCTAATTACGATCCCAACTAGGATTAAAATGCGTTACGAACCGGACTTCCGATTCTGAAGCCGGATTTCCAGCAGTGAACGCTTAAAATGAAATGGCCATATCTAGTGATCCTGAAACCCGATTGATGTGAAACCAAATTTGCTGGATAGATAATCAAGTATACTACTTATCCACTGTTCATTGTCTCGCTAAATTGTGCATGTATGATTTATGAAGAATTATGCAAGTGGTAGGACATCGTTTATGACATCTTAATCATGCCTTAAATACTGTTTTCTCATCACATTATATATATATGTCATTGCGTCGGCAACGTAGTGATCATGTGCATTACCCAGTGTTAGGTATTAGTGTTTGATTGTGACAAGTACGTTAGTGTTTAAGCATGAACGGATAAGTGAAAGTGACTCGTACTTGTACACAATCAGTGGACCCTTCTGATTCATTGCATTGTCGACATCTGTGGGACGTGTATAAGTGTGACTATAATTGGTATGGGACAATTATGGAAGCACTTGTATGGGTGTTACAGGTAAGGCACCAAACATTGTCCATCTATCTTGGGTATCAGTCGAGACATGCTTGATGGAGACCCTGTCTTCAGTTCTCGCGTAGACTCGTCATGGACCGATTGGTATTTGAGTTTATGGTTGGCGTTTGATGTAGACCACGGGGTGTGGGGTAGTTTGAGTGTGAGTTCAATAAAATCTCGGGAGTCCCATGCCGGCACATATGGAGATATATGGAGATATATAGGGATATTACTGATTATTACCGTGCATGTTTCGGGCCCGTGGTCCCTTACCCTTGGGTCCTACCCTTGGGTGGGGGATACTCCTGCGTGGTTGATTCTCACACTTGGACTGACGATAGGCTTAGCAACCTGTACAGTGAGACTTAGAGACTGATAGGGTTAGTGACATTGGCATGTATTGCTTACTGATTCAACATACCTGCCATACTGTTTACTGCTTTACTGTTTGCCTGCTCTATTAGATACCTGCATTGGCTACTTCATGTAAGTGCACGGCGGCGCCCCGGCCGTCAATCCGACGCCGGAATGCGGAAGCGATGATTTACTTTAAATTTTCAAACCGGCACCACCGCGCACTAAAACCCGGATCGGGCAATTAAACTAGTCCTAGCTAACTACAAGATGGGAAGAGAGATATACCGGGTGATCCGAGTCCTCCGGTCTTCTCGTCGTCGTCCCGATCTCACCGCGGAATCTCCGGTCTCCACCTCGTCGCTGGAAGGGCACCACGTCGCCGGCTTCTTTTACGGGCTCCCGCCTCTGGTCCGAGGCAACTTGGGCACGAAGTTGGCGAGTTGACGTGCCCAAGGTTTGCTGTAGAATAGTGTAGTGAGCTGTGTCTCATTTGGGGTAGTGGATGTTGCCATATGGTGGAGGTAATGAGATGTGGAATTTTGTAAATGAACTTGGGGATTTTTCAACCATCAAGAGAGCTAAAAATCCCCACACCAAAAAAAATTGGGCAGCCCCAAAAATGGCCGGCCTCACATGATCAAGGGAGAGAGAGGAGTGAGCCAAGTGAGGGAAACAATAATGCAAGGGAATAATGATAATCATGTAGTAAAATGATCACAAACTCAAACCCACACTCCATCAACCATCACCCTTCATCATCATCAACTATCATGACTCTAAAAGTCAAGCCATCATGGTCAAAAGAAGTCAAATGATGGTGCAACCATCATGAAGCAAGGATATGCAAATAACACCCTCCGCAAATGCTTATTTGCACAAATGCAAATAAGCCCTCCTCCACCAATCTTCGGCCAATGAAAGATACAAACGAAAATGGCCGAAACGGAAAGCAAACTGGCAACTCCAGAAAACTGATCCCGTAATAAATTACAGGAAAACCCCGCTACTGTGCATACACACCCGCATTTGTATTCCGACCGAAATACAAATGCAATGAGACAAAATCTACACTGTACAATACTAGGATCCGGCTTAAACCAAAGCCTGCTAGTATTAACCGTCCGATCCTGATCCGTGCAATGCCGCACGTATCTGATCAAACCCTGCCATATCTCCATACGGTCTCTACAGCGTTTCGCCCGAAAACTTGAGCAACTGGGGGACTCTAAAGACTCGTCAATACTATGGCTGTGGATTTAACCACTAGCACGTCAGAGGTATAAGCCATACGTGACGGGCTACCAGCTATTGACCAAAAGAGACGTTAATGAGCGAACTCATCCTGACACCGTACTGAGCCTGTCAGTGACAATATCCGTACAGTCCGGTCCGTTCGTCTATGAGCATTGCATGGCGGGCCTAGGGGGTTGGTAAAAGTCAGACCCCCAAAAGCGGTACAAGTCGTGTCAGAGATCAGCCCAGAACACCCTGAGATACTACTGAAAAACCTACTAGTAAATCTCCTGCCTTGGCCAAGGACTTTTCATGTTCTGGCTCTCCTAGACATAGCGCGACCTCACCCCCAATACCGGGAGAGACGAACCCCTGAAGATCCGCTCACTGTCTCCATGCGGCTCGGGACTGTACCCAACTAAAATCTGTTTGCACGTCTCCTTTGAGCGTGGTAGGGTAGTAATCAAAGTACAGTGGGAACTCACACGAGACAAATGACGATCCTCAGGTCGATGAACTAACCTGTACACATGTCACCAGGGAACTGCTATCTGACGTCAGGTATAAGACCAACTAGCATGTTCCCGGCAAGTCCTGTCCGGTGTACTCATAACCCAATGAGCACCTGTATACATCTTAGGTGAACCAACTGACACCAGTGGCTTGTGAGACCGGCCACCTCCCCTCGTCGGGGTCTCGACTGTATACACTAGTCTACTCTGGAGTATCGATGCCCTGTCTCGAAACTCCCACGACTAGGGACCTTTTAAGGATGTGCTTATAGACTACCAGCTCTCACGTATATGATTGCCCTCATACTGCTGGTAGTCAAGCAAGAATCCTAGGGGCTCTATCAACGTGTAATAGCGACCTGTCAGGTCACCTAAAGCAGTACACGATGATAAAGGTAAACCAGATAGCATACTATCATCTCGAGTAAGACTGTCCTACCGGGATAGGTCCTCCCTCAATCATTGCAATCACGTGCCTGTGATCCAATAATTGACTCTGAGGGCACTATCTCCAACAATCTCCCACTTGCACTCAAGGCTAATTATTGCGATGTCGCATACTCACAGCCCGTGTGATACCGAACACCCAACTCCTCTACTTGTTAGTCTCACAAAGCTCGTTTGCGAAACTATTGCGTTCGAGGAATAGCCTCAGAGAGTGGATCCGCTTTGATGTTTCTTTCTATATCTCTCTATATCTCAAGTTCGCGGAGAAAACCATCTCCCGAAATGAGCAATACATGTCTTAGAATATGTCTGGATATCTGATGGGACCTAGCTTATAAATGAACTCCAAATCCAAACTTCTTAGACTGTATCGTCAACTGAACTTAATCAGTATCCTGCGCCATGCCTCCCTCAGTATCTGCTTGGATCACCTGCCCAAAATACTGCCCCTCGTCAGAGGGAAAACTATAACTCTGACGACCTCCTTGTCGTCCAGGTCACCTAGGAAGCCTGGAATGATAACTGTCTCCCGAATGAGGCTGTCGTTATCATATCCCTAGAACATGCGCTTATGTTCTAAAACTGCTTCCGACTGTTTCTCCAGGATTGGATCAATGTCAACTTACTTGCATCTACTGCAAAAACAACATCTGGTGTGGTACTTGACATCTCATGATTGACTCAATTGCCTAAGCAAGTGATCTGCCAATCATGCACATCCCTCTCTACTTTAGTCTGTAAGACACCTTTAGAGAGGGTGACTCCATCACCTGCAGGTACACTACCGTGCCAGGAGTCGTCCATTCTAAATACTCTTAGAATGTTGTCAAAGTACCCTTAATTGGGAAACCACCCAAATCTAGATCTAAAACCATAGATCTAGTGACCAGAATGTCTAATATAATATCCATATCCTTTGTGGAGAAACCACTGTGTGACGACCAACCGATCGTAGTATAGGAATATCATTTCCTACTCTGTATATGTCATCCAAATACCAGGACATCACACCCTACTACCTTTTCAACAGATCCATCCTCTATTCTGATGAAGCCAAACCTATGACTGTCACATCAGAAATTGATGATCTATCTCCGCTACATCTGCTTTAGTCTATAAATAGACATAAGCCACTTATCCACCATGCTTCCGGTGCTCCCACTGACTACGACAACCCTCTGGCAGAGTCATATAGACGTACACTTCTGAAGCTAGTTTAGAACGACGCTATACTCATCCTCCTGCCGGGTCTCACGGTCTGGAACAACAGCAATGGCAAGTCTGGGTAAACAAGAACTTCCCTGTCACCGTCCTTGAGGCTACCGGAGTATCTCTCGGGTGCCTGAAGTTACCCACCTTATCTGCGGAGTGGCCAATGGAATGTCAAACCAGATTGAATCTTTAGGTTCTTATCAAATCTTCAGTAATCGTTTACGGTTCTGGAATCACTTCCAGCTCTACCATACTCCC
This sequence comes from Agapanthus africanus, assembly GCA_030015575.1. Classification (NCBI taxonomy): domain Eukaryota; kingdom Viridiplantae; phylum Streptophyta; class Magnoliopsida; order Asparagales; family Amaryllidaceae; genus Agapanthus; species Agapanthus africanus. Next base: position 153,427,784 of record CM057350.1, read on the forward strand.
ACTACTGTTTTCTGAAAAAAATCCATTTCTTTTAAAACTGTGGCGAGTCAAGAACAATATCACTATTGATCTTTCAGATGGTAGAAAGTCAACCCTCGTCATAACCTGGGTCAACCCACAAACAGCCATTACAGAAACATGCCTTGAGTCTGGTTTTAAGCATAAGCTGGACAACTCCCCGTACCTTAACAATGTCAAGATATGAACCGTTCTATATCCAATATAGAAACAGAGACACTGATTTAATTGAACCAGATTCAAATCATGCAGCTGTCTCCAGTGCATGTCAACTAAATGGAAGAGAGGCCGATCAGCGTTACTCAACTTAGGAATGCTTCCATTTATGAGTAACCTGAAAGAGAAGCAATTTCTCTTAATCATTATTATCAACTGAATACCCTACACAAGTATCTACATCTTCGATCACCTTGAAGAATCCCGATACTTGCAACATCTGGTTCTCTACTTTACTCTTATACCTATAACTTCTCAAAACTTGGACCCTGTGTTTCTACGAAACACCTGTCTAAGAACTAGAGAAGTCATAAGTAAACCGAATATAGTACGAGAACCATCCTCTCTGTCCTAATGGACACTGGACAACATACAATACTCTGTATAAGTCCCCTGAGTCCAATAACTCATTCGCTGTGTGTCGTAAGTTGAAAACTGTACTTATGGTTAAGAAGAATTACACCGCTGTTTAATGCTCCTTACCTAACCATCCACTGATATAGGTAAATGTCATAAACATAATTTCAAAAAGGTATATCTCACTCTATGAAAATAGACGTACAGATATATCAATTTGAAATTGGTGCATAACGACGGATATTCAAAACCAAATATTTGCCGTCCGGCAAACAACCCAGGTGAATTCCTCAAATATCACCGATTACAACGAATCCCGATATAATGAGGATGATCACCTAATTTCCAATAACCTACTCCCACTCATCATCTGTAAAACCATACAGATGTGAAAATCATACCTGGTAAATGCATACCCTGGAGTAAGTATCTAATCGGGAAATCAGTTTTCCTTTAACAGTACACAGTGAAGCTGAAACATTGAAATGTTTCGTAGGGGTATCCTGGTATTCCTAATAATGCCTCTTCCAGATTCACAACTGTAACCGTATAAATCTCTACCATCTCTCCAAATCCCTTCATATGTCTTTAGTCATTACCTTCTGTACACCCTTTTAGGCCAAATGGTTTTCTTCCTTCCCTACCGTTCGGCACCAGCCTATGGTTTGGAAGAAGACTATCCAATAAGCATAATGGGTGTACTGTCCTAATCCTAGGAGCACTCGCAATGCGAGAGAAGGTGAGGATAAAAGACAACCGAATAAACCTTATTCCTATTTCTCCCGAACCAAAATCCATCCCCGAACTGGAACAAGTTCCTTTCGAGTTCGTATATAACCATACGATGGAATATCCAATAAACTGTGGATCTTCATAGTGATACGGAGTGTCCTGGAGAAATAAAAAGGTGAAGTGGGAGTGGTAATGAAATACTTGGTTTGGTCGTGAATATCAGTCGCAATTTACTTTGCCCTCTTACTAATCCCTTTCTTTGTCTTTACATAATACCTTCTGTACACCATCGTTATGCTAATTGGTTTTCTTCATTCCCTACCGGTCGGCACCAGCCTAAGGTTTGGAAGAAGACTATCCAATTTGTGTAATAGGTGTACTATCTCCTAAACCAAGGAGTACTCGCAACCTGAGAGAAGGTAAAAAGGAAAAGACAACTGAATAGTCCTATTCGTTTTCTCCAGAACCGGAAACCATCCTCGAATAAATCCCTTCGAGTTCGTATATAACCATACGATGGTTTTATCCAATGGAAGTGGACGTTCGTAGTAATACGGGGTGTCCTGGAGAAAAGGGTAAAAGTAGGAGTGGCAATGAGATTTGCAACTCTGACAATCCAAAAGCCAGTGTTAAGAAGGTTCGGTTAATTTTGGTCACTGAGTCGTAGTCTAGGGTCGGGTCAATGGTCGCTGCCAAAGAGAGAGAGAAAAGAAACACTCAGCGTGCACTCTAACCTAGATCAGAATGGTTACCAATTTATCTAATCTGGAAACCTCCCACTGTACTGTCAAATTCTCCTCCAAATCTAAAAGAAGAATTAGTCGGGATGTCCCGAGGAGTAAACCAACTCATCAGTGGGAATCGGGATCCAACTATTATCGCATGATAACGTGACGGAATCCGCTCACGTTATCACACTCCAGAAGGTATGCGCATATCTGGCAAGTTTCAGTTTCTTTAGAAACTCCCGATGTGATTTTTGCCCCATGCTCTTATGACCTTGACTTTGGCCAACATATCATAAGTCACATGTCAAGTTCTACCCGTCATTCTCCAGGTTAATTTGAGCCCACCCGTACATACCCTTGACTTTGGCCAAAATAGTAGTACGATTGCCCTAAACCAACGCATCTATCTATGCTGCATATGAATACCCAATAGCTACCAATCACTGTGTCTTGACTTTGGCCAACATACACAGCTTGAATACTATTGACCACCCATATGAAACGACGGAGGGCTACGAATGGTTTCTGGCGAAAACCTTTAACGTAATGAACTTGATATCGTTGAAGGAACGGATAGCTTTTTTAAAAATATAGTGACGAAAACCTTTGCTAAAGAGGTCACTCCCGGTGAAGGGATCTCGGCTCTTTCCCCGTAGAATGAGGTGCAGGATATTCCAACTGAATACCACGATGCAAAGAAAAAGCAATCGGCTATAGTGAAGTTATTGCCCTGACGCAAACTTCTGTCCAAGGGGTCACTCCCGGTGAAGGGATCTCGGCCCTTGCCTCGTCGACTGAGGAGCAGGATATTCCAACTGAATACCACTGTGCAAAACAAAAGTGAACGTCCTTGCAATAATAGCTTTTTGAAAAATGTTCCAACAACATCAGATTAGGTTTGTTTTAACTTGCATTGATCTGAATCAACGCAATCCCATCAATTGATCACACTACAAAGAACGAAAATATACTGATGTACGTATATGCCATCCGCATTCGCCACTGTGTCCCGTCATTACCTATTAGGTTAGCTAACTAACGACAGAGCGGGGACTGGACTAGCGCGGATGCAAAACATATACAACATCTACTAGTATATATCAATATATAATATTTCGCTTAAGGCGTGATAAAAATGCAACATCACAGAAATGTACAGTATCACAGAACAATACAGATACCTGGGATCCCCGGGTTTCACAGAGCCGCTGAAACCCGACGTTCCCCTGGTCGTGTGGATAGCCCGTGCAATAAAATCCTAGACCCCTACGGGCGCGGCAAGTTACCCGCCAAAACCTGAAGCGAGGCAGCCCCTTTCAGCACCGTGAATGGACCACCCAGCACTTCACGGAATCCGGTAACTTGGGCACCCCTCCTGGGTCAACCTGTACTCCCTACGAGTGCAGCGAATAGCCCGCCAATTCTAGAGTGAAGCCCCTTCCGTCTCAATGCCATGAGATGCAGGCTCGTTGCCCTCTAGAATCCGACTATCCGTGTACCCCTCCGCGGGGTAATCCTAGTACAGAAAGTAAAATATACATACAACGGGTACATCGACCGCAACCTGGTCGTGCCCCAAAAGAATAATACAAACAGGCAGTGACGGCAGTCCACATGTCGGACGCTCGCCCCGCAATATCAAATGTACATAATACAACAAAAACGTACTAGCATTGCATCCAGGCTATCCCCCACGACCGATCCGCAATATCACAGCAATACACAGAACATCAACGTGAATGTCACGTTCGCAAATCCGTCTAACCGGGCTATAGCAGTTAGACTGGATTTACCGATCAAGTGACATTCACGGTTGCAGATATAATTTAAATACTGTGAACTAATGTGTTTAAAATTTTCCGATCGATCAAATTTACCAAGTGGGCCCCAAAGCACTACTGTAGCACATAAAGAAATTCTGGGCCCAAAATGAATGTTCCAAAAACCATATTTTCAAGTCAGGAGGCCTCTATAAAAAATTGGTGCACTGAACAGTTTAAACAGTGGCGGAACCGCGGCCCAAGCATGGGTTTGGCCACGGTTCCGCGGTGAGATAATGAGATCGTGCGACCAAATTTTTACAGGAGGCTTATACTTCCCTAAACTTCATTCTGCAACTACCTGAAAAATTTTTGGAGCCAAAAAAAAATTCGACAGAAACTGATGCTATTGAAAACGCGGATTTTGGAAATTTTTTTGTTCGATCGGAAATGTAAACACATTAGACAAAGCTAGACTAGGTTAATGGCTAGGCTCTGATACCACTGTAAGTGCACGGCGGCGCCCCGGCCGTCAATCCGACGCCGGAATGCGGAAGCGATGATTTACTTTAAATTTTCAAACCGGCACCACCGCGCACTAAAACCCGGATCGGGCCATTAAACTAGTCCTAACTAACTACAAGATGGAAAGAGAGATATACCGAGTGATCCGAGTCCTCCGGTCTTCTCGTCGTCATCCCGATCTCCCAGTGGAATCTCCGATCTCCACCTCGTCGCCGGAAGGGCACCACGTCGCCGGCTTCTTTTACGGGCTCCCGCCTCTGGTCCGAGGCAACTTGGGCACGAAGTTGGTGAGTTGACGTACCCAAGGTTTGCTGTAGAATAGTGTAGTGAGCTGTGTCTCATTTGGGGTAGTGGATGTTGCCATATGGTGGAGGTAATGAGATGTGGAATTTTGTAAATGAACTTGGGGATTTTTCAACCATCAAGAGAGCTAAAAATCCCCACACCAAAAAAAATTGGGCAGCCCCAAAAATGGCCGGCCTCACATGATCAAGGGAGAGAGAGGAGTGAGCCAAGTGAGGGAAAAAATAATGCAAGGGAATAATGATAATCATGTAGTAAAATGATCACAAACTCAAACCCACACTCCATCAACCATCACCCTTCATCATCATCAACTATCATGACTCTAAAAGTCAAGCCATCATGGTCAAAAGAAGTCAAATGATGGTGCAACCATCATGAAGCAAGGATATGCAAATAACACCCTCCACAAATGCTTATTTGCACAAATGCAAATAAGCCCTCCTCCACCAATTTTCGGCCAATGAAAGATACAAACGAAAATGGCCGAAACGGAAAACAAACTGGCAACTCCAGAAAACTGATCCCGTAATAAATTACAGGAAAACCCCGCTACTGTGCATACGCACCCGCATTTGTATTCTGACCGAAATACAAATGCAATGAGATAAAATCTACACTGTACAATACTAGGATCCGGCTTAAACCAAAGCCTGCTAGTATTAACCATCCGATCCTGATCCGTGCAATGCCGCACGTATCTGATCGAACCCTGCCATATCTCCATACGGCCTCTACAGCGTTTCGCCCGAAAACTTGAGCAACTGAATGTGGGGGACTCTAAAGACTCGTCAATACTATGGCTGTGGATTTAACCACTAGCACGTCAGAGGTATAAGCCATACGTGATGGGCCACCAGCTATTGAACAAAAGGGACGTCGATGAGCGAACTCATCCTGACACCCTACTGAGCCTGTCAGTGACAATATCCGTACAGTTCGGTCCGTTCGTCTATGAGCATCGCATGGCGGGCCTAGGGGGTTGGTAAAAGTCAGACCCCCAAAAGCGGTACAAGTCGTGTCAGAGATCAGCCCAGAACACCCTGAGATACTACTGGAATACCTACTAATAAATCTCCTGCCTTGGCCAAGGAATTTTCATGTTCTGGCTCTCCTAAACACAGCGCGACCTCACCCCCAATACCGGGAGAGACGAACCCCTGAAGATCCGCTCACTGCCTCCATGTGGCTCGGGACTGTACCCAACTAAAACCTGTTTGCACGTCTCCTTTGAGCGTGGTAGGGTAGTAATCAAAGTATAGTGGGAACTCACACGAGACAAATGACGATCCTCAGGTCGATGAACTAACCTGTACACATGTCACCAGGGAACTGCTATCTGACGTCAGGTATAAGACCAACTAGCATGTTCCCGGCGAGTCCTGTCCGGTGTACTCATAACCCAATGAGCACCTGTATACATCTTAGGTGAACCAACTGACACCAGTGGCTTGTGAGACCGGCCACCGCCCCTCGTCGGGGTCTCGACTGTATACACTAGTCTACTCTGGAATATCGATGCCCTGTCTCGAAACTCCCACGACTAGGGACCTTTTAAGGATGTGCTTATAGACTACCAGCTCTCACGTATATGATTGCCCTCATACTGCTGGTAGTCAAGCAAGAATCCTAGGGGCTCTATCAACGTGTAATAGCGACCTGTCGGGTCACCTAAAGCAGTACACGATGATAAAGGTAAACCAGATAGCATACTATCATCTCGAGTAAGACAGTCCTACCGGGATAGGTCCTCCCTCAATCATTGCAATCACGTGCCTGTGATCCAATAATTGACTCTGAGGGCACTATCTCCAACACTTCATGTTCACGTCTTTACTCTTTTGATACTGTTACATATTCATTATTAGTACTCGAGTTACCATTGTACTGATATATATGTATATCTATCGTGTCGCTCTGACGACCTGAGTATGCATGCTCAGAGTGGGAAGTGGATCTAGTCTGGACCAGGACCTGACGTACCTCGAGGATATCACGGACATTTTGATCAGCTACCCAGAGCTATATTCTCTTGATCTCCATCTAGTTAGTTCTTTTGTATTTGTTTTGATTTATTTACTGCACTTCTCATTACCTGTGCATTGATTACTGATTACCATGTAAAGTTAGAAGCCGAAGTGTGACTACGGAGGGATATTTCCTCGACCGTAAGAGCATGGCTGGTCTTGTCAACCCCTCGTATTCCGTATTTTGGGAAGCGGGGCGTGACATAATTTTGAGAGAATTTTTGCTAAAATTTCAGAATGGTGAAGAGGTAGGGCATTGGGTGGTATTTATAGTAGAGAATTAGGGTTTGGGAATTAAAATTTTGGATTAAAATACTTTAAAAAGATGTCAAATAGTGAAATGAAAGGTCTCTGTTTAATTGCAAGGAAATCAAACCGTGCAAAAGAGTTAAGGGGAGTCGAAGGGGTGTGTGCGCAAAGCATGGAGCCAATTGGAGCATTCTGGACCATCGGCGCCGGCCTATATGGGAGAATGGGTGGTCGAGATTCGTGCCACGTGCGTATATCTGTATTTACTCTATTTTGCGCATATTTGATTTTTCTGAAACTTTTCATTTCCCCGTATATTGCATGTGCAACTCTTGGGCTTCCAAAAATTAAAAAGAAAAATCAGAAAAAATAATTGTGTCTGATGGGAATCGAACACACAGGTTATGTCACAACAGTGTAAAGGTTTTACCAGTGAACTACAAATTGTTTCTTTCTTTTATTAAACAAATCTAATTTATAACTCTTATACAGGCTGTAATACCCTTTTCTGTACAATAATAAGAAATTTTTGTACAGTGATTTCTGAGTCGTTACAATTTCCCTGTTAGTAAGATTCGTCGGCGGGTCGTTGTTGTTCGACAGAGGATTCACTGAACTTGAATCCCTCTTTGATGCAGCGGAATCACCTTCGTTGAGAGGTGCTTCATTTGGGTTTTGGTTATCATTGCTATCATTCATCTTCTCCGACCACTTGGTTTTTCGCTGCGTAGTCTTCTTTGCTATTGATAGATGCTGGAAATCAGATCTTTGCTGGTACCAGATCGGGTCTGTACCATACAATAGCAGGGTCCCAATAGGCTTGTCAAAAAGGCGTTCGGTCCAAAACCGGATCTGCACTAAAGACAAACAAATCAGTGTGAAAACTGTCTTACTCGACAAATGGGCTGTCGTTAGAGAAAGGGGAGAACGTTCTTTTTAATAATAATAATAATTGACCCTTTGGTTTCATGGATAAAATTGATAAACAGCATAACAAACATAATAGTCATCCAGCTATCATATTATTGATAAAATTTGGGTTACAATTACATGTGATTTGCCGATGATAATAAACTCTCAAACCCTTACACATGATCTCGTCTTGAAGACTGAGTGTAAGAGCAGGGATAAATATCTAAATCTTTTACACCACAAGCCTCAAGCCGAATTATGATGCATCGGCTACACCGCTTAGTTTGCTCTCAATACTCGAGCGCAGGAATGGATGTCGAAATCACTTGATTGTTTATTACCAGGCCGAGCAGGAGTCGATCGCCTCACCTAGACTGAGACCAATCTCAGAATCACAACACAAGGGCAGGGATGGACGTCTAAATACCTTGTGCTATGACCACCAAGCTTGACTCGGTTGGAGGCCGAGATCGGTTCTATTAAAGAGTAGGGATGAACATCTGAACTTCTCATAGCCATGGTAATAGCCCTGATCTGGCCATCGGTGTTCTCAACCATACCCCAATTAGCGCTATATGAGTACTGGCGTGCCGATATGAGGGCCGAGGGACGTTCCTTCATCTTCTTGGTTTGATTCCTGTAGATCTAAATGAACGTGGGGGCATATCTGATCGAGAAGGGTTGGTCGTCGCAAGTCTCGATAGGGCCTCCATGAAGATGGCGTTAGTCGCCGGGATTAAGGTATTTTAATTTTGATAAGGTGGTTGTGAAGCCCTAGAATTAGGATAGTTGATAATTGGTTGATTGAGAGAGAACTCCTATTTTCGCAAAAAAACTCTTTGCTTTTATAGTCTTCTAACCCTAGCTTAAACTTGGCCTTCAAGTAACATGTTCTTTGATTTCCTCTCCTTTGTTAAGATTTTGGATAAATCTTTCCCTTAGATAATTGATATTGCTTATATCTTTTTCTGCCGGCTCTCAATAGAAAATAAATTTGAGTATCTTCCATTAATCATATTTTGAGCCGATTACGGCTTGCTTGGTGCTTAAGTTTCACAACTACTGATTTCTGATCGACTATAAATCTATTCATGAGATCCCCCATTCAAATCTTTTACATTTCTTTTAATATTCTCGGGTTGATTCTTTAAGCACTGATCGTGGCCAAAGCTGTTTGGGCCAAGCTATCCTTTTTTTTGCTTTATTTGGCCTGTCTGACCGAATATTACTTTTTTGGTGCACACGAGTTACCCATTTTTCTTCTTTTTATGGGTACCGAGAAGAAATGTCCCAACAAGAACGACATAAATGGAAGAGAAAGGACAAGGCACCACAACATAAGAAGGCCCCCTTCACAGGTCCACATGCATTTTTTGAATACTAACACTCTCTTTATGCATACTAAATTCCACGCATATTACATATAGGATGACATAAAAATAGGAACTAAAACACAAAATAGGAGCACAAGAAAATCAAATCAACATCCTCCACCACAAAGTTCAAAGCAAGGATGACAAGTAGCTACTATAAATTAAGGACCAAGGAGTGAATCACGGAATCTGCAGCCTACCCATTTGACTTGCTTGACCTCTTTGAAGGAAGGGACCAACACAAAAGGAAATTTCCCAGAAGCTATCAGCAATTTTATAGAGATATATACATTAACACAAAAATCTGAACTTTAAGATTTCAACGATAGAATCTTGACCCACTTCTGCTTTATTATGAAAGAAGAGAATGCCACCATATCAAGAAATAGCATCTTAAAATTAATAATACACAGTTTATTGTTAGGTCACGAACAACATCCTCTTGACACCTATAGAGGTATTGATTTTTTCTTTTTCCTTTTTTTCGGCCAAACACTGATTCCAATGACATGCGAATCACAAGTCTTTCAAAATAAAATATTTTAGCTTTTCCTTTTCGCATAGGACGTACAAAAGGTTAGGATTTCGAAAAACAACCCCAAAAATTGATAGTTACAAAACAAGCGCCAAAGGATTTTATATATTTGACGAAATAGATAGACCACTGTAGTTAAAACTAGCTACTAACATCATTAGAACTAGCAGCCAGGAGGTGTAAAATTACATTTTACCCCTCTAACAAGTAATTTATTGCTTTAAAATAACCCAGCTTGTTCTCCTCATGGGTAAGTTTCTTCTCCTCAAGCGGAGCTCCAATCAACAGTAGTTTTAGACGCAAGCTAACATTTCATCAATCTAGGGTGTTCGGTCGGATGAGAGGGCTTGTGGAGTTACACTTAAAGCTGGAAGAAACTTCCAAAGGCAGATTGTACAGATACTTCGGTAACAAATTTGGCTTGAGTTGGAGTTTTAAAGTATTGCGCGGAAGAGTAGAGTAGAATAAAATGAGGAAAAATTTGGTTTATTGAGTCAATAATAATATCATCTGGTTATGGTTAACTCCAACTCAAGATCCAAGACGGTTAAAGTAATAGAGGAAAGTATTTACTCAAGGGAGAATCTATGCTAATTTTTTTCATAATTATCAATATCTTGGTATTTATGATTTTTCAAAAGCCCTGTTCTTTGTGGGGTCCCATACCATGATAGCCCCAACATTTCAATGGCTGGTAGCTGGGTACAAATCTACGAGGCCCACAATCAACGTGGGACCATTTTGATTTCCTTCTCTCATGGGATGTAATGAAAAAAGGACAGGAAAGGATATAACAGAATTGGATTTGAGACGCAATCGAATAAAACAGTAGCCTTTGAAAAGGAGGGACAAGACAGAAGAGATCAGTTTGGTTTGTGATTGTGCACAAGATAGCGTTTGGAGAGTCCTTGTCCTTTGGACCTTCTGTGATTCCCTCTTCCGAATGTCATGAATTCAATTTGCAGACTTTTTTGGGCTGGGCTGAACTAGATTGGAGACTAGCTACCAGAACGGGTGTTAAAAAATCTTGAAGCTCGAATCAGGATCGATGCGGTAACAAATCGTTCAATCCCGTTAGTTAATGAGCCGAGCTTGAACATGAATCAAAACCCGATAAAATAAACTTGCATGTTCAAACTTGGCTCCTCAGGGGCTCGTATGGGCACGCTAATCTAGTTACCTGCAAGAGACCAGGTGTGAAAGAACAAAATGGAGCAAAACAAAAATGATTAATAGCTATAGGCCAAGGGCCTGCTTGGGAATGAAGTTTTGTTTTCTAAACTGCAGTTTCGTAAAGTTAGGAAACCTTAACTCCAAAATATCAATTTTGACATGTTTGACAACAATTTTGAAGCTGACATAACTATAGTTATCTCTGCTCTAAACTTGAGATAACTGCAGATATCTAAATTCCAATCCGGCCAAAATTTTATAAACTCCATTTTTGAAGTTAGTGTCTTGCAAATCACAAATTGCTTCTCTTAAAACTCCATTTAAAAAATAAACCACAGTTTTTCCATCTCCATATCCAAAGACGGGCCAAGTGTGAAAGCACAACATGGAAAAAACAAAAACCATTAATATCACGCGGAAGTAGATACAGGTCACACACGATTAATCACGTTTCTTCATATTAGAAGACAAATATGGGAAAATAAAAATAAATATAAAACAAATTTTCTTGAAAGACTTTTCATGGTTTACTTTTCATTCTGTCATGCAACTGAATTTTTTTATAGTCTAACTATTTTGCTTAAACATGCAAAAAGATATCATCAAAAAATAAGGTGATTGGAAAGAACACTCGTCAGTCCATCACAAGATGCATTTACTGACTGCATCATAAAGAGGGAAATAGGGAAAATAGAATAGATTGCTAAATAATACCCTAATCTTTCGTCTACTTTATATTTATATATCTTATTATTATTTCACTGCACTTTTATACCTCAAAATACAAAGTTGCATGAACATAACCGACTCGAATATTCTAACGGTTAGTTAACAGAGGGAACAAACTATCAACGGTTTGTACTTTAAGGTATATAATGTTAGTTGTATGTATGCCCTAGAGGCCATTATTGTACATATGATGTATATTATAGTGGATGTTTGGACATATATAGAGAGGACTTTCTTGCTCGACATGATAGTATACTATCTGGTTGCTCTTTATCTTAACATGTATACTTGTCTCTTACTGTCTTATGGTTACATGTTGGTAAAACCCTTAGGATGTGTACTTGACTACCAGGATTATGATGCAGATCATACTAGTGGGGCCATGGTAGTCCATAAATTCATCCTTTAATGTTCCTAGTTGTGGGTGTATTGAGACAGGGCATCGATATACCAGAGTAGACTAGCATATATGCTTCTCGACTCATGAGATGGGCGATAGATGATCCCATATCCATTAGTGTTTGACATCAGAGATGGTATACGGGTGCTTAGTGGAGACTGGATACACTGGACGGACTCGCCGAGAACTCCCAGATGGTATTATACCTCACGTCAGATGGCAGTTCTCTGGTGACACTGGTACAGGTTAGTCTGTAAACCCGAGATCGTCATAGAGTCTTGTGTGATTCCTACCGTGCTTTAATTTCCACCTTACCACGTTCAAGAGGACGTGCAAAACGGTGGTTTTTGGATGCAGTCCCGAGTCACATGGAGGCAATGAGCGATAGGAAGGGTTTCGTCTTTCCCGGTATTGGGGGTTGATGTTGCGCTGTGCTCGATTGGCCATAACAGGGAAGTCCCTGGCCAGGGCTGTTTTAGAGATTTACTGGTAAGTGTTATCAGTAGTTTCTCGACCCATTATGAGCCTCGCATTGGCATGACTTATCGGTTATTGGGGTCTGACGTTTACCACCCCTAGACTGGATATGCGACATATCAGACGAGGAGACCGGACTGTATGGTAGTGTTACTGACAGGCTTTACAGGAGCTAGAGCGGGCTTGCTTGTTGATTTTCTGATCGCTCAATACCCGGGTAGCCGTTACGTCCAGTTAGTAGCGCTGACGGCTTGTGGGTGCTTGATGTGATCATCACCTACTGCCGGCGTATTGACGAGTTTTTAGAGTCCTACATAGAGGTTTTTCTGGCTCAGGCAAAAAAAAATTAGGAGCACATATGTGATATGTGCGGGACCGAGAATAATGCGAGTATGTGATACCGTATTCTATTCTCGCGATATTTGTATCGGATGGTTATATGTGATATAGCCGGGTTATCGAATCAAGTGTTGATTCGATAAGTTGGTACATTTAATATTAGTCGGTTATATGAGATATAGCCGGATTATTAAATCAAGTGTTGATTTGATAATTTAGTGTATAATTGTATATTTGATATACTAGTTTACATTAACTAATATTAGCTCACTTAAGCATTTATTATTCTCACATGTGCACACTTAATATATATGTGATATATAATAATTGTGTTTTATTATTGTATCATGGTTGTTGATACACACTATATGGGTGTATGAGACTTACACCATACTAATTATAATGTTGGGTTTTAGTATTTAAAGTAATTCCAAATTAGTGGATTATTAGCCAAATAAATGAAGCTTGTAGAAGCTTGTGAATGCTTTGACTAACTCCACTAGTTTTGTTTTACTTAAGATATTTATTAACCTAACCATTGTAATTAAGCCATGGTTATGTCTCTACATGAGTTAGTATATGATACAAACTCACCCATGGTTATTTCTCTCACCTCATTAGTTCATTCTCATTTTCTTTTGCCCATCTTCTTCTTCCTTGAGCAAAAAAAACTTTCTAGGGTTTTCTAAAGAGAGAAAATATTGTGAGAAAAATAAAACTAAAGTGAGCCCACTTTCTACTTCTTCATCCTCTACTAGATTAGCACTTTAGCATAGGGTGTTTACTTCACTAATCTCTCATTAGTGAAGTAGTAGCTTGAGTTAGTGTCTCCTCGACGTAGATCATCTTCGGCCTCGAAAACTTCAAGCAAGATCGTTCTTTTCGCCTTGAGAAGCCATGCAAGAGTCTGGGAGTTCCATGATCGCAGCGAAGGGACCACTACAAGGAGCTAATGAAGTGAAGGACCGGTCTACAAACGTTGTATTCCGTTATCACTTAGATGTAAAGTAATTTACATGTTGTTTCGTATGATTCTCTAGTTATCGATTCTAGTTTAGGGTTCTTTAAAACGGCAAAATTTTGAAAATGGTATGGACGATGCCTCCCGAAACATTGCTGTCGTTCATAGGAACCCTACATATAAATGCAGCGAAAAAACAATAAGATATATAAATGCAAAGTAGATGAAATATTGGGGTGTTATTTAGCAATTAACCCAAATTCTAGTTAGGATTGGTTAGATTCATAATCAAGTGATTCAACTCTGGGTATAAAAATACCAATCCGGGATGGGTGCTATTTTGAAAGGATGGTATTGGTGTTATTGTTGATCCAACGGTGGCTAATATGATCAAATAGGAAGGCCCATGGTCTTATGATCTTGATGCGTGGCTAGGATTCTAAAATAGCACCAAAGAATAGCACCCACTACTCTTGATGGATCTCTGGATCTCCTTCGGATGTTATCTTCCGTTGATCTGCTATGAGCGCTGATGGACGGCTGAGATTGAGTTGGAGGGTTGACTCCTGAAGCGTGTGGATCTCAATGGGTTTGGTGTGGTTGAGGCCGAACTACCTACAAAGAAGTCCTGGGGTGGTTGGGCCACCGAGGACCCTCCGACGATCAAGTTAGACGGGATATTTTGGCAGAGGAATGGCCTATTGGAGGGAAAATGGCTTACCTGAATTGTCTGAGAGAGGGGTTTATATAGCAGCGGCAATAGGCAGGCGGGTGCGAGATTCACGCCGGCCGTTACTCCCCTAGCGTTATGCCCGCGTGATAGGCGGGATCCCGCATTAATAACGAGACATGCTCGTTAATAGAGGATCGTGATGGCGTAGAACTCGGGATCGTAGGCGACGAATATCTCGCGCATGGTAAGATTCGCGGAGCCGTAGCGGAGGCGTCTGTGATCAGCACTGTGGGTCAGTCGGTGAGACTGAGGAAGATGAGTTCGGCGGGAGGCTCGGGCACGAGCGGGAGGCCGAGGCATCTTGGTTCTGTAATAGCTCGGAGGCGAGCCGGGGGGTGGTCTGGAAGGCCACTGAAGGTCGGGATGATCCTCGGGCCGGAGGCCCGAGGTGTGATCCCAGCTGAAGCTCTTGATCCTTTCTTGTAGGTTCTGGGACACATCATCTGCAACGTGTCAGCATCTGGAGAGTCACTGATATCGAGCATCATCATTATCCCTCCACTCTCGTCTCGACCCATTCCTGGGTCAGGTCGAGAGTGGTCTGACCGATCACCCGGGATGAGCTCTCACTCGAAGATATCGTCAGCGCACATTCCCGGACAAAGAGCAGTGTTTTCTTGATGACGTCAGCGGATCAGGGGAGAGATCTCGCATTAGAGAGGAAGCGCCGGATCGTGTGTACGTTCGTCGAAGCGACAGCCCATGTGTCTGGCGCTGGTTGGATGACGAGACGTGCCGCAGGCGTTCCCGCGCCCCGTGGGACGCACCCAATATGAGGGCGACAGGTGGAACATTGTCGGCCGTTGGTTGGAAACGTTGTTTTGGCGAGAGGTGATCGAAGCCATAGGATGCGTACGCCGGCAGCTATAAATAGAGGTGGGATCCTCATCAGGGCTCATACTTCTTCATAATTTCCTCATCCCTAGTCGTGTTAGCTTGACGCTTTTCTCCTCAGGTCGGATTCATTGCGTTTGATTCCCGAGGACACCTCCCTTTGATCAGGTTAGATGTCTTCTTTCGAGGATTCTGTAGATGTAGTCCGGGTAGAGTCTAAGGAGTCTTCTGAAGCTTCCTCTTCCACATCTTCCTCTTCCTCCTCTGAGTCGGGGTCCCTCTAGGGAGTTAGGGTTAGTCATGCTCTCCGGGGTCGTGCGACGGGGGTGGTCCCCAGAGCGCAAGTCATGGGTGTTCATAGTGTGTCATCCACGCTAAGGCACGCGGATGAGCTCACCACCATCCGGGCTCATTTCCATATTCCTCCCGGCTATTCGTTTCGTCTGGCCGAGGAGAGGGAGAGGG
Organism: Agapanthus africanus; assembly: GCA_030015575.1. Lineage (NCBI taxonomy): Eukaryota > Viridiplantae > Streptophyta > Magnoliopsida > Asparagales > Amaryllidaceae > Agapanthus > Agapanthus africanus. The sequence continues at coordinate 153,443,630 of CM057350.1, forward strand.
CAGACCAGGTACGGGGCAAGGAGATTGCCTTGTACCTAGAAGCCTTTTGGGCCGGGATACGCCTGCCCTTCTCCTCTGAGGTGAGCGCAGCGTTGAACTGTTTTGAATTAGCCTCGGGCCAGTTAGTGCCGAACTCTTGGAGGATTCTCCTTGAGTTCCTGGTCTGGTTGAAATTACGTTCGATCCCTTTCTGCTGGAGTCTTCTGGTTTTATCTCTCTGTTACAAAAACCACCCTGGCGCTCGCAGGGACAAGCCGAGCTGGGTATACATTTTTTGTAGGAAACAACAGGGGGACGCTGCCGGGTTGGGGGTCGTCGTAGTACCTTCTTCCATTCATGAATGGAAGAAGAAGTTTTTGTTTGTTGGACCGCACAAGGGTGAGGATTGGCATGTGCCCACCCAGTGGCATGGGTCCACCTGTCCATGGATGAGTCGGTCGAATGATCCCGACGCGGTGGTGGTGTCGGAGTAGGAGCCCATCCCCCGGGCAGATGTGCTGCTGTCTGAGCGGGCCCTCAGTTGGGCCGGGCTCAGCCCCGCCCAGTTCACGGGTAAGTCAGGAGTTTTCAGGCAACCACTTTAGACTTGTGTATTCTTTTACTTTTCTGGTATTGCTGACTCCTCTGTATTTTGTCTTATGCAGAACCCATGGACCTAGGCAAATTTCGGATGGCCCTGGTTGACACGAAGAAGGGGAAGAAGGACGGAGGTGCCGGCCCTTCTCGCCCGTCGTCGGCTCTGGCTCCACCACCGGTCGCTCCATCCAGGCGCCCAAGCGTGCCCCGAGCCCCCGAGTCCAGTCGTGCGCCGAGAGGAAAGCATGCTCGGGAGCAAGAGCCCCGGGCTCCCGAGGTGGGAGGCGAGACCGGTTCTCTCGCGCCGCTCCTCAAGAGGTTTTATAGGACGGCGCCCGGCTCCCTGGCCTCCCCGATTCTCATGGACGATGGGGAGCTTCGCTTCAAGGTGCCCTTGGGGCTTTCCGTCGCCGACAGCCTGCTCTCGGAGATGGAAAGGTCGGCCGGGGGCAGAATCCCTCAGGGTACCCTCCGGGCCCAAATGGCGGCCATAGCCCAAGAGGCCGTGCATGTTAGTGTTCGCACCCTACTTAGTTCTTCATTCAGCATTTTTGTTTGCGTGATTGGATGCCTCCCTTTCGTTTTTAACCCTCTTTCTTTTCTTCAGGTTTTCTAGCACGTCGCCCTCGTCGTCAACATGGAGGACGAGGAGATAGCCCTGGCGATGCGGGCCGCGGACGAGTTCTCCTCGCGGGAGGAGAGCTCAAGGCTAGAGCTGGAGGCGGCGATGGAGAGGGTCGCCGCCCTTGAAGACCGGGTGGCGACCGGAATCGGGAGATCGCCAGGTGCCGAGAGGCCGCCCGAGCCGCCGAGGCCCAGTTGGAAGACTCCCAGGTGCTCTTCGCCACCTTGAAGAAGACGGTAAACACCCTCCGAAGGGTGGATGAGGCGGCGAAGGAGGGGACGAGGTGTGCTGAGCTTCGGGCGTCGAAGGCTGAGCTTCTGGCGTCGAAGGTGGTGGAGAGATACAAAAAGTTGGACCAGTTCTACGCCGACCTTGCTGGAGCCGCCGCTGTCATTTGGCACGATACCCTCGACGCCGTCAAGGCCCAGATGCCGGAGTTCCCTAACGGCAAGCTCCGGGAGGAATACCCTCTCGAGGATGACGCGCAGAGGAATGTCCCTGGGAACACTGCAGGGGAAGAGTCCCCCGGTAAGAGCGTGGGGGATAAGTCGGTCACCCCGGTTACCGGCACCGAGGTTCTCACCATGGGTGCCGACCCTGAAGATGCCGCCCCGGTGGTCGCAGTGGACACGCGGCTCATCGAGGTTCTCCCCGGCCCTGAGGCCTGAACTTCTTCACCTCCTTATTTTCTTTGCGCCAAAATTTTGTAAGCCTCCGAGCGTTTTTGTAGGGCTGGGGAGCCCAAAATATCTCTGTAAAGACTTCTAATTTTTATGAATAGAAAGTCCATTTTGCAGCGTTCTTTTGTTTGTGGTAAACATTTTTATTTGCGCAGTACTGTATTCATGTTAGGTCGGTTTTTCGTCTAGCGATTGCACGTCGAGTTGAGAGTTGAAGTTGACCATTTGTTAAGTGTGCAAAGACTGGTGAAAGGTCGGTATCTCCATTGCCCCGAAGTCGAGGTGGAGATCTCTTAGACGAGAACAGACCGAGCAGGGTAGCTACGCGGTGGCCTCTTAGCGACGGCTTTTATCTCCGGCGTCGCTGGGTAGGAAATTACCAGCCAAGGATGGACCGAGCAGGTAGCTACTCGGTGGCCTGTTGATGAGGGCTTTGAACCTTGGCGTCGTGGGGTAAGAAATTACCAGCCAAGGATGGACCGAGCAGGGTAGCTGCTCGGTGGCCTCTTGATGAGGCTTTGATCTTTAGTGCGGGAGGGCATTGGGAGGTTTACTAAGGATGGACCGAGCAGGTTTGCTGCCCGGTGACCTCTTGATGAGGGCTTTGATCCTTAGCGCAGGAGGGCATTGGGAGGCCTGCTAAGGATGGACTGAGCAAGGTTTCTGCTCGGTGGCCTATTGGTGAGGGCTTTGATCCTTGGCGAGGGCTTTGATCCTTGGCGTCGGCGGGTAAGATATTACTAGCCAAGGATGGACCGAGCAGGGTTGCTGCCCGGTTACCTCTTGGTGAGGGCTTTGATCCTTAGCACGGGAGGGCATTGGGAGGCCTGCTAAGGATGGACTGAGCAGGTTTACTGCTCGGTGGCCTCTTGGTGAGGTCTTTGATCCTTGGCGTCGGTAGGTAAGATATTACGACTGTCCCAATTTGAACCCTATCCGTACATACCCCTGACTTTGGTCAAATGATAATACGACTGTCCCAAACTAACTCATCTATCTATGCAACAAATGAATACCCAGCAGCTACCAAACACTATGCCTTGAGTTTGGCCAAAATACATAGCTTGAATACTATTGAATACCCAAATGAAATGACGGAGGGCTATGAATGGTTTTGGCGAAACCGTGAACGTAGTGAACTTGATAAAACCGAAGGAACCTGATAGCTTTTTAAAAGGAGTGGTTAAAGCTCCGCAATTTAAAAATATCTCCTGTTTAAAATTAACCGAGTGGTTTCTTTTAAATTGTTCCAACGATTAAACTTTTGGTTTATTTTCTTTGCATTAATAATAATGCGTCCCATCATTAACCTATCATTGCAGAAAACAACAAAAATACAATGTCCTCTTATGCCATCCGCATTCGCCTCTGGGTCCCGTCATCACCCGTTAGGTTACTTAACTAACGACAGAGCGGGGGCTGGGCTAGCGCGGGTGTAAAACATAAGTGACGTCTAAATAGCTATCATATATAGATATTGTACATTCGTCTGACGCAATAATAGGCATTCCAGATCTCAGATGAACATTATTGGATATACAAGCAATCCGTGTTTGCTTTGAGCCTGCAACAAAAAACGGATTACACAGTTGTGATGAATAGCCATTACCCCACCCTAGACCCCTACGGGTACGGTAAACTACCCGCCAAGTATCCGAAGTGAAGCGGTCTCCCTCAACAAAGTGAGTAGGCCACTAAATACTTCAAAGTACCCGGTAGTTTATGCACCCCACCTTGGGTCTGTCCTAGGAGCAAAAAACAGTAAAATGAAATAATACAACGGTGGCTACAACCGCAACCTGGATGTGCCCCGCAAAATAATATTACAACATATTACATTTACATTGAATGAATTAAAATAATAACCCATTACAAAACCCCGGCTAATCATCACAACAGTCCAATACAGTTCATAATCACAAACAGTTAAAACTATTACAGAAATGTGCAACCTCCTGCCAACCGACATACTAGCAGTTAGGGAAGGTTTACTAACACATTATACAAACACGGATATAATCAAATTAGCAAATATCGTATAATTTCGATCGAGCAAACATATCAGATTCTACTCCAAAAACTTCTCTGTGCACCTGAGACCTGAGCAGAAAATAAACATTCTAGAAAATACAAAAATATCACAAAAGAATAACTGGAGCAAACTGGGTTGAATCGGTCCCAACTCGGCCGCGGATCCGCGGCGGATCGGTAGGATCGGCCGCGGTTCCACGGTCGTATGGCCGATTCACATACCCATTTTTCTCCAGTGTTCTTATAATTCTCTGTAGATTATTCTGCAGCAACCTGAAAAATTTTTAGAGCCCGTTTTAAAATCGACAGAAACTATGTGATATCGATGTGTTTTCCGGTTCGTTTTGCGTTCGAAATTCATAAGACTTTGCTAATGAGTTAATTATTGTTTAGCGAGGCTCTGATACCACTGTAAGTCGATGTACTAGACCCCACGACTTGCGGGGAGGCGGAAATTTAAAAACGATCCTTGTTCTATGCAATAACATCGACTAACCGCAAGAATCGGTGCTAAACGATAACTAACAAAAGACATAGGAGTTCTAAACTACTATGTGATGTGATTATACCTAATGAACCGTGTCCTTCGTCTTTTCGTTTGGTACCTCCTCCTCGGCCTTCTCCAAGTAGTAGACGATCCACCCGAGAGCTATACTTCAAGCTTCACCTCAAACTAGAGGTAACTAGATTTCTTAAAGTGCTAATCTAAGTAACCTAGGTGATATAGAGTTGGGTTATAGATTAAGTAGTCTAATCTAATTCTTGATCTCAACACATGAGAAGGGAGGATTAGGGTTTGAAGAGAGAGAGCTTGAGGAGAGAGAAGGTGAGCATGAGAATGAGAATGAGATAATGATGTATCATGATATATATGAAGCATTATCATTTATCCAATAAATAGAAAATAGGATTTAACAACCATGCTTCATAAATACAAATGGGTGATTCATCTCCATGAGTCATTAAGCATTTATGATGCATTAATGACATGGATGAATCACACAAATGACTCACTAATCTCATTTAATGCATATGCCACCTAAATCCCCACGTCACCATCTTCTAGAAGCTTCTCGTGAAATTACGAGAACGCCCCTCCTATCCGTGAAAACACGGAAAAAATTTAGACTGTATAAATCCAATATCCCGATACTAGAATCTGGCTTAAACCAAAGCCGACTAGTAAAAACTGTCCGAAAGTCGTACGTGCGTAAACACACGTATGCGTCCGAACCCTTGTCGTAAAACCATACGACCTCTATATCGTTTCTCCTGGAGCAGGGAAACTCTCTGTGTGGGACTTTAATGACTCGACTACTACGCTGGCAGTAGGTTTAATCACAGACCGCAAGCGGCACTAGCTGTACATAATGGTCCCCAGGTAGATGTCGATAAGAAGGCCGATGAGGAAACCCATCCAAACTCCTACTGAGCCTGATGTGACAATCTCCGTACAGTCCGGTCTGTTCTTCTAAGACTATCGCATATCGGGCCTAGGGGACGGCAAGCGTCAGTCCCCTAATAGCGGTATAAGTCGTGTCGGAGTGAAGCCCATTACACCATGAGAAACTACTGGAACCTACCAGCAAATCTCGCTTGCCCTGGCCAGGGACTTTGCGTAATGGCTCTCTGACACAGCGCGATATCAACTCCCAATACCGGGAGAGACGAATCCTGTCTAACCGCCACTGCCTCCAAGTGTTCGGGACTGCACCCAACTGCTATCTGTTTGCACGACTCCTTTGAGCCGTGGTAGGGTAGCAATCTAAGAACAGTGGGACACACTCGAGGCGAAGTAGCAGGGTCAAGTCTGCGGACTATACTGTACTCATGTCACCTGGGAACTGTTTAACTGACGACTGGTATAAAACCCAACCAACAGTTCCCTGCGAGTCCTGTCCGGTGTACTCGTAACCCAACGAGCACCTGTATACTATCTCCAGTACGACGTACTGACGGCTGTGGGACAGACCATCTCCCCAACTGGGATGAGAAGCGTACACACTAGTCTACTCCGGAGTATCGATGCCCTGTCTCGATAATCTTACGACTAGGGACCTGAATAAGGATGTGCTTGTAGACTACCCAGCCCCCACTAGTGTGACTGCCATCACAACGCTGGTAGTCAAGCAAGATCCTAAGAGCTCTATCAATACGTATACTCACATATTAAGATAGAAAAACCAAGTAGCATACTACCATGTTTAGAAAGACTGTTATATACATGTGAATATCCCAAGCTTCCATTAAGTAATATACAAACTAGTATGATACAATAATGGCCCCTAGGGCATATACACTAACAGTAGTGGGAGAAACGAGCGACTGTTGGATTCTTAGGGGCGCTGTGGGGCTATAAAAAGGAGGGCGTGTTGATCACTCCTTTTTCATCCCCAAAACATAAAAATGGACATTTTCCCTTTCACCATCCCCGAGATGATCTCCTTCGAAGACATGTACCTATACGACCAGCTTTGCTCCGAGGAGATCTAGCAGGCGGTGATCCGGCGGGTTGAGGATCATATCGGCCGCCTGCTCCCTCGGCGATCGCCCCTTCTTCAGTTGCTCATGTACTCCATCTGGAGGGCATCGCCGGGGCTGCACAACCCCTTGTCCGAACAGCTGAAGGACGAAGCGGTTGGGAAGCTGAGGTCGCTGTGTTGTCTCGGCCTGATCTCAATGAGTCGGCGGGATCGCTCGGTGGCACTCATCCTCGAGTGTTACCAATTGAGGTATCTCGTTGATGGGTGCTCGCCCGTGGAGCTTTACGGCCCGTCCATGGCCACAAGGGTTCGCGGACAGCATCAGAGGCAGAGGTCCGAGGCGGCAAGGGCTTGGCTGGTGGAGATTTTCTCAGAGTACCATGAGGAATACTTCTTGCAACCCCTTCCCCCGCTACTGTAATTTTTTATTTTTCATTTTTCTATGTAAGGCCGAGGAGCCCATAGTACCTTTTTGAATCAATAAAATTCTTCTTTCTGCAATGCTATATCGTGTCTTTCTTGTTGTTTTAAAAAAGGACTTAGAAGAATTTACATCGCTTCGTTGAGGAACACAAGTAGTGGCCTGCTAAGGATAGACCGAGCAGGGTAGCTGCTCGGTGGATCCGGAGGTTCAGCTCGATCCTCCCTGGTTCATGAACATTAGGGGGTGACCGTCGCAGGCAGCACGTGCCACGCATGCTTGGGGAGGCGTAACGCTTCGGGGAGCCGCGTAACTCTTTCCACGTGGCGGCTCGGTATTGGATTAATCTTGGCAGATCCTAGGATTCACGCGCAAATCTGGGCCCTCAAGGATTCTGTTTTAGGTTATAAAAAGAAAAGGAGATGACAGCTTCTTCGTCATCGCTTTTTGGTATGACTGGGCATATGTATTCGATCGAAGAGATCATTACCTTCGACGACGTTTCCTTGTACGACCAATCCCTGGCCAAGGATGGGTACCGGGGAGTGGTAAAGTGCCTCGAGGATCACGTCGGCCGGCTCTTCCCTCGACGGTCGTCCTTACTTCAGTTGCTGATGTTCGCAATTTGGAGAAAGCCCCTCGTGGAATTCCTGAGAGAAGGTACGCTCCCGGAAGACCTCAAAGAAGATGTTACTCTTGTTGTTGGCCGTATAAGATGAAGCCAGCTTACTCAAGGCGTCGGCTTAGGCGTTAAGCTGTCTGGGGATATGCTCCACCTGGACTTCGTCGAAGCCCTTTCGCAGCCTTCTTACCTCGGCCATACACTTCACCATCAGAGGCTCCCGTGCCTCGAATCGGCCGGTCACTTGGCCAACGATTAGGGTGGAGTCGCTGCGGATCCGAATCGTTTTCAGCCCCAGTCCAGAGGCTATGCGTAGTCCGGCCAGCAAGGCCTTGTATTCCGCCGCGTTATTTGAGGCCTTGAACCCGAGCTTCAGAGAATACTCCATTTCTGCCTCGTTCGGGCCTCGAATGATGAGGCCCGCACCACAGCCTTCCTCGGTCGAGGACCCATTGACGTAAAGAATCCAATCAGGGATAGAGTCGGGTTTCCCATCAACCGAGGGTTGAGCTGCGGGGGCCAGCGTTGACTCCGGCTCCTTGTTGGGGATGGTGCACTCGACGATAAAATCGACCAGGGCTTGTGCTTTGATGGCCTGCCTCGGGCGGTATTTTATGTCGAACTGGGACAGCTCCCACCTCCACTTCTCCAAGCGGACAAAGGACTCGGGGGAGGCGAGGATAGCCCCCAAAGGCCGCTCGGTAAGAACGAGGATAGTGTGTGACTGGAAATAGTGCCGCAGTTTCCTTGGGGCCATGATAAGTGCTAAGACGATCTTCTCTATGGATGGGTACCTTGTTTCTGCGTCCTTGAAGACATGGCTCACATAATATACCGGCTTCTAGACTCTGTCGACCTCTCGGACGAGCACTAAGCCTGCGGCTTGATCGGATACCGCTAGATATAGCGATAGCTCGTCCCCCTCAACTGTCGGGTGAGCAGCGGTGGAGTTGCCAAGTGTCTCTTTAATTGGTCAAAAGCGGTCTGGCACTCCTCCGACCACTCGAACCTTGGAATCTTCCTTAGAGCCTTGAAGAACGGGAGGCACTTCTCCCCATACCTCGACATGAAACGGCTCAAAGCGGCTATCCGCCTTGTCAGCCGCATGATTTCGATGTTATTCTTGGGCGTGGCCATATTGAGGATGACATTGATTTTCTCCGGGTTAGCTTCGATCCCACGGTGGGTGACCATGAAACCAAGGAACTTTCCGCCGGTGACCCCAAATGTGCACTTGGCGGGGTTCAATTTCATCTTGTATTTGCGGAGGACGTCGAAGGCCTCGCCTGGATCCTTGGCGTGCTCGTCTGATGAGATCGATTTGACGAGCATGTCGTCGATGTAAACTTCTATGTTCCTGCCGATCTGCGGCTTGAAAATGTGATTGACCAAGCGTTGGTACGTGGCTCCGGCGTTTTTGAGGCCGAAAGGCATTACCTTGTAGCAGTATACCCCCTGGTCCGTTGTGAATGCGGTGAGATCCTCGTCTGCCGGATTCATACGGATCTGGTTGTAGCCGGAGAAGGCGTCCATGAAGCTAAGTAGTTCATGGCCTGCCAAGCTGTCGATGAGCTGGTCTATCTGAGGGAGGGATAGTTGTCTTTCGGGCTGGTCTTGTTGAGGTCGGTGAAGTCGACGCACATGCGCCACTTCTCGCTTGATTTTTTGACCATGACCACGTTGGCCAACCTTTCTGAGTAAGGCACGTTCCGAATGAAGTTGGCGGTGAGGAGCATGTCCACCTCGTCCGTGATCGACTTTTGTTTGATCGAGGCAAAGCTTCGCTTTTTCTGCCGGACGGGTCGGGCCGTAGGGTCTACCTCGAGCTTGTAAGATATAATTTTGGGTCGATCCCCGGCATGTCGGCAAGTACCCAGGCGAACACGTAGGAGTTGTTCCTGAGGAAATGAACCAGGTCGTCTCGCTGAGTCCCCGTCAGAAGCGACCCGATCTGAACGGTTCGTTCGTCGTCCCCTTCTACGATGGGGACCTCTGTCAGTGGCTCCACCGGGGTCCCTCAGACCTCTTTTTACTAATATCGAGTGTCCAGAGAACCCTTGATGTCACCCTCGCCCTCAACATCGTTGTTTGGACGCTCAGACGTAGATGTTACGGTGAAGCATACCTTTGCGGTTCGTTGGTCTCCGTAGGCCCGAACTATCCAGCCTTGGTCGAGCGGGAATTTCATCGCCAGGTGGTAAGTGGATATCTTGGCCCTCAGGGAGTTTAGCGTCGGGCGACCAAGGAGAATGTTTTAGGCCGATGGGATCCTCGCGACGATGAATTCCACAGGCACGGTGCGCGTACGGCCAGCTTCCCCGATGTTAAATTGAAGAGTGATTACCCCTTCCGTCGGGATGGAGTGATTAGTGAACCCTGACAGGACGTGGATGGTCGGCCTTAGGTCCGACGGGGTGAGTCCCATACGCAGGAAGCAGTCATAGAATAGAATGTCTGCCGAGCTCAGAGTCGACCAGTATCCTCTGCACCTCGTAGCGATGGACCCGAGCTATGATCACCAGCGGATCGTTGTGGGGAAGGGACATACCGTGGAGGTCCTCGTTGTTAAAAACGATTGGCTCGGCCGCCCTGGCCTTCTTCCTTAGGTGGTTGTCAGTCCCCTCGATCGATGAGGGGTGCTGAGCCTCGTCGGTATTCGCCGTACCCCCTGATATGGTCATGATTTGGCTGATTGTCAATTCGTCGGGAGGGGGACGTTGTTCTGGCTCACGGTTAGCTTGCCGCTTGCCCCGCAAGTACGTTGCCAAGTGCCCCGAGTGGATTAGCTCCTCGATGTCGTCTCGGAGCTGCTTGCAGTTCTCCGTGAAGTGGCCCTGCGACCTGTGGATGCCGCAGTAGGGGCCCTGGGTGTGCTTTGCCGCCCTGTTCGAGACTGGGGGGGTTTGAAGAACCTCTCGCCCTTAGCCTCCTCCAGCAGTACCGTCTGGGAGACGTTGAGCGGGGTGTACTCTTGAAACTTCGGGGAGTAGGGCTTCGGCCGCTCAATCTTCTTTTTCTCTTCCCGGGGCCTTTTCTTATGATCAGCTTGTTAAATCCGGGGAATATTGGCGTTCACCTCGGATTCAAGCTGGATCTTACGTTCGGTCCAGGCCTTTACCTCGGCCATGGTCTTAGGTTGCGCTAATGCAAAGGAGCGTAGCCACTCCTTGTGCCTAAGACCCGACCTGAGGGTCGTAATGACCATCTCGTCCCGGTGTTCTGGGACCTCGAGGAGGGCGTTGTAGAAGCGGGTGACGTACCCTTTGAAGGTTTCTTTGTCTCCGCTCTTTATTGTGAAGAGATGGTCGACGGTCTGCTTCTGTCGTCTGTTCCAGACAAAGTGGCCGAGGAATTGGATGGCCAGCTCATCGAAGGTTGAGATTGAGCGTGGCGCGAGTCCTCGGAACCAGTCTCGTCCGGAGCGGATGAGAGTGGCCGGGAAAGCGTGGCATTAGGCGGTGTCAGAACGGTCCTGGAAACTCATCTCGGCTGTGAACGCGTCCAAATGGTCCTTCGAGTCGGACTTCCCGTCGAAGAGTGAGACTTTCGAGGGCTTGTTCCGGGAAGAGACGTGGATGGCGAGTTGATCTTTGGTGAAGGGCTTCATGAGCGAGTCGGCGGCGTATTTAACCCCGTCACTTGAATGGCGACTTTCCCGATTCATGCATTCGATCTTCTTTTCGAGGGCGTCGAGTCGGCCGTGATATCCCGATGATTCGGCATATTCTGATTTTTGGCCTCTGCTACCGGAGACCTCTGCATAGCTATGGCTCCGATTCCGTTCGATGAGCTTCCTCAGATCCCCTAGCGAGGTCATCTTCGAGCTGCCGTGATGAGTCCCGTGCACGCGATCCCGTCGGGGGAGGGGGTGCCGGTCATGCCTGGGCGCGGGCGAGATGATCGACACATCCTCGGGAGGGACATGGGCGTGATGGGGCTTGGGGAGAGGTGCTCTGGAATAAGACCTCGAAGTTAGGCTATGAGGTGCCCACCGGGTCATTGAATATGTCAGTCCGGAGGACCTGCGGCTGTCGGAGACAGTGAGGCGTTGATCGGTCGTGCCAACACGGGTGGAGTCTTCTCTCCCTCTGTGGGGGTCCTGCTCCCGAGGTGGGGGAGCGGCGACCTGGGGAGCTAGCCCGGTTGTTTGGACACGGACGAGTGCATCTACGACGGACGTGAGTCGATCTATCCGTGCGGATAGGGCGTGAATAGCGTTCGGGGGAGGAGGAGGGGATTCTCTCTCGCTTCCGCTGCGGGGAGGACGACGGCTGGTGCTTGGATCGTCGCGGTGACCGCTCTCCATGAAGTCGAGATCGGAAGATGAACTTTTGGTTGAGTGGAACTATTCTTCCCACAGACGGCGCCAACTGATAGAGCTCTGGATCTCCTTCAGATGTTATCTTCCGTTGATCTTCTACGAGCGCTGATGGACAGCTGAGATTGAGTTGGAGGGTTAATTCCTGAAGCGTGTGGATCTCAATGGGTTTAGTGTGGTTGAGGCCGAACTACTTGCAAAGAAGTCCCGGGGTGGTTGTGCCACCGAGAACCCTCCGACGATCAAGTTAGACGGGATATTTTGGCAGAGTAACGGCCTATTGGAGTGAAAATGACTTACCTGAATCGTCTGAGAGAAGGATTTATATAGCGGCGGCAATGGGCAGGCGGGCGCGAGATTCACGCTGGCCGTTACGCCCCTGGCGTCACGCCCGCGTGATAAGCGGGATCCCACATTAATGATGAGACATGCTCGTTAATGGAGGATTGTGATGGCGTGGAACGCGGGATCGTGGGCGGCGGATATTTCGTGCATGGCGAGGTTCGTGGAGCCATGGCGGAGGAGCCTATGATCAGCGCCGTGGGTCGGTCGGTGAGACCGATAAAGATGAGCTCGGCGGGAGGCTCGGGCACGAGCGGGAGGCTGAAGCATCTTGGTTCTGTAATAGCTCGGAGGCAAGCCGAGGGGTGGTCTGGAAGGCCACCGAGGTCGGGATGATCCTCGGGCCTCCGGCCCGAGGTGTGATCCCAGCTGAAGCTCTTGATCCTTTCTTGTAGGTTCTGGGACACGTCATCTGCAACATGTCAGTATCTAGAGAGTCACTGATATCGAGCATCATCAACCCTAAATCCAAAATATACCCTTGACTGCCATGAATTTTCACCAAACCACCATAAAGTTATTTTACTAAAGTAAAGTACCTTTAGCACTATTTTGAGAGTAGTTAAGTGAAACAGAATCCCTTAAAAACCACAATTTAAAGTAGTTTACTGATAGAAACCTCTAGGTAGTCTAGCGTAAAACCACAATTGTTAAGGTATTTTGGTGTAATTTACCTTTCAATTCCACATGCAACAGCATAGACCTTGAGAAGACTCTCCTCTACGCCCCCCCGCCCCCCCCCCCCCCCCCCCCTCCCAAAAAAAAAACTCTCTAATTAGCCAAAAATAAAGGATGATTATAACGAAGAAAATGCTTCCTACTTAAAGCCATTTGTCCAGAACATATAACTAACCCCTATGCTAATTACATGAGCTCTCCAGCACTTTTTCAGTTGATTGCATAGATATAAACTCATCAAAATCGAGACATTGGGCGAGTGCAAAAAACTTTGAGATGCTCAGAACGCACAGCATTACGATTCTTATATGCATACAAACTCATTTCTGCTCGGTTTATTCGGACGAATGCTTCAACATATACCCTACCCAATTTGTCCAAAAATGGTTACGAGAGAATACATGAACTTGGGTAACCCATAACATGAGTTACCAAACAGAAGGAACTAAATTATCAGTATCATCAGCAGTAAGGATCACCTCTTCCCCTTCCTCATTCTTTTATATATATATATGATTCTTCCATTTTAGTCTGTTCTTGATTGGCCAGGACGGGAGGAGAGGATGATGCCAACAATAAGGCCATACAAGGCCTGTGTTTCGACAAAGATGAGAATGAGAATCATTCCCACATATAGTTTCGGCTACTGCACATTGGCTCTGAAATTAAAAAAGAAAGCTCGGCACAGTTACTATAGTTTCTATGGTTAATGCAGCTGGATGAGAAAAGATTGTAAAGAAGATGGAGCAAGAGATGAAGATGCGGAAAACCCCGTATAACAAAAGATCAACTTTCCAATTTTCATGAACCAAAAGCTGAGTACTATCACCTGCATACATAGATTATGTGCTAATAGAATGGTATATAACAGTTCTAATAAAGCAATTTAGCCATAGATAGGAACAATGGTGTAATGTTGTGGAAAGCGCAGCGAGGCGACATTTAGAGGGTTTTATCGGCAAAAAGCGCCAAGAGGTTTTAAATAATAAATAAAATACTATTATGGAAAAGTTAGATACATATAAACATTGAAATACTCAAGAGAGAGAGAGAGAGAAGAAACACAAGATATGGTTTTCCTATTGTGATCTATGCAGTTTATATGCAATAATAGGATTATAATGAATATATATAAGACACCATTAGTGAAAGTAGTGGGATTCATTTTGTTCTATCATTAAATAAGATAATTTGTAAATTTTATAAAAGAAGGTCTTTATCCTATTATAACCAGCTAAAAAACAGGTTTAAGTGCGCCTGCAAGCACATAAAAGCGGGCTAAAGTAGGGTTTCATGCCACCAAAGCATCAATCTCAAAGTGTCTTATACTGGCGTTTTATGCGAAAACGAAACGCTTCGTGACCATTTAAGTGAGCGAAGCTATTGCGGGGCTTTATGGGGCTTTTTACAACAAATTTCAAAATTACATAGTTAAGCATGCTTGTATGAGAAGGGTATTCGGATGACTTCCTAAGAAAATATCTACTCCACGAGCTGTAACAACATTGATATTGCCCTGATAAACGACGATCACATTAACACGCTGAGTGATGAAGGTCTGAATCTCCCTCAGATATTGTCCTCCATCGATCTGGCTATGAGTGGTAACGAGCGGTTGAAATTGAGTACGAGAATTGTTGTGTGGATCTCAATGGGTTGTTGGATATTGTTGATGCCGAGCTGCCTGCAAGGGAAGTCCTGGGTTAGAAACCACCATAGGACCCTCCGACGATCAAGTTAGTACCGTGGAATAAGAGCAGGATAGCGGCGTATCAGAATGAGTTTCTGAGTTGTCTAAAAAAAAGGGTTTATATAATGGTCACATGAAGCGAGCCGGCGCGAGATCCTTGCCGTTCGTTACACCCCTGCGTTATGCCCTCGTTGATGGCGGGATCCGTCCATTAATGGCGGGATACGCTCATTAATAGAAGGACGTGCCAGCGTGGGACGCGGAACATGAGGTGGCGGATATCTCGTTTTAGCGAGATACGCGGAGTCGTAGAGGGGACGCTTGAGCACCGCGCTCTCGGTTAGTCGGGGAAGCCGAGAAAGCTCAGCCGTGCAACAGCTCAGAGACGAGCTGGGAGACCGAGGAAGCTCAGCCCTGCAACAGCTCGGAGACGAGCAAAGGGGGTGTAAGTTCGGCTGTTGGATGGCTTAAGGGTGTAAGTTCGGAGATGAAGCCCCGAGGAAAGTCCCCAAGGCGCCACACTGATTCTACCTCCGCAGCCCCCAGGAGCCTAGTGGGCTTACGTGAACGACACGCCATCTGCTACGTGTCGTAATCTGGGGAATTCCCGTTCATGAGCCCTATCACTGGCCCTCCACTTTCGCCCTGACTTATTTGTGGGTCAGGGTCGAGAGTGTTAAGCCCGGTTTTTAACGGTTCAGTCTAGGATTCCCGGGCTGCCTGACGACGGTGGGACATTTGGCGGCTGCTACTCTCGGTTGACTAGGCCCATGTGGCAGGTCACGGAACGCCTTGATTACCGCGCGTATCTTTGGTGACGTCAGCAGATCGGTGAAATGATTGCGCTTTAAAAGCGTGGGCACCATTTCGCTCGACCGTCAGTTTAGCTACGTGCCACGTGCTTAACATTGGTTGGCGGAGCACGAGAGGCTGTCTCCGACTTCTGCCGCGAAGGGGTGTTTCCAATGGCTAATCGCCACGTGGAGTCTCGACGGCCGCTAGGTGCGACGCTTCATTTTGGCGAGAGTCGATTTAGGCCGTAGGATGTCCCCTTTAGAGTGTATAAATAGGAGGGGGCCATCGCAGGGCCGACACTTTGCCTTAGTTGTCTTTCGTCGTTTGATGATTGCTCGGCGCACCTCCGCTTAGGTCCGATCTTCCGCTAAATTTCCTCGGTAAACTCTTTCCTTGAATCAGGTTAGATGACTTCTTCCGAGGTATCTGTGGATGTAGTAGGGATAGAGTCGGGCGATGAGGCCTCAATTTCTGGGGCTGAGCCCAGTTGGTCTTCCTCCTTTTCGGCTTCAAATAGCCGAGAGAGTTCTTCTTCATCTACGTCTTCAGTGTCAGGCCCGCCCTCCAGGAATATTGTCGCCCTTGTCTCTCGCCGTCGAGCAGTGAAAAGGGCTCCCAAGGTGTGCATCGGGAATACCCGCGATGCGCCCTCAGTCTTGAATTGTTTGGACGAGCTTTTCGACATCCGGGCTCAATTCCATATCCCCTCTGGCTATTCACTTCGTCTGGCCAAAGAGGGTGAGCGGGCAGACCAGGTGCAGGGCAAAGAGATTGCTCTGTATCTAGAAGCATTCCGGGCAGGGATGCGTCTGCCCTTCTCGTCTGAGGTTTATGCTGTGCTCTATTGTTTCCGTCTTATCCCGGGCCAGCTAGTGCCGAACTCGTGGAGGATCCTCCTCGGATTTCTGGTCCGGTTAAAAATTGATCGGATCCCCTTCGATTTGAGCCTCCTCTTGTCTTTTCTTTGCAATAAAAATCATCCTGGTACCAGTAAGGAAAAGCCGAGCTGGGTGTATCTCTCGTTTAAAAAATGTAAGGGTAGGACGGTTGGGTCAAGGGTAGTGGTCGTCCCTTCTTCCATCCATGAATGGAAGGAGAAGTTCGTATTCGTCGATCCACCGGAGGGTGAGGATTGGCCTGTGCCCACCTAGTGGCATAGGGCCGATTGCCCGAGGGTGAGGCAGTCGAACGCCCCCGAGGCGAGGGTGGTGTCCCAGTAGGAACCGATCCAGCGGGCTGATGTCCTTCTCCCCGAGCAGGTACTGAGCTGGGCTGGACTCAGTCCCTCTCGTTTTTTGGTTAAGTTAAGGCTTTTGCTGGTCTGTTTAGACTTCACCAAAATTCTATTGTCGTATCTACGTCGCTAACCTTTTTCTTGTGTTTTTCTCGTAGAGCCTATGTATCAATAAAAAATTATGGCCGCCGTGGCTGCCAAGGCCAAGGGAAGCAAGATCGGTGGCACAAGCTCGTCCTGACCAGGTCCAAGCGCGACTCCTAAGAAAACTCATCTGGCCAGGGCTTCCACAGCGCCCCCTGTCCCGGAGGAACATCGTGGAGGAGGACAAAAGCATATGCATGACCCAGCGCCTCGTGCTAGGGCGGAGGTGACTTCCCCCGCCGAATCCCCCCTTAAGAGACAGAAGCGGGTGATTTCTCATCCCCCCCGGCCGGGATCGAAGTGCAGGAGGGTGACTTCTGGATCGAGGTGCCCTCGGGGCTATCTGTGGCTGACAGCTTGCTGGCGAACATGGAGAAGGCGGCTGGGGATAAGATTCTCCAGGGCACCATGAAGGCCCAAGTTGCCGCTATAGCTCAGGAGGCGGTTCAGGTCGGTAGCTTTTCCCAAAATATTTTTTAAAGGTTATTTTCTCGGTTTCAGCTTCTTAACACAGTTCAAGTTTTCTTCAGGTTCTCCAGCACTGCGCTCTCCTCGCCGCTATAGAGTCCGAGGAGGTTGCCCCGGCGATAAAGAAGGCGGGCGAATCTTCCTAGCGAGAAGAAAAGCTTCTCCTTTAGCTGCAGCAGTCAGAAGAAAAGGTGGCCCTCCTTGACTCACGATTGGTCGCCAGAGCCTGACAGTTTCCAAGCTGAAGGAGTCCCATCGGCTCCTAATTGAATCCAACCTGTCTATTCAGGCCCAGATGGAGGAGGCAAACGGGCTCTTCGACGCCATGAAAAGGTCGAGGGACGCCTTCAAAAAGGACGTTTGGGCGGTTTGCGAGGCAGTGAAACGCGTGGAAAGCAGGGCGGAGGGGGCCGTGGATGCGTACAAGGCATACGATTAGTCTTATGTCGACCTCGCTAACTCCGCAGCCGTTGGGTGGCACAATGCCCTCTACTCCGTCAAGGAAACTATGCCCAAGTTCGACGACCATGAGCTCTGCGCAAAATATCCCCTCACCGAGGAAGCGCCACACGGGGGAGCGCTGAGCAGGTCAGGGAAGGCGAGGCGGCTGGCGGAATCGCTGAGCCTGAAGTCGCCATTGTCGTCACCGGTGGAGGCGGAGAGCAAGGTGGGGTGACAGCCGAGAAGGCAGTCTGAGCTATCCTTCCTTCTCATTTTTTTTTTATAGAATTTTGTAAGCTTTCGGGCATTTTTGCAAGGCTGAGGAACCCACAATACCTTGTATATAATTTTGAACGTAAATAAAGTATATATATTTTTTGGTTCAAGTGTTTCTGTCCAGCAAGTACATTTAGCTCGCAAGCCTTTTTATCTCGCAAGTATTTTTAGCTCGCAAGCCTTTTTAACTCGCAAGTATTAGGCGGGCGTGACGTAAAAGCTAGCAAAAGGCTAGGCACAGGTAGACCAGTGTCCATCCTTTTCCCAGAGTCGAGGTGACGATCATGTATCGAGTATAAATCGAACGATAGCCAAGTGTAGGAAGACCGGAGTCCTTCCTTTCCCCGGAGCCGAGGTGTAGATTGTGCGTCGAGTATGAATCGAGCGATAACCAAGTGATAATAGGTCGGTGCCCCTTGATTCCTTCTTGGATGAGCCGAGCAGGACATAACTCGGCCGCCTTTTGGCCCGTGTTTTGGACCCATGCCTTCGTAGGGTAGGAAGCTGCCCGTCGTGGATGGACCGAGTAGGAACCTGCTCGGCGGCCTCACGATGAGGGCTTTGGATCCACTTCTTCGTAGGGAAGGAAGCTACCCGTCGTGGATGGACCGAGCAGGAATCTGCTCGGCGGCCTCATGATGAGGGCTTTGGATCCACTTTTTCGTAGGGCAGGAAGCTACCCATCGTGGATGGACCGAGCAGGAATCTTCTCGGCGGCCTCGCGATGAAGGCTTTGGATCCACTTCTTCGTAGGGCAGAAAGGTACCCGTCGTGGATGGACCGAGCAGGAATCTGCTCGGCGGCCTCGCGGTGAGGGCTTTGGATCCACTTTTTCGTAGGGCAGGAACCTACCCGTTGTAGATTGACCGAGCAGGAATCTACTCGGTGGCCTCATGATGAGGGCTTTGGATCCACTTCTTCGTAGGGCAGTAAGCTACTCGACTGCCTCTGGTCGAAGGCTTTCTGATTTCTATAGTTTCTTCTTGGGACGTCGTTCAACCTTACATGACCGGTAAAGGAGGGAATGTTGACCGTCACGGACGACACGTGGCAATACTATATCGGGAAAGTGCGATATTCCGTGATTTGCGTTGTTGCACGAGTAGATCTTGGTCCTGGAAAGATATTTGTTGAGGCTATAAGTACCGAAGGTTTGGTCTCACCTTCGAATTCTCATATCAGTTTCTTCCTAGTCTTGTGTTTCCCGAAGATGAATGGCCGCGCATATACCATCAGGGAGATCATTTCTCAGGATGACGTGTGTTTTTATAATCTCGATCATTCCAAAGAGACGTACGAGGCGGTGATAGGCCGCTTGGAGGGCCACTGTGGGTGGTTACTTCCCCGGTGATCTCCTCTCCTTCAAGTGCTAATCTACGCGATATGGAGGACTTTCCTGGGTCTGTACTGTTGGATATGTATGCCCTAGAGGCCATTATTGTATAGTACTAGTTTGTATAATACATTTTGGAAGCTTGAGATATATACACGGATATACGACAGTCTTGCTCGATATAGTAGTATGCTACTTGGTTTGTATCTATCTTAATATGTGTATATGTTTCTTTTAACATATCGCTAATATATATTGATGGAGACCTTAGGATCATTGTTTGACTACCGGCGTTGTGATGGTGATCACACTAGTGGAGGCTGGGTAGTCTATAAGCACATCCTTATACAGGTTCCTAGTTGTAGGATTATCGAGACAGGGCATCGATACTCCAGAGTAGACTGGTGCATACGCTTCTCATCCCAGCAGGGGAGATGGTCTGTCCCTCAGCCATCAGTACGTTGTACTGGAGATAGTATGCATGTGCTTGTTAGGTTACGAGTACACTGGATAGGACTCGTCGGGAACTGTTGGTTGGTATTATACCTATCGTTAGTTAGCAGCTCCCAGGTGACATGAGTACAGCTTAGTCCATTGACTTGACACTGCTACTTCGTCTCAAGTGTGTTCCCACTGTTCTTTGATTGCTACCCTACCACGGCTCTATTGAGTCGTGCAAACAGGTAATAGTTGGGTGCAGTCCCGAAGCACTTGGAGGCAGTGGCGGTTAGACATGATTCGTCTCTCCCGATCTTGGGGGTTGATATTGTACTGTGTCTAGGAGAGCCATTACACAAAGTCCCTGGCCAGGGCAAGTGAGATTTACTGGTAGGCGTTGTAGTAGTTTCTTAGGGTGTTCTGGGCTACACTCTGATACGACTTATACCACTATTAGGGGTCTGACGTTTACCACCCACCTAGGCCCGATATGCGATACTCTTAGACGAACAGACCGGACTGTACGGAGATTGTCACAGATAGGCTCAGTAGAAGTTCGGATGGGTTTTACTCATCGGCCTTCTTATCGACAGATACCTGGGTAGCCGTTACGCACAGCTAGTGCCGCTGACGTACTTGTGGTTAAACCCACTGCCAGAGTACTGTCGAGTCTTTAGAGTCCCACACAGAGAGTTGTTCACCTTTGGACGAAACGATGTAGAGGTCGTATGGTTTTACGACAGGGTTCGTTCACATACGCGTACTTGTGCGTGTTTGGTGTTCGGGCAGTTGATACTAGTGGGCTTTAGTTTAAGCCAGATCCTAGTATTTGATTTTGGGTTCGTTCAGTCTCATTGTATTCATGTTCTTCGAAACACGGATGCGGGTATATGTATAAAATTGACAGAGACAGTGAAGGAGACACCTCATTAGGGTTTTGACCATTGACTTGATTAAAACCATAATGAGATGAAGGAAATTGATTACTAATTTTAATTAGAGATAATTGTGTCATGGTTGTTTAGTTTGACCATTTGACTTGTTGACCATTGTTGACTTAGATATTTTTGTTAAGCAAAAGATATTTTTCTTAGCATTAATGGTGACATGATAATGGTCAAATCAAATGAACCATCACAATTATACCAATTAAAATTATTATTCTTTTTCCTAATATGAGAGCTATCTCTTCATTATTCACACATACATTCTCTCTCATAGCTCTCTCTCCTTCATCCTCTCTCTCAAGCCCTCATCTCTCATGTGTTGAGAACCAAGGGCCATTGAGACCAAACCACTAAAATCCCTCTCTACTCACTCTAGGATTCTTAGTCTAGCACACGAAACACCCTAGTTACTTCGTTGTTGAGGTTGGAGCTCAAGGTAGAGGCCTTCAGGTGGATCTTCTTTGACGTGGAGAAGCCGGTGAGGACGAGCCATCTACAAACACTCCAATGAGCTCACAACAAGGAGAAGGACCACAAGAAGAGAAGGAGTTCAAGCTTGAGGTATAACTTTCTATCATAGTAGATAGAACTCTTTTGTGCTAACTAGGTTTATGCTAAAGATCCGGTTTAGGGTTTATTCTAGTGCCAAGTTTGTTATCGTAGTAAAAAAATTTGTTCCGCGTTTGGCCACGGAAGTTGGCCGGGGCGCTAGTGTAACCCTTCATGTACAACACCCTATCTTCATAGTTGATGGACGAGGTGTATACAATTGACAGAGACAGTGAAGAAGACACCTCATTAGGGTTTTGACAATTGACTTGATTAAAACCATAATGAGATGAAGGAAATTGATTACTAATTTTAATTAGAGATAATTGTGTCATGGTTGTTTAGTTTGACCATTTGATTTGTTGACCGTTGTTGATTTAGATATTTTTGTTAAGCAAAAGATATTTTGTTTAGCATTAATGGTGATATGATAATGGTCAAATCAAATGAACCATCACAATTATACTAATTAAAATTATTATTCTTTTTCCTAATATGAGAGCTATCTCTTCATTATTCACACATACATTCTCTCTCATAGCTCTCTCTCCTTCATCCTCTCTTCCAAGCCCTCATCTCTCATGTGTTGAGAACCAAGGGCCATTGAGACCAAACCACTAAAATCCCTCTCTACTTACTCTAGAGTTCTTAGTCTAGCACACCAAGCACCCTAGTTACTTCGTTGTTGAGGTTGGATCTCAAGGTAGAGGCCTTCCGGTGGATCTTCTTTGACGTGGAGAAGCCGGTGAGGAGGAGCCATCTACAAACACTCCAAGGAGCTCACAACAAAGAGAAGCACCACAAGAAGAGAAGGGTTCAAGCTTGAGGTATAACTTTCTATCATAGTAGATAGAACTCTTTTGTGCTAACTAGGTTTATGGTAAAGATCCGGTTTAGGGTTTATTCTAGCACCAAGTTTGTTATTGTAGTAAAAAAATTTGTTCCGCATTTGGCCACGGAAGTTGGCCGGGGTGCTAATGTAACCCTTTATGGTATCAGAGCCTACCCATAAACTCTACTAGCTAGTTTACACAAGGTTAAAATCTCGATTGAAATTTTTTTCCGAATCACGAATCTATGTTCATGAGCTTGCTGTCGATTTTCAAAGTTCTAAAATTTTTCTGGGTATCTTAGAATTATATGCAGGCAAAACTATAGCTACATAAAAAATTTGGGGGCCAAACTCCAAAATTCCGTCGCGGAAAGTGAGCAAAATGTCGTATTTTTCAGCCCTTCCGCGGCGCTTTTTGGGCTACAGTACCCCAAAAATTTTCTGGGGCTCTAGTTCATGAAAATATGATATTTGTGATATATAGTTTTGGCCCAGCTTTATTTAAGTGCTGGTTTTGCATTTGGGGCCTGTTTGGAAAAGTTTAGTCGATCGAAATTTTAAATGTGTATTTTACAGTACATTCACTTTTTCTGCGACCGGAAATGTCACTCGATCGGTAAAACTCGTCTGATTGCTATATGTTCTTTTAGACGGGTTTAGCGAATGTGATATTCGCGTTGATGTTTTGTGCTTGTGCTGTGATTGTGGTTGGATAGTCGTGATAGATAGCATGTGGTGCAATGTAGTACAGTTTATATTCATTTGTACATTTGTTATTGCGGGACGAGCGCCCGACATGTGGACTGCCGTTTTTGCCGAGTTGTATATTATTTTGGGGCACGACCGGATTGAGGTCGATGTCACCTTTTGTATATATTATTTTCTTTTTCTGTACTAGGATTACCCCGCGGTGGAGTGCACGAATAGCCGGGTTCTAGAAGGCAACAAGCCCGCATCTCATGGCGTTGAGACAGAGGGGGCATCATTCTAGAATTGGCGGGCTATTTGCCGCACTCGTAGGGGTATAGGATGACCTACGGAGGGGCGCCCAAGTTGCCAGATTCCGTGAAGTGCTGGGTGGCCCATTCACTTTACTGAAGAGGGCTGCCTCACTTCTGGGATTGTCGGGTAACTTGCCGTGCTCGTAGGGGTCCAGGTTTTCATTGCACAGGCTATCCACACGACCGGGAACGTCGGGTTTTATTTGCGGCTCAAATGAAACCCGGGGCTCCAAGATTATCCACCATTCCGTATTGTTGGCTGAGATTCTGTGATGTTGATTATTATCATGCCTGGGACGAATGTTGTATATACATATATATATATATATATATATACACACACACACACTAGTAGATGTTGTATATGTTTTGCACCCGCGCTAGTCCAGCCCCCGCTCTGTCGTTAGTTAAGTAACCTAACGGGTGATGACGGGGCCCAGTGGCGAATGCGGATGGCATATACGTACATTTTATTTTCGTTCTTTTCTGGTGTGATAGGTTAATTGATGGAACCGCATTAATTTTGATTAATGCAAGAAAATAAACCTAAAAGATGTTGTTGGAACAATTTTCAAAAAGCTGTTATTGCAAGGACGTTCTCTTTTGTTTTGCACAGAGGTATTCGGTTATGAATATCCAGCACCTCATTCGACGAAGCAAGGGCCGAGATCCCTTCATTGGGAGTGACCCCTTGGACAGAGGTTTGCGTCAGGGTAATAACTTCACTATGTAGGGTTCCTAGGCACTCTCAAGAGGTCTCACAAGGCATCAACCATGCCAATTTCAAAAATTATGGTGCCGAGAAACCCTAGTGTACGGATCGTTAGCTAGATGTCTAGGCGAAAAAGCGAGCTAGTTTACAACTAAACTATGAGATAACGGAAATACAACCTTTGTAGATCCGGTGCTCCACCTCCATAGCTCCGCAACGAAGTCCCCTCGCTGTCCAAATGAGTTCCCGGGCTCTAGCGTTGGCTTCGTCGGAGAAATGGCGAGCTAGGTCGTCGATGTCCATGCCGAAGATGATCTACGTCGAGGCATCGCTAAATCAAGCTCCGACTTCACCAAGTCAAAAAACTTGTGAAGAAAATACACTCTACTACTTGGCAAGAGGTAGAGGATGAAGAAATAGGAAGTGGGTAGACTTTAGAATTGGATTTCTCACTTGTTTCATCAATCCACCATTGATGAAGTCAAGCTTCTTCATGTGAAGAAGAAGAAGAAGAAGATTATATAATTATGATAAGTTAATTCAAAATATAAAATAAATTGAATACTTATCATAATGCAACCATGGTAAAGTGTAGAGACTAAACTAAGGTTAAGTGAATGGTTAAGTTAGGTATGAAGACAAAAATGGTGACTAAGTCAAAGCTTCATGAAGCTTCAACATATATCCAAATAAAGCCACCATTTTTCTTTTCATTATCCAAAAAGAAAATAAATAAATAAATGAATAAATAGATATGAAAATGAAAACCCTAACCATTACATAACCATGGTTTAAACTTTACACAAAACACAAGTTAGCATGCATCATCAAACATGATACATACAAGTGCACAAAAATATATCACATATACAATGTGCACAATCCAAGTGAGAAAATCCATTTAAAGTAAACCAATACTAGTTAATGTAAAGTGATATATCAAATATATAATTATACATTAAATCATTAAATCAACACTTGATTTAACGATCCGGTCATATCGCATATAACCGACTAATATCCAATGTATCGATTTATCGAATCAATCCTTGATTCGATAACTAGGTTATATCGCATACAACCATTCGACACATTCATCGCGAGAATAGAATACGGTATCACATATACGCATTATTCTCGGTCCCGCACATATCTCATATGCGCTCCTATTTCGTTTTGCTTGAGCCAGGAAACCTCTGTGTAGGACTCTAAAGACTCGTCAATACGCCGGCAGCAGGCGATGATCATATCAAACACCCACAAGCCGCAAGCGGTCTGCTAAACGTAACGGCCACCCGGGTATTGAGCGATCTGAAGATCGACGAGCAAGCCCGCTCACACTCCAGTGAATCCAACCAGTAACACTACCGTACAGTCCGGTCTGATCGTCTGATATGTCGCATATCTCGCCTAGGGGTGGTAAACGTCAGACCCCAATAGCTCGATAAGTCGTGTCGATATGAGGTCTATAACTGTTCGAGAAACTACAGGTAACACTTACCAGTAATTCTCAGCAACCCTGGCCAGGGATTTCCTGTTATAGCCAATCGAACACAGCGCAACATCAACTCCCTATACCGGGAGAGACGAATCCCCTCCTATCGCTCATTGCCTCCATGTGACTCGGGACTGTACCCAAAAACCACCGTTTTGCACGCCCTCTTGGACGTGGTAAGATGGAAATCAAAGCACAGTAGGAACCACACAAGACTCTATGACGATCTCGGGTCAACAGACTACTCTGTACCAGTGTCACCAGAGAACTGCCATCTGACGTGAGGTATAATACCATCTGGGAGTTCTCGGCGAGTCCGTCCAGTGTACCCAGTCTCTACTGAGCACCCGTATATCATCTCTGATGTCAAACACCAATGGATATGGGATCATCCATCGCCCATCTGTATGGGTCGAGAAGGTACACGCTAGTCTACTCTGGTATATCGATGCCCCGTCTCGATACACCCTCGACTAGGGACTTTGAAGGATGTACTTATGGACTACCATGTCCCCACTAGTATGATCCGCATCATAGTCCAGGTAGTTAAGTACACATCCTAAGGGCTTTACCAACATGTAATAGAGAGACAATCAGTGTACACGTTAAGGTAAAGTTCAACCAGATAGCATACTATCATGTCGAGCAAGAAAGTCCTCCCTATATACGTCCCAGCATCCACTACAATATACATCCTATGTACAGTAATGGCCTCTAGGGCATACATATAACTAACAATCTCCCACTTGCACTAGGGCCATCTGATAGCAGTGGTTGCAGTATCTCATACTCAACCATGCCATAAAAGTCTCTCTCTGGGAACAGGCCTTTGTGAGTGGATCCGCTGTGTTGTCCTCTGAGTCTATTCTCCTAACCTCGATCTCCCTGGAGATCAACCATCTCCATGATCAAGTGATACTGCCTTAGAATATGTCTGGATCACTGATGGGACCGGCGTTCCTTGGCATAAGCCACAACTCCATTGTCTCAAAATGGTAGGAACGTAGTTCATCTCATGAACCAATATACACCCAAACAGCCTCTTTGGTAGCATCTTAAGTAGCGATGTATCCTGCCTTCATCGTCTAGTATGTCACGGTATCTAGCTTGGAACTCTTCCAACATACCGTCCCTCCACTTAGGGTAAAGACAATACCTGTGACTGACACTCAGTCGTCTTTATCACCCTGGAACCCTTTCAGTGATTCTCCCCAGGATCAATTGATATCATCTCACTACAACTAGTGAGAATCCTAACATCCAATTAAATCTATCTCATAGATCCAAAATCCAGGATTTAGTAGGTATCACTTTGATCCTATATAGAGAATCCTAGTGATAAGCGGAGATTGACCGAGCGTAGCATAAGAAACTCTTTTCTTATCAAGAGTATGTCATCCACGTACTCTACGAGGATCACTACCATACTCCCTACTACCCTTTTGTTTATACAAGGTTCATCTACCATTTTGATGATGTCAAACTCTTTGACTAATTCATCAAAAACAGATGTTCCAACTCCGCGATGCCTGCTTTATCTTATAAAGCATCTTGTACACGTTTCCACTGCTCCCACTGTCTACGAAGCCCTCTGGCTGTGTACTTACAGACGCACTCTTTTAAAATAATATTTAGAAAAGCAGTCATGACACCCAACCACCAGATATCGTAGTTATGGTATGTAGCCGTGACAAGTAGGATCTGGATGGACTTAAGCATAGGTACTAGAAAAGGTTTCATCATTATCCACGCCTGGTCGATGACGAAAACCTTTAACAAGTCTAGCTTTGAAAGTCTCAACTTTTCCATGTACACCAAGTAATCTTCTCAAGATATACTTGCTCCTGATGGGGATTTAACCCTTCAGATATAGCAACCAAAGTCCATACTTTGTTGGTGTATAAGGATTCCATCTCAGATCACTAAGCATCCAGCCATTCTTACAGAGTCCCACTCTTGATGGCCAGCTCGAACTTAGTTGGGTCATCATCTCATGATGCAATCCTTGCTCCCACTGTCACAGACAAACCGAAGTATCTCTCAGGTGGGTGAGGAACCCTACTAGATCGGCGGAGAGGCTGAGGTTCGTTGGTAACTATTGAATCCTTTGGTTCTATCAAATCATCAGCTGCAGATTGTATAGCTGGAACATTTCCAGTTCTACATAACAGACTTTTCCTCGAGCTTGTCCAGATTTTGTTTTTAGACATAGGCTGGTCAACCCCAAATCTTAACTAACTTAAGAAATGGGCTCTTCCCTTTCCATATCACATATGAAGTGGTAGGCACTGATTTGATTCGAACCTTATTCAATAGGTATGCAACTTCCCAAGTGCATAAACCCCAAAAGGAAATAGGTGACTCAGTAATACTCATCATAGAGCACACCATATCATATAGGGTGTGATTGCTCCGCCCCGATATACCATCGTGCCATGGTGTATACGGAGGAGTAATGCTGAGAGAGAATCTCATTCTCCATTGGAATAGTCCAGGATTTCCGTGCTCAAGTATTCTCCTCCTTGATCACATCAAAGGACATAATGCTTATACCCGTATTGGTTCTCTACTTCTAACTTATATTCTGTGAATATCTCAAAAGGTTCGGACTTGTGTTTCAACAAGAACATAGATCTGAATCTTGAGAGATTATCAGAGAATGTAATGAAGTACAAAGAACCAGTTTTGGCATGTGTAGACAGGGGACCTACATACATCAACATGTATCATCCCAAGAGTTCACTAACTCTTTCTCTGTTTCCAATAAACAGAGCTGTGGTCATCTTATCTTTGTGACATGACTGGCGAGTTTCACAAGATGTAAATTCAAACCGATTTAAATATGCATCTAAATGTAACTCCAGCCAGTCGGGTCACATTGATATGACCTAGTCTACAATGCCTCAAGAAGGATTCGTTCATTTCTGAACTCTTCCTCTTGTGTGTGTTCCGTATACTAAGAACCGTGGTTTGATTTAGAACATTAATGCTTTTAGATAACGTGCCTGAGCCGATCAACTTTTGATATAGGAAATGTTCAAAACATTATCCAACAATACAAAATTTTATCATTTCTTTACTGATAAAGAGACTGATATGATTTTGTATATCAGGTTCGGTATCTAATAACATTCGTTCAGAATCAATGTATTGTAATACAGGGTGACAGTGACCAACAGACTTGGCTGCAACACTTGCCCCGTTTTCTGCCTCATGAAACTTATCACCCGATCTCAGTTCTCTACCTATCTGTAGCCCTATGTAACAGATTACATATCTGGGATCCTGATCTGGTATCACATACCCAGGACGTAGAGGATACAGAGAAACAGTTCTTTGTAATGAACACACCCGAAGATGATGCATCAACATGCACTCTCTTCGTTTGGGCGGCACGGGAATTCTGGTAATCCCCAATTTCCTGCTCTGTCTTATAACAATTATAAGTTGGAGCGGGACCAACGTTCCCCAGCTCAGTATAACAAGCGGGTTCGGTCAAATATCCGTATTATTATCTTGATTAAGGCGTGATATGGTCGCTACCTGGAGAGAGAGAGAAGAAAACACTCAGCGTGCGCTCTTGCAAGAATAGATTGGTTATTATTTTATCTAATCAGGATGGCTCCCACTGCTTTTTATCAAATCTTCCTTCAAACCCTAAAAGGAAAGACTAGCCGGGATTAATTACACACTACAAGTTCGCCAATCTTTCAGCCAGGCCAGTGTCGGTACTTTGAGGGAGGTCCCCCGTGCTTTCGCACGAACCTAATTACTGTAAACCTCGTTTTCCCAGAGGCATAACCCCGTTGACACCTTTCTAGACACCTACTTGATCGGCTAATTGTAATGTATAAAATTCTCCCAGGAGTAACTCTTACTCGCAGCGGGTATCGGGATCCAACTATCTCATAGAAGGTATGCAATCTCATTGCAAATTTCAACACTTGAAATTCCCGATAATATTTTGCCCCGAACGATCTATGACCTTGACAAGGTCAACAAACCATAGACCGCAAGTCAAGTTCAACCCGTCATTTCTTGATTGAATCAAATCCACCTGCACGACCCTTGACAAGGTCAACAAGGCCGCACGACTACCCTAACCTAATCTGCATCATATGCATAAGCAGATAAATACTGGTTAGCTACCGCACACTGCGCCTTGACAAGGTCAACAAACGCAGCACGAATACTAAACAGGATTTATCTGAAATGACGGAGGGCTACGACAGGTTTTTCTGAAAACCTATTGCGTAATGAACTTGATATCGTTGTAGGATCGAATGAATTTTGAAATGGAGTGTTTTTGAGGCTTTTCTAGTTTTGCTAAAGGAGTCACTCCCGGTGAAGGGATCGTCGGTCCTTTCCTCGTCGAATGAGGTGCGGGATATATCATATATATCACTGTGCAAAGCAGAACTCTTAAAAGCAATCAAAAGACAAACCGAGTGTGTAGCATCTGCCAGTTATTGCTAAAGGAGTCACTCCCGGTGAAGGGATCTCGGTCCTTTCCTTATCGAATAAGGTGCAGGATATATCATATATACCGCTGTGCAAAGCAAGAACTGTAGCTACCTGTTTTATTTTGAAATTCGATTCTACAACATCTTAGGTTTCTTTTATTTCATTAATCACATTAATGAAGTCCCATCATTTAAGTACCTAAACATCACAGATAAATACGACGTACACTTATGCCATCCGCATTCGCCTCGATGTCCCCTCGTGCACCGTTAGGTTAGGTAACTAACGGCAGAGCGGGGCAGGGCTAGCGCGGGTGAAAAACATAAGTAACGTCTATATAATATATCATATATACTATATACTGTATCTATCACAGAACATCACATGATCACATCACAGATATCGCAGCAGAAGAATCATATGAAATATTGGATATACTAGGACGTCCGTGTTTTCAATACGAGCCAGTATAAAACACGGATTCCACGGTCGCGATGAATAGCCAAACCCACACCCCAAGACCCCTACGAGAGCGGCAAGCAACCCTACCAATTCTAGAGTTAGGAGACCCGGACTCGACTCCTCGAGTTGGTCTCCCACTGGACTCCCGAACCCGGTTACTTGTGCTCCCCTCCTTGGGTCTATCCTAGTGCGGAAAAGTAAATAATATACAAAAGGTGACAACTTCCGCAACCTGGAAGTGCCCCAATAAAAGAATATTACATACAAGTTTTTACATGAATGAAAATGAAAAACACTCATCTCACATAAAAACCCCCGGCTATTCAAACACGACGATCCAATATAACATATCCAGCAACACATAACATCACATGTCATCAACGTAAGTAAATATGTCCATCCCAATTGTCGTTGACATATAGTAACGAAACCGGCGATATCACATATTACACTTACGGTCACAGAAAAGAAAGTGTAAAACTACAACAGTTGGAATCCGCAATCTGCATAGACATCGCATGCCTAATCAAATGAATACCTTAGACATCACATGCCTAACAATTATAAACCCCGCATTTTAGTCTCAAAATCGAAAACACTTTTCAATATCAAGTCGGGTGTCTAGACTAAACTAAGGTTAAGTGAATGGTTAGGTTAGGTATGAAGACAAAAATGGTGACTAAGTCAAAGCTTCATGAAGCTTCAACATATATCCAAATAAAGCCACCATTTTTCTTTTCATTATCCAAAAAGAAAATAAATAAATAAATGAATAAATAGATATGAAAATGAAAACCCTAACCATTACATAACCATGGTTTAAACTTTACACAAAACACAAGTTAGCATGCATCATCAAACATGATACATACAAGTGCACAAAAATATATCACATATACAATGTGCACAATCCAAGTGAGAAAATCCATTTAAAGTAAACCAATACTAGTTAATGTAAAGTGATATATCAAATATATAATTATACATTAAATCATTAAATCAACACTTGATTTAACGATCCGGTCATATCGCATATAACCGACTAATATCCAATGTATCGATTTATCGAATCAATCCTTGATTCGATAACTAGGTTATATCGCATACAACCATTCGACACATTCATCGCGAGAATAGAATACGGTATCACATATACGCATTATTCTCGGTCCCGCACATATCTCATATGCGCTCCTATTTCGTTTCGCTTGAGCCAGGAAACCTCTGTGTAGGACTCTAAAGACTCGTCAATACGCCGGCAGCAGGCGATGATCATATCAAACACCCACAAGCCGCAAGCGGTCTGCTAAACGTAACGGCCACCCGGGTATTGAGCGATCTGAAGATCGACGAGCAAG
Source organism: Agapanthus africanus (assembly GCA_030015575.1). Classification (NCBI taxonomy): domain Eukaryota; kingdom Viridiplantae; phylum Streptophyta; class Magnoliopsida; order Asparagales; family Amaryllidaceae; genus Agapanthus; species Agapanthus africanus. Next base: position 153,475,045 of record CM057350.1, read on the forward strand.
CCCGCTCACACTCCAGTGAATCCAACCAGTAACACTACCGTACAGTCCGGTCTGATCGTCTGATATGTCGCATATCTCGCCTAGGGGTGGTAAACGTCAGACCCCAATAGCTCGATAAGTCGTGTCGATATGAGGTCTATAACTGTTCGAGAAACTACAGGTAACACTTACCAGTAATTCTCAGCAACCCTGGCCAGGGATTTCCTGTTATAGCCAATCGAACACAGCGCAACATCAACTCCCTATACTGGGAGAGACGAATCCCCTCCTATCGCTCATTGCCTCCATGTGACTCGGGACTGTACCCAAAAACCACCGTTTTGCACGCCCTCTTGGACGTGGTAAGATGGAAATCAAAGCACAGTGGGAACCACACAAGACTCTATGACGATCTCGGGTCAACAGACTACTCTGTACCAGTGTCACCAGAGAACTGCCATCTGACGTGAGGTATAATACCATCTGGGAGTTCTCGGCGAGTCCGTCCAGTGTACCCAGTCTCTACTGAGCACCCGTATATCATCTCTGATGTCAAACACCAATGGATATGGGATCATCCATCGCCCATCTGTATGGGTCGAGAAGGTACACGCTAGTCTACTCTGGTATATCGATGCCCCGTCTCGATACACCCTCGACTAGGGACTTTGAAGGATGTACTTATGGACTACCATGTCCCCACTAGTATGATCCGCATCATAGTCCAGGTAGTTAAGTACACATCCTAAGGGCTTTACCAACATGTAATAGAGAGACAATCAGTGTACACGTTAAGGTAAAGTTCAACCAGATAGCATACTATCATGTCGAGCAAGAAAGTCCTCCCTATATACGTCCCAGCATCCACTACAATATACATCCTATGTACAGTAATGGCCTCTAGGGCATACATATAACTAACAATCTCCCACTTGCACTAGGGCCATCTGATAGCAGTGGTTGCAGTATCTCATACTCAACCATGCCATAAAAGTCTCTCTCTGGGAACAGGCCTTTGTGAGTGGATCCGCTGTGTTGTCCTCTGAGTCTATTCTCCTAACCTCGATCTCCCTGGAGATCAACCATCTCCATGATCAAGTGATACTGCCTTAGAATATGTCTGGATCACTGATGGGACCGGCGTTCCTTGGCATAAGCCACAACTCCATTGTCTCACAATGGTAGGAACGTAGTTCATCTCATGAACCAATATACACCCAAACAGCCTCTTTGGTAGCATCTTAAGTAGCGATGTATCCTGCCTTCATCGTCTAGTATGTCACGGTATCTAGCTTGGAACTCTTCCAACATACCGTCCCTCCACTTAGGGTAAAGACAATACCTGTGACTGACACTCAGTCGTCTTTATCACCCTGGAACCCTTTCAGTGATTCTCCCCAGGATCAATTGATATCATCTCACTACAACTAGTGAGAATCCTAACATCCAATTAAATCTATCTCATAGATCCAAAATCCAGGATTTAGTAGGTATCACTTTGATCCTATATGGAGAATCCTAGTGATAAGCGGAGATTGACCGAGCGTAGCATAAGAAACTCTTTTCTTATCAAGAGTATGTCATCCACGTACTCTACGAGGATCACTACCATACTCCCTACTACCCTTTTATTTATACAAGGTTCATCTACCATTTTGATGATGTCAAACTCTTTGACTAATTCATCAAAAACAGATGTTCCAACTCCGCGATGCCTGCTTTATCTTATAAAGCATCTTGTACACGTTTCCGCTGCTCCCACTGTCTACGAAGCCCTCTGGCTGTGTACTTACAGACGCACTCTTTTAAAATAATATTTAGAAAAGCAGTCATGACACCCAACCACCAGATATCGTAGTTATGGTATGTAGCCGTGACAAGTAGGATCTGGATGGACTTAAGCATAGGTACTAGAAAAGGTTTCATCATTATCCACGCCTGGTCGATGACGAAAACCTTTAACAAGTCTAGCTTTGAAAGTCTCAACTTTTCCATGTACACCAAGTAATCTTCTCAAGATATACTTGCTCCTGATGGGGATTTAACCCTTCAGATATAGCAACCAAAGTCCATACTTTGTTGGTGTATAAGGATTCCATCTCAGATCACTAAGCATCCAGCCATTCTTACAGAGTCCCACTCTTGATGGCCAGCTCGAACTTAGTTGGGTCATCATCTCATGATGCAATCCTTGCTCCTACTGTCACAGACAAACCGAAGTATCTCTCAGGTGGGTGAGGAACCCTACTAGATCGGCGGAGAGGCTGAGGTTCGTTGGTAACTATTGAATCCTTTGGTTCTATCAAATCATCAGCTGCAGATTGTATAGCTGGAACATTTCCAGTTCTACATAACATACTTTTCCTCGAGCTTGTCCAGATTTTGTTTTTAGACATAGGCTGGTCAACCCCAAATCTTAACTAACTTAAGAAATGGGCTCTTCCCTTTCCATATCACATATGAAGTGGTAGGCACTGATTTGATTCGAACCTTATTCAATAGGTATGCAACTTCCCAAGTGCATAAACCCCAAAAGGAAATAGGTGACTCAGTAATACTCATCATAGAGCACACCATATCATATAGGGTGTGATTGCTCCGCCCCGATATACCATCGTGCCATGGTGTATACGGAGGAGTAATGCTGAGAGAGAATCTCATTCTCCATTGGAATAGTCCAGGATTTCCGTGCTCAAGTATTCTCCTCCTTGATCACATCAAAGGACATAATGCTTATACCCGTATTGGTTCTCTACTTCTAACTTATATTCTGTGAATATCTCAAAAGGTTCGGACTTGTGTTTCAACAAGAACATAGATCTGAATCTTGAGAGATTATCAGAGAATGTAATGAAGTACAAAGAACCAGTTTTGGCATGTGTAGACAGGGGACCTACATACATCAACATGTATCATCCCAAGAGTTCACTAACTCTTTCTCTGTTTCCAATAAACAGAGCTGTGGTCATCTTATCTTTGTGACATGACTGGCGAGTTTCACAAGATGTAAATTCAAACCGATTTAAATATGCATCTAAATGTAACTCCAGCCAGTCGGGTCACATTGATATGACCTAGTCTACAATGCCTCAAGAAGGATTCGTTCATTTCTGAACTCTTCCTCTTGTGTGTGTTCCGTATACTAAGAACTGTGGTTTGATTTAGAACATTAATGCTTTTAGATAACGTGCCTGAGCCGATCAACTTTTGATATAGGAAATGTTCAAAACATTATCCAACAATACAAAATTTTATCATTTCTTTACTGATAAAGAGACTGATATGATTTTGTATATCAGGTTCGGTATCTAATAACATTCGTTCAGAATCAATGTATTGTAATACAGGGTGACAGTGACCAACAGACTTGGCTGCAACACTTGCCCCGTTTTCTGCCTCATGAAACTTATCACCCGATCTCAGTTCTCTACCTATCTGTAGCCCTATGTAACAGATTACATATATGGGATCCTGATCTGGTATCACATACCCAGGACGTAGAGGATAGAGAGAAACAGTTCTTTGGCACGGTCAGTTTTGTGTAAGTTTGTGGGATACCCAAAAGATTCTAATGGGTATCTATTCTACCATGCAGAGGAACAGAAGATTATTGTTTCTAGGAACACCATATTTTTGGAAAAAGAATTTCTTATTAAAAATATTAGTGGCAGCACGGTAGAACTGGATGAAATTCTAGAGACACAAACTATAACTGAAGATTTGGTGGAACCGCTAGATTCAGTTATACCGACGAACCTCAGCCACTCCGCAGATCTGGTAGGATTTCTCATCCGCCCGAGAGATACTACGGTTTTCTCATAGACGGGGATCGAGAGGATTGTATCTTAGAAGAAGATGATCCTATCAGTTTCAGGCAGGCCATTATCAGTAGGGACTCTGATAAATGGCTGGATGCTATGCGATCCGAAATGGAGTCCATATACACCAATAAAGTGTGGACCTTGGATATTGCTCCACCCGGGGTAAAATCCGTTAGATGCAAATGGATCTACAAAAGGAAACTTGTGTAGATGGGCAGGTGGAAACCTATAAGGCTAGACTCGTTGCAAAAAGGTTTTCTTTAAAGACCCGGTGTAGACTATGACGAAACTTTTTCTCCGGTGGCTATGCTCAAATCCATTCGGATCCTACTTGCCATTGCTGCCTTCCATGACTATAAGATCTGGCAGATGGACGTAAAAACGACTTTTCTAAATGGCAGTTTGGAAGAGTGCGTTTATATGGATCAGCCAGAAGGTTTTGAAGACAGTGGGAGCAGCGGGAAGGTATGCAAGTTGCTTAAATCCATTTATGGATTAAAACAAGCATCACAGAGCTAGAATATCTGTTTTGATGAAGCAGTCAAGAAATTTGACTTCATCAAGAACGAAGATGAACCATGTATATATAAGAAGATTGTAGGACGAACTGTCGTATTCCTAGTCTTGTACGTAGATGACATCTTTTGATAGGAAATGATATTCCTATGCTACAATCGGTCAAGCTATTCTTGTCACAATGGTTCTCCATGAAGGACCTAGGTGATGCCTCGTGCATTCTGGGGATCAAGATCTACAGAGATAGATCCAAGAGATTACTGGGACTTTCACAGTCCAGGTACATAGAGACTGTACTAAAGAGATTTAGTATGGAAGATTCTAAGCGCGGTAATATACCTGCATTGCACGGAATCACCCTCTCCAAGAAGATGTCTCCCAAGACTGACGAGGAGAGGGTTCGCATGAGCACTATACCCTACGCTTCGGCGGTAGGATCTATAATGTATGTGATGCTATGTACAAGACTAAATGTAGCTTACGCACTAAGCGTGGTGAGCCGGTATCAGTCAGACCCAGGTGAGAGCCACTGGACGGCAGTGAAAAACATTCTCAAGTACCTAAGAAGGACTAAAGAGATGTTCCTGGTTTACGGTAATGGAGACCTCAGGGTCAAGTCCTTTACCGATTCAAGCTTCCAGAGTGACAAGGACGACAGGAAGTCTGTCTCGGGTTTTGTGTTTACCCTCAACGGAGGGGCGGTGTGTTGGAGGAGTTCCAAATAGGATACCGTCGCAGACTCGACGATGGAGGCCGAATACATTGCTGCAAGCGATGCCGCAAAAGAAGCGGTCTGGATGAAGAAGTTCATTAGTGAACTTCAGGTGGTTCCGTCCATTGTTGACCTAATACCTTTGTATTGCGATAACAATGGGGATATAGCTTTACTGAAGGAACCACGGTCCTATCAGAAATCCAGACACATCTTAAGGCGGTATCACCTGATCAGGGAGATCATTGATCGCCAGGAGATCGAGGTACGGAGAGTGGACACTAAGACAACACGGCGGATCCATTCATAAAGGTCCTCCCTCAAATACAGTTCGAGCGACTTTTTGAGCTGTTGGGTATGTGGTACGCCAGCAGCTGGTCTTAGTGCAGACGTTGGGTATGCGGTACACCAATTACTGGCCTTTAGTGCAAGTGGGAAATTGTTGTATATGTATGCCCTAGAGGCCATTATTGTATAGTACTAGTTTGTATAATACATTTTGGAAGCTTGGGATATATACACGGATTTACGATAGTCTTGCTCGATATAGTAGTATGCTACTTGGTTTGTATCTATCTTAATATGTGTATATGTTTCTTTTAACATATCGCTAATACATATTGATGGAGCCCTTAGGATCTTTGCTTGACTACCGTCATTGTGATGGTGATCACACTAGTGGGGGCTGTGTAGTCTATAAGCACATCCTTATACAGGTCCCTAGTCGTAGGATTATCAGACAGGGCATCGATACTCCAGAGTAGACTGGTGCATGCGCTTCTCATCCCAGCAGGGGAGATGGTCTGCCCCACAGCCATCAGTACGTTGTACCGGAGATAGTATGCAGGTGCTCGTTAGGTTACAAGTACACTGGATAGGACTCGTCGAGAACTATTGGTTGGTATTATACCTATCGTCAGTTAGCAGTTTCCAGGTGACATGAGTACAGCTTAGTCCGTTGACTTGACACTGCTACATCGCCTCAAGTGTGTTCTCACTGTTCTTTGATTGCTACCCTACCACGGCTCTATTGAGTTGTGCAAACAGGTAGTAGTTGGGTGCAGTCCTGAAGCACTTGGAGGCAGTGGCGGTTAGACAGGATTCGTCTCTCCCGGTATTAGGGGTTGATATCGCGCTGTGTCTAGGAGAGCCATTACACAAAGTCCCTGGCCAGGGCAAGTGAGATTTACTGGTAAGTGTTCCAGTAGTTTCTCAAGGTGTTCTGGGCTATACTCCGACACGACTTATACCGCTATTAGGGGTCTGACGTTTACCACCCCCTAGGCCCGATATGTGATACTCTTAGACGAACAGACCGGACTGTACGGAGGTTGTCACAGATAGGCTCAGTAGGAGTTCGGATGGGTTTTACTCATTGGCCTTCTTATCGATAGATACCTGGGTAGCCGTTACGCACAGCCAGTGCCGCTGACGTTCTTATGGTTAAACCCAGCCAGAGTACTGTCGGGTCTTTAGAGTCCCACACAGAGGGTTGTTCACCTTTGGGCGAAACGATGTAAAGGTCGTATGGTTTTACGACAGGGTTCGTTCACATACGCGTACTTGTGTGTGTTTGGTGTTCGGGCAGTTAATACTAGTGGGCTTTGGTTTAAGCCAGATCCTAGTATTTGATTTTGGGTTCGTTCAGTCTCATTGTATTCGTGTTCTTCGGAACACGGATGCGGGTATATGTATACAATTAACAGAGACAGTGAAGGAGACACCTCATTAGGGTTTTGACCATTGACTTGATTAAAACAATAATGAGATGAAGGAAATTGATTGCTAATTTTAATTAAAGATAATTGTGTCATGGTTGTTTAGTTTGACCATTTGACTTGTTGACCATTGTTAACTTAGATATTTTTGTTAAGCAAAAGATATATTGCTTAGCATTAATGGTGACATGTTAATGGTCAAATCAAATGAACCATCACAATTATACTAATTAAAATTATTATTCTTTTTCCTAATATGAGAGCTATCTCTTCATTATTCACACATACATTCTCTCTCATAGCTCTCTCTCCTTCATCCTCTCTCTCAACCCCTCATCTCTCATGTGTTGAGAACCAAGGGCCATTGAGACCAAACCACTAAAATCCCTCTCTACTCACTCTAGGGTTCTTAGTCTAGCACACAAAGCACCCTAGTTACTTCGTTGTTGAGGTTGGAGCTCAAGGTAGAGGCCTTCGGGTGGATCTTCTTTGACGTGGAGAAGCCGGTGAGGAGGGGCCATTTACAAACACTCCAAGGAGCTCACAACAAGGAGAAGCACCACAAGAAGAGAAAGAGTTTAAGCTTGAGGTATAATTTTCTATCATAGTAGATAGAACTCTTTGGTGCTAACTAGGTTTATGGTAAAGATCCGGTTTAGGGTTTATTCTAGCGCCAAGTTTGTTATCGTAGTAAAAAAATTTGTTCCGCATTTGGCCACGGAAGTTGGCCGGGGCGCTAGTGTAACCCTTCATGTACAACACCCCATCTTCATAGTTGATGGACGAGGCGTTTAATAAAATGCATACGGTCTACGAGCTTGGTCTGATCTCGAAGAGCAGGCGGGACCGCTCTGTGGACCTTCTTAAGAGTTTCCAGCAAAGATTGGTCGTTGCATTTTGCTCGGCGGATCGGGACCCTGACGAGTCCGTGGCTTCTAGGGTCCACGGGTACCGTCAGAGGGAGTGGGCGGAGGTTACTTGGGCTCAACTGGAGGAACTTTCTTCTGAATATCATCGACAATATTTGCTTAATCCTCGCCCTCCTCTGCTATAATCGTTGTTGTAAGTCTACGGTAGCGCCCTGGCCGTCTGTCCGAGGATAAAATGAGGAAACGAAAACTTTTTCAAATTAGAAACCGGCGCTATCGTATGCTTAAAACCCTGATCGAACCATTAACCAACAACTAGCAACTAGAGAAAGGGTTGGAAAGCTATACCGATCGATCCATGTCCTTCGGTCTTTGGCCACCATCCCAAGCTCCTCGCGGCATCTCCGGTCTCGGTCTCTTCGTCGGAAAGGGCACCACATTTTCGAGTCTTTTTACGGGCTCCCGCTTCATCCGAAGCAACTCGGGCATGAAGTTCGCTAGCCGACGTGTCCAAAGTGATGTAGAGAATATTTGTGATCACTTTGTCTCTTGCATCCATGAGATGGATGGAGGTTAGAGATGATGCCATTGGTGGATGATGTGAGCTAGAGGAAGAAGAAAAAGAAGAGGCTCTCTTTTCTTTTCTTTTCTTGTGTTGAATTGATGAGAGTGAGAATGGAAAAATACAAGACCCAACTCTATACCATGGCTGCCCTTCTCTCTCTTCCTCTTATTTCAACTTACAAATCCATCACAAAAGGTGACATTTGCACAAGAAATGATACCATGAGTCATCTATGAAGTACATGTGTCATTTAATGCACAAAAATGATGAAATAAGCTCACAATTTACATTTGTAAACATTAACCCAAATGTTTACAACAATAAAAAGATACGGCAACATCTAAAATAAACTCGTGACGGATCACAAGGATACCCCTCACCTGTATATACATACCTGCATCCGCATTCCGACTGAATGCGAATGCGATGAGACTAAAGTAATCCAACAAATCTAATACTAGGATCCGGCTTAAACCAAAGCCCACTAGTATGATCCGTCCGATCATGATCCGTGCACTACTGCACGTATATGATCAGACCCTGTCATATATCATATGGCCTCTACAACGTTTCGCCCTAAACTTGAAAACTGTCTGTGGAGGACTCTAAAGACTCGTCAATATTTTGGCTGTGGATTTAACCACTAGCTCGTCAGAGATACTAGCCGTACGTAACGGGCTACCAGGTATTGACCAAAAGGGAGGTCGATGAGCGAACTCATCCTGACACCCTACCGAGCCTGTCAGTGACAATATCCGTACAGTCCGGTCCGTTCGTCTATGAGTATCGCATGGCGGGCCTAGGGGGTTGGTAAAAGTCAGACCCCTAAAAGCGGTACAAGTCGTGTCGGAGTGTAGCCCAGAACACCCTGAGATACTACTGGAATACCTACCAGTAAATCTCCTGCCTTGGCCAAGAACTTCGTGTAATGGCTCTCCTATACACAGCGTGATCTCACCCCTAATACCGGGAGAGACGAAACTCCTGCCGATCCGCTCACTGTCTCCATGTGGCTCGGGACTGTACCCAACTAAAACCTGTTTGCACGACTCCTTTGAGCCGTGGTAGGGTAGTAATCAAAGCACAGTGGGAACTCACACGAGACAAATGACGATCTCAGGTCAATGAACTAACTTGTACACATGTCACCAGGGAACTGCCATCTGACGTCAGGTATAATACCAACTAGCATGTTCCCGGCGAGTCCTGTCCGGTGTACTCATAACCCAATGAGCACCTGTATACATCTTAAGTGAACCAACTGACACCAATGGCTTGTGAGACCGGCCACCGCCCCTCGTCGGGGTCTCGACTGTATACACTAGTCTACTAATGGAGTATCGATGCCCAGTCTCGAAACTCCCACGACTAGGGACCACTTTAAGGATGTGCTTATAGACCCCCAGCTCCCACGTACATGATCGCCATCATACTGCTGGCCGTCAAGCAAGAATCCTAAGGGCTCTATCAACGTGTAATAGCGACCTGTAAGGTCACCTAAAGCAGTACACGATAATAAAGATAAACCAGATAGCATACTATCATCTCGAGTAAGACTGTCCTATTGGCATAGGTCCTCCCTCAATCATTGCAATCACGTGCCTGTAATCCAATAATTGACTCTGAGGGCACTATATCCAACAATCTCCCACTTGCACTCAATGCTAATTATTGCGATGTCACATACTCACAGCCCGTGTGATACCGAACACCCAACTCCTCTACTAATCAGTCTCACAAAGCCCGTTTGCGAAACTATTGCGTTCGAGGAATAGCCTCAGTGAGTGGATCCGCCCTGATATTTCTTTCTATGTCTCTCTCTATCTCAAGTTCGCGGAGAAAGCCATCTCCCGAAATGAGCAATACATGTCTTAGAATATGTCTGGATATCTGATGGGACCTAGTTCATAAATGAACTCCAAATCCAAACTTCTTAGACTGTATCGTCAACTGAACTTAATTAGTATCCTGTGCCACACCTCCCTCAGTATCCGCTTAGATCACCTGTCCAAACTACTGCCCCTCGTCAGAGGAAAAACTATAACTCTGACAGTCACTCTGTCATCCAAGTCACCTTGGAAGCCTGGAATGATAACCGTCTTCGGAAAGAGGCTGTTGTTATCATATCTCTAGAACATCCACTTATGTTCTAAAACTGCTTCCGAACGTTTCTCCAGGACATGATTAATATCAACTTATTGTATCTAGTGCAAAAACAACATCCGGTGTGGTACTTGACATCTCATGATTGACTTAATTGCCTAAGTAAGTGATCTGCCAATCATGCACATCCCTCTCCCCTTTAGTCTGTAAGACACCTTTAGAAAGGGTGACTCCATCACCTGCAGGTATACTACCGTACCAGGAGTCGTCCATTCTAAAACACCTTTAGAATGCTGTCTAAGTACCCTGATTGGGAAACTACCCAAATCTAGATCTAAAACCATAGATCTAGTAACCAGAATGTCTGATATAATATCCAATTCCTATGTGGAGAAACCACTGTGTGACAACCAAAATATAACCGATCATAGTATAGGAATTTCACTTCCTACTCCGTGTATGTCATCCAAATACCAGGACATCACACCCTACTACCTTCTTAACAGATCCATCCCCTATTCTGATGAAGTCAAACCTATGACTGTCACATCAGAAATAGATGATCTATCTCCGCTATATCTGCTTTAGTATATAAATAGACATAAGCTACTTGTCCACTATGCTTCCGCTGCTCCCACTGACTACGACAACCCTCTGGCAGAGTCATATACACGTGCACTTCTAAAGCTAGTTTAGAACGACGCTATACTCATTCTCCTGCCGGGTCTCACAGTCTGGAACAACAGCAATGGCAAGTCTGGGTAAACAAGAACCTCCCTGTCACCGTCTTTGAGCATACCGAAGTACCTCTCGAGTGCCTGAGGTTACCCACCATATCTGCGGAGTGGCCAATGAAATGTCAAACAAGATTGAATCTTTAGGTTCTTATCAAATTTTCAGTAATCGTTTGCGGTTCTGGAATCACTTCCAGTTCTACCATACTCCCACTACTGTTTTCTGAAAAAATCCATTTTACTAAAACTGTGGCGAGTCAAGAACAATATCACTATTGATCTTCCAGATGGTAGAAAGTCAACCCTCGTCATAGCCCGGGTCAACCCACAAACAGCCATTACAGAAACGTGCCTTGAGTTATCCAGAGTCTGGTTTTAAGCATAAGCCGGACAACTCCCCGTACCTTAACATTGTTAAGATATGAACTATTCTATATCCAATATAGAAACAGAGATACTGATTTAATTGGAACCAGATTCAAATCATCCAGCTGTCTCTAGTGCATGTCAACTAAATGGAGAGAGGCCGATCAGCATTACTCAACTTAGGAATACATCCAGATATGAGTAACCTGAAAGAGAAGCAAGTTCTCATAATCATTACTATCAACTGAATACCATACACAAGTATCTACATCTTCGATCGCCTTGAAAAATCCTGATACTTGCAATACCTGGTTCTCTACTTTATTCATATATCTATAACTTCTCAAACTTAGACCTTGCATTTCTATGAAACACATGTCTAAGAACTAGAGAAGTCACAAGTAAACAGAATATAGTTCGAGTACCAACCCCTCTGTCCTCATGGACACTGGACAACATACAATACTCTGTATAAGTCCCCTAAGTCTAATAACTCAAACCCTGTGTGTCGTAGGTTGAAAACTGTACTTATGGTTAAGAAGAATTACACCGATGTTTAATGCTCCTTACCTAACCATCCACTGATATAGGTAAATGTCATAGACATAATTTCAAAAAGTTATATCTCACTTTATGAAAATAAACGTACAGATATATCAATTTGAAATTGGTGCATAACAACGGATATTCAAAACCAAATATTTGCCGTCCGGCAAACAACCCAGGCGATTTCCTCAAATATCACCAATTACAACGAATCCTGATATAATGAGGATGGTCATCCAATTCCCAATAACTTGCTCCCACTCATCATCTGTAAAACCATACAGATGTGAGAATTAAATCTGGTAAATACATACTCTGGAGCAAGGGCTAATTGGGAAATCAGTTTTCTTTTAACAATACACAGTGAAACTGAAACATGTAAATGTTTCGAAGGGGTATCCTGGTATTCTTAGTAATGCCTCTTCCATTATCAGATTCACAACTGTAACCGTATATTTCTTTGCCATCTCTCCAAATCCCTTTATATGTCTTTAGTCATTACCTTCTGTACACCCCTTTAGGCCAAATGGTTTTCTTCCTTCCCTACCGTTCGGCACCAGCCTATGGTTTGGAAGAAGACTATCCAATAAGCATAATGGGTGTACTCTCCTAATCCTAGGAGTACTCGCAACGCGAGAGAGGGTAAAGATAAAAGACAACTGAATAAACCTTATTCCTATTTCTCCTGAACCAGAATCCATCCCCGAACTGGAACAAATTCCTTCGAGTTCGTATATAACCATACGATGGAGTATCCAAATAACTGTGGATCTTCGTAGTGATACGGAGTGTTCCGGAGAAATACAAAGGTGAAGTAGGAGTGGCGATGAAATACTTGGTCTGATCGTGAATAGCAATCGCAGTTTACTTTGCCCTCTTTCTAATCCCTTTATTTGTCTTTACTTAATACCTTCTGTACACCATCGTTAGGCTAATTGGTTTTCTTCATTCCCCACCGTTCGGCACCTGCCTATGATTTGGAAGAAGACTATCCAATAAGTGTAATAGGTGTACTGTCCTAATCCAAGGAGTACTCGCAACCTGAGAGAAGGTAAAAGGAAAAGACAACTGAATAGTCCTATTCATTTTCTCCAGAACCGGAAACCATCCTCGAATCCGGAACAAGTTCCTTCGAGTTCGTATATAACTATACGATGGTTTTATCCAATGGAAGTGGATGTTCGTAGTAATACGGGGTGTTCTGGAGAAAAGGGTAAAAGTAGGAGTGGCAATGAGGTATGCAACTCTGACAATCCAAAAGCCAGTGTTTTAAGAAGGTTCGGTTAACTTGGTCACTGAGTCATAGTCAGGGTCGGGTCATGGTCGCTGCCAAAGAGAGAGAGAAAAGAAACACTCTGTGTGCACTCTAACCTAGATCAGAATGGTTACCAATTTATCTAATCAGGAAACCTCCCACTGTATCGTCAAATTCTCCTCCAAACCTGAAAGAAGAATTAGTCGGGATCACCCGAGAAGTAAACTAACTCATCAGTGGGAATCGGGATCCAACTATCATCGCATGATAACGTGATGGAATCCACTCGCGTTATCATACGCCAGAAGGTATGCGCATATCTGGAAAGTTTCAGTTTCTTTAGAAACTCCCGATGTAATTTTTACCCCATGCTCTTATGACCTTGATTTTGGCCAACAAATCATAAGTCACATGTCAAGTTCTACCCTTCATTATCCAGGTTAATTTGAACCCCCCCGTACCTACCCTTGACTTTGGCCAACAAAGCGGTACGACTGTCCCAAACCAACACATCTATCTATGCAACAGAAAGATAACAAATAGCTACCATACACTATGCCTTGACTTTGGCCAACAAACATAGCATGAATACTAAGTGTTACCCGTCTGAAATGACGGAGGGCTACGAATGGTTTTTGGCGAAAAACCTTTAACGTAATGAACTTGATATCGTTGAAGGAACCGGATAGCTTTTTTATAAAAATATAGAGGCGAAAACCTTTGCTAAAGAGGTCACTCCCGGTGAAGGGATCTCGGCTCTTTCCCCGTAGAATGAGGTGCAGGATATTCCAACTGAATACCATGATGCAAAGCAGAAAGTAGTCAACTATAGTGAAGTTATTACCCTGACGCAAACTTCTGTCCAAGGGGTCACTCCCGGTGAAGGGATCTCGGCCCTTGCCTCGTCGACCGAGGTGCTGGATATTCATAGCTGAATACCACTGTGCAAAACAAAAGAGAACGTTCTTGCAATAACAGTTTTTTGAAAATTGTTCCAACAACATCGAACAGGTTTGTTTAGCTTGCATTGATCCGAATCAACGCAGTCCCATCAATTGATCACACCAATAAAGAACGAAAAAATGATGTACGTATATGCCATCCGCATTCGCCACTGGGTCCCGTCATCACCCGTTAGGTTACTTAACTAACGACAGAGTGGGGACTGGACTAGCGCGGGTGTAAAACTTATACAACATCTACTAGTATATATATCAATATATAATAATCGCTCATGGCGTGATAAAATGCAACATCACAGAAATGTAATAAGCATCACAGAACAATACAGATAATCTGGGATCCTCGGGTTTTATAGAGCCGCTACTGAAACTCGACGTTCCCCTGGTCGTGTGGATAGCCAGTGCAATGAAATCCTAGACCTCTACGGGTGCGGCAAGTTACCCGCCAAAACCTGAAGCGAGGCAGACCCCTTCAACAAAGTGAATGGACCACCCAGCACTTCACGGAATCCGGTAACTTGGGCACCCCTCATTGGGTCAACCTATACCCCCTACGAGTGCGGCGAATAACCCGCCAATTCTAGAGTTAAGCCCCCTCCGTCTCAAAGCCATGAGATGCGGGCCCGTTGCCCTCTAGAACCCGGCTATCCGTGCACCCCACCACGGGGTAATCCTAGTACAGAAAGTAAAATATATACAACGGGTACATCGACCTCAGCTCGGTCGTGCCCCAAAAGAATAATATACAAACAGGCAGTGACAGCAGTCCACATGTCGGACGCTCACCCCGCAATATCAAATGTACAAATATAACCAAACTGTAATACCATTGCATCCAGGCTATCCACCACGATAAATCCGCAACATCACGGCACAACACAGAACATCAATGTGAATGTCACGTTCGCAAATCCGTCTAAAAGAGCTATACCAATTAGACATGATTTATCGATCAAATGACATTCACGGTCGCAGATATAATGTAAATACTGTGAACCAACATATTTAAAGTTTTCGATCGACAAAATTTCCCGAAGTGGGCCCCAAGCACAAATCCAGCACTCAAATTAATCTGGGCCCAAACAAAAATTACCAAAAACCCCAATTCCATGTCAGAGAGCACTGTAGAAAAAATGGTGCAGTGCAGCTCCAGTGCTGCGGCGGAACCGCGGCCAGAACGGGGTTACGGCCGCGGTTCCGCGGCTCTACAGTGCTATCATGCCACCAATTTTCTGCAGTATTCTTAGAACAGCCTGCCTGATTTTCTGCAACACACCAAATAATTTTTTGATAACAAAAAAAATTCGATAGAAACTGCACTTTTTGAAATCGGGGTTTTGGAAAATTCGGCCGATCGAAGTTTTAAATACATTAGAGCAAACTAGTAAAGGTTAATGGCATGTCTCTGATACCATGTAAGTCTACGGTAGCGCCCCGGCCGTCTGTACGAGGACAAAATGCGGAAACGAAAACTTTTTTAAACCAGAAACCGGCGCTATCGTATGCTTAAAACCCCGATCGAACCATTAACCTACAACTAGCAACTAGAGAAAGGGTTGGAAAGCTATACCGATCGATCCGTGTCCTTCGGTCTTTAGCCACCATCCCAAGCTCCTCGCGGCATCTCCGGTCTCGGTCTCCTCATCGGAAAGGGCACCACATCTTCGAGTCTTTTTACGGGCTCCCGCTTCATCCGAAGCAACTTGGGCACGAAGTTCGCTAGCCGACGTGTCCAAGGTGATGTAGAGAATGTTTGTGATCACTTTGTATCTTGCATCCATGAGATGGATGGAGGTTAGAGATGATGCCATTGGTGGATGATGTGAGCTAATGGAAGAAGAAGAAGAAGAGGCTCTCTTTTCTTTTCTTTTCTTGTGTTGAATTGATGAGAGTGAGAATGGAAAAATACAAGACCCAACTCTATACCATGGCTGCCTTTCTCTCTCTTCCTCTCATTTCAACTTACAAATCCATCGCAAAAGATGACATTTGCACAAGAAATGATACCATGAGTCATCTATGAAGTACATGTGTCATTTAATGCACAAAAATGATGAAATAAGCTCACAATTTACATTTGTAAACATTAACCCAAATGTTTACAACAATAAAAAGATACGGCAACATCTAAAATAAACTCGTGACGGATCACAAGGATACCCCTCACCTGTATATACATACCTGCATCCGCATTCCGACTGAATGCGAATGCGATGAGACTAAAGTAATCCAACAAATCTAATACTAGGATCCGGCTTAAACCAAAGCCCACTAGTATGATCCCTCCGATCATGATCCGTGCACTACTGCACGTATATGATCGGACCCTGCCATATATCATACGGCCTCTACAACGTTTCGCCCGAAACTTGAAAACTGTCTGTGGGGGACTCTAAAGACTCGTCAATACTTTGGCTGTGGATTTAACCACTAGCTCGTCAGAGGTACTAGCCATACGTAACGGGCTACCAGGTATTGACCAAAAGGGAGGTCGATGAGCGAACTCATCCTGACACCCTACTGAGCCTGTCGGTGACAATATCCGTACTGTCCGGTCCGTTCGTCTATGAGCATCGCATGGCGGGCCTAGGGGGTTGGTAAAAGTCAGACCCCCAAAAGCGGTACAAGTCGTGTCGGAGTGTAGCCCAGAACACCCTGAGATACTACTGGAATACCTATCAGTAAATCTCCTGCCTTGGCCAAGGAATTCGTGTAATGGCTCTCCAAGACACAGCGCGATCTCACCCCCAATACCGAGAGAGACGAAACCCCTGCCGATCCGCTCACTGCCTCCATGTGGCTCGGGATTGTACCCAACTAAAACCTGTTTGCACGACTCTTTTGAGCCGTAGTAGAGTAGTAATCAAAGCACGGTAGGAACTCACATGAGACAAATGACGATCTCAGGTCGATGAACTAACCTGTACACATGTCACCAGGGAACTACCATCTGACGTCAGGTAAAATACCAACTAGCATGTTCCCGGCGAGTCCTGTCCGGTGTACTCATAACCCAATGAGCACCTATATACATCTTAGGTGAACCAACTGACACCAATGGCTTGTGAGACCGGCCACCGCCCCTCGTCGAGGTCTCGACTTTATACACTAGTCTACTAATGGAGTATCGATACCCAGTCTCAAAACTCCCACGACTAGAGACCACTTTAAGGATGTTCTTATAGACCCCAGCTCCTACGTATATGATCGCCATCATACTGCTGGCCGTCAAGCAAGAATCCTAAGGGCTCTATCAACGTGTAATAGCGACCTGTAAGGTCATCTAAAGTAGTACACGATGATAAAGATAAACCAGATAGCATATTATCATCTCGAGTAAGACTGTCCTACCGGCATAGGTCCTCCCTCAATCATTGCAATCACGTGCCTGTGATCCAATAATTGACTCTGAGGGCACTATATCCAACAGTTGTAAGGCTAGGGAGCCCACAATACCTCCGAATAAATAAATTTTTCTTTGGTTATGGTGTATTGTCTCTTTCCTCCTTTCCGTATTTTTTTAACCCCGGAGTCTCGAGGTTGAGGAAAGTAACAAAGGGTTGGAGCCCTGGGGTGGCGCAAAAGTCTCTTTTGTGAGAGGACTTAGTTCAGAAAATTTAGTTAATGCTGAAAGGAATTACATTATTTAAAAGAGGGTACATGTTTATTTATAAAACTTAAGATTTCCGGCGTTATATAGCCGAGGAAAATTACGTCCCCCGGAGTCCTGTAGGCGGTATGCTCCACCAGGCAACGCTTCCGTTATGAGAAATGGTCCGTCCCACTTCGGGGAGAACTTATGTAGTCTCCCTTGGGCTATGAACCTGTTTCTTTGTAAGACCAGATCTCCCGTCTTGAAGGCCTGATGTTTAACTTGGGTATTGTAGTAGCGAGCGGTTTGCTGCCGATAGGTGGCTGCTCTGATTTATGCTCGATCTCATTTTCTAACAAGATGTCCAAGTTGCTTCGGAGTGCCAAGGTGTTAGCTTCATCGACAAAGTATTCGACCCGATAACTGGGCAGTCCAATTTCCGCGGGGACCATTGCCTCGGTACCGTAGCAGAGGTTGAATGGGGTTTCTCCCGTGGGTGTCTTTTTCGATGTCCGCAATGCCCATAACACCCGCGGTAGTTTCTCACCCCAGCTGCCTTGCCTACCCTCCAAGCGGGCTCTGAGACTGCGGATGACTCCTCGGTTCGCTACTTCAGCCTGCCCGTTGCATCGTGGATGTGCGACCGCGGAAAAATTCATCAATATGTGGTAGTCGCTGCAAAACTCTTTGACTTTATCGTTTTTAAAGTTGGTCCCATGGTCGGTAACTATGCACCTTGGGATTCCAAATCGGGAGATTATGTTGTTCTGTAGGAATTTTATTGTAGAGGCGGTGTCCGTTTCCCTGATGGGTATGGCCTCTATCCACTTCGTGAAGTAGTCCACAGCGACAAGGATGTATCTGTGTCTGCCTGTGCCGGTGGGGAGTTGTCCCACCATATCCATCCCTATTGCGCAAACGGCCAAGGGGAACTGAGTAGCGTTAGTTCGGTGGTGGGGAGACGAGGTATGCTGCCGAAGAGTTGGCAGCTCTTGCATTTTCTGACCAGCTTCTTGATACCCTGGTGTATTCTCGTCCAATAGTTTCCCTAGAGCAGTATCTTCTGGACCAGGGTACGGGCCCCTTGATGCGGTCCCCCGACCTCTTCATGTATCTCCTATAGAACGTAGTCTGTCTCGTGGGGGTCGACGCACCGGAGCAGAGGCTGAGTGTATAACTTCTTGTACAGGTTTTCATTGCTCCAGAGAAATGGTGTTCTTTTGCCAAAAGCTGGCGAGCTTCTTCCCGATCTTCGGGAAGTACACCGCCCTTCAGGAATTCCATGAGGGGCTTTCTCCAATCTTGGCCTTCTTTCTGAGTTGTGTAGATTTGGAGTGTTACCTCTCCATCTTCCACGCTGGGTCGTGGTAAGACTTCAAAGAGAATATTTCTTTTATGATTGGCCGAATAGGAAGAAGAGAGCTTGCTCAAGGCGTCGGCCTGAGTGTTCAAGTTTCTGGGAATCTTCTCCACTTGGACTTCGTCGAAATTTTTTTGAAGCCTTTTTACCTCGGCCAGGTATTTTATCATAAGTGGCTCTCAGTCCTCGAAACACCCGGTTACTTGGCCAACGACTAGTGGGAAGTCTCTGCGTACCCTGATGGTCTTTAGCCCTACCCCGGAGGCGATTCATAGCCCTACCAACACGGCCTCGTATTCCGCGGCGTTGTTTGACGCCCTAAAACCAAGCTTTAGAGAGTATTCCATTTCCGCCTCCTCCGAGCCGCGGATGATCAGGCCATCCCCGCTCCCTTCCTCTGTAGAGGATCTGTCCATGTAGAGTACCCAGTCCGGGATAGGGCCGGATACCTTCTCGACCGAGGATCGTGGTTCGGGGCCCGCGCTGCCGTTCTTTCTTTAGTGGGAATGGTGCATTCGAAAACAAAATTGGCTAAGACCTGTGCTTTGACGGCTTGTCTGGGCGGTATTTGATGTCGAATTGAGACAACTCCCACCTCCATTTCTCCAGATGACCTGACGATTTGGGGGAGGCGAGGATAGACCCTAAAGGCCGCTCAGTGAAGATGAGGATCGTGTGCGCCTGGAAATAGTGTCGAAGTTTCCTGGAGGCGACGACAAGTGCCAGGACTATTTTCTCTATGGCCGGGTATCTTTTTCCCGCGTCCTTAAAAACATGGCTCACGTAGTAGATCGTTCTTTGTATTCCTTCGAATTCTCTGACGAGCACTGAGCCTGTAGCTTGGTCGGAGACGGCTAGATATAGTAATAGTTTGTCACCCTCGACCGGTCGGGTGAGTAGAGGTAGGGTCGCTAGGTGCGCCTTGAATTGTTTGAAAGCATTTTGGCACTCCTCAGACCATTCAAACTTAGGAATTTTCCTTAGGGCCCTGAAAAAAGGGAGGCATTTCTCTCCGGATCTGGACATAAAGCAACCTAGGGCAGCCACCCTCCCCGTGAGTCGCATGATATCGACATTGCTCCTGGGTGTTGCCTTGTTGAGGATGGCGCTGATTTTTTTTGGGTTCGCTTCGATTCCTCGGTGGGTAACCATGAACCCGAGGAATTTTCCACTGGTGACTCCGAACGTGCATTTAGCTGGATTCAGCTTTATCTTGTACTTGCGCAAGATGTCGAATATATCGCCGAGGTCATTAGTGTGCCCGGCTATCGAGGCAGAATTTACGAGCATGTAGTCGACGTAGACTTCCATGTTTCTCCCAATCTGCGGTTTGAACAGTTTGTTGACCAGCCGCTGATACATGGCCCCGGCGTTCTTGAGTCCGAAGGGCATCACTTTGTAGCAGAAGACTCCTCGGTCAGTGGTGAAGGCGGTAAGTTCTTCGTCGGTCGGGTCCATCCGGATCTGATTGTAACCGAAGAAAGCGTCCATGAAGCTCAGTAATTCATGGCCGGCCGAGCTGTCCACTAGCTGGTCTATCCGAGGAAATGGATAGTTGTCTTTGGGGAAAACCTTGTTCAAGTCCGTGAAATCAATGCACATGCGCTATTTCCCGTTCGCCTTCTTGACCATGACCATGTTCGCCAGCCAATCCGAGTAGTCCAGGTTTCTGATGAAGTTGGCGGCAAGCAATCGATCCACCTCGTCTTCTATCGCCTTTTGTTTAACCGGCGTAAAGCTTCTCTTCTTTTGTCGGATCGGCCGAGCTTTCGGGTCGACCCCGATCTTGTTGGAGATCACTTCAGGGTTGATCCCGGGAATATCCTCTGGCGTCCAAGAGAATACGTCCGAGTTATCTCGGAGGAACCGGATCAGGCCTTCGCGGGTGTCCCCTGTCAAGAGAGAGCCGATCTGGACTGTCCGACTGTTGACTCCCTCTATGAGGGGGACTTCTGTCAAGGCTTCCATCGAGGCACCTTGAAATTCCTTTTGGTCGTCGCGTGTATCTAAAGACCCCTGAAAATCATGCGTGTCTTCGAAATCATCGTCTTGCTCTCCGGCGGGGAACGCCGAGGCGAGGCAAATCCTGACGGTTTGCTGGTCCCCATAGACCCGGCCTATTCCCCCATTATCCAAAGGGAATTTGAGCGTAAGGTGATAAGTCGAGATCTGAGCCCGGAGGGCATTTAATGTAGGGCATCCCAGGAGAATGTTATAAGACGACAGGACCTCAGCAACGAGGAAGTTCACTGGTACGGTTCATGTCTTTCCTGCTTCCCTAATATTGAGGAGGAGGGTGACCGATCCTTCGGCCGGGACGGAATAGTTAGTGAACCCAGAGAGGAAGTGGGAGGTCGGCTGAAGATCGGATGAACCTAACACAATACGCTAGAATCAGTCGTTGAACATGATATCCGCCGAGCTTCCTGAGTCGACCAATATTCTCTGGACCCCGTAACGGTGAACCAGGCCATTATCACAAGAGGGTCATTATAAGGAAGTGATATGCCGTGAAGGTCATCATCGGTGAAAATGATCGGGTCATCCTTCCTGTGCTTCTTGTGGGGTGGATTGCTTACGCCCTCGACTGGCAGGAGGTGATGGTTCCCCTACTTCCCAAAGCTGGATCTGCCGAAATGACTATGATTTACCCGATTGTTAACTTCTCGGGAGGGGTTTGGTCTTTTTGCTCTCGTTCCATTTGTCGCTTGTCCTGTAGGTATTTCGCCAGGTGACCGGAGTGGATCAGTTCCTCAATATAGTCGCGGAGCTATTTGCAGCTTTTAGTCGGGTGACCCTGTGACCTGTGATAGGCGCATTACGGGCCGTGGAGACGCTTGCCTGACCTTTGGGTAGCTGGCGGGAGCTAAAGAACCTCTCGCCCTTAGCTTCCTCCAACAGTTCGGTCTTGGAAATGTTCAGAGGGGTGTACTCCTGGAATCTCGGGAAATAAGGTTTCAGATGATCGACTTTCTTTTTCTCTTCCATGTCCCTCTTCTTCCAATCTGCTTGGTCGCCCCTGGGCAGGTTGGAGTTCACCTCTGACTCGAGTTGGATTTCTCACTCGGTCCATGCTTTCACTTTGGCCATAGTCTTAGGTTACGCCAATGCAAAAGAGCGGAGCCACTCTTTATGCTTAAGACCCGACCTCAGCACGGTGATAACTGTTTCATTGTGGTGCTCGGGAACCTCCAGGAGGGCATTATAGAAGCGAGTGACATACCCTTTGAAGGATTCCTTGTCTCTGCTCTTGATGGTGAACAGGTAGTCGACCATCTTCTTCTGTCGTCGGTTACCGACGAAATGACCCAGGAATTAGGTAGCCAGTAAAATTAAAGGTCGAGATGGAGCACGGCGCAAGCCCTCAGAACCATTCCCGGCCAGCTCGGATTAGGGTGGTGGGAAAAGCTCGGTATTGAGCCGCGGCTGAGTTGTCTTGGAAGCTCATGCCCACCGTAAATGTGTCCAAGTGGTCCTTCGGGTCGGACTTCCCGTCGAAGAGGGCCACTTTAGACGATTTGTTCCTGGACTAGACGTGCTCGGCCAATAGTTATTCTGTAAAGGGCCTTGAGAGCGAATCGGCGGAGTACTTTGCCCTTTCGCCGGATATATGGCCATCTTGTCGTATGCCTTCAATTTTCTTTTCGAGGACTTCGATCCGTTGATAGTACCCCGAGGATTCAGTACAGTTAGAGCGGCGACTATCCCTGCTCCGGGCCTGCATGATGGTGCGGCTTCGATTCTGCTCTATCACATTTCTTAAATTCTCAGGCGAAGCCCTTCTTGAGTAGTCCCAACGTTCGTCGTTTGCGCGGCCTCGATGGGATTAGAGGCACCGGTCGTGCCTAAAAACAGGCGAACTGACTGACACCTCCTCAGGGGGTGAGAGTGCGCGGCGAGCGTTAGAGCGATGGCCTGGTCTCCCCTGAGATAAGGTGTGTAGCTGTCCGACGCCCAGCGGGTTATGGAATCATTCGCCGCATATGGGTCATGGTTTCCGGAGTTGGCACGCTAGCTTTCGGTGACACTGAAATGAGCATGGGTGAGATCGAGGGCCTGAGCGTGCCCATCTGTCTTCCTGCGGGCGTCGTCATCCTGGGGAGGGGGAACCACGGTCTGGTGGGTAGGGCCCGCCGCTTAAACGCAGACGAGTGCATCCACCATCGCTGTGAGTCTGTCGATCCAAGCGGATAAGGCATTGATGACGTTATGAGGGGGAGTAGAACCGCTCCTGCCTCCTTTATGGAGGTTGGGGGGCTCGCATTGGGATCATCACGGTTGTCGCTCACCATCTGATCGAAAGTGGAAGATCAACTTTATGGGTGGAGAAAATTTTAATTTCCCACAGATGGCGCCAACTGATGGAGGTCTGAATCTTTCTCAGATGTTGTCCTCCATCGGTTCTGGCTGCGAACGGTGAAGATTGAGTACGAGAATTGTTGTGTGGATCTCAATGGGTTGTTGGATATTGTTGACACCGAGCTACATGCAAGGGAAGTCCTAGAGTGGGAAACCGCTGTAGGACCCTCCGACAATCAAGTTAGTACCGTGGAATAAGAGCAGGGTAGCGGCGTATCAGAATGAGTTCGAGTTACCTGAGTCGTCTGAAAAGAGGGGTTTATATAGTGGTCGCATGGAGCGAGCCGGCGCGAGATCCTCGCTGTTCGTTATGCCCATGCGTTATGCCCGCGTCGATGGCGGGATCTGTCCATTAATGGCGGGATTCGCTTATTAATGGAGGGACGTGCCAGCGTGGGACACGGAACATGGGGCGACGAATATCTCGCTTTGGCGAGATATGCAGAGCCGTGGTGGGGGCGCTTGGGCCCCGCACTCTCGGTTTTTCGGTGAAGCCGAGGAAGCTCAGCCCTACAACAGCTCGGAGATAAGCCGGGAGGCCGAGAAAGCTCAGCCCTGCAAAAGGCCGGAGACGAGCAAAGGGGTGTAAGTTTAGCTGCTGGATGGTTCGGGGGCGAGAAGCGGGGGTGTAACTTCGGAGATGAGGCCTCGAGGAAAGTCCCCAAGGCGCCACACTGATTCTACCTCCGCAGCCTTCAGGAGCCTAGTGGGCTTACGTGGACGACACGTCATCTGCTACGTGTCGTAATCTGAGGAATTGCCGTTCATGAGCCTTATCACTGAGCAAGTGACAAAACACAACCGATGACAAATAATAAAAATCTAATTTCTATGATTTCATCTTAATCATCTTAATCATAGAACCCAAAACATACATTATATCGGAAGTAAAGAAGAAGAAATAAGGTTCTCTTTTCCAAATCATCCATTTCACTAAAATGTTTTGGAGGAAGTTCTTCGCTCTTCTTTGGGTCCACTTGCTCATCACCTTAATTCTCTTCGACCTCACCATCACCTGTGAGTGATATATGCCCTAGAGGCCATTATTGTATCCTATTGGATTGTATATTACTTAATGGGAGCTTGGGATATACACGGGTATAGTAACAATCTTGCTCAAAATGGTAGTATGCTACCTAGTTTATTTCTATCTCAATATGTGCATGTGTTTCTTTTAGCATATCGCTTATACATATTGGTAGAGCCCTTAGCATCTTTGCTTGATTACCAGTGTTGTGATGGCAGTCACACTGGTGGGGGCTGGGTAATCTATAAGCACATCCTATACAGGTCCCTAGTCTTAGGATTATTGAGACGGGGCATCGATACTCCAGAGTAGACTAGTGTATACGCTTCTCATCCCAACAGGGGAGATGGTCCGTCCCACAGTCATTAGTACGTCTTATTGGAGATAGTATGCAGGTGCTCATTAGGTTATGAGTACACTGGACAAGACTCGTCGGGAACTGTTAGTGGGTATTATACCTATCGTCGGGTAGCAGTTCCTAGGTGACATAAGTATAACATAGTCCGTTGACTTGACATTGCTAGTTCACCTCGAGTGTATTCCCACTGTACTTTGATTACTACCCTACCATGACTCAAAGGAGTCTTGCTAATAGGTAGTAGTTGGGTGTAGTCCCGAAGCACTTGGAGGCAGTGGCGGTTAAATAAGATTTGTCTCTCCCGGTGTTGGGAGTTGATGTCACGCTGTGTTCGGAAGGACATTACACAAAGTCCTTGGCCAAGGGAAGCGAGATTTACTTGTAGGTATTCCAGTAGTTTCTCATGGTGTATTAGGCAATACTCCGACACGACTTATTGCGCTATTAGGGGTCTGACGATTACCGCCCCCATAGGCCCGATATGCGATACTCTTAGACGAACAGACTGAACTGTATGGAGATTGTCACATACAGGCTCAGTAGAAGTTCGGATGAGTTAGCTCATCGGCCTTCTAATCGACACATACCTGAGTATCCGTTACGTGAATCTAGTACCGCTTGCGGCTTGTGATTAAACCCACTACCAGCGTAGTGTTGAGTCTTTAGAGTCCCACATAGAGAGTTTCGCTGCACCGGGCAAAAGGTGTAGAGGTCGTATGGTTTTACGACAGGGCTTCGATCACGTACGTGCACTTGTGCGCGTATGATGATCGGGTGGATAAAACTAGTGCACTTTGGTTTAAACCGAATCCTAGTATTATATTGATGGATTATATTCGTCTCTTTGTATTCGTATTCTTCGAAATGCGGATGCGGGTATGTATATACGGATGAGGGGCATTCTTGTAATTTCACGGGAAAGCTTTTAGAAGTGGAAACTTCATTTAGGGTTTTAATTATTTTTGGATTAAAACAAATGAGGTGGAGTTTTACATTGAATGTGGCATGGCACTTGGTGACTCATGGCTATGACTCACCACTTGATATTTGGTGAAGGATACTAGATATTTGTGGAGATATTTTATCTCTTCAATATTGGTATATTTCATGATTCATCACAAGGCAGCCATCATATTCTAATGTTTTTCTTGAGTTGCTTCTTCACTCTCTTTTCCTCAAGTGACCATCTTCTACCTCTAACCCTATACCTTTCATGTGTTAGAACCCTAGGGTTCCAAGACACAAATCACTCCATCTTCTCACTCTACACAACCTAGGACATCTAGTTTAGCGAGCTAAATGCCATAATTATCTCGGATTTGAGGTAAGAGCTCGGACTATAGACTCTCGGGTGGATCGTCTTTGACTCGAGGAGGCCGTCGAGATTACCCGATCCGTTCCGATCCTTGGAGCTGACGACAAGATAGAGGACAACGAAGAAGATCCGAAGGACTTGGTATCGTGAGGAATAACACTTCTTTCCGAGTAGTTAACCTCACAACAGTTTGCTAGTTAAGGTTTAGCATCGATCCTGGAGTTCAAGTCGGTGTTGCAAGCTTTGAAAAATCGTTTTTTACATATTCCGTCTCCCCGCGAACACGCGGGCTGCACGACATCGACTTACAGTAGTATCAGAGCCTAACTAAACCATAGCTAACAGTTTAGACGAAGTGTAAAACCACGAAACCGAAATTGTTAGTTACATGTATGCCCTAGAGGCCATTATTATACGTGTGATGTATATTATAGTGGATACTTGAACATATATAAGGAGGACTTTCTTGCTCGGTATGATAGTATCCTATCTGGTTGCTTTTTATCTTAACATGTACACTTATTGTCTCTCTATTACATATTGATAAATCCCTTAGGATGAGTACTTGACTACCAGGATTATTATGCAGATTATACTAGTGGGGCAAGGGTAGTCGGTAAGTGCATCCTTCAATTGTTCCTAGTCATAGGAGTATCGAGACGGGGCATCGATATTCCAGAGTAGACTAGCGTATTGGCTTCTTGACCCATATGATGGGCTACGGATGATCCCACATCCATTGGTGTTTGACATCGGAGATGGTATATGGATGCTCAGTGGAGACTGGGTACACTTAACGTACTCGCTGAGAACTCCTAGATGGTATTATACCTATCGTCAAATAGCAGTTCTCTGGTGACACTGGTACAGATTAGTCTATAGACCCGAGATCGTCATAGAGTCTCGTGTGATTCCCACTGTGCTTTGATTTCCACCTTACCACGTTCAAGAGAACGTACAAAACGGTGGTTTTTGGGTACAGTCCCGAGTCACATGGAGGTAATGAGCGATAGGAGGGGATTTCGTCTCTCCCGGTATTGGGGGTTGATGTTGCGCTATGGTCGATTGGCCATAACAGGAAATCGCAGGCCAGGGTTGTTGAGATTTACTAGTAAGTGTTATTAGTAGTTTCTCAAACCGTTATGGGCCTCACAACGGCAGGACTTATCAGGCTATTGGGGTCTGACGTTTACCACCCCCAGGCTAAGATATGCGACATATCAGACGAAGAGACCGGACTGTACGATAGTGTTACTTATTGGATTCGCATGAGTATGAGCAGGCTTGCTTGTTGATCTTCTGATTGCTCAATACCCGGGTAGCTGTTACGTCCAGCTAGTACCGCTGACGGCTTGTGGGTGTTTGATATGATCATCACCTACTGCCGGCGTATTGACGAGCCTTTAGAGTCCTACACAGAAGTTTCCTGGCTCGAGTAAAACGAAGTAGGAGCACATATGTGATATGTGCGGGACCGAGATTAATGCGCGTATGTGATACCGCATTCTATTCTCACGATATGTGATATCGATCGGTTATATGTGATATAGCCGGGCTATCGAATCAAGTGTTGATTCGATAAAGTTGATACAAATGATATTAGTCAGTTATATGTGATATAGCCGGATTATTAAATCAAGTGTTGATTTAATAATTTAATATATAATTATATATTTGATATTTTAACTTACATTAACTAATATTAGATCACTTAAGTATTTGTTTTTCTCACTTGTATACACTTAATATATATATGATATATATTATTGTGTCATGCTTGATGCTACATGCAACATGGGTGTATAAGACTCACACCATGCTTAACATAATGTAGGGTTTTATTATTTGAAGTAAATCATAATTAGTTGGAAATTATTCACATGGTTGAACCTTGTGTAAGCTTGTGAAACCATTGACTAAGTCCACTAATTTTGTTTTACTTAAGATATTTATTAACCCAACCATTATGATTAGCCATGGTTTAGTCTTTACAAGAGTTAATATATGATATTAACTCACCCATTGTAGTCATTCTACACTTGTCTTTTTCCATGGTTGCTTTTCTTCATCTCCATCCTTAAGCTCTCTAGCTTTTTGGGAGGTGAAGAAAATGAGTGAGAAAAATATTTCTAAAGTGAGCAAAATTCCTACTTCATCAAGATACACTAGACTAGTCATTTAGTTTAGGTTATTTACTTCACTAATTACTAATTAGTGAAGAGGTACCTTGGGTTAGTGTCTTCTCGACGTAGATCATCTTCGGTCTCGAAGACTTTAAGCAAGTTTGTTCCTTTCATCATGTGGAGCCTTACTAGAGTCCGGGAGTTCACTACTTGGAGCGAAGGGACTACTACACGGAGCTATTGAAGTGAAGGATCGGTCTACAAAGGTTGTATTTCTTGTTCACTTAGATATAAAGATGTTTACATTATAGTTTCGTCTAATTCTCTAGTTAAAGATTCTAGGTTATGGTTCTTTAGCGCGCCAATTTTTTGAAAATGGCATGGTTGATGCCTCCCAAAACCCAGTGGCAGTGCTGCAGAACCCTACAGTGGTATCAGAGCCATGCTAGAGAATTAGATGATATTTGTATAATTACGAAACTGAAACAACTCTGAAACACTCGAAACAAAAACCAAGTTTCTGTCGAAATTTTGAAGTCGTCTAAAAATTTTTTAAGCAATTACAGAATGTTACATGAGATGTAACATGAACACCACAGAAAATTGAAACCCCTTCGCCGGATTTGACTCAGCGAGATGAAGAGTTTGACCGGCCTGGCCGGATTTTCTGTTGTGTTTGGGCTTCAATTTTGGGTGGTGTTCCAGTATCTGGGTTTTGGTTTTTCAGGTGTTGCTTGTTTTTACTAAGATTGCATGTGATGTTATCTTTGTGCAAAGGCAATTCGGAGTGCTTCGTAGTGCTAATTCTAACATCGTTTCGGGTTATCTTGACGATGTTAAAAAGTTCGAACGAATATCAAATACCCAATTTTTCTCACTCGCTGGAAACTTTCTAAGAGTTGGATCTTTTTTCATGTTTAAAATCTTCATAAAATCATGCAGGTGATTCTATGGACCCTCTAGAAGAACAAAACCTGAACTCGATTCTGTGATCGCCGGAACCGCTACCAAACCCTAGGGTTTGTGGTAGTTCCGCGGTGCCATAGGTGAAGCAAGGGTTGACCCTTCTACGGTTGGTCCATAGGTGCTGTAGCATGTTCTTGGTGTTTTTTAAACTGTGCTCAAGTGTTGAGCTCTTTAGGAAGTTTTGGGTGTTTGCTGATTCGATCGAAAAGTTTAACATCGTCTAACTATCTGTGAATTGTGATACAATACTTGGAATCCACAATATTTAGTTTTGTGAAAACTAATTTGAATTTTATAAATCTAGAAATTCAGTCTCATTTGATCGGCTGCCACGGGATTTTGATGTGGATCAAAAGTCTATCGCAATTACGTAGTGTACGCGGATACTCGCCGAGTAACCTCACCAGATAGCCATGCCCTATAGCCCCGATCAAATGACTATAGGAGAACCCAGTCGCCAAAAGCATCCGTTCGAGTGCTCGCGGCCGTGGTGTTCCGCCTAAATGCACTTCGTCGACGGCATCGGGGGTGCGACCGTCTACTAAAGTTTCCGACGAGCATTCGATCAGGTTGTCGGGAATCTTGTTGAATTATCCGACTGGTTATTGAAAAGTGTTTTCAATATAGAGACTAAAATGCGGGGTTTATAATTGTTAGGCATGCGATGTCTAAGAAATTCATTTGGTTAGGCATGAAATCCAAAATATGTAATACATTGGGTTTATGATATCTAAGGTGGTTGCGGATTCCAATTGTTGTAGTTTTCACTTTCTTTTCTGCGATCGTAAGTGTAATATGTGGTGTATCGCCAGTTTCGTTGCTATATGCCAACGACAATTGGGATACACATATTTACTTACGTTGATAACATGTGATGTTATGTGTTGCTGTGATATGTTATATTGGATCGTCGTGTTTGAATAGCCGGGGTTTTTTGCGTGAGATGAGAGTTTTTTTCATTTTCATTCATGTAAAAACTTGTATGTAATATTATTTTATTGGGGCACTTCCGGGTTGAGAATGATGTCACCATTGATGTATATTATTTACTTTTCTGTATTATGATAGACCCAAGGTAGGGAGCATAAGTAATCGGGTTCTGGAGTCCAGTGAGAAACCATCTCGAGGAGTCGAGACCGGGTCTCCTAACTCTAAAATTGGAAGGGTTGCTTGCCGCTCTCGTAGGGGTCTAGGGATGTAGGTTTGGCTATTCATCACGACCGTGGAATCCGTGTTTTTTATTGGCTTAATTTAAAACACGGAATTCCTAGTATATCCAATATTTCATAAGTGTTCTTCTGCTGCTGATATTTTATGATGTGATCACTTTATATGATGAGATGAATGCTTATATTACATATATGATATATAAAAAATATTGCTGCTTTCGTTTCTTCTGTGATGCTTAGGAAGCATAATTGAAGGGACTTCATTAATGAGATTAATGAAATAAAAGAAACCTAAAGATATTGTAGAATCTTGTTTTAAAAACCAGTAGCTCTAGTTCTTGTTTTGCATAGTGGTATTCCTTGTAGAATATCCAGCACCTTATTCGATAAGGAAAGAGCCGAGATCTTTTCACCGGGAGTGACCTTTTTAGCGAAACTAGCAGATGCTATAACCTACTTGGTTTTATTTTTGATTGCTTTCTTTTAGTTCATGCTTTGCATAGTGGTATTTGTGAAATATCCTGCACCTCATTCGATGAGGAAAGCGCCGAGATCCCTTCACCGGGAGTGACCTCTTTAACAAAACTAGCAAAAGCCTAAAAAACACTCCTTTTCAAATCACTCGTTTCTACAACGATATCAAGTTCATTACGCAAAAGGTTTTCATAAAATCTGTCGTAACCCTCCGTTATTTTAGGAAGTAGAGTACTTAGTATTCGTGTTACGTTTGTTGACCATAGTTAAGATGTAGTGTGCGGTAGCTAAGTGATGTCTTCCTACATAACATATGATGCGATTAATTAGGACAGTCATGTGACTTTCTTGACCATAGTTAAGGGTCATGTGGGCGGGTCTAATTAATCACGAAATGACGGGTAGAACTTGACTAGTGCTTATGATTTGTTGACCATAGTTAAGGTCATAAGTCACTAGGGGTAAAAATATTATCGGGAATTTCAAGTGTTGAAATTTTCAATGAGATTGCATACCTTCTATGAGATAGTTGGATCCCGATACCCACTGTGAGTAAGAGTTACTCCTGGGAGAGTTTTACACATTACAATAGCCGATCAAAGTAAGTGTCTAGAAAGGTGTTAACGGGGTTACGCCCCTGGAAAAACGAGGTTTATTTTAATTAGGTCCGTGTGAAAGCACGGGGAACCTCCCTCAAAGTACCGACAATGGCCTGGCCGAAAGATTGGCGAACTTGTAGAGTGTAATTAATCCCGGCTAGTCTTACCTTTTTGGGTTTGAAGGAAGATTTGATAAAAATAGTGGGAGCCATCCTAATTAGATAAAATAATAACCAATCTGATTTTGCAAGAGCATACGCTGAGTGTTTTCTTCTCTCTCTCTTCTGGTAGCGACCATGTCATGCCTTAATCAAGATAATAATGTGGATGCATTGACCGATCCTGCTTATTATACTGAGCTGGAGAACGTTGGTTCCGCTCTATTTTATAATTGTTATAAGTCCGAGCAGAAAATAGGGGAATATCCGGATTTCCACGCAACCCAATCGAGGAATGAGCATGTTGATACATATTCTTCGGGTGTGTTCGATTACCAAGAACTGTTTCACAGTATCCTCTACGTCCTATGTATGAGATACCGGATTAGGATCCAACAAATGTAATATGTTACATGGGCTACAAAAAGGTAGAGAATTGAGAATAGGCGATCGTTCTCTAGTATAGAGAATGGTGCAATTGTTGCAGCCAAATAAGTTGGCAAATATTGCCATGTATTACCAAATGGTAAATACATTGATTCTGAACAAATGTTATTGCATGCCAAACCTGATATACAACATTACATCAGTTTCTTTATTAAGTTAGAGATGGATATAATTTTGTATTGCAGGATAATGTTGTGAACATTTTCCTTATCAAGAATTGATTGGATCAGGTACGTTATGTAATGGCATATACATTCTAAATCAAACCACAGTTCAAAATATGTAGAACACACACAAGAGGAGTAGTTCAGAAATGAATGAATCTTTCTTGTGGCATTGTAGACTAGGTCATATCAATGCGACACGACTAGCTAAGTTACATTAAGGATGAATATTAGAATCTGTTCGAATTTTTATCTTATGATACTTGCCAATCATGTATCAAAGGTAAAATGACTAATACTCCGTTTACTGAAAACAGAGATAGAGTTGCTGAACTCTAAGGACTGATACATGGTGATGTATACGGTCCTATGTCTACAAATGCCAGAATTGTTTTTTCGTACTTCATTATATTCACTGACGATCTCTCAAGATTCGGGCATGTGTTCCTGTTGAAACACGAGTCTGAAACTTTTGAGAAATTCAAGGAATATAAGCTTGAAGGTAAGAACCAGACGGGTAGAAGTATTAAGTCCTTTGATGTGATCGGAGAAGGGAATACTTGTGCATGGAGTTCCTGGATTATCAAAAAGAGAATGTGATTCTCTCTCAGCTTATTCCTTCGTATACACCACAGCACAACGGTGTATCGGGGCGGAAGTATCGCGTCCTATGAGATATGGCGTGCTCTATGATGAGTACTGCTGAGTTGCTTGTTTCCTTTTTCGTGTTATGCACTTGAGAAGCTGCATACCTATTGAATGGGGTTCCATCCAAATCATTGCCTACCACTACATATGAGATATGAAATGGGAAGAGACCGTGTCTTAAACGAGTTAAGATATGGGGTTGTCCGGCCTATGTTGAAAAACAAAATCCGGACAACCTCAAGTCAAGGTCAGTTCTGTAAGTTTGTTGGATATCCCAAACATTTGCGAGGGAATATCTTCTACCACACCGAGGAGCAAAAGGTATTTTGTTTCTCAGCATGCCACCTTTTTAGAACAGGAATTTCTTATGAAGAAATTAGTGGTCATGAGGTAGAACTGGAAGGAGTTCCAGCTAGACAAACTAACAGCTGATGATTTAGTGGAACCAAAGGATTCAATAATCTCCAACGAACCTCAGCCTCTCCGTGAATCTGGTAGGGTTCCTCATCCACCTGAGAGATACTATGGTTTCCTCGGTGAAGGTGGTAGCGAGGATTGCATCATGGTAGATGATGACCCAACCAGGTTCAAGAAGGCCATCACGAGTGGAGACTCTGTGAAAAGGCCGGATGCAATGCAATCAGAGATGGAATCCACATACACCAACAAAGTATGACTTTGAAATGTTTCACCTGAAGGGGTAAAACCCATCGGGAGAAAGTGGATCTTGTGAAGATTCTTGGTGTAAATGGAAAAGTTGAGACTTTCAAAGCTTGACTTATTGTAAAAGGTTTTCATCAATAACCAGGTGTGGATTATGATGAAAACTTTTCTCCAGTGTCTATGCTTAAGTCCATCAGGATTAAAGCACACATCGCAGAGTTAGAACATCTGTTTTGATGCGGCAGTCAAAGAGTTTGACTTCATCAAAAAAGTAGATGAATCTTGTATATACAAGAAGGTTGTAGAGAGTAAGGTGGTCTTCCTCGTATTGTACAAAGATGACATACTCTTGATAGGAAATGGTTTCCTATACTACACTCGGTCAAGCTCCTCGTATCACGAGGATTCTCCATGGAAGATCTGGATAATACCTACTACATTTTATAGATTATGATCTATAGTAATAGATCTAAGTGGATGTTGGGAGTGTCCCAAATCCAGGTACATTAACACCGTACTAAAGAGATTTAGTATGGAAAATTCTAAGTGTGGTGGTTCGCCCACTTACTCAGGAATCACTCTTTCCAAAAAGATGTCTTCCAAGACTGATTTGGAGAGAGCTCAGATATAAGGGATATTATATGCTTCGGCAAAAGGCTCTATCATGTATGCGATGTTATGCACCAGACCGTATGTAGCTATATCACTAGGTGTAGTGATCAAGAATCAATCGGATCTTGGGAGAATTAGTGGACAACTGCGAAGGATATTCTTAAGTACTTGAGAAGCACTAAAGAAATGTTCTTGGTGTTGGGTAACGGTGAACTCCAGTGGGAGTCCTTTACCAATTCGAGCTCCCAGAGTGATAACGCCAACTGAAAGTCAGTCTCGGGCTTTGTCTTTACCCTCAGTGGAGGGACGGTATGTTGGAAGAGTTCCAAGCTATATACCATGGCAAACTAGACAATAAATGCTGAATTCATCGCCACCAACGATGCTACCAAAGTAGTTGTCTGGATATTTATTGTTCATGAGATGAACAAGGTTCCTACCATTGAGCGTCCAATAACTGTTATTGTGACAACAATGGAGTTGTGGCTTTGGCCTAGGAATCCTGGTCCCATCAGCGATCCAGACATATTCTGAAGACAGTATCACCTGATCAGGGAGATGGTTGATCTCCAAGGGATCGAGATAAGGAGAGTTGATGCGAAGGATAACACGGCGGATCCACTAACTGAGGCCTTTCCCCAGAGAGACTTTAATGGGGCGTTGAGTATGAGATGCTACAACAAATGGCCTTAGTGCAAGTAGGAAATTGTTAGCTATATGTATGCCCTAGAGGCCATTATTATACATGTAATGTATATTATAGTGGATGCTTGGACATATATAGGGAGGACTTTCTTGCTCGACATGATAGTATGCTATCTGGTTGCTCTTTATCTTAACATGTACAGTTATTGTCTCTCTATTACATGTTGATAAAGCCCTTAGGATGAGTACTTGACTACCAAGTGTTAGGTTAGGTTAGCACCCTATGAAGAGATTACAAGCATCACATGACCTAAAGTTTTCATTTTTTATGGTGCTAAACTAACAAGCAAAGGAATCGTCCTAGAAAATTAGGGTTTGCTAAACATTAAACTAGAAAAGCTTAGGGTTAGAAGGCTACAACCTTTGTAGCTCCCGTTTTTGTTTTGCTCCTTTGACTTTGGGGTGTTGGAAGAAGGTCCACTCTTCCTCCTCTTGCGTCCACGACGATCCACCCGGAGCTATCCCGTCCAAGCTTGCAACTTTGAAAAACAAAAAGAACACACTAATCAAGTGAGCTAGACTTGATTAGAATGAGGTTGTGGTTATGGATCTCACTTCAAAATCCTATTTTTATGAAGGATTCACTCTCTTGTAAGAACTAGAGAGCTTAAGCATGGAGGTTGATGAAGATGATGGACTTTTTTAAGAAGAGAATGAATTATCTTAACAAAGAGAAAAGAAAAATAGCTATATATATTTTTCTTTCTCTTAACCAACCATGGTTAAGTATTTAGATATCATTTTATTTTAAATTAAAAGCATGATAAGAAAATAAACTATGGGTTAAAAGTTAGGTGAGCATGGTTGAGTTAGAAGAGTGTAGAAATTCCAAATTGATTTAACCCATTTTTTATTTTCTTTTGCTTTAATTTAAATTCAATAATTATCCAAATACAACCATGGTGTAATTCTTATACATCCACCATTTCCATTGTATAAACAACCATGATAGAATTTGATGTATGTATGCATGTGTGCTTGCACATCAACATGTGCATGAACAAAAATGAATGTACACATGCATGCATACATACAACATAAACAAGATAGGATTTGTAGTGAGAAAATAATAATGAATCAACACTTGATTCACTAATCCGGTCATATCACATATGACCCGACCATTAGCAAGCCGCCCAATTAATATACGGTATCCCATACACGTATTTTAATCGGGTCCAAGCGCATATCGCATACGCGCACCACAACGTTTTGCCTGGACTAGGTAACTCCTGTGTGGGACTCTAAGACTCGTCAATACGCCGGCAGTGGGTGATGATCATATCAAGCACCCGCAAGCCGCAAGCGGTCAGCCAAACGTAACGGCCACCCGGGTATTGAGCGATAAGAAGAAGACAAGCGAACCTGTTACAACTCCCGTCGAGCCATCCAGCAACACTATCGTACAGTCCGGTCTCTTCGTCAGATATGCTGCATATCGAGCCTAGGGATGGTCACGTCGACCCCAATAACTCAATAAGTCGTGCCGGTTAATGGTCTATAACAGATCGAGAAACTACTGATAACACTTATCAGCAAATCTCAGCAGCCCTGGCCAGGGACTTGCTGTTATAACCAGTCGAGCACAGCACAGCATCAACTCCCAATACCGGGAGAGACGAAACCCCTCCTATCGCTCATTGCCTTCGTGTGTCTCGGGACTGTACCCAACGGCCACCTGTTTGCACGACTCAGTAGAGCCGTGGTAGGGTGGCAATCAAAGTACAGTGGGAGAACACACAAGGCTCTATGACGATCTTGGGTCTACAGACTAACCTGTACCAGTGTCACCTGAGAACTGCTATCCGACGATAGATATAATTCCATATAGGAGTTCTCGGCGAGTCCGTCCAGTGTACCCAGTCACCACTGAGCACCCGTATATGATCTTGATGTCAAACATCGATGAATGTGGGAACATCCATCGCCCATCACATGGGTCTAGTATCATATACGCTAGTCTACTCTGGTATATCGATGCCCCGTCTCGATACACCTCCGACTAGGGACATTTCAGGATATGCTTATAGACTACAGATGTCCCACTAGTATGATCTCCATCATAATCAGAGTAGTCAAGCCGATATCCTTAGGGCTTTATCAGTATGTATGAATGAATAGAAGCATGATCAAATAAACATGTCAGATAAAGAAGTACCAGATAGCATACTATCATGTCGAGCAAGAATGCAAACTGAATATATATACATGTATAGATACATCCACTATCACATAATGGCCTCTAGGGCATACATATATCCAACAATCTCCCACTTGCACTAAGGCCAGTTATTGGCGTATCTCATACCCAACATCTCAAAAAGTCGCTCATGCTGCGGCTGAGGGAGAGCCTTGGTGAATGGATCCGCGGCGTTGTTCTTTGTGTCTACTCTCTTAATCTCGATCTCGCGGCGATCTACAATCTCCCGGATCAAATGAAATCGCCTCAGGATGTGTCTGGACCGCTGATGGGATCTGGGCTCCTTGGCTAACGCCATAGCCCCATTATTATCACAATACAAGGGTATTGGATCAATAATGGTTGGAACTACTCCTAGCTCCGAGACGAACTTCTTCATCCAGACGGCTTCCTTGGCGGCATCATTTGCAGCAATGTACTCAGCTTCCATCGTAGAGTCTGCAACGGTATCTTGTTTGGAACTCTTCCAACTTACCGCCCCTCCATTGAGGGTAAATACAAACCCTGAGATAGATTTGCTGTCATCCTTGTCGCTCTGGAAGCTCGAATCGGTAAAGGCCTCCATTTGGAGATCTTTATTACCATACACCAAGAACAATTCTTTAGTCCTTCGTAAGTACTTAAGAATGTTCTTCACAGCTGTCCAGTGGTTCTCCCCTGGGTTGGATTGATACCTGCTTACAACACTAAGTGCATAAGCTACATCTGGGCGCGTACATAACATCGCATACATTATAGACCCTACTGCCGAAGCATAAGGTATAATGCTCATGCGAGCTCTCTCTTCATCGGTCTTTGGACAAGAATCCTTGGAGAGAGTGACTCCATGGCAAGCGGGTAAGGCACCCCGCTTGGAGTCTTCCATACTAAACCTCTTTAGGATGGTGTTGATGTACCTGGTTTGGGACAATCCCAATAACTTTTTGGATCTATCCCTATAGATCCTTATGCCCAGGATGTATGTGGCATCCCCCAGGTCCTTCATGGAGAACCTCAGTGATAAGAATGATTTGACCGACTGTAGCATAGGAATGTCATTTCCTATCAGAAGAATGTCATCCACGTACAATACGAGGAATGTGACAGCTCTTCCTACAGCCTTCCTATAAACACAAGGTTCATCCGGATTTTTGATGAAATCAAACTCTTTGATAACATCATCGAAACAGATGTTCCAACTCCGAGATGCCTGCTTTAACCCATATATGGATTTAAGCAATCTACATGCTTTCTCGCTGCTCCCACTGTCAATGAAGCCCTCCGGCTGATCCATATAAACACATTCTTCTAAATCTCCATTTAGAAATGCCGTTTTAACGTCCATCTGCCAGATTTCATAGTCGTAGTGAGCAGCAATAGCAAGTAGGATCCGAATAGATTTAAGCATGGCTACGGGCGAAAAAGTTTCGTCATAGTCCAAACCTGGTCTTTGACGAAAACCCTTCGCCACAAGTCTTGCTTTATAGGTCTCTACCTGCCCATCCACACCAATCTTTCTTTTAAAGATCCATTTGCACCCTACAGGTTTTACCCCAGGGGGTACAACGTCCAAAGTCCATACTTTGTTGGTGTACATAGACTCCATTTCGGATCTCATGGCATCCAGCCACTTCACAGAGTCACCACTCGTGATAGCTTGCTGAAAACTGGTAGGATCATCATCTTCCATGATACAGTCTTCCCTGTCACCATCAATGAGGAAACCGTAGTACCTCTCCGGTGGGCGAGAAGTCCTACCAGACCTACGGAGTGGCCGAGGTTCTTCAGTTTCTGTTGCAACAGCCGGTTCAACCAAATCGTCATTTGTAGTTTGTGTCTCCAGAACCTCTTCCAGATCTACTACCTTGCCATCATCTTTATCTGTGAAAAACTCTTTTTCCAAGAATGTGGCATACTGAGAAACAAACACCTTTTGTTCCTCTTTGTGGTAGAACAGATATCCATAAGAATTCTTTGGATATCCCACAAAGTTACACATGACTGACCGTGTCTCGAGTTTGTCCGGATTCTGCTTTTTAACATAGGCCGGGCAACCCCAAATCTTAATTCTTTTAAGAGATGGTCTCTTCCCATTCCATATCTCATATGGCGTGGTAGACACGGCTTTGGTTGGAACCCTGTTTAGCAGAAACGCCGCAGTCTCCAATGCATGCCCCCAAAACGAGACTGGTAACTCAGCGTCACTCATCATGGACCGGACCATATCTAATAGGGTCCTATTCCGTCGTTCTGACACACCGTTGTGCTGTGGTGTGTAAGGCGGAGTGA
Organism: Agapanthus africanus; assembly: GCA_030015575.1. Classification (NCBI taxonomy): domain Eukaryota; kingdom Viridiplantae; phylum Streptophyta; class Magnoliopsida; order Asparagales; family Amaryllidaceae; genus Agapanthus; species Agapanthus africanus. Next base: position 153,514,398 of record CM057350.1, read on the forward strand.
GCTGAGAGAGAATCCCATTCTCTTTTAGGAAGTTTGCAAATTCTGTACTGAGATACTCACCACCTCGATCTGATCGAAGCATCTTAATACTCAAGCCGGTTTGTTTTTCTACTTCTTGTTTATATTCAACGAACTTCTCGAAAGCGTCGGACTTGTGTTTTAATAAAAATACATGACCGAATCTTGAGAAATCATCGGTGAATGTAATGAAGTATGAAAAACCGCCTCTAGCCTGAGTAGACATTGGCCCACATACATCACTATGTATGAGGCCCAGGAGCTGAGTAGCTCTTTCTCCGTGTCCAGTAAACGGAGTTTTGGTCATTTTACCCTTGATACAAGACTGGCAAGTCGCATAAGATTTATATTCAAAAGAGTTTAAATATCCATCTTTATGTAACTTGTTTAGTCTTGTTTCGTTAATATGACCAAGTCTACAGTGCCAAAGAAAAGCTTCATTTAATTCTGAAATTTTTCTTTTATTAGTGTGTTGTATACTGAAAACTGTGTGTTGATTTAGGACATATATTCCGTTATTAAGTGTACCATACCCAACCAACATTTGATTCAGGTGAATGTTCATAACATTGTTCTGCAACACAAAATTATATCCTTCATTGTCCAACAAAGATACGGATATTATATTACATAGCATATCAGGTACAAAATAACATGGATTCAAAATCAAAATACATCCAGACGGCAACCCCAAGTGATACTCTCCCACTGCGACTGTATGTACATTGGAACCATTTCCAACGCGGAGAGTATGGTCACCTGTCTTCAAAACCTTGCTATTTCTCAGCCCCTGCATAGAATTGCAAATGTGAGAACCTGAACCGGTATCCAATACCCAGGAAGCAAAGTTTATAGAAAAACAGTTTTCAGTCACAAACGCACCTGAAGCAGAAGCATCACCATGCTTCTTCTTAAGACTTAGGTACTCCGTGCAGTTGCGCTTCCAATGTCCTGTCTTGTGGCAATGAAAACACTCGCCTTTCCCTGGGTCTCCAGCCGTGGACTTTCCCTTTCCCTTCACCTTTTTGACTCCGCCCTTAGGATTAGTGGGTTTCTTCTTTTTCTTTCCCTTGGCCTTAGCTTTCGGGCGAGAAGAAGAAGACTGTCCAATCGTCATAACGGGAGTCTTTGCTGATTTCATAGTGCTCTCTGCACTCCTTAACATATTAAGGAGTTCAGGGAGGTCCTTCTCCATGCCGTGCATGTTGAAGTTCACTATGAACTGAGCAAAGGTGGAGGGGAGGGACTGCAGAATAATATCTATATATTGTTCTTTGTCCATAGTCCATCCGAGGTCCTCAAGCTCTTCTATAAGAGCTATCATCTTCAAAACATGGTCTGCTACTGGTGTGCCAGGGGCCATCCGCATGTGAAACAGTTTCTTTGATGCCTCGTATCGTAATACGCGGGACTGCTCCCCATACAACTCCTTTGTATGGAGCAGTATCCCGTGGATGTCCATGTCCTCGTGCTGCTTTTGATGTGTGTTATCCATCGATGCAAGCGCGAGGCATGTGGCCGTGGCACAGTCAGCGTCCCATGTCTTGCGGACTTCTATGTCCGCAACTGAGGATTTTGGGCCTGGGACGGGCGGGGCTGAAGCCGTGAGGACATATGATACTTTATCATAAGTCAAGGCGATCTTCAGATTCCTTAGCCAGTCTTTATAGTTGGTCCCGTTCAGTTTGTTTTTATCTAGTAGAAGCTTAAGTCCAGTCATTGGTATCTGCCATTAAGAGAGAGAAAAGAATACACTCAGCGAAAGCTCTTGCATAGATTAGATTGGTTTTATTATCTTGTCTAATCGATGTTTCCCACTGCTTTTTATCAAGTTTTTCTTTCAAACCTTAAAAAGAAAAACTAGCCAGGATTAATTACAGTCTACAACTTCGCTAACCGTTCAGCCAGGCCAGTGTCGGTACTTTGAGGGAGGTTCCCCGTGCTTTCGCACGGACCTAATTAGAGTAAACCTCGTTTTCCCAGAGGCGGAGCCCCGTTAACACCTTTCTAGACACCTAATGAGTTAGCTAATTGTAAACTGCAAAACTCTCCTAGGAGCAACTATTGCCCACAGTGGGATCGGGATCCAACCATCATATGGAAGGTATGCAATCTCATTGCAAATTTCAACACTTGAAATTCCCGATGTGGTTTTTACCCCTAGTACTTATGACCTTAACTATGGTCAACAAATCATAAGTACCAGTCAAGTTCTACCCGTCATTTCTTGATCAATTAGACCCACCCATATGACCCTTAACTATGGTCAACAAAGTCGTATGAATGTCCTAATTAATCTGCATCATATGCAGTGTAGGAAGACATCACTTAGCTACCGTACACTACGCCTTAACTAAAGTCAACAAACGTAGCACGAATACTAAGTACTCTACTTCCTAAAATGACGGAGGGTTGCGTATGATTTTTAAGAAAATCTTTAACGCTTTGAACTTGATATCGTTGTAGAATCAAACAGTTTTTCAAAAGGAGTGGCTTAAGCTCCGCAGTTTTGAAATAAAGCTTTTTCATAAATAGCCGAGTAGTTTTTAAATCCGATTCTACAACATCTTTTTAGGTTTATTTTCTTTACATTAATCACATTAATGTAATCCCATCATTTAAGTCCTAAAGCCAATCACAGAAAAGAAACGAAAATATCACGTACGCTTATGCCATCCGCATTCGCCGCAATGTTCCGTTATGCACCGTTAGGTTACTTAACTAACGGCATAGCGGGACGGGACTAGCGCGGGTGTAAAACATAAGCAACGTCTACTATATATCATATATATAATAAGTCATTCGTCTCAGATTTCACAGAACACAGGCAGCAGAAATATAGATATAACGTGGGATATACTAGGACGTCCGTATTTAGTATTTAGCCAGAATAGAAAATACGGATTCCACAGTCGCGATGAATAGCCAAGCCCACACCCTGGACCCCTACGAGAGCGGCAAGTGACCCTACCAATCCTGGAGTTTAGGAGACCCGGTCTCGACTCCTCGAGATGGCCTCCCACTGAACCCCAGAACCCGGTCACTTGTGCTCCCCTCCTTGGGTCCATCCTAATGCGGAAAAGTAAATAATATACAACACTGGTGACACAACCGCAACCTGGAAGTGCCCCAAATAAAAGAATATTACATTACATTTGAATTTACATGAATGAAAATATAAAACTCTCATCTCACAAAACCCCCCGGCTATTCGATCGCGACAATCCTACACATCATATCTCAGCAACACATAATATCATCAACGTAAGCAAGTATGCGTACCCCGATTGTCGTTGATGTATAGCAACGAAACCGGCGATATCTAACATACTACACTTACGGTCACAGAAAAGAAAGTGTAAAACTACAATATTTGGAATCCAGATTCTCTTTAGACATCATAAATGCGAAATATCACATATTCCGTATTTCATATCTAAACCATATGAATTCCACATATTGTATCACATTCCAGATAAACAGACAGTATTAAAGTTTTCGAACGAACTATCAAGTACCCAAGATTCACTAAAGCTCAACACTTGAGCAAGGTTCAAAAATCCGGAGTGTGACACAGCAGCGGCGGTCCAGCCGTAGAAGGGTCAAGCCAACGCCTCACATGTGGCACGCCGTACTGCCCCAAACCCTAAGGTTCAAAGGGCAGTTCGAGACGGTCACATAATCGAGTTAAGGTTTGTTGTCTTCTAGAGGGACCACCGCAAAAAGACTTGCACGCATCTCCAAACTATTTAAACCCCGTGAACATTGAGTAAATGATATTCGTTCAAACATTTCAATACTTTCTAGTTTACCCGGAAAAGAAAGCGAAATGAAAATTCCGAACGAAACAACTAGTTCAAAACCATCTCCAGAATTTTCAACAGTAGATTCAGATTAAATACTCTCAAAAATTACTGTAGCAGGTAAAGAAAGTTACTGTGCAAAAAAAATACCAGAGAACCCCTCAAATAGCCGCGGAAGCGCGGCCTAAGCCTTGCTTATGCCGCCCTTCCGCGGTCAATATTACTGTTCATGTGTACGAATTTTCCAGATCCTCTAATTTTTACCTGCTCTATTTTTTGAGAATTTTTAATTCTGAAAAAGATCATTTTTTAAAAAAATTCCAGAAAGCATCCCATAAATCCGTATTTTTGTTTCGATCGGACTTTTTACTTCGCAAAAAGGTCGCCTAATGTTCTAGGTCGGCTCTGATACCAATGTTAGGTTAGGTTAGCACCCTATGAAGAGATTACAAGCATCACATGACCTAAAGTTTTCATTTTTTATGGTGCTAAACTAACAAGCAAAGGAATCGTCCTAGAAAATTAGGGTTTGCTAAACATTAAACTAGAAAAGCTTAGGGTTAGAAGGCTACAACCTTTGTAGCTCCCGTTTTTGTTTTGCTCCTTTGACTTTGGGGTGTTGGAAGAAGGTCCACTCTTCCTCCTCTTGCGTCCACGACGATCCACCCGGAGCTATCCCGTCCAAGCTTGCAACTTTGAAAAACAAAGAGAACACACTAATCAAGTGAGCTAGACTTGATTAGAATGAGGTTGTGGTTATGGATCTCACTTCAAAATCCTATTTTTATGAAGGATTCACTCTCTTGTAAGAACTAGAGAGCTTAAGCATGGAGGTTGATGAAGATGATGGACTTTTTTAAGAAGAGAATGAATTATCTTAACAAAGAGAAAAGAAAAATAGCTATATATATTTTTCTTTCTCTTAACCAACCATGGTTAAGTATTTAGATATCATTTTATTTTAAATTAAAAGCATGATAAGAAAATAAACTATGGGTTAAAAGTTAGGTGAGCATGGTTGAGTTAGAAGAGTGTAGAAATTCCAAATTGATTTAACCCATTTTTTATTTTCTTTTGCTTTAATTTAAATTCAATAATTATCCAAATACAACCATGGTGTAATTCTTATACATCCACCATTTCCATTGTATAAACAACCATGATAGAATTTGATGTATGTATGCATGTGTGCTTGCACATCAACATGTGCATGAACAAAAATGAATGTACACATGCATGCATACATACAACATAAACAAGATAGGATTTGTAGTGAGAAAATAATAATGAATCAACACTTGATTCACTAATCCGGTCATATCACATATGACCCGACCATTAGCAAGCCGCCCAATTAATATACGGTATCCCATACACGTATTTTAATCGGGTCCAAGCGCATATCGCATACGCGCACCACAACGTTTTGCCTGGACTAGGTAACTCCTGTGTGGGACTCTAAGACTCGTCAATACGCCGGCAGTGGGTGATGATCATATCAAGCACCCGCAAGCCGCAAGCGGTCAGCCAAACGTAACGGCCACCCGGGTATTGAGCGATAAGAAGAAGACAAGCGAACCTGTTACAACTCCCGTCGAGCCATCCAGCAACACTATCGTACAGTCCGGTCTCTTCGTCAGATATGCTGCATATCGAGCCTAGGGATGGTCACGTCGACCCCAATAACTCAATAAGTCGTGCCGGTTAATGGTCTATAACAGATCGAGAAACTACTGATAACACTTATCAGCAAATCTCAGCAGCCCTGGCCAGGGACTTGCTGTTATAACCAGTCGAGCACAGCACAGCATCAACTCCCAATACCGGGAGAGACGAAACCCCTCCTATCGCTCATTGCCTTCGTGTGTCTCGGGACTGTACCCAACGGCCACCTGTTTGCACGACTCAGTAGAGCCGTGGTAGGGTGGCAATCAAAGTACAGTGGGAGAACACACAAGGCTCTATGACGATCTTGGGTCTACAGACTAACCTGTACCAGTGTCACCTGAGAACTGCTATCCGACGATAGATATAATTCCATATAGGAGTTCTCGGCGAGTCCGTCCAGTGTACCCAGTCACCACTGAGCACCCGTATATGATCTTGATGTCAAACATCGATGAATGTGGGAACATCCATCGCCCATCACATGGGTCTAGTATCATATACGCTAGTCTACTCTGGTATATCGATGCCCCGTCTCGATACACCTCCGACTAGGGACATTTCAGGATATGCTTATAGACTACAGATGTCCCACTAGTATGATCTCCATCATAATCAGAGTAGTCAAGCCGATATCCTTAGGGCTTTATCAGTATGTATGAATGAATAGAAGCATGATCAAATAAACATGTCAGATAAAGAAGTACCAGATAGCATACTATCATGTCGAGCAAGAATGCAAACTGAATATATATACATGTATAGATACATCCACTATCACATAATGGCCTCTAGGGCATACATATATCCAACACCAAGATTATGATGCAGATCATACTAGTGGGGCAAGGGTAGTCGGTAAGTGCATCCTTCAATTGTTCCTAGTCGTGGGAGTATCAAGACAGGGCATCGATATTCCAGAGTAGACTAGCGTATGCGCTTCTTGACCCATATGATGGGCGATGGATGATCCCACATCCATTGGTGTTTGACATCAGAGATGGTATACGGGTGCTCAGTGGAGACTGGGTACACTGAACGGACTCGCCGAGAACTCCTAGATGGTATTATACCTATCGTCAGATAGCAGTTCTCTGGTAACACTAGTACAGGTTAGTCTGTAGTCCCGAGATCGTCATAGAGTCTTGTGTGATTCCCACTGTGCTTTGATTTCCATCTTACCACGCTCAAGAGAACGTGCAAAATGGTGGTTATTGGGTACAGTCCCGAGTCGCATGGAGGCAATGAGCGATAGGAAGGGGATTTCGTCTCTCCCGGTATTGGGGGTTGATGTTGCGCTATGCTCGATTGGCTATAACAGGAAATCCCTGGTCATGGTTGCTGAGATTTATTGGTAAGTGTTATCAGTAGTTTCTCGAACTGTTATGGGCCTCACATCGGCATGACTTATCAGGCTATTGGGGTTCGACATTTACCACCCCCAGGCTGAGATATGCGACATATCAGACGAAGAGACCGAACTGTACGGTAGTGTTACTTATTAGATTCGCAGGAGTATGAGCAGGCTTGCTTGTTGATTTTCTGATCGCTCAATACCCGGGTAGCCGTTACCTCCAGCTAGTACCGCTGACGGCTTATAGGTGTTTGATATGATCATCACCTACTGCCGGCGTATTGACGAGTCTTTAGAGTCCTACACAGTGGTTTTCTGGCTCAAGCGAAACGAAGTAGGAGCGCATATGTGATATGTGCGGGACTGAGATTAATGCGCGTATGTGATACCGCATTCTATTCTCGCAATATGTGATATTGATCGGTTATATGTGATATAGCCGGGTTATTGAATCAAGTGTTGATTCGATAAAGTTGATACATATGATATTAGTCGGTTATATGTGATATAGCCGGATTATTAAATCAAGTGTTGATTTAATAATTTAATGTATAATTATATATTTGATATCTTAACTTACATTAACTAATATTAGCTCACTTAAGTATTTCTTTTTCTCACTTGTGTACACTTATTAATATATATGTGATATATATTATTGTGTCATGCTTGATGCTACATGCAACATAGGTTTATGAGATTCACACCATGCTTAACATAATGTGGGGTTTTATTATTTGAAGTAAATCATAATTAGTTGGAAATTATTCACATGGTTGAAGCTTGTGGAACAATTGACTAAGTCCACTAATTTTGTTTTACTTAAAATATTTATTAACCCAACCATTATGATTAGCCATGGTTTAGTCTCTACAAGAGTTAATATATGATATTAACTCACCCATGGTTGCCATTCTACACTTGCCTTTTTCCATGGTTGCTTTTCTTCATCTCCTTCCTCAAGCTCTCAAGCTTTTTGGGAGGTGAAAAAAATGAGTGAGAAAAATATTTCTAAAGTGAGCATAATTCCTACTTCATCAACTTACACTATACTAGCCATTTAGTTTAGGTTGTTTGCTTCACTAATTACTAATTAGTGAAGAGGTAGCTTGAGTTAGTGTCTCCCCGACGTAAATCATCTTCGGCCTCGAAAACTTCAAGCAAGTTTGTTCCTTTCATCTTGTGGAGCCTTTCTAGAGTCCGGGAGTTCTGTACTTGGAGCAAAGGGACTACTACACGGAGCTATTGAAGTGAAGGACCGGTCTACAAAGCTTGTATTCCTTGTTCACTTAAATGTAAAGATATTTGCATTCTAGTTTCGTCTAATTCTCTATTTAAAAATTCTAGGTTACGGTTCTTTAGCGCACCAATTTTTTGAAAACGGCATGGTCGATGCCTCCCGAAACCCAGTGGCGGTGTTGTGGAACCCTACAGAAATAACTCCGAAACACGAAACCTAAACTCCAAGTTTCTGTCAAATTTTTCCGAGCCTCTAAAATTTTTTTAAAAAATTGCAGAGTGCTCTACTTCTTATGAAATGAACACACACAGAAAACGAGGCTTTTTCACCTGTTTTGGACCGGCCACAAGCTAAAAAAGAACTGGCCTGACCTTTTTAGTTGTGGTGAAATTCTTTGAATTTTGGTCTGTGTTCTAGTTGCTTGGATATAAGATCTCAGGTGTTGTTTGTTTTTGCCAATTTTGGATATACTGTTATCTTTTTACTCTGGAAAGACGGAGTGTTTTGAAGTCGTAGTTTTAGCATCGTTTAAAGTTTTAAATTGTGATATATATGTTTGGAAACGTCGACTAATTGTTATACGTCGATTAGTCGGGGTTGCACATATCTGTGTTGCTGTTCTTGTTGGTTTGTGTATATGAACTTTATTGGATCATCGTGGATGAATAGCCGGGGATGTGAGATGATGGTTTTCCATTCTTTCATTCGATATAATTTGTAAAGTGATGTAATATTATTTTGCGGGGAACATCCGGGTTGAGGTTGTAGCCGCCGTTGTATTATTTCTTTTACTATTTTCTGCTCGTAGGATAGACCCACGGTGGGGTGCACAAACTACCAGATACTTTGAAGTGCCGAGTAGCCTACTCATTGTACTAGGGGAGGTTGCTTCGCTTTGGGTATTTGGCGGGTAGTTTGCCGCACCCGTAGGGGTCTGGGGTAGGATTTGACTATTCATCATGACCATGGAATCTGTCTTTCGTTACAGGTTTAAACGAAACGTGGAATTCCTAGTATATCCAATATGTTCATCTGTGATCTGGAATGTCTGTTATTGCGTCAGACGAATGTTTATTATATATATGCTATATAGTAGACGTTGCTTATGTTTTTCACCGGCGCTTGTCCAGCCCTCGCTCTGGCGTTAGTTAAGTAACCTAACGATGTTAGACGGGGCCCAGTGGTGAATGCAGATGGCATAAGTGGAAGTGGTATTTTCGACTTTTTCTGTGATGATAGGTGTAAATGATGGAACAACATTATTAATGCAAATCAAACAAACCAAAGTTGAATTGTTGGAACAAATTTTAAAAACCACTCGGTTATTTTAAACAGGAGACTTTTAAATGCGGAGCTTAAACCACTCCTTTTAAAAGTTATCAGGTTCCTTCGATTATATCAAGTTCATTACGTTCACTGTTTCTCCAAAACCATTCGTAGCCCTCCGTCATTTCAGTTGAATATTCAGTAGTATTCAAGCTATGTATTTTGACCTTCTCCAAGGTATAGTGTTTGGTGGTTGCCGGATATTCATCTGTAGTATAGATAGATGCATTGGTTTTGGACAGTCATACTACTATTTGGCCTTCGTCAAGAGTATGTACGGGTGGGTTCAAATTAACCTAAACAATGACGGGTAGAACTTGACATGTGACTTATGATATGTTGGCCTTCTTCAAGGTCATAAGAGCATGGGGCAAAAATCCACATCGGGAGTTTCTAAAGAAACCGAAACTTGCTAGTGCTGCATACCATTTGGAGTGTGATAATATTGGTAGGATTCCTTCAGGATTATGACACAATGATATTTGGATCCCGATTCTACTGTGAGTATCCGCTACTCCTCGGGAGATTTTTCCACTTAACGATCAATACTATAAACCAAATAGGTGTCTAGAACAGTGTTAGCAGGGCTACGCCTCCAGGGAAAAGAGGTTATTTAATTAAGGAACTTCGCGAAAGCGTCGTAAAACCTCTCTCGAAGTACCGACACTAGCCTAGCCGAACTGTTAAGAAAGTATTGTATGGTGACATTAATCCTGACTAATTCTTCTTTGATGATTTGAGGAAGGATTCGAGAAACAGTGGGAGCCATCCTGTTTAGATAAATTAAAAACCAATCTAAACTTGCAAGAGCATCATGCTGAGTGTTTTCTTCTCTCTCTCTCTCCTAATTGCAGTGACCGGGTGACCAGATTAGGTTACAGATAGATAATAAAATGACTGAGTTATACTATATTGACTGGAAAAGGTTTGTCCAGATGTCCATTACCTATGACAAGCTAGACCACCTCATTACTAATCAAGCCCCTGCCTTCCCAGGTCCAGTTTCCACCGTCATGGATGTTGATATCCATAAGACAAGGGAAAAGGATAGTGCGAATGCCAAGTGTCTCGTGTTGGCCTCAGTTGATGGTGTAAACCAAAGGCAGCACGAGAAGATGGACTTAGTTTCTATTTTCCTCCATAACAAAGATTTATATGGAGTGCAATCTCGTATCACAAGATATGAGATCTCGAAAGAATTGCTTGTTGTCGCGGGACCACGTCTCTGCAATGATCAACTGTATTAAACAGCTCATGGACCTGGAGACCACGTTAGAGAACGAGTCATGTACTGACTTGATTCTACAGTCCCTATCTTCTACTTACGCCTAGGGAAAGAAAGTTATACTTCCAGTTGAGGGCACCTTGAAGGAAACCAGGGAGATACCCGCTCTGCTTATTGGAGAATCTTCCTCTTCTGGATCCAAGGCGAAAGCCAAAGGTGAGAAGAAAAAAACCTCCACAAAGCCGATAGGCGGTGTCAGTAAGGTAGAAGGAAAGTGCAGGGAAAAAGTTTCGGGGTCAACAGTAGGGAAGGAGAGATGTTCCTATTGTCACGGTAAAAAGGCATTGGCAGAAGGGATGAAGGGCTTAGAAAGTCAGAATCCAGGATCCGATAGGTTGTGGTTTCGACTTCGGATGTGTTTATGATTGAAAACAGTCTGTCAATTAACTCTACTTCCTGGGTACTAGATACCGGATTGGGATATCATATCTGTAATTTATTACAGGCTTTGAGAAACTGTAGAGTTATCAGGGCAGGTGATATGACTTTCAGGGTTACTAACGAAATGAGCGTTGAAGCTGTATCCGTAGGGAATATCACCTAGGATTGATAAGTAGGCAGATATTGATTCTACGTAACTGTTTGTGTGTACCTAGTCTAGTTTGTAAGCGATATGGTCCACATCCACCTAAATCAAAGTTTGATTGGGTCAGGTACACTGGAGGACAGTATATACTTGTTAAATCAAGCTCAGGTTTTCAACGTCCAGAACACACTTAAGAGAAAGTCTCCATAATTAAATAAGGCTTTCTCATGGTATTGTAGACTGGGTCACATCAATGAAACACGGTTGTCGAAGTTACATAGAGAGGGATATTTGGATCTGTTCTAATATTATTCTTATGCAACTTGTCAATCTTGTTTCATAGGAAAGATGGCAAAGACTCCGTTCACTGGACACGGTGCAAGAGCGAGCGAGCTCTTACGACTCATACACAGCAACGTGTGTAGTCTAATATCTACAGATGCACGAAGTGGTTATTCCTATTTCATTACTTTCACGGATGATTTATCTAGGTTAGGACATGTCTTCTTGATGAAGTATAAATCTGAGGCCTTTGAGAAATTCCGAGAATATAAGAATGAAGTGGAAAAACAAACAGGCAAAGTATTAAGACACTGAGATCTGATCGATGTGGTGAATACTTAATTGCCGAGTTCCTAGATTACTTAAAAGATAATGGAATTCTCTCTCAGCTTATTTCTCCATACACACCACAACACAACGGTGTATCGGAAAGGCAGAACAGAATCCTATTAGATACGGTTCGTTCCATGATGAGTAACGCTGAGTTACCACAATCCTTCTGAGATTATGCACTAGAACCAGCTGCATATCTTTTGAACATAATTCCTACCAAGACTGTGCCTACCACACCATATCAGATGTGGAGCAGGAAGAACCATATCTTCAGTATCTGAAGATATAGGGATGTCCAGCTTTTGTCAAAAAGCAGTATGTGGACAAGCTCGAGGCACGCTCAGTACTGTGTAGGTTTGTAAGATACTCCAGGGGATATCTTTTCTATTACGCAGAGGAACAAATGGTTTTTGTTCTTCGTCATGCCCACTTTTTAGAAAATCAATTTTTTTGAAAAAGGACTAGTGGGAGCGCAATAGAACTGGAAGAAATTCCAGGACCACAAACTATTACTGAAAGTATGGTAGAACCATAGATTTCAAAAGAACATGATATCCCTGCACCAATCCGCAGGACTAGTAGGCAGTCTCATCCGTCCGAGAGATACTACGGTTTTATCATAGACGGGGATAAAGAGGATTGCACCATTTATAATGATGAGCCAACTTGCTTCCAGCAAGCCATTCAGAGCGATGACTCGGTAAAATGGCTGGATGCAATGCGGACCGAGATGGAGTCCATGTACACCCACAAAGTATGCACTTTGGACTTTGCTCCAGAAGGGGTAAAACCCGTAGGCTGCAAATAGATCTTCAGAAAGAAGATTGGCGTAGATGGACATGTTGAAACTTATAAGGCTATACTTGTTGCAAAAGATTTTTCGTCAAAGACCTGATTTGGACTATGATGAAACCTTTTCTCTAGTGGCTATGCTCAAATCCATTCGGATCCTTCTTGCTATTGCTGCCTTCCAAGATTTTGAGATCCGGCAGATGGACGTAGAGACGGCTTTTCTAAATGGTAATTTAGAAGAATGCGTCTATATGGATCAGCCAGAGGGTTTCAATAAGAGTGGGAGCAGCAGGAAAGTGTGCAAGTTGCTTAAGTCAATTTGTGGACTAAAGCAGGCATCGCGGAGTTGGAACATCTATTTTGATGAGACAGTCAAAGAATTCGAATTTATCAAAATTCCAGATGAACCATGCATTTATAGTAAAATTATAGTGAGAACTGTTGTATTCCTCGTCTTGTACGTGGATGACATTCTCTTGTTATGAAATAACATTCATATACTACAATCAGTCAATGGATTCTTGTCACTAAAGTTCTCCATGAAAGACCTGGGTGATGCCAACTACATTCTGTGAATCCAGATCTATCGTGATAAATCAAAGACGATGATGGGATTTTCACAGTCAAGGTACATCAACACCATACTGAAAATATTTAGTATGGACGATTCCAAGCGCGGTAATCTACCAGTTTGTCACAAAATCACCCTCTCCAAAGAGATGTCTCCCAAAGTCTGATTTGGAAAGGGCTCGCATGTCGATTATACCCTACGCTTCTGGGGTAGGCTCTATAACGTATACGATATTGTATACCGGACCAGATGTTGCTTACGCACTATCGAGGTAAGCCGGTATCAGTCAAACCCAGGGGAGAAGCACCGGATAGCAGTAAAGAACATTCTCAAGTATCTGAGAAGGACTAAGGAGATGTTCTTGGTGTATGGCGGAAAAGGACTTTCAGATCGAGACCCTTGCTGACACCAGCTTCCAGAGTGATAAGGATGACTCTAAGTCCATGTCGGGTTATGTCTTTACCCTCAGTGGAGGGGCGGTCTGTTGGAAAAGCTCCAAGCATGACACCCTTGCAGACTCAACGATGGAAACGGAGTAGTTCGCTGTATGAGACACCGCAAAAGAGGCAGTCTGGATGAGGAAGTTCTTAACTAAACTTTAGGTGGTTCCTTCCATTGTTGGTCCAATACTTTAGTATTGTGACAACAATGGCGCTATAGCTTTAGGGAAGGAACTCAGGTCCCATCAGAGATCCAGACATATCTTGAGGCGGTACCACCTGATCAGGAAGATCGTTGATCTTCGGGAGATCGAGGTGAGGAGAGTAGATACGGAGAACAACACTGCAGATCCACTCACAGAGGCCATCCCTCAGACAGTGTTCGATAGGCTATTCGAGATCTTCGGTCTGTGGTATGCCAGTATAAAGCCTTAGTGGGAGATTGTTAGTAATATATGCCCTAGAGGCTATTATTGTATCATACTGGATTGTATATTACTTAATGGGAGCTTGGGATATACACGGGTATAGTAACAGTCTTACTCGAAATGGTAGTATGCTACCTGGTTTGTTTCTATCTCAATATGTGCATGTGTTTCTTTTAGCATATCGCTTATACATATTGGTAGAGCCCTTAGCATCTTTGCTTGATTACCAGCGTTATGATGGCAGTCACACTAGTGAGGGCTGGGTAATCTATAAGCACATCCTATACAGGTCCCTGGTCGTAGGATTATCGAGACGGGGTATCGATACTCCAGAGTAGACTAGTGTATACGCTTCTCATCCCAGCAGGGGAGATGGTCTGTCCCACAGCTATTAGTACGTCGTACTGGAGATAATATGCAATTGCTCATTAGGTTATGAGTACACTGGATAGGACTCGTCGGGAAATGTTGGTGTGTATTATTTATACCTATCGTCGGGTAGCAGTTCCCAGGTGACATGAGTACAGCTTAGTCCGTTGACTTGAAACTGCTACTTCGCCTCGAGTGTGTTCCCACTGTACTTTGATTACTACCCTACCATGGCTCAAAGGAGTCATGCAAATAGGTAGTAGTTAGGTGTAGTCCCTAAGCACTTGGAGGCAGTGGCGGTTAGATAGGATTCGTCTCTCCCGGTGTTGGGGGTTGATATCGCACTGTGTACGGAAGGCCATTACATAAAGTCCTTGGCCAAGGCAAGCGAGATTTACTGGTAGGTATTCCAGTAGTTTCTCAGGGTGTATTGGGTTATACTCCGACAAGACTTATTGCGTTATTAGGGGTCCGACGATTACCGCCCCCATAAGCCCGATATGCGATACTCTTAGACGAACGGACCGAACTGTATGGAGATTGTCACATACAGGCTCAGTAATAGTTCGGATGAGTTATCTCATCGGTCTTCTTATCGACACATATCTGGGTAGCCGTTACATGCAGCTAGTACCACTTACGGCTTGTGGTTAAATCCACTGCCAGCGTAGTGTCGAGTCTTTAGAGTCCCACATAGAGAGTTTCCCTGCACCGGACAAAAGGTGTAGAGGTCGTATGGTTTTATGATAGGGTTTCGATCACGTACGTGCACTTGTGCGCGTATGATGATCGGACGGATAATACTAGTGGGCTTTGGTTTAATCCGGATCCTAGTATTATATTGATGCATTATATTCGTCTCTTTGTATTCGTATTCCTCGGAATGCGGATGCGGGTATGTATATACGGATGAGGGGCATTCTCGTAATTTCACGGGAAAGCTTTTAGAAATGGAAACCTCATTTAGGGTTTTAATTCTTTTTGGATTAAAACAAATGAGGTGGAGGAAATGGGGTGGAGTATTACATTGAATGTTGCATGGCACGTGGTGACTCATGGCTATGACTCACCACTTGATATTTGGTGAAGGATACTAGATATTTGTGGAGATATTTTGTCTCTTCAATATTGGTATACTTCATGATTCATCACAAGGCATCCATTATATTCTAATGCTTTTCTTGAGTTGCTTCTTCACTCTCTTTTTCTCAAGTGACCATCTTCTACCTCTAACCCTAAACCTCTCATGTGTTGAGAATTCTAGGGTTTCAAGAGACAAATCACTCCATCTTCTCACTCTACACAACCTAGGACATCTAGTTTAACGAGCTAGATGCCGTAGTTATCTCGGATTTGAGGTAGGAGCTCGGACTATAGACTCTCGGGTGGATCGTCTTTGACTCGAGGAGGCCGTCGAGATTACCCGATCCATTCCGATCCTTGGAGCTGACGACGAGGTGGAGGACAGCGAAGAAGACCCGAAGGACTTGGTATCGTGAGGTATAACACTTCTTTCCGAGTAGTTAACCTCACACCAGTTTGGTAGCTAGAGTTTAGCATCGATCATGGAGTTCAAGTCGGTGTTGCGAGCTTTGAAAAATCATTTTTTGCATATTCCGCCTCCCCGCGAACACGCGGAGTGCACGACATCGACTTACATCACCATCATATTGCTCCTCATTCACAAAGATCAAGATCCTAGAAGGTACATATTTTCATTGATTATAAAATTATCAAATTAAGTACTAGATGATGAATAATTAACAAGCAAATCAAAATTGCCTTGTTCATAATACCCTCCAATTCCATGCTTCTCTTTTCTTCATGAAGATTAGTTGGCAATATTTTCCCCTTCTGATGGATCTCTGGATCTCCTTCAGATGTTACCTTCTGTTGATCTGCGGCGAGTGGAGACGAGCGGCTGAGATTGAGTTGGGAGGTTGCCTCCTGAAGCGTGTGGATTTCAATAGGCTTGAAGTGGTTGAAGCCGAGCTACCTGCTAGGAAGTCCCGGGGTGGTTGTGCCACCGAGGACCCTCCGACGATCAAGCTAGACTGGCTAAATGGGTAGAGTAGCGGCCTATTGGGGTAAAAGTGTCTTACCTGAGTCGTCTGAGATAGGGGTTTATATAGTGACAGTTATGGGCTGGCAGGCGCAAGATCACGCCGGCCATTATTCCCCTGGTGTTACGCCCGCATGAAAGGCGGGATTCCCCACTGATGACGAGATACGCTCGTAAATGGGGGAACACGAGGGCATAGAACGCGGGATCGTGGGCAGCGGGTATCTCACGTCTGGCGCGATTCGCGGAGTCGTGGCGGAGGCGCCTACGATCAGTGTTGCGGGTCGGTCGATGAGACCGAGGAATCTAAGCTCGGCAGGAGGCTCGGGAATGAGCAGGAGGCCGAGCATGCTTGGTTCTGTGATAGCTCGGAGGCGAGAAATGGGGCTGAGGGAACTCAGCGTGTGGGAAGGCTCGGAGGCGAGCCGACGGTTGCTTGTAAGGCGAGCGTGGGAGTGGTCTGGAAGGCCACTGAAGGCCGGGAACATCCTCGGGCCGAGTGCCCGAGGCATGCTTCCAATGTACCGTTCTTGATCCTTCCTCATAGGATTTGGGACACGTCACTTGCCACGTGTCATGATCTGGGAAAACCCTGGTATCAAGTATCATCATTAGCCCCCTACTCTTATCTCGACCCATTAATGGGTCGGGTCGAGAGTGGTCTGACCGATCACCCGGGGTAAGCTCCTATTTGAAGATATCGTCGGTGCATATTCCCGGGCAATTGATTGTATTTTCTTGGTGACGTCAGCGGATCAGGGAAGAGATCCCGCATTAATGAGGATGCACCGATTCGGGCGTACGTTCATTAGAGCGCCAGGTCACGTATCCAATGCTGGTTGGATGACGTGACGGGTCGCTGCTATTCTCACTCCCGATGGGACGCGCCCGATGTGAGTGAGACAGGTGGAGCGTCGACGGCCGTTGAATGCGAAGTATCATTTTGGCGGGAGATGATCGGTGCCGCCGGATGTGTTTGCCGATTGTTATAAATAGAGGTGGGGTTCCCCCGAGGGTCCACACTTCGCTATAATTTCCTCTTCTCTCCGTGTGTTAGCTGTAGGGTTTCCTTAACACCTCTATTAGGGTTTTGAAGCATCACACATGCCATAACAATAAAAATTGAGGTGCTAAGTAAACTATACTATGAATCGAACTAGAATTTATGAAGTAACTATTAATAGTATCAAAATTAAAACTTAATTTATACTAAGTGATGAGACTACAACCTTTGTAGACCTCTTTGGAAGACTCCTTTGCTTTGGAAGGGTTCGCTTGATCAACTCCTCGTCCACGACGATCCACCCGAAGCTCTTTGTCCTAAGCTTGTTGCTTCCTTCGATCTTTGAAAATCTTGAAGCACAATACCCTACACAAGATAGCAAAGGTTGTGTATGATGATGAAGTGGTTACTATTCTTATTTAATACCTTTTCTTTTATTTATCTAACTCTATTTTAACAATTAAAAGAGAGCTAGAGTGAGGAGGAAGAAGATGACTCTTTTCTTTTTCTTTTGGAGTGAATAATAATAAAAATAGAAAATGAAATGAGAGAGAGAGATATTATCATAACCATAACCATAGTTAAATAATATCTAGATATTTTTGTTTGGGTTAAAGGCAAAAGGAAAAAGAACCGTGGTTGAGTTAAATTCAACCATGGAAATGTATAGAAATATGTAGAAGGAATGACTCATTAATCTTTTTCTTTTACCTTTAACTTTAATGAAAATATCCATATATATATTTATCTACAATATGATTCTTATATTGCCATCCTCCTTGTATCATCAACCATGATACATTTCATGTATGTATGTGTGTATGCACATCATCATGTACATATACATGCATGTATCCATAAAAAAGAAAAGGATTTAAATAAATAATAAATAATATAAAAGTCAATATTAAATCAACACTTGATTTAATAAATCGGTCATATCTCATATGACCCGACTAATATTAAATGCCCGATTAAAATACAGTATTAAATACCCGTATTTAATCGAGCCTCCGCACATATCTCATATGTGCACCACTTCGTTTTGCCTGAGCCGAGAAACTTCTATGTGGGACTCTAAGACTCGTCAATACGCCAGCAGTAGGTGATGATCATATCAAATACCCATAAGCCGCAAGCGGTCAGCTAAACGTAACGGCCACCCGGGTATTGAGCGATCAGAATAAGAACAAGCGAACATGTCAAAACTCCTGTCAATCCATCCGGCAACACTTACCGTACAGTCCGGTCTCTTCCTCAGATATGCTGCATATGAGTCCAGGGATGGAATCGTCGACCCCAATAACTCAATAAGTCGTGCCGGTATATGGTCTATAACAGATCGAGAAACTTACTGATAACACTTATCAGTAATATCTCAGCAGCCCTAGCCAGGGACTTCCTGTTATAGCCAATCGTGCACATCACAGCATCAACCCTCAATACCGGGAGAGACGAAACCCCTCCTATCGCTCACTGCCTCCATATGCCTCGAGACTATACCCAAAATCCACCTATTTGTACGACTCAGTAGAGCCGCAGTAAAGTGGAGATCAAAGTACAGTGGGAGGACACATAAGACTCTATGACGATCTCGGGTCTACAGACTAATCTGTACCAGTGTCACCTGAGAACTGCTATCCGACGTATGATATAATACCATATAGGAGTTCTCAGTGAGTCCGTTCAGTGTACCCAGTCTCACTGAGCACCCGTATACTATCTTCGGTATCAACACACCAGACGGATATGCGATCATCCATCGCCCATCATATGGAGCAAGAATGGTATACGCTAGTCTAAACTGGAATATCGATGCCCTGTCTCGATATACCTATGACTAGGAACATTTCAAGGATATGCCTATAAACTACAGATGTCCCACTAGTATGATCCGCATCATAATCCCAGTAGTCAAGCCAATATCCTTAGGGCTTTATCAACATGCACTAAATGAATATAAACATGATCAAGTGAACATATGATAAAGTAAAACCAGATAGCATACTATCATGTTGAGCAAGACTGCCCTCTGAATATATATATATACATATCAGTACATACACTATCTCATAATGGCCTCTAGGGCATATATATATCCAACATTAGCTCGGCACTATTCCCTCTAGGTCAGATTTCCTGCGTTCTTCCCTCGGACGTCCCCTTCCTCTGCTCAGGTTAGATGTCTTCCTCTGAGGAGTTTGTCGAGGTAGTTCGGATAAAGTCTAGGGAGTCTTCTGCAGCTTCCTCCTCATTGTCAGGGTTGGAATCTTTCCGGGAGGTTAGGGTTAGTCGCGCTTCCCGGGGTCGTGCGACGGGGACGGTCCCCAAAGTGCGGGTCAAGGGCGTCCGTGATGCATCATCCATATTGAGGCATGCGGACGAGCTTGCCACCATCCGGGCTCGCTTCCATATTCCTCCCTGCTACTCGCTTCGTCTGGCTGGGGAGGGGGAGAGGGCAGACCAGGTACGGAGCAAGGATATTGCCTTGTACCTGGATGCCTTTTGGGCCGAAATGCGCCTGCCCTTCTCCCCCAAGGTGAGTGTGGCGTTGAATTGTTTTCAGTTAGCCCCGGGCCAGTTAGTGCCGAACTCTTGGAGGATTCTCCTTGGGTTCCTGGTCCGGTTGAAATTGCGGGAGATCCTTTTCAGTTTGAGCCTTCTCCTCTTCTCCCTTTGCTACAAAAACCACCTCGGCACTCGCAAGGATGAGCCGAGCTAGGTATACATTTCTTTTAGAAAGCACCGGGGAGGTGCTGCCGGATTAGGGGTTGTCGTAGTAACTTCTTCCATCCAAGATGGGAAGAAGAAGTTTTTGTTTGTCGGGCCACCCGAGGATGAGGATTGGACTGTGCCTATCCAGTGGCACAGGGCCAACTACCTACGGGTGAGGCAGTTGAATGATCCCGATGCGGTGGCGGTGTCGGTGTGGGAGCCCCTCCCCCGGGCCGATGTGTTGCTGTCTGAGCAGGCCCTCAGTTGGGCCGGGCTCAGCCTTGCTCAGCTTGCGGGTAAGTTAGGAGTTTTTAGGCGACCCGTTTAGACTTGTGTAATCTTCCACTCTCTTCTGGCGTTGCTAACTCTTGCTTTCTACTCTCGCTTTCTTGCAGAATCGATGGACCAAGCTAAATTTCGGGCGGCGCTTGTTGAACAGAAGAAAGCGAGGAAGACCGGAGGTGCCAGCCCCTCTCGCCCGTCGTCGAGTCCAGCTCCACTGGCGGCCGCTCCGGCCAAGCGCTCGAGCACGCCCCGAGCCTGGAGTCCAGCCATGCGCCGAGCCAAAAACGTGCTCGGGAGCAGGAGCCCCGGGTTTTGGAGGTGGGGGGCAAGACTGGTTCTCCTGCGTGTCTCCTCAAGAGGTACCATAGGACGGTGTCCCGTACCCCGGCTTCCCCGATCATCGTGGATGAAGGGGAGCTTCGGTTTGAGGTGCCCTCGGGGCTTTTCGTCGCCGACAGCCTGCTCTCGAAGTTGGAAAGGTCGGCCGAGGGCAGAATCCCTCGGGGGACCCTCAGGCCCCAAATGGCCGGCCATATCCCAGGAGGCCGTGCAGGTCAGTTGTTCGCACCTCTCTCAGGTTTTTATTTAGTACTTTTTGTTCACCAGATTGGGTGCCCCTTTATTTTTTTAACCCCTTTCTTGTTTTCCTCAGGTCCTCCAGCATTGCGCCCTCGTTGTTAACATAGAGGACGAGGAAATTGCCCCGGCGATACAGATCGTGGGAGAGTCCTCCTCGCGGGAGGAGAGCTCGAGGCTGGAGCTGCAAGCGGCGATGGAGAGGGTTGCCCCCCTCGAAGACCGGGTGGCGACCGGGGATCGGGATATCGCCAGCTGCCGAGAGACCGTCCGAGTCGCCGAGGCTAAGTTGGAAGATTCCAGTGTGCTTGTCGCCATCCTGAAGAAGACAGTGAACGCCCTATGGAGGGATAACGAGGCGGCGAAGGAAGGAGAGAAGCCTGCCGACCTCCGAGCGTCGAAGGCGGTGGAGAGCTACAAGAAGTCAGACCAGTACTACGTCGACCTCGCTGAAGCCACTGCCTTCGTTTGGCATGAAGCCCTCGACGCCGTCAAGGCTATGATGCCAGAGTTTCTTGACGGCGAGCTCCGGGTGAGTATCCCCTCGAGGGTGAGGCACAGGGGAATACCCCCGGAAGCACTGCTGGGAGAAAGGCCCCTGGTAGGAACGTTGGGGAGAAGTCGGTCACCTCGGCTCCCAGCGCCGAGGCTCCTGCGGTGGGCGCCGACCATTAAGACGCCACCCCGGTTGTGGTGGTGGAAGTGGAGCTCATTGAGGTTCTCCCCGGCCCCGAGGCCTGAATCTCCCCGCCTCCTTATTTTCTTTTGCGCTGAAATTTTGTAAGCCTCCGGGCGTTTTTGTAAGGCTGGGGATCTCATAATACCAATGTAAAGACTTCCGACTTTTGTGAATGAAATCTTTTTGCAGTGTTCTTTGCGTACATATTTTCCCTTTGTTTGTGGTAAAATCTCATTTTGCGCGGTACTACTTTCATGATGCGTTAGGTCGGAGATCGGTTTTTCATCTAGCGATCGTACGTCGAGTTGAACTCAACCATTTGCCAAGTGTGCAAAGACCGACTCAAAGTCGGTATCTCCATGGCCCCGAAGTCGAGGTGGGGATCGCTTAGTAAAGACGTATAGGAAGTCACCCTCTAAGGATGGATTGAGCAAGGAAGCTGCTCGATGGCCTCTTGATGAGGGTTTTGATCCTTGGCGTCGTTGGGTAGGATATTACCAGCCAAGGATGGACCAAGTAGGGTAGCTGCTCGGTTGCCTCTTGGTGAGGGCTTCAATCCTTAGCGTGGGAGGGCAAGGAGTGGCCTGCTAAGGATGGACCGAGCAGGGTTGCTGCTCGGTTGCCTCTTGGTGAGGGCTTCGATCCTTAGCATGGGAGGGTAAGGAGTTGCCTGCTAAGGATGGACCGAGCAGGGTTGCTGCTCGGTTTCCTCTTGGTGAGGGCTTCGATCCTTAACGCGGGAGGGCAAGGAGTTGCCTGCTAAGGATGGACCGAGCTGGGTTGCTGCTCGGTTGCCTCTTGATGAGGGCTTCGATCCTTAGCGCAGGAGGGCAAGGAGTTGCCTGCTAAGGATAGACCGAGCAAAGTAGCTTCTCGGTTGCCTCTTGGTGAGGGCTTTGATCCTTAGCACGGGAGGGCAAGGAGTAGCCTCCTAAGGATGGACCGAGCAGGGTTGCTGCTCGGTTGCCTCATGGTGAGGGCTTTGATCGTTAGCGCGGGAGGGCAAGGAGTAGCCTGCTAAGGATGGACCGAGCAGGGTAGCTGCTCGGTTTCCTCTTGGTGAGGGCTTCGATCCTTAGCGCGGGAGGGCAAGGAGTGGCCTGCTAAGGATGGACTGAGCAGGGTTGCTGCTCGGTTGCCTCTTCGTGAGGGCTTCGATCCTTAGCGCGGGAGGGCAAGGAGTGGCCTGCTAAGGATGGACCGAGAAGGGTTGCTGCTCGGTTGCCTCTTGGTGAGGGCTTCGATCCTTAGCACGGGAAGGCAGGGAGTTGCCTACTAAGGATAGACTGAGTAGGGTAGCTGCTCGGTTGCCTCTTGGTGAGGGCTTCGATCCTTAGTGCGGGAGGGCAAGGAGTGTCCTGCTAAGGATGGACCGAGCACGGTGACTGCTCGATTGCCTCTTGGTAAGGGCTTCGATCCTTAGCGCGGGAGAGCAAGGAGTGGCCTGCTAAAGATGGACCGAGCAAGGTTGCTGCTCGGTTGCCTCTTGGTGAGGGCTTCGATCCTTAGCGCAGGAAGGCAAAGAGTTGTCTGCTAAGGATGGACCGAGCAGGGTTGCTGCTCGGTTTCATCTTGATGAGGGCTTCGATCCATAGTGCGGGAGGGCAAGGAGTTTCCTGCTAAGGATGGACCGAGCAGGGTTGCTTCTCGGTTGCCTCTTGGTGAGGGCTTCGATCCTTAGCACAGGAGGGCAATGAATGGCCTGCTAAGGATGGACCGAGCAGGGTTGCTGCTCGGTTGCCTCTTGGTGAGGGCTTCGATCCTTAGCGCAGGAGGGCAAGGAGTTGCCTGCTAAGGATGGACCGAGCAAGGTAGCTGCTCGGTTGCCTCTTGATAAGGGCTTTGATCCTTAGCGTGGAAGGGTAAGGAGTTGCCTGCTAAGGATGGACCGAGCAGGGTTTCTGCTCGGTTGCATCTTGATGAGGGCTTTGATCCTTAGCACAGGAGGGCAAGGAGTTGCCTGCTAAGGATGGACCGAGCAGGGTTGCTGCTCGGTTGCCTCTTGGCGAGGGCTTCGTGAGCGAGTCGGCGGCATATCTAGCCCAGTCGCTTGAAGGACGTTTTTCCCGATGTATGCCTTCGATCTTCTTTTCGAGGGCGTCGAATCGGTCGTGGTACCCCGATGATCCGGCATACTCTGATTTATGGCCTTTGCTGCCGGAGACCTGCGCCTGGCCACGTCCCCGGTTCCGTTCGATGAGGTTCCTTAGGTCCCCTGGCGAGGTTGTCTTCGAGCTACCGTGGTGAGTCCGATCCGTGTGACCCCGTCGAGGGAGGGGGTGCCGGTCATGCCTGGGTGTAGGCGAGCTGACCGACACCTCCTCGGGATGGACAGGAGCGCGATAGGCCTCAGGGCGGTGTGCTATGGCGAGAGACCTCGGTGTTGAACTATGTGGCGCTCAGCGGATCATTGAATTGGTCTCTACGGGTGACCTGCGTCGGCCCGAGACAGAAAGGCGGTGCTCAGTCGTGCCGACGTGGGCAGCGTCTTTTCTCCCTCTGTAGGGCTCCCGGTCCCAAGGTAGGGGAGCGACGACCTGGGGAGTTTGCCCGGACGTTTG
Source organism: Agapanthus africanus (assembly GCA_030015575.1). Lineage (NCBI taxonomy): Eukaryota > Viridiplantae > Streptophyta > Magnoliopsida > Asparagales > Amaryllidaceae > Agapanthus > Agapanthus africanus. The sequence continues at coordinate 153,538,711 of CM057350.1, forward strand.
GACACGGACGAGCGCATCCACGACCGGCGCGAGCCGATTTATTCGAGCCGACAGTGCGTGAATGGTGTTCGGGGGAGGAGGGGATCCATCCTCGCCTCCGTTGTGGGGAAGGCGGCGGCTAGTGCTTGGATCATCGCGGTGATCGCTCGCCATGAGATTGAGATCGGAAGGTGAACTTTCATTGAGTGGAACTAGGTTGTTCCCATAGACGGCGCCAATTGATGGATATTTGAATCTCCTTCAGATGTTACCTTCCGTTGATCTGCGACGAATGGAGACGAGCTGCTGAGATTGAGTTGAGAGGTTGCCTCCCGAAGCGTGTGGATCTCAATGGGCTTGAAGTGGTTGAAGCCGAGCTACCTGCAAGAAAGTCCCGAGCTGGTTGTGCCGCCGAGGACTCTCCGACGATCAAGTTTGACTGGCTAAATGGGCAGAGTAGCGGCCTATTAGGGGTAAAAGTGCCTTACTCGAGTCGTCTGAGAGAGTGGTTTATATAGGGGCAGCCATGGGCCGGCGGGCGTGAGATTCACGCCGGCCGTTACTCCCCTGGTGTTACGGCCGCGTGAAAGGAGGGATTCCCCGCTGATGACGAGATACGCTCGTAAATGGGGAACGCGAGGGCATGGAACGCGGGATCGTGGGCGGCGGGTATCTCGCGTCTGGCACGATTCGCGGAGCCGTGGCGGAGTCGTCTGCGATCAGTGCTGCGGGTCGGTCGATGAGACCGAAGAATCTAAGCTTGGCGGGAGGCTCGGGAACGGGCGGGAGGCTCGGGAACGAGCGGGAGGCCGAGCGAGCTTGGTTCTGTAATAGCTCGGAGGCGAGCTATGGGGCTGAGGGAACTCAGCGTGTGGGAAGGCTCGGAGGCGAGCCGACGATTGCTTGTAAGGCGAGCATGGGAGTGGTCTGGAAGGCCACCGAAGGTCGGAAACATTCTCGGGCCGAGTGCCGGGGACATGTTTCCAATGTACCGTTCTTGATCCTTCCTCGTAGGCTTTGGGACACATCACTTGCCACGTGTCATGATCTGGGAAAACCCCGGTATCGAGTATCATCACCTTCCTTTTTGGATCACCTTTGCTATCTGACGAGGTTGAATAACCTCATGCAAATCCAATGTCATTCCACAGTCCACACCATGGAAAACATCCATTCTCTAAGTGCTGACATAACCCTTTAAAGCTCCACGCTTTGCCAATGTGGTTGTTGAAGGTAAAAATTGCAGCACATATAAGTAAATAGCCGTGCCTTTGTGACCAGCAAAGTTGTAACATATTTGGCTCAATATGTTAAGTTGAATAGAAATTGCCACCCCTGCCTTTGATCGAGTCCATATCGCAGCAAAATGATCCAATCCATTCTGTTCATGCACAGCTGGTTCAGAAAAGAAAAAATTGATTGTCCAACTGTAAGAGAAACTCTGGTTGCAGGTGCATATGACCTGAGAAAATAAGATGACCTTATCCAAGCTTATATACTTTATATACTTATGACCAATGAGTATACTTGATACATGTCACTTGACATGGTTAGAAAAAAAATGAGGCATATATGCATTGTCATCCACGTATTTTAAATTGCTATATATTTGGAGCACAAAATTCTCTACCATACAACAGATGCCCATTACCTACAACTCACCCCATTACTCCACTTGTTAGAAATTTTGGTATATATAGAAAGCGGAAAATAGGGAACAAGTAAATTAAATTTATAACGTGAAGCGCAGTTGGCTTTATTCAAGGATTTACATGTCCCCACTCAAAGAATTTGCTAATGGGTTTTCAGACAAGTTTTCTTCAGGATACAATAGAATTCGAAGTTTCTGTGGTCAACAAAAATCAAAGGAACTTCGAAATTCTATACGGAACAGAGAAAATTAGAGATGAAGAAGAACTTGAATTTAATTAATGGGTAGAGACTACCCTTTTATAGGGTTTTAAAAGTCACAACTGTTTGAAAATTATCACCGTTGGCAAAAAACCTGCCAAAATAGTTTTCAGACTGTCTTGAAATTTAAAATGTCAAAATTTGAAAATTAAGAGAACAAAGTTTTTTAAATTCAAAAAAGTTGAATTCTAAAACCAAGCCCAAGAGGGCCCCAAGTGCCCAATTAAGATTTTAAATGATAATATATTATAAGCCTACTAAAATGTGTCACCCATCAAAACTTAATAGGATGAGAACCAATATATATAGTGTTAGATTCTCCATTCTCGATACAACGATGGGACTAAATTAACCCGAAAGCTTAAAAACTCCATCAACCTCTCACATTTTAAGCGTATAAAATTTGTTTTTCTCCTCAATATTATCTATTGATATAATTATGCACAGTTAAAGGTTCCTTGCGGTTTAAACCATTAGTTAGTGTATATATTACCAAGCAATATGAAATTTTTGGTTGCTAGGTGTTGTGTATAAAACGATCACAAAGTACAAACCACACGATTAGAGAAGAAAATAAATAACAGGTAAGATAGAAATACGAGAACTTACTAATTAGACGAATGCGAAGTTTTATTAATAATCAAATATCGAAGGAATACAAATCGATGGAAGATATAAATCGCTCTCAAACTCTAGATCACTCACAATTATCAATTGGTTCTCACAAATTAACAAAAGGTATCAGATCTAGGTCTAAAATAAGCTATCATATATATAACATACAAAATATTTCCACAAACAACCAATTTCCAAACAAAGGAAATATTCGGCCCAGACATACGGCAAACGTGTGCTGAAGGAATTGGCAGACGACTGATATTTAGTCACGAACTAACAGAGCGTAAACCAGACGTTTGAATAGGAGATGGCTAGACGTTTGGATTTGTCTCCCAAAAGAATAGAGCGCTCGGCAGATGTCTGAACCTCATCGACACTGACGTCTTCCCAAAATATGCTCGAGTACAAAGCAGAGGCAGATGTCGGGCACTGAGACCGTCAGACGTCTGACCTATAGGTGACATCAAATCTCCATGTAGTTTCGTAATAACTCTGGATTTTCGAGTAGGAAATCTCAGGGGATCGAATGTGAGGCACATCTAACAAATCTCCATCTTGTCTCACATTCCACAACTTCCTCCATCAAAATATAACATCTCCACCTTCATCACAAAACTCCTCAAGGGTTCAAATGATTGCGACGCACTCCAATTAGGTTTAAGCAGTGCTTAAACATAACTGAAAGAGACTTCGTCAACATGTCGGACGGATTGTCCGTTGTGCCAACCTTTTTCATAATAATCATATCTTTCTCAACGACTTCCTGAACGAACTAGTACCTTACGTCAACGTGCTTCATCGTGATGCATATGATTTTTCGTCAAGTGAATAGCAATTTGGCTATCATAGTAGACTATTATAGTATCCTTTGAGATACCAAGTTCCGAAAATAGCCCTTTCAACCAGATCGCCTCCTTAACGGCCGCAATAACGACCATATACTCTGCCTCCGTCATAGACAACGCTATCATAGGCTGCAAAGAAGCATACCAACTAATGGCACATCTACCCAAAGAGAATACATAACCGGTGATCGATCTGCATTTGTCAAGATCACCAACATAATCGGAGTCGCTGAATCCAACTAAATCGTCGTCGTTTCATCCAAACACCAACTTCATGTCAGACGTATCTCAAAGGTATTGTAATATCCATTTCACCGCCTGCCAATAGATCTTACCAGGAGATACCATATAGCGACTGACAACACTAACAACATGTGAAATGTCGGGTCGTGTACAAACCATGGCTTATATAATGTTACCTACCGCACTCGCATATGGAACATGCGACATATATCTAATCTCATTCTTTATTAGCGGTGATGAATGAGCTGAAAGTTTAAAATGAGCTGACAATGGAGTACATATAGATTTAGCGTTTGCCATGCCAAAACGCTCCAAAACTTTCTCAAAATATCGCTGTTGAGACAAGTATAGCTTTCCTCCATTGCGATCGCGTCTGATCTCCATACCAAGTATTTTCTTGGACGCTCCCAAATCCTTGATCTCAAATTTACTTTTCGGCCGTTCCTTCAAAATCTGAAAATCAACCATATATCTTGCTGCTATCAACATATCATCAATATAAAGCAGCAAATATATGCAAGAACTATCGACGAGCTTCTTCGAATATACACAACTGTCGCTCATACATCTCGTAAACCCTATTTCTTTCATAAAGGAGTCGAACTTCTTATACCAACGCCTTGGTGACCGCTTCAAACCTTAGAAAGACTTCTCTAACAAGCAAACGTGGTCTTATTTTCCTTCGACTTCTCTAACAAGCAAACGTGATCTTCTTTTCCTTCGACTTCGAAACCTTCGGGCTGTTATATGTAGATTTTCTTTACCAAATTATCGTGCAAGAATGCGGTCTTCACATCAAGGTGATCAAGCTCTAAATCTTACATAACTACCAAACCGAGAAAGACACGTATAGAGATACAACCGGATAAAACACCTTAGTGAAGTCAACTCCCCACACCTGCGGATAGCGTTTGGCTACCAACCGTGCCTTGTATCTCGTATCAACTTTCCCTTGGTCATTTTTTTTCTTCTTGAAAACCCATTTGCAACCAACTATCTTCTTTCTTCTTTCGGGCTTCACAAGCTTCCAGGTCTAGTTCTTGTGAAGATACTCGATCTCTTCATTCATAGCGGCTAACCAACGAGCTGTTTTATCAGATGAGATGGCTTCTTTATAACTTGTCGGCTCGCTACTATCAACTGTCTCCGCAACACACAGCGTATACGCCACTAGGCCATCGTAACTATACATCTGTGGCGGTCTAATGTCCCTTTTCTGTCGGTCACAAGCGAGTAAATACTCCTCATCATGGGACTTTTCATCTTGAGCTTCTTTACACGATGATGTAAGAGAGATCACTTGCGAACCCAAGCTATCACCGACCTCAATATCAACTATCGGCCCAACTTTCGTCGAATCGTCTTCAACTGGAAATTCTTTATTGTTCAGCTTCAACATAGTAGATTCATCAAAAGTCGCATTTTTGCTAATCATAAATTTAGGTGACTTTGGATTCGAACACCACAATCTATAACCCTTAACGCCGGTAGCATAACCAAGAAATATACATTTTTTCGCTCGAGAATCCAATTTGCCTTCAAGGCAGTATGCATAAGCGGGGCAACCAAACACTTTAAGTGTTGAATAGTCAGCGTGTTTTCCCGACCATACCTGCTCCGGTGTCTTACAACCTAGCGATTTATGAGGTGACTGATTCACAATATAACATGTCGTATTTACCGCTTTTTCCCAAAACTCCTTTCCGAGCCCTACGCTGGACAACATGCACCGTGCTTTCTCCAAAAGAATCTGGTTCATTCGCTCCGCAACTTCATTCTGCTGTGGTGTATAGACAACGGTATGATACCGAATTATTCCTTCGTTTTTTGCATAAATTATAGAAATCTCTACCGCAAAACTCTAATCCGTTGTCTTTCCTCAATCTTTTGATCTGCTTTTCTGTCTGATTTTCAAGTAAAATCTTCCATTGCTTGAATATAGTAAACACATCACTTTTGTGCTTCAAGATGTAGACTTAAATCTTTCTCGAAAAATCATCAATGAAAATAAACAGATACTTGGCACCACTTCGTTTAGAAGCAACCGAAGAGATTCCCCAAAGACCGGAATGAATATAATTTAGAGTATTTTTTTGTGTTATGCACCGCCAAACTGAAACGTAACATTTCAAAATTTTAAATGTTTATTTTAGAAGTTTATTGATAATAAAATGAATTTTTATAATGATGATAACAATTATTTTTAAATTTGGTTTTTTTCCTAATTTTTGCATTTATTAATTAGGTTTTCATAAATTTCTATATAATACACACACACACAACTCTTAACCATAAATTAACCATAAGTTATTTTAGCTAAACACAAAAGTTTTGTCATGACAAGCTCAACCCTATCTTTATATTTCTTTTATTCTTTTATCTTTTTTCTAAAATGTTATTTGGGTTTGAAAATACCTTGGAGGGGAAACATGGAGGCACGTGGGTGAGCATGGCTACATGTTTTATAAAAAAAATAGGAAAAGGAAGAGAGTGGGTGGGAGAGTATGGTTAAATCCTACACTATATCCTCCTCATCTCATCTCATCTCATTTCTTTTTCTTCTTCTTCATCTTCTCCTCCAAAATACCCTCACTCTCACACACATACAACTATTCTCCATAAATTCTAATACAAAAATTTACCTCCACCACTCAAATAATCCTCTCTCTCAAGTTTCTTCATCAAGCCATCATCATCAACTTATTGGCCTTCAACAACTTGGAGCATCTCCTTTTTCCATTTCATACAAATAAAAATCCCATCTCTAATTAAGTTTTGATAAACACTTGCCATGTAAACTCTATTTTTAAGATAAAGATCATGTTTTGGTTGTTTTGAAATTTCAAAATAGGTTTTTTGAAGTGGATAATGTGTTATAATTGTTTCTAGTGCACTATATAACTTGTATAGATAGTCTATGGTATTTTGATGCAAAATCCTAGGTTTTTAAAGTGTGTAAAAGTTTCAATACTTGAGTTATAATATTCCAAATGTGGTTTCCTGTGAAGTTTTGTTGTTCTATTAAAATTTGGAGTTAATCGGATACTCTGAAAAAAAATTAGTAGATTTCATGGGTCAGATATAAAATTTTGGAGTTGATCGGATACTCTGAAAAAAAATTAGTAGATTTCATGGGTCAGATATAAAATTTTGGAGTTGGGCACGGAAATCGAGGTCATTTGACCCTAGCCAAACCACCATTCTTGGCCAAATCTCGGCCCCACTTTCATGTTTAGGTCTGTAATTTTGATGATGGATCACTTTCATGATAATTAAGTCCACTGTATATGCTAAAAGCTCCCAGATTTCCTATAGAAAAATCTGGAGCTATTTTACATGATATTGTCCGTCGTTTTCAAGCTTTTTAAATGTGAAATACAACTCTTTGTCCGCAATTCAAATCTTTTTGCTTTTATATGTCGTTTGGGGGGAGGGGGTAGTTCGATATAATTAGCACACGTTAAATCATGTTAATCATAGGTCCTACCCTACGTATGCTTAGAATGTTAGTAATGGTTGTTATATGATACTTAATCATGAGCTATTGTTTCGATATTTAAGATCGGTTGCGGAGGCTTCCGACGCGGCGAGGAAGGGCAAAGTGTTTGCGGGTTTCTACTAGTATGAGTCAACTTTTGGTCAGTGGAATAACATCTACAAGTGGGAAAACGGATGGATGGCGTATAGCATTCTCGACTACCAGGAATTTTGTATAAACTTCGTGTCGTTATTTTAAACCATTCGCGACACTTGATTGCATTACCATTCTATTAGTATTGTAGTGAGTACCATACCATGTTCCATATCTATACTTGCTTGTATTGCCGTATGTTATTGATATTTAGTAAATACCATGTTTCATGTAAATTTCAACTCTTATATTCTAATTGCCCTGATTATATGTACACACTTGATAGAACACTGTACAAACACCAACGATTGCCATGTTGCACAATCATAGACGCATATGCTACAGTACACATCGTTGGTACAGCCCTGACACTTAGAAACTGCCATGTTATTAGTATTAGATTATCTTCATGCTGTTAGTAAATATTAATTGATACTTACCATGTTTTCGTTATGCATTATATATGGTTGATCTCGTAAGATTGCGGCCTTTATCGAGGATGATATATATATCATTGGTATGGAACACTAATATATATATATATATATATATATATATATATATATATATATATATATATATATATATATATATTATTGTATAATAATTTTGTATGTGATGATATCTGGATATCGAGGAAAGGGAGAGAGACCGGTATGGATATCATGATTTTCTTGTGTAGTATGTATGGTATGATCCGGTAATCGAAGAAGGAGGAGAGACTGATTTGGATACACCGGTATGATATTGATGTTTGGTGTGTTCCGGTAACCGAGGAAGGAGGAAAGACCGATTCGGATACACCGGTGTGATATTGATATTTCGTGTGATCCGATAACCAAGAAAGGGGAAAAGACCGATTCGGATACACCGGTGTGGCATTGATGTTTGGTGTGATCCGGTAACCGAGAAAGGGGGGAGAAACCGATTCGGATACACCGGTGTGATATGATGAAATTCTGGTTAGCAAAGATTGACACGGATTTTTTGATGATTATGTTGATTTTATTGCGTTCACTTTTATTCACTATGCTTATATTATATTGGGTGGAGAGAGGAGGTCTTTCCCCATGCTTATATTTGATTTTTTGATGATTTTATTAGGTGGAGGGAGGAGGTCGACGATAAGGATAGCATCGCCGGAGATGATGAGAAGGTGGAGAATGAAGGATGATGATGATGATGATGATGGGGGGAAGATGATGATGCTGGGGGGGCCGACGGTGAGGGTGAGGATGAAGGGCCGGAAGGTGTGGGTGATGACCAGGAAAGAGAAGGGAAGAAGAGGATTGAGAGGAGAGAAAGAGAGATGAGAGGAGATCAATTTCATCATCAATTTCATGTGCTAAAGAGGAGATGATGATGATGAGGGAGCGGCATGACAGCGAGGGTGAAGGGCCATGAGGGGGCGGAGGGTGAAGGAGATGGTGAGGGGCGGTGGTGACAGCGAGGGTGAGGGGCCATGAGGGGGCGAAGGGTGAATGAGATGGTGAGGGGCAACGGATGGAAGGGCGAGGTGGGGGCCGTCGAACCCGGAGGTCGGGACAGGAGCGGCGCCGGTGATGGCGGTTAGTGAGAAGGAATAAGTATTTTTGTTTTGGGTATTTTAGTCTTTTTACCCCTCTGACATCAGTTTATCAAAAAACATTGACCTACTTAAAGTGAACCGCAGTGGGGTATTTAGTTAGGTTAAACTTTTCGAATAGGTTATTTAAAATTAGTCAAATATGAGTGGGGTTTTTCAAAATATTCGATTTTCGAGCAGACAACATCAAAAAACTCTTATCATTTTGATGTCAATGATCAAATAATTTGAATTTTGTAAAAATTATTGTCTTGATTTAAATTTGTATGATGATTCATTTATATTTTTGAATTGGAGTTCTTAACGGATCTTGAAAACCGTGTCCTCACGTACACCGCTGCGTGCGCTCATAAAAATACAAACGAGCTATGCGATCATTTTCATATCAAAAAGCCATGCTCTCATACATAATTTAACCATATGCGCTCATATAAATAAAAGAGTGAGGATGGTGCGCTCATCTCTTCGACGAGCAGAGTGCTCATATTATAATAAGTTGTCCGCTACATACTAAGAATGAGCCATATATTTATTAATGATTATGTATTTTTACATATTGGCATGCATTTTCCATGCAAATTTAATGATAATCAAGTCACATGAGAGGCTTGAAACCTGCCATAAGTATTTGCAATTTTGGAACATGACATCCAAAAATACATATGGCTTGTTGAAAGTAGAACAAAATATGAACATGAGAGCAATAAGTTAAACATAAAACTTGAATGGTAAAATTACCATTATGCTCTCAATGGAGAAACGATCAAAACACCTTATTACGATGAAATTACTAAAATGCTCTCCGAAGATCAAAGCACCGAAGAATTTTCGAATGGCGAAAGGCACCGAGACGTCATGCTACGATGAAATCACCGAAACGACCTCTGACAAGAGACTTTACAAAATGCCCTTTAAAGAAAAATGACCAAAATACTCTCTGGCAAAATTACCGAAATGCCGTTCACCAGAAAAATTTCCAAAACATACTCAAACGAGAAAATTACAGAGATGCCCTCGGATGACAAAATTACCCAAAATGCTCTCCAATTGCGAAATTATCAAAACACTCTCGATGGCTAAATTCCAGTAACGTGATGAAATCAAGAGCAGTGCATAAAATATCCCACAAACTTGAGAATTTGCATAAATCAACCATGGAGTTCCGAAAATTGCAGAAAGCACCTCCAAGTTCCAAAAATTGCAGAAACGACCCTGGAGATCCAAAAATTGAAGAAACCGCACCAAAGTTTCAAAAATCACACAACCCCCTCGTAGTTACGAAAATTGAAGAAAGTACCTGAAAGTTCTATAAATTGCAGAAAGCATCCATAAACTTCAAAAATTGCAGAAAGCATCCCAAAGTTTCAAAAATTGCAAAAAGCATACTTGAAGTTTCTAAAATTACAAAAAACACCAACAAGTTTTGGAAATCACAGAAAGCACCCCTTAGTTTCCTAAATTGAAGAAAGCTCCTATGAAGTTTTGGAAATTGCGGAAAGAAACCAGACAAAATAAAAATATGAAGAACTCTACCAGATTATCAAAAATGAATCACTATGTTCCTAAACTGGATATCCCTTTAAACTTCATATACCCCAAAATCTCAAATTCATTAAATATCTTTGAATCCATAAATTCGCAAATTCTCACTAGGGGTGTTAGTCTCAAATCATATGATAATACAATTCTGGAATTTGAAAATTCATGTTAGTCCTAAATTATTTAAAATTAGAATGTATTTAATAGTATTAGTCGAAACTAGTACTTTAAAATGCAAGAGTTTGGATTTTAGAATTCGTCGTTCAAGTTATAGTACAAAAAAAAAACCAATCAATTTTCAGATCATCATGAATTCCTAAGTTTCCTAAAATTTCTTACCATACATAATGGATCAAAATTTAAACAGGCATCAGCAACACAGGCTATTACCACCATTAACTGGATATTAACCGTCCCCGCCGCCAACCGACCGTCCCCGCCGCCGTCCGATCGTCCCAGCCACCGTCACCGATCGCCTTCGGCCGACTATTCCCACCCTGTCGTCGGCTGAATGCCACCCTCGCCGACCACTTCTCGTCGCCACAGTCGACGCCGACGTCCCTGTTCGATGCCAGTCGTCCCCGTTCTCCGCACAATCGCCCGTCACCGTACCCATTCGCTTCCGCCCACCAACCGTCGCTGCCTCCAATCATCCTCCGCCATTGGTCGGCGTCCTTTGAACCTCTGTCATTTAGTACCAAGTAACGTCCACTATTAAATGTATTGTCCTAAGTTATATATGGATTTTGAAATGAACTGATTAGCATTTTTAATAGGAAAGTATTTTATCAAAATGACGGTCATTTCATTTACAAATTCTGAATTGTAAAATTATTTAAAACTAACACCCCTCCAATGAATCCATAAATGCTCCAAATTACTCCAAATTACACAAATTCTCACTCTCTCCATTTTCTTTAATTTCAAAAATTCCAAATACACAAAAATATACTATCTCCACAAAATTCCCAAATTATTTATGTTCCCAAAAAATGTAATCTATGTTCCTCCCATGCATCTCTAAACTGGAATCCAAATGAAATCCATGCCCCTGGAATCCATATGAAATACAAATTCAACCCCTCCATCGCTAAACTGGAATCCAAATCTGATGGAGCTTTTGATCTCCTTCAGATGTTATCTTCGTTTGATCTGTCGCGAGCGGTGATGGATGACTGAGATTGGATTGGAGGGTTGCCTCCTGAAGCATGTGGATCTCAGTGGGCTTAGTTTGCTTCGAAGCCGAGCTACCTGCAATGAAGTCCCGGGGTGGTTGTACCACCGTGGACCCTCCGACGATCAAGTTAGTCGAGATATTTGGGCAGAATAGCGGCCTATTGGAGTAAAATTGCCTTACCTGAGTCGTCTGAGATGGGGTTTATATAGTGGCAGCCATGGGCTAACGGCGTGCGAGATTTACGCCGGCCGTTACACCTTGGAGCCGCGTACGCATGAATGGCGGGATCTTCCATTAATGGTGAGATACACCCGTTAACGGGGGAACGCGATGGCATGGGACGCAGGATCGTGGGGCGGCGGATATCTCGCGTATGGCAAGATTCATGGAGCCATGTCCGGGACGTTTACGATCTGCGCTCTGGGTCGGTCGATGAGACCGAGGAAGCTGAGCTCGGCGGGAGGCTCGGAGGCTAGCGGGAGGCCGAGTAAGCTTGGTTCTGTGATAGCTCAGAGGTGAGCTGGGAGGGCTGAGGAGGCCCATCGTGCAGGAGGGCTCGGAGGCGAGCCAATGGTTGTTTGTAGGACGAGCATAGGAGTGTTTTGGGAGGTCATCGAAGGTCGAGAACATTCTCAGGTCGAAGGCCCGGGTATACTTCCAAGGTACCGTTCTTGCTCCTTTCTCGTAAGCTTTGGGACACGTCATCTACTACGTGTCATGATCTGGGGAGGTTTCAGTACCGAGCATCATCATTAGCCCCCTACTCTCGTCCCGACCTATTTATGGGTCGGGTCGAAAGTGGTCTGATCGGTCACCCGGGCTAAGTTCTTATTTGAAGACATCGTCAGCGCGGATTCCCGGGCAGTTAGTCGTATTTTTTGATGACATCAGCGGATCAGAGAAGAGATCGTGCATTAAAGGCGAAGCGCAGATTCGACTGTATGTTCGCAGAGGTGCCAAGCCATGCGTTCGGCACTGGTTGGCTGATGCGACGGGCCGCCGGTGTCCTTTGCGCTTGAGGGGACGTGCCCACTGACCGTGTGACACGTGGAACATTGATGGCCGTCGAATGCGAAGCGTTGTTTTGGCGGGAAATGATCGGCGCCATAGGATGCGCTTGCCGACTGGTATAAATAGAGGTGGGACCCTCTCAGGGTCCACACTTCGCTATAATTTCCTCATCGCCGCATGTGTTAGCTCGGCGTTGTTCCCTTTAGGTCGGATTTCTTGCGTCTTTTCCTCGAACGTCTCCTTCCTTTGCTCAGGTTAGATGTCTTCATTTGGGGAGTCAGTTGAGGTAGTAGAGGTAGAGTCTATGGAGTCTTCTGCCGCTTCTTTCTCTTCCTCTTCCTCTTTCTCGTCTGAGTCGGAATCCCCCCAGGTAGTTAGGGTTAGTCCTGCCACCCGGGGTCGCGCGACGGGGACGGCCCCCAAAGCACGTGTCAGGAGTGTCCGTGACACGCCTTCCCTCCTGAGGCATGTGAACGAGCTCACCACAATCCGGTCTTGCTTCCACATTCCCCCCGGCTACTCGCTTCGCTTGGCCGGGGAGGGAGAGAGGGCAGACCAAGTACGGGGCAAGGAGATCGCCTTATACTTGGAAGCCTTTTGGGCCGGAATGCATCTGCCCTTCTCCCCCGAGGTGAGTGCGATGCTGCGTTGCTTTCAATTAGCCCCCGTCCAGCTAGTGCCGAACTCGTGGAGGATTCTCCTTGGGTTCCTGGTTTGGTTGAGACCGCAGGAGATCTCTTTCAGCCTGAACCTTCTCCTTTCCTCCTTCTGCTATAAAAATCACCCCGGTACTCGTAGGGTCGATCCTAACTGGGTATACGTTTCTTTTAGAAAACACGGAGGAGGGATGACCGGGTCGAGGGTCGTAGCAGTACCTTCTTCTATTCATGAATGGAAGGAGAAGTTCTTTTTTGTCGGGCCACCCGAGGGTGAGGATTGGCATGTGCATGTCCAGTGGCACAGGGCCAACTGCCCACGGGTGAGGCGGTCGTCCGATCCCGATGCGATGGCAGTGTCGGCGTGGGAGCTCGTCCATCGGGCCGATGTGCTGCCGTCCGAGCAGGCCCTCAGTTGGGCCGGGCTCAGCCCCGCTCAGTTTGCGAGTAAGTTAGAAGCTTCGGAGACCTATTTAGACTTGTATATTCTTCTATTCTTTTTGGCATTGCTAACTCCCTCTTTGTATTTTCGCCTTTTTTTGCAGAACCGATGGACCGATCTAAATTTCGGGCCGCCATGGCCGAGAAGAAAGGGAGGAAGACCGGAGGCGCTTCGGTTAGGCGTTCCAGTACTCCCCGGGCTCTGGAGACCAGCCATGGGGAAAGCCACAAACATGCTCGGGAGCAGGAACCCCAGGTCCTGGAGTTGGAGGATGAGGCCGACTTTCCCGTGGCCCCCCTCAAGCGGCACAAGAGGACGGCGTCCCGAGCCCCATCTTCGTGCAGGAAGGGGATCTTTGCTATGAGGTGCCCTCGGGGCTTTCTGTCGCCGATAGCTTGCTCTCCGAGATGGAGTGGTCGGCTGGGGGCAGAATTCCCTGGGGGACCCTCAAGGCCCAAATCGCGGCCATAGCTCAAGAGACCGTGCAGGTTAGTGTCCGCCTCCCGTTCAGGTTTTCATTAAGACTTTTTGTTGGCAGAATTGGATACCTTTTTAAACCCCTCTTTTGTTTTTCTCAGGTCCTCCAGCACTGCGCCCTCGTCGCCAACATGGAGCACGAGGAGATCGCCCCGGTGCTGCAGTTAGCGGGCGAGTCTTCCTCGAAGGAGGAGAGCCTGAGCCTGAGCCAGGAGCTGCGTCAGGCGAGGGAGAGGATTGCCGCCCTCGATGACCGGGTGTCTTCCGAGGAGGGGATGAACGCCAACTGCCGGGAGTCCATCCGAGCTTTGATGGAATCCAACAAGGTCGTTGAGACCAAGTTGGAGGATGCCAGGGTGTTCGCCGCTGCTCTGAAGAAGACGCGGGACACCCTAAAAAAGGAAAACGAGGCGCTGAAGGAAGGGATGAGGCGCGCCGACCTCCGGGCTGCGAAGGCGGTAGAGAGATACAAGACGTCGGATCAATTCTACGCCGACCTCGCTGACGCCTCAGCCCTCGTCTGGCATGATGTCCTCGACGCCGTCAAGGCGCTGAGGCCGGAGTTTCCTGACGATAAGCTCCAGCTCAAGTACCCCTTCGAGGGTGAGGTGCAGGGGGCTGCCGCTGGAAGCATCGCCCGGGGGAAGGCCCCTGGTGGGGGCGTTGGAGAGAAGTCGGTCACCTCGGCTCTCAGTGCCGAAGCTCCTGTTGTGGGCGCCGACCCTCAAGCCGCCACCCTGTCTCCCGACGCTGCTGTGGAGCACGTCGAGGTCCTTCCTGGCCCCGAGGCCCGAATCTCCCTGCTTTCTTACTATATTTTCTTTATTTTGGGATTTTGTAAGCCTCTGGGCGTTTTTGTAAGGCTGAGGAGCCCACAATACCATTGTAAAAATTCCCGAGTTGTGAATAAAACCCTTTTTGCAGAAATTTGTGTCGCAATGTTTTCATTTCGTGGTAATGTCTTCATTTTGCTTGCCTGATGAACGATAGGTCGGCGGCAGACCCTTTAGTTGGCGATCGCGTGTCGAGTTAAATCCAATTATTTGAAGTGTACAAAGGATGGTGTAAGATCGGTGTCCTTATGGCCCCGAAGTCGAGGTGGCGATCGCTCATTGAAGATACGTCGAGTTGGACCGGCGACCACCGCTCTTAAGATTGGTCGGCGTCGCCGAGGTTGGGAACTTCTGACCCTTAGCATAGATAGGTAGGGAGTTACCCATTAAGGATAGACCGATCAGGATAGCTGCTCAGTGGCCTCTTGACGAGGGCTTCGATCCTTGACGTCGGTGGGAAGTGAACTACCAGCCATGGATGGACCGAGCAGGGCAGCTGCTCGGTGGCCTCTTGGGGAGGGCTTTGATCCTTGGCGTTGGTGGGTAGTGAACTACCAGCCATGGATGGACCGAGCAGGGCAGCTGCTCGGTGGCCTCTTGGCGAGGGCTTTGATCCTTGGCGTTGGTGGGTAGTGAACTACCAGCCATGGATGGACCGAGCAAGGCAGCTGTTCGGTGGCCTCTTGGCGAGGGCTTTGATCCTTGGCGTTGGTGAACTACCAGCCATGGATGGACCGAGCAGGGCAGCTGCTCGGTGGCCTCTTGGCGAGGGCTTTGATCCTTAGTGTAGATGGGTAAGAAGTTACCCGCTAAGGATGGACCGAGCAGGGAAGCTTCTCGGTGGCCTCTTGACGAGGGCTTCGATCCTTGGCGTCGGTGGGTAGTGAACTACCAGCCATGGATGGACCGAGCAGGGCAGCTTGTAACACCTTAGTTCATTTATACCAGTTCTATTTTGAGTATTTCTCTATTTATGGTATTTTCCTGATTTATTGTGTTTTGAGTGCGAATAGTATATTTGACATTTGTATTTGCATCCGACCCGACCCGCTTGCTGGAAACAAGTCTTGATTCCTGTTTATCTTTTATCCCGGCTTGTTATGTGGATCCATGCATTTTCATTTTAAAATATTGCATACTGGCATTATATCTGGCATCTACATTTTTTTAATATAATATTTAAAGTCACATAAAATATTTTAAAAATATTTAGCATGGCCTGCATGATACCTCTAACCCCGTCGTAGCATCCGCGTATCTTGTTCCCGTCCCGTTCAGTGAAACGGACTCGTTTAGATGGCTACGTGCATGTGCGTACATCCGTTCTTATGGGTATGCATTTTCGTTACCCGGATATCCAATTTGGGTTTTGGTTGACACATATATTTTCCGTATTTTAAAACTAGATTATTAGACCCGACCCGGGCTTATTTTAGACTATTTTTGCATTAGCCAAAATATCAAATTCTTTAACTAATATATTTTAATATTTAAACCGTTTAACGAAAAAAATATTTTTTAATTTTAAAGAAATCTTTTTTAACTCTCTCTCTCTCTTTCTCTCTCTCTCACGCAGATCTCTTTCTCTCTCTCTCTCTCTCTCACTCACCTCTCGCGAACATTGTTCGCTTCTCGATTCTCATCATCTCCCGCTACGCCACTCTCACCTCCCTTCTTCTATTTCTTCGTTTCTTCTTCTTTAAAACCCCTGCTGCAAGAACCCACGCAACCCTAACCCTAACTCTGCCGCCTCCACAAATCTCAACCCTAACTCTCGCCTCCATCTTCTCCTTCTTCTCGTCACCTCCTCTCTCTTCCCTTCAACCTCTCTCCTCTCCCAAGCACCCGACGACGAACCCAAGAACCCATGCCCTCGCCTCTGCCCTCGCCACGCCGTCACCACCTCATCGCCGTCGCCCCACACCCTCGTCTCCACCTTCTCTTCCTCCGCCTCCAACCATCACCACAACCATCACCACCATCACCCTCAGTCCAAACCGAACCCAACTTGCCTCACCTGCACACCCCTCGTCGGAGCTCTATTAACTCGACGACCTCACACCATCACCATCTCCATCTCCTCCTACTCCTCTCTCCTACACCCTTCTAACCACAGCTTCTCTTCTTCTCCATCTTCTTCTTCTTTCTCCTTTCTTTCTTGATCTCGTTTCTTTCTGGTGATCACCCGCCGGAGCCGTGCTCGTCACTGACGATCCGAGTGATCCAGTGGACGTTCTCTACCTGCGTGGTCATCTTCTTCCCTTGCCTGGACCTGTCCCGCGTGCCGTGTGTGCATTGCGACGTTTACCCGACGTCGGACGTGCCGTACGCACCCGTCGTGTGTTCCGCTCAGGCAAGTTTATCTTGCTACATGCTATAATACTTATCTTGCATCCATATGGATACAAATATTACATGATGATTGCATTATACATCCATATTAAAGTTTTACTGCTTTCAGATACCCATAAGCATCCATATCATCTATTATATATGTAGCTGCATTTATAGATCATATTAATTCATGTTATTATTGTAGTAACATCCCGTGCTTAATAATGTGCACCCCACTTAGTCATGGAGCTGTAGTTGTAACCCCTGATAGATAATTGAGCATCTATGTTTTATTGTGTATTCATACCATTAATTCTGCATACCTAGTTGCATGCCATATTATATTAATTCATATTATTGTTGCATTAGTATCCCATGCTGATAATGTGCATCCTACTTAGTCATGATGTAACCCCTGATAGATATTTGTGCAACTATGCTTTTATCGTACATCCGTACTTTTATCCTGATTCAATACTTGCTACATTTTACTGTTGGGCATCCATTTGTTACACTGTGCATTACTTGACATGACCTAATACACCACTACTTGACATGTTACCTGATCCTGTTTCTAATGCCGACAATCCTGACATGTTGTCCCGATGGACATATCCTGTTGTCTGTATAGACAAATATGTTCCTGCTTGATCCTGTGTTGGCATTAGCTTCAGATTTATCAATACCTGACTTGAACACATAACTTGGGGGTATGGGGAAATCAATGATGAAACCTGACTTGTAACTCGACAGTTCGATACTTATACTGATCAGTTTTACGGGCTAGGCCAGCCCCAGGATGATGTTGCTGACATCATTCGTCTGTACATGTTACCTGTTTACTGCCTAGCGGCACGTCTCGGATTCAGCTCGAAAGTCTTGACCGTGGTCCCGGGCATGCACGAGATACTATTGAGTTACATCGACGATTCATTAAATTGATTTCATAAACTTGAGAGTAGTTAACCCAGTAGCACAGTTTAGTTTTATCGCTGCACTTCACATATACTGTTACACTTCACTGTTCTTTATCCCTGCTCACTTATTACATTCATGTTACTATTTTATAATGCATGCCTGCATATCCTGTTACCCCTGATTATATTATTGTTGATATTGTGACACGCTGACGTCTGGGTTTTGCATGGCCCAGATCCGCTGCCCTTGTCGCAGGCCGAGCAGGAGTACTTCAGTCGACAGGCCGAGCAGTGAAGATACTGTTAGTATTTTAGTTTAGTTTTCTTTCAGCATTTCCATTTCCTGATGTGAGCCCGTATTTGGGACGTACTTCCTAGATTGTTATTGTTACTTGGATTTATTGCTTCCGCATATTATTTCTTGACTCGTTTATTCTGGTAAATGGACATGTAATAGATAGTTTATTTTATTTTACTGTTCTTGATATCTTATAGACAGCCGTAATGTGACTGTGGAAGGATTTTTTTAGCCACAGGTAGCATGGTTGGCTCTGTCACGTGCCGATCTTAGCGCACTCTGGGAAGCGGGACGTAACAGGGTTTGTTTGGTATCAGAGCCATAGGATTTAGGTTAATTGGGTGTGATTCTTTATAGTTGGGTATTGGACCCAATACATGAATCGGAAAATCCGTAATTAGGAACATGTCCCGCCACTTGGTTATCGTGATTCTTTAATCATATCTTTCTCTTGACCCCTATCTTGACGATATGCAAACAACTTTGTATCTCGACTTGAAACTTTTGGTTCCCTATTGTTTCTCTTTAGGATTTG
This sequence comes from Agapanthus africanus, assembly GCA_030015575.1. Lineage (NCBI taxonomy): Eukaryota > Viridiplantae > Streptophyta > Magnoliopsida > Asparagales > Amaryllidaceae > Agapanthus > Agapanthus africanus. Next base: position 153,557,742 of record CM057350.1, read on the forward strand.
GGCGACTTGAACAGAGTTATGTGATTTTAATTATGAACTGCAGTATGGTTACAATGTGGTACTCTATTTAAGTAACTTGAAGTCCTAGCCTTGATTCATATCCTTGATTTATGGTCATTAGTCATCGCAAGTTTTGAATTTTGTTTATCATATTAATCCTCTTCGGTGTCTCGGTTTCAGGAACACGGCGGATAGAAATCTGCGATCGTACCAGAGGTGTGTCGATGACGCCACTTTGCTTGGAGTAATTCGTGGGATGCTGGAGAACCAGAAGCAGCAAACCGAGCTGAACCAGCGGCAAGCCGAACCTTTTCAGGAAGGTTTGCGGACCGTCCAGCAGTCCGTAAACAATATTGCAGCCAAACCGGTAGAGCGTGTGGGTACCGTGGCGGATTTCAGGAGACTTGGTCCGTCCATTTTCACTGGGTTGGAGGAGCCGTTGCCAGCGGAGCAGTGGCTAGTCGATACGGAGAATCTACTCGTTGCAGCACAAATTCCGGAGGACAAGAGAGTGGATGTTGTACACATCAAATTGGTGGACTATGCCCGTGAGTGGTGGCTTGTGGAAGAGACCTGTTTGCCCAAGCCGAGTTGGGCAATTTTATCGCAAAGTTTCTTGGAGAAGTTCTTTCCTCAGACTGCACGGGAGGAAATGGAAGAAAGGTTTATCAGCTTGAAGCAAAATGACGGATCCGTGGATGCGCATGCGGCTGAGTGGACACGGCTCAGTCGATTCGCTGGACATTTGGTGGACAAAGAAGCTGATAGGGCACGAAGGTTTATTCGCAGTTTGGACGTGGAAATCCAGAGGCACATTATATCTCTGGGATTGACCACTTTCTCGCAAGTTCTTAAAGCAGCCCGAGAGCAGTAGAGCTTATCAGTGAAGACTGGGGGTACGCAGCAACAGGCGGTAGTAGTACGGAAGCCGGTGTTTACGCCGAACCGAGCGCCTATAAGCAGAGGTATTCCGGTGAACCGACGTGGCGTGGTGCCGATGAAGAAGCCTATCGTAGCAGATCAGAGAAAGAGCGTGATTTGTGACTATTGCCATCTATCCGGACACGTGCAGAGAGAGTGTCGAAGGATGCTGGGACTTTGTTTGGTTTGCGGATCAGCTGATCATACTATCAATGCTTGTCCGTTGAAGCTTCGTTTGAAGGGTGATGTTCAAAGGCCACCGCAAAGGCAGATTCAGGGGCAGAAGCAGATAACTCAGGGACCTAATCAAGCTCGAGCCTTTACTCTGACGGCTAAAGAGGCCAAGGCTTCAGATGAAGTTGTTTCAGGTATCCTGCTTGTTCATGATTTTCCCGCATTAGCATTATTCGATTCTGGTGCATCCCATTGTTTTATGTCGTCCAAGTTTATTGCTGCACATTCGATTTCTTGCACGGACCTGTCTAGTTGTTGGGACATACACACTGGGAATGGGAAGATCATATCTAGTAGTGAGTGCAAGAATTGTTCAGTTGTTATTTGCGGATGGGAGTTATTTGCATATTTCTTGGTGATCGATACCGGCAGTTATGATGTTGTCTTGGGAATGGACTTTCCCGGCACTTTCCACGCTCACATTGATTGTAGGGCAAAGAAAGTGATTTTCCAGATTCCCGGATATCCGGAGTTTGTTTTTGCTGGAGGTAGCAGTTCTGTCGGGCCAGTCGAGTTTAGGGCTAGGCCGACAAACAGTGTTCTTTCGTCGATAGAAGTTGATAAGAAGGAAGCGCCAGTTGTAGTTCGAGAGTTCATGGACGTGTTCGAGGACATCTCGGGTTTACCGCCAAAACGGGATGTGGAGTTCGCGATCGATCTTGTTCCTGGTGCAGCGCCAATCTCAAAAGCGTACTATCCGATGGCACCGGTGGAGTTGGAAGAAGTCAAGAAGTAGGTTACTGAATTAGTAGAGAAGGGTTGGATTCGCAGCAGTAATTCACCTTGGGGAGCTCCAGTTCTTCTAGTCAAGAAGAAAGATGGCACAAGGAGGATGTGATCGAGAATTAAACTGGGTGACTATTAAGAACAAGTACCCGATCCCTCGCATTGGCGAATTATTCGAGCAACTTAGTGGCGCGAGGGTATTCTCGAAACTGGATTTGCGGTCCGGATACCATCATGTCCGAGTTAAATCAGAGAATATTTGCAAGACTGCGTTCCAAACTCGATATGGACATTATGAGTATTTAGTGATGCCATTCGGAGTCACGAACGCACCGGCGATATTTATGGACTTGATGAACCGAATCTTTTTACCGTTCTTAGACCAGTTTATAGTGGTGTTCATCGATGATATTCTGGTCTATTCGAAAAGCCTGGAAGAGCATGTAGAACACTTGAAGATCGCACTGCAGACATTGAGGCAAGAAAGATTGTATGCGAAGATGAGCAAGTGCGAGTTTTGGGTTGAAGAAGTGAAGTTTTTGAGGCACGTCGTATTCGGAAATGGAATCGCCGTTGATTCCGTGAAGATTGCAGCAGTTCAAGATTGACCGATTCCGAAGAACGTAGCAGAGATCAAAAGTTTTCTTAGACTTGCCGGATATTACAGAAGGTTCGTGGAGAATTTTGCTCGATTGGCTAAGCCTTTGACCAAGCTTATGCGAAAGGAGGTACCGTTCGTATGGAGGGATAGTTGTGCGTCAGCTTTTGAGGCGTTGAAGCAAAGGTTGATAACCGCTTCTATTTTGACCGTACCAGACGGTTCCGGAGGATTGGTGATTCACAGCGACGCATCCGGGAAAGGTTTGGGATGTGTTTTGATGCAACATGGGAAGATTATAGCTTACGCATCGAGACAGTTGAAGACCCATGAGAAGAATTACCCAACTCATGATTTGGAGCTTGCAGCAGTGATTTTCGCTTTGAAGATCTGGAGACACTACTTACTGGGAGAGAGGGTCGAAGTATTTATTGATCACAAAAGCCTAAAGTATGTGTTCATGCAGAAAGAACTTAACATGAGGCAGCGAAGATAGTTGGAGCTGATGGCTGACTACGATCTTGATCTCAAGTATCATCCGGGGAAAGTTAATGTAGTGCCGGATGCGCTTAGTCGGTTGCCAGCAATTCGGATTTTGACTGCACAGAAGGATCTTATCGAGGATTTTCGGAGATTCGAGTTGGAGATTGTGCTACCGCATTCTTCGGGATAATTGATGCAGCTGCAAGTACAGTCGTCATTGATCGATATCATTAAAGCAGCGCAGTCACAGGACCCAAGATTGCAGATGTTTCGAGAACAGGTAGAAGCAGGACTTCGAACGGACTTGTTGATTCATGAAGATGGTTCGTTGCGTTATGGTAGCCGTTTGTGTATGCCGAAAGGAGACATTCGTGAAGAAGTTATGAAGGAGGCGCATAGTTCCGCATATTCCCTACATCCACAAGGCACGAAGTTGTACCGTGATCTACGACAGCATTTCTGGTGGGAATGCATGAAAAGGGAGATTGCCCGTTTTGTAGCGAAGTGCTTGGTGTGTCAGCAAGTTAAGGCTGAACATCAAAGGGTAGCTGGTTTATTGCAACCACTTCCGATTCCCCAATAGAAATGGGAACATATAACCATGGATTTAATGACAGCTTTACCGCGGAGTCCAAAGGGCAATAATGCAGTTTGGGTGATTGTTGATCGATTGACCAAGGCAGCTCATTTCATACCATTTCGAGTTGGTCAGTCAACGGAAGTGTTGGCAGAACGGTACATGCAGGAGTTTGTGAGATTGCATGGAGTACCTGTGAGCATCGTTTCCGATCGTGATACCCGATTCTTATCGCACTTCTGGAGGAATTTACAGGAAAGTTTGGGAACACGATTGAAGTTTAGCACTGCTTATCATCTCCAGATCGATGGCCAGTCGGAGAGAACGATCCAAACTCTTAAAGATATGTTGAGAGCTTGCATGTTGGACTTCAAGGGTTCATGGGAGGATCATCTACACTTGGTGGAGCTTTCTTACAATAACAGCTTTCAGGCGACTATTCAGATGGCTCCTTTTGAAGCGTTGTATGGTCGCAAGTGTCGCTCACCCGTGTGTTGGGACGATGTTGGAAAATGAAGATTGTTGGGACCGGATTTGATCGTGCAAACAATAGAGAAGGTTAATATTATCCGAAATCACATAAAGGCAGCACAGGATCGGCAGAAGAGTTGGGCCGACACATCGAGAAGACCTCTAGAGTTCGCTGTTGGTGATCTGGTATTCTTGAAGATATCACCGACTAGGGGAGTGATTCATTTTGGGAGTCGAGGCAAGCTTAGTCCTCGATTCGTGAGGCCTTTCGAGATTATGGAGCGTGTTGGAGAAGTGGCTTACCGATTGGCATTACCACAATCTTTGGCGAATGTTCATGACGTGTTTCATGTATCTCAATTCCGTAAGTATGTTAGAGATGAAACACACGTGCTGGATCATTCTGAGCTGACTGTAAGGGAGGATTTGACCTTTGAGGAACGACCGATGTCGATTGTTAATCGAAGAAAAAAGGTCCTCATGAACAAGGTTATCCCGCTCGTACTTGTTTAAGGGGGAATTGCTCGCACGGAGAATCGACTTGGGAACGAGAAGACGAGATTCGACAGAAGTTTCCAGATCTCTTCTTGTAGATTCATGTTTGTTTATCTTTTCTTGTTCCGGGAATTTCGAGGACGAAATTCTTTTTGTGGTTGGGTATAATGTAACACCCTAGTTCATTTATACCAGTTCTATTTTGAGTATTTCTTTATTTATGGTATTTTCTTGATTTATAGTATTTTGGGTGCGGATAGTGTATTTGACATTTGTATTTGCATCCGACCCGCTTGCTGGAAACTAGTCTTGATTCCTGTTTATCTTTTATCCCGGCTTGTTATGTGGATCCGTGCATTTTCATTTTAAAATATTGCATACTGGCATTATATCTGGCATCTGCATTTTTTTTAATATAACATTTAAAATCACATAAAATATTTTAAGAATATCTAGTATGGCTTGCATAATACCCCTAACCCCGTCATAGCATCCACGCATCTTGTTCTCGTCCCGTTCAGTGAAACCGACTCGTTTGGATGGCTATATGCACGTGCGTAAATCTATTCTTGGGGTGCATTTTCGTTACCCGGATATCCAATTTTGGTTTTGCTTGACACATATATTTTCCGTATTTTAAAACTGGATTTTTAGACCCGACCCGGGCGTGTTTTGGACTATTTTTGTATTAGCCAAAATATCAAATTCTTTAACTAATATTTTATTTTAATATTTAAATTGTTTAAAGAAAAAAATATTTTTTAATTTTAAAGAAAACTGTTTTTAACTCTCTCTCTCTCTTTTTTCCCCCCTCTCTCCCCCTCTCGCGAACACTGTTCGCTTCTCGATTCTCGTCACCTCCCGCTATGCTACTCTCACCTCCCTTCTTCTATTTTCTTCGTTTCTTCTTCTCTAAAACCCCCGCGATAAGAACCCACACAACCCTAACCCTAACTCTGTCGCCTCCACAAAGCTCAACCCTAACTCTCGCCTCCATTTTCTCCTTCTCCTTCTCGTCACCTCCTCTTTCATCCCTTAAACCTCTCTCCTCTCCCGAGCACCCGACTGTTCCCCTCCGAACGGCGGCCTGGACTTCGCGTCCGTGCCAGAGGTTCGGGGCAGATGCTATTTGGTTTTATCCGTTTATCTCTCCGAAGATGCCAAGTTGATTTATGGCACCGTGTATCGGAGGTTTAGACGGATGCGGCCGATGTAGCAGACTTCGTCAGATTCCCCCTCAGGGTGAGGGGTTTTTGATTGTGGGGACACTCTTCCCTGCAGGCGCAAGCCCCTGCAGTTAATTACGCTACCGCATCGCGGTAACAACTATCTCCTTCTCCAGAATTTCACTTCGTGTCGTGTGTGTTTGTTTTGTTTGTGGTTGCCCGTGGATTGTATACGGAGACTGAGTAATGCCGTCGCCCGTAGGACATGGATTAGTCCAAATCCGTATTTACTTAGATTTGGGTTTGGTGTTTTCAGTTTAAGGATGCATTAGTCGCGTTGCGGCTAAGATCAACTTAAACGTTCGTTAAGGATACGTTAGTCTTGTTTTAGACTAAGATCAACTTAACGTAGTGATTAATTTAATGTATGGCCATCGGGACTCGTCACCTCTCTGACGTCGTTGAAGGATTACAACGACATGTATCAGAGGAGCTCGGAGATGTACCCTCAAACCAGAGTTGATTGGGAGTTTTATAATCCATTTGAATGTTTAAGGATACGTTAGCCGTGTTTGGGGCTAAGATCAACTTAAACGGGACCGTTTAGATCCGGCAAAAGAGCGTTTGGAGGCTCTATTGTTCCAGTTTAGGGACGTAGTGGTCCGATATTAGTTTAGGGACGTCTCGGTCCGATGTTAGTTTAGGGACGTTTCGGTCCGATATTAGTTTAGGGACGTTTCGGTCCGATATTAGTTTAGGGACGTTTCGGTCCGATATTAGTTTAAGGACGTTTCGGTCCACGAGTTTAAGGACCCCGCGGTCCATATGGGTGTGTGGTCGTTGGGACCCGTCACCTCTTTGACGTCGTTGAGGAATTACAACGATGGATGTCAAAGGAGTTCGGAGATGTACCCTTGAACCGGTCGTGAATTGATTTAGGAGAGCAGCTGTGCTCAGTCAATTTAATTTAAGGACTTACGGCCAGAATTGGGCTAACTCCAGTTGAAAATGTTCACATTTTGTTTGCATTTGGCCTATTAGGCCTTTGTTTGGGCTTTCCCCCTTTTTAGGATAATGCATAGCATTACTTCAGGCCATTGACTGGGCTCTGCCCTTTTTAGAATAATGCAGAGCATTGTTTTTTGGTCTATTGGACCTCTCAATTGGGCTCTGCCCTTTAAACAATGCATAGCATTATTTTTGGTCTGTTTAGACTTTTTGATTAGGCTCTGCCTTTTTAAAATAATGTGCAGTATTTCTATTTGGTCCATTTGACCTTTGATTGGGCTCTTCCCCCTTAATAATGCATTGCATTTAATATTCTGACAGTGCCCCACACGGTTTGTCAGGTGCTTTGCGCAATTAAAGAGCGCAAGCGCTCGTGGAGGTGACACGTGTCGCGCAGTGGAAGGCTTGCGCAACAGTGCTTGCGCGACTGCGCAGACACGTGTCGCGCAGTTGTGCACTTGCGCAACAGTGCTTGCGCGACTGCGCAGACACGTGTCGCGCAGTTGTGCACTTGCGCAACAGTGCTTGCGCGACTGCGCAGACACGTTAAGTCCAAATTTTTTATTTATTTTGGGCTTTGCCCGACTAGAAAATCAATCCAAACAGGGCTCTGCCCCTTTATTATTTTGCAATTTGATTTGGGCCAGGCCCTTTTAAATAATGGGTTGCATTTGTGCAGAACATCAAGAATTTTTCATATTTAAGAACAAAAGTGCATAGCACTTTTGATCTAAATTTGGATCAAAGGAAAACAAGTTTTTCTTCCTGTTTTCCCTGATTTCACAGAACCAAGGGTTCATAACAAGTGCAAGGAACTATTTATTTATTTTCATTTATTTCCCTTTTTTTTAAATCCTTTGTTCTTCAGAGATTTTTCTCTTAAAAAAAAAGGTTTTTACCTTTCTTCTTTTTCTTGTTCTTGAATAATCTCCAAGAGTTCTCTTTTCTTTTTTTTTTTGCTAGAAGTCGCTTATTCCAGTTGATGCCCATCGAATGAGGTCTGGGGTCCTATTTATAGTGCTCACAAATTTGTTGAATTTGTTAACAAGATCTTTTCTGAGTGATTTTGGGAATTTTCCCACCGCTGGATCTTTGATCCAAAGGCAGAAGAAAATCTTCTGGTTTTGGAAAGAACAGAAAAGATTTCATTAAATTTTCATTCTGTTTCTGCGCAACTCCCCAATGAATGACACGTGTCACGCAGTGGAAGGCTTGCGCAACAGTGCTTGCGCAACTGCGCAGACACGTGTCGCGCAGCGGTGCACTTGCGCAACAGTGCTTGCGCAATTGCGCAGACACGTGTCGCGCAGCGGTGCGCTTGCGCAACTGCGCAGACACGTGTCGCACTGTGGACCGCTTGCGCATTGCGCAACGCACGGAATTTGAAGCGTTGCTTCAGAAAATTTGAATTTTCAAAATTCAAATGAGCCTTGCTCAGATTGGGGGAACAAATGCCCCCCCACCGTTGTGCTTACGTGGCGCGACGTGAGTGCAACGGTGGCGAGATCTTAGCCGTTGGATCAAGGGGGGTCAGTTGAAGGGGCGCAGGCGCCTATAAATAGGACCCTTGGTCCTTGGTAATTTTTTCTTACCATCTTCAAGAATTTTAACTCTCAGAGCCTTGCTCTTGCTTAAAAATTAAAAATTTTCAGAGCCTTGCTCTTGATTTCTCTCAAGAACTTTCAAGTTCAGAACTTAGAATTTCTAGGTAAAAAAATCAGATTAATTCAAATTAAATTTAATTGACAGAGCCTTGCTCTTGTAGATCTTGGATCTAAAGAAAACCCCTTTGGGGTTTTTTTCAACAGAGCCTTGCTCTTGGGATCTTTGATCTAAAGAAAACCCTATTGGGGCTTCTTCACCAGAGCCTTGCTCTCAAGATTTACAGAGGTCCTGTTCATGGGTTTTGACCCATGAACAGAGCTTTGCTCTTGGATGAACTGAATTTTTTTTTTATGAGTTTTCATAGATTTTTCAGGATTCAAAAACTTCAATTCTTCTAAGTGTTGATGGATTTTCGATTATTACCACAGAGCCATGCTCTTTTAAGGAATCTTGTTCCCCTGAGACCAGAGTTTGACAAATGTCACTCTGTGACAGAGCTTTGCTCTAAAAGAGGAGATTTTCTTTTTGTCTCTAGGGACTTCCCCACCAATGGGTGTATCCTATTAGGAACTTTTTATGAATTGACAGTCCCATCTAATGATGGGATTGTCTTATTAAATGATGCATATCATCCAGATTTTGTGGGTCCCCCTTTGGTCCCCTACCCACTGCATCACAGTGTGGAGCAAGATTTTTATTTTTTTTAAAATGCCAAGCGTTAGGCCACTAATGATATATATTTTTTTGTCTTTCATGTCTGACGACTTGTCTTTTCCCTTCGTTCGCTCGGAAGGAGGGTTCCCCCATTCGCCAGTGGATCGGGTGGTGTTCGCTCTTATTAAAGATCGCGATCCTGAGTGCAAAAAGCTCCATCTGTGGGGAAGGTGGTATAGCCAGATCATCCAAGGCCGTCGCAGTTTTAGTTCCACCGCGCCCTCTGAGCCCATAGTTACGATCCCTTATGCGGACGAACCCCCGGTGAAGTATGCCGTGGAGGTTAAGAATTGGAATTCCGATGACCTCCTTCAGCCTGCAATCGGCGCCATCCCCGTGCAGCCGCCGCCGGCGATAGATATTCTGGGGAGGCGAATCTGTCAGGGCGAAGCACGCCCTTGGGGACAGGCTTATAACATTGGAATGATCCCGCGACCCCCCGCCGGATATTTGCAGTGGGCCCGGTACATTTTATCGGCGAAGAGGACCCACCTAACGAAGATTGGTCTATACTCGGCCGTCTTCGTCTCGCTTTTCGAGTACCCCTCTCCTCCAACGTGGTGGATATTCGTTGAACAATGGAATATCCCCATCCATACCTTCCTGATGGCGGATAAGGAAGTCTCTATCTCTTTGGAGGAATTTGCTGAAATTTCAGGTCTGCCAATGAGGGGAGAGCACTACGAGGAGTTGCTTCCTTCTGACGAGTATGTCTTTGCCACCAAGCAGTTGGTATTTGACTTAACCCCGGAGAATGCCATTCAGCATCAGCATCCGGGTTTGGTGAAGGTGCTGGAGATCTATGAGGAACTCCATTTGGAATCGGGCGACAGGGGCGTCAGTTTCGCAGCTTTCATTGCTCGCTTTATCCGCCCGGAGTTCTTATCAGAGCAGAGCGAGAAGTTCGCTCAGCTTGACGACCCCTTTGGTTTCGGTTTGGATCGCCGACCCGTATCGAAAAATAACCAGAGGGATTTCTATCTCCCCAATGCTGCCATCGTCGCTTTCTCGGAAATCGCCGTCCCCGGCATGGATGAGGAAACCTTCTTTATTGGGTTCTTGGGCTTGTGGTTATGCAACTTTGCGCTCCCCATGCACCCGCGCTTCATGCGGCCCTCTGTCTTTTACCCGGCGCATCGGATGGTGGCCGGTCTGCAGTTGTCGGTAGGAATTGCTGGGTTAGCTTACTTTTATCATGGACTCAGCGTAGCGGCGGACGCCAATGATCCTGGGGCACAGCCTGCTAACTTCCCGATGCATTACTTCGTTTCTTGGATGGAGATGCACGTGCGAGGGGTGTTTGGCGCCCACAAGACTCCTCCATTCTTCGAGAAGTACAGGCTCCCGAGAGTCATACGGTTAGTCGGGGCTTCAATTGTGGTTGCACCCCCGCGGGAGTCTAGGGGACTGCTCCTGCGTTCACATCTGGTCGGAGCGAAGACCTCTTTTGTGGATAAGGTCATCACCATAGGCTCGGAGACTACTAAGTCGGCGGTGCCCCTACGTGACGAGTTTAAGGGCGGGGCTTCTGTACTGAAGGCTCGGGAAATCCTCCATCTCTACTCCATTCGGCCGGGCTACCTAGTGTTTCGGCAGAATGAGACGGCTTTGTTTATAAGGTATAATCCGCATCGATTTGCCCAGCAATCAAGCTACAACCAGGGGATCCCGATGGAAGCCTTCTTGGAAACGCCCGTGGTTGGCCCAGAGGGGATAAAGAATGCGATGCATCACTTTATACGGCTTAACACGGGTTCCTATTTCTTCATTAGTGAACCCAGCTGTGTCCCAAAGATGCTCAATTCATATGTGGCCTGGTATGCGCACGCTATGGGCCCAATCATTTTAATGGAGAAACGCCTGCTGGTTGACCGTAGGGGTGCGCCTCCTGGCGGTGATCGCAAGGCTCCCTTGCAGCCAAGGACCCAGGTCACCCTCCCGATAAAAGATGCCGGAGCTGACCGACCACGCGTGTTGGCCCCCCCGCGTGGACTGCCACTGCCCGCTACGGTGGATGCACCACCGGCGCCCCGTGCTCTCACAGAGACGGTTAAAGTGGTATCGCCAGAGTCGGGCGCAGGAGCGGATATCGGGACTCGCCGCCCGAAAGTGACTGCCAAGCGCAAAGCTGCTCCGAGTGGATCTAAAGCTGGCGGACAGAAGAAGAAGAAGTCCACCCTATCCCTCGATGCGATCCTCAGCTCAAAGCCTGTGGCTTCTCCTGCCGAGGCCATATGCGAGTACGGCAGCAATGAGGGCTTTGTGGTGGACCCTGAGGACACCAATTTAGCTGCCGCCATTGCAGCTTTAGAGCGATCGGCGAGACTTGAAGCGATGTTAAGCAAACTCGCTGAGTCCGGTAATTATCAGACGCTTTATTTGTCATTTCATTGCACTTTGTATTATTATATTTAACTAACATTTGCTCCATTTTCATCAGGTGTCTCTACCGAAGAGGCTATTGCTGCCTCCCTGAAAACCTTCCAGGAAGAGGAGGAGAGGCGTGCCCTGGCAGGTGTTGGTATGCTCCACCCCTTTTCTTTTTTTTTTATAGGGAAAGTTTGTTATTTCTTCTGGTGGTCAATTTAACCTTCTTTTGTTTCTTTACAGGGGCTATATCAGTTGATGCGGGGATCCTTCCCGAGCTTGCTACCGAAGCCCCGGCTCCGTCGAAGCTGCCGCAAGAGCCTCGGCTTGACGCAACGACGAGGGATGCTCTGAAAAATCTGGAGGCATCCCTCCATACGGATGAGGATGCTTCAATTAAAGCCGCCCTAGCGGCATCCGTCTCAACGGCTCGGGAGGAGCGGAAGCGGTTGAGACGCGAAGCAAAGGCGCGGAAAGCTGCTTTGGCCACGGGAGCGGGCCCTAGCACCATTCCTCGCGCTAGTACTCCTTCCGAAGAGCCCCCTGTTGCCCTGTCTACTGCTCGTCGGCAAGTGGCGCGTGCGGTTCGGAGCGCCAATGATAAATCTGCTTCAGGTAGTACTCCTTTCAGAACCTTGTTGTACGAATTGTAAAGCTATTGGCTCATACGTATTCCATCTTACAGGGCCAAGTCCAACTGAGGGGGAGGCGGAGACGACCGTCGAACCCAGGGGAGCGGAGGAAGCGGTACTTGCTGAACCCGAACCGACAGTGAGCAACGTTGTCGAGGTCATGGGGCCTGGAGCCGAGATTGAGGGACCTGCCGCGGAGAGGGTCATTGATGTCGCACCTGAAGTGGCGGCAGATGAGATGATTGTCTCAACCGAGCCAAAGGCGGTAGAGGGCGAGGTGCTTGAGGCTGGGGACCTCGTGGTGCCGATGGACGAGGCAGCTGCGACCGCCGATCCTGAGGGAGCAGCGGGTGAGGCGGCCATGATTCCTGAAGACGGGCTAGGCGCTCCTTCTCAGGAATCTGGCAATGTTCCTATCATAGCCCTCCCTGCCTATGGTCCCCCGCCGCCTGTAGAGCTTGCGAGCATAACAACGGTTCCCCTCGAGTCGGGTGATGAAGCTACAGGCGGTGGCCTCCCGTCAGTGGAGGAAGGGATTGCCTCCGTTTCTGCTGGCAGCTTGTCGGGTAAATTTTGAATTACCAATTTCCTTCGTTTATATATACCTCACAATCTCTTTTAACCAGTTTGTCTTTGTTTTAAACGCAGGTGCGGCTAGTGCCGATGCTCCATTGCCTGAAGGCGCACCGTCAACTACTGCTTTGGCGGAGGTCGCTCCTCAGCCTTCCCTCGTGCCATCACGGATGTTGGAAGGTATGGATTTGCAACTCACAAGTTAATCTTTTAAACGTGTAGTTCCTGGACTAATGCCATATCACCGCATCTTTTCAGGAGTGCTCTTTGATCATCTATATCAAGTGTTGCTCCCACACTTCTCCTTCCCATCCGAACTTGCTTCTCCTTCTAGTGGCGCTGGTGAGTGTACGTTCAATACAATATCTTTGTTCATCCCCTTTTTCTAGCAATTGAATGATTTCTGACTTTTCCCTTTCTTTATTGCAGTGCCACAAATCGAAGGAGGGGATACCAGACCTGCCGCGCTTCCGGCCCTTCCGGCTCTGCCGTCCGTTGCTGCTGGTATAGAAAATTCCTTTTTTGGTAACCCTTACATATCTCTTGAACCATCGTTTAACCATGTTTTGTTTTGCAGCTATTGTTCCGGCTCCGATCCCCTTTGAGTCTCGTATTCTCTCACCAGCGGGCCCTTTCTTGAAACGTCCGTCTTCAAAAGGTACCGTGATAAGTTTGGGGATGCTGAGTGGGTATATTAAAGAGCTTAACGTGGACGCTCTCCCCTCTGCCGTAGATTTCGCCGTGGAGGTTAACCCGATGTTGGCGGCGCTCGTAAACTTTCACAACGAAGGCGTCGTCGAATCTTGGGTTAACCACTGCAGAGAGATCGAGGCTCGCCTGCATCGGTTGGAGTCGACGCGCCCTTCTCCCGAGGTTTTGGCCGCGAGCGCTCAACGGACAGCTTGGCTTGAGCAAAGCGCTTCTTATCTCCGCCATTTGGAGCAGGAGGCAGCTTTACGGCTAAAGGCGCATCGGGAATCTTCAAACGCGACCGCTCGCCTCCGTGCTGAAGTTAGGGCGAATGCTGCTGAAGTGAAAGTCGTCTTTGAAGGTCTTCTAAAGCGTATATCTAATGGGCTAGCACTGAAGCGGAAGCTTGATGCCGCTGAGCGTGATGCCCGAGGCCAAGAAGCAGCTCAGCAGGTTGTTGGGGAACAGCTCGCATCCTTCACGCAGCAGCGGGCTCAAGTAGAGGCTGAACTGGCAGTGGCAGTTGATCAGGAGAAGGCGTGGACGGAAGTACGCGAGCAATTGATAGAGTTGTTCAAGAAGCTTCCTTCTCCCTGAATATTTTGTATCGTTTACACACCTGTAATTTGTATATAGCATATACGCATTCTTTATTCTTTATACGATCCGCCTTGTATTTTGATTGAATTTATGAATAAAGACACATTCTTTCTTGCAATGTCTGGTACTATTTCTTCGCCTTTTCCCTTTTTGTTATGGTGTTTTCGATGAACCTGATCGGCGGGTAACTTAACTTCTCCGAGAGGTAGCGATGGCTTAGGTTGCAGGTTCAGGTCTGCCGCCTAAGGCTTTTCAACTCTATGAGCCGTGAGGGTCTCATAGAGACTTTTCTCCCTACGGATCGAGAGGATCTCGTAAGTGGATTTTCTCCTTAGGAATCGTGAGGATTCCCAAGTGTGGTTTTCTCTCATAAGTCGAAAGGATCCTATAAGAGAATTTCTCCCTCTTACGAGTCGAGAGGGCTCGTAAGCGGTTGTTTCCCTCTTTTTCGAAAATCGACTTCAGAGAGTGAGACCCGTGAATAGTATGCAAGAGACCATTTAGGATTGACTTGCAGGATCCCATTGCCCTCTTACGAGTCGAGAGGGCTCGTAAGCGGTTGTTTCCCTCTTTGTCGAGAATCGACTTCAGAGAGTGAGACCCGTGAATAGTATGCAAGAGACCATTTAGGATTGACTTGCAGGGTCCCATTGTTCAGGAAGCAAGTTTTTGAATCCTTACTGCCCGAGATGTGAGTCAAAGAAGCTCTCGTCACGGAGTGTTTGTATCCGTGAGTTGAGGATTTTGCTAGGGATTATTTGTTTCCCAAGCGCCAAGGATTATTTGTGTCCTTGGGGTTTGAAACGAGTCGAGGGTTCCCACGGAGGCGCTGGTGGCTCTGCGAGTCGACGCGGATCAGGAGGCTCTCGTCAAGGAGTGTTTGTATCCGTGAGTCGAGGATTTTGCTAGGGATTATTTGTTTCCCGAGCGCCAAGGATTATTTGTGTCCTTGGGGTTTGAAACGAGTCGAGGGTTCCCACGGAGGCGCTGGTGGCTCTGCGAGTCGACGCGGATCAAGAGGCTCTCGTCAAGGAGTGTTTGTATCCGTGAGTCGAGGATTTTGCTAGGGATTATTTGTTTCCCGAGCGCCAAGGATTATTTGTGTCCTTGGGGTTTGAAACGAGTCGAGGGTTCCCACGGAGGCGCTGGTGGCTCTGCGAGTCGACGCGGATCAGGAGGCTCTCGTCAAGAAGTGTTTGTATCCGTGAGTCGAGGATTTTGCTAGGGATTATTTGTGTCCCGAGCGCCAAGGATTATTTGTGTCCTTAGGGTTTGAAACGAGTCGAGGGTTCCCATGGAGGCGCTGGTGGCTCTGCGAGTCGACGCGGATCAGGAGGCTCTTGTCAAGGAGTGTTTGTATCCGTGAGTCGAGGATTTTGCTAGGGATTATTTGTTTCCCGAGCGCCAAGGATTATTTGTGTCCTTGGGGTTTGAAACGAGTCGAGGGTTCCCACGGAGGTGCTGGTGGCTCTGCGAGTCGACGCGGATCAGGAGGCTCTCGTCAAGGAGTGTTTGTATCCGTGAGTCGAGGATTTTGCTGGTGACACTGGCTTCTTCGGTTGAAATGAACCGTCGAGGTCTGGCTTCGTCATCTGACGGAGTCTGTTGGGAAAGTACGGTTTCCTTTTTGTTTACGCCCTTGGATTGTATACAGGGATCGATGTGATCTTAACTGTAGGGCCAAAGCTTCATCATCATTTTTTTTTGTTTTATTTCCGCGATGCTCTATCATTTCAGCTTTATATCGCGAAGGTCGCGATTGCCCAATCATTTCGGCTATTTTTCGCGGTGCCCAATCATTTCGGCTATTTGTTTCATTTTTACCCGTCGCTTTTTATTACGAGTTGCCCAATCATTTCGGCTATCTTGCATGCATACATTTTACTTGCTGCTTTTTATTGCAAGTTGCCCTATCATTTCGGCTATTTCGTATGCATGAGCGGCCTACTGGCTTTCGCCGTAAACCTGAAATTGGACACCGATTTCGGCATCAGCACCGCTAGAACTGAGATATTACCAGGAGCGAATCATCATTTGCCTCTGTCGTTGTCGAACAAAGGAGGCTTAGCGACCAGGGTTAGGGTCCTGTCAACTAAGGCTTTTGATTTCATGAGCCGTAAGGGTCTCGTGAAGGTATTTCTCCCTACAAGTCGTGAGGATCTTGTAGGTGTATTTTCTCCTTAGGAACCGTGAGGGTTCCTAAGTGTTTTGTTCTTCTGTAAGTCGTAAGGATCCTACAGGAGGGTTTTCTCCTCATAAATCGAGGGGATTTATAAGGGTTGTTTACCATGCGAACGTATTCCCGGTTACGGATGGACCTTGGTTAGGGAAACGTTTATTCGCGCCCGTGGATTGTATACAAGGGTTAATATGGAACCACTTGTAGGGCAATATTGGGAGTTTTGTGGGGGTTTGCTTAAGCATAGGTTTAGGTCTCTGTGACTTAAGACTTTCAAATCCTATGAGCCGTGAGGGTCCCATAAGAGAGTTCTCCTTACGAGTCGTGAGGATCTCGCAAGTGTATTTTCTCTTTAGGAATCGTGGGGATTCCTAAGTGTGTTGCTCCCTTGTGCGTCGTAAGGATCTCACGCGGGTGGTTTCTCCTTATAAGGTCGAGAGGACCCTATAAGTGTCTTTTAACGAGGTTGCGCCCTTTCGGGTTTTCACAAACACTCGCCGGTAGCCCTGCTGTTTTTACTCACGGAGCCCTTTCAGGTTTTCATCCGTGCCCTTTTCTGCTTATGGACATACCGTTTTTTTTTTTATCTCGTCAGCCTAAGGATGCTGCGGTAGTAGTTTAAAGACGTTTCGGTCTGCTATTAGTTTAAGGACATTTCGGTCCACTATTAGTTTAAGGACATTTCGGTCCATGGTTGAGAAGGTCGGCTACTTTTTATAAAGCTTGAGCTTAGGAAGATAGCGAGCGGACATAGTCGTCGTCATCTATCATTGACCTAGGCTGTGGCTCATTAAGCATAGTATTTCTTTAGGAAGCGACCGTTTATCGGCCTGAAAGGCCTTTCACCGTGCATGTCCATGAGTAGATAGGCTCCACCCTGGTAAACTTTATCTATGATGTACGGGCCTTCATAGTTTGGCTCGAATTTTCCCCGCTTGGCGCGATTGGGGATCATAGGCCTTTTGACCACTAGCACGAGTTCGCCTTGACGAAATGTCCTCGGTCGGGTCAATCTTTCGTATGAGCGCGTCATCTTTTCTTTATAAGCTTCTAGATTTTGCTGCGCTATGAGCCGGGTTTCATCAAGGGCGTCAAGCTCTTCAAACCGGAGGTGAGCATTTTCTTCATCCATCAGCTCGTAGTGAACTGCCACTCGTAGAGAGGGTAATTCTATCTCGAGAGGGAGTACTGCTTCCGTCCCAAATACCAACGCGTACGGCGTTGTGTTTGTGGCTGTCTTGAACGTAGTTCGATACGCCCAAAGAGCTTCTTGCAGTCTCTCATGCCAGTCTTTCTTATTTCGGGACACTGTTTTCTTTATAATTTTCGTCAAGGTCTTGTTGAAGGCCTCGGCGAGACCGTTAGCTCGTGGATTATAGACTGAGGAATATCTCCAGTCTATGTTATGCTGCTGTGCGAAGCGGCTGATTTTATGACTTCGGTAGGCCGGCCCGTTATCGGAGATGATCCGCCTCGGAGTTCCAAACCGATATATGACGTGCGTTTTGAAGAAATGGAGGATATTCTCCGTCTTCACTTCTCTCAATGGTACTGCTTCTGCCCACTTAGAGAAGTAGTCAGTCGTCGCTAGGATGAAACGATGTCCTTTAGACGATGCTGGCTCGATGGGGCCAACTATATCAGTCCCCCACATTTCGAATGGCCAGCTAGCTACCGTTGGATGCAGCGGATTTGGGTGCTGGTGGATGAAGTCCCCATGAATCTGGCATGAGTGACATTGCTTCGCATATTCCAGGCAATCCTGCATCATCGTGGGCCAGTAGTAGCCCATCCGTTTTATCTTCAACTTCATCTTAGGGCCTGCTTGGTGGGAACCGCAGAGTCCGTCGTGAACTTCCTGAACAACTCTTTCCGATTCGTCCGGTCCTAAGCATCTCAACCACAGAGAATCGAATGACCTCTTGTAGAGAGTATCATTGACGAAGGCGAAGGACAGAGCTCGTTTTATGAGTTGATGTCTTGCGGACGCATCTTCAGGCATTTGGTGGGACTTGAAGTAGTCTATAAAGACTTCCCTCCAATCCTCAACCTTCTCATGTTCTTTTATTTGCAAGGTCGCTTGTTCAGTCACTCCCTTCTCTTCGGGTGATTCCGAAGGTATTTCCGCGGGGGCGAGCACCTGACGACTTTGTACCATGATTCTAACGTCATCGAGGTTCTCGTCAGCCATTTCTTTAGCGAGTTTGGCCAACGCGTCCGCTTTGCTGTTATCTGCGCGGGGTATGCTTTCCAAAGTATAGGAGGGAATTTGGGTTAGCAGTTGTTGCACCTTTTCACCGTATTTTACTAACTCCGGCTTGCATGTTTGGTAATCGCCGTTTACTTGACTAACGACCAGTTGCGAATCTCCATATATGAGGAGGCTTTCAATTCCCATATCAATGGCGATCTCGAGGCCTGCTATCAAAGCTTCATATTCGGCTTCGTTGTTTGTTCTCGGTTCCGTTAAAGAGAAGGCGAAGCGCATTATCCCTCCTTGTGGAGTTATAAAGATGAGTCCTACCCCCGATTTGATTATAGGGGTACTTTGTTTGCGTTTCTTCACGGAAGATGCTCCGTCAAAATAAAGCTCCCATCGGGTATTATCACCATCGATCGCATCAAACGCATGTTCGTCTGGAAGATCGCAGTTTAAAGGAGAGTCAGCTGGTATTGGGTGCTCAGCAAGGAAGTCGGCTATGGCCTGACCCCTCACTGCCTTGAGGGGTCGATATGTTATCGAGAACTCCATTAAGAGCAGAGCCCATTTAGCGAGTCGTCCTGTCAAGATGGCCTTTGACATTAGATATTTGAGAGGGTCCACTTTTGAAATAAGACGGACTTCGTGCGCCAACGCATAGTGCCTAAGCTTTGTTATTGCGAAGATCAACACCAGGCAGTGTTTTTCAATGGGAGAGTAGTTGCTTTCTGCCCCTAGCAGAATTCGACTTAAGTAGTAGAGTGCTCTTTCTTTCCCTTGATCGTTCTCTTGTGCCCATAATGCGCCTAAGGAACCTTCGAGGGCGGTTGTATAAAGAATGAGAGGTTTCCCCTTAACCGGAGCAGCCAACACCGGCGGGTTCTGCAGGTATTGCTTGATCTCATCCAGTGCGCCTTGGCATTTTTGATCCCAAACGAATGGGGTTCCCTTCTTCATCAGGTGACTATAAGGACGGCACTTTCCTGAAAGGTTGGCTATAAATCGTCGTATGTATGCGAGTTTTCCTTGGAGAGACCGCAGCTGTTTGAAAGTCCTTGGCGGAGGCATTTCCATGATCGCTTTAATCTTTGACGGATCTATTTCAATACCTCGGTGTCGAACAACGAATCCCAGGAATTTGCCCGAGGAAACCCCGAACGCACATTTAAGAGGATTCATCTTCAAGTTGTATTGCCGAAGGCGTTGAAATACAGTCTTCAGATGCTCGAGATGTTCCTCGTATGATTTGCTTTTAACCACGAGATCATCGATATAGCATTCAACGATTTCGTGTATAAGGTCGTCGAAGATCTTTGTCATGGCCCTCTGATAAGTAGCACCGGCGTTCTTCAAACCGAAGGGCATCACTTTATAACAAAATATACCAAGAGGAGTCCTGAAGGCTGTGTGCTTCTGGTCTTCTGGATGCATTTTTATCTGGTTATACCCCGATGAGCCGTCCATGAAGGAGAAAACTTCATGAGTGGATGTATTGTCTATCATCAGTTCAGTGACTGGCACTGGGAAATCATCCTTCGGGCAAGCTTTATTAAGATCCCGGAAGTCTACGCATATGCGCACTGTCCCATTTTTCTTCATCACTGGGACGATGTTGGCGATCCATTCAGGGTACTGAACTTCCTGGATGAAGCCAGAGTCGATTAACTTTTTGACTTCGGTATTTATGCTCATCTCAAGCTCGAGTCGCATTCTTCTCGGCGCCTGTTTGACTGGTTTGATGTTCGGGGATATTGCTAGTCTATATACAGCAACTTCTGGATCTAGTCCCGGCATCTCGGAATAGTTCCATGCGAAGCAATCTTTATGCTGCACAAGGACGTCTTTTAACGCAGCCACCCTCTCTTCAGACAGCAGCTCGCTGACGAATGTCGGTCGCGGATCATTTATTGTCCCCAACTCGATTTTCTTGAGGTTATCTGCAGTAGTATGGATTCCATCCTCCAGTTCTTTCGGAGCTGGGGGAAATTCTGAGATTACCTCATCGCTGCCGCTTTCAAAGCACCAAGGAAGGTTGTTCATGTCCTCGGACCCTTCTTTTAATATTGTTATCACATGGCAGGTGCGAATTTTCTGCCAATCCCAATGCGGAGTTGGTTCTATCCTTGTGTTTTCGGGTTCGTGCTTTTGCGGCGGCGCTACCCTCCAACTGTCAGACAACGCGAATTTGCCAAGCTGATATTGGTCCTCAACCCAATTCTTAAAGGTGAAGCAATCTTCAAGCGGATGCCCTACTACTCGATGGTAAGAGCAATAATTTGGGTTGGAGACTTCGCCCGCTTGCTCAGGGTGTTTAGACTCTGGCAGAGTAAGCATTTGATGTTTTAGAGCAAGATCAAGTATTTTCCTTGTTTTGTTCCGAGGAAATGAGTATGCTCGACCCATTTTCTTCATGAGGGCTAGGTCAATAACGCTCGACTCTCGGATGCGTGGCTTCTTATCTCTGCTTTGTGGTTGTCGAGCACCTTTTCGGCCCTTCGACTTGTTTTTGCTTTCGCGTCGAATCCTTTTTGTAGCAGGCTGACGTGGGGCAGCATCTTCGTTCTTTACTGCCTGTTGAAGGAGACGCTGTGTCTTGGCTTTCTCATAGATTGCCATTTCACGATCGTGATCATCTCGGGCTTTTTGACTCGCATCCTTTATAAGTTTGCTCATCTGGTCTTCAGACAATGGACTGGGCGGTTTTGTATCAGGAACTTTTGCTGATTCAGGATTAGCGTCCTCCCATTGAGCGTCCGCCTCTTCATCGAAGTCATACATGGCATAACAGCTGTTTACTAGCTCCCGTTTCTTTGGCCGGATGTACCCAAGCCCTTTTGTTTCCGTTCTCCCGTTAGGCAGTTTGCATTGAGTCCCGGGAACGTTCCAGACCTTGTCATAGAATTTGGCTTTTCTAACGGTCTGTGTGAAGGACATCCCCTGGCGTTTCAGCAGTTTCTTCAAACCTTCGGTATAATATCTGGGAAGACGGATAGGCTGAAGCCCGTCGGGCGTGGGATCTGCGCCATGCCAAATTTCTTTTTCCACCTTGTTTTCTTCAGAACGGTAGAATAGGATTGCCTTCTCGCCTTTTCGTCCGGGAGGGATATAGAATATCTGCAATTCTTCTACGCTGTTGGTGTCTAGTGCATCCAGTTCTTTGTAATGTTCAAGTGGCACCATGGTTATCTGCAGACTTCGCTCTTCATCAGCGGAGACTCGTATTGAAGGCCGAGCAGGGAATACAGCATGAACTTCATCCTCTGAATCACTACCGAAGATCAATGAAGGAATGGATGGTGCTGGCCTGGTGGATTGGGATGGACCTGAATAATTTATATCCTCCTCCTCCTCGGTGTCACTGCCGAAGACAGGGATGGTAGCGTTAGTTTTGTTCTCCGGTTTGTGACACCTTTGCGTGTCTTCGAAACTCGGTAAGAAGTACTTGGCATCTTCATACTTGCGAACTTCGTTCACGGAAAACGGATTCAACTCTCCCGCCACAGTGTACTCAAGGCCATCCCTAGAATACTTCATGCACTGATGCTGTGTAGAAGGGATGATATTGTACTCGTGTAGCCATGGTCGGCCGAGCAGAGCATTGTAGCACGTCTTGGCGTCTATAACATGGAATTTGATGTCTGTGACGAGCAACCCGAAGCGTAGCGTCAATATCACAGATCCAAGAGTCTTTGAGGATTGAGAGTCGAAACCGGAGATGATGATTTTGTCTCGGGCGAGGTGTTGGACACTCATGCAAATCTCCTTTAACACTCGCACATTGAGTAAATTAACAGACGATCCGTTATCGACCAAGATTTTACCTATCTTTATGTCATGGCAGTATCCTGAGACATAAAGGGGGCGATTGTGTTCACACATCCCGAGGAGAAGGTCTTCATCACTAAAAGCAACGTCGGCTGTGTGCACCTCTTCCAATTCATCCTTCATCTTTCGTTCGGCTAGGAAGGCTTGGAACTGGTCCGGATCTTGTAGGGCCTTAATCAAAGAATCCCTCGCCTCTTTTGATAGTAATAGGGCATCGAGAATGCTGAGTTGTGAGGGTAGCTTTCTCAGATGCGCCAAGACATTGTAATCCACTTTACTCCTCTTTGGCGGGTTCTTGGCGGTTAACTCTTCCGCGACTTGGTCATCCAAAGCAATGTCTTCAGAGACCTTCTTTTTCCCTTTGTTTTTCTTGTTTAAGGGTCCGAGATTCTTTTCAGGTAGCGTCCGATTGCGTAGCTGTATATTTTCGCAAGCCTTCGGTTCTTCTTCTTTTCCCGAAATGGATTCTTTGAAGAGGGGGCCAAGCTCTAGCTCCTCATCGGAATCGCTCCCAAATGTAGGCACTTGTGACCCGGCGGTGTTAATCATGTGACAATTGTTGGCAGTTCTTTCACGCTATTTGGTCGTGTTTCTTTGCTCCCGACGAATTTTACGCTTTTCCCGTTTAAAGCGTTGTCGATTAGCGACGTATCCTTGCCACCACTTATCGAAAGCTTTGCAATCTTGGGTGGAATGCGAGACCTTCTGATGATATAAGCAATAAGAGGGGTGCATTTCCACCACGCCAGTAACTTTTTCTTCAGAGGGTGGTAGATTCATGCCTATCGATATGGCCTTAGCAAACTTCTTTTTTTATCTTGAATTGGCTTTTGTCAGCGGTGGAGGCATTTTGCTCCAGCGGGATCATTTCAGCTCCTTTCTCAAGTCGCTGGCGCTTGGCCCTTTCGAATATAGCCGTCTCGCGTTCTCGATCAGCTTTGCTTTTCAACCGAGCTTCATTAAGAAACGCGCTAATCATTTCAACTGATAACCCTGGGGCTCTTGATTCGGCATTTGCCCCCAACGTTTCAGTGCCAGAAGTCCCTTCATCGTTCGTGGTCGAATGGGAGATCATATGACAGCTCGCCACATATTCCTCGGATTCATCCGATGA
Source organism: Agapanthus africanus (assembly GCA_030015575.1). Taxonomy (NCBI): domain Eukaryota; kingdom Viridiplantae; phylum Streptophyta; class Magnoliopsida; order Asparagales; family Amaryllidaceae; genus Agapanthus; species Agapanthus africanus. Next base: position 153,580,920 of record CM057350.1, read on the forward strand.
ACTTTCTCCCTCATCTTCTTTTTGAAAGACGTGATCAAGGAAATCTTGGAGCGTAATGGGAGTCCGCGCCTTTTGGTTGTACTCATCCAGTGCGTCGATTTGCTTTTGTAAGTCCGTGCGCTTGTCGCCAGGCTTCACGGGCTTCTTAGATTTCTTCTTCTTCTTTTTCGAAGATTTTGACGGCCGGCTATGAATGCTTGAACTACCACCATCGGTCTTCGGAGTCGGTCGTGGCTTCAACATCCCCTCAATAACCTGCGGTTCCAAGGGGTTCTTCCACTTGACCGCTGGACAGGTCTGAAGATCGTTTAGCATCCTCTTTGTCTTGGCTGACAATACGACCTCCCAAGGAGCTTCTTCAATGACGGAGCATGTTGCCCCCGGCGTGTTCGTCCCTTTAGAGGTGTGGGGCTGCGGGGGATTCACCTTCCATTTGTCAGATAGCGCAAATTTGCCCTGACGGTACTGGTTCTCAAGCCAATTCTTGAAAACGTAGCAATCCTCGATGGGGTGGCCTAGCACTCGATGGTAAGGGCAGTAATTGGGCTCGTTGGCGTCGTTCGGTTGCAACGGACGTTTTGGATCTGGCAGATTTATGAGTCTGTTGCGCAACGCCAGCTCGAATAGCCTCCTCGTTTTATCGCGGAGGAAGGAGTAAGGACGTCCCATCCTGTCCTCAAGGGGTACGTATGGGCGCGTATTGTTTGGACGAGCAACCGGCTTCGAGTCGCTCGGTTGTTGTTGGGCATTAGCGACAATGATCGCTTTTCCCTTTCCTTTGTCGTTCCGGGAGTCCGGCTTCGGGAGAGGGGGTTTATGGCCCATCTGATCCATCTGCGCTAGTTTGTCGATCAAAGCCTGGAAGGTAGTCGGCTTGAAGAACATCATGAACTGCGAGATGGTTGCTTGTGGATCAAGTGTTCCAACAAACATTCCCACCGCTGGAGCTTCTTCTATGCGCTGTTCGCACTTCGACCATAGATTTTGCCACCGTATAGCGTACTGAACCCACGTCTCGCCGGGTTTTACCCTGGCATTGATCAGTGCCGTCATCGGGGTACGCTCACTGGCACTTGCAAAACGTTGGGTGAAGAGCAGCTCCATCTCCGCAAAGGTTTTAATAGAGTCGTTGGGAAGCTCAGAATACCATTCAAACGCCGTGTCTGATAAGCTTCCAACAAACTGGCGAAGCAACAACTTGTCGTCGCCGCCGGTATTACCGCAAAGCGCCCTGAACTGGGCAACATGTTGATGGGGATTGCCGGTCCCTTTGTAAACATGAAACTTGGGAATCGTGTAACCCGGCGGGTACTTGATTTGGTCATACCAGCCCGGATATGGCCGCCCCGTTTTTACGATCTGACCGGCTGCTTCAGTCGCCTGATGCACCCGTATTTGTTGGGCAATATATTCATCCAAATCAGCTTTTGATATGGTATCCTCTTTAGCTGCGGATAGAGCCGGTGGAGGATTCGATGTCTCTCCCCTATCATCTTCAAGAATGATCGGGGGATCCCCAGCAGGTGGATCTTGTTGAATCATCATACCCACCATATCCTGGAACAGGAGGGCCATTTTCTTTATGTTGGCTGTCTGTTCCGCAGCCTCTTTATCTTTCTTCTCTAGCACGCGCCGGAGGAATTCGGCGTCCGTTTCTTGTTCTTGACGTTCTTCTGAGGATGTTTCCGGGGTTTCTTTCGGCCCAGTGAGTGCAGCCATTGTGGTCATCATCTCCTGGAGCTTTTGTTGCTGCTCCTGAGCCTTGGTCACTGATCGGGTGAGCGGTCGGTGACCCGTAGAAGTACGGCTTTCTTCCTTTCCAGAAGCCATATAAACCGTATGAACAATTATGCCCCCTGACTTGGGGCGTTTAGGTTCACCGCTTTCAAACTTTGCCGCTGACGCGGGAGCTTTCTCTGGCCTCCTTCTTTTGTGGGCCATCGAGGTTAAAGGAGCCGTTGGAGTGGGCATCCTAGCAACTGTCACCCCCTGCTGTTTAATGGGGCAGTTTTTGTTATTTTCCACCTTCGCCTTTTTCTGGTGACGCAAGTGGTCTGGATCGATCACGGAGTCTTGAACCCTCCGCCATACTTTATAAACTTTTGAGGATAGCCGTTGAGGGGGCTGTTCTTGTTTTGTTTCTGGAACTCTCTCCGCAGGTGGAGGAGATCTTTTCAAGGTAGCGGTTGGAGAGTTCTTATGCACTTTCCTCAGTAGTTCAAAGCTGTTCCCAGTTGGAACAGCAGCGTTGACTTCCGCCATTGGAGCGGGTGGAGTTATCCCTGAGGGGGAGTTGCCCCCTGCTTTCCTCACTCGTCACCAATGGCGACGTCGCGCACGACGAGCCGTTGGGACCGGCTCGGAAATCGAGATGGTTTCTTGTTGCCCCCTGTTTGAGTGTGGGGTAACTGCCGATGTCAGCCTATTGAAGACCGATGCCTTTTGACCAGCTGGGGGAGGATTGGGAGCCGTCAATCTTGTGAAGACCGACTCTCTGATGGGAGAAGCCGCTTTAACGACTTCCAAAGAAGCGGCCGTTGCCCTCTTTGGGACGGCCACTTTATAGTTCTGACCTAGCCTGGTGAAAACGGAGGCTGTCGGTTTAGTAGCGGGCGACCCGTTGACAGGGGTCGTGGTAGCAGTGAGCCGGTCGAACACCGACTTCTTGTTCGCTTTCGGTGCGGATATCGGCATAGAGAAGCTTGTAGGTGGGACCATGGTCCCGAAAAACAGGCCGGTGGTGGCCTGGGTCACCTGTTCTACCGGCAGAGCAAGGAAAGAGGCCGCTTGGGGCCCATATGTTACACCTCTCGGTGAGGTGGAGCGTCCGTTGCAGTGGTGCTTCGCGCATTTGGTGCAGTTAGAATCCATGGATGCTTGAGTTCTGCACCAGACAAAAGACCAAATCTCAGCAACTTGAAATCCGTAGGCAACCATTTAACAAACCGCGATTGGTTCGCGAAGACGACACACGAAGTGTGGAGTGGAAAGAGGAAAAGGTCCCACCGGGCGTGCCAGAATCTGTTCCCCTCCGAACGGCGGCCTGGACTTTGCGTCCGTGCCAGAGGTTCGGGGCAGATGCTATTTGGTTTTATCCGTTTATCTCTCCGAAGATGCCAAGTTGATTTATGGCACCGTGTATCGGAGGTTTAGACGGATGCGGCCGATGTAGCAGACTTCGTCAGATTCCCCCTCAGGGTGATGGGTTTTTGATTGTGGGGACACTCTTCCCTGCAGGCGCAAGCCCCTGCAGTTAATTACGCTACCGCATCGTGGTAACAACTTTCTCCTTCTCCAGAATTTCACTTCGTGTCGTGTGTGTTTGTTTTGTTTGTGGTTGCCCGTGGATTGTATACGGAGACTGAGTAATGTCGTCGCCCGTAGGACGTGGATTAGTCCAAATCCGTATTTACTTAGATTTGGGTTTGGTGTTTTCAGTTTAAGGATGCATTAGTCGCGTTGCGGCTAAGATCAACTTAAACGTTCGTTAAGGATACGTTAGTCTTGTTTTAGACTAAGATCAACTTAACGTAGTGATTAATTTAATGTATGGCCATCGGGACTCGTCACCTCTCTGACGTCGTTGAAGGATTACAACGACATGTATAAGAGGAGCTCGGAGATGTACCCTCAAACCAGAGTTGATTGGGAGTTTTATAATCCAATTGAATGTTTAAGGATACGTTAGCCGTGTTTGGGGCTAAGATCAACTTAAACGGGACCGTTTAGATCCGGCAAAAGAGCGTTTGGAGGCTCTATTGTTCCAGTTTAGAGACGTAGTGGTCCGATATTAGTTTAGGGACGTCTCGGTCCGATATTAGTTTAGGGACGTCTCGGTCCGATATTAGTTTTAGGACGTCTCGGTCCCATATTAGTTTAGGGACGTTTCGGTCCAATATTAGTTTAGGGACGTTTCGGTCCAATATTAGTTTAGGGACGTTTCGGTCCAATATTAGTTTAAGGACGTTTCGGTCCACGAGTTTAAGGACCCCGCGGTCCATATGGGTGTGTGGTCGTTGGGACCCGTCACCTCTTTGACGTCGTTGAGGAATTACAACGATGGATGTCAAAGGAGTTCGGAGATGTACCCTTGAACCGGTCGTGAATTGATTTAGGAGAGCAGCTGTGCTCAGTCAATTTAATTTAAGGACTTACGGCCAGAATTGGGCTAAGTCCAGTTGAAAATGTTCACATTTTGTTTGCATTTGGCCTATTAGGCCTTTGTTTAGGCTTTCCCCCTTTTTAGGATAATGCATAGCATTACTTCAGGCCATTGACTGGGCTCTGCCCTTTTTAGAATAATGCAGAGCATTGTTTTTTGGTCTATTGGACCTCTCAATTGGGCTCTGCCCTTTAAACAATGCATAGCATTATTTTTGGTCTGTTTAGACTTTTTGATTAGGCTCTGCCTTTTTAAAATAATGTGCAGTATTTCTATTTGGTCCATTTGACCTTTGATTGGGCTCTTTCCCCTTAATAATGCATTGCATTTAATACTCTGACAGTGCCCCACACGGCTTGTCAGGTGCTTTGCGCAATTAAAGAGCGCAAGCGCTCGTGGAGGTGACACGTGTCGTGCAGTGGAAGGCTTGCGCAACAGTGCTTGCGCAACTGCGCAGACACGTGTCGCGCAGTTGTGCACTTGCGCAACAGTGCTTGCGCAACTGCGCAGACACGTTAAGTCCAAATTTTTTATTTATTTTGGGCTTTGCCCGACTAGAAAATCAATCCAAACAGGGCTCTGCCCCTTTATTATTTTGCAATTTGATTTGGGCCAGGCCCTTTTAAATAATGGGTTGCATTTGTGCAGAACATCAAGAATTTTTCAGATTTAAGAACAAAAGTGCATAGCACTTTTGATCTAAATTTGGATCAAAGGAAAACAAGTTTTTCTTCCTGTTTTCCCTGATTTCACAGAACCAAGGGTTCATAACAAGTGCAAGGCACTATTTATTTATTTTCATTTATTTCCCTTTTTTTTAAATCCTTTGTTCTTCAGAGATTTTTCTCTTAAAAAAAAAAAGGTTTTTACCTTTCTTCTTTTTCTTGTTCTTGAATAATCTCCAAGAGTTCTCTTTTCTTTTTTTTTTTTGCTAGAAGTCGCTTATTCCAGTTGATGCCCATCGAATGAGGTCTGGGGTCCTATTTATAGTGCTCACAAATTTGTTGAATTTGTTAACAAGATCTTTTCTGAGTGATTTTGGGAATTTTCCCACCGCTGGATCTTTGATCCAAAGGCAGAAGAAAATCTTCTGGTTTTGGAAAGAACAGAAAAGATTTCATTAAATTTTCATTCTGTTTCTGCGCAATTCCCCAATGAATGACACGTGTCACGCAGTGGAAGGCTTGCGCAACAGTGCTTGCGCGACTGCGCAGACACGTGTCGCACAGTTATGCACTTGCGCAACAGTGCTTGCGCAAATGCGCAGACACGTGTCGCGCAGCGGTGCACTTGCGCAATAGTGCTTGCGCAACTGCGCAGACACGTGTCGCGCAGCGGTGCGCTTGCGCAACTGCGCAGACACGTGTCGCACTGTGGACCGCTTGCGTATTGCGCAACGCACGGAATTTGAAGCGTTGCTTCAGAAAATTTGAATTTTCAAAATTCAAATGAGCCTTGCTCAGATTGGGGGAACACCGACGAAGAACCCAAGAACCCATACCCTCGCCTCTGCCCTCGCCGTGCCGTCACCACCTCATCGCCGTCGCCCTATACCCTCATCTCCACATTCTCTTCCTCCGCCTCTAACCATCACCACAACCATCACCACCATCATCTTCAGTCCAAACCGAACCCCACTTGCCTCACCTGCACACCCCTCGTCGGAGCTCCGTTAACCCGACGACCTCACACCGTCACCGTCTCCATCTCCTCCTACTCCTCTCTCTTACACCTTCTAACCACAGCCACTCTTCTTCTCCTTCTTCTTCTTCTTCTTTCTTCTTTCTTTCTTGATCTCGTTTCTTTCCGGTGATCACCCGCCGGAGTCGAGCTCGTCGCTGATGATCCGAGTGATCCAGTGGACGTTCTCTACCTGCGTGGTCATCCTCTTGCCTTGCCTGGACCCGTTCTGCGTTCCGTGTGTGCGTTGCGATGTTTACCCGACGTCGGACGTGCCGTACGCATCCGTCGTGTGTTCCGCTCAGGCAAGTTTATCTTACTACATGCTATAATACTTATCTTGCATCCATATGAATACAAATATTACATGTTGATTGCATTATACATCTATATTAAAGTTTTACTGTTTTCAGATACCCGTATGCATCCATATCATCTATTATATATGTAGCTGCATTTATCGATCATATTAATTCATGTTATTATTGTAGTAACACCCCGTGCTTAATAATGTGCATCCCACTTAGTCATGGAGCCGTAGTTGTAACCTCTGATAGATAATTGAAAATCCATGTTTTATTATGTATCCATACCATTAATTCTGCATACCTAGTTGCATGCCATATTACATTAATTCATATTATTGTTACATTAGTACCCCATGCTGATAATGTGCATCCTACTTAGTCATGATGTAACCCCTGATAGATATTTGTGCAACTATGCTTTTATCGTACATCCGTACTTTTACCTTGATTCAATACTTGCTACATTTTACTGTTGGGCATCCATTTGTTACACTGTGCATTACTTGACATGACCTGATACACCACTACTTGACATGTTACCTGATCCTGTTTCTAATGCCGACAATCCTGACATGTTGTCCCGATGGACATATCCTGTTGTCTGTATAGACAAACCTGTTTCTGCTTGATCCTGTATTGGCATTAGTTTCAGATTTATCAATACCTGACTTGAACACATAACTTGTGGGTATGGGGAAATCAATGATGAAACCTGACTTGTAACTCGACAGTTCGATGCTTATACTGATCAGTTTTACGGGCTAGGCCAGCCCCGGGATGCTGCTGCAGACATCATTCGTCTGTATATGTTACCTAATTACTGCCTAGCGGCACGTCTCAGATTCAGCTCAAGAGTCTTGACCGTGGTCCCGGGCATGCACGGGATAATATTCAGTTACATCGACGATTCATTAAATTGATTTCACAAACTTGAGAGTAGTTAACCCAGTAGCACAGTTTAGTTTTATCGCTGCACTTCACATATACTGTTACACTTCACTGTTCTTTATCCCTGCTCACTTATTACATTCATGTTACTATTTTATAATTCATGCTTGCATATCCTGTTACCCCTAATTATATTATTGTTGATATTGTGACGCGCTGACATCTGGGTTCTGCATAGCCCAGATCTGCTACCCTTGTCGCAGGCCAAGCAAGAGTACTTCAGTCGACAGGCCGAGCAGTGAGGATCCTGTTAGTATTTTAGTTTAGTTTTCTTTCAGCATTTCCATTTCCTGATGTGAGCCCGTATTTGGGACGTACTTCCCAGATTGTTATTGTTACTTGGATTTATTGCTTCCGCATATTATTTCTTGACTCGTTTATTCTGGCAAATGGACATGTAATAGATAGTTTATTTTATTTTACTGTTCTTGATATCTTATAGACAGCCGTAATGTGACTGTGGAGGGATGTTTCCTAGCCACAGGTAGCATGGTTGGCTCTGTCACGTGCCGATCTTAGCACACTCTGGGAAGCGGGATGTGACACAGCTGCTCGGTGGTCTCTTGGCGAGGGCTTTGATTATTAGTGTAGATGGGTAAGAAGTTACCTACTAAGGATGGACCGAGCAGGGTAGCTGCTCGGTGGCCTCTTGACGAGAGCTTCGATCCTTGGCGTCGGTGGGTAGTGAACTACCAGCCATAGATGGACTGAGCAGGGCAGCTGCTCGGTGGCCTCTTGGCGAGGGCTTTGATCCTTGGCGTCGGTGGGTAGTGAACTACTAGCCATGGATGGACCGAGCAGGGCAGCTGCTCGGTGGCCTCTTGGCGAGGGCTTTGATCCTGGCATTGTTGGGTAGTGAACTACCAGCCATGGATGGACCGAGCAGGGCAGCTGCTCGGTGGCCTCTTGGCGAGGGCTTTGATTCTTAATGTAGATGGGTAAGAAGTTACCTACTAAGGATGGACCGAGCGAGGTAGCTGCTCGGCGGCCTCCGGACGAGGGCTTCGATCCCTGGCGTCGGTGGGTAGTGAACTACCAGCCATGGATAGACTGAGCAGGGAAGCTGCTCGGATGCCTCTTGGCGAGGGCTTTGATCCTTAGCGTAAATGGGTAAGAAGTTACCCACTAAGGATTGATCGAGCAGGATAGCTGCTCGGTGGCCTCTTGACGAGGGCTTCGATCTTTGGCGTCGGTGGGTAGTGAACTACCAGCCATGGATGGACCGAGCAGGGCAGCTACTCGGTGGCCTCTTGGCGAGGGCTTTGATCCTTAGCGTAGATGGGTAAGTAGTTACCCAATAAGGATTGACCGAGCAGGGTAGCTGCTCGGTGGCCTCTTGACTAGGGCTTCAATCCTTGGCGTCGGTGGGTAGTGGACTACCAGTCATGGATAGACCGAGCAGGGTAGCTTCTCGGTGTCCTCTTGGTGAGGGCTTTGATTCTTAATGTAGATGGGTAAGAAGTTACCTACCAAGGATGGACTGAGCGGGGTAGCTGCTCGGTGGCCTCTTGACGAGGGCTTCGATCCTTGGCATCGGTGGGTAGTGAACTACCAGCCATGGATGGACCGAGCAGGGCAGTTGCTCGGTGGCCTCTTGGCGAGGGCTTTGATACTTAGCGTAGATGGGTAAGAAGTTACCCACTAAGGATTGACCGAGCAGGGTAGCTGCTCGGTATCCTCTTGATGAGGGCTTCGATGCTTGGCGTCGGTGGGTAGTGAGCTACCTGCCATGGATGGACCAAGCAGGGCAGTTGCTCGGTGGCCTCTTGGTGAGGGCTTTGATACTTAGCGTAGATAGCTAAGAAGTTACCCACTAAGAATTGACCAAGCAAGATAGCTGCTCGGTGGCCTCTTGACGAGGGCTTCGATCCGTAGCGTCGACAGGTAGTGAACTACCAGCCATGGATAGACCGAGCAGGGTAGCTGCCCGGTGGCCTCTTGGTGAGGGCTTTGATCCTTAGTGTAGATGGGTAAGAGGTTACCCGCTAAGGATTGACCGAGCAGGGTAGCTGCTCGGTTTTGCGAGGCGTTGCCCGACCTTCCTGAGTGTGTGAATATCGGGAAGAGTGACCGTCGCGGGCGGCACGCGGCAGAAACGCATAGGTGAGGCGAGGCGTTCCAAGATCCGTGTCGTTCCGACTTCGATTCGCCGAGAAATACGGGATGCCCGCCACGGTATTTGAAGAATTAAGCGAATCCCTGGATTCGCGCCCATGCGCGCACAAATTTGGACCCTTAGGGATTCTGTGGAGGCTATAAATAGAGAAGGAGATAGGTTTGTTTCAGCATTGCTTCTTCGAGATGGCCGGGCATATTTACTCAATTGAAGAGATCATCACTCCCGATGATGTCTACCTGTACGACCAATCCGTTTCCGAGGATAGGTACCGGGATGTGGTACAGCGCATCGAGGATCACATCGGCCGTCTACTCTCTTGCCGGTCGCCCCTCCTCCAATTGCTGATGTATGCGATTTGGAGGTGGTCCCCGGGTTTGTACAACCCTCTTGCCGAGGAGCTGCTGGACGAAACCCTCGAAAAGGTCCGTACGATTTACGTCATCGGCCTCATCTCAAAGACCAGGCACGACCGATCTGTGGTCCTCATTTTGGAATGCTTCCAAAAGAGACAGATCGTGAGCCAAGGCTTGGCTGGTGGAGCGCCCGGCCCTTCCGTGGCGTCCCGGGTTCATGTGCAGTATCAGCGGGAGCGGGCTGCAAAGGCCAGGGCTCGGCTGGCGGAGATCTCCTCAGAGTATCATCAAGAGTATTTCCTTGGCCCTGTTCCCCCTCTGTTATAATAATTTTTTTATGTAAGGCTGGGGAGCTCACAATACCTTTTTATAAGTAAATAAAACCCCCTTTTTGTGACGTTATGATGTTTCTTATTTTTTCTTCTGAGTGCGTTTGAGTATTTTCACGAATTGAAATCCGTGGCCTTTGAAACGAGGAAGAGGGAAACACATAGGAGAAGTTTTCTTCTTATTTAGAAAAAGACTTGAAAAAGTTTACATCGCTTTGTTCCACAAGTGTCTTGCCAAGTGTCCCGAGCGAATCAACTCCTTGATGTAGTCGCGGAGCTGTTTGCAGTTCTCGGTAGGGTGTCCCTACGACCTGTGGAAGGCGTAATAGGGGCCTCGAGTACGTTTGGCCACACTATTTGCGACCGCGGGGAGTTTGAAGAATCTTTCGCCCTTTACCTCCTCCAACAGCTCTGTCTGGGAGATGTTGAGCGGGATATACTCCGGGAATTTTGGGAGTAGGGTTTTGGCCGCTCAATCTTCTTTTTATCCTCTCTTGCCCTCTTCTTCTGATCGGTCTGGTTTGTCCGAAATAGGTTCGCGTTCACCTCGGACTCGAGCCGGATCTCTCGTTCGGTCCAGGCTTTTACCTCGGCCATTGTCTTAGGTTGCGCTAATGCAAAGGAATAGAGCCACTCCTTGTTCCTAAGACCCGACCTAAGGGCAGTGATGACCGTCTCGTCCCGGTGCTCTGGGACCTCAAGGAGAGCATTGTAGAAGCGGGTGATGTATCCTTTAAAGGATTCCTTGTCCCCGCTCTTTATAGTGAAGAGATGATCGACGGTCCGCTTCTGCCGTCTGTTCCCGACGAAGTGGCCGAGGAACTGGATGGCTAGCTCATCGAAGGTAGAAATGGAGCGGCGTGAGTCTTCGGAACCAGTCTCGTCCAGAGCGGATGAGAGTGGCGGGGAATGCAAAGCATTGTGCGGCATCAGAGTTGTTCTGGAAGCTCATCCCTGCCGTGAACGCGTCCAAATGGTCTTTTAGGTCGGACTTTCCATCGAAAAGGGATACCTTCAGGGGCTTGTTCCTGGAGGAGACGTGGACAGCGAGCAGCTCTTCAGTGAAGGGCCTCGTAAGCAAGTCGGCAACATATCTAGCCCCGTCGCTTGAAGGATGGCTCTCCCGATGTATACCCTCAATCTTCTTTTCGATGGCATCGAGTCGTTCGTGGTATCCCGAGGATTCGGCATAATCGGATTTATGGCCCCTGCTGCTGGCGGCCTGCTCCTGGCCGCGATTCCGGTTCCGTTCTATGAGGTTCCGCAGGTCCCCTGGCGAGGTTGTCCTCGAGCTACTGTGGTGAGTCCCGTTCGCGCGATTCTGTCGGGGGAGAGGGCGCCGGCCATGCCTGGGAGCAGGCGAGCTGACCGACACCTCCTGGGGGGGACAGGAGCGCGATGGGCCTCAGGGCAGGATGCCCTTTCATGAGACCTCGGCGTGGAGCTGTGAGGCGCCCAGCGGGTCATTGAGTTGTTCGCCATGGGGGATCTATAGCCGCCGGAAATAGCGAGGCACTGCTCAGTTGCGCCAGCATGGGCAGTGTCTTCTCCCCCTCTGTGGAGGTCCCGGTCTTGAGGTAGGGGACAGAGACCTGTGTGGTTTGCCCAGCAGTCTGGACACGGATGAGGGCATCCACGATGGACGCGAGCCTGTAGATCCGTGCAGACAAGGCGTGAACGACATTCGGGGGAGAAAGAGATCCATCCGCGCCCCCGTTGTGAGGAGGGCGACGGCTAGTGCTTGGATCGTCGTGGTGATCACTCTCCATAACTTCGAGATCGGAACATTAACTTTCGTTGAGTGAAATTTTCGAGTTCCCACAGACGGCGCCAACTGATGGAGCTCTTGATCTCCTTTAGATGTTATCTTCCTTTGATCTGTCGCGAGCGGTGATGAGTGGCTGAGATTGGATTGGAGGGTTGCCTCCTGAAGCATGTGGATCTCAGTAGCCTTAGTTTGATTCAAAGCCGAGCTACCTGCAAAGAAGTCCCGGGGTGGTTATACCACCGTAGACCCTCCGACGATCAAGTTAGTCGAGGTATTTGGGAAGAGTAGCGGCCTATTGGAATAAAATTGCCTTACCTGAGTCGTCTGAGATGGGGTTTATATAGTGGCAGCCATAGGCTGGCAGGCGCGAGATTTACGCCGGCCGTTACGTCCTTGGAGCCACGTACGCGTGAATGGTGGGATCCTCCATTAATAGCGAGATACACCCATTAACAGGGGAAGGCGATGGTGTGGGACGCGGATCGTGGGGCGGTGAATATCTCGCGTATGGCGAGATTCGTGGAGCCATGTTTGAGACGTTTACGATCTGTGCTTTGGGTCAGTCGATGAGAACGAGAAAGCTAAGCTCGGCGGGAGGCTCGGAGGCGAGCGGGAGGCCGAGCAAGCTTGGTTCTGTGATAGCTCGGAGACGAGCTAGGAGGGCCGAGAAGGCCCATCGTGCAGGAGGGATCGGAGGTGAGCTAATGGTTGTTTGTAGGACGAGCATATGAGTGTTCTGGGAGGTCATCGAAGATCGAGAACATTCTCGGGTCGAAGGCCCGGGGTATGCTTCCAAGGTACCGTTCTTGCTCCTTTCTCGTAAGTTTTGGGACACGTCATCTGCCACGTGTCATGATCTGGGGAGGTTTCAGTACCGAGCATCATCAAAATCAAATTCCTTACGTCATTAAACAAGAACCCAAATGAAATCCATGTTCGACTCCTACGTCGCTAAACTAAAACACCCAAATGAAATCCATGTTTGACTCCTATGTCGCTAAACTAAAACCCAAATGAAACCAAAATAAAGATAATGAATTTCGACCAGGCCTACATGTCTCTAAACTAATCTTGAAATTCAAATTTATTGTGAAAGTCCTCTCTACAATAAAAAAATACTATAAAATACAAATTTAATGCGAAGGTCCTCTCCATGATGAAATCCTACCGAATTCCTTTTTTTTTGGACAATCGAGCACCCCTGGCTAGCCTAGGGGTCCCATGACACACACACCAACGCTCGTCCAGGATCGAACCTGGAAGTGCGCATTTAATTAAAGAAAGAAAGAATGGAAGGAGGAAATATCCTGTGCGTGTGGGGGCTCGAACACGAAACCTTACACACCGCAAGCCCATACCACAATCAGCTGGCTCATGAGATGTGGGTATCCTACCAAATCCATATATATTATGAAAGTTCTCTCCGCAATGAAAATCATACCGAATTCATATCTTTTGTGAAAGCCCTCTCCACAATAATAATTTCATTGATCTATCAAATTCCAATTTACCAAATATTCCAATATCCTACACAAATTCATTCCAATTCCAAGGGATATGATGGCTCGACTCTAGCTTCCTAGAGCTAAAATATATCTCGGTGTTTCAGTGTTAGCGATGTCAATGCCGTCGATGCCCCAAATATCCAAGTTCTTGTTCGTACTATGAAAATCTCATACATAATCATTTAGTGTTAACATAGCTCTTTGATCAAAGGTTTGGCTCAACCCAAGAGGTAATTAACAATAGGTTTATCCGCGCCTATTTAAGATTTGAACACTTATTAATAAACCTCCATTTTTTAGTTTAGGTTGCTAACTAATAATATATATTTTTGTTATTATGTATATTTATACAATAACTAATTAGGATATCCCAAGGAATCGTATATTTAACTTTAAAAAATTAAAATCTGAATTTTATTGTATCAAGTATCTATATCCAAATGTGTTTCAATTATTTTTGCACTTTCATCCAGCTATCAAGCTCAAACTCATGACTGTTGTACCAAGGGTCACAAAGTGCGGTATGCGGGCCTATGCACTTGAGGGAAGACAACATAAACATAATATGTACCACATAATCATGTGATACGTAATGAAATTAAGACCCACCGCATACAGCATAAACAGAAAATGCACCACATAATCATGTGATACTTACTGAAATTAAGACGCATTAGAATCTGAACAGGTTTAGCTCCTCAAACTATAATTAATATTTTTTTTGATGGGTAACATATATGAAGATAACGAGGATAACTGAGGAAATATGTCATAGAAAGTAATTTTCTCTTATGGCGTCGAAAAAATATATCCTTCATGGAATTTTTCGGCGATTAGCACCCACCATTATCATTTTTATCATGTAAGATCTAGATACACCAAATTTCATATGATTCCATCGTTTTTTCACCGTTGATTTAGTGGGGGCAAAATTAACGGTTTATCGACAATAGAACTTTTTTCATTACTAATTCAGCGGTGAAAAACTGGTGGAATCACATGAAATTTGGTGTATCCACATCTTACATGATAAAAATGATGATAGGTGCCGATCATCAAATAAAATGGTGGAGGGTGTAGTTTTTTGACGCTATCTAAGGAAAAAGCCTTCTGGGGCCTCTTTCCTAAATCACTCTCTCTCTAAAAGGTTAATGGAGAAAAAGTGACGTAGGAGGAGATTTCCTCCTATGGCGTCGGAAAAATGCATCCTCCGTGATTTTTTCCGACGATCGGCATACATCACCTTCATTTTTATCATCTAAGATGTTGATATACCAAATTTCATATGATTATACCATTTTTCACCGTTGATTTAGTTGGTGCAAAATTAATGGTTTACCGACAATAGAACTTTATACATTGCTAATTCAACGGTGAAAAAGTGGTGGAATCACATGAAATTTGGTGTATGCACATCTTAGATGATAACGATGATGGATGCCGATCGTCGGAAAAAATGGCAGAGGTTGTAATTTTTCGACGTCATAGGAGGAAATCCCTTCCTATGTCCTCTTTTCTCCATTATTCTCTCTCTCTCTCTTGCTATGTCCTCTTTTCTCTATTATTCTCTCTCTCTCTTCCTATATATATATATATATATATAGATAGATAGATAGATAGAGAGAGAGAGAGAGAGAGGAGTGATCTTGTTAGGCTACGGTAGCGTTCCGGCCGTCTATCTGAGACCAAAATGCGGAAACGAAATATTTTCTTGACTTTTAAACCGGCACTACCGTATCCTGAAAACCCGGATCGTAACCATTTACCTATACCTAGCAAACAAGAGAAAGGGTAGAATGCTATACCAAGCTATCCGTGTCCTTCGGTCTTCGCCTCCACTCCGATCTCCTCCCGGAATCTCCGGTCGTCGCCTCCTCGTCGAAACGGGCAAAACATCGCCGGGTTCTTTTACGGGCTCCCACCTCTGGACCGAGGCAACTCGGGCACGAAGCTGGCGAGTCGACATGCCCAAAAAGTGCTGTAGGCTAGTGTAGAAACTTTGTCTCAATGGGGTTGTGAAGTTGCCATGGTGATGGAGGAATAGAATAAAATGAACTTTCAAGTGGAGCTTGAATTTGTGTAGCAAGAAAAATGAGATGAATGAATTTTCCTTATCAAATGAACACCTCACTCATGCCTCCTCAAAGTGGCCGGCCATTACAAAAAAAAGGGAGAGAAAAACCAAAACCAAGAAGGGAGGTGAGTGTAGAAAAAGCAAAGGGTGACCACATCCAAAAGGCAAGTCTCACATCAAAATCCTAATCAACTCTAATCTCATTAATGCAAGAAATGATCACAAGAAAAGCAAAGATGCTTTACTCATCATAATCCCTCATTTCACAAATAACCCCTCCACAAATACTAATTTGCGAACTTGCAAATTAGCCCCTCCATCAGAAAGTCCGGCCGCGAAGGAACAAAAGAAAACTGGCCGGAACGGAATGCAAACTGGCAACTTCAGAAAACCGATCCCGTAATAAATTACAGGAAAACCCCGCTACTGCATATACATGCCCGCATTTGTATTCCCACTGAATACAAGTGCAGAGAGACAAAATCTACACTGTACAATACTAGGATCCGGCTTAAACCAAAGCCGGCTAGTAAAATCCGTCCGATCACGATCTGTGCAATACCACACGTATCTGATCGAACCCTGCCATATCTCCATACGGTCTCTACAGCGTTTCGCCCGAAACTTGAGAAACTGGTCTGTGGAGGACTCTAAAGACTCGTTAACACCTTGGTTGTGGATTTAACCACTAGCACGTCAGAGATATTAGCCAATACGTAACGGGCTACCAGGTATTGACCAAAAGGGACGTCTGTGAGCGAACTCATGCCGACACCCTACTGAGCCTGTCAGTGACAATATCCGTACAGTCCGGTCCATTCGTCTATGAGCATCGCATGGTGGGCCTAGGGGGTTGGTAAAAGTCAGACCCCCAATAGCGGTACAAGTCGTGTCGGAGTGAAGCCCAGAACACCCTGAGATACTACTGGAATACCTACCAGTAAATCTCCCGCCTCGGCCGAGGGCTTTGTGTAATGGCTCTCCTAGACACAGCGCGACCTCACCCCCAATACCGGGAGAGACGAACCCCTGCAGATTCGCTCACTGCCTCCATGTGGCTCGGGACTGTACCCAACTAAAACCTGTTTGCACGTCTCCTTTGAGCGTAGTAGGGTAGTAATCTAAGTACAGTGGGAACTCACACGAGACAAATGACGATCTCAGGTCGATGAACTAACCTGTACACATGTCACCAGGGAACTGCTATCTGACGTCAGGTATAAGACCAACTAGTATGTTCCTGGCGAGTCCTGTCCAGTGTACTTATAACCCAATGAGCACCTGTATACATCTTAGGTGAACCAACTGACACCAGTGGCTTGTGAGACCGGCCACTGCCCCTCGCCGGGGTCTCGACTGTATACACTAGTCTACTCTGGAGAATCGATGCCCTGTCTCGAAACTCCCACGACTAGAGACTTTTTAAGGATTTGCTTATAGACCCCAGCTCCCACGTATATGATCGCCCTCATACTGCTGGTAGTCAAGCAAGAATCGTAGGGGCTCTATCAACGTGCAATAGTGACCTGTAAGGTCACCTAAAGCAGTACACGATAATAAAGATAAACCAGATAGCATACTATCATCTTGAGTAAGACTGTCCTACCGGCATAGGTCTTCCCTCAATCATTGCAATCACGTGTCTGTGATCCAATAATTGACTCTGAGGGCACTATATCCAACAGATCTATTGTAAACCGGTCCGCGTTTTTTAAAAACGAGAACTCTCGATCCACAATATATTTGAACAATCCGAATCATTCAAGTTGATCACTCCATCTTCAAATGTATGTGTATGAAAAATCAAAGGGTTGGAAGACCTCTAACCCATGCATCAAATGAGTGCGAAATGAACGTTTTTCAATATAGCAACATAAACTCCATTTGATGCATGGGTTAGAGGTCTTCATACCCTTTGATTTTTCATACACATATACTTGAAGGTAGGGTGATCAACTTGAACGATTTGGATCGTTCAAATATGTTGTGAATCGAAAGTTCCTGTTTTCAAAAAACGAGGACCAGTTTGCAATGGAGCGCTCTCTATATGTTTGTGTGTGTAAGTGATCCATTGCAAATCGGTCCGTATTTTTTAAAAACGGGAACTCTCGGTCTATGGCATATTTTAACGATCTGAGCTGTTCAAGTTGATCACCCCATCCTACCCTCAAATGCATGTGTATGAAAAATTAATGGATTTGAAGACCTTTAATCTATGCATCGATGGGTATAAAAATAAAACATCTTTCGATAATGCAATATAAACTTCATTCTACGCATAGTTTAGAGGTCTTCAAATCTTTTGATTTTTCATACACATATATTTGAGGGTAGGGTGATCAATTTGAACGAATCAGATCGTTTAAATATGCCGTAAATCGAGAGTTCCCGTTTTTAAAAAAGAAGACCGGTTTGCAAATCTAATATGTGTAGATCATGATGATCGAAACGAATCGGTGGAAAACACGAAAGATTGTGTGTTTGAAAAATAGACCTCAAAATAAAAAATAAGACTGGTCTTCATAGGATCAGCTATATATATATATATATATATATATATATATATATATAGAGAGAGAGAGAGAGAGAGAGAGAGAGAGAGCGAGCGAGCGAGAATAATGGAGGAAAGATGCAATAGGCGGGAATTTCCTCCTAAGGCATCAAAAAAATATACCATCTCTCATTTTTTCCGTCGATCGGCACCCATCATCTTCATCGTTATCATCTAAGATGTGGGTACACCAAATTTCATGTGATTCTATAACTTTTTCACCGTTGATTTTACCAGTATAAAAAGTTATGTTGCCGATAAACCGTTAATTTTGAACCCACTAAATCAACGGTGAAAAGATTGTAGAATCACATGAAATTTGGTGTACCCACGTCTTAGATGACAACGATGAAGATGATGGGGGCCGACAGTCAGAAAAAATAAGCCAGGATGTATTTTTTCGATGTCATACGAGTAAATTCCCTCCAATGGCCTCTTTCCTTCATTATTCTCAAGGTTAAAATTAGTTTGCTTAAGCCAAGGGCATCAACTTCTCACTGCGAATAAAGAAATGTTTTGCTTGATTGATAGAATCTAATACGCAAGCTGAAGGAATAATAAAATGTTTTAGATAATTGGTCTCATCAGGCATGAAGTTTAGAGATAACTTGTGTCATCTTCCTAAAAAAGAAACAATCCAATAAGTTAGAATTGAGAATAAAAAGAGATTCACAACAATATATCAAGGTTGCATATAAATGATAAAACTAAAGTAAATCAAGCAGAAAAACGAGTCCAATAGTGCAAACACCACCGCATATAAAACACAAAGCCCTCAACCAAAAAGTTCACGCAAGCAGAGAAGGCAAAAGCATAGGGTGTCCACTGGCAAAAGCTTTTGCCTCATCTAGGGCATGTTTTGGACGGTTAGAATTAAAACTTTTAGGATTTAATTTGGGATTAGAATATGCCATAATGCACTTGCATTCCTTTTGGATGAAAATCTACGGTCTTTTTAACTTGAATGAGTGTTTAGATAGATTTGGATAATTAAGAATATTCTAACAAAGGGAAAAAATAGAAAGAATCATTCATCAATCTTTTTTTCAACAGACAAAGTGCACTGAAGTGATTATGATTATTAAACCCATGAATCAAAGAAAACCATCGTAATATTAGAATCAAACAATTTGTATCATTATAAGCTATTTATTAGAGATTGGACAGATGTGTATCTTCTACATGTTCTATCCTCTTACAATATTAAGAAATCAAAGGGATGCATAAAACAAGATGAGAACTTTGGCATTGATGCTCATCCACGGAGCTCCAAATGTGAAGAGAAAGGAGGAGGAAAATGAAGAACAAGCCCTTGGCCTCAATTTCTGTAGCCAATAGAATGAGATGGAGAAGATTTTGAGAAGACTCAAGTTGGTTTTTATGTGATATATTGAATAGCAGAGCTTGATGGTGGAGGGCTCGAAATCGAGGGAAAGACGTCTAAGATCGACGACATTGACCATGAAGCTCTTGAATACGGCGAGGGGCTCGAAATCGACGATGAAATCGAGGGGCGATGCCTGATACCAGAGGACATGTCAAGGGAGAAGAGGGCGGCGTTGGCGGCGGCAAAAAGAGTGTGGGGCTGGTTGGAGAGGAGGAGCTCGAAGCAGACATCGGAGGCTGCCATGGCCATTGCTTCCATTTTTATTAGCTTTTTTCTTTGGGTAAAAAGACCAATTTTGAGAGAAGGGAAGAATAAGAGAGAGCGGAACCGAGACAGGGAGACGCGGGTTAAAGTTGGAAAAAAATTGGCTATGACTCGATTTTTTCTATCCAGTGGATAGGGTCAAAGTAAATGGTTTTTTTTTTCCTCTGGATCAAACAATAAAAAAACACATCCAAATAGTCTTTTTTATAGGATTGAGCCAATCCGGCAGAAAAATAGAATCTGGGCTCTTTTTTGGTGCTATCCAAACAAGGCTCTAGAAAAATACTTACTAAATCGTTATTAACTACGTACCGCAACATTTTTAACATTACAGTCATAGCGGGGTTAGAATGGTGGAGCCATATATATGCCAAAATGACTGAGGGTTGGATCGATGATCCACCCTTTAACCATGTTCTCTTAACTCCATCCTGCAACTCCAAGCTCTGATGATTCATAGATGGACTGAAGAGCGACAGAAAGTATACTTCTTAGAAATCAGGTGAGGGTCTGTTCGATAGAAGACGGCTCCAAAACAAAAGTAGAAAGGAATTGATGAATATTAGTAGTGATCTCTGCGGGATGAGCTAAAGTTTAAAGGTTGTACTAAAATCTAATAAAACAGTACTAACCAACAAAAATGTATACACTATAAAGGCTCCGATAATGGCATTTTTGTTTAGATTAAACGCCGATCCTTGATCTGACGATCATCACAGAACACCCCTTTAATGTACTGAACATTAAATCGCTTGGATTTAAGATATATGAATATAGGACCAAATCGTGCATATGTTCTAAGAGACGTGCCTGCATAGGCTTAAGCCTAAACACTATCACCGACTCTAACATCAAGTATATATTTTATGTGCAGGATTAACATGAAATTATTCAAGACAAAAAGAAAATGGCGACTATGATCTTATTTTAATTCACAATGATATTTGTGACTAAAATTGTACTCTAACTAGGTGATAACATTTTATTTTACATATAGATAATAGCTCAAGATAATGTCATATCTACCTTTTAAGCGTAAACGAGTAATATTGAAAACTGACACAAATAGTATACAAGGTTTTAGCCTAAAAGATTTTTCCCCTCTTTTCTTCCTTTTTTTTTTTTTGGGTAAAAACACCCTATAAAGTACTGCTAATGTGCAGCGGTGACCGGAAGGCCCTTTGCTTATCCATAAAGCTTAGTATAAAACCAGTGTGACACTTTGGTGGAGCCATATGCCTACAATGTTAGTCAAAAAGATAAAGCTTGGCGGTTGAATTCGAACTTGGCTAGTGGATTCGAACTTGGATTTCAAAACTAATGTGGGCTACTAAATTGTCTAGCTTAGTTGACAGTGGAAAAAATGTGAAAAGTTTGCAATTCTTTGATGGAAAAAGTTGCAAAAGATGAGAGTTCCTCTGGTCTATTTAAGCGGCCTGTGATATCCCCATCTAACACATAGTATTCAGAAAAGAAATAGACTAGAAATCAAGGCTTCTCTCTATTTTACAGATCTCAGATTAACGATCGGAGAGAAGGAAGATGTCCGGAGCCGAAGGTATCTAATTTTAAACAAAAGCCCGTTGATTAAACACTATAAGGATCTCCCAGTTGGTATCAGAGCCTGAGCGTTTCAATTACATAGCTGTAGAAAGAAAGATCAAATCTTGATCTTGTCTGTGTTTCTAAAATCCATCACCATCGGCCCATCGATGCTGGAGACGAACTTGAGTTCGATCACTGTTGAGCCCCATCTCCTTCAAGGTAACGATGCCCAATTTTGTGCTTGCCGAGGAGTTGCATCCCCAAACCATGCCCTAATTTTCCCCTTTCCTTTTTCCTCTGTTCTGTTGTTGAGGAAAAAGACCCTAAAGCGTGTATTTTGGTGCTGGTTTTAATTAAAGGTTATTATTGGGTCAGGTTAAGGTGTGTGGTATGAACCTAGTTATTATTGGGTCGAATATTCACTTCATGCTGTTTCTTTTATAACTAGACCTATACCATGAATAATATCTTGTGGCCCAAAAGTTATTACTCCCTCCATGCATAATTACTTGTCCTTTTAAACTTTTGCACGACAATTTAGGTAAAATTTAAAACCTATTTGAGAGAGAAATTATAATATTACTATCCTAGTTCTTAAATTATCCTCATATTAAATGAATATTATCTTTTCATCTTCTTATACATTGAGCTTAGTTTACATATTTTACAAAAACAAAGTAATAAATATGGTGAGAGTTTCTATACTATTCATTTCTATATCATAAAAGTATAAGTAATTTAAGGAAAAAACTTCCTAAAAGGACAAGTAATTGTGAACACAGAGAGTATTATATTAGAGTTCAAATGTCAGTTGTCATGACCTATTTCAATTATCAATTAAGCTAGTTGATATGTTGGAATTTTAATCTATAGATCCATTAAGTTAATTGACACCCATTAATGTTAACCGTGTTTTTAAAATCAGTTTGTTAAGGGGTTGATGGATGCAGCGTCAATAGACTGGTATTATACGGACTATTAAGAAATGCGCATGAAGTTTTCTGTTAAAGTATCTTAAATTGATTAAAATTGCAGAAAACTTTTCCGTATTTGCATAATCAGTCTTGAAAATTAATTTGACTATATCTTTTGATATATATGTCCGATTTTGATAATCTACGCTTTGTTTTGCAGATATTTTCTTGCTCTACACAAATATTTTAGTTATACTATCATATTGCAAATATAAAAATACGGTTATCATGTGTATTTCATGTGATTATTTAAATCATCAAATATAGTTAAATTGATGAATAAGTTTTAGATGTCTTTTAAATTGATTTATCGTATAATTTAGGAATAGCCACCGCATTCTATTTCGTATGATAAGTGAACTATGGTTTTATTTACATCAAGATAATAATTAAAATTATGGTAAGATCTAAAATTGCAATTACTTCATTTAGATTGTTATTTTACCCCCACATGGAAGTAATTATCTTTGTGTTTCAATCGGAATAAGTTAGCTTAAAAAAATATTGAATAGAGAATTTCGTATACCCACAGGAGATTTTTTTTATCTTAGTATTAAAAATTGCTAAACTTATTATGCAGTAATTTAGTAAATTCATGCGCATGCTCTACCTGTTAACCTATGAATCTCTTTGTGTTTTGATTATTTTACAAAACTATATTTCAAATATATTATATGTTATTAGCAATGTTAGATAAGTCAATGTGCTACACAATCGGAGTTATTCAAGTATAATGACGATTAACATTGCAACTGACAACTCAAAAAGTAATATCTGCAAATATCGACAGACTCGAAAGATGACAATGCAAATTCAAGAATATAATGGAGAAGTCACATATCAGAAATATTAAAGACTTTTCTATTTTCTTCGAGTCTAGAGTCGAGTTGATCCCAAACGATTAGAATCTATTTTTTTTTTTATCCTATTTCAATTAAAATTTGCAAAAACAAAAAATCCTTTCAAAACTTCATTTTAAAATTAAAGCCATTTGTCTGAATATATCAGACATGGACGTCCTATATGGACATCCCTATAGACTTCCATTATAGACATCCATAATAGTTACTAATTTTTCAAATTTTGATTCTTTGTTGGATTTTCAAAATTCTAACGGATATAAACGGCCATTAACTGTCCTATCTTTTTGGAGAAGTTATAATTACTGTCCCAACAAGCCGTTTTCAACTTTCTATATATAGGACTCATTTTCAATAAGTTTTTCACCGAATCATTCTTTAACGTTTCTATTTTCTAGTTTTTGGTGAAAACTCTGTCTCTCTCAACTTTCAAGTTTTTTTATTACTCATTTCAAAGAGAAGCGATCTTTCTAGCGCTCTAAACTTTCTATTTCATTTAAAAAATAAAGATCTCTAAATGTGTTGAAGAAGTAATTACTTTTAAACTTGTCTAATGTTTTGAAAACTTTTTCGATTTGTTTTAAACTTTTCATAATCTCCAAAACACGGTCCTTATCTTCTTGAATCGAAAATTTTATTTATCTTTTGAGATCGTTAGGATTGTTCAGTTGGTTTGTAAAGATTTGTTAAAATCTTATTTTCTACGACCTAATGAAGAAAAGTCTAAGATTTTCACATTGTAAAGGTTCCGGACTTGCGCCTTGAAAAAAATCTAGATGTTTATCACCTGCAAGTGTAAAGGTTCTAAGATCCGAGCCTAGTAAAATATCTGGGTTTCTTCACCCGCAAGGAGTTGTTAGATAATGAAGTTGAATTATGAACAGGAGTTCTCAGGCGGGGATTACCCACAGAGTTGGTGAACCTCGATAAGAATTCTCAGCGTCATTTACTTTTTTTGCATTCTGTGTTTGTTGAATTGGTTATACTTATACTCTGATTTTTTATTTCGCTGCAAAATTTGTATAATATGCATAATTGTATTGAGTTTTCCATAAAAACTTATTCACCCTTTCTAAGGCTATTTTGAGTTGGTATAAGAGAAAGATTACTCTATTTTGTAGGATTAACCTCTTGAGTTTCTGATCATATGGCAAACCACATGGAAGGACAATCAATTAACCGTCTTCCTTTTTTCAATGGTACCAATTACCAATTCTGAAAAACCAAGATTAGAGTTTTCCTATAATGTATTCATCTAGAAATCTTAGAAATCATTGAAAACCCTTTTGTTGCCTCTATCACAAATCCATTATCTGAAGCCGACATGAGATCAATGAAATTAAATGTCAAGGCAATAAATATACTTCATTATTTTTTGAATTCAGAAAAATTCAATAGAATCTCTATGTGTCAAATGACAAGTTGGTTGAATTCGAACTTGGCTTTCAAAACTAATGTGGGCTACTAAATTGTCCAGCTTAATTGACAGTGAGAAAAATGTGAAAAGTTTGCAATTCTTTGATGGAAAAAGTTGCAAAAGATGAGAGTCCCTCTGGTCTATTTAAGCGGCATGTGATATCTCCATCTAACACATAGTATTCAGAAAAGAAATAGACTAGAAATCAAGGCTTCTCTTTCTATTTTACAGATTTCGGATTAACGAGAGAAGGAAGAAGATGGCCGGAGCCGGAGGTATGTAATTTTAAACAAAAGGCTGTTGATTAAACACTATAAGGATCTCCCAGTTGGTATCAGAGCCTGAACATTTCTATTACATACATGTAGAAAGCATGATCAAATCTTGATCTTGTCCGTGTTTCTAAAATCCATCACCGTCGGCCCATCGATGCTGGAGACGAACTTGAGTTCGATCACTATTGAGCCCCATCTCCTCCAAGGTAACGATGCTCAATTTTGTGCTTCGCCGAGGAGTTGCATCCCCAAACCATGCCTTAATTTTCCCCTTTCCTTTTTCTTCTATTGTTGAGGAAAAAGACGCTAAAGCGTGTATTTTGGTGCTGGTTTTAATTGAAGGTTATTATTGGGCCAGGTTAAGGTGTGTGGTATGAACCTAGTTATTATTGGGTCGAATATTCACTTCATGCTATTTGTTTTATAACTAGACCTATGTCATGAATAATACCTTGTGGCCCAAAAGTTATTATTCCATCCATTCATAATTACTTGTTCTTTTAGACTTTTGCACGACAATTAAGGTAAAATTTAAAACCCGTATGAGAGAAAAATTATAATATTACTATCCTAGTAAATTTTCTTAAATTACCCTCATATTAAATGAATATTATCTTTTCATCTTCTTAAACATTGAGCTTAATTTAGATATTTTACAAAAACAAATTAATAAATATGGTGAGAGTTTCTATACTATTCATTTCTATATCATAAAAGTACAAGTAAATTTGGGGAAAAAACTTCCTAAAAGGACAAGTAATTATGAACAGAGAGAGCATTATATTAGAGTTCAAATGTCAGTTGTCATGACCCATTTCAATTACCAATTAAGCCAGTTGATATGTTGGAATTTTAATCTATAGATCCATTAAGTTAATTGACACCCATTAATGTTAACCGTGTTTTTAAAATCAGTTTGTTAAGGGGTTGATGGATGCACTGTCAATGGACTGGTATTATACGGACTATTAAGAAATGTGCATGAAGTTTTCTGTTAAAGTATCTTAAATTGATTAAAATTCCAGAAAACTTTTCCGTATTTGCATAATCAGTCTTGAAAATTAAATTGACTATATCTTTTGATATATATGTCCGATTTTGATAATTAATGCTTCGTTTGAAGATATTTTCATGCTCTACACAAATATTTTAGTTATACAATCATATTGCAAGTATAAAATTACAGTTATCATATGTATTTCATGTGATTATTTAAATTATCAAATATGGTTAAATTGATGAATAAGTTTTAGATGTCTTTTAAATTGAGTTATCGTATAATTTAAGAATAACCACCACATTCTATTTCGTATGATAAGTGAACTGTGGTTTTATTTACATCAAGATAATAATTAAAATTAAGGTAATATCTAAAATTGCAATTACTTCATTTAGATTGTTATTTTACCCCACATGGAGGTAATTATCTTTGTGTTTTAATCGGAATAAATTAGCTTAAAAAAATATTGAATAGAGAATTTTGTATACCCACAGGAAAAGAGATTTTTTATTTTAGTATTAAAAATTGCTAAACTTATCATGCAGTAATTTAGTAAATTCATGCGTATGCTCTACCTGTTAACCTATGAATTTCTTTGCGTTTTGATTATTTTACAAAACTATATTTCAAATATATTATATGTTATTAGCAATGTTAGATAAGTCAATGTGCTACACAACCGGAGTTATTCAAGTATAAGGACAATTAACATTGCAACTGACAACTCAAAAAATAATATCTGCAAATATCGACAGACTCGGAAGATGACAATGCAAATTCAAGAATATAACGGAGAAGTCACAAATCAGAGATATTCAAGACTTTTCTATTTTCTTTGAGTCTAAAGTCGAGTCGATCTCAAATGGTTAGAATCTATTTTTTTTTTATCCTATTTCAATTAAAATTTGCAAAAACCAAAAATCCTTTGAAAACTTCATTTTAAAATTAAAGCCATGTGTCTGAATATATACCAATTTTTCAAATTTTGGTTTTTGGTTGGATTTTCAAAATTCTAACGGATATAAACGGCCATTAACTGTCCTATCTTTTTGGATAAGTTATAATTACTGTCCCAATAGCCCGTTTTCAACTTTCTATATATAGGACTCATTTTCAATAAGTTTTTTACCGAATCCTTCTTTAACGTTTCTATTTTCTAGTTTTTGGTGAAAACTCTGTCTCTCTCAACTTTCAACTTTTTTATTACTCATTTCAGAGAGAAGAGATCTTTCTAACACTTTAGACTTTTCTATTTCATTTAGAAAATAAAAATCTCTAAAAGTGTTGAACAAGTAATTGCTTTTAAACTTGTCTAATCTTTTGAAAAGCTTTTTTGATTTGTTTTAAACTTTTCATAATCCCCAAACACAGTCCTTATCTCCTTGAATCAAAAATTTTATTTATCTTTTGAGAATGTTAGGATTGTTTAGTTGGCTTGTAAAGATTTGTTAAAATCTTACTTTCTACGACCTAATGAAGAAAGGTCTAAGATCTTCACATTGTAAAGGTTTTGAACTTACGCCTTGAAAAAAATCTAGATGTTTATCACCCACAAGTGTAAAGGTTCTAAGATCCGAGCCTGGTAAAATATCTGGATTTCTCCACCCTCAAGAATTTGTTAGATAATAAAGTTGAATTCTGAGCAGGAGTTCTCAGGCGGAGATTACCTATAGTGTTGGTGAACCTCGATAAGAATTCTCAGCGTCATTTACTTTTTCTGCCTTCTTTGTTTGTTGAATTGGTTATACTTATACTCTGATTTTTTATTTCGCTGCAAAATTTGTATAATCTGCATAATTATATCGAGTTTGCCATAAAACCTTTTTCACCCTTTCTAAGGTTGTTTTAAGTTGGTATTAGAGCAAGTTTACTTTATTTTGTAAGATTAATCTCTTAAGTTTCTGATCATATGACAAAGCACATGGAAGGACAATCCATTAACCGTCTTCCTTTTTTCAATTGTACCAACTACCAATTCTGAAAAACCAAGATTAGAGTTTTCCTTCAATGTATCCATCTAGAAATCCTAGAAATCATTGAAAACCCCTTTGTCGCCCCTATCACGAATTCATTATCTGAAACCGACAAGAGATCAATGAAATTAAATGTCAAGGCAATATATGTACTTCATTATTTTTTGAATTCATAAAAATTCAATAGAATCTCTATGTGTCAAATGACAAATAAGGTATGGAATACTCTCCAGACTGCCCATGAAGGAACCGGTCAAGTAAAAGAGAGTAAGATCAACCATCTCATGCACCAATATGAGATATTCCAAATGAGAGACGATGCGACTATCGAATCTATGTATTCTAGATTCAACAACGTCATTATAGAACTCTTTAATTTTGGGAAGAAATTCGATGATAAAGAAAAGTGTTACAAGTTGCTGAGATCCCTAATGATCTCATGACAACTTAAGATCACTGCTATCGAAAAAGCCAATGACATAACAACATTGATCATCGATTCCCTAATAGGAAAGTTAAAGGCATACGAAATGCAACTCGATGATCTAAAACAAAAATAAGAGAAGGAAACTCAACGGAAAAATATTGCGATAAAAGCCTTAACTAGTAAGTCCAAGTTAAAGAAAGTAATCAGTGATGGGGAAAGTGGCGATGAAGAAATGGTCAATATTGCTAGACATTTTAGGAAGTATCTGAAGTCTAGGAAATTCCCTCAGAACAAAGGTACGTATAAATTTAATAAGAATTTTAATACTAATAAAACTTTGCACTGTTTTGAATGCAATACTGTAACACCCGAGCCCAATGCTACTAATTTCAGTTACTGTTTGAGCGTAATGTGGTACTCTTTTCACTTATCTTGCTTGATTGTTATTTACTGTAAATTTTACCCGGCAAATTCATTTCTGCATAAAACAATTTATGGCATCTAAAATAAAATTAAAAATATTCATCTTGGCCTGCTTGACACTCCTAACCCCGTTGTAGCGTCCGTGTATCGTGTTCTCGCCCCGTTCAGTGAAACGGGCGAGTTTGGACGGCTACGCGTGCGTACGTGTGTCCGTTTTGGGGGTATGCTTTTTGAGCCTAAAACATTTTATTTTAAATTTTGGATCCCGCTTAAAATCTTATTATTTCAATTTCAAATTTTTGGACCCGACCCGGGCGCGATTTGGAAATGTTTTACTTTGCGCCAAAATCCCAAATTTTAATATATTCGTATATTCCATTTCCTTTAACAAACCTAAATATTCTAACTGTATTAGATTTCTAATAAATTTTAATATCTTAAAACCATCACATATATTGTAACTTAACCATCTGATATTCTTTATATCGTATAAATCTTTATTTATATTTTATCCTAGCCTAATCTGTTTTCCCTCAGCCAATCGTCGCTTCCAAAACCGTGGGCCCCACCTCCTTTTTATCTCTCCCTCGTCTCTCTCTCTCCGCGTCTCTCTCTCTCTCTCATATATTTAAACCTCCCTCTCCCCTCCTTTTCTTTTTACGACGCGAACCCATCACCCCAGCGAACCCTAGCCGCGCACCTCCTCGCCGCCGCAGCCCCAACGCCGGCGATCTCGTTTTCCCTTTCGACCACCATCTTCCTCGACTCAACCGCAGATCCATTTCCTCTTTTTCCCTTCTCCCGGTGCACCCCCGACCAGACCCGCGCACTCCCTGCACCCATCTGCGCCACCGGATCTGTCACCGCCGGCGGTCTCGCCTCCGTGCCCGGCCCTCGTACGACCCATGTAAGCTTACCCATCCGTCTCCTTCCTCTTTCCTTTCCTCTCTTTCCCTTTGCTGTAAAGTTTCATGGACTTCAGGATCTCGTCGCTGCCGTCGTAGGCCACCGCCGGAGCTCCGTCGACGAGGTCGACCGTCACCACCCGTCCCACGAATCATCGTGAGCACCTACTTCCTTTCTTCTCTGTTTTTCCTTATCTTCTTGTTTGCGTGGTCTTGACCGTTCACTGTTCTTTCATCGGCCGGAATCCGGCGATACCGACGATGTGACCCGACGTTCCAGCGAGGTGTCCCGACCCGTGTGGTTCCTTTGTTCGTCGTTTGGGTTCATTCCGTGAACCGTGCGGCCGTCGTGAGTTTTCCCGCCGACATTCTACGTTCCGTTTTTCCCGGTTCGCGACCCGTCGAGGCAAGTACCCCTTGCTACATGCTATACAATATTTACTTATATATTGTGACACCCTAAACCTGTAAATTTAGCTTTGGTACAATCATTTCTCATTTTCATGTACAATATTGTATTATATCATTTTATCTTTAAACTTGGAACCTACAGTCTGCAATTGAACCTAACAACCACATTTACCTATTTAATCACATTTTAATATTGACATAGCTTATGGCAACTATCTCTATAGTTTTGTTCCATTTGGACACCCGTGTGCATTTTAACCTGTAATAGCTGTATTGAACCTGTATATATAAATCATTGCACCTCTCAAGTTCTTAAACTTGTTAACATGATTAAAAGACCATAATTGTCATCCTGCATTCGCATAACATTGAGATCATCTCTGTGACACAACTGATAGCTGTACTGCAAATTGAGTAAATCTGCCTATTGCTTAATTCATTGCTTATATCATGTTGATGATAACCATGCTTGATTATATAACTAATTGTAAGCACACCTATGACATTGTTTACATCTTGACTTGACTTGCTACATGCATATTGATTGACCCGACATGGTACCGTACACTTCTTGACTTGACCTGATATACCATGACCTGACCCGTTACCTGATCTTGTGTCTAATGCCAACAAACCTGACATGTAGTCCTCATGGACCGTTCCTGTTGTCTATCCAGACAAACCTGCTTTTACCTAATCCTGTGTTGGCATTAGTTCTTGATTACTGAATACCTGACTTGACATATATAACTTGGGGGTATGGGAAAATCAAAGGTGAAACCTGACTTGTAACTCAACAGTTCGATACCTGTTCTGATCAGTCTTACGGGCTAGGCCAGCCCCGGAGTGATGATGCTGACATCACTCGCCTGTACTTGCTACCTTTTACTGCCTAGCGGCACGTCTCGGTTTCAGCCCGAGAGTCTTAGACCGTAGTCCCGGATATGCACGGGATACTATTGAGTTACATCGATGATTCATCAATTTGATTTCAAAGACTTTAGAACAGAGAACCTGATAGCACAATTTAGTTTACCCACAGCACACTACCCTGCACTGCTCTGACTTATATTATTGTTACTCTGGTTTTATTCATGTTTATATTGCATTGCCTGCTACACTGTTCATATTATATTACTTGATGACTTGACGCGCTGACGTCTGGGTTTTGCATGGCCCAGATTCTGTACCGCTGTCGCAGTCCGAGCAGGAGTACTTCAGCCGACAGGCTGAGCTGTGAGTGTCAGTAGCAGTTAGTTTTCTTTCCTGCATTTATTTCCTGATGTGAGCCCGTATTATGGGACATATATTCTAGTTATTTTGTATTGGATCCTTCGCTTCCGCATTTATTTATTATTGACTCATGTTATCTTGGATTATGGACATGTTTAGATAGTTTTATTTTTGTTCTTGATATCTCTACAGCCGTAATGTGACTGTGGATGGATACTTTCTACCCACAGGTAGCATGGTTGGTTATGTCACGTGCCCATTTTAGTGTACTCTGGGAAGCGGGGCGTGACATGGTTCTTTTGGTATCAGAGCCATAGGATAGTCGGGTTGATTCTTTTGTAGTTGGGTATTGTACCCAATACACGAATCAGAATACCCGTGTTTAGGAAACATGTCCTGCCACCTTGCCGTTTTACCATTCTTGAATCACATTCTTCCTGATTATATCTCTTACGATGTGCAAACTTCCTTTGCATATCGACTCGAAACCCGATTCCTTGTTATCTCTAGGACTTAGGCGACTTAGGTAGAGTTATGTACTTGTGGCTATGATACCGCGGCATAGTTACAATGCGGTACTCTATTTAAGTATCTTGGAGTTCTAGCCTTGATCTATATTCAGAATCTATCATCATGCTAATGTTGGGTGTTTTGATTCCAGGAATATGGCCGGTAAG
Organism: Agapanthus africanus; assembly: GCA_030015575.1. Taxonomy (NCBI): domain Eukaryota; kingdom Viridiplantae; phylum Streptophyta; class Magnoliopsida; order Asparagales; family Amaryllidaceae; genus Agapanthus; species Agapanthus africanus. Next base: position 153,612,488 of record CM057350.1, read on the forward strand.
TATTTGAAGATGTACGAAAGACGTGCGGACAAAGCCGCCATGCGTAAAGTTATAAGGGGATTGCCGGAGAATCTAAAGAGACAGACCGAGCTGAAACCGGCGTCTGCACTGAACCAAACATCTGTACGTAGAAGTGTTCCGGTGAACAGACGCAGCGTAGCACCAATGAAGAAAACAATTGTGGGTGATCGGAAAAGGAGCGTGATTTGTAACTACTGCCATGTACCCGGACATGTGCGAAAGGATTGTCGTAGGAGGCTGGGACTCTGTTTTGGTTGTGGAGCGGCAGATCATGCCGTTAGTGCTTGTCCGTCGAAGCTTCGTACAAGAGATGATATTCAGAAGCCTCCGCAGAGACCGTTCCAGGGACAGAAACAGCTGACTCAAGGACTTAATCAGGCTCGAGCTTTTACCTTGACAGCTGAGGAAGCTAAGGCGTCAGGAGAAGTTGTTTCAGGTACTTTACTCGTCCATGGTTTTCCCGCATTGGCATTATTTGATTCTGGTGGATCCCATTGTTTTATGTCATCCAAGTTTTTAACTACACACTCGATTGACTACACGACCCTGTCTAGTTTCTGGGACATACACACTGGGAATGGGAAAATCATAGCTAGTAGGGAATGTAAAGACTATACAGTTGTTGTGTGCGGACGGGAGCGTTTTGCAGATTTCTTGGTGATTGATACGGGCAGCTATGAAGTCGTCTTGGGAATGGATTTTCTTGGCACTTTCCACGCTCACATTGATTGTAGGGCAAAGAAAGTAATTTTTCAGATTCCCGGACATCTCGAGTTTATCTTCACTGGAGGAAGCAGTTCTGTCGGGCCAGTCGAGTTTAGGGCTAGGCCGACAAACAATACTCTTGCAGCAATGGAAGTTGATAATAGTGAAGAGCCGGCTGTTGTTCGTGATTTTATGGACGTATTTGAAGATATATCGGGTTTACCGCCGAAGCGAGACGTGGAGTTCGCAATTGATCTTATTCCTGGTGCAGCGCCAGTATCTAAAGCGTATTATCCAATGGCACCGGTAGAGTTGGAAGAAGTCAAGAAACAGGTTGCTGAATTGCTTAAGAAGGGTTAGATTCGAAGTAGTAACTCACCTTGGGGAGCTCCAGTTCTTCTAGTAAAGAAGAAGGATGGCACAAGAAGGATGTGCATCGACTATCGAGAATTAAACCGGGTGACTATTAAGAACAAGTACCCGATCCCTCGCATTGGCGAACTTTTTGAGCAGCTTAGTAGCGCGAGGGTATTCTCGAAGCTGGATTTGCGATCCGAATATCATCAGGTCCGAGTGAAAGTAGAAGATATTTGCAAGACGGCGTTCCGAACTCGGTATGGACATTACGAATACTTAGTGATGCTCTTCGGAGTAACGAATGCGCCGGCAGTATTCATGGACTTGATGAACCGAATCTTTTCACCGTTCTTGGATCAGTTTATTGTGGTATTCATCGACGATATTCTGGTTTACTCGAAGAGTTTTGAGGAGCATGCTGAGCATTTGAAGATCGCACTGCAGACATTGAGACAAGAGAAGTTATACGCGAAGATGAGTAAGTGCGAGTTTTGGCTGGAGGAAGTGAAGTTTTTGGGGCATGTTGTGTCGGGCGATGGAATTGCCGTCGATCCCGAAAAGATTGCAGCAGTTCATGATTGGCCAATTCCAAAGAATGTTGCTGAGACAAGAAGTTTCCTTGGATTGGCCGGATATTACAGGAGATTTGTGGAGAACTTTGCTCGTCTGGCAGAGCCGTTGACCAAGCTTACACGCAAGGAGGTACCTTTCGTATGGACGGATATGTGTGCGTTAGCTTTCGAGACGTTGAAGCAGAAGTTGATAACCGCCCTATTCTGACCGTGCCAGACAATTCCGGAGGATTGGTGATTTACAGTGACGCATCTGGGAAAGGATTGGGATGTGTTTTGATGCGGCGTGGTAAGGTTGTAGCGTACGCATCGAGACAGCTGAAGACCTATGAGAAGAATTACCCAACGCACGACTTGGAGCCTGCGGCTGTGATTTTCGCGTTGAAGATTTGGAGACACTACCTTTTGGGCGAAAGGGTCAAAGTTTTTACTGATCATAAGAGCTTAAAGTATGTGTTCACACAGAAGGAGCTTAATATGAGGCAGCGTAGATGGTTGGAGCTGATGGCTGACTACGATCTTGATCTTAAGTACCATCCGGGGAAGGTTAGTGTCGTGCCAAATGCACTTAGTCAGTTACTAGCAATTCGGGTGTTAACTACGCAGAAGGAGATCGTTGCAGATTTTCGAAGATTTGACTTGGAGGTTGTGCTACCGCATTCTTCGGGACAGTTGATGCAACGACAAGTACAGTCATCGTTGATCAAGAATATTAAAGCAGCACAATCGCAGGACCCTAGACTGCAAAAGTTTCGAGGACAGGTTGAAGCCGGACTACGAACAGATTTATTGATCCACGAAGATGGTTCGTTGAGGTATGGTAGCCGTTTGTGTGTGCCAAAGGGAGATATTCATGAAGAGCTTATGAAGGAGGCACACAGTTCAGCTTATTCTGTACATCCAGGAGGCACAAAGATGTACCGAGATATTCGACAGCATTTCTGGTGGGAAGGTATGAAGCGGGAGATTGCTCGCTTTGTGGCAAAATGCTTGGTGTGTCAGCAAGTTAAAGCTGAACATCAAAGGGTTGCTGGTTTATTGCAACCACTTCCGATTCCTCAGTGGAAGTGGGAACATATAACCATGGATTTCGTGACGGTTTTACCGCGGAGTCCAAAAGGCAACAATGCAGTATGGGTAATTTTGGATCGATTGACCAAGGAAGCTCACCTTATTCCTTTCCGGGTTGGTCAATCAACAGAGACTTTGGCTGAGCGGTACATGCAAGAGATTGTAAGATTGCATGGAGTACCGGTGAGCATCGTGTCCGATCGTGACACTCGGTTCTTATCACACTTCTGGAGGAGTTTACCGGAAAGTTTGGGGACTCGATTGAAGTTTAGCACAGCTTATCATCCTCAAACTGATGGTCAGTCGGAGAGAACAATCCAAACTCTTGAGGATATGTTGAGAGCATGCATGTTGGATTTCAAGGGTTCTTAGGAGGATCATCTACATTTGGTGGAGTTTTCTTACAACAACAGTTTTCAGGAAACTATCTAGATGGCTCCATTTGAAGCTTTGTATGGTCGTAAATGCCGTTCACCTGTTTGTTGGGATGATATCGGTGAACGAAGATTATTGACCAGATTTGGTTGTGCAGACAGTTGAGAAGGTTAACACTATCAGAAATCATATGAAGGCAGCATAAGACCGACAGCAGAGTTGGGCAGACACGTCAAGAAGACCTCTAGAGTTCGCCGTGGGTGATTTGGTATTCTTGAAGATATCACCGACTAGAGGGGTGATTCGTTTTGGAAGTCGAGGAAAGCTTAGTCCTCGATTCGTTGGACCCTTTGAGATCTTGGAGCGTGTTGGTGAGGTAGCGTATCGTTTGGCGTTACCACAGTCCTTGACGAATGTGCACGATGTGTTTCACGTATCTCAACTCCGTAGGTATGTTCGAGATGAAACGCATGTATTGGATCATTCGGAGCTAACAATATGAGAAGACTTGAATTTTGAGGAGCGACCGATTGAAATCATGGATCGAAAGGAAAAGGTTCTTAAGAACAAAGTGATCCCTCTTGTGCTTGTTTCTTGGGGTAATCGCTCGCATGGAGAGTCCACTTGGGAACGAGAAGATGAAATCCGGCAGAAGTTTCCTCACCTTTTCTTGTAGTTATCTATCCTTGTATTCTTGGAATTTCGAGGACGAAATTCTTTTGTAGTTGGGTATAATGTAACAACCGAGCCTAATGCTACTAATTTCAGTTACCGTTTGAGTAAAATGTGGTACTCTTTTCACTTATCTTGCTTGATTGTTATTTACTGTAAATTTTACCCGGCAAATTCATTTCTGCATAAAACAATTTATGGCATCTAAAATAAAATTAAAAATATTCATCTTGGCCTGCTTGACACTCCTAACCCCGTTGTAGCGTCCGTGCATCGTGTTCTTGTCCCGTTCAGTGAAATGGGCGAGTTTGGACGGCTATGCGCGTGTACGTGTGTCCGTTTTGGGGGTATGCTTTCTGAGCCTAAAACACTTCATTTTAAATTTTGGATCCCGCTTAAAATCCTATTATTTCAATTTCAAATTTTTGGACCCGACCCGGGCGCGATTTGGAAATGTTTTACTTTGCGCCAAAATCCCAAATTTTAATATATTCGTATATTCCATTTCCTTTAACAAACCTAAATATTCTAACTGTATTAGATTTCTAATAAATTTTAATATCTTAAAACCATCACATATATTGTAACTTAACCATCTGATATTCTTTATATCGTATAAATCTTTATTTATATTTTATCCTAGCCTAATCTGTTTTCCCTCAGCCAATCATCGCTTCCAAAACCGTGGGCCCCACCTCCTTTTTATCTCTCCCTCGTCTCTCTCTCTCCCCGTCTCTCTCTCTCTCTCATATATTTAAACCTCCCTCTCCCCTCCTTTTCTTTTTACGACGCGAACCCATAACCCCAGCGAACCCTAGCCGCGCACCTCCTCACCGCCGCAGCCCCAACGCCGGCGATCTCGTTTCCCCCTTCGACCACCATCTTCCTCGACTCAACCGCAGATCCATTTCCTCTTTCTCCCTTCTCCCGGTGCACCCCCGACCAGACCCGTGCACTCCCTGCACCCATCTGCGCCGCCGGATCTGTCACCGCCGGCGGTCTCGCCTCCGTGCCCGGCCCTCGTACGACCCCTGTAAGCTTACCTATCCGTCTCCTTCCTCTTTCCTTTCCTCTCTTTCCCTTTGCTGTAAAGTTTCATGGACTGCAGGATCTCGTCGCTACCGTCGTAGGCCACCGCCGGAGCTCCGTCGACGAGGTCGACCGTCACCACCCGTCCCACGAATCATCGTGAGCACCTACTTCCTTTCTTCTCTGTTTTTCCTTATCTTCTTGTTTGCGTGGTCTTGACCGTTCACTGTTCTTTCATCGGCCGGAATCCGGCGATACCGACGACGTGACCCGACGTTTCAGTGAGGTGCCCCGACCCGTGTGGTTCCTTTGTTCGTCGTTTGGGTTCATTCCGTGAACCGTGCGGCCGTCGCGAGTTTTCCCGCCGACATTCTACGTTCCGTTTTTCCCGGTTCGCGACCCGTCGAGGCAAGTACCCCTTGCTACATGCTATACAATATTTACTTATATATTGTGACACCCTAAACCTGTAAATTTAGCTTTGGTACAATCATTTCTCATTTTCATGTACAATATTGTATTATATCATTTTATCTTTAAACTTGGAACCTACAGTCTGCAATTGAACCTAACAACCACATTTACCTGTTTAATCACATTTTAATATTGACATAGCTTATGGCAACTATCTCTATAGTTTTGTTCCATTTGGACACCCGTGTGCATTTTAACCTGTAATAGCTGTATTGAACCTGTATATATAAATCATTGTACCTCTCAAGTTCTTAAACTTGTTAACATGATTAAAAGACCATAATTGTCATCCTGCATTCGCATAACATTGAGATCATCTCTGTGACACAACTGATAGCTGTACTGCAAATTGAGTAAATCTGCCTATTGCTTAATTCATTGCTTATATCATGTTGATGATAACCATGCTTGATTATATAACTAATTGTAAGCACACCTATGACATTGTTTACATCTTGACTTGACTTGCTACATGCATATTGATTGACCCGACATGGTACCGTACACTTCTTGACTTGACCTGATGTACCATGACCTGACCCGTTACCTGATCTTGTGTCTAATGCCAACAAACCTGACATGTAGTCCTCATGGACCGTTCCTGTTGTCTATCCAGACAAACCTGCTTTTACCTAATCCTGTGTTGGCATTAGTTCTTGATTACTGAATACCTGACTTGACATATATAACTTGGGGGTATGGGGAAATCAAAGGTGAAACCTGACTTGTAACTCAACAGTTCGATACCTGTTCTGATCAGTCTTACGGGCTAGGCCAGCCCCGGAGTGATGATGCTGACATCACTCGCCTGTACTTGCTACCTTTTACTGCCTAGCGGCACGTCTCGGTTTCAGCCCGAGAGTCTTAGACCGTAGTCCCGGATATGCACGGGATACTATTGAGTTACATCGATGATTCATCAATTTGATTTCAAAGACTTTAGAACAGAGAACCTGATAGCACAATTTAGTTTACCCACAGCACACTACCCTGCACTGCTCTGACTTATATTATTGTTACTCTGGTTTTATTCATGTTTATATTGCATTGCCTGCTACACTGTTCATATTATATTACTTGATGACTTGACGCGCTGACGTCTGGGTTTTGCATGGCCCAGATTCTGTACCGCTGTCGCAGTCCGAGCAGGAGTACTTCAGCCGACAGGCTGAGCTGTGAGTGTCAGTAGCAGTTAGTTTTCTTTCCTGCATTTATTTCCTGATGTGAGCCCGTATTATGGGACATACATTCTAGTTATTTTGTATTGGATCCTTCGCTTCCGCATTTATTTATTATTGACTCATGTTATCTTGGATTGTGGACATGTTTAGATAGTTTTATTTTTGTTCTTGATATCTCTACAGCCGTAATGTGACTGTGGATGGATACTTTCTACCCACAGGTAGCATGGTTGGTTATGTCACGTGCCCATTTTAGCGTACTCTGGGAAGCGGGGCGTGACAAATACGGAAGGCCATTTAAAATCTGAGTGTTCTACGCTCAACAAAGATAAATGGAAATCAAAGAAGAAATCAGAGAAGCGGTAGTTTCAAGGCATTCGGGACGACATAGATTCCAGTGACTTAGAAGCCGAAAAGTTGCCAACGTGTGCTTCATGGCACAAAACGATGAGGTAATTGATGATGATTTTGATGTAAAATCTCTTAGTAAAGTAGATTGGATGAGTCTTTGTTATCATCTTAAGGACAATTATGATAAAGTAAATTCTAAATATAAGATTTTAAAATCAAAATTATTTGCTAGAAATAATTTAGAAATATCAACTCAAGAAAAATTAAAGGAGATTAAAATAGAAAATGAAAATTTAAACAATAAAATAAAATCCATAACTTTAACTAAAGAAAAGTTAGTTGAAACTAATAGTACATTAAATTTTGAAATATTTAATCTTAAAAGAAAAGTAGAATTAAAAGACAAAATGCTTTTAAATTTTACCAAAAGTAAAGATAACTTAGATATTAAATTAATACAATCTATAAAACATTGTAACAAAGAATGCATAGCTTACGATAAATATTCCGAGTTAGTTCCCAAACCTAAGCCTTTTAGGCATAAATATTATTATATATATGGTAATAAATACGACCATTCCATGTGTGACTATTGTTTCACTATAAGGCATATTTCATAATATTGTAATATTAAAAACAACTCAACCTACAAATATTACTTTTCTCCTAAAACAAACTTAGATAAACCAAAGATGATATGGGTCCTAAAAATCACACTTTCTTCTTTCTGTGTTGCATGGCTTTCAAATATCTAGCAATTGTTGGATACTTGATAGCGGATATTCGAGACATATGACTGGAAATATTCAAAATTTCGAGACGTTATTAATAGAAGAAAGTGTCAATGCCACTTTTGGAGATAACAACAAAGACAAGATCATCGGTAAATGTGATATTTTCTTTAATAATACATCTAATTCAATAATAATTAACGACGTATTATACGTAGAAAACTTAAAATATATCTATTTAGTGTAAGCCAATTTTGTTATAAAGGCTATAATATTATTTTTGAAAAAGATATTTGCAAAATATTATATGATAATAAAGTAGTTTTAACCGATAAAAGATATCACAACATTTATATTATTTACACTCAAGATTTTAAAAATCCTGATATTAAGTGTCTAATGGTAAACAATGAAGTAAATTTATTGTTTTGGAATAGAAGATTAGATCATTCCATAATAGATATTTTATCCAAAATCATAAGGAATAACCTAGTCAAAGGCGTCCCCAGAATAAATTTTATAAAAGATAGATTGTGTGATGCCTGCTAAAGAGGAAAATAAATTAAAACATCATTCAAAGCTAAGAATAATGTATCAACTAACACTCCATTGCAATTGCTTCATATGGATCTTTTTGGTCCTAGTCGCAATACAAGTTTAAGAGGCAAATATTGTGCTTATGTTATTATAGATGATTACTCAAGATTTACTTGGGTATTCTTCTTAAAAACCAAACACGAAACTTTTAATATTTTTAAAATCTTTTCTAAACAAATTCAAAATGAAATGAGCTTAAGAATATCTAAACTAAGAAGTGATTATGGTGGAGAGTTTGAAAACCAAATATTCGAAGAACATTGTAATAAGAAATGTTTCAAACATGAATTCTCCTATGCTAAAACTCTACAACAAAATGGAATTGTTGAAAGAAAAAATCGTTCTTTACAAGAAATGGCACGTACCATATTCAATGAAAATAACTTACCAAAATAACTTTGGGCTGAAGTAATTAACACTTCATGCTACATAATAAATAGGGTAATAATTAAAAAATACCTAAATAAAACAGCATATGAATTATTTTATAGTAAAACACCTAACGTTAAATATTTTAGAGTTTTTGTAAGTGTTATATACTAAATATCTTAGATAACTTAGGAAAGTTCGATTCTAAATGCGATGAAAGAATATTTGTTGATTACTCTATGACCAACAAAGTCTATCGTGTTTATAATAAATGAACTTTAACCATTCAAGAAAGCATGCACGTCCAATTTGATGAAACTAACTCCTTAAACTCTGAAACCATCTTAGAAGATGACAATCCAATCTTATCAATAGGTTTGGATGATTCATTATCAAATAAAGAAGTTGAAACCAATCAAATGGAACCACAAGAGTAAGTTACTGATTCTACTCTTCCAAAAAATTGGCAATTCAACAAAGACCGCCCTAAGAACTTAATTATATGAATATAGATAAAAGAGTGGTCACTAGATCATTAACATTTAACATATGCATTGACTCAGCCTTTATTTCGGTTATAGAACCAAAGAATTTTAAAGAAACTAAGAATGATGAGTATTGGATAGAAGCAATGCAAGATGAGTTAAACCAATTTGAAAGAAATAAAGTTTGGAAATTAGTTCCAAAATCCAAAGATAGACCAATTCTTAGTACAAAATGGGTGTTTAGAAACAAGTTAGATGAGTTAGGAAATATCGTAAGGAATAAAACACGCTTAGTTGCTTAAGATTATAATCAAGTCAGAACAATTGATTATGACGAAACTTACACACCTGTTACAAGACTCGAGGCTATTAAGATATTATTAGTCTTTATTTGTTTCAAGAATTTTAATGTCTTTCAAATGGACGTTAAGAGTGCATTCTTGAACGGTAGGATAGAAAAAGAGGTATACATAGCACAATCACCAGGGTTTGAAGATCATAAAAACCCTAAATGCGTAGACAAACTAGACAAGGCATTGCACGGTCTTAAATAAGCTCCCAGAGCTCAGTATGAGAGACTAAGTGCATTCCAAATAATGATAGGATATACAAAAGGCATTGTTAACAAAACCCTGCCTGCTCTAGCTTGCCCGCTTCGCTCGCCTCATAAACGGGATTTAGAACTTCTTTACCAAATATCATGGAAAAGATATCGTAGGTGTTCAGATTTATGTTGATGACATAATTTTTGGTTCCACTAACTTGCGGCTTTACTAAGAATTCTCAAAATCAATATAGGATGAGTTTGAGATGAATATGATAGGAGTGTTCCCTCCTAAAAAAATGAATAGTAATAATATAACTCATGAGACTTAAGTCCATGCGCCAGAAAGCTGGGTGCTGCTATAAAGCATGCGCCAATAATTCTTGGCGCTACGCCAATACTCCTTGACCCTTACTTCTTTGACATTTGGAGAAATATTTTTCTAATCCGGTTAACCAGAAAATCTTTAAATAAAAGATTTAAAAAGTATATATAGCTTAAGCTATTTAAGATATTCTCTATCTTCCTAAAATAAAATGATAATTTTTTAACAATAGATATATCTTTTTATATTTTTCTAAATAAAAAAGATATAAGCCTTGGTAACTGATGGGGATTTTATTAGTCACCAAATTAAACCGCACGTATACAGCTATATCATAGTAGTATTTGAGAATCGTTCCTACGAAGAGGTGTGTTAACTACCTTTAAAATAAGTTAAAAAAATGTTGGATTTTTAATAAAATAAAATTGCAATAATTTAATAACGCAGAAATTTAAAAGTAAGGAAATTTAAAAAGATTGTTTTACTTATAAAAGGAATATCTAGGGTTTTGTTTTGCCTTTCCTAATATGGTGGTTTAAATGATATCTTTATTTCTTTTTTCTAGTTTTAATTAATTATCTATCAACAACATAAAAGTATAAGATAAATTATTTATGATTTAATGTATCCTATCAATTATGTTATCCTATGTAGATTTAATTAAATCCCTAATTCTAGTTTCTTAATTTAACTTAGGATTAACCATCTATGTGTATATGTAGGTCATGAATCTACCAATACCATGTTCTAGATTTAGTCTACATTAATTTAATTAACTAGGTTAGAATATTAAAGATCTATACTTTATTCTTACCGTCTCTAATTAAGTTTCTAGTGTCAACTATTATTAACTTAATTAATTTTTAGGTATTTTAATCTATCCATAATTTTTACTAAAGGTGTCAATTTTTTAATCATAAAAATTATTTTTTTAGATTAGAAACTAAGAGAAACATAAAAATTTAAGAACATTCATATTACGAGCAAGAAATAAAGTTAATAAAACATCACACCATATTAAATGCAAAACAAAAACCTATATTATTAAATTAGCTACGCATATTAAAAAGCAAGACATTAAAAAATAAAAATAACATTTTATTAAAGAAAAGGAAAGACTTACAATTGATCTCTCTAAGAAACTTGAAAAAGTTATTGCCTAAAGAGAGATGATTTAAACCCTAGACTATACAAGCGTTTATATAGTCTTTTGTAAGACTTGGAACAAACTTTACAGATTAACTAAAAAATACGAATTGTTGCCCAAAATTTGGACTTGATAAGTTCTGAAAAACCGGCCGAATCTTCTATATGGAGCATTTTAGCCGAAATTTTCACACCTGGCAGTTTCTGGCTTTTTTCATAATATTTATTTTAATCTCTAGATTTCCAGAGTTTGTTCCAAAACTGCTAATTGATTATCTATTTTTCTAATTATCTCTAACTTGATTTCCATCACAGGCATGTGATCTTCTGTTATTTTGTGATTATCCCCATCAAGCACATTTCACGCACGTAATTTGGTGTTTAGGGCAATTTTGCGTCCTTTTGTATCCAAGCCTTGTAATCTGCATTTATTCACAAGAACACCCAAAATAGCATAAAATATGAAATATAAATAATAAATATGATATAAAATTGTGCAATAAATTGCATCTATCAAATACTTCCACACTTATCTTTTGCTACTTCTCGAGCAAATCTAGGATTTCAAAAGCTAAACTAAACTAAAGTACAATCTAACTAAATCTTACTCCTATTTCTACTCCTATTTCTATTTCTATGCATCTTTCACGGGCGTGCGATTGCATTGAGCGCATGCAATAAGCGTTTAAACCTCTAGGCGGTTTTAGTAGGAGGAGTGCTCTCCTGGGGGTTTCCAGCGGACAATACCCACAAAATCCATAAAAACTAAAAAAATAGAGAAAACAAAAATAAGAAAATGAAAACTATATATAAATATAGGAATAGATAAGAAAAATACGAAAAACAAGAGTTTAAATCTCACTAGACTTTCAGTCGTCATGAACTATGCCTTAATAGATTTTGATCTATGCCGAAAATTACTTTCTCATCATTCCAATCTTTCCTACCTATCTCTCTTCCAAATATGATCATATACTCCTACGTGTGTGTAAAATTATCCCTATACTCGGAGAATTCAATTCAAGCTCCCATACTCTTATCCTTAGCTCCCTATTACTTTTTAATCGGCGTATCAAATTGATAGATTTGTTCCCACGTTTTTCATGTGACTGTTAATATTTTGTGAAGCACTAACCAATCGATTACCGAATGTGATCATTTACTGGGCGTAAATAGCAGTATCCTAATCTTGCAACACTTAAGGCACAACAAATGATTTCAAACCAGTTGGTCTAAGTCACTAGTTGATGAAGCACCCTTGTTGATTTTTTATGCTATCTTGATAATTGCAAGACAGTATTCAATTTTTTTGGTGATATTAAATTTTTTTCGTGACATTTATCTTTTGTTAAAATTTATGTTTTTCCTTCGTACCAGGGCATTTCAGACAAGAGTATGACAGGTATCTTCTACTATTCCGAGCTTGAAGATGTGTGTATGTGCAGTTTGTAGGGTGTATTTTTACTAAGTTGAACTCAAGAGTAGGCTCAACTTTCATTTCTTTCTTCAAACCCAGTAACTCCTTTATATCATTCGATTTTTGGGAACATGCTCATGACTATTTATTACTAGATCCATTCAACACATCTCTTTTTCTTAAAATCTCTTTCTCTCTTTGATATACATTTTTCATTCTTTCATTTCCATTTAAAAAATTTTCTAATATTTTTTTTCAAAAAGAAAGAAAAAACTTTGTAAAAAACCAAGCCACCCCCCTCATTTGTTTTAGACAGTGTTCTCACTGTCCTCTACCCTTTATTCTGTCTCAAAATTATGAAATTACGTGTGATCAACAGAGCAATTTTCCAAAATAATTACTGAAATTTAGAAAGGAGAAAGAAAGATTTACCTCCCCCAGAAATGTGGGGGATTTGTTTGCCTTCAAATTTTAAGGGCCACCCTCTTTCTTCTCTATTGTCGTATAACTGCTCTTTGGTTTTGGGGAATAAGTCACAGTTTGACTATATATAAGAGGATATGTTAGTTTGTACAAAATTTCTTCAAGGAATAAAATTAGCAACTAAACCTATAAAAAGAAAATGTTAAAAAAATAATTTACACAATATTTTTGCTAACCCATAGCTTAATATTAACCACTCAATTTTTTTTATCTATGATCATACTCGAGTAGTAAAATAAGTTGTAGCGATAAATATCAATAAACACCCTAAATTTGATAAGTATGATATGAATATGGTGGTTATGAATAGGTGAATAAAATGGTGATCCAATTTTTGTCGAAAAATCTAGCACAGTAATAAACTATTTAAATTTAAAAGAATTGTACAATTGTGCTATCTTGTCAAAATATTGGTTTATTGGATCAAAATTTTCAACATGCAAAGTATAAATAAAATATTCAGTTATATCAGTTAAAGTCTCAATTTCAACTTGTTTTTCAATGGGATTGGTTTCAATAATGACCGAAAGTGGTGGAGAATTTGGTTCAATTGTTAACGGCTCAACATGATACTCACAATTTTTAGGATGGTTTGGGAAATCTAAATTATCTATAAGATTAAGTTCATCCTTAAAAATTTTCTCAAAACTTGGATCAAAATATCTTTCTTCAAAATTAAGCACCTCCTCATCATTCACTTCCTCTATTATAATAGGTGAATCTTCTTCAAAAATATCATCAGACTGTCTAACAATTCTTTCAACTCCTCCTTAAATTGACTTATGGGTTGACTTTTATCTTCTAAAAATGTGGGATCCTATTCTAAATTTTCTTCAAAAATTTCATTATTCGTTCCTAATGAAAATGTGGGTTCCCTATCAACAATTTCATCAAAAATTATATCTAAACCAATACTATCAAAATCATAAGTTTTCTTTACAGAAGCGGTTTCTAAATCCAAAATTTTCTCAAAATTTATATCTGCTACTGTTAATTCGTCTGAAATATCTTCCAAAAAAATGTTGCAATCGGTTAAATCAAACATCTTAATCTCAAACGTATCATCAATTAAATCATTTTCATATAAATTTGTTATTGGATGTCAAATTAGAAATTCAAAATTTTTAGAGTAGATTTCAAACTCACTATAAAGAGACTCATCTTCACTTTTCTCATGCACCAATAAATCAGACTCATCTAAGTCACAAGATTCAAACGTGAATTCACAAATTAGTCACTCCTTATATCGCTCAATTTTTCTTGATGTAAATTCGCACCCGCACATAGTAAACTTATGACTTAAACGTTTTTCGGTTATACTTTCCAAACCTTAGTTATTCTCAACCACTTACTCAATAGGTTTGTTATGATATTTTAAGCTGTTGGGAACAATCGGGTTTGGGTGAGTTTGCATTTGGATGGTCTTTTGCTCTTTCATGTTGGCTACTGCAGCAGTTTTTTGGCCAAGAAGAATTTCAATATTAGTCATTGATTGCTTGGTAGCACTAGTGTTTTTCATAAAAGTGGCCAACCACGTTTCAACTTTAGGAAGTCTCGTCTCCTCATCATTATCAACATCTAATGAAGGTATGAAAATTTGGTATGGTTGATAAGAATCTAATTGGATATTGTCATAAGGAGGGCCAACATTATAGTATGTGTATGATTGAAATTGGTGTTTGTATATGAAGTTGGAATAAGTGAATGTTAGTTTTGTTGTGGTGTAAGGTGAATTATAACCGCTCCTATATTTATTCATTCGAATGCAATTAGAAAGTGTTGGGTTAACTGGATAGCAAAGTTCATATAAAGTAGGTTTAGCATGTTCTTCCCCCATTTTTTTTAAAGAAAAAAACTAAAGATTCTAACAAATCACAAACAAAAATGCGTAAATAAACCTTAGATCTAGGGTCACCTACGTCAAGTTATTAGACCCGCTCCAAGTTTCCAAGAGACAAATTGTGGGATAGATCCTCTAACAGCTCTCTAACAACCTTAAAATCATATCAGTGCCAGTTAAGACGGAGGGTTCCGCTATACGAATCACCGAAATAGAGGGCCTTATTTAAATAACCACAACTTAGTTACACATCATTTAGACACCTCAAAATTGAATCGAATAATCGTTAGATTATCTACAATCTCTTTTTGTCCTATTGAGCATGAATGTCCTTAGGGGGCCGAGTCTAGATATTTTTCTTTTTTTAATTAACGTGGGTTGAATGTGGATGCTCGGTTGTGATTTGTAAGGCCTAGGAAGGGTGATGAAATCCATACCTAATCTTGATTTGGGTTGTTGCCCCTTAAGATCTTTTAAATATACAAAATAAAATCACATAAAATCTTTAAAAAAAATCAAAAAATCAAAAACTATTTTTTTAGCGTGCAAAGAAATCTGCAAAAACTGTTAGTTGGAAAAATAGATTAGTGAAGAACAAAATCGTACCACAAATCCAGAGATTTGCCCCGATTCTTTTGCAAACTTGGCACTTTATAAAAAATTGGAACAAAGTCTGGAATTGTACGCGCGTAGAGCTACAAACTGCTACTTGAAGTTTCTGGATGGCTTGGAAAATTTCAGCTGATATTGCACTTACTACTAGTTTTGGCCGAAATTTTTTTTGATAGAAAAAATCGCCAAATTGCCACCTGTTGTCGATATGCTCTTCCTGAAAGTTTGTCTTGATTCTTGAAATTTTAAAAAGAAATTTTGCTGAATCAAATGCACTTAAATAAATCTAATTTAACCTAAAAAAAACTAAAACTTGAATTTAAAATTAATTAAACTACATCTCTCCAACAACGACACCAAAAACTTGATGGGGATTTTATTAGTCTCCAAATTAAATCGCAAGTATACAGCTATATCGTAGTAGTACTTAAGGATCGTTCCCATGAAGAGGTGTGTTAACTATTTTTAAACTAAGTTAAATAAAATATTGGATTTTTAATAAAATAAAATTTCAATAATTTAAAAATGCAAAAATTTGAAAGCAAGGAAACTTAAAAGGAAGTTTTTTTACTTATAAAAGGAATATCTAGGGTTTTGTTTTTCCTATCCTAATATGGTGGTTTAAATGATATCTTTATTTCTTTTTTCTAGTTTTAATTATTTATCTATCAACAACATAAAAACATAAGATAAATTATTTATGATTTAATTTTATCCTATCAATTATGTTATCCCATGTAGATTTAATTAAAACCCTAATTCTAATTTCTTAATTTAACCTAGAGCTAACTGTCTATGTGTATGTGTAGGTCATGAATCTACTAATACCATGTTCTAGATTTAGTCTAGATTAATTTAATTAACTAGGTTAAAATATTAAAGATCTATACTTTATTCTTACCGTCCCTAATTAAGTTTCTAGGTGTCGACTATCATTAACTTAATTAGTTTTTAGGTATTCTAATCTATCCATAATTTTAATTAAAGGTGTCAACTTTTTAATCATAAAAATTACTTTTTTTAGATTAGAAACTAAAAGAAACATAAAGATCTAAAAACATCCATATTAAGAGCAAGAAATAAAGTTAATAAAACATCACACCATCTTAAATGCGAAACAAAAACCTAGATTAATAAATTAGCCACACATATTAAAAAGCAAGACAATAAAAAATAAAAACAATATTTTATTAAAGAAAAGGAAAGACTTACAATTGATGAAACTTGAAAAGTTATCTCCTAAAGAGAGATGATTTAAACCATAGACTATACAAGCGTTTATATAGTCTTTTGTGAGACTTGGAATAACAGATTAACTAAAAAATGCGAATCATTGCTCAAAATCTGGGCTTGATAAGCTCTGAAAAACTGGCTGAATCTTCTATATAGGGCATTTCATCCGAAATTTTTACACTTGGCAGTTTCTGGTTTTTTCATAATATTTGTTTTAATCTCTAGATTTCTAGAGTTGGTTCCAAAACTGCTTATTGATTCTCGGTTTTTTTATTATCTCCAAGTTGATTTCCATCGCACGCATGTGATCTTCTGTTATTTTATGATCATCCCTATCAAGCAAATTCCACGCACGTAATCCGGCTTTTAGGACAATTTTGTGTCTTTTTGCATCTAAGCCCTGTATCCTTCATTTATTCACAAGAACACCCAAAATAGTATAAAATATGAAATATAAATGATAGATATGATATAAAATTGTGCAATAAATTGCACCTATCATTAACAAGGACTCTTGGATCAATAATCCAACGGTGTTTTAGCACCTGGAGTAATATTAGCTCTATTCTTTTAAACAAAAGAATCGAATGAATATCTTATTTAAATAAGAAAGATATAAACATATAACTCTTGGATCTATAATCCAACGATGCTTAATACCCGGGCTTGATTTTAAGATCAATTAGAGAAATCTCAAAAAAATATTGTCTCTACTTACCCAACAATATCTATACCTTATATAAAGGACCTTAGATGTCAAAATTTGAGACACATGACATACACACACAGACAATTATAGAGAATACTCCCCATAAGTTTGATCAGGAACTTAAGTTCTCTACAATCATAGTTTTGTCTTCTTCCTCACCATCATAATCAATCAAGATGAGAAAATAAGAATGATTTCCATGATGTAATAGGTTTAATTTCATCCACGAGGAGGCTAACCCTCATATATATAGAACTTAAGTTCTTATCTATGATCTTAAGATCTCTGGATCAACCTTCGTCTCGAGAGAACTTAAGTTTTCATCAGAGGGATTTTTTTGATCTTAAGATCTAGGGTTTGAGATATGGAATCAAATCCCTGCATAAAATATGATGATAATAGATTAAGAAATTTATATTTCTAAAGAGTAGATCATATGATCTATATACATGTAAAGAAAAAGAGATTACAGATCACAAAAGTTGTGATCTTGATATTGTTAATGGCCAAAATAGCCATTAACAGAAGCTTAAGCCTCATGAAACAAAAGTTTCAGAAGAAAAGAGATTAATCTCTATGAAAAACCCTAAGCGGCTATGTGCCAGAGGCATATGCGCCAATGGGCATGCATTGCATAAAGATGCACCAATAATGGGCATGCGCCAATATAAGGGCCATGCGCCAATGAAGATATGTTCAGATAAAGATATGCGCCAATATGGGCATATGCGCTAATGTGGGCATATGCGTCAAAGAACAAAGTCAAAAGCATGCGCCACAGTCCAAATACGTTGATACTAACACACCAGAGACCTAAGAAACCATACCCATACGCCAATACCCTTGATACACGTGGCATGCGCCACAACCATAATGAGGCAATGATTCAATGATCTTACAGACCCATGTAGTATTGTCTGTGTGATACATGATATGTGCCAAAACTTCTGGGCGCTAATATATATGTTCCAGAAGCCTATTCTTAGTCCATATTGGCTAAGTGATATAAAGCTTAAGCTTTCATGATATTTCCTGAGCCCATATGCTCATATATTTTACATTGACCTTAATCTAAAACAGGATTAACGACCTTTAATATATTCTAAGTTGATCTTAGTCTCATATACGACTAATGGTCCTTAGATCAAAATACATACCCTGAACTGATGGAACTCATTTATATAAGAAATGCTACCTAGGTTCAACCTAAATATGAGATTTACGGATTTGGAATAATCCACGCCCTACGGACGACAACATATTATTCTCCGTATATAATCCAAGGGCAACTTTAAAATAAACATTATATAATGCGACATATAATGATTCATGGAGTAGAGAAAGCTGTTATCGCTTGGCGATAACGTAATTAACTATAGGGCTTGCACCTACAGAAAAAAGCATCCTCACAATAAAAAAACCCTTACATATGAGGGGGAATCTGATAAGTCTGCTTCAATGGTCACATCCTTCTAAATCTCCGATATACGGTGCCATAAATAACCTTAGTATCTTCGGAGAGATGGACATGTATGTTCCATATAGCATTCCCCCCAGACTTATGGCTTGGACGCGCTCCCCATGCCCTAATCCGGTTTTCGGTGGTGAATAGGTTCTAGCAATTCTGGTGGGACCTTTTTTCTCTTTCCACTCCATACTTTGTGTGTCGTGTTTTGCGAAACAATCGCGGTATGTTTCCCTTGGATATTTGGGTCACTAAAGCTGGTGCTTTGCTTCCGTGCAGATCTATGGCCTCATCCAACAAATCCAACCCCAATGCTAGCTCTAGCACCACTCTGGCTTGAGTGACTTTGCCAGGGCAGGCTATGGCCCCTGTGCTCAGCATTCCGATGGCCTAAGAGGCACAAAAACTTGATGGGCTCTTCTTTGGGACTATACTTCCACCTCCTTCTCTTGGCATCCCAGCGCTAAAGGAGGAGACGTCCAAGAAGTTAGTTTTTGATAAGCTGACAACTACCGCAGCCGGCTTCGATGATAAGCCTGCTTGATATGAAGGTTCGGTCTTCCAGAGGCTGAAGTCCAACTTTGCGGGTTCCTCTAAAAAGCCCATGATCCTGAAGAAGTCAGTCTTCAAATGGCTGGCATTCATGGCTCCGGATACGACTGGGACCCCGAATGATGATGCTCCGCCCAAGTAGTCTGTTTTCCATAAGCCGACACCTCAAACTGCTGATACTTCCATGCCTAGACGGTCAGTTTTCAAGCGACTGTCACCTTTTGAAACTTCATATGCACATAGGGGAAAGATAATCCGAAAGAACACATGGGGTAGATCCATGAGGTGCCCACAGCTGAAGAAGCGCCGGCCCTTGTTACTAGATGTGCCCGATGTTGACACTAGCGCCGAGTGAGGAAGGCTGAGGGCAGCTCCCCATCTGGGATGACTCCATCTGCTCCGATGACCCAAGCTTTTATTCCAACCAGGAAAATTTTTGAATCTCTGAAGGTGATTAAGAGCAATTCTCCCACCACCATACCGAAGAAGTCGCCACCTCCTGTAAAGATGCATGACGAGCCGAAGGCAGTATGTTCGGTCAAGCAGCTTTCCTCGACTATCCACAGAGTTTGGAAAGAGGTACAGAACTCTGTTATTGATAATAACTACTCTTGCCAACCGAAGAACCTCAAAGGTCGACAAGATGACGATAGATCCCCTCCTAAATATATGGAGGCGCATTCTCAGAAGGTTCATGCTATGATGGTTCCTTCAAACACGGCTTCTTATAAAAGAGGGAGGCCTGATAAAGTCCCAGTGCCCGAGGCAAACTCCAAAGGCCCACACTCCAAACGCCCCAAGTCTGGGGGCATAGTAGTTCATGTTAGTTATATGTATGCCCTAGAGGCCATTACTGTAATGTGATGTATATTGTAGTGGATACTTGGACATATATAAGGAGGACTTTCTTGCTCGACATGATAGTATACTATCTGGTTGCTTTTTATCTTAACATGTACACTTATCGGCTCTCTCTCTCACATGTTGATAAAGCCCTTAGGATGTATACTTGACTACCAGGACTATGATGTAGATCATACTAGTGGGGCTATGGGTAGTCTACAAGTACACCCTATAATTGTTCCTAGTCGTGGGAGTATCGAGACATGGCATCGATACTCCAGAGTAGACTAGCGTATACGCTTCTCGACCCATATAATGGGCGATGGATGATCCCATATCCATTGGTGTTTGACATCAGAGAAGGTATACGGGTGCTCAGTGGAGACTGGGTACACTAGAAGGACTTGCCGAGAACTCCTAGATGGTATTATACCTATCGTCGGATAGCAGTTTTCCGGTGAAACTGGTACATGTTAGTCTGTAGACCCGAGATCATCATAAAGTCTTGTGTGATTCCCACTGTACTTTGATTTCCACCATACCACGGTCAAGAGATCGTGCAAAAAGGTGGTTTTTGGGTACAGTCCCGAGTCACATGGAGGCAATAAGCGATCGGAGGGGTTTCGTCTCTCCCGGTATTGGGAGTTGATGTTGCGCTATGCTCGATTGGCCATAATAGGAAATCCCTGGCCAGGGTTGCTGAGATCTACTGGTAAGTGTTATCAGTAGTTTCTCGAACCGTTATGGACCTTGCATCAGCATGACTTATCAGGCTATTGAGGTCTGACGTAATACCACCCCCAGGCTATGATATGCGACATATCAGACGAAGAGACCGGACTGTACGGTAGTGTTACTGATTGGATTCGCAGGAGTACGAGAAGGCTTTCTTGTTGATCTTATGATCGCTCAATACCCGGGTGGCCATTATGTTTAGTAGACCGCTTGCAGCTTGTGGGTGTTTGATATGATCATCACCTACTGCCGGCGTATTGACGAGTCTTTAGAGTCCTACACAGAGTTTTCCTGGTTCATGCGAAACGGAGTAGGAGCACATATGTGATATGTGCGGGACCGAGATTAATGCGAGTATGTGATACCGTATTCTATTCTCGCGATATATGACATTCGTCGGTTATATGTGATATAGCCAAGTTATCGGATCAAGTGTTGATTCGATAAGTTGTTACTGTTGATATTAGTCGGTTATATGAGACATAGACGGATTATTAAATCAAGTGTTGATTTAATAATTTAATGTATGATTATATATTTGATATATTACATTACATTAACTAATATTAGCTCACTTTAGTATTCATTTTTCTCACTTATGATACATTGATATATATGTGATATATGTTAAATATATTGTTTTCTTTTTGCACACAAAATATATATGTGATATATATTATTGTGTCATGCTAGGTTACACATGCAACATGTAAGTATGAGACTCACACCATGCTAGGTTAAAATTAGGGTTTTATTTGTTTTAAGCAAATTCAAACATTTGGAATTAGTCATGGTTAAAAGCTTGTAGAAGCTTTTAGGTTTTATTGACTTAGTCCACTTGTTTGTCCGGCTTAAGATATTTTTTACCTAACCCCTTAACTCATAGCTATGGTTTAGTCTCTACAATGGTTAGTATATGACATACACTCACCATGGTTGCATTTCTAACCTGATGAGTTCATTCATCTCTTCATCATTTCTTCTTCCTAAAGAGAAAAAGCTTGCTAGTTTTTTCTAAGTGATGAAACCTTGTGAGAAAAATAAAACTAAAGAGAGCCCACTTACTATTTCATCATCCTCTACTATTAGTCATTTAGTTTAGGGTGTTTGCTTCACTAATTTCACACATTAGTGAAGAGGTAGCATGAGCTCGAGTCTCCTCGACGTAGATCATCTTCGGCTTCGAAGACATTGAGAAAGTTTGTTCGTTTCTTCAAGTGAACCCTCTCTAGAGTCCGGGAGTTCACCATTCGCAGCGAAAGGACTATGACATGGAGCTTTAGAAGTGAAGGACCGGTCTACAAAGGTTGTATTCCCTCATTCACTTAGATGTAATGTGTTTACATTTAGTATCGCCGGATTTTCTAGTAGCGATTCTAGGGTTAGGGTTAGCTAATACAGCAATTTTTTAAAAATGGCATGGGCGATACCTCCCGAAAACTATGATAGACAACCCTGCAGTGGTATCAGAGTCATGCTAGAAAATTAGATGATATTTGCTAGGATTACGGAACCGAAACTACTCTGAAACACCCGATACGAAAACTTGGTTTCTGTCAAATTTAAAAGGTCTTCAAAATTTTTTTTAAACAATTGCAGAATGTTGTATGAGATATGACATGAACACCATAAAAATTTGAAGGCGTTTTGTGCAAATTGGGACGGCCACATAGGGATAAAATCCGGCCTCCTCAGATCAAAATTGGATTTTTGGCTTCAAATTTTCAGGGTGTTCCAGTCTCTGGGTTTTAGGCTTTCAGGTGTTGTTTGTTTTTGCTAAATTTTCATGTGATGTTAACTTTCTGTAAAAGCAACCCGGAGTGTTTCATAATCATAATTCTAACATGTATTCCGGTTATTTAGATGATATTAAAAAGTTTGAACGGATATCAATAGCCTAATTTTTCCCTCGCTGGAAATTTTTCAAGAGTTGGATTTTTTCCGAATTTAAAATTTTCAGAAAATCTTACAAGCGATTCTGTGGACCCTCTAGAAGAACGAAACCTTAACTCGATTCT
Source organism: Agapanthus africanus (assembly GCA_030015575.1). Classification (NCBI taxonomy): domain Eukaryota; kingdom Viridiplantae; phylum Streptophyta; class Magnoliopsida; order Asparagales; family Amaryllidaceae; genus Agapanthus; species Agapanthus africanus. The sequence goes on from CM057350.1 coordinate 153,635,400, forward strand.
GTGACCGTCAAAACCACTACTAAACCCTAGGGTTTGTGGTAGTTTAGCGTTGCCACATGTGAGGTATTGGTTGGCCATTCTACGGCTCGTTCATAGGAGCTGTGGCATATTCTGGGTACTTTTTGAACTCCGCTCAAGTGTTGAGTTTGTTGGGAAATTTTGGGTGCTTTCTTATTCGATCGAAAAGTTTAACTCCGTCTAGCTATCTGTGATTGTGATACAATATTTGGAATCCATATAATTAGTTATGAGATAACTAGTTTGAATTTTATAAATCTAGCAAGTTAGTCTCATTTGATCGGTTGCCACGGGATTTTGATGTTGATCAAAAGTCCGTCGCAATTATGTAATGTACGCGGATGCTCGCTGGGTAATCTAACTAGATAGCCATGCCCCATAGCCCCGACCAAGTGACTGTAGGAGAACCCCGTCTCCAAAAGCATCCGTTCGGGTACTCGCGACCACGGTGTTCCGCCTTAATGCACTTCGTCGACGGCATCGGGGGGTGCGGCCGTCTACTAAAGTTTCTGACGAGCATTCGATCAGTTTATCGGGAAACTTGTTGAATTACCCGACAGGTTATTGGAAAGTGTTTTCAATATCGAGACTAAAATGCGGGGTTTATAATTGTTAGGCATGAGATGTCTAAGGAATTCATTTGGTTAGGCATGAAATCCAATATATGTGATATATTGGGTTTATGATGTCTAAGGTGGTTGCGGATTCCAACTGTTGTAGTTTTTCACTTTCTTTTCTGCGACCGTAAGTGTAATATGTGGTGTATCGCCGGTTTCGGTGCTATATGTCAACGACAACTGGGATACGCATATTTACTTACGTTGATGACATGTGATGTTATGTGTTGCTGTGATATGTTATATTGGATCGTCGTGTTATGAATAGACGGGTTTTTTTATATGAGATGAGAGTTTTTCATTTTCATTCATGTAAAAGCTTGTATGTAATATTCTTTTATTGGGGCACTTCCGGGTTAAGGATGATGTCACCATTGATGTATATTATTTACTTTTCCCCATTAGGATAGACCCAAGGTGGGGAGCACAAGCAACCGGGTTCTAGAGTCCAGTGGGAGACCATCTTGAGGAGTCGAGACCGGGTCTCCTAACTCTAGAATTGGTAGGGTTTCTTGCCACTCTTATAGGGGTCTAGGGATGTGGGTTTGGCTATTCATCGCGGCCGCGGAATCCGTGTTTTATACTGGCTTAATTTAAAACACGGAAATCCTAGTATATTCAATATTTCATATGTTATCTTCTGCTGCTCTGTGATGTGATCATTGTAATATGTTCGGACAAATGCTTATATTATATATATGAGATATATATTATACATTACTGCTTTCGTTTCTTCTGTGATGCTTGGGAAGCATAAAAAATGGGACTTCATTAATGAGATTAATGAAATAAAAGAAACCTAAAAGATGTTGTAGAAACTTGTTTTAAAAATTGGCAGCTCTAGTTCTTGCTTTGCATAGCGGTATTCCTTGTAGAATATCCAGCACCTTATTCGATAAGGAAAGAGCTGAGATTTCTTCACCGGGAGTGACATCTTTAGCGAAACTAGCAGATGCTACAAACTCGGATTGTCTTTTGATTGCTTTTATATTTTTTGCTTTGCATAGTGGTATTTGTGAAATATCTTGCATCTCATTCGACGAGGAAAGAGCCGAGATCTCTTCACCGGGAGTGACCACTTTAGAGAAACTAGTAAAAGCCTAAAAAACACTCATTTTATAAATCACTCGATTATATAATGATATCAAGTTCATTACGCAAAAGGTTTTCTTAAGAACCTGTCATATCTCTCCGTCATTTCAGATAAGTATTACTTAGTATTCGTGCTACGTTTGTTGACTTTGTTAAGGCGTAGTGTGCGGTAGCTGATTAGTGCTTATCTGCTTAAGCATATGATGCGATTGGATTATGGTAGTCGTACGACTTTGTTGACTATGTTAAGGGTCGTGCGGGTGGGTTTAATTCAATCAGGAAATGACGGGTTGAACTTGGCTAGCGCTTATGATTTGTTGACCTTGTTAAGGTCATAACTTGTTAGGGGCAAAATATTATCAGGAATTTCAAGTGTTGAAATTTGCAATGAGATTGCATACCTTCTATGAGATAGTTGGATCCTGATACCTACTGCGAGTAAGAGTTACTCCTGGGAGAGTTTTACACATTACAATTAGCCGATCAAGTAGGTGTCTAGAAAGGTGTTAATAGGATTACGCCCCTGGGAAAACGAGATTTATTTTAATTAGGTCCGTTCGAAAGCACGGGAAACCTCCCTCAAAGTACCGACACTGGCCTGGCCGAAAGATTGGCGAACTTGTAGGGTGTAATTAATCCCGGCTAGTCTTACCTTTTAGGGTTTGAAGGTAGATTTGACTAAAACAGTGGGAGCCATCCTGATTAGATAAAATAATAACCAATCTAATCTTGCAAGAGCGCACTCAGAGTGTTTTCTTATCTCTCTCTCCTGGTAGCGACCATGTTATGCCTTAATCAAGATAATAATATGGATGCATTGACCGAACCTGCTTATTATACTGAGCTAGGGAACTTTGGTTCCGCTCTATCTTATAACTGTTATAAGTACGAGCAGGAAATAGGGGAATATACGAATTCCCATACCACCCAATCGAAGAATGTACATTTTGATGCATATTTTTCAGGTGTGTTCATTACCGAGAACTGTTTCTCAGTATCCTTTATGTTCTAGGTATGTGATACCGGATCTGGATCCCGCATATGTAATATGTTACATGGGCTACAGATAGGTAGAGAACTGAGAATGGGTGATATGTCTCTAAGTGTTAGAGAATGGTGCAATTGTTGCAGCCAAGTCTGTTGGCAGATATTACCTTGTATTAAATACATTGATTCTGAACGAATGTTATTAGATACCGAACTTGATATACAACATTACATCATTTTCTTTATTCAGTTAAAGAAGGATATAATTCTGTATTAGAGAATAATGTTGTGAATATTTTCCTGAATCAAGAGTTGATTCGATCATGCACATTATGTAATAACATATACGTTATAAATCAAACCACAGTTCAAAGTATCTAGAACACACACAAGTGGAGTAGTTCAGAAATGAACGGATCCTTCTTGTGGTATTATAGACTAGGTCATATCAAAGTGACACGAGCAGCTAAGTTACATAAGGAAGAATATGAGAATCTGTTCGAATTTTCATCTTATGATACTTTCCAGTCTTGTCTCAAAGGTAAAATGACCTATACTCCGTTTACTGGAAACAGAGAAAGAGTTAGTGAACTCTTGGGACAGATACATGATGATGTATACGGTCCTATGTCTACAAATGCCAGGGTTGGTTCTTTGTACTTCATTACATTCATCGACTATCTCTCAGGATTCCGACATGTGTTCCTATTGAAACACGAGTCTGAAACTTTTGAGAAATTCAAGGAATATAAGCTTAAAGTTAAGAACCAGACGGGTAGACGTATTAAGTCCTTCGATGTGATCGAGGAGGTGAATACTTGCGCATAGAATTCCTGGGGTTTCTAAAAGGAGAATGTGATTCTCTCTCAGCTTACTCCTTCGTATACACCACAACACAATAGTGTATCGGGGTGGAGGTATCGCACCCTATGAGATATGGCGCGCTCTATGATAAGTATTGCTGAGTTACCTGTTTCCTTATGGTGTTATGCACTTGAGAAGCTATATACCTATTGAATGGGGTTCCATCTAAATCAGGGCCTACCACTACATATGAGATATAGAATGGGAAGAGACTATGTCTTAAACGAGTTAAGATATGGGGTTGTCCGGCTTATGTTGAAAGACAGAATCCGGACAAGCTCGAGGCTAGGTGTATAAGTTTGTTAGGATATCCCAAAAATTTGTAAGGGAATATCTTCTACCACTCTGAGGAGCAAAATGTGTTTTGTTTCTCAGCATGCCACCTTTTTGAGAAAAGGTATTTCTTGTGAAGAATTTGTGGTCATGAGATAGAACTGGAAGGTGTTCCAGCTAGACAAACTAACAGCTGATGATTTGTTAAAACTAAAAGATTTAATAGTCTCCAACGAACCTCAGCCTCTCCGCGAATCTGGTAGGGTTCCTCATCCACTTGAGAGATTCTACGGTCTTCTCAGTGACAGTCGGAGCAAGGATTGCATCATGGTTGATAATGGCCCAACTAGGTTCAGGCAGACCATCACGAGTGGCGACACTCTGAAAAGGCTGGATGCTATACGATCAAAGATGGAATCCATGTACACCAACAAAGTATGACTTTGCATGTTGCACCTGAAGAGGTAAAACCCATTGGGAGCAAATGGATATTGAGAAGATTCTTGGTGTAAATGGAAAAGGTAAGACTTTCAAAGCTATGCTTAAGTCCATTAGGATCAATGCAAGCATCATGGAGTTGAAACATCTGTTTTGATGTGACAGTCAAAGAGTTTGACTTCATCAAAATGGTAGACGAACCTTGTATATACAAGAAGGTTGTAGAGAGTGAGGTTGTCTTCCATGTATTGTATGTAGATGACATACTCTTGATAGGAAATGGTTTTCTATCCTACACTCGGTCAAGCTCCTCTTATCACGAGGATTCTTAATAGAAGATCTGGATGATACCTACTACATCTTCTGAATTACGATCTATAGTGATAGATCTAAGTGGATGTTGGGAGTGTCCCAATTCCAGGTACATTAACACCATGCTAAAGGGATTTAGTATGGAAGATTCTAAGCATGGTGGTTCGCCCACTTACTGTGGAATCACTCTCTCCAAAAAGATGTCTTCCAAGACTGATTTGGAGAGAGCTCGTATGCAAGGGATAACCTATGCTTCGGCAGTAGGCTCTATCAGAGTATGCGATGCTATGTACCAGACTAGATGTAGATGAATCACTATGAGTAGTGATCAGGAATCAATCGGATCTTAGGAGAATCACTGGATAGCTGTGGAGGACATTCTTAAGTACTTGAGAAGCACTGAAAGAATGTTCTTGGTTCGAGCTTCCAGAGTGATAAGGTCGATTGAAAGTTAGTCACAGACATTGTCTTTACCCTCAGTAGAGAGACGGTATGTTGGAAGAGTTCCAAGCTAGATACCATGACATACTAGACGATAAAGGCTGAATACATTGCTACCAATGATGCTGCCAAAGTGGCTGTCTGGGAATTTCTTGTTCATGAGATGAACAAGGTTCCTACCATCGAGCGACCAATAATTGTTATTATGACAACAATGAAGTTGTGGTTTTGGCCTAGGAACATCCGTCCCATCAGCGTTCCAGACATATTCTGAGGCAAGTATCACCTGATCAGGGAGATAGTTGATCTCCAAGGGATCGAGGTTAGGAGAGTAGATTTAGAGGTTAACATGGCGGATCCACTCACCAAGGCTTGCTTCCCCGAATACTATTTGAGATATTTTGGGATGGTTGAGTATGGGATACTACAACCACTGCTAAATTGTTGGGTATTGGATACTACAACAGATGGCCTTAGTGCAAGTGAGAGATTGTTAGTTATATGTATGCCCTAGAGGCCATTACTGTAATGTGATGTATATTATAGTGGATGCTTGGAAATATATAGGGAGGACTTTCTTGCTCGACATGATAGTATACTATCTGGTTGCTCTTTATCTTAACATGTACACTTATTGTCTCTCTCTCACATATTGATAAAGCCCTTTAGATGTGTACTTGACTACCAGGACTATGATGTAGATCATACTAGTGGGGCCAAGGGTAGTCCACAAGTACACCCTATAATTGTTCCTAGTCGTGGGAGTATCAAGACAGGGCATCAATACTCCAGAGTAGACTAGCGTATACGCTTCTCGACCCATGTGATGGGCGATGGATGATCCCATATCCATTGGTGTTTGACATCAGAGAAGCTATTGGGTGCTCAGTAGAGACTGGGTACACTGGACGGACTCGCCGAGAACTCCTAGATGGTATTATACCTATCGTCGGATAGCAGTTCTCCGTTGACACTGATACATGTTAGTCTGTAGACCTGAGATCGTCATAGAGTCTTGTGTGATTCCCACTCTGCTTTGATTTCCACCATACCACGGTCAGGAGATCGTGCAAAAGGTGTTTTTTGGGTACAGTCCCGAGTCACATGGAGGCAATTAGCGATATGAGGGGTTTTTTCTCTCCCGATATTGGGAGTTGATGTTGCGCTATGCTCGATTGGCCATAACAGGAAATCCCTGGCCAGGGTTGCTGAGATCTACTCGTAAGTGTTATTAGTAGTTTCTCGAACCGTTATGGACCTTGCATCAGCATAACTTATCAGGCTATTAGGGTCTGACATTATACCATCCCCAGGTTATGATATGCGACATATCAGACGAAGAGACTGGACTGTACGGTAGTGTTACTGATTGGATTCGCAGGAGTACGGCAGGCTTGCTTGTTGATCTTCTGATCGCTCAATACCCGGGTGGCCGTTACGTTTAGCATACCGCTTGCGGCTTATGGGTGTTTGATATGATCATCTTCTACTGCCGGCGTATTGACGAGTCTTTAGAGTCCTATACAGAGCTTTCCTGGTTCATGCGAAATGGGGTAGGAGCACATATGTGATATGTGCTGGACTGAGATTAATGCGAGTATGTGATACCGCATTCTATTCTCGCGATATGTGACATTCGTCGGTTATATGTGATATAGCCAAGTTATCGGATCAAGTGTTGATTCGATAAGTTGTTACTGTTGATATTAGTCGGTTATATGAGACATAGCCAGATTATTAAATCAAGTATTGATTTAATAATTTAATGTATGATTATATATTTGATATATTATATTACATTAACTAATATTAGCTCACTTTAGTATTCATTTTTCTCACTTATGATATATTGATATATATGTGATAAATGTTAAATGTATTATTTTCTTTTTGCACACAAAATATATATATGATATTGTTGTGTCATGCTAGGTTACACATGCAATATGTAAGTATGAGACTCACACCATGCTAGGTTAAAGTTAGGGTTTTATTTGTTTTAAGCAAATTCAAACATTTGGAATTAGTCATGGTTAAAAGCTTGTAGAAGCTTTTAGGTTTCATTGACTTAGTCCACTTGTTTGTCTAGCTTAAGATATTTTTTAACCCAACCCCTTAACTCATAGCTATGGTTTAGTCTGTACAATGGTTAGTGCATGACATACACTCACCATGGTTGCATTTCTAACCTCATGAGTTCATTCATCTCTTCATAACTTCTTCTTCTTCCTAAAAAGAAAAAACTTGCTAGTTTTTTCTAAGTGATGAAAACTTGTGAGAATAATAAAACTAAAGAGAGCCCACTTCCTACTTCATCATTCTCTACTATTAGCCATTTAGTTTAGGGTGTTTGCTTCACTAATTTCACACATTAGTGAAGAGGTAGCATGAGCTCGAGTCTCTTCGACGTAGATCATCTTCGGCTTCGAAGATATTGAGCAAGCTTGTTCTTTTCTTCAAGTGAACCCTTTCTAGAGTCCGGGAGTTCACCATTCGCAGCGAAGGGACTACGACATGGAGCTTTAGAAGTGAAGGACCGGTCTACAAAGGTTGTATTCCCTCATTCACTTAGATGTAATGTGTTTACATTTAGTATCATCAGATTTTCTAGTAGCGATTCTAAGGTTAGGGTTAGCTAATACGAAAATTTTTAAAAAATGGCATGGCGATGCCTCCAGAAAACTTTCTGCCATGCTAGAAAACCCTGCAGTTCATATAGTATATATGCTGAACTCCAAGGATGATAGTCGTATTAGATATGTATGCCCTAGAGGCTTTTATTGTATAGGAAGCTAGGGGTATGTATGTACAAGACAATCTTGCTCGATATGATAATATGCTAATTTGTTTTCCTTTATCTTAATATTTGTATATGTTTTACTTGTTATTTCATATCGCTTATACATGTTGATAAAGCCGTAGGATCCTTACTTGACTACCAGCATTGTGATGGCAATCATACTTGTGGGAGTTGGGTAGTCGATAAGCACATCCTTAAATGTCCTTGGTCATGGGAGTATCGAGAATGGGCATCGATACTCCAGAATAGACTAATGTATACATTTCTAGACCCTGACAAGAGGCGGTGGTTAGTCCCGCAACCATTGGTGTGTTTCACTTAAGATTGTATACAGGTGCTCACTAGGGGTGAGTACACTGGACGGACTCGCTAAGAACTAGCTAGATGGTATTATATCTATCCTTAGATAGCAGTTCTCTGGTGAAATGAGTAAGATAGTCTGTCGACCTGAGATCGTCATTTGTCTCGTGTGAGTTCCCACTGTACTTTGATTACTACCCTACCACGGCTCTACTGAGTCGTGCAAACATGATTTAGTTGGGTACAATCCCGAGCCACATGGAGGCAGTGAGCGATTGTTGGGGATTCGTCTCTCCTGGTATAGGGAGTCGATGTCGCGTTGTGTTCGGTTGGCTAACACCATAAGTCCTTGGCCAGTGTTGTTGAGAATTACTGATAATTAGATCAGTAGATTCTTGGATGGTCTTGAACCATATCAACACGACTTTTCAGGTTATTAGGGGTCTGACGTTTTCCACGCCCTAGACCCGGCATGCGATACTCTTAGACAAACACACTGGACTGCATGGAGATTGTCACAGACAAGCTCAGTAGGGGTTCAGATGAGTTTGCTCGTCGGCCTTCTTTTTGACAAGTATCTGGATAGCCGTTACGTACAGCTAGTGCTACTCATGTGCTTGTGGTTAAACCCCACAGCCAGCGTACTGTCGAGTCTTTAGAGTCCCAAACAGAGAATTTCCCTGGTTCAGGCGAAACGATGTAGAGACCGTATGGTTTTACATGCAGGGTTCCGATCATATACGTATATTAGCTATACAGATTTATGTTTGGACGGTTAATACTAGTGGGCTTAGGATTAAGCCACATTATTGAATCAAGTATTAATTTAATAATGATCTATTATTATATTATTGGATTATTTTATCTCCTAGTATTCGTATTTTTTTGTAGTACGAATACGGGTATGTATATACGGTGTATGTATTCCTGTATTTATACTAGAATGCTTCTACAAGGGGACACCTCATTTTGTGTTATTCTATTTATTGTAAATAGATAATGAGATGGAGGGGTGATGTGTTTTTAAGTATGGTGAGAAGCTTGGCTAATTATTTTCTTTATTTATTTGTGAATACTATTCAAGCATGACTAATATTTTTATTGTAAAAGAAATGGTTGATAGTTTTAGTGTTAGCCATTCTTCACATGATTATCACTTAGCCATTATCTCTCCTCCTTGAGCTCTTCTTCTTTCTCAAACCCTAACCCTCTTATGAGTTGAGAAACATGGGGTATTTGAGATAAACAAATCCTATAAACATCATCTACATCTTCTAAACTACCTAAATTAGCAAACTAGGTATTTTAGTTACCTCATTTTTGAGGTTGAAGCTTGAATCAAAAACTCTAGGGTGGATCGTCTTCGACGCGAGGAGATCGACAGCTAAGCTTGATCCTGAAAGACGAGAAGCTTAAGAAGAGGATTAAGAAGACCCGAAGGACTTGATTACATAAGTATAATCTCTTTCATAGTTAATTAGAACCTATCTAGTTTTCGCTATCTAGGGCCTATGGTTGTTCTTGGGGTTTTAGTCGGTGTTGTATGCCTAAAACTTGATTTTTTTAAAATTCTGCCTCTCTAAAAACCCAGTAGAGTGTGTGACATCGACTTATATGGTATCATAGCCACTCTATAAGACTTAGATAGCTCGTAGCGATGTTAGAATTCCGGCATTTTTGTCGTGCACGAACTGCCGACAAAAACAGTCCCAAAAATTGAAGTTTTAACTTGTTTGCACACCCCGTAAGCTCATGGTTTGAACTGAGAAGCCACAGGGTGATGCTAAGGTACCCCAAGGAAACCTCGTGGGGGACCTAAGGTTAGGCCCACCCCCCAAGGCCACCATAAGGTGTCCTTAGGGGGTGGGGACCTGAGAGCACCCCATAAGGGTGCTCTCGGGTCTTCCCCCCTCTTGGGGCTACCTCGTGGTGGCCCCCGGGGGTGGGTACCCCCCTTAGGCTCCTAATTTGTTAGTTAATTTTGTACTCTTTGCCTCCATGAATATTCGGGCGGGTTTCGAGTTCAATTCGACTCCCAGATTGGATTAAAGTGAAAGTTTTTAATACTTCTGTGGATAGGATTTTCAAGTGTTGGAAAATTGGAAGTATTTGCTAATTGTGCACGGAATTTCAATGTCGTAGTTTTCTTTACATGCTTTTGTGATGCATATATATGTTTTTAAACGTCTTCTAATCGCTATACGTTGATTAGAAGGGGTTGCACATATCTTGTGATATTCTTTATTGGTAATGGTTTGATGGATCGTCGTGTGAATAGCCCCGTATAAATTTAGATGTGAGATGCAAGTGGATTATGTAATTCAAGTAATAATTGATGTATATTCTTTTATTGGGGCACATCCGGATTGAGGATGTAGTCACCGGCTGTATATTATTTTTCATTTCCGCATCTAGGATTGACCCACGGAGGAGTGCACAAATTACCGGGTTCTAGAATTCAGTGGGTGTCCATCTCGAGGAGTCGAGACCCGGATCACGCAATTCTAGGATTGGCAGGTAGGTTGCCGCACTGTAGGGTTCTAGGATAATTCACACTCATCTATTCACACGACCGTGGAGGATTGTATTTCATATGTGGCTCAATGAAATGCATATATTCCTAGTTGATCTATGTTTCCATTCTCTGTGATGTTGATATCTGCCTTGTAGGGTGTTTTTCGTCACCCCATTGAGATGTGAATGCGCGCTTGTCAGGCATGTACATATTCCCCCTGCCTGGGGCAGGCCGGGGTTTATTGATTGTGGGGATCCGAATCTCCGGCAGCTACGGACTAAGCCGTCGTTAATTAACCCTCGCTTTGAAGCGAGGGAACCTCCGGTTGACGGATCAAACTGGTCATGCGAACTCAATATGCCGTGTGCATGTGTTATGTTTTGAGGGGTCTTGGGTATATCAGGAGCCTCACAGGGTTTATGGGGGTCCCACTATCCGGATAGTGGGCTGGGGTCAAGGGGGATAACAGCCCTCCTATGGGGTGTGGGGCAACGCCCCGTTAGAAATTTTTTCTAACGGGGGAAAGTGTTGTGGAGTGTATATATAAAAAATGGAAATAGCGTCCAAAGGACGCGTGTGCGCCGGCGCCTCACATGCCCGGCGTGTGGGCGCCGTGCGCCCGCTCCAGCGCCTCGTGCGTGCACTTCGTGCGGTACCTCACGTGCCCGGCGTGCATGACCGGCATATGGGTGCCTCACGTGCCCGTCGCACGGGTCCTGCGCGCCTCACGTGCCCGGCGTGCCTCATGTTCCCGACAAGCGGGCGCTGGGTGCCAACGGGAAAAAGGGGCTTAGCACCTATACTGGGAGTTGTACTACCAATTGACTTTTGGAGTTAAACTTTTAAAAAAGGACAAAGAGGCTTAGCTCTTGCACTGGGAGTTGTACTCCCAATTGACTAAACTCCTAAAAAGAAAGACTTTTTTCTGGAGTTAAACTCCCAAGAGATTTTCGAAGATGATGAAAGGGGATGCCTTTCTTCTCCCTTGAGCCCTAGATCTTCTCTTGAGCCTAGGATCTTCCCAAAGTGGGGGTTTTTGGAGATGGGTCACCTTCTTCTTCCTCTCTGTTGGCTGGATCTTGGAGAAAAAGGGGGTGAGACTTAAAAATCTCCCCTTTTAGAAATTTGATGGGAGATCCAAGCTCTCCTTCATGGGTTTTATGGTGAAAAAATGTTTCTTTTAGAAAAAAAAAGAGTTAAACTCTTGATTTAATTTTAAAAAAAGAAGAAGGTTTAGAACCTTGAGGAAGGAGAAGGAGGCACAAAAAACCTAGGTTTTTTAGGGGAATCAATTATTCTTTTTTTTATTTCATCATCATGTTGCCTTATATAGGTTTACAAGTTTACACTTAGCTTTTTGGGCTTTACAAAATGGCATTTTTCCCATCTCATACCTTATGTGCTTATTGATTTTGCACATGAGCTATGGGCTTTACAAAAATTTGGTTTTATGCCCATTTTTCTTATATTTATTCATAAAAAATACATCAAAATTATTTATTACATAATTTTTATGTTGGCATGTGAGAGGCCGGCCGTGGGGCTCGACTTGGGCATGTGCCTACTTGACCTGGGCTTGGGCTTGTTCACTTAGGGTTGACTTTGACTTAGTCAACCGGGGTGTAATTTTTGACCCCAACAAAGTGCCCCCATCAATAAATGCACACCGCGTATATGAGTTGTGTGCATGAAATTGATGGATCTTGTTCCCCAGAAATTGACTTTGAGGTGGAGCGTCATTCCAGGGGTGGAGCATCTTTCCGGGAGTATGATTCCGAGAGTCGGAGCGTAATTCCGGGGGTCGGAGTATCATTCCGATGTGCGGAGCATAATTCCATGGTCGGAGTATCATTCCGAAGAGCAGAGCATAACTCCAGGGGGAGGATATATTCTGAGAAGAAGCATAGTTTCGACGCAGGGTTCCGGGGCGAAGCATGATTTCAACATGGGACAGGTGTATCCTGAGACGAAGCTTAATTCCAGTACATGGCAGACATTCCGAATGAAACATAGTCCTGATGCAGAGGTTGATTCCGAGTCAAAGCATAATTCCGATAGGGAAGGTAGATACTTCAGGGCGAAGCATAATTCTGACATAGGGCACATTCCGAGACGAAACATGATTCCGATGCAGAGGTTGGTATTTTGAACGAAATATAGTTCCGATGTAGAGCTTGATTCCCAAGTGAAGCATAATTCTGATAGGGAAGGTGGATACTCCGAGGCGAAGCATAATTTCGACACGGGGTACATTCTGAGACGAAGCATGATTCCGACACAGAGATTGTTGGTTGACTTGATTCCGAGACGGAGCATAATTCCGATACGAAGGTTGGTTGACTTGATTCCGAGGCAGAGCATAATTTCGATAGGGAGGTCATTGGTTGAGTTGATTAGGCAAGGCATGTAAGTCCACGTTGCGACCCCCGGTTCTTACGGGGAGGCGGAAACGGTATAAAAATCAAATTATTAGCGCAAGGGGCAACATGGACTAAGCAAAGTCGGGATCTTTGACTAAACTAAAACTAGCATACTTAGCTAAAGAGAGTTAGCTACTCGGATGGAGATGGTTATACCTAAACTTGTCTTGAACTCCTTCGTCTTCAAAGCTCCGATGGTGGTCCGATGGCTTCTTCTCGTCGTCTCCGTACGCCGAAGATAGATCCACCTGAAAGCTCCAACCTTTAGCTCCTTCTTCGTTCTTTGAAGAAACTAGTTCACTTGGTTTGCTAAACCTAGTGAACTAGAATGAGTAGAGAAGATTTAGAATGGGATTTTATCTATGGTTCTTGATTCTCAACTCATGAGACAAGAGAACCATAGATCAAGAGAGGGAGCAAGAGGTTGAGGGTGAGAGCAAGAGGAGAGCTCAAGAACAAGAGAGAGAATGAGCAAGAAAGAATGAGGCTCTCTTTTGTCTCTCACCCTCTCATAATCCAATGTAATCATAACTCATCATATCAATAAAAGTCTTATGTGATGGTTGAAGCAACCATAACCTTATCATGTCATGCACTCATTTTACTCAAATGAACAAGCAAGTAAAAAGTCTTTGGCATGAAATGATAACCATGGTTATCATGACGGTCAACTAGTCAAGCCTAGTCAACCGGTCAACAAAGTCAACAAGTCAACAAAAGTCAACAAGTCAACAAAGTCAACAAAAGTCAACAACCAAGTCACCATAATACTTAATTAATATAATAGTTAATCGCATATCATATTCTCATTAGGGTTGAGCAAAAAGTCAAAAAGTCAACGGTCAACTGTCAACAACCCTAATGAGAATCCGCTGTCTGTGCCTCCCTGTCAACTGTGCATACACACCCGCATCCGCGTTCCGAGGAACACGAATGCAAACTGGATAAATCCAATCCCATAAGATACACTAGGATCTGGCTTAAACCAAAGCCCGCTAGTGTAAACTGTCCGGACACTGTACGTGCACAAGTGCACGGATGTGACCGAACCCTGTCGCAAAACCATGCGACCTGTCGCAATACCATGCGACCTCTACTCTTTTGCCTAAAGGCAAAAAGCTTTCTGTGTGGGACTCTAAAGACTCGACACTACGCTGGCAGTGGGTTTAACCACAGACCGCAAGCGGCACTAGCTGTGCGTAACGGTCCCCAGGTAATGCCGACAAGAAGACCGACGAGGCGAAACCCATCTGAACTCCTACTGAGCCTGAGTGTGACATTCTCCGTACAGTCCGGTCTGTTCGTCTGATACATCGCATGGCGGGCCTAGGGGGCGGTAAACGTCAGTCCCCCAATAGCGGTACAAGTCGTGCCGGAGCGAAGCCCAAAACACCCTGAGATAACACTGGAAACCTACCAGTATATCTCGTTTGCCCTGGCCAGGGACTACTCGTGTAATGGCTCTCCTAGACACAGCGCGATGTCAACCCCCAATACCGGGAGAGACGAATCCTGTCTAACCGTCACTGCCTCCAAGTGCTTCGGGACTGCACCCAACCACCACCTGTTTGCACGACTCCTTTGAGCCGTGGTAGGGTAGTGATCAAAGTACAGTGGGAACACACCCGAGGCGAAGTGACAGTGTCAAGTCAGCGGACTAAGCTGTACTCATGTCACCAGGGAACTGATAACTGACGATAGGTATAATACCAACTAGTCAGTTCCCGACGAGTCCTGTCCAGTGTACCCGTAACCTAACGAGCACCCGCATACTATCTCAAGTACGACGTACTGACGGCTGTGGGACAGACCGTCTCCCACACTGGGATGAGAAGCGCATGCGCTGGTCTACTCCGGAGTATCGATGCCCTGTCTCGATAGTCCTGCGACCAGGGACCTGCATAAGGATGTGCTTATAGATTACCCAGCCCCACTAGTGTGACGGCCATCACATCGCTGGTAATCAAGCAAAGATCCTAAGGGCTCCACTAATGTGTATAGGTGATATACTAAAATAAACACATGTACACATTGAAGTAGAAACAAACCAAGTAGCATACTACTATTTTGAGCAAGATTGTCAATACAAGGTGAATATCCCAAGCTTCCATTAAGTAATATACATACTAGTATGATACAGTAATGGCCTCTAGGGCATATACACTAACAATCTCCCACTTGCACTAAGGCCATGTACTGGCGTATCGAAGACCTATCATCTCGATCAGCCGCTCGAACTGAGTCTGGGGCAAGGCCTTGGTGAATGGATCTGCAGTGTTATCTTCTGATTTTACTCTTTTTACCTCGATCTCCCGGCGATCAATGATCTCCCTGATCAGGTGGAACCGCCTCAAAATGTGCCTGGACTTCTGATGGGACCTGGGTTCCTTCGCTAAAGCTATAGCGCCGTTGTTGTCACAATACAGCGGTATTGGATCAACACTGGTAGGAACCACCTGAAGTTCCGTGAGGAACTTCTTCATCCAGACAGCTTCCTTTGCGGCATCGCAAGCAGCTATGTACTCCGCTTCCATGGTTGAGTCAGCAACGGTTTCCTGCTTGGAACTCTTCTAGCAAACCGCCCCTCCATTGAGGGTAAAGACATAACCCGACATGGACTTGGAGTCATCCTTGTCACTCTGGAAGCTGGAGTCAGCAAAGGCCTCAATCTGGAGGTCTTTTCAGCCATACACCAAGAACATCTCCTTAGTCCTTCTCAGGTACTTGAGAATGTTCTTTACTGCTATCCAGTGTTTCTCCCCTGGGTCCGACTGATACCGGCTTACAACGCTCAATGCGTATGCTACATCTGGTCTGGTGCATAACATCGCATACATAATAGAGCCTACCGCAGATGCGTAGGGTATTGATGACATGCGAGCCCTTTCCAAATCAGTCTTGGGAGACATCTCTTTGGAGAGGGTGATTCCGTGACAAGCCGGTAGATTACCGCGCTTGGAATCTTCCATACTGAATCGTTTCAGTATGGTGTCGATGTACCTTGACTGTGAAAGTCCCAACATCCTTTTAGATCTATCACGATAGATCTGGATCCCCAGAATGTAGTTGGCATCGCCCAGGTCCTTCATGGAGAACCTCTGTGACAAGAATCCTTTGACTGACTGTAGCATAGGAATATCATTTCCTATTAGGAGAATGTCATCGACGTACAAGACGAGGAATACCACATTTCTCCCTACAATCTTACTGTAAATGCATGGTTCATCTGGGTTTTTGACAAAGTCGAATTCTTTGACAGTATCATTAAAGCAGATGTTCCAACTCCGCGATGCCTGCTTAAGTCCATAGATGGACTTGAGCAACTTGCACACTTTACCGCTGCTCCCACTCTGATTAAATCCCTCTGGCTGATCCATATAGACGCACTCTTCTAAATTTCCATTTAGGAAAGCCGTCTTAACGTCCATCTGCCAGATCTCATAATCATGGAAGGCAGCAATGGCAAGAAGGATCCGAATGGATTTAAGCATGGCTACCGGAGAAAAAGTCTCGTCATAGTCCAAACCAGGTCTTTGACGAAAACCCTTTGCAACGAGCCTAGCTTTATAGGTTTCAACCTGCCCATCTACACCAATCTTCTTTCTGAAGATCCATTTGCAGCCTACGGGTTTTACCCCTTCTGGAGCAAAGTCCAAAGTCCAAACTTTGTTGGTGTACATGGACTCCATCTCGGTCCGCATTGCATCCAGCCATTTTACCGAGTCACCACTCTGAATGGCTTGCTGGAAGCTAGTAGGCTCATCATAATCTATGATGCAATCCTCTCTATCCCCGTCTATGAGAAAACCGTAGTATCTCTCGGGCGGATGAGACTGCCTACTACTCCTGCGGAGCGGCGTAGGAATGTCCGGTTCCCCTGAACCTTCTGGTTCTACTAAGGTTTCAGTAATAGCTTGTGGTTCTGGAATTTCTTCCAGTTCTATTGCGCTCCCACTTATCTGATTTTCTAAAAACTCAGTTTCCATGAAGCGGGCATGACGAGAAACAAGGACTTTTTGCTCCTCTGCGTAATAGAAAAGATACCCCTTGGAGTTCTTTGGGTATCCCACAAACTTGCACTGTACTGAGCGTGCCTCGAGCTTGTCCGCATGCTGCTTTTTTACAAAAGCCGGACATCCCCATGTCTTAAAGGATTTAAGACAGGGTTTCTTCCCACTCCACATCTGATATGGTGTGGTAGGCACTGTCTTAGTAGGAACTTGGTTCAAGAGATGTGCAGCTGTTTCCAGTGCATATCCCCAGAAAGATCGCGGTAACTCAGCCTTACTCATCATGGAACGAACCATATCTAATAGGGTTCGATTCCTTCTTTCCGATACACCGTTGTGTTGTGGTGTGTATGGAGGAGTACGCTGAGAGAGAATTCCATTCTCTTTTAAGTAGTCCAGGAACTCGGCACTCAAGTATTCACCACCTCGATCCGATCTTAGGATCTTGATACTTTTGCCTGTTTGTTTTTCTACTTCATTCTTATATTCTCGAAATTTCTCAAAGGCTTCGGATTTGTGCTTCATTAAGAAGACATGTCCAAACCTAGAGAAATCATCTGTGAAAGTAATGAAGTATGAATAACCGCTTCGCGCATGTGTAGACATTGGACCACACACGTCACTGTGTATAAGTCCCAAGAGCTCGCTCGCTCTTACTCCGTGTCCAGTGAACGGAGTCTTTGTCATCTTTCCCATGAGACAAGATTCACAAGTGGCATAAGACTGGTACTCGAACGGATCCAAGTATCCTTCTTTATGTAACTTAGTCAACCGTGTCTCATTGATGTGACCCAGTCTACAATGCCATAAGAAAGCCTGATTTAATTCTGGAGACTTTCTTTTAAGTGTGTTCTGGACACTGAATATCTGAGCTTGATTCAATACGTATATACCGTTATTTAATGTACCTGACCCAATCAGTGCTTGATTTAGGTGGATGTTTACTACATCGCTTACAAAAGCAAAATCATATCCTTCCTTAGAAAGTAAGGATACAGATATGATATTGCAAGTCGCACCTGGTACATACAAACAGTCACGCAGAATCAATATCTGCCCAGTTGTCAGTCCTAGGTGATATTCCCCTACGGATACAGCATCCATGCTCATTCCGTTAGCAACCCTGAGAGTCATATCACCTTTCCTGATAACCCTACGGTTTCTCAGACCCTGTAACGAATTACAGATGTGAGATCCTGATCCGGTATCCAATACCCAGGAAGTAGGGTTAACTGACAAACAGTTCTCAATTACAAACACACTCGAAGCCGAAGCCACAACATGCTTCGAATTCTGGCTACTGGCTTTACAAGCCCTGCAATCTCTCTGCCATAGTTCATTCCCGTTACAATAGGAACGTCCCTCTTTTACTATATCCAGTCCTGAAACTTTTGCCCTTGCTTTTCCTTTTTCTTCCCTGGTTTCTTTCAAGGTATAAGCAGAGGGCAGGGACTGTAGAATTAGGTCAGTACTTGACCCATTCTCCAACGTGGTCTCCAGGTCCGTGAGCTCAATATAGCTGGTCTCTGTAAGGACGTTGCCCCTTACAGATGACCCGACTGCCAACCTCGCTTGAAGCAATTCGTTCGAGGTCTCATATCTTGCGATACGAGATTGCTCTCCATATAAAACTTTGTTATGGAGGAAGATGGAAACTGAGTCCATCTTCTCGTGCTGCCTCTGGTTTGTACCATCAACTGAGGCTAACACGAGGCACTTGGCTTTCGCACAATTCCTTTCCGATGTCCTGTGGATGTAAACATCCGTGACATGGGAAACTGGACCTGAGACAGCAGGGTTTTGATTAGTTAAGAGGTGTCCCAGCTTGTCGTGGGCAATGGACATCTGGACAGACCTTTGCCAGTCATAACAGTCAGGTTCAGTCATATTATTATCTAGATGTAACCTAGGTGCGGTCACAGGGTCGCTGCATTTAAGAGAGAGAAGAAGAAACACTCAGCATGATGCTCTTGCAAGTTTAGAGTGGTTTTTAGTTTGTCTAAACAGGATGGCTCCCACTGTTTCTCGAATCCCTCCTCAAACCATAAAGGAAGAATTAGTCGGGATCAATCCCACCGCATAATACTTGCTTAACCGTTCAGCCAGGCCGGTGTCGGTACTTCGAGGGAGGTTTTCCAACGCTTTCGCGAAGTTCCTTAATTAAAGAACCTCTTTTCCCTGGGGGCGTAGCCCCGCTAACACCTTTCTAGGCACCTACTAGGTTTATAGCATTGATCTTTTAGTGAGAAATTTCCTGAGGAGTAGCATATACTCACAGTAGGATCGGGATCCAAATATCATTGCGTGACAAAACTGAAGGAATCCTACCAGAATCATCACACTCCAAATGGTATGCATTGCTAGCAAGTTTCAGTTCTTTTGAAACTCCCGATGTGGATTTTTGCCCCATGCTCTTATGACCTTGACTAAGGCCAACAAATCATAAGTCACATGTCAAGTTCTACCCGTCGTTGTCCAGGTTAATTTGAATCCATCCGTATATACCCTTGACTAAGGCCAACAAAGTAATACGACTGTCCCAAACCAACGCATCTATCTATGCAACATATGAATGTCCACCAGCTACCAATCACTGTGCCTTGACTAAGGCCAACAAACACAGCTTGAATACTGTTGAATATTCATATGAAACGACGGAGGGCTACGAATGGTTTTGGCAAAACCGTGAACGTAGTGAACTTGATTTAGTCGATGGAACGATATAGCTTTTAAATGGAGTGGCTCAAACTCCGCATTTTAAAAGTTTGTTTTTGAAAAGAACCGAGTGGTTTTTCGAAAGTGTTCCAACGACTTATACTTGGTTTATTTTCTTGCATTAGTTCTTTTAATGCATGTTTTACTTGCATTAGTTCTTTTAATGCGTGATATTCTTGCATTAGTTCTTTTAATGCGTCCCATCATTTAATCCTACCATTGCAGAAAACAACCAAAATATGACGTACGCTTATGCCATTCGCATTCGCCACTGGGCCCCGTCATTACCCGTTAGGTTACTTAACTAACGACAGAGCGGGGGCTGGGCTAGCGCGTCTGTAAAACATAAGCAACGCCTAAATAATATCATATATAGATATACTGCAATGATAAACATTTCAGATCACAGATAAATACATTGGATATACTAGGAATCTGTAATTTGTACGAGCCTGTAACAAAAACAGATTACACGGTCGCGGTGAATAGCCAATACCCCACCCAAGACCCCTACGGGTGCGGCAAACTACCCGCCAAGTACCCGAAGCGTAGCAACCTCCCTCATCTCCATGAGTAGGCCACTCGACACTTCGGCATACCCGGTAGTTTGTGCACCCCTCCATGGGTCTATCCTAGGAGCAAAAACAGTAAAAAGAAATTATACAATGACGGCTACAACCCTGACCCGGTTGTGCGGCCATACAAATAATTGTTACATCAATTTACAAATTTACATGAATTGCAAGAAAAGAAAACTCTCGTCTCACAACCCCGGCTATTCACCCGCGACAATCCAACATATTTATATACACATTCCAGCATCAAACACAGATCATGTATAACCCCGACCAATCGACTTATAGCGATTAGCCGACGTTCAATACATGCAAACATCACAGATATAACCATCATAGTCAAAGTGCAGTGAAGTTCGGAAAAAAATACGGAATTATAGGACTCCAAAAGGAAATTTCTTTTCTGGAAAATCTGGGCACATATAATATATTTCAAAAATCCCAAAACCAACACAGACACACACTGCACGAAAAAAGATGCAGAGAAGACGACAAACCGCGGCGCTTCCGCGGCACATGCCTACCTCGTGCGGCGGAAGCGCGGCGGTTTGAACGAAACAGTGGACCGTTTTTCATGGGTGTTCACACAAAACCCTGAGCCGAATTTAGGAGTATAAATTTTTTCATTTTGAGCCAAAAAAATTTCAACAGAAACTCAGGTTTTGTAAAAGTTTGTTTTTTGGATTTTTCCGGTTCCGAACTTCGTTACACTTCACTACCAAGCTAGTTTAAGTTTAGTTAGGCTCTGATACCACTGTAAGTCCACGTTGCGACCCCCGGTTCTTACGGGGAGGCGGAAACGGTATAAAAATCAAATTATTAGCGCAAGGGGCAACATGGACTAAGCAAAGTCGGGATCTTTGACTAAACTAAAACTAGCATACTTAGCTAAAGAGAGTTAGCTACTCGGATGGAGATGGTTATACCTAAACTTGTCTTGAACTCCTTCGTCTTCAAAGCTCCGATGGTGGTCCGATGGCTTCTTCTCGTCGTCTCCGTACGCCGAAGATAGATCCACCTGAAAGCTCCAACCTTTAGCTCCTTCTTCGTTCTTTGAAGAAACTAGTTCACTTGGTTTGCTAAACCTAGTGAACTAGAATGAGTAGAGAAGATTTAGAATGGGATTTTATCTAAGGTTCTTGATTCTCAACTCATGAGACAAGAGAACCATAGATCAAGAGAGAGAGCAAGAGGTTGAGGGTGAGAGCAAGAGGAGAGCTCAAGAACAAGAGAGAGAATGAGCAAGAAAGAATGAGGCTCTCTTTTGTCTCTCACCCTCTCATAATCCAATGTAATCATAACTCATCATATCAATAAAAGTCTTATGTGATGGTTGAAGCAACCATAACCTTATCATGTCATGCACTCATTTTACTCAAATGAACAAGCAACTAAAAAGTCTTTGGCATGAAATGATAACCATGGTTATCATGATGGTCAACTAGTCAAGCCTAGTCAACCGGTCAACAAAGTCAACAAGTCAACAAAAGTCAACAAGTCAACAAAGTCAACAAAAGTCAACAACCAAGTCACCATAATACTTAATTAATATAATAGTTAATCGCATATCATATTCTCATTAGGGTTGAGCAAAAAGTCAAAAAGTCAACGGTCAACTGTCAACAACCCTAATGAGAATCCGCTGTCTGTGCCTCCCTGTCAACTGTGCATACACACCCGCATCCGCGTTCCGAGGAACACGAATGCAAACTGGATAAATCCAATCCCATAAGATACACTAGGATCTGGCTTAAACCAAAGCCCGCTAGTGTAAACTGTCCGGACACTGTACGTGCACAAGTGCACGGATGTGACCGAACCCTGTCGCAAAACCATGCGACCTGTCGCAATACCATGCGACCTCTACTCTTTTGCCTAAAGGCGAAAAGCTTTCCGTGTGGGACTCTAAAGACTCGACACTACGCTGGCAGTGGGTTTAACCACAGACCGCAAGCGGCACTAGCTGTGCGTAACGGTCCCCAGGTAATGCCGACAAGAAGACCGACGAGGCGAAACCCATCTGAACTCCTACTGAGCCTGAGTGTGACATTCTCCGTACAGTCCGGTCTGTTCGTCTGATACATCGCATGGCGGGCCTAGGGGGCGGTAAACGTCAGTCCCCCAATAGCGGTACAAGTCGTGCCGGAGCGAAGCCCAAAACACCCTGAGATAACACTGGAAACCTACCAGTATATCTCGTTTGCCCTGGCCAGGGACTACTCGTGTAATGGCTCTCCTAGACACATCGCGATGTCAACCCCCAATACCGGGAGAGACGAATCCTGTCTAACCGTCACTGCCTCCAAGTGCTTCGGGACTGCACCCAACCACCACCTGTTTGCACGACTCCTTTGAGCCGTGGTAGGGTAGTGATCAAAGTACAGTGGGAACACACCCGAGGCGAAGTGACAGTGTCAAGTCAGCGGACTAAGCTGTACTCATGTCACCAGGGAACTGATAACTGACGATAGGTATAATACCAACTAGTCAGTTCCCGACGAGTCCTGTCCAGTGTACCCGTAACCTAACGAGCACCCGCATACTATCTCAAGTACGACGTACTGACGGCTGTGGGACAGACCGTCTCCCACACTGGGATGAGAAGCGCATGCGCTGGTCTACTCCGGAGTATCGATGCCCTGTCTCGATAGTCCTGCGACCAGGGACCTGCATAAGGATGTGCTTATAGATTACCCAGCCCCACTAGTGTGACGGCCATCACATCGCTGGTAATCAAGCAAAGATCCTAAGGGCTCCACTAATGTGTATAGGTGATATACTAAAATAAACACATGTACACATTGAAGTAGAAACAAACCAAGTAGCATACTACTATTTTGAGCAAGATTGTCAATACAAGGTGAATATCCCAAGCTTCCATTAAGTAATATACATACTAGTATGATACAGTAATGGCCTCTAGGGCATATACACTAACAAGGCATACTTCTGACAGGGAGGTCGTTGGTTGACTTGATTCCGAGGCGGAGCATAATTCCGACAGGGAGGTCGTTGGTTGACTTGATTCCGAAGTGGACCATAATTCCGACGGGGAGGTTGTTGGTTGACTTGATTCTGAGGTGACGCATACTTCCAACAGGGAGGTCGTTGGTTGACTTGTTTCTGAGGCAGAGCATAATTCCGACGGGGAGGTAGTTGGTTGACTTGATTCCGAGGCAGACCATAATTCCAACGGTGAGATCGTTGGTTGACTTAATTCCGAGGCGGAGCATAATTCCGACAGGGAGGTCATTGGTTTACTTGATTCTGAGGCGGAGCATAATTCCGACGGGGTCATTGGGTGACTTGATTCCGAGGCGAAGCATAATTCCAACGGTGAGGATGTTGGTTGACTTGATTCCGAAGCGGAGCATAATTCCAACGGGAAGGTCGTTGGTTGACATGATTCTGAGGCAGAGCATAATTTCGACAGGGAGTTCATTGGTTGACTTGATTCTGAGACGAAGCATAATTCCGATGGTGAGGTCGTTGGTTGACTTGATTCTGAGGTGGAGTATAATTCCGACGGGGAGGTCATTGGTTGACATGATTCCGAGGCGGAGCATAATTCCGATAGGGAGGTCGTCGGTTGACTTGATTTGATTTGGGTGTTTCTGATCCGTCTAGCGGGGCTTTTGAGCCTAGGACCTGAAATTCGAGATTTTGTTCGGTGTCAGCATTGCTATACTAGAATATGGTACCAGAAGATAATCTTCCTTTGCCGTAGAGAACATGGAATTTGTGTTGACATCAGCATCGCTATACTGGAATATGGTATCAGGAGCGAATCATCATTTTCCATGAGAGGATTTGGTGATTTTGGTTTTGGTTTGGCATCGGTATTGCTACATTGGAATATGGTACCAGGAGTGAATCATCATTTTCCATGAGAGGATTTAGGGATTTTGGTTTTGGTTTGGCATCAGCATCGCTACACAGGAATATGGTACCAGGACCGAATCATCATTTTCCATGAGAGGATTTCCCTCATTCCCAGTTTAACGACTTAAAGGTCATATGTTCCCAGTTTAACGACTTAGAGGTCATCTGTTCCTGGTTTAAAGAATTAGGGGTCTATTGGATCGAAAGTTTAGAATTTTAAGGTTGGGGTCGGCATCAGCGTTGCTAACACTGAAGCACAGGTGTCAGGAACAATTCATCATTTGCCTTTGCCTGTTGGGGAGCGATGGCTTAGGAGACAGATTTAGATCTCTATCACCTAAGACTTTTCAATTTTATGAGCCATAAGGGTCTCATAAAAGCACTTTCTCTCTACGAGTCGAAAGGATCTCGTAGGTGTATTTTCTCCTTAGGAGTCGTGAGGACCCCAAGTGTGTTTTTCCCTTTATGAGTCGTAAGGATCTCATAAAGGTGTTTTCTTACAAGTCGAGAGGATCTCGCAAGCTTTGTTCTCCTTATGCATAGTGAGGACACATGAGTGGGTCTTCCCAAATGGAGCATAATTCCAAGGGCAGAGACCGGCCGCTTGACTGGTGATTACGGTGGGGTATGGGTGTGATGAGAATTATTTGAGCGCATGGATTGTATACGGTAGTTAACTTGGGGACTAACCGTAGGGCTTGGAGAATTTTGGGAAATTGGATTTTGGTTGGCGTCTGCATCACTGCATTGGAATATAGTACCAGGAGCGACTCATCATTCGCCGTTTGGGGTTCGGGGATTTGGATTTTGGTAGGCGTCTGTATCGCTGCACTGGAATATGGTACCAGGAGCGACTCATCATTCGCCATTTGGGGATTTGGATTTTGGTTGGCGTCCGCATCGTTGCACTGGAATATGGTACCAGGAGCGACTCATCATTCGCCATTTGGGGATTTGGATTTTGGTTGGTGTCTGCATCGCTGCACTGGAATATGGTACCAGGAGTGACTCACCATTTGCCATTTAGGGATTTGGATTTTGGTTGGCGTCTGTATCGCTGCATTGGAATATGCTACCAGGAGAGACATCATTCGCCATTTGGAGGGATTTTTTTTACCGTAATTGCACTATCATTTCAGCTTTTCTTATAGTGAAGGTCGCGATTGCCTTATCATTTCGGCTGTTTATTTGCGGTTGCCCTATCATTTCGGCTTTATTTTCATTTTTATTTTACTCGCTGATTTTTATTGCGAGTTGTCCCATCATTTCGGCTTTTTTACTTCCAGTTTAACGACTTAGGGGTCGAATGTTCCCATTTTAACGACGTGGTGGTCCTGTGTGTTT
Source organism: Agapanthus africanus (assembly GCA_030015575.1). NCBI lineage: Eukaryota > Viridiplantae > Streptophyta > Magnoliopsida > Asparagales > Amaryllidaceae > Agapanthus > Agapanthus africanus. The sequence goes on from CM057350.1 coordinate 153,661,003, forward strand.
GCTTATCTCAGCTTCTCGAACTTTGATCTTGGCGGAACTGTGTTGATGACGGTAGCTTTGTGGCTTGTCGGTACATCCGAGGACTGTGAGGTTTTCCCAAGTTTTTATTGGTTCTCCACCCAATCTTTAAAAACATAGCAGTCTTCAATGGTATGACTAACTATTCTATGATATGGGCAGTATATAGGATTGCCGATCATGTTCATTTCATGTAGCCTCTTTAGAATAGGCAGCTGCAGAACGTTGTTCAAGGCGTCCTCGAATATTTTGCGGACTTCATCCTTCCTGAAGGAGTATACTTTCTTCTTTCTCTCCATTATAGTAGGTGCCTTTCCTGATGCTGGACCCTAAGGCCGATCAGTCTTTGGTTCGCCTGATGTCCGCTTAGCTGATTCAGTGTACGTATCGGAGAGACTGGAAGCTGATCTCGGCCGTTTTTCGCAAAAGTGTTCCGCTCTTGGGCTGGAGGGAGTATTGGTTGGCCGCTTCCGGATATCAATCCCTGGCTCATGAACCAAAATTTGATTTTGCTGTAATTGCAATCGGACGACTTGTGTCGTGAGATCTGCCACGACGTTTGCCAGCTCGTCGACTTTGGAATGGACCTTGGTCAACTTCTCGTCTCTGTCCTAAAGTCGCTTTTGAAGACATTGGAATAATACTTGCCCTATAGTTCCGGCCATGATAACCGGGTCATCCTTACTGCCTGAGCTCGATTCCGCAGGAACCATGGGCTCCTTTTGCTTAATGGCCTGAGTAGGCTCTTCATCATTTGGATTGAGCCAGTGTTGGATGGCAATAACCGCATCATTGTCATGGCTATAAGGTGTAGGAGGACTTGTTCTTCCGGGCTCCATTATGTAAACCGTATGGGTTGTGTATCCATCTACCGCTTCTTTTTTGGTAATGTTGCTTATTAGGCTTTTAACTTGTTATCTTGGCCCGTTCCTTTCAGAGAAGGGCAGACAACTGAGAGAAGCAGGTTCCCGAAGGGTTTTGGTCTCTGTTTGTATGAAATAGGCGGTCGCAGCTTGATTATTTGCTAACACGCCTTTAGACAGTTCTATCTCTCCTGCCTTGTATTGTTTCTCAACCCAATGTTTGAAGACGAAGCAGTCCTCAATGGCATGACTTATCACTCTGTGATAGGGGCAATATTTGGGGTCGTTGGTCATATTCGCTTCTTGAGGTCTTTTTGATTCTGGCAATTGTAGACCGTTTCTTAGGGCATCCTTGAATATTTTATGGGCTTTGTCCTTTCTGAAGGAATAGACCTTATCCAGCTTCTCTTTCAGTGGAGATTCTTCTCCCTCTCCGAACATTGGCTTCCGAGGCTGGCTGGCATTAGGTCCGCTCATCCCTCGCTTATTTCGGTTAGCCAAAGTGTTAAAAGATTCAGCATCGTCAGAATTTCCACCTTTGCGATTATCGTCCTTTCGGTTTCTCTAGGATTTATTACTATTTTGGGAATCCGAGGAAGATTCCTGCTTTGAGCGCTCCAACATTTGAACTTTCATGGTCAGTTCTTAGAACGTCTTGAGACCTGCGGTGCATAGAAAAGGATTCATCCAGGTACCGAGATTTCCGATAGGAGATTGACGGATTGGTCTTGTTCCAATGGTGGCTCACATTTGACGGAGAGATTGCGCCATCGGGTTATAAAATCCGTAATGCTTTCGTTGTTCTTTGGCTTGGTCCTTACGAGGTTGGAAATTGTGATCTTATCGTTGACACTCATGAACCTTTGTCGAAACAAATATTCCACTTGGACAAAAGTAGTAACGGAGCCATCCGGTATGCTCGCGTACCAGTCGAAAGCAATATCGGTCAAGCTATTAACGAACTGGCGGAGGAGAAGCGCATCATTGCCCCAGTATTCTCGCATGAGGCTTTAAACTAGGCGATGTGCTGATTCGCATTTCCCGTCCCATCAAATCTTCCAAATTTGGGGATGACATAGCCGCTAGGAAACTCTACTAGATCATACTGAGCAGGATATGGTCTCCCACTACTGCTGATATCTTTTTGCGCTCCGGCTTCAGCTACCAATGTTTTAACTTTATTGCCGACCAAATCCATGATTTGATCTTGCGTTAGCGGGTTGCTGTCATTGGTAGTCAAGACATTTCCCGAGATAGGATGCGGCCGGCTTTCATGCGGCTTGCCCACGTTTGGATTTGAGGGAATAGGTATCGACTGCCTCGGGACACTGTTTCCCGGTTCATGAGCAGAGCCCTACGCTTGATTGGATGGTTGAGAGGCTACTTGGGCTGTGAGCTGTAAGACGACGTTTGTCAAGTCGTCAATTTTTGAGTAGAGCTTGGCCATCTCCTTGTTTTTGTTTCTGAGCTGTTTTCAGAGCTCTTGGAGGAGCTCCTGCTCTACGGTCCTAGGATGGAAAGTTGGCTCCTTTTCGTTTTCCGAGCCTGACTCCTCATGAACCGAGTGATCTTTCTACTTATCAGCCTCACTGGAAGGGTCTTCATTACCTTCCAGAGGAGGCTGGTCTTGGAAAGTGGCAGCCGCATTCACACCAGATTGGATTTGAGATGTGTGGCCCCATCCTTGCTCTTGCTGCGAAGGTTGTCGCTGGGACGCGTGCCTGCCATGTAGACAGTATGGACCATATATCCAGCCATCTCTTTATCTTTGGTGGCTGACTTTTCGAACCGTCGTCGTGGCCCTTCCTCTTCTGGAAAGGATAGGTGACTGAAGACGGTTGGCTTGACTGGGTCCTTGGGCGGCGCTGTCTGAATCGCAGCTTTCTTGACTCTTGCGGTCATGGCATTCTTCTGAACCAATTTCAGCGGTTCAAAAGAGTTAGCGAGCTTCACCTGATTCAGCTATTATTGCGGGGTAACCCTGTTCTTGGAACCTCAAGAAGTTCAGCCTAGCAGGAGCCCTGGCCCTTTTGTTGGCTCTGTTTCTGAGCCTTTTCTGTCTTAGCTTCACGATTTTGAGGGTCTGACAGGCATCCGTCATCTAGAAAGCCATCGTGAATCGATTAACGGGGGAGAAGATACCCGATTGAGCAGTTGTCAAGGGCACCGCTGGAGTTTGCCCGAGATGCCTTATTAATTTTTTGGTGTTGATGGCCCTGCCCCCAGCTGGAGCAATGGAGAGTCGTTCGGAAATGGATTTGTCCTTGGGCTGAGGTGCCTTCGCAACCATGACATTTGGCCTATTTCCTTTTGAGGTCGGTTTATCTGTCACCGGAGCTTGAAGAGCAGGGATGGCATTAGCTGGCATGAACAGAATAGAGCGAAATGGTAGCAGTGGCTCCTCCCACCGTCACTCGAGACTGGCCGGGATGACCGTCCTGGCATCCATCTTCATCGTGTTGGAGACTGGAGCTGTGTCGAGAGTTGAGCTTGTCCTTAGAGACATTTTTGCTGCATACAAAGATTACAATTAGGAACTGTTAACCTGCACAAAGAAGCATGATTTCAGTATAGGCAATCGATATGTATATTGATTGAGTTCGCATGAACGTTTAACCCGAAATATGGGAGGAGAGAAAAGGCCCCACCGGGCGTGCCAAAATCTGTAGGGTGTTTTTCGTCACCCTATTGAGATAGGAATGCTCGCTTGTTAGGCATGTACAGATTCCCCCTGCATGGGGTAGGCCGGGATTTATTGATTGTGGGAATCCGAATCTCCGACAGCCGCGGACTAAGCTGCCGTTAATTACCCCTCGTTTTTGAACCGAAGGAACCTCCGGTTGACGGGTCAAACTGGTCATGCGAACACAATATGCCATGTGCGTGTGTTGTGTTTTGAAGGGTATTGGGTATATAGGGGGCCTCATAGAGTTTACAGGGGTCCCGTTACCCGGATAGTGGGCTGGGGGTCAAGGAGGCTAGCAGCCCCTTTGCGGTGTGCGGGGCAGTGCTTCGTTAGAAATTTGTTCTAACGGAGGAAAGTGTTGTGGAGTGTGTATATAAAAAATAGGAAATAGCGTCCAAAGGACGCATGGGCGCCAGTGCTTCACGTGTCCAGCACGCGGGCGTTGGGCGCCAGTGCCTTACGTATTTGGCATGTGAGCGCTGGGTGTCAGCACCTCACGTACTTGGCACGCGGGCACTGCGTGCCAGCGCCTCACATGCTTGGTATGTGGGCGCTGGGTGCTAGCACGTCACGTGCTTGGCAGGAAGGTGCTGGGTGCTAGCGGGAAAAAAAGGGCTTAGCTCATATACTGGGAGTTGTACTCCCAATTGACTTTTGGAGTTAAACTCCTAAAAAAGAACAAATGGGCTTAGCCCCTACACTGGGAGTTGTAATCCCAATTGACTTTTAGAGTAAAACTCTTAAAAAGAAAGACTTTTTTTCCGGAGTTAAACTCCCAAGAGATTTTTGGGGATGATGAAAGGGGATCCCTTTCTTTTCTCTTGAGTCGTAGATCTTCTCTTGAGCCTAGGATCTTCCCAAAGTGAGGTTTTTGGAGATGGATCTCCTTCTTCCTCCTCTCTTTTGGCTGGATCTTGGGGAAAAAGGGGGTGAGTCTTAAAAATCTCCCCTTTTAGAGATTTGATGGGAGATCCGAGCTTTCCTTCGTGGAGTTTATGGTGAAAAACTGTTTTTTTTTTGGAAAAAGAAGAGTTAAACTCTTGATTTAATTCAAAAAAAAGGAAGAAGGTTTAGAACCATGATGAAGAAAATGGAGGCACAGAAACCTTAGTTTTTTTTAGGGGAATCAATTATTCTTTTTTTTTTATTTCATTATCATGTTGCCTTATATAGGCTTACAAGTTTACACATAGCTCTTTGGCCTTTACAAAATGGTATTTTGCCCATAACATACCTCTTGTGCTCATTTCTTTTGCACAAGAGCCATGCGTTTTACAAAAATTTGGCTTTATGCCCATTTTTCTTACATTTATTCATAAAAATTACTTCAAAATTATTTATTACATAATTTTTATTTTGGCATGGGAGAGGCCGGCCGCGGGGCTCGACTTGGGTATGAGCCCACTTGACCTGGACTTGGGCCCGTTTACTTGGGGTTGACTTTGACTTGGTCAACCAGGGTGTAATTTTTGACTCCAACATGCATGTGATGCTAATCATGCCTGTGACGAATATATATATATATATATATATATATATGCTGTATATATATATATATATATATGATGTATATGTTTTGCATCCGTGCTAGTCCAGCCCCCGCTCTGCAGTTAGTTAAGTAACCTAACAGTGCATGACAGAGCCCCGTGGCGAACGTGGATGACATATACGTACTTTCTATTTTCGTTCTTTTCTGGTGTGATAAGGTTAATTGATGGGACCGCATTATGTAGGGTTCCTAGGCACACTATAGAGGTCTCACAAGGCATCAACCATGCCAATTTTAAATTTTTACGGGTGCCGAGAAACCCTAATACGGATCGTTGACTAGAAGTTTAGGCGAAAACGAAACTAGTTAACATCTTAACTAAAGGAGAGAGGCTACAACCTTTGTAGATCCGGTTCTCCACTTCTTTAGCTCCACGTAGGCGTCCTCTCGCTGTCCATCTCGAATCCCGGACTCAATCGTCGGCTTGATCGGAGAAATGGGCGGACTAGGTCGTCGGCTTCGTGCCGAAGATGATCTACGTCGAGGCATCACAAGTTCAAGCTCCGACTTCACAAAGTTGTGAAACTTGTGAAGAAAACACCCAAAACAACTTGGCAAGAGGTAGAGGGTGAAGAAATAGGAGGTGGGTTCACTTTAGAATTGGATTTCTCACTTTAGAACTCAAGTTGCCATTGATGGCATCAAGCTTTCTTTCTTGAAGATGAAGAAGAAGATGAAGCTAGAATTATGATAAGTGTTGAGTTAAAATGAATAATAAAATGAATACTTATCATAAACTAACTAGGGTAGAGTGTAGAGAATAGACCATGGTTACTTGGATGGGTTAGGGTTAAGCATGAAGACAAGAATGGTTAAGAAGTTAAAGCTTCATGAAGCTTCAACTAGAAACAAACATAGTCACCATTCTTATCTAAATCTTTTCCAAATAAACAAACAAATAAATAAATGAAAAAGCAAAACCCTAATCATCTCTTAACCATGGTTTAATCCTTTACACTTAACCACATGATCAAGTATCATCAAACATGATACAAATATGTGCACAAAAGTATATCACATATACTTCTTGCACATCAAGTGAGAAAATCCATTTAAAGTGAACCAATACTAGTTAATGCAAAGTAATATATCAAATATATAATTATACATTAAATCATTAAATCAACACTTGATTTAACGATCCGGTCATATCGCATATAACCGACTAGTATCCTATGTATCGGCTTATCGAATCAATCCTTGATTCGATATCTAGGTTATATCGAATATAACCAATTGATACATCCATCGCGAGAATGGAATACGGTATCATATACACGCATCATTCTCGGTCCTGCACATATCTCATATGCACTCCTATTTCGTTTCGCTTGAGCCAGGAAACCTCTGTGTAGGACTCTAAAGACTCGTCAATACGCCGGTAGCAGATGCTGATCATATCAAGCACCCACAAGCCGCAAGCGGTCTGCTAAACGTAACGGCCATCCGGGTATTGAGCGATCAGAAGATCGACGAGCTATCCCGCTCACACTCCTGTGAATCCAACCAGTAACACTTACCGTACAGTCCGGTCTGTTCGTCTGATATGCCGCATATCAAGTCTAGGGGTGGTAAACGTCAGACCCCAATAACCGATAAGTCGTGCCGATGTGAGGCTCATAACGGGTCGAGAAACTACTGGTAACACTTACCAGCAAATCTCTGATCAGCCCTGGCCAGGGACTTCCCTGTTATGGCCAATCGAGCACAGCGCAACATCAACCCCCAATACCGGGAGAGACGAAACCCCTCCTATCGCTCATTGCCTCCATGTGACTCGGGACTGTACCTAAAGACCACCATTTTGCACGCCCTCATGGACGTGGTATGGTGGAGATCAAAGCACAGTGGGAATCACATAAGACTCTATGACGATCTCGGGTCTACAGACTAACCTGTACAAGTGTCACCTGAGAACTGCCATCTGACGTGAGGTATAATACCATCTGGGAGTTCTCGGCGAGTCTGTCCAGTGTACCCAGTCTCCACTGAGCACCTGTATACCATCTCTGATGTCAAACACCAATGGATATGGGATCATCCATCGCCCATCTCATGGGTCGAGAAGCGTATACGCTAGTCTACACTGGTATATCGATGCCCTGCCTCGATACACCCACGACTAGGGACCTTGAAGGATGTACTTATAGACTACCATGTCCCCACTAGTATGATCTGCATCATAGTCCAGGTAGTCAAGTACACATCCTAAGGGCTTTATCAACATGTAACTATAAGACAGTTTAAAGAGACAAGTGTACATGTTAAGATAAAGTGCAACCAGATAGCATACTATCATATCGAGCAAGAAAGTCATCTCTATATATGTCCAAGCATCCAATATAATATACATCATCTGTACAATACTGGCCTCTAGGGCATACATACAACTAACAATCTCCCACTTGCACTAGGGCCAGCTGCTGTAGTATCGCATACCGAGCATCCCGAAGAGTCTCTCAAACTGTATCTGGGGAATGGCCTTCGTGAGTGGATCCGCCGTGTTGTTCTTCGTGTCAACCCTCCTGACCTCGATCTCCCGGCGATCAACTATCTCCCGGATCAGGTGATACCGCCTCAGAATATGCCTGGATCGCTGATGGGACCTGGGTTCCTTGGCCAAAGCCACCGCTCCATTGTTATCACAATACAAAGGTATTGGATGCTCAATGGATGGAACAACTCCAAGTTCAGTAATGAACTTCTTGATCCAGACAGCCTCTTTGGCAGCATCGTTGGCAACGATGTATTCAGCCTCCATCGTCGAGTCTGCCACGGTTTCCTGCTTGGAACTCTTCCAGCTAACCGCCCCTCCGTAAAGGGTAAAGACAAAGCCCGACTGCGACTTAGAGTCGTCCTTATCACTCTGGAAGCTCGAATCGGTAAAGGACTCCACTTGGAGTTCTCCGTTACCATACACCAAGAGCATCTTTTTAGTCCTTCGCAAGTACTTGAGAATGCTCTTCACAGCTGTCCAGTGATTCTCTCCAGGATCAGCTTGATACCTGCTCACTACACTTAGTGAGTATGCTACATCGGGTCTGGTACATAGCATCGCATACATGATAGAGCCTACAGCCGAAGTATAGGGTATCCCTTGCATGCGAGCTCTCTCCAAATCAGTCTTGGGAGATATCTCTTTGGAGAGAGTGACTCCAGAGATCGTGGGCAAGTTCCCACGCTTGGATTCTTCCATACTAAACCTCTTTAGTATGGTGTCAATGTACTTGGATTGGGACAATCCCAAAATCCGTTTGGATCTATCTCTATAGATCCTAATTCCCAATATGCAGGAGGCATCACCAAGATCTTTCATTGAGAATCTTTGTGATAAGAAGAGCTTGACCGATTGCAGCATAGGAATATCATTTCCTATCAAGAGTATGTCGTCCACGTACAATACGAGGAAGACAACCTTACTCTCTGCCACCTTCTTGTAAATACAAGGTTCATCTGGGTTTTTGACGAAATCAAACTCTTTGATAACGACGTCAAAGCAGATGTTCCAACTCCGCGATGCTTGCTTTAATCCATAAATGGATTTAAGCAGCTTGCACACCTTCCCGCTGCTCCCACTGTCTACGAAGCCCTCTGGCTGAGTCATGTACACGCACTCTTCTAAATCGCCATTTAGAAAGGCGGTCTTAACATCCATTTGCCAGATTTCGTAGTCATGATACGCAGCGATGGAAAGCATGATTCGGATGGATTTAAGCATAGCCACTGGAGAAAAGGTTTCGTCATAGTCCATACCTGGTCTTTGACGAAAACCCTTTGCTACAAGTCTAGCTTTGAAAGTCTCCACTTTCCCATCTACACTAAGTTTTTTTTCTTGAAGATCCACTTGCTCCCAATGGGTTTTACCCCTTCAGGAGCAACTTCCAAAGTCCATACTTTGTTGGTGTACATGGATTCCATCTCGGACCGCATAGCATCCAGCCATTTCACTGAGTCCCCACTCGTGATGGCTTGCTCGAAGCTAGTTGGGTCATCATCCTCCATGATGCAATCCTCACTACCACCATCAATGAGAAAACCGTAGTATCTCTCAGGTGGACGAGAAACCCTACTAGATCGGCGGAGAGGCTGGGGTTCGTCGGGTACTACCGAATCTTCTGCTTCCACTAAATCTTCAGTTATAGTTTGTGTTTCTGGAACTTCTTCCAGTTCTACCTCAGAGCCACTAATCTCTTTTGCAAGAAATTCCTTTTCTAAAAAGGTGGCATGTTGAGCAATAAACACCTTTTGTTGTTCACTGTGGTAGAAAAAATATCCATTTGAATGTTTAGGATATCCCACAAACTTACATAGAACTGACCGTGCCTCGAGTTTGTCTGGATTTTGCCTTTTGACATAGGCCAGACAACCCCATATCTTAACTCGTTTAAGACATGGTCTCTTCCCACTCCATATCTCATATGGTGTGGTAGGTACAGATTTAGTTGGAACTTGATTCAATAGGTATGCTGCTGTCTCAAGCGCATACCCCCAGAAGGAAATAGGTAACTCAGCTGTACTCATCATAGAGCGCACCATATCTAATAGAGTGCGATTCCTCCGCTCCGATACACCGTTGTGCTGTGGTGTATAAGGAGGAGTAAGCTGAGAGAGAATCCCATTCTCTTTTAGATAATCTAGGAACTCATTGCTTAAGTATTCTCCTCCTCGATCAGATCGAAGGATCTTAATACTTTTGCCTGTTTGTTTTTCTACTTCGTGCTTATATTCTCTGAATTTCTCAAAAGCTTCAGACTTGTGTTTCATCAGGAACACATGTCCGAATCTAGAGAGATCGTCAGTGAATGTAATGAAGTAGGAAGAACCGTTCCTGGCATGCGTAGACATGGGACCGCATACATCACTATGTATCAGTCCTAAGAGTTCATTAACTCTTTCTCCGTGTCCACTAAACGGAGCTTTGGTCATTTTTCCTTTGAGACATGAATGGCAAGTATCATAAGATGATAATTCAAAAGAATTCAAATAACCATCCTTATGTAACTTAGCCAGTCGTGTCGCATTGATATGACCAAGTCTACAGTGCCACAAGTAGGATTCGTTCATTTCTGAACTTTTCCTCTTGTGTGTGTTTTGTATATTGAGGACTGTATTCTGATTTAGAATGAATATGCCATTATGTAACGAGCCTGATGCAATCAGCTTTTGATCTTGGAATATGTTCATAACATTATCTTTTACTACAAAATTATATCCTTCTTTACTTAATAAAGAAACTGATATAATGTTGCACATCATGTTCGGTATATAATAGCACTCATTTAGAATTAGTGTATTACGACTTGGCAATACAAGGTGATATTCGCCAACAGCTTTGGCTGCAATACTTGCACCGTTCCCTACTTGAACGGAATGATCACCTTTTCCCAGTTCTCTACCTTTACGTAGCCCATGTAACATTTTACATATATGGGATCCTGATCCGGTATCCAATACCCAGGACGTAGGGTGAACTGAGAAACAGTTCTTAATAACTAACACACCTGAAGAAGATGCATCAACATGCATGTTCTTTTAGGCGGCGTGAGTATCCAGATATGCTCCTGTTTCCTGTTCAGTCTTATAACTTTTATAAGAAAGAACGGGTCCAACGTTCCCCTGCACAGTATAACATGCGGGTTCGGTCAATACATCCATATTATTATCTTGATTAAGGCATGAACTGGTCGCTACCTGGAGAGAGAGAGAGAAGAAAACACTTTAGCGTATGCTCTTGCAAGATCAGATTGGTTATTATCTTATCTAATCAGGATGGCTCCCACTGGTTTTTATCAAATCTTCCTTCAAACCCTAAAAGGAAAGACTAGCCGGGATTAATTACACACTACAAGTTCGCCAATCTTTCAGCCAGGCCAGTGTCGGTACTTTGAGGGAGGTCCCCCGTGCTTTCGCACGAACCTAATTAATGTAAACCTCGTTTTCCCAGAGGCGTAACCCCGTTGACACCTTTCTAGACACCTACTTGATCGGCTAATTGTAATGTGTAAAACTCTCCCAGGAGTAATTCTTACTCACAGCGGGTATCGGGATCCAACTATCTCATAGAAGGTATGCAATCTCATTGCAAATTTCAACACTTGAAATTCCCGATAATATTTTGCCCCTAGTGTGCCATGACCTTGACAGAGGTCAACAAACCATAGTGCACTAGTCAAGTTCAACCCGTCATTTCTTGATTGAATCAAACCCACTCGCACGACCCTTGACAGAGGTCAACAAGGTCGTATGAATACCCTAATCCAATCTGCATCATATGCATAAGCAGATAAATACTAGTTAGCTACCGCACACTACGCCTTGACAGAGGTCAACAAACGCAGCACGAATACTAAATAGTCTTTATCTGAAATGATGGAGGGCTACGACAGGTTTTTCTGAAAACCTATTGCGTAATGAACTTGATATCGTTGTAGAATCAAATGAAGTTTTGAAATGGAATGATTTTGAGGCTTTTCTAGTTTTGCTAAAGGGGTCACTCCCGGTGAAGGGATCGTCGGCCCTTTCCTCGTCGAATGAGGTGCGGGATATATCATATATATCACTGTGCAAAGCAGAAACTATAGAAGCAATCAAAAGCAAACCGAGTGTGTAGTATCTGCCAGTTATCGCTAAAGGAGTCACTCCCGGTGAAGGGATCTCGGTCCTTTCCTCATCGAATAAGGTGCAGGGTATATCATATATACCGCTATGCAAAGCAAGAACTGTAGCTACCTGTTTTATTTTAAAATCTGATTCTACAACATCATTTGGTTTCTTTTATTTCATTAATCACATTAATGAAGTCCCATCATTTAAATACCTAAACATCACAGATAAATACGACGTACACTTATGCCATCCGCATTCGCCTCGATGTCCCCTCGTGCACCGTTAGGTTAGGTAACTAAAGACAGAGCAGGGCAGGGCTAGTGCGGGTGCAAAACATAAGTAACGTCTATATAATATATCATATATACTATATACTGTATCTATCAGAGAACATCACATGATCACATCACAGATATCGCAGCAGAAGAAACATATGAAACATTGGATATACTAGGACGTCCGTGTTTTCAATACGAGCCAGTATAAAACACGGATTCCACGGTCGTGATGAATAGCCAATCCCATACCCCTAGATCCCTACGAGAGCGGCAAGCAACTCTACCAATTCTAGGGTTAGGAGACCCGGACTCGACTCCTCGAGTTGGTCTCCCACTGGACCCCAGAACCCGGTTACTTGTGCTCCCCTCCTTGGGTCTATCCTAATGCGGAAAAGTAAATAATATACAAAAGGTGACAACTTCCGCAACTTGGAAGTGTCCCAAATAAAAGAATATTACATACAAGTTTTTACATGAATGAAAATGAAAGACACTCATCTCACATAAAACCCCCCAGCTATTCAAACACGACAATCCAATATAACATATCCAGCAACACATAACATCACATGTCATCAACGTAAGTAAACATGCGTATCCCAATTGTCGTTGACATATAGCAACGAAACCGGCGATATCACATATTACATTTACGGTCACAGAAAAGAAAGTGTAAAACTACAACAGTTGGAATCCGCAACCTCTTTAGACATCACATGCCTAATCATTATAAATCCCGCATTTTAGTCTCATTATCGAAAACTCTTTTCAATATCAAACGAAACTAAACCGCTAGATTTATAACATTCATCCAGTTATCTCATAACTGTTTGTGAATTCCAATTATTGTATCCCATTCCGGATAAATAGAAAATATTAAACTTTCCGATCGAACATTTGAACACCCAAGTTTTCCCGAAACCGTTCAACACAAGAAATAGGTTCAAAGACATTCGTTTCATGCCTCAGTACCAACGGTCCAGCCGTAGAAGGGTCAAGCCAACGCCTCACAAGTGGCACGCCGTACTGCCCCAAACCCAAAGGTTCAAAGGGCAGTTCAAGACGGTCACATAATCGAGTTAAGGTTTGTTGTCTTCTAGAGGGACCATCGCGTTACTTGCACTACTCAGAACGTCCTTAAACCACAGAAAAATCCAACACTTGGAAATTTTTCGGCAGGGGAAAAGTTGGGTATTTATATCCGGTCGAACTTTTTAACATATTCGAAAATTATCCGGAAAACCACACAGACAAAAATTTGAAAATCCGATCGAATCATTGATTCCCAATACAACCCCAGAATACTCATCTGTAGAGTCACAATAAAAATACCCAGAAAATATAGCATTAAATTATATGACTTACTATGCAGAAATCACCAGACAAGGGTACAGTACGGCCGCAGAACCGCCGCACATGCCTAGCTTGTGCCGCGGTTCCGCGGTGGAAAAATCGATTCAGGTCCTCGTATTTCACAGTAATTCAAATAACACCCTGCTTATTTTTCTGCATATTTTTAATTGACAAAAATCCAAATTTTCAGAAAATTTCCAGAGAGCATTTTGGGTTTTAGGGTTTCGGTTCGATCGGGTTTCAAACATCGTTTAGACTTTGCCTAAGGCTCTAGCTAGGCTCTGATACCACTGTAGGGTTCCTAGACACACTATAGAGGTCTTACAAGGCATCAACCATGCCAATTTTAAATTTTTACGGGTGCCGAGAAACCCTAATACGGATCGTTGACTAGAAGTTTAGGCGAAAACGAAACTAGTTAACATCTTAACTAAAGGAGAGAGGCTACAACCTTTGTAGATCCGGTTCTCCACTTCCTTAGCTCCACGTAGGCGTCCTTTCGCTGTCCATCTCGAATCCCGGACTCAATCGTTGGCTTGATCGGAGAAATGGGCGGACTAGGTCGTCGGCTTCGTGCCGAAGATGATCTACGTCGAGGCATCACAAGTTCAAGCTCCGACTTCACAAAGTTGTGAAACTTGTGAAGAAAACACCCAAAACAACTTGGCAAGAGGTAGAGGGTGAAGAAATAGGAGGTGGGTTCACTTTAGAATTGGATTTCTCACTTTAGAACTCAAGTTGCCATTGATGGCATCAAGCTTTCTTTCTTGAAGATGAAGAAGAAGATGAAGCTAGAATTATGATAAGTGTTGAGTTAAAATGAATAATAAAATGAATACTTATCATAAACTAACTAGGGTAGAGTGTAGAGAATAGACCATGGTTACTTGGATGGGTTAGGGTTAAGCATGAAGACAAGAATGGTTAAGAAGTCAAAGCTTCATGAAGCTTCAACTAGAAACAAATATAGCCACCATTCTTATCTAAATCTTTTCCAAATAAATAAACAAATAAATAAATGAAAAATCAAAACCCTAATCATCTCTTAACCATGGTTTAATCCTTTACACTTAACCACATGATCAAGTATCATCAAACATGATACAAATATGTGCACAAAAGTATATCACATATACTTCTTGCACATCAAGTGAGAAAATCCATTTAAAGTGAACCAATACTAGTTAATGCAAAGTAATATATCAAATATATAATTATACATTAAATCATTAAATCAACACTTGATTTAACGATCCGGTCATATCGCATATAACCGACTAGTATCCTATGTATCGGCTTATCGAATCAATCCTTGATTCGATATCTAGGTTATATCGAATATAACCAATCGATACATCCATCGCGAGAATGGAATACGGTATCACATACACGCATCATTCTCGGTCCTGCACATATCTCATATGCACTCCTATTTCGTTTCTCTTGAGCCAGGAAACCTCTGTGTAGGACTCTAAAGACTCGTCAATACGCCGGTAGCAGATGCTGATCATATCAAGCACCCACAAGCCGCAAGCGGTCTGCTAAACGTAACGGCCATCCGGGTATTGAGCGATCAGAAGATCGGCGAGCTAGCCCGCTCACACTCCTGTGAATCCAACCAGTAACACTTACCGTACAGTCCGGTCTGTTCGTCTGATATGCCGCATATCAAGTCTAGGGGTGGTAAACGTCAGACCCCAATAACCGATAAGTCGTGCCGATGTGAGGCTCATAACGGGTCGAGAAACTACTGGTAACACTTACCAGCAAATCTCTGATCAGCCCTGGCCAGGGACTTTCCTGTTATGGCCAATCGAGCACAGCGCAACATCAACCCCCAATACCGGGAGAGACGAAACCCCTCCTATCGCTCATTGCCTCCATGTGACTCGGGACTGTACCCAAAGACCACCGTTTTGCACGCCCTCATGGACGTGGTAAGGTGGAGATCAAAGCACAGTGGGAATCACACAAGACTCTATGACGATCTCGGGTCTACAGACTAACCTGTACAAGTGTCACCTGAGAACTGCCATCTGACGTGAGGTATAATACCATCTGGGAGTTCTCGGCGAGTCCGTCCAGTGTACCCAGTCTCCACTGAGCACCCGTATACCATCTCTGATGTCAAACACCAATGGATATGGGATCATCCATCGTCCATCTCATGGGTCGAGAAGCGTATACGCTAGTCTACACTGGTATATCGATGCCCTGTCTCGATACACCCACGACTAGGGACCTTAAAGGATGTACTTATAGACTACCATGTCCCCACTAGTATGATCTGCATCATAGTCTAGGTAGTCAAGTACACATCCTAAGGGCTTTATCAACATGTAACTATAAGACAGTTTAAAGAGACAAGTGTACATGTTAAGATAAAGTGCAACCAGATAGCATACTATCATATCGAGCAAGAAAGTCATCTCTATATATGTCCAAGCATCCAATATAATATATATCATCTGTACAATACTAGCCTCTAGGGCATACATACAACTAACACATTAATCTCACTGAATCTCACTTAATGCAAAGCAACAAAGCTTAAATTTGACGTCGTTGGAACAATTATAAAAGCGCTTGGTTTTCTTCAAAAACAGCTTTTAAATGTGGAGCCTAAACAACTCCTTTTCAAAAAGCTATTCGGTTCCTTCAACTATATCAAGTTCATTACGTTCATGGTTTTCGCCAAAACCAGTCATAGCCCTCCGTCATTCCAGATAGGTTTCAACCAGTATTCATGCTATGTGTTTTGACTTTCGCCAAGGCATAGTGTTTGGTAGCTAGCAGATAATTATCTGTAGTATAGATAAATGCATTAATCTAGGACATGTGTTTATCACAAAAAACTGCATTTTAATACCACTTATTCATTATCTGTTTTGTTATATCGGTACTATTAACCAGTGTGTGCTCAGTAATTACAGATTACAGGTATCCGTGACACAATACTGGAAACACACTCAAAATCACGGATATAACATTTGTGAGCCAACACTGCAACCGGAACTGCAAACCGATCGATATCCAAGAATTTTTGCAAATAAACTAGTGTACACACATTTTGGTCCAACACATAACAAGTGTGCACTAGCTCTTTGATGGCTTGGACATAGGTGGGGCTACCATGATGCTTTTGGGGATAAGTAGTTGACATAAGTGGGTGTGTGAGTTAATGCTTAGAAAGTTGTGATGTGATTTAAGGGTATGATTTCCCTCCAATACTACTGAGTCCAATCCAGGCTTCTAAAAAAAGATCAATTATCACCAGTGGTATTGTGGAGAGCACACATGATCACAGACCCAACATGAGACCCAAAGGCCAATATTCAACCGACGAAATAATCAAAATGCCCAATCTCGCCAGTCCCATCAAGCCCAATGAGCCTCAATTTTCTTCTGTCCATCCCTTGCTGCTACGTCATCTTATTTTTATTGCTTGTTTAATCTTATTTTGTGTCTATAAAATCTAGATCAGTAAACAAGTGAAGGGGTACTACTTTGGATATACTTTGAGCAAAAGTTTTCTTTTTTGTTTCTTATTCATTTTTTCTTGTGCAGAGCTAGTTTGCCTTGAGTTCTTTACCTTCTCTTGATCTTGCAACCTCTTCATTGAGCTTGCAAGTTTATGTTTTGGTTATTGAACTCAAGGTTTGTATCACTTGAAGATTAATAAAGCTTTCATTTTCTTGGGTTCTTAGTATTTCTCTTGCATTTACTTACTTATTATTTTCATTCTTGCCATTTACTTACTTGCTCTTTTTTTTCCATGCCATTTACTTACTTGCTTGTTGTATTATTCTTTTCTATTCTTTTTTCATTTGCTCTTTCTTTTTGTTGTTTTATGGTTTGTGAATATTGGTGTTGTTAGGAAAAAGAATGGTTGTGTAAGTTAAGGTTTTCCTCTCCCATTTCCTTTGCCCGATATTTTCCAATTGAACTCCGCCCAAAACTTACGCAAGCGCTCCGTTAGGCACCCTACCCTACCAAGGTATCGGTGACCCCTAACCGTGACCGGTTGCGTTTGCTTTGGCCTGAGGCAAAAGTCAAGAGGCAAGAACGGACGGACAAGGGTCAATAAACCGAATTTCACTAATACCGTGCTTAAGCACCCTAATCCACGTTGTTGCCGATTGCTCTAGCTTCAATGGTCAAGCTCGGCTCAAAAGATTGAGCACGGAATCTACTAATTTACACAAACCTATCTATTCCTAACAACTTATACCTTTGCATATATACACTTAGGTTAGAATCGAACCATTCCAAACCTCGCATTAACTCTTCATAACAAGAACTTAAAACGCACCGTCTCCCTGCAGAAGACCCGTACTCATCACGGCTAGCTACATGCGACGCTGTACTGATTGTGGTTAACTTTAGAACTTTAAAAATGACGCGGGCAAGCGTGCGATTAATCAAATGGCGCTGTTGCTAGAGAGACGGTAACGTTTTTATTCTTGTTATTTCAGGTTAATCTTGTTTATATCACTAACACCATTTTAAAAACAAAACAAACTAAAAGATTCAAAAATTTCAAAAACCAACAAAAATTAACTTTTCTAACCTTTTTGCTCTCTGGATTTTTGACGTGCTACCATTTTAGGACTAATTAAAAAAGATAAACAATAACATTGAGACACTAGTAGAACACTTAGACACCTGAAAAAATTTGGAGCCCCAATTCATCAAATCGCCCGGCGACAACCCTAAAAATTCTAACGCCGCCGGCCTTGTCTCCTCATTTTGCTCACAAAATTTCTTCTGTGCTCCAGTGTTCTAATTTTTTCCCAATTTTATTGCTTGATTTTTATAATTTTGGGTGTGCAGGTGTTTGGGCATTCATATCGCCTTTTCGCAGTAAAAATCCATTTTTTCTGATATTTGTAGATTTTGACGGATTTGCGAACTGCGATCGTGTGGAGCAAAGTGTACATTCAAAACTAAGATGATTGTGAAATATAGTACCAAAGATCCGGATAGTTTGACCCGCGCAAGCAAACTTTCTAAGCTGTTCGGATTTAATTCAAACGGGGGTTTCTTAACCCGAAAACTTATCGGTACGTATTTCTTAACACCTTTTTTCTCAAATCCGACGCATCCAATATTCTATCTTTGCTGGATTCTTTGCAAGCTCGCTATCAAACGCTAAAATTTACTAACCTGTATTTGTTGCAGTGCCGTGCTTAAACATAAAAATCGATTTTTAAAGGTTTTTAACAACCTTTTCTTTGATTTGCGCATTGCATCCATTAATACGGACTTAAGGGAAAGAGAACCCCACAACATACGGTAAAGGATTTCATCACCTTTTTCGTGGCCCACAAATCATGAAATTGAGCATAGCGTTTACCCGCACAAAGTTTAAAAGATACTAGACTTTAAGCCTTTAAGGACTTCACGCTCATTAGGAGAAATTAACTGTGTTTAGAACACTGCTTAACGGTATATCGTTCACGGGGTGTCTAGGAAAGTGTTCACGGCGAAACCGCCAAAAGAGAAAGGGTTATCTATTTAAGTACTTTTGCGAAAGCGTTGGAAAACCACCCTTTATCTTTGCACTTACCTGGCCTCATGATCAGTATATCTTGAGCCCGTTTTTCGACATAGTTTTACTTCGACAATCAAGTTCTTGAGCAGGTCGAGTTAACCTAGGTGAACCCTAGACCGATTAGGTGTGTGGTACTGTGTCGTGATTGTTTTTTTTTTTTTTTTTTATCTTTTTGTGTGTATATTCTATTCTTTTGTTAATAACTAACATAAAAACTAATATAAAAATACCCACATTCTTTTTCCTCACCTCTTCTTCTTCTTCTTTTCATATCATGGGTACCCCACATAGACCAACACTTGCCGAACTATGGTACCCACTACCAGACATTACTTTCTACGGTTCTTGCTTTAGTCGAACTTCGAACGATCCATCTGTGCCAAAAATCTCTTTGATAGATCGGATAGACGCTTCTAGGAAAACCACTTGGACACCAAAATCTACGTCATATCAACCTTTTCAAACTTTCAACCCTCATCATGTTGATACCCCTTTTGAGGGAAACATGGCGACTCTTAAACCGTTGTCCATTGCTAAACGTATTACGCAATCCCGTAGCCGATCTTTCACTCCTTTCACCACTTCCAATTCTTTAGATCAACAATTTCAATCACCTTCTTATCATAACGTTGATCTTAATCCTGTCCAACCATTCGATTCTTATCAATCCTACCCGACTTTTACACCTTCCCTAGATATTGCTTCTGAAAAGCCTTTTGGGAGTTTCAAGTATCCAATCGAGTTTGAATCTTTTACTGAAACCTCTTCACAACCCATGTCTAGTCTTGAACAGTCGTTGGAAGATTTTTGGGTAGCTTCATGCCAACAGATGATAGATTTGAATGCGTCCATGGCCACCCTCATACAACCTAACGAACCAGCAGCTAGTTTCAAACTAGATCCACATTTTCCAATGTATGATGAGGCGATAGGACAGGTTGAGAATTTGAGTGGTGAGAGTGAGCAGTACACCCTTCCAAATAAAACCTACCCATTCCAAATTGAATTCCACAACTCCGGTTTTGAAAGTCTATCGAGTGTCCCAAATGATTCACCAATTGAAGATAGAATGCTTAATTAGTTGTGCGCCTTTGTAGTGTTTGATTTACTGGATTGTGAAGTGACCCTGTCAAGTGAAACCACGCCCAATCCCTTTGACCTCTACATCTCCATCCTAGAACCACAATTGATTGAAATCCATGCTTTTGATGAGGTGTTTGAGAAATTTGATTTTCACTTGATTGAGGATATCGACGCTGGGAATATTTTGGATGATGAACCCACAGTTTTGGATGAGTTTTTCTCACCAATTCATCATGTCCTTTCAGTTCCGTGTGGACATCATCCTGAGTCATTAACTGCTTTTCCCGAACTTAATATGTATCTAGATATTGATGATAAATGCATGGATGAGATAATTTTTGAGGAAAGTTTTGAGGATATTTTTGAGAATGAACCAGTTTTACTTGATGAGTCGGATTTTCCAATTCATCTTATCCCTTTCATTATCTGTGTACACCTTCCTGAATTTTTAACCGATACTATTCCTCAATCATTCCCCTCCATCCTTTCCATCGTACCCACCTCGCAAGACACCGTATCAATTTCATTTCCTGTGTCTGGTTTTGCAAGTTCGATCTACCCATGTTTTCTCACGAATCTTGAGGGGTTTGATCCCATTTCTCAACGGATTGATAGATTAGTACAATCGCTTTTTATACATCGGTCATTACAAATTGTACAATTTATTCACTCCATTTCCACCCTCAAGTTCGTATTCTATTTCTTTCTCCCTTCCGCCATTCTTCTCCTCCACCGAGACCGTATACCACTTCTATCCCTATACGGTCTCGTGTATTCTCCATTTCTTTCCTTTTCCGCATTCTTTCACCAACCTGCATATTATAGCGATAGAATTTTTGAATGGTTGGTGATAACTTTTGGCCTGTGTAAGGCCTTGTATAGATTGATACTGTTCTCTCCCCCCTAACTCCGAACATTAACGCCTAAATAGTGGAAACACCGTTTTACTGAAGTTTGGGAGGGTCTTTTTATGTATATATTTTTTGTTTGATTTTTGTTTTGTATAAAAAAATAATAAAAAATAATAAAATAAAAAATGGGGAGCGCCGACAATTTTGACCCTCTTGGTGTAGTCTGACAGTGAGAGCACTATCAAGTTTAAGTTTGGGGGTGTGCTCAGTAAGCTTTCTACCTTCGCATTCATGTGTATATTTTTCATTTGTATACTTATTTAAAAACACATAAAAATCAAAATTTTTTACAAAAATATAAAAACTTTGTCATCAAGTTTGCTAATAGGGTAACTTAGATTTTTATTCCGAAAGTTTAGTTGATACGTTAGAAATAACTAAATCCTAGACTTAGGAATTGAAAACCCTAAAAATAACGCTCCTTCTGTTTAACCTTGGTAATTATAAGTCCTTACAGTTTTTTTTATAGAAGTAGGTAATTTTGAGTTCAGTTCTTGAGTTAAGTCAAGATGAAAGGAAAGTATTGAAAGCTTTACTGAAGCATAAGTCTAAAGAATAGATTTTATTCTTGAGTCCAAATTTAGAAAGTATATACCCTACAAACTTCACATACACGCACCTTGAAACTTGGGATAGTAGAGTATACCTAGAAATACTTTTGCCTGAAAACCTAATATGAAAGAAAAAACGGTATTTAAAGCTAACCACCAAAAGAGCATCATTGAAAAATATATCCGGTCTTGAAAAAGAAAAATAAAGAAAAAAAGGGAGAAAAAAATAAATAAAGTCAAGATCTGGAAAATGCTATTTACGCTTTAAGCTCACACATTCAGTAATCGGCTGCTAGTGCCTCAAGAAGCATTAATAGTCGCATGAAAGGTGTGTGAGCAAATCCGTCCATCATTAACGAAAAGAAGTAGTATTAGGCATTAGGGCAAGGGTACTATAGCTTGAATCGAATTCTTAAAGTGTAAGGGTGAAATTTTACACACACGTAGGGGTATACAATCGATGTTTGGAGGAAAGATAGGAATAAAGAATAAGACTTATGTTTTCTGTAAAGATGATAAATATCCCTGATTGGAGACCGCACTTTAGAAAGAAAATTCAAGAAAAGCCGAGATCTTTCTAAACTATAAAAATGTATAGGATCCGAGGTTGAAAAAATTAGATGCGTGAAACATAAGGGTTGAATATTTTTAACTTAAGATAATAGAAATTCTAACCTAGATACTAAACTGTAGGAGTAGAATCGACGTTAACTTATGAAACTAGCTTGATATGATTTTGTGGGTTGTATCCGCTGAAATCCCTCAGGAGACAACACTCCTCCTACTAGGGACACCTAAAGATTTAACGGCTTGTTGCACGAGCTCAGTGCAATCGCGTTCCCTGCAAAAGTGAGGTTAGGATTTTGTTTTGCTCGGGACGAGCAAAAAATAAGTTTGGGGGTATTTGTTTATCACAGAAAACTGCATTTTATTACCACTCATTCATTATCTATTTTCTTATATATTGGTACTAATAACCGGTTCTGCTCAGTAATTACAGATTACAGGTATCCGTGACACAATACTGGAAACACACTCAAAATCACGGATATAACATTTGTGAGCCGACACTTCAACCGGAACAACAAACCAATCGATATCCAAAGAGTTTTTGCAAATAAACTAGTGTACACACATTTTGGTCCAGCACATAGCAAGTGTGCACTAGCTCTTTGATGGCTTGGACATAGTTGGGGCTGCCATGATGCTTTTGGGGACAAGTAGTTGACACAAGTGGGTGTGTGAGTTAATGCTTAGAAAGTTGTGATGTGATTTAAGTGTGTGATTTCCCTCCAATACTACTGAGTCCAATCCAGGCTTCTACAAAAAGATCAAACATCACCAGTGTATTGTGGAGAGCACACATGATCACAGACCCAACACGAGACCCAAAGGCCAACATTCAACTGGCGAAATAATCAAAATGCCTAATCTCGCAGGTCCCATCAAGCCCAATAAGCCCCAATTTTTTTTCTGTCTATCCCTTGCTGCCACGTCATCTTATTTTTATTGCTTGTTTAATCTTATTTTGTGCTTATAAAAGCCAGATCAGTGAACAAGGGAAGGGGTACTAATTTGGATATACTTTGAGCAAAAGTTTTCTTTTTTGTTTCTTTTTCATTTTTTCTTGTACATAGCTAGTTTGCCTTGAGTTCTTTGCCTTCTCTTGATCTTGCAACCTCTTTATTGAGCTTGCAAGTTTAAGTTTTGGTTATTGAACTCAAGATTGGTATCACTTGAAGATTAATAAAGCTTTCATTTGTGTTCTTGGGTTAGTATTTCTCTTGCATTTACTTACTTGCCATTTTCATTCTTGCCATTTACTTGCTCTTTTATTTCCATGCCATTTACTTACTTGCTTGTTGTATTATTCTTTTCTTTTCTTTTTTCATTTTCTCTTTCTTTTTGTTGTTTTTATGGTTTGTGAATATTGGTGTTGTTAGGAAAAAGAATGGTCGTGTAAGTTAAGGTTTTCCTCTCTCATTTCCTTTGCCCGATATTTTCCAATTGAACTCCGTCCAAACCTTACGCAAGTGCTCCGTTAGGCACCTTACCTTACCAAGGTATCGGTGACCCTTAACCGTGACTGGTTGCGTTTGGTTTGGCCGGAGGCGAAAGTCAAGAGGCAAGAACGGACGGACAAGGGTCAATAAGCCGGATTTCACTAATACCGTGCTTAAGCACCCTGATCCACATTGTTGCCGATTGCTCTAGGTTCAATGGTCAAGCTCGGCTGAAAAGATTGAGTACGGAATCCACTATCTTACACTAACCTATCTATTCCTAACAACTTATACCTTTGCAAATATACACTTAGGTTAGAATCGAACCATTCCAAATCTCGCATTAACTCGTCTTAACAAGAACTTAAAACGCACCATCTCCCTGCGGACGAATCGTACTCATCGCGGCTAGCTACACGCGACGCCGTCCTGATTGCGATTAACTTTAGAACTTTAAAACGACACGCCAAAAGTGTGCCAATCCACAGGCGTACAGCTGTTTTGATCTTCGTCAAGGGCTTGTACAAATGAGTCTAAATTAATCTGGACAATGACGGGTTGAACTTGACTTGCGACTTATGATGTTTTGACTTTCGTCAAGGTTATAAGCGCTTAGGGAAAAACCACATCAGGAGTTTCAAACATACATGAAACTTGCTAGTGTTGCATACCTTCTGGAGTGTGGTAGTTTTGGTAAGTTTCTTTCAAAATTATCACACAATGATAGTTGGGTCTCGATCCTACTGTGAATATCAGCTGCTTTTCGAGAGAGTTTTTCACTTTGTAATTAACCAATCAAGTAGGTGTCTACAAAGGTGTTAACAAGGCCATGCTTATGGGAAAACAAGGTTATTTAATTGGATCTGTACGAAAGCACGAGGGACTTCCCTCCAAAGTACCAACACTAGCCTGGCCGAAAGATTAGCGAACTTATAGGATGCGATTAATCCCGACTAATTCTTCTTTTAGGGTTTGAAAGAGGATTCGAGGAAATAGTGGGAGCCAGTTTAGATAAACTAATGACCAATCTAAATTTGCAAGAGCTTATGTTGAGTGTTTCTTTTCTTTCTCTCCTAATTGGAGCGACCATGATGGGACTTAAGCTTATACTAGATAAAAATAAACTAACTGGACCGAACTATAAAGACTGGCTGAGGAATGTCCACATGGCCCTTACTTATGATAAGGTTTCATATGTCCTCACGGCTAAAGCCCCTGTTCCAGGTCCAGAATCCGCAGTCACGGACATTGAGGTCCGTAAGACTTGGGATCTTGACATCGTGAAAACCAAGTGCCGCGTGCTGGTCTCCATAGATAATGAACATAAGAGGCGGCACGAGAAGATGGACCTTGCTTCCATCTTCCTACATACCAAAGACTTATATGGAGAGCAATCTTGTATCGCAAGATACGAGACCTCGAAGAAATTATTTCAGGCGAGATTGGCTCTCAGATCATCTGTAGGGGACCATGTCCTAAAGATGATTACTCTCATCGAAGAGCTCGTGGACCTTAGAACTACTTTGGAGCATGAGTTGTATACCAACTTGATTCTGTATTCCTTTCACTCCACCTATGCCCTATTCGTATTAAACTTCAATATGCAAAAGGCGGAAGTTACACTTCCTGAGCTCCTCATTATGTTGAGGGTGGCAGAGGGCACCTTGAAGAAAAACAAGGAAACACCTGATTGATTGTGAAAAAATGTGTATGTATGTTGTAAATAACCGCAATCAATAACGGTGTCGCAATAGCTAGCCGATAGTGAGTACGGGTCATCCGAAGGGAAACGGTGAATTTCTTATCTTGCTTTAGACGAGTTGATAAAAGAGACGAGGGATTGTTGTCATTTCTATTAAGAAGGGATGAAAAGTTTATAATAGAAAACCTTGTAGGGTTTATAGGACTTAGTAGTTAATGTGGATGAAATAAAAAAATATATAATTTTTTTATCTTTTAATTGTTTAATACTAGAGAGATAGAGATGAATGTGAATTAGGTTTCTTGGAGGGAATCAGGGTTTCCCACTACTGTCTCTTGTCCTTCCATTGATCTCTATTTATTTCAAGCCCTTAACAAAACAAGTATTAACGAATTTCAAATCGTAGTCGTGACTATCATTAATTGATAGCGCGTCTGATAAGAGGGTTAATATTTATTTTGCTAAAATTTATAAAAATTAAAACGTCAAAAGAAATTAAGGGATTTTTCATCCATTATTCTACCCTATCCTACAAACCTTATCAAGCAAGAATTTACTCGCTCATGTATATTAGGGTAGTAAAAAGGAGATGGAAGATGAATGAAACCATATTTAAAATCAGAAAGTAATGCTGAATGTAATGCAGAAAAGTAATGCGGAAAGTAATGCAGAAAAGTAATTCAAAAAAGTAATGTGGAAAGCAAATGCGAAAAGAATTAAAACAAAGAACTACCTTTATTGATCAACTATTGCATTACAAATTGCTCGCTAAAAAACTAAATTACAAAAACCTAGCTGCTCACTCGATCTCTCTCTAGATCGATGGGTAGATGCTTCGATGAATTTTTGGAATGTACAGCTCTTAGTCCTTTTTATAGTCTCTGGAATTAGAAATCCTAGTTACCATATTGGAGTATGTAACATTACGATCATGTCCTTGAAAATCTAGATCCTATGGCTACTACTCGACCGCGGAACCGCCGCCCTACCCATGTTTGACCACGGATCTGTCGCCATATTGTGGGCTTCTGACTTTGGATTTTTTCTGGCTTTTTCTCTCGATATCTGGAGATCCTCTTGATACAAAGATTCTGAAAATATTTCTCTTAGTCTCTGTCGTTGCTAGATTCTTCGATTTGTTTCTAATATTTGGCAGATTCGGTTTGATAATCCAATTTGATGTGGATCTCCTACTTAGATTTCAGACCTGAGCTAATACCTGCACAATATCTCAAATTAAATTTTTAGTAGCATTTGTTATTTTTGAGATATTATTCCAATCATTTATATGATATGATATCTTAAGAATATTGATTAGAAATATTTGATATGATATGCATATTTTAATTAATAATATTTCATTTAAATATTATATGCATATATTTTTCCTAATTATATTAATTATAAATAAAGAAATATATGATAATAATCTTTTTACAAATAAACCCACATATGTTCTTTATTTACAATTAACACCCTTTAGTTATTAATAATAGTAGGGAAAATGTTCATTCAAATGTATAATATTTTTGACTAATCAAATACCCCCAAACCTATCTTTAATCATCCCGAGCAAACTATTTATTAAAAAGAAAAATCTAGCAAACTTTCGTAGGCAACATGATTGCACTTAGCTCATGCAACAAGACTTCAAATCTCTAGGTGTCCCTACTATGAGGAGTGTTGTCTCCTGAGGGTTTTCAGCAGATTACATCCAAAAAATCCCAAAATAAAAAAAAGAAGATAAAAATTACATGCAAAAATAAGGAACATATAAAAGAAATAACTTGAAAATAAGTGTTTCAAACTACACTAGCTTTTTAGTTGTCATGAGCCCTATCTTAATGATCTTGAAAAATATGTCAGAAATCATATCGTCCCTCAATCAAATATCGTCTTTAGTCTTCCTCCCTACTTCTCCTCCAAACATTGATCATATACCCCTACGTGTGTGTAAAAGACATCCCTACATTTGGAGAATTCAATTCAAGCTATCATACCCTTTGTCCATATACCTTAGTACTTTTTAGTCGGTAATGTTTTATATGGATATGCTCACACATTTTTCATGCGACCGTTAATACTTCTTGAGCTACTAACCAACCGATTACCGAATGTGCTCACTTATTAAGACGTAATTAGCAATATTCTAGTCTTGCAACAGCTAAGACTTAGCAGTGACTCCTAAACCAGTTGGTCTAAGGCACTAGGTGATGAGGCACCCTCGCTATATTTTTTATACTGCTTTAAATAATTACAAAACCAGTGTTCATTTTTCTTCACCATTTATTTTTTATGTGTCATTTATATTTTTGTTTATATATTTTTCCTTCATACTAAGACTTTTAGACAAGAGCGTTTCGAGGTATTCTTTACTATCCCAAGTTTCAAGATGTGTGCAAGTGCGTATAGTAGGGTATCAGTATTTAGAAATTTGGACTCAAGAATAGGTACTATTTTTCAGATTTATTTCTATTCTCAGATTAGTGATTCCTTTCATCTTTCTAACCCTTGGACTCAAGAATAGGTACTAGCTTCGTTTTAAAACATCTAATTTTCTTTGTTTTCTTAAATCTCTTCCTTTCTTCATATGTATTTTTCACTTTCTAATTTTTATTTTCAAAAAAAAATTTCATCATTTTTCCCCATATATAGTGCCTAGTACCAAATGTTAGTAAATACAAAACTCCCTCCAAACCTGTTTGCAGAAATGTCCTCACTGATGTTGTTCTTCTAGCGCATAAACCTGTAAACTTGGGAGGAGAATAATATGGCAAAAGATAGGTAAATGAAAAACTACCCCCAAACTTGTTTTTTGGCACGCACAGATATTTATCCTTTTTTTAACACACCTCCATTCTTAGATGAAACAGTATTACCGAAACATGGAGGTGAGGCGGAGGAAAGTTAGTCATGATAAAGCGACTTCTGCAAGAACAAGAGCTCCTTCGATGGGTCAGCGGAAAAATACTGTTTTAATCTATACCCATTTACTTTAAAAATAGAACCGTTTTTAACATTTTCTACATATACTGCACCGTGCAGGTACACATACAGCATCACAAAAGGTCCTTTCCAACGGGATCTTAGCTTATCCGGATGAAGATGGAGACGGGAATCGTAAAGGACTTGTTGTCCCGGTGTGAATATTTTTCTCAAAAGATGTTTATCGTGGAATAGCTTTGTTAGCTTTTTTCTTTACTATAATTGCATTATCATAGGATTTATCACGAAGTTTGCTTAGCTCATTTAATTGCAGCTTCTGATATCTACTGGCTTGATCAAAATCACAATTAAGTTCTTTAATAGCCCTTATTGCTTTATATTCGATCTCGACAGGAAGGTGGTAAGCCTTCCCAAACACTAGTCGGTATGGTGAAATACCAAAATCGGTCTTATAAGCGGTACGAAATGCCCAAAGAGCATCCGTCAATTTGGTGGACTAATCTTTACGGTTCTTAGAAAGCGTTTTCTCCAAAATTTGTTTGATCTGTCTATTGGAGATCTCAGCCTGCCTACTCGTTTGGGGATGATTGTAGGGTTCCTAGGCACTCTTGTAAAGGTTCATAAGGCATCAACCATGCCCGAATAAAATTTTAGACGTTCTAAACAAGCCAAAGCCGGGATCTTTGCTAGATTATTAGGGTTTAACATACAAGTTAACATCTTTACAACTAAGTGTGAGGGATTACAACCTTTGTAGTCCGCTCCTTCGCTTCATAAGCTCCGAGTAGAAGTCCCTTCACCATGATCCACGATCTCACGGACTTAAGAGAGGCTCCATGACTCGAACGATCCATGCTAGCTTGTAGTGTTCCTTTTCTCCGATGATCTACGTTGAAATTGCTATAACTCAAGCTCTCTCACTCTAATAAGGTGAACACCCTAATCTAATTGGCTAGATTAGATGAGGATGATGGAGTAGTATTTATTCTTTCTTTTTATATCAAATTCTCACATGAAATCATCACAAAATGAAAACCTAGTAAGCTTTCTCAAAGCTCAAGGTTGAAGAAGAAGATGAAAAATCAATTAAACCTTTTGTGATGAATAATGAAATGAATATGTGAATAATAATGCAACCATGGTCAAGGATGACAAGGATAACTCTTGTAGAGAATTAACTAAGGCTAGGGTTTGGTTGGGTTAAAACAATGAGTCATAAGAAAATATCAACATAATATCTTCTTCATGACAAAAGAAATGCTTCTAGAAGGTGCAAGAAAGAACTAACCCTAATCAAACCCCAACCTTATTTAATCTCCACAAAACAAGTTGCATTAGTAATCATATCATGTTACAATAATATATATCACATATATATTATATATTTGTAACAAAAGAAAATAATACAATTAATATATATCGCATATATATCAATGTATTATCCGGTAAGAAAATGAAATAATAAAGCGAGCCAATATTAGATAATGTAATACAATATATCATATATATTATTATACATTAAATTATCGAATCAACACTTGATCCGACAATCCGGCTATATCGAATATAACCGACTAATATATCATGTACCGATTCATCGAATCAACACTTGATCCGATGACCCGGCTCATATCTAAATATCGCGAGAATATAATATGGTATCTCATATCGCATTATCCTCGGTCCTGCACATATCACATATGTGCTTCTACTCCGTTTTGCCTGAGTCAAGAAACCTCTGTGTAGGACTCTAAAGAATCGTCAATACGCCGGTAGCAGGTGATGATCATATCAAAGACCCACAAGCTGCAAGCGGTAAGCTAAACGTAACAGCCACCCAGGTATTGAGCGATCAGAAGATCAACAATCTAGCCTGTCCGTTCTCCTATGAATCCAATCAGTAACACTCCCGTACAGTCCGGTCTCTTCGTCTGATATGTTGCATATCTAGTATAGGGGTGGTATACGTCAGATCCCAGTAACCGATAAGTCGTGTCGATGTGAGGCTGATAACGGGTCGAGAACTACTGGTAACACTTACCAGTAAATCTCTATATCAGCCTTGGCCAGGGACTTCCAGTTATAGCCAATCGAACACATCACAACATCAACTCCCTATACCGGGAGAGACGAATCCCCTCCTATCGCTCATTTCCTCCATGTGATTCGGGACTGCACCCAAAAGCTACCGTTTTGCATGCCCTCTTGGACGTGGTAAGGTGGAAATCAAAGCACAGTGGGAATCACACAAGACTCTATGACGATCTCGGGTCTACAGACTACCCTGTACCAGTGTCACCGGAGAACTGCCATCTGACGTGTAGTATATCACCATCTGGGAGTTCTCGGTGAGTCCGTCCAGTGTACCCAGTCTCCACTGAGCACCAGTACACCATCCTTGATGTCAAACACCGATGGATATGGGATCATCCATCGCCCATCATATGGGTCAAGATGCGTATACGCTAGTCTACTCTGTTGTATCGATGCCCCGTCTCGATATACCCTCGACTAGGAACAGTTATAGGATGTACTCATCGACTACCATGGCCCCACTAGTATGATCTCATCATAGTCCCAGTAGTCGAGTACAGATCCTAAGGGCTTTATCAACATGTGAGAGTAAGACAGTAAACCAATACAAGTCAACATGTTAAGATAAAGTGAAACCAAATAGCATACTATCATGACGAACAAGAAAGTCCTCTCTATATATATCCAAGCATCCATTATAATATACATCATATGTACAACAACGGCCTCTAGGGCATATACATAACTAACAATGATAAGGCGTAGAAAGCTTGTGGTTGATTGAATATTTCTGCATCAAATTCTTGAAAGACCGATTATAGAAATGCGTTCCATTATCGCTAATGATAGCGCGTGAGTGCCCGAACCGAGAAAAGATATTTTCTTTAAGGAACTTAACAACAACCTTGTTGTAATTAGTACGGCACGGTATTACTTTCACCCATTTAGAGACATAATTAACTGCTAATAAAATGTATAAGTTCCCAAAAGAGTTGGGAAACATGGCCATAAAATCAATTCCCTATACATCAAATATCTCTACAACCAAGATTAGTTGGATAGGCATCTCATTTCTCTGTAAAATCCAGCCCATGTGTTGACACTATGAACAAGTTATGCAATAATCATATGCATCTTTAAATAACGTTGGCCAATAAAAGCCACATGCAAAACTTTTTCCGCTGTTTTTCTTAGACCAAAGTGACCGCCACATGCTTGATCATGGCAGAAAGACAATATACTCTTGAACTCATTATTAGGGACACATCGGCAAATGATCTGACCGGGACAATACTTAAACAAATAGGGTTCGTCCTAGTAAAAGTGTTTTACCTGGGATAAAAATCCGTGATTGTCTTGATTTGACCATTCGCTGGGTAGAAGCCCTATTGCTAAATAATTCACAATATTAGCGAACCAAAGTTCGCAAGATATGGTCAAGAGCCGTTCCTTCGGAAATGAATCGTTTATTGGCAAGGTCAACGTTGGCGAAGAAGAAGTTGTGAAAGATGGTCGGGTATGACGTTTTCACATCCACTTTTATCTCTTATGATAAGGTCAAATTCTTGTAACAAAAGAATCTAATGTATTAGCCTAGACTTAGCATCCTACTTTGATAAAAGATGTCGTAAAGCGGAATGATCGGTGTAAACTACAACTGGAGAGCCAATTAAGTAGGGCCTGAATTTTTCTAATGCAAATACAACTTCCAAGTGTTCTTTCTCGATGGTTGCATAATTTAATTGGGCATCATTCAGGGTCCTACTCGCATAATAAATTACATGTGGTATCTTATCAATGTGATGTTCTATGATTGCCCCAATACCAAAATCGGATGCATCACATATAAGCTCAAAATAGTGATTCCAGTCTGGAGATGACAGAACGGGGGCTGTATTGAGGGAACATTTAAGTGATTCTGTAAATCCCCGTTTCCATCAATGAGAATCTTCCTATATTTTCCTAGTTCCCCGATGTTTTCCTTTTCCTCGTAATTCTGTGGGAAATTGGTTGCTAGGTTTTTAATAATTGTTTCTCTTTCCCAAACCTTTAAAATCAAAACCCAAAACCAAGCCCAACAAAACAAACAAAATTAATCAAAACAAAATCAAACTTATTAAACAAATCCAACCCCAACCCAAAACAAAAGTAACAAAACAAATAAATTAAATCCTTATCCCGGCCCAGCCCAAATCCAAGCCTCACAAATAATTCCCTCACTCCCCGGCCCAACACCCTTACCCGCAACCCAACAAACCCGACTCGACCTGCTTCGTTTCTTTCTTTCCCCTCGTTCTAAAAATTTTCCCGCTCGTTTTCCTTTCTCTCCACTTCGTGCCCAAGTCGCCCGCGCCGCCGAGCCACGTTCTCGCCCCTCACGACCACGACCCCGCGAGCTCATCAACCCACTCCTCATCTCAAACTCCTCTCTCCCTCATCACTCTCGTTCTCTCGTCTTCCTCACTTCACCTCTCTCCAAAACTCCCAACTCGAGCCCCTGCACCCCGCTCATCCCCGACGACGACGTCGACGACGACTCTCTTCGTCTTTCCTCCCTCGCTTCCTTCTCCTCTGAACTCAAACCCCACCGAGTTCGTCTTCCCTCGCCTGCGAACTCAGCCCTCCGCAGAACCCCCATACACACCCAACTCACTCTCCACCGAGCTCGACCACCACCTGCACCCCTCGCCGACGAGCTCCCATCGCGCCGCCGGCCACATCGTCGACGCCTCTACATCCTCAGCATCATCACTTTCATCAAACCCGAGCCCCACTAACTCACTCCCTCACTCCAAAACCCACACCAAAACCCTTGCTGCAACCTCACCCCCTGCTGTAACCATTGCCGGAGTGACCACCGCCGACCACCGTCGACCCCAGCGCACTCACAGAGATCCATAGCACCACACTCCGCCTCCAGTGACCGCGAACCATCCCCGGACAACTCCGACGACGAACCCGAATGCGAGCCGAGGCCGCGAACCCTAGCCGCGCCGTTCGTAGCGCGTTCGTGCAGTTGCCGCTGCCGTGCATCGCCAGAGTGTCTTCAGGCAAGTACCCTACTTGCTACGTGCTAGATTATTTCCGTTACAAATCAAAACCGTATTAATTCCATGTTTACGATTCATGAAAACTTATACGACACAAGTGCTCGTTGTAAAACTCGAACAAAAACCTGTCTTTAAACTGACGGAAATTGATCGTATAATCTGGCCCATGCGATAATGAACATTGTGTAGAAATTTGACTGAAAAATATGATTGTTACTGGCTTGAACGATCACCCCCAATTACACCCGTAAAAACTGAGAGTTCCCCGCACCTGAAACTTGTTAAAATCATAATTAATTGTGTACATATTGAAATGATGTGTTCGAAGGCTAAAATCAAAACCGATTCGACGACCTATAACCCTATATAAGTTCTTAATTGTTTCTCTACTGAAATTATGATGAGAATTGGTTCGGAGAGCGGCTCTGGACTGCAGCTCCGGACAGCAGTCCAGAGCAGCTCCGGCTGTTGGTTTCTATCTCGTAATGCTCACTACCTTGTCGCCTGAACTTGTATGTTTCGGAACCCTACACTTTATTGAAGATGAATTTGTTAGATAGATAACGCAAGTGATTTCACCCCTTTTTATCGTCGGTTACTACTTAAACTGCAATTTAAAAGAACAGGACGTCTAGCAGTCCCAAACAGAAACAGAACTGATACCCTAGTGTTGAACAGTGCATAACTTCTGACATAGAGATGCGATTGAGAATCCGTATGTTACATTGGAAACCTTATTGAAAAACATATATTTCATTAAACTGCAGCATCACTAAATTCTGATCCCAACTGGGTGAAAATTTTTCCGCGAAATGGACATTCTGTTCAGAAACTGAATTTCCTGCAGCGAGCACTTAAATTGAAACGGCTGTAACTTGAATACCAGAAATCCGATTGTACTGAAACAAATTTTTCTGAACTGCTGACAAAGTGTACTTGTTACCATATTTGTATCGTTTCGGTAAATTCTGAGCACATGAATTACTGCAATTTTTGTAAGCTTATGACGTGCATAATAGTTCATATCACACATGACTTGTTAACTGCATAAATGTACATACCTTACCCAATTGCCATATACCTAGTGATAGTGCCCGTTATTATTCAGTGGACATTGCATTATCGTGCGTGAATGATATTGGTTTAGGAGTGTCAAGTACGCCAATGGAAAAGTGAATGATTCGTGACAGTGAATAATACAGTGAACAGTGATAAAATCGTGTTATTGGCGCACTTGTACACGATTAAATCATAATCATCAATAGTGTAAACCTGGGGAAACGGGAAAATCGAAGTAGAAAGAGTATCGTATTTAGCGAGGACCATGTTTTAGAGGATGATCATTCGAACAGTGATTCTTATATATATTAGGTAGGATCTAGCGAGCCGGCTGACAGGGTTATGTCCCGGACGTGTGGGCCGTTGTCTCGGGTATGTACGAGACTCCCATTAAACATGATCCTCCTTTCCACTATACGATTTCAAAGATGACTTAGAGACTGATAGGGACACAGCTCATACTTTGCATCATTTAGTGACATAGTGATTATCTGCATTTTACTTCCACTGTTATTGCCTTATTTGCCTGTTTCCTGTCATTATTACTATATTGCTATTACGTCGCTTTGATGACCTGAGTATGCATGCTCAGTGATAGAGGTGGATTCGCCTGACCTCGAGGAGACCGTGAAGATCCAGACTAGTGAACTAGTTACTTTTCTACATTGATATTCCTGGTTAGTTGCCTTTTTGCTTACTTCCATTGAGCTCAGATTCCTTTATACTTGATAGTTTTAGTGACTGCATTCTCTTTACCCGTATTGCATTTTACTGATTACCATATAATGCTAGAAGCCGAAATGTGACTACGACAGGATTTTTCCTTGATCGTAGGAGCATGGCTGGCTTTGTCACCCTCGTATTCCGTATTTTGGGAAGCGGGGCGTGACATGGTTTTGTTGGTATCAGAGCGTCGGGTTTAGAATAAGATTGCAGTCAGATTTAGGGATCCCTTGAATCATACATGGTTTCCTTACTTTCACTTCCATATACTACCTGTGCATCACCACTCAAGCTCATGTTTTGAATCTTATCTACCTTATCTTTCCTTCGTGTCCACATCATTAATCGTTATTTTCCTTCGTGTTCCACTATTCGATCATGACCCTTACTTTTCTGGCCATGGCCAACCATGGGGCAGCACCGCTTCTTGAGGAGGACACCCGGTCCTGCGTTTCTTTCGACTGTATGTTAGCGAGTTCAGACGACGAGGTGTTTTGGTCCACAGGTCATATTCAACGACGACGAATACGAGGAAGAGGGAATCGATGTCGCAGCCGTAGAGATTGTTCGGGATTTTCTGGACGTGTTTTCTGAAGATTTACCAGGTCTACCACCTCCACGCGTCTTGGAATTCTCGATCGATTTTACTCCAGGTACAGCACCAGTTTCTAAGGCCCCGTACAGAATGGCACCGGTTGAGTTAGCGGAATTGAAGAAGCAAATTGAAGAACTCTTGGAGAAGGGATTTATTCAGCCGAGCGTATCACCGTGGGGTGCACCAGTTCTGTTAGTGAAGAAGAAGAATGGATCGCTGCGGATGTGTATAGATTATCGGGAGCTGAACAAAGTCACAATAAAGAACAAGTACCCAATTCCGCGTATCGACGACCTTTTCGATCAGCTAAGTGGGGCCAAGGTATTTTCGAAGTTGGATCTCCGTTCTGGATATCATCAGATTAGAGTAGCAGCCGGGGATGTATGCAAGACGGCTTTCAGGACCCGATACGGACATTATGAGTTCCTTGTGATGCCGTTCGGTGTTACCAATGCTCCAGCGATATTCATGGATTTGATGAACAGGGTGTTTGCAAAGTACTTGGACACGTTTTTCGTTGTATTTATCGACGACATACTTGTTTACTCGAAGACCCGGGAGGAGCATGTTGAGCATTTGCGCACGGTTCTAAAAATTCTTCGGGAAGAGAAGCTGTATGCGAAATTAAGCAAGTGTGAATTCTGGCTCGACAAGGTTCAGTTCTTGGGACACATTGTTTCGGGCGAAGGCATCTCAGTGGACCCGGCAAGGATAGAATCTGTCAGAGATTGGCCAACGCCGAAGTCAGTGGCTGAAATCAGAAGCTTTCTGGTATTGGCAGGTTATTATCGGAGGTCCGTCCAAGACTTTTCAAGAATCGCTGAACCATTGACGAGGCTGACACGGAAGGATGTACCGTTTGCGTGGACAGAGGAGTGTACTCAGGCATTTGACACACTGAAGCAGAAGTTAACCACGGCGCCCATCCTTACAGTACCAGATGATTCCGGTGGGTTGGTGATACATAGTGATGCCTCAGGGAAGGGATTAGGCTGTGTTCTGATGCAGCACGGTCGAGTGGTTGCTTATGCTTCTCGACAGCTGAGAAATCACGAGAGGAACTACCCTACGCATGATTTGGAGTTAGCTGCAGTAGTTTTTGCGTTGAAAATTTGGAGACACTATCTATTGGGCGAGAAGGTAGAGGTGTACACGGATCATAAAAGTCTGAAGTGCGTCTTCACTCGGAAGGAACTAAACATGAGGCAACACCGATGGCTAGAACTGATGGCGGACTACGACTTGGACCTTCAGTATCACCCTGGGAAAGTAAATGTTGTACCAGATGCTCTCAGTCGCAAGCCAGCGGTCATGATGTTGACCAGTCAGGAGAGCATTATTGAGGATTTTCAGAGACTCGAGCTTGAAGTCGTTACACCGAGAGCAATCGGTCAATTTTGGCAACTGTAGGTGCGGTCTTCCCTTGTGGATCGCATCAAGGCTGCACAAGCGGATGATCCTCGATTGAAAAAGTTTAGAGTGCAAGTAGAAGCCGGGCTGAGAACGGACTTAATCATACATGAGGACGGTTCTCTGAGATTCGGTAGTAGACTCTGCGTACCCAAAGGAGATGATCGAGAAGAATTACAGGCTGAGGCGCATGGTTCAGCTTATTCTGTGCATCCGGGAGGTACAAAGATGTATCGGGATCTAAAGCAGCATTTCTGGTGGAACAGGATGAAGCGAGAAATTGCGCGATTTGTATCCAGGTGCTTGGTGTGCCAGCAGGTGAAGGCGGAACATCAGAGGACAGCATGATTATTACAACCGCTTCCGATACCTGAATGGAAGTGGGAGCACATTACTATGGTTTTCCTGACGGCCTTACCACGGAGCCGTAGGGGCAATAACGCCATTTGGGTTATCGTCGACCGCCTCACGAAAGCTGCACACTTCTTACCATTCTGAGTGGGACAGTCGACAGAGTCACTGGCTGAGAGATACATGCAGGAGATAGTGCGACTTCACGGTGTTCCGGTCAGCATTGTGTCAGATCGAGACACCAGACTCGTGTCGCACTTTTGGAGGAGCTTACAGGAGAGTTTGGGTACCCGCCTCAAGTTTAGCACAGCTTATCACCCGCAGACGGATGGACAATCCGAGCGTACGATTCAGACGCTCGAGGATATGTTGAGGACCTGCATGTTGTATTTTCCTGGGAAGATCATCTGCATCTGGTTGAGTTCTCTTATAACAACAGTTGTCAGGACAGCATCCGGATGGCTCCTTTCGAAGCACTTTACGGGCGCAAGTGTCGATCCTCAGTTTGTTGGGATGATGTGGGAAAGCGAAGATTACTGGGTCCCGAGCTCATTGTTCAGACAGTCGACAAGGTCTAAATGATCAAGCAGCGCATTAAGACGGCTCAGGATCGACAGAAGAGTTAGGCAGATACCAGCAGGAGAGCGCTAAAATTTGAATTCGGAGATCACGTGTTCCAGAGGATTTCCCCTACCCGTGGAGTTATCAGGTTCGGAGGTCACGGGAAACTCAGTCCCCGTTTCATCAGACCTTTTGAGGTGCTAGAGCGAGTAGGAGAGGTGGCCTACCGACTTGCCTTGCCTCCATCGCTAGCTGGTGTGCACAATACCTTCCACGTGTCTTAGTTGCGGCGTTACGTTCGGGATGAGAGCTATGTTCTGGACTATTCTGAGTTAGCATTGGGTACCGACCTATCTTACGAGAAGCAGCCCACCACCATCCTCGACCGCAGAGAGAAAGTGTTAAAGAACAAGGTCATTCCGTTAGTCCCAGTGTCTTGGGGCGGTCGTTCCCCAGGAGAATCTACCTGGGAGAGGGAGGAAGATATCCGTGCACGTTTTCCACAACTTTTTGTTTAGTACTTTGTTTCATTGTATTCTTGTTAAATTTCGAGGACGAAATTTTTGTAAGAGGGGTATAATGTAAATCCCTGTTTCCATCAATGAGAATCTTCCTATATTTTCCTGGTTCCCCGATGTTTTCCTTTTCCTCGTAATTCTGTGGGAAATTGGTTGCTAGGTTTTTAATAATTGTTTCTTTTTCCTAAACATTTAAAATCAAAACCCAAAACGAAGCCCAACAAAACAAACAAAATTAATCAAAACAAAATCAAACTTATTAAACAAATCCAACCCCAGCCCAAAACAAAAATAACAAAACAAATAAATTAAATCCTTATCCCGGCCCAGCCCAACTCCAAGCCCCACAAATAATTCCCTCACTCCCCGGCCTAACACCCTTACCCGCAACCCTACAAACCTGACTTGACCCGCTTCGTTTCTTTTTTCCCCCTCGTTCTGAAAATTTTCCCGCTCGTTTTCCTTTCTCTCCACTTCGTGCCCACGTCGCCCGCGCCGCCGACCCACGTTCTCGCCCCTCACGACCACGACCCCGCGAGCTCATCAACCCACTCCTCTCTCCCTCATCACTCTCGTTCTCTCGTCTTCCTCACTTCACCTCTCTCTAAAACTCCCAACTCGAGCCCCTGCATCCCGCTCATCCCCGACGACGACGTCGACGACGACTCTCCTCGTCTTTCCTCCCAAGCTTCCTTCTCCTCTGAACTCGAACCCCACCGAGTTCATCTTCCCTCGCCTGCGAACTTAGCCCTCCGCAGAACCCCCCTGCACACCCAACTCACTCGCCACCAAGCTCGACCACCACCAACATCCCTCACCGACGAGCTCCCATCGCGCCGCCGGCCACATCGTTGACGCCTCTACATCCTCAGCATCATCACCTTCATCAAACCCGAGCCCCACTAACTCACTCCCTCACTCCAAAACCTACACCAAAACCCTCGCTGCAACCTCACCCCCTGCTGCAACCATTTCCAGAGCGACCACCGCCGACCACCGTCGACCCCAGCGCACTCACAGAGATCCATAGCACCACACTCCGCCTCTAGTGATCGCGAACCATCCCCGGACAACTCCGACGACAAACCCGAACGCGAGCCGAGGCCGCGAACCCTAGCGCTCCGTTCGTAGCGCATTCGTGCAGTTGCCGCTGCCGTGCGTCGCCAGAGCGTCTTCAGGCAAGTACCCTACTTGCTATGTGCTAGATTATTTCCGGTACAAACCAAAACCGTATTAATTCCATGTTTACGATTCATGAAAACTTATATGACAAGTGCTTGTTGTAAAACTCGAACAAAAACCTTCTTTTAAACTGACAGAAATTGATCGTATAATCTGGCCCATGCGATAATGAACATTGTGAAGAAATTTGACTGAAAAATATGATTTTACTGGCTTGAACGATCACCCCCAATTACACCCGCAAAATCTGAGAGTTCCCCGCACCTGAAACTTGTTAAAATCATAATTAATTGTGTACATATTGAAATGATGCGTTCGAGTGCTCAAATCGAAGATGACTCGATGTACAGTAACCCTATACAAGTTCTTAATTGTTTCTGTACTGAAATTATGACGAAAATTGGTTTGGAGAGCAGCTCTGGACTGCAGTCCAGAGCAGCTCCGGCTGTTGGTTTCTATCTCGTAATGCTCACTACCTTGTCGCCTGAACTTGTATGTTGCGGAACCCTACACTTTATTGAATATGAATCTGTTAGATAAATAACGCAAGTAATTTCACCCCTTTTTATCGTCGGTTACTATTTAAACTGCAATTTAAAAGAACAGGATGTCTAGCAGTCCCAAACAGAAACAGAACTGATACCCTAGTGTTGAACAGTGCATAACTTCTGACATAGAGACGCGATTGAGAATTCGTCTATTGCGTTGGAAACCCTATTGAAAAACCTATATTTCATTCAACTTTAGTGTCGCTAAATTCTGATCCCAACTGGGTGAAAATTTTGCCGCGAAATGGACGTTCAGTTCAGAAATTGAATTTCTTGCTGCGAGCACTTAAATTGAAACGGCTGTAACTTGAATACCAGAAATCCGATTGTACTGAGACAAATTTTTCTGAACTGCTGACAGAGTGTACTTGTTACCGTATTTCTATCGTTTCGCTAAATTCTGAGCACATGAATTATTGCAATTTTTGTAAGCTTATGACGTGCATAATAGTTCATATCACACATAACTTGTTAACTGCATAAATGTACATACCATACCCAATTGCCATATAAATAGTGATAGTGCGCATTATTATTCAGTGGACATTGCATTATCGTGCGTGAATGATATTGGTTTAGGAGTGTCAAGTACGCCAATGGAAAAGTGAATGATTCGTGACAGTGAATAATACAGTGAACAATGATAAAACCGTGTTATTAGCGCACTTGTGCACGATTAAATCATAATCATCAATAGTGTAAAGCTGGGGAAAAAGGGAAAATCGAGGTGGAAAGAGCATCGTATTTAGCGAGGACCGTGTTTTAGAGGATGATCATTCGAACATTGATTCTTATATATATTAGGTAGGATCTAGCGATCCGGCTGACAGGGTTATGTCCCGGGCGTATGGGCCGTTTTCTCGGGTATGTACGAGACTTCCGTTAAACATGATCCTCCTTTCCACTATACGATTTCAAAGATGACTTAGAGACTGATAGGGACACAGCTCATACTTTGCACCATTTAGTGACATAGTGATTATCTGCATTTTACTTCCACTGTTATTGCTTTATTTGCCTGTTTTCTGTCATTATTACTATATTGCTATTACGTCGCTCTGACGACCTGAGTATGCATGCTCAGTGATAGAGATGGATTCGCCTGACCTCGAGAAGACCGTGAAGATCCAGACTAGTGAACTAGTTACATTTCTACATTGATATTCCTGGTTAGTTGCCTTTTTGCTCACTTCCATTGAGCTCAGATTCCTTTATACTTGATAGTTTTAGTGACTGCATTCTCTTTACCCGTATTGCATTTTACTGATTACCATATAATGCTAGAAGCCGAAATATGACTAAGACAGGATCTTTCCTTGATCGTAGGAGCATGGCTGGCCTTGTCACCCTCGTATTCCGTATTTTGGGAAGCGTGGCGTGAGATGGTTTTGTTGGTCTCAGAGCGCCGGGTTTAGAATAAGATTGTAGTCCGATTTAGGGATCCCTTGAATCATACTTGGTTTCCTAACTTTCCCTTCCATATACTACCTGTGCATCACCACTCAAGCTCATGTTTTGAATCTTATCTACCTTATCTTTCCTTCGTGTCCGCATCATTAATCGTTATTTTCCTTCG
This sequence comes from Agapanthus africanus, assembly GCA_030015575.1. NCBI lineage: Eukaryota > Viridiplantae > Streptophyta > Magnoliopsida > Asparagales > Amaryllidaceae > Agapanthus > Agapanthus africanus. Next base: position 153,702,713 of record CM057350.1, read on the forward strand.
TGTTCCACTATTTGATCATGACCCTTACTTTTCTGGCCATGGCCAACCATGGGGCAGCACCGCTTCTTGAGGAGGACACTCGGTCCTGCGTTTCTTTTGACTGTATGTTAGCGAGTTCAGACGACGAGGTGTTTTGGTCCACAGGTCATATTCAACGACGGCGAATACGAGGAAGAGGGAATCGATGTCGTAGCCCCAGAGATTGTTCGGGATTTTCTGGATGTGTTTCCTGAAGATTTACCAGGTCTACCACCTCCACGCGTCTTGGAATTCTTGATCGATTTTACTCTAGGTACATCACCAGTTTCCAAGGCCCCGTACAGGATGGCACCGGTTGAGTTAGCGGAATTGAAGAAGCAAATTGAAGAACTCTTGGAGAAGGGATTTATCCGGCCGAGCGTATCACCGTGGGGTGCACCAGTTCTGTTAGTGAAGAAGAAGGATGGATCGCTGCGGATGTGTATAGATTATCGGGAGCTGAACAAAGTCACAATAAAGAACAAGTACCCAATTCCGCGCATCGACGACCTTTTCGATCAGCTAAGTGGGGCCAAGGTATTTTCGAAGTTGGATCTCCGTTCTGGATATCATCAGATCAGAGTAGCAGCCGAGGATGTATGCAAGACAGCTTTCAAGACCCGATACGGACATTATGAGTTCCTTGTGATGCCGTTCGGTGTTTCCAATGCTCCAGCGATATTCATGGATTTGATGAACATGGTGTTTGCAAAGTACTTGGACACGTTTTTCGTTGTATTTATCGACGACATACTTTTTTACTCGAAGACTCGGGAGGAGCATGTTGAGCCTTTGCGCACGGTTCTATAAATTCTTCGGGAAGAGAAGATGTATGCGAAATTAAGCAAGCGTGATTTCTGGCTCGACAAGGTTCAGTTCTTGGGACACATTGTTTTGGGCGAAGGCATCTCAGTAGACCCGGCAAGGATAGAATCTGTCAGAGATTGGCCAACGCCGAAGTCAGTGGCTGAAATCAGAAGCTTTCTGGGATTGGCAGGTTATTATCGGAGGTCCGTCCAAGACTTTTCAAGAATCGCTGAACCGTTGACGAGGCTGACACGGAAGGATGTACCGTTTGCGTGGACAGAGGAGTGTACTCAGGCATTTGACACACTGAAGCAGAAGTTAACCACGGCGCCCATCCTTACAGTACCAGATGATTCCGGTGGGTTGGTGATACATAGTGATGCCTCAGGGAAGGGATTAGGCTGTGTTCTGATGCAGCACGGTCGAGTGGTTGCTTACGCCTCTCGACAGCTGAGAAGTCACGAGAGGAACTACCCTACGCATGACTTGGAGTTAGCTGCAGTGGTTTTTGCGTTGAAAATTTGGAGACACTATCTATTGGGCGAGAAGGTGGAGGTGTACACGGATCATAAAAGTCTGAAGTACGTCTTCACTCAGAAGGAACTAAACATGAGGCAGCGCCGATGACTAGAACTGATGGCGGACTACGACTTGGACCTTCAGTATCACCCTGGGAAAGTAAATGTTGTACCAGATGCTCTCAGTCGTAAGCCAGCGGTCATGATGTTGACCAGTCAGGGGAGCATTATTGAGGATTTTCAGAGACTCGAGCTTGAAGTCGTTACACCGAGCGCAATCAGTCAATTTTGGCAACTGCAGGTGCAGTCTTCCTTTGTGGATCGCATCAAGGCTGCACAAGCGGATGATCCTCGATTGCAAAAGTTCAGAGCGCACGTAGAAGCCGGGCTGAGAACGGACTTAATCAGAAATGAGGACGGTTCTCTGAGATTCGGTAGCAGACTCTGCGTACCCAAAGGAGATGTTCGAGAAGAAGTATTGGCTGAGGCGCATAGTTCAGCTTATTCTGTGCATCCGGGAGGTACAAAGATGTATCAGGATCTAAAGCAGCATTTCTGGTGGAACAGGATGAAGCGAGAAATTGCGCGATTTGTATCCAGGTGCTTGGTGTGCCAGCAGGTGAAGATGGAACATCAGAGTACAACAGGATTGTTACAACCGCTTCCGATACCAGAATGGAAGTGGGAGCACATTACTATGGTTTTCCTGACGGCCTTACCACGGAGCCCTAGGGGCAATAACGCAATTTGGGTTATCGTCGATCGCCTCACGAAAGCTGCACACTTCTTACCATTCTGAGTGGGACAGTCGACATAGTCACTGGCTGAGAGATACATGCAGGAGATAGTGCGACTTCACGGTGTTCCGGTCAGCATTGTGTCAGATCGAGACACCAGATTCGTGTCGCACTTTTGGAGGAGCTTATAGGAGAGTTTGGGTACCCGCCTCAAGTTCAGCACAGCTTATCACCCGCAGACGGATGGACAATCCGAGCGTACGATTCAGACTCTCGAGGATATGTTGAGGGTCTGCATGTTGGATTTTCAGGGTTTTTGGGAAGATCATCTGCATCTGGTTGAGTTATCTTATAACAACAGTTGCCAGGCCAGCATCCAGATGGCTCCTTTCGAAGCACTTTACAGGCGGAAGTGTCGATCCTCAGTTTGTTGGGATGATGTGGGAGAGCGAAGATTACTGGGTCCCGAGCTCATTGTTCAGACAGTCGACAAGGTCCAAATGATCAGGCAGCGCATTAAGACGGTTCAGGATTGACAGAAGAGTTGGGCAGATACCACCAGGAGAGCGCTAGAATTTGAAGTCGGAGATCACGTGTTCCTGAGGATTTCCCCTACCCGTGGAGTTATCAGGTTCAGAGGTCGCGGGAAACTCATTCCTCGTTTCATCGGACCTTTTGAGGTGCTAGAGCGAGCAGGAGAGGTGGCCTACCGACTTGCCTTGTCTCCATCGCTAGCTGGTATGCACAATACCTTCTACGTGTCTCAGTTGCGGCGTTACGTTTAGGATGAGGGCCATGTTCTGGACTATTCGGAGTTAGCATTGGGTACCGACCTATCTTACGAGGAGCAGCCCACCACCATCCTCGACCGCAGAGAGAAAGTGCTGAAGAACAAGGTCATTCCGTTAGTCCCAGTGTCTTGGGACGGTCGTTCCCCAGGAGAATCTACCTGGTAGCGGGAGGAAGATATCCGTGCACGTTTTCCACATCTCTTTGTTTAGTACTTTGTTTCATTGTATTCTTGTTAAATTTCGAGGACGAAATTTAATAAAGGGGGGTATGATGTAAATCCCCGTTTCCATTGATGAGAATCTTCCTATATTTTCCTGGTTCCCCGATGTTTTCCTTTTCCTCGTAATTCTGTGGGAAATTGGTTGCCAGGTTTTTAATGATTGTTTCTTTTTCCCAAACCTTTAAAATCAAAACCCAAAACGAAGCCCAACAAAACAAACAAAATTAATCAAAACAAAATCAAACTTATTAAACAAATCCAACCCCAGCCCAAAACAAAAATAACAAAACAAATAAATTAAATCCTTATCCCGGCCCAGCCCAACTCCAAGCCCCACAAATAATTCCCTCACTCCCCGGCCCAACACCCTTACCCGCAACCCTACAAACCTGACTCGACCCGCTTCGTTTCTTTCTTCCCCCTCATTCTGAAAATTTTCCCGCTCATTTTCCTTTCTCTCCACTTCGTGCCCACGTCGCCCGCGCCGCCGATCTACGTTCTCGCCCCTCATGACCATGACCCCGCGAGCTCATCAACCCACTCCTCGTCTCAAACTCCTCTCTCCCTTATCACTCTCGTTCTCTCGTCTTCCTCACTTCACCTCTCTCCAAAAATCCTAACTCGAGCCCCTGCACCCCGCTCATCCCCGACGACGACGTCGACGACGACTCTCCTCGTCTTTCCTCCCTCGCTTCCTTCTCCTCTGAACTCGAACCCCACCGAGTTCATCTTCCCTCGCCTGCGAACTCAGCCCTCCGCAGAACCCCCCTGCACACCCAACTCACTCGCCATCGAGCTCGACCACCACCTGCACCCGTCACCGACGAGCTCCCATCATGCCGCCGGCCACATCGTCGACGCCTCTACATCCTCAGCATCATCACCTTCATCAAACCCGAGCCCTACTAACTCACTATCTCACTCCAAAACCCACACCAAAACCCTCGCTGCAACCTCACCCCCTGCTGCAACTATTGCCGGAGCGACCACCGCCGACCACCGTCGACCCTTGCGCACTCACAGAGATCCATAGCACCACACTCCGCCTCCAATGATCGCGAACCATCCCCGGACAACTCCGACGACGAACCCGAACGCGAACCGAGGCCGCGAACCCTAGCTATGCCATTCGTAGCGCGTTCGTGCAGTTGCCGCTGCCGTCTGTCGCCAGAGCGTCTTCAGGCATGTACCCTACTTGCTACATGCTAGATTATTTCCGTTACAAATCAAAACCGTATTAATTCTATGTTTACGATTCATGAAAACTTATACGACACAAGTGCTTGTTGTAAAACTCAAACAAAAACCTTCCTTTAAACTGACAGAAATTGATCGTATAATCTGGCCCATGCGATAATGAACATTCTGTAGAAATTTGACTGAAAAATATGATTGTTACTGGCTTGAACGATCACCCCCAATTACACCCGTAAAAACTGAGAGTTCCTCACACCTGAAACTTGTTAAAATCATAATTAATTGTGTACACATTGAAATGATGCGTTCGAGGGCTCAAATCGAAGATGACTCGACGACCTACAACCCTATACAAGTTATTAATTGTTTATGTACTGAAATTATGACGAGAATTGGTTCGGAGTGTGGCACTGGACTGCAGTCCAGAGCAGCTCCGGCTGTTGGTTTCTATCTCGTAATGCTCACTACCTTGTCTCCTGAACTTGTATGTTGAGAAACCCTACATTTTATTGAATATGAATCTGTTATCTAAATAACTCAAGTGATTTCACCCCTTTTTATCGTCGGTGACTATTTAAACTGCAATTTAAAAGAACAGGACGTCTAGCAGTCCCAAACAGAAACATAACTGATACCCTAGTGTTGAACAGTGTATAACTTCTGACATACAGACACGATTGAGAATCCGTCTATTGCATTGGAATCCCTATTAAAAACCTATATTTCATTCAACTGTACCATCGCTAAATTCTGATCCCACTGGGTGAAAATTTTTCCACGAAATGGACGTTCAGTTCAGAAACTGAATTTCCTGCAGCGAGCACTTAAATTGAAACGGCTGTAACTTGAATACCAGAAATCCGATTGTCCTGAAACAAATTTTTCTGAACTTCCGACAGAGTGTACTTGTTACCGTATTTGTATCATTTGGCTAAATTCTGAGCACATGAATTACTGCAATTTTTGTAAGCTTATGACGTGCATAATAGTTCATATCACACATGACTTGTTAACTGCATAAATGTACATACCTTACCCAATTGCCATATACCTAGTGATAGTGCGCGTTATTATTTAGTGGACATTGCATTATCGTGCGTGAATGATATTGGTTTAGGAGTGTCAAGTACGCTAATGGAAAAGTGAATGATTCGTGACAGTGAATAATACAGTGAACAGTGATAAAACCGTGTTATTGGCGTACTTGTACACGATTAAATCATAATCATCAATAGTGTAAACCTGGGGAAAAAGGGGAAATCAAAGTGGAAAGAGCATCTTATTTAGCGAGGACCGTGTTTTAGAGGATGATCATTCGAATAGTGATTCTTATATATATATTAGGTAGGATCTAGCGATCCGGCTGACAGGGTTATGTCACGGGCGTGTGGGCCGTTGTCTCGGGTATGTACGAGACTCCCGTTAAACATGATCCTCCTTTCCACTATACGATTTCAAAGATGACTTAGAGACTGATAGGGACACAGCACATACTTTGCATCATTTAGTGACATAGTGATTATCTGCATTTTACTTCCACTGTTATTGCCTTATTTGCCTGTTTCCTGTCATTATTACTATATTGCTATTACCTCGCTCTGACGACCTGAGTATGCATGCTCAGTGATAGAGGTGGATTCGCCTGATCTCGAGGAGACCGTGAAGATCCAGACTAGTAAACCAGTTACATTTCTACATTAATATTCCTGGTTAGTTGCCTTTTTGCTTACTTCTATTAAGTTCAGATTCCTTTATACTTGATAGTTTTAGTGACTGCATTCTCTTTACCCGTATTGCATTTGACTGATTACCATATAATGCTAGAAGAAGAAATGTGACTACGACAGGATTTTTCCTTGATCGTAGGAGCATGGCTGGCCTTGTCACCCTCGTATTCCGTATTTTGGGAAGCGGGGCGTGACAGATTCAAAAGCATCCTTGCAATCCGAGTCAAAGTGAAATGTTGTATCCTTGGCTAAGAGAAGAGTTAATTGTCTAGCAATTTTGCTAAAATCATTAATGAATCGTCTATAAAATCCGGCATGACCAAGAAAGGATCGTATATCTTTGACACATTTGGGAGGAGGAAGGTTGGAAATAACATCTATTTTAGCTTTGTCTACCTCAATATCTTTTCGTGAAATGATATGCCCTAAGACAATACCTTTTTGAACCAAGAAAAGTCATTTTTCCCAATTCAAAGTTAAATTCTTATTCTTATAGCGGGTAAGAACAGAGTCAAGATGATGCAAGCATTCTTCAAAGAAGTCTCCAAATATGGAGAAATCGTCTATAAATATCTCCAGAAAATTCTCGACCATATCCGTGAATATCCCCATCATACACCACTGAAATATAGCGGGAGCATTGAATAATCCAAAGGGCATGCGTCTATAAGCAAAAGTACCGAAAGGACAAATAAAAGTTGTCTTATATTGATCCTTTTAGGCGATGAGAATCTAGTTATAGCCTGAGTATCCTTCCAAAAAATAGCAGTACTCATGCCTAGCTAAACGTTCCTACATTTGGTCAATGAAGGGTAAAGGGAAGTGATCTTTTTTCGTCGCGGCATTAAGTTTTCTATAATCAGTACATACCCGCCACCTAGTTTCGGTGTGTGTTTGAATCAACTCATTATCCTCATTAGTTATAACCATGATGCCAGACTTCTTAGGGACCACATGAATAGGACTTACCCACTGGCTATCAGATATTGGGTAAATTATACCATTATCAGGCATTTGACGATTTCTTTCTTCATCGCTTCTTTCATGACGGGATTCAACTGTCTTTGTGGGTCTCGGTTTGGTTTGGTTTCATCCATCAAATATATATGATTTTCAACAATCAAGGGACTAATCCCTTTGATGTCCACCATTGTCCAACCAAAAACTTGCTGATTCGATCTCAAGACAGACAGAAGAGCTCTCTCTTACTCTAAAACTAGAGAAGATGATATAATAACGGGCAAAGACTCATTCTCACCTAAATATGCATATTTAAGATGAGATGGCAGTGGCTTGAGATCTAATGTCAGCGGAGAGATGATAGAAGGTTGGGTAAGAGAATGATACTCGGACTCCATAAGAGATTCATAGTTAGCGTAAGAGATTGACTCAGATAGCTCAACTAACTTATTCAACAAGTCAAATGATTCGAACTTAGTGTTAGACTTGTCGAAAGAAGGATCTCTACTTGTATAATAAATAGCTGGATCAAACAACAACGCACTAGTGGCGTCGAGATCATTATCGTGGAGCAAAAACTCTTCCAATTCGCAACTGTCGGAAGCTATCTCGTTGACAGAACATATATCAATTATATGAGCAGAAGGTTCGGAGGGTTGACTTTCTACCCTGAAAATGTTAAGTTAAATTGTCATCTTCCTAAAGGACAGGTTCATGGAACCGTTACGACAATTGATAACTATATTGGAAGTTTCTAGAAAAGGTGGACTAAGAATCACCGGGATTTGGTTTCATGGGTTCGCCACAGGCTGTGTATCTAAAACTATAAAGTCCACAGGGAGTATAAATTCCCCGATTTTGATCAACACGTACTCTAACTCACCCCTAGGGTGGGTGATAGATCGATGAGCCATCTGGAGAGTGCAGTGTGTAGCTTTCAACTCTCTTATGCTTAATTGCTCATAAACAGAATACGGGAGCAAGTTAACACTAGTACCTAGATCGAGTAGAGCGCGATTGATGTTTTTATCCCCAATGGTTATAGAAATTGTAGAACAACCAGGGTCCTTATGTTTCTTTGGCAAATGTTGGGTAAGAGCATCGCTCACATTGCTCGCTAAGAAAACCTTTTTAGGCACTTGAGTTTTCCTTTTCTTAGTGCACAAATCCTTTAGAATTTTCGCATAGGATGGAACTTGTTGGATAACATCTAAGAGAGAAATATTTATGTTAACTTTCTTAAACATTTTCACAATCTTCTCTATTTGTGCACTTGGTTTGTTGGGCCTCAACCGGTTTGGAAAAGGAGCTTTATTAACAGGGTTTGCGTCCAACACTTGTGGAGAAGTTTGTGGGGGATGGAATGGATCCCAAAATTGGATTTCGGGTAGTCTGAGATGGTAGGTTATTCAAGGAAGTGGACTGAGGGTTCGAGCCTAGTGGAGAATGGAGAATAGGCTCGGAAGAAGATGCTGGATTTGACGAAGTAGGAGTAGAAGTAGTAGCCGGGTATCATCTAACTCATCAACTTGTTCACCAATATGGTTGTTCAGCACTTTTCCTGATCTCAACGTAGTTACGACACCCACGTTATGATTTTGTTGGTTAAGGATGATATTTGCGCTTTGTGAGTGGCTGGGATTTGGTAGAGGTTAAGATGGAAGTTTCCCTTTCTTTCTCTCACTCATCGAGGTATTTAACCATGCAATATATGCTTTGATCGATTTTGTGCTTTCACTATGGGAAGCAGTGTGTTGCATTAGCATTTGGATAGAAGACGTTAAATTGGCCGATATTTGTGCGGATTGTTTAATAAACATTTCTAAACTTTTTTCATGTGCAGAGATTTTATCGGTACCGGCCGTTGGACTATCAATCTGTAGTTGGAAAGAATTATTATATGGGCCAAAGTTGTTGGCCGGATTTTGGAATGATTGCGGTTGAAAGGGCTGCTGAATTTGTTGTGGTGGCTATTGTTGCTGTGGGGGAAGCCTTTGATAGTTATTTTGGCTTGGAAACTGATTTTGAGTTTGAGTTTGGTTTTGGTTCCAAGCAAAATTAGGATGATTCCTCCATCCCTGACTATATATGGATTAATAAGGATCGTATCTAGGTCATTTTTGAAAAGCAGTATTAGTTTGTTCTTGACCTTGAGACGGAGGATTCAAAGGACATTCTTCCGTTAAATGTGATGAGTCAAAACAGCAACCACACACGGTTTTAGGGAGCGTAACTTGGTTTAGGGATGCTGAAGAGAACTTGCTTTCTATAGCTTCGAATTTCTTTTGCAACGCAGCCATTTCGGCTTTCATTGCGATGTAAGCGTCGAGCTGATGGATACCTGCCCTAGACGAAGACGATGTTGTTGGTCTAGTGCTCTCTCACTGTAATGTTTGTTAGGTGAAATCTTCCAGAAATTGCTACACTTCGTCGTCGTCTTTTGATATGAAATGACATTGACAAATAGTTTCTAGCATTTTTTTGTAGCTGGATTGATACCCTCATACATAATTTGGCAAAGTTGCCATATTTCGATTCCTTGATGAGGGCATTGGACAAGGAGATCTTTAAACTGTTCAAAGCATTTCCAAAAGGGTTCATTAGGAAGTTGGGAAAACTGGTTAATTTCGCTCCGAATACAGGCAGTTTTATGATTAGGATAAAATTTCTTAAGAAATGATTTAACGAATTCATCCCATTTAGCGATAGAATGTGAGGCGGTGCTATAAAGCCACTTCTCTGCGAGATTGCACAAGGTAAAAGGGAGAAGACGTAATCGTAGAGCATCCCCTGAAAGTTGGGTGGTACTTATCATTGCACATTCGTTTTCGAATTTGGTTATAAAAACGTATGCATCTTCAGATTCAAGCCTGTGAAATTTGGGCAACAAGTTGATGAAGTGGATCTTAATTTTGAAATTATTCCCATTGGCTGGTGAAAGAGACAGACACGTAGGAAGGGGTCCGCGTATAGGATAGCATCGGTCTTTGAAGAGCGATGCATGGTGAATTCTGAATTTGCGCACCTACTGGTGGTTGCAAGGTGGTGTTGTTAAAACCCAGTGGAGATCCATCCATCTCCGAAGATGTGGTAGGTGGAGGAGAAATAGAAGATGAAGAAGTATCGACTTCGCAGTTGACAGCAAAAATGCGGACTAGACGGGCACTAGAATCTCATGTCCAGCCGATCATGCACTAAGCGGGTTTAGTGCACGCGGCAGCGTGTGATATGCGTGAGAACGATTTTAAAACGGCTTGTTTTAAAAAGAGTGATGGACACAAGGCTTGACTTAACCAATCACAAAATGCACAGTCAATCCCTAGAGTTTGGGTCATCTAGGTCAAGTCACTAGACCGCTCCTAGACTTCCAAAAGACAAAGACGTAAGATCAATCTTCTACCACCTCCTTATCAATTTTGCGGCCAGATAAGTGCCAGGTAAGTAGGGGGTATCCTCTATATGAATCACAAAAATAGCGAGCCTAATTATGTAACCACTTTCCTTAGTCACACTTTCCTGAACACCACAAGAGAAATGCAGATAAGCAATAGATTACCCACGACCCTTCTTTGTCCTAATTGAGCGCGAATGTCCTTAGAGTATTAGTCTAGATATTTTTTTATTAATGTAGGGTGATAGTATGCTCATTTGTGATTTATTGGGTCTAGGAAGGGTGATGAAATCTCCACCTAATCTGAGTTTGGGTTTATTGCCCTTGAATGTCTGGTTTAAGTATGCAAAACAACCCGAAATCAAAACACGCAAAAAGATTTTTTTAGCGGCGCTGTTTGCAAAGAATCCTGCAGGTAAAAACAATTTATTGGAGTTTTAGAGGAGAGAGGGAGACGATAGGAGAACACCAGAGAAGTTTGGAGGCCCAACTCCTCAATACGGCCGCCCTTCCACCGCTGAATACACCTCTGGGCCGCGGTTCCGCCGTCTCTTGACAAGTTCCTCTCTTCAAATTTCTTCAGAGCACCCCTATGCTCCTCTGGTCTAAATTGAAAGTCTTTGAATCTCTGTTGGCCTGTTCTAATTATTCCAGATGTCGTTGCAGAAAACTCGTACAAGAATAGTTAAAAACACAAGATGCGGTTTTGATTCTCTTTTATTTTATGTTTCTGGTTTTTATAAGAAATCAACCCGAATAACAAGAAAAATAATTACGACCGTTTTCCTAGCAACGACGCCATTTGATTAATCGTGAAAAGTGTGTATGTATGTTGTAAATAACCGCAATCAATAACGGTGTTGCATTAGCAAGCCGATAGTGAGTACGGGTCGTCCGTAGGGAAACGGTGAATTTCTTATCTTGCTTTAGACGAGTTAATAAAAGAGAGGAGGGATTGTTGTTGTTTCTATTAAGAAGGGATGAAAAGTTTATGTTAGTTATATGTATGCCCTAGAGGCCATTACTATACATAGGATGTATATTGTAGTGGGTGCTTGGACATATATAGGGATGACTTTCTTGCTCGACATGATAGTATGCTATCTGGTTGATCTTTACCTTATATGCCCTAGAGGCCATTACTATACATAGGATGTATATTGTAGTGGGTGCTTGGACATATGTAGGGAGGACTTTCTTGCTCGACATGATAGTATGCTATCTGGTTGATCTTTACCTTAACGTGTACATTGATTGTCTCTCTGTTACATGTTGGTAAAGCCCTTAAGATGTGTACTTGACTACCTGGACTATGATACAGATCATACTAGTGGGGACAGGGTAGTCCATAAGTACATCCTTCAAGGTCCCTAGTCGTGGGTATATCGAGACGGGGCATCAATATACCTGAGTAGACTAGCGTATACCTTCTCGACCCATACAGATGGGCGATGGATGATCCCATATCCATTGGTGTTTGACATCAGAGATGATATACGGGTGCTCAGTGGAGACTGGGTACACTGGACGGACTCGCCGAGAACTCCCAGATGGTATTATACCTTACGTCAGATGGCAGTTCTCTGGTGACACTGGTACAGAGTAGTCTGTTGACCCGAGATCGTCATAGAGTCTTGTGTGGTTCCCACTGTGCTTTGATTTCCACCTTACCACGTCCAAGAGGGCATGCAAAATGGTGGTTTTTGGGTACAGTCCCGAATCACATGGAGGCAATGAGCGATAGGTGGGGATTCGTCTCTCCCGGTATAGGGAGTTGATGTTGCGCTGTGTTCGATTGGCTATAACCGGAAATCCCTGGCCAGGGTTGCTGAGATTTACTGGTAAGTGTTACCTGTAGTTTCTCGAACTGTTATAGACCTCATATCGACACGACTTATCGAGCTATTGGGGTCTGACGTTTACCACCCCTAGGAGAGATATGCGACATATCAGACGACGAGACCGGACTGTACGGTAAGTGTTACTGGTTGGATTCACAGGAGTGTGAGCGGGCTTGCTCGTCGATCTTCTGATCGCTCAATACCCGGGTGGCCGTTATGTTTAGCAGACCGCTTGCGGCTTGTGGGTGTTTGATATGATCATCACCTGCTGCCGGCGTATTGACGAGTCTTTAGAGTCCTACACAGAGGTTTCCTGGCTCAAGCGAAACGAAATAGGAGCACATATGAGATATGTGCGGGACCGAGAATAATGCGTGTATGTGATACCGTATTTCATTCTCGCGATGAATGTATCGAATGGTTGTATGCGATATAACCTAGTTATCGAATCAAGGATTGATTCGATAAGCCGATACATTTGATATTAGTCGGTTATATGTGATATGACCGGATCGTTAAATCAAGTGTTGATTTAATGATTTAATGCATAATTATATATTTGATATATTACTTTGCATTAACTAGTATTGGTTCACTTTAAATGGTTTTTCTCACTTGATTGTGCACATTGTATATGTGATATATTTTTTTGTGCACAAGTTTGTATCATGTTTGATGATACATGTTTACTTTGGTTTGTGTAAAGATTAAACCATGGTTATATGAATGGTTAGGGTTTTGTTTTCTTATTTATTTATTTATTTATTCTTTTTGGAAAATAAATGGCATAAAGAGAAAATGGTGGCTTTCTTTGTTTGCATCTTGAAGCTTCATGAAGCTTTGACTAAGTGACCATTTTGTCTCATGCTTAACCCTAACCACTCCACTTAACCCTAGTTCATTCTCTACACTTGACCATGGTTGTATTATGATAAGTATTGATTTTCTTTTCTATTTGAAAAAACTTATAATAATATTGATCTTCTTCTTCTTCTTCTTCACTTGAAGAAAACCTTGCTTCATCAATGGTAACTTGATGAAAAGAGTGAGAAATCCAATTCTAAAGTGAACCCACTTCCTATTTCTTCATCCTCTACCTCTTGCCAAGTAGTATAGGGTGTTTTCTTCACAAGTTTCATGACTTGGTGAAGTGGGAGCTTGATCTAGTGATGTCTCGACGTAGATCATCTTCGGCATCGAAGCCGACGACCAAGCCCGCCCAATTCTCCGATGAAGCCGATGCTAGAGTCCGGGATGCGATTTGTACAGCGAGGGGACTTCATCACGGAGCTATGGAGGTAGAGAACCGGATCTACAAAGGTTGTATTTCCGTTCACTTAGTTAAGTTGTTAACTAGTTTCTTTTTCGCCTAAAATTCTAGTTAACGATCCGTATTAGGGTTTCTCGGCACATGTAAATTTTTAAATTGGCATGGTTGATGCCTTGTGAGACCTCATTAGAGTGCCTAGGAATCCTACAGTGGTATCAGAGCCTAGCTAGAGCCTTAGGCAATGCGTAGAAAGAGTTAGAAGTCCGATTGAACCGGAACCCTAATCATATTTTGCTCTCTGGACAATTTTAAAAATCGTGGTTTTTTCCAGATTAAAAATATGCAGAAAAACCAGCAGGAATATCTAAGAGTTACTGTGAAATTTGACAGCCCAATTCCACTAAGTCGCCGCGGTTCCGCGGCACGAGCATGGCTCGTGCGGCGGTTCCGCGGCCGTACGGCCTCATTATATAAAGAATTTTGCACAGTAATTCTTAGTTTCCAGTGGTGGTTTTCCTGGGAATTTTTAATATTTATTCAAGAGTTGAATTTTCTGGGTAGTATTGGGGACTCGGTGTATCGATCGGATTGTCTAATTCTGTCTATGTGTTTTTCCGGATAATTTTTGAATATGTTAAAAAGTTCGACCGGATATAAATACCCACCTTTTCCCCTGTCGGGAAATTTCCAAGTGTTGGATCTTTCCGTAGTTTAACGACGTTCTAAGTAGTGCAAGTAACGCGATGGTCCCTCTAGAAGACAACAAACCTTAACTCAATTATGTGACCGTCTTGAACCGACCTTTGAACCTTCGGGTTTAGGGCAGTACGGCGTGCCACATGTGAGGCATTGGCTTGACCCTTCTACGGCTGGACCGTTGGTACTGAGGCACGAACTGAATATTTTTAGACTTATTTCATGTGTTGAGCTGTATCGGGAAAACTTGGGTGTTCGACTGTTCGATCGGAAAGTTTAACATTTTCTATTTATCTGGAATGCGATACAATAATTGGAATTCACAAGAAGTTATGAGATAACTGAATGAATGTTATAAATCTAGTACTTTAGTCTCACTTGATCGGTTGCCACAGAATTTTGATGCGATCAAAAGTCCGTCGCAATCACGTAGCGTACGCGGATACTCGCCGGGTAAACTTAATCGACAGCTACACCCCTAGGCCCCGACCAAGTGACTATAGGAGAACCCCGTCGCCGAAAGCATCCGTCCGGGTGCTCGCGGTAGCGGTGTTCCGCCTTGGTGCACTTCGTCGACGGTATCGGGGGTGCGGCTGTCTACTGAAGTTTGCGATGAGCATTCGATTAGGATGTCGGGAATCCTGTTGAATTGCCCGACTTGATATTGAAAAGAGTTTTCGATAATGAGACTAAAATGTGGGGTTTATAATTGTTAGGCATGTGATGTCTAAGGAATTCATTTGGTCAGGCATGCGATGTCTGAGGAGGTTGCGGATTCCAACTGTTGTAGTTTTACACTTTCTTTTATATGACCGTAAGTGTAATATGTGATATCGCCGGTTTCGTTGCTATATGTCAACGACAATTGGGATGCGCATATTTACTTACGTTGATGACATGTGATGTTATGTGTTGCTGGATATGTTATATTGGATCGTCGTGTTTGAATAGCCGGGTTTTTTTTATGTGAGATGAGTGTTTTTTCATTTTCATTCATGTAAAAACTTGTATGTAATATTCTTTTATTGGGGCACTTCCAGGTTGCGGAAGATGTCACCTTTTGTATATTATTTACTTTTCCGCACTAGGATAGACCCAAGGAGGGGAGCACAAGTAACCGGGTTCTGGAGTCCAGTGGGAGACCAACTCGAGGAGTCGAGTCCGGGTCTCCTAACTCCAGAATTGGTAGGGTTGCTTGCCGCTCTCGTAGGGGTCTAGGGGTGTGGGTTTGGCTATTCATCGCGACCGTGGAATCCGTGTTTTATACTGGCTCGTATTGAAAACACGGACATCCTAGTATATCCAATATTTCATATGATTCTTCTGCTGCGATATCTGTGATGTGATTATATGATATGTTCTGTGATGGATACAGTATATAGTATATATGATTTATTATATAGACGTTACTTATGTTTTGCACTCGCGCTAGCCCTGCCCCGCTCTGCCGTTAGTTACCTAACCTAACGGTGCACGAGGGGACATCGAGGCGATTGCGGATGGCATAAGTGTACGTCGTATTTATCTGTGATGTTTAGGTACTTAAATGATGGGACTTTATTAATATGATTAATGAAAGTAAAAGAAACCTAAAGATGTTGTAGAATCGAATTTCAAAAATAAAACAGGTAGCTACAGTTCTTGCTTTGCACAGCGGTATATATGATATATCCTGCACCTTATTCGATGAGGAAAGGACCGAGATCCCTTCACCGGGAGTGACTCCTTTAGCAATAACTGGCAGATGCTACACACTCGGTTTGTCTTTTGATTGCTTTTAAGAGTTTTTGCTTTGCACGGTGATATATATGATATATCTCGCACCTCATTCGACGAGGAAAGGACCGACGATCCCTTCACCGGGAGTGAGTCCTTTAGCAAAACTAGAAAAGCCTCAAAAACACTCCATTTTAAAATCATTTGATTCTACAACGATATAAAGTTCATTACGCAAAAGGTTTTCTTAAAAAACCTGTCGTAGCCCTCCGTCATTTCAGATAAGTAATAGTTAGTATTCGTGCTGCGTTTGTTGACTCAGTCAAGGCGTAGTGTACGGTAGCTGATTAGTGCTTATCTGCAAAGCATATGATGCGATTGGATTAGGGTAGTCGTGCGGCCTTGTTGACTCAGTCAAGGGTCGTGCGGGTGGGTTTAATTCAATCAAGAAATGACGGGTTGAACTTTACTTGCGGTCTATGGTTTGTTGACTCAGTCAAGGTCATAGATCGCTTGGGGCAAAATATTATCGGGAATTTCAAGTGTTGAAATTTGCAATGAGATTGCATACCTTCTATGAGATAGTTGGATCCCGATACCCGCTTCGAGTAATTGTCACTCCTAGGAGAGTTTTACACATTACAATTAGCCGATCAAGTAGGTGTCTAGAAAGGTGTTAACGAGGTTACGCCTCTAGGAAAATGAGGTTTACATTATTTAGGTTCGTGCGAAAGCACGGGGGACCTCCCTCAAAGTACCGACACTGGCCTGGCTGAAAGATTGGCGAACTTGTAGTGTGTAATTAATCCCGGCTAGTCTTTCCTTTTAGGGTTTGAAGGAAGATTTGATAAAAACAGTGGGAGCCATCCTGATTAGATAAAATAATAACCAATCTGATCTTGCAAGAGCATACGCTGAGTGTTTTCTTGTCTCTCTCTCCAGGTAGCGACCATATCACGCCTTAATCAAGATAATAATATGGATATTTGATCGAACCCGCTTGTTATACTGAGCTGGGGAACGTTAGTCCCGCTCCAACTTATAATTGTTATAAGACAGAGCAGGAAATTGAGGATTACCAGAATTCCCGTGCCGCCCAAACGAAGAAAGTACATATGATGCATCATCTTCGGGTGTGTTCATTATACAGAACTGTTTCTCAGTATTCTTTACGTCCTGGGTATGTGATACCAGATCAGGATCCCGCATATGTAATTTGTTACATGGGCTACAGATAGGTAAAGAACTGAGAACGGGTGATAAGTTTCATGAGGCAGAAAATGGGGCAAGAGTTGCAGCCAAGTCTGTTGGTCACTGTCACCCTGTATTACCAATACATTGATTCTGAACGAATGTTATTAGATACCGAACCTGATATACAAAATCATATCCATCTCTTTATTAGTAAAGAAATGATAAAATTTTGTATAGTTGGATAATGTTTTGAACATTTCCTATATTAGATGTTGATCGGTTCAGGCACGTTATCTAAAAGCATTGATGTTCTAAATCAAACTACAGTTCTTAGTATATAGAACACACACAAGAGGATGAGTTCAGAAATGAACGAATCTTTCTTGAGGTATTGTAGACTAGGTCATATCAATGCGACCAGACTAGCTGAAGTTACATGAAGATGCATATTTAAATCCTGTTTGAATTTACATCTTGTGAAACTTGCCAGTCATGTCACAAAGATAAGATGACCATAGCTCCGTTTACTGGAAACAGAGAAAGAGTTAGTGAACTCTTGGGATGATACATGTTAATGTATGAAAGGTCCCCTGTCTACATACGCCAGGAATGGTTCTTTGTATTTCATTACATTCTCTGATAATCTCTTTAGATTCAGACATATGTTCTTGTTGAAACACAAGTCCGAACCTTTTGAGATATTCACAGAATATAAGTTAGAAGTAGAGAACCAAAACGGGTATAAGTATTATGTCCTTTGATGAGATTGAGGAGGAGAATACTTGAGCACGGAAATCCTGGATTATTCTAAAGGAGAATGAGATTCTCTCTCAGCATTACTCCTCCGTATACACCATAGCACGATGGTATATCGGGGCGGAGCAATAGCACCCTATGTGATATGGTGTGCTCTATGATGAGTACTACTGAGTTTCCTATTTCCTTTTGGGAGTTATGCACTTGAGAAGCTGCATACCAATTGAATTGGGTTCCAATCAAATCAGTTGCCTACCACTTCATATTTGATATGATAAGGGAAGAGCCCATCTCTTAAGTTAGTTAAGATTTGGGGTTGTCCGGGCTATGTCTAAAAGCATAATCCGGATAAGCTCGAGGCAAGGTCTGTTATGTACAACTGGAAAGGTTCCAGCTATACAAACAACAGCAGATGATTTGGTAGAACCAAAAGATTCAATAGTTACCAACGAACCTCAGCCTCTCCGCCGATCTAGTAGGGTTCCTCACCCACCTGAGAGATATTTCGGTTTCTCTATAACAGTGGGAGCAAGGATTGCATCATGAGATGATGACCCAACTGGTTTCGAGCTGGCCATCAGGAGTGAGACTCTGTAAGAATGGCTGGATGTTTAGCGATCTGAGATGGAATCCTTATATACCAACAAAGTATGGACTTTGGTTGCTATATCTGAAGGGTTAAATCCCCATCAGGAGCAAGTATATCTTGAGAAGATTACTTGGTGTACATGGAAAAGTTGAGACTTTCAAAGCTAGACTTGTTAAAGGTTTTCGTCATCGACCAGGCGTGGATAATGATGAAACCTTTTCAAGTGGCTATGCTTAAGTCCATCCAGATCCTACTTGCCACGGCTACATACCATGACTACGATATCTGGCGGTTGGGTGTCATGACTGCTTTTCTAAATATTAATTTAGAAGAGTGCGTCTATAAGTACACAGCCAGAGGGCTTCATAGACAGTGGGAGCAGCGGAAACGTGTGCAAGATGTTTTATAGGATAAAGCAGGCATCGCGGGGTTGGAACATCTGTTTTGATGTGGTAGTCAAAGAGTTTGACTTCATCAAAATGGTAGATGAACCTTGTATATACAAGAAGGTAGTAGGGAGTATGGTAATGATCCTCGTAGAGTACGTGGATGACATACTCTTGATAGGGAAGGAGTTTCCTATGCTACGCTCGGTCAATCTCCGTTTATCACATTGATTCTCCATATAGGATCAAAGTGATACCTACTAAATCCTGGGTTTTGGATCTATGAGATAGATCTAAATGGATGTTAGGATACTCACTAGTTGTAGTGAGACGGTATCAATCGACCCTGGGGAGAATCACTGGAATGGTTCCAGGGTGATAAAGACGACTGAATGTCAGTCATAGGCATTGTCTTTACCCTTAGTAAAGGGACGGTATGTTGGAAGAGTTCCAAGCTAGATACCATGGCATACTAGACAAAAAAGGCTGGATACATCGCTCCTTAAGATGCTACCAAAGATGCAGTCTGGATGTATATTTGTTCATGAGATGAACATAGTTCCTCCCATTGTGTGACAATGGAGTTGTGGCTTCGGCCCAGGAACGACCGTCCCATCAGTGATCCAGACATATTCTAAGGCAGTATCACCTGATCATGGAGATGGTTGATCTCCGGGGTGATCGAGGTAAGGAGAGTAGACTCAGAGGACAACACGGCGGATCCACTCACAAAGGCCTTTTCCCAGAGAGAGACTTTTATGGGATGGTTGAGTATGAGATACTACAACCACTGCTATCAGATGGCCCTAGTGCAAGTGGGAGATTGTTAGTTATATGTATGCCCTAGAGGCCATTACTATACATAGGATGTATATTGTAGTGGGTGCTTGGACATATATAGGGAGGACTTTCTTGCTCGACATGATAGTATGCTATCTTGTTGATCTTTACCTTAACGTGTACACTGATTGTCTCTCTGTTACATGTTGGTAAAGCCCTTAGGATGTGTACTTGACTACCTGGACTATGATGCGGATCATACTAGTGGGGACAGGGTAGTCCATAAGTACATCCTTCAAGGTCCCTAGTCGTGGGTATATCGAGACGGGGCATCAATATACCTGAGTAGACTAGCGTATACCTTCTCGACCCATACAGATGGGCGATGGATGATCCCATATCCATTGGTGTTTGAAATCAGAGATGATATACGGGTGCTCAGTGGAGACTGGGTACACTGGACGGACTCACCGAGAACTCCCAGATGGTATTATACCTTACGTCAGATGGCAGTTCTCTGGTGACACCGGTACAGAGTAGTCTGTTGACCCGAGATCGTCATAGAGTCTTGTGTGGTTCCCACTGTGCTTTGATTTCCACCTTACCACATCCAAGAGGGCGTGCAAAACGGTGGTTTTTGGGTACAGTCCCGAATCACATGGAGGCAATGAGCGATAGGAGGGGATTCGTCTTTCCCGGTATAGGGAGTTGATGTTGCGCTGTGTTCGATTGGCTATAACCGGAAATCCCTGGCCAGGGTTGCTGAGATTTACTGGTAAGTGTTACCTGTAGTTTCTCGAACTGTTATAGACCTCATATCGACACGACTTATCGAGCTATTGGGGTCTGACGTTTACCACCCCTAGGCGAGATATGCGACATATCAGACGACGAGACCGGACTGTACGGTAAGTGTTACTGGTTGGATTCACAGGAGTGTGAGTGGGCTTACTCGTCGATCTTCTGATCGCTCAATACCCGGGTGGCCGTTACGTTTAGCAGACCGCTTGCGGCTTGTGGGTGTTTGATATGATCATCACCTGCTGCCGGCGTATTGACGAGTCTTTAGAGTCCTACACAGAGGTTTCCTGGCTCAAGCGAAATGAAATAGGAGCGCATATGAGATATGTACGGGACCGAGAATAATGCGTGTATGTGATACCGTATTTCATTCTCGCGATGAATGTATCGAATGGTTGTATGCGATATAACCTAGTTATTGAATCAAGGATTGATTCGATAAGCCGATACATTTGATATTAGTCGGTTATATGTGATATGACCGGATCGTTAAATCAAGTGTTGATTTAATGATTTAATGCATAATTATATATTTGATATATTACTTTGCATTAACTAGTATTGGTTCACTTTAAATGGTTTTTCTCACTTGATTGTGCACATTGTATATGTGATATATTTTTTTGTGCACAAGTTTGTATCATGTTTGATGATACATGTTTACTTGGGTTTGTGTAAAGATTAAATCATGGTTATATGAATGGTTAGGGTTTTGTTTTCTTATTTATTTATTTATTTATTTTTTTTGGAAAATAAATGGCATAAAGAGAAAATGGTGGCTTTCTTTGTTTGCATCTTGAAGCTTCATGAAGCTTTGACTAAGTGACCATTTTGTCTCATGCTTAACCCTAACCATTCCACTTAACCCTAGTTCATTCTCTACACTTGACCATGGTTGTATTATGATAAGTATTGATTTTCTTTTCTATTTGAAAAAACTTATCATAATATTGATCTTCTTCTTCTTCTTCTTCACTTGAAGAAAACCTTGCTTCATCAATGGTAACTTGATGAAAAGAGTGAGAAATCCAATTCTAAAGTGAACCCACTTCCTATTTCTTCATCCTCTACCTCTTGCCAAGTAGTATAGGGTGTTTTCTTCACAAGTTTCATGACTTGGTGAAGTGGGAGCTTGATCTAGTGATGCCTCGACGTAGATCATCTTCGGCATCGAAGCCGACGACCAAGCCCGCCCAATTCTCCGATGAAGCCGATGCTAGAGTCCGGGATGCGATTTGTACAGCGAGGGGACTTCATCACGGAGCTATGGAGGTGGAGAACCGGATCTACAAAGGTTGTATTTCCGTTCACTTAGTTAAGTTGTTAACTAGTTTCTTTTTCGCCTAAAATTCTAGTTAACGATCCGTATTAGGGTTTCTCGGCACATGTAAATTTTTAAATTGGCATGGTTGATGCCTTGTGAGACCTCATTAGAGTGCCTAGGAACCCTACAGTTTATAATAGAAAGGCTTGTAGGATTTATAGGACTTAGTAGTTAATGAATGAAGTAAAAAAAATATAATTCTTTTTATCTTTTAATTGTTTAATACTAGAGAGATAGCGATGAATGTGGATTAGAGTTCTTGAAGAGAATTAGGGTTTCCCACTACAACCCCTTGTCCTTCCATTGATCTCTATTTATCTCAAGCTCTTAAAAAAAATAAGTATTAACGAATCTCAAATCGTGGTCGTGACTATCATTAATTGATAACGCGCTCGATAAGAGGGTTAACATTTATTTTGCTAAAATTTATAAAAATTTGTCTAAAGTAATTAAGTGATTTTTCATCCATTATTCAACCCTATCTTACAAAGCATAGCAAGCAAGAATTTACTCTCTCATAGATATTAGCGTAGTAAAAGAGAGATGGAAGATAAATGAAATCATATTTAAAATCAGAAAGTAATGCTGAATGTTATGCAGAAAAGTAACGCGGAAAGTAATACAGAAAAGTAATTCAGAAAAGTAATGCGGAAAGAAAATGCGAAAATAATTAAAACAAAGAACAACCTTTATTAATCAACTATTGCATTACAAATTGCTTGCTGAAAAACTAAATTATAAAGCCTAGTTTCATACTAGATCTCTCTCTAGATCGATGGATAGATGATTCGATGAATTTTTGGAATGTACAGCTCTCGGTCCTTTTTATAGTCTCTGGAATTAGAAACCCTAGAACCATATTGGAATATGTAACATTACGATCATGTCCCTGAAAATCCAGATCCTACGGCCACTACCCGACCGTGAAACCACCACCCCTACACATGTTTGACCACGGATCTGCCGCCATATTGTGGGCTTCTGACTTGGGATTTTTTCTGGATTTTTTTTTCGATATTTGGAGATCCTCTTGATACAAAGATTCTGAAAATATTACTCTTAGTTTCTGCTGTTGCTAGATTCTTCGACTTGCTTTTAATATTTAGCAGATTCGGTTTGATATTTCGATTTGATGTGAATCTCCTACTTAGATTTCAGACCTGAGCTAATACCTGCACAATATCTCAAATCAAATTGTTAATAGCATTTGTTATTTTAGAAATATTATACCAACCATTTATATGATATGATATCTTAAGAATATTGATTAGGTATATTTGATATGATATGCATATTTTAATTAATAATATTTCATTTAAATATTATATGCATATATTTTCCCTAGTTATATTAATTATAAATGAAGAAATATATGATAATAATCCTTTTACAAATAAACCCATATATATTTTTTATTTACAATTAACACCTTTTAGTTATTAATAATAGTAGGGAAAATGTTCATTCAAATGTGCAATATATTTGACTAATCAACACCCGCTCTGTTTGTTGTGGAATTTTCTTTCTCTAAATCCAAAGCTAAGTCCAAGGGGAAGAAGAAGGCCCCCACTAAACCAAGAGGAGGTGTGCAGAAGGTGTAGGGAAAAGGAAAGGGAAAGGACAAGATTGGGGATCAGTAATGTAATACCCGGTCTTTATCTACGCCAATACCTGTATTCAAATAAAATATTTTACCCATTTTATATTTTGTATTATATTCTAATTATTTTGTTTCCTATGAACCTAACCCTAAGCCTAAGTCCATATTTAAATCTCACACTTTTCCTTCAAAATTTTCTTGAGCCCAAGTCCAACAACCCAAGGCCTTACTTTTAAACAACAGATTTCTTACCTTTCTCTTTTCTTTTCAAATTCAAAAAAATATATCCTCATTTAAACCCAAATCTTACACAAATAATTTTCATTAAAAACCTTATAATTATATTCCCGTTACTCTCTCTCTACTTTAAAATTCTTATTAATTAAAATCACCCACGTTTTTCTCTCTTTCCCTCACCCACGTTCTCTCTCTCTCCCCCTCACCTACGTACACATACACACACTCTCTCTCACTCCCTGTTCACTCCCTCTCTCTCCTCTCGATCCCATGTCTTCTCTCTCTCTCTCGTTCCTGCCTCGACCCCTCGTCTCGCCTCCATTTATCACTAACATCATCTCACCGGCACCTCCACCGAACCTAACTCCAGCAGTGCACTCCCACTGCCGCCTTCTCCTTCGTCATCTCCCTCGATCCCTCACATCGCCTCCATCTCATCGACACCACCACCATCGACGTAGGCTCCTTCTTCTTCCTCCATACCCGAGTAACCCCACACCACCACCATCACCCTCGCCGGCAACCAAGCCTCACCGATATGACATCACCTCCCTCTCCTTCTTCCTTCAACTCAATCCATCACCATCTCCATCTTCTTCTTCGACCTCATTTTTTTCACCTCTTAACCACACCGTTGACAGCCCCAGCCTCGCTGGAACCCACGGTCGCGCTCTGCCCCCGCCTCCATCGTCGCCATTCGCCATCTCCACCGTCGCCAACATCCTCGAACTCGCCTCCTCCTCACCTCCTCTCTCCTCCTCTTCTTTCCCGACTGCACAACCCACGCTCCCGAGCACCCCCTACACGAACCCGTCACCAGAAATCCATCGCCTCCTTTCCCCGACCTCACGCCGTCGACCTCGACCACCCCCATCGTCGACACCACAACCACCTCCTCCTCTTCCCTTCACTTGCGACGTGAACTCCAAGCCGGCAACCCACATCCTCGCAACAACTCTAGAACCTGACCTCGCCTTGCCTCCTCGCCGTCGTCGCTACCCCACCTTCTAACCCACGTTGTCAGCCTCCTCACCTTGCCTCTCATCCCCGACGACGAACCCCTGCACCATGCAACCCGCAACCTCCACTATCGCCGAGCTCCTGCTCCATCACTGGCCATCACCACTGCCACCCATAGCTGAGAGCCCCATCGCCTTCGCCTGCTCCGGCCAACCAACTCACCGCCGGCCTTCAACACTGCAACCACCAGCTCCACGAGTGCCTCACCCCCACCTCCTTTCTCTCCTGCCCTCAAGCCGCGGCTAAGTCCCCACGCCGACGACCACCTCAGCCACTACCGGCTGCCTCCCTCCAGCGCCCAATCTCCACCGACACCCCCTCGACACCGACTGCAGCCGCTTCACCCAGCATACCCACAGCCATCGCTTCCTCCAAGTCACCGGCTGCAACTCTCCTCCGACGAGCACCCATCACTGCCTCTGGCCAACCCCACACCAACGACCTTGCCAATGCCACACCATGCTCTGCGTCATCATCACCGTAGCATCACCCGAGCCATCGCTGCCGAGCCGTCGAACCCAAGTTCGAGCCGAGGTCGAGTTTGCCATGTCGGGCCTAGCCGCGCTCGAGTCATGATCGCGCCGTTACCGCTGCCGTAGGTGTAGTTCACCACTGTGCCGCGTCGCTGCTGTATCGTCATCGATACGTCATCAAGCAAGTTTTAAATACTTGCTTCATGCTATTATATATTCATTTCGATTGCGATTCAATATTTTTATAAGTGTTCGATGCAAACCATATTTTGAAAACCCCCTTAAAATGACGGAAATTAAACATAACAGATGGCCCGAGTAATAACGAATACTGTGTTAAGATTTGACTTGAAAATACGGATTTTAACAACGTGATATGTCATCCTCATTTAGATCCATCGAATCTGAAAATTTTCCGTACCTAAATTTCGTGAAAATCATAGTTAATTGGTTACATACCGGAATGCTGCGTCCGAGGGCTCATATCGAAGCCAACTCAACGACCTAGAATCCCATATAATCTAAAATCTGTTTCTATTTTAAAAAGGTGACGGCTCGGGAGTGTAGCTCTGGACTGGACTGCAGTCCAGAGCAGCACTGATCGCCAACATTCGATTAGAAATGCTTTTATGTCTCTGTGTTAAAATGATATTATGCAGAACCCTATGCCGTAGTGAATATAAATCCATTAGCTAACTATTTAAAGTGGTTCCAGTCATTTTTATCACCGTTTACTATTTTAATCACATTTTAAACCATCTGTGCATACTGCAGTCCCAAGTAGGGACAAAACGTACATCCTGACCTTAAATGATGTGTAACTCCGATCACACAGCAGATATTGATGATCCGTCTGGTGAGTTTTTAACCTAACTCATAAACATAAATATTGTTCAACTGTAGCGTTGCCTAATTTTGATCCCAACTGTGTGAAAACTGTGTTACGAAATGGACTTTCAGTTCAGTAACTGAATTTCCAGCAGCGAACGCTTAAAATGAAACGACTGTAATTTGCGACCCCGAAACCCGATTGACTTGAAACCAATTTCGTTGAACTACCGACTGAGTTTACTTGTTACTGTTTTTGTATCATTTTACTTAATTCTGAATGTATGATTTAATACGATTTTTATAAGTTCATAAGACGCATAATAACTTGCATTGCACATGATTTGTTTAGTGGCATAAATGCACATATTATACCCAACCGTAATACCTCTAACGATAGTGTGCATCATTATTAAGTTTTAGTGAATAATGCATTGTTGAATGTGAGTAGTATCGGTTTGGTTGTGTCATGTACGTCGGTGTAAAGTGAATGACTCATGATAATGACAATACAGTGAATAGTGAATATAGTCGTGTTATTGATGCGTACTTGTACACAACTAGCCCATACTCATAGATAGTGAAACTTAAGGAAAAAAGGGAAATCGAAGTGGATAGGAAATTGTATTTAGCGAGGTCAGTGATCTAGAAGATGATCATTCGAACAACGACTCTTATATATTAGGTTTGGACCTAGCAGTTCGGCTGACAGGGTTATGTCCCGGGCAACAGCGGGCCGTAGTCTCGGGTACGTATGAGACCCTCGTTAAACATGATCACTCCTTTCCGCATCTCGATTTGAAAAGTGACTAGAGACCGATAGGAACACGGATCATACATTGCATCGGTTATTGACATATTGATTGCCTGCATTTATCATCTCCACCGTCATTACTTTATTTCCCTATCTCTTTGTTATTATTATAATATGGCTTTCGTGTCGCTCTGACGACCTGAGTATGCATGCTCAGTGATAGAGGTGGATTCACCTGATCGCGAGAAGACCGTGAAGATCCAGACCAATGAACCAGTTTCATTTCTCTATTTTTATCCCTGGTTAGTTGCTCTCTTGTTTACTTTCATTGAGCTCAGATTTCTTTATATCCTATAGTTTTAGTGACTGCATTCTCTTTACCAGTATTGTATTTTATTGATTACCATATAATACTAAAAACCGAAATGTGATTACGGCAGGATTTTTCCTTGATCGTAGGAGCATGGCTGGCCTTGTCACCCTTATATTCCGTATATTGGGAAGTGGGACGTGACATGGTTTTGTTGGTATCAGAACGCTGGGTTTAGAATAAGATTGCAATTCAATTTAGGGGTCCCTTGAATCATACCTTGTTTCTTTGCTTTCACTTTCATATGCTACTTGTATATAGCCATTCAAGTTCATGTTTTGATTCTTATCAACCTTATTTTTACCTCGTGTCCTGCATCAAGAGTTGTTATTCTCTTTCATGTTCCACTATCTGATCATGACCCTTACTTTTCAGGCCATGGCCAACCATGTGGCGGCACCGCTTATCAATGAGGATACTCGTTCCTGCGTTTCTTTTTACTGTATATTAGTGTGTTCAGACGACGAGGTCGATGGCCCACAGATCATTTTCGACGACAGTGAACTCGAGGACTAGGGAGTCGATGTCGCAGTTCCAGAGATCAATATGATTAATGATTCGGATGATGAAGAGGAGGATCCAAAAGAAGACACTGAAGAAGAGGATCCCGAAGGAAACCCGATAGAAGAGGATCCACAGGAAAATGTAGTAGAGGAGGATCCAGATGAGGATCCTGAATAGGAGAATCCTGAGGAAGACCCTATGGAAGAGGATCCAGAAAAGGACTCGGAAGAGGCAGTGCATATGGAGGAAGATTCCGATGAGGAAGCTCCAGCCGAAGAGGAAGAGCCAGGAGAAGAAAACCATATAGGGGAGGAATCTGAAGATGAAGCTTCAGCCGAGAAGAAATCGGAGGATGAAATCTCGAGTGAAGAGGAACTCGAGGCTGAAGAAGCTCAAGCAGATATCCAGGTAAGGCACTATGGGAACGATGCCCCTATCTTAGCGCGAGAGCTTATCCCCACTGGTTGAACTTCCACAATCGCGAATGACGCGACTTCATTTCCTTTCATTTGACCAATAAAAGCAATGTATAGTTTAGGGCTACTTTTATCTTTCAAGTGTACTTTGTAAAAAAAAATTCGGAATAATAAAGTTTTGGTTCGATTAGATTTTCCTAGAGTATTGTACCTTTAAAATCCATTTGATGCATTAATTGATCCTTCTTACAAAATTTCTTTCCCTTCTTGCAAGATATTACTTTTATCCCATCCTCGAACCTTGTAGTCACTCGACCCCCAGTTTAGCTAACACTGTGGTTAGCACCGCATTCCTGATTCCATTTTTTTGATTAGGTCGCGTCTTATCACAATCTATACTCTGGCTACTTTACTATACCTTACTAGTATTATTTTCTATTATTGTAATTACATCCAGTGACATTTGTTATTCCAAATTTAGTTCTCTCTATTTTTGTATTAAGTTATGTTTTTCTAATTTGCGTACTATTAGCTACTCATATTTACTTGCTTGCTTTAAATACTCTATTCTTTTTAAATTCCAATAGTTCTAACATGCACTGTATATTTTATTTTCTAGAGGATTTTTCCTACCAATGATTTTCACACTATCATTGTTTTATTATGTAATCATATTTTTCATGCCTTTTTTTTTATTTATCTGCTTCCATTACCGGATGTCACTTCGAGTAATTTTCTATTCTATAATTCCTTTAACGTTTTATTGTTTAATATGATATTATCATTCATATATTCATTTCGCTTGTTGGTGTCCTTTTGTTTAACTCTCAAAATATATATTATTAACAATTTATCTTTCCTTAAAATTAGATTCATCTTGATTTTTCTACATAGTATCCTCCTTCTTTCATTTTTATTTTATGCTAACAATTTCCACCATGTTCGTGTTGTGTTAGTCATCTATAAATGTATTTCAATTGATTTATTATTGCCGAAATAAAGTTTTCTTTTAGTTATTAAGCATGCTAATTCGTGTTTATTTACATGTACATATAGTACTATTATCTCCACATTCTTGTATTTTATTTCTCCGCACATTGGCACATATAGTTCAGTCCGGGCTTATACACTAATTGCTGTTAACAAACTTGCGTACTAGCTCGCTCATTTTTCGTTTTATATATTTATCTTTATGGTTCACCATATGAGTACCCTCAATCTTTTGTAATTGCCTGATTTGTAACCCCAGTGACGTGTCTTTGGTCTTCAAGACCTATCAGTCAATCCTTCGCTATTGATCACTACTATTACTCCATTCTTCATTATAATTGGGTATATATAGCCTATTACTATTACCATTTATTATTTTTGGAACTTGAAAGGTATTACTCCCTCTAAATGCTCTATTTGCTTACATGTAAATGTTTGATTTTTCTAATTACTTTCACATAATTTTTATAGCTTATTGTTATTTTAATTTCGAGGATGAAATTTTTGTAAGGGTGGTATGATGTCATACCCCGTCTTTATCTATGCTAATACCTGTATTCAAATAAAATATTTTACCCATTTTATATTTTGTATTATATTCTAATTATTTTGTTTCCTATGAACCTAACCCTAAGCCCAAGTCCATATTTAAATCCCACACTTTTTCTTCAAAATTTTCTTGAGCCCAAGCCCAACAACCCAATGCCTTACTTTTAAACAACAGATTTCTTACCTTTCTCTTTTCTTTTCAAATTCAAAAAAATATATCCTCATTTAAACCCAAATCTTCAACAAATAAATTTCATTAAAAACCTTATAATTATATTCCCGTTACTCTCTCTCTCTCTCTTCTTTAAAATTCTTATTAATTAAAATCACCCATGTTTTTCTCTCTCCCTCCCTCACCCACGTTCTCTCTCTCTCTCCCCCTCACCCACGTACACACACACACACACACTCTGTCTCTCTCTCACTCCCTGTTCACTCCCTCTTTCTCTCCTCTCGTTCACCTTCTCTCTCTCCTCTCGATCCCACGTCTTCTCTCTCCCCCTCGCGTTCCCGCCTCGACCCCTCGTCTCGCCTCCAGTCATCACTAACATCATCTCACCAGCACCTCCACCGAACCCAACTCCAGCAGTGCACTCCCACCGTCACCTTCTCCTTCGTCATCACCCTCGATCCCTCACATCGCCTCCATCTCATCGACACTACCACCATCGACGTAGGCTCTTTCTTCTTCCTCCATACCCGAGTAACCCCACACCACCACCATCACCCTCACCGGCAACCAAGCCTCACCAATGCGTCAGCACCTCCCTCTCCTTCTTCCTTCAACTCAATCCATCACCATCTCCATCTTCTTCTTCGACCTCACTTTTGTTACCTCCTAACCTCACCGTCGACAGACCCAGCTTCGCTGGAACCTACGGTCGCGCTCTGCCCTCGCCTCCACCGTCGCCCCTCGCCGCCTCCACCGTCGCCAACATCCTCGAACTCGCCTCCTCCTCACCTACTCTCTCCTCCCCTTCTTTCCCCGACTGCATAACCCACGCTCCCGAGCACCCCCTGCACGAACCCGTCGCCAGAACTCCATCGCCTCCATTCAACGACCTCACGCCGTCGACCTCGACCACCCCCGTTGCCGACACCACAACCACCTCCTCCTCTTCCCTTCACTTCCGACGTGAACTCCAAGCCGGCAACCCACATCCCCGCAACAACTCTAGAACCTGACCTTGCCTTGCCTCGCCTCCTCGCCGTCGTCGCTACCCCACCGTCTAACCCACGTCGTCGGCCTCCTCACCTCGCCTCTCATCCCCGGCGACGAACCCCTGCATCGTGCAACTCGCAACCTCCACTGTCACCGAGCTCCTGCTCCATCGCCGGCCATCACCACTACCACCCATAGCTGAGAGCCCCATCGCCTTTGCCTGCTCCGGCCAACCAACTCACCGCTGGCCTTCAACATTGCAACCACCAGCTCTGCGAGCGCCTCACCCCCCACCTCCTCTCTTTCTTGCCCTTAAGCCGCGCCCAAGTCCCCACGCCGACGACCACCTCAGCCACCACCGGCTGCCTCCATCCAGCGCCCAATCACCACCGACACCCCTTCGACACTGACCGCAGCCGCCTCACCCAGCACACCCGCAGCCATCGCTTCCTCCAAGTCACCGACTGCAACCCTCCTCCGACGAGCACCCATCACTGCCTTCGGCCAACCCCATGCCGATGACCTTGCCAACGGCACACCGTGCTTTGCGTCATCATCACCGTAGCATCACCCGAGCCATCGCTATTGAGCCGTCGAACCCAAGTTCGAGCCGAGGTCGAGTTTGCCGTGTCAGGCCTACCCGCGCTCGAGTTGTGATCGCGCCGTTACTGCTGCCGTAGCCGCAGTTCACCACTGTGCCGCGTCACTGCCGTATCGTCATCGATACATCGTCAGGCAAGTTTTAAATACTTGCTTTATGCTATTATATATTCATTTCGATTGCGATTCAATATTATTATAAGTGTTCGATGCAAACTATATTTTGAAACCCCCCTTAAAATGACGGAAATTAAACATAACAGATGGCCCAAGTAATAACAAATACTGTGTTAAGATTTGACTTGAAAATACGGATTTTAACAACGTGATATGTCATTCTCATTTAGATCCATCGAATCTGAAAATTTTCCGTACCTAAATTTCGTGAAAATCATAGTTAATTGGTTACACACTGGAATGCTGAGTTTGAGGGCTCATATTGAATTCGACTCGATGGCCTAGAAATCTATATAATCTAAAATCTATTTCTATTTTAAAACGGTGACGGAAACTGGTCGGGAGTGCGGCTCTAGACTGTAGTCCAGAGCAGCACTGATCGCCAACATTCGATTAGAAATGCTTTTATGTCTCTGTGTTAAAATGATATTATGCGAAACCCTATGCCATAGCGAAGATAAATCTGTTAGCTAACTATTGAAATCAGTTCCAGTCATTTTTATCACCGTTTACTATTTTAATCACATTGTAAACCATCTGTACATACTACAGTCCCAAGCAGGGACAGAACGTACATCCCGACCTTAAATATTGTGTAACTCCGAATAAACAATGGATATTTATGATCCTTATGGTGAGCTAGAAACCTAACTGATAATACTAAATATTGTTCAACTGTAGCATCGACTAATTTTGATCCCAAAAGGGTGAAAACTGTGTTACGAAATGGACTTTTTGTTCAGGAACTGAATTTCCAGCAGGGAACACTTAAAATGAAACGATTGTAATTTGCGAACCCGAAACCTGATTGACTTGAAACCAATTTCGTTGAACTTCTGACTGAGTTTACTTGTTACCGTTTTTGTATCATTTTACTTAATGCTGAACGTATGATTTAATGCGATTTTTATAAGTTCATAATACGCATAATAACTTGCATTGCACATGATTTGTTTAGCAGCATAAATGAACATATTATACCCGACCGTAATACCTCTAGCGATAGTGTGCGTCATTATTAAGTTTCAGTGAATAATGCATTATCGAACGTGAGTAGTATCGGTTTGGTTGTGTCAAGTACGCCAGTGAAAAGTGAATGGCTCATGATAGTGACAATACAGTGAATAGTGAATATAGCCGTGTTATTAGTGCGTACTTATACACAACTAGCCCATACTCATAGATAGTGAAACCTGGGAAAAAGGGGAAAATTTAAGTAGAAAGGAAATTGTATTTAGCGAGGTCAGTGATTTAGAGGATGATCATTCGAACAACGACTCTTATATATTAGGTTTGGACCTAGCGGTCCGGCTGACAGGGTTATGTCCTGGGCAACAGCGGGCCATAGTCTCGGGTACGTACGAGACTCTCGTTAAACATGATCACTCCCTTCCGCATCTCGATTTCAAAAGTGACTAGAGACCGATAGGAACACGGATCATACATTGCATCAGTTATTGACATATTGATTGCCTGCATTTGTCATCTCCACCGTCATTACTTTATTTCCCTGTCTCTTTGTTATTATTATAATATGTCTTTTGTGTCGCTCTAACGACCTGAGTATGCATGCTCAGTGATAGAGGTGGATTCACCTGATCGCGAGAAGACCGTGAAGATCCAGACCAATGAACCAGTTTCATTTCTCCATTTTTATCCCTGGTTAGTTGCTCTCTTGTTTACTTCTATGGAGCTCAGATTTCTTTATATCCGATAGTTTTAGTGACTGCATTCTCTTTACCGGTATTGTATTTTATTGATTACCATATAATACTAAAAACCGAAATGTGACCACGGCAGGATTTTTCCTTGATCGTAGGAGCATGGCTGGCCTTGTCACCCTTGTATTCCGTATAGGGCGTGAAAAGTAACAAAGGAGGAGTGTTTCTATTGTTATAAGAAGGAACATTGGAAGAAGAATTGCCGGGCTTTGAAAGCCAAGAATCAGGGCACAGAGCAAGTTGTGGCTTCTGTTTCAGGTGTGTTCGTGATTGAAAACTATTTCTCTATTAACTCTACTTTCTAGGTATTGGATACCGGATTAGGATCGCACATCTATAATTCTTTGCAGGCGCTGAGAAACTGTAGAGTTTTGAGAAAAGATGATATGACCCTCAGGGTTGGCAACGAAGCCAGTGTGGATGCTGTTGTAGTAAGAAAATATCATCTTGGATTGGCGAGTGGACATATTTTGTTGTTGTATAACTGCTTTTGTATACCCAACATGACGTGTAATATTATATCTGTATTTTTTGTTATTTAATGAAGGATATAATTTTGCACTGGAAAACAATGTCATAAACATTCACCTGAATCATGAAATGATTGGGTCGGGTACACTAAATAACGGAATACACGTACTCAATCAACATCAAGTTTTCAACGTCCAAAATACACTAAAAAGAAAGACTCTAGAAATAAATCAAGCTTTCTTATGGAATTGTAGAATTGGTCATATCAATGAAACACGATTGACTAAGTTACATAAAAATGTATATTTAGATACGTTTGAATATCTATCTTATGCAACCTGTCAATCATATATTAAAAGAAAGATGACCAAAACTCCGTTCATTGGAAACGGAGAAAGAACCACTGAGCTCCTAGGATTCATACTGTAACATTTTAGAAATATAAAATAATATTTTTGGAATTTAAATAATAAAATAATAAATTTCATGAAAACTATTCAAGTATGAATTTGGGGTTTTCGTAAAATGGTATAATTATATATACTAATATTTGGAAAATATTTAGATATTAATATGAATTATTAATTAAAAAGGCATTTATTGGATTTGGGCATTTTATAAATAACTATGCAATTAATTATATGCAAATTTATGTTAAACTTGATTAGCGCACTACTAATCATGCTTTAGGCTAAATCCACTTTTGTATTAACCATGGCTAGTTTACCATGACATATAGTATTTGTTTCATGCATGGTTCATTGTATTTGTGGACTTGTGGTTTATTATTGAGAGGAAAAGAAAAAGAAAATATATTTATATGAGTAGGGGACAAAGATGACATGGAAGGGGATAAGAGAGCATGGGCATGGGAGAGGGGGGGGGGGGTTAATCCTTTGACCATGGCTCCCATCTCTTTTCTTCACACTTCAATTATTTTCCTCACCTCATCCTTCATCTTCTTTCTTCTTCACTTCCTCCTTCCTCCACCTCACTACCACCTTCAAAACACCACTCAAACCTCACCAAAATCTCACCCCACCTTCACAAAAAATGACTACTGTCTCATCCTACGCCCCATAGCAAGTTCAAGTTTGGATTTTGAGCACTTTGCACCATCTTGGAATTTTCTTCAGTTGCTCCAAGAGGTAAACCCTTCACTTTCTTTCATGTTATCTAGTTTCTTAACCTCCTAGTTATGTTTAGAGTTCAATTAAGCTAGATTAGTGATCTTGGAATTTTCTAGGATGATTTTAGTGGATGATTTGAGTAGTAGAGATGAAATTGAGGTTTAGTTAGTGAATCTAAACCCTTAGAGATGATATTCTGGACAAACTTGAGACTAAAACCCCAAAACACGAACTTAGAATTTTCCCAATGTTGGTTTTTGATAAAATGTGATGTCTAAATAGAATTTTCTATGACTCAAGAGCTCTATAAAATAAGTTCTCAACACAGTGAGATGTGCAGGCTACCATGAATTTACCCTTGAAACCCGAGCCCCTATCTCTTCTTGCTGGCCGCAATTTTCTTTCCCAGGGCGCAAATTGTGGCCTGGTCTTGATGGATTGGTTTGGGTTTTGGTGCATGGCCCTGTTATCTGTTGTGTAGGCCTACCCAATATGCAGAATCTCTTAATTTGACCTAGGGTTGAATCTGGGAGTGTTTTTCCATGTTGCTGATTTCTGGTTTCTGATTTCTGAAAACTTGGTTTTGGTATTTGAGTTTGAACATGGTCGTTGGACGTTTGTACGTCAATGCTGAGGGTTATTTGGTTGTTCTTTAATGCATAGGCTATAGGTTCTAACCTATGAGCACTTCGCGTGCCGTATCGGTTTTCAGATTTGATTTTGATATCGTTATGATGTGTATTGATTTGTAGGTACTTTCGCGTGGACTTCCGAGACGACGAAGGAGAACAAGAAGTTCATCGACTTCGGCTAAAGCAAGGATTAGCTGGTGAGTAGATCTATATTTACGGGGGAAGTCGGGTGGATGGCGTACAGCACCCTCGCAACCATAGTAATGGGAGAACCGATATATAGAATATATTTTGAGAAAACCTATGTTTATGAACTTACGGATATGATCACAAGATTTAGTATGAGAGGACATGATGAAAGAAGGATATATATATGATGAAACAAATGACATGAGTTGATATGTTGGCTTGAGGATGCAAGGCAAAATATATATTTATATTCATATGCCAAGATATGATATGAGATTGAGTTATATTTATATAGATGAGAATAAGAGATGATATTATGTATAGGATTATAGATTCTTATTCTGTTTGATGACACCGTATGATGGATTACTGTACGCGATAAGATATACCGGATGATTCATCCGCACTCTCGACTCAAGGATGATGTATGATGATTATATCACATCTGATATTATGAGGATGGATCACCGACTTAAGGATTTCACTTGAACCATACTTGTTTCCAAAACCGACGAGTCGTATGCACTTTTAAAAGACAACCTCAATGGACGCTACAGATTTTCAAATGGTGCCTTTTTCTCAAAAACACCGTAGCCCCCTTTTCAAAACTACGATTTGTATTATTAAAACTATAGCCGTATGATTCAGGTGTAGTTACGTACCTTATACTGTTCATATTTATGTTGTATTATTCCTCGTGACATATATACTACGTTCCCTGCATTTACCGTTATATGACAATGTCTGCTAGTATACCTATACTATTACTGATGATGCGCATGTTACACATACACAGATTTACCGGCTCACACATTCATCATCGGTAATTGCCATGCCACTTGCACAGTAGAAATATTATATCACCGTATTGCTCTTGCACTGTTAACTTATGATTCACTGTTAAGTACTTATTACATGATATGCTTACATGATAGCACTCGAGATATTTACAGTACTGTTCTGTGCATTGCATTTTCTGTACCTTTATGGCTACATGCATTGAGATGCTATTTTCATGAGATCTCTGGATTTGAGAACCACTGGTATATTTTAACAAGTCTTATGATTGTTTTAAAAACGCGGTTTCTCGTGATGTGATTTGTGGCGTCCACCATGAGTTTTCTCGGTTCTGAGCCATATGCATACCCGATTCGAGGAGTGAGGAGGCACAGTCTATAGGTACATGGTGGACCCGGTATGGAACCTCGGGGTAAGAAGATCGTATAGAAAGGAGATGAGCCCAGTAGGGGATGCACTACCTACTGGTGATAGTTTGGGTTCGACGGTTATCCGGAGGATACCGACCGGAGTCGTGAGATCAGATGGATATGAGGGCCGATTTGAGGATACGGTGCCTGAGATATGAGGATTTACGTGTCGATATTGGACACTCAGGTTTCATGATGATTGATATGTCGTTGATAGACACACGTATGATGATACACATGTATACATGCATACATTTCAGATGACTATCATTACATAATGATATTGGCACGACTCTATTGTACACATATGCATATACGATCACCCTAGATACCATAATATTACCTTCATGATACAGTTTGACCTAGGGATCGTTGTTCATTCGATTTCTGCTTGCTGATATTTTCTACTTACGAGTTGGCAACTCACCCCCATTGTGCCACAATTTTCTTACAGGTTTGACCGCTCGGATCAGTAACGGCTCGCGGGTACATAGCCTTCTTCATGGTGTTTTGCTTTGGTAGGTGGGATAAACTTTTGGATCATGACTACCCTTGTATCTATTATTTCTATTGTATCTAGTTAAAGCTCCATCAACCAGAAACTAGATTATGTATATTTGGTAGACCTAGACACAGACTTGTATATTCTCGAGACTTAGAGCGAGATGGATGTTTTTTCGCTTATTCGAGCTGGATGATGTCTTGGTTTTACTTTCTTTCTGTGATTGATCTTCGCCGTAGGGCATCGTATATATGCTTTATTGCGTGGTTGTGATTCCACTAATTAGCGAAGAGCTAGCTCCCGCTTGGGGATGCCTATATTATTGCATGTATGTGGTTTTGGATCAAAATATACAAGGGAGGTGCTGCCCAAATTTCAAGGACGAAAATGCTTTCAAAGATAGTATGTAAACTGTTGTATTTTCATATGATATTACTTATACTTTTAAAGAAAGGCTTAAATTCTTTATGCCGATGTTTCAAAACTGTACCTCCATTATTTTCCGCAAAAAAGTTTAGATTTCTGGGCTTAGGCTTACTTGAATTACGGCGGGGTCCTGTAGACTTAATGTAATTCTCGTGCCGGTCATATGCTAATTCCGGGTCGTGACACATACACAGCGACTTATATGCTCCGATGTCTATAAATGTTAGAAGCGGCTATTCCTACTTTCTCACTTTTACCGATGACTTCTCAGGGTATGGACATGTATTCTTGATGAAACATAAATCCAAGCCCTTTGAGAAATTCCAGGAGTATCAGAATGAAGTTGAAAAGCAAACCGACAAAAGTATCAAGATGCTCCGATCTCATCAGGGTGGTGAATATTTAAGTACCGAGTTTCTGGAATATTTGAAAAGAGAATGGAATTCTCTCTCAGCTTACTCCTCCATACATACCACAACACAACGGTGTATCAGAAAGATGGAATTGCACCTTGCTAGATATGGGGTGTTCCATGATGAGTAATGCTGAGTTGTCGCCATCTTTCTGGGGTTTTGCACTAGAATCCGCTACATACCTATTGAATAAAGTTCCAACTAAGTCTGTGCCTACCACTCTATTTGAAATGTCGAGTAGGAAGAAACCCTGTCTTAAATATCTTAAGATATGGGGGTGTCCAGCTTTTGTCAAAAAGAATCATTCGGACGAGCTCGATACATGCTCAGTATTGTGTATGTTTGTGCGATACCCTAAGAATTCTAGGGGGTATTTTTTCTATTACCTTGAGAAACAAAAGGTTTTTGTTTCTCATCATTACTGCTTTATGGAAACTCAATTTCTTAAAAAAGAAATTAATGTGAGCACGATAGAACTGGAAGAAATTTCAAAACCACAAACTCTTACTGAAGACGTAGTAGAACCTGAAGTTTCAATAGAACCGGCCGTACCTACGCCACTCCACGGATCTGGTAGGTAGTATCATCCATCCGAGAGATATTACGGTTTTATCATAGACGGGGATCGAGAGGATTGTATCATCGATGATGATGAGCTTACTAGTTTTTAGCAAGCCATCACGAGTAAAGACTCGGTGAAGTGGCTGGATGCAATACAATCCGAGATGGAATCCATGTACACCAATAAAGTAGGATTTTGGATGTTGTTCATCTTGGGGTAAAACCCGTTGGATGCAAATAGATCTTCAAAAAGAAGATTGCTGTAGATGGATAGGTAGAACCCTACAATGCTAGACTTGTTGCTAAAGGTTTTCGTCAAAGACTAGAATTGGACTATGACGAAACTTTTTCACCAGCAGCTATACTTAAATCCATTCGGATCCTACTTGCCATTGCTGCCTTTCATGACTATGACATCTGGAAGATGGATGCTAAAACCGCTTTTCTAAATGGAATTTTAGAAGAGTGTGTTTACATGGATCAGCCAGAGGATTTCATAGACAGTGGGAGCAACGTGAAGGT
The DNA here is from genome assembly GCA_030015575.1 of Agapanthus africanus. Classification (NCBI taxonomy): domain Eukaryota; kingdom Viridiplantae; phylum Streptophyta; class Magnoliopsida; order Asparagales; family Amaryllidaceae; genus Agapanthus; species Agapanthus africanus. Next base: position 153,741,888 of record CM057350.1, read on the forward strand.
GTGCAACTTGGTTAAATCCATTTATGGATTAAAGCAAGCATCGCTGAGTTGGAACATCTATTTTGATGAGACAGTCAAAGAATTTGACTTTATCAAAATGTAGATGAACCCTATATTTATAAGAAGATTGTAGGGAGAACTGTGGTATTCCTCGTTTTATAAGTAGATGACATTCTCCTGATAGGAAATGATATTCTTATACTACAATCAGCCAAGCTCTTCTTATCACATAAGTTCTCTATGAAAAACCTGGGTGATGCCTCATACATTCTGTGGATTAAGATCTATTATAACAGATCTAAAAGAATGTTGGGACTTTCACAGTCAAGGTACATAGACACCATACTAGAGATTTAGTATGGAAGATTCCAAGTATGGTAATTTACCCACTTGTCATGGAATCACCCTCTCCAAAAAGATGTCTTCCAAGACTGATGAGGAGAGAGCTCGCATGAGTATTGTACCCTATGCTTCGGCGGTGGGGTCGATAATGTATGCGATGTTATGTACTAGACCAGATGTTGCTTACGCACTTAGCGTCGTAAGAATGTATCAGTCCAACCCATGTGAGAAGTATTAGATAGTAGTGAAGAGCATTCTCAAGTACCTGAGAAGGACTAAGAAGATGTTCTTAGTATACGGTAATAGGGATCTCCAGATTGAGGATTTTACGGACTCTGGCTTCCAAAGTGACAAGGATGACTCTAAATCCATCTTGGGTTATATGTTTACCCTCAATGGAGGGGCGGTCTGTTGGAAGAGTTCCAAACAGGACATCATAGTAGACTCGACGATGGGGGCTGAGTACATCACTGTTAACAATGCCACAAAAGAGGCAGTCTTAATGAGGAAGTTAGTCTCAGAACTTCAGGTGGTTCCATCCATTGCTAATCCAATACCTTTATATTGCAATAACAATGGAGATATGGCTTTGGCAAAGAAACCATGGTCCCATCAGAAATCCAAACATATCTTGAGGCGGTATCACTTGATCAGAAGATCGTAGATCGCTGGGAGATCGAGATGCGGAGAGTAGATACAAAAGAAAACACAGCATATCCATTCACCAAGGCCATCCTTCAAGTAAAGTTCGAGAGACTATTTGAAATGTTGGGTAAACGATACGCCAACAATTGGCCCTAGTGCAGACGTTAGGTACTCGATATGGGCTTTAGTACAAGTGAGAGATTGCTGGATATGTATGCCCTAGAGGCCTTTATTGTATAGGATGCTAGGGGTATGTATGTACATGACAATCTTGCTGGATATGATAGTATACTATTTGGTTTGCTTTTATCTTAACATGTGTATATGTTTTACTTGTTATTTCCTATCGCTTATACATATTGATAAAGCCCGTAGGATCCTTTCTTGACTACAAGCGTTATGATGGCAATCATACTTGTACGAGCTAGATAGTCGATAAGCACATCCTTAAATGTCCCTGGTCATGGGAGTATCGAGACTGGGTGTCGATACTCCAGAGTAGACTAGTGTATATGTTTCTAGACCCTGATGAAAGGCGGTGGTTGGTCCAACAGCCATTAGTGTGTTTCACCTAAGATTGTATATAGATGCTCACTGGGGGTGAGTACACTAGACGGAATCGCCGAGAACTGGCTAGATGATATTATACCTATCGTCAGGTAGCGGTTTTCTGGTGACATAAGTACAGATAGTCTGTCGACCTGAGATCGTTATTTGTCTCGTGTGAGTTCCTACCGTACCTTGATTTCTACCCTACCACGGCTCTACTGAGTCGTGCAAACTTGTTTTAGTTGGGTATAGTCCCAAGCCACATAGAGGCAGTGAGCGATTGTTAGGGATTCGTCTCTCCCAATATAGGGAGTTGATGTCGCGCTGTGTTCGGTTGGCCAACACTATAAGTCCTTGGCCAGGGCTGTTGAGAATTACTGATAGTTAGATCAGTAGATTCTCGGATGGTCTTGAGCCACATCGGCATGACTTGTCAGGTTATTAGGAGTCTGACATTTTCCCTAGACCTGGAATGCGATACTCTCAGACAAACAGACCGGATTGTATGAACATTGTCACGGACAGGCTCAGTAGGGGTTCAGATGAGTTTGCTCGTCAGCCTTCTTTTTGACAGGTACTTAGGTAGCCATTACATACAGCCAGTGCCACTGACATGCTTATGGTTAAACCCACTGCCAGCATACTGTCAAGTATTTAGAGTTCCACACAGAGGGTTTTCCTGGTTCAGGCGAAACAATATAGAGGCCGTATGGTTTTACGTGTAGGGTTCCGATCATATACGTATACTAGCTATACGGATTTATGTTCAGACGGTTAATACTAAAGAGCTTAGGATTCAGCCGCATTATTGAATCAAGTGTTGATTTAATAATGATCTAGTATTATATTATTGGATTATTTTATCTCTTGATATTCGTATTTTTTGTAGTACAAATACGGTATGTATATACGGTGTAGGTATTCTTGTATTTATACTAGAATGCTTTTAGAACGGGACACCTCATTTTGTGTTATTCTATTTATTGTAAATAGATAATGAGATGGAGGAGTGATGTGTTTTTAAGTACGGTGAGAAGCTTGGCTAATTATTTTCTTTATTCATTTTGAATACTATTCAAGCATGACTAATATTTTTATTGTAAAAGAAATGCTTGATAGTTTTAGTGTTAACCATTCTTCACATGATTATCACTTAGCCATTCTCTCTCCTCCTTGAGCTCCTCTTCTTTCTCAAACCCTAACCCTCTTATGAGTTGAGAAACATGGGGTATTTGAGATAAACAAATCAAATAAACATTATCTACATCTTCTAAACTACCTAAATTAGCAAATTAGATATTTTAGTTACCTCATTTTTGAGGTTGAAGCTTGAATCAAAAACTCTCAGGTGGATCGCCTTCGACGCGAGGAGGCCGACAACAAAGCTTGGTCCTGAAGGACGAGGAGCTTAAGAAAAGGATTAAGAAGACCCGAAGGACTTGATCTATCACGACCCAAATATGGAACATGATCGGCACTTAAATCACGCAACGTCTAAAGGCATAACATAATTCAAGTAAGCCGAAAACCAAGAATCTACACCGTAATTATGGGTAGAGTGGTAAAAATCTTTGTTTAAATAGTGTTAATTTTTGAAGTAGAAGAATTATATCAAAACTTTTTTGAAGCTCGAGTTATTGTAAAAATTTCGACAACATCTCCTTTGTAAAACTGATCCAAACTGATACATAAGCATGATATATATAATAGTATCCCCACTTGGAAGCAATCTTAACGCCATTCGGCGGAACGCAATCACAAAACAAGATATACGACGCCATAGGCGAAGAAATATGGAAATAAGAAAGAAAACAATATCCACAGCATAACATAAAAGTCGGCTCACATGAGCACGACACCAGAGTCAAATATAATAAAAATCTCTTTGTCTTGTCTTTAAGTCAAATATACAAGTGGTAGATAGAGTATACTAGATACAATGAAAAAATGTACAAGGTAGAAGACAAAAGAATACTCGCAACCCACCTACAAAATATCACGTCCAAAAATTCGTAACAAAAGTAGTAGTAGTATGCCCCCGCCGCGACTTCACTGACGGATCGGCCCTGCAAGATACTGTCGCACAACGGGGGTGAGTTGCCAGCTCGTGAGTAGTAAGAAATATCATAAGTGGCAATCTCAAGCATGTATGTAATAGCGACAGATCCTAAATATGAATTTATGATGCGATGTACTTGTTGGGTTACGGCAGCACCCCGGCCATCAATCCGTAGCCAAATGCGGAACAAAATTTTTCTAAACTGGCGCTACCACAACCCGATGCCCGGATCTTCCCTAAACCCTATACTAGCAATATGTAAACTAGGAGTTAGATGGTTATACCAAATGGATCGTTTCCTTCGGTCTTCTACTATTTCCAAGCTCCTTGAGGTGTTGCGGATCAGATTTGGTTGCCGGTCATCCTTCATCTACGATGATGCACCCGAGGAAAACGGCGCAAGCTTCAGCCTTGCCTAGCAAGGCAACCGACGCTCCAAGGTTACTAGCAATGGAGAGTGGAGGTGTAGGATTATCTCACTATAATTTTCTCTCATCACAAATGCTCAAGGAGAAACTCAAGAAGACGAAGAAGGAGGTGAGGAAACATGTGGCATGAGCAACTAAAGAAAATGGCTAAGTTTTTTCTAAATGATAATGAGAATGAGGCAAGTCTAGAAAACAAAAGAGCAAGCCATGTAGAGAAATTGGTTGCCTCTCTCTCAATCATGCACACAATATATCTGTCATGACCCGAAAAGTACGGAACATGACCGGCACTTAAATTACGGACGTCTCGAGGCGTACGTAATCTAAGTAAGCCAAAACCCAGAAATCAAAACCAAAGAAGCAGTAGAGTGAAGGAAAAACCAACTTAAAGCAAGTAGTTTTAATAGCATAAGCCGAATTATGCGTTTTAAAAACATCAAGTATTTTCTGAAAATTTCGGCAGAGTCTCCTTTGTAAATACAGGCCCCCAAACGGGATACAACATGAATAGTATACGAAATCAATAAAAAGGCATCCCCAAGCGGGAGCTAGCTCTTCGTCAATCGACGGTCACAACCACGCAAGCAATATAATATACAACGCCAAGGGCGAGGATCAAAACTCAAAAGAAACTCAAAACAACATGAAAAATATCATAATACAACGCGCGACTCTAAGGTCGAAAGAATAACAAACTGGTCTTCTAACTCTCTCAAATATACAATCTGGTTGATGGAGTTTCTAGATACAACTGAAATAATAATAAACAATGGTGGTCCTGATGCAAAGACCCCACCTGCCAAAGCAATCACCCGGAAAGAACAGTGTGCCAGCAAAGCCGCAAAGAACCTGTACGACAAAACCTGCAAGGAACCGTGGCACAACGAGGGTGAGTTGCCAACTCGTGAGTAGAAAACATCTGCGAGCAGAAATCGCATGCATAACGCTGTCCTAGGTCATATCAGGTAATATCCTCAAATAAAACAATCCTGGTCCAACTATGTATAGTATAATACTACTTGCTCGTGTCCATTCCCCAGATAGCAACATATCAGATATATGCTGTATGAATGCATTACGAATGGAAACAGAATATATCATGAGTGAGACAACTGTTTTCTTTAATCGCTGAGATTTCTATATGTATGTCAACCACGTATCATTAATGAATGCAACAGAGAAATCAGTGTCAAGCATCGACACAAAACATAAGTCTCAGTATCAAATCTCAATATCTCAAATCTCAAATCTCAAATCTCAATATCAATATCTCAGGCATCCGTATCATCTACGGGATCGGCCCGCGGGCTCCGGCAGAAAGGATCAGCCTATAACCATTTCATCACTCCGGCCGGTATCCTCCGGATAACCGACGAGTCCAAATAATATCACCGGTAGTAGTGCTCCCCTGCCAGGCTCATCGAATACAACTCGAGCTTCTTTCCCCGGGGTACCATACCGGGCCCACCATGTAACCGAGACGGTTCATCCAACTCCTTGAATCGAGTCTCGAAATCCAAAAGCAATCATGAAAACTTATGGTGGACGAATCATACATCATGAGAAAACCGAAATTTCCATTTTTTAAAATGATGATACTAAGTTTTTATTAAATTCTTGCGGTTTTCCTCCAAATCCAGAAATCTCATGTAAATCCGAAATCATCAAAATCAGGATACCAATAAACGGTGAATACGGGCATAAATCTCAATAATAATGCATAACCAATGAATATATGAATGCACCTAATATCATGCAATGAATGCAATATTTAAACTAGCATATGGAAGCTATAACATATTGCGACTATCAGTTATCAAGCTATGTCAATGAAAAGGTATTTTCTAAAGTGTACATGACATGGTAATTACCGATGAAGATGTGTGTAAGCCGGCAAGCGAGTGTACATGGAGCATACGCGTCATCGGTAATGGTGCTGGTGTCCTAACAACATGGTTTTATAATTACTACGTACACAATGGCATGCAATGAGGCGATAACAACAAAATATGGAAAATGAATAGTAAATACAATAATAATATGCGGAACATGAATAATAACGTAACAACAAGGAATCTACCTTACTATACATGTGTTATACTGTTTTGCCGTTTGAAATAGTACGAATCGTGGTGTTTGAAAATAAGGTCTACGGTATTTTTAAGAAAAGATACGTCTTTTAAAATATCCGTAGTATCTCTTGGTATGTCTTTAAAATTCTCACGATTCGTCAGTTTTGGAAATAGGTATGACTCGGGTCCAGTCTGACATCTACTAGGTAAACTACATGTCTAACTAACAACTAATCAAAAGGGGTACGGAAACCACCTATATCTGAGTCGATATATATATATATATATATATATATATATATATATATATATATACATGTATAATAGTCGGTGATCCCGGCTCAATAATATCATGTACGATATAACATATCATATGACATCCTCGAATCAAGAGTGCAGATTGTTCATATCGGATTTTTGCATTTTTATACCGCCCAATTTTTATCACATTGCTTATCGGTAGGTACTCTTGAGCCGTGTTTTCTAGTCAATTGCAGGATACAGGTTCTCGGTTCTAAACGGTGAAATCCATGGAAAAACACGACAAAATCCGGGTTCCTGCCAACCACAGATAAAACACGGGCCTCCGCTCTTTATCCGTCTGTTGCCACACACCAGTTTAAGAGACAAAATGGCAAATCAATGTCATTTTCATGCACAAGGCTCAATGGCAGCACAAGATCCAAGAAATCTACGCGGAGCTCGAGAAAATCATGACAAAAAGATCCATATCCAATCACCTTTTGATCAACAGAAATTCTGGAAAAATCGTGAAGCAATTCTGAGAAAAGTCATATACCAGACTAATGGGCACAGCAAAACAGGAAAAGCCACCAAAAATGATGGACCAATTACTCTAAAGTGCCGCGGTTCCGCGGCAATAGCAGGCTTAGGCCGCGGAACCGCGGTCGTACTATGGCGGCAGAATGTCAAACTTTGGGGGTATTTTGGTATTTGCATGTAGAGGCAGAATTTTGCCCTAGATTTCCAGTTCCCTGCCTATAAATAGCCCAGAACCTTGTGAAGCCAAGGGTGCATAATCTTGTATTTTTCTAGGTTTAGAATACTTGTTTCTTCTTCCTCTTCTCATCTCGTCTCCATTGAAAAACTTGTAGTGAGCTTTTGTGAGTGAAGAATGATGAATAAAGAAGTTCATTTTATTATTATACTTGTCTTGCTCTTATGTTAATTGCTTGTAATTTTCATTTGTTAACTTAGTTGTTGTTATTTCTTGTTGTTTCTTTCTTTTCACTTTTCCTTTATCATTAAAACAACCATGATGCTTACGCTTGATCCTTACCAAGGTGAGGTCGTAAATAGCTAGTTGTCATCTTCTAATCTCTTTCTTTCTATCTTCCTCTTTTGTTTTGTTTTCTTTTCATTATGATGTGTGAGTAGTTTCCATACTTGTTAGGGTAGGATAAGGGAAGTTTGAGAGAAGGAAATCTCTCTCACTCTTTCCTTGCCCAACATCTTAAATCAACTCCCATTAATTGAACCACAATTCGCTCCCTACGGCACCCTATCCTACATGATAGCGGTGTTTCCGTAGTGAGACCGGTTGTGGTTGAATTAACCGGAGGTTATGGCTAAGAGCCAAGAACGGACGGACAAGCACCAAAAGGAAGAACTTAAGCGTTGGAAAGCCAAGCTTATACTCGCAAGTTCCTTTCTAGTCGTGCTAATCCCCGTTGTTGCCAATTACCGTAACACCGATATTAAGAGTGGCAACGAAAGAAGTGAGCGACTCCTAACTCAAACTAACCTAATCCTAACCCTAACAAGCTCTCTTTACATATCATTTTAACACTTAGATAATCACAAACAAATCTGGACTTTCGGACTTAACTCGTTAAAGCACATAGAAAAAGATTCCCATCTCCCTGCGGACGACCCGTACTCAACCGGCTAGCTACAAGCGAAACCGTTTTGATTGCGGTAATTAACTAAACTTGAACACGCAAAATCTCTACCAATCAAATAGCGCCGTTGCCGGGAAGACGGTAGTTTATTTCTTTGTGTAATTTCGGGTTAACTTGTGAATATAAATATAACCAAAACAAAAAAAAAATATACATTGTAAAAAAATCATTTTGTTATTTTTGATTAGTTTTTGTGCAAGTGTGCAGGATAATACGAAGTTCGAGCGCAGTGCCATAGATGTGGGATATACGAAGTTCGAGTTCAGTGCCAAAGACGTGGGAAGATATGTAAGTGCACGGCGGCGCCCCGGCCGTCAATCCGACGCCGGAATGCGGAAGCGGTGATAAACTTAAATTTTGCGGACTTTGCAAACCGGCACCACCGCGCACTAAACTCCGGATCGTAACCATTAAACTAGTTTAGCTAACTAACAAGAGGGGAAGAGATGTACCGACTGATCCGAGTCCTCCGGTCTTCATCTCCACTCCGATCTCCTCTCGGGATCTCCGTCTGTCTCCTCCTCGTCGGAAAGGGCACCACATCGCCTGTAGCTTTTACGGGCTCCCACCTCAATACCGAGGCAACTCGGGCGCGAAGCTGGCGAATCGACGCGTCCAAGATTTGCTGTAGGAAGTGTAGTGTAGAATACGCTTTGTCTCAATGGGGTTTATAGTTGCCTTGATGGAGGAATGGTCTAAAGAAAATTGGTGCTTTCAATTTTCTAGCAAATGGAATGAGATGGATGATTAAATTCTTTCACCAAAATGAGAACTCTCATTTTTCTCTCCTCACCCAAAATGTTGGCCGGCCATTATGCTTGAGGAATTGTGGTGGAGGGTGAAACAAAAACAAGAGGGAGGTGAGTGTAGGAGAATGGAAGTGGTGACTCTAAACAAACATACACCATGCTTCAACTTTAATCAAACCATACCCTTTCCAATCACATTAAAGCAAGCATGGAGGATAGATATGAAAGCTATCATAATCATCACAATTGCATAAAACCCCTCCACAAAAAGTTATTTGCGAACTTGCAAATAACCCCCCTCCATCGGAAAAGTCCGGCCGGGAAAGAACAAAGGAAAACCGGCCGGAACGGAATGCAAACTGGCAACTCCAGAAAACTGGTCCCGTAATAAATTACAGGAAAACCCCGATACTGTGCATACACACCCGCATCTGTATTCCGTCCGGATACAAATGCAAAGAGACAAAATCTACAATGTACTAAACTAGGACCGGCTTAAACCAAAGCCGGCTAGTAACATCCGTTCGATCCTGATCCGTGCAATACCGCATGTATCTGATCGAACCCTGCCATATACCTATACGGCTACTAGTACAAACCGTCCGATCCTGATCCGTGCAATACCGCATGTATCTGATCGGACCCTGCCATATCTCCATACGGCCTCTACAGCGTTTCGCCCGAAACTTGAGTAACTGAAAGTGTGGCGGACTCTAAAGACTCGTCAATACAATGGCTGTGGATTTAACCACTAGCACGTCAGAGGTATAAGCCAATACGTGACGGGCCACCAGCTATTGACTAAAAGGGACGTCGATGAGCGAACTCATCCTGACACCCTACTGAGCCTGTCAGTGACAATATCCGTGCAGTCCGGTCCGTTCGTCTATGAGTATCGCATGGCGGGCCTAGGGGGTTGGTAAAAGTCAGACCCCCAAAAGCGGTACAAGTCGTGTCGGAGTGTAGCCCAGAACACCCTGAGATACTACTGGAATACCTACCAGTAAATCTCCTTGCCTTGGCCAAGGACTTTGTGTAATGGCTCTCCTAGACACAGCACGACCTCACCCCCAATACCGGGAGAGACGAACCCCTGAAGATACGCTCACTGCCTCCATGTGGCTCGGGACTGTACCCAACTAAAACCTGTTTGCACGACTCCTTTGAGCCGTGGTAGGGTAGTAATCAAAGTACAGTGGGAACTCACACGAGACAAATGACGATCCCCAGGTCGATGAACTAACCTGCACACATGTCACCAGGGAACTGCCATCTGACGTCTGGTATATGACCAACTAGCATGTTCCCGGCGAGTCCTGTCCGGTGTACTCATAACCCAATGAGCACCTGTATACATCTTAGGTGATCCAACTGACACCAGTGGCTTGTGAGACCGGCCACCGCCCCTCGTCGGGGTCTCGACTGTATACACTAGTCTACTAATGGAGTATCGATGCCCGGTCTCGAAACTCCCACGACTAGGGACCTTTTAAGGATATGCTTGTAGACCCCCAGCTCCCACTTATATGATCGCCCTCATACTGCTGGTGGTCAAGCAAGAATCCTAGGGGCTCTATCAACGTGTAATAGCGACGTGTCATGTCACCTAAAGCAGTACACGATGATAAAGGTAAACCAGATAGCATACTATCATCTCGAGTAAGACTGTCCTACCGGGATAGGTCCTCCCTCAATCATTACAATCACGTACCTGTGACCTAATAATTGACTCTGAGGGCACTATCTCCAACAATCTCCCACTTGCACTCAAGGCTAATTATTGCGATGTCGCATACTCACAGCCCGTGTGATACCGAACATCCAACTCCTCTACTAGTCAGTCTCACAAAGCTCGTTTGCGGAACTATTGCGTTCGAGGAATAGCCTCAGTGAGTGGATCCGCTTAGTTGTTTCTTTCTATGTCTCTCTATATCTCAAGTTCGCGGAGAAAGCCATCTCCCGAAAAGAGCAATACCTGTCTTAGAATGTGTCTGGATGTCTGATGGGACATAGCTCATAAATGAACTCCAAATCCAAACTTCTTAGACTGTATCGTCAACTGAACTTAATCAGTATCCTGCGCGCCATGCCTCCCTCAGTATTGCCTTGGACCACCTGTCCAAAATACTGCCCCTCATCAGAAGGAAAACTATAACTCTGACAACCTCCTTGTCGTCCATGTCACCTTGGAAGCCTGGAATGATAACTGTCTCCTGAATGAGGCTGTCGTTATCATCTCACTAGAACATCCACTTATGTTCTAAAACTGGTTCCGACTGTTTCTCCAGGATTGGATTAATGTCAACTTATTGCATCTAGTGCAAGAACAACATCTGGTGTGGTACTTGACATCTCACGATTGACTCAATTGCCTTAGCAAGTGATCTGCCAATCATGCACGTCCCTCTCCCCTTTAGTCTGTAAGACACCTTTGGAGAGGGTGACTCCATTACCTGCAGGTACACTACCGTGCCAGGAGTCGTCCATCCTAAATACTCTTAGAATGCTGTCAAGTACCCTGATTGGGAAACCACCCAAATCTAGATCTAAAACCATAGATCTAGTAACCAGTATGTCTGATATAATACCCAATTCCTATGTGGAGAAACAACTGTGTGACGACCAAAGTACAACCGATTGTAGTATAGGAGTTTCTTTTCCTATTCTGTGTATGTCATCCAGATACCAGGACATCACACCCTACTACCTTCTCAACAGATCCATCCCCTATTCTGATGAAGTCAAACCCATGACTGTCACGTCAGAAATAGATGATCTATCTCCGCTACATCTGCTCTAGTCTATAAATAGACATAAGCAACCGGTCCACCAATGCTTCCGCTGCTCCCACTGACTACGACAACCCTCTGGCGGAGTCATATAGACGTACACTTCTAAAACTAGTTTAGAACGATGCTATACTCATCCTCCCGCCGGGTCTCGCAGCCTAGAACAACAGCAATGGTAATTGTGGGTAAACAAGAACTTCCCTGTCACCGTCCTTGAGGCTACCGTAGTGCCTCTCGGGTGCCTGAAGTTACCCACCTAATCTGCGGAGTGGCCAATGGAATGTCAAACCGGATTGAATCTTTAGGTTCCTTATCAAATCTTCAGTAATCGTTTGTGGTTCTGGAATCACTTCCAGTTCTACCATACTCCCACTACTGTTTTCTGAAAAAATCCATTTTTAATAAAACTGTGGCGAGTCTAGAACAATATCGCTATTGTTCATCCAGATGGTAGAAAGTCAACCCTCGTCATAGCCTGGGTCAACCCACAAACAGCCATTACAGAAACGTGCCTTGAGTTGTCCAGTGTTTGGTTTTAATCATAAACCGGACAACTCCCCGTACCTTAACATCGTTAAGATATGAACTATTCTATATCCAATATAGAAACAGAGGCACTGATTTAATTGAACCAGATTCAAATCATGCAGCTGTCTCCAGTGCATGTCAACTAAATGGAAGGAGGCCGATCAGCGTTACTCAACTTAGGAATGCTTCCAATTATGAGTAACCTGAAAGAGAAGCAAGATCTTTTAATCATTACTATCAACTGAATACCACACACAAGTATCTACATCTTCGATCTCTTTGAAGAATCCCGATACTTGCTATACCTGGTTCTCTACTCTATTCAAATACCTATAACTCCTCAAAACTTAGATCCTGTGTTTCCACGAAACACTTGTCTAAAAACTAGAGAACTCATAAGTAAACCGAATATAGTACGAGGACCATCCCCTCTGTCCTGATGGACCCTGGACAACATACAATACTCTGTATAAGTCCCTTGAGTCTAATAACTCATTCACTGTGTGTCGTAGGTTTAAAACTGTACTTATGGTTAAGAAGAATTACACCGCTGTCTAATGCTCCTTACCTAACCATCCACTGATATAGGTAAATGTCATCGACATAATATCAAAAGGTATATCTCACTCTATGGAAATAGACGTACAGATATATCAATTTGAAATTGGTGCATAACAGCGGATATTCAAAACCAAATATTTGCCGACCGGCAAACAGCCCAGGTGATCTCCTCAAATATCACCGATTACAACGAATCCCGATATAATGAGGATGATCACCCAATTCCCAATAACTTACTCCCACTCATCATCTATAAAACCATACAGATGTGAGAATCGTACCTGGTAAATACATACCCTGGAGTAAGTATCTAATCGGGAAATCAGTTTTCCTTTAACATTACACAGTGAAACTGAAACATTGAAATGTTCCGATGGGGTATTCTGGTATTCCTAGTAATGCCTCTTCCAGATTCACGACTGTAACCGTATAGTTCTTTGCCACCTCTCCAAATCCCTTCATATGTCTTTAGTCTTTACCTTCTGTACACCCCTTTAGGCCAAATGGTTTTCTTCCTTCCCTACCGTTCGGCACCAGCCTATGGTTTGGAAGAAGACTATCCAATAAGCATAATGGGTGTACTGTCCCAATCCTAGGAACACTCGCAATGAGAGAGGGTGAAGATGAAAAACAACCGAATAAACCTTATTCCTATTTCTCCTGAACCAGAATCCATCCCCGAACTGGAACAAGTTCCATTCGAGTTCGTATATAACCATACGATGGAGTATCCAAATAAACTGTGGATCTTCGTAGCGATACAGAGTGTCCTGGAGAAATACAAAGGTGATTTAGGATTGGCGAAGGAATAATTGGTTTGGTCGTGAATACCTGTTGCAATTTACTTTGCCCTCTTACTAATCCCTTGCTTTGTCTGAACTTAATACCTTCTGCACACCATCGTTATGCTAATTGGTTTTCTTCATTCCCTACCGGTCGGCACCAGCCTAAGGTTTGGAAGAAGACAATCCAATTTGCGTAATAGGTGTACTACCCCTAAACCAAGGAGTACTCGTAACCTGAGAGAGGGTAAAAGGAAAAGACAACTGAATAATCCTATCCGTTTTCTCCAGAACCGGAAACCATCCTCGAATCCCTTCGAGTTCGTATCTAACCATACGATGGTTTTGTCCAATGGAAGTGGACGTTCGCAGTAATACGGGGTGTCCTGGAGAAAAGGGTAAAAGTAGGAGTGGCAATGAGGTCTGCAACTCTGACAATCCAAAAGCCTGTGTTAAAGAAGGTTCGGTCAACTTGGTCACTGAGTCAAAGTCTTAGGGTCGGGTCAAATGGTCGCTGCCAAAGAGAGAGAGAAAAGAAACACTCAGCGTGCACTCTAACCTAGATCAGAATGGTTACCAATTTATCTAATCTGGAATCCTCCCACTGTACCTCAAATTCTCCTCCAAACCAGAAAGAAGAATTAGTCGGGGTCACCCGAGGAGTAAACCAACTCATCAGTGGGAATCGGGATCCAACTCTCATCGCATGATAACGTGACGGAATCCGCTCACGGTATCACACTCCAGAAGGTATGCGCATATCTGGCAAGTTTCAGTTCTTTTGAAACTCCCGATGTGATTTCTGCCCCATGCTCTTATGACCTTGACTAAGGCCAACAAATCATAAGTCACATGTCAAGTTCTACCCGTCATTGTCCAGGTTGATTTGAACCCACCCGTACAAGCCCTTGACTAAGGCCAACAAGGCTATACGACTGTCCCAAACCAACGCATCTATCTATGCAGCATATGAATACCCAATAGCTACCAAACACTGTGCCTTGACTAAGGCCAACAAACACAGCTTGAATACTATTGACTACCCATATGAAACGACGGAGGGCTACGAATGGTTTCTGGCGAAAACCTTTAACGTAATGAACTTGATATCGTTGAAGGAACGGATAGCTTTTTAGAAAATATAGTGACGAAAACCTTTACTAAAGAGGTCACTCCCGGTGAAGGGATCTCGGCTCTTTCCCCGTAGAATGGGGTGCAGGATATTCCAACTGAATACCACGGTGCAAAGCAAAAGTAATCGGCTATAGTGAAGTTAATGCCCTGACGCAAACTTTTGTCCAAGGGGTCACTCCCGGTGAAGGGATCTCGGCCCTTGCCTCGTCGACTGAGGAGCAGGATATTCCAACTGAATACCACGATGCAAAACAAAAGTGAACGTCCTTGCAATAACAGCTTTTTGAAAAGTGTTCCAACAACATCAGATTAGGTTTGTTTAACTTGCATTGATCCGAATCAATGCAGTCCCATCAATTGATCACACCACAAAGAACGAAAATATACTGACGTACGTATATGCCATCCGCATTCGCCACTGGGTCCCGTCATCACCCGTTAGGTTAGCTTACTAACGGCAGAGCGGGGACTGGACTAGCGCGGGTGAAAAACATATACAACATCTACTAATATATATACCAATATATTATATTTCGCTCAAGGCGTGAAAGAAATGCAACATCTCAGAGAATGTACAGCATCACAGAAACAATACAGATATCTGGGATCCCCGGGTTTCACAGAGCCGCTGAAACCCGACGTTCCCCTGGTCGTGTGGATAGCCTGTGCAATGAAATCCTAGACCCCTACGGGCGCGGCAAGTTACCCGCCAAAACCTGAAGCGAGGCAGCCCCCTTCAGCGCCGTGAATGGACCACCCAGCACTTCACGGAATCCGGTAACTTGGGCACCCCTCCTGGGTCAACCTGTACCCCCTACGAGTGCGGCGAATAGCCCGCCAATCCTAGAGTGAAGCCCCTTCTGTCCCAATGCCATGAGATGCGGGCTTGTTGCCCTCCAGAACCCGGCTATCCGTGCACCCCTCCGCGGGGTAACCCTAGTACAGAAAGTAAAATATACATACACCGGGTACATCGACCGCAACCAGGTCGTGCCCCAAAATAATAATACAAACTGGCAGTGACGGCAGTCCACATGTCGGACGCTCGCCCCGCAATATCAAATGTACATAATACAACAAAGACTGTACTAGCATTGCATCCAGGCTATCCCCCACGACCGATCCGCAACATCACAGCAAATACATAGAACATCAACGTGAAAATCACGTTCGCAAATCCGTCTAACCGGGCTATAGCAGTTAGACCGGATTTACCGATCGAGTGACATTCACGGTCGCAGATATAATGTAAATACTGTGAAAAATGTGTTTAAAAAATTTCCGATTGATCAAACAATTAACAAGTGGGCCCCAAAGAAAACTGTAGCACTCACAGAAACAATTGGCCCAACTTTAATATTCCAAAGCCCATATTTTAAACCCAGAAGGCCTCTGTAAAAAAATGGTGAAGTGATGTGAATAGTGCGCGGCGGAAGGGCCGCACAAATGGGGTTTTCGCGGCGGTTCCGCGCTCCAACTGTGGAGTTACTTCGTCAAATTTTTACAGAACTCTTATATTTTCCAGTACATCAATATTTTATAACCTGAAAAAATTTTCGAGACCAAAAATTTTCAACAGAAACTGATGCGAACTAAAATGCAGTTTTGGAACTTTTTGATCGATCGGAAATGCAAACACATTACACAAAGCTAGACTAAGTTAATGGCGCGGCTCTGATACCACTGTAAGTGCACGGCGGCGCCCCGGCCGTCAATCCGACGCCGGAATGCGGAAGCGGTGATAAACTTAAATTTTGCGGACTTTGCAAACCGGCACCACCGCGCACTAAACTCCGGATCGTAACCATTAAACTAGTCTAGCTAACTAACAAGAGGGGAAGAGATGTACCGACTGATCCGAGTCCTCCGGTCTTCATCTCCACTCCGATCTCCTCGCGGGATCTCCGTCTGTCTCCTCCTCGTCGGAAAGGGCACCACATCGCCTGTAGCTTTTACGGGCTCCCACCTCAATACCGAGGCAACTCGGGCGCGAAGCTGGCGAATCGACGCGTCCAAGATTTGCTGTAGGAAGTGTAGTGTAGAATACGCTTTGTCTCAATGGGGTTTATAGTTGCCTTGATGGAGGAATGGTCTAAAGAAAATTGGTGCTTTCAATTTTCTAGCAAATGGAATGAGATGGATGATTAAATTCTTTCACCAAAATGAGAACTCTCATTTTTCTCTCCTCACCCAAAATGTTGGCCGGCCATTATGCTTGAGGAATTGTGGTGGAGGGTGAAACAAAAACAAGAGGGAGGTGAGTGTAGGAGAATGGAAGTGGTGACTCTAAACAAACATACACCATGCTTCAACTTTAATCAAACCATACCCTTTCCAATCACATTAAAGCAAGCATGGAGGATAGATATGAAAGCTATCATAATCATCACAATTGCATAAAACCCCTCCACAAAAAGTTATTTGCGAACTTGCAAATAACCCCCCTCCATCGGAAAAGTCCGGCCGGGAAAGAACAAAGGAAAACCGGCCGGAACGGAATGCAAACTGGCAACTCCAGAAAACTGGTCCCGTAATAAATTACAGGAAAACCCCGATACTGTGCATACACACCCGCATCTGTATTCCGTCCGGATACAAATGCAAAGAGACAAAATCTACAATGTACTAAACTAGGACCGGCTTAAACCAAAGCCGGCTAGTAACATCCGTTCGATCCTGATCCGTGCAATACCGCACGTATCTGATCGAACCCTGCCATATACCTATACGGCTACTAGTACAAACCGTCCGATCCTGATCCGTGCAATACCGCATGTATCTGATCGGACCCTGCCATATCTCCATACGGCCTCTACAGCGTTTCGCCCGAAACTTGAGTAACTGAAAGTGTGGCGGACTCTAAAGACTCGTCAATACAATGGCTGTGGATTTAACCACTAGCACGTCAGAGGTATAAGCCAATACGTGACGGGCCACCAGCTATTGACTAAAAGGGACGTCGATGAGCGAACTCATCCTGACACCCTACTGAGCCTGTCAGTGACAATATCCGTGCAGTCCGGTCCGTTCGTCTATGAGTATCGCATGGCGGGCCTAGGGGGTTGGTAAAAGTCAGACCCCCAAAAGCGGTACAAGTCGTGTCGGAGTGTAGCCCAGAACACCCTGAGATACTACTGGAATACCTACCAGTAAATCTCCTTGCCTTGGCCAAGGACTTTGTGTAATGGCTCTCCTAGACACAGCACGACCTCACCCCCAATACCGGGAGAGACGAACCCCTGAAGATACGCTCACTGCCTCCATGTGGCTCGGGACTGTACCCAACTAAAACCTGTTTGCACGACTCCTTTGAGCCGTGGTAGGGTAGTAATCAAAGTACAGTGGGAACTCACACGAGACAAATGACGATCCCCAGGTCGATGAACTAACCTGCACACATGTCACCAGGGAACTGCCATCTGACGTCTGGTATATGACCAACTAGCATGTTCCCGGCGAGTCCTGTCCGGTGTACTCATAACCCAATGAGCACCTGTATACATCTTAGGTGATCCAACTGACACCAGTGGCTTGTGAGACCGGCCACCGCCCCTCGTCGGGGTCTCGACTGTATACACTAGTCTACTAATGGAGTATCGATGCCCGGTCTCGAAACTCCCACGACTAGGGACCTTTTAAGGATATGCTTGTAGACCCCCAGCTCCCACTTATATGATCGCCCTCATACTGCTGGTGGTCAAGCAAGAATCCTAGGGGCTCTATCAACGTGTAATAGCGACGTGTCATGTCACCTAAAGCAGTACACGATGATAAAGGTAAACCAGATAGCATACTATCATCTCGAGTAAGACTGTCCTACCGGGATAGGTCCTCCCTTAATCATTACAATCACGTACCTGTGACCTAATAATTGACTCTGAGGGCACTATCTCCAACAAGATAGACCCACATTTCGCGGCTACACCGCGACGGATCAAAACGAAACAAACGGTCTACTGTAAAAATCTGGAGCAGATACAGTAAGCAAGTCAAAATTCAGCACATCCAGACAAGCAGAGGACACCCAAAAGAGCACACCCAAAAATTTCCGCAGCCCAACTCCAACAAACCTAAGGAGGCTTAGGCCGCGGAACCGCGGCCATTTGGTGCCTTAGGGCTGCCAAACTTTCTGTGAGCTCCTCTCTTCTCTCTCCCACTCCTTTGGACTCCAATAAACTGTGTTTTCTGCAGCATTCTTTGCGCAAACTCTCTTCCCCCTTCCAATAAACTGTTCTTGTGCAGGATTCTTTGCGCCGCGCTAAAAATAAAAATTGTTTGCAGTTGATTTGTTATCGCTTTGCATTCATTAATACGGACTTAAGGGGCTTGAAACCAATTCAGATTGGGTGGGGATTTCATCACCCTTCCCAGGACCCCAAAAATCACAAAAAGCATATGCATTGACCATTGTTAAATTAAAAAATACTAGACTCAGCCTTAAGGACTTCGCGCTCAATAGGACAGAGGACTAGTTACAGGCATCGGCCGTTTATCCTATCTGACTTTTGCGGTGCCTAGGCAAGTGTGACGAAGGCAAGTGGTTATTTAATTAAGGAACTTCGCGAAAGCGTTGGACAACCTCCCACTTACCTGGCACTTATCTGGCCGCATTTAACGGAGAAGAGGCGGTTTGAGGTCCTATTTCTAGCCCTCTGGAACAGTTAGGAGCTGTCTAGCAGACCTCGGTGACCCTAGATCTAGGTGTGATTGTGCATATCTTGTTTGTGATTGCTTAAAGCCGTAAGTCCGTACATATTTCTGTAAAGCTCTTTCTAAAAAAAAAAGAAAAAAAGGAAAAAATCAAAAACTTTTATAAAAACTTGCCCTTTGTCGCCAAATCCATTTTTCACCCACCACCCTTCGTATTTCTCCATTGACGTTTTCTTACCCTCACCTTCTCCGCTTTGACTATACTAAACTCGTTTAGTGTATGTCCTCTTGGACTCGGGACACTAGCGCCCGTCTAGTCCGCGTTACGTTAGTCGCTACCGACTACGCGATCGACTCAGATGTCGAAACTCCGTCCACTCCTCTTTCACCCTTACCTTTGCCGGCCAACTCCGACGTTGACCGGAATTCTGTTCATACATCTTCACCTTCACCATCACCAACCTCTTCTTCCGCGATGTCAGGATTTAATCCGAACATATCTTTGACTACCCCTTGATTGGCTCCACCTCCTACGGAGACCAATAACCCACCACCGCCGCCTGTTGTAGCGCCGCAGCGAATCGCGCTACAGGATTGTTTCTATCCCACCCGTTCTGCACTTCCCACCTGCCTTTCTCTTCCATCGGCCAATGGGGATAATTTTGAAATTAAGCCCCACTTCATCAACATGCTTCCACGATTTCATGGGCTTGAATCTGAAGATGCCTATATCTTCATCAATAAATTTCAAAACGTTTGTGCCATGATGAAAACCACCCAGCTGTCGGACGATGCTATACGTCTACGGGTCATTCCGTTCACTTTATGCGATCTTGCTGAAAAATGGCTGTATAGCACCGCTTCCCACTCCATAACCAGTTGGGACGAGTTTGTAAAAGCGTTTCTAAAGAAATTTTATCCGAATCATAAAACCGCAAGGATTCGCAATGAAATCAACCAATTCTCTCAGCTTCCTTCTGAACCCTTCTGGAAGTGCTTTGACCGGTACAAAGAGCTTCTTGTTCAGTATCCTCACCATGGTATAGAGAAATGGCAACTTTGCCAAACCTTATACGAGGGCCTGAACCCAACAACGAAGCAGTTGTTGGAAACCATCTGTCAGGGCCACTTCCTATCGAAATCTGACGAGGAAGCGTGGCAATTCTTTAACGACCTTACGGAGCAAACGCTACAATAAGAGAGCACCAGACCGACTTCTTCTTCTTCTTCTACCTCCACTTCTACCGGTCAGTCTAGGGTAGGAATTCACCAACTTGATGTCTCTATTGCGATGAAAGCTGAAATGGCTGCAATAACGAGAAAGCTTGAAGCGATAGAGAGCAAATTTTCTTCTCCTGCTCCTACCCCTGTTCTCCCCCTTCGTACCATTTGCGCTTGTTGTTCCGATCCTTCTCACTTAACCGAAGAGTGTCCTTACAATCCACCATCGCAAGGACAGGATCAGGTTAATGCTGTATTCCAGCAAAGACCGAGGAATGATCCATACTCTTCCACCTACAATCCCGGTTGGAGGAACCACCCCAATTTCGCCTGGAATCAGAATCAGAATCAATTCCAAGGCAACAATTTCCAAAGGCCCCCTCCGCCGCAACAACAACAAACTCAATATCAATTTCAGCAGCCCTTCCAACCCCAACCTTTTCAAAATCAGACGAACAACTTTGCACCCAACAATTCTTTTCCACCAAACAACTTTGTTCCGTCAAACAACGATAAGGTTTCCTCGCTCGAACGAAGTCTGGAGGCGTTCGTTAAACAATCGACACAATCCACTGCCAACATCCAGTCTTCCATTCAGTCTTTAGTGCAACACACTGCCGCTCATGGGCAAAGCATCAAGACCATCGAGGCCCAGATTGCACAGCTGAATGCGGCCTTAAGCGAGCGAGAGAAGGGGAAGCTCCCGTCCCAGCCACTCCCAAATCCCGGTCACCCACAGAATGTACATGTTGCTTTTGAACAACAGAACCATAATGTGAGTGCCGTGACCACATTGAGATCGGGAAGGATGCTGCAAAACAACATTGGCACACGGATCAATGATGACACCCCGGCCGCTTCTTCTTCTTCTTCTTCTTCTCCTGCTTCGTCGTCTTCTGAGCCTATTCTCCGCTCTTCAACAGGCTCTTCTTCTTCTTCTCCTTCTTCTTCTTCTGCTCTGAACGGACCCACTTCTCACTCCACGAAAACACCTGTTCTGGGATCCGTTCCAACTCCACAATCTCCTCCACATGCATTAGACTCAACCTGTTTTAAAAACGTCCCATTTCCAAACCGGTTGAGGTCTAATAAACAAAATCTTCAAATGGAGAAGATTCTGGAGTTATTTAAGCAGGTTAACATTAACATTCCTCTTTTAGATGCTGTCCAACAAGTCCCGTCCTACGCGAAAATCCTAAAGGACTTGTGCACGAAAAAGAGGAAGTCTCAGGTGTAGGGTTCCTAGGCACTCTCAAGAGGTCTCACAAGGCATCAACCATGCCAATTTCAAAAATTACGGTGCCGAAAAACCCTAATGCGGATCGTTAGCTAGAAGTTTAGGCGAAAAAGAAACTAGTTAACAACTTAACTAAATGGTAAACGGAAATACAACCTTTGTAGATCCGGTTCTCCACCTCCATGGCTCTGCGATGATGTCTCCTCGCTGTACAAATGGAAACCCGGGCTCTAGCGTCGGCTTCATCGGAGAAATGGACGGGCAAGGTCGTCGGCTTCGTGCCGAAGATGATCTACGTCGAGGCATCGCAAGATCAAGCTCCCACTTCACCAAGTCATGAAACTTATGAAGAAAACACACTCTACTACTTGGCAAGAGGTAGAGGATGAAGAAATAGGAAGTGGGTTCACTTTAGAATTGGATTTCTCACTCATTTGCTCAAGTTGCCATTGTTGAAGCAAGCTTTCTTCAAGTGAAGAAGAAGAAGAAGAAAGAAAGAATATGATAAGTGTTAATTAAAAAAGGAAAAGAAAATCAATACTTATCATATTCAAACCATGGTTATGTGTAGAGACTAAACTAGGGTTAGTGGGAATGGTTAGGGTTAAGCATGAGACAAAATGGTGACTTAGTCAAAGCTTCATGAAGTTTCAACATACAAACAAACAAAGCCACCATTTTCCCTTTTTCTTTTCCAAAATAAAATAAATGAAATAAATAAAATAAATGAATAAGAAAATGAAAACCTTAACCATTACACAACCATGGTTTAATCTTTACACAAACCCTAGTGAGCATGTATCATCTAACATGATACTAACTTGTGTACAAAAGTATATCACATATACAATGTGCACAATCCAAGTGAGAAAATTCATTTAAAGTGAACCAATACTAGTTAATCCAAAGTAATATATCAAATATATAATTATGCATTAAATCATTAAATCAACACTTGATTCAATGATCCGGTCATATCGCATATAACCGACTAGTATCCAATGTATCGGCTTATCGAATCAACCCTCGATTCGATAACTATGTTATATCGCATATAACCATTCATACATTCATCGCGAGAATAGAATACGGTATCGCATACACACATTATTCTCGGTCCCGCACATATCTCATATGCGCTCCTATTTCGTTTCGCTTGAGCCAGGAAACCTCTGTGTAGGACTCTAAAGACTCGTCAATACGCCGGCAGCAGGTGATGATCATATCAAACACCCACAAGCCGCAAGCGGTCTGCTAAATGTAACGGCCACCCGGGTATTGAGCGATCAGAAGATCGACGAGCCAGCCCGCTCATACTCCTGTGAATCCAATCAGTAACACTTACCGTACAGTCCAGTCTGATCGTCTGATATGTCGCATATCTCGCCTAGGGGTGGTAAACGTCAGACCCCAATAGCTCGATAAGTCGTGTCGATATTAGGTCTATAACAATTCGAGAAACTACTGGTAACACTTACCAGTAAATCTCAACAACCCTGGCCAGGGATTTCCGGTTATAGCCAATCGAACACAGCGCAACATCAACTCCCTATACCGGGAGAGACGAATCCCCTCCTATCGCTCATTGCCTCCATGTGACTCGGGACTGTACCCAAAAACCACCATTTTGCACGCCCTCTTGGACGTGGTAAGATGGAAATCAAAGCACAGTGGGAACCACACAAGACTCTATGACGATCTCGGGTCAACAGACTACTCTGTACCAGTGTCACCAGAGAACTGCCATCTGACGTAAGGTATAATACCATCTGGGAGTTCTCGGTGAGTCCGTCCAGTGTACCCAGTCTCCACTGAGCACCCGTATATCATCTCTGATGTCAAACACCAATGGATATGGGATCATCCATCGCCCATCTGTATGGGTCAAGAAGGTATACGCTAGTCTACTCTGGTATATCGATGCCCTGTCTCGATATACCCATAACTAGGGACTTTGAAGGATGTACTTATGGACTACCATGTCCCCACTAGTATGATCCGCATCATAGTCCAGATAGTCAAGTACACATCCTAAGGGCTTTACCAACATGTAACAGAGAGACAAACAGTATACACGTTAAGGTAAAGAGCAACCAGATAGCATACTATCATATCGAGTAAGAAAGTCCTCCCTATATATGTCCCAGCATCCACTAAAATATACATCCAATGTACAGTAATGGCCTCTAGGGCATACATATAACTAACAATCTCCCACTTGCACTAGGGCCATCTGATAGCAGTGGTTGTAGTATCTCATACTCAACCATCCCATAAAAGTCTCTCTCTGGGAAAAGGCCTTTGTGAGTGGATCCGCTGTGTTGTCCTCTGAGTCTACTCTCCAAACCTCGATCTCCTTGGAGATCAACCATCTCCATGATCAGGTGATACTGCCTTAGAATATGTCTGGATCATTGATGGGACTTGCATTCCTTGGCACGAGCCATAACTCCATTGTCACACAATGGTAGGAACCTAGTTCATCTCATGAACCAATATACACCCAAATAGCCCCTTTGGTAGCATCTTTAGTAGCGATGTATCCTGCCTTTATCGTCTAGTATGTCACGGTATCTAGCTTGGAACTCTTCCAACATACCGTCCCTTTACTGAGGGTAAAGACAATGCCTGTGACTGACACTCAGTCGTCTTTATCACCCTGGAACACTTCCAGTGATTCTTCCCAGGATCAATTGATACCGTCTCACTAGATCTGTCTCATAGATCCAAATTCCAGGATTTAGTAGGTATCACTTTGATCTTATGTGGAGAATCAGTGTGATAAGTGGAGATTGATCGAGCGTAGCATAGGAAACTCCTTCCCTATCAAGAGTATGTCATCCACGTACTCTACGAGGATCGTCACCATACTCCCTACTACCTTTTTGTTTATACAAGGTTCATCTACCATTTTGATGATGTCAACTTCTTTGACTACTTCATCAAAACAGATGTTCCAACTCCGCGATGCCTGCTTTATCTTATAAAGCATCTTGTACACGTTTCCGCTGCTCCCACTGTCTACGAAGCCCTTTGGCTGTGTACTTATAGACGTTCTCTTCTAAAACATCATTTAGAAAAGCATTCATGGCACCCAACCGCCAGATATCGTAGTCATGGTACGTAGCCGTGGCAAGTAGGATCTGGATGGACTTAAGCATAGCTACTTGAAAAGGTTTCATCATTATCCACGCTTGGTTGATGACGAAAACCTTCAACAAGTCTAGCTTTGAAAGTCTCAACTTTTCCATCTACACCAAGTAATCTTCTCAAGATATACTTGCTCCTGATGGGGATTTAACCCTTCAGATATAGCAGCCAAAGTCCATACTTTGCTGGTGTACATGGATTCCATCTCAGATCGCTAAGCATCCAGCCATTCTTACAGAGTCCCACTCCTGATGGCCAGCTCGAAACTAGTTGGGTCATCATCTCATGATGCAATCCTCGCTCCCACTGTCATAGAGAAACCGAAATATCTCTCAGGTGGGTGAGGAACCCTACTAGATCGGCGGAGAGGCCGAAGTTCGTTGGTAACTATTGAATCCTTTGGTTCTTTCAAATCATCAGCTGCAGTTTGTATAGCTGGAACATTTCCAGTTCTACATAACTGACCTTGCCTCGAGCTTGTCCGGATTTTGCTTTTAGACATAGGCCGGACAACCCCAAATCTTAACTAACTTAAGAAATGGGCTCTTCCCTTTCAATATCATATATGAAGTGGTAGGCAATTGATTTGATTCGAACCGTATTCAATAGGTATGCAACTTCCCAAGTGCATAACCCCCTAAAAGGAAACAGGTAACTCAGTAGTACTCATCATAGAGCACACCATATTATATAGGGTGTGATTGCTTCGCCCCGATATACCATCGTGCCATGGTGTATACGGAGGAGTAATACTGAGAGAGAATCTCATTCTCCTTTAGAATAATCCAGGAATTCCGTGCTCAAGTATTCTCCTCCTTGATTACATCAAAGGACATAATACTTATACCCGTATTTTGGTTCTCTACTTCTAACTTATATTCTGTGAATATCTCAAAAGGTTCGGACTTGTGTTTCAACAGGAACATATGTCTGAATCTTGAGAGATCATCAGAGAATGTAATGAAGTACAAAGAACCGGTCTTGGCATGTGTAGACAGGGGACCTTTATACATCAACATGTATCATCCCAAGAGTTCACTAACTCTTTCTCTGTTTCCAGTAAACAGAGCTATGGTCATCTTATCTCTGTGACATGACTCGCAAGTTTCATAAGATGTAAATTCAAACTGATTTAAATATGCATCTACATGTAACTTCAGCTAGTCGGGTCACATTGATATGACCTAGTCTACAATGCCTCAAGAAGGATTCAATCATTTCTGAACTCTTCCTCTTGTATGTGTTCAGTATACTAAAGAACTGTAGTTTGATTTAGAACATCAATGCTTTTAGATAACGTGCCTGAACCGATCAACTTTTGATATAGGAAATGTTCAAAACATTATCCAACAATACAAAATTTTATCCTTTCTTTATTAATAAAGAGACTGATATGATTTTGTATATCAGGTTCGGTATCTAATAACATTCGTTCAGAATCAATGTATTAGTAATACAGGGTGACAGTGACCAACAGACTTGGCTGCAACACTTGTCCCGTTTTCTGCCTCATGAAACTTATCACCCGTTCTCAGTTTTTCTACCCTTTTGTAACCCTATGTAACAGATTACATATCTGGGATCCAGATCTGGTATCATATACCCAGGATGCGGAGGATACTGAGAAACAGTTCTGTATAATGAACACACCCGAAGATGATGCATCAGCATGCACTCTCTTCGTTTGGGCGGCACGGGAATTCTGGTAATCCCTAATTTCCTGCTCTGTCTTATAACAATTATAAGTTGGAGCGGGACCAACGTTCCCCAGCTCAGTATAACAAGCGGGTTCGGTCAATAATCCGTATTATTATCTTGATTAAGGCGTGATATGGTCGCTACCAGGAGAGAGAGAAGAAAACACTCAGCGTGCGCTCTTGCAAGAATAGATTGGTTATTATTTTATCTAATCAGGATGGCTCCCACTGCTTTTTATCAAATCTTCCTTCAAACCCTAAAAGGAAAGACTAGCCGGGATTAATTACACACTACAAGTTCGCCAATCTTTCAGCCAGGCCAGTGTCGGTACTTTGAGGGAGGTCCCCCGTGCTTTCGCACGAACCTAATTAATGTAAACCTCGTTTTCCCAGAGGCGTAACCCCGTTGACACCTTTCTAGACACCTACTTGATCGGCTAATTGTAATGTATAAAACTCTCCCAGGAGTAACAATTACTCGCAGCGGGTATCGGGATCCAACTATCTCATAGAAGGTATGCAATCTCATTGCAAATTTCAACAGTTGAAATTCCCGATAATATTTTGCCCCTAGCGTCCTATGACCTTGACGGAGGTCAACAAACCATAGGCTACTAGTCAAGTTCAACCCGTCATTTCTTGATCGAATTAAACCCACCCGCACGACCCTTGACGGAGGTCAACAAGGCCGCACGACTACCCTAATCCAATCTGCATCATATGCATAAGCAGATAAATACTAGTTAGCTACCGCACACTACGCCTTGACGGAGGTCAACAAACGTAGCACGAATACTAAATAGGACTTATCTGAAATGACGGAGGGCTACGACAGGTTTTTCTGAAAAGCTATTGCGTAATGAACTTGATATCGTTGTAGAATCAAATGATTTTAAAAATGGAATGTTTTTGAGGCTTTTCTAGTTTTGCTAAAGGAGTCACTCCCGGTGAAAGGGATCGTCGGTCCTTTCCTCGTCGAATGAGGTGCGGGATATATCACATATATCACTGTGCAAAGCAAAAACTCTTAAAAGCAATCAAAAGACAAACCGAGTGTGTAGCATCTGCCAGTTATTGCTAAAGGAGTCACTCCCGGTGAAGGGATCTCGGTCCTTTCCTCATCGAATAAGGTGCAGGATATATCATATATACCGCTGTGCAAAGCAAGAACTGTAGCTACCTTTTTTTTTTTTTAAAATTCGATTCTGCAACATCTTAGGTTTCTTTTATTTCATTAATCACATTAATGAAGTCCCATCATTTAAATACCTAAACATCACAGATAAATACGACATACACTTATGCTATCCGCATTCGCCTCGATGTCCCCTCGTGCACCGTTAGGTTAGGTAACTAACGACAGAGCGGGGCAGGGCTAGCGCGGGTGTAAAACATAAGTAACGCCTATATAATATATCATATATACTATATACAGTATCCATCACAGAACATATCACATGATCACATCACAGATATCGCAGCAGAAGAAACATATGAAACATTGGATATATTAGGACGTCCGTGTTTTCAATACGAGCCAGTATAAAATACGGATTCCACGGTCGTGATGAATAGCCAATCCCACACCCCTAGACCCCTACGAGAGCGGCAAGCAACCCTACCAATTCTAGAGTTAGAAGACCCGGACTCGACTCCTCGAGTTGGTCTCCCACTGGACTCTAGAACCCGGTTACTTGTGCTCCCCACCTTGGGTCTATCCTAGTGCGGAAAAGTAAATAATATACAAAGGGTGACATCTTCCGCAATCTGGAAGTGCCCCAAAAAAAGAATATTACATACAAGTTTTTACATGAATGAAAATGAAAAAACACTCATCTCACATAAAAACCCCCGGCTATTCAAACACGACGATCCAATATAACATATCCAGCAACACATAACATCACATGTCATCAAAGTAAGTAAATATGCGCATCCCAATTGTCGTTGACATATAGCAACGAAACCGGCGATATCATATTTTACACTTACGGTCACAGAAAAGAAAGTGTAAAACTACAACAGTTGGAATCCGCAACCACCTCAGACATCGCATGCCTGAACAAATGAATTCCTTAGACATTGCATGCCTAGCAATTATAAACCCCGCATTTTAGTCTCATCATCGAAAACTCTTTTCAATATTAAGTCGGGCAATTCAACAAGATTCCCGACATCCTGATCGAATACTCGTCGCAAACTTCAGTAGACGGCCGCACCCCCGATACCGTCGACAAAGTGCACCAAGGCGGAACACCGCTACCGCGAGCACCCGAACGGATGCTTTCGGCGACGGGGTTCTCCTACAGTCACTTGGTCGGGGCTATGGAGTGAGGCTGTCTATTAAGTTTACCCGGCGAGTATCCGCGTACGCTACGTGATTGCGACGGACTTTTGATCACATTAAAATTCCGTGGCAACCGATTAAGTGAGACTAAACTGCTATGTTTATAACATTCATTCAGTTATCTCATAACTTTTTGTGGATTCCAATTATTGTATCCCATTCCAGATAAATAGAAAATGTTAAACTTTTCGATCAAACAGTCGAACACCCAAGTTTTCCCGAAACAGCTCAACACATGAAATAAGTCTAACAACATTCAGTTCGTGCCTCAGTACCAACGGTCCAGCCGTAGAAGGGTCAAGCCAACGCCTCACATGTGGCACGCCGTACTACCCCAAACCCGAAGGTTCAAAGGGCAGTTCAAGACGGTCACATAATCGAGTTAAGGTTTGTTGTCTTCTAGAGGGACCATCGCGTTACTTGCACTACTTAGAACGTCGTTAAACTACGGAAAAATCCAACACTTGGAAATTTCCCGACAGGGGAAAATTGGGTATTTATATCCGGTCGAACTTTTTAACATATTCAAAAATTATCCGGAAGCCACATAGACAAAATCTGATAATCCGATCGAATCATCGAATCCCCAAAACAACCCCAGAAAATTCAACTCTTGAATAAATATTAAAAATTCCCAGAAAATCCAGCACCAGAAAAGAGGAATTACTGTGCAAAAACGGGAAGCTGACGTCATCAATTGGCCGCGGAACCGCCGCATAAGCTAGGCTTCTGCCGTGGTTCCGCCGCAGTTTGGACTGTTCATGAGTAAAATTTTGCACCGTGATTCTTAGATTTCCCTGCTGAATTTTTTAAGCATTTTTAATCTGGAAAAAACCCAGTTTTTAGAAAAAGTCCAGAGAGCAATCTCGGGTTAGGGTTTCGGGTCGATCGGGTTTCAAACTTCGTCTACGCTTCGCCTAAGGCTCTAGCTAGGCTCTGATACCACTGTAGGGTTCCTAGGCACTCTCAAGAGGTCTCACAAGATATCAACCATGCCAATTTCAAAAATTACGGTGCCGAGAAACCCTAATACGGATCGTTGGCTAGAAGTTTAGGCGAAAAAGAAACTAGTTAACAACTTAACTAAATGGTAAACTGAAATACAACCTTTGTAGATCCGGTTCTCCACCTCCATGGCTCCGCGATGATGTCTCCTCGCTGTACAAATGGAAACCCGGGCTCTAGCGTCGGCTTCATCGGAGAAATGGGCGGGCAAGGTCGTCGGCTTCGTGCCGAAGATGATCTACGTCGAGGCATCACAAGATCAAGCTCCCACTTCACCAAGTCATGAAACTTATGAAGAAAACACACTCTACTACTTGGCAAGAGGTAGAGGATGAAGAAATAGGAAGTGGGTTCACTTTAGAATTGGATTTCTCATTCATTTGCTCAAGTTGCCATTGTTGAAGCAAGCTTTCTTCAAGTGAAGAAGAAGAAGAAGAAAGAAAGAATATGATAAGTGTTAATTAAAAAAGGAAAAGAAAATCAATACTTATCATATTCAAACCATGGTTATGTGTAGAGACTAAACTAGGGTTAGTGGGAATGGTTAGGATTAAGCATGAGACAAAATGGTGACTTAGTCAAAGCTTCATGAAGTTTCAACATACAAACAAACAAAGCCATCATTTTCCCTTTTTCTTTTCCAAAATAAAATAAATAAAATAAATTAATAAGAAAATGAAAACCTTAACCATTACACAACCATAGTTTAATCTTTACACAAACCCTAGTGAGCATGTATCATCTAACATGATACTAACTTGTGTACAAAAGTATATCACATATACAATGTGCACAATCCAAGTGAGAAAATCCATTTAAAGTGAACCAATATTAGTTAATGCAAAGTAATATATCAAATATATAATTATGCATTAAATCATTAAATCAACACTTGATTCAATGATCCGGTCATATCGCATATAACCGACTAGTATCCAATGTATCGGCTTATCGAATCAACCCTCGATTCGATAACTAGGTTATATCGCATATAACCATTCGATACATTCATCGCGAGAATAGAATACGGTATCACATACACGCATTATTCTCGGTCCCGCACATATCTCATATGCGCTCCTATTTCGTTTCGCTTGAGCCAGGAAACCTCTATGTAGGACTCTAAAGACTCGTCAATACGCCGGCAGCAGGTGATGATCATATCAAACACCCACAAGCCGCAAGCGGTCTGCTAAACGTAACGGCCACCCGGGTATTGAGCGATCAGAAGATCGACGAGCCAGCCCGCTCATACTCCTGTGAATCCAATCAGTAACACTTACCGTACAGTCCGGTCTGATCGTCTGATATGTCGCATATCTCGCCTAGGGGTGGTAAACGTCAGACCCCAATAGCTCGATAAGTCGTGTCGATATGAGGTCTATAACAATTCGAGAAACTACTGGTAACACTTACCAGTAAATCTCATCAACCCTGGCCAGGGATTTCCGGTTATAGCCAATCGAACACAGCGCAACATCAACTCCCTATACCGGGAGAGACGAATCCCCTCCTATCGCTCATTGCCTCCATGTGACTCGGGACTGTACCCAAAAACCACCGTTTTGCACGCCCTCTTGGACGTGGTAAGATGGAAATCAAAGCACAGTGGGAACCACACAAGACTCTATGACGATCTCGGGTCAACAGACTACTCTGTACCAGTGTCACCAGAGAACTGCCATCTGACGTAAGGTATAATACCATCTGGGAGTTCTCGGCGAGTCCGTCCAGTGTACCCAGTCTCCACTGAGCACCCGTATATCATCTCTGATGTCAAATACCAATGGATATGGGATCATCCATCGCCCATCTGTATGGGTCGAGAAGGTATACGCTAGTCTACTCTGGTATATCGATGCCCTGTCTCGATATACCCACGACTAGGGACTTTGAAGGATGTACTTATGGACTACCATGTCCCCACTAGTATGATCCACATCATAGTCCAGATAGTCAAGTACACATCCTAAGGGCTTTACCAACATGTAACAGAGAGACAAACAGTATACACGTTAAGGTAAAGAGCAACCAGATAGTATACTATCATGTCGAGCAAGAAAGTCCTCCCTATATATGTCCCAGCATCCACTACAATATACATCCAATGTACAGTAATGGCCTCTAGGGCATACATATAACTAACATCAGGTACCCAAGAAAGTTTTCTTGGCTAGTGCTGTGAGTGATGCCCTTACCCAACCTTTACCACAAAAACGGAAGGACCCTGGCTGTCCTACGATTTCTATTACCATTGGGGATAAGAACATCAACCGCGCACTATTAGATCTTGGTGCCAGTGTTAACCTGCTTCCGTACTCAGTATACGAGCAATTAGGCGTCGAAGAGCTGAAACCCACACACTGCACTCTCCAAATGGCCGACCGATCGATCACCCATCCTAGGGGTGAGCTAGAGGATGTGTTAATCAAAGTCGGGGACTTCATATTCCCCGTTGACTTCATTGTATTAGACACACAGCCTGTAGCTAACCCCCGGAATCAAATTCCGGTGATACTCGGTCGCCCATTCCTTGCAACCTCAAATGCTGTGATCAATTGTCGCAATGGTTCGATGAACCTCTCTTTTGGAAACATGACAATTGAACTCAACATTTTTAGGTTGGGGAATCAGCCCTCCGAACCTAATGCTCATATACTGGACGTCTGCTCGATCCAGGAGATCATCCCAGAAGAGTGTGAATTCGAGGAGTTTCTGTTTGATCACGATAACCTTAACGCCACTAGTGCGTTCCTTTTCGAACCTGCTGCTGCTTCTGCGCCCGACAACGACTACGAGTGTTTCACGTTCTCCAACGATCTTAGCCACTCACCACCCGAGTTTGAATCCTTCGAATTTCCGGATGAGTTACCTGAACCATCCAACTCGGTCGCCTACACTCGTTTTGAACCTTTGCTGGAGTCCTTTGAGTTCGAGACCTCTGCACCAATCTTGCCTTCAATCGTTTCACCTCCAACGCTCGAACTCAAGCCTTTGCCGTCTCACCTTAAGTACGCTTTCTTAGGTGAGAACGAGACCCTCCCTGTCATCATCTCGGCTTCTCTAGCTCCAGAGCAAGAGAAAGCCCTTCTCACGGTCTTGCACAGCAACAGGCAAGCTTTTGGCTGGTCCATGGCGGACATCAAGGGGATTAGTCCCCTGATCGTTGAGCATCATATTCATCTGATGGATGATGCCAAACCAGCCCGGGATCCACAAAGACGGCTCAATCCAGTCATGAAAGAGGCTGTGAAGAAGGAGATCGTAAAATGTCTAGATAGTGGTATCATTTACCCTGTCTCTGATAGCCAGTGGGTGAGCCCCATTCATGTTGTCCCCAAGAAGTCGGGCATCACGGTCATAACCAACGAGGCGAACGAGTTAATTCCTACTCGCACCCAAACTGGGTGGCGAGTATGCATTGATTACAGAAAACTCAACGCCGCAACGCGGAAAGACCACTTTCCGCTACCTTTCATTGACCAGATGCTTGAACGATTGGCCGGACATGAGTACTACTGCTTTCTTGATGGCTACTCCGGCTATAATCAGATTCCCATCGCCGAAAAAGACCAGGATAAGACCACATTCACTTGTTCTTTCGGCACGTTTGCATATCGTCGCATGCCCTTTGGGTTATGCAATGCGCCCGCTACCTTCTAGCGGTGTATGATGGGAATCTTCTCAGACATAGTGGAAAAATTTCTGGAGATCTTCATGGACGATTTCTCCATCTTCGGCGATTCCTTCAACGAGTGTTTGTTGTATCTTGACGCTGTCCTTACCCGATGTAAGGACAAGAATCTCACTTTGAATTGGGAGAAGTGCCACTTCATGGTGCGCGAAGGTATTGTCTTAGGACATATCATCTCGCAAACTGGCATAGAGGTTGACAAAGCAAAGATTGAGGTCATTTCCAATCTCCCTCCTCCCCGATGCGTCAGAGATATCCGAGCCTTCCTTGGCCATGCCGGTTTCTATAGACGGTTCATCAAGGACTTTAGCAAGATTGCTAGGCCCTTGACTCTTTTGCTGGCCAAGGGTACGCCATTCGACTTCAACTCGAGCTGTGTGACTGCATTTGAGTCATTGAAAAGCTCACTCACTTCTGCTCCCGTTCTTTCTTCGCCTGACTGGACACACCCATTTTAGATTATGTGCGATGCATCCGACTTTGCCATTGGTGCTGTCCTTGGACAACACATAAACAAGATGCCACACGTAATCTATTATGCAAGCCGAACCTTGAACGACGCCCAACTCAATTATACAACAACTGAGAAGGAATTCTTGGCTGTTGTATTTGCTTTAGAAAAGTTCAGGCCCTACCTCATCGGCTCTCCAGTCATTGTCTACAGAGACCATTCTGCTCTGCGCCATCTTTTTGCGAAGAAAGATGCAAAATCTCGGTTAATACGTTGGATCCTCTTACTTCAAGAGTTTGACCTTGTCATTAAGGACAAACGAGGATGTGAAAACGTAGTTGCCGACCATCTCTCACGACTTCCTTCTTCGCCGTCGCTTCCAATTCCGATCAATGACGTTTTCCCGGATGAACAGCTCTTGACAGTATCTTGCGAACCTTGGTTCGCAGATATTGTGAACTATTTGGCCACGGGATTACTACCGACTGAATGGTCAAGTCAGGACAGACTTCGCTTCTTATCCCAAGTAAAACACTTTTACTGGGACGAACCCTATTTGTTCAAGTACTGTCCCGACCAGATTATTCATCGGTGTGTCCCTGACGATGAATTCAAGAGTGTGCTGTCGTTTTGCCACGATCAAGCATGTGGCGGGCATTTTGGTCCCAGAAAGACAGCTGAGAAGATCTTGCAATGTGGTTTCTACTGGCCACAACTCTTCAAAGACGTTCATGACTATTGCAAGGCTTACTCTCGGTGCCAACACTTAGGCCGGATATCCCGGAGGAACGATATGCCGCTCCAACTGATCTTGGTTGAGGAGATTTTCGATGTTTGGGGGATAGATTTCATGGGGCCGTTTCCCAGCTCTTTTGGGAACTTGTACATCCTTCTCGCTGTTGATTACGTCTCTAAATGGATCGAGGCTGTGCCCAGCCGGACTAATGACAACAAGGTTGTCGTTAGGTTTCTTAAGGAAAACATTTTCTCCTGTTTTGGACACCCCCGAGCGATCATTAGCGACAATGGAAGTCATTTCTGCAACAAAACTTTAGAGGCCTTGATACGGAAATACTCCATTAATCATAAGCTATCCACGCCCTACCACCCCCAAACCTGCGGGCAGGCCGAAGTTTCAAATCGGCAAATCAAGTAGATACTGGAGAAGACGGTTTCCAAGAACCGTAAGGATTGGTCGCTGAAACTCACTGATGCCCTCTGGGCATTTCGAACCGCTTATAAGACCGACCTTGGCATGTCTCCCTATCGGCTTGTGTACGGAAAAGCCTGCCACCTACCTGTCGAAATAGAGCATCGCGCATTTTGGGCGATAAAAGAACTGAATCTGTCTCTCGAAGATGCGGGCAGCCATCGGAAGCTGCAGTTGAACGAATTAAGCGAGCTTAGGGATGAGGCTTACGATAACGCGGTTGTCATTAAGAACCGAACGAAGGTGTTTCACGATAAACACCTTTTGCGCAAAACCTTCGTATCTGGTCAGCAGGTACTGCTTTACGACACCAGACTACACTTCCATCCAGGAAAGCTCAGATCTCGCTGGAAAGGGCCGTATTTTGTGCGGAATGTGTATCCGCATGGCGCTGTGGATTTGGAAAATCCAAAGGACGGTTCATTTTTCAAAGTGAACGGACACCGACTAAAACCATACCTTAGCGCTGAACCAACAGAGGAGCTCCTGTTCTTACAGGAGCCGGTTTACCCTGCATAATCTTCCTCTGCCTACCACCAAACTTCGGTCATCCAGCCAAGAACAGTGGACACTGTTCCAAATAAGTTTGGGGGTATGTATATACCATTTTGTATATTTTTGGGGATATTCTTTTTCTTTTTCTTTTTCTTAAAACCAAAAACACAAAAATAAAAATAAAAATTTTGTGTATAGCTAACCGACAATTTTGACCCTTCAAATGATCTCTTCATGCAATGACAGTGAGGGCACTGTCCAGTTTAAGTTTGGGGGTACGCTCGGTACGCATTTCTTACCTTCGCATTCATATGTATATTTTGCATCTGCATATTAAAATCCATAAAATCAATAAAAATCTGAAAATTTTCTAAAAACTTTCTAAAAACATAAAAACTTTTTGTCAAGTTAGCTAGTAGGAGGACTCTGATTCAACATTTCAACGGTTTTGTTTGATAAGATAAGAATAACTAAATCTTATTTTTAGATTTTGAAAACCTGAAAGATAACTCTCCTTTGAAGTTAACTATAGCTGATATACGTCTTTACATCACACTACACGTATCGTGAGTTTTGGAAATTAGATGACAAGTCTTTTATGTCTAAAAACTTTTAAATGGATAAATGATTTTCTGAGGATCAAATAGGTTTGTTCTGAAATAAGTAATATCAAGAATAGTTTATGAAGCGAAGTGAATATGAAGGGATATTATTGATGCCTTAATTGGAACTAAGTCTGAAAAATAACCCATCTGAAACTTGATTGGAATGATTACACACCGAACCTACTAAACACGTCTTTTATCCAAAATAATAATTGAACTGCCGGTTATGTCTCCATTCGTATTGAATCATCATGATTTTCACGCCAAACTGTCTTTTATTTTTGGACCTAGGTAACTTGAGTAATTAAGTCCGCTGGGGTGTTTCTACACCTAATGCCCTAAAGCCAACTGGTTTGGGTGCATTGGCCCAAAGCTCGCTAAGAAGCCTAGAAAGTCCAGATTAAAACAAAATCAGGCAAGTGTTCTCTCCGAGTTAAAATTCCTAACGGTTCTTTGTGTGAGAATAATCTTGATAAAAGACAGGCTTTTACAAAAATTTTAGCGGAGATATGAAGGTTTTATTCTATGATAAAGACTATTGCACGTTCATAGAGGTGTGTATGAAATGAAAACAAGAAAAAGGTGGAGTGAAAAATAAGACCTAGTTTCCTGTTAGGGAAGATTGAAATTCTGAAGTTGAAACTTTACTGGAAAACGAAACTTGAAAAATGCTTAACTCTTTATAAAACTTATGTGATCCTTTTAAAAAATTTATCTGGACTTATTGTATGATATGATGACTTTATTCGATCCTTCTGAAACTTAACGACACTATTTGCACTGCACTTAAAGACATATAAAATCTGTAGATAAATAAGAAGCGAGGTGTGAAAAATAAGGGTTTGATAATCTAGACATGGGATCATAGAATTGTTATTTTCTGAAACAAAACTTTAGGGTTTGAATCATAGTTATTTTGCAAAACTAGCTTGACCGGATTTTGTGGGTAGTATCCGCTGAAAACCCTCAGGAGACAACACTCCTCCTACTAGGGACACCTAGAGGTTTAACGGCTTGTTGCACATGCTCAGTGCAATCGCGTTCCCTGCGAAAGTGAGGTTAGGAAATTTTTTGTGAATAAATTGGTTTTGCTCGGGACGAGCAAATGATAAGTTTGGGGGTATTTGTTCATATCGGATTTTTGCATTTTTATACCGCCCAATTTTTATCACATTGCTTATCGGTAGGTACTCTTGAGCCGTGTTTGCTAGTCAATTGCAGGATACAGGTTCTCGGTTCTAAACGGTGAAATCCATGGAAAAACACGACAAAATCCGGGTTCCTGCCAACCACAGATAAAACACGGGCCTCCGCTCTTTATCCGTCTGTTGCCACACACCAGTTTAAGAGACAAAATGGCAAATCAATGTCATTTTCATGCACAAGGCTCAATGGCAGCACAAGATCCAAGAAATCTACGCGGAGCTCGAGAAAATCATGACAAAAAGATCCATATCCAATCACCTTTTGATCAACAGAAATTCTGGAAAAATCGTGAAGCAATTCTGAGAAAAGTCATATACCAGACTAATGGGCACAGCAAAACAGGAAAAGCCACCAAAAATGATGGACCAATTACTCTAAAGTGCCGCGGTTCCGCGGCAATAGCAGGCTTAGGCCGCGGAACCGCGGCCGTCCTATGGCGGCAGAATGTCAAACTTTGGGGGTATTTTGGTATTTGCATGTAGAGGCATAATTTTGCCCTAGATTTCCAGTTCCCTGCCTATAAATAGCCCAGAACCTTGTGAAGCCAAGGGTGCATAATCTTGTATTTTTCTAGGTTTAGAATACTTGTTTCTTCTTCCTCTTCTCATCTCGTCTCCATTGAAAAACTTGTAGTGAGCTTTTGTGAGTGAAGAATGATGAATAAAGAAGTTCATTTTATTATTATACTTGTCTTGCTCTTATGTTAATTGCTTGTAATTTTCATTTGTTAACTTAGTTGTTGTTATTTCTTGTTGTTTCTTTCTTTTCTCTTTTCCTTTATCATTAAAACAACCATGATGCTTACGCTTGATCCTTGCCAAGGTGAGGTCGCAAATAGCTAGTTGTCATCTTCTAATCTCTTTCTTTCTATCTTCCTCTTTTGTTTTGTTTTCTTTTCATTATGATGTGTGAGTAGTTTCTATACTTGTTAGGGTAGGATAAGGGAAGTTTGAGAGAAGGAAATCTCTCTCACTCTTTCCTTGCCCAACATCTTAAATCAACTCCCGTTAATTGAACCACAATCCGCTCCCTACGGCACCCTATCCTACATGATAGCGGTGATTCCGTAGTGAGACCGGTTGTGGTTGAATTAACCGGAGGTTATGGCTAAGAGCCAAGAAAGGACGGACAAGCACCAAAAGGAAGAACTTAAGCGTTGGAAAGCCTAGCTTATACTCGCAAGTTCCTTCCTAGTCGTGCTAATCCCCGTTGTTGCCGATTACCGTAACACCGATATTAAGAGTGGCAACGAAAGAAGTGAGCGACTCCTAACTCAAACTAACCTAATCCTAACCCTAACAAGCTCTCTTTACATATCATTTTAACACTTAGATAATTACAAACAAATCTGGACTTTCGGACTTAACTCGTTAAAGCACATAGAAAAAGATTCCCATCTCCCTGCGGACGACCCGTACTCAACCGGCTAGCTACAAGCGAAACCGTTTTGATTGCGGTAATTAACTAAACTTGAACACGCAGAATCTCTACCAATCACAGATCTATCGTCAATATATAGCTCGTACGGTAAATCCGTCGTACGGCCTCCCAAATCTGGGTATGGCTCAAATGTCACATCTATCACATTAATCATTTGGTATCCTCGTTATCAAATATCATGATCGGGGTACTGATCTACGTCTAGTACAATACTGATACCATCCATGAAATGCATGCGGGTGTATGAAAACACCACGCCTAAAGAACCCGCTAAAATATCATGTCGTATCTTAAATACGGACCACATCACATCACCGGTCTCACGGCGACTCATCTCCAAATATCATACAATATCTTCAACATTCATGCATGTGTATATGAATGTATATATGCATAGTCCCATACCCATGCGTATATATATATATATATATATATATACACATTCCCATATACGCACAAGAAGATGATATATGCATATGTGTGCGTGTATGCAAATCCTTACTCTAGGTTTCGTGACTAAGAAATCCGCTAAAGTCCTTTCTTCAATTTTCGCTAACCCTAAACCTATGAGCTCCTAAGGCTTCTCTTATTCGGTGTTCATATCTCCTATTAACATATAAAAGTATATTGTTACCGCATCACCTCATTCCTCATAATTTTGCGGGGGTGCTATACGCCATCCACCCGACTTCTCCCCGTAGATATAAATCTACTCACCAGATCTTCGCTTGCCGGTGCCGACGTCGCCACGCGCTTACTTGTCGCCTCGAAGTCCACATGGGGTACCTATATATCATAACGCACCGTATCTCATTAAAATTCGACTCATGACCAAAACGACACACGAATCCCACATAGGTCAAAACCTATGGTTTGCTTTCACAAATCAACCCAAAAACCCTCGACATTGGCGTACAAACGTCGATTGATCAAGAAAAACACCAAACGTACCAATCATGGTTTCAAAACTCACTAACTGTATAAGAAATAGGGTTTAATTCGTCAAAACCATAAAAATAAACCAATCGTTTTATTTTCCAAAAACCTAGTTAGCACAAATTCCCATTTCGGTTCAAAACTTGATGTTTTAACCAATCTATAAATTTTAACGATTCAAATGGCCAAAATGCTCATTAAATAATATAATTAGGTCATACAAATCACTTTCATAAATTAATCTCATCGATTTGTATAAATTCCAAATTCCTAGTTTGCAAAAATATCGATTTTAACTCTTTTTAAAGTAAAATTCATAATTTTACAATTAAACTTGGTTTTGCATATACTAAAGTATTAAACCACAATTTATAATGTTAATAATGTCATGAAACCCTAATTAGAATTTTATCTCACCAAAATATATATATTTTTAATACCTAGTTTGCAATTTATATAATTATCACAAATTTAAATTAACAAAAATGCAAACTAGCAACTAGATTTTATTTAGCATAACATTAATATGTCAAATACATCACACAACCATAATCTCACAACACAAAACTCCAGTTTGAATTCAAACCCCTCTCTTGAAATTTTAAAACATGCAATTAGAACTAATTAAAACCTAATTAAACACTTAATAAAGCTAACTTAAAGCAATTAACAACAAATTAAGCAAAAAGGTTAGAATTATATCCAATTAATTTGAAGATCTCTCAAGAACACTTAGCCTCCCAAATTGAAATCTTGATCCCTAAATCCATGCTAAAGTAGCCAAGGAAAAATGGGTAGGAGGTTGATTTGGATTTTAGCTTGATTTTTGATGGAAATTGAAGAATTTTTGGTAATTTTTTTGATGAGAAATGAGAGGGGATTTGGGAGGGGCTGCTGCTGATTGGGGAAGGGGAGGGCTCGGCCACATGGTGTGGGAAAGAGAGGAGAGAGAGTGAGGTGGGGAAATAAGGTCAAGTCAACCCAAAGTCAAAGCCCATACTCGTTTCTTTATTAATTTCCTTTGTTTGCTTTTCTTTTTTTAGCAAAACAAGTGGGGAAAATGAGGGGCACTTGGGGCTGCTGATTTGGAGAGGGGAGAGAGGGTGTAGGTGAGTGTGGGTGCGGGAAAAAATGTTAAATGTTATACTCCAATATCCATTTATACTAATTTCACTATTTAAGCCTTTTTCTTCGATATTTTCTAAAACCGTTTCTCAGGTTCATTTTATTTCAAAACCAACATGATAAAATTTTGTTCAATGTGTTATGATGCAAAAAATTTGTTTCAACCCATTCCAATATGTAATTTTCCCTAATTAAATGTATTGGTGACGGCTTAAAAAAATATTAAAATAATTAATTTCGGAAGTTTTTTCAGAAAATTAGAAATTTTATCAGTGGATCAATAAACACCAAACACTAGCAATTACATAGCTAGAATATATATATTTAATTTTATAATAAAGATATTTATATTTTGACTTTTTACAGAAAACCCCCTTATTTTACCGATTTTCCGAAATTTCACCGAAACGATTTTCAAAACGTTACAATCTTCCGCCCTTAAAAAAATCCGGTCCCCGAATTTAAATTAAAATTCCCCCAAATACAAAAATATTTCAGCCAAAACTATCAAATCGCCGGGGCACCGAAATCATAAATACATAAAACACATCGTAGCGCAATACATGCGTACGAAAAATAGATATATAAACCAAAAATAAAAACTCCGTCAAGCATCCCGCAATCATCGGAGTTATGATGAAGACACCAATGTCAAGATCCAAAACGAAAATCAATTTGATATACATCAAAACTATACTTGTAAACGTCAAAACTATATAGGTAAACATCATTAAAACATCTGAAAGCAATGCATGCCAAATATACTCAGGTACTGTTATCTGACTAGTCCT
Organism: Agapanthus africanus; assembly: GCA_030015575.1. Taxonomy (NCBI): domain Eukaryota; kingdom Viridiplantae; phylum Streptophyta; class Magnoliopsida; order Asparagales; family Amaryllidaceae; genus Agapanthus; species Agapanthus africanus. The sequence continues at coordinate 153,783,708 of CM057350.1, forward strand.
GCTCGGTACTAAACCAAATAGCAAGTATCATAAAATATACTGCTCCAAAAGAAATCAATCCCAAAATATATGAATGCCACGCGCGTCTGGTGCGCACGGAAATCGAAATCCATGAATGTGCCATACATGTGCACCAAAAACCAAATCTAAGTGCAACGGGTGTGCACGAAAACACCTGTCAAGGGCAACGTGGTACCTGACAGCAAAATCAGGTGCATCTGATATGCACGAAAAATCTCGATTTAGTGCATCTGGTGTGCACCTAAATCGCATCAAGTGCTTTAAGTATGCGCAAAATCCAAATAAAGTGCACAATGTGCACGAAAACGAATATCGAATATCATAATCGAAATCGACGGTATACAACACACTTCAATCAAAATACCAATCAAGTATACCGTGGTATAAAATCTCACCATCCTGTGCATCGATGTGCACAAAAGCCAATCAAATACTAAAAGTGCATGAAAACTATGCCGAAAGCATAAGTCAAATCATATGCATGCCCTAGGCATGAAATCAAATATCATGAAACTCGGTCATCAAAACTAAGTCATGAAATAAATCACCCAAAAATACTGAAATCCAAAGTGACGGATACGTGATGGTCAATCACAAAATCACAACTTATAAATACTGTCGTCGATATGTCCGTCCTTTAAATTCGAGATGGTGTCGGTGCATCCAATGCTAACAGAGCAAGATATCTACTTGCCTTCTGATCATGGCATGTCGCTTAGTGCCCTTAGGCTCTCGTCTCTCACTGCAGATTGCTAAGTACATAGCTCCTCGGCTCAACGGTCTAATATTGAAACGATAACGGAAGCAGTCCGTTCTAACACATTCTCTAAAGATCTTTGGCCAACTATCATGGTTACTCATAACATGTCTCGTCGACGATACCGAACTCTGGCCTACTGGGTGTGTGTCATATGACCGCTCCTGGGTCCAGGTCTTCTCGTTCAGTATTTCCAGAAAGGTCCTATCGAAGTCTCTCCCAAGTCTCGTTTCTGCCGAACTGCCCGGAAGTTATCATCCTTTTACTATATCTATTTCTTATTCCAGAACGACTGCATACTCATCACGACTCCTCCTGGAATATATATCCATAGTCAACGCTCCTGCTTGCGTATCACATCTCTGATGTTGGCGGAGTGGAACGTCACTTCATCAAGATCTCGTACGAACCTTTTACTCCACTTTTCTCTAATGTCGACTGCTTCGGACTCGCCTTGTCGTGGCTGCATGGACTGTGCTCCAACGGCTATACTCATATCTGGAGTCTCCCAAGCAATGCATCCCATTGCATAGCATCCGAATGAAGTCGAACCATTCGACCGATTCGTCAAAACCTCATAATCCCCCAAGAGCTCAACATCTTAGGTACAGTTTAATAGTATCGAGTGTATATCACAGTATCGGTGGACCAGCCATAGAAGGACAAACCCAAGCCTCACTAATGGCGCCGCGGAACTGCCGCAAACCCTAAGGTTCAAAGGCTTTCACACGGTCATTATGTCGAGTCAGGGTTTCATTCTTCTAGAGGGTCCATAGAATTGCCTGCATGTCTTTCCGAATACTTTAAACTTGGAATATGGGTTTCTGACATTCGATCGCCTCTGTCGACTCTCAACGTATCCGCGTGAAGTCGTCTCTGGCTGGAATCAATCTATCTGATGACCTCGCATCGGGTAAGCGAATGAACCACATGTCCTAGTCTTTCATCCTCGGGTGACTAGCGACCTTCTATCAAATCTCTAAGTACAACTCGTACTGCAATAGCTCCAACATCTGGAGAAATATCTCGTCGTTCGCCGTAATAACTGGCTCATTCGTCCGCACGCTGAACAGTGCTTCAATCATCAAGAATAGTCGGTGCATCGACGGTCATCACATTTTGGCTGGCCTCTTGCAGTGGCCCTATCCTCTGGTGCTGATCTGCACTTCCGAGAAATCTCGTAAAAGCGATCCATCAAACGCTCGTAGCTCGAAAATGCAATAAAACGAAGCCACCCTATCCAATCGGATATCCCTGGAATCACGCCCTGGTCAGTCATCGTTCGTGACGAGCTCGTGCTGACCGCAACTCTAGTCGTAGCTCTCCACGCCCGTGTAACCGTGGTAACAAAACCATAATTGGTACCGATGAGGCTAGATTATAGGATGGAATATAATACTGTGCAAGGAAATATACATCCTAAGGCTTCTTAAGCGGAGTAGCGTATCGTAAATATGCCGCGGAACATACGTACGGTACGTCACTCTACTCAAGCTATCTAATCCATCAACCAAGGGTCATCCTAAACTCCGAAGGTAAAACCTAACGCTCTGATACCAACTTTTTCACGACCCGAAAAGTACGGAACATGACCGGCACTTAAATTACGGACGTCTCGAGGCGTACGTAATCTAAGTAAGCCAAAACCCAGAAATCAAAACCAAAGAAGCAGTAGAGTGAAGGAAAAACCAACTTAAAGCAAGTAGTTTTAATAGCATAAGTCGAATTATGCGTTTTAAAAACATCAAGTATTTTCTGAAAATTTCGGCAGAGTCTCCTTTGTAAATACAGGCCCCCAAACGGGATACAACATGAATAGTATACGAAATCAATAAAAAGACATCCCCAAGAGGGAGCTAGCTCTTCGTCAATCGACGGTCACAACCACTCAAGCAATATAATATACAACGACAAGGGTGAGGATCAAAACTCAAAAGAAACTCAAAACAACATGAAAAACATAATAACACAACGCGCGACTCTAAGGTCGAAAGAATAACAAACTGGTCTTCTAACTCTCTCAAATATACAATCTGGTTGATTGAGTTTCTAGATACAACTGAAATAATAATAAACAATGGTGGTCCTGATGCAAAGAACCCACCTGCCAAACCAATCACCCGGAAAGAACAGTGTGCCAGCAAAGCCGCAAAGAACCTGTACGTCAAAACCTGCAAGGAACCGTGGCACAACGGGGGTGAGTTGCCAACTCGTGAGTAGAAAACATCTACGAGAAGAAATCGCATGCATAACGCTATCCTAGGTCATATCAGGTAATATCCTCAAATAAAAAAATATCAAATCTTAAATCTCAATATTAATATCTCAGGCATCCGTATCATCTGCGGGATCGGTCCGCGGGCTCCGGCAGAACGGATCAGCCTATAACCATCTCATGACTCCGGCCGGTATCCTCCGGATAACCGACGAGTCCGAATAATATCACCGGTAGGTAGTGCTCCCCTGCCAGGCTCATCGAATACAATTTGAGCTTCTTGCCCCGGGGTACCATACCGGGCCCACCATGTACCCGAGACGGTTCATCCAACTTCTCGAATCGGGTCTCGAAATCCAACAGCAATCATGAAAACTCATGGTGGACGACTCATACATCATGAGAAAACCGCAATTTGCATTTTTTAAAATGATGATACCAAGCTTTTATTAAATTCTTGCGGTTTTTCCCAAAATTCAGAAATCTCATGTAAATCCGAAATCATCAAAATCAGGATACCAATAAACGGTGAATACGGGCATAAATCTCCATAATACTGCATAACCAATGAATATATGAATGCACCTGATATCATGCAATGAATGCAATATTTAAACTAGCATATAGAAGCTATAACATATTGCGACTATCAGTTATCAAGCTATGTCAATGAAAAGGTATTTTCTAAAGTGTACGTGACATGGCAATTGCCGATGAAGATGTGTGTGAGCCGGCAAGCGAGTGTACGTGGAGCATACGCGTCATCGGTAATGGTGCTGGTGTCCTAACAGTATGGTTTTATAATTACTACGTACATAATGGCATGTAATGAGGCGATAATAACAAAATATGGAAAATGAATAGTAAATACAACAATAATATGCGAAACATGAATAATAACGTAACAACAAGGAATATACCTTACTATACATGTGTTATACTGTTTTGCCGTTTGAAATAGTACGAATCGTGGTGTTTGAAAATAAGGACTACGGTGTTTTTAAGAAAAGATACGTCTTTTAAATTATCCGTAGTATTCCTTGGTATGTCTTTAAAATTCTCACGATTCGTCAGTTTTGGAAATAGGTATGATTCGGGTCCAGTCGGACATCTACTAGGTAAATTACAGGTCTAACTAACAACTAATCAAAAGGGGTACGGAAACCACCTACATCTGAGTCGACACACACACACACACACACACACATGTATAATAGTCAATGATCCCGCCTCAATAATATCATGTACGATACAACATATCATATGACATCCTCGAATCAAGAGTGCGGATCTATCGTCAATATATAGCCCGTACAGAAAATCCGTCGTACGGCCTCCCAAATCTGGGTACGGGTCAAATGTCACATCTATCACATTAATCATCTGGTATCCTTGTTATCAAATATCATGATCGGGGTACTGATTTACGTCTAGTACAGTAGTGATACTATCTATGAAATGCATGAGGGTGTATGAAAGCACCATGCCTAAAGAACCCGCTAAAATATCATGTCGTATCTCAAATACGGACCACATCACATCACCGATCTCACGGTCTCAAGCGCAATCTAATCGACTCATCTCCAAATATCATACAATATTCTCAACATTCATGCATGTGAATATGAATGTATATATGCATAGTCCCATACCCATGCGTATATACATATATACACATTCCCATATACGCACAAGAAGTTGATATACGCAAGTGTATATATGTGCGTGTATGTAAATCCTTACTCTAGGTTTCGTGACTAAGAAATCCGCTAAAGTCCATTCTTCAATTTTCGCTAACCCTAAACCTATAAGCTCCTACGGCTTCTCTTATTCGGTGTTCATATCTCCTATAAACATATAAAAGTATATTGGTACCGTATCACCTCATTCCTCATAATTTTGCGAGGGTGCTATACGCCATCCACCCGATTTCTCCCCGTAGATATAAATCTACACACCTGATCTTCGCTCGCCGGTGCTGACGTCGCCACGCGCTTGCTTGTTACCTCGAAGTCCACATGGGGTACCTACATATCATAATGCACCGTATCACATTAAAATTCGACTCATGACCAAAACGACACACGAATCCCACATAGGTCAAAACCTATGGTTTGCTTTCACAAATCAACCCAAAAACCTCGATATCGGCATACAAACGTCGATTGATCAAGAAAAACACCAAACATACCAATCATGGTTTCAAAACTCACTAACTGTATAAGAAATAGGGTTTAATTCGTCAAAACCATAAAATTAAACCAATCGTTTTATTTTCCAAAAACCCAGCTAGCACAAATTCCCATTTCGGTTCAAAACTTGATGTTTTAACCAATCTATAAATTTTAACGATTCAAATGACCAAAATGCTCATTAAATAACATAATTAGGTCATACAAATCACTTTCATAAATTAATCTCATCGATTTGTATAAATTCCAAATTCCTAATTTGCAAAAATACCGATTTTAACTCTTTTTAAAGTAAAATTCACAATTTTACAATTAAGCTTGGTTTTGCATATACTAAAGTATTAAACCATAATTTATAATGTTAATAATGTCATGAAACCCTCATTAGAATTTTATCTCACCAAAATATATATATTTTTAAAACCTAGTTTGCAATTTATATAATTATCACAAATTTAAATAAACAAAAATGCAAACTAGCAACTAGATTTGATTTAGCATAACATTAATATATCAAATACATCACACAAGCATAATCTCACAACACAAAACCCCAATTTGAATTCAAACCCCTCTCTTGAAATTTTAAAACATGCAATTAGAACCAATTAAAACCTAATTAAACACTTAATTAAGCTAACTTAAAGCAATTAACAACAAATTAAGCAAAAAGGTTAGAATTATACCCAATTAATTTGAAGATCTCTCAAGCACACTTAGCCTCCCAAATTGAAATCTTGATCCCTAGATCCATGCTAAATTAGCCAAGGAAAAATGGGTAGGAGGTTGATTTGGATTTTAGCTTGATTTTTGATGGAAATTGAAGCATTTTTGGTAAATTTTTTGATGAGAAATGAGAGGGGATTTGGGAGGGGCTGCTGCTGATTGGGGAAGGGGAGGGCTCGGCCACATGGTGTGGGAAAGAGAGGAGAGAGAGTGAGGTGGGGAAATAAGGTCAAGTCAACCCAAAGTCAAAGCCCATACTCTTTTCTTTATTAATTTCCTTTGTTTTCTTTTCTTTTCTTTAGCAAAACAAGTGGGGAAAATAAGGGGCACTTGGGGCTGCTGATTTGGAGAGGGGAGAGAGGGTGTAGGTGAGTGTGGGTGCGGGAAAAAATGATAAATGTTATACCCCAATATCCATTTACACTAATTTCACTATTTAAGCCTTTTTCTTCGATATTTTCTAAAACCGTTTGACAGCTTCATTTTATTTCAAAAACAACATGCTAAAATTTTGTTTAATGTGTTATGATACACAAAATTTGTTTCAACCCATTCCAATTTGTAATTTTCCCTAATTAAATGTATTAGTGACGGCTTAAAATAATATTAAAATAATTAATTTCGGAAATTTTTTCAGAAAATTAGAAATTTTACCAGTGGCTCAATAAACACCAAACACTAGCAATTACATAGCTAAAATATGTATATTTAATTCTATAATAAAGATATTTATATTTTGATTTTTTACAGAAAACCCCCTTATTTTATCGATTTTCCGAAATTTCACCGAAACGATTTTCAAAACGTTACAATATCTTTTCATTTAACTAATAAACTAATGCAAACCTTACCTCTCTACATGCCTTGCATTGTTCATGCCATGTCACCCCCTCCACCACATTTGTATAACAAATGATTTTCTAAAAAAGAAAATCATACAAAATGAGGTGTCCATCATCTAGAAACTATTCCGTATAAATACGGAATACAACCCGGTACACGTATCGAAATACATATACGCGTATTCGTACAAAAATACGAATAACCAAGAGAGAAAATGAATAGTGAACAATAATACTAGAATACATATATATAAATACATATATATAAATTATTAAATCAAAACCTGATTTAATAATCCGGCTCCGTTAGTATTATCAACCGTCCGATTAAAGTCTGTGCAGCCTGTACACATATTTAATCGGACACCTGTATGTACCAACATACGTCATCTACACCATATCGCCTGAACCGTGAAAACCCTCTGTGTAGGACTCTAAAGGCTCGTCAATATGCTGGCAGTAGGTTTAACCACAAGTACGTCAGCGGCACTAGTTGTACATAACGACTACCCAGGTATTGAGCAAAAGAAAGTCCGACGAGCAAACTCATCCAAACCCCTACTGAGCCTGACAGTGACAATATCCGTACAGTCCGGTCTGTTCATCTAAGAGTATCGCATATCGAGTCTAGAGGGGGTGGATAAAGTCAGACCTTTAATAATATGACATTTAGTGTCGGTATGAAACCCATCACTACCTGAGAAATTATCAATCCTGGATCGGTAATTCTTGTCTACCCCAACCGAGGATTTCTGGTGATGGCCACCCGTGCACAACGCGATATCAACCCCCAATACCGGGAGAGATGAATCCCCGATGATCTGCTCACTGCCTCTATGTGGCTCGGGACTGTACCCAACTGAAACCTGTTTGCACGACTCCTTTGAGCCGTGGTAGGGTAGTAATTAAAGCACAGTGATAACTCACACGAGACAAATGGCGATCTCAGGTCGACAGTCTAACCTGTACACATGTCACCAGGGAACTGCCATCTGACAATAGGTGTAATACCCTCTAGCAGGTTCCCGGCGAGCTTGTCCAGTGTACTCACAACCCAATGAGCACCTGTATACTATCTTAGGTGACTAACTGACACCAATGGCTTGTGAGACCGGCCACCGCCCCTCGTCAGGGTCTGGATAAGTATACACTAGTCTACTCTGGAGTACTGATGCCCTCCCACGACTAGGGACATTTAAGGATGTGCTTATAGACCACCCAGCCCACATATATGATCTCCATCATAATGCTAGTAATCAAGAAAGAATCCTATGGGTTCTATTAACATGTAATAGTGATCTGTGATTCCACCTGAAGAATGTACAGTATGATAAAGACGAACCAGATAGCATACTATCATCTCGAGTAAGACTGTTCTACCGGTATAGGTCCTCCCTTAATCATCACAATCGCGTACCTGTGATTCAGTAATTGGCTTGAGGGGCACTATAGCCAACAATCTCTCACTTGCACTTAAGGCTAATTATTGTGGTGCCGCATACTCACAGCCCGTGTGATACCGAACACCCAGCTCCTCTACTAATCAGTCTCGCAAAGCCTGTTTGCGAAGCTGTTGCGTTCGAGAAATAGCCTCAATGAGTGGATCCGCTCCAGTGTTTCTTTCTGTATCTCTCTATATCTCAATTTCGCGGAGAAAGCTATCTCCCGAAATGAGAATACCTGTCTTAGAATATGTCTGGATATCTGATGGGACCCAGTTCACAAATGAACTCCAAATCCAGCAAACTTCTTAGACTGTATCGTCCACTGAACTTAATCAGTATCATGCGCCATGCCTGCCTCAGTATCCCCTTGGACCACCCGTCCAACATACTTCCCCTCAGAAGAGGGAAAACTATAACTCTGACAGTCACTCTGTCATCCAGGTCACCTTGGAAGCCTGAATGATAACCGCCTCCCAAAGGAAGCTGTCGTTACCATATTCCAAGAACATCCACTTATGTTCATAACTGCTTCCCAATGTTTCTTCAAGATTGGATTAATATATGTTTATTGCAGCTAGTGCAAAAACAACATCTGGTGTGGTACTTGACATCACATGATTGACTCAACTATCTAAGCAAGTGATATGCCAATCATGCAAATCCCTCTCCATATCAGTCTAGAAGACATCTCTCTAGAGACTGTGACTCCATAACCTGCGGGTACACCACCATGCCAGGAGTCGTCCATTCTAAAAAACCTTTAGAATAGTATCAAAGCACCCAAATTGGGAAATTTTCCAAATATAGATCTAGAACCATAGATCTAATGACCAGAAAACCTTATGTTTTATCCATATCCTGTGTGGAGAAAAACCTTGTGACAACCGCTGTATAACTGATCGTAGTATAGGAAGATCTCTTCCTATCAAGAGTATGTCATCCAAATACCAGGACATTATTCCCTACTACCTTCTTACCAGATCCATCTCCTATTCTGATGAAGTCAAAACCTATGAATGTCACATAAAAAATAGATGATCTATTTCCGCTATTCCTGCTTTAATCTAGAAATAGACATAAGCTACTTGCCCTCTATGCTTCTACTGCTCCCACTGACTACAACAACGCTTTGGCAGAGTCATATACACGTGCAATACTAAAGCTAGTTTAGAACGACGCTATACTCATCCTCCTGTCGGGTCTCATAGTCTAGACCAGCAGCAATGGCAAGTCTGGGTAAACAGGAACCTCCCTGTCACCGTCTCTGAGAAGACCTAAGTACCTCTCGGGTGTCTGAGGTTATTCATCAAATCTGCGAAGTAGCTAATGGAATGTCAAACCCGATTAAATCTTTATATTCTATTAAATTTTCAGTAATCGTTTGTGGTTCTGGAATCACTTTCAGTTCTACCATATTCCCACTACTGTTTTCTGAAAAAAAATTCATTTTACTAAAACTGTGGCGAGTCAAGAACAATATCACTATTGATCTTCCTGATGGTAGAAAGTTAACCCTCGTCAAAGCCCGGGATAACCCACAAACTGCCATTACTGAAATGTGCATTTAGTTTATTCGGAATCTGGTTTTAAGCATCAGCCGGACAACTCCCTATACCTTAATATCGTTAAGATATAAATTGATTCTATATATATTCATATAGAAACAAAAGCTCTAATTTAATTGGAACCAGATTCAAAATAATGCAGCTGTCTTCAGTGCATATTGTTAGTTATATTTATGCCCTAGAGGCCATTATTATACATGTGATGTATATTATAGTGGATGCTTGGACATATATAGGAAGGGCTTTCTTGCTTGACACGATAGTATGCTATCTGGTTGCTCTTTATCTTAACATGTACACTTATTGTCTCTCTATTACATGTTGATAAAGCCCTTAGGATGAGTACTTGACTACAAGGATTATGATGGAGATCATACTAGTGGGGCAGTGGTAGTCGGTAAGTACATCCTTCAAATGTTCCTAGTCGTGGGGGTATCGAGACGGGGCATCGATATTCCAGAGTATACTACCGTATACGCTTCTCGACCCATATGATGGGCGATGGATGATCCTACATCCATTGGTGTTTGACATTAGAGAAGGTATATGGGTGCCCAGTGGAGATTGGGTACACTGAACGGACTCGCCGAGAACTCCTAGATGGTATTATACCTATCGTCAGATAGCAGTTCTCTGGTGACAATGGTACAGGTTATTCTGTCGACCCGAGATCGTCATAGAGTCTTGTATGATTCCCACTGTGCTTTGATTTCCACCTTACCACGTTCAAGAGATCGTGCAAAACGGTGGTTTTTGGGTACAGTCCCGAGTCACATGGAGGTAATAAGCGATGGGAGGGGATTTCGTCTCTCCCGATATTAGGGGTTGATGTTGCGCTATGCTCGATTGGCCATAAGAAGAAATTCCTGGCCAGGGTTGCTGAGATCTACTGGTAAGTGTTATCAGTAGTTTCTTGAACCGTTATGAGCCTCACATTGGCATGACTTATCAGGCTATTGGGGTCTGACATTTACCACCCCAAGGCTGTGATATGCGACATATCAGACGAAAAGACCGGACTGTACGGTAGTGTTACCGATTGGATTCACAGGAGTATGAGAAGGCTTGTTTGTTGATCTTCTGATCGCTCAATACCCGAGTGACTGTTACGTTTAGCAGACCGCTTGCGGCTTATGGGTGACTGATATGATCACCACCTACTGCTGGCATATTGACGAGTCTTTAGAGTCCTATACAGAGGTTTCCTGGCTCAGGCGAAATGAAGTAGGAGTACATATGTGATATGTGCGGGACTGAGATTAATACGTGTATGTGATACCGTATTCTGTTTTCGCGATATGTGATATTGGTCAGTTATATGCGATATAACCGGGTTATCGGATCAAGTGTTGATTCGATAAGTTGATACATTTGATATTAGTCGGTTGTATGTGATATAGCCGGATTATTAAATCAAGTGTTGATTTAATAATTTGATGTATAATTATATATGTGATATATTAATTTACATTAACTCATATTTGCTCACTTAAGCATTTCTTTTTCTCACTAGTGCATGCACTTAATATATATTTGATATATATTAATGTGTCATGCTTGTTGCTACAAGCTACATGGGAGTATGAGACTCACACCATGCTTAAAATAATGTAAGATTTTATTTATTTAATGTAAATCAAATTAGTTGGAAATTAGTCACATGGTTAAGCTTAGTGGAAGCTTGTAGAACCATTGACTTAGTCCACTAGTTTTGTTTTACATTAGATATTTATTAACCCAACCATTACCTTAAGCCATGGTTAAGTCTCTAGAAGAGTTAGTATGGGATATTATCTCACCCATGGTTGCTATTCTTACCACTTGATTCATTCTTCACTTGCTTCTTTCCATGGTTGTTTTTCTTTATCTCCTTCCTCAAGCTCTCTAGCTTTTTGGGAGGTGAAGAAAACGAGTGAGAAAAATATTTTTAAAGTGAGAAAAATTCCTACTTCATCATACTCTACTAGATTAGCCATTTAGTTTAGGGTGTTTGCTTCACTAATTCCATATTAGTGAAGAGGTAGCTTGAGTTGGTGTCTCCTCGATGTAGATCATTTTCGTCCTCGAAGACTTCAAGCAAGCTTATTCATTTCACCTTGTGGAGCCTTACTAGAGTCCGGAAGATTACTACTTGGAGCGAAGCGACTAGTACACGGAGCTTATGAAGTGAAGGACCGGTCTACAAAGATTGTATTCCTTGTTCACTTAGATGTAAAGGCGTTTACATATTAGTTTCGTCTAATTCTCTAGTTAAGATTCTAGGATAGGGTTCTTTAGCATGCCAATTTTTTGAAAACGGTATGGACGATGCCTCCCGAAATCCAGCGGAGACCCTAGGGAACCCTACACATATCAACCAAATGGAAAGAGGCCAATCAACATTACTCATCTAGGAGTGCATCCACATATGAGTAACCTGAAGGAGAAGCAAGTTCTCAAAACCATTACTTTCAACAGAATACCTAGAACAACTATTTACATCTTCGAACACCTTGAAGAATCCTAATACTTTGTAACATATGGTTCTATACTTTATTCATATACCTACAACTTCTCAAAATTTGGACCTTATATTTCAACGAAATATTTGTCTAGAACTGGAGAAGTCATGACTAAACAGAATATAGTACGAGTACCAGCCCCTTTGTCCTAATGGACACCGGACAACATACAATACTTTGTATAAATCCCCTGAGTTTAATAACTCGGACCCTGTGCATCGTAGATTGAAAAACTGTACTATGGTTAAGAAGAATTACACCGCTGTTGAATACTCCTTACCTAATCATCAACTGATATAGGTAAATGTCATAGACATAATTTCAAAAAGTTATATCTCACTTTATAAAATAAACGTACAGATATATAAGTTTGAAACTGGTGCATAAGTACGGATATTCAAAACCAAATATTTGTCGTCAGGCAAAAACCATGCGATTTCCTCAAATATCACCAATTACAAAGAATTCCGATATATATAGAGGATCTAATCACCCAATTCCTAATATCTTACTCCAACTCACCATCTGTAACACTATACAGATGTGAGAAACGAATTTGGTAAATACATACCCTGGAGTTAGAATCCAATTGGGAAAACAGTTTTCAATTAACATTGCACAGTAAATCTGAAACATGAAAATGTTTCGAAAGGGTAACTGGGTATCCCAAGTAACGCCTCTTCTGCTATCCAGATTCATGACAGTAACCATACATTTCCTTGCCCACACTCCAATCCCTTTATATATCTTTACTTATTACCTTCTGTACACCACACTTAGGCTAATTGGTTTTCTTACTTCCCTACCCTTCGGCACCAGCCTAAGGTTTGGAAGAAGACTATCTAATAAGCGTAATAGGTGTACTCTCCTAATACCAGGAGCTCTCGTAACCTAAGAGAAGGTAAAGAGAAAAGACAACTGAACAATCCTTATTCTATTCCTCCAGAACCAAAACCATCCTTGAACTGGAACAAGTTCTTTCGAGTTTGTATGTAACTATACGATTCCATATCCAATAAATGTAGATCTTTGTAGTGATACGGAGTGTTCCGGATAAATGCAAAGTGGATGTAGGAGTGGCAGGGGTATATGTGGTTTCGTCGTGAATGATAGCAATTGCAATTTCCTTTGCCCTCTTTCTAATCCCTTTATTTGTCTTTACTTATTACCTTCTATAAATCACACTTAGGCTAATTGGTTTTCTTCCTTCCCTGCCTTTCGGCATCTGCCTATGGTTTGGAAGAACACTATCCAATAAGCGTAATAGGTGTACTCTCCTAATCCTAGGAGCTCTCGCAACCTAAGAGAAGGTAACGAGAAAAGACAACCGAATAATTCTATTCAATTTCTCCAGAACCGGAAACCATTCTCGAACTAGAACAAGTTCCATCGAGTTCGTATGTAACTATACAATGGCATATCCTATAAATGTGGATCTTCATAGTGATACGGAGTGTTCTGGAGAAATGCAAAGGGAAAGTAGTAGTGGCAATGAGTTATGCGACACCGTGACATTCCAAAAGCCAAATTGTTTTAAGAAGGTTCAGTTAACTTGGATCATGAGTTTTAGTCTAGGGTCGGGCTATGATCGCTGCCAAAGAGAGAGAGAGAAAAGAAACACTCAGCGTGCACCCTAACCTAGATCAGAATGGTTAATCTCTTTATCTAATCAGGATGTCTCCCACTATTTCCTCGAATTCTCCTCCAAACCCAAAAGAAGAATTAGTCGGGATCATCTAAAATCACCTGATGAGTAATCCTACTCATCAGTGGGAATCGGGATCCAACTATCATCGCATGATAACTAGATGAAAGCCACTCATGTCACCACACTCCAGAAGGTATGCGCATGCCTGGCAAGTTTCCTGTATGTTTTAAACTCCCGATGTGATTTTTACCCCTAGGACCCAAGTGACCTTGATGAATAATCAACAAATCAAAAGGTCCTAGTCAAGTTCAACCCGTCATTATCTTGATTACGTTAAACCTACCCGCATGACCCTTGACGAATAATCAAAAAAGTCGTACGACCGTCCTAACCAATCCATATGTCCAAGCGACATAAAAGTATTACAGAGCTACCGCACACTACGCCTCGGTGAATAGCAACGGCAAACGTAGCGCGAATACTAAGCAATACTACTATGAAATGACGAAGGGCTATGGATGGTTTTTGGTGAAAAATCTTTATCGTAATGAACTTGATATCGTTGAAGGAACCAAGTGGTTTTACAAATATATAATGGCGCAAACTTTTGCTAAAGTGGTCACTCCCGGTGAAGGGATCTCGGCTCTTTCCTCATCGAATGAGGTACAGGATATTCCAAACTGAATACCACGATGCAAAGCAAAAGAATCGACTATAGTAAAGTTATTACGTTGACGCTAACTTCTGCCCAAGGGATCACTCCCGATGAAGGGATATCGGCCCTTGCCTCGTCGAATGAGGTGCAGGATATTCCCAATAGAATACCACTGTGCAAAGCAAAAGAGAACGTCTGTAATGTCAGTTTTTAAAAACTTGGTTCCAACAACATCATATATAGGTTTGTTTTATCCTTGCATTGATTAAAATCAACGCAGTCCCATCAATTAATCACACTAGAAAAGAATGAAAATATGATGTACGTATATGCCATCCGCATTCGCCATTGGGTCCTGTCATCACTCGTTAGGTTACTTAACTTGCGATAGAGCGGGGACTGGACTAGCGAGGGTGCAAAACTTATACAACATCTACTAGTATATATATAAATATATATAACAATCGTCCCAGGCATGATATAAGCAACATCACAGAATCTCAGCCAAGAAACACAGAGTGGTGGATAATCCTGGAGCCCTGGGTTTCACTTGAGCCACAAATGAGACCCGACATTCCCCTGTCGTGTGGATAGCCCGTGCAATGAAAACCTAGACCTCTATGAGTGCGGGAAGTTATCCTCCAATCCCGGAAGTGAGGCAACCCCAATCAAGAACGTGAATGGGTCACCCAGCATTTCACGGAATCCGGTAACTTGAGCACCCCTCCGTGGGTCAACCTATACCCCTTATGAGTACGGTGAATACCCCGCGAATTCTAGAGTAAGGTCCCCTCCGTCTCAACACCATGAGATGCGGACCCGTTGGCCTCTAGAACCTGGCTATTCGTGCACTCCACCATGGGGTAATCTTAGTACAGAAAAGAAAATAATATGTACAAGGATGACATCGACCTCAACCCGGTCATACCCTAAATAAATAATATACAAACTGGCAGTGACGGCAGTCCACATGTCGGACGCTCGCCCGCAATATCAAATGTACAAATGAGTCTAAACTGTACTACCATTGCACCAAAGCTATCCACCACAACGATCCAACCACAATTACAGCACAACACAGAACATCAACGTGAATGCCACGTTTGCAAACTCGTCTAAAAGAACATATAGCAGTTGGACGGGTAATACCGCTCTAATGACATTCACGGTCGCAGATAGTAATGTATGTATTGTATATATTTAAACAATGTTAAATTATCGATTTCAAAACACCCCGAATTTCTCCTGAACAAAAGATAACACTATATCCAAACCGGGAAAAACAAACAATACCAATGAACCAATATTCCAGAGACTAAACAACCTTACAAAATTCAAGTCCCAATTCCAATAAAAAACCGGCAACACACATTTTTTAAGCAATCTTATCGTGTCAAATCCGGTGAATGGTGCTCGTTTTTGTAAGGTGTTCTAGTTGTCTCACAAATAGCCTTCTGCAATTGTTTTAAATTTTTTTTGAAGACTCTGAAAAATCGACAGAACCTGCAATATACAGTGTACTATTTCGGGGTTGTTTCGGTTTTGATACTTTAACATCGTCTAAATTAGCTAGCTAAGGGTTTAAGGGTTGGTTCTGATATCATGTTGGGTTACGGCAGCGCCCCGACCATCAATCCGTGGCCAAATACGAAACAAAAATTTTCTAAATTTGCGCTACCACAACCCGATGTCCGGATCTTCCCTAAACCCTATACTAGCAATATGTAAACTAGGAGTTAGATGGTTATACCAAACGGATCATGTCCTTCGGTCTTCTACCATTTCCAAGCTCCTTGAGGTGTTGCGGATTGGATTTAGTTGCCGGTCTTCCTCCATCTACGATGATCCACCCGAGAGAAACGGCTCAAGCTTCAGCTTTGCCTAGCAAGGAAACCGATGCTCCAAGGTTGCTAGCAATGGAGAGTGGAGGTGTAGGATTATTTCACTATAATTTTCTCTCATCACAAATGCTCAAGGAGCAACTCAAGAAGATGAAAAAGGAGGTGAGAAAACATGAGGCATGAGAAACTAAAGAAAATGGCTAAGTTTTTTCCAAGTGAGAATGAGAATGAGGCAAGTATAGAAAACAAAAGAGCAAGCCATGTAGAGAAATTGGCCCCCCCCTCTCTCTCAATCATGCACACAATATCTCTTTATATTTAACTAATAAACGAATGCAAACCATACCTCTCTACATGCCTTGTATTGTTCATGCCATGTCACCCCCTCCACCACATTTGTAAAACAAATGATTTTCTAAAAAAGAAAATCATACAAAATGAGGTGTCCATCATCTAGAAACTATTATATATAAATATGGAATACAACCCGGTACACGTATCGAAATACATATTCGCGTATTCGTACAAAAATATGAATAGCCAAGAGAGAAAATGAATAGTGAACAATAATATTAGAATACATATATAAAAACACACACACACACACACATATATATATATATATATAAATTATTAAATCAAAACCTGATTTAATAATCCAGTTTAATCCTAAGCCGCTAGTATTATCAACCGTCCGATTAAATTCTGTGCGGCCTGTACACATATTTAATCAGACAACTGTATGTACCAACATACATCATCTACAACATATCGCCTGAACCGTGAAAACACTCTGTATGGGACTCTAAAGACTCGTCAATAAGCTGGCAGTGGGTTTAACCACAAGCACGTCAGCGGCACTAGCTGTACGTAACGGCTACCCAGGTATTGAGCGAAAGGAAGGCTGACGAGCAAACTCATCCAACCCCTACTGAGCCTGACAGCGACAATATTCGTATAGTCCGGTCTGTTCATCTAAGAGTATCGCATATCGAGTCTAGGGGGTGGATAAAGTCAGACCCCTAATAAGGAGACATTTAGTGTCGGTATGAAACCCATCACCACCTGAGAAACTATCGATCATGGATCGATAATTCTCGTCTACCCCGGCCGAGGATTTCTGGTGATGGCCAACTGTGCACAGCGCGATATCAACCCCCAATACCGGGAGAGACGAATCCCCGATGATCCGCTCACCATCTCCATGTAGCACGGGACTGTACCCAACTAAAACCTATTTGCACGACTCCTTTGAGCCGTGGTAGGGTAGTAATCAAAGCACAGTGGGAACTCACACGAGATAAATGACGATCTCAGGTCGACAGACTAACCTGTATACATGTCACCAGGGAACTGCCATATGACAATAGGTATAATACCCTCTAGCAGGTTCCCGGCGAGTCCGTCCAGTGTACTCATAACCCAATGAGCACTTGCATACTCTCTTAGGTGAGTAACTGACACCAATGGCTTGCGAGACCGGCCACCGCCCCTCATCAGGGTCTTGATAAGTATACACTAGTCTACTCCGGAGTACTGATGCCCAGTCTCGATACTCCTACGACTAGGGACATTTAAGGATGTGCTTATAGACCACCTAGCTCCCACGTATATGATCGCCATCATAATGCTGGTAATCAAGAAAGAATCCTATAGGTTCTATCAACATGTAATAGTGATCTGTGATACCACCTGAAGCATGTCCATCATAATGCCTGCGATTCAATAATTGGCTTGAGGGCACTATAGCCAACGGTACTAGTATAGATGCAACATGAATAAGTGAGCGAGGTATGAAAATCCGGGATATAGCAGCTATAAAGAACCATGTATGTCTTAATTAATTTCAATATGGTAGAACCAAAAGTATCATCAATAAATCAACATAAATCCTATGTCCAGCATCGACACTCAAAAATCTCAATATCTTAGGCGTCGTCTCTCAGATCGGTCCTCAAATCCATCTGATCACAGGACTCCAGTCAGTATCCTCCGGATATCCGCCGAACCCAAAACTATCATCGGTAGGTATTGTTCCCCTTCTAGGCTCAACCTCTCTGTATACGATCTTCTTGCCGTGGGGTACCATATTAGGTCCATGATGTACCAGCAAATGGTGCCTCCTCTCTCCTCAAATTGGGTATACACATAACTCAGAACCGAGAAAACTCATGGTGGATACCACACATCATATCAAGAGAAACCGCGTTTTGAAAAACAGTCATAAGTTTTCAAAATGTGCATGCGGTTTCCCAAATCCAGAAATCTCATGAAAACGGAAATCTTACAAAACATCATATTATATGAATATGGCGATGATAGCAAATGTACATGGTATTAATATGATGCAAGCTAGATGAATAACGCGAGGATCTATCTATCAATAAGATGCAGTGCAACACAAAATATCATACGATTTCTGTAGTGTACATGACATGGCAATTACCAATGGCGTGTGTATGTGTACATATTGGTTAGTGCACGTGCGACATGAACCATTGGTAATGGTGCAAGTATCCTAATGTGGAGATATCATTGTATATGATGATGCGTATGCAATATGGAAATGTGTATAGGTATATGTATATAAGATTTGTAACTAGTTCTAAATATTGAGCGCTTTACGCCATCCGAACGATTCCTCCATAGATGTTAAATCTACTCACCGGAATGTTCTCGAGCTAATCAAATCCGACCACCTCCTTTCCTTTCCTAGCAGCGTCCGAAGTCTCCACAACCGATTCTACAATCGCACAAAACTTAGTACATGATGCTAGAAATCCGATATGACACGCAAACATATACTACACAAACTAACTAACTCTCACGAGTTGACACGTGTGAACTTAGCGTGTTAAACATGTGTAAGAACCTCTAAGACTACCCCTTAAGGCTGTTAACCACACAAAACTCTAAAACGAGAATCGGAATATCCGTATCACACATTAACATAATGCCTAAAATAAGGTAAAACGGTCCAAGAATTATATATATATACAATTAGAAAAAGTTGCATATGCGAAAGGCCTAATTGGAGTTCTAGAGAGCCCCCAACAAAAATTTACGACCAAACTCCCTGGAAGGGCCGCAATTTGCGGCCAAAACAGATAAATTGGCGGCCAAAGCTTAGAGATAGGGACTCGGGTTTTGAGGGTGTATTCGTGGTCCTATGACTAGCTCCCAATAATTGCAACTTCTCTCTGAAGTCTCTGGTTTGATAGCAGATTCTAATTGGAACCCTAACCTTAAACTAAAACTAGTTTTAATACCAATTTGAAACATTAAGGTGGTTTAGTGAAAACTTAATGGTTAAATAAGGATATAAAGCACTAAACTACTCTTAACTAACCTAATTTTGGTTATGATTACTCTACAAGTCATCACAAACCCCAAGCTTAGCTCAAACCTCACTTTAAATTCTAAAACTACTCAAAACACAACCTTTAATCTAAATTAGGAATGATTAAGGCAAAAAATAGTAAAACATGTTTAAACTTGGCTCATACCTCAAAATGAAATGAAGAAGACCCTAACTTGAAAAGGTTGCCGCTAGATAAATTCTTGCTTCAAAAAGAACTCTTGAAGATATTTAAAATTGGATTTTGAGATGATTTATGGAGGATTTTGTAGTGATTTGTGTAGGGTTTTGGGAGTTAAAGAAGGGTTTAAGTGAAGGAGTTGAAAAAGAAAGAAGAAGAGAGAATGGGAGAGATGGATCTAGAGAGAAATGGACAAACTTAAACATGGCACAAACACAACCCTTCATTTATTGCCCATACCTCCATATTTCCCATTTTCATTATTATTTTCTTTTTCTCTATTTTTCTAGAACCATCCTAATATATTAAATATCTAAAAAATATATAAAATGGTTTAAATTGTCATGGTTGCTAAAACAAGTTTTAACCTAAACTAACATTTTGTTAACACTAAATTAGTATATATGTGTGTGTGTATGTGTATATAAAATAATTTAATAAATAAATAAATAATTAATTAAATAAATAAATAACTAAATAATTAAATCTATATATGTATATATATATGTGAAAATAATTATTAAATAAGTTTTATCGAAAACGCATGTTATATCACTAATTGAATTATAATTAGCATTAAACAAATTTTAAGTCGTTACAATCTTCCCCTCGTAAGGAAATTTGGTCTCCGAATTTAAAATCTAACTACACGTACCTTCAAAGAGATGGAGAAATTTCTTCTGCATCTCACTTTTGGCTTCCCATGTGACCTCTTCGTTGTTCGGGCCATGCCATAGAACTTTCACGGACGACAATACCTTTGACTGTAGTTTCTTCACCTGCCGGTCCAGGATAACTACCGACTGTTCGGTGAAAGAAAGATCGCGCTTTAGTTGGATCGTCTGGTGCTGAATCGCGTGAGAAGGATCATGAAGGTACTTGCGATGTATCGATATATGAAATACGGGGTGTACATCCGGAAAAATGGGCGGAAATGCTAAATGATAGGCGACGGTACCGACTCGCTCAAGAATCTCAAAAGGATCTACATATCTAGGACTAAGTTTCCCCTTCCTTCCGAACCTCATCACACCCTTCATTAGTGAGTCTTGTAAGAAAACATGATCACCCACTGTGAACTCAAGTCTGTGATGATCATGATCGGCATAAGACTTCTGCCTGCTCTGGGCTGCTCTCATCCTATCTTGGATCAACTAGATCTTCTCCGTAATCTCCTGTACTAACCGCGGTCCTAAAATCCTGCTCTCACTGAGCTCGGTCCAATATACTGCGATCGACACTTTATTCCATACAAGAACTCAAAAGGTGCTATCTGAATAGTCTCCTGAAAACTGTTATTTTAAGAGAACTCTATTAAGGGTAAGTGACGATCTCAACTGCTACCAAAATCTAGTACGCATGCTTGGAGCATATTCTCGAGAGTCTATATAGTCCATTCTGATTGACCATCGGTTTGTGGGTGGAAAGTGGTACTGAAACTCAAATGGGTATCCAAAACCTTCTGAAGTTTCTGCCAAAAACGGCTGGTAAACTGAGTGCCTCTGTCAGAAACAATGCATATCGGAACGCCGTGCAACCGCACAATCTCATCAATGTAGAGCTGAGCATACTGAGCAAGCCTGAAAGTGGTCTTCACTGGAAAGAAGTGAGCCACTTTTGTCAATCGGTCTAAAATCACCCAAATAGAGTCATACCCTCGACTGGATCTAGATAGACCCATAATGAAGTCCATAGAGATCTGCTCCCATTTCCACTCCGGAATGGGCAAAGGCTGTAACTATCCCGCTGGTCTCTGGTGCACAGCCTTGACTTGCTGGCAAATCAGGTATCTCAAAATGAAATATAAAACATCTCTCTTCATACTTTCCTACCAGTAGACATCTCTCAAATCACGATACATCTTAATGGAACCTGGATAAACGCTGTATACTGACTGATGTGCCTCTTCCAAGATCTCACGTTTCATCCCCTCAGAATCTGGTATACATAGACGAGTCCTAAACCGTAGCACTTCCTGGCCATCAATCACAAACTCCTAATCTCTCCCCTGCCGAATCTGCTCCATAATCTCAGACAAACGAGTATCGTCGGACTGTGCCTCCCGGATGCGTTCAAGTAAAAGTGGACGGGCGAAGACACGAGCAAGATGTCCTCTTGTGGAAGTGAACTCGAACTGTACTTTGCTGTCACATAAGATCTGCCAATCTGTAGAAGACCACCTCTGAACTGCGCTCAAATGGGACAAACTACCTCCGGGCCTTCGACTCAAAGCATCAGCTACAACATTCGCCTTGCCCAGGTGATAAAGGATTTCACAATCATAGTCCTTTATGAGCTCCATCTAACGGCGCTGCATCAAATTCTGATCCCGCGGCTGAAAGATATACTTCAGGCTTTTGTGGTCCATAAAGATTTGACATGACTCGACGTACAAGTAATGTCTCTAAATTTTGAGTGCAAAGACCACCGCGGCCATCTCTAGATCGTGAGTGGGATAGTTCTGCTTGTGCTTCTTCAACTGCCGAGAAGCATAAGCGATGACTCTGCTATGTTGCATCAATACACAACCTAGACCCACTCGAGAAGCATCATAATAAACAACATAACCTCCTGAGCCTGAAGGTAAGGATAAAACCGGTGCAGTCGTTAAACGAGTCTTCAACTACTAAAAACTCTGCTCACATGCCTCGGTCCAAAGAAACAGAACTTCCTTCCAAGTCAGCCTGATCAGCGGTGCAGCGATACGAGAGAAATCCTGTACAAAACGACGGTAGTAACCGGCTAAGCCTAAGTAGCTGCGAACCTCTGTGACTGAAACAGGTTTGGTCCAATACTGTACGGTCTCGATCTTCTTTGGGTCCACTCGTATACCATCTCTCGTAACCACATGATCCAAGAAGTTAACACTATCAAGACAGAAAGCACACTTCGAAAATTTGGCAAACAGCTGGTACTCTCTTAATATCTGCAATGTAATCATCAAATGCTGCTCATGCTCCTCTCGATTCTTAGAGTGCACCAGAATATCATCAATGAAAACAATAATAAACTGGTCGAGGAATGGCCTGAAGATTCGGTTCATCAAATCCATAAACTGTTGGATATGTATGCCCTAGAGGCCTTCATTGTATAGGATGCTAGGGATATATATATACAGGACAATCTTGCTTGATATGATAGTACACTATTCAGTTTTTCTTTATCTTAACATGTGATGTGTTTTACTTTGTATTTCATATCTTGTATACATGTTGATAAAGCCCGTAGGATCTTTGCCTTACTACCAGCGTAGTGATGGCAATAATACTTATGGGAGCTGGGTAGTCGATAGGCACATTCTTAAAGTGTCCCTAGTCATAGGAGTATCGAGACTGGGCAACGATACTCCAGAGTAGACTAGTATATACATATCTAGACCTTGAAGAGGGGTGATGGATTGGCCCCACAACCATTGGCGAGATGCACCTAAGATTGTATACAGATGCTCACTGGGTGTGAGTTCGCATGACATGACTCTCTGAGGACTGGCTAGATGGTATTATACCTAGCATCATATAGCAGTTCTCTGGTGACTTGTGTGCAGATAGTCTGTCAACCTGAGGTCGTCATTTGTCTCGTGTGAGTTCCCATTGTGCTTTGATTACTACCCTACCACGGCTCTACTGAGTCGTGCAAACTGGTTTTAGTTGGGTACAGTCCCAAGCCATATAGAGGCAGTGAGTGACTGTTAGGGATTCATCACTCCCGTTATAAGTAGTCGATGTCGCGCTGTGATCGGTTAGTTTACACCATAAGTTCCTGGCCAGGGCGGATTGAGAATTACTGATAGTTAGACCGGTAGATTCTTGGATAGTCTTAAGCCACACCGACAAGACTTGTCTGGTTTTTAGGGGTCTGACGTTTTTCAACCCCTTAGACCTCACATGCGATACTCTCAGACGAACAGACCGGACTGCACAGAGATTGTCACAGACAGGCTCAGTAGGAGTTTGGATGAGTTTGCTCGTCGGCCTTCTTTTCGACATGTGCCTGGGTTGCCGTTACGTACAGCTAGTGTCACTGGCGGACTTATGGCTAAACCCACTGCCAGCGTACTGTCGAGTCTTTAGAGTCCCACACAGAGGGTTTCCCTGCTTCGGGCGAAACGATGTAGAGGCTGTATGGTTTTACGACAGGGTTCAATCATATGCGTGTACTTGTCCACGGATCATGATTCGGATGGATAATACTGGTGGGCTTTGGTTTATGTCGGATCCTAGTATTAGATTATCGGATTATTTTATCTTTTTGTATTTGTATTTTTCGGAATACGGATACGGGTATCGATTGGTCTATTTTAAAAGAGTGTTCGTGTAAATAAAGTAACCGTAATCAGGACGGTATCGTTAGTAGCTAGCTGTGATGAGTACGGGTCGTCCACAGGGAAACGTGAACCTTATTCTTGTTTTAGACGAGTTGATTGAAATAAGGGTGATTGGTTGTAAATCTAATTTGATATGGATGTAGAATTTATAAAGAAGAGGTTTGTAGGGTTCATATGACTTAGTAGTAATGGATGACTAATTAAAAATGACTCCTTTTATCTTTTAATAGTTTAAAACTAGATCGATAGTGGTGAATGTAGATTAGGGTTCTTTTGGAAGAAACTAGGGTTTCCTCACTCCTAACCCTTGTCCTTGCATTGATCTCTATTCATGTCTAGCTCCTAATAAAACAAGTGTTAATCTAATCTCAAATTGTGGTCGAGACTACTAATAAATTGGTAGCGCGCCCGATAAGGATGTTAACATTTATTTTGCTAAAGTTTATACACTTTAAAATGTATAAAAGGAGTTAAATGATTTTATCATCCATTGATCTACCCTAGCCTACAAACCCTAGCAAGTTAGGAATTACTCACGCATGGTTGGAGAAGAAAGGATGAAGAATGAGATCATAATGTAAGATGCAGAAATTAAGTGCAGAAAGTAAATGCAGAAATTAATTGCGAAAAGACTAATAAAAAATCTACCTTTATTAATCAACTATATCATGTACAAATCCTTTTAAAGTAGAGTACAAGAACCCTAGTTTTTGCTCTCGATCTCTATCATGTTGGAAGTAGATGAACAGCTGATGATCAACTCGGATGCGTAGAGCAGAGCGTCTTTGACCTCTTGATCTCTTCGGTTGATTCTTTTCTAAGTATAGCTCTCGGTCTCTTAAATGGTCACAGAAACTCTGAACCCTAGATTCCATGTGTGATGATTTGTTGTTACGATCACACCCAAAAATTCTCAAATCCTATGGCCACAAAGGGGCCACGAATCCGCCGCAAATCATGGCATTTAGCCGCCCAACCGCGGCAGCATAGTGTGATCAGGTCTTGGGATTTTTAGTGGTCTTTGGTTTTGATATTTGTAAATCTCTTCGATATCTGGATTTTGGAAATCTTACTCTGAGTCTCTACCGTTGCTAGATCTTATATTTTCTCTCAATATTTCGACAGATTTGATTCTGACATCTCGGATCTTTTGATCTCCAGATCTGAGCTAATATCTGCACAATATGTCAATTCATAGTGTTAGTAATATTTGTTATTATTTTGAGATATTATCCTAACCATTTGTATGATACAATATTTTAAGAATACTGATCAGAAATATTTGATATGATATGCATATTTTAATTACAATATTTCATTTAAATATTATATGCATGTATTTTCCCTCATTATGTTAATTATAATGTAAAAACATATGATAATAATCTTTTTATACATAACCTCATATGTTCTATAATTACAATAAACACCTTTTAGAACTTAACAATAGTGGGGAAAATAATCATTCAAATGTGCAATATTTCAGACTAATCAACTACCCCCAAACTTAACTTTGATCGTCCCGAGCAAACTAGTCATTAAAGAGAAGAAGAAGAAAAAGAAAAAGAAAAACCTAGCATACTTTCATAGGCAACATGATTGCACTGAGCACGTGCAACAA
Source organism: Agapanthus africanus (assembly GCA_030015575.1). Taxonomy (NCBI): domain Eukaryota; kingdom Viridiplantae; phylum Streptophyta; class Magnoliopsida; order Asparagales; family Amaryllidaceae; genus Agapanthus; species Agapanthus africanus. Next base: position 153,809,600 of record CM057350.1, read on the forward strand.
GTTTTTAAATCTCTAGGTGTACCTAGTAGGAGGAGTGTTGTCTTCTGAGGGTTTTCAGCGGATTACACCCACAAAATCCTATAATAAAAGAAAGATGATGAAAATTACATACAAAGATAAGAACATATAAAATAAAAAAACTTGAAAAGAAGAGTTCCAAACTATACTACTTTTTAGTGGCCATGAGCCCTATCTTAATAGTCATGAAAAGATGTCAAAAATCACATCATCTCTCAATAAAACATCGCCTTTACTCTTCCTCACTTTTCTTCCAAGGATCGATCATATACCCCTACGTGTGGTAAAAGACATTCCTACACTTAGATAATTCAATTCAAGCTATCATACTCTTGTCCATCTTCCTTAGTACTTTTTAGTCGGTGAAAATTTTATAGATGGAATTGCTCACACATTCTTCATACGACCGTTAATATTTCTTGAGGTACTAATCGACCGATTACCAAATATGCTCACTCATTTAGGCATAATTAGCAATATCCCCGTCTTGCAACACTTAAGGCTTAGCAGTGGCTCCCAACCCACTTGGTCTAAGGCACTAGGTGATAAAACATCCTCGCTATATTTTTTTATACTGCTTTAAGTAATTACAAAACCAGTGTTTATTTTATTTTTCTTCATCATTTTATTTATTTTATGTTTCAATTTTTTTTCTATTGATCTTCATACTAAGGTTTTAGACAAGAGCATTTCAAGGTATTCTCTACTAACCCAAGTTCAAGTTGTGTGCAAGTTCATATAGTAGGGTATTAACGTTTAAAAGTTTGAACTCAAGAATAGGGACTATTTTTCAAACTCAATTCTCTCCTTAGATTAGTGATTCCCTTCATCTTAGTAACCCTTGGGACAATAGCTCATGACTACCTATTACTAGCTTCGTTATAAAATATCTAATTTTCTTGCTTTTCTTAAACTTTTCCTTCCTATCATATGTATTTTTCACTCTCTAACTTTCATTATCAAAAAAAAAATTGTGCTTTTATTTAGTATAATGCAAAAAATGACGTGTGAATAAGCACAAACCTCCTCCAAACCTATTTGCAGCAGTTTCCTCACGGATATCATTTGTTAAGCTTAAAACCTGTAGATTTAGGAGGAAAAATTAGTAACAGGGACAAGAATTAATGACAGTGAAATCCTCCTCCAAACTTATTTTTGGCTCACAATTTTGTAAAAATTTGTTTTTCTTTCAAGAGCCAAAATATTTTTCTCCCCCCCCCCCAAACTTAAGTAAAATAGTATTAAGCATTATAAGAGGGAGGGTAAAGTTATTTGTCTATGCAAAACTTTACAAAGACCAAAAGTCAACACCAACCATTCGAATATTTTATCAATGTAACACCATGGTTGGTGGAAGATCATAGATGTGCAGAAGTGTGGAGAGAGGAGGCGGAATCAATCGGGTTTACGTCTCGGTTGGTAGAGACGAAACAGTGATGGTGCAAGAAAATGAGAATATGAATGATTAGGAGTTAGTGGTATATTTGCATTCTCGTACATGATAAGAAGAAATGGTGGTGGTTCAACTTCTTCGGGTGGAGATTGAATCATCACAACATCCATGTCTTTTAGGAATGCGAGTTTTTCGGCGAAAATGTCTTCAAAACCTTCATCAATGGTCCGAGTATTAATTTCATCAATATCTATATTGATGGAATATGCAGATTCACTAGGACGGTTGAAAGTTCCAAGGTTAGTCTTATGTGCCCCAAGATTCAAAACACTAGATTCGTCAGAAATTATAGAGGTAGGAGATTCGAAATGATCATCTCCCTCCTCATCAAATCAGTCTAAATCGAGTGATCTTTCAAGAATCATAGAACTCGAAATATCGGAGTGTGATTCATCAAAACTCGGTGGAGTTGGAAGAAGATTAGAAGAACCAAAAAAAGTGGGTGATGAAATGGGTAAACAAATTTGGGTGTCGAGCATTGTTAAATCAGATGTGGAAGATGAAGGCCGGATATCGTTCTGCTTATCAGAAAGGTCGGTGGTAAGAATATGATCGGTTAATTGTACAGGAAGATGTTTGTATTCAATAGAAGGGACTTGATGGGTAAGAGAATCCAACTCATCCAACATAACGGGTTCATCTTCAACGATATTCTCATCACCGCTCTCAATAACACCTTCGGTCAAATCAAACGAATAGGTATTCAAGAATTCACCAATTATATTATCCTCAATCGATAAATCACTAGGTTCATTTGATGGAGTTGGAAGGTTTGAAATATCAAGTGTAGTCGAATAAAGATCGGTTTGATTTGAAATGGTGTCAAGCTTTCTTTCACACTCACTATTAGCAAAGTCAAACATGTTATTCTCAGGCACCTCATCACTTAAACTATGAAGAGGTTGAACATTGAATATATTCGGTTGGGGTGCAGGATAGAAGGTGTCAAGATCAAAAAAATTGGTTTTGGTTTGACTTTGAGGGATTTCTTGTTCTTTTTCACTACTCAATTCCAACTCTACTTCAAAATTAGACATGGGTTGTGAAGGAGTTCCAATAAAGGATTTTCTTTGAAACATGGAACTTTCTAATTCATTTTCAGAAGCATTGTCAAGATAAGGTGAAGAAGATGAGTATGGTTGGGAAGTGTCTAATTGTTGGCAACGGGCAAGTTCAACGTGTTCAGCAATTGACATACGTTTATGATTTATCGCATTAGCCTGAAGAGAAATGTTAAGAAGAGATGCCCTTACTTGTTGGTTACGAGCGAGTTCAATGTGTTCCGTAATCGACATGCGTTTCTGATTTGTTCCATTAGCCTCGAGATAAGTGTCAACATGAGAGCATGTGAAGATTTGGTACTGTAGATAAGAATTAGAAGGGTGAACCCAAGTTTCATAACCAGGCTTAGGATCAACATTAGGATATGAAGAATATTGAGATTGGTTAGTTAGTTGGCGACTGGCAATTGCTATTTGTTCAGCAATGGTCATGGGTGTAAAAGATGTCATATTCGCCTTAAAACGAGTATCAATATTTTCATATGTAAATAATGGTGTTTGTTGTCCTAACGGTTTTGGATTAGTGAAAGGATTGAAACTTTGGCTTTTAGCCTTCGCAATATGCTCAGCGATGGATATGCGTTTCGAAGTTCCCTCACTCGCCTTAAAAGGATTATCAACAGAAGAAGATGTGGAATTTTGATGTGGTTGATAGGACCTTGAGTGAGGTATCCAACTATTCTTTTCTGCTTGCTCTATCCTATCCCTTAAAGATATAGTAGAGTCAGATTTTGTACCGAAGCAGTTACGAAAACTAGATATATTTGGTTCTGGATAGAAAAGCTCGGTAAGAGTTCGTCTGTTTGGGTTATCCATTAGAAGAAGGTGAAAGGAAAAGAGGGTGATGGTAAATATTTAAGCTCTTTTTGGATTTTGGAAGTTGTTTTGCTTTGAAAGATGGACTTGAGACTTGACTCAACAAATCAAAAAATGCACAATCAACCCCTAGAACTAGGGTCTCCTAGGTCAAGTTATTAGACCGCTCCTAGACTTTCAAAGGACAAGTCACAAGATCAATCCTCTACCACATCTTTATCACTCTTATGGCCAGGTAAGTGCCAGGTAAGTGGGAGGGATCCGCTATACGAATCACCGAAATAGCGGGCTTAATTAAGTAACCACTTTCTTTAGTCACACTTTCCTAGACACCATATGAGAAATGCGGATAAGCGATAGATTACTCATGACCCTCCTCTGTCCTAATTGAGCGCGACAGTCCATAGGGGCTTGGTCTAGATATTTTTTTATTAATGTAGGGTGATAGTATGCACGTTTGTGATTTGTAGAGCTTAAGAAGGGTGATGAATCCACACCTAATCTGAATTTGGGTTTATTGTCTCTTAAAGTCCATTTTAAAATATGCAAAAACAACTCGAAATCAAAACACGCAAAAAGATTTTTGAGCGGCGATATTTGCAAAGAATCCTGCAGAAAAAATCAGAATATTGGATTTCAGAGGAGAGAGAAAGATATTAGAAATTTACCTGAAGATTTGGGGGCCCAACTCCTCACTTCCACCGCCGTTGCATGGCCAATTGCCCACTTATACCGCCGTTCCACCGCACTATGGAGGGGTCTCTTGAAAAAAATTCTTCAGTGCTCCCATCTGCTCCTCTGGACTATTTTGAAAGTCATTGAATCTCTGATTCTTTGCTCCAGTTACTCCAGATTCCCTTGCAAAACTCACACAATAATCGTTAAATATACAATATGCTGTTTTGATTATTTTATGATATGGATTAATAAGAATGCAACCCGAATAGCAAGAAAAAAAATTACATCTGTTTTCCCGGCAACGACGCTATTTGATTGGTCTGTTTTAAAAGATTGTTCGTGTAAATAAAGTAACCGCAATTAGGACGGTGTCGCTAGTAGCTAGCCGTGATGAGTACGGGTCGTCCGCAGGGAAACGCGAACCTTTTTCTTACTTTAGACGAGTTGATTGAAAGAAGTGTGATTGGTTTAGATCTAATTTGATATGGATGTAGAATTTATAAAGAAGAGCCTTGTTGGGTTCATATGACTTAGTAGTAATATATGATTAATTAAAAATGACTCATTTTATCTTTTAATAGCTTAAAACTAGATCGATAGTGATGAATGTAGATTAAGGTTCTTTTGGAAGAAACTAGGGTTTCCCCACTCCTAACCCTTGTCCTTGCATTGATCTCTATTCATGTCTAGCCCCTAACAAAACAAGTGTTAATCTAATCTCAAATCATGGTCGAAACTATCAATAAATTGGTAGTGCGCCCGATAAGGATGTTAACATTTATTTTGCTAAAGTTTATAGACTTTAAAATGTATAAAAGGAGTTAAATAATTTTATTATCCATTGATCTACCCTAGCCTACGAACCCTAGAAAGCTAGGAATTACTTACGCATCGTTAGAGAAGAAAGAATGAAGAATGAAATCATAATGTAAGATGCAGAAATTAAGTGCAGAAAGTAAATACCGAAATTAATTGTGAAAAGACTAATAAAAAATCTACCTTTATTAATCAACTATATCATGTACAAATCCTTTTAAAGTAGAGTACAAGAAACCTAGTTTTTGCTCTCGATCTCTATCTTGTTGGAAGTAGATGAACAGCTGATGATCAACTCGGATGCGTTGAGCGTCTTGGACCTCTTGATCTCTTCGGTTGATGATTTTCAAAGTATAGCTCTCAGCCCTTTAAATAGTCACAGAAACTCTGAACCCTAGATTCCATGTGTGATGATTTGTTGTTATGATCACACCCAAAAAATCTCAAATCCTACGGCCACAAAGGGGCCGTGAATCCACCGCAAATCATGGCATTTAGCCGCCCAACTGCTGCAAGCATAGTGTGATCAGGTCTTGGGATTTTTCGTAGTCTCTGGTGTTGATATTTGTAGATCTCTTCGATGTTTAGATTTTGGAAATCTTACTCTGAGTATTTGCCATTGCTAGATCTTTTATTTTCCCTCAATATTTCGGCAGATTTGATTCTGACATCTCGGATCTTTTGATCTCCAGATCTAAGCTAATTTCTGCACAATATCTCAAGTCATAGTGTTGGTAATATTTGTTATTATTTTGAGAGATTATCCTAACCATTTGTATGATACAATATTTTAAGAATATTGATTAGAAATATTTGATATGATATGCATATTTTAATTACAATATTTCATTTAAATATTATATGCATGTATTTTCCATCATTATGTTAATTATAATATAAAAACATATGATAATAAACTTTTCACACATAAACCCTCATATGTTCTATAATTACAATAAACATATTTTAGAACTTAACAATAGTGGGGAAAATAATCATTCAAATGTGCAATATTTCAGATTAATCAGGTATGTATATACGGTGAGGGGTATTCTTGTAATTTTTGCAAGAGTGCTTCTAGAAGAAGACACCTCATTTGTTATCTAACCATTTTTGTTAAATAGTTAATGAGGTGGAGGTATGAGGTGTTATATTACAATAAATGAAGCATGGCTACTTGGTGACTTACTCAGTGACTCATAGGATGACTATTGAGGCATGCTTGATTTTGGATATTTTGTTGAATCATTGTTTTGCTTCATAGTTATCCAATTGAGCCATATTCATTTCATTCTATCTTTAACACTCTCTCTCCTCCATGCTCTCTTCTTCTTCCTCAAACCTTAATTTGTCTCATGAGTTGAGAAACCTAGGGTTCTTGAGACTAATCAATCCCTAATCACTCTCTACATCTTCTAGGTTACTTAGACTAACATACTAGGTACTCTAGTTATCTCGATTTACAGGTAGGAGCTCTAAGTATACACTCTCGGGTGGATCATCTTTGACGCAAGGAGCCCGACGATCAAGCGCGATCCGTACACTCTTCCAGGAGCTCAAGAAGAGGAGGAGGACAGCAAGAAAAAGGACTTGGTTCACGGAGGTGTAAACTTTTTTCGTAGTAGTTAGAACCTACAGTTTATTGTGACAGTTAAGGTTTCCATATTGATCCTGGAGTTCAAGTTGTTGTTGCGAAGTTTGAAAATCGTTTTTTGAAAATTCCGCCTCCCCCGAACCCGTGGGGTGTGCGACATCGACTTATAGTGGTATCAAAGTCTACTAAACCTTAACTAACAGTTTTAATGATAGATAGAACTACGAAACCGAAATAACTCCGAAACATGAAAACAAAGATCCAAGTTTTTGTCAAAATTTTCAGAGCTTCTAAATTTTTTTAAAAACAATTGCAGAGTGCTCCTTTAGTTTTGAGATGAACACCAAACAAAAACAAGACAATTCCTCCACATTCTGGCTAGCCACATACCCATTTTTCCCGGCCTGGCCGGCCCTATGGGGGATTTTTGTGTCATGTTTTGTTCTGTGTTCTAGTCTCTTGGATTTATGGTTTCAGGTGTTGTTTGTTTTTGCCAAGATTTCTTATACTGTTATCTTTCTGTTGTGGAAATACGGAGTATTTTGAAGTCGCAGTTTTAACGCCGTTTATTAGTTTTTAGTTGATATATGTGTTTCGAAACGTCCGATAATCGCCATACGACGATAAGTGGGGGTTGCACATATCTTTGTTGTTGATTTTGTGGTTTGTGTATATGGAATTTTGGATCGTCGTGGATTAATAGCCGGAGGATATGAGAAGAGCGTTTTTCTTTCATTCGATGTAAATTTGATGTAATATTAGTTTGCAGGGCACATCCGGGTTGTGGTTGTAGCCACCGTTGTATTATTTCATTTACTGTTTTTTTTCCTTCTAGGATAGACCCAAGGTGGGGTGCACAAACTACCGGGTTCTTGAAGTGCCGAGTGGCCTACTCATTTTATTGAGGGAGATTGCTTCACTTCAGGAATTTGGAGGGTAGTTTGCCGTACCTGTAGGGGTATAGGGTAGGGTTTTGGTTATTCATCACGATCGTGGAATCCGTCTTTCGTTATAGGCTTAAAAAAACGCGAAATTCCTAGTATACCCAATATATTCATCTGTGATCTGGAATGCCTATTATTGTGTGAGACGAATGGATATATATATATATATATCATATATATATATGATATACAGTAGACGTTGCTTATGTTTTCCACCCGCGCTAGTCCAGCCCCCGCTCTGCCGTTAGTTAAGTAACTTAACGGTGCATGATGGGACTCCATGGCGAATGCGGATGGCATAAGCGCACGTTGTATTTTCGTTTCTTTCTGCAATGATAGGATTAAATGATGGGACACCATTAATTGATTAATGCAAAGAAAAAAAACTAAAGCTAAATCGTTGGAACAGTTTCAAAACCACTCGGTTTTCTTCAAAAAGCAACTTTTAAATGCGGAGCCTAAACCACTCCTTTAAAAGCTATCATGGTTCTTTCGATTATATTAAGTTCATTACGTTTGCGGTTTTCGCCAAAAACCAGCCGTATCCCTCCGTCGTTTCTAATAAACAGCACATCGTATTCATGCTATGTTTGTTGGCCTTCGTCAAGGCATAGCGAATGGTAGCGGTATGTTACTTGTTTGTAGCATAGATAGATGCATTAGTTTAGGACAATTATACAACCTTGTTGGCCTTCATCAAGGGTGAGTACGGATGGGTCTAAATTAATCAGGACAACGACAGGAAGAACTTGACTTGAATCTTATGATTTGTTAGCATTCGTCAAAGTCATAAGAGCTTGGGGAAAATAATTCACATCGGGAGTTTCAAATACAAAGAAAACTTGCAGATTTAGCATACCTTCTGGAGTGTGGTGACTAGAGTGGCTTACATCTTGGTCATCACACAATGATGGTTGGATCCTGATCCCACTGATGAGTATGATTACACTTGGGAGATTATTTCACTTAACAATCAATACTATAAACCAAGTAGGTGTCTAGAACGGTGTTAGCGGGGCACCGCCTCCAGGGAAAAGAGGTTATATAATTAAGGAACTTCGCGAAAGCGCTGGAAAACCTCCCTCGAAGTACCAACAAGCCTGGTGAAAGGCTAAGCAAGTATTGTGACGTGCAATTAATCCTGACTAATTCTTCTTTTAGGGTTTGAAGAAGAACTCGAGGAACCAGTAGGAGCCATCCTGTTTAGATAAACTAATAACCAATCTAAATTTGCAAGAGCATACGCTGAGTGTTTCTTTTCTCTCTCTCTGGCAGCTACCATGACAGGACTTAAACTACTACATGAAAAAACACACTAATGGAGCCAAACTATAAAAATTGGCTGAGGAACGTCAACATTGCACTTACTTATGACAAAGTGGCATATGTCATCACAAGTACTGCTCCCTCTGTCCTAGGACCAGATTCCTCAGTTGCGGAGAAAGAGGTCCGCAAAACATGGGATTTGGATTGCGAGAAAGCTAAGTGCATTGTGCTGGCGTCCATGAATAATGAACTCTAGAAGCAGCACGAGGATATGGACATCAAATCCATTTTTCTCCGTTGTAAGGATTTGTATGGAGATCACTCTCGTATCGCAAGGTATCAGACCTCAAGAAAATTATTCCAGATGAGGTTAGCTCCAGGATCACTTATAGGAGAGCGCGTCCTAAAGATGATCTGTCTCATTGAGGAACTCGCAAACCTAGGATGCGTGCAAGAAATCGAGTTATAAATTGACTTGATTCTACAGTCCCTTCCCCACACCTTCTCTCAGTTCGTGCTGAACTACAATATTCATGATATGGAAGCTGATCTTCTAAAGCTCTTCAACATGTTGAAGGTAGCGGAGAGCTCCTTAAAAAAGGAGAAGACACCTGTTCTTATTGTTGGCCAATCATAATCTTCTAAATCCAAAGTGAAAGCTAAGGGGAAGAAGAAAATGATCACCACCAAGCCCAAAGGAGGTGTCAAAAAGATGCAGGGAATGAACATATCGGGGAGAGTAAAAGGTGATAAGAATGAGTGCTACAATTGTCACAAGAAGGGGCACTGGATGAAGGATTGCAGGGCTTTCAAAGCCAAGGACAAGGACACGAAACAAGCTGATGCTTCTGCTTCAGGTGTGTTCGTAATCGAAAACTGTTTTTCAGTGAACTCTGTTGGATATATGTATGCCTCAGAGGCCATTATTTGATAGTGGATATATCGGTATGTGTGTATATATATATTCAGAGGACATTCTTTCTCGACATGATAGTATGCTATCTGGTTGTTCTTTATCTTGACATGTTCACCTGGTCATGCTTATTACTCATTTGGTATATGTTGATAAAGCCCTTAGGATATTTGCTTGACTACTGAGATTATGATGTAGATCATACTAGTGGGACATGTGTAGTTTATAAGCATATCCTTAAAATATTCCTAGTCGTGGGTGTATCGAGATGGGGCATCGATATTCCAGAGTAGACCAGCGTATACGTTTCTTGACCCATATGATGGGCGATGGATGATCCCATATCCATTGGTGTGGTGACACCAAAGATTGTATACGTGTGCTCAGTGGAGACTGGGTACACTGAACGGACTCGCCAAGAACTCCTATGTGATATTATATCTATTGTCGGATAGTAATTCTCAGGTGACACTGGTACAGGTTAGTCTGTAGACCCGAGATCGTTATAGAGTCTTGTGTGTGCTCATACTGTACTTTGATCTCCACCCTACCACGGCTCTACTGAGTCATGCAAACAGGTGGATTTTGGGTATAGTCCTAAGGCACATGGAGGCAATGAGCGGTAGGAAGGTTTTCGTCTCTCCCGATATTAGGAGTTGATGTTGCGCTATGCTCGATTGTCTATAACAGGAAGTCCCTAGCCATGGCTGATGAGATTTACTGATAAATGTTATCAGTAGTTTCTCGATCTGTTATAGGCCTTATACCGGCATGACTTATTGAGTTATTGTTAGTTATATGTATGCCCTAGAGTCCATTACTGTACATAGGATGTATATTGTAGTGGATGCTGGGACATATATAGGGAGGACTTTCTTGCTCGACATGATAGTATGCTATCTGGTTGAACTTTACCTTAACGTGTATACTGATTGTCTCTCTGTTACATGTTGGTAAAGCCCTTAGGATGTGTGCTTGACTACCTGGACTATGATGCGGATCATACTAGTGGGGACATGGTAGTCTATAAGTACATCCTTCACAGTCCCTAGTCGTGGGTATATCGAGACGGGGCATCGATATACCAGAGTAGACTAGCATATACCTTCTCGACCCATACAGATGGGCGATGGATGATCCCATATCCATCGGTGTTTGACATCAGAGATGATATACGGGTGCTCAGTAAAGACTGGGTACACTGGACGGACTCGCCGAGAACTCCCAGATGGTATTATACCTCACGTCAGATGGCAGTTCTCTGGTGACACTGGTACAGAGTAGTCTGTTGACCCGAGATCGTCATAGAGTCTTGTGTGGTTCCCACTGTGCTTTGATTTCCATCTTACCACGTCCAAGAGGGCGTGCAAAACGGTGGTTTTTGGGTACAGTCCCGAGTCACATGGAGGCAATGAGCGATAGGAGGGGATTCGTCTCTCCCGGTATAGGGGGTTGATGTTGCGCTGTGTTCGATTGGCTATTACAGGAAATCCCTGGCCAGGGTTGCTGAGATTTACTGGTAAGTGTTTCCAGTAGTTTCTCGAATTGTTATAGACCTCATATCGACACGACTTATCGAGCTATTGGGGTCTGACGTTTACCACCCCTAGGCGAGATATGCGACATATCAGACGATCAGACCGGACTGTACGGTAGTGTTACTGGTCGGATTCACTGGAGTGTGAGCGGGCTTGCTCGTCGATCTTCAGATCGCTCAATACCCAGGTGGCCGTTACGTTTAGCAGACCGCTTGCGGCTTGTGGGTGCTTGATATGATCATCACCTGCTGCCGGCGTATTGACGAGTCTTTAGAGTCCTACACAGAGGTTTCCTGGTTCAAGCGAAACGAAATAGGAGCGCATATGAGATATGTGCGGGACCAAGAATAATGCGTGTATGTGATACCGTATTCTATTCTCGCGATGAATGTGTCGAATGGTTGTATGCGATATAACCTAGTTATCGAATCGAGGATTGATTCGATAAGCCGATGCATTGCATACTAGTCGGTTATATACGATATGACCGGATCGTTAAATCAAGTGTTGATTTAATGATTTGATGCATAATTATATATTTGATATATTACTTTTCATTAGCTAGTATAGGTTCACTTTATATGGATTTTCTCACTCGATGTGCAAGTTGTATATGTGATATACTTTTGTGCATATACATTGTATCATGTTTGATGATACATGTTGACTTGTGCTTGTGTAAAGATTAAACCATGGTTATATGAATGGTTAGGGTTTTATATACTTGTTCATTTATTTATATTCATTATTCATTTAAGGAAAAGAAAAGAAAAATGGTGGCATTCTTTTGTTCATTCATGAAGCTTCATGAATACTTTGACTTAGTCACCATTTTTGTCTTCATTCCTAACCTAACCATTCACTTAACTTGGGTTTAGTCTCTACACATAACCATGGTCATGTTATGATAAAGATTGGATTATTCTTTTCATTTTAATTAATCTTATCATATCATTTCTTCTTCTTCTTCCTTCAACTCAAGAAGAAAACCTAAGGTCCATCAATGGTGATTGATGATTAAGAGTGAGAAATCCAATTCTAAAGTCTACCCACTTCCTATTTCTTCATCCTCTACCTCTTGCCAAGTAGTAGAGTGTGTTTCCTTCACAAGTTTCTTGACTTGGTGAAGTGAGAGCTTGATCTTGCGATGCTTCGACGTAGATCATCTTCGGCATGGACATCGACGACTTAGCTCGCTTATTCTCCGATGAAGTCGACGCTAGAGCCCGGATTCTTTTTGGACAGCGGAGAGGACTTCGTTGCGGAGCTATGGAGGTGGAGAACCGGATCTACAAAGGTTGTATTTCCGTATCTCTTAGTTAAATGTTAACTAGTTATCTTTTTCGCCTAGTTTTCTAGCAAACGATCCGTAGTCGGGTTTCTCGGCACCGTTAAAATTTTTATTTGGCATGATCGATGCCTTGTGAGACCTCACTAGGGTGCCTAGGAACCCTGCAGTGGTATCAGAGCCTAGCTAGAGCCTTAGGCGAAGTCCAGACGGATTTTGAAACCCGAACGAACCCGAAAACCCAAACCCAACATGCTCCCTGTCCTTTTTTGAAAACAGTGAGTTTTTCTGTATTAAAAATATGTAGAAATATCAGCAGGAAAATATAAGAGTAACTGTGCAATTCGTAACCCTAATTCCATTAAAGCGCCGCGCTTCCGCGGCACGAGCTTGGCTCGTGCGGCGGAACCGCGGCCTGTTTGTCGTTTTGTGGGGTGATGTTTGCACAGTAACTTCTATTTAACAGTGCTGGAGTTTCTGGGTATTTTTAAAATTTATTCAAGAGTTGAATTTTCTGGAGTTGTTTTGGGGATTCGGTGTTTCGATCGGGGTATCAAATTTTGTCTGTGTGGCTTTCCGGATAATTTTTAGAATATGTTAAAAAGTTCGACCGGATATAAATACCCAATTTTTCCCCTGTCGGGAAATTTCCAAGTGTTGGATTTTTCCGTAGTTTAACGATGTTCTAAGTAGTGCAAGTAACGCGATGGACCCTCTAGAAGACAACAAACCTTAACTCGATTATGTGACCGTCTTGAACTGCCCTTTGAACCTACGGTTTTGGGGCAGTACGGCGTGCCACATGTGAGGCGTTGGCTTGACCCTTCTACGGCTGGACCGTCGGTACTGAGGCACGAACTGAATGTTGTTAGACTTATTTCATGTGTTGATCTGTATCGGGAAAACTTGGGTGTTCGAATGTTCAATCGGAAAGTTTAACATTTTCTAATTATCTGGAATGGGATACAATAATTGGAATTCACAAGATGTTATGAGATAACGGAATGAATATTATAAACGTAGCAGTTTAGTCTCCCTTGATCGGTTGCCACGGAATTTTGATGTGATCAAAAGTCCGTCGTAATCACGTAGCGTACGCGGATACTCGCCGGGTAAACTTAATAGACAGCCTCACTCCATAGCCCCGACCGAGTGACTGTAAGAGAACCCCGTCGCCGAAAGCATCCGTTCGGGTGCTCGCGACAGCGGTGTTCCGCCTTGGTGCACTTCGTCGACGGTATCGGGGGTGCGGCCGCCTACTAAAGTTTGCGACGAATATTCGATCAGGATGTCGGGAATCTTGTTGAATTGCCCGACTTGATATTGAAAAGTGTTTTCGATTTTGAGACTAAAATGCGGGGTTTATAATTGTTAGGCATGCGATGTCTAAGTAATTCATTTGGTCAGGCATGCGATGTCTGAGGTGGTTGCGGATTCCAACTGTTGTAGTTTACACTTTCTTTTCTGTGACCGTAAGTGTGATATGTGATATCGCCGGTTTCGTTGCTATATGTCAACGACAATTGGGATGGACATATTTACTTACGTTGATGACATGTGATGTTATGTGTTGCTGGATATGTTATATTGGATCGTCGTGTTTGGATAGCCGGGGGTTTTTATGTGAGATGAGTGTTTTTCATTTTCATTCATGTAAAAACTTGTATGTATTATTCTTTTATTGGGGCGCTTCCAGGTTGCGGAAGTTGTCACCGTTTGTATATTATTTACTTTTCCGCACTAGGATAGACCCAAGGAGGAGGGAACAAGTAACCGGGTTCTGGAGTCCAGTGGGAGACCAACTCGAGGAGTCGAGTCCGGGTCTCCTAACTCCAGAATTGGTAGGGTTGCTTGCCGCTCTCGTAGGGGTCTAGGGGTGTGGGTTTGGCTATTCATCACGACCGTGGAATCCGTGTTTTATACTGGCTCGTATTGAAAACACGGACGTCCTAGTATATCCAATATTTTATATGTTTCTTCTGCTGCGATATCTGTGATGTGATCATGTGATATTCTGTGATAGATACAGTATATAGTATATATGATATATTATATAGACGTTACTTATGTTTTACACCCGCGCTAGCCCTGCCCTGCTCTGCCGTTAGTTACCTAACCTAACGGTGCACGAGGGGACATCGAGGTGAATGCGGATGGCATAAGTGTACGTCGTATTTATCTGTGATGTTTAGGTACTTTAATGATGGGACTTCATTAATGTGATTAATGAAATAAAAGAAACCTAAGATGTTGTAGAATCGAATTTCAAAATTAAAACAGGTAGCTACAGTTCTTGCTTTGCACAGCGGTATATGTGATATATCCTGCACCTTATTCGATGAGGAAAGGACCGAGATCCCTTCACCGGGAGTGACTCCTTTAGCAATAACTGGTAGATGCTACACACTCGGTTTGTCTTTTGATTGCTTTTAAGTGTTTTTGCTTTGCACAGTGATATATATGATATATCCCGCACCTCATTCGACGAGGAAAGGACCGACGATCCCTTCACCGGGAGTGACTCCTTTAGCAAAACTAGAAAAGCCTCAAAAGCACTCCATTTCAAAATTCATTCAATCCTACAACGATATCAAGTTCATTACGCAATAGGTTTTCAGAAAAACCTGTCGTAGCCCTCCGTCATTTCAGATAAGTAGTAGTTAGTATTCGTGCTGCGTTTGTTGGCCTTTGTCAAGGCGCAGTGTGCGGTAGCTAACTGGTGCTTATCTGCTTATGCATATGATGCAGATTGGGTTAGGGTAGTCGTGCGACCTTGTTGGCCTTTGTCAAGGGCCTTGCGGGTGGGTTTAATTCAATCAGGAAATGACGGGTTGAACTTGACTAGCATCCTATGGTTTGTTGGCCTTTGTCAAGGTCATAGAAGGTTAGGGGCAAAATATTATCGGGAATTTCAAGTGTTGAAATTTGCAATGAGATTGCATACCTTCTATGAGATAGTTGGATCCCGATACCCGCTGCGAGTAAGTGTTACTCCTGGGAGAGTTTTATACATTACAATTAGCCGATCAAGTAGGTGTCTAGAAAGGTGTCAACGGGGTTACGCCTCTGGGAAAACGAGGTTTACATTAATTAGGTTCGTGCGAAAGCACGTGGGACCTCCCTCAAAGTACCGACACTGGCCTGGCTGAAAGATTGGCGAACTTGTAGTGTGTAATTAATCCCGGCTAGTCTTTCCTTTTAGGGTTTGAAGGAAGATTTGATAAAAAGCAGTGGGAGCCATCCTGATTAGATAAAATAATAACCAATCTATTCTTGACAGAGCGCACGCTGAGTGTTTTCTTCTCTCTCTCTCCAGGTAGCGACCATATCACGCCTTAATCAAGATAATAATACGGAATATTGACCGAACCCGCTTGTTATACTGAGCTGGGGAACGTTGGTCCCGCTCCAACTTATAATTGTTATAAGACAGAGCAGGAAATTGGGGAATACCAGAATTCCCGTGCCGCCCAAACGAAGAAAGTGCATATGATGCATCTCCTTCGGGTGTGTTCGTTACATAGAACTGTTTCTCAGTATCCTCTGCGTCCTGGGTATTTGATACCGGATCAGGATCCCAGATATGTAATATGTTACATAGGGCTACAGAAAGGTAGAGAACTGAGAACGGGTGATCAGTTTCATGAGGCAGAAAACGGGGCAAGAGTTGCAGCCAAGTCTGTCGGTCACTGTCACCCTGTATTACCGATACATTGATTCTGAACGAATGTTATTAGATACCGAACCTGATATACAAAATCATATCTGTCTCTTTATTAGTAAAGAAACGATATAATTTTGTATTGTTGGATAATGTTTTGAACATTTCCTATATCAAAAGTTGATCGGTTCAGGCACGTTATCTAAAAGCATTGACGTTCTAAATCAAACTACAGTTCTTAGTATACTGAACACACACAAGAGGAAGAGTTCAGAAATGAACGAATCCTTCTTGAGGCATTGTAGACTAGGTCATATCAATGTGACCCGACTAGCTGAAGTTACATGTAGATGCATATTTAAATCTGTTTGAATTTACATCTTATGAAACTTGCCAGTCATGTCACAAAGATATAATGACACCAGCTCTGTTTATTGGAAACAGAGAAAGAGTTAGTAAACTCTTGGGATGATACATGTTGATGTATGTAGGTCCCCTGTCTACACATGCCAGGACTGGTTCTTTATACTTCATTATATTCTCTGATAATCTCTCAAGATTCAGTCATATGTTCCTGTTGAAACACAAGTCCGAACCTTTTGAGATATTCACAGAATATAAGTTAGAAGTAGAGAACCAGAATACGGGTAAAAGTATTATGTCCTTTGATGAGATCAGGGAGGAGAATACTTGAGCACGGAAATACTGGACTATTCTAAAGGAGAATGAGATTCTCTCTCAGCATTACTCCTCCGTATACACCATAGCACGATGGTATATCGGGGCGGAGCAGATACACCCTATTTGATATGGTGTGCTCTATGATGAGTAATACTGAGTTACCTTTTTCCTTTTTGGGAGTTATGCACTTACGAAGTTGCATACCTATTGAATAGGGTTCCAATCAAATCAGTTGCCTACCACTTCATATGTGATATGGAAAGGGAAGAGCCCATATCTTAAGTTGGTTAAGATTTGGGGTTGTCTGGCCTAGGTCTAAAGGCAAAATCCGGACAAGCTCGAGGCAAGGTCTGTAATGTAGAACTGGAAAGGTTCCAGCTATACAAACTACAGCTGATGATTTGAAAGAACCAAAGGATTCGATAGTTACCAACGAACCTCAGCCTCTCCGCCGATCTAGTAGGGTTCCTCACCCACCTGAGAGATACTTCTGTTTCTCTATGACAGTGGGAGCGAGGATTGCATCATGAGATGATGACCCAACTAAGTTCGAGCTGGCCATCGAGAGTAAGACTCTGTAAGAATGGCTGGATGTTTAGTGATCTGAGATGGAATCCATGTACACCAACAAAGTATGGACTTTGGTTGCTATATATGAAGGGTTAAATCCCCATCAGGAGCAAGTATATCTTGAGAAGATTACTTGGTGTAGATGGAAAAGTTGAGACTTTCAAAGCTAGACTTGTTAAAGGTTTGCATCATTGACCAGGTGTGGATTATGTTGAAACCTTTTCTAAGGATTTATGCTTAAGTCCATCCAGATCCTACTTGCCACGGCTACATACCATGACTACGATATCTGGTGGTTGGGTGTCTTGACTGCTTTTCTAAATGATATTTTAGAAGAGTGCGTCTATAAGTACACAGCCAGAGGGCTTCGTAGACAGTGGGAGCAGCGGAAACGTGTGCAAGATGCTTTATAGGATAAAGCAGGCATCGCGGAGTTGGAACATCTGTTTTGATGGATTAGTCAAAGAGTTTGACATCATCAAAATGGTAGATGAACCTTGTATAAACAAAAGGGTAGTAGGAAGTATGGTGACGATCCTCGTAAAGTACGTGGATGACATACTCTTGATAGGGAAGGAGTTTCCTATGCTATGCTCGATCAATCTCCGCTTATCACAATAATTCTCCATATAGGATCAAAGTGATACCTCCTAAATCCTGGGTTTTTAGATCTATGAGATAGATCTAATTGGATGTTAGGACTCTCACTAGTTGTAGTGAGACGGTATCAACCGATCCTGGGGAGAATCACTGGAAGGGTTCCAGGGTGATAAAGACGACTGAATGTCAGTCACAGGCATTGTCTTTACCCTCAGTGGAGGGACGGTATGTTGGAAGAGTTCCAAGCTAGATACCGTGACATACTAGACGATAAAGGCAGGATACATCGCTACTTATGATGCTACCAAAGAGGCTGTTTGGGTGTATATTGGTTCATGAGATGAACTATGTTCCTACCATTGTGTGACAATGGAGTTGTGGCTTATGCCAAGGAACGCCGGTCCCATCAGTGATCCAGACATATTCTAAGGCAGTATCACTTGATCATGGAGATGGTTGATCTCCAGGGTGATCGAAGTATAGGAGAGTAGACTCAGAGGACAACACAGCGGATCCACTCACAAAGGCCTGTTTCCAGAGAGAGACTTTTATGGGATGGTTGAGTATGAGATACTGCAACCACTGCTATCAGATGGCCCTAGTGCAAGTGGGAGATTGTTAGTTATATGTATGCCCTAGAGGCCATTACTGTACATAGGATGTATATTGTAGTGGATGCTGGGACATATATAGGGAGGACTTTCTTGCTCGACATGATAGTATGCTATCTGGTTGAACTTTACCTTAACGTGTATACTGATTGTCTCTCTGTTACATGTTGGTAAAGCCCTTAGGATGTGTGCTTGACTACCTGGACTATGATGCGGATCATACTAGTGGGGACATGGTAGTCCATAAGTACATCCTTCACAGTCCCTAGTCGTGGGTATATCGAGACGGGGCATCGATATACCAGAGTAGACTAGCGTATACCTTCTCGACCCATACAGATGGGCGATGGATGATCCCATATCCATCGGTGTTTGACATCAGAGATGATATACGGGTGCTCAGTAGAGACTGGGTACACTGGACGGACTCGCCGAGAACTCCCAGATGGTATTATACCTCACGTCAGATGGCAGTTCTCTGGTGACACTGGTACAGAGTAGTCTGTTGACCCGAGATCGTCATAGAGTCTTGTGTGGTTCCCACTGTGCTTTGATTTCCATCTTACCACGTCCAAGAGGGCGTGCAAAACGGTGGTTTTTGGGTACAGTCCCGAGTCACATGGAGGCAATGAGCGATAGGAGGGGATTCGCCTCTCCCGGTATAGGGGGTTGATGTTGCGCTGTGTTCGATTGGCTATAACAGGAAATCCCTGGCCAGGGTTGCTGAGATTTACTGGTAAGTGTTACCAGTAGTTTCTCGAATTGTTATAGACCTCATATCGACACGACTTATCGAGCTATTGGGGTCTGACGTTTACCACCCCTAGGCGAGATATGCGACATATCAGACGATCAGACCGGACTGTACGGTAGTGTTACTGGTCGGATTCACTGGAGTGTGAGCGGGCTTTCTCGTCGATCTTCAGATCGCTCAATACCCGGGTGGCCGTTACGTTTAGCAGACCGCTTGCGGCTTGTGGGTGCTTGATATGATCATCACCTGCTGCCGGCGTATTGACGAGTCTTTAGAGTCCTACACAGAGGTTTCCTGGTTCAAGCGAAACGAAATAGGAGCGCATATGAGATATATGCGGGACCGAGAATAATGCGTGTATGTGATACCGTATTCTATTCTCGCGATGAATGTATCGAATGGTTGTATGCGATATAACCTAGTTATCGAATCGACGATTGATTCGATAAGCCGATGCATTGCATACTAGTCGGTTATATACGATATGACCGGATCGTTAAATCAAGTGTTGATTTAATGATTTGATGCATAATTATATATTTGATATATTACTTTGCATTAGCTAGTATAGGTTCACTTTATATGGATTTTCTCACTCGATGTGCAAGTTGTATATGTGATATACTTTTGTGCATATACATTGTATCATGTTTGATGATACATGTTGACTTGTGCTTGTGTAAAGATTAAACCATGGTTATATGAATGGTTAGGGTTTTATATACTTGTTCATTTATTTATATTCATTATTCATTTAAGGAAAAGAAAAGAAAAATGGTGGCATTCTTTTGTTCATTCATGAAGCTTCATGAATACTTTGACTTAGTCACCATTTTTGTCTTCATTCCTAACCTAACCATTCACTTAACTTGGGTTTAGTCTCTACACATAACCATGGTCATGTTATGATAAAGATTGGATTATTCTTTTCTTTTTAATTAATCTTATCATATCATTTCTTCTTCTTCTTCCTTCAACTCAAGAAGAAAACCTAAGGTCCATCAATGGTGATTGATGATTAAGAGTGAGAAATCCAATTCTAAAGTCTACCCACTTCCTATTTCTTCATCCTCTACCTCTTGCCAAGTAGTAGAGTGTGTTTCCTTCACAAGTTTCTTGACTTGGTGAAGTGAGAGCTTGATCTTGCGATGCTTCGACGTAGATCATCTTCGGCATGGACATCGACGACCTAGCTCGCTTATTCTCCGATGAAGTCGACGCCAGAGCCCGGATTCTTTTTGGACAGCGGAGAGGACTTCGTTGCGGAGCTATGGAGGTGGAGAACCGGATCTACAAAGGTTGTATTTCCGTATCTCTTAGTTAAATGTTAACTAGTTATCTTTTTCGCCTAGTTTTCTAGCAAACGATCCGTAGTCGGGTTTCTCGGCACCGTTAAAATTTTTATTTGGCATGATCGATGCCTTGTGAGACCTCACTAGGGTGCCTAGGAACCCGGCAGTTATTGGGGTCGACCATACCATCCCTAGACTCGATATGTAGCATATCTGACGAAGAGACCGGACTGTACGGTAAGTGTTTCCAGTTGGCTCGATGGGAGTTTTGACAGGTTCGCTTGTTTTTCTTCTGATCGCTCAATACCTGGGAGCCATTACGTACAGCTAATGCCGCCGACGGTTTGTGGGTATGTGATATGATCACTACCTACTGTTAGCGTATTGACGAATCTTAGAGTCCCACAAAGGGGTTTCCTGGCTTAGGCGAAACAATGTGGGGTGCATATGGGGATATGTATGGGAGCTTGATTAAATATGAGTATATGATACTGCATTTTAATCTAGCGTTTACTATTGGTCTGGTCGTATGTGATATGACCGGATTATTAAATCAAGTGTTGATTTAATATTAATGACCATTAGCTCATTTATCAAAACCTATTTTTTTTTTTATGTTGTATGCATGAGTGTCTGTATGTATATATTGATATGAATGCACACATGCATGCATACATGTGTCATGGTTGATGATACATTGGAGATGACAATGGAAGACTCACATGGAGAAATATTTATATATTTTGATTATTGAGAAGAAAAAAAATGGGAATAAAATCATGGTTGAGTTTCTACACTCTTCCTTTGTTAACCAAAGTCAAAACCATGGTTTTATTGCCCATGGTTTTAGTTAACTCAATATCAAAATAACTAGATATTTTGTAACCATGGTTGATGGTGAGATAACTCTCTCTCTCTCTCTCTCTCTTGATTGTGATCACTCATTCTCATAATTAACACAAGAGTTAAGCTTAGCCATCTCCTTCTTCCTTTTCCTCCTTCAAGCTCTCTAGGTTTTAGAAAGTGAGTGAAGAAAAGAAAAGGTTTTTAAGTGAGAACACAACCCACATCACCAATTTATGTTAGTCTAGCCTACTAGTGTAGATTGTTTGCTTCACTTCCATCTTGATTAAGTGAAGCTAGGAGCTTGTGCAAAGGGACTCCGTGGTGGATCGTCATAGACTTCGAAGGACTCAAGCAAACTGGTTCAAACTCCAAGTTGATCCAAAGAGCCAAGAGGGAGGTCTACAATGGTTATAATACTCCCCTCTTAGTGTTAGAAACTTGATAGTATATGATACTTGTTTTTGTTACCCTAAATTTCTAGTTCGATTCATGGTTGGTTTTGCTTAGCACCCCTAAAATTTTATTGTAGCATGTTGATGCAAGACAAACCCTAGACATGGTGCTAGGCAAATCCCTACAAACTCTACATCATGGGTACTAGATACCGGTTCCGGTTCTCATATCTGTAATTCTTTGCAGGCTCTGAGAAACCGTAGAGTACTGAAGGCAGGTGATATGACCCTCAGGGTTGGCAACGGAGTAAATGTTGATGCTGTTGCAGCAGGCGATTATAACCTGGGGTTGACAAGTGGGCACATTTTGGTGTTGTATAGCTGTTTTTGTGTACTCAGTATGCTATGTAATATTATATTAGTGTCTTTATTATCTAATGAAGGATATAATTTTGCACTTGAAAGAAATGTCATGAACATTCACTTAATTCAAGAACTAATTGGGTCTGGCACACTGGAAAACGGCATATGCGTACTCAATCAATATCAAGTTTTTAATATCCAAAACACACTCAAAAGAAAGGATCCATATTCAAAACTAGCCTTCTTATGACATTGTAGACTTGGTCATATTAATGAAACAAGGTTGACTAAGTTGTATAAAGATGGATACTTAGATCCGTTTGAATATGTATCTTATGCAACCTGTCAATCATGTATCAAAGGAAAGATGACTAAATCTACGTCCACTAGACACGGAGAAAGAGCTACTGAGCTCTCGGAACTCATACACAGAGATGTATGTGGTTCAATGTCTACACATGCACGAAGCGGTTACTCCTACTTCATCACTTTTACTGATGATTTCTCAAGGTATGGACATGTGTTCTTAATGAAGCATAAATCCGAGGCCTTTGAGAAATTCAAGGAGTATAAAAATGAAGTGGAGAAACAAACTGGTAAAGGTATCAAGATATTTCGATTTGATCGAGGTGGAGAATACTTAAGTATCTATTTCCTTGAATGCTTAAAAGAGAATGGAATTCTCTCTCAGCTTACTCCTCTATATACACCTCAGCATAACGGTGTATCAGAAAGAAGGAATCGCACGCTACTGGATATGGTGCGTTCCATGATGAGTAATTCTGAGTTACCACTTTCCTTCTGGGGTTTTGCGCTAGAATCACCTGCATACCTATTGAATAGGGTTCTAACTAAGTCTGTGCCTACCACTCCATATGAAATGTGGAGTGGGAAGAGACCATGTCTTAAGTATCTAAAGATATGGGGGTGTCCAGCTTTTTTCAAAAAGCAAAATCCGGACAAGCTCGAGGCACGATCAGTTTTGTGCAAGTTTGTGGGATACCGCAAGAATTCATGGGGAAATATTTTCTACCACACTGAAGAACAAAAGGTGTTTGTCGCTCGCCACATAGTCTTTTTAGAGAGCGAATTTCTTGCAAAAGAAATTAATGGGAGTGCGGTAGAACTGGAAGAAATTCCAGAACCCTAAATCTAGTAGATGGAGATACTATGGGTAGAACCTCAAGTTTTAATAGAGCCTAACGAACCAACGCCACTCCATAAATCTAGTAGGCTTTCTCGTCTGCCTGAGAGATACTATGGGTTTCTCTTAGATGGGGATCGAGAGAATTGCATTATCAATGATGATGAGCCTACAAATTTTCAGCAGGCTATCACGAGTAAAGACTCGGTGAAGTGGCTAGATGCTATGAGATCCGAAATGGAATCCATGTACACCAATAATGTATGGACTTTTGAAGTTGCTCCTTCTGGGGTTAAACCAATTGGATGCAAATGGATCTTCAAAAAGAAGATTTGTGTAGATGGACAAGTGGAAACCTACAAAGCTAGACTTATTGCAAAGGGTTTCGTCAAAGATCAGGATTGGACTATGATGAACCTTTTCTCCAGTGGCTATGCTTAAATCCATTCGGATCCTGCTTGCCATAATTGCCTTCCATGACTATGACATCTGGCAGATGGACGTGAAAACAGCTTTTCTAAATGGAAGTTTAGAAGAAAGTGTTTACATGTATCAGCCAGAAGGTTTCTTAGACAGTTGGAGCAATGGAAAGGTATGCAAGTTGCTTAAATCTATTTATGGATTAAAGCAACTATCGCGGAGTTGGAACATCTTCTTTGATGAGACAGTCAAAAAATTTGACTTTATCAAAAATGTAGATAAACCATGCATTTATAGGAAGATTGTAGGAGGAGCAGTAGTCTTCCTCGTACTATACGTTGACGACATACTCCTGATAGGGAATGGTATCTCTATGCTACAATCAGTCAAGCTCTTCTTGTCACAGAAGTTCTCCATAAAAGACTTGGGTGATACCTCCTATATTCTGAGAATTAAGATCTATCGTGATAGGTCTAAAAGAATGTTGGGGCATTCACAGTCCAGGTATATTGACACCATATTGAAGAGATTTAGTATGGAAGATTCCAAGCGTGGTAATTTACCCGCTTGTCACGGGATCACCCTCTTCAAAGAGTTGTTTCGAAAGACTGATGAAAAGAGGGCTCGCATGAGCATTATACCCTCGCTTTGGTAGTAGGATCTATAATCTATGCGATGTTATGTACCAGACTAGATATAGCTTACGCACTTAGTATGGTAAGTAGGTATTAGTCAAACCCAGGTGAGAAGCGTTGGATAGCGGTAAAGAATATTTTCAAGTACCTGAGAAGGACTAAGGAGATGTTCTTGGTATACGGTAATGGGGACCTCCAGATCGAGGCTTTTACCGATTCCAGCTTCCAGAGTGACAAGGATGACTCTAAATCCATCTTGAGTTATGTGTTTACCCTCAATGGAAGGATGGTATATTGGAAGAGTTCCAAACAAGACACCGTCGCAGACTCAACGATGGAAGCTGAGTATATAGCTGCTAACGATGCCGCAAAAGAGGCGGTCTGGATGAGAAAGTTCATCTATGAACTTCAGGTGGTTCCGTCCAATGCTAATCCAATACCCTTGTATTGTGATAACAATGGGGCAATAGCTTTAGCGAAGGAACCAAGGTCCCATCAGAAATCCAGACATACCTTGAGGCGGTATGACCTGATCAGGGAGATCGAGGTGTGGAGAGTGGACACAAAAGACAATACGGCAGATCCATTCACTGAGGCCATCTCTCAAGTCCAGTTCGAGAGACTGATCAAGATGTTGGGCATATGGTACGCCAGCAACTAGATCTAGTGCTGAGAGTGGGTATTTATTGCGCCAATTACAGGCCTTAGTGCAAGTGGAAGATTGTTGGATATGTATGCTGTTGGGTTTTTCTGCACGGCAGCAAGGTTTCGGGAGGCATTGTCCATGCCAATTTCAAATTTTTGCCGTACTAAAGAACCCTAATCTAGAATCTTAACTAGAGATTTAGACGAATCAAGCATGCAAACAACTTTACATACTAAGTGAATGAGGAATATAACCTTTGTAGACCGGTCCTTCACTTCTAAAGCTCCGTGTAGTAGTCCCTTCGCTCCAAGTAGTGAACACCCGAACTCTAGTAAGGGTTCACATGAAGAAATGAACAAACTTGCTCGAAGTCTTCAAGGCCGAAGATGATCCACGTCGAGGAGACTCAAGCTCATGCTACCTCTTCACTAATGGTAGATTAGTGAGGCAAACACCCTAAACTAAATGGCTAATATAATAGAGGATGATGAAGTAGGAATTGGGCTGACTTTAGATTAATTTTTTTCACAATATTTCATCACCATTTGAAAAGCTAGAAAGCTTTTTCATGAGGAAGAAGAAGATGAAGTGGAGATGAGGATGAAAACTAATGAGGTGAGAATAGCAATCATGGGTGAGTTAGTGTCATACACTAACTCATGTAGAGAATAAAGCATGGCTAACAATAATGGTTAGGTTAATAAATATCTACCAGTAAAACAAAACTGGTGGACTAAGTCAAAAATGCTTCAAGCTTCTCCAAGCTTCCAAGCATGACAATTTCCAACTAATATTGAATTACTTTACATAAATAAAACATCACATTATTATAAGCATGGTGTGAATCTCATACACCCATGTAGCATGTGGCATCTAGCATGACACAAAATAATGTACATTAATATATATCACATATATACTAAGTGTACACAAGTGAGAAAAAGAAATGTTTAAGTGAGCTAATATTAGTTAATATAATTCAATATATCAAATATATATAATTATACATTAAATTATTAAATCAACACTTGATTTAATAATCTGGCTATATCACATACAACCGGCTAATATCAAATGTAACAATCTATCGAATCAACACTTGATCCGATAACCCGGCTATATTACATATAACCGCCCGATATCACATATCGCGAGAATAGAATGCGGTATCACATACGCGCATTAATCTCGGTCCCGCACATATCATGCTCCTACTTCATTTCGCATGAACCAGGAAACCTCTGTGTAGGACTCTAAAGACTCATCAATACGCCGGGAGTAGGTGATGATCATATCAAACACGCACAAACCGTAAGCGGTCTGCTAAACGTATTGGCCACCCGGGTATTGAGCGATCAGAAGATAAACAAGCAAGCCTGCTCATACTCCTGCGAATCCAATCAAGTAACACTACCGTACAGTCTGGTCTCTTCGTCTGATATGTTGCATATCGCAGCCTGGGGGTGGTAAAACGTCAGACCCCAATAGCATGATAAGTCATGCCGATGCAAGGTCCATAACGGTTCGAGAAACTACTGATAGCACTTACCAATAAATCTCAGCAACCCTGGCCAGGGATTTCCTGTTATGGCCAATCGAGCATATCGCAACATCAACCCCCAATACCGGGAGAGACGAATCCCTCCTATCGCTTATTGCCTCCATGTGACTCGAGACTGTACCAAAAAACAACCGGTTTGCACGACTCAGTAGAGCCATGGTAGGGTAGAAATCAAAGCACAGTGGGAGACACACAAGAATCTATGACGATCTCGGGTCGACAGACTAACCTGTACCAGTGTCACTGGAGAACTGCTATCTGATGATAGGTATAATACCATCTAGGAGTTCTCGGCGAGTCCGTTCAGTGTATCCAGTCTACACTGAGCACCCGTATACCATCTTTGATGTCAAATACTAATGGATATAGGATCATCCATTGCCCATCATATGGGTCAAGAAGCGTATACGCTAGTCTACTCTGTCTTGATACTCCCACGACTAGGAACAATTAAAGGATGTACTTGCCGACTACCTCTGTCCCACTAGTATGATTCGCATCATAATCCTGGTAGTCAAGTACTCATCCTCAGGGCTTTATCAACATGTAATAGAGAGACAATAAGTGTACATGTTAAGATAAAATGCAACCAGATAGCATACTATCGTGTCGAGCAAGAAAGTCCTCCCTATATATGTCAAAGCATCCACTACAATATCCATCACATGTACAGCAATAGCCTCCAGGGCATACATATAACTAACATATGCCATACAGGCCTTCATTGTATACTAGGGATATGTATGTACAGGACAATCTTGCTCGATATGATAGTACGCTATTTGGTTTGTCTTTATCTTAACATGTGATGTGTTTTACTTTGTATTTCATATCTTGTATACATGTTGATAAAGCCCATAGGATATTTGCCTGACTACGAGCGTTGTGATGGCAATAATTCTTATGGGAGTTGGGTAGTCGATAGGCACATCCTTAAAGTGTCCATAGTCGTAGGAGTATCGAGACTGGATATCGATACTCCATAGTAGACTAGTGTATATATATCTAGACCCTGACGAGGGGCAATGGATTGGTCCTACAACCATTGGTGAGATGCACCTGAGATTGTATACAGATGCTCACTAGGTGTGAGTTCACCGGACAGGACTCGCCGAGGACCTGCTAGATGGTATTATACCTAGCGTCAGATAGCAGTTCTCTGGTGACATATGTGCAGATAGTCTATCGACTTGAGGTCGTCATTTTTCTCGTGTGAGTTCCTACTGTGCTTTAATTACTACCCTACCACGGCTTTACTGAGTCGTGCAAACATGTTTTAGTTGGGTACAGTCCCAAGCCACATGGAGGCAGTGAGCGACTATTAGGGATTCGTCACTCCCGGTATAGGGAGTCGATGACGTGCTGTGATCGGTTAGTCAACACCATAAGTCTCTGGCAAGGGCGGATTGTGAATTACTGGTAGTTAGACCAGTAGATTGTCGGATGGTCTTGAGCTACACCGACACAACTTTTCTGGTTATTAGGGGTCTGACGTTTTCTAACTCCCTAGACCTTACATGCGATACTCTCAGACGAACAGACCGGACTGCATAGAGATTGTCACAGACAGGCTCAGTAAGAGTTCGGATGAGTTTGCTCGTCGGTTCGACATGTGCCTGGGTTGCCATTACGTACAGCTAGTGCCGCTGTCGGACTTATGGTTAAACCTACTGCCAGCGTACTGTTAAGTCTTTAGAGTCCCACACAGATGGTTTCCCTGCTTCAGGCGGAACGATGTAGAAGCCGTTTGGTTTTACGGCAGGGTTCGATCATATACGTGTACTTATGCACGGATCATGATTCAAACGGATAATACTGGTGGGCTTTGGTTTAATCCAGATCCTAGTATTTGATTATCAGATTATTTTCCCTCTTTTTATTCGTATTTTTCAGAATACAGATACGGGTTTGTATATACGGTGAGGGGTATTCTTCTAATTTTTGCAAGAGTGCTTCTAGAAGAAGACATCTCATTTGTTATTTTACCATTTTTGTTAAATGGTTAATGAGGTGGAGATATGAGGTGTTATATTGCAATAAATGAAGCATGGCTACTTGGTGACTCACTTAGTGACTAATGGGATGACTATTGAAGCATGGTTGATTTTAGATATTTTGTTGAATTATTGTTTTTCTTCATAGTTATCCAAGTGAGCCATATTCATTTCATTCTATCTTAACACTCTCTCTCCTCCAAGCTCTCTTCTTCTTCCTCAAACCTTAATTTGTCTCATGAGTTGAGAAACCTAGGCTTCTTGAGACTAATCAATCCCTAATCACTCTCTACTTCTTTTAGGTTACTTAGACTAGCATACTAGGTACCCTAGTTACCTCGATTTAAAGGTAGGAGCTCAAAGTATACACTCTCGGGTGGATCATCTTTGACGCAAGGAGCCTAAGGATCAAGCGCGATCCGTATACTCTTCCAAGAGCTCAAGAAGAGGAGGAGGACAGCAAGAAAGAAGGACTTGGTTCACGGAGGTATAAACTTCTTTCATAGAAGTTAGAAACTGCAGTTTATTATGTTAGTTAAGGTTTCCGTATTGATCCTGGAGTTCAAGTCGTTGTTGCGAAGTTTGAAAATCGTTTTTTGAAAATTCTACCTCCCCACGAATTTGCGTGGTGCACGACATCGACTTACATGAATGCTGCTGGGGCATTGGTGAGCCCGAATGACATCACCAAGAACTCGTAATACCTGTAGTGCGTCTGAAAAGAATTCATCGGAATGTCATCATTCCGGACCCGCAACTGATGATAACTTTACCGCAAATCAATCTTCGAAAAATATCCCGCACCTGGAGATGATCGAACAAATCATTAATGCGAGGTAGATGATACCTATTACACACCGTAACTTGGTTCAGCTGATGATAATCAATGTACAATCTCATACCTCCGTCCTTTTTCTTAACGAATAGGGCATAGCTCCCCAAGGTGACATACTCAATCGAATAAGTCCCTTGTCAAGCAAATCTTGCAATTGATCCTTGAGCTCTTTAAGCTCTGTCGGGGCCATCTGATATGGCGGTATAAAAATAGGCCCCATGTCAAGCCTCTGCCACCGCCACCACGGTCTAGAAAGAATCCACCGCGGCCTCTGCCTGCCATACCTCTAACAATCTGCCCGGAAACTGATACACACCAGTGCGGACCCGCTTCGGTCCCGAAACAGTCGTAATCTCGGTAATACTCTTCTCCACTAGCATGGATGCGTCCATTGTTGCTGCATAGGTGTTAAAATACTGGGCGCCAATAGAAAGGAACAACTGTGATTCAAGACCTCGCACAAATCTCTTGATGCGCTTCTCTTCGGTGTCTACCAAATAAGAAGCATATCTGGATAGCTGGGTGAACTGGATATCGTACTCTGCCACAGTCATACTAGGAGTCTTGCGCAAAGACTCAAAACTGTGAGCTCGAGCATCCCTGACGCTCTGCGGAAGGAAACGAGCAAGTAAGACCGTTGAAAACTCATCCCATATCATAGGAGGAAGACCAGCAGATCGGCCTTGTTAGTTGTATGTATGCCCTAGAGGCCATTGTTGTACATAATTGTATATTATAATGGATGCTTGGACATATATAGAGAGGACTTTCTTGCTCGACATGATAGTATGCTATCTGGTTGTTCTTTATCTTAACATGTAGACTAGTATTGTGATGCTGTCTTGCTCTCATATGTTAGTAAAGCCCTTAGGATGTATACTTGACTACCAGGATTATGATGCAGAATATACTAGTGGGGCCAGGGTAGTTCACAAGTTCATCGTTTAATTGTTCCTAGTCGAGGGTGTATCGAGACGGGGCATCGATATTTCAGAGTAGACTAGCGTATACGCTTCTTGACCCATTTGATAGGCGATGGATGATCCTATATCCAGTGGTGTTTGACATCAAAGATGGTATACGGGTGCTCAGTGGAGACTGGGTGAACTGAACAGGATTCGCCGAGAACTCCTAGATGGTATTATACCTAACGTCAGATAGCAGTTCTTTGGTGACACTAGTGCAGGTTAGTCTGTAGACCCGAGATCGTTATAGAGTCTTGTGTGATTTCCACCGTGCTTTGATTTCCACTTTACCACGTTCAAGAGAGCATGCAAAATGGTGGTTTTTGGATACAGTCCCGAGTCACATGGAGGCAATGAGCGAAAGGAGGGGATTTGTCTCTTCCGGTATTGGGGGTTGATATTACGCTGTGCTCGATTGGCTATAACAGGAAGTCCCTGGCCAGGGCTGATACGGAGATTTACTGGTAAGTGTTATCAGTAGTTTCTCGACCCATTATGAGCCTCATATCGGCATGATTTATCAAATTACTTGGGTTTGACGTTTACCACCACTAGACTAGATATGCGACATATCCGACGAAGAGACCGGACTGTAGGTAGTGTTACTTATTGGATTCACAGGAGTATGGACAAGTTTGCTTGTTGATCTTCTGATCGCTCAATACCCGGGTAGCCGTTATGTCCAACTAGTACCGCTGACAGCTTGTAGGTGACTGATATGATCATCACCTACTACCGGCGTATTGAAAAATCATTAGAGTCCTACAAAGAGATTACCTAGCTCATGCGAAACGAAGTAGGGCACATATGTGATATGTGCAGAACCGAGATTAATACGTGCATGTGATTCCGTATTCCAATCTTGCGATACGGGTTATATGTGATATAACCGGATTGTTGAATCAAGTGTTGATTCAATGATATGTTATATGTATATGTGATATACATATAAAAGATATTAGTCGGTTGTATGCGATACAGCCGGGGTATTAAATCAAGTGTTGATTTAATAATTTAATGTAATTATATATTTGATATATTAATATACATTAACTAATATTAGCTCACGTAAGAAAATGTTTTTCTCATTATACATTTAATATATATATGATATATGTTAATGTATTTATTTTGTGTCATGCTAGATGATACATTGGACATGGGTGTATGAGACTCATACCATATTTAAGATAATGTAGGGTTTTAATTATTAAGAGAAAATCAAAATTAGGTGGGAAATTGTCATGGCTTGTGAAGCTTTGAGAAGCTTATGGAAATCTTGACTTAGTCCACTAATTTTGTTTTACTCTAGATATTTATTAACTTAACCATTATCTTTAGCCATGGTTTAGTCTCTACATGAGTTATATGATATATTTTCTCACCCATGGTTTATTTGAAGAGCATTCTTGAGTTCATTTTCTTGATCTCGTTCTTGCTCTCTAGATTCAAGTGAAAAGGAAAAAAAGAGAGAGAAAAATTATTCTAAAGCGAAAAAAATTCCTATTTCATCAATCTACACTAGACTAGCCATTTAGTATAGATTGTTTGCTTCACCAATTCTCTATTAGCGAAGAGCTAGCTTAAGTTAGAGATTATTCGACGTAGATCATCTTCGGTCTTGAAGATCCTTGAGCAAGCTCGTTCCTTTCAGCTAGTGGAGCCAATGGAGAGTTCGGGATACCACTACTTGGAGAAAAATGGACTACTACAGGGAGCTTTAGAAGTGAAGGACCGGTCTACAAAGGTTTTATTCAAAATTCACTTAGTGTAAAATAGTTTACATGTTAGTTAAACCCTAATTCTCTAGTTAGATCCTTGGTTTTGGTTGCTTAGCACTCTGGGTTTTTTAAAATTGCATGCTTGATGCTCTAGAAAACATGGTAAGGGTGCTAAGGAAGCTTTCAGTGGTATCAGAGCCAAGTTAGAGAATTAGACGATGTTAGTACAATTACGAAACCGAAACAACTCCGAAATCTCAAAACAAAATCCCTAGTTTCTGTCGTTTTTAAAATGTTTCCTGAAAATTATTTCAACAATTGCAGAATATAACATGAGATGTAATATGAACACCAGAGAAAAATGTGCCCAAACCACCGGTTTTGACCCGGCGAAATGTAGGAAAATAACCGGCATCACCGGCCATTTACAGGTGTTTTGGCATCGTTTTTCTTTGGTGTTCCAGTTTCTGGGGTTTGGTGTTTCAGGTATTGTTTGTTTTTGCTAATGATTGCATGTGATGTTATCTTTCTGTAGTGGAAATTCGGAGTGTTTTGTATTCGTAATTTTAATATCGTTTCGAGTTTAAAATTAATATGTGATACAATATTTGGAATCCACAATAATTAGTTTTGTGAAAACTTTGTTTGAATTTTGTAAACCAAGCAATTTAGTCTCATTTGATCGGTTGCCACGGGGTTTTGATGTGAATCAAAACTCTGTCGCAATCATGTAGTGTACGCGGATACTCTCTGGGTAACATTACTAGATGCCACGCCCCATATCCCCGACCAAGTGACTGTAGGAGAACCCTGTTACTAAAAGCATCCCCCTGGGTGCTCGCGGCCGCGGTGTTCCACCTAAGTGTACTTCATCGACAACTTCGGGGGGGGTGCGGCCGTCTGCTAAAGTTTCCGATGAACATTTGATCAGGTTGTCGGGAATCTTGTTGAATTACCCAACTGGTTATTGAAAAGTATTTTCAATATTGAGACTAAAATGCGGGGTTTATAAGGTTAGGCATGAAATTCAGAATATAAGATATTCTCGGTTTATGATGTCTAAGGAATTCATTTGGTTAGGCATGAATCCAAAATATGTGATATTTCAGGTTTACGATGTCTAAGGTGGTTGCGGATTCTAATTGTTGTAGTTTTCACTTTCTTTTCTGCGACCGTAAGTGTAATATGTGGTGTATCGCCGGTTTTATTGCTATATGTAAACGACAATTGGGATATGCATATTTACTTGCGTTGATGATATGTGATGTTATGTGTTGCTGTGATATATTATATTGGATCTTCGTGTTTGAATAGCCGGTTTTTTTTGCATGAGATGAGAGTTTTTCATTTTCATTCATGTAAAAACTTGTATGTAATATTCTTTTATTGGGACACTTCTGGGTTGAGGATGATGTTACCATTGATGTATATTATTTACTTTTCTGCATTAGGATAGACTCAAGGCGGGGAGCACAAGTAACCGGGTTCTAGAGTCCAGTAGGAGACCATCTCGAGGAGTCGAGACCGAGTCTCCTAACTCTAGAATTGGTAGGGTTGCTTCCCGCTCTCGTAGGGGTCTAAGAATGTGGGTTTAGCTATTCATAGCGACCGTGGAACCCGTGTTTTTTACCGGCTTAATTTAAAATACGGACCTTCTAGTATATCCAATATTTCATATGTTGACTTCTGCTGCAATGTTCTGTGATGTGATCACTTTATATGATGAGACGAATGCTTTATATTATATATATGATATATAATAAACGTTGCTTATGTTTTGCATCCATTCTAGTCCTGCCCCCGCTCCGCCTTTAGTTATCTAACCTAACGGTGCATGACGGGACCCCATGGCGAATGCTGATGGCATAAACGTACGTTGTATAAGTATTTTCGTTTCTTTATCTATGATGCTTAGGAAGCATAAATGATGGGACTTCATTAATGAGATTAATGAAAAGAAAGAAACCTAAAGATGTTGTAGAATCAAATTTTCAAAAAGGTAGCTCTAGTTCTTGCTTTGCATAGCGGTATTCCTTGATGAATATCCAGCACCTCATTCGATGAGGAACGAGCCGAGATCCCTTCACCAGGAATGACCGCTTTAGCAAAAGCTAGCAGATGCTATACCCACTCGGTTTATTTTGAAAACACATGATTTTAAAAGTGGAGCTTAAACCACTCGTTTTCAAAATCACTCTATTCTTCAACGATATCAAGTTCATTACGCAAAAGGTTTTCTTAAAAACCTGTCGTAGCCCTCCGTCATTTCAGATAAGTACTATTTAGTATTCATGCTACGTTTGTTGACCATAGCCAAGGCATAGTGTATGGTAGCTAATTAGTTCTTATCTGCAGCATATGATGTAATTGAGTTAGGGTAGTCGTACGGCTTTGTTGACTATAGCCAAGGGTCGTACGGGTGGGTTTAATTTAATCATGAAATGACGGGTTGAACTTGACTAGCGCTTATGATTTGTTGATCATAGCTATGGTCATGAGTTGCTAGGGGCAAAATATTATTGGGAATTTCAAGTGTTGAAATTTGCAATGAGATTGCATACCTTGTATGAGATAGTTGGATCCCAATACCCACTGCAAGTAAGAGTTACTCCTGGGAGGTTTTACACATCACAATTAGCTGATCAAGTAGGTGTTTAGAAAGGTGTTAACAGGGTTATGTCCCTGGGAAAACGATGTTTATTTTAATTAGGTCCGTGCGAAAGCACGGGGAACCCCCTCAAAGTACCGACACTGGCCTGGCCGAAAAATTGGCGAACTTTTAGGGTGTAATTAATTCCGGCTAGTCTTACCTTTTAGGGTTTGAAGGAAGATTTGATAAAAATAGTCGGATCCATCCTGATTAGATAAGATAATAACCAATCTAATCTTGCAAGAGCATACGCTAAGTGTTTTCTTCTCTTTCTCTCTAGGTAGCGATCATGTCAGGCCTTAATCAAGATAATAATATAGATGTATTGACCGGAACCGCTTGTTATACTGAGCTGGGCAATGTTGGTTCCGCTCTATCTTGTAATTGTTATAAGACCGAGCAGGAAATAGGGGAATATCCGGATTGCCACGCCACCCAAACGAGAAATGAGCATGCTTATACTTCTTCTTCGGGTGTGTTAGTTACCGAGAATTGTTTCTCAGTACACTCTACATCCTGGGTATTAGATACCGGATCGGGATCCCACATATGTAATGTGTTATATGGGATAAAAAAAGGTAGAGAACTGGAAATGGGTGATCATTCTGTAAGAGTAGGGAATGGTGCAAATGTTGCAGCCAAAGCAATTGGCGAATATCACCTTGTATTACCAAATGGCAATACATTGATTCTGAACGAATGTTATTACATACCGAACCTGATATGCAATATTATATCAGTTTCTTTATTAAGTAAAGAATGATATAATTTTGTACTGCAGGATAATGTTATGTACATCTTCCTGAATCAAAAGTTGATTGGATCAGGCACGTTAAGTAATGACATATACGTTCTAAATCAAACCACGGTTCTTAACGTACAGAACACACATAAGAGGAAGAGTTCAGAAATGAACGAATCCTTTTTGTGGCATTGTAGACTAGGTCATATCAATGCGACACGACTAGCTAAGTTACATAAGGATGGATATTTGAATCCGTTCGAATTTTCATTTTATGAAACTTTCTAGTAATGTCTCAAAGGCAAGATGACCAAAACTCCGTTTACTGGACACGGAGAAAGAGCTATAGAACTTTTAGGACTGATACATAGTGATGTATATGGTCCCATATCTACATATGCCAGGAATGGTTCCTCGTACTTCATTACATTCACTGACGATCTCTCAAAATACGGACATGTGTTCCTGTTGAAACAAAATTCTGATGCTTTTGAGAAATTCAAAGAATATAAGTATGAAGTCGAGAAGCAAACGGGTAAAAGTATTAAAATCTTTCAATCTGATCGGGGAGGAGAATACTTGAGGAATGAGTTCCTGGACTATCTAAAAAAGAATGTGATCTCTCTCAGCTAACTCCTCCGTATACACCACAGCACAACGGTGTATCGGAGCGGAGGAATCGCACCATATACCATATTGGATATGGTACGTTCTATGGTGAGCACCGCTGAGTTACCTATTTCCTTTTGGGGTTATGCGGTTGAGACAGCAGCATACCTATTGAATAGAGTTCCAACCAAATCAGTGCCTACCACTCCATATGAGATATAGAATGAGAAGAGACCATCTCTTAAGCGAGTTAAGTTATGGGGTTGTTCGGCCTATGTCAAAAGGCAAAATTCGGACAAACTCGAGGCACGATCAGTTCTTTACAAGTTTGTAGGATATCCAAACAATTTGTATGGATATCAATTCTACCCCAGTGAGGAACAAAATGTGTTTGTTCCTCAACATGCCACCATTTTAGAAAAGGAATTTCTTGCAAAAGAAATTAGTGGTAAAGAGGTAGAGATGGAAGAAGTTCCAATCGCACAAACTACAACAGAAGATTTGGTAGAACCGGAGGATTCAATAGTCCCCGATAAACCTCAGCCTCTCCACTGATCTAGTAAGGTTCCTTATCCACCTGAGAGATACTACGGTTTTCTCATTGATGGTGGGAGCGAGGATTGCATCATGGAAGATGATGACCCAACTAGTTTCGAGTAGGCCATCACGTGTGGGGACTCTGTGAAATGGCTGGATGCAATGCGATCTGAGATGGAATCCATGTACACCAACAAAGTATGGACTTTGGAAGATGCTCCTGAAGGGGTAAAACCCATCGGGAGCAAGTGGATCTTGAAGAAAAAACTTGGTGTAGATGGAAAAGTTGAGACTTTCAAACCTTGACTTGTAGCAAAAGGTTTCGTCAACGACCAGGTGTTGATTATGATGAAACCTTTTCTCAAGTGGCTATGCTTAAGTCCATCCGGATCCTACCTGCCATCGCTGCATACCATGACTACGAAATCTGGCAGATGGATGTCAAGACCGCTTTTCTAAATGGTGATTTAGAAGAGAGCGTGTATATGACTCAGCCAGAGGGTTTTGTAGATAGTGGGAGCAGCGGAAAGGTATGCAAGCTGCTTAAATCAATTTACGGGTTAAAAAAGGCATCGCGGAGTTGGAACATCTGTTTTGATGTGGCAGTCAAAGAGTTTGACTTCATCAAAAATGCAGATGAACCTTGTGTATACAACAAGGTGGCAGAGAGTAAGGTCGTCTTCCACGTATTGTACATGGATGACATACTCTTGATAGGAAATGATGTTCCTATGCTGCACTCGGTCAAGCTCTTCTTATTACAAAGATTCTCAATGAAAGATCTAGGTGATGTCTCCTACATCATGGGAATTAAGATCTATAGAGATTGATCTAAACGGATGCTGGGATTGTCCCAATCGAGGTACATTGACACCATAGTAAAAAGCTTTAGTATGGAAGATTCCAAGCGTGGGAATTTACCCACGATCTCAGGAATCACTCTCTCCAAAGAGATGTCTCCCAAGACTGATTTGGAGAGGGCTCGGATGCAAGGGATACGTTATGCTTCGGCAGTCGGCTCTATCATGTTCGCGATGTTGTAAACCAAACCCGATATAAAATACTCACTAGGTGTAATGAGTAGGTATCAAGCGGATCCTGGAGAGAATCACTGGACAGCTATGAAGAACATTCTTAAGTACTTGAGAATGACTAAAGAAATGTTCTTGGTGTATGGTAACGGTGAACTCTAGATGGAGTCCTTTACCGATTCGAGCTTCCAGAGTGATAAGGACGACTCTAAGTCGGTTTCGGGTTTTGTCTTCATCCTCAATGGAGGGGTGGTTTGTTGGAAGAGTTCCAAGTAAGAAACCGTGGCAGATTCATCGATGGAGGCTGAATACATCGCTACCAACGATGCCGCCAAAGAGGTTGTCTGGATGAAGAAGTTCATAACTGACTTGGAGTGGTTCCATCCATCGAGCATCCGATACCTTTGTATTGTGATAACAATGGAGCTGTGGATTTGGCCAAAGAACCCAGGTCCCATCAGCGATCCAGGCATATTCTGAGGCAATATCATCTGATCCGAAAGATAGTTGATCGCTGGGAGATCGAGGTCAGGAGAGTTGACATGAAGAATAACACGGCGGATCCACTCACAAAGGCCATTCCCCAGATACAATTTAAGAGACACTTCGGGATGTTGGGTATGAGACACTACAACAACTGGCCTTAGTGCAAATGGAAGATTGTTAGTTGTATGTATGCCCTAGAGGCCATTGTTGTACATAATTGTATATTATAATGGATGCTTGGACATATATAGAGGGGACTTTCTTGCTCGACACGATAGTATGCTATTTGGTTGTTCTTTATCTTAACATGTAGACTAGTATTGTGATGCTATCTTGCTCTCACTTGTTGGTAAAGCCTTTAGGATGTATACTTGATTACCAGGATTATGATACAGATCATACTAGTGGGGCCAGGGTAGTTCACAAGTTCATCCTTTAATTGTTCCTAGTCGAGGGTGTATCGAGACGGCCCATTGATATTCTGGAGTAGACTAGCGTATACACTTCCTGACCCATTTGATGGGCGATGGATGATCCTATATCCATTGGTGAAGCTTGGAGATGCTTGTGGAAACCTTGACTTAGTCCACTAATTTTGTTTTACTCTAGATATTTATTAACCTAACCATTTTCTTTAGCCATGGTTTAGTCTCTACATGAGTTATATGAGATATTTTCTCACCCAAGGTTTATTTGAAGAACATTCTTGAGTTCATTTTCTTGATATCCTTCTTGCTCTCTAGGTTCAAGTGAAAAGAAAAAAAAGAGAGAAATTATTCTAAAGTGAGCAAAATTCATACTTCATCAATCTACACTAGACTAGCCATTTAGTAAAGGTTGTTTGCTTCACCAATTCTCTATTAGTGAAGAGATAGCTTTAGTTAGAGATTATTCGACGTAGATCACCTTTGGTCTCGAAGATCCTTGAGCAAGCTCGTTCCTTTCACCTAGTGGAGCCAATGGAGAGTCCAGAACACTACCACTTAGAGCAAAATGGACCACTACACGGAGTTTTAGAAGTGAAGGACCGGTCTACAAAGGTTGTATTCTAAATTCACTTAGTGTAAAATAGTTTACATGTTAGTTAAACCCTAATCCTCTAGTTAGATCCTTGGTTTGGGTTTCTTAGCACTCTAGGTTTTTTAAAATTTCTTCCTTGATGCCCTAAATAACATGGTGAGGGTGCTAAGGAACCTTTCATGCCTCTCTCAACAGACTCACACCAAGTCTGGGCAAGACCCTTCAGACGGAAACTAGCAACCTCGACCGATCTCACATCAGAACACTTCAGGGAATGACAAATCATGGCCATCCTGTCGAGTAATGATTGTGGATCCTCTGCTGAGTTATGATACCGTGATACTGGAGGCATCGTCCTTATAAACTCCTGTTGTGATACTGCGATAGTTTCGGTAGCGGCAGGTACAACTGTCTGAGCTGTAGGTATTATCACGGTCCCCGTAGTAGGTAGAACATCATCAGATCTCTATGCTCGTCCGACCTCGACTAAAGATCCAACCATCTGGCGAAAATCATAGATACTAGCTCCAGCTTAGCAATCCGACCTGGAGAAGGGGGATCAATCTACCCCTGAGGGGTTGGCGTACCGCCCTGGTCGGCCCTCATCTCAGATGAGCCCGCCCTAACCTCGTCTTTGGCGGCAGCCCTCTGGGCTTTCGTAGTCTTCGGCGCCATAGTGGCTGAAACAAGAAACAAGATTCGGTAAAAACATTGCAATCGGAACAAAAGGATGCATGGAATCAAGGAAGGAATTACAAGATATATATCCTAAGGTCACTTAGGCGGAGTATCGTATCATGAGTATGCCGCGGAGCATATATATTGTACGTCACTCTGCTTAAGTTTCTTATTCCATCATACAAGGGTCATCCTATACTCAAAAAGGTAAAACCCAGTGCTCTGATACCAACTTTGTCACGACCCAAATGTGGAACGGTGACTGGCAATTAAATCATGCAACGTCTAAAGACGTAACGTAATTCAAGTAAGCCGAAAACCCAGAATCTAAACCGTAATTAAGGGTAGAGTGGTAAAAATCTTTGTTTAAAAAGTGTTAATTTTTGAAGTAGAAGAATTATATCTAAACCTTTTTGAAGATTGAGTTATTGTAAAAATTTCGACAGCATCTTCTTTGTAAAACTGATCTTAACCGATACATAAGCATGATATATATAATAGCATCCCCACTTAGGAGCAATCTTAACGCCATCTGGCGGAACATAATCACAAAACAAGATATACGACGCCACAAGCGAAGAAATAAGGAAATAAGAAAGAAAACAAATCTACAGCAGAATATAAAAGTCGGCTCACACGAGCACGACACCAGAGTCAAATATAATATAAATCTCTCTGTCTTGTCTCTAAGTCATGTGGCAGATGGAGTATACTAGATACAATAAAAAGTGTACAAGGTAGAAGACAAAAGAATACTTGCAACCCACCTACAAAATATCACGTCCAAAAAGTCATAACAAAAGTAGTAGTAGTATGCCCCCACCGTGACTACACTGACGGATCGGTCTTGCAAGACACTGTGGCACAACGGAGGTGAGTTGCCAGCTCGCGAGTAGTAAGTAGCATCATAAGTGGCAATAGCAAGCATGCACGTAACAGCGACGGATCTTAAGTATGAATTTATGATGCGATGTACTAGTATAGATGCGATATGAATAAGTGAGCGAGGTATGAAAATCTGGGGTATAGCAGCTATAAGAAAATGAGAATGTCTTAATTAATTTCAATATGGTAGAACCAAAAGTACCATCAATAAATCAACATAAATCCTGTGTCCAGCATCGACACTCAAAAATCTCAATATCTCAGGCGTCGTCTCTCAGATCGGCCCTCAAATCCATCTGATCACACGACTCTGGTCGGTATCCTTTGGATATCCGCCGAGCCCAAAACAATCACTGGTAGGTATTGTTGTCCTGCCAGGCTCAACGTCTCTCTATATGATCTTCTTACCCCAGGGTACTGTACCGAGTCCACTATGTACCCGCAGATGGTTCCTCCTCTTTTTTCGAATCGGGTATACACATAACTCAGAACCGAGAAAACTCATGGTGGACGCCACAGATCATATCAAGAAAAACCGCATTTTTAAAACAGTCATAAGTTTTGAAAATATACATGCGGTTTCCCAAATCTAGAAATCTCAGGAAAACGGAAATCTCACAAAATATCATAATATATGAATATGGCGATGATAGCAAATGTACATGGTATTAATATGATGCAAGCTAGATGAATAACGCGAGGATCTATCTATCAATAAGATGCAATTCAATGCAAAATATCATGCGATTTCTATAGTGTACGTTGCAGGGTTCCCTAGGGCGGCAATAAGGTTTCGGGAGGCATCGTCCATGCCATTTTCAAATTTTTGCCGTACTAAAGAACCTTAACCCTAGAATCATAACTAGAGATTTAGACGAACTACAATGTAAACAACTTTACATCTAAGTGAATGAGGAATACAACCTTTGTAAACCGGTCCTTCACTTCTAAAGATCCGTATAGTAGTCCCTTCGCTCCAAGTAGTGAACACCCGAACTCTAGTAAGGGTTCACATGATGAAATGAACAAGCTTGCTCGAAGTCTTCGAGGCCGAAAATGATCTGCGTCGAGGAGACTCAAGCTCATGCTACCTCTTCACTAATGGTATATTAGTGAAGCAAACACCTTAAACTAAATAGCTAATATAGTAGAGGATGATGAAATAGGCCGAAGATTTAATTTTCTCACAATATTTCATCACCTTTTCAAAAGCTAGAAAACTTTTCCATGAGGATGAAGAAGATGAAGAGGAGATGTGAATGAAACTCATGAGGTGAGAATAGCAGCCATGGGTGAGTTAGTGTCATACACTAATTCATGTAGAGAATAAACCATGACTAATCAATAATGGTTAGGTTAATAAATATCTACAAGTAAAACAAAATTAGTGGACTTGGTCAATGGTTCCACAAGCTTCTACAAGCTTCAACCATATGACTAATTTCCATCTAATTTGGTTTACTTTAAATAAATAAAAACCTTATATTATATTAAGCATGGTGTGAGTCTCATACACCCTTGTTGCATGTGGCATTAAGCATGACACAAAATAGTGTACATTAATATATATCACATATATACCAAGTGTACACTTATGAGAAAAAGAAATGTTTAATTGAGAAAATATTAGTTAATGTAAATTAATATATTACATATATAATTATACATTAAATTATTAAATCAACATTTGATTTAATAATCCGGCTATATAACATACTGTTGGATATAGTGCCATCAAAGTCAATTATAGGATCGCAGGTACGTGATTGCAATGATTGAGGGAGGACCTATATCGGTAGGACAGTCTTACTCGAGATGATAGTATGCTATCTGGTTTGTTTTTATCATCGTGTACTGTTTTAGGTGACATTACAGATCACTATTACACGCTGATAGAGCCCTTAGGATTCTTTCTTGACTACCAGCAGTATGATGGCGATCATATACATGAGAGTTGGGTAGTCTATAAGCACATCCTTAAAAGTGGTCCCTAGTCATGGGAGTTTCGAGACAGGGCATCGATACTCCGGAGTAGACTAGTGTATACAGTCGAGACCCCGACGAAAGGTGGTGGTCGGTCTCACAAGCCATTGGTGTCAGTTGGTTCACCTAAGATGTATAAAAGTGCTCATTGGGTTATGAGTGCACTGGACAGGACTCGCCGGGAACCTGCTAGTTGGTATTATACCTAGCGTCAAATAGCAGTTCCTTGGTGACATGTGTATAGGTTAGTTCATCGACCTGTGATCGTCATTTCTCTAGTGTGAGTTCCTACTGTGGCTTGATTACTACCCTACCACGGCTCAAAGGAGTCGTGCAAACAGGTTTTAGTTGGGTACAGTCCCGAGCCACATGGAGGCAGTGAGCGGATCGGCAGGGGTTTCGTCTCTTCCGGTATTGGGGGTGAGATCACGCTGTGTCTAGGAGAGCCATTGCACAAAGTCCTTGGCCAAGGCAGGAGATTTACTGGTAGGTATTCCAGTAGTATTTCAGGGTATTCTGGGCTACACTCCAACACGACTTATACCGCTTTTGGGGGTCTGACGTTACCAGCCCCTAGGCCAGATATGCGATACTCATAGACAAACGGACCGGACTGTACGGATATTGTCACTGATAGGCTTAGTAGGGTTTCAGGATGAGTTCGCTCATCGGCTTCCCTTTCGGACGGATAATACTGGTGGGCTTTGGTTTAAGCCGGATCCAAGTATTATACTGTGTAGGGATATTTTTGTCTTATTGCATTTGTATTCGGTTGGAATACAAATGCGTATATGTATATACAGTTGTGGGGTAATCCTGTAATTTGTTACGGGATTGCTTTTTGAAGTTGCCAGTTTTTCTCCGATTGATTAAACATTAGTTATAATGTTTAATTAATGGTTTATATGTGTGCATTCATTTTTGGCCACTATTTCCTTCATTCATGCATCATGGCCGAATTCTTCTTATGAGTATGGGATTGTTTTAGATGGGTGAGTCATTGTTTAGAGTATTCTAGAATGGTGTGGATTTTTAGTGACTCATTTGTTCATTTAAGTTTCTTGTATTTGAAAAGATATTTGTGGTTGATCTTTTGTAAAGATTATTGCTTATGGTCACCATTGCTTTCCTATTGTTGGCTACCCCCCACCCCCCCATTCATGGCCGAGCGCTTTGTTGGCTGCCCCCCTTTTGGTCGAGCCCACTTCTTGATGAAAAAAATGATTCATTGATTTTTCCAAGCTCATTTCATCACTCTAAAAGGCAACTTCAATTTACCTTCACCCAACAGCTTGGGTGTCTTGAGACAAAGTATTCTACACTATCTCTACTTCAATCTTGGACATGTCGATTAGCAAACTTCATGTCTGATTTACCTCGGTATAGAGGCGGGAGCCCGTATAAAGATTCGTTGACGTGG
Organism: Agapanthus africanus; assembly: GCA_030015575.1. Lineage (NCBI taxonomy): Eukaryota > Viridiplantae > Streptophyta > Magnoliopsida > Asparagales > Amaryllidaceae > Agapanthus > Agapanthus africanus. The sequence continues at coordinate 153,853,717 of CM057350.1, forward strand.
TGCCACCTCGACGAGGAGACCGGAGATCGAGCGAGATTGAAGATGCCGTGTGGAGCGTGGGATGATGGTTAAAGACCGAAGGACACGGATCGATCGGTATAGCCATTCTATCATCTTTGTAGTTTGCTAGTTTAGTGTTAATTGTACAATCCAGGTGACAATCTGCGTTAGCTCCAGTTGTAAAAGTTTTTGTTCCGCGTTTGGCCTCGGATTGACGGCCGGGGCGCTACCGTAGACTTACATGGTATCAGAGCCACACCATTAACCTTTACTAGCTTGTTCTAACATGTTTAAAATATCGATCGAACGAAATTTCCAAAACCGCAATTCCAAATTTCAAGTTTCTGCCGAGTTTTTAAACTGGTCTAAAATTATTTTGGGTGTCAGAAAATCGTGTAGGACTTTCTAAGACTATTGAAGAAATTTGGTTGACCGAACCCACAAGACTGCCGCGGAACTGCTGCACAAGCCATGTGTTGGTTGTGGTTCCACCGCCGTTTTGGGGAAACAGTGTACCATTTTTCTTCTGGGTGTCTTTCATATGGAATTATGGTTTCTGGAATATTTTGTTTGGACCCAGATTTGTTAGAGTACTGGATTTGTGCTTAGGGCCCACTTCGGGAAGTTTTGTCGATCGAAATTTTAAATATATTAGTTAACAGTGCTTACATTATATCTGCGACCGTGAATGTCATTCGAGCGGTAAATCTTGTCTAATTTCTATAGTACTTTTAGACGGGTTTGCGAACGTGACATTCGCGTTGATGTTCTGTGTTGTGCTATGATGTTGCGGATTTGTCGTGGTGGATAGCTTGAGTGCAATAGTAGTGCAGTTTGCATATATTTGTATATTTGATATCACGGAGCGAGCGTCCGACAAGTGGACTGCCGTCGCTGCCTGTTTGTATATTATTCTTTTGGGGCACAACTGGGTTGAGGTCGATGTACCCGTTGTACATATTTTCTTTTCTGTACTAGGACTATCCCGCGACGGAGTGCACGGATAGCCGGGTTCTGGAGGCCAACGGGTCCGCATCTCATGGTTTTGAGAGGGATAGGACCTCACTCTAGGATTGGCGGGCTATTCGCCGCACTCGTAGGGGGTACAGGTTGACCCAAGGAGGGGTGCTCAAGTTATCGGATTCCATGAAGTGTTGGGTAGTCCATTCACTTTGTTGAAGGGGGCTATCTCGCTTCAGGTTTTAGCGGGTAACTTACCGCACCCGTAGCGGTCTAGGTTTTCATTGCACAGGCTATCTACATGACCAGGGGAACGTCTGGTTTCAATTGCGGCTCTATGAAACCCGGGGCTCCCAGATTATCTGTATTGTTCTGTGATGCTTATTACTTTTCTATAATGTTGCATTTATCACGCCTAGAGTGATTATTGTATATTCATATATATACTAGTAGATGTTGTATATGTTTTACACCCGCGCTAGTCCAGTCCCCGCTCTGTCGTTAGTTAAGTAACCTAACGGGTGATGACGGGACCCAGTGGCGAATAAGGATGGCATATACGTTTATTTTATTTTTGTTCTTTTCTGATGTGATTAATTGATAGGACTGCGTTGATTCAGATCAATGCTAAGGAAAACAAACCTGTTGGATGTTGTTGGAACATTTTTCAAAAAGGCTGTTATTGCAAGGATGTTTTCTTTTATTTTGCACAGAGGTATTCGGTTATGAATATCCAGCACCTCATTCGACGAGGCAAGGGCCGAGATCCCTTCATCGGGAGTGACCCCTTGGGCAGACCTTTGCGTTAGGGTAATAACTTCACTATAGTCGATTACTTTTTACTTTGCATCGCGGTATTCAGTTTGGAATATCCTGCACCTCATTCTACGGGGAAAGAGCCGAGATCCCTTCACCGGGAGTGACCTCTTTAGCAAAGGTTTTCGCCACTATATTTTTGTAAAAATCTATCCGGTTCTTTTAACGATATCAAGTTCATTACGTTAAAGGTTTTTCGCCAAAAACCAATCGTAGCCCTCCGTCATTTCAGACGGGTAGCACTTAGTATTCATGCTATGTTTGTTGACTTTCATCAAGGCATAGTGTATGGTAGCTGCATGTACCTTTCTGTTGCATAGATAGATGCGTTGGTTTGGGACAGTCGTATAGCCTTGTTGACCTTCGTCAAGGGCTTGTACAGGTGGGTTCAAATTAACCTGGACAATAACGGGTAGAACTTGATATGTGACTTATGATTTGTTGTCCTTCGTCGAGCATGGGGTAAAAATCATATCGGGAGTTTCTAAAGAAACTGAAACTTACCAAGCATGCGCATACCTTCTGGAGTGTGATAACGTGAGTGGATTCCATCACGTTATCATGCGATGATAGTTGGATCCCGATTCCCACTAATTTTCGGGTGATCCCGACTAATTCTTCTTTCAGGTTTGGAGGAGAATTTGAGGATACAGTGGGAGGTTTCCTGATTAGATAAAGTGATAACCATTCTGATCTAGATTAGAGTGCATGCAGAGTATTTCTTTTTTCTCTCTCTTTGGCAGCGACCATGGCCCGATCCTAGACTATGACTCAGTGACCAAGTTGACCGAACTTTCTTAAAACATTGGCTTGTGGATTGTCTGAATTGCATACATCATTGCCACTCCTTCTTTTACCCTTTGCATTTCTCCAGAACACCCCGTATTACTACGAACATCCACTTCCACTGGATAAATCCATCGTATGGTTATATATGAACTCGAAGTAACTTGTTCCAGATTCGAGGATGGATTCAGGTTCTGGAGAAATTGAATAGGGTTATTCAGTTGTCTTTTCTTTTTACCTTCTCTCAGGTTACAAAGGCTCCTTGGTTTAGGAGGGTACACCTATTACGCTTATTGGATAGTCTTCTTCCAAACCATAGGTAGGTGCCGAAAGGTATGGAATGAATAAAACCAATTAGCCTAAGTATGGTGTACAGAAGGTAATAAGTAAAGACATATGAATGGATTAGAAAGAGGGCAAAGTAAGTTGCGACTGCTATCATTCACGACTAAACTGAGTATATCATCGCCACTCCTACTTCACCTTTGCTTTTCTCCGGTTCGGGAGAAATAGAATAAGATTTATTCAGTTATCTTTTATCATCACCTTCTCTCAGGTTGCGAGTACTCCTAGGATTAGGAGAGTACACCTATTACGCTTATTGGATAGTTTTCTTCTAAACCATAGGCTAGTGCCGAACGGTAGGGAAGGAAGAAACCATTTAGCCTAACGATGGTGTACAGAAGGTAATGACTAAAGCCAAATAAAGGGATTTGGAGATATGGCAACAAAATATACGGTTACAGTCATGAATCTGGATAATGGAAGAGACATTACTAGGAATACCAGGATACCCCTTCGAAACATATTCATGTTTCAGTTTCACTATACATTGTTAATTGAAAACTGATTTCCCAATTAGATACTTACTCCAGGGTATGTATTTACCAGGTATGATTCTCACATCTGTATGGTTTTACAGATGATGAGTGGGAGTAAGTTATTGGGAATCAGATGATCATCCTCATTATATCGGAATTCGTTGTAATTGGTGATATTTGAGGAAATCGCCTGGGTTTTTGCCGGACGGCAAATATTTGGTTTAGAGTATCCGTTGTTGTGAACCAATTTCAAACTGATATATCTGTACGTTTATTTTTATAAAGTGAGGTATAACTTTTTGAAATTATGTCCATGATATTAACCTATATCAGTTGATGGTTAGGTAAGGAGCATTGAACGGCGGTGTAATTCTTCATTACTATAAGTACAGTTTTCAACCTACGACGCACAGGGTTTGAGTTATTCGACTCAAGGGACTCATACAGAGTATTGTATGTTGTCCAGTATTCATTAGGACAAAGGGGTTTGTGCTCGTACTATATTCTGTTTACATGTGACTTCTCCAGTTTTAAACATGTGTTTTGTAGAAAAACAAGGTCTATGTTTTGAGAAGTTATAGGTACAAGAATAAATTAGAGAACCAGGTGTCGCAAGTATCGGGATTCTTCAAGGTGATCGAAGTTTTAGATACTTGTGATTGGTATTCAGTTGATAGTAATGGTTTTGAGAAACTTGTTTCTCTTTCAGGTTACTCATAATTGGATGAACTCCTAAGTTGAGTAATACCGATTAGCCTCTCTCCATTTAGTTGACATGCACTGGAGACAGCTGCATGATTTGAATCTGGATCCAATTAAATCAGTGCCTGTGTTTCTATATGGTATATAGAATAGTTCATATCTTAACGATGTTAAGGTACGGGGAGTTGTCCGGCTTATGCTTAAAACCGATTCTGGATAACTCAAGGCACGTTTCTGTAATGGCTGTTTGTGGATTAACCCAGGCTATAATGAGGGTTGAATTTTTACCATCTGGAAGATCAATGGTGATATTGTTCTTGACTCGCCACAGTTTTAGTAAAATGGACTTTTGTAGAAAACAGTAGTGGGAGTATGGTAGAACTGGAAGTGATTCCAGAACCGCAAACGATTACAGAAAATTTAATAGGACCTAAGGATTCAATCAGGTTTGACATTCCATTAGCCACTCCGTAGATATGGTGAGTAACCTCAGGCACCCGAGAGGTACTCCGGTAGCCTCAAGGACGGTGACAGGGAGGTTCTTGTTTACCCAGACTTGCCATTACTGCTGTTCCAGACTATGAGACCCAGTAGGAGCATATGTATAGCGTCGTTCTAAACTAGCTTTAGAAGTGCACGTGTATATGATTCTGCCAGAGGGTTGTTGTGGTCAGTGGGAGCAGCGGAAGCATATTGGACAAGTAGCTTATGTCTATTTATAGACTAGAGCAGATATAGCGGAGATAGATCATCTATTTTTCGATGTGACGGTCATGGGTTTAACTTCATCAGAATAGGGGATGGATCTGTTAAGAAGGTAGTAGGGTGTGATGTCCTGGTATTTGGATGACATACACAGAGTAAGAAGTGAAATTCCTACACTACGATCGGTTATACTATGATTGTCACACAGTTATTTCTCCACACAGGATATCAGACATTCTGGTTACTAGATCTATGGTTTTAGATCTAGATTTGGGTAGTTTCCCAATCTGGGTACTTAGACAGTATTCTAAAGGTATTTTAGAATGGACGACTCCTGGTATGGTGGTGTACCTGCAGGTGATGGAGTCACCCTTTCTAAAGATGTCTTACAGACTAAAGGGGAGAGGGATGTGTATGATTGGCAGATCATTTGCTTAGGCAATTGAGTTGATCATGAGATGTCAAGTACCACACCAGATGTTGTTTTTGCACTAGATACAATAAGTTGATATTAATCCAATCCTGGAGAAACGTTCGGAAGCAGTTTTAGAACATAAGTGGATGTTCTACGGATTTGATAACGGCAGCCTCCTTCGGGAGACGGTTATCATTCCAGGATTCCAAGGTGACCTGGATGACAGAGTGATTGTCAGAGTTATAGTTTTCCCTCTGACGAGGGGCAGTAGTTTGGATAGGTGGTTCAAGCAGATACTGAGGGAGGCATGGTGCAGGATACTGATTAAGTTCAGTTGACGATACAGTCTAAGAAGTTTGGATTTGGAGTTCATTTATGAACTGGGTCCCATAAGATATCCAGACATATTCTAAGACAGGTATTACTCAATTCGGGAGATGGCTTTCTCCGCGAACTTGAGATTAAGAAAGACATAGAAAGAAACATCAGGGCGGATCCACTCACTGAGGCTATTTCTTGAACACAATAGTTTTACAAACGAGCTTTGTGAAACTGATTAGTAGAGGAGTTGGGTGTTTGGTATCACACGGGCTGTGAGTATGCGGTATCGCAATAATTAGCCTTAAGTGCAAGCGGGAGATTGTTTGATATAGTGCCCTCAAATTCAATTATTGGATCGCAGGTACGTGATTGCAATGATTGAGGGAGGGCCTATACCGGTAGGACGGTCTTACTCGAAATGATAGTATGCTATCTGGTTTGTCTTTATCATCGTGTACTGCTTTAGGTGACATTGCAGATCACTATTACACGTTGATAGAGCCCTTAAGATTCTTTCTTGACTACCAGCAGTATGATGGCGATCATATACGTGAGAGTTGGGTAGTCTATAAGCACATCCTTAAAAGTGGTCCTTAGTCCTGGGTCGAGACAGGGCATCGATACTCCGGAGTAGACTAGTGTATATAGTCCAGACCCCAACGAGGGTCGGTGGCCGGTCTCACAAGCTATTGGTGTCAGTTGGTTCACCTAAGATGTATACAGGTGCTCATTGGGTTATGAGTGCACTGGACATGACTTGCCGGGAACCTGCTAGTTGGTATTATACCTAGCATCAGATAGCAGTTCCCTGGTGACATGTGTACAGGTTAGTTCATCGACCTGAGATCGTCATTTGTCTCGTGTGAGTTCCCATTGTGCTTTGATTACTACCCTACCACAGCTCAAAGGAGTCATGCAAACAGGTTTTAGTTGGGTACAGTCCCGAGCCACATGGAGGCAGTGAGCGGATCGGCAGGGGTTTCGTCTCTCCCGGTATTGGGGGTGAGATCGCGCCGTGTCTAAGAGAGCCATTACACAAAGTCCTTGGCCAAGGCAGGAGATTTACTGGTAGGTACTCCAGTAGTATCTCAGGGTGTTCTGGGCTACACTCTAACACGACTTATACCGCTTTTGGGGGTCTGACGTTACCAGCCCCTAGGCCCGATATGCGATACTCATAGACGAACGGACCGGACTGTACGGATATTGTCACTGATAGGCTTAGTAGAGTTCCAGGATGAGTTCGCTCATCGGCTTCCCTTTTGATCAATACATGGGGCAGCCGTTATGTACAGTTAGTACCACTGACGCGCTTGTGAGTAAATCCACGGTCAGCGTATTGACGAGTCTTAGAGTCCACCACAGATAGTTTTCTAAGTTCGGGCGAAACGCTGTAGAGGCCGTATGGTTTTATGGCAGGGTTCGAATATGCACGTGCACTTTTGCACGTGTCGTGTTTCGGACGGATAATACTGGTGGGTTTTGGTTTAAGCCGGATCCAAGTATTATACTGTGTAAGGATATTTTTGTCTCATTACATTTGTATTCGATCGGAATACAAATACGGGTATGTATATACAGTTGTGGGGTATTCCTGTAATTTGTTACGGGATTGCTTTTTGAAGTTGCCAGTTTTTCTCCGATTGATTAAAAATTAATTATAATGTTTAATTAATGGTTTATATGTGTGCATTCATTTTTGGCCACTATTTCCTTCATTCATGCATCATTGTCGAGTTCTTCTTATGAGTGTGGGATTGTTTTGGATGTGTGAGTCATAGTTTAGAGTATTCTAGAATGGTGTGGATTTTTAGTGACTCATTTGTTCATTGAAGTTTCTTGTCTTTGAAAAGATATTTGTGGTTGATCTTTTGTAAAGATTATTGCTTATGGTCACCATTGCTTACCCTTTTTTGGCTACCCCCCACCTCCACCACTCATAGCCGAGCACTTTGTTGGCTGCCCCCTTTTTGGCCGAGCCCACTTCTTGATGAAAAAAATGATTCATTGATTTTTCTAAGCTCATTTCATCACTCTAAAAGGCAGCTTCAATTTACTTTCATCCAATACCTTGGGTATCTTGAGACAAAGTATTCTATACTATCTCTACTTTAATCTTGGACATATCGGTTAGCAAACTTCATGTCCGAGTTGCCTCGGTATAGAGGCGGAAGCCTGTATAAAGGTTCGTTGACGTGGTGCCACCTCGACGAGGAGACCGTAGATCGAGCGAGATCGGAGATGCCGCGAGGAGCGTGGGATGATGATTAAAGACTGAAGGACACGGATCGATCGGTATAGCCATTCTATCATCTTTGTAGTTTTCTAGTTTAGTGTTAATGGTATAATCCGGGTGACAGTCTGCATTAGCGCCAGCTGTAAAAGTTTTTGTTCCGCGTTTGGCCTTGGATTTACGGCCGGGGCGCTACCGTAGACTTACACATACAACAGACTAATAGGAAATGTATCAATTTATCGAATCAACACTTGATCCGATAACCCGGCTATATTTCATATAACCGAGCGATATCACATATCGCGAGAATAGAATGCGGTATCACATACGCGCATTAATCTTGGTCCAGCACATATCACATATGTGCTCCTACTTCGTTTCGCATGATCCAGGAAACCTCTGTGTAAGACTCTAAAAACTCATCAATACGCCGGTAGTAGGTGATGATCATATCAAACACGCACAAGCCGCAAGCGGTCTGCTAAACGTAATGGCCACTGAGGTATCGAGCCATCAGAAGATCACCAAGTAAGCCTTCTCATACTCCTGTGAATCCAATCAGTAACACTACCGTACAGTCCAGTCTCTTCGTTATATATGTCAAATATCTCAGCCTGGGGGGGGGGGGGTATAACGTCTGACCCGAATAGCCTGATAAGTCATGCCGATGCAAGGTCCATAACGGTTCGAAAAACTACTGATAACATTTATCTGTAGATCTCAGCAACCCTGGCCAGGGATTTCCTGTTATGGCCAATCGAGCATAGCGAAACATCAACTCCCAATACCGGGAGAGACGAATCCCCTCCTATCGCTCATTGCCTCCAAGTGACTCGGGACTGTACCTAAAAACCATCTTTTTGCATGATCTCTTGACCATGGTATGGTGGAAATCAAAGCACAGTGGGAATCACACAAGACTCTATGACGATCTCGGGTCTACAGACTAACCTATACCAGTGTCACCAGAGAACTGCTATCTGGCGATAGGTATAATACCATCTAGGAGTTCTCGGCGAGTCCGTTTAGTGTACCTAGTCCCCACTGAGCACCCGTATACCTTCTCTAATGTCGAACACCAATGGATGTGGGATCATTCATCGCCCATCATATAGGTTAAGAAGCGTATACGCTAGTCTACTCTGGAGTATCGATGCCTTGTCTCGATACTCCTACGACTAGGAACATTTGAAGGATGTACTTACCGACTATCGTGTCCCTACTAGTATAATCTGCATTATAATCCTGGTAGTCAAGTACTCATCCTAAGGCTTTATCAATATGTAATAGAGAGACTATAAGTGTACATGTTAATATAAAGAGCAACCCGATAGCATACTATCATGTCGAGCAAGAAAGTCCTCCCTATATATGTCCAAGTATCCACTACAATATACATCACATGTACGGTAATGGCCTCTAGGGCATACATATAAGTAACAATCTCCCACTTGCACTAAGGCCATTTGTTGCAGTATCTTATACTCAACGTCCTGTAGAAGTCTCTCTAAGGAGAGGCCTTTGTGAGTGGATCCGCCGTGTTATCTTTCGCATCAATTCTCCTAACCTCGATCCTTTAGAGTGAACGGTTGCCTAGCACGGCAGCAAGGTTTCGGAAGGCATCGTCCATGCCAAATTCAAAAAATTTCCGTTCTAGCTAACCCTAACCATGAATCGTTAACTAGAAATCGTACGGAAAGTAATGCAAACAACTTTGCCTAAGAAGTGAGCAAGGAATACAACCTTTGTTGACTGGTCCTTCACTTCAATAGCTCCGTATAGAAGTCCCCTTCACTGCGATCGTGAACTCCGGACTCTAGAGAGGCTCCCTTGGAGAAACAAATATGCTTGCTTCAAAGACTTCGAGGCCGAAAATGATCAACGTCGAGAAGACACTAACCCAAGCTATCTCTTCACTAATCATAGAATTAGTGAAGCAAACACCCTATAATAAATGGCAAGTAGTAGAGGATGATGAAGTAGGAATATTGCTCTCATTAGAAATCATTTTCTCATAAGGTTTCATCACGTTGTCAAAATCAAGAGAGCTCAAGAATGAGGAAGAAGAAGATGAAGTTGTGATGAACTAAAGAATGAACTCATGAGGTTACAAATGCAACCATGGTCACAAAATATCATGCCTAACCATTGTAGAGAATAAAACATACACTATGATTAAGGATTGGGTTAAATAAATATCCTAAGCTAGATAAACAAGTTGACTTGGTCATTAGTTATTTTGCTTGCACAAAATATCTACCATGACTTAAACCAAATGTTTGAATTAGCTTAAAATAAATAAAACCCTAGCTTAACCCTATCATGGTATAACTCTCATACATACATGTTGCATGTGTAACCTAGCATGACACACTAATATATATCATATATATAATAAGTGTGCAAAAAGAAAACAATACATTTAACATATATCACATATATATCAATGTATCATCAAGTAAGAAAAATGAATACTTAAGTGAGCTAATATTAGTTAATGTAATGTAATATATCAAATATATAATTATATATTAAATTATTAAATCAACACTTGATTTAATAATCCGGTCATATCATATATAACCGACTAATATCAAATGTATCCTTTCATCGAATAAACATTTGATCCGATAGCCCGACTATATCACATATAACCAATCGATACATATATCGCGAGCACAGAATTCGGTGTCACATACGCGTATCAATCTCGGTCACGCATATATCACATATGTTCTACTACTCCATTTTGCTTGAGCGAGGAAACCTCTGTGTAGGACTCTAAAGACTCGTCAATACGCCGGCAGTAGGTGATAATCATATCAAACACCCACAAGCCGCAAGCGGTCTGCTAAATGTAACTGCCACCAGGGTATTGAGCGATCAGAAGATCAACAAGCAAGCCTGCTCATACTCCTGCGAATCCAATTAGTAACACTACCGTACAGTCCGGTCTCTTCGTCTGATATGTCGCATATCACAGCCTGGGGGTGGTGTAACATCAGACCCCAATAGCTTGATAAGTCATGCCGATGCAAAGTCCATAACGGTTCGAGAAACTACTGATAACACTTACTAGTAGATCTCAGCAACCCTGGCCAGGGATTTTCTGTTATGGCCAATCGAGCATAGCACAACATCAACTCCCTATACCGGGAGAGACGAAACCCCTCCTATTGCTCATTGCCTCCATGTGACTCGGGACTGTACCTAAAAGCCACCATTTTGCACGTTCTCTTGAACGTGGTAAGGTGGAAATCAAAGCACAGTAGGAATCTGAAGGGTTACACTAACGCCCCGGCCAACTTCCGTGGCCAAATGCGGAACAAAAATTTCGTAGCGATAATGAACTTGGCGCTAACATAAACCTTAACCGGATCTTTACCACAAACCTAGTTAGCAAAAGAATAGAGTTCTATTTACTATGATAGAAAGTTATACTTTAAACTTGAACTCCTTCTTCTCCTTGTTGTGAGCTTCTTGGAATGATCTAGATGGCTCCTCCTCACCGGCTTCTCTATATCGAAGAAGATCCACCTGAAGGCCTCTACCTTGAGCTCCTACCTCAACCATGAAGTAACTAGAGTGCTTTGCTTGCTAGACTAAGAACCGTAGAGTGAGTAGAGAGTGATTTTATGGTTTGATCTCAATTTCTCTTGGTTCTCAACCCATGAGAGGTTAGAGTTTGAGAGAGAGGATGAAGGAGAGAGAGCTAGGAGAGAGAATCAATATGATAGAATGAAGAGATAGCTCTTATATTAGCATAAAAGAATAATAATTTTAATTAGCAAAAAAGTTGTGATGGTTCATTTGATTTGACCATTATCATGTCACCATTAATGCTAAGCAAAGAATCTTTTGCTTACGAAAAATATCTTAGTCAACTTTGGTCAACAAGTCAAATGGTCAATCCAAATAACCATAACACAATTATCACTAATGAAAACTATTAGTCAATTACCTTCATCACATTATGATCTTAATCAAGTCAAATCAAGTCAATGGTCAAAAACCTTAATGAGATGTCTCCTTCATTTGTCTCTGTCAACTGTATATACATACCCGCTTCCGCGTTCCGAAGAACACGAATGCAATGAGACTCAACCAAGCCAAAATTAAATACTAGGATCCGGCTTAAACCAAATCCCACTAGTATCAACTGTCCGAACACCAAACGCGCACAAGTACGCTAATGTGAATGAACTCCGTCGTAAAACCATACGACCTCTACTCGTTTCGCCCAAAGGTGAAAAACCCTCTGTGTGGGACTCTAAAGACTCGACACTACGCTGGAAGTGGGTTTAACCACCGGCCGCAAACGGTACTAGCTGTACGTAACGGTTCCCCGATAGATGCCGATAAGAAGACCGATGAGGTGAACCCATCTGAACTCCTACTGAGCCTGAATGTGACAATCTCCGTACAGTCCGGTTTATTCTTCTAAGAGTATCGCATGTCGGGCCTAGGGGGCGGTAAACGTCAGACCCCTAATAGCGGTACAAGTCATATGGGAGTGTAGCCCAGAACACCCTGAGAAACTACTGGAAAATACTACCAGTAAATCTCGCTTGCCCTGGCCAGGGGCGACTATGTTTAATGGCTCTCCTAAACACAGCGCAATATCAACCCCCAATACCGGGGGAGACGAATCCTGTCTAACCGTCACTGCCTCCAAGTACTTCGAGACTGCACCCAACTACTACCTGTTTGCACAACTCAATAGAGCCGAGGTAGGGTAGCAATCAAGAACAGTGGGAACACACTTGAGGCGAAGTGGCAGTGTCAAGTCAATGGACTATGCTGTACTCATGTCACTTGGGAATTGTTAACTGACGATAGGTATAATACCAACCAACAGTTCCCGACGAGTCCTGTCCAGTGTACTCGTAACCTAACGAGCACCTACATACTATCTCCAGTACGACGTACTGATGGCTGTGGGACAAACCATCTCCCCTGCTGGGAAGAGAAGTGTATGCACCAGTCTACTCTGGAGTATCGATGCCCTGTCTCGATAATCCTACGACTGGGGACCAAAATAAGGATGTGCTTATAGACTACCCAGCCCCCACTAGTGTGATCGCCATCACAACGCCGGTAGTCAAGCAAAGATCCTAAGGGCTCCATCAATATGTATTAGCAATATGTTAAAAGAAACATATACACATATTAAGATAGAAACAAACCAAGTAGCATACTACTATATTGAGCAAGACTGTCGTAAACCCGTATATATATCCCAAGCTTCCAAAATGCATTATACAAACTAGTAATATACAATAATAGCCTCTAGGGCATACATATCCAACAATCTCCCACTTGCACTAAAGGCCAGTAATTGGTGTACCGCATACCCAACGTCTGCTTTATGGCCAGCTGCTGGCGTACCGCATACCCAATAGCTCAAAAAGTCGCTCGAACTATGTTTGAGGGAGGGCCTTTGTGAATGGATCCGCCTTGTTGTCTTTTGTGTCCACTCTCCGTACCTCGATCTCCTGGCGATCAATGATCTCCCTGATCAGGTGATACCGCCATAAGATGTGTCAGGACTTCTGATGGGACCTTGGTTCCTTTGCTAAAGCTATAGCCCTATTGTTATCGCAATACAAAGGTATTGGGTCAACAATGGACGGAACCACCTGAAGTTCACTAATGAACTTCTTCATCCAAACCGCCTCTTTTATAGCAATGTATTCAGCCTCCATCGTCGAGTCTGCGACGGTATCCTTTTTGGAACTCCTCTAACACACCGCCCCTCTGTTGAGGGTAAACACAAAACCCGAGACAGACTTACTGTCATCCTTGTCACTCTGGAAGCTTGAATCGGTAAAGGACTCGACCCTGAGATCTCCATTACCGTAAACCAGGAACATCTCTTTAGTCCTTCTCAGGTACTTGAGAATGTTCTTCGCTGCCATCCAGTGGTTCTCACTTGGGTTTGACTGATACCGGCTCACCACGCTCAGCGCGTAAGCTACATCTGGTCTTGTACACAGCATCGTATACATTATAGATCCTACCGCCGAAGCGTAGGGTATAATGCTCATGCGAACCCTCTCCTCGTCAGTCTTGGGAGACATCTTCTTGGAGAGGGTGATTCCGTGCAATGCTGGTATATTACCGCATTTGGAATCTTCCATACTAAATCTCTTTAGTACGGTCTCTATGTACCTGGACTGCGAAAGTCCCAGTAATCTCTTAGATCTATCTCTGTAGATCTTGATCCCCAGTATGTATGTGGCATCACCCAGGTCCTTCATGGAGAATTGTTGGGACAAGAATAGCTTGACCGATTGTAGCATAGGAATATCATTTCCTATCAAAAGAATGTCGTCCACGTACAAGATTAGGAACACGACAGTTCGTCCTACAATCTTCTTATAGATACAAGGTTCATCTTCGTTCTTGATGAAATCAAATTCCTTGATTGCCTTATCAAAACAGATGTTCCAGCTCCGCGATGCCTACTTTAATCCATAAATGGATTTAAGCAACTTGCATACCTTTCCGCTGCTCCCACTGTTTACAAAACCTTCTGGCTGATCCATGTAAACGCACTCTTCCAAACTGCCGTTTAGAAAAGCCATTTTTACGTCCATCTGCCAGATTTCATAGTCATGGAAGGCAGCAATGGCAAATAGGATCCAGATGGATTTGAGCATAGCCACTGGAGAAAAAGTTTCGTCATAGTCCAGACCAGGTCTTTGACGAAAACCTTTTGCAACGAGTCTAGCCTTTTAGGTTTCCACCTGCCCATCTACACCAAGTTTCCTTTTGTAGATCCATTTGCATCCAACGGGTTTTACCCCAGGTGGAGCAATATCCAAGGTCCACACTTTATTGGTGTACATGGACTCCATTTTGGATCGCATAGCATCCAGCCACTTATCAGAGTCCCTACTGATAATGGCCTGACTGAAACTGGTAGGGTCATCTTCTTCTAAGATGCAATCCTCTCGATCCCCGTCTATGAGAAAACCGTAGTATCTCTCGGGCGGATGAGAAATCCTTCCAGATCTGCAGAGTGGCTGAGGTTCGTCTGGGGTTATTGAATCCTTAGGTTCTGTGAAATCTTCAGTTTCAGTTTTTGGTCGCTGAATCTCTTCCAGTTCTACCGTGCTCCCACTAATTTCTTTTGCAAGAAATTCCGTTTCTAAGAAAACGGCATGCTGAGCAACAAACACCTTCTGTTCCTCGGTGTGGTAGAACAGATATCCATAACTATTCTTTGGATATCCCACAAACTTACATAAAACTGACCACGCCTCTAGTTTATCTTGTTTATGTTTTTTAACATAAGCCGGACAACCCCATATCTTAAATCTTTTAAGATATGGCCTTTTTCCATTCCATATCTCGAATGGAGTCTTAGACACTGATTTAGACGGAACATCATTCAATAGATATGCCGCTGTCAAAAGCGCATGTCCCTAAAATGAAAGAGGTAACTCAGCACTACTCATCATGGAGCGAACCATATCCAACAGGGTACGGTTCCTCCGCTCCGATACACCATTATGCTGTGGTGTGTACGGAGGAGTAAGCTGAGAGAGAATACCATTCTCTTTTAAGTAATCTAGGAATTCCATGCTTAAGTACTCCCCTCTTCTATCAGACCGGAGGATCTTGATACTTTTGCCTATCTGGTTCTCCACTTCGTTTCTGAATTCTCTGAATTTCTAAAAATCTTCAGATTTGTGTTTCATCAGATACACATATCCAAACCTAGAGAGATCGTCAATAAATGTGATGAAGTACGAGAATCCACCCCTTACATGTATAGACATTGGACCACATACATCACTGTGTATAAGTCCCAAGAGCTCTGCTGCCCTTTCTCCATGTCCGGTGAACGGAGATTTGGTCATCTTTCCTTTGAGACAAGACTGACAAGTTTCATAAGATGAAAACTCGAACGTATTCAAGAGTCCGTCTTTATGAAACTTTCTTAGTCTTTTCTCTCCGATATGACCAAGTCTACAATGCCACAAGTAGGATTCGTTTGTATCTGAACTCTTCTTCTTGCGTGTATTTTGTATATTGAGAACTGTATTCTGATTTAGAACATAGATGCCATTACACAGTGTACCTTCTGCAACCAGTACCTTATCAAGGTAAATGTTCATGATATTTCTATCAAGAACAAAGTTATATCCATCTTTATCGAGAAAAGACACTGATATTATGTTGCAAATCATGGAAGGTACATAGTAGCAATTGTTCAAAATTATAGTATTTCCATTTGGCAACACTAGGTGATATTCACCGACGGCTGCAGCATTAACTTGTGCTCCGTTCCTTACCCTGAGGGGCATATCGCCAGGTGCAACTTTCCTACTTTTTATCAGTCCCTGCAATAAATTACAGATATGAGATCCTGATCTGGTATCAAGTACCCAGGAGGTAGGGCTGACCGAAAAGCAGTTCTCAATTACAAGAACACCTAAAGTACATGCAATACTATGCTTCTTCTTCAACTGGGTCTCCTTGGAATCCTTACAATCCTCTTTCCCTTGCTCATACTTATGACTGTTGTCGTAAGTTAGAACCGAACTGACGTTCCCCAGTCCCGAATAAGAATTCGGATCGGTCAAGCGATACATTTTATTATCTTGATTATGGCGTGAAATGGTTGCTACCTGGAGAGAGAGAAAAGAAACAACTCAGCGTGCGCTTTTGCAAGATTAGATTGGTTTATTAATTTATCTAATCAGGATGGCTCCCACTGTTTCCTCAAATCCTTCTTCAAACCTAAAAAGAAGAATTAGTCAGGATTAATCGCACGTCACAATACTTGCTTAACCTTTCAGCCAGGCTAGTGTTAGTACTTTGAGGGAGGTTTTCCAACACTTTCGCGAAGTTCCTTAATTACATAAGCTCTTTTCCCTGGAGGCGTAGCCCCGCTAACACCATTCTAGACACCTACTTGGTTTATAGCATTGATTGTTAAGTGAAATAATCTCCCAAGAGTAATCCAACTCATCAGTGGGATCGGGATCCAACTATCATTGTGTGATGACCTAGATGGAATCCACTCTAGTCACCACACTCCAGAAGGTATTCTAAATCTGCAAGTTTCCTGTATGTTTGAAACTCCCGATGTGATTTTTACCCCTAACGGTTTATGACCTTGACTAGGTCAACAAACCATAAACCGCTAGTCAAGTTCTACCTGTCATTATCTTGATTACATTAAACCCACCCGTACATGTCCTTGACTAGGTCAACAAGGCCGCACGATTTTCCTAACCAATCACATTTGCAATGCACAGAAAAAAATATCACTTAGCTACCGTTCACTACGTCTTGACTAGGTCAACAAATGCAGCACGAATACTAAATAATACCAATCCGAAATGACGGAGGGCTACGGCTAGGTTTTTGGCAAAAAACCCGTTAACGTAATGAACTTGATATCGTTGAAGGAACCTGATTGCCTTTTAAAATATATAGTGGCAAAAACTTTTGCTAAAGAGGTCACACCCTGTGAAGGGATCTCGGCTCTTTCCTCATCGAATGAGGTGCAGGATATCCCAAACTGAATACCACGACGCAAAGCAAGAATAATCGACTATAGTGAAGTTATTATGCTGACGCAAACTTTTACTCAAGGGGTCACTCCCGGTGAAGGGATCTCGGCCCTTGCCTCGTCGAATGAGGTGCTGGATATTCCAAACTGAATACCACTGTGCAAAGCAAAAGAGAACGTCTGTAATGTCTGTTTTTAAAACTTGGTTCCAACAACATCTTTTTAGGTTTGTTTTACTTGCATTAATCAAAATTAATGTTGTCCTATCAATGTAACCTACCACACCAGAAAAAGAACGAAAATACGATATACGTATATGCCATCCGCATTCGCCACTAGGCATCGTCATCACCTGTTAGGTTACTTAACTAACGACAAAGCCAGGGCTGGACTAGCGCGGGTGCAAAACATATACAACATATACTAGTATATATATAAGAATATACAACATTCGTCCCAGGCATGATAGTAAACAACATCACAGAAACACAGCTAACATTACAGAATGGTGGATAATCTTGGAGCCCCGTGTTTCATTTGAGCCACAAATAAAACCCAACGTTCCCTGTCGTGTGGATAACCTGTGCAATGAAAATCTGTACCCCCCTACGAGTGCGGCGAATAGCCCGCCAATTCTAGAATGAAGCCCCCTCCGTCTCAACACCATGAGAAAGAAGCCTCCTCTGTCTCAACTCCATAAGCTGCGGGCTTGCTGCTTTTCTAGAACCCGGCTACTCGTGCACTCCACCGCGGGTAATCCTAGTACAGAAAAATAAAATAATAAGTACAACGGTGACATCGACCTCAGCCCGGTCGTGCCCTAAAATAATATACAATCCGGCAAAGACGACAGTCTACATGTCGGACGCTCGCCCCGCAATAACAAATGTACAAATGAATTTAAACAGTACTACAAACATTGCAACATTTGCTATCCATCATGACTATCCAACCACAATCACAGAACAAGCACACAACATCAATGCGAATGTCACGTTCGCAAAACCCGTTTAAAGGAACATATAGCAATTAGATGAGTTTTACCGATCGAGTGACATTCCCGGTCGCAGATAAAAGTGAATAAACTGTGAACTGTTAAACATTGTTAAATATAACAAATTCGAAACACCACAAGTTGCCTCAAACTCAAATCTACAGAGGATTAAGTTTGGGCAAAAATAAACAACACCAACAAACCAAACTCCCAGAGATAAGCACCCAGCACCAAAAAAATGCACACACCCCCAAAAAAACCGAGGTGGCCGGAATTTAAGGCTCTGTGGCCGGCCATGGGTTGTTGGAATTGTCTCGTTTTTGGTTTGGGTGCATCTCGTAGGGTAAGGACCACTCTGCACATGTTTAAAAAAATTTCAGAGACTTTTCCAAAATCGATAGAAACTGCAGAACTTGGATTTGGTTTCCCGTAGTTGTTTCGATTTCGTTATTTCAACGTTGCTTAAACTTGCTAACCTAGGGTTTATGGACTGGCTCTGATACCATGAAGGGTTACACTAACGCCCCGGCCAATTTCCGTGGCCAAATGCGGAACAAAAATTTCGTAGAGATAACGAACTTAGCGCTAACATAAACCTTAACCGGATCTTTACCACAAACCTAGTTAGCAAAAGAATAGAGTTCTATCTACTATGATAGAAAGTTATACCTTAAACTTGAACTCCTTCTTCTCCTTGTTGTGAGCTCCTTGGAATGATCTAGATGGCTCCTCCTCACCGGCTTCTCTATATTGAAGAAGATCCACCCGAAGGCCTCTACCTTGAGCTCCTACCTCAACCATGAAGTAACTAGAGTGCTTTGCTTGCTAGACTAAGAACCCTAGAGTGAGTAGAGAGTGATTTTATGGTTTGATCTCAATTTCTCTTGGTTCTCAACACATGAGAGGTTAGGGTTTGAGAGAGAGGATGAAGGAGAGAGAGCTAGGAGAGAGAATCAATATGATAGAATGAAGAGATAGCTCTCATATTAGCATAAAAGAATAATAATTTTAATTATAAAAAAAGTTGTGATGGTTCATTTGTTTTGACCATTATCATGTCACCATTAATGCTAACCAAAGAATCTTTTGCTTAAGAAAAATACCTTAGTCAACTTTGGTCAACAAGTCAAATGGTTAATCCAAATATCCATAACAAAATTATCACTAATTAAAACTATTAATCAATTACCTTCATCTCATTAAGATCTTAATCAAGTCAATGGTCAAAAACCCTAATGAGATGTCTCCTTCATTTGTCTCTGTCAACTGTATATACATACCCGCTTCCGCGTTCCGAAGAACACGAATGCAATGAGACTGAACCAAGCCAAAATCACATACTAGGATCCGGATTAAACCAAAGCCCACTAGTATCAACTGTCCGAACACCAAATGCGCACAAGTACGCTAATATGAACGAACCCCGTCGTAAAACCATACGACCTCTACTCGTTTCTCCCAAAGGTGAACAACCCTCTGTGTGGGACTCTAAAGACTCGACACTACGCTGGCAGTGAAGTTAACCATAGGCCGCAAGCGGTACTAGCTGTACGTAATGGTCCCCAGGTAGATGCTGATAAGAAGACTGATGAAGTGAACCCATCTGAACTCCTACTGAGCCTGAATGTGACAATCTCCGTACAGTCAGGTCTGTTCATCTAAGAGTATCGCATGTCGGGCCTAGGGGGCGGTAAACGTCAGACCTTTAATAGCGGTACAAGTCGTGTCGGAGTGTAGCCCAGAACACCCTGAGAAACTACTGGAAAACACTACTAGTAAATCTCGCTTGCCCTGGCCAAGGACGACTATGTGTAATGGCTCTTCTAGACGCAGCGCGATATCAACCCCCAATACCGGGAGAGACAAATCCTGTCTAACCGTCACTGCCTCCAAGTGCTTCGGGACTGCACCCAACTACTACCTGTTTGCACGGCTCAATAGAGCCGTGGTAGGGTAGCAATCAAAGAATGGTGGGAACACACTTAAGGCGAAATGGCAGTGTCAAGTTAACGGACTAAGCTGTACTCATGTCACCTAGGAACTGTTAACCGACGATAAGTATAATACCAACCAACAGTTCTCGATGAGTCCTGTCCAGTGTACTCGTAATCTAACGAGCACCTGCATACTATCTCCAGTACGACGTACTGATGGCTGTGGGACAGACCATCTCCCCTGCTGGGACAAGAAGCATATGCACCAGTCTACTCTGGAGTATCGATGCCCTGTCTCGATAATTCTACGACTAGGGACCAGAATAAAGATGTGCTTATAGACTACCCACCCCCACACTAGTGTGATCGCCATCACAACGCTGGTAGTCAAGCAAAGATCCTAAGAGCTTCATCAATATGTATTAGCGATATGTTAAAAGAAACATATACACATATTAAGATAGAAACAAACCAAGTAGCATACTACTATATCGAGCAAGACTGTCGTAAACCCGTATATATATCCCAAGCTTACAAAATGTATTATACAAACTAGTACTATACAATAATGGCCTCTAGGGCATACATATCCAATAGAATCACACAAGACTCTATGACGATCTCGGGTCTACATACTAACCTGTACCAATGTCACCAGAGAACTGTCATCTGACGTGAGGTATAATACCATCTAGGAGTTCTCGGCGAGTCCGTCTAGTGTACCCAGTCTCCACTGAGCACCCATATACTATCCTTGATGTCAAACACCAATGGATGTGGGATCATCCATCGCCTATCATATTGGTCAAGATGCGTATACGCTAGTCTACTCTGGAGTATCGATATCCTGTCTCAATACTCGCTCGACTAGGAACAGTTATAGGATGTACTCGTTGACTACAATGGCCCCACTAATATGATTTGCATCATAGTCCTAGTAGTCAAGTACATATCCTAAGGGCTTTATCAACATGTGAGAGCAAGACAGTAAACAAATACAAGTCCACATGTTAAGATAAAGAGTAACCAGATAGCATACTATCATGTCGAGTAAGAAAGTCCTCCCTATATATGTCCAAGCATCCACTACAATATACATCACATGTACAGTAATGGCCTCTAGGGCATACATATAACTAACAATCTCCCACTTCCCCTAAGGCCATGTGTTGTAGTATCCAATACCCACCAAAATAGCAATGGTTGTAGTATCTCATACTCAAGCATCCCAAAATCTCTCAAATAATATTTGGGGAAGCTGGCCTTGGTGAGTGGATCCGCCGTGTTAACCTCCGTGTCTACTCTCCTAACCTCGATCCCCTGGAGATCAACCATCTCTTTGATCAGGTGATACTTGCCTGAGAATATGTCTGGATCTCTGATGGGACGGGTGTTTCTAGGCCTAAGCCACAACTCCATTGTCACACAATGGTAGGAACGAAGTTCATCTCATGAACTATTATACATCCAGACTATTTCTTTGGTAGCATCCTTGGTAGTGATGTATCCTTCCTTTATCGTCTAGTTTGCCACGGTATCTAGCTTTTAACTCTTCCAACATACTATCCCTCCATTGAGGGTAAAGACAATACCTATGACTGACATTTAGTCGACCTTATCACCCTAGAAGCTATCCAGTGATTCTTCCCAGGATCGATTGATACCATCTCACTACACCTAGTGAGAATACTAACATCCATTTAGATCTATCTCATAGATCCAAAATCCAGGATTTAGGAGGTATCACCTTGATCCTATATGGAGAATCTTTGTGATAAGAGGAGATTGACCGGGCGTAATATAGGAAACTCCTTTCATATCAAGAGTATGTCATACACGTACAATACGAGGATCACCACCATACTCCCTACTACCTTTTTGTATATTACAAGGTTCATTTACCATTTTGATGAAGTCAAATACTTTGACTACCACATCAAAACAGATGTTCCAACTCCGCGATGTCTGTTTTATCCCATAAAGCAACTTGCACACGTTTCCGCTGCTCCCACTGTCTACGATGCCCTCTGGCTGTGTACTTGTAGATGCTCTGTTCTAAATCACTATTTAGAAAAGCAGTCATGACACCCAACTGCCAGATATCGTAGTTATGGTATGTAGCAATGGCAAGTAGGATCTGGATGGATTTAAGCATAGCTTTGAAAGTCTCAACTTTTTCATGTACACCAAGTAATCTTCTCAAGATATACTTGCTCCTGATGGGGATTTAACCCTCGGTGTATATGGATTCCATCTCAGATCGCTTAGCATCCAGCCATTCTTACAGAGTCCCCACTACTGATGGTCTGCTCGAAACTAGTTGGGTCATCATCTCATGATGCAATCCTCGCTCCTACTGTCATAGAGAAAACCGAAGTATCTCTTAGGTGGATGAGGAACCCTACTAGATCGGCGGAGAGGCTGAGGTTCGTCGGGAACTATTGAATCCTCTGGATCTACCAAATCATCAGCTGTAGTTTGTATAGCTGAAACTCTTCCAGTTCTACCTCATGACCATTAATTTCTTCACAAGAAAATCCTTTTCTAAAATGGTGGCATGCTGAGAAATAAAATACCTTTTATTCCTCGGTGTGGTAGAAGATATTCCCTTGCGAAAGCTTAGGATATCCAACAAACATCCATAGAACTGACCTTGCCTCGAGCTTGTCCGGATTTTACTTTTGACATAGGCCGGACAACCCCAAATCATAACTTCCTTAAGAGATGGACTCTTCCCATACCATATCACATATGGAGTGGTAGGCACCTGATTTGATTGGAACCCTATTCAATAGGTATGCAGCTTCTTAAGTGCATAACCCTCAATAAGAAATAGGAAACTCAGTAGTACTCATCATAGAGCACACCATATCACATAGGGTGCGATTGCTCCATCCCGATATACCAACGTACTGTGGTGAATACGGAGGAGTAATGCTAAGAGAGAATCTCATTCTCCTTTAGAGTAGTCCAGGAATTCCGTGCTCAAGTATTCTCCTCCCTGATCACATTAAAGGACATAAAACTTATACCCGTTTTGGTTCTCTACTTCTATCTTATATTCTTTGAATTTCTCAAAAGCTTCTGACTTGTGTTTCAACAGGAACACATGTGCGAATCTTGATAGACCATCAGTGAATGTAATGAAGTACAAAGAACCAGTCTTGGCATGTGTAGACAGGTGTAACGTTTTAAAAATAATTAAATAAATAATTAAATAAATAAAATTGTTTAAGTGAATTTTATGATTTTCGGTAAAGCAAAATGTATTTTTCGTAAAATCAAACCGCAATTGTTTTTCATTATAAATTCAAAAATACCTATTTAATTATGTAATTACTAGTAAATAGTGTTTATTTAGCCACTTATAAATTTTTAGTTTAAAAAAAATATTTTTCCTAAATTAATTATTTTAAATACTAACATAAGCTTTATTTTTACACTAAATTAGTGTAAATTACAAATTTAAATGGTTTTAATTTGTAAAAATGAACCATGGTATATTAGAAATTAGTGTGTATCATGAAAAATTTATTTGCAAATTTTCCCATTTTTCTAGAGTTTTCTAGGTTATTTTAGTAAAGAAATGAAAGAAAATGAAGAAAATTCATGAAAAGACATAAAGTGAGATATCATTTGATGAAGTTTCTACACAACTCATGAAACTCTTTTCACTTTCTCCCTCTCCCCCTTGTATGGCCGGCCACAACCCCCCATGGCTGCCCCTCCCCTTTTCCCACCTCATTTTTATCCAAAATTCATTAAAAACACATCAAAAATTCAATTAAAATTCCACAAAATCCTATTTATTCCATACTCTTTATTCCTTGCTCATTTTTATATGAAATTTGGAGATGGAAAGCATGCATTTTGGAGGCTCATTTCTTGTTTGGATTTCATATTTTGGGAGGTATAATTTCTTTCTTTTGATTTATTGTTTTAGATGTTCATTTAAGCTTAATTAGATTTAATGAATTAATTCTATGTTTTTTTAAAAAAATGCAAGTTAGGGTTGTAAATTCAAGTTAGGGTTTTTAATAATTAATTAGGGTTATAATAGTTAGTTTAACACTTTTAGAATTGGAAAATATTGCATGGTTGTTAAATTGTAAAATTTTCATTTAAAATTGTTTTAAATAAGGAAATTAGCTAACTAGATTTTTCTAAAATGTGTTTGTGGGTAATATAAAATTCCAATTAAAGTTGCTATCATTAGATTGTAGTTTTAGTGAGAATATTAGCATGTAAATGGAAATAAAAACTTAGTTTGATCACTAGATTACTTTGAGAATTGGAAAATACTAATAAAATGCTATTATTTTGTAAACTAGATTTTGAAAATTCCTAAATAAATGAGATTAAAAATATAATTTATGGTTTCATTAAATCATTATCATCATGAATTGTGGTTTAATACATTAATTCATGCAAAATCATGTTTTGTGGTGGAATTGTGGTATTTTGCTTGAAAAATGTTAAAATTGTTGAAAGTTGCAAACTAGAAATTTCAAATAAATGCAAAATTGTGTAATAAAAATATAGTAATGGTTTGTATAGTCTAGTAATGCTATTTAATGAGTTTTATGACCATTAGTTTCATTTAAATGTCAAGTTTTGATGAAAAACGGTATACTGGCATTTTCGGGTTTTACGAAATTGGACGGTTTGATGGATTTTAGGGTTTCGGTGGATTTAATCGTGTTTTATGGTATAAGTAATGTGTTTTAAAACTACAAGTTGTTTGATGATGTTATCTCGATCCATCGAAGTTCGTACGCCGATATCGAGCGGTATTTGGTTCTTTTGCGTGGGCGGGACATAGGTTTTAACCTATGCTTGTTCCTTTAGATCGTTTGACTTTCATATGTGATTCAGTTTACGATTCTATTTATATGTTTGCGTCTAGGTACCCCCCACATGGACTGCGGGCGATGAAGAGGATGATGGCGACACTGTCTTCGGCAGACATGGACCAGGTGAGTAGATGCATATCTACGGGGGGAAGTCGGGTGGATGGCGTTTAGCACCCCCGCAACGTAGAATAGGAATAGTACTTATTGACATTAGGAAACCAGACGTGACCCTAGTAGGACCCCAGTATTGACCCTAGGCTGGACTAGACCGATTTAGGAAAACTATATCAGAGGATGAGTACCTTGGAAGAGGTTTGTAGGTTTCAGATAGAAACACACACGCACACACTAAAACTTGACATGGCGTATACGTATATGTGTGTATATATATAAAACTAGGTATAGGTGTATATATATACACAACACGTATATGGGATTCATTGATGTGATATGATATCTGAGGCATGATGAAACAGTATAACTGGGCTTGATGCCGTGATTCTTGACTATACAGTCGTATTAAAGTGTTAGCGGATCATTAGAGAATGAGATAATGAACATGAATATATAAATTATGAAGGGTGGTGGTGATATTGAGGTACATGGGACGCTAAAATAGTACCTGGGCTGTAGCTTGTGACTTGATGACGATAAGATATCGGTATGACTTAATCACAATATGATACATATGACATTATACGAATGAGGAGACACCTAGGAGATACTTGACCGTACCCCGACATTGGGATGCCGTACGATGGATTTTACCGTACGAGGCTTAGATTTGATGATTGATCCGCACTCTTGATTCGAGGAAGCCGTACTACGTACGTGACGCTGTTGAGGCGGGATCGCCGACTATTAGAGATATTGATTCAGACCTTAGGTAGACTCTAGTTTCTTACTGACTAGTCTATTAGGTTTAGTTCCTTAGGATGTTAGATGGACACTGGTTTAGGTTCGACTCACATAGTGGTAGTTGTACTCGTATCTCGCAGAGGAGCGGATAATGCACGTCTGTATTTACATTCATACTGTAATCATCATGGTGCATGTCTTTTATATGTTGCTATAATCAGTATAACCTTTACCTGTTAGGACACCAGCACCATTACCGATGATGCGCATATTCCACGCACACTTATTTGCCGGCTCACACACATTATCATCGGTAATTGCTATGTCACGTACACTTTAGATCATATTATCTTTTATTGATAGAATCAGTTAACAACTAAACCGATGTAATATTGTGATCACTCTCTGATGTTAAGTATAAGACATGACATTCATTACTTAGACAATCATGCATTCATATTTTCGTGTTATCATGCAGTATTATGGGCATATGCCGACACTTATCATAAAGTTACTCATGATTTTGAGATTTGGATTTCTATGAGATTTCTGGATTTTTGGGGAAAACCGCAAAAATATATAAAAACTTCTCTCTCTCTCCTCTTCTCTTTTTTAAAATAAGATGCGGTTTTCTCGTGATGTATGTGTCGTCCACCATGAGTATTTCATGTTTTCTGATGGATTTTGAGACCCGATTCGAGGAGTGGATGAACCGTCTCGGGTACATGGTGGGCCCGGTATGGTACCCCGGGGCAAGAAGATCGAGTTGTAGACGATGAGCCTGGCAGAGGAAGACTACCTACCGGTGATGTTTGGCGCGGCGGATATCCGGAGGATACCGACCGTTGTCGTGGGATTTGATGATATGGGCCGATCCGGACTGACGGAGCCCGACATATTGAGACTTGAGATTTACATATTTGTGTCGATGCTTGACTCGGATTTCCATGGATTTCATTGTTGAGATTTCAGATTCTTATACACATTTTACTATGATAACAGCCAAAGATTTCTTATACAGATATACCTGGATTTCAGGATTGCTTATTTTACATTCATGGTGCATGCATATCCATTTATATGACATAGTACTATATGAGGCACTGACACGAGCACGGAGTATCGGCACTTACACGTATTATTACCCTGCTATTACTTGAGGTTTGAGACTTAGTAGTGTATTATTATTATGACCTAGGATAGCGTCGTGCATTCGATTTCTTTTCGTAGATGTCTTCTACTCACGAGTTGGCAACTCACCCCCGTTGTGCCAAATTCTTTACAGGTTCGATGTACAGGTTTCCCATGGCAGCTTGTTGGCACATCTTTTCTTCAGGGTGATTGGCACGGTAGGTTGGTTCACTTGTATCCGAACCACCATTGTACTTTTATTCATTCATTTGTACCTAGTAAGCTCCATCAACCATATTTGTATTACTTGATAAGTTTATTGGACCAGTTGTTTATTTCGACCTTAGAGTCGCGCATGTGTTATTCTGATCTGGTGGTTTTGTTTTCTTTTGAGTTTTGAGCCTCGCCTATTGGCGTTGTATACTATTGTGCTTGTTGTGGTTGTTTCCGCCTGTTGGCGTTGATGCTAGCTCCCATTTGGGGATGCTTTTTATTGTTTATGTATATTATACTTGTGGTACCCGTTTGGGGGCCAGTTTTTATAGAGGAGGCTCTGCCGAAATTTTTGAGAAAATTTGCTGATTCTTTTAAACTTGTTTTCGTTTTCCTCTTTTTCTTCTTTTATGGTTTAGATTTCTGGGCTTCGGCTTACTTAGGTCACGTGGCCCCTCTGGACGCTTCGTAATCTAAGTGCCGGTCACGTTCCGTACTTTCGGGTCGTGACAACAGGGGACCTCATACATCATCATGAATCAATCCCAAGAGTTCACTAACTCTTTCTCTGTTTCCAATAAACAGATCTATGGCCATCTTATCTTTGTGACATGACTGGCAAGTTTCACAAGATGTAAATTCAAACTGATTTAAATATGCATCTAAATGTAACTTAGCTAGTCGGGTCGCATTGATATGACCTAGTCTATAATGACTCAAGAAGGATTCGTTCATTTCTGAACTCTTCCTCTTGTGTGTGTTCTGTACGTTAAGAACTGTTGTTTGATTTAGAACGTGTATGCTTTTAGATAACGTGCCTGAACTGATCAACTCTTGATATAGGAAATGTCCAAAACATTATCCAACAATACAAAATTATATCCTTCTTTACATAATAAAGAGACAGATATGATGTTGTATTTCAGGTTCGGTATCTAATAACATTCGTTCAGAATCAATGTATTTGGTAATACTGGGTGATAACTGCCAACAAACTCGGCTACAACATTTGCACCGTTTTCAACTCTTGAAACTTATCACCTATTCTCAGTTCTCTACCTATCTATAGCCTATGTAACATATTACATATATGAGATCCTGATCCGGTATCTCATTGTTGGCTATAGTGCCCCCAAGGCAATTATCATAGTCGCGGACTTGTGATTATGATGATTGAGTGAGGACCTATACCGATAGAGCAGTCTTACTTAAGATGATAGTATGCTATCTGATTTGTCTTTATCATCATGTACATGTTGATAGAGCCCATAGGATTCTTGCTTGACTGCCAGCATTATGATGGCGATCATATATATAGGGTTACTAGGCACTAGAACAAGGTTCTACAAGATATCAACCATGTCAAAATAAAAATTTTCAAGTGCCGAACAACTTAAAGTAAGGATCTTTGCTAGAGGATTAGGGTAAACATTGAACAAGTAAACAACTTTACTTCTAAGAAATAGGGATTACAACCTTTGTAGTCCGTTCCTTCGCTTCATAAGCTCTGTGTTGAGGTCCCTTCGCTGCGATCATCATGAACTCCGACTCTCGAGTGGCTCCATGAGGTAAATGAGACACCTTGCCTGTAGTCTTCATGATCTAAGATGATCTACCTTGAAGAATCTCTAACCCAAGCTTACACTTCACTAAACAACTTATTAGAGAAGTGAACACCCTAATCTAAGTGGCTAGAATAGATGAGGATGATGAAGTAGGAATTTTGCTCTCTTTTGTTTTCAATTTCTCACACTATATCATCACAAACACAAAAGCTAGTAAACTTTTCATGGAGGAGGAAGAAGATGAAACCTTTTATGATGAATAATGAATTATTGTGCTGTGGTTACAAATCCAACCAAGCGTTAAGAATGATAGAGTTAACCCTTGTAGAGAATTAACTAGAGGTTAAGGTTTGGGTTGGGTTAAATAATATCTTCACAAAATATCAAGCTTAAGACAAAGTCAAAGCTTCATGAAGCTTCTGCAAAAGCTAACCCTAATCCAAACCCTAACCAAGTTTAAACCCTAAACTTTTGTTAAATTTGTAACCATAACATGTTACAATATTATATATCATATATACAATATATTTTGTAACAAAGGAAAATAATACAATTAACATATATCGCATATATATCAATGTATTATCCCGTGATAAAATGAATCAATAAAGCGAGCTTATATCAGTTAACGTAACGTAATATATCTGTCACAACCCGAGATTCGACCCGTGACCGGCACTTAACCACGTAACGTCTACAGGCGTAACGTGACTAAGTAAGCCGAAACCCAGAAATCAAAACCATTAAAAGTAGTGAGTGTTGAAAACATTTGTTTTAAAACTTTTGGAAAAGCTTAAGTAGTTTAGTAACTTTCTTTAAAGTTCAAGTTATTATCTTAAAAATTTTGGCAGCATTTCCTTTGTAAAAACTAACCCCGAAATCGGGTACAAGACATGATATGAGTGATGTGATAAACAATATAATAAAGCATCCCAAACGGGAGCAATCACGCCAAACGGCGGAAACAATCACCACAAGAGTAATATACGACGCCGTAGTGAAGAAATGAGCAATAAGTGAAAAACATCAAAAATAATAAAAACTGCATAAGTAAAGTCGGCTCACACGACCTCGACACCAGAGTACAAATAATATACATCATCGTCCTCACACTGGTCTTTATGTCAATACATGAAAAGTAGATGGAGAGTACAAGATACAAAAGTGTGTACAAATGGAAAATAACCGGATACCACAACCCACCCAGCAGCAAAACAGCTCACGCACCAACTAAAGTGGTATCCGTAGCCAAAAAGATACAAGGAAGCAGCCTGCCGCGACTACTCTAAGAGGCAACTTGCAAGTACTGT
This sequence comes from Agapanthus africanus, assembly GCA_030015575.1. Lineage (NCBI taxonomy): Eukaryota > Viridiplantae > Streptophyta > Magnoliopsida > Asparagales > Amaryllidaceae > Agapanthus > Agapanthus africanus. Next base: position 153,883,866 of record CM057350.1, read on the forward strand.
GTCACAACGGGAGTGAGTTGCCAACTCGTGAATAGAAGATAACATATAAAGGTAATCACGAGTATGCATGTACTGCATTATTCTAACATAAGCCAGCAGATAATATCTATATGCGATGAGCAGGATGTGCAATAATCATACATAAGTACTCTATCAGATAATATGACTACAGGATGAGATGCATAATAATGAATGCTGAGCGTGGGATAAAATAATATCTACACGGAATGTCAACGTGGAAAAATAATTGGTGTCCATCAATGCACCCAAATCCCAATAAAACTCAGGCGCCCTCACCCTCATCGGCCCTCAAATCCCGTAAATCTCTGAGAATCGTGAATGCCCACCATCGGCACTCAAAATATCATGAAATAATCGTGTCCAGCATCGATACGCAAATCCTCATATATCTGGCTCCGTCTGCAGAATCGGCCTTCGGCCCTAGCAGTATGGATCATCCCGTATCCATCTATCGACTCTGGTCAAGATCCTCCGGATAACCGCCATGTCCAACCAATCACCGGTAGGTAGTGGTCCTACTGCCAGGGTCATCGCCTACTGCACGACAGATTCGTTCTCGCCCCGGGGTACCATACCGGGTCCACCATGTACCCGCAATCGGCCGCATTCAGCTTCTCGATTCGGGTTCACAAGTCACATGTCTCAGAACTGAGAAAACGCATGGTGGACGCACTGAAATATCATATCAAGAGGAACCGGGTTTTCAAAACAGTGCATATTTTCTTAAATCACCCCATGGTCCTCAAATCCAGAAATCACATGAAATCAAGCCAATGCGTAAATCCATGCAATGTAATATATGCATCATAAGTCGTACTATAAGAAAAAGGGAGAAACCGCTCCTTAGTAGATTCAGTTTTTTTTAAAAGGTATCATGCTACCAAAAATCAGCTTATCAAGGTAGGTACAGTTTGAATATGCAAAAGTATGGATATGCAAATGGTAAGTGCACAAGTAACATAATCATGTCGAATCATATAGGAGGTGAGCTACAGTATATTGTTCATGGCAATATATAGTGTGAGTGTCATGGCAATTACTAACGGTGTGTGTATAACATGCAGATTAGTGCTCGTGCAACATGAACCGTTAGTAACAGTGCGGTGTGTTATTAATTCTAAGCTCATATAGATATAGCAGGGAATGCGGTATGCAACAAATAGTATCCATGAACAGTCAATGTATTTAAATGCAATATGCTGCTACAATGTCCTAATCAGCCCTGACGCATAACGCCATACGGGAAATTTCCCCATAGATGTTAAATCTACTCACCGTAGTCTCGTGCTATGTGTAGCCGACGGCTTGTTTCCCTTCCTTCGCGGCGTCCGTCATACTCGCCTGCGAACCTAGAATTTCACAAAATAATACACTTAAGCTCAAATCTACAAAAACACGACATTAAAGCCAAACGAGAACCCCGCGTCGCGAACCAAACGCGTGTGTGTCCGATACGCTAAAACGTGTGATTACGCGCCTGAAGCTACCCCGACACGTCGCGATACGCAGAAAACCCCAAACCCACACACGTATCACACGTGTCATGAAGGTTAAAAGTATAGGAAACAGGGAAATTGGTTCCAGATTTTGATACAGATAAAATTTTACAAAGTTGCATATACCATAGACCTTAGAAATGTAGCAGACACCAACAGAACAAACCCCAACACCCAGGTCCCCCATCTGGCCGCAATTTGCGGCCAGAATGATTATTCCGGCGGCCCACCTAGGGAGTTGGACTCCCGTGCTTCGTGTGTGTTCTCTAAATCTAGTGTATATGCTCCAGTAAATACAATTTTTGCCTGAAGCAAACGGGTTACAAGCAGATTACAGCAGGGCCCAAAACCTAGTTAAAAAGCTATTTTAACACAAAACTAAGACCTTATGGTGTTTTGGTGAAACCTGAAGCAAAATCCTTGGTTTAAACAACAATAACAACACTTAAATAAGTTAACCAAGCCATAAAAATGCTATCTTAACATAAACTTCACTAATTCCCTTCATTAGCACTAAAAATGCACAAAAATATGATTTTTAGCTAACAAAACTACACGTTAAGAACTAAGGTGATATGGGTGAGTTTAATACCTCTAAAAGACCCTAGGGAAACTTCACTTCCAGCCCTTGCCCTCAAAGCCACTGACTTGACACCAAAATCCCCAAAAGAGCCATTTTTTCCAAAGTTTTTGTGAAGGAAAGTGGGATTTTGTGTAGGTTTGTATATGGATCAACAGAGAAGCAAAAGAAGAAGAAAATGATGAGGATGCTGCTGCTGCTGCTGCTTTCTCTGCTGGAGAGCAGAAATGTAAGGGAGAGAGAGAAATGAAAGAGGGAAAATGGTCAAAAGTCAAGCCCCAATCTCACCTAATCCAACCCATACCCCCCATTTCCTCATTTCATAAAAAAATAAAAGGGTTTGACTTGGTTAATGGTGGGGATATTAGAACCATGCAAGAAGAATGAAAATGGTTACACTTAACCTATGATACAAAAATGATAAGTGTGCATATTGTTACACTAAACCTTGCTTAAGAAAGTAATTAAGGAAAACTCTAATTAAGGTGGACACAAGCTAAATTATAATTAATAAAACCCATATATATATATATATATATATATATATATATAAACACTTCTCATCACAATTAGAGCTAGTTTTATTCGAGTTTTAAAAGAAATTAAAATTTACGGGTTTTTATGAAAAACACGCATCATTACTAACTAACGCGAAATAAACCTAAACGATTTTCAAAGCGTTACAATCTACCCCCTTAAAGAAATTTGGTCCCCGAATTAAAAAATCTAGCTACACGTAGCTTCAAAGAGATGGGGATATTTCTTCCTCATCTCGCTCTCGGTCTCCCAAGTGACCTATTCGCTACTCGGGCCACGCCAAAGGACCTTGACGGACGGTATATCCTTCGATCTCAATTTCTTCACCTGTCGATCTAAGATGACCACCGGCTGCTCTGCAAAAGAAAGGTCGCGCTCCAGCTTGATCGTTGGGTGCTGAATCGCATGCGAAGGATCATGAAGATACTTGCGGAGCATCAAAACGTGAAATACGGGGTGCACATCTGGGAAACTAGGCGAAAGAGCTAACCGATATGCAACTGCACCAACACGCTCGAGGATCTCGAAGGGGCCCACGTACCTGGGACTAAGCTTCCCCTTCTTCCCAAATCTCATCACACCTTTCATTGGGGAGACCCTCAAGAAAACATGATTGCCAACAGAAAACTCAAGTCTGTGCCGACGACGGTCCGTATAAGATCTCTGCATGCTCTGGGCTGCTCTCATCCTATCACGAATCAACTGGATCTTCGCGGTCGTCTCCTCAACAATCTGCGGCCCTAAAATACTGCTCTCACTGAGCTCTGTCCAACAGGTGGGCGATCTGCATCTCCTCCCATAAAGAGCCTCGAATGGTGCCATTTGAATGGTCTCCTAGAAGCTGTTGTTGTAGGAGAACTCTACTAAGGGTAAATGATGATCCCAGCTACCTCCGAAGTCTAAGACGCACGCTCGGAGCATGTCCTCGAGAGTCTGAATAGTCCGCTCTGACTGGCCGTCGGTCTGCGGATGAAATGCTGTGCTGAAACTCAAGCGGGTGCCCAAAGCCTCCTGAAGCCTCTGCCATAGTCGGCTGGTAAACTGGGTGCCTCGGTCGGACACGATACATGTCGGGACTCCATGCAATCGTACGATCTCGTCGATGTATATCTGGACATACTGAGCAAATCCGAAAGTCGTCTTCACCGGCAGGAAGTGAGCCACTTTCGTCAGTCGATCCACGATCACCCAAATGGAGTCATACCCTCGACTAGTCCTGGGTAGACCCACAATGAAGTCCATAGAAATCTGCTCCTATTTCCACTCCGGAATGGGTAACGGCTGTAGCTCTCCCGCGGGCCTCTGGTGCTCGGCCTTGACTTGCTGAGAAGTCAGGCATCTCGACACAAAGTCTGCGATATCCCTCTTCATTCCATCCCACCAGTAAACATCTCTCATATCATGGTACATCTTGGTGGAACCCGGATGAACACTGTACACCGATCGATATGCCTCCTCAAAAATCTCGCGCCGCAGTCGCTCAGCATCTGGTACGCATAGTCTAGTTCCAAATCGCAGTATCCCCTGATCTTCGATCACGAACTCAGAAAATCTGCCCTGTCCAATCTGTGCCATGATCTTTGAACAACGGTCATTACTGTACTGTGCCTCATGTATACGGTCAAGCAACTATGGGCGTGCACGAACATGCGCAAGCTGTCCCCTGATCGGCCTGAACTCGAACTGCACTCGGCTGTCGCATAAAATCTTCCAATCTGCCGATGACTGCCTCTGCACAGCGCTCAAACAAGATAGACTCCCTCCGGGCCTCCTACTTAAAGCATCCGCTACTATATTGGCCTTGCCCGGGTGGTAAAGGATCTCACAGTCGTAGTCCTTCACTAACTCCATCCAACGGCACTGTCTAAGATTCAGGTCTCGCTGCTGAAATATATACTTTAAGCTCTTGTGATCAGTGAATATCTGGCATGACTCGCCGTATAGGTAATATCGCCAGATCTTGAGTGCAAAGACCACTGCAGCCATCTCCAAATTGTGAGTGGGGTAGTTCTGTTCATGTTTCTTCAACTGCCGTAAAGCATACGCGATCACCCTGTCATGCTGCATCAATACGCACCCTAGCCCCACTCGAGAAGCATCACAATAGACCATAAATCCGCCCGATCCCGAAGGCAATGATAACACTGGCGCCATAGTCAGTCGAGTCCGTAGCTGTAGAAAACTGTGCTCGCACTCCTCCGTCCAATCGAAAGGAACTCCCTTCCGGGTCAACCCGGTCAAAGGTGCAGCAATACGGGAGAAGTCCTGCACAAATCGCCTGTAGTATCCGGCCAGTCCTAGAAAGCTGCGGATCTCCGTAACTGATGTGGGTCTAGGCTAACGCTGAACGGCCTCGATCTTCTTCGGGTCCACACATATACCATCTCGTGTAATCACGTGACCCAAGAAGTCTACGCTATCAAGCTAGAATGCGCACTTGGAGAATTTTGCAAAAAGCTGGTGCCCCCTCAAGGTCTGCAGTGTGATCCGCAGGTGCTGCTCGTGCTCCTCTCGGCTCCGGGAATACACCAAAATATCGTCAATGAATACGATGATGAACAGATCAAGATACGGCCTGAAAATACGGTTCATCAAGTCCATGAATGCTGCTGGGGCATTGGTGAGTCCGAATGATATCACCAAAAACTCATTATGGCCGTAGCGCGTGCGGAAAGCTGTCCTCGGAATATCCTTCTGTCGAACCTGCAGCTGATGGTAGCCTGATCGCAAATCGATCCTCGAAAAGTATCCTGCCCCCTGAAGCTGGTCGAACAAGTCGTCGATGCATGGCAAAGGATACCTAATCCACACGGTAACCCTGTTCAGCTGGCGGTAGTCGATACACATACGCAAATTGCCGTCCTTCTTCTTGACAAATAGGACTGAAGCACCCCAAAGAGACACACTGGGTCGAATAAGTCCCTTATCCAGCAAATCTTGCAACTGACCCTTCAACTCTCTATGTTCCATCGGGGCCATCCAATAAGGCGGTATAGAAATAGGCCCCGTGCCGGAAATCAAATCAATACAGAAAGAAATATCATGCTCGGGCTGTAGCCCAGGAAGCTCGTCAGGGAACACATAAGGGAACTCGCTAACAATCGGAACCTGATCCAACGGAACCTCTGTAGCTCTAGTATCGCAAACATAGGCGAGAAATCCCTGACATCCTTTCCTCAAAAGCCGTCCAGCGCGAAAAGAAGAAATCAAACTGTGAGGGGGCGGCACCACGGTCCCCCTGCACAACAAAAGCCGACTCGCCGGGAAAACAAAACCTAACTGTCTTCTCACGGCAGTCCACGGACGCATAGTACGTGGCGAACTAATCCATGCCCAAAAGAACGTCGAAGTCCAACATCTCAAGAAGGATCAAGTCGACAGGCAACTCTCTCTCGCCAATACGGACAACACAGGATCGGAACACGTGTCTAGCAACAAACGACTTGCCTACAGGGGTGGTCACAACAAGCGGCTGATCAAGCAAACCAGACTCTCTACCCAGACTCGGCACGAAGTGTGTGGAAACATACGAGTGCGTGGATCCCGGATCAAACAACACGTGTGCGTCAACAGAACATACTGAAAAGATACCTGAGACCACCGCATTGGACGCCTGCGCGTCCTGATGCCTCAAAGCAAAAACCCGTGCCTGTCTTCCACCTGCGACTGACTGTCCTCTGCCTCGGTCACCTCGTCCTCTATGAGCGAATCCTCCGTGACCACGACCTCTCTGTGCATGAAACTAGTGCGGAGCAACAGTAGGTACAATAGGCAACGCCTTCTGGGGTGGTGAAGGTGGTAATGTGACATGCGGTACTGCTGCCTCCCTCCGGTGTATCTAAGGACAATCTCGAACACGATGATAAGAACTATCGCAGCAGAAACATCCCGACGATGACCACTAACCCTCATGGGGATAGGAGCTGAACAACCGGCCTCGCCCTAAATCTCTGCCACCTGCAAGACTTCTGTCACGGCGCTGAAAATGCTATCTCTGTGCTGATGTATCCGCACGAACTCTCTTCGGCTCTGGAACTACCGATGTCTCAGGAAGGCGCTCCTCGACTAATAAGGCTGCATCTACAGCTGCTGCATAGGTCTCACAATGCTGTGCGCTGATCATAAGAAATAACGGGGTAAGCAAGCCTCGAACAAACCTCTTGACTCGCATCTCCTCAGTAGCCACTAAATATGGGGCATAGACCGATAACTCGGTGAACAGCACGTCGTACTCTGCCGCTGTCATCTCCGGAGTCTGACGTAAGGACTCGAACCTGCGCGCTCTAGAATCTCTGACACTCTGTGGAAGGAAGCGGGCAAGGAACACCGTCACGAACTCTGTCCAGGTCATAGGAGGAAGACCTGCTGCTCTGCTCTTTTCTACCGACTCGCACCACTTCTGCGCAAGACCTTCCAGGCGAAAGCTCGCGAACTCTACCCATCTCGCATCTGAACATCTGAGTGAACAACATATCTAGGCCATCCTATCAATAAAAGACTGTGGGTCCTCGGCTGCATCGGTGCCTGTGAAGACTGGAGGCTTCAGCGTCATAAACTCTGATAGTGATACTGTAATAACCTCTGTAGCTGCAGGGGAAACTGCCTGTACTGTGGGTACCATCACGGTTCGTGCAACGGGTGGAACTACCTCTGGTCGCTGCGCTCGAAGTGTCTCAACTAGCGATCCCATCATCTGGCGCATCTCCTGCATACCGGATCCTATCGTCTGGCACATCTCCTGCATACCGGCCCCTAGCATAGCGATCTGGTCTGTCGAAGGAGGAACAGTCTGCTCTGGTGCAACGGGTGTACTACCCGGGTCTGTCCTCGTCTCTGATGAATCAACTCTAATCTCGGCCCTTGCGGCCGCTCTCTGCGCCCTCGTAGTCTTTGGCGGCATAATGGATGAAAAGAAAATAGGATTCGATAAGAATACGGAAATTGAATCACAAGAATGTATATACTCATGAAGGAATTTCAATCAATAAATCCTAAGGTCACTTAGGCGAAGTACCGTGTCGTGAGTATGTCGCGAAACATAAACACGCTACGCCACTCTGCTTCAGCTACCTACTCCATCATACCAGGGTCATCCTACACTCCGAAAGGTAAAACCTACGCTCTGATACCAACTTTGTCACGACCCGAGATTCGACCCGTGACCAGCACTTAACCACGTAACGTCTACAGGCATAACGCGACTAAGTAAGCCGAAACCCAGAAATCAAAACCATTAAAAGTAGTGAGTGTTGAAAACATTTTTTTTAAAACTTTTGGAAAACCTTAAGTACTTTAGTAACTTTTTTTAAAGTTCAAGTTATTATCTTAAAAATTTTGGCAGCATTTCCTTTGTAAAAACTAACCCCGAAATCGGGTACAAGACATGATATGAGTGATGTGATAAACAATATAATAAAGCATCCCAAACGGGAGCAATCACGCCAAACAGCGGAAACAATCACCACAACAGTAATATACGACACCGTAGCAAAGAAATGAGCAATAATTGAAAAACATCACAAATAATAAAAACTGCATAAGTAAAGTCGGCTCATACGAGATCGACACCAGAGTACAAATAATATACATCATCGTCCTTATACTGGTCTCTAAGTCAATAAATGAAAAGTAGATGGAGAGTACAAGATACAAAAGTGTGTACAAATGAAAAATAACCGGATACCACAACCTACCTAGCAGCAAAACAGCTCACGCACCAACTAAAGTGGTATCCGTAGCCAAAAAGATACAAGGAAGCAGCCTGCCGCGACTACTCTGAGGGGCAACCTGCAAACTGTGGCACAACAGGGGTGAGTTTCCAACTCATGAATAGAAGATAACATATAAAGGTAATCACGAGTATGCACGTACTGCGCTATTCTAACATATGCCCGCAGATAATATCTATATACGATGAGCAGGATGTGCAATAATCATACATAAGTACTCTATCAGGTAATATGACTACAGGATGAGATGCATAATAATGAATGCTGAGCGTGGGATAAAATAATATCTACACGGAATGTCAACGTGGAAGAATAATTGGTGTCCATCAATGCACCCAAATCCCAATAAAACTTAGGCACCGTCACCCTCATTGGCCCTCAAATCCCGTAAATCTCTGAGAATTGTGAATGCCCAACATCGGCACTCAAAATATCATGAAATAATCGTGTCCAGTATCGACATGCAAATCCTCATATATCGAGCTCCGTCTGCGGAATCGGCCCTCGGCCCCAGCAGTACGGATCATCCCGTATCCATCTATCGACTCTGGTCAGTATTCTTCGGATAACCGCCAGGTCCAACCAATCACCGGTAGGTAGTGGTCCTACTTCCAGGCTCATCGCCTACTGCATGACAGATCCGTTCTCGCCCCGGGGTACCATACCGGGTCCACCATGTACCCGCAATCGGCCTCATCCAGCTCCTCGATTCCGGTTCACAAGTCACACGTCTCAGAACCGAGAAAACGCATGGTGGACGCACTGAAATATCATATCAAGAGGAACCGGGTTTTCAAAAAAGTGCATATTTTCTTAAATCACCCCACGGTCCTCAAATCCAGAAATCATATGAAATCCAAAGACAATGCGTAAATCCATGCGATATAATATATGCACCATAAGTCATACTATGAGAAAAAGGGAGAAACCGCTCCTTAGTAGATTCAGTTTTTTTTAAAAGGTATCATTCGGTCCCCAGTTTTTACCAAAAATCAGCTTATCTAGGTAGGTACAGTTTTAATATGCAAAAGTATGGATATGCAAATGAGTAAGTGCACAAGTAACATAATCATGTCGAATCATATACGATGTGAGCTACAGTATATTGTTCTCGGCGAGTCCGTTCAGTGTACCTAGTCTCGACTGAGCACCCGTACACCATCTTTGATGTCAAACACCGATGGATATGAGATCATCCATCGCCCATCATATGGGTCAAGATGCGTATACGCTAGTCTACTCTGGAGTATCGATGCCTTGTCTCGATACTCCCTCGACTAGGAACAGTTCTAGGATGTACTCTTTGACTACCCTGGCCCCACTATTATAATCTCATCATAGTCCTAGTAGTCGAGTACATATCCTAAGGGCTTTATTAACATGTGAGAGATAGACAGTAAACCAATACAAGTCAACATGTTAAGATAAAGTGAAACCAAATAGCATACTATCATGTCGAGCAAGAAAGTCCTCTCTATATATATCCAAGCATCCACTATAATATACATCATATGTACAACAATGGCCTCTAGGGTATATATATAACTAACAATCTTCCACTTGCAGTAAGGCCAGCTGTTGTAGTATCTCATACCCAACATCCCGAAGTGTCTCTCAAACTGAATCTAGGGAATGGCCTTCGTGAGTGGATCTGCAGTGTTGTCCTTCGTATCAACTCTCCTGACCTCAATCTCCCGGCGATCAACTAACTCCCGGATCAGGTGATACCGCCTTAGAATATGTCTGGACTTCTGATGGGACCTGGGTTCCTTGGCTAAAGCCACAGCTCCATTGTTATCACAATACAAAGGTATTGGATGCTCAATGGAAGGAACCACACCAAATTCAGTGATGAACTTCTTCATCCAGACAATCTCTTTGGCAGTATCGTTGGGAGCGATGCATTCAGCTTCCATTGTCGAGTCAGCCACGGTTTCTTGCTTGGAACTTTTCCAACAAACCGCCCCTCCATTTAGGGTAAAGACAAATCCTGATTGCGACTTTGTGTCGTCCTTATCACTTTGGATGCTTGAATCGGTAAAGGACTCTACCTGGAGTTCTCCGTTACCATACACTAAGAACATCTCCTTAGTCCTTCGTAAGTACTTGAGAATGTTCTTCACAGCTGTCCAGTGACTCTCTCCAGGATCTGCTTGATACCTACTCATTATACTTAGTGTGTATGCTACATCGGGTCTGGTACATAGCATCGGATACATGATAGAGCCTACTGCCGAAGCATAGGGTATCCCTTGCATGCGAGCTCTCTCCAAATCAGTCTTGGGAGACATCTCTTTGGAGAGAGTGAGTCCAGAGATCGTGGGTTGGTTCCCACGCTTGGATTCTTCCATACTAAACCTCTTTAGTATGGTGTCAATGTACCTGGATTGGGACAATCCCAGTATCCTATTAGATCTATCTCTATAGATCATAATTCCCAGTATGCAGGAGGCATCACCAAGATCTTTCATTGAGAATCTTTATGATAAGAAAAGCTTAACCGAGTGCAGCATAGGAACATTATTTCCTATCAAGAGTATGTCATCCACGTATAATACGAGGAAGACGACCTTACTCTCTGCAACCTTCTTGTAAATACAAGGTTCATCTACGTTTTTGATAAAGTCAAACTCTTTGACTACCATATCAAAACAGATGTTCCAACTCCGCGATGCCTGCTTTAACCCATAGATGGATTTAAGCAGCTTGCACACCTTTCCGCTGCTCCCACTGTCTACGAAGCCCTCTGGCTGAGTCATGTATACGCACTGCTCTAAATCACCATTTAGAAAGGTGGTCTTAACATCCATCTGCCAGATTTCATAGTCATGATATGCAGCAATGGCAAGTAGGATCCGGATGGACTTCAGCATAGCCACTGGAGAAAAGGTTTCGTCATAATCCATACCTAGTCGTTGACGAAAACCCTTTGCAACAAGTCTAGCTTTGAAAGTCTCCACTTTTCCATCTACACCAAGTTTCTTCTTAAAAATCCACTTGCTCCCAATGGGTTTTACACCTTCAGAAGAAACTTCCAAAGTCCATACTTTGTTGGTGTACATGGATTCCATCTCAGATCGCATTGCATCCAGCCACTTCACAGAGTCCCCACTCGTGATGGCCTGCTCAAAGCTAGTCGGGTCCTCATCTTCCATGATGCAATCCTCGCTCCCACCATCAACGAGAAAACCATAGTATCTCTCAGGTGGATGAGAAATCCTACCAGTTCGGCGGAGAGGCTGAGGTTCGTTGGCTACTATCGAGTCATCTTGTTCCACTAAATCTTCAGTTGTAATTTGTTCTGCCGGAACTTCTTCCAGCTCTACCGCATCGCCACTAATTTCTTTTGCAAGAAATTCCTTTTCTAAAAAGGTGGCATGTCGAGAAAAAAACACCTTTTGTTCCTCGCTGTGGTAGAAAAGATATCCATGTGAATGTTTAGGATATCCTACAAACTTACAAAGAACTGACCGTGCCTCGAGTTTGTCTGGATTTTGCTTTTTTACATAGGCCGGACAGCCCCATATCTTAACTCGTTTAAAACATGGTCTCTTCCCACTCCATATCTCATATGGTGTGGTAGGTACAGATTTAAATGGAATTTGATTCAATAGGTATGCAGCTGTCTCCAGTGCATGTCCCCAGAAGGAAATAGGTAACTCAGCAGTGCTCATCATAGAGCGCACCATATCTAATAGGGTGCGATTCCTCCGCTCCGATACACCGTTGTGCTGTGGTGTATAAGGAGGAGTAAGCTGAGAGAGAATCCCATTCTCTTTTAGATAGTCTAGGAACTCATTGCTCAAATATTCTCCTCCTCGATCAGATCGAAGGATCTTAATACTTTTGCCCGTTTGGTTCTCTACTTCGTGCTTATATTCGCTGAATTTCTCAAAAGCTTCAGACTTGTGTTTTATCAGGAACACATGTCCGTATCTTGAGAGATCGTCAGTGAATGTAATGAAGTAGGAAGAACCGTTCCTGGCATGTGTAGACATGAGATCACATACATCACTATGTATCAGCCTTAAGAGTTCTGTAACTCTTACTCCGTGTCCACTAAACGTAATTTTGATCATCTTGCCTTTGAGACATGACTGGCAAGTATCATAAGATGAAAATTCGAACGGATTCAAATATCCATCCTTATATAACTTAGCTAGCCGTGTTGCATTTATATGACCAAGTCTACAATGACATAAGAAGAATTCGTTTATTTCTGAACTCTTCCTCTTGTGCATGTTTTGTATATTAAGTACTGTAGTTTGGTTGAGAACGTATATGTCATTATTTAACGATCCTGATCCAATCAACTTTTGATTCAGGAATATGTTCATAACATTATCCTGTACTAGAAAATTATATCCTTCTTTGCTCAATAAAGAAACTGATATAAGATTGCATATCAGGGTCGGAATGTAATAGCATTCGTTCAGAACCAATGTATTACCGTTTGGCAATACAAGGTGATATTCGCCAACTGCTTTGGCTGCAACATTTGCACCATTCACTACTCTTACGGAATGATCACCCTCTCCCAGTTCCCTACCTTTATGTAGCTCATATAACATATTACATATGTGGGATCCCGATCCGGTATCTAATACCTAGGACGTACAGTGAACTGAGAAACAGTTCTCGATAACAAACATACCTGAAGAAGATGCATCGGCATGCTTATTCTTCGTTTGGGCGGCGTAAGAATCCAGATATCGTCCTATTCCCTGCTCAAACTTATAACAGCTATAAGTGGGAACGGGACCAATGTTCCCCTGCTCAGTATAAAAAGTGGGTTAAGTTAATACATCCATATTATTATCTTGATTAAGGCCTGACAAGGTCGCTACCTGGAGAGAGAGAAGAAAACACTTTAGCGTATACTCTTGCAAGATTATTTTGGTTATTATCTTATCTAATCAGGATGTCTCCCACTGTTTTTATCAAATCTTCCTTCAAACCCTAAAAGGAAAGACAAGCCGGGATTAATTACACCTTACAAGTTTGCCAATCTTTCAGCCAGGCCAGCGTTGGTACTTTGAGGGAGGTTTCCCATGCTTTCGCACGGACCTAATTAAAATAAACATCGTTTTCCCAGAGGCATAACCCCGTTAACACCTTTCTAGACACCTACTTGATCGGCTAATTGTCCCGTGTAAAATTCTCCCAGGAGTAACTCTTACTCGCAGTGGGTATCGGGATCCAACTATCTCATAGGAGGTATGCAATCTCATTGCAAATTTCAACACTTGAAATTCCCGATAATACTTTTACCCCTAACCCCTTATGACCTTGACAAAGGCCAACAAACCATAGGAAGCCAGTCAAGTTCAACCCGTCATTTCTTGATTGAAATAAACCCATCCGCACGACCCTTGACAAAGGCCAACAAGGTCGTACGACTACCCTAATCCAATCGCATCACATGCTTAAGTAGATAAGTACTAATCAGCTACCGCACACTACGCCTTGACAAAGGCCAACAAATGCAGCACGATTACTAAATAGTTTTTATCTGAAATGACGGAGGGCTACACAGGTTTTTCAGAAAACCATGAGCGTAATGAACTCGATATCGTTGTAGAAACAGGTGTTTTTCAAAAGGAGTATTTTTAAGGCTTTTCTAGTTTCGCTAAAGAGGTCACTCCCGGTGAAGGGATCTTGGCTCTTTCCTCATCGAATAAGGTGCAGGGTATATCATATATACCGCGGTGCAAAGCAAGAACTATAGAAGCAATCAAAAAACTAAACCGCGAGTTTGTAGCATCTGCCAGTTTTGCTAAAGAGGTCACTCCCGGTGAAGGGATCTCGGATCTTTCTTCATTGAATAAGGTGTAGGGTATATCATATATACCGCTATGCAAAGAAAAACTGTAGCTATCCTTTTTATAAAGTTTTGATTCTACAATATCTTTTAGCTTTCTTTTCTTTTATTAATCTTATTAATAAATCCCATCATATATGCTTCCTAAGCATCACAGAAGAAACGAAAGCAGTAATATTTATATATCATCATATATATATAGTATAAGCATTCGTCTCAGGCAGTAATATGATCTCATCACAGAACATTACAGCAGAAGATAACATATGAAATATTGGATATACTAGGACGTCCGTGTTTTATATCGAGCCTGTATAAAACACGGATTCCACGGTCGCGATGAATAGCCAAACCCACATTCCTAGTGTTAGTTATATGTATGCCTTAGAGGCCATTACTGTACATTGGATGTATATTGTAGTGGATGCTTGGACATATATAGGGAGGACTTTCTTGCTCGACATGATAGTATGCTATCTGGTTGATCTTTACCTTAACGTGTACACTGATTGTCTCTCTGATACATGTTGGTAAAGCCCTTAGGATGTGTACTTGACTATTTGGACTATGATGCGGATCATACTAGTGGGAACATGGTAGTCCATAAGTACATCTTTCAAGGTCCCTAGTCGTGGGTATATCGAGACGGGGTATCGATATACCAGAGTAGACTAGCGTATACCTTCTCGACCCATACAGATGGGCGATGGATGATCCCATATCCATTGGTGTTTGACATCAGAGATGATATACGGGTGCTCAGTAGAGACTGGGTACACTGGACGGACTCGCCGAGAACTCCCAGATGGTATTATACCTTACGTCAGATGGCAGTTCTCTGGTGACACTGGTACAGAGTTGTCTGTTGACCCGAGATCGTCATAGAGTCTTGTGTGGTTCCCACTGTGCTTTGATTTCCATCTTACCACGTCCAAGAGGGCGTGCAAAACGGTGGTTTTTGGGTACAGTCCCGAATCACATGGAGGCAATGAGCGATAGGAGGGGATTCGTCTCTCCCGGTATAGGGAGTTGATGTTGCGCTGTGTTCGATTGGCTATAACAGGAAATCCCTGGCCAGGGTTGCTGAGATTTACTGGTAAGTGTTACCAGTAGTATCTCGAATTGTTATAGACCTCATATCGACACGACTTATCGAGCTATTGGGGTCTGACGTTTACCACCCCTAGGCGAGATATGCGACATATCAGACGACGAGACCGGACTGTACGGTAAGTGTTACTGGTTGGATTCACCGGAGTGTGAGCGGGCTTGCTCGTCGATCTTCTGATCGCTCAATACCCGGGTGGCCGTTACGTTTAGCAGACCGCTTGCGGCTTGTGGGTGTTTGATATGATCATCATCTGCTGCCGGCGTATTAACGAGTCTTTAGAGTCCTACACAGAGGTTTCCTGGCTCAAGCGAAACGAAATAGGAGCGCATATGAGATATGTGCGGGACCGAGAATAATGCGTGTATGTGATACCGTATTCTATTCTCGCGATGAATGTATTGAAAGGTTATATGCGATATAACCTAGTTATCGAATCGAGGGTTGATTCGATAAGCCGATACATTGGATACTAGTCGGTTATATGCGATATGACCGGATCATTGAATCAAGTGTTGATTTAATGATTTAATGCATAATTATATATTTGATATATTACTTTGCATTAACTAGTATCGGTTCACTTTTAAATCGTTTTCTCACTTGGATTGTGCACATTGTATATGTGATATACTTTTGTACACAAGTTTGTATCATGTTTGATGATATATGCTCACTAGGGTTTGTGTGAAGATTAAACCATGGTTGTAGATTGGTTAGGGTTTTCATTTTCTTATTCATTCATTTATTTATTTATTCTTTTTGGAAAATGAAAAGCATAAAGGGAAAATGGTGGCTTTGTTTGTTTGTATGTTGAAACTTCATGAAGCTTTGACTAAGTCACCATTTTGTCTCATGCTTAACCCTAACCATTCCCACTAACCTTAGTTTAGTCTCTACACATAACCATGGTTTGAATATGATAAGGATTGATTTTCTTTTCCATTTTTTTAATTAACACTTATCATATTCTTTCTTTCTTCTTCTTCTTCTTCACTTGAAGAAAGCTTGCTTCAACAATGGCAACTTGAGCAAATGAGTGAGAAATCCAATTCTAAAGTGAACCCACTTCCTATTTCTTCATCCTCTACCTCTTGCCAAGTAGTATAGGGTGTTTCCTTCATAAGTTTTCTTGACTTGGTGAAGTTGGAGCTTGATCTAGCGATGCCTCGACGTAGATCATCTTCGGCATCGTCGTCGATGACCTAGCCCGCTTTTTCTCCGATGAAGCCGACGCTAGAGCCCAAGATCCGATTTGTACAGCGAGGAGACTTCATCGCGGAGCCATGGAGGTGGAGAAACGGATCTACAAAGGTTGTATTTCCGTTCTTTTAGTTTAGTTGTAAACTAGTTGCTTTGGTCGCCTAGATTTCTAGTTAACGATCCGTAGTCTAGGGTTTCTCGGCACTGTAAAATTTGATATTGGCATGGTTGATGCCTTGTGAGACCTCTTGTGAGTGCCTAGGTACCCTACAGTGGTATCAGAGCCTAGCTAGAGCCTTAGGCGATGCGTAGACGAAGTTTGAAACCCGAACGAACCCGAAACCCTAACACAAACTAGCTCTCTGGACTTTTTCCAAAATCTGGAGTTTTTCGATATTAAAAATATGCAGAAAAATCAGCAGGGAATTGTAAGAATTACTGTGAAGCCCGTACCCATGAATCCACTAAAGTGCGGCGGAACCGCGGCATTAGCATGGCTAATGCGGCGGTTCCGCGGCTATGTGGTGTCTTCTTGCGTTCAATTTTGCACAGTAATTATTAGTTTGCAGTGCTGGTTTTCCTGGGAATTTTTAATATTTTTTCAAGAGTTGAATTTTCTGGGTTGTTTTGGGGATTCGAATGTTCGATCGGATTATCAGATTTTGTCTATGTGGCTTCCGGATAATTTTTGAATATGTTAAAAAGTTCGACCGGATATAAATACCCAATTTTTCCCCTGTCGAGAAATTTCCAAGTGTTGGATTTTTCCGTAGTTTAACGACGTTCTAAGTAGTGCAAGTAACGCGATGGTCCCTCGAGAAGACAACAAACCTTAACTCGATTATGTGACCGTCTTGAACTGCCCTTTGAACCTTCGGGTTTGGGGCAGTACGGCATGCCACATGTGAGGCGTTGGCTTGACCCTTCTACGGCTGGACCGTTGGTACTGAGGCACGGACTGAATGTTGTTAGACTTATTTCATGTGTTGATCTATATCGGGAAAACTTGGGTGTTCGACTGTTTGATCGAAAAGTTTAACATTTTCTATTTATCCGGAATGTGATACAATAATTGGAATTCACAAGAAGTTATGAGATAACTGAATGAATGTTATAAATCTAGTAGTTTAGTCTCACTTGATCGGTTGCCACGGAATTTTGATGTGATCAAAAGTCCGTCGCAATCACGTAGCGTACGCGGATACTCGCCGGGTAAACTTAATAGACAGCCTCACTCCATAGCCCCGACCAAGTGACTGTAGGAGAACCCCGTCGCCGAAAGCATCCGTCCGGGTGCTCGCGGTAGCGGTGTTCCGCCTTGGTGCACTTCGTCGACGGTATCGGGGGTGCGGCCGTCTACTGAAGTTTGCGATGAGCATTCGATCAGGATGTCGGGAATCTTGTTAAATTGCCCGACTTGATATTGAAAAGTGTTTTCGATTTTGAGACTAAAATGCGGGGTTTATAATTGTTAGGCATGCGATGTCTAAGGAATTCATTTGGTCAGGCATGCGATGTCTGAGGTGATTGCGGATTCCAACTGTTGTAGTTTTACACTTTCTTTTCTGTGACCGTAAGTGTAATATGTGATATCGCCGGTTTCGTTGCTATATGTCAACGACAATTGGGATGCGCATATTTACTTACGTTGATGACATGTGATGTTATGTGTTGCTGGATATGTTATATTGGATCGTCGTGTTTGAATAGCCGGGGGTTTTTTTTATGTGAGATGAGTGTTTTTCATTTTCATTCATGTAAAAACTTGTATGTAATATTCTTTTATTGGGGCACTTCCAGGTTGCGGAAGATGTCACCTTTTGTATATTATTTACTTTTCTGCACTAGGATAGACCCAAGGAGGGGAGCGCAAGTAACTGGGTTCTGGAGTCCAGTGGGAGACCAACTCGAGGAGTCGAGTCCGGGTCTCCTAACTCTAGAATTGGTAGGGTTGCTTGCCGCTCTCGTAGGGGTCTAGGGGTGTGGGTTTGGCTATTCATCGCAACCGTGGAATCCGTGTTTTATACTGGCTCGTATTGAAAACACGGACGTCCTAGTATATCCAATATTTCATATGTTTCTTCTGCTGCGATATCTGTGATGTGATCATGTGATGTTCTGTGATGGATACTATATATAGTATATATGATATATTATATAGACGTTACTTATGTTTTACACCCGCGCTAGCCCTGCCCCGCTCTGTCGTTAGTTACCTAACCTAACGATGCACGAGGGGACATCGAGGCGAATGCGGATGGCATAAGTGTACGTCGTATTTATCTGTGATGTTTAGGTACTTAAATGATGGGACTTCATTAATGTGATTAATGAAATAAAAGAAACCTAAGATGTTGTATAATTGAATTTCAAAATAAAACAGGTAGCTACAGTTCTTGCTTTGCACAGCGGTATATGTGATATATCCTGCACCTTATTCGATGAGGAAAGGACCGAGATCCCTTCACCGAGAGTGACTCCTTTAGCAATAACTGGCAGATGCTACACACTCGGTTTGTCTTTTGATAGCTTCTATAGTTTCTGCTTTGCACAGTGATATATATGATATATCCCGCACCTCATTCGACGAGGAAAGGACCGACGATCCCTTCACCGGGAGTGACTCCTTTAGCAAAACTAGAAAAGCCTCAAAAACATTCCATTTTTAAAATCATTTGATTCTACAACGATATCAAGTTCATTACGCAATCGGTTTTCAGAAAAACCTGTCGTAGCCCTCCGTCATTTCAGATACGTACTAGTTAGTATTCGTGCTGCGGTTGTTTGGCCTCCGTCAAGGCGTAGTGTACGGTAGCTAACTAGTGCTTATCTGCTAGCATATGATGCGATTGGATTAGGGTATTCGTACGGCGTTGTTTGGCCTCCGTCAAGGGTCGTGCGGGTGGGTTTAATTCAATCAGGAAATGACGGGTTGAACTTGACTAGCGGACTATGGGTTGTTTGGCCTCCGTCAAGATCATAGGACGCTAGGGGCAAAATATTATCGGGAATTTCAAGTGTTGAAATTTGCAATGAGATTGCATACCTTCTATGAGATAGTTGGATCCCGATACCCGCTGCGAGTAAGAGTTACTCCTGGGAGAGTTTTACACATTACAATTAGCCGATCAAGTAGGTGTCTAGAAAGGTGTTAACGAGGTTACGCCTCTGGGAAAACGAGGTTTACATTAATTAGGTTCGTGCGAAAGCACGGGGGACCTCCCTCAAAGTACCGACACTGGCCTGGCTGAAAGATTGGCGAACTTGTAGTGTGTAATTAATCCCGGCTAGTAATTCCTTTTAGGGTTTGAAGGAAGATTTGATAAAAAAGCAGTGGGAGCCATCCTGATTAGATAAAATAATAACCAATCTATTCTTGCAAGAGCGCACGCTGAGTGTTTTCTTCTCTCTCTCTCCAGGTAGCGACCATATCACGCCTTAATCAAGATAATAATACGGAATATTGACCAAACCCGCTTGTTATACTGAGCTGGGGAACGTTGGTCCCGCTCCAACTTATAATTGTTATAAGACAGAGCAGGAAATTGGGGATTACCAGAATTCCCGTGCCGCCCAAACGAAGAGAGTGCATGCTGATGCATCATCTTCGGGTGTGTTCTTTATGGAGAACTGTTTCTCAGTATCCTTTACATCCTGGGTATGTGATACCAGATCAGGATCCCAGATATGTAATCAGTTACATAGGGCTACAGAAAGGTAGAGAACTGAGAACGGGTGATAAGTTTCATGAGACAGAAAACGGGGCAAGTGTTGCAGCCAAGTCTATTGGTCACTGTCACCCTGTATTCCAAATACATTGATTCTGAACGAATGTTATTAGATACCGAACATGATATACAAAATCGTATCTATCTCTTTATTAGTAAAGAAATGATAAAATTTTGTATTGTTGGATAATATTTTGAACATTTCCTATATCAAAAGTTGATCGGTTCAGGCACGTTATCTAAAAGCATTAATGTTCTAAATCAAACTACAGTTCTTTAGTATACGGAACACACACAAGAGGAAGAGTTCAGAAATGAACGAATCCTTCTTGAGGTATTGTAGACTAGGTCATATCAATGCGACCCGACTAGCTGAAGTTACATTTAGATGCATATTTAAATCAGTTTGAATTTACATCTTGTGAAACTTGCTAGTCATGTCACAGAGATAAGATGACCATAGCTCCGTTTACTGGAAACAGAGAAAGAGTTAGTAAACTCTTGGGATGATACATGTTGATGTATGAAAGATCCCCTGTCTACACATGCCAAGAATGGTTCTTTGTACTTCATTACGTTCTCTGATAATCTCTCAAGATTCAGACATATGTTCCTGTTGAAACACAAGTCTGAACCTTTTGAGATATTCACAGAATATAAGCGAGAAGTAGAGAACCAAAATACGGATACAAGTATTATGTCCTTTGATGTGATCAGGGAGGAGAATACTTGAGCATGGAATTCCTGGACTATTCTAAAGGAGAATAAGATTCTCTCTCAGCATTACTCCTCCGTATACACCATTGCACGATGGTATATCGGGGTGGAGCAGATACACCCTATTTGATATGGTGTCCTCTATGATGAGTACTACTGAGTTACCTATTTCCTTTTGGGAGTTATGCACTTGAGAAGCTGCATACCTATTGAATAGGGTTCCAGTCAAATCAGTTGCCTACCATTTCATATGTGATATGGAAAGGGAAGAGCCCATGTCTTAAGCTAGTTAAGATTTGGGGTTGACCGGCCTATGTCTGAAAGCAAAATCCGGACAAGCTCGAGGCAAAGTCTGTAATGTAGAACTGGAAAGGTTCCAGCTATACAAACTGCAGCTGATGATTTGAAAGAACCAAAGGATTCAATAGTTACCAACGAACCTCAGCCTCTCCGCCGATCTAGTAAGGTTCCTCACCCGCCTGAGAGATACTTCGGTTACTCTATGATAATGGGAGCGAGGATTGCATCATGAGATGATGACCCAACTAGTTTCGAACTGGCCATCAGGAGTGAGACTCTATAAGAATGGCTGGATGTTTAGCGATCTGAGATGGAATCCTTATACACCAACAAAGTATGGACTTTGGTTGCTATATCTGAAGGGTTAAATCCCCATCAGGAGCAAGTATATCTTGAGAAGATTACTTAGTGTAGATGGAAAAGTTGAGACTTTCAAAGCTAGACTTGTTAAAGCTTTTCGTCATCGACCAGGCGTAGATAATGATGAAACCTTTTCAAGTAGCTATGTTTGAGTCCATCCAGATCCTACTTGCCACGGCTACGTACCATGACTACGATATCTGGCGGTTGGATGCCATGACTGCTTTTCTAAATGATGTTTTAGAAGAGAACGTCTATAAGTACACAGCCAGAGGGCTTCGTGGACAGTGGGAGCAGCGGAAACGTGTGCAAGATGCTTTATAGGATAAAGCAGGCATCGCGGAGTTGGAACATCTGTTTTGATGTGTTAGTCAAAGAGTTTGACATCATCAAAATGGTAGATGAACCTTGTATAAACAAAAAGGTAGTAGGGAGTATGGTGGCGATCCTCGTAGAGTACGTGGATGACATACTCTTGATAAGAAAGAAGTTTCCTATGCTACGCTCGGTCAATCTCCGCTTATCACAATGATTCTCCATATAGGATCATAATGATACCTCCTAAATCCTGGGTTTTGGATCTATGAGATAGATCTAATTGGATGTTAGGATACTCACTAATTGTAGTGAGATGGTATCAGTTGATCCTGGGGAAAATCACTGGAAGTGTTCCAGGGTGATAAAGACGACTGAATGTCAGTCACAGGCATTGTCTTTACCCTCAGTGGAGGGACGGTATGTTGGAAAAGTTCCAAGCTAGATACCGTGGCATACTAGACGATAAAGGCCGGATACATCGCCACTTAAGATGCTACCAAAGAGGCTGTCTGGGTGTATATATTTGTTCATAAAATGAACTCTGTTCCTCCCATTGTGTGACAATGGAGTTGTGGCTTATGCCAAGGAACGTCCGTCCCATCAGTGATCCAGACATATTCTAAGGCAGTGTCACCTGATCATGGAGATGGTTGATCTCCAGGGTGATCAAGGTTAGGAGAACAGACTCAGAGGACAACACGGCGGATCCACTCACAAAGGCCTTTTCCCAGAGAGAGACTTTTATGGGATGGTTGAGTATGAGATACTATAACCACTGCTATCAGATGGCCCTAGTGCAAGTGGGAGATTGTTAGTTATATGTATGCCCTAGAGGCCATTACTGTACATTGGATGTATATTGTAGTGGATGCTTGGACATATATAGGGACGACTTTCTTGCTCGACATGATAGTATGCTATCTGGTTGATCTTTACCTTAACGTGTACACTGATTGTCTCTCTGATACATGTTGGTAAAGCCCTTAGGATGTGTACTTGACTATTTGGACTATGATGCGGATCATACTAGTGGGAACATGGTAGTCAATAAGTACATCCTTCAAGGTCCCTAGTCGTGGGTATATCGAGACGGGGCATCGATATACCAGAGTAGACTAGCGTATACCTTCTCGACCCATACAGATGGGCGATGGATGATCCCATATCCATTGGTGTTTGACATCAGAGATGATATACGGGTGCTCAGTAGAGACTGGGTACACTGGACGGACTCACCGAGAACTCCCAGATGGTATTATACCTTACGTCAGATGGCAGTTCTCTGGTGACACTGGTACAGAGTAGTCTGTTGACCCAAGATCGTCATAGAGTCTTGTGTGGTTCCCACTGTGCTTTGATTTCCACCTTACCACGTCCAAGAGGACGTGCAAAACGGTGGTTTTTGGGTACAGTCCCGAATCACATGGAGGCAATGAGCGATAGGAGGGGATTCGTCTCTCCCGGTATAGAGAGTTGATGTTGCGCTGTGTTCGATTGGCTATAACAGGAAATCCTTAGCCAGGGTTGCTGAGATTTACTGGTAAGTGTTACCAGTAGTATCTCGAATTGTTATAGACCTCATATCGACACGACTTATCGAGCTATTGGGGTCTGACGTTTACCACCCCTAGGCGAGATATGCGACATATCAGACGACGAGACCGGACTGTACGGTAAGTGTTACTGGTTGGATTCACTGGAGTGTGAGCGGGCTTGCTCGTCGATCTTCTGATCGCTCAATACCCGGGTGGCCGTTACGTTTAGCAGACCGCTTGCGGCTTGTGGCTTGTGGCCGTTACGTTCATCATCTGCTGCCGGCGTATTGACGAGTCTTTAGAGTCCTACACAGAGGTTTCCTGGCTCAAGCGAAACGAAATAGGAGCGCATATGAGATATGTGCGGGACCGAGAATAATGCGTGTATGTGATACCGTATTCTATTCTCACGATGAATGTATTGAATGGTTATATGCGATATAACCTAGTTATCGAATCGAGGGTTGATTCGATAAGCCGATACATTGGATACTAGTCGGTTATATGCGATATGACCGGATCATTGAATCAAGTGTTGATTTAATGATTTAATGCATAATTATATATTTGATATATTACTTTGCATTAACTAGTATCGGTTCACTTTTAAATGGTTTTCTCACTTGGATTGTGCACATTGTATATGTGATATACTTTTGTACACAAGTTTGTATCATGTTTGATGATACATGCTCACTAGGGTTTGTGTGAAGATTAAACCATGGTTGTAGATTGGTTAGGGTTTTTATTTTCTTATTCATTTATTTATTTATTTATTCTTTTTGGAAAATGAAAAGCATAAAGGGAAAATGGTGGCTTTGTTTGTTTGTATGTTGAAACTTCATGAAGCTTTGACTAAGTCACCATTTTGTCGCATGCTTAACCCTAACCATTCCCACTAACCCTAGTTTAGTCTCTACACATAACCATGGTTTGAATATGATAAGGATTGATTTTCTTTTCCATTTTTTAATTAACACTTATCATATTCTTTCTTTCTTCTTCTTCTTCTTCACTTGAAGAAAGCTTGCTTCAACAATGGAAACTTGAGCAAATGAGTGAGAAATCCAATTCTAAAGTGAACCCACTTCCAATTTCTTCATCCTCTACCTCTTGCCAAGTAGTATAGGGTGTTTCCTTCACAAGTTTTCTTGACTTGGTGAAGTTGGAGCTTGATCTAGCGATGCCTCGACGTAGATCATCTTCGGCATCGTCGTCGATGACCTAGCCCGCTTTTTCTCCGATGAAGCCGACGCTAGAGCCCAAGATCCGATTTGTACAGCGAGGAGACTTCATCGCGGAGCCATGGAGGTGGAGAAACGGATCTACAAAGGTTCTATTTCCGTTCTTTTAGTTTAGTTGTAAACTAGTTGCTTTGGTCACCTAGATTTCTAGTTAACGATCCGTAGTCTAGGGTTTCTCGGCACCGTAAAATTTGATATTGGCATGGTTGATGCCTTGTGAGACCTCTTGAGAGTGCCTAGGAACCCTACACCTTGACCCCTACGAGAGCGGCAAGCAACACTGCCAATTCTATGGTTAGGAGACCCGGTCTCGACTCCTCGAGATGGCCTCCCACTGGACCCTAGAACCCGGTTACTTGTGCTCCCCTCCTTGGGTCTACCTAATGCGGAAAAGTAAATAATATACAATGGTGACATCATCCTCAACCCGGAAGTTCCCCAATAAAAGAATATTACATACAATGAATTTTACATGAATGAAAATTAAAACTCTCATCTCATATAAAACCCCCGGCTATTCAGAACACGACGATCCAATATAACATATCACAGCAACACATAATATCTCATATCATCAACATAAGCAAGTATGCGTATCCCGATTGTCATTGATGTATAGCAACGAAGCCGGCAATACCCCACATACTACACTTACGGTCCCAGAAAAGAAAGTGAAAAACTACAATATTTGGAATCCATAAACTCCTTAGACATCGTAAACCCGAAATATCACATATTACGGATTTCATGCCTAACTAGATGAATTCCAGATATTGTATCACAATACAGATAAATAGATAATGTTAAACTTTCCGATCGAATAAACTAGTACCCAAGATTTCCAAAATAGCTCAACACTTGAGCAGAGTTCAAAAAGCTCCAGAACATGTCACAGCCCCTATGAACCAGCTGTAGAAGGGTCAAACCAATGCCTCACATGTGGCAACGCTAAACTACCACAAACCCTAGGGTTAAGTGGCAGTTTTGACTGTCACATAATCGAGTTAAGGTTACGTTCTTCTAGAGGGTCCACAGATACGCTAGCATGATTTCCCGAAAGTTTTAAACTCGGGAAAAATCCAACACTTGAATGTTTTCCGTCATGGGAAAAAGTGAGTTATTGATATCCGTTCGAACCTTTTAACACGTTCTTAATTACCCGAAAAACTAATCGATGTTAAACTTTCCGATCGGATCAATGAATTCTTAAGATCTCCAGAAAACTCAACACTTGAGTAATATTAAAAATTCCCAGAAGTACTTAGTAATACCTATGGATGTTACCTAGAAATATCTATCCCTGATACCCAAGTACGGCCGCGGAACAGCCGCTAAAAGCCTGGTATTGCCGCTGTTCCGTGGTGACTTGAAAGAATAAGGGGTTCGTATTTCACAGTTATCCATAGAATCACCTGCTTAATTTTCTGAGTATTTTTAATAACGAAAAAACCATATTTTAAAAAAATTTCCAGAGAGGGGGTCAAATATGACGTTTCGGGGTTCGATCGGACTTTTAACTTCGTCTACACAACGCCTAATGCTCTAGCTTGGCTCTGATACCACTGTAGGGTTACTAGGCACTAGAACAAGGTTCTACAAGGCATCAACCATGCCAAAATCAAAATTTTCAAGTGCCGAACAATCTAAAATAAGGATCTTTGCTAGAGGATTAGGGTAAACATTGAGCAAGTAAACAACTTTACTTCTAAGAGATAGAGATTACAACCTTTGTAGTCCATTCCTTCGCTTCATAAGCTCCCTGTTGAGGTCCCTTCGCAGCGATCATCATGAGCTCCGACTCTCGAGTGGCTCCATGAGGTAAATGAGACACCTTGCTTGTAGTCTTCATGATCTAAGATGATCTACCTTGAAGAATCTCTAACCCAAGCTTACACTTCACTAAACAACTTATTAGAGAAGTGAACACTCTAATCTAAGTGGCTAGAATATATGCGGATGATGAAATAGGAATTTTGCTCTCTTTTGTTTTTAATTTCTCATACTATATCATCACAAACACAAAAGCTAGTAAACTTTTCAAGGAGGAAGAACAAGATGAAACCTTTGTGATGAATAATGAATTATTTTGTTGTGGTTACAAATCCAACCAAGGGTTAAGAATGATAGAGTTAACCCTTGTAGAGAATTAACTAGAGGTTAAGGTTTGGGTTGGGTTAAATAATATCTTCATAAAATATCAAGCTTAAGACAAAGTCAAAGCTTCATGAAGCTTCATGGAAGCTTCATGCAAAAGCTAACCCTAATCCAAACCCTAACCAAGTTTAAACCCTAAACCTTTATTAAATTTGTAACCCTAACATGTTACAATATTATATATCACATATACAATATATTTTGTAACAAAAGAAAATAATACAATTAACATATATCGCATATATATCAATGTATTATCCCGTAAGAAAATGAATCAATAAAGCGAGCTTATATTAGTTAACGTGACGTAATATATCACATATATAATTATACATTAAATTATCGAATCAACACTTGATCTGATAACCCGGCTATATTAAATATAACCAACTAATATAACATATACCAATTCATCGAATCAACACTTGATCGGATGACCCGGCTATATCACATATACCCGGCCGATATCACATATCGCGAGAATAGAATATGGTATCTCATATCGTATTATTCTCGGTCCCGCACATATCATATATATGCTCCTACTCCATTTTGCCTGAGCCAGGAAACCTCTATGTAGGACTCTAAAGAATCGTCAATACGCCGGCAGTAAGTGATGATCATATCAAACACCTACAAGCTGTAAGCGGTCAGCTAAACGTAACAGACACCTAAGTATTGAGCGATTAGAAGATCAACAAGCAACCCTGTACATTCTCCTATGAATCCAATCAGTAACACTACCGTACAGTCCGGTCTCTTCGTCTGATATGTTGCATATCCAGTCTAGGGGTGGTAAACGTCAGACCCCAGTAACCGATAAGTCGTGTCGATGTGAGGCTCATAACAGGTCGAGAAACTACTGATAACACTTACCAGTAGCACTCCATATCAGCCCTGGCCAGGGACTTCCAGTTATAGCCAATCAAACACTGCACAACATCAACTCCCTATACCGCGAGAGACGAAACCCCTCCTATCGCTCATTGCCTCCATGTGACTCGGGACTGTACCCAAAACCCACCATTTTGCATGC
This sequence comes from Agapanthus africanus, assembly GCA_030015575.1. NCBI lineage: Eukaryota > Viridiplantae > Streptophyta > Magnoliopsida > Asparagales > Amaryllidaceae > Agapanthus > Agapanthus africanus. The sequence goes on from CM057350.1 coordinate 153,911,753, forward strand.
CTTCTTGGACGTGGTAAGGTAGAAATCAAAGCACAGTCGGAATCACACAAGACTCTATGACGATCTCGGGTCTACAGACTAACCTGTACCAGTGTCACCGGAGAACCGCTATCTGACGATAGGTATAATACCATCTAGGAGTTCTCGGCGAGTCCGTTCAGTGTACCCAGACTCGACTGAGCACTCGTACACCATCTTTGATGTCAAACACCGATGGATATAGGATCATCCATCGCCCATCATATGGGTCAAGATGCATATACGCTAGTCTACTCTGGAGTATCGATGCCCTGTCTCGATACTCCCTCGACTAGGAACAGTTATAGAATGTACTCTTTGACTACCCTGGCCCCACTAGTATGATCTCATCATAGTCCAAGTAGTCGAGTACATATCCTAAGGGCTTTATCAACATGTGAGAGCTAGACAGTAAACCAATACAAGTCAACATGTTAAGATAAAGTGAAACCAAATAGCATACTATCATGTCGAACAAGAAAGTCCTCTCGATATATATCCAAGCATCCACTATAATATACATCATATGTAAAACAATGGCCTCTAGGGCATATATATAACTAACAATATATGTGGGAGCTGGGGTCTATAAGCACATCCTTAAATGTCCCTATTCGTAGGAGTATCGAGACCGGGTATCGATACTCCAGTGTAGACTAGTGTATACTGATCGAGACCCCAACGAGGGGCGGTGGCCAGGTCTCATAAGCCATTGGTGTTAGTATGTTCACCTAAGATAGTATACAGGTGCTCATTGGGTTATGAGTATACTGGACAGACTCCCCGGGAACCTGCTAGTTGGTATTATACCTATTGTCAGATAGCAGTTCCCAGGTGACATGTGTATATGTTAGTCTGTCGACCTGAGATCGTCATTTGTCTTGTGTAAGTTCCCACTGTGCTTTGATTACTACTATACCATGGCTTGAAGGAGTCGTGCAAACAGGTTTTAGTTGGGTACAGTCCCGAGCCACATGGAGGCAGTGATCGGATCGTCGGGGATTCGTCTCTCCCGGTATTGAGGGATGATGTCGCGTTGTGTACGGATGACCATCACCCAAAATCCATGGCCACGGTGGACGAGAATTACCGATCCAGGATCGATAGTTTCTCAGGTGGTGATAGGGTTTCATACCGACACTAAATGTCGCGTTGTTAGGGGTCTGACTTTATCCACCCCCATAGACTCGATATGCGATACTCTTAGATGAACAGATCGGACTGTACGGATATTGTCACTGTTAGGCTCAGTAGGGGTTCTGCACGAGTTTGCTCGTTGGCCTCCCTTTCGCTCAATACCTGGGTAGCCGTTACGTACAGCTAGTGCCGTTGACGTGCTTGTGGTTAAACCCACTGCTAGCGTATTGACGAATCTTTAGAGTCCCACACAGAGTGTTTCCCTGGTTCTGGCGAAATGATATAGTAGCCGTATTGGATACGTGTAGGGTTCCGATCGATTGATGTACATTGTACTCGGGTTTTCAATTGGACAGTTGATAATATTAGCTAGCTCGGGTTTGAGCCGGATTATTAAATCAGATATTGATTTAATAATTTACGTATATGTATTTCGGTATGTATATTCTAGTATTATATTCTTTGTGTTATTCTATCTCTTTGGGTATTCGTATTTCGGTACGAATACAAATATATTACAGTAGAATGTAATCCATATTTTTTACCGGATAACATTCTAGAAGGTGCCACCTCATTTCTTGATTTGACCATTTTACTAAATGGATAAATGAGGTGGATATTAGCTTAAGGAGGTATGGTGACAACCATGCTTGCAATAGTGCACACAAATGAATTATTAATTCATTTGTGTTCACTATTCAAGTATGGTGGGATTTAAAAATTGGAAAAATGATTTTAACAAAACCTAGCATGCTATTGTTCTCTTTGATGGTTGAGTTCATTTTTGGAAGCATGAAGGTTTTGTTCACTTGCTTTTTTCTTGAGCTCCTCCCTCACCATTAGCCTCACCTCCTTTAGCTTTCTTGTTTTGCTTACACCTTCAAGATTTGAGATAGATAACACTGAGATCCTACACACTACATCCTAGGTTCTCTCGGGTAGCATCTTAGAGACCCTAGTTGCTCCATTTGCATCATGTTGTGGAGTTAGAGCCGGAGTTACATCCCTCGGGTGGATCATCGAAGATGGAGGAAGACCGGCAACTAAACTTCATCAAGGGACCGCTAGGAGCTTGGAATGAAGACCGAAGGACACGGATCAACTCGGTATAACCATTCTAACTCTTAGTTTAGATTGCTAGTTTAGAGTTTAAGGTCGATCCGGGATTCGGGTAACGGTAGCGCCAGTTTAGAAATTTTTGTTCCGTATTTTGGCCGCGTTTTGATGGCCGGGGTGCTGCTGTAACCCTTCATGGTATCAGAACCACCCTTTTAACCCTACTAGCTTGTTTTGAGGTGCTTAAAAGATTGGTTGACGGAAATTTCCGAAATCACGATTCCATTTTTGTGTTTGCTGTCGATTTTTAAAAGTGATCAAAAAATATTTTCAGGCATCTTAAAAATACATGCAGGCAAAACTAAAGCTACAGAAAAATTTTGGTGACCTAACTCCAAAATTCCCCCGCGGAACCGCGGCGAAATGTCATATTTGGCGGCGCTTCCGCGGCCCATTTTGGGCTACAGTGACCAAAATTTTTTCTGGAGCTCTAGTTGGTGGAAAAATGATTTTTTGTGATATATGGTTTTGGCCCAGATTCATTTGAGTACTGGTTTTGCACTTGGGGCCAATTTGGGAAAGTTTAATCGATCGAAATTTTAAGTGTGTGTGATTATCAGTACATACATTATTATCTGCGACCGTGAATGTCACTCGATCGGTAAACCCGTCTAACTGCTATATGTTCTTTTAGACGAGTTTGCGAACATGATATTCACGTTGATGTTCTGTGATGTTGGTTGGATCATCGCGGTGGATAGCTATGGTGCAATGTTAGTACAGTTTAATTTCATTTGTACATTTGATATTGCGGGACGAGCGTCCGACATGTAGACTGCCGTCACTGCCAGTTTGTATATTATTCTTTTGGGGCACGACCGGGTTGAGGTCGATGTCACCCTTGTATATTATTTTCTTTTCTGTACTAGGATTACCCTGTGGTGGAGTGCACGAATAGCCGGGTTCTATAGGGCAACTGGTCCGCATCTCATGGCGTTGGGACGGAGGGGACCTTACTCTAGAATTGGCGGGCTATTCGCCGCACTCGTAGGGGGTATAGGATGACCCAGGAGGGGTGCTCAAGTGACCGGATTCCGTGAAGTGCTGGGTGGCCCATTCACGTTGCTGAAGGGGGATGCCTCGCTTCTGGTTTTGCGGGTAACTTGCCGCACTCGTAGGGGTCTAGGTTTTCATTGCATAAGCTATCCACACGACAGGGAACGTTGGGTCTCATTTGTGGCTCAAGTGAAACCCGGGGCTCCAGATAATCCACCATTCTGTGTTGCTTCTGTGATGTTTCTGTGATGATGCTTTATATCATGCCTGGGACGATTGTTATATATTTATATATATACTAGTAGATGTTGTATATGTTTTGCACCTACGCTAGCCCAGTCCCCGCTCTGTCGTTAGTTAAGTAACCTAACGGGTGATGACGGGACCCAGTGGCGAATGCAGATAGCGTATACGTACATTTTATTTTCGTTCTTTTCTGGTGTGATTAATTGATGGGAATGCATTGATTCTTATCAATCCAAGGATAAAACAAACCTATATATGATGTTGTTGGAACCGAGTTTTTAAAACTGACATTACAGACGTTCACTTTTGCTTTGCACAGTGGTATTTGGTTATGAATATCGAGCACCTCATTCGACGAGGCAAGGGCCGAGATCCCTTCATCGAGAGTGACCCCTTGAGTAAAAGTTTGCGTCAACGTAATAACTTCACTATAGTCGTTTTCTTTTGCTTTGCATCGTGGTATTTAGTTTGGAATATCCTGCACCTCATTCTACGAGGAAAGAGCCGAGATCCCTTCACCACGGGTGACCTCTTTAGCAAAAGATTTCGCCACTATATATTTGTAAAACCACTTAGATTACTTCAACGAGATCAAGTTCATTACGTTAAAGGTTTTTCACCAAAAACCAGCCGTAGCCCTCCGTCATTTCTTTCAGGTGGTACCTAGTATTCGTGCTGCGTTTGTTGGACTTTGTCAAGGCGTAGTGTGCGGTAGCTAGATATTGCTTGTCCGTTGCATTGAGTTGCGATTATCTAGGACAGTCGTATAACCTTGTTGGCCTTTATCAAGGGTTTGTATGGGTGGGTCTAGAGTAATCCAGGATAATGACGGGTTGAACTTGACTTGTGGTTTATGATTTTTTAGCCTTTGTCAAGGTCATAAACCGCTTTGGGTAAAAATCATATCCAGAGTTTCAAACATACAGGAAACTTGCCAGGCTTGCGCATACCTTCTGGAGTGTGGTAACTTGAGTGGCTTCCATCAAGTTATCATATGATGATATTTGGATCCTGATTCCCACTGATGAGTAGGATTACTCCTCGGGTGATTCCGACTAATTCTCCTTTTGGGTTTGGAGGAGAATTCGAGGAAACAGTGGGAGCCATCCAGATTAGATAAAGTGATTAACTAATCTGATCTAGGTTAGAGTGCACGCTGAGTGTTTCTTTTCTCTCTCTCTCTGTGGCTACGACTATGACCCGAACCTTGACTAAAACTCATGAACCAAGTTAACAGAAGTTTCTTAAAACACTCTGGCTTTTGGAATGTCACGGTGTCACATATATCATTGCCACTTCTATATCACCTTTGTATTTCTCCAGAACACCCCGTATTACTACGAACATCCACTTCCATTGGATAAATCCATCGTATAGTTACATACGAACTCGAAGGAACTTTTTCGTAGATGGATTCTGGTTCTGGAGAGATTAAATAGGATTATTCAGTTGTCTTTTCTCCTTACCTTCTCTCAGGTTGCGAGGGCTCCTAGTATTAGGAGAGGGTAAACCTATTGAGCTTATTGGATAATCTTCCTCCATACCATAAGCAGGTGCCGAACAGTAGGGAAGGAAAAAAACCAACAAGCTTAACTGTGGTGTACAGAAGGAACTAAGTAAAGACATATAAAAGGATTAGAATAATGGTAAAGGAAATTGCGATCACCATCATTCACGATAAAGACCGTGTATACCCCTGCCACTCCTACATCCACTTTGCTTTTCTCTAGAACACTCTATATCACTACGGATATCCACTTCCATTGGATATGCCATCGTATAGTTACATACGAACTCGAAGGAATTTCTTCCAGATTCGGGGATGGTTTCCGGTTCAAGAGAAATTGGATAAGATTATTCAGATGTCTTTTCTCTTTACCATCTCTCAGGTTGTAAGGGCTCCTAGGATTAGGAGAGTACACCTATTACACTTATTGGATAGTCTTCTTCTAAACCTTAGGCTGGTCCCGAAGGGTATGGAATGAAGAAAACCAATTAGCGTAAAGGAGGTGTACAGAAGGTAATAAGTAAAGACATAATAAAGGGATTGCAGTGAGGGCAGGTAAGTATATAGTTACTGTCATGATTCAGGATAATGGAAGAGGCGTTACTAGGAATACCAGTTAACCCTTTTGAAACATTTTCATTTTTCAGTTTCACTGTGCGATGTTAATTGAAAATTGTTTTCTCAATAAGAATCTAACTCCAGGGTATGTATTTACCAGATCAGTTTCTCACATCTGCATGTTATTACAGATGGTGAGTGGGAGTATGATATTGGGAATTGGGTGATTAGATCCTCCTTATCGGAATTCGTTGTAATTGGTGATATTTGAGGAAATCATCTGGATTTTGCCGGATGACAAATATTTGGTTTTGAATATCCGTTGTTATGCACCAATTTCAAACTGATATATCTGTACATTTATTTTATAAAGTGAGATATAACTTTTTGATATTATGTCTGTGACATTTACCTATATCAGCTGGTGATTAGGTAAGGTGCATTCAACAGCGGTGTAATTCTTCTTAACCATAGTACAATTTTTCAACCCACGACGCACAGAGTTTGAGTTATTGAACTCAGGAGACTTATACAAAGTATTGTATGTTGTCCAGTGTCCATTAGGACAATAGAGTTGGTACTCACACTGTTTTCTGTTTACTTATAACTTCTCTGATTTTAGACATGTATTTCGTTGAAATGCATGGTTCAGATTTTGAGAAGTTATAGGTATAAGAATAAAATAGAGAACCATTTATTGTAAGTATCAGGATTCTTCGAGGAAGTCGAAGATATAGATACTTGTGTTTGGTATTCAGTTAATAGTGATGGTTTTGAGAACTTGCTTCTCTTTCAGGTTACTCATATATGGATGCACTCCTAGTTGAGTAATGTTGATTGGCCTTTTTCCATTTTGTTGATATGCACTGGAGACAGCTGAATGATTTTGAATCTGGTTCCAATTAAATTAGTGATTTTGTTTCTATATCAGATATATATAGAATCAATTTATATCTTGACGATGTTAAGGTATAGGAAGTTGTCCGGCTGATGCTTAAAACCAGAATCCGGATAAACTCAAGGCACGTTTCAGTAATGGTTGTTTGTGGGTTATCCCAGCTTTTGATGAGGATTAACTTTCTACCATCAGGAAGATCAATATTTATATTGCTCATGACTCGCCACAGTTTTAGTAAAATGGATTTTTTCAGAAAACAGAAGTGGGAGTATGGTAGAACTGGAAGTAATTCCAGAACCATAAACGATTACTGAAAATTTAATAGAACCTAAGGATTCAATTGGATTTGATGTTCCATTAGCCACTCCGCAGTTTTGGTGGGTAACCTAAGGCGCCCGAGAGATACATCGGTCTTCTCAGTGATGGTGACAGAGAGGTTCTTGTTTACCCAGACTTTCCATTGCTGTTGTTTTAGACTATAAGACCCGGCAGAAGGATGAGTATTGCGTCGTTCTAAACTAGCTTTGGAAGTGCACGTATATATGACTCCGCCATAGGGTTGTTGTAGTCAGTGGGAGCAGCGGAAGTATAGAGGACAAGTTGCTTATGTCTATTTATAGACTAAAGCAAGTATAGCGGAAATAAATCATCTATTTTTGATATGACAGTCATAGGTCTTGTCCTCATCAGAATAGGAGATGGATCTGGTAAGAAGGTAGTAAAGAGTGATGTTGAGGTATTTAGATGACATGCACTTGATAGGAAGAGATATTCCTATACTACGATCGGTTATTTTGTGGTTGTCGCAAAGTTGTTTCTCCACATAGGATATGAATATAGTATCAGGTTTTCTGGTTACCAGATCTATGGTTTTAGATCTAGATTTGGGAAGCATCCTAATCTGGGTACTTTGACATTATTCTAAAGGTATTTTAGAATGGAAGACTCCTGGCATGGTGGTGTACCTGCAAGTGATGGAGTCACCCTCTCTAAAGGTGTCTTACAGACTAAAGAGGAGAGGAATCTGCATGATTAGCATATCGCTTGCTTAGGCAATTGAGTTAATCATGAAATGTCAAGTACTACACCAGATGTTGTTTTTGCACTAGCTGCAATAAACGTATCCAATCCTGGAGAAACATTGGGAAGCAGTTATTGAACATAAATGGATGTTCTAGGAATATGATAACGGCAGCCTCCTTCAGGAGACGGTTATCATTTCAGGCTTCCAAGGTGACCTGGATGACAGAGTGACTGTTAGAGTTATAGTTTTCTCTCTTTTGAGGGACAGTATGTTAGACAGGTGGTCCAAGTGAATACTGAGGAAAGGCATGGTGCAGGATACTGATTAAATTCAATGGACGATACAGTCTAAGAAGTTTACTGGATTTGGAGTTCATTTGTGAACTGGGACCCATCAGATATCCAGACAAATTCTAAGACAGGTATTGCTCATTTTGGGAGATAGCTTTCTCCGCGAAGTTGAGATTAAGAGAGATACAGAAAGAAACATTGGAGCGGTTCCACACACTGAAGCTATTTCTCGAACGCAATCATTTTCGCAAACGGGCTTTGCGAAACTGATTAGTAGAGAAGTCGGGTGTTCGGTATCACACGGGCTGTGAGTATACGACATCGCAATAATTGGCCTTAAGTGCAAGTGGGAGATTGTTGGCTATAATGCCCTCAAGGCAATTATCATAGTCGCGGACTTGTGATTATGATAATTGAGTGAGGACCTATACCGATAGAACAGTCTTACTTAAAATGATAGTATGCTATCTGTTTTATATTTATCATCATGTACATATTGATAGAGCCCATAGGAATCTTGTTTGACAGCTAGCATTATGATGGCGATCATATATGTGGGAGCTGGGGTTTATAAGCATATCCTTAAATGTCCCTAGTCGTAGGAGTATCGAGACTGGGCATCGATACTCCAGTGTTGACTAATATATACTGATCGAGACCCCGACGAGGGGCGGTGGTCAGGTCTCACAAACCATTGGTTTTAGTATGTTCACCTAAGATAGTATACAGGTGCTCATTGGGTTATGAGTACACTGGACGGACTCGCCGGGAACCTGCTAGTTGGTATTATACCTATTGTCAGATAGCAGTTCTCAGGTGACATGTGCACAGGTTAGTCTGTCGACCTGAGATCGTCATTTGTCTCGTGTGAGTTCCTATTGTGCTATGATTACTACCCTACCACGGCTCAAAGGAGTCGTGCAAACAGGTTTTAGTTGGGTACATTTCCGAGCCACATGGAGGCAGTGATCGGATCGTCAGGGATTCGTCTCTCCCGGTATTAGGGGATGATGTCGTGTTGTGTATGGACGACCATCACCCGAAATCCGTGGCTACGATGGACAAGAATTACCGATCCAAGATCGATAGTTTCTCAGGTGGTGATGGGGTTTTATACCAACACTAAATGTCGCGTTGTTAGGGGTCTGATTTTATCCACCCCCTTAGACTCGATATGCGATACTCTTAGACGAACAGATCGGACTGTACGGATATTGTCACTGTCAGGCTCAGTAGGGGTTCTGCATGAGTTTTCTTGTCGGCCCCTTTTCGCTCAATACCTGGATAGCTGTTACGTACAGCTAGTGCCGCTGACGTGCTTGTGGTTAAACCCACTGCCAGCGTATTGACGAGTCTTTAGAGTCCCACACAGAGGGTTTTCCTGGTTCTGGCGAAATGAAGTAGTAGCCGTATTGGATACGTGCAGGGTTCCGATCGATTGATGTACATTGTACTCGGCTTTTCGATTGGACAGTTGATAATACTAGCCGGCTCGAGTTTGAGCCGGATTATTAAATCAGGTATTGATTTAATAATTTATGTATATGTATTTCGGTACGTATATTCTAGTATTATATTCTTTGTGTTATTCTATCTCTTTAGGTATTCGTATTTCGGTACGAATGCAGATATATTTATATCCGTATTTTTTACCGGATAACATTCTAGAAGGTGCCACCTCATTTCTTGATTTGACCATTTTATTAAATGGATAAATGAGGTGGATATTAGCTTAATGAGGTATAGTGGCAACCATGCTTGCAATAGTTCACACAAATGAATAATTAGTTCATTTGTGTTCACTATTCAAGTATGGTGGGATTTAAAAATTGGAAAAATGATTTTAACAAAACCTAGCATGCTATTTTTCTCTTTGATGGTTGAGTTCATTTTTGGAAGTATGAAGGTTTTGTTCACTTGGTTTTTTCTTGAGCTCCTCCTTCACCATTAGCCTCACCTCCTTTAACTTTCTTTTTTTTGCTTACACCTTTAAGATTTGAGATAGATTACACTAAGATCCTACACACTACATCCTAGGCTCTCTAGGGTAGCATCCTAGAGACCCTAGTTGCTCCATTTGCATCATGTTGTGGAGCTAGAGTTGGAGTTATATCTCTCGGGTGGATCATCGGAGATGGAGGAAGACCGGCAACCAAACTTCATCAAGGGACCGCTAGGAGCTTGGAATGAAGACCGAAGGACACGGATCAACTCGGTATAACCATTCTAACTCTTAGTTTAGATTGCTAGTTTAGGGTTTAAGGTCGATCCGGGATTCGGGTAACGGTAGCGCCAGTTTAGAAAAAAAATTTCCGCATTTTGGCCACGTTTTGATGGCCGGGGCACTGCCGTAACCCTTCACTCATACCCAAGACGTAGAGGATACTGAGAAACAGTTCTCTTTAATGAACACACCCAAAGAAGATGCATCAACATGTACTTTCTTCGTTTGGGCGACATGGGAATCCTGGTAATCCCCTATTTCTTGCTCGGTCTTATAACAATTATAAGTTAGAGCGGGACCAACGTTCCTTAGCTCAGTATAACAAGCGGGTTCGATCAATATATCCGTATTATTATCTTGATTAAGGCGTGGCATGGTCGCTACCTGGAGAGAGAGAGAAGGAAACACTCAGCGTATGCTCTTGCAAGATTAGATTGGTTATTAATTTATCTAATCAGGATAGCTCCCACTATTTTAGTCAAATCTTCCTTCAAACCCTAAAAAGAAAGACTAGCCGGGATTAATTACATTCTAAAAGTTAGCCAATTTTTCAGCCAGGCCAGTGCCGGTACTTTGAGGGAGGTTCCCCGTGCTTTCATACTGACGTAATTAAAATAAACCTCATTTTCCCAAGGGCGTAACCCCGTTAACACCTTTCTAGACACCTACTTGATCGGCTAATTGTAATGTGTAAAACTCTCTCAGGAGTAACTCTTACTCACAGTGGGTATCGGGATCCAACTATCTCATAGGAGGTATGCAATCTCATTGCAAATTTCAACACTTGAAATTCCCGATAATGTTTTGCCCCTAGCAACTTATGACCTTGGCTAAGGTCAACAAATCATAAGCGCTAACCAAGTTCAATCCGTCATTTCCCGATTAAATTAAACCCACCCGCACGACCCTTGGTTAATGTCAACAAAGTCGCACGACTACCCTATCTTAATCGCATCATATGCTTATGCAGATAAGCACTAATTAGATACCGCACATTACGCCTTGGCAAAGGTCAACAAACGCAGCACGAATACTAAGTAGTACTTAATTGAAATGACGGAGGGCTACGACAGGTTTTTAAGAAAACTTTTTGCGTAATGAACTTGATATCGTCGTAGAATCGAGTGATTTTGAAAAGGAGTGTTTTTGAGATTTTTACTAGTTTTGCTAAAGAGGTTACTCCCGGTGAAGGGATCTCGGCTCTTTCCTTATCGAATAAGGTGCAGGATATTTCATAAATACCACTATGCAAAGCAAAAGGTATAAAAGCAATCAAAAGACAAACCGAGTTTGTAGCATCTGCTAGTTTCGCTAAAGAGTTCACTCCCGGTGAAGGGATGTCGGCTCTTTCCTTATCGAATAAGGTGCTGGATATTCTTCAAGGAATACCGCTACGCAAAGCAATAACTAGAGCTACCAGTTTTCGAGACAAGTTTCTACAACATCTTTAGGTTTCTTTTATTTCATTAATCTCATTAATGAAGTCCCATTTATTATGCTTCCCAAGCATCAGATACGAAACGAAAGCAGCAATATTAATTATATCTCATATATAATATAGGCATTCGTTTCAACCAGTAATATGATCTCATCACAGAACATTACAGCAGAAGAACAACATATGAAATATTGGATATACTAGGATTTCCGGGTTTTATTTTAAGCCTGTATAAAACACGGATTCTACGGTCGTGATGAATAGCCAATCCCACACCCCTAGACCCCTACGAGAGCGGTAAGCAACCCTACCAATTCTAGAGTTAGGAGACTCGGTCTCGCCTCCTCGAGATGGTCTCCCACTGGACCCTAGAACCCGGTTACTTGTGCTCCCCGCCTTGGGTCTATCCTAATGCTGAAAAGTAAATAATATACAATGGTGACATCATCCTCAACCCGAAAGTGCCCTAATAAAAGAATATTACATACAATAAATTTTACATGAATGAAAATGAAAAACTCTCATCTCACATAAAACCCCCGGCTATTCAAAACACGACGATCCAATATAACATATCACAGCAATACATAACATCATATGTCATCAACGTAAGTAAATATGCATATTCCGATTGTCGTTGACATATAGCACCGAAACCGGCGATACACCACATATTATACTTACGGTCGCAGAAAAGAAAGTAAAAACTACAACAGTTGGAATCCGCAACCACTTTAGACATCACATGCCTAACCAAATTAATCCCTTAGACATTGCATGCCTAACAATTATAAAGCCCGCATTTTTGTCGCGATCTCGAAAACACTTTTCAATATCTAGTCGGGAAATTCAACAAGATTCCCGACATCCTGATCGAATACTCGTCGGAAACTTTAGTAGACGGCCGCACCCCCTGATGCCGTCGACGAAGTGCACTAAGGCGGAACACCGCTGCCGCGAGCACCCGAACGGATGCTTTTGGCGATGGGGTTCTCCTATTGTCACTTGGTCGGGGCTATGGGGCATGGCTATCTATTAAGTTTGCCCGGCGAGTATCCGCGTATGCTACGTGATTGCGACGGACTTTTGATCGCATCAAAATCTTGTGGCAACCGATCAAATGAGACTAAACTGCTAGATTTATAACATTCAAATTAGTTATCTCATAACTACTTGTGGATTCCAAATATTGTATCCCATCACATGATACCCGGACGAACGTGAAACTTTTCGATCGATTCATAAAAGTCCCACAATTTCTCGACAGCTCAACACTTGAGCGCAGTTCTAATAGTACCCAGAATATGCCACAGTACCTATGCACCAGCCATAGAAGGGCAAACCCAAGCCTCACTCATGTCGCCACGGAACTACTGCAAACCCTAGGGTATATCCGCGGTTCCGTGATCCAAAAAGGCCGAGTTAGGGTTTCATTCTTCTAGAGGGTTCATAGGATTACTTGCATGTTTTTCCGAATACGTTAAACTTGAAAAATCGGTTTTTGACATTCGATCAAACTTTTTAACTTCGCCTAGATAACATGCGAATAACCCGAAACAATGTTAAAAATACGAATACGAAACACTCTGAATTGTTACAGTGTAAGATTACATCACATACAAAATTAACAAAAACAAACAACACCTGAAACACCAAAACCCAGTCACTTGAACACAGGCAAAAAATCAAGGGGAACTGCTCGGATTTGGCCGAGATCACTATGATGGTGGCCGGCCCAATTTTCATGGAATGCCCTAAAATTTTGTGTGTGTTCAAGATATATCTCATACATCACTCTGTACTTATTTGAAATTTTTTTTGACAACTATATAAAAACGACAGAGAGCAGGTTTAGGCGTTGCAAGTTTCGCAGTATTTCGGTTTCGTATTCTTAACAAAATCCGTATAAATTTCTAGCATGGCTCTGATACCACTGAACGGTTGCCTAGCACGGCAGTAAGGTTTTGAAAGGCATCGTCCATGCCAAGTTCAAAATTTGCCGTTCTAGCTAACCCTAACCATGAATCGTTAACTAGAAATCGTACGGAAAGTAATGCAAACAACTTTGCATTAGAGGTGAGCAAGGAATACAACCTTCGTAGACCGGTCCTTCACTTCAATAGCTCCATGAAGTAGTTCCCTTCACTGCGATCATGAACTCCGGACTCTAGAGAGGCTCCCATGAAGAAACGAATATGCTTGCTTCAAAGACTTCGAGGCCGAAAATGATCTACGTCGAGGAGACACTAACCCAAGCTATCTCTTCACTAATCATGGAATTAGTGAAGCAAACACGCTATACTAAATGGCAAGTAGTAGAGGATGATGAAGTAGGAATGTTGCTCACATTAGAAATCATTTTCTCATAAGGTTTCATCACTTTGTCAAAATCAAGAGAGCTCAAGAATGAGGAAGAAGAAGATGAAGTTGTGATGAACTAAAGAATGAACTCATGAGGTTACAAACGCAACCATGGTCAAAAAATATCATGCCTAACCATTGTAGAGAATAAACCATACACTAAGGTTAAGGATTGGGTTAAATAAATATCCTAAGCTAGACAAACAAGTTGACTTGGTCAATAGTTATCTTGTTTGCACAAAATATCTACCATGACTTAAACCAAATGTTTGAATTAGCTTAAAATAAATAAAACCCTAGCTTAACCCTATCATGGTATAAGTCTCATACATACATGTTGCATGTGTAACCTAGCATGACACACTAATATATATCACATATAAAATAAGTGTGCAAAAAGAAAACAATACATTTAACATATATCACATATATTTCAATGTATCATCAAGTGAGAAAAATGAATACATAAGTGAGCAAATATTAGTTAATGTAATGTAATATATTAAATATATATTTAAACATTAAATTATTAAATCAACACTTGATTTAATAATCCGGTCATATCATATATAACCGACTAATATCAAATGTATCATTTCATCGAATTAATACTTGATCCGATAACCTGGCAATATCACATATAACCAATCGATACATATATCGCGAGAACAGAATGCGGTATCATATACGCGCATCAATTTCGGTCCCGTACATATCACACATGTGCTCCTACTCATTTCGCTTGAGCCAGGAAACCTCTATGTAGGACTCTAAAGACTCGTCAATACGCCGGCAGTAGGTGATGTTCATATCAAATACCCACAAGCCGCAAGCGGTCTGCTAAACGTAACGGCCACTCGGGTATTGAGTGATCAGAAGATCAACAAGCAAGCCTGCTCATACTCCTGCGAATCCAATTAGTAACACTACCGTACAGTCCGGTCTCTTCGTCTGATATGTCGCATATCACAGCCTGGGAGTGGTGTAACGTCAGAGCCCAATAGCTTGATAAGTCATGCCGATGCAAGGTCCATAACGGTTCTAGAAACTACTGATAACACTTACCAGTAGATCTCAGTAACCCTGGCCAGGGATTTCCTATTATGTCCAATCGAGCATAGCGCAACATCAACTCCCTATACCGGGAGAGACGAAACCCTTCCTATCGCTCATTGCCTCCATGTGACTCGGGACTGTACCCAAAAGCCACCGTTTTGCACGTTCTCTTGAACGTGGTAAGGTGGAAATGAAAGCACAGTGGGAATCACACAAGACTCTATGATGATCTCGGGTCTACAAACTAACCTGTACCAGTGTCACCAGAGAACTGCCATCTGACGTGAGGTATAATACCATTTAGGAGTTCTCGGCGAGTCTGTCCAGTGTACCCAGTTTCCACCGAGCACCCGTATACTATCCTTGATGTCAAACACCAATGGATGTGGGATCATCCATCGCCCATCATATGGGTCAAGATGCGTATTCGCTAGTCTACTCTGGAGTATGATGCCCTGTCTCGAAACTCCTTCGACTAGGAAGAGTTATAAGATGTACTCGTTGAATACAATGGCCCCACTAGTATGATCTGCATCATAGTCCTAATAGTCAAGCACATATCCTAAGGGCTTTATCAACATGTGAGAGCGAGACAGTAAAAAAATACAAGTCCACATGTTAAGATAAAGAGCAACCAGATAGCATACTATCATGTCGAGCAAGAAATTCCTCCCTAGATATATCCAAGCATCCACTACAATATACATCACATGTACAGTAATGGCCTCTAGGGCATACATATAACTAACAATGGAGATCAACAATCTCCCTGATCAGGTGATACTGTCATCAAAATATGTCTGGATCGCTGATGGGACTGGTGTTCCTTGGCTAAAGCCACAATTCCATTGTTGTCACAATAACAGTTATTGGATGCTCAATGGGAGGAACCTTGTTCATCTCATGAACAAGAAATGTCTAGACAACCTCTTTGGTAGCATTGTTGTAGCAATGTATTCAGCCTTTATCGTTTAGTATGTCACGGTATCTATCTTGGAACTCTTCCAACATACCGTCCCTCCACTGAGGGTAAAGACAATGCCTGTGACTGACTTTCAGTTGACTTTATCACTCTGGAAGCTTGAACCAAGAACATTCATTTAGTACTTCTCAAGTACTTAGGAATGTCCTACGCAGCTGTCCAGTGATTCTCCCAAGATCCGATTGATTCCTGATCACTACACCTAGTGAGTTAGCTACATCTGGTCCGGTACATAACATCACATACATGATAGAGCCTACTTCCGAAGCATAGGGTATCCCTTGCATGCGAGATCTCTCCAAATTAGTCTTGGAATACATCTTTTTGGAGAGAGTGATTCCTGATTATGTGGACGAACCACCACGCTTAGAATCATCCATACTAAACCCCTTTAGTATGGTGTTAATGTACCTGGATTTGGGACACTCCCAATATCCACTTAGATCTAGCAACATAGATCATAATGCACAAGATGTAGTAGGTATCATCCAGATCTTTCATGGAGAATCTTCGTGATAAGAGGAGCTTGACCGAGTGTAGCATAGGAAACCAATTCCTATCAAGAGTATGTCATCTACGTACAATACGTGTAAAACAACCTCACTCTCTACAACCTTCTTGTATATACGAGGTTCATCAACTATTTTAATGAAGTCAAACACTTTGACTGCCACATCAAAACAGATGTTCCAACTCCGCGATGCTTGCTTTAATCCTGATGGACTTAAGCATAGCTTTGAAAGTCTCAACTTTTCTATCTACACCAATAATCTTCTCAAGATCTATTTGCTCCCAATGGGTTTTACCCCTAAAGGTGAAACATGCAAAGTCATACTTTGTTGGTGTACATGGATTCCATCTTTGATTGCATAGCATCCAGCCTATTCACAGAGTCCCCACTCATGATGGCCTGTATGAACCTAGTTGGGCCATCATCTACCATGATATAATCCTCGCTCCCATTGTCACCGAGAAGACCATAGTATCTCTCAAGTGGATGAGCAACCCTACCAGATTAGCGGAGAGGCTCAGGTTCGTTGGAGACTATTGAATCCTTTGGTTTCACAAAATCATAAGCTATTAGTTTGTCCAGCTAGAACTACTTTCAGTTCTACCTCATGACCACAAATTTCCTCACAAGAAATTCCTTTTCTAAAAAGGTAGCATGCTGAGAAACAAAACACCTTTTGCTCCTCAGTGTGGTAGAAGATATTCCCTCGTGAATGTTCGGGATATCCAACAAACTTATACAGTACCGACCTTGCCTCGAATTTGTCCGGATTTTGTTTTTCAACATAGGCCGGACAAACCCATATCTTTACTCGTTTAAGACATAGTCTCTTCCCATTCCATATCTCATATGTAGTGGTAGGCCCTGATTTGGATGGAACCCCATTCAATAGGTATGCAGCTTCTCAAGTGCATAACACCAAAAGGAAACAGGTAACTCAGCAGTACTCATCATAGAGTGCACCATATCTCATAGGGTGCGATACCTCCGTCCCGATACACCGTTGTGCTGTGGTGTATACGAAGGAGTAAGCTGAGAGAGAATCACATTCACTTTTAAGAAACTCCATATGCAAGTATTCTCCTCCTTGATCACATCGAAGGACTTAATACTTCTACCCGTCTGGTTCTTAACTTCAAGCTAATATTCCTTGAATTTCTCAAAAGTTTCAGACTTGTGTTTCAACAGGAACACATGTCTGAATCTTGAAAGATCGTCGATGAATATAATGAAGTACAAAGAACCATCTCTGGCATTTATAGACATAGGACTGTATACATCACCATGTATCAGTCCTAAGAGTTCTTTAACTCTTTCTCTGTTTCCAGCAAACAGAGTATTGGTCATTTTACCTTTGAGACAAGACAAGCAAGTATCATAAGTTGAAAATTCGAACAGATTCTCATTTTCATCCTTATGTAACTTAGCTGGTCGTGTCGCATTGATATGACCTAGTCTACAATGCCGCAAGAAGGATTCGTTTATTTCTGAACTACTCCTTTTGTGTGTGTTCTATATATTTTGAACTATGGTTTGATTTAGAACGTATATGCTATTTCATAACGTGCCTGATCCAATCAACTCTTGATTCGGGAAAATTTTCACAACATTATCCTCCAATACAGAATTATATCCTTCTTTAACTTAATAAAGAATCTGATGTAATGTTGTATATCAGGTTCGGTATGTAATAACATTCATTCAGAATCAATGTATTTACCATTTGGTAATACAAGGTGATATTTGCCAACTGACTTGGCTGCAACAATTGCACCATTCTCTAACTCATAGAGATATATCACCCATTCTCAGTTATCTACCTTTCTGTGGCCCATGTAACCGATTACATATGTGGGATCCTAATCCGGTATCTCATACCTAGGACGTAGAGGATACTGAGAAACAGTTCTTGGTAATAAACACACCCGAAGAATATTCATCAGCATGCTTATTCCTCGAATGGGTTGCGTGGAAATCCGGATATTCCCTTATTTCCTGCTCGGATTTATAACAATTATAAGATAAAGCTGAACCAATGTTCCCCAGCTCAGTATAATAAGCAGGTTCGGTCAATACATCCATATTATTATCTTGATTAAGGCGTGACATGGTCGCTACCAGGAGAGAGAGAGAGAGAAGAAAACACGCTGCGTGCGCTCTTGCAAGATTCAAATTGGTTATTATTTTATCTAATCAGGACGGCTCCTACTGTTTTTATCAAATCTTCCTTCAAACTCTAAAAGGTAAGACTAGCCGAGATTAATTACACCGTACAAGTTCGCCAATCTTTCGGCCAGGCCAGTGTCGGTACTTTGAGGGAGGTTCCCCGTGCTTTCTCATGGACCTAATTAAAATAAACCTCATTTTCCCATGGGCGTAACCCCGTTAACACCTTTCTAGACACCTACTTGATCGGTTAATTGTAATGTGCAAAACTCTCTCAGGAGTAACTCTTACTCGCAGTGGGTATCGGGATCCAACTATCTCATAGAAGGTATGCAATCTCATTGCAAATTTCAACACTTGAAATTCCCGATAATATTTTGCCCCTAGAGTTCTATGACCTTGACGCAGGCCAAACAACCCATAGTCCGCTAGTCAAGTTCAACCTGTGCATTTCCTGATTGAATTAAACCCACCCGTACGACCCTTGACGCAGACCAAACAACGCCGTACGAATACTCTAATCCAATCGCATCTCATGCTGCAGATAAGTACTAATCAGCTACCGTACACTACGCCTTGACGCAAGCCAAACTACCGTAGCACTAATACTAAAATAGCACTTATCTGAAATGACGGAGGGCTACGCAGGTTTTTAAGAAAACCATGAGCGTAATGAACTTGATCTCGTTGTAGAATCAAGTGAATTTTAAAAAATAGAGTTTTTGAGGCTTTTACTAGTTTTGCTAAAGAGGTCATTCCCGGTGAAGAGATCTTGGCTCTTTCCTCATCGAATGAGGTGCATGATATTTCATAAATACCACTATGCAAAACAAAAACTATAGAAGTAATCAAAAGACAAACCGAGTGGGTTGTAGCATCTGCTAGTTTCGCTAAAGAGGTCACTCCCGGTAAAAGGATCTCGGCTCTTTCCTTATCGAATAAGGTACTAAATATTCTACAAGGAATACCGCTATGTAAAGCAAGAACTAGAGCTATCAGTTTTTAAAACAAGATTCTGCAATATCTTTAGGTTTCTTTTATTTCATTAATCTTATTAACGAAGTCCCATCATTTATGCTTCCTAAGCATCACAGAAGAAACGAAAGCAGTAATATTTATTATATCTCATATATATAATATAAGCAATCATCTCAACATATCAAGTGATCACATCACAGAATATCAGCAGCAGAAGAACACATATGAAATATTGGATATAGTAGGAATTCCGTGTTTTTAATTAAGCCAATAAAAAACACTGATTCCACGGTCGTTATGAATAGCCAAACCCATATCTCTAGACCCCTACAGAGCGGAAAGCAACCCTTCCAATTCTAGAGTTAGGAGACCCGGTCTTCACTCTTCAAGATGGTCTCCCACTGGACCCTAGAACCCGGTTACTTGTGCTCTCCTCCTTGGGTCTATCCTAATACGGAAAAGTAAATAATATAAGTCAATGATGACATCATCCTCAACCCGGAAGTGCCCCAATAAAAGAATATTACATACAAGTTTTTACATGAATGAAAATGAAAACTCTCATCTCACATAAACAAAACCCCGGTTATTCAAACATGACGATCCAATATAACAGATCCCAGCAACACATAACATTACATGTCATCAACGTAAGTAAATATGCATATCCCAATTGTCGTTGACGTATAGCAATGAAGCCGGCGATACACCACATATTACACTTACGGTCGCAGAAAAGAAAGTGAAAAACTACAACAATTGGAATCCGCAACCACCTTAGACATCATAAACCCAATGTATCACATACTTTAGATTTCATGCCCAACCAAATGAATTCCTTAGACATCACATGCCTAACAATTATAAACCCCGCATTTTAGTCACGATATTGAAAACACTTTCCAATAACCTATCGGGTAATTCAACAAGATTCCTGATAACTTGATCGAATGCTCGTCGGAAACTTTAGCAGACGACCGCATCCCCGATGCCGTCGATGAAGTGCACTAAGGCGGAACACCGCGTTTGCGAGCACCCTAACGGATTCTTTTGGCAACGGGATTCTTCTACAGTCACTTGGTCGGGGCTATGGGGCGTGGTTATCTAGTAAGGTTACCCGGCGAGTATCCGCATACGCTACGTAATTGCGACGGACTTTTGATCCACATCAAAATTCCGTGGCAACCGATCAAATGAGACTAAACAGCTAGATTTATAAAATTCAAACTAGTTATCACATAACTAATTTTGTGGATTCCAAATATTGTATCACAATCTCAGATAGCCAAACGATGTTAAACTTTTCGATCGAATATACAAACACCCAAAATTTCCCAAAGAGTTCAACACTTGAGCGGAGTTCAAAAAGTACCTGAAACATGCCTCGGCACCTATGAACCATCCATAGAAGGGCCGACCCATGCCTCACTCATGTCGCCACGTAACTGCCGCAAACCCTATGGTATGACCTCGGTTCCGCAATTCAAAAAGTTGAGTTTGGGTATCGTTCTTCTAGAGCGTCCACAGAATCGCTTGCATGGTTTTCTAAAGATTTTAAACTCCGAAAAATCCAACTCTTGGAAAAGTTACAGCGAGGGAAAATATGGGTTATTGATATCCGTTCGAACTTTTAACGTCGTCTAAATAACACAAATAGACGTTAGAATTACGATTACGAAACACTCCGAATTGCTTTTGCAGAAAGTTAACATCATATGCAAATTTAGCAAAAACTAGCAACACCTGAAACACCAAAACCTACAGACTGGAACACTATGAAAATTTGAAGTCAAAAAGTCCAGAATGACCCGGTGAGCTCGGTTTTTGAGGCCTTGTGGCCGGCCAAAAGTAAGTGGAAATACTTCAAATTTGTATGGTGTTCATGTCATATCACGTACAACACTCTGCAGTTGGTAACAAATTTTAGAGGCAATTTAAAATTCGACAGAAACTAGGAATGTGTATCTGGTGTTTCGGATTTGTTTCGGTTTCGTAATCTAACAAATATCTTCTAATTCTCTAGCTTGACTCGATACCACAGCAGGGTTGCCTAGGGAGGCAACAAGGTTTCGAGAGGTATCGTCCATGCCATTTTCAAATTTTTGTCGTACTAAAGAACCCTAACCCTAGAATTTTAACTAGAGATTTAGACGAACTATAATGTAAACAACTTTACATCTAAGTGAATGAGGAATACAACCTTTGTAGACCGGTCCTTAACTTCTAAAGCTCCGTGTAGTAGTCCCTTCGCTCCAAGTAGTGAACACCCGAACTCTAGTAAGGGTTCACATGAAGAAATGAACAAGCTTGCTCGAAGT
The DNA here is from genome assembly GCA_030015575.1 of Agapanthus africanus. Lineage (NCBI taxonomy): Eukaryota > Viridiplantae > Streptophyta > Magnoliopsida > Asparagales > Amaryllidaceae > Agapanthus > Agapanthus africanus. The sequence goes on from CM057350.1 coordinate 153,933,577, forward strand.
CTTCGAGGCCGAAGATGATCTACGTCGATAAGACTCAAGCTCATACTACATCTTCACTAATGGTAAATTAGTGAAGAAAACACCCTAAACTAAATGGCTAATATAGTAGAGGATGATGAAGTAGGAAATGGGCTCACTTTAGATTTAATTTTCTCACAATATTTCATCACCTTTTCAAAAGCTAGAAAACTTTTCCACGAGGATGAAGATGAAGAGGAGATGAGAATGAAACTCATGAGGCGAGAATAGCAAGCATGGGTGAGTTAGTGTCATACACTAACTCATGTAGAGAATAAACCATGGTTAATTAATAATGGTTAGGTTAATAAATATCTACAAGTAAAACAAAATTAGTGGACTTGGTCAATGGTTCCACAAGCTTCTACAAGCTTCAACCATATGACTAATTTCCATCTAATTTGGTTTACTTTAAATAAATAAAACCTTACATTATATTAAGTATGGTGCGAGTCTCATATACCCATGTTGCATATAGCATCAAGCATGACACAAAATAGTGTACATTAATATATATCACATATATACCAAGTGTACACTTGTGAGAAAAAGAAATGTTTAAGTGAGCAAATATTAGTTAATGTAAATTAATATATCACATATATAATTATACATTAAATTATTAAATCAACATTTGATTTAATAATCCGGCTATATCACATACAACAGATTAATAGGAAATGTATCAACTTATCGAATCAATACTTGATCCGATAACCCGGCTATATTTCATATAACCGAGCGATATCACATATCGCGAGAACATAATGCGGTATTACATATGTGCATTAATCTCGGCCACACACATATCACATATGTGTTCCTAATTCGTTTCGCATGAACCAGGAAATCTCTGTGTCGGACTCTAAAGACTCGTCAATATGCCGGCAGTAGGTGATGATCATATCAAACACCCACAAGCCGCAAGCGGTCTGCTAAATGTAACGGCCATCCGGGTATTGATCGATCAGAAGATCAACAAGCAATCCTGCTGATACTCCTGCTAATCCAATCAGTAACACTACCGTACAGTCCGGTCTCTTCGTTAGATATGTCGCATATCGCAGCCTTGGGGTGGTATAACGTTAGACCCCCAATAGCCTAATAAGTCAAGCCGATGCAAGGTCTATAACGGTTCGAGAAACTATTGATAACACTTACCTGTAGATCTCAGCAACCCTGGCCAGGGATTTCCTGTTATGGCTAATCGAGCATAGCGCAACAATAACTCCCAATACCGGGAGAGACGAATCCCCTCCTATCGCTCATTGTCTCCATATGACTCGGTATTGTACCCAAAACCCACCTTTTTGCACGATCTCTTGACCGTGGTATGGTGGAAATCAAAGCACAGTGGGAATCACACAAGACTCTATGACGATCTCGGGTCGACAGACTAACCTATACCAGTGTCACCAAAGAACTGCTATCTGACGATAGGTATAATACCATCTAGGAGTTCTCGACGAGTCCGTTTAGTGTATCCAGTCCCAATTGAGCACTCGTATACTTTCTCTAATATCAAACACCAATGGATGTTGGATCATCCATCGCCCATTATATGGATCAAGAAGCGTATACGCTAGTCTACTCTGGAGTATCGATGCCCTGTCTCGATACTCCCACGACTAGGAACATTTGAAGGATGTACTTACTGACTACCGTGTCCCCACTAGTATGATCTGCATCATAATCCTGGTAGTCAAGTACTCGTCCTAAGGGCTTTATCAACATGTAATAAAGAGACTATAAGTGTACATGTTAACATAAAGAGCAACCAGATAGCATACTATCATATCGAGCAAGAAAGTCCTCTCTATATATGTCCAAGCATCCACTACAATATACATCACATGTACAGTAATGGCTTCTAGGGCATACATATAACTAACATACATGACATGGCAATTACCAATGGTGTGTGTGTACATATAGATTAGTGCACATGCGATATGAACCATTGGTAATGGTGCAAGTGTCCTAATGTGGAGATATCAATGTATATGATGATGCGTATGCAATATGGAAATGTGTATAGGTATATGTATATAAGATTTGTAACTAGTTCTAAACATCGGGTGCTTTACGCCATCCGAACGATTCACCCATAGATATTAAATCTACTCACTGGAATGGTCTCAAGCTACTCGAATCCGACCACCTCCTTTCCTTTCCTAGCCGCGTCCGAAGTCTCCGCAACCGATCCTAGAATCTCACAAAACTTAGCACATGAGGCTAGAAATCCGATATGACACACAAACATATACTACACAAACGAAATAACTCACTTGAGTTGACACGTGTGAACTTAGCGTGTTAAACGTGTGCAACAACGTCTACCCTTAAGGGTTGTTAACCACACAAAATGCTAAAATGAGAATCGGAATATCCGTATCGCACGTTAACATAACACCTAAAATAAGGTAAAACGGTCCCAGATTTTTATATATATACAATTAGAAAAAGTTGCACATGCCAATGGCCTAATTGGAGTTCTAGAGAGCCCTCAACAAAACCTATGACTAAACTCCCTGGAGGGGCCGCAATTTGCGGCCAAAACGGTTAAATTGGCAGCCTAAGCATGGAGATAGGGGCTCGGGTTTTGAGGGTGTATTCCTGGTCCTATGACTAGCTCCCAGTAATTGCAACTTCTTTCTGAAGTCTCTGGTTTGATAGCAGATTCTAATTGGAACCCTAACCTTAAAATAAAACTAGTTTTAACACTAATTTGAAATATTAAGGTGGTTTAGTGAAAACTTAATGGTTAAATAGAGATATAAAGCACTAAACTACTCTTAACTAACCTAATTTAGGTTATGATTACTTTACAAGTCATCACAACCCCCAAGTTTAGCTCAAACCTCACTTTAAATTCTAAAACTACCTAAAACACAACCTTTAATCTAAACTAGGAATGATTAAGGCCAAAGATTAGTAAAACATGTTTAAACTTGGCTCATGCATCAAAATGAAATAAATGAGACCCTAACTTGAAAAGGTTGTCTCTAGATAAAGACTTGCTTCAAAAAGAACTCTTGAAGAGATTTAAAATTGGATTTTCACATGATTTGTGAAGGATTTTGTAGTGATTTGTGTAGGGTTTTGGGAGATAAAGAAGAGTTTAAGTGAAGCAGTTGAAGAAGAAAGAAGAAGAGAGAATGAGGGAGAGATGGATTTAGAGAGAAATTTATAAACTTAATGTAGGGTTGCTGGGCACACGCACAAGGGTCTACGAGGTATCAACCATGCCAGATTTAAAATTTAGCCGTGCCGAACAACCCAAAGCCGGATCTTTAAACTAGAGATTAGGTGAAAACAAGCATGTTAAACACTTTAACACTAAGTGAGAGGGATTACAACCTTTGTAGATCCGTTCCTTCACTTCTTAAGCTCCGTGTTGAGGTCCTTTCGCTGCGATCATCGTGTTCCGGACTCTCGAGAGGCTCCACGAAGAGAAAGATGCATGCTTGCTTCCGATCTTCGATAACAAAGATGATCTACCTTGAAGTTTCATTAACACAAGCTCTCACTCACTAAATGAAGTGAACACTCTCATCTAAAGGGCAAAGGTAGATGAGGATGATGAAGTAGGATTTTTGCTCTCATTTTTTTTCTTATTCTCACTCAAAATCATCTCTTGGATCAAAGCTAGAAAGCTTTTTGATCAAGGAAGAAGAAGAAGAATGGTGATCCATTTGTGATGAATAATGAAAGGATAATAATAATGATGAATAATGCAACCATGGTTAAACAAACCTTTGTAGAGACTTAACCAAGGGTAAGGGTTTGGGTTGGGTTAAGAATGAGTCACTTGAAAATATCTTTGCAAAAACAAAAAGAAACCTTCTAGAAGGTTCATGAATGAACTAACCCAATTCAAACCCTAATCTTGTTTAATCTCCACTAATCATGTTGCATTAGTAATCATATCATGTTACAATATTATATATCACATATATAACATTTATTGTAACAAAATAAAAATAATACAATTAACATATATCGCATATATATCAATGTATTACCCGAGTGAGAAAAAGAATCTTTTAGTGAGCTAATATTAGTTAATGTAATTTAATATATCATATATATTATTATACATTAAATTATCGAATCAACACTTGATCCAATAATCTGGCTATATCGCATATAACCGACTAATATTTCATTTACTGATTCATCGAATCAACACTTAATCCGATGACCCGGCTGATATCAAATATCGCAAGAATATAATACGGTATCTCATATCGCATTATCCTCGATCCCGCATATATCACATATGTGCTCCTACTCCGTTTTGCCTGAGCCAAGAAAGCTCTGTGTAGGACTCTAAAGAATCGTCAATACGCCGGCAGTAGGTGATGATCATATCAAACACCCACAAGCTGCAAGCGGTCAGCTAAATGTAACATCCACCCAGGTATTAAGCGCTCAGAAGATCAACAAGCAAGCCTGTACATTCTCCTGTGAATCCAATCAGTAACACTCCCGTACAGTCCGGTCTCATCGTCTGATATGTCGCATATCTCGCCTAGGGGTGGTAAACGTCAAACCTCAGTAGCTTGATAAGTCGTGTCGATATGAGGTCTATAACAGTTCGAGAAACTACTGATAACACTTACCAGTAAATCTCAGCAACCCTGGCCAGGGATTTCCAGTTATAGCCTATCGAACACAGCACAACATCAACTCCCTATACCGGGAGAAACGAATCCCCTCCTATCGCTCATTGCCTCCATGCGATTCGGGACTGTACCCAAAAGCCACCTTTTTGCATGCCCTCTTGGACGTAGTATGATGGAAATCAAAGCACAGTGGGAATCACACATGACTCTATGACGATCTCGGGTCAACAAACTACTATGTACCAGTGTCACCGGAGAACTGCCATCTGACGTAAGGTATAATACCATCTGAGAGTTCTCGGAGAGTCCGTTCAGTGTACCCAGTCTCCACTGAGCACCCGGACACCATCCTTGATGTCAAACACCGATGGATATGGGATCATCCATCGCCCATCATATGGGTCAAGATGCGTATACGCTAGTCTACTCTGGTGTATCGATGCCCTGTCTTAATACACCCTCGACTAGGAACAGTTATAGGATGTACTCGTCGACTACCATGGCCCCACTAGTATGATCTCATCATAGTCCCAGTAGTCGAGTACATATCCTAAGGGCTTTATCAACATGTAACATAGAGATAATCAGAGTACGTGTTAAGATAAAGTACAACCAGATAGGATACTATCATGTCGAGCAAGAAAGTCCTCCCTATATATGTCCAAGCATCCATTACAATATACATCGTATGTAAAGTAATGGCCTCTAGAGCATACATATAACTAACACTTAACCATTGCACAAACACAACCCTTCATTTATTGCCCATACCTCCATGTTTCCCATTTTCATTATTATTATTTTTTCTCTATTTTTCTAGAACCATCTTAATATATTAAATATCTAAAAGAAAATATAAAATGGTTTAAATTTTCATGATTGCTAAAACAAGTTTTAACCTAAACTAACATCTTGTTAATACTAGATTAGTGTGTGTGTGTGTGTGTGTGAAAATAATTATTAACTAAGTTTTATCGAAAACGCATGTTATATCACTAATTAAATTATAATTAACTCTAAAAAAAATTTAAGTCGTTACATGATCACATAGGTATAATCTCTTTCATGGTAGATTAGAACCTATGTAGTTTTCACTATCTAGGGCCTATAGTTGTTCTTTGGGGTTTAGTCGGTGTTGCATGCCTAAAACTTGATTTTTGAAAATTTCGCCTTTCTACAAACCCAGTAGTGTGTGCGATATCGACTTATAAGTCGAGCCTCCGTTTCTCATAGACCAATCACTCGATCTATGATAAAGGATCAACAGAAGCTGCAAGATATATTGGCTCAAGCGGTGGAACTCATGAGTCCACCGCCTAATTCAAACCTTGACAACACCCTCGAAAAAAGAACAGGGCAGGAGTCCGATATTGACTACCTGAAGCACATCCTTGAAAAGAAGGATGAGAAAGCTTTGAAAATGATTTCTAAGATGGACAAGATAACCCTCCTATTCCAAAGCATGGTAGGAATGATAGCTCAACCGGAACCATAGGCAGATGAGCCATCGGTAGTTATTATCGACGAAAAAGGAAATACGTCGAACCCACTACAAGTCTCATCGGCGACGAGTGGGGAAATGATATCCAAAGCAAAGATGGACGTATATATCACCCAGCAAATCGAATCCCTTCAGGCCAGCGAAATAGCAGGCAAACTGGTCAAGACTGGTCGACCGTATCCTGCATGGTATGACCAGAGGCAATATTCTTCAGGATATACGATCCTGTCCTTCTAAGTATATAAGGGGACTGGCAATTCTCGTCAACATATCACCTAGTTCAGATCCAGATGCGGCAACACTAGGGGAGATGATGTATTGCTTCTCTGCCAATTCATTAGCAGTCTATCGGGCACTGCTTTCGAGTGGTATTCAGTGTTAGTTATATGTATGCCCTAGAAGCCATTACTGTACATAGGATGTATATTTTAGTGGATGCTTGGACATATATAGGGAGTAATTTCTTGCTCGATATGATAGTATGCTATCTGGTTTCACTTTATCGTAACATGTTGACTTGTATAAGTGATGTTGTCATGCTCCCATATGTTGATAAAGCCCTTAGGATGTGTACTTGACTAGTAGGACTATGATGGAGATCATATTAGTTGGGCCAAGGGTAGTCCACAAGTACACCCTATAACTCTTCCTAGTAGTGGGAGTATCGAGACAGGGCATCGATACTCCAGAGTAGACTAGCGTATGCGATTCTTGACCCATATGATGGACGATGAATGATCCCATATCCATTGGTGTTTGACATCAGAGAAGGTATACGGGTGCTCAGTGGAGACTGGGTACACTGGACGAACTCGCCAAGAACTCCTAGATGGTATTATACCTATCGTCAGATAGCAGTTCTCTGATGACACTGGTATGGGTTAGTCTGTCGACCCGAGATCGTCATAGAGTCTTGTGTGATTCCCACTATGCTTTTATTTCCACCTTACCACGGTCAAGAGATCGTGCAAAACGGTAGTTTTTGGGTACAGTCCCGAGTCTCATGGAGGCAATGAGTGATAGGAGGGGATTCGCCTCTCCCGATATTTGGAGTTGATGTTGCGCTTTGCTCGATTGGCCATAACAGGAAATCTCTGGCCAGAGTTGCTGAGATCTACTGGTAAGTGTTATCAGTAGTTTCTCGAACCGTTATGGACCTTGCATCGGCATAATTTATAAGGCTATTGGGGTCTGACGTTATACCTCCCCCAGGCTATGATATGGGACATATCAGACGAAGAGACCGGACTGTACGGTAATGTTACTGATAGGATTCGCAGGAGTACAAGAAGGCTTGCTTGTTGATCTTCTGATCGCTCAATACCCTGGTGGCCGTTACGTTTAGCAGACCGCTTGCGGCTTGTGGGTGTTTGATATGATCATCATCTACTGCCTGCATATTGACGAGTCTTTAGAGTCCTATATAGAGGTTTCTCAGTTCACGCGAAACGGAGTAGGAGCATATATGTGATTTGTGCGGGACCGAAATTAATACGTGTATGTGATACCGTATTATATTCTCGCGATATGTGATATAGGTCGGTTATATGTGATATAGCCGGGTTATCGGATCAAGTGTTGATTCGATAAGTTATTACATTTGATATTAGTCGGTTGTATGAGATATAGCCGCATTATTAAATCAAGTGTTGATTTAATAATTTAATGTATAATTCTATATATTTGATATATTATATAACATTAACTAATATTAGTTCACTTAAGTATTTCTTTTTCTCATTTATGATACATTGATATATATGTGATATATGTTAATGTGTCATGCTAGGTTACGCATGCAACATGTATGTATGAGACTTATACCATGCTTGGGTTTATGTTATGGTTTATATTTATTTCAAGCAAATTCAAAATTGTGGATATTTTGTTATGGTTCAAAGCTTGTAGAAGCTTGTAGTTTGCATTGACTTGGTCCACTCTTTTGTCTAGCTTAAGATATTTATCAACCCAACCTTAACTCATAGCTGTGATTTAGTCTCTACAATGGTTAGTGTATGACATACACTTACTATGGTTGCATTTCTAACCTCACTTGAGTTCATTCATCTCTTCATCACTTCTTCTTCTTCCTCATGAGAAAAAGCTTGCTAGCTTTTTCTAAGTGATGAAATATTATGAGGTAAAGAAATCTAAAGAGAGCCCAATTCCTACTTCATCATCCTCTACTATTAGCCATTTAGTTTAGGGTGTTTGCTTCACTAAACCCTATTTTAGTGAAGAGGTAGCATGAGCTTGAGTCTCCTCGACGTAGATCATCTTCTGCCTCAAAGACTTCGAGCAAGTTTGCATCTTTCACCTTGTGGATCCTCTCAAGAGTTCGGGAGATCGTTACTCGCAGCGAAGGGACATCTACACGGAGCATTTGAAGTGAATGACTGGTCTACAAAGGTTGTATTCCGCATTCACTTAGTTGTTAAGATGTTAACAATGCTTGTTCGTTTGGTTCTCTAGTTAAACATCCTTGTTTAGGGTTCCTTAATACGGCAAAATATTAATTTGGCATGGACGATGCCGCCCGAAATTTTGCTGCTGTGCTAAGTAACCCTACAGTGGTATCAGAGCCTAGCTAGAGAATTATACGGATATTGTTAGATTACGAAAGAGAAATTACTTCGAAACTTGAAACCTTAATAGCTAGTTTCTATCGAATTTATAAAGGGCTATAAAAATTTTTTAAACAACTGCAGAATGTTGTATGTGATATGACATGAACACAGAAAAAAATTGAAGCATTTTGGCCGGAATATGGCCGGCCACATGTAGGTAATTTCCGAGCTCCTTGGCCATTTCATGGAGTTTTGGCTTCGATTTTTTCCCGTGTTCCAGTCTCTGGGTTTCGGGGTTTCAGGTGCTGCTAGTTTTTGCTAAAATTGCATGTGATGTTAATTTTCTGCATAGACAACTCGGACTTTTTCATATTCATAATTCTAATGTTTGTTTTGGGTATTTTAGACGTTGATAAAAATTTCGAACGGATATCAATAACCCAATTTTCCCCTCGCTGGAAATTATCCAAGTGTTGGATTTTTCCAAGTTTAAAATATTCAGAAAATCATGTAGGTGATTCTGTGGACCCTCTAGAAGAACAAAACCTTAACTCGATTCTGTGACCGTCAGAACCGCCATCAAATCCTAGGGTTTGTGGTAGTTCAGCGGTGCCACAGGTGAGGCATTGGTTGACCCTTTTACGGCTGGTTCATAGGCACTGTGGTATGTTCTGGGTGCTTTTTTAGACCCCGCTCTAGTGTTGAGCTTGTTGGGAAATTTTGGGTGTTTGTTTATTCGATCGGAAAGTTTTACATCGTTTAATTATCTGGGATTGTGATACAATAATTGGAATCTATTTAGTTGCGTGCAAGTTTAACATTTCGGTCTCGGAGGAAATCGGGAATCTTGTTGAATTACCCGACTTCTTTTGAAAAGTGTTTTCATAGTTGAGACCTAAATGTAACATTTGCATTGTTAGGTATGAAATCCAGAATATGTGATATTCTAGGTTTATGTTGTCTAAAGGCAGTGATGATTCCAATTGTTGTAGTTTTTCACTTTCATTATGCGGCCGTAAGTGTAATATGTGGAGTATCGCCAATTTCGTTGCTATATGTCAACGGCAATTGGGATACGCATATTTACTTATGTTGATGACATGTGATGTTATGTGTTGCTATGATATGTTATATTGGATCGTCGTGTTTTGAATAGCCGGGATTTTTATGTGAGATGAGAGTTTTTCATTTTCATTCATGTAAAATTCAATGTATGTAATATTCTTTTATTGGGGAACTTCCGGGTTGAGGATGATGTCACCATTGTATATTATTTACCTTTCCGCATTAGGATAGACCCAAGATGGAGAGCATAAGTAACCGGGTTATAGGGTCCAGTGGGAGGCCATCTCGAGGAGTCGAGACCTGGTCTCCTAACCCAAGAATTGGGAGGGTTGCTTGCCGCTTTCGTAGGGGTCTAAAGATGTGGGTTTGTCTATTCATCGCGACCGTGGAATCCATGTTTATTACTGGCTTGATGTAATGTTTTAAAAATAATTAAATAAATAATTAAATGAATAAAATTGTTTAAGTGAAATTTTTGATTTTCGGTAAAGTAAAAGGTATTTTTCGTAAAACTAAACCGTGATTGTTTTTCATTATAATTTCAAAAATACCTATTTTAATTATGTAATTACTAGTAAATAGTGTTTATTTAGCCACTTATAAATTTTTAGTTTAATTAAATATTTTTCCTAAATTAATTATTTTAAATATTAACATAAGCTTTATTTTTACACTAAATTAGTGTAAATTACAAATTTAAATGGTTTTAATTTGTAAAAATGAACCATGGCATATTAAAAATTAGTGTGTATTATGCAAAAATTATTTATAAATTTTTCCTATTTTCTAGAGCTTTCTTGAGTTGCTATAGTAAATAAATAAATAAATAATTAAATAAAGCATGAAAAGACTTTATGTGATGTTTCTTCTCTTGAAAGTTCTACACAACATCACACCCTCTTCTTTCTCTCCCTCACCTCACCAAGGCCGGCCACAAACCACCCATGGCTGCCTCCCCCCCCCCCATTTCCCACTTCATTTTATTTCAAAATTCATCAAAAATACTTCAAAAATCCAATTAAAATTCCACAAAATCCTAATTATTTCATACCCTTTATTCTCTACTCTTCTTTACATGGATTTTGGAGTAGGAAAGCATGTATTTTTTAGGCTCATTTTCAAGTTTGGACATGAGGTTGTGGAGGTATAAATCCTTCTCTTTTGTTTTATTTCTATTAGATATTTCTTTTAAAGCAAAATTAGATTAATTAGATTAATTCTAATTGCAAATTCTAAAATTCAAGTTAGGGTTTGCAAATTCAAAAGATGGTTTTTATTAATTAAATAAGGTTATAATAGCTTGTTTAACATTTTTAGAGTGGAAAAATCTTGCATGGTTGTTGTATAATAATTTGTTTATCCAAAATTGATTTAAGTAAGCAATTTAGCTAACTAGATTTTTATAAATTTTGTTTGTGGGTAATATAAAATTCTAATTAAGGTTGCTATCTTTAGATTGTAGTTTTAGTGAGAATATTAGCATGTTAATGGAAAGAAAAACTTAGTTTGATCACTAGTTTCTTTTGATGATTGGAAAAATACTAATAAAATGCTATTTTTCTAAACTAGATTTTGGAAATTCCTAAATAAATGAGATTAAAAATATAATTTATGGTTTCATTATATCATTATCATCATGAATTGTATTTTAAAACATTAATCCATGTAAAATCAAGTTTTGTTGTGGAATTATGGTATTTTGCTTGAAAGATGTTAAAAAATTACTAAAGGTTGCAAACTAGAAATTTCAAATTAATACAAATTTATCTAATAAAAATATAGTAATGGGTTGTATAGTCTAGTTATGCTATTTAATGAGTTTTATGACCATTGGTTTCATTTAAATGTCATGTTTTGATGAAAAACGGTAAATTGGCATTTCCGGGTTTTACGAAATTGGACGGTTTGATGGATTTTAGGGTTTTGATGAATTAAATCATATTTTATATTATAAGTAATGAGTTTTTAAACTATGAGTTATTTGTTGATGTTATCTCGATACATCGGAGTTTGTACGCCGATATCGAGCGATATTTGGTTCTTTTGCGTGGACGGGACATAGGTTTTAACCTATGCTTGTTCCTTGCGTCGTTTTGACTTTTGTATGTGATTCAGTTTACGATACTATTTATATGTTTGCGTTTAGGTACCCCTCACGTGGACTGTGGGCGATGAAGAGGAGGATGGCGACACCGTCTTCGGCAAACATGGACCAGGTGAGTAGATGTATATCTACGGGGGGAAGTCGGGTGGATGGCGTTTAGCACCCCCGCAACGTAGAATAGGAATAGTACTTATTGACATTGGGAAACCAGATGTGACCCTAGATTCTTAATCAGTAGGACCCTAGTATTGACCCTAGGCTGGACTAGACTGATTTAGGAAAACCATATCAGAGGATGAGTACCTTGGAAGAGGTTCGTAGGTTTCAGATAGAAACATACCCACGCACACACTGAAACTCGACATGGGGTATACGTGTATGTGTGTATATATATAGAACTAGGTATAGGTATATACATATATATACAACACGTATATGGGATTCATTGATGTGATATGATATCCGAGATATGATGAAACAATGTAATTGGGCTTGATACCGTAATTCTTGGCTATACAGTCGTATTAAAGTGTTAGCGGATCATTAGAGAATGAGATAATGAACATGAATATATAAATTATAAAGAGTGGTGGTGATATTGATGTACATGGGACGCTAGAATAGTACCCGGACTGTAACTTGTGACTGATCACGATATGATATATGTATAACTTGATTACGACATTATATTGGTGTGACCTGATGCCGATATCATATAAGTATGACTTAATCATAACATGATACATGTGACATGATATTTCTGAGGATAAACTAATGATTATTCCATGATGGCAATGATATATGATTGATGTATGCGATTATAGTTTAGCACCTTGATCATGAGATGTGTTGATGATGACACATTACGAATAATGAGACACCTAGGAGATACTTGACCGTACCCCGATATTGGGATGCCGTACGATGGATTTTACCGTACGAGGCTCAGATTTGATGATCGATCCGCACTCTTGATTCGAGGAAGCCGTACTACGTACGTGACGCTATTGAGGCGGGATCGCCGACTATTAGAGATATTGATTCAGACCTTAGGTAGACTCTAGTTTCCTACTGACTAGTCTATTAGGTTTAGTTCCTTAGGATGTTAGATGGACACTGGTTTAGGTTCGACTCACATAGTGGTAGTTGTACTCGTATCTCGCAGAGGAGTGGATAATGCACATCTGTATTTACATTCATACTGTAATTATCATGATGCATGTTCTTACATATGTTGCTATAATCAGTATAAACCTTACCTGTTAGGACACCCGCACCATTACCGATGATGCGCATATTCCACGCACACTTATTTGCCGGCTCACATACATCATCATCGGTAATTGCTATGTCACGTACACTTTAGATCATATTGTCTTTTATTGATAGAATCAGTTAACAACTAGACCGATATAAGATTGTGATTACTCTCTGATGTTAGTATAGACATGGTATTTATTAATTAGACATTCATGCATTCACATTTTCATGTTATCATGCAGTATTATGCGCATATGCCGACACTTATCATATACTTACTCATGATTTTGAGATTTGGATTTCTATGAGATTTCTGGATTTTTAGGGAAAACCGCAAGAATATATAAAAACTTCTCTCTCTCTCCTCCTCTCTTTTTAAAACATAAGATGCGGTTTTCTCGTGATGTATGTGTCGTCCACCATGAGATTTCATGTTTTCTGTTGGATTTCGAGACCCGATTCGAGGAGTGGATGAACCGTCTCGGGTACATGGTGGGCCCGGTATGGTACCCCGGGGCAAGAAGATCGAGTTGTAGACGATGAGCCTGGCAGGGGAAGGCTACCTACCGGTGATGTCGGGCGCGGCGGATATCCGGAGGATACCGACCGTTGTCGTGAGATTTCATGATATGGGCCGATCCGGACTGACGGAGCCCAAGATATTGAGACTTGAGATTTACATGTTTTGTGTCCATACTTGACACGGATTTCATGGATTTCATTGTTGATATTTCAGATTCCTATACACATTTTTCTATGATAACAGCTAAAGATTTCTTATACAGATATATCTGGATTTCAGGATTGATTATTTTACATTCATGGTGCATGCATATCCATTCATATGACATAGTATTATATGAGACACTGACACGAGCACGGAGTATCTGCATTTACACGTAGTCTTACCCTGCTATCACTAGATGATTGGGATATAGTAGTATATTATTATGACCTAGGATAGCGTTGTGCATTCGATTTCTTTTCGTAGATGTCTTATACTCACGAGTTGGCAACTCACCCCCGTTGTGCCAAATTTTATTACAGGTTCGATGTACAGGTTTCCCTGGCAATTGCTGGCACAACATTTCATTTAGGGTGATTTGCACGGTAGGTTGGTTCACTTGTATCTGAACCACCATTGTACTTTTATTCTTTCATTTGTATCTAGTAAGCTCCATCAACCATACTTGTATTACTTGATAAGTTTATTGGACCAGTCTTTTAATTCGACCTTAGAGTCGCGCATGTATTATTCTGCTCTGGTGGTTTTGTTTTCTTTTGAGTTTTGAGCCTCGCCTATTGGCGTTGTATATTATTGTGCTTGTTGTGGTTGTTTCTGCCTGTTGGCGTTGATGCTAGCTCCCGTTTGGGAATGCTTTTTATTGTTTATGTATATTATATTTGTTGTACCCGTTTGGGGGCCAGTTTTTATAGAGGAGACTCTGCTGAAATTTTTGGGAAAATTTGCTGATGTTTTAAACTTATTCCTTCATGTTTTCTTTTACTGCTTCTTCTTCTTTTTCATGGTTTAGATTTCTGGGCTTCGGCTTACTTAGGTTACGTGGCGCCTCTAGACGCTTCGTAATCTAAGTGCCGGTCGCGTTCCGTACTTTCGGGTCGTGACAAAGTTGGTATCAGAGCGCTAGGTTTAACCCTGTATAAGTCTAGGTGACCCTTGGTTGATGGAGTAGGCGATTTAGGTAGAGTAATGTACCGTGGGTATGGTCCGCGGCATACTTACGATACGCTACTCTGCTTAAGGAGCCTTAGGATGTACATTTGTTTGCACCGTATTTCATTCGTTCCTTTGATCTATCTTCGTCGATGTCGGATGGTGGTTTCTGTTACCACGGGCAGAGGGAGCTGCGGCTCGAATGCGATAACCATTAGAGTATTGGTTATTATTGAGGATTGAAGCATTGTTTAGCGTCCGGATGAAGGGTACTCACATGCCGTCCGGATGAATTTAAAGGGTTCGAACGATTATCAGAAAACCATTTTCCGAAGTTTAAAGTATTCGGAAGAACATGCAGGTATTTCGATGGACCCTCTAGAAGAATGAAACCCTAACTCAACATAATGACCACGAGAACGCCCTTGAACCTTAGGGTTTACGGCAGTTCCGCGGTGCCATTAGTGAGGCTTGGGTTTGCCCTTCTACGGCTGGATCATCGATGCTGGGGTATGTACCGGATATTTTTAAACTATACTTGAGTGTTGAGCTCTCGGGAAATTATGGGATTTTGATGGATCGATCGAAAAGTTTAATGTAGTCCGGATATCAAGTGAAGGGATCGACTATGTGGGAGACTCTAGACATGAGTATTGCCGTTGGTAGCGCAGTCAGCACACCTATGAAAGAACGAGTTCGAAGCAGTCGACATCAGAGGAAAGAGGCGCACATTGACGATAGTGTTTACGATTGTGATTTAGTGATTTGAATTTCCTATTTTCGTTGATTGGATTTTTGTATTTTGAGGACTTTGTTCTACGATTGGTATTTCCTGTGTGTACCTTCATTCTATCTGTGTTTCATATATCAGTTGTATTGATGTTGTTTAGTACATACCCAGTGCACTTGATTTGGTTTTAATACCTTTTTTGATTTTGATTTGATTTCGTGCATATGGTTACACATGATTTTGACATATGTTTCGACCTAGTTTTCATGCATTTTTGTACTGTGATTTCGATTTTGATATTCGGTGTATGTTTTTGTGCACCATGTGCACCTGATTAGGATTCTTGTGCATACTTGGCGCACTTGATGCGATTTTGTGCACACCAGATGCACTAAATCAGGGTTTTGTGCAGATTAGACGCACCTGATAGTGAGTCGTGCACACCCGTTGCACTTGACAGATGTTTTGGTGCACACCTGTTGCACTTATTTTGTTTTTGTGTGTATTCATGGTATCTGTATTTGGTTTCGATTTTAGTGCGCACCGGACGCACATGATATTTTATTGATGTGATTGGGATTGATTTCAGTTTGAGCAGTATGTTTCATAATCATTATTATTTGATTTAGTAACCAGGCGGGACGTGTATGTTAAATAAAATATATATATATATATATATATATATATATATATATATATAGTTATTTTTTTAAAATAAACTTCCGCTACTTATGCCGTGACACGTGCATTGCAAGGCGATTTTCAAGAGGGGTTTTCGTATGCTTCTTTATTATGATATTTAGGTGACTTCACTATATATAAGTTACAGATTGATGTATATTATGATGGTTTTCATATTGGGTTTTGATATTTTATTCTCGCCATAACTCCGATGATTGCGCTATGCTTGACGGAGTTGATTTTTATTATGTATTGATGATTTCGGAGCCCCGACGATTTGAGTGTTTTGCTAAATGTTTTAGTATTTAAAGGGGGAGTTTTAATTTAAATTCGGGGATCGAATTTCTTAAAGGGGGGAAGATTGTAACGTTTTAAAAATAATTAAATAAATAATTAAATGAATAAAAAATTTTAAGTGAAATTTTTGATTTTCGGTAAAGTAAAAGGTATTTTTCGTAAAACTAAACCGTGATTGTTTTTCATTATAATTTCAAAAATACCTATTTTAATTATGTAATTACTAGTAAACAGTGTTTATTTAGCCACTTATAAATTTTTAGTTTAATTAAATATTTTTCCTAAATTAATTATTTTAAATATTAACATAAGCTTTATTTTTACACTAAATTAGTGTAAATTACAAATTTAAATGGTTTTAATTTGTAAAAATGAACCATGGCATATTAGAAATTAGTGTGTATCATGCAAAAATTATTTGCAAATTTTTTCTATTTTCTAGAGCTTTCTTGAGTTGCTATACTAAATAAATAAATAAATAATTAAATAAAGCATGAAAAGACTTTATGTGATGTTTCTTCTCTTGAAAGTTCTACACAATATCACACCCTCTTCTTTCTCTCCCTCACCTCACCAAGGCCGGCCACAAACCCCCCATGGCTGCCCCCCCCCCCACTTCCCACTTCATTTTATTTCAAAATTCATCAAAAATACTTCAAAAATCCAATTAAAATTCCACAAAATCCTAATTATTTCATACCCTTTATTCTCTATTCTTCTTTACATGGATTTTGAAGTGGGAAAGCATGTATTTTTTAGGCTCATTTTCAAGTTTGGACATGAGGTTGTGGAGGTATAAATCCTTCTCTTTTGTTTTATTTCTATTAGATATTTCTTTTAAAGCATAATTAGATTAATTAGATTAATTCTAATTGCAAATTCTAAAATTCAAGTTAGGGTTTGCAAATTCAAGAGGTGGTTTTTATTAATTAAATAAGGTTATAATAGCTTGTTTAACATTTTTAGAGTGGAAAAATCTTGCATGGTTGTTGTATAATAATTTGTTTATCCAAAATTGATTTAAGTAAGCAATTTAGCTAACTAGATTTTTATAAAATGTGCTTGTGGGTAATATAAAATTCTAATTAAGGTTGCTATCTTTAGATTGTAGTTTTAGTGAGAATATTAGCATGTTAATGGAAAGAAAAACTTAGTTTGATCACTAGTTTCTTTTGATGATTGGAAAAATACTAATAAAATGCTATTTTTCTAAACTAGATTTTGGAAATTCCTAAATAAATGAGATTAAAAATATAATTTATGGTTTCATTATATCATTATCATCATGAATTGTATTTTAAAACATTAATCCATGTAAAATCAAGTTTTGTTGTGGAATTGTGGTATTTTGCTTGAAAGATGTTAAAAAATTGCTAAAGGTTGCAAACTAGAAATTTCAAATTAATACAAATTTATGTAATAAAAATATAGTAATGGGTTGTATAGTCTAGTTATGCTATTTAATGAGTTTTATGACCATTGGTTTCATTTAAATGTCATGTTTTGATGAAAAACGGTAAATTGGCATTTTCGGGTTTTACGAAATTGGACGGTTTGATGGATTTTAGGGTTTTGATGAATTAAATCATATTTCATATTATAAGTAATGAGTTTGTAAACTATGAGTTATTTGTTGATGTTATCTCGATACATCGGAGTTTGTACGCCGATATCGAGCGATATTTGGTTCTTTTGCGTGGACGGGACATAGGTTTTAACCTATGCTTGTTCCTTGCGTCGTTTTGACTTTTGTATGTGATTCAGTTTACGATACTATTTATATATTTGCGTTTAGGTACCCCTCACGTGGACTGCGGGCGCTGAAGAGAAGGATGGCGACACCGTCTTCGGCAAACATGGACCAGGTGAGTAGATGTATATCTACGGGGGGAAGTCGGGTGGATGGCGTTTAGCACCCCCGCAACGTAGAATAGGAATAATACTTATTGACATTGGGAAACCAGATGTGACCCTAGATTCTTAATCAGTAGGACCCTAGTATTGACCCTAGGCTGGACTAGACTGATTTAGGAAAACCATATCAGAGGATGAGTACCTTGGAAGAGGTTCGTAGGTTTCAGATAGAAACATACCCACGCACACACTGAAACTCGACATGGGGTATACGTGTATGTGTGTATATATATAGAACTAGGTATAGGTATATACATATATATACAACACGTATATGGGATTCATTGATGTGATATGATATCCGAGATATGATGAAACAATGTAACTGGGCTTGATGCCGTAATTCTTGGCTATACAGTCGTATTAAAGTGTTAGTGGATCATTAGAGAATGAGATAATGAACATGAATATATAAATTATAAAGAGTGGTGGTGATATTGATGTACATGGGACGCTAGAATAGTACCCGGACTGTAACTTGTGACTGATCACGATATGATATATGTATAACTTGATTACGACATTATATTGGTGTGACCTGATGCCGATATCATATAAGTATGACTTAATCATAACATGATACATGTGACATGATATTTCTGAGTATAAACTAATGATTATTCCATGATGGCAATGATATATGATTGATGTATGCGATTATAGTTTAGCACCTTGATCATGAGATGTGTTGATGATGCCACATTACGAATAATGAGACACCTAGGAGATACTTGACCGTACCCCGATATTGGGATGCCGTACGATGGATTTTACCGTACGAGGCTCAGATTTGATGATCGATCCGCACTCTTGATTCGAGGAAGCCGTACTACGTACGTGACGCTATTGAGGCGGGATCGCCGACTATTAGAGATATTGATTCAGACCTTAGGTAGACTCTAGTTTCCTACTGACTAGTCTATTAGGTTTAGTTCCTTAGGATGTTAGATGGACACTGGTTTAGGTTCGACTCACATAGTGGTAGTTGTACTCGTATCTCGCAGAGGAGTGGATAATGCACATCTGTATTTACATTCATACTGTAATTATCATGATGCATGTTCTTACATATGTTGCTATAATCAGTATAAACCTTACCTGTTAGGACACCCGCACCATTACCGATGATGCGCATATTCCACGCACACTTATTTCCCGGCTCACACACATCATCATCGGTAATTGCTATGTCACGTACACTTTAGATCATATTGTCTTTTATTGATAGTATCAGTTAACAACTAGACCGATATAAGATTGTGATTACTCTCTGATGTTAGTATAGACATGGTATTTATTAATTAGACATTCATGCATTCACATTTTCATGTTATCATGCAGTATTATGCGCATATGCCGACACTTATCATATACTTACTCATGATTTTAAGATTTGGATTTCTATGAGATTTCTGGATTTTTAGGGAAAACCGCAAGAATATATAAAAACTTCTCTCTCTCTCCTCCTCTCTTTTTAAAACATAAGATGCGGTTTTCTCGTGATGTATGTGTCGTCCACCATGAGATTTCATGTTTTCTGTTGGATTTCGAGACCCGATTCGAGGAGTGGATGAACCGTCTCGGGTACATGGTGGGCCCGGTATGGTACCCCGGGGCGAGAAGATCGAGTTGTAGACGATGAGCCTGGCAGGGGAAGGCTACCTACCGGTGATGTCTGGCGCGGCGGATATCCGGAGTATACCGACCGTTGTCGTGAGATTTGATGATATGGGCCGATCCGGACTGACGGAGCCCGAGATATTGAGACTTGAGATTTACATGTTTTGTGTCCATACTTGACACGGATTTCATGGATTTCATTGTTGATATTTCAGATTCCTATACACATTTTTCTATGATAACAGCTAAAGATTTCTTATACAGATATATCTGGATTTCAGGATTGATTATTTTACATTCATGGTGCATGCATATCCATTCATATGACATAGTATTATATGAGGCACTGACACGAGCACGGAGTATCTGCATTTACACGTAGTCTTACCCTGCTATCACTAGATGATTGGGATATAGTAGTATATTATTATGACCTAGGATAGCGTTATGCATTCGATTTCTTTTCGTAGATGTTTTCTACTCACGAGTTGGCAACTCACTCCCGTTGTGCCAAATTTTATTACAGATTCGATGTACAGGTTTCCCTGGCAATTGCTGGCACAACATTTCATTTAGGGTGATTTGCACGGTAGGTTGGTTCACTTGTATCTGAACCACCATTGTACTTTTATTCTTTCATTTGTATCTAGTAAGCTCCATCAACCATACTTGTATTACTTGATAAGTTTATTGGACCAGTCTTTTAATTCGACCTTAGAGTCGCGCATGTATTATTCTGCTCTGGTGGTTTTGTTTTCTTTTGAGTTTTGAGCCTCGCCTATTGGCGTTGTATATTATTGTGCTTGTTGTGGTTGTTTCCGCCTGTTGGCGTTGATGCTAGCTCCCGTTTGGGGATGCTTTTTATTGTTTATGTATATTATATTTGTTGTACTCGTTTGGGGGCCAGTTTTTATAGAGGAGACTCTGCCGAAATTTTTGGGAAAATTTGCTGATGTTTTAAACTTATTCCTTCATGTTTTCTTTTACTGCTTCTTCTTCTTTTTCATGGTTTAGATTTATGGGCTTCGGCTTACTTAGGTTACGTGGCGCCTCTAGACGCTTCGTAATCTAAGTGCCGGTCACGTTCCATACTTTCGGGTTGTGACACTTGATATTAAACCCTGAAATTCTAGTATATCCAATATTTCATATGTTATTTTCTACTGCTCTGTGATGTGATCACTGTGAAATGTTCTTAGAAGAATGCTTATATTATATATATATATATATATATATATATAATATTATATATTGTTGCTTTCGTTTCTTCTGTGATGCTTAGGAAGCATATAAGATGGGACTTCATTAATGAGATTAATGAAATAAAAGAAACCTAAAGATGTTGTAGAAACTTGTTTAAAGACTGGTAGCTCTAGTTCTTGCTTTGCATAGCGGTAATCCTTGTAGAATATCCAACACCTTATTCGATAAGGAAAGAGCCAAGATTCCTTCACCGGGAGTGACCTCTTTAGCGAAACTAGCAGATGCTACAACCTACTCGGTTTGTCTTTTGATTGCGTCTATAGTTTTTTGCTTTGCATAATGGTATTTGTGAAATATCCTGCACCTTATTCGATAAGGGAAGAGCCGAGATCACTTCACCGGAAGTGACCTCTTTAGCAAAACTAGTAAAAACCTCAAAAACACATCTTTTCAAATTCACTCGATTCTACAACGATATCAAGTTCATTACGTAAAGGGTTTTCTTAAAAACCTGTCGTAGCCCTCCGTCATTTCAGATATGTACTACTTAGTATTCGTGCTGCGGTAGTTTGGCCTTCGTCAAGGCACAGTGTTCGGTAGCTAACTAGTGCTTATCTGCAGCATGGGATGTGATTGGATTAGGGTATTCGTACGATGTAGTTTGGCCTTCGTCAAGGGTAATGCGGGTGGGTCTAATTTAATCAAGAAATGTACGGGTTGAACTTGACTAGCACACTATGGGTAGTTTGGCCACCGTCAAGGTCATAAGACGCTTGGGGCAGAAAATTGTCGGGAATTTCAAGTGTTGAAATTTACAATGAGATTGCATACCTTTTATGAGATAATTGGATCCCGATACCCACTGCGAGTAAGTGTTACTCCTGAGAGAGTTTTACACATTACAATTAGCTGATCAAGTAGGTGTCTAGAAAGATGTTAACGGGGTTACGCCCCTTGAAAAACGAGGTTTATTTTAATTAGGTCCGTGTGAAAGCACGAGGAACCTCCCTCAAAATACCGACACTGGCCTGGCCGAAAAATTGGCGAACTTATAGGGTGTAATTAATCCCGGCTAGTCTTACCTTTTAGAGTTTGAAGGAAGATTTGATAAAAACTATGAGAGCCATTCTGATTAGATAAAATAATAACCAATCTAATCTTGAAAGAGCGCACACAGAGTGTTTTCTTCTCTCTCTCTCTCCTGGTAGCGACCATGTCACGCCTTAATCAAGATAATAATATGGATGTATTGACCGAACCTTCTTATTATACTGTGCTAGGGAACATTGGTTCCGCACTATCTTATAATTGTTATAAGTCCGAGCAGGAAATAGGGGAATTTCTGGATTCCCATACCACCCAATCGAAGAAAGTGCATGTTGATGCATCTTTTTCGGGTGTGTTTATTACCGAGAACTGTTTCTCAGTATCCTCTACGTCCTTGGTATTTGATACCGGATCAGAATCCCGCATATGTAATATGTTACATGGGCTACAGATAGGTAGAGAACTGGGATTGGGTGATATGTCTATAATTGTAGAGAATGGTGCAAGTGTTGCAGCCAAATCAGTTGGCAAATATCACCTTATATTAATAGATTGATTCTGAACGAATGTTATTACATACCGAACCTGATATACAACATTACATCGGTTTCTTTAATGAGTTAAAGAAGGATATAATTCTGTATTGGACGATAATGTTGTGATCATTTTCCTGAATCAAGAGTTGATTGGATCAGGCACGTTGTATAATAGCATATACGTTTAAATCAAACCACAGTCCAAAGTATGTAAAACACACACAAGAGGATCAGTTCAGAAATGAATGAATCCTTCTTGAGGCATTGTAGACAAGGTCATATCAATACGACACGACCAGCTAAGTTACATAAGGATGAATATGAGAATCAGTTCGAATTTTCATCTTATGCAACTTGCCAGTCTTGTCTCAAAGGTAATATGACAAATACTCCGTTTACTGGACACTGAGAAAGAGTTACTGAACTCTTGGGATGGATAGATGATGATGTATATAGTCCTATGTCTACAAATGCCAAGGTTGGTTCTTGGTACTTCATTATATTTATCAACTATCTCTCAAGATTCGGACATGTGTTCCTGTTGAAACATAAATCTGAAACTTTTGAGAGATTCAAGGAATACAAGCTTGAAGTTGAAGAACCAGACGGGTAAAAGTATTAAATCCTTCAATATGATCAAGGAGGACAATACTTAGGCATGGAGTTCCTAGATTTTCTAAAAGGAGAATGTGATTCTCTCTCAGCTTACTCCTTCGAGTACTGATTGAATGATAGGTTTTACGATCAAAGAATTAATTACCGCAATCAAGAACGGCGTCGCTTGGTAGCTAGCCGGTGAGTACGGGTCGGTCCACAGGGATTTTGTGTATTCTCAATTTGTTCTAACGAGTTAATTCCAAACGGTGTTGGATTGATTATCACTAAAAACTAAAGTTGATCTAGACTAGGATTAAAATCTTGCTACGGTTAGGTTTAGGTTAAGTTTGGAAAGTCAATATTCCTCACCGCTTTCTATGCCCTAATTAAAATCTATGAGGTGTTATGGTAATAATTAATAAAGTGGATTAGTACCATTGGGAAGAAACTAGGGTTCTTCCTCTAGGTTCTTGTCCTTCCTTTCTTAATTCTTACCCTAACCTCCATGGAAAACATGCACAACCGGTCTTTTAAACTACTGTATCACCACTACCTCGTGGGATAGGGTGCCGTAGGGAGATGTGTGTGTATGCATGCATAGAGTCCTATAAAAATTTATGATGGGCAAGAAAGGGGTGAGAGATTTTCATCTCTCAAAACTTTCCTATTCCTAACCTTAACAAGCGAGGATCTACTCACTCATTAGGGAATTGATAAACATGTTCTAAACTAATTAACTAGGGCAGATAATAAAAGTTATGCTAGGGAAGATAATAAAAGTTATACTAGGGCAGAAAGAAAATTAACTAGGGCAATAAAAAGAAAACTTACTCTAATTTTTATTTGATGCTCTCTTCAAACATTACAGGAATTGAATTCTAATTTTTGATAAATAAAATGAGGCACAAGAAGAGGCATACCTCAAAGAGAGGTTTAGGATTTCTATTTACAGAGCATAGAAACCCTAGGGTTACAATCGATCCACATCTGCATTTACAAATATACCCTAAAGAAGACTAGTCAACACACCGCCACGCCGACTTTTTTAGCACCGACATGTGCTCATTATGGCCACGGAACCGCGGCCAAGAGCCATGTTTGGCCGCGGATCCGCAGTCATATAGTGGGGTCGTTGGTTCATTTTTTCTGGTCTTGGTCTGGTTGCATTTGGTTACTTGTTTCTTCACTTGGTCTCTCAAATTTTCTTCCAGTTTTCTTCCAGATTTCCACAGTGCATAATGTCGTGGACTTTACCATTTGCTTCGTGTCGAAGTCTTGACCCTTGCGCTGCCTTTGTGCTTTGTGAACTCGTTCATTGATCTTCGTTTATTCTCCCAACTGTAGGCTTGATCATGATTCTTCCATTTGTTGATTGTAGTCTCACTTTTGTATCGTCTTTTCATCATTTCACTGTTTTTATTCCGAGAACTTGTAACCTGCAACTATGTAGCAGACATGGATCAAAAGCACCTGTTTATTTGTAAGATTAATAAGAATGGGGAATCTAATAATACAAAATTATGATATGAACAAGTACACTACAGCACAACGGTGTATCAGGGCGGAGGTATCGCACCCTATAAGATATGGTGCGCTCTATGATGAGTACTGCTGAGTTACTTGTTTTCTTTTGGGTATTATGCACTTGAGAAGCTGCATATCTATTGAATGGGGTTCCATCCAAATCAGGGCCTACCACTACATATGAGATATGGAATAGGAAGAGACCATGTCTTAAATGAGTTAAGATATGGGGTTGTCCAGCCAATGTTGAAAGGAAGAATCCGGAAAAGCTCGAGGTAAGACCAGTTCTGTATAAGTTTGTTAGGATATCCCAAACATTTGTCAGGGTATATCTTCTACCTAACTGAGAAGCAAAAGGTGTTTTGTTTCTCAGCATGCCTACCTTTTTAGAAAAAGGATTTCTTGTGAAGAAATTTGTGTACATGAGGTAGAACTGGAAGTTGTTCCAGCTTGACAAACTAACAGCTGATGATTTGGAGAAACCAAAGGATTCAATAGTCTCCAACGAACCTCAGCCTCTCCACGAATCTGGTAGGGTTCCTTATCCACTTAAGAGATACTACAGTCTTCTCGGTGATAGTGGGAGCGAAGATTGCATCATGGTAGATGATGGCCCAACTAGATTCAGGCAGGCCATCACGAGTAGCGATTCTGTGAAAAGGCTGGATGCTATGCGATCAAAGATGGAATCCATGTACACCAACATAGTATGACTTTGCATGTTGCACCTGAAGGGGTAAAATCCATTGGGAGCAAATGGATCTTGAGAAGATTCTTGGTGTAGATGGAAAAGTTGAGACTTTCAAAGCTATGCTTAAGTCCATCAGGATCAATGCATGCATCGCGGAGTTGGAACATCTGTTTTGATATGCCAGTCAAAGAGTTTGACTTCATCAAAATGGTAGATGAACCTTGTATATACAAGAAAGTTATAGAGAGTGAGGTTGTCTTACACGTATTGTACGTAGATGACATACTCTTGATAGGAAATGGTTTCCTATGCTACACTCGGTCAAGCTCCACTTATCACGAGGATTCTCAATATTAGATCTAGATGATACCTACTACATCTTATGGATTATGATATATGGTGATAGATCTATGTGGATATTGGGAGTGTCCCAAATCCAGGTACATTAACACCATACTAAAGGGGTTTAGTATGGAGGATTCTAAGCGTGGTGGTTCGTCCACTTACTCAGGAATCACTCTCTCCTAAAAGATGTTTTCCAAGGCTGATTTGGAGAGAGCTCGCGTGCAAGGGATGACCTATGCTTCGGCAGTAGGCTTTATCAGAGTATGCGTTGTTATGTACCAGACCAGATGTAGATGACTCACTAGGTGTAGTGATCAGGGATCAATAGGATCTTGGGAGAATCACTGGATAGCTGTGGAGGACATTCATAAGTACTTGAGAAGCACTAAAAAATGTTCTTGGTTCGAGCTTCCAGAGTGATAAGGTCGACTGAAAGTCAGTCACAGGCATTGTCTTTACCCTCAGTAAAGGGACGGTATGTTAGAAGAGTTCCAAGCTAGATACCAAAGCATACTAGACGATAAAGGCTGAATACATTGCTACCAATGATGCTGCCAAAGTGGCTGTCTGGGCATTTCTTGTTCATGAGATGAGCAAGGTTCCTACCATTGAGTGTCCAATAACTGTTATTCTGACAACAATGGAGTTTTGGCTTTGGCCTAGGAACACAGGTCCCATCAGCGTTCCAGACAAATTCTGAGGCAAGTATTACCTGATCAGGGAGATGGTTGATCTCCAAGGGATCAAGGTCAGAAGAGTAGACACAGAGGTTAACACGGCGGATCCACTCACTAAGGCCTGCTTCCCCAAATACTATTTCAGAGATTTTGGGATGGTTGAGTATGGGATACTACAACCACTACTAAACTGTTGAGTATGAGATACTGCAACAAATGGCCTTAGTGCAAGTGAGAGATTGTTAGTTATATGTATGCCCTAGAGGCCATTACTGTACATGGGAGGTATATTGTAGTGGATGATTGGACATATATAGGGAAGAATTTCTTGCTCGACATGATAGTATGCTATCTAGTTGCATTTTATCTTAACATGTTAACTTATATAAGTGATGTTGTCTTGCTCTCACATGTTGATAAGGCTCTTAGGATGTGTTCTTGACTATCAGGACTATGATGGAGATCATACTACTGGGGCTAAGGGTAGTCCACAAGTACACCCTATAACTCTTCCTAGTTGTGGGAGTATCGAGTGTTGGATATATGTATGCCCTAGAGGCCAATATGTGATAGTGTATGTACTGATGTGTATATATATGTATTCAGAAGACAGTCTTGCTCGAAATGATAGTATGCTATCTGGTTTCTCTTTATCATATGTTCTCTTAATCATGTTTTTTATTCATTTGGTACATATTGATAAAGCCCTAAGGATATTGGCTTGACTACTCAGATTATGATGTGGATCATACTGGTGGGACACCTGTAGTTTATAAGCATATCCTTGAAATGTTCCTAGTCGTAGGTGTATCGAGACAGGGCATCGATATTCCAGTGTAGACTAGCGTATACTGTTCTTGTTCCATATGATGGGCGATGGATGATCCCATATCCGTCTGGTGTGTTGACACCAAAGATTGTATACGGGTGCTCAATGAGACTGGGTACACTGAAAGGACTCACCGAGAACTCATATGTTGTATTATATCATACGTCGGATAGCAGTTCTCAGGTGACACTGGTACAGGTTAGTCTGTAGACCCGAGATCGTCATAGAGTCTTGTATGTCCTCCCACTGTACTTTGATCTCCACCCTACTATGGCTCTAAGGAGTCGTACAAACAGGTGGATTTTGGGTACAGTCCCGAGGCATATGGAGGCAATGAGCGATAGGAGGGGTTTCGTCTCTCCCGGTATTGGGGGTTGATGCTGTGCAATGCATGATTGGCTATAACAGGAAGTCCCTGCCTAGGGCTGCTGAGATATTACTGATAAGTGTTATTAGTAGTTTCTCGATCTGTTGTAGACCATATACCGGCATGACTTATTGAGTTATTGGGGTCGACGATTCCATCCCTAGACTTAATATGCAGCATACCTGACGAAGAGACCGGACGGTACGGTAAGTGTTGCCTGTTGGATTGACGGGAGTTTTAACAGGTTCGCTTGTTCTTCTTCTGATCGCTCAATACCTGGGTGGCCGTTACGTTTAGCTGACCGCTTGCGGCTTATAGGTGTTTGATATGATCATCACCTACTGCTGGCGTATTGACGAGTCTTAGAGTCCCACAGAGAAGTTTCTTGGCTCAGGCGAAACGATGTGGTGCGCATATAAGATATGTGCGAGAACTCGATTAATTACGAGTATATGATACCGTATCTTAATCGGGTGTTTTATATTAGTCAGGTCGTATGAGATATGACCAGTTTATTAAATCAAGTGTTGATTTAATATTGACTTTTATCTCATTTATTTAAACCCTTTTCTTATGATGGATGCATGCATGTATATGTACATGTTGATGTGCATACACACATACATACATGCATATGTATCATGGTTGATGATACAGCAAAGATGGCAATGCAAGACTTACATGGTTCATATTTATATATATAGATATTTTTGTTTTAAGTTAAAGATAAAGGAAATTAACTTAATGACTCATTTCTTTCCAAACGACTCATTGTTTCTACACGCTTCTTTGGTTGACCATTAACTTAACCTTTGTTAATTTCCTTTGCTCTTTAACTCATCACAAAATATCTAGATATTTATATTAACCATGGTTTGTGTCATGATATTTATTTTTCTCTCTCTCTTATTATTATTATGAGATCTTTTTCAGCCAAAAGAAAAGAATTGCCATCTTCATCTTCCTCTCTCTAGCTCTCTCTTGAGTTCTAAAATTGAGTGAGGTTAAAAGAAAGAAAGGGTTTTAAGTGAGAATATAAACCACTTTATCATCCTACACACCTCTAGCTACTTTGTGTAGGGTGTTTGCTTCAAGGATTTCATAGATCAAGTGAAGCAACAAGCTTTGAGCAAAGGACTTCGGGTGGATCGTCGTGGACTTGGAAGCGATCAAGCGAGCCGTTCCAAACCAAAGGAGATCCAAGGAGTCACCCTAGGAGGTCTACAAAGGTTGTAGTCTCTCCACTAAGTGATAGATAATCTTTTATATGTGATACTATTAATTGTTACTCAATAATTCTAGTTCGATTCCTAGTTAAGTTTGCTTAGCACCTCTTAAAATTTAAATTGTGGCATGTGTGATGCTTCCAAACCCTATATGAGGTGATAAGGAAACCCAACAGTGGTATCAGAGCCAAGCTAGAGCTTTGGAGTAACCTAGACGACGTTAAAAACCTAGAACGAACGAAATACGACGCCCGGGGGGTACTCTCTGGACTTTTTTCAAAAACGTGGATTTTTCACATTAAAAATACTCAAAAAATCATGCAGGGTATTCTCTGGGCCCACAAGAAATACGATGCCCTAACTCCACTAAAGGACCGCGGAACCACGGCATGAATGGTCATTCTGCGGCGGTTCCGCGGCGCCGTTGGTGCAGGTGGGGCTGTACTTTCTTGCGCTGGCCCGTAAGTACTTGTTGCAGTTTCTGGTATTTTTTAAAACTGCTAAAATGTTGAGCTTTCTGAGAAGTCTTTGGGTGTTTAATCGTTCGATTGAATGTTTTAACTCCGCCTAGTTTATTAGTATGTGATACAATAATTGGAATGTACAAATCTGTTTGTTGAGTGTAAATCTAGCAGTTTGGTCTCGGGTATAATCGGATATCTTATTGAATTATCCGGCTTGCTTTGAAAAGATGTTTTCATAGGTGAGACCTAAATATGAGCTTTACATTGTTAGGCATGAAATCTTGGATATGTGATATTCCGGGTTTGTGTTGTCTAAAGGCAGTTACGATTCCAATTGTTGTAGTTTTTCATTTTATTTCTCTGTGACCATAAGTGTAGTATGTAGTGTATCGCCGGTTTCGTTTCTATACATCAACGACAATCGGGGTACGCATACTTACTTACGTTGATGATATGTGATATTATGTGTTGCTGAGATATGATGTGCAGGATTGTCGTGAATGAATAGCCGGGGGTTCTATGTGAGATGAGAGTTTTCTTTTCATTCATGTAAAATTAAATTGTATGTAATATTCTTTTATTTGGGGCACTTCCGGGTTGAGGTTGTTGTCACCAGTGTTATATATTATTTACTTTTCCGCATTAGGATAGACCCAAGGAGGAGGGCACAAGTGACCGGGTTCTGGGGTACAGTGGGAGGCCATCTCGAGGAGTCGAGACCGGGTCTCCTAAACTCCAGAATTGGTAGGGTCACTTGCCGCTCTCGTAGGGGTCTAAGGTTGTGGGCTTGGCTATTCATTGCGACCGTAGAATCCGTATTTTCTATTGCTGGCTAAATACAAAATACGGACCTCCTAGATATCCTATATTAAATGTGCTTCTGCTGCTTATATTATGTTATGTGATCATTTAATATATATCTGAGATGAATGAAATATTATATATATGATATATAATAGACGTTACTTATGTTTTGCACCTGCGCTAGCCCCGTCCTGGTATGCCGTTAGTTAAGTAACCTAACGGTGCATAACAGGACAATGTGACGAATGCGAGCGGCATGAGTGTACGTTATATTTTCGTTTTTTTCTGTGATGGCTTTAGGATTTAAATGATGCGACTACATTAATGAGATTAATGTAAAGAATAAATGAACCTAAAAAGATATTGTAGAATCGGATTTGAAACACACTCGGCCTTTTATGAAAAAGCAAGCTTCAAAATGCGGAGCTTAAGCCACTCCTTTTAAACCCATTGGATTCTACAACGATATCAAGTTCAAAACGTTAAAAGTTTTTTTAAAAACTATCCGCAGCCCTCCGTCATTTTAGGAAGTAGAGTACTTAGTATTCGTGCTGCGTATTTTGACTTTAGTTAAGGCGCAGTGTACGGTAGCTGAGTGATGTCTTCCTACACTGCATATGATGCAGATTAGTTAGGACATTCGTATGATTATGTTGACTTTAATTAAGGGTCATATGGGTGGGTCTAGTTAATCACGAAATGATGGGAAGAACTTGACTAGTACTTATGATATGTTGACTATAGTTAAGGTCATGAGTACTAGTGGTAGTAATAATATCAGGAATTTCAAGAGTTGAAATTTGCAATGAGATTGCATACCTTCTATATGATAGTAGGATCCCGATCCCACTGCGAGCAAATGTTGCTCCCGGGAGAATTTTGCACTTTACAATTAGCTAACCCAGTAGGTGTCTAGAAAGGTGTCAAACGGGGCTACGCCTCTGGGAAGACGAGGTTTACTTTAATTAGGTCCGTGCGAAAGCATGGGGAACCTCCCTCAAGTACCGGCACTGGCTTGGCTGAACGGTTAGCGAAGTTGTAGAATGTAATTAATCCCGGCTAGTTTTCTTTTAAAAAGGTTTTAAAGAAAATTTGATAAAAACAGTGGGAGATATCGATTAGACAAGATAATAACCAATCTGATCTTTACAAGAGCTTTTGCTAAGTGTATTCTTTTCTCTCTCTTAATGGCAGATAACGATGTCAGGACTCAAGATTCTACTAGATAAAAATAAATTGAATAGGACCAATTATAAAGATTGGCTGAGGAATCTCAATATTTCCTTGACTTATGATAAGGTATCATATATCCTCACGGCTCCAACCCTGCCCATCCCAGGTCTTAAATCTTCAGTTGCGGATAAGAAAATCCGCAAGATATGGGACGCTGACTGTTCCACAGCCAAATGCCTCGCGCTTGCATCGATAGATAACACACATCAGAAGCAACACGAGAATATGGACGTACAATCCATATTCTTCCATACAAAAGAGTTGAATGGAGAGCAATCACGCGTATTACGATACGAAGCATCCAGAAAGCTGTTTCAGATGCGAATGGCCGCTGGCACAGCAGTAGGATACCATGTTTTGAAGATGATAGTTCTCATAGAAGAGCTTGAGGATCTTGGGTGGACAATGGACAATGAGCAATATACATATATTATTCTGTAGTCTCTCCCCTCCACCTTTGCTCAGTTCATAGTTAACTTCAACATGCACAACATGGAGAAGGAACTGCCTGAACTCCTTAATATGTTAAGGAGTGCAGAGAGCACACTGAAGTCAGTGAAGACTCCCGTTTTGGGTCCTGGGACTTTTTCCTCCTCTCGCCCGAAGGTTAAGGCCAAGGGAAAGATGAAGAAGAAACCCACCAAACCAAAGGGTGGAGTCAAAAAAGGTTAAGGGGAAAGACAAGTCCAAGGTTGGGGAATCGGGGAAAGGAGAATGTTTCCACTGCAAAAAGACGGGACACTAGAAGCGGAACTGTACTGAGTACCTAGAACTCAAGAAGAAGCATGGTGATGCTTCAGCTTCAGGTGTGTTCGTAATTGAGAGCTGTTTTTCTATTAACTCTGCTTTCTGGGTATTAGATACCGGTTCAGGTTCTTATATTTGCAATTCTGTGCAGGAGTTGAGAAATAGCAAAGTTTTGAAGAAAGGTGATCATACTCTCCAGGTTGGAAATGGTTCCAATGTAAATGCAGTTTCAGTGGGAGAGTATCACCTAGGGTTGCCGTCGGGTTGTATATTGGTTTTGAACCCATGTTATTTTGTGCTAAGTATGCTTTGTAATATTATATACATTTCTTTGTTAGACAATGAAGGATATCATTTTGCTGTGCAACACAATGTTATGAACATTAGACTTAATCAAGAGTTGATTGGTTGTGGTACACTAAATAACGGGATATGCGTCCTTAATCAACACACAGTTTTCAACATTCAACACACAAATAAAAGAAAATTTTCAGATATAAATGAAGCTTTTCTTTGGCATTGTAGACTTGGTTATATTAATGAAACAAGACTAAACAAGCTTCATAAAGATGGATATTTAAATTCTTTTGAGTATAAATCTTATGCAACTTGCCAATCTTATATCAAAGATAAAATGACCAAAACTCCGTTTACTGGACACGGAGAAAGAGCTACTGAGCTCCTAGGCCTCATACATAGTGATGTATGTGGGCCAATGTCTACACATGCAAGAGGCGTTTTTTCTTACGTCATAACTTTTACTGATGATTTTTCAAGATTCGGTCATGTGTATTTGATAAAGCATAAGTCTGAAGCTTTCGAGAAATTCAAGGAGTATAAACTTGAAGTAGAAATCCAAACATGAAAGAGAATCAAGATATTTCGATCAGATCGAGGTGGAGAGTACTTAAGTACTGAGTTCTTGGACTTTCTAAAAGAGAATGGGATTCTCTCTCAGCTCACTCCACCTTACACACCACAGTACAACGTGTGTCAGAGCGGCGGAATCATACCCTATTAGATATGGTATGATCCATGATAAGTGATTCTGAGTTACCCCTCTCGTTTTGGGGGCATGCATTGGAAATTGCAGCTTTTCTGTTAAACAAAGTTCCGACCAAGACCGTGTCTACCACTCCATATGAGATATGGCATGGGAAGAGACCATCTCTTAAAAGAGTTAAGATTTGGGGTTGTCCGGCTTTTGTCAAAAAGAAGAATCCAGACAAACTCGAGACACGATCGGTCAAATGTATATTTGTTGGATATCCAAAACATTCGTTTGGGTATCTTTTCTACCACAAGGAGGAACAAAAGGTGTTTGTTTCTAAGTATGCCACATTTTTAGAAAATGAGATTTTTTCAAATGATGCTGATGGCAATGTGGTAAATCTAGAAGAGGTTCTAGAATCACAAGTTACAAATGACGACTTGGCTGAAACTGATGTTGCAACAGAATCTAATGAACCTCAGCCACTCCGTAGATCTGGTAGGACTTCTCGCCCACCGGAGAGATACTACGGTTTTCTCATTGATGGTGATAGAGAAGATTGCATCATGGATGATGATGATCCTGCCAGTTTTTATCAAGCTATCACGAGTGGTGACTTTGTAAAATGGCTGGATGCCATGAGATTCGAAATAGAGTCCATGTACACCAACAAAGTATAGACTTTGGAGGATGTACCCTCCGGGATAAAACCTGTGGGCTGCAAATGGATCTTTAAGAGAAAGATCGGTGTAGATGGACAGGTGGAGACCGATAAGGCAAGATTGGTAGCGAAAGGTTTTCGTCAAAGACCAGGTTTAGACTATGACGAGACTTTCTCTCCGGTAGCCATGCTTAAATCCATTCTGATCCTACTTGCTATTACTGCTCACTACGACTATGAAATCTGGCAGATGGACGTTAAAACTGCATTTCAAAATGGTGATTTAGATGAATGCGTTTATATGGATCAGCCAGAGGGCTTCATTGACAGTGAGATCAGCAGAAAATCATGTAAGTTGCTTAAATCCATTTATGGATTAAAGCAGGCATCACGGAGTTGGAACATCTATTTTGATGATGTTATCAAAGTGTTTGATTTCATCAAAAATCCAAATGAACCTTGTGTTTATAAGAAGATTGTAGGGAGAAATGTCGCATTCCTCGTATTGTACGTAGATGACATACTTCTGATAGGAAATGACATTCCTATGTTACAGTCGGTCAAATCATTCTTATCACAAAGGTTCTCCATGAAGGACCTGGGTGATGCCACATACATATTGTGTTGGAGATAGTGCCCTCAGAGTCAATTATTGGATCACAGGCACGTGATTGCAATGATTGAGAGAGGACCTGTCCCAGTAGGACAGTCTTACTAGAGATGATAGTATGCTATCCGGTTTACCTTTATCATCGTGTACTGCTTTAGGTGACCTGACAGGTCGCTATTACACGTTGATAGAGCCCCTAGGATTCTTGCTTGACTGCCAGCAGTATGAGGGCGATCATATACGTGGGAGCTGGTAGTCTATAAGCACATCCTTAAAAGGTCCCTAGTCGTGGGAATTTCGAGACAGGGCATCGATACTCCAGAGTAGACTAGTGTATACAGTCGAGACCCCGACGAGGGGCGGTGGCCGGTCTCACAAGCCACTGGTGTCAGTTGGTTCACCTAAGATGTATACAGGTGCTCATTGGGTTATGAGTACACTGGACAGGACTCGCCGGGAATATGCTAGTTGGTCTTATACCTGACGTCAGATAGCAGTTCTCTGGTGACATGTGTACAGGTTAGTTCATCGACCTGAGATCGTCATTTGTCTCGTGTGAGTTCCTACTGTACTTTGATTACTACCCTACCATGCTCAAAGGAGACGTGCAAACAGGTTTTAGTTGGGTACAGTCCCGAGCCACATGGAGGCAGTGAGCGGATTTGCAGGGGTTCGTCTCTCCCCGTATTGGGGGTGAGGTCGCGCTGTGTCTAGGAGAGCCAGTATATGAAAGTCCTTGGCCAAGGCAGGAGATTTACTGGTAGGTATTCCTGTAGTATCTCAGGGTGTTCTGGGCTACACTCCGACACGACTTGTACCGCTTTTGGGGGTCTGACTTTTACCAACCCCCTACGCCCGCCATGCGATGCTCATAGACGAAAGGACCGGACTGTACAGATATTGTTACTGACAGGCTCAGTAGGGTGTCAGGATGAGTTCGCTTATCGACGTCCCTTTTGGTCAATAGCTGGTGGCCCGTCACGTATGGCTAATACCTTTGACGTGCTAGTGGTTAAATCCACAGCCATAGTATTGACGAGTCTTTAGAGTCCCCCACAGACCAGTTGCTCAAGTTTCGGGCGAAACGCTGTAGAGGTCGTATGGAGATATGGCAGGGTTCGATCAGATACGTGCGGTATTGCACGGATCATGATCGGACGGATAATACTAGCGGGCTTTGGTTTAAGCCGGATCCTAGTATTGTACAGTGTAGATTTTGTCTCGTTATATTTGTATTTCGGTCGGAATACAAATGTGGGTGTGTATACACTGCAGTGGGGTTTTCCTGTAATTTATTACGGGATCAGTTTTTTGGAGTTGCCAGTTTGCTTTCAGTTTCGGCCATATTTCTTTGTATCTTTCATTGGCCGAAGATTGGTGGAGGAGGGCTTATTTGCATTTGTGCAAATAAGTATTTTGGAGGGTTGTCTTTGCATTTTGTTGGATCATGATGGTTTTGCCTCCCTTGACTTTCTTGAGTTCATGATGGCTTGACTTTGGGTGTGATGATTGGTTGATAGAGTGTTGGACTTTGATTATGATCATTGCTTGTTATCATCACCCTTTCTCTCTCTCTCTTGCATTATGTTGTGCCTTACTTCTTTTGGATTCTAATTCACTCCACTCTCACTTTCCTCATGGTGATGGCCGGACAAAGAGGGGGAGGGGCTGTCCCAAAATTTAGGGTGGGGATTTTTGTTCATTTGTATTGCACAAAATCCATTTAGCTCCATCTCCAAAATATCATTTTCCTCCACCAAAAGGCAACTTCCTACAACCCCAAATGAGACATAGCACTACACTATTCTATAGCAAATCTTGGGCACGTCGACTTGCCAACTTCGTGCCCGAGTTGCCTCGGTCCAGAGGTGGGAGCCCGTAAAAGAAGCCGGCGACGTGGTGCCCTTCCGGCGAGGAGGTGGAGACCGGACATTCCGCGGGAGATCGGGACGACGACGAGAAGACCGAAGGACACGGATCGCTCGGTATATCTCTCTACCCCATCTCTTGTTAGCTAGTAGTTAGGTTAATGGCTCGATCCGGGTTAAAAGTGCGCGGTGGTGCCGGTTTACTAGTTTGTAAAGTTTTTCGTTTCCGCGTTTCCGGCGTCGGATTGACGGCCGGGGCGCCGCCGTGCACTTACAGTGGTATCAGAGCCTCGTCATTAACCTTGTCTAGCTTGGTCTAACGTGTTTACAAGTTCGATCGATTGGATTTTCAAAAACCGCATTTTCAATATGCACCAGTTTCTGTCGAAATTTTTTTAGCTCCAACAAATTTTTCAGGTTGTTTCAGAATACCGTGCAGGAAATTCTAAGACTTCTGTGAAAATTTGGTAGAGTGATACTGTAGAACCGCCGTGGAACCGCGGCCAAAACCCCCTTGGCGCCGCGGTTCCGCCACAGTTTAGTGAGTTCACTGCACCATTTTTCCACAGTTATCTTTTTACAGTGAAATTGGGGTTTTGGAATATTCTTTTTGGGTCCAGAATTTCTTTAAATGCTACAGTAGTGCTTGGGGGCCCACTTGGGAAAATTTGATCGATCGAAAATTTTAAACACATTAGTTCACAGTATTTACATTATATCTGCGATCGTGAATGTCACTTGATCGGTAAATCCTGTCTAACTGCTATAGCCCGGTTATACGGATTTGCGAACGTGACATTCACGTTGATGTTCTGTGATTGTGCTGTGATGTTGCGGATTGGTCGTAGAGGATAGCCTGGATGCAATGCTAGTACAGTTTTTTGTTGTATTATGTACATTTGATATTGCGGGGCGAGCGTCCGACAAGTGGACTGCCGTCACTGCCTGTTTGTATATTATTCTTTTGGGGCACGACCAGGTTGCGGTCGATGTACCCCTTGTATGTATATTTTACTTTCTGTACTAGGATTACCCCGCAGAGGGGTGCACGGATAGCCGGGTTCTAGAAGGCAACGAGCCCGCATCTCATGGCATTGAGACGGAGGGGGCTTCACTCTAGAATTGGCGGGCTATTCGCCGCACTCGTAAGGGGTACAGGTTGACCCAGGAAGGGTGCCCAAGTTACCGGATTCCGTGAAGTGCTCGGTGGTCCATTCAAGTTGCTGAAGGGGGCTGCCTCGCTTCAGGTTTTGGCGGGTAACTTGCCGCTCCCGTAGGGGTCTAGGATTTTATTGCACAGGCTATCTACACTACCAGGGGAACGTCGGGTTTCAGTAGCGGCTCTGTGAATCCCGGGGATCCCAGATATCAGTATTGCTCTGTGATACTGTACATTTCTATGATGTTGCATTTTATCACGCCTTGAGCGAAATATTATATATTGATATATATACTAGTAGATGTTGTATATGTTTTGCATCCGCGCTAGTCCAGTCCCCGCTCTGTCGTTAGTTAGCTAACCTAACGGGTAATGACGGGACCCAGTGGCGAATGCGGATGGCATATACGTACGTCATTATTTTCGTTCTTTATTGGTGTTATCAATTGATGGGACTGCGTTGATTCTGATCAATGCAACTTAAACAAACCTATTCTGATGTTGTTGGAACACTTTTCAAAAAGCTGTTATTGCAAGGGCGTTCTCTTTTGTTTTGCACAGTGGTATTCAGTTGGAATATCTTGCTCCTCGGTCGACGAGGCAAGGGCCGAGATCCCTTCACCGGGAGTGACCCCTTGGACAAAAGTTTGCGTCAGGGCAATAAATTCACTATAGGCGATTACTTTTGCTTTGCATCGTGGTATTCAGTTGGAATATCCTGCACCTCATTCTACGGGGAAAGAGCTGAGATCCCTTCACCGAGAGTGACCTCTTTAGCAAAGGTTTTCGTCACTATATTTTTATAAAGCTATCCAGTTCCTTCAACGATATCAAGTTCATTACGTTAAAGGTTTTCGCCAGAAACCATTCGTAGCCCTCCGTCATTTCAGGAAGGTAGCACTTAGTATTCATGCTATGTATGTTGGCCTTCGTCAAGGCATAGTATATGGTAGTTATATGTTACTTTTCTGCAGCATAGATAGATGCGTTGGTTTGGGACAGTCGTACTACTATTTTGGCCTTCGTCAAGGGTATGTACGGGTGGGTTCAAATTAACCTGAATAATGACGGGTAGAACTTGACATGTGACTTATGATATGTTGGCCTTCGTCAAGGTCATAAGAGCATGGGGCAAAAATCCACATCGGGAGTTTCAAAAGAAACTGAAACTTGCCAGATATGCGCATACCTTCTGGAGTGTGATAACGTGAGCGGATTCCGTCACGTTATCATGCGATGATAGTTGGATCCCGATTCCCACTGATGAGTTGGTTTACTCCTCGGGTGATCCTGACTAATTCTTCTTTCAGGTTTGGAGGAGAATTTGACGGTACAGTGGGAGGTTTCCAGATTAGATAAATTGGTAACCATTCTGATCTAGGTTAGAGTGCACGCTGAGTGTTTCTTTTCTCTCTCTCTTTGGCAGTGACCATTGACCTGACCCTAGACTATGACTAAGTGACCAAAATTAACCGAACCTTCTTATAAGACTGGCTTTTGGATTGTCAGAGTTGCACACCTCATTGCCACTCCTACTTTTACCCTTTTCTCCAGGACACCCCGTATTACTACGAACGT
This sequence comes from Agapanthus africanus, assembly GCA_030015575.1. Classification (NCBI taxonomy): domain Eukaryota; kingdom Viridiplantae; phylum Streptophyta; class Magnoliopsida; order Asparagales; family Amaryllidaceae; genus Agapanthus; species Agapanthus africanus. Next base: position 153,972,794 of record CM057350.1, read on the forward strand.
CCACTTCCATTGGACAAAACCATCGTATGGTTATATACGAACTCGAGGGAATTTATTCGAGGATGGTTTCCGGTTCTGGAGAAAATGGATAGGATTATTCAGTTGTCTTTTCCTTTTACCTTCTCTCAAGTTGTGAGTACTCCTTGGTTTAGGAGATAGTACACCCATTACGCAAATTGGATAGTCTTCTTCCAAACCATAGGCAGGTGCCGACCGGTAGGGAATGAAGAAAACCAATTAGCCTAGCGATGGTGTACAAAAGGTATTATGTAAAGAGAAAGAAAGGGATTAGAAGGAGGGCAAAGTAAATTGCGACTAATATTCACGACCAAACCAGGTATTTCATTACCACTCCCACTTCACCTTTATATTTCTCCAGGACACTCCGTATCACTACGAAGATCCACCGTTTATTGGATACTCCATCGTATGGTTATATACGAACTCGAAAGGAACTTGTTCCAGTTCGGGGATGGATTCTGGTTCAGGAGAAATAGGAATAAGGTTTATTCGGTTGTCTTTTATCCTTACCTTCTCTCGCATTGCGAGTGCTCCTAGGATTAGGACAGTACACCCATTATGCTTATTGGATAGTCTTCTTCCAAACCATAGGCTGGTGCCGAACGGTAGGGAAGGAAGAAAACCATTTGGCCTAAAGGGGTGTACAAAAGGTAATGACTAAAGACATATGAAGGGATTTGGAGAGGTGGCAGAGATTTATACGGTTACAGTTGTGAATATGGAAGAGGCATTACTAGGAATACCAGGGTACCCCTATGAAACATTTCAATGTTTCAGTTTCACTCTGTACTGTTAAAAGAAAACTGATTTCCCAATTAGGCACTTGCTCCAGGGTATGTATTTACCAGGTATGATTCTCACATCTGTATGGTTTTACAGATGTTGAGGGAGAGTAAGTTATTGGGAATTAGGTGATCGTCCTCATTATATCGGAATTCATTGTAATTAGTGATATTTGAGGAAATCGCCTGGGCTGTTTACCGGACGGCGAATATTTGGTTTTGAATATCCGTTATAATGCACCAATTTCAAATTGATATATCTGTATGTCTATTTTTATAAAGTGAGATATACCTTTTTGAAATTATGTCGATGACATTTACCTATATCAGTTGATGGTTAGGTAAGGAGTATTAAACAGCGGTATAATTCTTCTTAACCATAAGTACAGTTTTCAACCTACAACACACATGGAGTGAGTTTTTAGACTCAAGGGACTTGTACAGAGTATTGTATATTGTCCAGTGTCCATGAGGACAGAGGGGATGGTCCTCGTACTATATTCGGTTTACTTATGACTTCTCTAGTTCTTAGACAGGTGTTTCGTAGAAACACGGGGTCCAAGTTTTGAGAAGTTATAGGTATAAGAGTAAAGTAGAGAACCAGATGTTGCAAGTATCGGGATTCTTCAAGGTGATCGAAGATGTAGATACTTGTGTAGGGTATTCAGTTGATAGTAATGATTAAGAGAACTTGCTTCTCTTTTAGGTTACTCATAATTGGAAGCACTCCTAAGTTGAGTAACGCTGATCGGCCTCCTTCCATTTAGTTGACATGCACTGGGGACAGCTGCATGATTTGAATCTGGTTCAATTAAATCAGTGCCTCTGTTTCTATATTGGATATAAAATAGTTCATATCTTAACGATGTTAAGGTACGGGGAGTTGTCTGGCTTATGCTTAAAACCAGACTCTGGATAACTCAAGACGCGTTTCTGTAATGGCTGTTTGTGGGTTGACCCAGGCTATGACGAGGGTTGACTTTCTACCATCTGGAAGATCAATAGTAATATTGTTCTAGACTCGCCACAGTTTTAATAAAAATGGATTTTTTCAGAAAACAGTAGTGGGAGTATGGTAGAACTGGAAGTGATTCCAGAACCGCAAACGATTACTGAAAATTTGATAAGAACCTAAACATTCAATCTGGTTTGACATTCCATTGGCCACTCCGCAGATACAGTGGGTAACCTCAGGCACTCGAGAGGTACTTCGGTAGCCTCAAGGACGGTGACAGGGAGGTTCTTGTTTACCCAGACTTGCCATTGCTGTTGTTCCAGGCTGCGGGACCCGGCAGGAGGATGAGTATAGCGTCGTTCTAAACTAGCTTTAGAAGTGTGCTTGTATATGACTCTGCCAGAGGGTTGTCGTAGTCAGTGGGAGCAGCGGAAGCATTGGTGGACAAGTGGCTTATGTCTATTTATAGACTAAAGCAGATATAGCGGAGATAGATCATCTATTTCTGATGTGACAGTCATAGGTTTGACTTCATCAGAATAGGGGATGGATCTGTTAAGGAGGTAGTAGGGTGTGATGTCTTGGTATTTGGATGACATAAACAGAGTAGGATGTGATATTCCTATACTACGATCGGTTATACTTTGGTCGTCACACAGTGGTTTCTCCATATGGGACTTGGACATTATATCAGACATTCTGGTTACTGGATCTATGGTTTTGGATCTAGATTTGGGTGGTTTCCCAATTAAGGGTACTTAGACAGCATTCTAAGAGTATTTAGAATGGACGACTCCTGGAATGGTAGTGTACCTGCAGGTGATGGAGTCACCCTCTCTAAAGGTGTCTTACAGACTAAAGGGGAGAGGGATGTGCATGATTGGCAGATCACTTGCTTAGGCAATTGAGTCAATCATGAAATGTCAAGTACCACACCAGATGTCGTTTTTGCGGTAGGTGCAATAAGTTGATATTGATCCAATCCTGGAGAAACAGTAGGAAGCAGTTTTAGAACATAAGTGGATGTTCTAAGGATATGATAACGACAGCCTCGTTCAGGAGACAGTTATCATTCCAGGCTTCCAAGGTGACATGGACGACAGGGTGGTCGTCAGAGTTATAGTTTTCCCTCTGGCGAGGGGGAGTATTTTGGACAGGTGGTCCAAGGCAATACTAAGGGAGGCATGGCGCAGGATACTGATTAAGTTCAGTTGACGATACAGTCTAAGAAGTTTGGATTTGGAGTTCATTTATGAGCTAGGTCCCATCAGACATCCAGACACATTCTAAGACAGGTATTGCTCATTTTGGGAGATGGCTTTCTCCGCGAACTTGAGATATAGAGAGATATAGAAAGAAACATCAAGGCGGATCCACTCACTGAAGCTATTCCTCGAACGCAATAGTTTCGCAAACGAGCTTTGTGAGACGGACTAGTAGAGGAGTTGGGTGATCGGTATCACACGGGCTGTGAGTATGCGACATCGCAATAATTAGCCTTGAGTGCAAGTGGGAGATTGTTGGAGATAGTGCCCTCAGAGTCAATTATTGGATCACAGGTACGTGATTGCAATGATTGAGGGAGGACCTATCCCAGTAGGACAGTCTTACTCGAGATGATAGTATGCTATCTGGTTTACCTTTATCATCGTGTACTGCTTTTGGTGATCTGACAGGTCGCTATTACACGTTGATAGAGCCCCTAGGATTCTTGCTTGACTGCCAGCAGTACGAGGGCGATCATATACGTGGGAGCTGGTAGTCTATAAGCACATCCTTAAAACGTCCCTAGTCGTAGGAGTTTCGAGACAGGGCATCGATACTCCAGAGTAGACTAGTGTATACAGTCGAGACCCCGACGAGGGGCGGTGGCCGGTCTCACAAGCCACTGGTGTCAGTTGGTTCACCTAAGATGTATACAGGTGCTCATTGGGTTATGAGTACACCGGACAGGACTCGCCGGGAATATGCTAGTTGGTCTTATACCTGACGTCAGATAGTAGTTCCCTGGTGACATGTGTACAGGTTAGTTTATCGACCTGAGATCGTCATTTGTCTCGTGTGAGTTCCCACTGTACTTTGATTACTACCCTACCACGCTCAAAGGAGATGTGCAAACAGGTTTTAGTTGGGTACAGTCCCGAGCCACATGGAGGCAGTGAGCGGATCTGTAGGGGTTCGTCTCTCCCGGCATTGGGGGTGAGGTCGCGCTGTGTCTAAGAGAGCCAGTACATGAAAGTCCTTGGCCAAGGCAGGAGATTTCCTGGTAGGTATTCCAATAGTATCTCAAGGTGTTCTGGGCTACACTCCGACACGACTTGTACCACTTTTGGGGGTCTGACTTTTACCAACCCCCTAGGCCCGCCATGCGATGCTCATAGACGAACAGACCGGACTGTACGGATATTGTCACTGACAGGCTCAGTAGGGTGTCAGGATGAGTTCGCTCATCGACGTCCTTTTTGGTCAATAGCTGGTGGCCCGTCACATATGGCTAATACCTTTGACTAGTGGTTAAATCCACAGCCATAGTATTGACGAGTCTTTAGAGTCCCCCACAGACCAGTTGCTCAAGTTTCGGGCGAAACGCTGTAGAGGCCGTATGGAGATATGGCAGGGTTCGATCAGATACGTGCGGTATTGCACGGATCATGATCGGACGGATAATACTAGCGGGCTTTGGTTTAAGCCGGATCCTAGTATTGTACAGTGTAGATTTTGTCTCGTTACATTTGTATTTCGGTCGGAATACAAATGCGGGTGTGTACACACAGTAGTGGGGTTTTCCTGGAATTTATTACGGGATCAGTTTTTTGGAGTAGCCAGTTTGCTTTCAGTTTCGTCCATATTTCTTTGTATCTTTCATTGGCTGTGAAGGAGGGCTTATTTGCATTTGTGCAAATAAGCATTTTGGAGGGTTGTCTTTGCATTTTGTTGGATCATGATGGTTTTGCCTCCCTTGACTTTCTTGAGTTCATGATGGCTTGACTTTGGGTGTGATGATTGGTTGATAGAGTGTTGGACTTTGATTATGATCATTGCTTGTTATCATCACCCTTTCTCTCTCTCTCTCTTGCATTATGTTGTGCCTTACTTCTTTTGGATTCTAATTCACTCCACTCCCATTTTCCTAATGGTGATGGCCGGCCAAAGAGGGGGAGGGGCTGTCCCAAAATTTAGGGTGGGGATTTTTGTTCATTTGTATTGCACAAAATCCATTTAGCTCCATCTCCAAAATATCATTTTCCTCCACCAAAAGGCAACTTCCTACAACCCCAAATGAGACATAGCACTACACTATTTTACAGCAAATCTTGGGCACGTCGACTCGCCAACTTCGTGCCCGAGTTGCCTCGGTCCAGAGGTGGGAGCCCGTAAAAGAAGCCGGTGACGTGGTGCCCTTCAAGCGAGGAGGTGGAGACCGGACATTCCGCGGGAGATCGGGACGACGACGAGAAGACCGAAGGACACGGATCGCTCGGTATATCTCTCTACCCCTTCTCTTGTTAGCTAGTAGTTAAGTTAATGGCCCGATCCGGGTTAAAAGTGCGCGGTGGTGCCGGTTTACTAGTTTGTAAAGTTTTTCGTTTCCGTGTTTCCGACGTTGGATTGACGGCCGGGGCGCCGCCGTGCACTTACATATTGGGCATACGGATCTATAGGGATAGATCCAAACGGTTATTAGGATTGTCCCAAACCAAGTACATTAACACCATCCTAAAGAGGTTTAGTATGGAAGACTCTAAGCGGGGTACCTTACCCGCTTGCCACGGAGTCACTCTCTCCAAGGACGATTGCCCAAAATCTGAAAAAGAGAGAACTCGCATAAGCATTATTCTCTATGCTTCGGCCGTAGGATCGATAATGTATGCGATGTTGTGTACACGCCCTGATGTAGCTTATGCACTTAGTGTAGTAAGCAGGTATCAGTCAAACCCAGGGAAGAATCACTGGACTGCTGTGATGAACATTCTTAAGTACTTGCGAAGGACTAAAGAATTGTTCTTGATGTATGGTAACGGGGATCTCCAAATGGAGGCCTTTACCGATTCGAGCTTCCAGAGTGACAAGGATGACAGCAAGTCTATCTCAGGGTTTGCATTTACCCTCAATGGAGGGACGGTAAGTTGGAAAAGTTCCAAACAGGATACCGTTGCATATTCAACGATGGAAGCTGAGTACATTGCTGCAAATGATGTTGCCAAGGAAGCCGTCTCGATGAGGAAGTTCATCTCGAAGCTAGGAGTAGTTCCAACCATTATTGATCCAATACCATTGTATTGTGACAATAATGGGGCTATGGCGTTGGCCAAAGAACCCAGGTCCCATCAGAAGTCCAGACACATCCTGAGGCGATATCATGTGATCCGGGAGATAGTTGATCGCTACGAGATCGAGATTAAGAGAGTAGATACGAAGAACAATGATGCGGATCCATTCACCAAGGCCCTCCCTCAGCCGCATCATGAGCGACTTTTTGAGATGTTGGGTATAAAATACGCCAATAATTGGCCTTAGTGCAAGTGGGAGATTGTTGGATATATGTATGCCCTAGAGGCCATTATATGATAGTGTATGTACTGATGTGTATATATATGTATTCAGAAGACAGTTTTGCTCGACATGATAGTATTCTATCTGGTTTCTCTTTATCATATGTTCTCTTGATCATATTTGTATTCATTTGGTACATGTTGATAAAGCCCTAATGATATTGGCTTAACTACTGAGATTATGATGTGGATCATACTGGTGAGACATCTGTAGTTTATAAGCATATCCTTGAAATGTTCCTAGTCGTAGGTGTATCGAGACAGGGCATCGATATTCCAGTGTAAACTAGCGTATACTGTTCTTATTCCTTATGATGAGCGATGGATGATCCTATATCTTTCTGGTGTGTTGACACCAAAGATTGTATATGGGTGCTCAGTGAGACTGGGTACACTGAACGGACTCACCGAGAACTCCTATGTGGTATTATATCATACGTCGGATAGCAGTTCTCAGGTGACACTGGTACAGGTTAGTCTGTAGACCCGAGATCGTCATAGAGTCTTGTGTGTCCTCCCACTGTACTTTGATCTCCACCCTACTACGGCTCTAAGGAGCCGTACAAACAGGTGGATTTTGGGTACAGTCCCGAGGCATATGGAGGCAATGAGCGATAGGAGGAGTTTCGTCTCTCCCGGTATTGGGGGTTGATGCTATGCAGTACACGATTGGTTATAACAGGAAGTCCCTGGCTAAGGCTGCTGAGATATTACTGATAAGTGTTATTAGTAGTTTCTCGATCTGTTGTAGACCATATACCGGCATGACTTATTGAGTTATTGGGGTCAACGATTCCATCCCTAGACTTGATATGCAGCATACTTGATGAAGAGACCGGACTGTATGGTAAGTGTTGCCAGTTGGATTGACAAGAGTTTTGAAAGGTTCGCTTGTTCTTCTTCTGATCGTTTAATACCCGGGAGGCCGTTACGTTTAGCTGACCGCTTGCGGCTTTTAGGTGTTTGATATGGTCATCACCTACTGCCGGCGTATTGACGAGTCTTAGAGTCCTACACAGAAGTTTCCTGGCTCAGGCGAAACGATGTGGTGCGCATATGAGATATGTGCGGGAGCTCGATTAAATACGAGCATTGATTTAATATTGACTTTTATCTCATTTATTTAAACCCTTTTCTTATGATGGATGCATGCATGTATATGTACATTTTGATGTGCATACACACATACATACATGCATATGTATCATGGTTGATGATACAACAAAGATGGCAATGCAAGACTCACATGGTTCATATTTATATATATAGATATTTTTGTTTTAAGTTAAAGATAAAGGAAATTAACTTAATGACTCATTTCTTTCCAAACGACTCATTGTTTCTACACACTTCTTTGGTTGACCATTGACTTAATCTTGGTTAATTTCCTTTGCTCTTTAACTCATCACAAAATATCTAGATATTTATATTAACCATGGTTTGTGTTATGATATTTTTCTCTCTCTCTATCTCGTTATTATTATGAGATCTTTTTCATCCAAAAGAAAAGAATTGCCATCTTCATCTTCCTCTCTCTTGAGTTCTAAAATTGAGTGAGGTTAAAAGAAAGAAAGGGTTTGAAGTGAGAAGATAAACCACTTCATCATCCTACACACCTCTAGCTACTTTGTGTAGGGTGTTTGCTTCAAGGATTTCATAGATCAAGTGAAGCAACAAGTTTTGAGCAAAGGACTTCGGGTGGATCGTCGTGGACTTAGAAGCGATCAAGCGAGCCGTTCCAAACCAAAGGAGATCCAAGGAGTCACCCTAGGAGATCTACAAAGGTTGTGGTCTCACCACTAAGTGATAGATAATCTTTTATATATGATACTATTAATTGTTACTCAATAATTCTAGTTCGATTCCTAGTTAAGTTTGCTTAGCACCTCTTAAAATTTAAATTGTGGCATGCGTGATGCTTCCAAACCCTATATGAGGTGATAAGAAAACCCAACATCGAGACAGGGCATCGATACTCCAGTGTATACTAGCGTATGTGCTTCTCGACCCATATGATGGACGATGGATGATCCCATATCCATTGGTGTTTGATATCAAAGAAGATATAAGGGTGCTCAGTAGAGACTGGGTACACTAGACGGACTAGCCGAGAATTCCTAAATGGTATTATACCTATTGTCAGATAGCAGTTCTCTTGTGACACTGGCACAGGTCAGTCTGTCGACCCGAGATCATCATAGAGTCTTGTGTAATTCCCACTGTGCTTTGATTTCCACTTTACCACGGTCAAGAGATCGTGCAAAACGGTGATTTTTGGATACAATCTCGAGTCACATGGAAGCAATGAGCGATAGGAAGGGTTTCGTCTCTCCCGGTATTAGGAGTTGATGTTGCGCTATGCTCGATTGGCCATAACAGGAAATCCCTAGCTAGGGTTGCTGAGATCTACTGGTAAGTGTTATCAGTAGTTTCTCAAACCGTTATGGATCTTGCATCGGCGTGACTTATCAGGCTATTGGAGTCTGGCGTTATACCACCCCCAGGCTATGATATGCGACATATCAGACGAAGAAACCTGACTGTACGATTGTATTACTGATTGGATTCGCAGGAGTACGAGCAGGCTTGCTTGTTGATCTTCTGATCGCTCAATACCCGGGTGGCCATTACGTTTAGTAGACCGCTTGCGGCTTGTGGGTGTTTGATATGATCATCATCTACTGCAGGTGTATTGACGAGTTTTTAGAGTCCTACACAGCGGTTAGCTTACTCTAATTTCAAATAAAGCTTTTTTGAAATTTTCATGAGAAATCCCGGTTGGAGGCTTGGGTTCTTGATGTGGCACGGGCCCTATCTTCAGCTATCGCGCGGGATCGTGTCTTCCTTTTGTTTGCGATTTACTGAAAGGTGCTGGTTCATGCGAAATGGAGTAAGAGCACATATGTGATATGTGCAGGACCGAGATTAATACGTGTATATGATACCGTATTCTATTCTCGCGATATGTGACATAGGTCGGTTATATGTGATATAGCCGGATTATCGGATCAAGTGTTGATTCGATAAGTTGTTACATTTGATATTAGTCGGTTGTATGAGATATTGCCAGATTATTAAATCAAGTGTTGATTTAATAATTTAATGTATAATTATATATATTTGATATATTACATTACATTAACTAATATTAGCTCACTTAAGTATTTCTTTTTCTCACTTATGATACATTGATATATATATATGATATATGTTAATGTGTCATGCTACGTTACACATGCAACATGTATGCATGAGACTTATACGATGCTAGGGTTTTTGTTATGGTTTATATTTATTTCAAGCAAATTCAAAATTGTGGATATTTTTTCATGGTTCAAAGCTTGTAGAAGCTGTAGTTTGTATTGACTTGGTCCACTCTTTTGTCTAGCTTAAGATATTTATCAACCCAACCTTAACTCATAGCTATGGTTTAGTCTCTACAATGGTTAGTGCATGACATACACTCACCATGGTTGCATTTCTAACCTCACTTGAGTTCATTAATCTCTTCATCACTTCTTCTTCTTCCTCATGAGAAAAAGCTTGCTAGCTTTTTCTAAGTGATGAAATATTATAAGAAAAAGAAATCTAAAGAGAGCACAATTCCTATTTCGTCATCCTCTACTATTAGCCATTTAGTTTATGGTGCTTGCTACACTAAACTCTATTTTAGTGAAGAGATAGCATGAGCTTGAGTCTCCTCGACGTAGATCATCTTCGGCCTCGAAGACTTCGAGCAAGTTTGCATCTTTCACCTTGTGGATCCTCTCAAGAGTTTGGAAGATCATTACTCGCAGCGAAGGGACATCTACACGGAGCATTTGAAGTGAAGGACCGGTCTACAAAGGTTGTATTCCGCATTCACTTAGTTGTTAAGATGTTAACAATGCTTGTTCATTTGATTCTCTAGTTAAAGATCCTTGTTTAGGGTTCCATAATACGGCAAAATTTTAATTTGGCATGGACGATGCCGCCCGAAACCTTGCTGCCGTGCTAAGTAACCCTACATTCAGAGCTTCCTAACAAATCTGTTAAGACGTTCGATGAAATGGAGATACTTTTCTACCATTGATTCGGCTGCGCGAGTGAGAGAATCACTATGATGGCACTGGTTAATGAAAGAATCAAGTAGAATGAAACATAGGTTCAATACGCTATTCGGTGGCGAAACCTGTGGTCTAAGTGCGAACAACACATCGGGGAAGCTCTTGCTGTCGGGATGTTCGTGGAAACCCTCGATTAGCACTCACAAGTATATCCATTCATGGCTTTCTTAAAGCCTACTACCTTCTAGGAGCTTATTGATAAAATAGCTCAGATGGATTCGATGGGTCAAGATTCTTCCTCTTCGGGTGGAGACTCATAAAATTATAAAGGGAAAGGTAAGGCGGCGTTTGTCGCCAATACACAGTAGCAGTAAAGCGGCCTTAAAGCGTTCGATCACCAAAATAATACTCGTATGGGGCTGACTCTTGAGGAGAGGATGGGGCACGAATATTCGTTCCTCCGCGATAAAACAAAGCAGTTTGAGCTCTCCACGAAGAATGGCCTGCTGACATTTCCACAGCCATGGAGACCATCCCAAGCTAATGAGGTCAACGATCCCAACTACTATCCCTACCAATAGGTGGTAAGCTACCCGATCGAAGATTATTATGTCTTCAAGAACTGGGTCGAGGACCAGTATAAGCAGGGTAAATTCATGCTATCAGATAACTGGAAGGTGAATCTGCCCAAAAATCATACCCCTAAAAGGGCTAATACACAGAGGGCATCCTATTCATTTATGGATGAAAACCTGTGGGAGGTGATACTTTCCTCCAAAACAAAGAATATGTTGAGAGACCTCCAAGCATGTCTGGCAATCAGGTGGAAAAGCCCGCTTGAGCTTGAGATCATACAAGAGATGCTGAAGCCGAGTCCCATTCCGAAGATTGCTAATAAAGGGAAAAGCTCCAAATTCAAGCAGTCTAAGAAGAATAAAAAGAAAGTAAAGAAACCCGTACAGCCTACTGAGTATGTAAACAGCCGTACGGAAACTCAAAAGTATATAGGTGAGCTAGAGGAATTTAACCAGAAGGCATGTTCACCAGTCACTCTTAAGGAATTTCTTCAATATATCCTTGAGGATAGCAAGGAGGAGGAGGAGGATGACTCAGAGGGAGAACAGAAAGAAATAGAAGAATGATGACTCGGAGGGAGAAGAGGAAGAAACAGAAGAACGTGTGGAAAATTGTCGTATGGTCTCTCACTCATCCATTTGTAACGAAGATGCGCCACCCGTGTTCGAAATTGGCTCAGACCAATAAGGGGTAGAATCAATACCAGAAACTCCAAGTTCGCAACAAGAAGACCTAGTTAAGAAGCTCCTAAGGGAATATTTTTAAAGAAGTAGGGAAAATCAAAAGTTTGAATTGGCTTTATATGAAAAGTCCAGGTAGCAGCGTCTAAACAGGCAAGCTGCGGAAGAAGCGAGTTATGTATCTCCCCAACCAAAGCAGAAAGTATGACCGAAGTAGAAGATACAACCGGAGAAAGGCAAGGTTTAGAAATTCTTCGCTAAGGCCTTATCTAAAGGGATGAAGTTTCCGCCCATGAAGATGCACATCTTAGGTGTTGTAGACTTCAAAAGTGGAGAGGAGCACCCAAAATATTGCATCGGCCACCGGAGAGTTTGTTATCTCATCCACAAATGTAAAGTGTTTAGGAAATGGTTGTAAAGATATGTCTCTCACCAAAGGCATCTGAAAAGGGAGAAGTGGAAGGCCAAGGCTCGCCCGCTCCCGCATGATAGTTTCGAAGCAAACAGGGAGACAAGGTCAGTGACCGAGAACTGTTATATGGCTAAGGCTCAGTCTCCAAAAGAAAGGGATTCAACCGTGTTAGTGTGATATGCCCTAGAGGCTATTATTGTATAGTACAAGTTTGTATATTACATTTTGGAAGCTTGGGATATATACACGAATTGACATTCTTGCTTAATATGGTAGTATGCTACTTGGTTTGTATCTATCTTAATATGTGTATGTGTTTCTTTTGACATATTGCTAATACATATTGATACAGCCCTTATGATCTTTTGCCTTACTACCAGCGTTGTGATGGCAGTCACACTAGTGGGGGCTGGGTAGTCTATAAGCATATCCTTATACAGGTCCCTGGTCGTAGGATTATCGAGACAGGGTATCGATACTCCAGAGTAGACTAGTGTATACGCTTCTCATCCCCGGAGGGGAGATGGTCTGTCCCACAGCCATCAGTACGTCGTACTGGAGATAGTATGCTGGTGCTCGTTAGGTTACGAGTACACTGGACAGGACTCGCTGGGAACTGTTGGTTGGTATTATACCTATCGTCAGTTATCAGTTCCTAGGTGACATGAGTACAACTTAGTCCATTGAATTGATACTATCACTTCGCCTCGAGTGTGTTCCCACTGTTCTTAGATTACTACCCTACCACGGCTCAAATGAGTCGTGCAAACAGGTAGTAGTTGGGTGCAGTCCCGAAACACTTGAAGGCAGTGACGGTTAGACAGGATTCGTCTCTCCCGGTATTAGGAGTTGATATCGCGCTGTGTCCAGGAGAGCCATTACACAAAGTCCCTAGCCAGGGAAAGCAAGATTTACTGATAGTGTTTTCAGTATTTTCTCAGAGTGTTCTGGGCTACTCTCCGACACGACTTGTACCGCTATTAGGGGAATGACGTTTACCGCCCCCTAGGCCCGACATGCGATACTCTCAGACGAACAGACCGGACTGTACGAAGTATGTCACATTCAGGTTCAGTAGGAGTTCGGATGGCTTCACCTCATCGGTCTTCTTATCGACATCTACCTGGGGACCGTTACGTACAGCTAGTACCTCTTGCAGCCTGTGGTTAAACCCACTGCCAGCGTAGTGTCGAGTCTTTAGAGTCCCACACAGAGGGTTGTTCACCTTTGGGCAAAACAGTGTAGAGGTCGTATGGTTTTACGACGGGGTTCGTTCACATACGCGCACTTGTGCACGTTTGGTGTCCGGGCAGTTATTACTAGTGGGCTTTGGTTTAAGCCAGATCCTAGTATTTGTTTTGGGATTGGTCTTGTCTCATTGTATTCGTTTCTTCGGAACACGAATGCGGGTATGTACGTACAATTGACAGAGGCGGAGAGGGAGAAATTTCATTAGGGTTTTTTGACCATTGACTTTTTCAAAACCCTAATGAGAATGAGAAATATGATTAATAATATTAATTAAGGATAATTGTGTCATGGTTAGGGTTGGGTTGACCATTTGACTTGTTGACTTTCATTGACCTTGATATTTTCTTTTGTTAAGCAAAAGATGCTTCTTGAAACTTGCTTAGCATTAAATGTGAAATGATAGTGGTCAAATCAACTAACCATCACAATTTTCTTAATTATTATTACTATTATCATATATCTCTAATATGATAGCAAGGTTCACTCTTCTCTCTCATTCTCTCATATGTTTTCTCTCTCATGGTTTGCTCTCCCTCTTCCTCTCTCTCAAAAGCTTAAGTGTTTCATGTGTTGAAAATCCAAGCTTTGAGACTAAACCATCAAAACACCTCTCTACTCATTTTAGGGTTCTTAGTCTAGCAAGCTAAGCACTCTAGTTACTTGTTGGTTGAGGTAGGAGCTCAAGGTAGAGGCCTTCGGGTGGATCTTTTTTCTGCAAAGAGAAGACGAAAAGGAGGAGCCGTCTACACCACTCAAAGGAGCACACAAGAATGGAAAGCAACACAAGAAGAGAAGGAGTTCAAGAACTAGGTATAAACTTCTAACCTAGTAGTTAGAACTTGTAGATAGTTTGTTAGCTTTTGTTTAGCAAAGATCCATCATGGTTAGTCTATGTTTCCTAGTGAGAAAAATTCGATTTTTACTCTTTCCGCCTCCCCGTAAATACCGGGGTAGGTAACATAGACTTACAGTGGTATCACAGCCTAGCTAAACAACAACTAATATGTTAGCTAAGTATTTAGAACTTTGATCCCGAAAAAAATCGCAAAAAAGATCAAAATCTAGTGTTTTCTGCCGATTTTAAAAACAGGTCTAAAAATATTTCCAGAGACCTGAAAAATACGTGCAGGGTTTTCTAAGGACACCCAAGAAAAACGAGCTCATGCCTCAGTCAGACAGCCGCGGAAGCGCGGCGAAACCTTGCGTTTCGTCGCGGATCCGCGGCCGAGTCGACTCAGAGTCAACTCGTTTTTCTTGCAATGTGTCCAGATTGATGTTTTGTGATTTTTCAGATGCTTTGTTTCTGCCCAGATCCTTCAGAGAACAATGTCGTATTTGGGGTAGTTTCAAATTGGAATATTGATGGAAATTCTATAAACTTTAGCTAATTGATTATATCTGTAATGTGATATATTTATTGAACGTCGACTAATCGCTATACGTCGATTAGTGGGGGTTGTACATATCTGTGATCTGTGATGTTGGTTTGTGTATATGAACTTGTTGGATTGTCGCGGATGAATAGCCGGGGTTGTGAGATGAGTGTTTATTTATCTTTCATTCCATGTAAAAATTGTAAATTGATGTAATATTATTTTTATGGCCGCACACCCGGGTTGAGGTTGTAGCCGCCATTGTATATTATTTCTTTTACTCTTTTTGCTCCTAGGATAGACCCAAGGTGGGGTGCACAAACTACCGGGTAGTTTGAAGTGCCGAGTGGCCTACTCACGTTGTTGAGGGAGGTTGCTTCACTTCGGGTACTTGGCGGGTAGTTTGCCGCACCCGTAAGCCTCTAGGGTGGTGTTTGGCTATTCATCGCGACCGTGTAATCCGTCTTTCGTTGCAGGCTCGAACGAAATGCGGATTCCTAGCATATCCAATGTGTTCATCTGTGATCTGGAATGGCTATCATTGCGTCTGACGAATGTATATATCTATATATGATATCTAGTAGGCGTTGCTTATGTTTTGCATCCGCGCTAGTCCATCCCCCGCTCTGTCATTAGTTAAGTAACCTAACGGGTGATGACGGGGCCCCGTGGCGAATGCGGATGGTATAAGCATACGTCATATTTTCGTTGTTTTCTGAAATGGTAGGATTAAATGATGGGACGCATTATATTAATGCAAAGAAAATAAACCAAAGTTAAATCGTTGGAACAATTTCAAAACCACTCGGTTTTTTCCAAAACAGAAAACTTTAAAAAACGCGGAGCTTAAACCACTCATTTTAAAAGCTATCAGGTTCCTTCGATTATATCAAGTTCACTACGTTCACGGTTTCGCCAAAACCATTCGCAGCCCTCCGTCATTTCATATGGATAGTCAATAGTATTCAAGCTATGTTTGTTGGCCAAAGTTAAAGCATAGTGATTGGTAGCTATTGGATATTCATATGTAGCATAGATAGATGCGTTGGTTTGGGACAGTCGTACTGCTTTGTTGGCCAAAGTCAAGGGTAGGAACGGGTGGGTTCAAATTAATCTGGAAAATGACGGGCAGAACTTAACATGTGATTTATGATTTGTTGGCCAAAGTCAAGGTCATAAGAGCATGGGGCAAAATCCACATCGGGAGTTTCTAAAGAAACTGAAACTTGCTAGTGTTGCATACCATTTGGAGTGTGATGATTTTGGTAGGATTCCTTCAACTTTATCACATGATGATATTTGGATCCCGATCCTACTGTGAGTATACGCTACTCCTCGGAAAACTTTCTCACTTAACGATCAATGCTATAAACCAAGTAGGTGTCTAGAAAGGTGTTAGCGGGGCTACGCCCACAGGGAAAAGAGGTTATTTAATTAAGGAACTTCACGAAAGCCTCGTAAAACCTACCTCGAAGTACCGACACTGGCCTGGCTGAACGGTTAAGCAAGTATTGTACGGTGAGATCAATCCCGACTAATTCTTCTTTTATGGTTTGAGAAAAGATTCGAGAAACAGTGGGAGCCATCCTGTTTAGACAAACTAAAAACAACTCTAAACTTGCAAGAGTATCATACTAAGGTGTTTCTTCTCTCTCTCCTAATTGCAGCGACCAAACATCATGACCGGCTTTAAGTTACTATTAGATAAAAATATACTGACAGAGCCAAACTACAAAGATTGGCTCAGGAATGTCAAAATGGCAATCACTTATGACAAGTTGGGGTATCTCCTTACCACCAAGGCCCCCGCCGTCCCAAGTCCAGAATCCAGCGTCGCGGATAAGGAAATCCGTAAGACCTGGGAGATTGACCGTGCGAAGGCCAAGTGCCTCGTGCTTGCCTCTATGGACAATGAACGTCAGAGGAGGCACGAGAATATGGTCCTTGAATCCATATTTCTCCATACTAAGGAACTATATGGAGAGCAACCCCGTATCGCCAGATACGAAACCTCGAAAAAGTTATTTTCAGCAAGGTTGGCCGTCAGATCATCTGTAGCGGAACACGTGCTTAAGATGATTAGCTACATTGAGGAGCTCGCGGACCTCGGGACCACGTTAGAGAATGATCTCTACACTGACTTGATTCTCCAGTTCCTTCCTTCCACCTACGCCCAGTTTATCCTGAACTTCAACATGCAAGAAAAAGAAGTTGAACTTCCGGAACTCCTCAACATGTTGAGGAGTGCAGAGGGCACCCTGCAGAAAGTCATGGAAACACCCAATTTGTTTGTTGGAGGAGCTTCCTCTTCTAGATCCAAGGCGAAAGCCAAAGGAAAGAAGAAGAAGGCCCCCACCAAACCAAGGGGCGGTGTTAGTAAGGTGGAAGCCAAGAGAAAGGCAAAGGTAGCAAAGGTAGCGGGATAGATTGTGGGGAAGGAAGAGTGCTTTTAATGTCATAAGAAAGGACACTGGAAGAAAGATTGCACGGCTTGGAAGGCCAAGAACCAGGACCCGAAACAAGTTGTGGCTTCGGCTTCAGGTGTGTATGTTATTGAAAACTGTCTGTCAATCAACTCTACTTCCTGGGTATTGGATACCGGATCAGGATCTCATATCTGTAATTCTTTGCAGACATTGAGAAGGCGTAGAGTTTTGAAGGCAGGTGATATGACCCTCAGAGTTGCAAACGGAGTAAGCATGAATGCTGAGTCCGTGGGGGACTATCACTTAGGTTTGACAGATGGACATGTTTTAGTTTTGCGCAACTGTTATTTTGTACCCAGTTCGACTTGTAATATCATATCTGTATCTTTAATGTCTAAAGAAGGTTAAGATTTTGCATTTGTAAGCAATGTTGTAAACATTCACCTTAATCATGTTTTGATTGGGTCGGGTACATTAAGCAACGATATATACGTATTAAACCAACCGCAGATTTTCAATATCCAGGATACACACAAACGAAAGTCTCTAGAAATAAATCATGCTTTCTTATGGCATTGTAGACTGGGTCACATCAATGAGACAAGGTTAACTAAGTTGCATAAAGAAGGATATTTAGATCCGTTCGAATATCAATCATATGCAACTTGTCAATCATGTCTTAAAGGAAAGATGACAAAGACTCTGTTCACTGGACACGGAGTAAGAGCGAGCGAGCTCTTGGGACTCGTACACAGCGATGTATGTGGTCCAATGTCTACAAATGCGTGAAGTGGTTATTCTTACTTCATTACTTTTACGGATGATTTTTCAAGGTATGGACATGTCTTCTTAATGAAGCATAAATCTGAAGCCTTTGAAAAATTCCAGGAATACAAGAATGAAGTAGAAAAACAAACAGGTAAAAGTATCAAGACATTGAGATCTGATCGAGGTGGTGAATACTTGAGTGCCGAGTTCCTGGATTGCCTAAAAGAGAATGGAATTCTCTCTCAACTTACTCCTCCATACACACCACAACACAATAGTGTATCGGAGAGACGGAACCGAACCCTATTGGATATGGTACGTTCCATGATGAGTAACGCTGAGTTACCGCGATCTTTCTGAGGATATGCACTAGAATCAGCTGCATATCTTTTGAACCGCGTTCCAACTAAGTCAGTGCCTACCACACCATATCAGATGTGGAGTGGGAAGAAACCCTATCTTAAACACATTAAGACATGGGGATGTCCAGCTTTTGTCAAAAAGCAGCATGCGGACAAACTCGAGGCACGCTCAGTACAGTACAAGTTTGTGGGATATCCAAAGAACTCCAAGGGATATTTCTTCTATTACGCAGAGGAACAAAAGGTATTTGTTTCTCGTCATGCCTGCTTCTTAGAAACTGAATTTTTAGAAAATCAGATAAGTGGGAGCGCAATAGAACTGGAAGAAATTCCAGAACCATAAGCTATTACTGAAAGCTTTGTAGAACCAGAAGGTTCGAAAGGATAGGACATTCTTGTGCCGCTCCGAAGGAGTAGTAGGCTTTCTCATCCATCTGAGAGATACTACGGTTTTCTCATAGACGGGGATAGAGAGGATTGCATCATCGATAATGATGACCCAACTGGCTTCCAGCAGGCCATACAGAGCACTGACTTGGTAAAATGGCTGGATACAATGCGGACCGAGATGGAATCCATGTACACCAACAAAGTATGGACTTTGGGCGTTGCTCCAGAAGGGATAAAACACGTAGGCTGCAAATGGATCTTCAAAAGGTAGATTGGTGTAGATGGACATGTCGAGACCAATAAGGCTAGACTTGTTGCAAAGGGTTTTTGTAAAAGACCTGGTTTGGACTATGACGAAACCTTTTCTCCAGTGGCTATACTCAAATCCATTCGGATCCTTCTTACCATTGCTTCCTTCCATGATTATGAGATTTGGCAGATAGACGTAAAAACCGCTTTTCTAAATGGAAATTTAGATGAGTGTGTCTATATGGACCAGCCAGAGGGTTTCATTCAGAGTGGGAGCAGCGGGAAGGTGTGCAAGTTGCTTAAGTCCATTTATGAATTGAAGCAGGCATCGCGGAGTTAGAACATCTGTTTTGATGAGACGGTCAAAGAATTTGGCTTTATCAAAAATCCAGATGAACCATGTATTTATAGTAAGATTGTAGCACGAACTGTCGTATTCCTCGTTTTATACGTGGATGACATTCTCTTGATAGGAAATGACATTCCTATGCTACAATCTGTCAAAGGGTTCTTGTCACACAGGTTCTCTATGAAAGACCTGGGTGATGCCTCTTACATTCTGGGGATCCGGATCTATCGTGATAGGTCCAAAAGGATATTAGGACTTTCACAGTCCAGGTACATCGACACCATACTGAAAAGATTCAGTATGGAGGATTCCAAGCTCGGTAATTTACCGGCTTGTCACGGGATCACCCTCTCCAAAGAGATGTCTCCCAAGACTGATTTGGAAAGGGATCGCATGTCTATTATACCCTACGCCTCTGCGGTAGGCTCTATAATGTATGTAATGTTGTGTACCAGACCAGATGTAGCTTATGCACTGAGTGTAG
Source organism: Agapanthus africanus (assembly GCA_030015575.1). Lineage (NCBI taxonomy): Eukaryota > Viridiplantae > Streptophyta > Magnoliopsida > Asparagales > Amaryllidaceae > Agapanthus > Agapanthus africanus. Next base: position 153,992,471 of record CM057350.1, read on the forward strand.
TAAGTCGGTATCAGTCAAACCCTGGGGAGAAGCACTGGATAGCGGTAAAGAACATTCTGAAGTACCTGAGGAGGACTAAGGATATGTTTTTGGTTTACGGCGGAAAAGACCTCCAGATCGAGGCCTTTGCTGACTCCAGCTTCCAGAGTGACAAGGATGACTCTAAATCTATGTCGGGTTATGTCTTTAACCTCATTGGAGGGGCAGTGTGTTTGAAGAGTTCCAAACAGGAAACCGTTGCTGACTCGACGATGGAAGCGGAGTATATCGCAGCATCTGATGCCGCAAAAGAAGCCATCTGGATGAGGAAGTTCTTGACAGAACTTCAGGTGGTTCCATCCATTGTTGATTCAATACCTCTGTATTGTAACAACAACAGGGCTATAGCTTTAGCAAAGGAACCCAGGTCCCATCAGAAGTCCAGACACATCTTGAGGCGGTATCACCTGATCAGGGAGATTGTGGATCGCCGAGAGATCGAGGTTTGGAGGGTTGCTACAGAAGACAACACTGCAGATCCATTCACAATGGCCATTCATCAGACGCAGTTTGAGAGGCTATTCGAGATGATAGGTCTGCGATATGCCAGCACATGGTCTTAGTGCAAGTGGGAGATTGTTAGTGTGATATACCCTAGAGGCCATTATTGTATAGTACTAGTTTGTATATTACATTTTGGAAGCTTGGGATATATACACGAATTGACATTCTTGCTCACTATGGTAGTATGCTACTTGGTTTGTATCTATCTTAATATGTGTATGTGTTTCTTTTGACATATTGCTAATACAGATTGATAGAGCCCTTAGGATCTTTTGCTTGACTACCAGCGTTGTGATGGAAGTCACACTAGTGGGGGCTGGGTAGTCTAAAAGCACATCCTTATACAGGTCCCTGGTCGTAGGATTATCGAGACAGGGCATCGATACTCTAGAGTAGACTAGTGTATACGCTTCTCATCTCAGGAGGGGTGATGGTCTGTCCCACAGCCATCAGAACGTCGTATCGGAGATAGTATGCAGGTGCTTGTTAGGTTATGAGTACACTGGACAGGACTCGCTGGGAACTGTTGGTTGGTATTATACCTATCGTCAGTTAATAGTTCCCAAGTGACATGAGTACAGCTTAGTCCGTTGACTTGATACTGTCATTTCGCCTCGAGTGTGTTCCCACTATTCTTAGATTACTACCCTTCCACGGCTCAAATGAGTCGTGCAAACAGGTAGTAGTTGGGTGCAGTCCCGAAGCACTTGGAGGCAGTGACGGTTAGACAGGATTCGTCTCTCCCGGTATTGGGAGTTGATATCACGCTGTGTCTAGGAGAGCCATTACATAAAGTCCCTGGCCAGGGCTAACGAGATTTACTGGTAGTGTTTCCAGTATTTTCTCAGAGTGCTATGGGCTACACTCCGACAAGACCTGTACCGCTATTAGGGGACTGACGTTTACCGCCCCCTAGGCCCGACATGCGATACTCTCAAACGAACAGACTGGACTGTACGGAGATTGTCACATTCAGGCTCAGTAAGAATTCGGATGGGTTTACCTCATCGGTCTTCTTATCGGCATCTACCTGGGGACCGTTACGTACAGCTAGTACCGCTTGTGGCCTGTAGTTAAACCCACTCCCAGCGTAGTGTCGAGTCTTTAGAGTCCCACACAGAGGGTTGTTCACCTTTGGGCAAAACAGAGTAGAGGTCGTATGGTTTTACGACGGGGTTCGTTCACATACGCGCACTTGTGCACGTTTGGTGTCCGGGCAGTCATTACTAGTGGGCTTTGGTTTAAATCAAATCCTAGTATTTGTTTTGGGATTGGTCTTGTCTCATTGTATTCGTATTTCTTCGGAACACGAATGCGGGTACGTACATACAGTTGACAGAGGCGGAGAGAGAGAAACCTCATTAGGGTTTTTTGACCATTGACTTTTTCGAAACCCTAATGAGAATGAGAAATATGATTAATAATATTAATTAAGGATAATTGTGTCATGGTTAGGGTTAGGTTGACCATTTGACTTGTTGACTTTCATTGACCTTAATATTTTCTTTTGTTAAGCAAAAGATGCTTCTTGAAGCTTGCTTAGCATTAAATGTGAAATAATAGTGGTCAAATCAACTAACCATCACAATTTTCTTAATTATTATTATTATTATCATATATCTCTAATATGAGAGCAACGTTCACTCTTCTCTCTCATTTTCTCATATGTTTTCTCTTTCATAGTTTGCTCTCCCTCTTCCTTTCTCTCAAAAGCTAAGTGTTTCATGTGTTGAAAATCCAAGCTTTGAGACTAAACCATCAAAACACCTCACTACTCATTCTAGGGTTCTTAGTCTAGCTAGCCAAGCACTCTAGTTACTTCTTGGTTGAGGTAGGAGCTCAAGATAGAGGCCTTCGGGTGGATCTTTCTTCGGCAAAGAGAAGACGAAGAGGAGGAGCCGTCTACACCACTCAAAGGAGCACATAAGAAAGGAAAGCAACACAAGAAGAGAAGGAGTTCAAGAACTAGGTATAACCTTCTAACCTAGTAGTTAGAACTTGTAGATAGTTTGTTAGCTTTTGTTTAGCAAAGATCCATCATGGTTAGTCTATGTTTCCTAGTGAGAAAAATTCGATTTTTACTCTTTCCGCCTCCTCGTAAGTACCGAGATAGGTAACATAGACTTACAAACTGTGCCAACTTTTGGAAGTGACTCGGAAGATGAAATCCTCATGAACCTACCTTATGCAGGTTCCTCATTAGGAGAAGAGGAGAAGGCAAAGGACTACAGCAATATCTGTCTGCGGAACCACACCATTCTCGAGAAGAACCTTGGATCTGCAAGAAAGGATCCGAGGAATCAAGATAAGGCTAAAGGGAAGATGCCTAAAATGATTGTCCTAGATGAAGAGGTGGGCAAAGATCTCATCGCCAAGGACCCTCCAAAGAAGAGTAAGGTGAACTAAAATGTGTTAGCTCATCTGAAAATGCTACCTTCCCACTTGAGTATATATGATACTCTACTCCTGTCAAAGGAAATGCGGGAGTCTTTAATCAAAGCCCTTGAAGAACCTGAACAATTCCAAGATTTCTTTGCCGAGGAAGCAATGAAGGATAAACCGGTGGAAGTATTTATAGCCAATATTACCTTTAGTGAAGAAGATCTCTTTCTAGGAACGTTCGAGTATAATTGATCGCTCTACATGGCTGGGTACTGCGATGATAAGAGGATAAATAAGATCCTCGTCGATAAAGGCTCTTCGGTTAACCTTCTGAGTCTAAAAGGTGCTTAAGCAGTTTATGGATGCTCGATATCTCAGCCGTGAAAAGATCACTATCTCCGAATTCGACGCGCAGTTTTCAAAGAAATTTGGATCCATAGTATTGACTTTGTGCTTCAGACAGCTCGTCATGGACGTAAAGTTCCATGTCATTGAGGATAAGACATGCTATAGAGCTTTACTCGGTAGACCTTGGCTACACGAGCATGAAATCCTCCCTTCTACACAACATCAGTGTATGAAGTATTTTAAGAATAGACAAGAGCATACCATTATAGGAGAGCTTAACCCTTTCTCAATGAATGAAATATGAAAGTATGAATATTCCAATAGGTGCGGTAAGTCGAAAAATAAACAAGTACAACCGGTCACCATCCCGATCTTTGGAAGCGATTCTAAAGAAGAAGAGATAGTGTTCATGAGTCAACCTTCGAGGGAAGCTGATAAACATACCTCGTCAGCCCCCATTCTAGTCTTCGGCAGTGACTCGGAAGAAGAAGTTGATACGGTGTTATCTACTTATCCGCAGGTGAAGACTCCTGATGAAGCAGACCGAGCCCTACATATTGCGATGGTTCCGTCTCGCCACTATAAAGAACTCGATACACTTAGCACCTATAGTGTGCATGAGTTGGTCACTTTTCATATACCTCCCAGATATAGAGGTGAGCGATCCTCTTCTACAAATCAGAGGAGACCAGAGTGGAGAAGGAGATCTAGCATGGACTTGATCCAAATCTCGATAAGTTGCAGCCTATCCAAATGCCGAAATACTTCACGAGTGGACTAAGAGAGTTCTTGAAGAGTTAGGGAATACCATTCAAACAGACTATCCGTCAGGCTCAATATTACAAGAGGGTCTGGGATGTGCTAGGGACTTGCCAAAGAAAGCGGAATAGAAAGATGGATATTACTGGCTTGGGATATATACAACCTAAGAAGTGGGAGTGAACTCATAGCTGCTATAAATTAAGAGACAACAAAGATACTTGGCTGATAGATAACGCGACTAAGAAAGAGAGAGATATCCCGCAAAGTGCGTCAACCAAACAATCAGAAGAGCCGATTGAGACACTGATGAGAGAAGCGGTTCAAGAGGTTGATTAACTTGAAGAATGAAAGTGGACGTTACCACCCCACTGGGTTTTACAAGTATCAAGCATGCCATTTTAAAATTTTTCCAGGGTGCTAACTAACACTAACGTAGATCGTTAACTAGATGATTAGGGTTTTAGGTTTGATATCTACTAAACTATAAGAAGTGAAAGATGGCTATACCCTCGTAGATCGAGTCCTTCACTTCACATACTTCGTGTAGTAGTCCCGCGACTCCACTAGGCTCCACTTGAGGGTTTGGACGAGCTTCCTACGAAGTCCTTTGTGCCGAAGATGATCCACGCGAAGTCCCTCCAACTCAAGCTACCTCTACACTAAACTCTTTCAGTGTAGGAAACACGCTACACTTGATCGCTAGTCAAGTGTAGGATGAAGAAGTAAGGGATTTAGTTTGCTCACTAGTTTGTTCAAAGTTACATGGTTCACATCTCATGTGAGGGGTTGGAACTTTGATGCAAGTAGAGGAGGAAGAAGAAGATGAAGAGGAGAGTGTGAGCTCAAGCCAAGAAAAAATGAGCAAAGACTTAGTGAAGAATGGCTTGAACTCTTCACTTATTAAAGCATCCATTTGTTTCAAATAAACAAATAGAATCATACTTCAATAGTGAAGTGAGACCAATATAAAATAATATCAAGCAATGCCTCACCCATGCTCTTCATTTTCCACCTCTTATTTTCATTTTTCACAAAAATAAAAATCTTGCCATTCTTTATAAAGTGTATATATATCATATATATATTAATATATGTAAATTATGAAGAATAATTAGTGAGCTAATGATATTAGTTAAGATATAATTATATCAAATATAATATATATCACATTATTAAATCAACACTTGATTTAATAATCCGGTTATATCACATATGACCGACTAATATCATTTATCTGTATATCACATTATCAAATCAACACTTGATTCGATAATCTGGTTATATCACATATAAATTAACTTGATAACAGATAACTGCCATATTACAATACGGTATCACATACACGTATTTAATCAGGCCAACACACATATCATATATGTGTTCTACTTCATTTCGCTTGAACTATGGAACTTCTTTGTGGGACTCTAAAGACTCATCAATACGCCAGTAGTAGGTGATGATCACATCAGTCACCTAGAAGCCGTCAGCGGTACTAGCTGGACGTAACAGCCACCCAGGTATTGAGCGATATGAAGATCAACAAGCAAGCTTGTCCATACTCTTCATGAAGCATATCAGTAACACTACTGTACAGTCCGATCTCTTCATCTGATATGTCGTATATCATGTCTAGGGGTGGTAAACGTCAGATCCCAGTAACGTGATAAGTCATGCCGATGTCTGGCCTATAACGGTTCGAAAAACTACTGATAACTCTTACCAGTAAATCTCAGCAGCAGCCCTGATCAGGGACATCCTGTTATAGCCAATCAAGCATAGTGCAACATCAACCCCCAATACCGAGAGAGACGAAACCCCTCCTATCGCTCATTGCATCCATATGACTCGGGATTGTACCCAAAATCCACCTGTTTGCACAACTCCTCTTGAGCGTGGTAGGGAAGAAATTAATGCACAGTGGTAGCCACATAAGACTCTATGATGATCTCGGGTCTACAGACTAACCTGTACCAGTGTCACCAGAGGACTGCTATATGACGATAGGTATAACACCAACTAGGAGTCCTCGGCGAGTCCGTTCGGTGTACCCATTCTCTAATGAGCACTTGTGTACAATCTTTGATGTCATACACCAATGGCTGTAGGTTCAGCCATCGCCCTCTAAGGGACAAGAAACGTACACACTAGTCTACTCTAGAATATCGATGCCCTAGTCTCAATATCCCCTCGACTAGGAACAGTTACAGGATGTACTTTTGGACTCCACTGGCCCCACTAGTATGATCTCATCGTAATCCTGGTAGTCAAGTATATATCCTAAGGGCTTTATCAACATGTAAGAGACAGACAATATAAAGATACCAGCCTAGATGTTAAGATAAATGTAACCAGATAGCATACTATCATGTCGAGCAAGAAAGTCCTCTATATATATGACCAAGAATCCACTATGTCAACAATAATGGCCTCTAGGACATACATATTCCTAACAAAGAAGGTATAATGGCCATATATAAAAAGGTCATACGTTTGCCTCCGACCGATAAATATAATAGAGCAAGGAGTTATGATAGCCCGGCTCCGCAACAGCTACCTCTGCCTTCCTTTATAAGAGAACAGCTTCGATGTGGTGAAAACAAGACTAGGAAGGCATCTACGTCTAACCCTCAACCAAGACAAGACGATCTCAGGACAATGCCTCAACAAGAAAAATGCTGCCCAGGCTCATCCCACATACAGAGGATGGGACAAGGATACTCATTTCCCTATGACAAGACAGGGATGATATTCACCCTCTTTATGAAGCACCAATGTTAACGCTGCACAAGTCTAAGTGACCCTATCAAGAAAATGTCTTTGATCAGTTAGACAACTGTCTTTACCATCAGGTCATCGGCCATCCGATCAAAGATTGTTTTGTCTCAAAGATTAGGGGGAAGAGCAATATAGGTAAGGCATGTTCACGCCAAGTGATAGCTGGAGAGTGGATCCCCCGCAAAAGCATGTACCAATGCAAAACTACTCTACCAAATCGGAGCATAGCCAGCGTAATGCTGGGTTCACTTAGCACCCCGACACGGTTTCGGCAAGCATCAAGTCTGCTATTTTAAAATTTTAGGGTGCCGAGCGAGCCCGAACCAAGGATCTAACAAGAGAATTAGGGTTTAACTAAGCAAGTAAAATTTTTTACTCTAAGTGAACAATGAATAAAACCTTTGTAGACCGGTCCTTCACTTCTAAAGCTCCGTGTAGTAGTCACTTAGCTCCAAGTAGTGGTCTCCCGGACTCTCATTAGGCTCCACTAGGCTAAAGGAACAAGCTTGCTTAAGGATCTTCGAGGCCGAAGATGATCTACGTCGAAGAATCTCTAACTCAAGCTACATCTTCAATAATTGAGAATTAGTGAAGTAAACAACCTATACTAAATGGTTACTTTGGTATAGATTGATGAAGTAGGATTTTTGCTCACTTTAGAATTAATTTTCTCTTTTTCTTTTTCTTCTCACTCAAAGCCAAAGAGCAAGGAAGGAGATGAAGAAGAAACTCAAGTGATCTCAAGTGATGAACCATGAGTGAGAAAATATCTCATACAACTCATGTAGAGACTAAACCATGGCTAAAGATAATGGTTAGGTTAATAAATATCTAGAGTAAAACAAAATTAGTGGACTACAGTCAAAGCTTCTCCATGCTTCCACAAGCATCTTAGCGATGCTAATTTCCACCTAATTTTGATTTTTCCCTTAATATTTAAATACCCAAATTATCTTAAGTTAGGTATGAGTCTTATACACCCAAGTCCAATGTATCATTTAGCATGACACAAATTAAATACATTGATATATATATATATATATATATATATCACATATATATTTGTATGTATTTTGAGAAAACATTTTCTTAAGTGAGCTATTATTAGTTAATGTATATTAATATATCAAATATATAATTGTACATTAAATTATTAAATCAACACTTAAATCAACACGTACTAATCTCGGTCTCGCATATATCACATATGTGTCCTATTTCGTTTTGCATGAGCTAGGAAACCTCTGTGTAAGACTCTAAAGACTAGTCAATACGCCAGCAGTAGGTGATGATCATATCAGTCACCCACAAGCCGTCAGCGGTACTAGCTGAACGTAACGGCTACCCGGGTATTGAGCGATCAGAAGATCAACAAGTAAGCTTGTCCATACTCCCGTGAATCCAATAAGTAACACTACCGTACAGTCCGGTCTCTTCGTCTGGTATGCCGCATATCTAGTCTGGAGGTGGTAAACGTCAGACCCCAATAACTTGATAAGTAATGCTGATGTAAGGCTCATAACGGGTCGAGAAACTACTGATAACACTTACGAGTAAATCTCAGTATCATCCCTGCTCAGGGACTTCCTGTTATAGCCAATCGAACATAGCACAACATCAACCCCCAATACCGGGAGAGACGAAATCCCTCCTATCGCTCATTGCCTCCATCTGACTCGGGACTGCACCCAAAAACCACCATTTTGAACGCTCTCTTGAACGTGGTAAGGTGGAAATCAAAGTACAGTGGGAATCACATAAGACTCTATGACGATCTCGGGTATACAGACTAACATGTACCAGTGTCACCAAAGAACTGCCATCTGACGATAGGTATAATACCATCTAGGAGTTCTCGGCGAGTCATGTTCGGTGTACCCAGTCTCCACTGAGCACCCGTATACAATCTTTGATGTCAAACACTAACGGATGTGGGATCATCCATCGCCTATCAAATGGGTCAAGAAACGTATACGCTTATCTACTCTGGAATATCGATACCCTGTCTCGATACTCCCACGACTAGGAACAATTAAAGGATGGACTTATAGACTACCATGTGTAGGGTTACTAGGCACATGCACAAGGGTCTATAAGGCATCAACCATGCCCGATTTAAAATTTAGCCGTGCCGAACAACCCTAAACCAAGATCTTAGACTAGAGATTAGGTGAAACAAAGCATGTTAAACACTTTAATATTAAGTGAGAGGGATTACAACCTTTGTAGATCCGGTCCTTCACTTCATAAGCTCCGTGTTGTGGTCCCTTCGCTGCGATCATCAAGTTCCGGACTCTCGAGAGGCTCCACGAAGAGAAAGATGCATGCTTGCTTCCGATCTTCGATAACAAAGATGATCTACCTTGAAGTTTCATTAACACAAGCTCTCACTCACTAAATAAAGTAAACACCCTCATCTAAATGGCAAGGATAGATGAGGATGATGAAGTAGAATTTTAGCTCTCATTTGTTTTCTTATTCTCACTCATTTTCATAACCTTTGAAAAAGCTAGAAAGCTTTTCCATGAAGAACTCAAGGAAGAAGAAGAAGAATCATCATGAATCCTTTTGTGATGAATAATAAAAGTCAAGAAGGAGGTTAGAAATGCAACCATGGTCAATGTAACCTTTGTAGAGATTTAACTAGGTCTAGGGTTTTGGTTGGGTTAAAGGATGAGTCACTTAAAATATCAAAACAAATATCTTTGTACAAAACAAAACAAAACCTTCTAGAAGGTTCTAGAAAAGCTTAACCCAAATTAAACCCTAACCATGTTTAATCTCCACTAAACATGTTGCATTAATAACCATATCATGTTACAATATTATATATCACATATATAATATTTATTGTAACAAAATAAAATAATACAATTAACATATATCGCATATATATCAATGTATTACCCGAGTGAGAAAAAGAATCTTTTAGTGAGCTTGTATTAGTTAATGTAATTTAATATATCATATATATTATTATACATTAAATTATCGAATCAACACTTGATCCGACAATCCAGCTATATCAAATAAACCGACTAATATATCAAGTACCGATTCATCGAATTAACACTTGATCCGATGACCCGGCTGATATCAAATATCGCGAGAATATAATACGGTATCTCATATCGCATTATCCTCGATCCTGCACATATCACATATGTGCCCCTACTCCGTTTTGCCTGAGTCAAGAAACGTCTGTGTAGGACTCTAAAGAATCGTCAATACGCCGGCAGTAGGTGATGATCATATCAAACACCCACAAGCTACAAGCGGTCAGCTAAACGTAACAGCCACCCAGGTATTGAGAGATCAGAAGATCAACAATCAAGCCTGTACATTCTCCTACGAATCCAATCAGTAACACTCCCGTACAGTCCGGTCTCGTCGTCTGATATGTCGCATTTCTCGCCTAGGGATGGTAAACGTCAGACCCCAGTAGCTTGATAAGTCGTGTCGATTTGAGGTCTATAACAGTTTGAGAAACTACTGATAACACTTACCAGTAAATCTCAGCAACCCTAGCCAGGGATTTCCAGTTATAACCAATCGAACACAGCACAACATCAACTCCCTGTTGGAGATAGTGCCCTCAAAGTCAATTATTGGATCGCAGGTACGTGATTGCAATGATTGAGACAGGACCTATACCAATATGACAGTCTTGCTCGAGATGATAGTATGCTATCTGGTTTGTCTTTATCATCGTATACATGCTTTAGTTCACTATTACATATTGATAAAGCCCATAGGATTCTTGCTTGACTGTCAGCAGTATGATGGCGATCATATATGTGGGAGCTAGGGTCTGTAAGCACATCCTTAAAGTGTCCCTAGTCATGGGAGTTTCGAGACAGGGCATCGATACTCCAGAGTAGACTAGTGTATACAGTCGAGACCCCGACGAGGGACGATGGCCGGTCTCACAACCCATTAGTGTCAGTTGGTTCACGTAAGATGTATACAGGTGCTCATTGGGTTATGAGTATACCGGACAGGACTCCCCGGGAACATGCTAGTTGGTATTATACATATCGTCAGATAGCAGTTCTCTGGTGACATGTGTACAGGTTATTTCATCGATCTAAGGTCGTCATTTTTCTCGTGTAAGTTCCCACTGTGCTTTGATTTCTACCCTACCACGGCTCAAAGGAGTCGTGCAAACAGGTCTTTTTTGGGTACAGTCTCGAGCCACATGGAGGCAAGTGAGCGGATCGGCAGGGGATTCATCTCTCCCGGTATTGGGGGTGAGATCGCGCTGTGTCTAGGAGAGCCATTACACAAAGCCCTCGGCCGAGGCAGGAGATTTACTGGTAGGTACTTGATTGAAAACGATTTCGGATTGTGTATGTTAGAAAATTGTATATAGAAATCACAACCAAAAATTATTTGACCGCAATCAATAACGGTGTCGAATGTAGCGAGTTAGTAAGTGCGGATCGTCCATAGGGAAAGTGTAATCGTTCGTGTTTCAAATTAGATGAGTTGAAACTTTAAAGAAAAGAAAAGAAAACAATTCATGATTTGTAATTGCAATTCAAGAAAGAGAAAAATCTAGATCTAAGAAAGCATTAAAATCAAGAAGTGGTAATTTGTGATGATTTCCAATCCAAATATCAAGAATCGAAATGAGGCTCGTAGGAATCTATCGGATCTATAGATGTGATGAGATCTAAAGATTTCATGTTCTTATCCTTTAACGAATTGATACTAGATCGATGATGATTCATCGAGGTTAAGGATCTTGCGAAGAAACTAGGGTTTCCTCATCTTATCCTTTATCCTTTCGATGAATCTCATTCAAATTCTAGCTTCTAGTTAATCAAATGATCAATCGTTGTTCCCTAGTTTTGAGTGAACACAATCAAGAAAGGATCATCCCGAAACTAGGTCATCGATCATTTGATTCACAAGAATTTACAATCGTTATAGGATTTAAGAATTGTAAAAAAATCTAAATCATCATCATTCTATTGATCGTCTCGACTACTTTACGAGCGGAGTTTTACTCAAACATCACAACAAGAATCACAATCACAAATTGAGATCGAATCATGATGCAAGAATTTAAAGAAAGCAAGATTAAAAAATTTCCCCTTTTATTTATATCAACAATTTCGTTACAATCGCTTAAGAACTACAAGAGGAAGAACTCGATCGTCGATTTGGCTTCGCTCGTCTCCTTGAGTCGCGGATCGGCTTGGATCACTTGCCCGATTGAAGATCGGCTCCGCTCCTAAAAGGTTGAAGGCTTCTTGCTTGATTTGGTACTCGGGATCTTGAATTTGGATTGGAATTAGGGTTAGGGTTTCGCACAAGTCGTGTCACTCAACTTATGGGTGAAAGATTAAGAGATGAATGAAGAATTGATTAACTAATGAACCAATGAACAACATCAACCCTTAGATCTAGGCTCCTTTTTATATACCTCAAAACCCTAGATCTAGGATTTGAATTTTGAATTTCCCTCCAAAAGTTTGTTAGCAAGAGAGTCTTCTAGAAGTGATTAGTTAGGAGGGAGCTTCTAGAAATAGTTTGTTAGGAGCTTAATCAAGATTAGCTTAATTAATCATCCTTGCTGATCTAGCAGTAGCTTCGAGAAAATTCTGGAATTTGAAGCATGTTTATGAGCTGTAGCCACTGAGATAGGAATAATGAAGCAAAATTGGAGTGCTGATGTGGCAATACCGCCGCGGATCCGCGACGCAAGCAGGCTCCTGCCGCGGATCCGCGGCGCTTTATGGGCCTTAGGGCTTGGGCTCTCTTCTGCTTTTTTGGGCTGATGTTTGGGGGTTTTATGATATGTTGAATATTGTAATTCCTTCTGTATTGCTACCAGCTCTCAGGTTTTTGAGTTGGCGTAATGTTTGATCGGCAAAATGACAATTTTGGCCTTTCTTCTGGAATTTCCTGCACAAATCTCGACACAAGTGTTGCGCTATATAGGGATGATGCGATGCCATGAAATGCAGTCAATTCCCTTTATAGTGCCGGTTTTAGAGTCTAACACATGCAATCTGATATTTAACGACTGATTTGCTAATATGTGCTATATGAATGCCGAACACTTCTAGATGAGTGCAAAAGATAGGGAAATTGTCGTGTTAAAAATGCAGTATTTTCGACTGATCAAATTCCCCCAAACTTATTTTCGGTCGTCTCGAGCAAATTGTTTTATTAAAAAGAGAAGGAGAAAATAAAGAAAGAGAAAAACTAACTAGCACACTTTCGTAGGCAACACGATTGCACTGAGTACGTGCAACAAGCCTTTAAATCTCTAGGTGTCCCTAGTAGGAGGAGTGTTGTCTCCTGAGGGTTTTCAGCGGATTGCACCCACAAAATCCAATAATAAAAGGAAGTTCATGAATATTACATTTAAAGACAAGAATTGTAAAAGACAAGCCTTGAAAATTAGGGTTTCCAACTAAGCTAGCTTTTCGGTTGTCATGAGCCCTATCTTAATGGTCATGAAAAGATGTCAGAAATCACGTCCTCCCTCAATAAAACATCATCTTATTCTTCATTCCTATCTTTCTTCCAAACATCGATCATATCACCCTGCGTGTGTGTAAAGGACATCCCTACATCCGGAGAATTCAATTCAAGCTATCATACTCTTGCCCATCAGCCTCAGTACTTTTTAATTAATGAATATTAGGATTGCTCACACACTTTCATGCGACTGTTAATATTTCTTGAGGTACTAACCGACCGATTACTCATGTGCTTGCTTATTGGTGTATTTTCCTCGTCTTGCACCACCTAAGGCATAGCAGTGACTCCCAGACCAGTTGGCCTTAGGACACTAGGTGAAGAGGCACCCTCGCAATATATTTTTTTATTGCCCTCGGTGATAACAAAACCAGTGTCCATTTTTCTCACCTCTTTATATATATTTTTTATTCACTTTTTTTTTCCTTCATACATCGGCTTTAAGACAAGAGCATTTCAAGGTATTCTCTACTATCCCAGGCTTCAAGACGTGTGTAAGTGCGAATAGCAGGGTATCAACGTTCAAAATGTTTGGCTTTCAGAATAGAAACTATTTTTCAGACTTATTTTTATCCTCAGATTAGTGACTTCCTTCATCTTACTAACCCTTGGGACAACGGCTCATAACTACTTATTACTAGTTCGTATAAGAAAACTTCTAATTTTCTTGGTTTTCTTAAATTTTTCTAATCTCATGGATGTAATTTTTCACTATCTAATCTTTCATTATCTTATTTATGTACAAAAAATGTTTTTATCTTTTGAAATTTTTTAAATTTTTATAGGTTTTCAAAAAATGTTTTGTGCTTATGCAAATGATATGCAAATGATGCAAAAATAAGCACAAACCTTCCCCAAACTTGTTTTCAACAGTGTCCTCACTGTTGCCATCTGCTAAATCTTGAAAAACCTGTAAGCTTGGGAGGAATTTAATAGTGGGGGAAAAATATATAAGTGAAGATCCTCCCCCAAACTTATTTTTGGCTCAAAATTTTGTAAAAATTTTCTTTTCAGGAGCCCGGTCATACCCCCCCCCCCAAACTTGAGTTATGCAATGTTAATCTTTGAAAATCACATGAGGGGGTCAAAAATCAGTGGTCAATGCCAAGCTTTGCAAAGACCGAATGTCAACACCAACCATTCAAAAATTTTGTCAATGCAGTACTCTGGTTGGTGGAAGAAGAAGTGGGGAAAGGTTAAGTGATGGAATAGAATGTGTGTGCGTCTCATTTTATAGAGACGATGCAGTGAATGTGATGGATTGCTCGCATTCTTTTTGCAGTTTAGAAGAAGGGGTGGAGGTTCAATTTCATTGATTGGGACATGATTCATCTCAACACCCGTGTCATTCAAAAGTGCGAGCTCATCAGCGAAGATCTCCTCAAAAGTTCCATCAATACCCCGATGAATAATGTCATCACAAAGTGCGGGGTGATCTTCAGACTCTAAAAGCAGTTCATAATCCGTGTTAATTGTTGACCCGGACATCTCGGTGGAAGAGTCCGTATGTGTATGATATATAGTTGGGTCAAACAACAACGTTTGAAAAGAGTCAAGATCGGTATCAAGAGGATCATCAAATTCGCTGCTGTCGACATCCATTAAGTCAACAGAACAGACCTGAGCAGTAGGTTCGGAGGGTACACTTCCCAACTTGTAAATGTTCAGCTCAATTGACCTATTCCCGAAAGATAGGGTCATAGAGCTATTACGACAGTTGATGATAGCATTAGAAGTGGCCAAAAAGGGGCGACCTAAAATCACCGGAATTTGATTCCGTGGGTTCGCTACAGGCTGTGTATCAATTACAATAAAGTCCACAGGGAATATAAATTCCCCAATTTTTATTAACACAGCCTCCAGTTCACCCCTAGGTTTGATGATTGATCGGTCAGCCATCTGTAGAGTGCAAGGAGATGGTTTCAACTGTCCGATCCCTAACTGCTCATAGACTGAGAAAGGAAGCAGGTTAACACTTGCCCCAAGGTCTAGTAGAGCACGGTTGATGTGTTTCTCCCTAATAGAGATGGAAATCATAGGATAGCCTAGATCCTTACGTTTCTTCGGTAATTGCTGGGGGAAAGCCGTGTCTACAGTCTTTGCTATGAATATCTTCTTGGGCATTTATTTCTTTCTCTTTCTAGTGCACAAGTCTTTAAGAACTTTCGCATATGCTGGGACTTGTTGGATAGCATCTAGAAGAGGGATGTTTATGTTAACCTGTTTAAAAATCTCAGTGATCTTCTCCATATGTGGACTTGGTGTGTTAGCCCTTAACCGATTAGGATAAGGTGCTTTAGCAATAAGCGCTGGGTCCATCATAGGAGAAGGAAGTGTCTGTGGAATCGATCCCAGAATAGAAGTGGGGATCGTCCGTGGATCTAGAAGAGGTGGGCTAAGGTGGTGAGCCTTGTGGGAAATGAAGAATAGGCTCGCAAGAAGGTGGTGGGGTAGAAGAACTGGGGTCAGAATTAGAAGTGTATGTGTGAGGAAAGGTCTCAGCCAGGGTGTTATTGATTGATTTATCAGTATCATCAAACTCTTCCCCAACGCGATTGTCAAGCACTCTTCCAGATCTCAACATGATTGCATCTACACGATGTGAATAGCCAGGATTAGATAAAGGTTGAGCTGGAAGTTTCCCTTTCTCTCTTGCACTCATTTCGGCTTTTAGTTATGCAATTTGTGCTTTTATCGATTTGATATTCTCATTTTGAGAGACAATGATCTTCATCATATTCTCGACGGAAGATTGCAAACTTGTCGTCCCTTGGATGGATTGTTTCATGAAAGTGTCCAAGGTTTGTGCTAGTGCAGAGGTATTATCTGTACCGGTCAATTGCAAAGAGTTTTCATGTGGTGCAAAAGTGTTGTCCGGATTTTGGAAATTTTGTGATTGAAACGGGTGCTGACTCAATTGAAGTGGTGGTTGCTGTTGTGGTGGAGGGACCCTTTGGAAATTGTGTTGGGTTGGAACCGTGTTTTGAGATTGTGATTGGTTCCAAGAAAAATTAGGGTGATTCCTCCAACCCTGATTATATGTGGAAGAAGATGGATCGTTTCTAGGTCTTTGAAAGGCAGAATTGATATGACCTTGAAACGGAGAATTTTGTGGATATTCTTCCGTCAAATGAGAAGGATCAGAACAGCATCCACATACAGTTTGGGAGAGTGACATTTGACTTAGGGCGGCGGCTAAAAATTTATTTTCCATAGTCTCGAGTTTCTTTTGCATAGCTGAAATTTCTGCTCTAACTCCTATGGAAACATCCGATTGGTTATTGCCAGCCCTAGACGATTGACTCACGCCCTCCCACTGTAAAGATTTTTCAGCGAAATCTTCTAGAAATTTCCAGGCTTCCCCATCATCTTTGGTCATGAAGTTGCCTTAACACATTAATTCAAGGGTCTGTCTTGTGTTAGGATTAATGCCCTCATATATGATACGGCACAGTTCCCATTTGGGGATTCCGTGATGAGGACATTGGACTAACAGATCCTTAAGGCGTTCAAGACATTGTGAAAATGTTTCATTTGGAAGCTGGGTGAATTGATATATTTCGCTACGGACTCAAGCTGTTTTATGATGTGGGTAGAATTTCTTAAGGAATGCTTTAACGAAGTCTTCCCAATTGGAGATGGAATGTGCGGTAGTGTTATATAGCCACTTCTCGGCTAAATCGCACAAGGTAAATGGGAGAAGACGTAGACGCATAGCATCCACAGAAAGCTGTGAGGTATCCATCATTGCGCATACATTTTCAAATTTCGTGATAAAGGCATATGCGTCTTCAGTCTCGAGACCGTGAAATTTTGGTAGAAGGTTGATGTATTGGGGTTTTATTTGAAAATCTTCCCCGTTGGCTGGTGGAATGGAAAGACAGGTGGAAAGGGGGCCTCGTGTCGGATAACACCTCTCTTGGAGAGAGATGCGAGGTGGATTCTGCGCACCAACGGACGGCGGTAGGGTAGTGGAAAAGAAGTTCGATGGAGACGGATCAATCGATGTGGGTGTGGTGGTGGGCAAAGAAAAGGTAAGTGTAGAAATACCGACTTTTGGGTCGATCGAAAGTACGCGGACTAAACAGGCACTAGAATCCTGTTGTCCAACCTATCTTGCACTAAAAAGAGTTAGTACAAGTGGCAGCGTGAATTATAATTAGGGGAAATGAATGTGATTGGTGTTTGTTTTGAAAAAAAGGACGGATTTTTGGAAATATGATGCGATCACAACAAATGCAACAAGCAATACCCTAAAATCTAGTGGTCACCTAGGTCAGGCTCTAGACCGCTCCTAACTGCCAAAAGACAAGTCGCAGGATAAATCCTCCACTGCCTCTTTCTCTCTCCTGTGGCCAGGTAAGTGCCAGGTAAGTGGGAGGTTCTCCACTACGTAAGTAGTGGGCCTAATTAAGTAACCACTAGCCTTCGACACACTTGTCTTAGACACCACAAAAGAAATGCGGATAACCAATGAATTACCTACGGCCTTCTTCTGTCCTAAGTGAGCACGACGGTCCTTAGAGTCATCTCTAGATATTTTTTAGTTAATGAGGGTAATGCGGATGCAGGTTTGTGATTTTTGGGGCCTAGGAAGCGTAATGAACTCCCCACCTAATCTGGATTTGGCCGTGCCTATTAATTTCCGTATTAATTATGCAAACAACCACAAAAATCAAAACACGCACAATTTAATTTTTTCTTTTGCGGCACTGCGATTTATTTGCAAAGAAACCTGCACAAAATGTTATTTGGAGCAGAGGAGGTAAGAGATAAGAAAGTGTGGAAGTATACCTGAAATTTTGGAACAGTGAGGAAGTTAACCTGCGGTGGAACAGCCGCAAATGCGCCCTAAAGCCGCGGAATCGCGGTGGTATCTTGGGATCAGTGCACAGAAATTTGTGCACAAGCTCCTGTTCACCTACACAGCTCTTTGGATGTTTCAGAAATTTTTTTTCCACAGCTCCAATGATTCTAGAATTCCTCGCAATCAAATCAAAACACACGTATTAGGGTTTGTGTGAGTTTAGATCTAAAAATTGTAATGGAATAAACTTTTCAACTCAAATTTCAAAATACGAACAATTAGCGCACTATCCCCGGCAACGGCGCCATTTGATTGAAAACGATTTCGGATTGTGTATGTTGGAAAATTGTATATAGAAATCACAACCAAAAATTATTTGACCGCAATCAATAACGGTGTCGAATGTAGCGCGTTAGTAAGTGCGGATCGTCCACAGGGAAAGTGTAATCGTTCGTGTTTCAAATTAGATGAGTTGAAACTTTAAAGAAAAGAAAAGAAAACAATTCATGATTTGTAATTGCAATTCAAGAAAGAGAAAAATCAAGATCTAAGAAAGCATTAAAATCAAGAAGTGGTGATTTGTGATGATTTCCAATCCAAATATCAAGAATCGAAATGAGGCTCGTAGGAATCGATCGGATCTATAGATGTGATGAGATCTAAAGATTTCATGTTCTTATCCTTTAACGAATTGATACTAGATCGATGATGATTCATCGAGGTTAAGGATCTTGCGAAGAAGCTAGTGTTTCCTCATCTTATCCTTTATCCTTTCGATGAATCTCATTCAAATTCTAGCTTCTAGTTAATCAAATGATCAATCGTTGTTCCCTAGTTTTGAGAGAACACAATCAAGAAAGGATCATCCCGAAACTAGGTCATCGATCATTTGATTCACAAGAATTTACAATCGTTATAGGATTTATGAATTGTAAAAAATTGTAAATCATCATCATTCTATTAATTGTCTCGACTCCTTTACGAGCGGAGTTTTACTCAAACATCACAACAAGAATCACAATCATAAATTGAGATCGAATCATGATGCAAGAATTTAAAGAAAGCAAGATTAATGAATTTCACCTTTTATTTATATCAACAATTTCGTACAATCGCTCAAGAACTACAAGAGGAAGAGCTCGATCGTCGATTTGGCTTCGCTCGTCTCCTTGAGTCGCGGATCGGCTTGGATCACTTGCCCGATTGAAGATCGGCTCCACTCCTAAAAGGTTGAAGGCTTCTTGCTTGATTTGGTCCTCCGGATCTTGAATTTGGATTGGAATTAGGGTTAGGGTTTCGCAAAAGTCGTGTCACTCAACTTGTGGGTGAAAGATTAAGAGATGAATGAAGAATTGATTAACTAATGAACCAATGAACAACATCAACCCTTAGATCTAGGCTCCTTTTTATAGACCTCAAAACCCTAGATCTAGGATTTGAATTTTGAATTTCCCTGCAAAAGTTTGTTGAAGAGATTTGAATTTCCCTCCAAAAGTTTGTTAGCAAGAGAGGCTTCTAGAACTGATTAGTTAGGAGGGAGCTTCTAGAAATAGTTTGTTAGGAGCTTAATCAAGATTAGCTTAATTAATCATCCTTGCTGATCTGGCAGTAGCTTCGAGAAAATTCTGGAATTTGAAGCATGTTTATGAGCTGTAGCCACTGAGATAGGAATAATGAAGCAAAATTGGTGTGCTGACGTGGCAATACCGCCGCGGATCCGCGGCGCAAGCAGGCTCCTGCCGCGGATCCGCGGCGCTTTATGGGCCTTAGGGCTTGGGCTCTCTTCTGCTTCTTTAGGCTGATGTTTGGGGCTTTTTATGATATGTTGAATATTGTAATTCCTTCTGTATTGCTACCAGCTCTCAGGTCTTTGAGTTGGCGTAATGTTTGATCAGCAAAATGACAATTTTGGCCTTTCTTCTGGAATTTCCTGCACAAATCTCGACACAAGTGTTGCGCAATATAGGGATGATGCGATGCCATGAAATGCAGTCAATTCCCTTTATAGTGTCGGTTTTAGAGTATAACACATTCAATCTGATATTTAACGACTGATTTACTAATATGTGCTATATGAATGCCGAACACTTCTAGATGAGTGCAAAAGATAGGGAAATTGCCGTGTTAAAAATGCAGTATTTTCGACAGATCAGTACTCCCGTAGTATCTCAGGGTGTTCTGGGCCACTCTCTGACACGACCTATACCGCTATTGGGGGTCTGACATTACTAGCCCCCTAGGAAGATATGCGATACTCATAGACGAACGGACCGGACTGTATGTATATTGTCACTGTTAGGCTCAGTAGGGTTTATGAATGAGTTCGCTCGTCAGCTTCCCTTCCAATCAATACATAGGCAACCGTTACGTACAGCCAGTACCTCTGACATGCTAGTGGTAATACCCAGTACCAGTGTATTGATGAGTCATTAGAGTCCCCCACAGACACTTTCCCAAGTTCGAGCGAAACGTTGTAGAGGCCGTATGGTTTTATGGCAGGGTTCGAAAAATGCACGTGCGTTTTCGCACGTGTCATTTTTTGGGCAGATAATACTGGTCGGCTTTGGTTTAAACCGGATCCGAGTATTATACTGTGTAGATATAATATCTTTGTCTCATATGCATTTGTATTCGGTCGTAATACAAATGCGGGTATGTTTATACCATTACGGGGTTATCCTGAAATTCGTTTCAGGATCACTTTTGGAAGGTGCCAGTTTCCAGTTTTCTATCACCCGTATTTAACATTCGGTTAAATGCGGATTTATCTTTTCTTCCATGGGTGAGTCATGAGGGTGAGTCATGAGTGAGGAAGCTTCTTGATTGATTACTAGGCTTGTGACTCACTTGATTGCATTAAATGTGTTCATGCAAGGTGTTATGTGACTCATGCTTTTATTAATGTTATGATAAGTATTGTGCTTGTGGTCACCTCCCCTTCTCCTACACTCACCCCCACCTCCTTCTATATATGGACGGCCACCCCTTGGTAAGATAAAATGGTTGCTTGAGAGAAAAAAGATGATAGTTTTAGTGTATGGAAATTTAATAGATACTCATTTCACATTTCCACCCGATCCAAAAAGGCAGCTTCATTAACCGTTCATCCATAGCTTTGGACGTAACGAGAAAAAGTGTTCTACTCATTCTCTACATCAATCTTGGTCATCTCTTTTAGAAAACTTGATGATCGAGTTGCCTCGGTTAAGAGGCGGGAGCCCGTTTAAAGATTCGTCGACGTGGTGCCACCTAGACGAGAAGACTGGAGATTCAGGAGATCGGAGCAGCCGCAACAAAGCGTGGAATGATGGTTGAAGACCGAAGCACTCGGATCGTTCGGTATAACATTTCTACCCACTTTGTAGTTTGTTAGTTTAGCTTTAATGGCAGATCCGGGTTATGGTACGCGATAGCGCCAGTTGTAAAAAGTTTTTGTTCCGCATTTGGAGTCTGTTAGACGGCCGGGGCGCTACCGTGGACTTACAGTGGTATCAGAGCCTCACCATTAAGCTATGCTAACTTGTGCTAACGCGTTTAAAATATCGATCGAATGGATTTTCGAAAACCGCAAATTCCAGGGTTAAAGTTTCTGTCAATTTTAAACAGTGTCTAAAAATTATTTTGCATATCACAGAAATCAAAGCAGGCTTTTTTAAGCACACAGGAAAAATTTGATCATGTTATCCCACAAGACCGGCGCGGATCCGTGGTCAAAGCATGGGTTTGACCGCGGAACCGCGGCCATTATGTGGGAACAGTGCATCAAAATTTTCCATTGAGCTTTTTATTGGAAATTGTGGTTTATGTTACTGTTCTTTTGGGCCCAGATTTTGTTACTGTACAGCAGATGTACATGGGGCCCACTTCGGGAAATTTTATCGATAGAAATTTTAAACTTGTTAGTATACAGTACTTACTTTATATCTCCGACCGGGAATGTCATTTGAGCGGTAAATCGCGTCTATAGTTCTTTTAGACGGGTTTGCGAACATGACATTCGCGTTGATGTTCTGTATTGCGCTGTGATGTTGCGGATTTGTCGTGGTGGATAGCAGGGTGCAATGATTGTGCAGTTTGGATTTATTTATACATTTGATATTGCGGGGCGAGCGTCCAACATGTGGACTGCCATCACTGCCTGTTGTATAATATTCTTTTGGGGCACGACCGGGCAGAGGTCGATGTACCCGTTGTACATATTTTTATTTCTGTACTAGGTTTACCCCGCGACGGAGTGCACGGATAGCCGGGTTCTGGAGGGCAACGGGTCCGTATCTCATGGCTTTGAGAGGCAGAGGGACCTCACTCTAGAATTGGCAGACTATTCGCCGCACTCGTAGAGGGTACAGGTTGACCCAAGGAGGGGTGCTCAATTTACCGGATTCTGTGAAGTGCCGGGTGTTCCATTCACTATGCTGTGAGGGACTACCTCGCTTCAGGTTTTGGCGGGTAACTTGCCGCACCTGTAGGGGTTTAGGTTTCATTGCACAGGCTATCCACACGACCAGAGGAATGTCGGGTTTCAGTAGCGGCTCTGTGAAACCCGGGGATCCCAGATTATCTGTATTGTTCTGTGATGCTTATTACTTTTCTGTAAAGTTGCATATTATCACGCCTGGAGCGGTTATTGTATATTGGTATATATACAATTAGATGTTGTATATGTTTTACACCCGCGCTAGTCCAGTCCCCGCTCTGTCGTTAGTTAAGTAACCTAACGGGTGATGACGGGACCCAGTGACGAATGCGGATGTTATATACGTACATTTTATTTTCGTTCTTTTCTGGTGTGATTAGATGATGGGACTGCATTGATTCTTATCAATGCAAGGATAAAACAGACCTATATTTGATGTTGTTGGAACAAATTTTAAAAGGTGTTATTACAAAGATGTTTCCTTTTGTTTTGCATAGAGGTATTCAGTTGGAATATCCTGCACCTCATTCGACGAGGCGAGGGCTGATATCCCTTCACCGAGAGAGATCCCTTGGGTAGAAGTTTGCGTCAGGGTAATAACTTCATTTAAGTCGATTACAAGTTGCTTTGCATCGTGGTATTCAGTTGGAATATCCTGCACCTCATTCCACGAGGAAAGAGCCGAGATCCCTTCACCGGGAGTGACCTCTTTAGCAAAACGTTTTCGCCACTATATTTTTATAAAAAGCTATCAGGTTCCTTCAACGAGATCAAGTTCATTACGTTAAAGGTTTTTCGCCAAAAACCAGCCGTAGCCCTCCGTCATTTCTTTTGGGTATTCAGTAGTATTCAAGCTATGCATTTTGGCCCTTAGTCAAGGTATAGTGTTTGGTAGCTGCTGGGTATTTATTTGTTGCATAGATAGATGAGTTGGTTTGGGACAGTCGTTCTGCCATTTTGGCCCTTAGTCAAGGGCATGTGCGGGTGGGTTCAAATTGACCTGGATAATGACGGGTAGAACTTAGCATGTGACTTATGACATTTTGGCCCTTAGTCAAGGTCATAAGAGCATGGGATAAAAATTACATCGGGAGTTTCAAACATACAAGAAACTTGTCAGGCATGCGCATACCTTCTGGAGTAAGATATCTTGAGTGGCTTGCATCAAGTTATCATGCGATGATTGTTGGATCCCGATTCTCACTGATGAGTTGGTTTACTCTTCGGGTGATCCCGACTAATTCTTCTTTCAGGTTTGGAGAAGAATTTGAGATTACAGTGGGAGGTTTCCTGATTAGATAAAATGATAACCATTCTGATCTAGGTTAGAGTGCACGCAGAGAGTTTCTTTTCTCTCTCTCTCTTTGGCAGCGACCTTTGACCGACCCTAAATTATGACTCAGTGACCAAGTTGACGAACCTTCTTAAAATACTGGCTTTTGGATTGTTTATAGTTGCATAAGTCATTGTCACTCCTTCTTTTACCCTTTGAATTTCTCAGAACACCCCGTATTAGTACGGACATCCACTTCCATTGGATAGATCCATCGTATGGTTATATACGAACTCGAAGGTACTACTTCGAGGATGGATCCAGGTTCAGGAGAAATAGAATTGGTTTATTCAGTTGTCTTTTGTTATCACCTTCTCTCAGATTGCGCGTACTCCTAGGATTAGGAGAGTACACCTATTACGCTTATTGGATAGTCTTATTCCAAACCATAGGCTGGTGCCGAAAGGTAGGGAATGAAGAAAACCAATTAGCCTAAGTAGGGTGTACAGAAGGTAATATGTAAAGACAAAATGAAGGGATTAGAAAGAGGGCAAAGTAAATTGCGACTGTTATCATTCACGACCAAACCGCGTACTTCATCGCCGCTCCTATTTCACCTTTGCTTTTTCCCCAGTTCGGGAGAAATAGAATAAGGTTTTATTCAGTAGTCTTTTATCATCACCTTCTCTCAAGTTGCGAGTACTCCTAGGATTAGGAGAGTACACCTATTATGCTTACTGGATAGTCTTCTTCTAAACCATAGGCTGGTGCCGAACGGTAGGGAAGGAAGAAAACCATTTAACCTAACGATGGTGTACAGAAGATAACGACTAAAGACAAATAAAGGGATTTGGAGAGATGGCAAAGAATTATACGGTTACAGTCATGAATTGGATTATGGAAGAGGCATTACTAAGAATACCAGGATACCCCTACGAAACATTTTCGTGTTTCAGTGCATTGTTAAAGGAAAACCGATTTCCCGATTACATACTTACTCCAGGGTATGTATTTACCAGGTTTCATTCTCATATCTGTATAGTTTTACAGATAACGAGTGGGGGTAAGTTATTGGGAATTAAGGTGATCATCCTCATTATACCGGAATTCGTTGTAATTGGTGATATTTGAGAAAATCGCCTGGGTACAGTTTTCAACCTACGATGCACAGGTTTTGAGTTATTCAAACTCAGGGGACTTATACAGAATATTGTATGTTGTCCAGTGTCCGTCAGGACAAAGGGGTAGGTCCTCGTACTATGTTCTGTTTACTTGTGACTTCTCTAATTTTAGACATGTGTTTCGTAGAAATACAATGTCTAAGTTTTGAGAAGTTGTGGGTATAAGAATAAAGTAGAGAACTAGGTATCGCAAGTATCGGGATACTTCAAAGAGATCGAAGATATAGATTCTTGTGATTGGTATTCAGTTGATAGTAACGGTTTTGAGAAACTTGTTTCTCTTTCAGGATTACTCATAATTGGATGGATTCCTAAGTTGAGTAATGCTGATTAGCCTCTCTCCATTAAGTTGATATGCACTGGAGACAGCTGCATGGTTTGAATCTGGTTCCAATTAAACTAGTGCCTCTATTTCTATATTGTATATAGAATGGTTCATATCTTAACGATGTTAAGGTAAGGGGAGTTGTCCAGCTTATGCTTAAAACCAGACACTAGATAACTCAAGACACGTTTCTGTAATGGCAGTTTGTGGGTTGACCCTGGCTTTGACGAGGGTTGATTTTCTACCATCTGGAAGATCAATAGTGATATTGTTCTTGACTCGTCACAGTTTTAGTAAAATGGATTTTTTCAGAAAACAGCAGTGAGAGTATGGTAGAACTGGAAGTGATTCCAGAACCGCAAACGATTACGGAAAATTTAATAGGACCTATATATTCAATCAAGTTTGACATTCCATTAGCCACTCCGCAGATATGGTGGGTAACCTCAGACACCCGAGAGGTACTCAGTTAGCCTCAAGGACGGTGACAGGAAGGTTCTTGTTTACCCAGGCTTGACACTACTGTTGTTCCAGACTATGAGACCCGGCAGGAGGATATGTATAGCGTCGTTCTAAACTAGTTTTAGACGTATACGTATATATTATTCTGCCAGAGGGTTATCATAGTCAGTGGGAGCAGCGGAAGCATAGTGGGAAAGTAGCTTATGTCTATTTATAGGCTTGAGCAGATATAGCGGAGATAAGATCATTCATTTTTGATGAGACAGTCATGGGTTTGACTTCATCAGATTAGGGGATGGATCTGTTAAGAAGGTAGTAGGGTGGGATGTCCTGGTATTTGGATGACATACACAGAGTAGGAAGTAAAATTCCTATACTACGATCGGTTGTACTGTGGTCGTCACACAGTTGTTTCTCCACAAGGATATGGATATAATATCAGATATTCTGGTTACTAGATCTATGGTTTTAGATCTAGATTTGGGTAGTTTCCCAATATGGGTAATTTGACAGTATTCTAATAGTATTTTAGAATAGATGACTCCTGGCATGGTGGTGAACCTGCAGGTGATGGAGTCACCCTCTCTAAAGGTGTCTTACAAATTAAAGGGGAGAGGGCTGTGCATGATTGGAAGATCACTTGCTTAGGCAATTGAGTCAATCGTGAGAAGTCAAGTACCACACCGAATGTTGTTTTTGCACTAGATGCAATAAGTTTATTAATCCAATCCTGAAGAAACATAAGGAGGCAGTTTTAGAACATAAGTGGATGTTCTATGGATTTGATGACGGCAGCCTCCTTCGGGAGACGGTTATCATTCCAGGCTTCAAAGGTGATATGGATGACAGAGTGATTGTCAGAGTTATAGTTTTTCCTCTGACGAGGGACAGTATTATGGACAGGTGGTCCAAGAGGATACTGTGGGAGGCATGGTGCTGGATACTGATTAGGTTCAGTTATCGATACAGTCTAAGAAGTTTGGATTTGGAGTTCGTTTATGAACTAGGTCCCATCAGATATTCAGACATATTCTAAGACAGGTATTACTCGATTCGGGAGATGGTTTTCTCCGTGAACTTGAGATTAAGAGAGACATAGAAAGAAACATCAGGGAGGATCCACTCACTGAGGCTATTTCTCGAACACAAGAGTTTTACAAACTAGCTTTTTGAAACTGATTAGTAGAGGAGTTGGATGTTCGGTATCACACGGGCTGTGAGTATGCGACATCGCAATAATTAGCCTTAAGTGTAAGTGGGAGATTGTTGGAGATAGTGCCCTCAAAGTCAATTATTGGATCGCAGGTACGTGATTGCAATGATTGAGACAGGACCTATACCAATATGACAGTCTTGCTCGAGATGATAGTATGCTATCTGGTTTGTCTTTATCATCGTATACATGCTTTAGTTCACTATTACATGTTGATAGAGCCCATAAGATTCTTGCTTGACTGCCAGCAGTATGATGGCGATCATATATGTGGGAGCTGTGGTCTGTAAGCACATCCTTAAAGTGTCCCTAGTCGTGGGAGTTTCGAGACAGGGCATCGATACTCCAGAGTAGACTAGTGTATACAGTCGAGACCCCGACGAGGGGCGATGGCCTGTCTCACAAGACATTGGTGTCAGTTGGTTCACCTAAGATGTATGCAGGTGCTCATTGGGTTATGAGTACACCGGACAGGATTCGCCGGGAACATGCAAGTTGGTATTATACATATCGTCAGATAGCAGTTCCCTGGTGACATGTGTACAGGTTAGTTCATCGACCTGAGGTCGTTATTTGTCTCGTGTGAGTTCCCACTGTGCTTTGATTTCTACCCTACCACGGCTCAAAGGAGTCGTGCAAACAGGTCTATTTTTGGTATAGTCCCGAGCCACATGGAGGCAAGTGAGCGGATCGGCAGGGGATTCGTCTCTCCCGGTATTGGGGGTGAGATCGCGCTGTGTCTAGGAGAGCCATTACACAAAGCCCTCGGCCGAGGCAGGAGATTTACTGGTAGGTACTCCAGTAGTATCTCAGGGTGTTCTGGGCCACTCTCTGACACGACCTATACCACTATTAGAGGTCTGACGTTACTAGCCCCCTAGGCAGATATGCGATACTCATAGACGAACGGACCGGACTGTATGTATATTGTCACTGTTAGGCTCAGTAGGGTTTATGAATGAGTTCGCTCGTCAGCTTCCCTTCCAATCAATACATAGGCAACCGTTACGTACAGCCAGTACCTCTGACGTGCTAGTGGTTATACCCAGTTCCAGTGTGTTGATGAGTCATTAGAGTCCCCCACAGACACTTTCCCAAGTTTGGGCGAAACGTTGTAGAGGCCGTATTGTTTTATGGCAGGGTTCGGAAAATGCACGTGCGTTTTCGCACGTGTCATTTTTTGGGCAGATAATACTGGTCAGCTTTGGTTTAAGCCGGATCCGAGTATTATACTGTGTAGATATAATATCTTTGTCTCAGATGCATTTGTTTTCGGTCGTAATACAAATACGGGTATGTTTATACAATTACGGGGTTATCCTGAAATTCGTTTCAGGATCACTTTTGGAAGTTGCCAGTTTTCAGTTTTCTATCAGCCGTATTTAACATTCGGTTAAATGCGGATTTATCTTTTCTTCCATGGGTGAGTCATGAGGGTGAGTCATGAGTGAGGAAGCTTCTTGATTGATGACTAGGCTTGTGACTCACTTGATTGCATTAAATGTGTTCATAAAAGGTGTTATGTGACTCATGCTTTCATTAATGTTATGATAAGTATTGTGCTTGTGGTCACCTCCCCCTCTCCTACACTCACCCCCACTTCCTTTTATATATGGCCGGCCACCCTTTGGTAAGATAAAATGGTTGCTTGAGAGAAAAAAGATGATAGTTTTAGTGTATGGAAATTTGATAGATATCCATTTCACATTTCCACCCGATCCAAAAAGGCAACTTCATTAACCGTTCGTCCATAGCTTTGGACGTAATGAGACAAAGTGTTCTACCCATTCTCTACATCAATCTTGGTCATCTCTTTTAGCAAACTTGATGATCGAGTTGACTCGGTTCAGAGACGGGAGCCCGTTTAAACATCCTTCGACGTGGTGCCACCTGGACGAGAAGACTGGAGATTCAGGAGATCGGAGCAGCCGTAACAAAGCGTGGGATGATGGTTGAAGACCGAAGGACTCGGATCATTCGGTATAACATTTCTACCCACTTTGTAATTTGTTAGTTTAGCTTTAATGGCAGATCCGGGTTATAGTACGCGATAGCGCCAGTTGTAAAAAGTTTTTGTTCCGCATTTGGCGTCTGTTAGAAGGCCGGGACGCTGCCGTGGACTTACAGTCCCTATACCGGGAAAGACGAATCCCCTCCTATCGCTCATTGCCTCCATGTGATTCGGGACTGTACCCAAAAGCCACCTTTTTGCACGCCTTCTTGGACGTGGTATGATGGAAATCAAAGCATAGTGGGAATCACACAAGACTCTATGACGATCTCGGGTCAACAGACTACTCTGTACGAGTGTCACCGGAGAACTGCCCTCTGACGTGAGGTATAATACCATCTGGGAGTTCTCGGCGAGTCCGTCCAGTGTACTCAGTCTCCACTGAGCACCCGTACACCTTCTCTGATGTCAAACACCAATGGATATGAGATCATCCATCGCCCATCATATGGGTCAAGAAGCGCATACGCTAGTCTACTCTGGTATATCGATGCCCTGTCTCGATACACCTACGACTAGGAACTGTTATAGGATGTACTCGTCGACTACCGTGGCCCTACCAGTATGATCTCATCATAGTCCCAGTAGTCAAGTACATATCCTAAGGGCTTTATCAACATGTAACATAGAGATAACCAGAGTACATGTTAAGATAAAATACAGTCAGATAGCGTACTATCATGTCGAGCAAGAAAGTCCTCCCTATATATGTCCAAGCATCCACTACAATAGACATCGTATGTACAGTAATGGCCTCTAGGGCATACATATAACTAACAATCTCCCACTTGCACTAGGGCCATCTGTTGTGGTATCGCATACCCAACAATTAGCTGTGGTTGAAGTATCTCATACTCAACCATCCCATAAAAGTCTCTATTGGGAAAAAGGCCTTTGTGAGTGGATCCGCGCTATTGTCCTCTGTGTCTACTCTCCAAACCTCGATCTCCCTGGAGATCAACCATCTCCATGATCAGGTGATACTGCCTAAGAATTATATCTGGATTTCTGATGAGACGGGGGTTCCTAGGCATAAGCCACAACTTTATTGTCACACAATAGTAGGAACGTAGTTCATCGCATGAACCTATATCTATATCCAGACTGCCTCTTTGGTAGCATCATTGGTAACGATGTATCTTGCCTTAATCGTCTAGTAAGTCACGGTATCTAGCTTGGAACTCTTCCAACATACCGTCCCTCCACTGAGGGAAAAGACAATGCCTGCGACTGACATTCAGTCGTCCTTATCACCCTGGAACCTTTCCAGTGATTCTCCCCAGGATCGATTGATACCATATCACTACAACTAGTGAGTATCCTAACATCTAATTAGATCTATCTCATAGATCCAAAACCCAGGATTTAGGAGATATCACTTTGATCCTATATGGAGAATCCTTGTGATAAGCGGAGATTGACCGAGCGTACCATAGGAAACTCCTTCCCTATCAAGAGTATGCCATCCACGTACTCTACGAGGATCACCACCATACTAACTACTACCTTTTTGTATATACAAGGTTCATCTACTATTTTGATGAATTCAAACTCTTTAACTACCACATCAAAACAGAAGTTCCAACTCCGCGAAGCCTGCTTTATCGTATAAAACAACTTGCACACATTTCCGCTGCTCTCTCTGTCTACGAAGCCCTCTGACTGTGTACTTATAGACGCTTTCTTCCAAATCATCATTTGGAAAAGCAGTCATGACACCCAACCACCAGATATCATAGTCATGGTATGTAACAGTGGCAAGTAGGATCTGGATGGACTTAAGCATAGCTTTGAAAGTCTCAACTTTTCCATGTACACCAAGTAATCTTCTCAAGATATACTTGCTCCTGATGGAGATTTAACCCTTCAGATAAAGCAACCAAAGTCTATACTTTGTTGGTGTATAAGGATTCCATCTCAGATCACTAAGCATCCAGCCATTCTTACAGAGTCCCACTCCTGATGGCCAGCTCGAAACTAGTTGGGTCATCATCTCATGATGCAATCCTCGCTCCCACTTTCATAAAGAAATCGAAGTATCTCTCAGGTGGGTGAGGAACCCTACTAGATTGGTGGAGAGGCTGAGGTTCGTTAGAATCTATTGAATCCTTTGGTTCTACCAAATCATCTGCTGTAGTTTGTATAGCTGGAACTCCTTCCGGTTCTACCTCATGACTACTAATTTTTCCACAAGAAATTCCCTTTCACAAAGGTGGCATGTTGAGAAATAAAGCATTTTTGTTCCTCGGTTAGGTAGAAGATATTCCCTTGCGTATGCTTGGGATATCCAACAAACTTCCACAGATCTGACTTTGCCTCGAGCTTGTCCGGATTTTGCTTTTTAGACATAGGCCGGACAACCCCAAATCTTAACTTACTTAAGATATGGGCTCTTCCCATTCCATATCACATATGAAGTGATAGGCAACTGATTTGATTTGAACCCTATTCAATAGGTATGCAGCTTCTCAAGTGCATAACTCCTAAAAGGAAATAGGAAACTCAGTAGTACTCATCATAGAGCACACCATATCACATAGGGTGCTATTGCTCCACCCCGATATACCATCGTGCTATGGTGTATACGGATGAGTAATGCTGAGAGAGAATCTCATTCTCCTTTAGAATAGTTCAGGAATTCCGTGCTCTAGTATTCTCCTCCTTGATCTCATCAAAGGACATAATACTTATACCCGTTTTTTGTTCTCTACTTCTAACTTATATTCATTGAATTTCTCAAAAGTTCCAGACTTGTGTTTCAATAGGAACATATGTCCGGATCTTGAGAGATAATCAGTGAATGTAATGAGGTACAAAGAATCGGTCCGGGCATATGTAGACAGGGGACTTTCATACATCAGCATGTACCAATCCCAAGAGTTCACTAACTCTTTCTCTGTTTCCAATAAATAGAGCTATGGTCATCTTATCTTTGCGACATGACCGGCAAGTTTCATAAGATGTAAATTCAAACTAATTTAAATATGCATCTAAATGTAACTTAGCTAGTCAGGTCGCATTGATATGACCTAGTCTACAATACCTCAAGAAGGATTCGTTCATTTCTGAACTCTTCCTCTTGTGTGTGTTCTGTATACTAAGAACTGTGGTTTGATTTAGAACATCTATGCTTTTAGATAACGTGCCTGAACCGATCAACTCTTTATATAGGAAATGTTCAAACCATTATCCAACAATGCAAAATTATATCCTTCTTTATTGATAAAGAGACTGATATGATGTTGTATATCAGGTTCGGTATCTAATAACATTCATTCAGAATCAATGTATTTACTAATACAGGGTGATAACTACCAATAGACTTGGTTGCAACACTTGCACCGTTTCTATCTCATGAAATTTATCACCCGTTCTCAGTTCTCTACATATCTGTAGCCCATGTAAAAAATTACAAATGTGGGATTCTGATCCGGTATCTTATACCCAGGACGTAAAGGATACTGAGAAACAGTTCTCTGTAATGAACACACCCGAAGATGATGCATCAACATGCACTTTCTTCGTTTGGGCGGCACAGGAATTCTAGTAATCCCCTATTTCCTGCTCTGTCTTATAACAATTATAAGTTGGAGCGGGACCAACGTTCCCCAGCTCAGTATAACAAGCTGGTTCGGTCAATACATCCGTATTATTATCTTGATTAAGGCGTGACATAGTTGTAACCAGGAGAGAGAGAGAGAAGAAAACACTCAGCGTGCGCTTTTACAAGATTAGATTGGTTATCAATTTATCTAATCAGGATGTCTCCCACCGTTTTAGTCAAATCTTCCTTCAAATCCTAAAAGGAAAGACTAGCCGGGATTAATTACACTTTACAAGTTCGCCAATCTTTCAGCCAGGCTAGTGCTGGTGCTTTGAGGGAGGTTCCCCGTGCTTTCGCACGTATCTAATTTAAGTAAACCTCGTTTTTCCAGGGGCGTAACCCCGTTGACACCTTTCTAGACACCTACTTGATCGGCTAATTGTAATGTGTAAAACTCTCCCTGGAGTAATTCTTACTCGCAGCAGGTATCGGGATCCAACTATCTCATAGAAGGTATGCAATCTCATTGCAAATTTCAATACTTGAAATTCCCAATAATATTTTACCCCTAGCGTCCTATGACCTTGACGCAGGCCAACAAACCATAGTTTGCTAGTCAAGTTCAACCCGTCATTTCCCGATTGAATTAAACCCACCCGCACGACCCTTGACGCAGGCCAACAAAGTCGCACGACTACCCTAACTCAATCGCATTATATGCTTTTACAGATAAGCATAAATAGCTACCGAACACTATGCCTTGAAGCAGGCCAACAAACATAGCACGAATACTATGAAATACTTATCTGAAATGACGGAGGGCTACGACAGGTTTTTAAGAAAACCCTTTACGTAATGAACTTGATATCGTTGTAGAATCGAGTGATTTTAAATGGAATGTTTTTTAGGCTTTTCTAGTTTTGCTAAAGAGGTCACTCCCGGTGAAGGGATCGTCGGCTCTTTCCTTATCGAATAAGGTGCAGGATATTTCACAAATACCGCTGTGCAAAGAAAGAACTATAGAAGCAATCAAAAGACAAACCGAGTTTGTAGGATTTGCTAGTTTCGCTAAAGAGGTCACTCCCGGTGAAGGGATCTCGGTTCTTTCCTTATCGAATAAGGTGCTGGATGTTCTACAAGGAACACAGCTATGCAAAGCAAGAACTAGAGCTACCTGTTTTTGAGGCAAGTTTCTACAACATCTTTAGGTTTCTTTTATTTCATTAATCTCATTAATGAAGTCCCATTTTATTATGCTTCAGAAGCATCACATTTGAAACGAAATCTGCAATATAACATATATCTCATATATATAATATAAACATTCGTCTCAGGCAGTAATATGATCTCATCACAGAACATTGCAGCAGAAGAACATATATGAAATATTGGATATACTAGGACGTCCGTGTTTTAATATGAGCCTGTATAAAACACGGATTCCACGGTCGCGATAAATGGCAAAACCCACATCCCTAGACCCCTACGAGAGAGGCAAGCAACACTGCCAATTCTAGGGTTAGGAGACCCGATCTCGACTCCTCGAGATGGTCTTCTGCTGGACCCAAGAACCCGGTTACTTATGCTCCCCGCCTTGGGTCTACCTAATGCGGAAAAGTAAATAATATACAATGGTGACATCATCCTCAGCCCGGAAGTGACCCAATAAAAGAATATTACATACAAATGAATTTTACATGAATGAAAATAAAAACCACCATCTCACATAAAACCCCCGGCTATTCAGAACGCGACGATCCAATATAACATATCACAGCAACACATAATATCTCATATCATCAACGTAAGCAAGTATGTGTATCCCGATTGTCGTTGGTGTATAGTAACGAAACCGGCGATACACCACATACTACGCTTATGGTCACAGAAAAGAAAGTGTAAAACTACAACAGTTGGAATCTGCAACCTTCTTAGACATCGCATGCCTAACCAAATGAATTCCTTAGATATCGCATGCCTAATAATTATAAACCCTGCATTTTAGTCCCGATCTCGAAAACACTTTTCAATATCTAGTCAGGTAATTCAACAAGATTTCCGACATCCTGATCGAATGCTCGTCGCTAACTTTAGTAGACGGCCGCACCCCCGGATGCCGTCGACGAAGTGCACTGAGGCGGAACACCGCTGCCGCGAGCACCCGAACGGATGCTTTTAGCGACGGGGTTCTCCTACAGTCACTTGGTCAGGGCTATGGGGCGTGGCTGTCTATTAAGTTTACCCGGTGAGTATCCGCGTACGCTACGTGATTGCGACGGACTTTTGATCGCATCAAAATCCCGTGGCAACCGATCATTTGAGACTAAACTGCTAGATTTATAACATTCAAATTAGTTATCTCATAACTACTTGTGAATTCTAAATATTGTCTCACATTCTAGATAAATAGACAATATTAAACTTTCCGATCGAATAATCAAACACCCAAGTTTTCCTAAATAGTTCTCAACACTTGAAATTAGTCTAAAAACATCCATCACATGCCACACTACCAATGGTCCAGCCGTAGAAGGGTCAAGCCAACGCCTCACATGTGGCACGCCGTACTGCCCCAAACCCTAAGGTTTAGAGGCGGTTCAGACGGTCACATAATCGACTTAAGGTTTTTTTTCTTCTAGAGGGTCCACCGCGTTACTTGCACGATTTTCCGAAAGTTTCAAACTCGAGAAAAAATCCAAGTTTTGAAATTTTTCCGACAGGGGAAAATGTGAGTTATTGATATTCGTTCGAAATTTTTAACAGGTTCTAAAATTATCCGGAAAAAATTTAAACGAAGTTAAATTATCCGATTGAATCAACGAGTCCCTAATACAACCCAGAAAACTCAACACTTGAGTAAATTAAAAATTCCCAGAACTATCAAAAAGGACCCAGGAATATATTCCTGAAGTAGTAGGCCCCAACTCCAATTATTGGCCGCGGAACCGCCGCCAAACCCGTGGTTTGGCCGCGGTTCCGCAGTCACGTGATGGATTTAGAGGTCCGTACATTACAGTAATTCCTATATTTCTCTGCATGATTTTCTGAATATTTTTAATACGAAAAAATCAACATTTTTGAAAAATTTCAAGAAACTAGGTTTTATCGGGTATTCCGAGTTCGATCGGACTTTAAACTTCGTCTAGACTTCGCCTAAAGCTCTAGCTTGGCTCTGATACCACTGTAGGGTTACTAGGCATACGCACAAGGGTTTATAAGGCATTAACCATGCCCGATTTAAAATTTAGCCATGCCGAACAACCCTAAACCAAGATTTTAGACTAGAGATTAGGTGAAACAAAATATGTTAAACACTTTAACATTAAGTGAAAGGGATTACAACCTTTGTAGATCCAGTCCTTCACTTCATAAGCTCCGTGTTGTGGTCCCTTCGCTGCGATCATCAAGTTCCGGACTCTCGAGAGGCTCCGCGAAGAGAAAAATGCAAGCTTGCTTCCGATTTTTGATAACAAAGATGATTTACCTTGAAGTTTCATTAACACAAGCTCTCACTCACTAAATGAAGTAAACACCCTCATCTAAATAGAAAGGATAGATGAGGATGATGAAGTAGGATTTTAGCTCTCATTTGTTTTCTTATTCTCACTCATTTTCATCATCTTTGAAAAAGCTAGAAAGCTTTTCCATGAAGAACTCAAGGAAGAAGAAGAAGAATCATCATGAATCCTTTTGTGATGAATAATGAAAGTCAAGAAGGAGGTTAGAAATGCAACCATGGTCAATGTAACCTTTGTAGAGATTTAACTAGGGCTAGGGTTTTGGTTGGGTTAAAGGATGAGTCGCTTAAAATATCAAAACAAATATCTTTGCACAAAACAAAACAAAACCTTCTAGAAGGTTCTAGAAAAGCTTAACCCAAATTAAACCCTAACCATGTTTAATCTCCACTAAACATGTTGCATTAATAACCATATCATGTTACAATATTATATATCACATATATAATATTTATTGTAACAAAATAAAATAATACAATTAACATATATCGCATATATATCAATGTATTACCCGAGTGAGAAAAACAATCTTTTAGTGAGCTTGTATTAGTTAATGTAATTTAATATATCATATATATTATTATACATTAAATTATCGAATCAACACTTGATCCGACAATCCGGCTATATCGAATATAACCGACTAAATATCATGTACCGATTCATCGAATCAACACTTGATCCGATGACCCAGCTGATATCAAATATCGCGAGAATATAATACGGTATCTCATATCGCATTATCCTCGGTCCTGCACATATCACATATGTGCCCCTACTCCGTTTTTCCTGAGTCAAGAAACCTCTGTGTAGGACTCTAAAGAATCGTCAATACGCCGGCAGTAGGTGATGATCATATCAAACACCCACAAGCTGCAAGCGGTCAGCTAAACGTAACAGCCACCCAGGTATTGAGCGATCAGAAGATCAACAATCAAGCCTGTACATTCTCCTGCGAATCCAATCAGTAACACTCTCGTACAGTCCGGTCTCGTCGTCTGATATGTCGCATATCTCGCCTAGGGGTGGTAAACGTCAGACCCCAGTAGCTTGATAACTCGTGTCGATTTGAGGTCTATAACAGTTCGAGAAACTACTGATAACACTTACCAGTAAATCTCAACAACCCTGGCCAGGTATTTCCAATTATAGCCAATCGAACACAACACAACATCAACTCCCTATACTGGGAGAGAAGAATCCCCTCCTGTCGCTCATTGCCTCCATGTGATTCGGGACTGTACCCAAAAGCCACCTTTTTGCACGCCATCTTGGACGTGGTATGATGGAAATTAAAGCACAGTGGGAATCACACAAGACTCTATGACGATCTCGGGTCAACAGACTACTCTGTATCAGTGTCACCGGAGAACTGCCCTCTGACGTGAGGTATAATACCATCTCGGAGTTCTCGGCGAGTCCGTCCAGTGTACCCAGTCTCCACTGAGCACCCGTACACCTTCTCTGATGTCAAACACCAATGGATATGAGATCATCCATTGCCCATCATATGGGTCAAGAAGCGCATACGCTAGTCTACTCTGGTATATCGATGCCCTGTCTCGATACACCTACGACTATGAACAGTTATAGGATGTACTCGTCGACTACCGTGGCCCCACTATTATGATCTCATCATAGTCCCGGTAGTCGAGTATATATCCTAAGGGCTTTATCAACATGTAACATAGAGACAACCAGAGTACATGTTAAGATAAAGTGCAACCAGATAGCGTACTATCATGTCGAGCAAGAAAGTCCTCCCTATATATGTCCAAGCATCCACTACAATATACATCGTATGTACAGTAATGGCCTCTAGAGCATACATATAACTAACACCGTGGCCCCACAAGTATGATCTCCATCATAGTCTTGGTAGTCAATTCCACATCCTAAGGGCTTTATTAACATGTAACAGAGAGACGGTACAAGTATACATGTTAAGATAAATAGTAACCAGATAGCATACTATCATGTCGAGCAAGAAAGTCCTCTTTATATATGTCCAAGCATCCATTATAATATACAATCATGTACAATAATGGCCTCTAGGGTATACATACAACTAACACGTAAGAAGCATAAGCTCACCCACGTTTTCCATATGATAAGACTTTTCAATGATGAGGAAGGTGATGAAATGTTTGGGCTTTTCGATTGCCTCGCTAATGAGGATGAGATGATTATAGAACTGCCTCCAACACCTAAGGAGCTAGAAGATGGAATCCATACCACCGCCGATGAATTAAAGGAAATATATTTGGGAATGAAAGATGATCCGAGACCAACATTTGTTAGTGAGCTACTGTCTGAGGAACATGTAGCAACTTTAAAAGAAGTGCTCATGGAATACAGAGACTGCTTCGCCTGGAACTACTCTGAGATGCCGGGTCTTAATCCAGAAATAACAGTGCATAAGCTGGCCATAACACTGGGGATAAAGCCTGTCCACCAATCTCCAAGGAGGATGCAGCTCGAGCTTGAGGTGAGCGTCAACGCCGAAGTCAAGAAGTTAATTGATTCCAGTTTCATTCATGAAGTACAGTACCCGGATTGGATCCCTAACATCGTCGTCATGATGATGAAGAACGAGATTGTTTGCATCTGCGTGGACTTTCGGGGCCTCAATAAGATGTTCCTGAAAGATGACTTCCCCGAGCCAGTTACGGAATTAATGATAGAAAATACGTCTACTTATGAGGTCTTCTCTTTTATGGATGGATCTTCAGGGTACAATCAGATAAAGATGGATCTCGAAGACCAAAAGCATACGGCTTTCCGCACCCCACTTGGCGTATTCTGTTATAAAGTGATGCTATTTGGACCGAAGAATGCTGAAGCATATCAGAGAGCGATGATCAAGATCTTCAACGACCTTATTCACGAGATAGTCGAATGTTATATAAATGATCTTGTGGTCAAGAGAATGTCTCACGAAGAGTACTGGGAGCCTCTAAGAATAGTCTTCAAGCACCTTCGAAAGTATAACTTGAAGATGAATCCTCTGAAATGTGCATTCGGGGTCTCTTACGGCAAGTTCCTGGGTTTTATAATCCACCACCGAGGGATCTAGATGGACCCCTCTAAAATCATGTTCATTGCCCACCGTTGAAATGCCCCCGCCAAGAAATCTCAAGCAACTGCGATCTCTCCAAGGAAAGCTCACCTATATCCGACGGTTCATTGCCAACCACTCTGCGAAGTGCCGTCCATATATCCATCTAATGAAGAAAGGGACTCCCTTTATATGGGACTAGAAATGTCAGAATACGCTGGAGAAAATCAAGCTATACTTGCAGAATCCACCAGTGTTGGCCGCTCTGGTTAAAGGATAGCCCCTTATCCTATATATAACTACTCTTGATGGTTCTCTAGGCGCGATATGGGTACAGGAGAACGACCAAGAAAAGGAAAGGGCCTTATACTATGTAAGTCGAGTCCTGCTAGGAGCAGAAAGAAACTACTACTCTATCGAGAAGTATTGCCTGGTGCTGATCTTTGCGATAACGAAGATCAGAAACTACGCCTTGGCCTATGAAGTTCACCTTATATCAAAGGTGGACCCTGTTTCTCCTAATAAGAAGAGCAGGGCTCTGTTCAAAATTTGAAATTTGAATTGAGGCAGCACCTCACGTGCAAACCATGAGAGCGCTCACGCCAATAGCGTCGGCGCCAAGAACGCCAGCGCCATGAGTCAAAGACTCTGAGGTAGCGCCTCACGTGCAAAGTGTTCCCCTCCGAAAGACGGCGCGACACCGCGTCTTGCCTGTGATTCGGGGAAAATGCTAATAGGTGCTATCCGTCCACCTCTTCGAAGATGCCAAGTTGATTTATGGCACCACGTATCGAAGGTTTAGACGGATGCGTCCGATGTAGCAGACTTCGTCAGATTCCCCCTCGTTTGAGGGGTTTTTGATTGTGGGGACGCTCTTCCCTGCAGGCGCAAGCCCCTGCAGTTAATTACGCTACCGCATTGCGGTAACAACTTTCTCCTTCTCCAGATGGTCACTTCGTGTCGTGGGTGTCTGTTTTGTATTTTGTTGCCCGTGGATTGTTTACGGAGACTGAGTTATGTCGTCGCCCGTAGGGCGTGGACTAGTCCAAATCCGTATTATCTTAGATTTGGGTTTGGGGGGGGTTTGGTTTGAGGATACGTCAGCCCTACTTGAGGCTAAGATCAACTCAAACGTTTGTTAAGGATACGCTAGTCTAACTTTGTGACTAAGATCAACTTAGCGGGATCGTTTAGATCCGACAAAAGAGCGTTTGGACTCTAATGTTCCAGTTTAGGGACATAGTGGTCCATGAATGTATGGCCGTCGGGACCCGTCACCTCTCTGACGACGTTGAAGGATTACAACGACGGATGTCAGAGGAGTTCAAGGATGTACCCTCGAGCCAGAGTTAATTGGGGGGATTTATAGTCCACTCTGTTTGAAGGTTTAAGGATACGTTAGCCATCTTTGAGGCTAAGATCAACTTAAACGGGACCGTTTAGATCCGACAAAAGAGCATGCGGGGCTCTATTGTCCTAGTTTAAGGACATTACGGTCCATGGGTAGTTTAAGGACATTGCGGTCCATGGGTAGTTTAAGGACATTGCGGTCCGTTGTTAGTTTAAGGACATTGGGGTCCGTTGTTAGTTTTAAGACATCTCGGTCAAGGTTAAGGACGTCGTAGTCCATGGGTTTAAGGACCCCACAGTCCATTGTTAGTTTTAAGACATCTCGGTCAAGGTTAAGGACGTCGTAGTCCATGGGTTTAAGGACCCCACAGTCCGGTATGTGCTCTGGATGCTTCACACGGGTTCACTGCCGTGCTTGGCGAGGACCAGGCTCCGCTCTGGACGTTTTCCACGGGGTCGAAGAGTGACATTATCCGCGTTCCACGTAACCAGGAATTTGCATTAGACATGAGTTTAAGGACCCCACAGTCCATATCAATGTGTGGTCGTCGGGACCCGTCACCTCTTTGAAGACATTGAGGGATTACAATGCCAAGTATCAAAGGAGTGACGAGATGTACCCTAGAACCGGAGTGGATTAAATAGTCCTTGGCCCAATTTGGGATCAAGACCGATTAATTATGTTATGGGTCCATTGGACCAGTTAATCACCAATTGAGGACTTATGGCCATCTTGGGCTAAGTCCAATCAGGAGAGGCTTTGCCTCTATCCATTTGGGCCAATTGGGCCAAAGCCTAGTGTTAAACACTACAGAGCAGTCAGTGTTGAACACTGGGAATAGGGTTGACAAGTTAGTGTTTAACACTAAGAGAATATTTGGTGTTAAACACCAGCAACAATGCTTTTTCAGGTTAGTGTTAAACACTAAGGTAATCAGTGTTGAATACTGCAAATGAAGATCTCAGATTAGTGTTTAAACACTAAGGTAATCAGTGTTGAACACTGCAAATAAAGCTTTTTAATTAGTGTTGAACACTAAGGCCCAACAGTGTTTTAACACTGGGTTCGATAGTTTTAATTTAGTGTTAAACACTAAGGCAAGAGGGGTCACGTGGCAGCACGTGAGAGCGCCCTCCCTTCATTTGTTCTGCTGAGATTATCGCGTCTTTCAGAGCATCACGTGCCATCACGTGATGGGCATTCAAATGCCTATGTATTAGAGCTTCTGCCGAGGGTCACGTGGGTCACGTGGGGTGCTGCCTCAAAGGGGCTTTCTGTAGATCTCTTGGGGGGTCACGTGATGACACGTGACCCTGCCTCTAGGTATTTTGTTTAAAGGCTTTGTTAATCTTCTTTCAGGAATTAAATTCCTCGAACTGTAAATTTCAGAGGAATTAAATTCCTACTTCCTTTCGAAGACTTTGTTTTCTGGAATAGAGTTTAACTCTGAATTTTCTGTAGGAATTAAATTCCTCATATACGTGAAGGGCTGAATAGGGTTAAACCCTAATAAAAGTTTTAAAGGAGTTTAAACTTCCATCCTCTGTATGATTAAGGGAATTAAATTCCTGCTGTTTCAACAGAACTAGGTTCTTAATTAGGGTTAAACCCTGTTTCTTTTTTGTTCTGGAGGAATTAAATTCCCATAATATAGGGTCAAGCCCTCCTTTTATTTTAAAGGAATTAAATTCCTATAGTTCTGTGAGAATTAAATTCTCGTGCTTGCATTCCTTCTCCATGTTTTGGATCTGTATGGCAGGATCTCAACCCATTGAGAATTAAATTCTCAACCTTAAGGGGAGATGTGCACTTTGCAGATCCTCCATCAAAGAGAGAAGAAATATGTTCTTCTGTTTTTACATTATCAGAGTTAAACTCTGTTGAGAATTAAATTCTCTTTCTTTCAAAAGGCCTTCCCTTTCTTACCTAGGGTTTTTTTTTGCAGAAGATCCGAGTCTTTTCAAAGTATCAAAGCTCTTCTCCTTTTTTTTTCTTTTTTTCTTCTCTGCGCATGTATCTGTATGTATGTCTCTTGGCTCCTATTTATAGGAGAAGCAGCCGAATCAATCAGTTTTTTGACGAATCTTCATTGAGATTTGATTTGCATTCATCATTCATTTTGGACCTTTGGATTATTAGGTGAATTTTATTCACCATTGGATTTTAAATCCAGAGATTCTCCCTTGTTATTTTTATTAGATTTAAAGGGGAAATCTTTCCAAACCCGAGATTTTCCCATAGATAGATGATATTTCATCACCTCTGAATCTTCAATTTGATTGGTTCAAGATAGTTGCTTTCTTTCGGAAAGATTTGAATTTCCTTCAGAATTTAATTCTGTTAACACAATGGGCTTTGAAAGCCGGTCACGTGTGACCACGTGACCCATGGTCACGTGTGGGCACGTGACCCCCTTTGGAATGAGCCTTTTCCTTTCTTTTGCGCTCTGTCTTCTGATCGCTGCCTAAGCGTCACGTGCTACCACGTGACCCCTGGTCACGTGTGAGCAAGTGACCCTTGTTTGAACTCTTTTTCCTTGGTTCGTTTGGAGAACGAGTCTGCTGTCTTGAACGTCACGTGCCAACACGTGACCCTGGTCACGTGGGAACACGTGACCTCTTCTGAAGCCTTTTTCTTGACTTGATCAGGGAACTGGTGTGTCTTTGACGTTTGCATTTAAATGTCACGTGTCGCCACGTGACCCTGGTCACGTGGGAGCACGTGACTCTTTCTGAAGCCCATTTTCTTCAGCGTAGTCAGGAAACTGAACTTGACTTGATGATGCCTTTTAGGTGTCACGTGCCAACACGTGACCCCTTTTTGAAGCTTTTCCCAGAAGCTTTCCTGATTTTAAATCAGGAAACAAATGCCCCCACAGCGTTGTTCTCACGTGTCCGCACGTGAGTGCAACGCTGTCACCTCTTGTGGCCGTTGGATTCCTCTGGGGATCTGGGGAGACGAAGCGTTTTTATTGTCTTCTATAAATACCTCTGTCTCTTCATAAGAGCCTTCACTTTGTTCATCTTCTTCTTCTGAGAACTTTTTCTGAGAATTTAATTCTCTTCTTCCAGAGCTTAGTTCTCTGTCTTGAAACAATCTTCAGAGTTTAACTCTGTTCAAAAGGAATCCTTTTTCCTCAGGTAATGTTCTTGGACAACGATGGACTTTCACATTTTCCCGGATTTTAAATCCAAAACAAGGGTTTTTTACCCTTCTTTCTTCATATTTTCCATAAGAACATGAAACTGTTTAATCTTTCAACTGTAGATCTCTTAGGGTTTAGATGATCTTTGGAGAGATGATGATGGCGGTTCAAATCCATGGAATTTAATTCCATCCAAAAATGTTTTTGGGAATTTAATTCCCTTTTGTTAATAAGGAATTTAATTCCAACGAAGAATTTGATTTCTTCACACAGAGGCTTCCTGGGGTCTCTTGGCCCGAGGTTGTTCTTCCTGCAGTTAATGCAATGGGGGCCTTGTAATGATGTCTTTTTGTGCGAAATCAATTCCTTTGATTTTATTGGATCCACTGTAGAGCCCGAGACAGATCCTGTTGGGGGGATGTGCATGGCCATCATTTTTTATTAAATGAGGATATTCCCTTTTGTTTTATTGTAACTGTTTGGTCTCATTATTAATGAGCCGTCATCCGGATTCTGTGGGGCCCATGTGTTTTATAGCCAATGGTCCCAGGAAACTTTGCTGTTGCTTTCTCCCACTAGTCTTCATGTTCATGCATGAATAAACATCGCCGACTTTCCCTTTAACGGTTTTCTTTTATTGGATTTCAGGTGCGATGGCTTCTGCTCCACGCTTTCCCTTTTCTCGCTCGGAGGCGGCTTTTCCTCAGTCACCGTCTGATGAGGAAGCGATGGCGATGATTCGGGCTCATGACCCGAACTGCACCAACCTTCTTCAGTGGGGGTCTTGGTATAGTCAGATTATTCAGGGTCGTCGGAGTTTTCTCTGCGCGGTGCCAACGGAGCCTACTTTCCCTTTTTTACCAATGGATCCTCCAAGGACAGCTTTTGCTGTGGAAATGCCCAACTGGACTCCAACGGGGAGGCTTGAGCCTTCGACGACCGGTATTCCGAACCATCCGATTCCGGCCATAGACATCCTGGGGCGGCGTATCTGCCAGGGTGAGGCCCGCCCGTGGGGGCAAATTTATAAGATAGGGCTCACTCCCAGGCATCCTACGGGCTACCTTCTCTGGGCTCGCTACATCCTTTCCGCCCATCGGGCGCGGTTGCAGAAAGTTGGGCTTTATCAGGCCATATATGCGTCACT
The DNA here is from genome assembly GCA_030015575.1 of Agapanthus africanus. NCBI lineage: Eukaryota > Viridiplantae > Streptophyta > Magnoliopsida > Asparagales > Amaryllidaceae > Agapanthus > Agapanthus africanus. Next base: position 154,037,228 of record CM057350.1, read on the forward strand.
GTTCCATTACAAGTCACCGCATGCCTGGTGGGTCAAGGCGTTTTTGAACCAGTGGAATCTTCCCACTAATACTTTTCTTCTGGGGGATCGCGAGGTCTCGATCTCTCTTGCAGAATTTTATGAAATCTCAGGATTGCCAATCAGGGGCGCACTGTATGAGGAGTTGTTGCCTTCTGACGAGTATGTCTTCGAGCCCGAGTCTGCACCGATTGATGGCCTGTCCGCTGAGAATGCTGTTCGCCATAAGCGCCCCAGCTTGATCAAGGCGCTGGGTATTTTTGATCAATTGTTCACTGAGTCTGAGGAGCAGGGTGTTACTTTTAAAAGCTTCATTTCCTGTTTCCTTCGTGTGGATATCATATCGAAGACTGCTCCGAAGTTTGCTAACGTCAGAGACCCCTTTGGGTTTGGTCCGAAGAAGCTACCGACTGCTGAATCGGACCTGCCATAATATTATATTCCCATCGTGTCGCCGATGTCTTTTGATTCCGTTGCAGCACCCGGTATGGATGAGGAAACATTCTTTGTGGGGTTTGTCAGTGTTTGGCTTAGCTGGTTTGTTATCCCGATGCATCGCCGCTTCATGAGAGCCTCGGTCATCTACCCGGCTCATCGTATTGCTGAGGGGACGCGGTTGGCCATCGGCATCCCGGCCTTGGCACACCTCTATAATGGATTGGGCACCGCAGCTAATACCTCTACGCCTGGCGTGGATGTGGTGAACTTTTCGCTTCATTATTTCATGTCCTGGATCGAAATGCATGTATTGGGGGCGTTCGCCATGCATCAGAGGCCCTCATTTTATGATGCCTACCCCTTTCCACGACTTATGCGGCTAGTGGATGCTTCTGCCGCCGACCCGACTCAATTCGGGGCCATTCGGGTGCTAATTTCTCCTCATGCCACCGCTGGCGGGTTGGTTTTTACTGATCGGGTCTTGTCTACTCCTTCGGGTCCCGTCCAACAACTCTAGGACCAGTCGAAAGACAACGCACCTTCTCTGAAGCCCCGGGAGGCTACGCATTTGTATGCAATCAGACCGGGTTACTTGGTGTTTCGCCAGGACAATGCGGCTCTTTTCATGCGGTACAATCCGCATCGATTTGCCCGGCAGTTCGGATACGACCAGGGTGTTCCTTTCGAGGCTTTTATGGTCGCCCCGATCCCTTCGCTTGATGTTGTTCGCGATGCTGCTCATCATTTTATGAGGCTGAACACCGGCTCTTATTTCATGGTCCCTGAAGCTGAGTACATGCCTCGATGCATGGGCGCGTTTACGGGTTGGTATCTTCATCGGGTCAACCCAATCATTCTCGAGGAAAGGAGGGTGCTTCTTGGCCACGATGCCCCTCCTCTGGCTCCTGGGGCTGAGTTACGACCGAGGGTTCCAGTCCGCTTTCCTTTGAGGGAGATTGGCACCGCGCTCATTCCAGGGGAGTCCGGGGTAGACCTTACTCCGATAGCTGGTATGCCTTTGGGTTCTCGCTCACGGGGTAAGCGGGCTCCGGTGGTAGCATCCCTGCCGGTGGCGGCGCCGCCTTCTGTGGCGTCGACAATGGCGATGTCATCCTCGGTTGTGGCACCGAGAGAGAGTAACATGAATGAGGGCTCCGAGGGCGATGTGGGCTAGCGCCGCCCTAAGGCTTCGCGAGGGAGGAAGCGGTCATCCTCAGCGGCCGGTTCCGGGTCTAAACGGCGGAAGAAAGCGGCTACTGCCCCGCTTGATTCTGTGATGGAGTCTGAGCCTATCCTTGAAGACGAACCATTGGCCGTGCAAGGGTCAGACGCTGGACTTCTCTTCCCGAGTTCAGTGGATGAAGAGGCTGCGCAGTTGGCCGAGGCCATACGGCGCTCAAAAGACACGTCTCATAACGCTAAGGTTCCGAAGAAGTCTTATCCCGCTGTAATTTTCTACGAAGACCCTTCGTGGATTCGGCGGCGATTTATCGGCCCTTTGGAGGAATGGGGGGAAAGGGCTCTGAAGCAGGCCGCTTCAGAAGACGCAGCTGATGCACTTTCTTTGTGGACAGGCGGCCATGAGTCCACCCTCGAACCTCGGCGAGCCCACCTCCTTGAGAAGGAGCAGCGGCTTGAAGAAGCCATATTGAGGGCTTCTTTGCGTATAGGTATGTTGTGTTTCTTTTATAGTTTTTCCGATCTTTTATGCCCGTGCATATATATATCATTATTCTTATTTGCATCGTGCAGAGTCTTCGACGCTGGGGGAGCTCCCCACGGGCCCACTAAAGCTAAAGCCCGCCAAAATTCTCAATGAGGCATTGCTGGATGTGGAGGGGGTTGACGAGGCTGCTCCTCTCATGGTGGAACTTCCAGCGGCGGTTCTTGGCCCGGGCGTGCTTGCCCCTTTGGAGGAGGCTCCTTTGGAGGCCGACGCCCCAATGACTCCTACTGCGAGCGGCCCAAAGGCTGGGAGCGAGGTAGTCGGGATTACTCTCCCTTTGTTGGAGCCTGAGGTCATGGCGGAGAACGTTGAGGCTGCTATCCCCCCGGCTCAGAGTGGGAGGACTGTTGAAGGTATTCCTCTGTGTTTTAATTTAGCAACCCCTTCATAGTCTGAACTCTTTTATCTTTCCCAGAATTGCGCGGCTTGGCGGCCACGATCGCGGATCTGTCGCTTCGACAGTCATTTCAGCGTTTATTGGAGATGGCAGCTCCGCAAGCGATCTCCCCTCAGCGCATTGTCCTTTCGTCTGGGCAAGGTTGGTGTCGTCCATCCCTTCTCATAGCATCGTCGTTATTTTTGCGTACTGACATTGACGTTTCCTGCAGTTCTGGAAGCCGATGACGAGGTCGAGATTCTCGAAGGGCCAGGGGAGCCTTCAGCTCCTGCTTGTACGACTGTCGGTGAGTGACATTTCATTGCACTCTCACTCGTTCCTTGCTTAAGGATTTTGTTGACGTCTTTTAAATTTAAACAGCTCTGCCAGTCTCCACGGCGTTGGAGTCGCGCATCGTGATGCCACCCGGCCCTTATGCCTTGCGGGCTTCAGAACGCTTGGCCCAATTAAGCCTCGTCTCCTTGTCGTCTCTGATCGAGGAGCTTCGTGCTGGCAGCACGACCACGGCTGAAGCGTTCGCTGCCGAGGCTAACGGTTCTCTTCCTTTTCTTGCCACCTACCACAGCGAAGAGGTGGTGCGAGTCTGGGTGGAGTTCTGCCTGCGAGTGGAGGCTTGCCTGCACACTCTCGAGTGTTCTCGCCTTTCCTCGGAGGCCGTGGCTGCAAAGGCGGAGTTACGAGGGCTGATAGTACGGTGCGCGGCCAACATGACGTCATGTGAGAAGAGGCTCGGTCGCAAGTTCTCGGAAAGGGAGCTAGCCTCCAAGGCGCTGAGCGAGCTTCAAGCCAATCTCACAGCCAGGGCCAACAAAGCGTATGAACTCTGGCGGGTGCTTCAGGAGTCCATCAAAGAGGTGGTGGCTCTCGATAAAGCTGCCATGTTCACTCGTGAAAGGGTCGAGGCTCATAAGGCCACTGAGAAAGAGCTTGAAGCCCGGCTCGCTTCGTATCAGGCTCAGCAAGCTCAAGCGGAGGCTCGTCTTCTGGAGATCTTGCGTCATGAAGCCGCGGCTCAGCAAAAGCAGGATGAGCTGACCAAGCTGCTGAATCGCCCGCCGGCTTGAGACATTTGTATCTTTCCCTTCCTTTTTGTACATACTCGTGGATGAGAGTATTTTCTTTTTGTTTCTTTCATAAATTGTACTTTGTACCCATTTTGGTTTATGAATAAAAGATACATTTTTTCTTGTCAATGATATGTCTCCTTTTCATTGAATGTATTCTGCGGGTATTCTATCTTGATCTCCTTGCAGGACAGCAATGGCTCAGGACTCAGGGTTAAGATCTGCTTCCTAAGGCTTTTGCATCTTATGAGCCACGAGGGTCTCATAAAGAGTTTTTCTCCCTACAGGTCGAGAGGATCCCATAGGTGTGAGTTCTTCTTAAAGATCGTGAGGATCCTTAAGCGGGTTTTCCCTTGAGAGTCGTAAGGATCTCACAAGAGAGTTTTTCTTCCTTACAGGTCGTGAGGGCCTGCAAGTGCCGGATGTGATCACCCTTATCCGTGTTTCACGGAGTCGGGAGTTTCTCAAGGTATCGTAGTTTAAAGACGTCACGGTCAAGGTTAAGGACCTCATAGTCCGTGGATTTAAGGACTCCACAGTCCGCTGTTAGTTTTAAGACATCACGGTCAAGGTTAAGGACCTCATAGTCCGTGGATTTAAGGACTCCACAGTCCGGTGTTTGGTTGCAGGGACCCGTCACCTCTTTGAAGACGTTGAGGAATTACAACGCCGGGCATCAAAGGAGTGAAGAGATGTACCCTTAAACCAAGGCAAAGTCTGTAGGGAATCGGGATGGTTGATCGTTAGTTTTAAGACATCACGGTCGAGGTTAAGGACGTCATAGTCCGTGGATTTTAAGGACTCCACAGTCCGGTATTTGCTCTGGATGCTTCACACGGGTTCACTGCCGTGCTTGGCGAGGACCAGGCTCCGCTCTGGACGTTTTCCACAGGGTCAAAGAGTGACATTATCCGCGTTCCACGTAACCAGGAATTTTGCACTAGATGCTTCACACGGGTTCACTGCCGTGTTAGGCGGGGACTAGGCTCCGCTCTGGATGCTTCGCACGGGTTCACTGCCATGCTCTGCGAGGACCAGGATCCGCTCTGGTCGTTTTCCACGGGGTCAAAGAGTGACATTATCCGCGTTCCACGTGACCAGGAATTTTGCACTAGATGCTTCACACGGGTTCACTGCCGCGTTAGGCGAGGACTAGGCTCCGCTCTGGATGCTTCGCACGGGTTCACTGCCATGCTCTGCGAGGACCAGGATCCGCTCTGGACGTTTTCCACGGGGTCAAAGAGTGACATTATCCGCGTTCCACGTGACCAGGAATTTTTGCACTAGATGCTTCACACGGGTTCACTGCCGCGTTAGGCGAGGACTAGGCTCCGCTCTGGATGCTTCGCACGGGTTCATTGCCATGCTCTGCGAGGACCAGGATCCGCTCTGGACGCTTTCCACGGGGTCAAAGAGTGACATTATCCGCGTTTCACGTGACCAGGAATTTTGCACTAGATGCTTCACACGGGTTCACTGCCACGTTAGGCGAGGACTAGGCTCCGCTCTGGATGCTTCGTACGGGTTCATTGCCATGCTCTGCGAGGACCAGGATCCGCTCTGGACGCTTTCCACGGGGTCAAAGAGTGACATTATCCGCGTTCCACGTGACCAGGAATTTTGCACTAGATGCTTCACACGGGTTCACTGCCGCGTTAGGCGAGGACTAGGCTCCGCTCTGGATGCTTCGCACGGGTTCACTGCCATGCTCTGCGAGGACCAGGATCCGCTCTGGACGCTTTCCACGGGGTCAAAGAGTGACATTATCCGCGTTCCACGTGACCAGGAATTTTGCACTAGATGCTTCACACGGGTTCACTGCCGCGTTAGGCGAGGACTAGGCTCCGCTCTGGATGCTTCGCACGGGTTCACTGCCATGCTCTGCGAGGACCAGGATCCGCTCTGGATGTTTTCCACGGGGTCAAAGAGTGACATTATCCGCGTTCCACGTGACCAGGAATTTTTGCTGAATATATCCGCATTTCACGGGGTGAAGGTTTGACTGTTGGCGATATGTATACCACCGAGCCATGGAACTGGGAGTGGCCGCTGTTCCGCTTAGCTTGAAGTTGTGTCCGTTGTTACGAGACGATCTCCAGGTTATTTGTGAACCGTCGAGATTTGGCTTCCTCTCATGATGAAACCTGGGGGGAGGAGTATGATCCCTTCTTTGTTTGCGCCCCTGGATTGTATACAGGGATTGTTGTAGTATCACCTGTAGGGCAAAAAGGTTTCATTTTTCCATCATTTCTTTTATTCTTTCCGCGATGCTCTATCATTTCAGCTTTTTATATCGCGAAGGTCGCGATTGCCCAATCATTTCGGCTATTTTTCGCGGTGCCCAATCATTTCGGCTATTTGTTTTATTTTTACTCGCTGCTTTTTATTGCGAGTTGCCCCATCATTTCGGCTATTTTTCATGCATACATTTTTACTTGCTGCTTTTTATTGCAAGTTGCCCCATCATTTCGGCTATTTCGTAGGCATGTGTGGCCTGCTAGCTTTTTCGCCGCAAGCTCGGATTTTGGACACCGATTTCGGCATCAGCATCGCTGCAACTGGGATGTTGCCAGGAGCGAATCATCATTTGCCTTTGTCGATGTTGAACAAAGGTGGCTTAGCAAACAGGGTTAGGGTCCTGTCGACTAAGGCTTTTGACTTCATGAGCCGTAAGGGTCTCACAAAGGTATTTCTCCCTACAAGTCGTGAGGATCTTGCAGGTGTATCTTCTCCTTAGGGATCGTGAGGATTCCTAAGTGTATGTTCCTCTGTAAGTCGTAAGGATCCTACAAGAGGGTTTTCTCCTTATGGGTCGAGGGGACCTACAAGGGTTGGACTTTGCTGGGGATATGTTTATTCGCGCCCGTGGATTGTATACAAGGGTCTGTATTGAGCCTTTTGTAGGGCAATATCGGAGGTTGTGGAGGATTTGCTTAAGAACAGGTTCAGGTTTCTGTAACTTAAGACTTTCAAATCTCATGAGCCGTGAGGGTCCCATAAGAGAATTCTCCTTACGAGTCGTGAGGATCTCGTAAGTGTATTTTCTCCTTAGGAATCGTGAGGATCCCTAAGTGTGTTGCTCCTTTGTGAGTCGTAAGGATCTCACGCAGGTGGTTTCTCCTTATAAGGTCGAGAGGACTCTGTAAGTGTCCTTTAACGAGGTTGCGCCCTTTCGGGTTTTCACAAACACTCGCCGGTAGTCTTGCTGTTTTTACTCACGGAGCCCTTTCGGGTTTTCATCCGTGCCCGTTTTGCTTATAGACATACCGTTTTTTTTTATTCTTTTTCACTTTTTTTTTACAAGGTCGCGCCCTCTCAGGTTTTCACGAACACTTGCCGGCAGCCCTGCTGTTTTTACTCACGGAGCCCTTTCGGGTTTTCATCCGTGCCCACTTTGCTTATGGATATACCGTTTTTTTTTTATCATTTTTTTTTATCCATCTCGTCAGCCTAAGGATGCTGCGGTAGTAGTTTTAGGGATGTTTCGGTCCGTCGTTAGTTTAAGGACGTTTCGGTCCGTCGATAGTTTAAGGACGTTTCGGTCCGCCGTTAGTTTAAGGACGTTTCGGTCCGCCGTTAGTTTAAGGACGTTTCGGTCCGTTGATATGGGAAGGCCGGCTGCTACTTGTAAAGTCTGAGCCTAGGAAGATAGCGAGCGGACATAGTCGTCGTCATCTATCATTGACCCCGGCTATGGCTCATTAAGTATAGTACTTCTTTAAGAAGCGGCCGTTTATTGGCCTGAAAGGCCTTTCACCGTGCATGTCCATGAGTAGATAGTCTCCACCCTGGTAGACCTTGTCTATGATATACGGGCCTTCATAGTTTGGCTCAAATTTCCCGCTTGGCACGATTGGGGATCATAGGTCTTTTGACCACTAGTACGAGTTCGCCTTGGCGGAATGTCCTCGGCCTGGTCAATCTTTCGTACGAGCGCGTCATCTTTGCTTTGTAGGCTTCTAGATGTTGTTGCGCTATGAGCCGGGTTTCATCGAGGGCATCAAGCTCCTCAAGCCGAAGGTGAGCATTTTCTTCGTTCGTCAGCTCGTGGTGGATTGCTACTCGTAGAGAGGGTAACTCTATCTCGAGGGGGAGCACTGCTTCTGTCCCAAATACCAACGCGTACGGCGTTGTGTTTGTGGCCGTCTTGAATGTAGTTCGATAAGCCCAAAGGGCTTCTTGCAGCTTTTCGTGCCAGTCTCTCTTATTCCTGGAAACGGTCTTTTTTATGATCTTCGTCAAGGTCTTATTGAAAGCCTCGGCCAGACCGTTAGCTCGTGGATTGTAAACTGAAGAATATCTCCAGTCTATATTGTGCTGCTGTGCGAAGCGGCTAATCTTATGGCTTCGGTAGGCCGGCCCATTATCGGAGATAATCCGCCGTGGAGTTCCAAACCGATAGATGACGTGCGTCTTGAAGAAGTGGAGAATATTCTCCGTCTTCACTTCCCTCAGCGGTACTGCTTCTGCCCATTTGGAGAAGTAATCAGTGGTCGCCAGGATAAAACGGTGTCCCCGGGATGATGCTGGCTCAATGGGGCCGACTATGTCAGTCCCCCACATTTCGAATGGCCAACTAGCCAACGTCGGGTGCAGTGGATTCGGATGTTGGTGGATGAAGTCTCCATGGATCTGGCATGAGTGGCATTGCTTCGCATACTCGAGGCAGTCCTGGATCATCGTGGGCCAGTAATAACCCATCCGTTTAATTTTTAACTTCATCTTTGGGCCTGCTTGGTGAGAACCGCAAAGTCCGTCATGAACTTCCTGAACGACTCTTTCTGCTTCGTCAGGTCCCAAGCATCTCAGCCATAGAGAATCGAACGATCTCTTGTATAGAATATCGTTGACGAAAGCGAAAGATAAGGTTCGTTTCATGAGCCGATGTCTTGAGGACGCTTCTTCGGGCATTCGGTGGGACTTAAAGTAGTCTATGAAGACTTCCCTCCAGTCTCCGGCCTTCTCATGGTCTTTTATTTGTAGGGTCATCTGCTCAGTCGTTACCTTTTTTCCGCATGATTCCGGAGATATTTCTGCCGGGGCGAGCACTCGACGGCTTTGTACCACGATTCTGACGTCATCGAGGTTCTCGTCAGCCAGTTCTTTAGCAAGTTTAGCCAACGCGTCTGCTTTGCTGTTTTCCGCGCGCGGTATGTTCTCCAAAGTATAGGAGGGAATTTAGGTCAATAGTTGTTGCACCCTTTCGCCGTACTTCACCAATTCCGGCTTGCACGTTTGATAGTCACCATTTACTTGACTGACGACCAGCTGAGAATCCCCGTATATGAGGAGGTCTTCAATTCCCATGTCGATGGCGATCTCGAGGCCTGCTATCAGAGCTTCGTATTCGGCTTCATTGTTTGTCCTCGGCTCTGTTAAGGAGAAGGCGAAGCGCATTATCCCTCCTTGTGGAGTTGCAAAGATGAGGCCTATCCCTGATTTGATCATTGGGATACCTTGTTTCTGTTTCTTTATGGAGGACGCTCCATCGAAATAGAGTTCCCATCGGGTGCTTCCGCCGCTAATCGCATCAAATGCATGCTCGTCCGGCAAATCGCAATTCAGAGGAGAATTGGCCGGTATCGGGTGCTCGGCGAGGAAGTCGGCAATGGCCTGGCCTTTCACTGCCTTAAGAGGTTGATACGTTATCGAGAACTCCATCAAGAGCAGGGCCCACTTAGCAAGTCATCCCGTCAGTATGGCTTTCGACATCAAATATTTGAGAGGGTCCACCTTTGATATAAGACGGACTTCATGTGCTAATGCGTAATGTCTAAGCTTTGTTACTGCGAAGATCAACGCCAGGCAGTGCTTTTCAATGGGGGAATAGTTGCTTTCTGCCCCCAGCAGCACTCGACTTAAGTAGTAAAGTGCTCTTTCTTTCCCCTGATCGTTCTCTTGTGCCCATAATGCGCCTAAGGAACCTTCGAGGGCGGCCGTGTAAAGAATGAGAGGCTTTCCCTTCACTGGAGCAGCCAACACTGGAGGGTTCTGCAGATACTGCTTGATCTCGTCTAGTGCACCTTGACATTTGTGATCCCAAACGAATGGGGTTCCCTTTTTCATCAGGTGGCTGTAAGGACGGCATTTGCCTGAAAGATTGGCGATAAACCGCCGGATGTACGCGAGCTTCCCTTGGAGAGACCGCAACTGCTTGAGGGTTCTTGGCGGAGGCATTTCCATGATCGCCTTAATCTTTGACGGATCTATTTCAATACCTCGGTGTCGAACGATGAATCCCAGAAATTTGCCCGAGGAGACTCCAAACGCGCATTTGAGGGGATTCATTTTCAAATTATATTGCCGAAGGCGTTGAAATACAGTCTCCAGATGCTTTAAATGCTCTTCGTATGACATGCTCTTTACTACGAGGTCATCGATATAGCACTCGACGATGTCATGTATGAGATCGTCGAAGATTTTTGTCATGGCCCTTTGATAGGTGGCGCCAGCGTTCTTTAGACCAAAGGGCATAACCTTGTAGCAAAATATACCCAAAGGGGTGCGGAAAGCGGTATGCTTCTGGTCTTCAGGATGCATCTTTATCTGATTGTATCCTGATGAACCATCCATAAAGGAGAAAACCTCGTGAGTTGACGTGTTATCTATCATTAGTTCGGTTACCGGTACTGGGAAATCATCCTTTGGACAGGCTTTATTGAGATCCCTGAAATCCATACATATGCGTACCGTCCCATTCTTCTTCATTACAGGGACGATATTGGCGATCCAGTCGGGGTACTGGACTTCTTGGATAAATCCAGAATCGATCAGCTTCTTGACTTCGGCGTTGATGCTCATCTCAAGCTCGAGTCGCATCCTCCTTGGCGCCTGCTTGACTGGCTTGATATCTGGGGATATTGCTAATCTATGCACAGCAATCTCCGGATCCAATCCTGGTATCTCGGAGTAGTTCCACGCGAAGCAGTCTTTATGCCGTAGAAGCACGTTCTTTAACGCAGCCACCTTTTCTTCGGATAATAGCTCGCTGACAAATGTCGGTCGCGGGTCGTCTGCCGATCCCAACTCAATCTTCTTGAGGTTATCTACAGTGGTATGTATACCATCTTCCAGTTCTTTCGGAGCGGGCGGAAATTCTGAGATCACCTCGTCATCGCTGTTCTCAAAGCACCGGTAAAGGTCACCTACGTTCTCAGGCTCTTCCCTTAATATTGTAATCGTATAACAAGTGCGAACCCGCTCTGTGGACTGAAGTGGACCCGGTTCTGCTCTTGCGGCCTTGGGCTCATGCTTTCGCGGCGGCGTTACCTTCCAGCCGTCGGATAAAGAGAATCTATCCCGTCGGTACTGGTCCTCGACCCAGTTCTTGAAGGTGAAGCAGTCTTCGGTAGGATGTCCTATGGTTCGGTGATAAGAGCAATAACTCGGATGAGAGACCTTGCTAGCTTGCCCAGGATGTCTAGACTCTGGAAGCGTGATCATTCGATGTTTTATAGCGAGGTTGAGTAACCTCTCCGTCTTGTCTTGGGGGAAGGAATACGCTCGACTCATCTTCTTCACGAGGGACAAACCCGAGCCGCTTCTTGATTTATCTCTGTCTCTGCGTCGGGTCTTTCGCACAATGGATTGACGAGGATAAGCGTCTTTGTCTTTTGCAGCATGTTGAGATAGACGTTGCGTCCTGGCCTTCTTGTAGATGGCCATCTCGCGGTTGTGGTCTTCCTGAGCTCTCCGACCCATTTTCCTGATAGGCTTGTTCGTTCGTTCTTCAAACGACGGACTCGGTGCTTCGATCGCGGGGTCTAGTTTTAATGAAGGGTTGGCATCTCCTGACAGGGCGTCCTCTTCTTCATCAAAGGTATATATAGGGTAGCTGCTGTGAGTTCGTTCCCGTTTTCCAGCTCTTGCGTATCCAAGCCCGAGTGTTTCCATCTTCCCGTTGGGCAACTTGCGTTGAGTCCCGGGGACATCCCAAATCTTGTTGTAGAACCGAGCCTGCCGAACAGCCTGTTTTAAGGGTACTCCTTGGCGCTTCAATAGCTTCTTTAATCCGTCCGTATAGTATCTGGGCAGACGGATGGGTTGGAGCCTGTCGAGCGTAGTATCTGCGCCATGCCAGATCTCTTTCTCTATTTTCGACTCTGAGGATCGGTAAAATAGGATCACCTTCTCGCCCCTTCGCCTGGGAGGGACGTAAAATGTTTGCAGGTCCTGCACATCGTGAGCCTGAAGCGCGTCGAGATCCTTGTAGTGTTCTCGCGGTACCATGGTGATTTGCAAACTATGGTCATCGCCAAGGGGTGCTTGTGTCGGCAGCCGATTGGAGAACACAGCATTAACTTCATCTTCTGAATCACTTCCGAAGACTAATACGGGGGCGGGTGTCCTCAGGTTGTTGCGTTGAGATGGCCCTGCATAAACTATCTCTTCCTCTTCTTCGGTATCGCTCCCGAAAATAGGGATGGTGGCGGCGGTTTTGTTTTCCGGATTGCGACATCTTTCTGTATCCTCGAAATCTGGCAAAAAGTATTTCGCATCTTCGTATTTGCGGACTTCGTTCACGGAAAATGGGTTTAACTCACCTGTTACGGTATACTCAAGACCATCCTTGAAGTACTTCATACACTGATGTTGTGTAGAAGGGATGATGTTGTACTCGTGCAGCCAAGGACGGCCGAGCAAGGCGTTGTAACAGGTCTTGGCGTCAATGACATGGAATTTGATGTCTGTGACGAGAAGTCCGAAGCGTAATGTTAGTATCACGGATCCGAGAGTCCGTGACGATTGTGAATCGAAACCGGAGATAGTAATTTTGTCACGAGCGAGGTGTTGCACACTCATGCAGATTTCTTTCAACACCCGAACATTAAGGAGGTTGACAGAGGATCCATTATCCACCAGGATCTTGCCTATCCTGATATCATGGCAGTATCCAGAGACATATAGGGGACGGTTGTGGTCGCACGTCCCGAGAAGGAGGTCTTTGTCACCGAAAGTGACGTCGGCCGTATGCACTTCCTCTAGTTCATCCTTCATCTTTTCAGTGGCGAGGAAGGCTTGGAATTGCTCGGGTTCTTGTAACGCCTTAATTAGTGAGTCTCGCGCTTCTTTCGATAATAGGAGGGCATCGAGAATGCTAAGCTGAGAAGGTAGCTTCCTTAGGTGCGCTAGGATGTTATAGTCCACTTTACCCTTTCTAGGAGGGTCTTTGGCAGCCAGCTCTCTCATGACTTGGTCATCTAAAATGATATCTTCAGTGACCTTTTCCTTTCCCTTATCCTTTCTATTCCCGGGCCCGAGATTCTTTTCTGGAAGTGTGCGATTGCGCAGCTGAATGTTCTCGCAGATCTCCGATTCCTCCTCTTTCCCCAAAACAGATTCTTTAAAGAGAGGGCCCAGAGCCATTTCTTCATCAGAGTCGCTCCCAAAGGTGAGAACTTGTGACCCCCTGGCGTTAACCATGTAACAGTTGCCAGTCGTTCTGTTGTGCCCATCGACGGTACTTCTTCGCTCCCGACGGATCTTGCGTTTCATGCGCTTAAAATGTTGCTGATGAGCAACATATCCTTGCCACCATATCTTAAAGGCGTCGCACTCCTCCGTGGGATGTGAGATTTTCTGATGATATGTGCAATAGTCAGGGTGCGTCTCTACCCCATCGTGTGTGTTTCCTTCCGAGGGCGGTAGCTTCATTCCCATTGACATGGCTTTGGCAAACCTTTTCCTCGTCTTGAATATCTTCTTGTCTGCTTCGGATGCCTTATGCTCTGACAGGGGTAGTTCAACTCTTTCGTTCAGCTGCCCGCATTTGGCTCCTTCCGACGTGGTCATCTCATGCTCCTGGTCCGCTTTACATTTTAGACGAATCTCGTCTAGAAAAGCGTCGATCATTTCATCTGTTGGCCATGCGCGTTCTGGTACAGGCTCTGCCTCCAGTTTCCTAATGCCAGGAGTTTTCCCATCATCGGTAAACGAGTGAGAGATTACATTACAACTCGCCACATATCCTTCGGATTCATCCGACGAGCTTTCTCCATCATCTTCCTCTTGAAAGATGTGGTTGAGGAACTCTTGCAGTGTGACAGGAGTTCGCGCCTTTTGGTTGTACTCTTCCAATGCGTCGATTTGCTTCTGTAAGTTCGTGTGCTCTTTTCCAGGCTTCACGGACTTCTTGGATTTCTTCTTCTTTTTCTTCGAAGATTTTGACGGCTGGGCGTGAGTATTTGGGCCATTATCGTGAGTCTTCGTAGTTGGGCGGGGCTTCAATATCCTTTTGATAATTTGAGGTTCAAGAGGGTCCTTCCATTCGATCGCAGGGCACGCATGAAGGTCTCTCAGCATTCTTTTGGTTTTAGTTGATAGCACGACCTCCCATGGAGCTTCTTCAATAAAAGAACATGTTGCCCCCGGTGTATCCGCTTTCCTCGGAGCATGCGGCTGTGGTGGGTTCACCTTCCACTTTTCGGACAGTACAAACTTCCCCTGGAGGTATTGGTCTTCAATCCATCCTTTGAAGACGAAGCAATCTTCAATCGGATGGCCTACCGTCTGATGGTAAGGGCAATAGTTAGGGTTATTCACCTCGGTGGGTTGCGGCAGTCGCCTTGGATTTGGCAGGTTTATAAGTCTGTTGCGTATTGCCAGCTCGAATAGCCGTTTCGTCTTGTCCCGTGGGAACGAGTAGGGACGCTTCATCTTCTCATTATAATACCGACGTCTTTCCTCCAGTTGATCTGTCGGTTTCGGGGCGTTAGGTTGCTCTTGGGCATTCGCAACAAATGTTGCTCTTCCTTTACCCTTGTCATTCCGAGGTTCCGACTTCGGTGTAGGTGGTCTATGACCCATCTGGTCCATCTGAGCCAACTTGTCGATCAGGGCCTGGAATGTGGTTGGCTTAAAGAACATCATAAACTGGGAGATAGTTGCGTGAGGGTCTAGAGTTCCCACGAACATGCCCACCGCAGGTGCTTCCTCAATGCGTTGCTCACATCTCGACCACAAGTTCCGCCAGCGTATAGCGTACTGGACCCAGGTTTCGCCCGGTTTTACCCTGGCGTTAATAAGTGCAGTTATTGGAGTGCGTTCGCTGGCACTTGCAAATCGCTGAGTGAACAACAACTCCATTTCAGCGAACGTTTTGATAGAATCGTTCGGGAGTTCCGAATACCATTCGAACGCTGTTTCTGATAAGCTGCCCACAAACTGGCGGAGCAACAATTTATCATCACCGCCGGTGTTACCGCAGAGGGCCCGAAACTGGGCGACATATTGATGGGGATTGCCGGTCCCCTTATACACGTGGAATTTTGGTATCGTATAGCCTTGCGGGTATTTGATTTGGTCGTACCAGCTCGGATACGGCCGCCCCGTTTTCACCACTTGACCGGCTGCCTCAGTAGCGTGATGAACCCGGATTTACTGGGCTATATAGTCAGCCAAGTCAGCCTTAGAGATTGCCTCCTCCTTGGCCGTTGAGAGGGCTGGTGGTGGATTTGACGTTTCTCCTCGGTCGTCTTCAAGAACGATCGGGGCATCCTCGGCGGGTAAGTCCTGCTGGATCATCATTCCTATTACATCTTGGAAGAGAAGGCCCATCCGTTGTATGTTGGCTGCTTGTTCAGCAGCCTCTTTGTCCCTTTTCTCCAGTGTCCGGCGAAGGAATTCAGCATCGGTTTCTTCCTCCCGGCGTGCGTCTGAGGACGTTTCTGGGTTTTCTTTTGGCCCGGTGAGCGCGGCCATAGCATTCATCATTTCTTGCAGCTTTTGTTGCTGTTCCTGGGCTTTCGTCACGGATCGGGTTAACGGTCGGTGGCCCGTAGAAGTGCGGCTTTCCTCTTTTCCAGAGGCCATGTAAACAGTGTGCACCACCATGCCCCCAGACTTGGGGCGTCTGGGCTCAGTGCTTTTAGCCGTCGTTGCATGCTGGGGGGTCTTCTCTGGCCTCCTCCTTTTATGAGCCAGTTGATCAACAGCCTTTTAGGGTTTAGCCTGGTGACCGGCTTCCGGTTGGATTTTCAGCTTCTTGTGTTGGCGGGAGAAGTTCGGATCGATGATCGAGTCCCGTGCCTGCCGCCAAACCTTATAGATTTTGGAAGACAGCCGTTGAGGAGATTGGGGCCGTTCTGACTCCATTTCCACAACCTTCTTTAACTGGGGAGGAGACCTCTTCAGTACTGCAGTAGGAGAATTTCTTCGCACTTTATTTAGCATTTCGAAGCTGTTCCCAGTTGAAACAGCAGCATTAACTTCTGCCATCGGGACTGATGGAGTCAACCCAGATGGGGAGTTGCCCCCAGCCTTCCTCACTCGGCGCCAATGGCGACGTCGGGCGTGTCGAGCGGACGGTGTAGGGTCGGCGGTAAGAATGGTTTCGTTTTGCCCTCTGTCTGGGCGTGGGGTCGCAGCTGGTATTAGCCTGTCAAAGACCGATATCCTTTGGGCAGTAGGAGCGGGAGCTGAAGCCGTTAATCTTGTAAAGACCGACCTTTTGGCCGGAGAGGCTGCCTTGACGACTTCTGGGATGGGAGCGGCCACTTTCTTAGAAGCAACCTTCTCTGAGATTGTAGGTCCTGTGATGGGTTTGCAGGATTTCTGGCCCAATCTAGAGAAGACCGAGGCGTTGACGTTGGGCGACTCGTTGAGAGGAGCCGCGGCAGGGGTAAGTCGATCAAAGACCGGCTTCTTGGGAGCCTCCGTTGTCAGCACTGGAGCGGCAAAGTTTGTCGGCGGGACCATGGTCCCAAAGAACAATCCTGTGGTGGCGCGAGTGACCTGTTCCACGGGCATTGTGAATAGCGAGGCAGCTTGGGGTCCGTAGGCTATACCTCCTGGCGAGGCAGAGCGTTGGTTGCAATTGCAGTCTGAGCAGTTGGAGACTTTCACGGAAGTAGAAGCCATCGATCCTTTGCTTTCTGCAATAAGCCAGACGCCAACTCTTAGTATCTTGAAACCCAAGGGCAACCATTAGCGAACCGTGATTGGTTCGCGAGTCACGACACACGAAGTGTGGAGTGGAAAGAGGAAAAGGTCCCACCGGGCGTGCCAGAATCTGTTCCCCTCCGAAAGACGGCGCGACACCGCGTCTTGCCTGTGATTCGGGGCAAATGCTAATAGGTGCTATCCGTCCACCTCTTCGAAGATGCCAAGTTGATTTATGGAACCACGTATCGAAGGTTTAGACGGATGCGTCCGATGTAGCAGACTTCGTCAGATTCCCCTTCGTTTGAGGGGTTTTTGATTGTGGGGACGCTCTTCCCTGCAGGCGCAAGCCCCTGCAGTTAATTACGCTACCGCATTGCGGTAACAACTTTCTCCTTCTCCAGATGTTCACTTCGTGTCGTGGGTGTCTGTTTTGTATTTTGTTGCCCGTGGATTGTTTACGGAGACTGAGTTATGTCGTCGCCCGTAGGGCGTGGACTAGTCCAAATCCGTATTATCTTAGATTTGGGTTTGGGGGGGTTTGGTTTGAGGATACGTCAGCCCTACTTGAGGCTAAGATCAACTCAAACGTTTGTTAAGGATACGTTAGTCTAACTTTGTGACTAAGATCAACTTAACGGGATCGTTTAGATCCGAGAAAAGAGCGTTTGGACTCTAATGTTCCAGTTTAGGGACATAGTGGTCCATGAATGTATGGCCGTCGGGACCCGTCACCTCTCTGACGACGTTGAAGGATTACAACGACGGATGTCAGAGGAGTTCAAGGATGTACCCTCGAGCCAGAGTTAATTGGGGGGATTTATAGTCCACTCTGTTTGAAGGTTTAAGGATACGTTAGCCATCTTTGAGGCTAAGATCAACTTAAACGGGACCGTTTAGATCCGATAAAAGAGCATGCGGGGCTCTATTGTCCTAGTTTAAGGACATTACGGTCCATGGGTAGTTTAAGGACATTGCGGTCCGTTGTTAGTTTAAGGACATTGCGGTCCGTTGTTAGTTTTAAGACATCTCGGTCAAGGTTAAGGACGTCGTAGTCCATGGGTTTAAGGACCCCACAGTCCATTGTTAGTTTTAAGACATCTCGGTCAAGGTTAAGGACGTCGTAGTCCATGGGTTTAAGGACCCCACAGTCCGGTATGTGCTCTGGATGCTTCACACGGGTTCACTGCCGTGCTTGGCGAGGACCAGGCTCCGCTCTGGACGTTTTCCACGGGGTCGAAGAGTGACATTATCCGCGTTCCACGTAACCAGGAATTTGCATTAGACATGAGTTTAAGGACCCCACAGTCCATTTCAATGTGTGGTCGTCGGGACCCGTCACCTCTTTGAAGACATTGAGGGATTACAATGCCAAGTATCAAAGGAGTAACGAGATGTACCCTAGAACCGGAGTGGATTAAATAGTCCTTGGCCCAATTTGGGATCAAGACCGATTAATTATGTTATGGGTCCATTGGACCAGTTAATCACCAATTGAGGACTTATGGCCATCTTGGGCTAAGTCCAATCAGGAGAGGCTTTGCCTCTATCCATTTGGGCCAATTGGGCCAAAGCCTAGTGTTAAACACTACAGAGCAGTCAGTGTTGAACACTGGGAATGGGGTTGACAAGTTAGTGTTTAACACTAAGAGAATATTTGGTGTTAAACACCAGCAACAATGCTTTTTCAGGTTAGTGTTAAACACTAAGGTAATCAGTGTTGAATACTGCAAATGAAGATCTCAGATTAGTGTTTAAACACTAAGGTAATCAGTGTTGAACACTGCAAATAAAGCTTTTTAATTAGTGTTGAACACTAAGGCCCAACAGTGTTTTAACACTGGGTTCGAGAGTTTTAATTTAGCGTTAAACACTAAGGCAAGAGGGGTCACGTGGCAGCACGTGAGAGCACCCTCCCTTCATTTGTTCTGCTGAGATTATCGCGTCTTTCAGAGCATCACGTGCCATCACGTGATGGGCATTCAAATGCCTATGTATTAGAGCTTCTGCCGAGGGTCACGTGGGTCACGTGGGGTGCTGCCTCAAAGGGGATTTCTGTAGATCTCTTGGGGGGTCACGTGATGACATGTGACCCTGCCTCTAGGTATTTTGTTTAAAGGCTTTGTTAATCTTCTTTCAGGAATTAAATTCCTCGAACTGTAAATTTCAGAGGAATTAAATTCCTACTTCCTTTCGAAGACTTTGTTTTCTGGAATAGAGTTTAACTCTGAATTTTCTGTAGGAATTAAATTCCTCATATACGTGAAGGGCTGAATAGGGTTAAACCCTAATAAAAGTTTTAAAGGAGTTTAAACTTCCATCCTCTGTATGATTAAGGGAATTAAATTCCTGCTGTTTCAACAGAACTAGGTTCTTAATTAGGGTTAAACCCTGTTTCTTTTTTGTTCTGGAGGAATTAAATTCCCATAATATAGGGTCAAGCCCTCCTTTTATTTTAAAGGAATTAAATTCCTATAGTTCTGTGAGAATTAAATTCTCGTGCTTGCATTCCTTCTCCATGTTTTGGATCTGTATGGCAGGATCTCAACCCATTGAGAATTAAATTCTCAACCTTAAAGGGAGATGTGCACTTTGCAGATCCTCCATCAAAGAGAGAAGAAATATGTTCTTCTGTTTTTACATTATCAGAGTTAAACTCTGTTGAGAATTAAATTCTCTTTCTTTCAAAAGGCCTTCCCTTTCTTACCTAGGGTTTTTTTTTGCAGAAGATCCGAGTCTTTTCAAAGTATCAAAGCTCTTCTCCTTTTTTTTTCTTTTTTTCTTCTCTGCGCATGTATCTGTATGTATGTCTCTTGGCTCCTATTTATAGGAGAAGCAGCCGAATCAATCAGTTTTTTGACGAATCTTCATTGAGATTTGATTTGCATTCATCATTCATTTTGGACCTTTGGATTATTAGGTGAATTTTATTCACCATTGGATTTTAAATCCAGAGATTCTCCCTTGTTATTTTGATTAGATTTAAAGGGGAAATCTTTCCAAACCCGAGATTTTCCCATAGATAGATGATATTTCATCACCTCTGAATCTTTAATTTGATTGGTTCAAGATAGTTGCTTTCTTTCGGAAAGATTTGAATTTCCTTCAGAATTTAATTCTGTTAACACAATGGGCTTTGAAAGCCGGTCACGTGGGACCACGTGACCCATGGTCACGTGTGGGCACGTGACCCCCTTTGGAATGAGCCTTTTCCTTTCTTTTGCGCTCTGTCTTCTGATCGCTGCCTAAGCGTCACGTGCTACCACGTGACCCCTGGTCACGTGTGAGCACGTGACCCTTGTTTGAACTCTTTTTCCTTGGTTCGTTTGGAGAACGAGTCTGCTGTCTTGAACGTCACGTGCCAACACGTGACCCTGGTCATGTGGGAACACGTGACCTCTTCTGAAGCCTTTTTCTTGACTTGATCAGGGAACTGGTGTGTCTTTGACGTTTGCATTTAAATGTCACGTGTCGCCACGTGACCCTGGTCACGTGGGAGCACGTGACTCTTTCTGAAGCCCATTTTCTTCAGCGTAGTCAGGAAACTGAACTTGACTTGATGATGCCTTTTAGGTGTCACGCGCCAACACGTGACCCCTTTTTGAAGCTTTTCCCAGAAGCTTTCCTGATTTTAAATCAGGAAACACAAAGCATGAGAGCGCCGACGCTAAAAGCGCCAGCACCAAGAGTTAAAGACTCTGAGGCAGCGCCTCACGTGCAAAGCGCGAGAGCGCCAGCGCCAGAACTAAAAGTTCTCTACCCTTGGATCAAAGATCCAATGGTGATTAAAAATCACCAAAATGCAGAATTAAATTTTGATTGATAAAATACTCTTCAGATCATTCTGAATAAGAAAGATTGTGCTCTGTAAATCAGAGCACCGTTGAATCAAAAATCTAATGGTGATTAAAATATCACCAAGATATAAAATAAGTTCTGTATGGGAAAATATTTTCCCAATTTTGTTAAAAACAAGAAAAATGTCTTCTGTAAAACAGAAGTCCTTGGATCAAAGATCCAACGGTGGATAAATTCCCCAAATCAATTAAAAATCTCTCAATGAGAGATTTCCTTAACTGAATCAACAAATCAGCCTCCCCTATATAAAGGACCCAAGACTTCAAGTCTTGTACAGAAGAACCCCCCCCCATAAACTTCGATCTCAAAGAGAAGAGCAAGTTTTAAGAAAAAGAATTTTTTCAAGGTAAATAAAAATAGAGATTAGAACATCTCATCTGCAAGGGTTTAACCTTCATAAAAAGAACATAGTTCTTTCCTCGGATCTGAGATCCATAAGTCAAGTCTCCCTAAAATGAGAATTTAATTCTTACAGGGATGAATTTTTTCTTCGAGATCGAAGATCCAAGGGAGAACAAAGAATTGAACTTTGCAGAACATAACACAGAAAGAAAAAACCTAGCGCCAAGTGCTGCAAAATAAAGAGTGCTTAGCACTCAGCGGTTGACACTCAGCGCCAAGCGCCTCACGTGTCCCTCACGTGGGTGTTATTCAATAAAAAGCATTTATCTTTCTAAGTCTGGCGCTCAGCGCCGAGCGCTCTATGTGCTCCTTACGTGGGCGCTATTTTATAAAAAGCGCTTAGGTTTCTAAGTCAGGCGCTCAGCGCCGAGCGCTCCACGTGCTCCTCACATGAGCGCTATTTTATAAGATGCGCTAAGTGCTCTAAGTTTGGCGCACAGCGCCAAGCGCTCCAAGTTTGGCGTGCAGCGCAAAGCGCTCCACGTGCCCTTCACGTGAGCGCTGATGAAATCAAGAGCACTATGTAAATAGAGTTCAGCGCCATAAAGAGTGTGTGCATCAAAACCCATGTCAATGCTCATCACTGTTGAACAAAAGGGATTAAGTCTAAATAAGTAATCAAGTGGGCTGAGCCCAAAGTTAGCCAAACCCCAAATCGACCGAGCTCATGTGCTTTAGCATTATGTGCATAGAGAAAGGACAGTGTCCTAGTAAGTGTTTAACACTTTATTGGAAGAGGAAACGACAGAGACTCGGTGGGCTGTTTATTGGAAGAGGAAACGACAGAGACTCGGTGGGCTGAGCCCAAGTTAGTCAAATTTCTAATCAACCGAGCCCATGTGCTCTATATCTGTCCAAACTGGTTTTAGTCCCTAACAAGACCATCAATCTTTTGACGAATATCCATTGGTTCAAGGGTACATCTTTCTACACCTCTGATACATGTCGTTGTAATTCTTCAACGTCTTCAGAGAGGTGGAGGGTCCCAATTATCAATAACTCTTGGTATACCTCCAAACCAACAAACCATAAACCCAATAGACTGCAACGTCCTTAAAACTAAATTGCGGACCGCAACGTCCCTAAAAACTAAATTCCACGGGCCGTAATGTTCTTAAACTAAATTCCATGACCGTAACGTCTTTAAACTAAACCCTTTAGATCGGAACATCCCTAAACTAAACTCTATAGACTATGATGTCTTTAAACTCTATGGACTATGATGTACTTAAACTCTATGGACTATGATGTCCTTAAACCCAACGGACCGTAACGTCCTTAAACTAAAATGATAGAGATTAAATGCTCTCTCATTGGATCAAAAATGATCCCGAAACCCCGTTAAGTAGACCTTAGTCTAAAATTAGACTAACGTATCCTTAACAAACATTTAAGTTGATCTTAATCACAAACGAGGTTAACGAGCCTTAAATCAACCAAACCCAAATCTAAGAAAATGCGGATTTGGACTAATCCCCGCCCTACGAGCGACAACATAAATTAGTCTCCGTATACAATCCACGGGCAACCTAAAACAAAATAAACACACACTATACGAAGTGAACATCTGGAGAAGGAGAAAGTGGTTATCGCTACGCGGTAACGTAATTAACTGTAGGGGCTTGCACATGCAGGAAAGTGCATCCCCAAAATCAAAAACCCCTCACCAACGAGAGGGAATCTGACGAAGTCCGCTACAACGGTCGCATCTGTTTAAACCTTCGATGCATGGTGCCATAAATCAACTTGGCATCTTTGGAGAGGCAGACAGATAAAACCAAATAGCATCTGCCCCCGAATTCAGGTGAGATGGCACACGCAGTTCCGTCTCCTATTTTCGACGGTGAACGGATTCTGGCACGCCCGATGGGACCTTTTCCTCTTTCCACTCCACACTTCGTATGTCATGTTTCGCGAACAAATCGCGGTCTGCTATGGTTGCCTGTGGATTCGAGGTAGTAAGATTTGGTGTCTTGCTCCGTGCAGAAGAGAAGATGGCGTCGATGGCTTCCAACTGCACCAACTGCAACAATAACTCCCGCTCCGCCCCGTCTGGAGGAGTAACTTACGGGCCCCATATGGCCTCCATCTTCACAATGCCGGTGGAACAGGTGACACAGGCCACCACTGGGTTGTTCTTCGGGACCATGCTCCCGCCAATGAGCTTCAACGCTCCAGTGCCGTCACAGGAAGTTCCTAAGAAGTCAGTCTTTGATCGGCTTACCACTACCACAGCCCCACTCAACGGGTCGTCCAAGTCCAACGCCTCTGTCTTTAACAGACTAGGCCAAAGCTCAAGCGGGCCCGTGAAGAAGTCTGCAATACCCGAAGGAGTTATCCCGAAGCAGATAGCCATTCCAGCTCCAGTAAATGAAGTCGTCAGAAGGGCTTATCCTGATAAGGGATTGGTCTTTACAAGACTGGCCATCCTAATTCCTACTTCGGGTGAGGTCGTTACAATTGCTTCCCCTGCCCAAAAGTCAACCTTCACGAGATTGACTATTCCCCCTCAGTGGATGTCTGTTTTCGATAGACTGACACCGAAAATAACTTCTCATCAGATCAAGGGGCATGACAAAGCTACCCCGACAATAGATGTGATCCCGGCTACACGACATGCTTGACGTCGTCACTGGCACCGAGTAAGGAAAGCTGGGGGCAGTTTCCCTTCTGGACTTACCCAACCAGCTCCAATGGTGGAAGTTGATGATGTTGTTCCAACTGGAAACAGCTTTGAGCCGCTCAGGAGGGTGAACAAGAACTTTCCAACTGCCGTATTGAAAAGGACTCCTCCACCTGTGGAGAACGTTATTAAAGAGAAGCCAGAACAACCCTCTCAGCGGCTATCTTCCAAAATCCAGAGGGTCTGGTGAAGAGTCCAAGTTTCTGTGATCGACAAGGACTACTCCTGCCGACAGAAGAAAATGAAAGTTCGGCAAGAGGAGGACCATCTCGCCGCCGTACCGCGAAAAGCATCGTCTGCGACAGCTCCCTTAACTTCGACCGCCCATAAAAGGAGAAGGCCGGAGAAAATCCCCATGCTTACGACAAATCTCAGGGGTACTGAACCCAAACGCTCCAAGTCTAGGGGCATGGTAGTGCATACCGTTTACATGGCTTCCAGAAAAGAGGAAAGCCATGCTTCTAGGGGTCATCGACCACTTACATGATCAGTAACAAAGGCTGAGGAGCAACAATAGAAACTCCAGAAGATGCTGAAAAAGATGGCCGCACTCACTGGGAAGAAGGAATGTCCAGAAATTTCGTCGGATCAACGCCAGGAACAAGAAACCGACGCCGAGTTCTTACGAAAGATGCTCGAGAAAAAAGATAAAGAGGCCGCGGAACAAGCGGCTAACATAAAACAAATAGTGCTCCTATTCCAAGATATGGTGGGCATGATGATTCAACCGGACCCACCAATCAAAGATCCCCCAATAATTATTGAAGACGACAGAGGGGAGACATCAAACCCTCTTCCAGCTTTATCAGCAGCTAGGGAGGAAACGATTTCGAAACCTGAGCTTGATGACTACATAGCTCAACAGATACGAGCTCATCAGGAAATTGAAGCTACTGGCCAAGTCGTCAAAACTTGGCGACCATATCCTGTCTGGTATGATCAAATTAAGTACCCGCCGAGATATACGATCCCCAAATTTCACGTGTACAAGGGGACATGCAACCCCCATGAGCACATCGCTCAGTTCAGCGCACTCTGCGGCAATACTGGAGGTGACGACAAACTGTTGCTTCGCCAGTTTGTCAACAGCCTAGCAGAGATAGCTTCTGAATGGTACTCGGAGCTTCCAAATGATCGGATATAGCCGGATCAGTATGACCCCCCTCGGACTCCATCAAAACATTCACAGAAATGGAGTTGCAATTCACCCATCGTTTCGCAAGCGCCAGCGAACGCACCCCGATCATGGCATTGATCAATGCAAGGGTGAAGCCATGAGAGACAAGGGTTCAGTATGCAATTCGGTGGCGGAACCTATGGTCAAGATGCGAACAACGCATAAAAGAAGCTCCTGCCGTGGCCATGTTCGTAGGAACCCTCGATCCGCAGGCGACTATATCCCAATTCATGATGTTCTTCAAGACAATCACCTTCTAGGCCTTGATCAACAAGCTAGCCCAAATGGATCAGCTGGGCCATAGACAACCCTCCTCGAAAGCGGAGCTTCAAAATGAAAAAGGTAATGGAAAAGCGACCTTCATCGCCAACGCTTAGCAACAGCCGAGTGATCCGAAACCGGTTGCTCGCCAAGGCAACAAATCACGATTCTTCGACGAGAAGTTGAGACGTCCTTACTCATTTCTCCAGGATAAAACGAGGAGACTGTTCGAACTAGCGGTGCGCAACAAGCTCATCACCTTGCCGGATAAGAAATGCCCACTGCAGCCTGGCGATATCAACAATCCTAATTACTGCCCTTATCACCGAATATTGGGCCATCCAATCGATTATTGCTTCGTCTTCAAAAACTGGATTGAGAACCAATATCAACAAGGAAAATTTGCGTTGTCCCAAAACTGAAAGGTAAACCCGCCACAACTGCACGCTCCTAAAAAGATGGAAACGCCGGAGCATCATGCTCATTTATAGAGGAAGCTCCATGGAAAGTTGTTCTTTCGTCCAAGACCAAAAGAATGCTGAAGGATCTCCAAGCATGTCCGGCGATTAGGTGGAAAAGCCCGCTAGAGCCAGAAATTATTGAGGGGATGCTGAAACCGCGCCAAACGTCAGAAGTTGGTAGTGATGGGCAAAATACCCAGGCCCAGCTGTCGAAGTCTTCAAAAAAGAAAAAGAAGACCAAAGAGCCCGCACAGTCTGATGACAAACGCACGGATCTGCAAAAGCATATTGACGCGCTGGAAGAATATAATCAGAAGGCGCGAACCCCGGTCACACTCCAAGAGTTTCTCAGCCATATCCTTGAGAGTGGAGATAATGACAATGATAAGGGAGAAGACTCGTCAGAAGAACCCGAGGATTATGGAGCAAGTTGTCACATGATCTCTCATTCGTCAGCAAATGATGAAGAAGCTCACTCGGCGTCAGAAGATAATCTAGAGGAGCTGGGGGTTGGATCGGTGCCAAAATCCTTAGAACCGTCAGACGAGATGATTGACATGCTGCTGAACGAAGCCCGTCAGAAGAGCAAAGCTGATCAAGAGCGTGAATGGCCATATTCGAAAGATCTAGGCGTCGGCATCAAGCGGAAGAAGTTATGGTAGGAATGAGTTGCCAAGTACTCCGACTAGATCGAACCATGCCTGCAGCAGACAAAAACAGGCTCAAGGCAAGGAAACAGTTCGCTAAAGCCCTGTCAATGGGAATGAAGCTGCAATCTTCTAAAGGAAATACTCCTGGCGGTTTACACCTTGACGAAGCAGATGTACACCCTAACTACTGCTTGTACCATCAAAGAATTGCACACCCTACCGAAGAATGCATGGCCTTTAAAAAGTGGTGGTAGGGATACGTTGCTCACCGACAACAATTCAAGTGGATGAAGTGCAAAACTCATCAGGTGTAGAGAAGCACAACAGATGAGCACAAAAGAACTTCCGGAAATTGTCACATGATTGATTCCGGGGGATCGCAAGTTCTCACCTTCGAAAGCAATTCTGATGAAGAAATAGCTCTCGGCCCTCTCTTCAAAGAATCCACCTCGGGAAAAGAGGAAGAAATAAAGAACTGTGAGAATATTCGGCTGCATAACCGTACAATGCCTGAAAAGAATCTCGGACCCACAAACAAGGGGTCTAACAAAAAAGATAAGGGGAAAGAAAAATTCCCTGATGATATCGCCCTCGATGATCGAGTCGTCGAAGAGCTGGCAGCCAAGGACCCGCTCAAGAAAAACAAAGTGGATTACAATGTCCTAGCACACCTGAGAAAGATACCCTCACAGCTGAGTGTTTTGGATGCCCTTCTGTTATCTAAAGAGGCACGAGATTCCCTGATCAGGGCATTACAAAAGCCCGAGCAGTTTCAAGCTTTCCTTGCTGAAGAAAAGATGAAGGACGAGCTGGAAGAAGTGCACACAGCTGACATCACTTTCAGCGATGAAGATCTCCTCCTCGAAATGTGCGAGCACAACCATCCCCTGTATGTCACCAGGTACTGCCATGACATCAAGATAGGAAAGATCTTAGTTAACAACGGGTCCTCTGTCAACCTCCTAAATGTGAGGGTGCTAAAAGGAATCTGCATGAGCATTCAGCACCTCGCTCAGGATAAGATCACCATCTCCGGGTTTGAATCCCAGTCATCACAGACGCTTGGGTCTGTAATATTGATGTTACGCTTTGGGCAGCTCGTCACTGACATCAAATTTCATGTCATTGACGCCAAGATCTGCTACAACGCTTTGCTCGGCAGGCCTTGGTTACACGAGTACAACATCATCCCTTCTACATAGCATCGGTGTATGAAGTATTTCAAAGATGTTCTCGAGTATAACGTGACGGGGGAACTAAATCCATTCTCCGTAAATGAAGTCCGAAAGTACGAAGATGCAAAGTATTTCCTACCATACTTTGAAGACATAGAAAGATGCCATAAACCGGAGAATAAGCAAAAAACTATTGCCACTATTCCGGTCTTTGGGAGCGATACTGAGGAAGAAGAAGAAATAGTCTATTCGGGGCCACCCCAATGCCACAACCCGGGACCATCTACCCCTATTCTGGTTTTCGGCAGTGACTCTGAAGTCGAAGTCAACGCAGTGTTCTCGGTCCGTTGATCAGTGCAGGCCCTCGCTGAGATGATCAAAGTTTACAGATCGCCATGGTTCCACGACATCACTACAAAGAGCTTGATGCGCTTGAGACATATAGTGTGCAAGAGCTGAAGACATTCTACGTCCCTCCCAGGCGAAAAGGTGAAAAGGCGATCCTATTTTATCAATCCATGGAGACTAAAGTCGAAAGAGAAGTCTGGCATGATGCCGAGTCTACGCTCGATAGGCTCCAACCCATCCGTCTGCCCAGATACTACACGGAGGGATTAAGAAGGTTATTAAGATGCCAAGGCGTACCTTTCAAACAGACTCCTCAACAAGCTCAGTTCTGCAACAGGATCTGGAACGTCCTCGGAACTCAGCGAAAATTGCCCAACGAAAAAATGGAAACGATTGGGCTTGGATACGTCCAGTCCAAGAAATAGGAGCAATTTCATGACTGCTATGTCATAAATGATCTCGATGAAGAAGGGGATGCTGACGCTGAACCAGAACGAGGTCCCGCCATAAAAATGCCGAGCCCATCGTTTGAGGAACAGATTGACAAGCTAATCAGAGAAGCAGGTCAAAGGGTTCGGGATGATCACAGCCGCGAAATGGCTATTTACGAAAAATCCAGGACACAACGTATCATTCAGCAAGCTACGGAGGATGACGATCCCTTTCACCCCTAACCCGATATGCGCTCTCATGGCAAAAAGAAATCCCGACGCAGAAGCAATGATAAGATCAAGAATGGGAACGGCATTCCAAGACAGTAAAACGGGTCCAAAAGGCCACGCGATCAAGAAAAGGTCATCCGGAATCCGTCTCTTATGAAAAAGATGGGTCGAGCATATTCTTTCCCTCGAGATATGATAAGGAAGATCTTCGACCTTGTCATGAAACATCAGATGATGACACTCCTGGAGTCTCGGCACTCTGATCAGGAAACGAAGTTCATCACCCGGATTATTGCTCCTATCACCGAGCGATAGGGCATCCTCTTGAGGACTGCTTCCCCTTCAAAAACTAGGTTGAAGACCAATATCAACTCGGCAGATTTGCTCAATCTAACAATTGGAAGGTAGCCCCACCACAAAAGCATGTGCCTAACGTATATGGAGAGAGTAGAACCATATCAACATCGGTGTTGGAAACGATCTCGTACCTGCCACGTGATAACGCTGTTGGAAGAAGGAATGCACGAGAATATGGATGACCCCTCCTGGTGCTTCGAAAATGACGATGAAGATGAGTTGATATCAGAATTTCCACCGGCGCCAAAAGAATTGGAATATGGGATACACACCACGGCGGAGAACCTGAAAAAGATCGACTTGGGGACGACAAACGACCCGCGACCAGCGTTCGTCAGTGAGCTGCTGTCTAAAGAGCAGGTGGCTACGCTAAAAGACATGCTCATGCAGTATAAAGACTGCTTCGCATGGAACTATTCCAAGATGCCGGGGCTAGATCCAGAAATCGTTGTGCATAAATTGGCGATATCTCCGGATGACAAGCCTGTCAAACAAGCACCAAGAAGAATGCGGCTCGAACTTGAGATGAGTATCAATGCCGAAGTCAAGAGGCTAATCGACTCTGGCTTCATCCAAGAAGTTCAATACCCCGACTGGATCGCCAACATTGTCCCAGTGATGAAGAAAAATGGGACGGTGCGCATCCCCGTGGACTTTCGGGACCTCAAGAAATCTTGTTCGAAGGATGAATTTCCCATACCGGTTATCGAGCTGATGATAGATAACACGTCCACTCACGAAGTATTCTCCTTCATGGACGGATCATCACGGTACAATCAAATAAAGATGCATCCTGAAGACCAGAAGCATACCGCTTTCCGGACTCCTCTGGGCATATTCTGCAACAAAGTGATGCCTTTCGATCTGGAGAACGCTGGCGCTACCTATCAGAGGGCCATGACAAAGATCTTTTATGACTTCATACATGAGATTGTCGAATGTTATATTGATGATCTCGTGGTGAAAAACAAATTGTATGAGGAGCACTGGGAGCATCTGAAGATAGCATTTCAGCGCCTTCGGAAATACAACCTGAAGATGAACCCTCTGAAATGCGCGTTCGGAGTTTCCTCAGGCAAATTCCTAGGATTCATCATATGACATCGAGGCATCGAAATAGATCCATCGAAGATCAAGGCGATTATGGAAACGCCTTCTGCAAGAACTTTGAAACAATTGCGGTCTCTATAAGGGAAGCTTGCGTACATCCGACGGTTCATAGCTAATCTCTCTGACAAATACCGCCCCTACAGTCATCTAATGAAGAAGGGGACTGCATTCGTTTGGGATCGCAAATGCCAAAGCGCACTGGACGAAATCAAGGAATACCAGCAGAATCCGTCGGTACTGACCGCTCCGGTCAAGGGAAAGCCCCTCATTCTGTACACAACAGCTCTTGAAGGTTATTTAGGCGTGCTATGGGCACAGGAGAATGACCAAGGGAAGGAGAGAGCCCTCTATTATTTGAGTTGAATTCTCCTTGGGGAAGAAAACAATTACTCTCCTATCGAAAAACACTGCCTGGCGTTAATCTTCATGATAACAAAGCTTTGGCATTATGCTTTGGCGCATAAGGTCTATCTCATATCAAAAGTGGATCCTCTTAAATATTTGATGTCAAAAGCCATTCTGACGGGACGGCTCGCTAAATGTGCCTTACTCTTAATGGAATTCTCGATAACATACCGACCTCTCAAGGAAGTGAAAGGTCAGGCCATCACCAACTTCCTCGCTAAACATCCGATACCTGCCGACTCTCCTTTGAACTGCGAGTTGCCGGACGAACACGCGTTTGACTCAATCGATAGGGAGAAAGAAGGGAGTGATACCCGATGGGAACTCTACTTCGATGGAGCGTCCTCCTTGAAGAAACGAAAGCACACTTCCCCCATAATCAAATCTGGGGTATGCCTCATCTTCGTGACTCTACAAGGAGGGATAATGCGCTATGCCTTTTCCTTAACAGAGCCGAGGACAAGCAATGAAGCAGAATATGAGGCTTTGATAGCAGGTCTTGAGATCGCTGTCGACATAGAAATCGAAAATCTCCTTATATTCGGAGACTCCCAGCTGGTCGTTAGTCAAGTAAACAGCGACTATCAAACATACTAACCAGAGTTGGTAAAGTACGGCGAAAGATTGCAACAATTACTAACTCAAATTCGCTCCTACGTCCTGGAAAGCATATCGCGTACAGAAAATAGTAAGGAGGACGCTTTAGCCAAACTCACTAAAGAACTGGCTGACGAGAACCTAGATGATGTGAGGATCGTTGTACAAAGTCGTCGGGTTCTCGCACCGGCAGAAATATCTTCGGAGTCTTCTGAAGAAAAGGAAGAAACTAAGCAAATAGCCCTGTAAATAGAGGACCAAGGAAAGGCTAAGGATTGGAGAGAAGTCTTCATAGACTACTTCAAATCCCATCGAACGCCCGAAGATGCATCCTCAAGACATCAGCTCATGAAACGAGCTCTGTCTTTTTCCTTCGTCAATGATACTCTGTATAAGAGATCGTTCGACTCTCTGTGGCTAACATGCCTGCGACCGGAAGAAGCAAGGAAAGTCGTCCAGGAGGCTCACGACAAACTCTGCTGTTCCCATCAAGCCGGGCCAAAGATGAAGCTGAAGATCAAAAGGATGGGCTACTATTGGCCCACGATGATTCAGGACTGCCACGAATATGCGAAGCAGTGCCACTCGTGCCAAATTCATGTGGACTTCATCCATTAGCATCCAAACGCTACACCCAACAATGGCCAGCTGGCCATTCGAAATGTGGGGAACAGACAAAATTAGGCCTGTCGAACCAACGTCATCCAAAGGATATCGGTTCATATTAGCGACAACTGATTACTTCTCCAAGTGGGCAGAATCCATACCGTTAAGAGAAGTGAAGATGGAGAACATCCTCCATTTCTTCAAGACACACGTCATCTATCGGTTCGGCACTTCACGACGGATTATCTCCCGGGCCGGCCTACAGAAGTCGTAGAATCAGCCGCTTCGCACAACAACATAATATAAATTGGAGATATTCTTCAGTTTATAATCCCCAAGCTAACGGTCTAGCTGAGGCTTTCAGAAAAACCTTGACAAAGATAAAAATGAAGACGGTGTCCAAAAATAAAAAGGACCGGCATGAGAGACTGCATGAAGCTCTCTAGATGTATCGAACTACGTTCAAAATGGCTATGAATACAACGCCCTACGCATTGGTATTCAGCGCAGAAGCAGTACTCCCCCTCGAGATAAAGCTACCCTCTCGACGAGTGGTGGTTCATTACGAGCTAACAGACGAAGAGAATGCTCATCTTCCGCTTGAGGAGCTCGACGCCCTTGATGAAAATCGTCTCATGGCGCAGTAAAACCTAGAAGCTTACAAAGCAAGGATGACGCACTCATACGAAAGATTGACTAGGTCGAGAACATTCCACCAAGGTGAACTCGTGCTAGTTGTCAAAAGACTTATGATCCCTAATGGTGCCAAACGGGGGAAATTCGAGCCAAACTATGACGGCCCGTACGTCATAGACAAAGTCTACCAAGGTGGGGCTTATTTGCTCATGGATATGCATGGCGAAAGACCATTCCGGCCAATAAACGGCCGGTTCCTTAAAAAGTACTATGCCTGACGAGTCATGACTCAGGTCAATGATAGATGACGACGCCTATGTCCGCTCGCTATCTTCTTGAGTCAAGACTCTAAAACTAGTATCCAACGATACCCTGTCCCAAAACATGGAAAGTTACGGACTGTAATGTCATTAAACTAACAGGACCGAAACGTCCCTAAAACTAACAATGGACCGTAATGTCCTTAAACTAGCTACGGACCGAAACGTCTTTAAACTACTAAAAACCGCAACATCAATAGGCTAACGTGGCATTAAAAGAACGGTACGTCCATAAGCGAAATGGGCACGGATGAAAGCCCGAAAGGACTCCGTGTGTAAAAACAGCAGGGCTACCAGCGAGTTTGTGAAAACTCGAAAGGGCGAAGACTCGTAAAAAAATTTTCCAGTGCACTTACACGGTCCTCTCGACCTTGTAAGGAGAAAATACCTGGGTGAGATCCTTACGACTCACAAGGGAGCAAAACACTTAGGAATCCCCACGATTTCTTAGGAGAAATTACACTTATGAGATCCTCATGACCCGTAAGGAGAACCCTCTTGTGAGACCCTCATGGCTCATAAGATTTAAAAACCTTAAGCTATAGGGATCTGAACCTGTTCTTAAGCCATCACATTCCCCAGATTGCCCTACAAGCGGTTCAATATTGATCCTTGTATACAATCCACGGGCACAAATAAACGTTCCCTCACCAAGTTTCACCAATTGTGCGAAATGTCCTCATGTGGTGAACAACACTTGTAAGTCCTCTCGACTTATAAGGAGAAAACACTCTTTTAAGATCCTTACAACTTATAAGAGGACACACACTTAGGAATCCTCACGATTCCTAAGGAGGAAACGCAACTACGAGATCCTCACGACTCGTAGGGAGAAACACCTTTATGAGACCATTACGGCTCATGAAGTCAAAAGCCTCAGTCGACAGGATCCTAACCCTGTTCGCTAAGTCACCTTTGTTTAAATAGATACAGGCAAATGATGATTCTCTCCTGGAAATATCCCAATGGCAGCGATACTGATGCCTAAATCGGTGACAAATTCTAAATCCTTTCAAGGAAAATGATGATTCTCTCCTGGCAATATTCCAGTCGCAGCGATGTTGATGCTAAGATTGGTATCAGATCTCAAGTTCCAAACTCGCAATAAAAGCAGCGAGCCAAAAATACATATAAAAATAGCCGAAATGATGGGGCAACTCGCAATAAAATCAGCGAGTAAAATATATGCATATAAAAATAGCCGAAATGTTTGGGGCAACTCGCAATAAAAAGCAGCGAGTAAAAAAAATAGCCGAAATGATTGGGCACCGTGAAAAATAGCCGAAATGATTGGGCAATTGCGACTTTCGCGATATAAAAAGCTGAAAAGATAGAGCATCACGGAAAGAAATAAAAATATAATAAAAATATATATGAAACTATTGCCCTACAGACGAGTTCATATCAACCCCTGTATACAATCCATGGGCATAAAAAAGGGGAACCACATTTCCCGACAGACTCTGTCAAAGGAAGAGTCAGATCTCGACGGCAACATCTGCATCCCAGAAGATCAACAAGGCGTTCCTTCCTGACACCGCAGAAAGCGGAGAAATTCAACCCCGACACCGCAGAAAGAGGAGAAAGTCAACCCCGACACCGCAGAAAGCGGAGCAAGTCAACCAATAATCCCTCGATTCGTCTCGACTCGTAGGGGAAAGGCTTAGGCAATGGGGATAAGGACTTGTTTTCTAAGCACTGGGCCTCTACAAGCAGGCCCAAACTGACTTTGTATACTGTTCACGGGCCACACTCTCCAAAGTCGAATATCGACAAGGAGAAAAAAAACACTTACAAGTCCTCTCGACTTATAAAGGGGAAAATTCTCTTGTGAGATCTTTACGACTCTCAAGAGAAAACGCACTTAGCAGTCCTCATGACTCCTAAAGAGAAAATATACCTACGGGATCCTCTCGACTTGTAGGGAGAAAAGTCTTTATGAGACCCTCATGGATCATAAAGTGGAAAAGTCTTAGGCAGCAGACCTGAACATGTTTCCTAAGCCATCGCTACCCTACAAAGATGTTAAGATGGACTGTTATTTACTATATACAGGCCATATTTGCTAAACTAGCATACTAATGACACAATAAAGAGAAGAAAGCGATAGCAACAAAAAAATGTGTCTTGTATTCATGAATTCAATTGAGTACAAGATACATTGTATAAAAAAAGAATGAAAAGAAAGAATGCATGTTATTCATAGATTACAAATTTTCAGTCGATACAAAGACGGCTATTGAGGAGTAGGCATTTTCAATAAATTAGCCAGCTGCTCGCGCGCTTCTCTCAATCCTTTCTCGCAATCGGCCGCCACGGCCACCTCCGCTTCGACTCGGGCCCGCTGTCACAGACATGACGAAAGCTTTTCATCGGTCCCCAGTATGACTGCTTCGCATTCCTGCATGACCCGCTTCGCAGAGTCAAGCGCCCGTCTCAGCGTCAATCCATCCGAAATGCATCGCTTAGGACTATCAAAGGCAGCTTTCAACTGCGCAGCATTCGCGTCGACTTAGGCGCGCAACCGGGCGGATTCGCTTGAAGATATTTCATGTTCCTTTCGCCTCAAGGTCATCTCTTGTTCAAAATGGCGGATGAAAGGAACATTTTGCTCAACCCATGCAGCCCACTGGGAGTTTAAAGCTAATACTTCAGGAGCAGGACGCTTGAGCTCAATCTCATGCAGGCAGGCCTCGATCTTTCTGCAGAAATTAACCCAAGACTCGACGACGCATTCGTCATGGAAGTTCATGAGCGTCGCCAGTATAGGATTAACCACAGCAGCAAAATCTGCAGCGAATGCGAAGGCCTCGGCGTCAAGATCATCGATAAATTCACTCAACATTCGCAGGCTAGTCGCAGCGTCCCGGAAGATGGACATTTAGCAAAGGGCCCTGCCAGCATTGGAATGCGAGACTCAAAGCGAGCTGGAGCTGATGCGATTGCTGCAAAACAAATTATGGTCAAATGTCGGCTCAAGAGGTAAAGAAAGTACACAAGCGATGGAGTCTACTCTACCGGCTGCGGCAGCTGGCAAAATTGAGAGTACCGGAGGCGTGGCTATTCTCTCGTCCCCTCCTCCAATCTGTAACGCTGCGATCAAAGCAAAGAAGAATTAGAAATGACATGGCTGCCCGTAAAAGAAAGGGATGTCAGTTTAAAACTATACTCACCGACACCAGCAGGTGGGACGATTTCTGAGTGGAAGGAGAAATGTGGGTTCAACACCTGATACAGATGGTCAAAAAGGACTCCTGCAAAGTTGTGCCCATATACTGTCAATACAAGAAAGATGGTGTCGATATTTAAACTAAACAAATAGCAAACCTATACCTTCCAGCAGCTCGGAGGACATAGGAGAAGGCGAGGGAACAACAACCGTCATGGCGGCGACTGGAGGTGCTTCAGATGGAACAATCTCGGCATTCGCTGCACCTACAAACAAAACATCGTCAGAAAAAGCTGAACGAGATTGTGAAATAAAAAGAGAACAGTGACTCAAAACTTACATGACGGGTCATCAACCAAAACTGCGATGGAAGCATCACCAGGCATAGCGGCTTCTTCGCTCTCCTTCAGTGGGATAGTTTCTGTGCCCATGGCTTCATCCCCCGATTCAACAACAGCCGCCGTGACGCTTGCAATGCCCGCCAATACCAGGGAGCCACAAAGTGAAAGAGCGGCGGTTTGGGCAGTCCCAGACTCCCGGGAGAGAGTAGCCACTTCGGGCTCTGTGGTCGCCATCATCTCGCCTGCCATCTCATCGCTGGGACTTGGCCCTGCAGGATATGGTATATAAGAATTTAAAGGTTAAGTTCTAATAAAAGACTCGGCGTTACGTTATCTTGGGGAAACTTTTCGGTTTCCTCCCGAGCCATGCATGCAACCTGTCTGTGGGTGGTAGACAGGGCAGCCGGAGCCCCCTCTGACGGAATAACGACGGATGGAGTAGTGCTTGAACCTGCACCCACAGCTAAGGCGGCATCACGTTCCTTCGCCGCGCGCTTCCTGCATTTCCTTTCAGTTTGGGCCGTGAGAGCTGACCTCCTCAAGATTTCTAACAAGGAGACGTCGTTGTCACCATCCGACCCAAGCTCTGCCTCCGGAACTGTTACGATGTCTGTCATCGGCTACTTGAGCGAAGCCTCCTGCAGTAATGTTGGGGGTGCTGGGGCTATAATAGCCGGCTCTGGAAGCGTCGCCGCATCACCACTCGGGATCGGCACGGCACTCGGGATTACCTGAGTCGAGATAGTCCCTGTAATAAAATAATGGAAAGGGTCAGATCATAAATAAAAAAGGAGAATGAAGACACAATGAGCTGGATTATACCAAGACCCAAAGAAGCGCGGAGCCTCTCTTCCTTTTCAAATGTTTTGAGGGAAACCGCGAGAGCCTCTTCGGCAGAGATACCTGTTGAAGAAGAAAGCGTCAGTAAAAGCATATTAAAAGAAAATAATCGTGGAGGAATGTAACTGAAGTATACCTGACTTCGCGATATTGATTAGTGCCGCTTCATCGCGAGCCAGTCGCTCGGAAACCACAAGGGCAGCCTGGAAATCAGTATCATCCGCAGGCACGATGAATAGACCCTCATTGGTGCCGTACTCACTCAAGCCTTCGCTGTAGGGAGCATTGGGCTCCTGACCGAGTACAACATCGGCAGAAAAAAGCGACTTCTTCTTTTTCTGCGAGCGAGTGCCAACGACCGATGACAGAATCTTGCGCTTGGCGGGCAATTTTGGGCGACGAGTCCCGATCTCTGTACCCACGCCGGACTCTAGGGATGCTGCCACTCGTTTGAACCTCTTCATGAACGAATATCGAGAGAATAGTGCACTCCGTTAGGAACACGGGGTAGGGGCTTCTCAGGGAAGGCGTGCGGGACTACAACCACAGCAACTTCTCTTAAGGAAGGACCAACAGGGGTCCGTCGCTTTAAGGGGACAGCCGGATTACCAACAGGGGCTGCACCCTTACGATCGAGTAGTAACCGCTTTTATTCCTTAATAAAAGCACTCGTCGCATGCTGGTACCATGCCAAGTAGGCATGCGAAGCTTTCGGCACGTAGCTTGGCTCGCTGATAAGAAAGCTAGACCTCGTGTTCAGCTGCATAAAGTGGTGCAGCGCGCCGTGGATACCCTCTTCCGTATCACCCATCTCAGCTAAGAAAGCCTCGAGAAGAACACCCTGATCGTAACCCGACTGTTGAGCAAAACGGTGCGGGTTATACCTCATAAACAATGTCGATGCTCCTTGCCTAAACACTAGGAAGCCTGGCCTGATCGAATAAAAATGCAGGATCTCCCGAGGCTTCAATGTAGGAACCCTATCTTTGAAAGTATCACGCAGAGGTTGCATTGCCTTGGTGGATTCCTTGCCGATGGTTAAGGCTCTATCAAAAAAAGTCAAACTATCCCCGACCATACACGAGCGAAGGGCCAGGCGTCGAGCCTCTCGCTGCGACAACTCTAATGCGGAAGCGTCCACTAGAAACATGACCCGGGGAAAGTTATAGCTGTCATAGAAGCGGGGCTGTTTGTGGACTCCAAAAGCACCGAGCACGTGCATTTCGACCCAGGATGTAAAGTAGTGCAGCGGAAGATACACAGGTTCTACTCCAGGTTGAGTAGTATCCGTTGCTAAGCTCAGGCCGTGGTATAGATGAGCCAGCCCTGCAATACCAACGGCCACACGAATCTCTACAACCATGCGGTGGGCTGGGTAAAAGACTGATGGCCTCATATAGCGAGGGTTCATCGAAAGCACGAACCAGTTCAACCACAAACCAATAAACCCCAAGAGGAACGTCTCTTCATCGACGTCTGAAGCAGCAAGCTCTACGAAAGGAATGACCGGGGTATCCGGAATGAAGAAGCTTTTTAAATCTGCTTCCGCTGTCGACTGGTTATCCGAACCAAAACCAAACGGGTCGTCAAGCTTGGAGAATTTCACAGCTTGTTTTGATAAGACTTCCCGACGAAGAAATCAAGCGATGAAGTCTATGAAGCTGACTCCATGTCCTCCAGACTCTAGAAATAGACTCTCATAAATATTCAACACCATGATCAGGCTCAAGAATAGGTGTTGAATGGCATTCTCCGGGGTAAGGCCCATCACCACTGATTTGGTGGCGAAGATGTATTCATCAGGGGGAAGTATCTCCTCGTAATGTTCCCCTCTGACGGGTAAGCCGGAGATCTCCACGAACTCCTCCAAGGAGATTGAAACTTCCAGATCTGATAGAAGAAAGATGTGCGTCGGGATATTCCATTGTTCCAAGAAATCTTTTACCCACCACACAGGGGGCGTGGGATACTGGAAAAGTGATGCATAAATTGCGGGGTACAACCCGAGCTTCGGCAGCGATGACTTCTTGGCCGACAAGATATATCGAGCCCACTGCAGATATCCCGCTGGATGGAGAGAAGTCAAGCCAATCATATACGTTTGTCCCCAGGGGAACGATTCGCCTTGACATATGCGCCGCCCCAAAATATCCAAAACCATCGGCGGCTGTACAGGTATTGAGGCAATAGAAAGCTGAAGGCGACCCTCTGAGGTCCAGTTGACCTCCTCTACGGTGTAATTCACCTGAGGCTGGTCGGTATAGTGAATCGCTGAAATAGGCTCTGAGGGTACTGCACAGGAGAAACTACGCCGACCCTGGATGATTTGATTGTACCACAACCCCCATAGATGAAGAGATTTCTGTTCCAAGTCATGATCTTTAATGAGCGCGAAGACTTCACTATCCAAGGGCGCGTCAGCAAAGGCGCTCTTTGAACGAACGAACGGGAAAGAAGTGTCAAAAGACATAGTACCTGTGCGAAAAAGAACAAGGGTTAGCCGCCAATGCTACAGTCCAAATTCTAATACTTGGTACTTTAAATTTGTACCACACTGCAATGCAGTGGAAAGGGACCAAGGGGGACCCACAAAATAAAGCCGACGACTCATCATTGATGAGAAATCACTCATTAGAAAAGAAATCCTAAAAAAGATCCTCATTTAATAAGAGACTCCTCGGGCCAGGGAGTTAAACTACCTCGAGAGCAACACTCTGCAAACAGGAATGCCGTCTGTCAACTCTAATTATGAGGGGAATAAAATTCCCCAAAAATTCTATGAGCTATGCTCTGTGAAAGCGATGGAATCATCCATCAA
This sequence comes from Agapanthus africanus, assembly GCA_030015575.1. Classification (NCBI taxonomy): domain Eukaryota; kingdom Viridiplantae; phylum Streptophyta; class Magnoliopsida; order Asparagales; family Amaryllidaceae; genus Agapanthus; species Agapanthus africanus. Next base: position 154,076,626 of record CM057350.1, read on the forward strand.
AACCCTAAAAAAGCAAAGCTTTTACTGTTAAAAACACCGAGATCTTTAAGATCTGCAAAATGAACTCTAAGAGTACTTCATTAATGGGTTAAGAAATCGTAAAAGAAGATTTTTTTTGATCTATGATCTAAGAAAAGAAAAACTATGTTTTCATTTAACGGGTTAAGAAAGCCTAAAACACATCTTTAAGATCTGTGATCTGAGAAGAGCAAAGCTCTGTTTAATGGGGTCGAACATGATTCTTACCGAATATTTGAACAAAGTTCTAACTTAAAGAAATTTCCTTGGGCAGAGATCTATGCTCTGAAGAGAGAATTAAATTCTCAGAAAAACAAAAAGCAAGAAGATGAACAACGGTCATCTCAAAGGGCCAAAGGCCCTATTTATAGGCACTGGAAGTCGATCCAACTTCCAAGACGATCGAACGGTGGAAAAGCTGCCACCGCTGCACTCACGTGTGAGCCACGTGAGCGCAATGGTGGGGGCATTTTTCCCCCAATAAGAATAGCGGGGCTCTGTTCAAAATTTGAAATTTGAACTAAGGCAGTACCTCACGTGCAAAGCACAAGAGCGCTATCTCCAATAGCGCCAACACCAGCGCCAAGAGTCAAAACCTCTGAGGTAGCGCTTCACGTGCAAAGCACGAGAGCACCAGCACTAAGAGTTAAAGACTCTGAGACAGCGCCTTACGTGCAAAGCGCGAGAGCGCCAGCGCCAGAACTAAAAGTTCTCTACCCTTGGATCAAAGATCCAATGGTGATTAAAAATCACCAAAATGCAGAATTAAATTCTGATTGAGGAAATACTCCTCAGATCTTTCTGAATAAGAAAGATTGTGCTCTGTAAATCAGAGCACCGTTGGGTCAAATATCCAATGGTAATTAAAAATCACTAAAATACATAAATAAATTCCGATTGAGGAAAAACTCCTCAAATCTTTCTAAACAAGAAAAAGTGTGCTCTGTAAATCAGAGCACCGTTGGATCAAACATCCAATGGTGATTAAAAAATCACCAAGATACAGAATAAGTCCTGTATGGGAAAATATTTTTCCAATCTTATTAAAAACAAGAAAAATGTCTTCTCTAAATCAGAAGTCCTTGGATCAAAGATCCAACGGTGGATAAATTCCCTAAATCAATTAAAAATTTCTCAATGAGAGATTTCCTTAACTGAATCAACAAATTAGCCTCCCCTATATAAAGGACCTAAGACTTCAAGTCTTGTACAGAAGAAACCCTCCCCTCCATAAACTTCGATCTCAAAGAGAAGAGCAAGTTTTAAGAAAAAGAATTTTCTTCAAGGTAAATAAAAATAGAGATTAGAACATCTCATCTGCAAGGGTTTAACCTTAATGAAAAGAACATAGTTCTTTCCTCGGATCTGAGATCCATGAGACAAGTCTTGTTGGATATAGTGCCCTCAGAGTCAATTATTAGATCGCAAGAACGTGATTGCAATGATTGAGGGAGGACCTATACCAGTAGGACAGTCTTACTCGAGAGGTTTGTATACTATCTGGTTTTTCATTATCATCGTGTATATGTTTTTGGTGACATTGTAGTTCACTATTACACGTTGATAGAGAATGGTATGCTATCATAGTTTGTCTTTATCATCGTGTACTGCTTTAGGTGACCTTACAGGTCACTATTGCACGTTGATAGAGCACATAGGATTCTCGCTTGACTATCAGCAGTATGATAGCGATCATATATGTGAGAGTTGGGTAGTCTATAAGCACATCCTTAAAGTGGTCCCTAGTCGTGGGTGTTTCGAGACTGGGTATCGATACTCCATTAGTAAACTAGTGTATACAGTCGAGACCCCGACGAGGGGCGATGGCCGGTCTCACAAGCCATTGGTGTCAGTTGGTTCACCTAAGATGTATACAGGTGCTTATTGGGTTATGATTACACCGGATAGGACTCGCCGGGAACATGCTAGTTGGTATTATACCTGACGTCAGATAGCAGTTCCCTGATGACATGTGTACAGGTTAGTTCATCGACCTGAGATCGTCATTTTTCTCGTGTGAGTTCCCACTGTGCTTTGATTACTACCTTACCACGGCTCAAAGGAGTCGTGCAAACAGGTTTTAGTTGGGTACAGTCCCGAGCCACATGGATGCAGTGAGCGGATCGGCAGGGGTTCGTCTCTTCCGGTATTGGGGGTGAGGTCGCGCTGTGTTTAAGAGAGCCATTACACAAAGCCCTCGACCGAGGCAGGAGATTTACTGGTAGGTATTCCAGTAGTATCTCAGGGTGTTCTGGGCTACACTCCGACATGACTTGTACCGCTTTTGGGGATCTGACTTTTACCAACCCCCTAGGCCTGACATGCGATGCTCATAGACGAACGGACCGGACTGTACGGATATTGTCACTGACAGGCTCAGTAGGGTGTCAGGATGAGTTCGCTCATCGACCTCCCTTGTGATCAATACTTGGTAGCCCGTTACGTACGGCTAATACCTCTGACGTGCTAGTGGTTAAATCCACAGCCAAAGTATTGACGAGTCTTTAGAGTCCCCTACAGTCTGTTTCTCAAGTTTCGGGCGAATCGTTGTAGAGGTCGTATGATATATGGCAGGGTTCGACCTTATACGTGCTGTATTGCACGGATCATGATCGGACGGATCATACTAGTGGGCTTTGGTTTAAGCCGGATCCTAGTTTTTGATTTGTTGGATTACTTTAGTCTCATCGCATACGCATTCAGTCGGAATGCGGATGCAGGTATGTATATACAGGTGAGGGGTATCCTTGTGATCCGTCACGAGTTTACTTTAGATGTTGCCGGATTTTTTTGTTGGACCAAACATTTGGATTAATGTTTGAATGGTGGAAATAATGAGCTAGAATTCATCATGAGGTGCATTAAATGCGGCATATGCAATCTAGTGACTCATGGTATCATTATTTGTGCAAATGTCACATTTTATGATTGATTTAATGTGTTGAATTGATATGAGGAGAGAGAGGGGCAGCCATGTTATGGTGGTGAGCTCTTGTATTATTGATCTCTCTCTCATTATTATCATTCCAACATCACAAAACAAAAGGAAGAAAAAAATCTTCTTCTCCACTTTCTTCTCTAGCTCATTATCTCCATCAATGGCAACACTTCTAACCTCCATCCAAATCAATGGATGCAAGAGGCAAAGTGATCACAAACATTCTCTACAACATCTTGGACACGTAGGCTAGCACACTTCGTGCCCGAGTTGCTTCGGATGAAGTGGGAGCCCATAAAAAGAATCGATGATGTGATGCCCTTTCCGACGAGGAGATCGAGACCGGAGATGCCGCAAGGAGCTTGGGATGGTGTCCAAAGACCGAAGGACACGGATCGATCGCTATAGCCTTCCAACCCTCTCTCTAGATAGCTAGTTGTAGGTTAATGATTCGATCCGGCTTTTAAGCATACGATAGCACCGGTTTCTTGTTTAGAAAAATTTTCGTTTCCGCATTTTGGCCTCGGAAAGACGGCCGGGGCGCTACAGTAGTCTTACATGGTATTAGTGACACGCCATTAACCTTTACTAGCTAGCTCTAGCGTGTTTAGAACTTCGATCGGACGAAATTTTCAAAAACCGCGTTTCCAAGTCATCAGTTTCTGTCGAAATATTTCTGTTGTCAAAAAATTATTTGGTGTATTGCAGAAAATCAGGCAGGGTTTTTTAAGAATTCTGAGAAAATTTGGCACACTGTTTTTACTGTAGCGCGGCGGAACCGCGGCCGTACCCATGCTTTGGCCGCAGTTCCGCGGCCGTACTGTAGCTTCACTTTACCAAATTTCTTCAGGTGGTCTCTGACTTGGAAAAGGGGTTTCCGGTAATTTTATTTTGGGCCCAGATTTATTTGAGTACTGGGTATTGTGCTTGGGGCCCACTTCGGGAAATTTTGTCGATCGAAAATTTTAAACATGTTAGTTCACAGTATTTACATTATATCTGCGACCGTGAATGTCATTTGATCGGTAAATCCTGTCTAATTGCTATAGTTCTTTTAGACGGATTTGCGAACGTGGCATTCACGTTGATGTTCTGTGTTGTGCTGTGATATTGCGGATTTGTCGTGGTGGATAGCCTGGATGCAATGGTAGAACAGTTTGGTTGTATTTGTACATTTGATATTGCGGGGCGAGCGTCCGACATGTGGACTGTCGTCACTGCCTGCTTGTATATTATTGTTTTGGGGCACGACCGGGCTGAGGTCGATGTACCCGTTGTATATTTTACTTTCTGTAGTAGGATTACCCCGCGGAGGGGTGCACGGGTAGCCGGGTTCTAAGGGGCAACGAGCCCGCATCTCATGGCTTTAAGACGGAGGGGGTTTCACTTTAGAATTGGCGGGCTATTCGCCGCACTCGTAGGGGGTACAGGTTGACCCAAGGAGGGGTACCCAAGTTACCGAATTCCGTGAAGTGCTGGGTGGTCCATTCACTTTGTTGAAGGGGGCTGCCTCGCTTCAGGTTTTGGCGGGTAACTTGCCGCGCCTGTAGGGGTCTAGGATTTCATTGCACAGGCTATCCACACGACCAGGGGAACGTCGGGTTTCAGTAGCGGCTCTATGAAACCCGGGGATCCCAGATTATCTGTATTGTTCTGTGATGCTTATTACATTTCTGTGATGTTGCATTTTATCACGCCTTGAGCGATTATTATATATTGATATATATACTAGTAGATGTTGTATATGTTTTACACCCGCACTAGTCCAGTCCCCACTCTGTCATTAGTTAGCCTAACGGGTGATGACGGGACCCAGTGGCGAATGCGGATGGCATATACGTACATCGTATTTTCGTTCTTTTGTGGTGTGATTAATTGATGGGACTGCATTGATTCGGATCAATGCAAGCTAAACAAACCTATTCTGAAGTTGTTGGAACATTTTTCAAAAAAAAAAGGCTGTTATTGCAAGGACGTTCTCTTTTGTTTTCCACAGTGGTATTCGGTTATGAATATCCAGCACCTCAGTCGACGAGGCAAGGGTCGAGATCCTTTCACCGGGAGTGACCCCTTGGACAGAAGTCTGCATCAGGGTAATAACTTCACTATAGCCGATTACTTTTTGATTTGCATTGTGGTATTCAGTTGGAATATCCTGCACCTCATTCTACGGGGAAAGAGCCGAGATCCCTTCACCGGGAGTGACCTCTTTAGCAAAGGTTTTCGCCACTATTTTTATAAAAGCTATGCAGTTCCTTCAACGATATCATGTTCATTACGTTAAAGGTTTTTCGCCAAAAACAAGTCGTAGCCCTCCGTCATTTCTTACGGGTATTATTTAGTATTCGTGCTACGTTTGTTGACTCCGTCAAGGCGTAGTGTACGGTAGCTAAGTGGTGCTTGTTTGTAGCATGGATATGGGATTGGTTAGGACAGTCGTGTGGCCTTGTTGACCCCGTCAAGGGCACGTACGGGTGGGTTTAATGCAATCCAGATAATGACGGGTTGAACTTGACTAGGACTCTTTGATTTGTTGACTCCGTCAAGGTCACTTGGGTCCTAGGGGTAAAAATCTCATCGGGAGTTTCTAAAGAAACTGAAACTTGCCAGATATGCGCATATCTTCTGGAGTGTGATAACGTGAGTGGATTCCGTCACGTCATCATGCGATGATAGTTGGATCCCGATTCCCACTGATGAGTTGGTTTACTCCTCGTGTGATCCCGACTAATTCTTCTTTCAAGTTTGGAGGAGAATTTGAGGATACAGTGTGGGGTTTCCTAATTAGATAAATTGATAACCATTCTAATCTAGGTTAGAGTGCACGCAGAGTGTTTCTTTTCTCTCTCTCTTTGGCAACGACCATGGCCCGACCCTTGACTATGACTCAGTGACCAAGTTGACCGAACTTTCTTATAACACTGGCTTTTGGATTGTCAGAGTTGCATACCTCATTGCCACTCCTACTTTTACCCTTTTCTCCAGAACACCCCGTATTACTATGAACATCCACTTCCATTGGATAAAACTATCGTATGGTTATATACGAACTCGAAGGAACTTGTTCCAGATTCGAGAATGGTTTCCGGTTCTGGAGAAAACGAATAGGACTATTCAGTTGTCTTTTCCTTTTACCTTCTCTCAGGTTGCGAGTGTTCCTTGGATTAGGACGGTACACCTATTACGCTAATTGGATAGTCTTCTTCCAAACCATATGCAGGTGCCGAACGATAGGGAATGAAGAAAACCATTTAGCCTAAAAGGTCTATAGAAGGTATTAAGTAAAGACAAATAAAGGGATTAGAAAGAGGGCAAAGTAAACTGCGACTGCTATTCACGACCAAACCAAGTATTTCATCGCCACTCCTACTTCACCTTTGTATTTCTCCGGGACACTCCGTATCACTATGAAGATCTACAGTTATCTGGATACTCCATCGTATGGTTATATACGAACTCGAAGGAACTTATTCCAGTTCGGGGATGGATTCTGGTTCAGGAGAAATAGGAATACGGTTTATTTAGTTGTCTTTTATCTTTTACCTTCTCTCGGGTTGCGAGTACTCCTAAGATTAGGAGAGTACACCCATTATGCTTATTGGATAGTCTTCTTCCAAACCATAGGCTGGTACCGAACGGTAGGAAGGAAGAAAACCATTTGGCCTAAAAGGGTGTGTAGAAGGTAATGACTAAAAACATATAAAAAGATTTGGAGAGATGACGAAGAAATATACGGTTACAGTTGTGAATCTGATATTGGAAGAGGCATTACTAGGAATACCCGGATACCCCTTCGAAACATTTACATGTTTCAGTTTCACTGTGTATTGTTAAAAGAAAACTGATTTCCCAATTAGTCCTTACTCCAGGGTATGTATTTACCAGGTTTGATTCTCTCATCTGTATGGTTTTACAGATGATGAGTGGGAGCAAGTTATTGGGAATTGGGTGATCATCCTCATTATATCGGGATTCGTTGTAATTGGTGATATTTGAGGAAATCACCTGGGTTGTTTGCCGGACGACAAATATTTGGTTTTGAATATCCGTTGTTATGCACCAATTTCAAATTGACATATCTGTACGTCTATTTTTATAGAGTGAGATATAACTTTTTAAAATTATGTCTATGACATTTACCTATATCAGTGGATGGTTAGGTAAGGAGCATTAAACAGCGGTGTAATTCTTCTTAACCATAAGTACAGTTTTCAACCTACGACATACAGGGAATGAGTTATTAGACTCAAGGGACTTATGCAGAGTATTTTATATTGTCCAGTGTCCATTAGGACAGAGGGGTTGGTCCTCGTACTATATTCAGTTTACTTATGACATCTCTAGTTTTTAGACAAGTGTTTCATAGAAACACAAGGTCCAAGTTTTGAGAAGTTATAGGTATATGAATAAAGTAGAGAACCAGGTGTTGCAAGTATCGGGATTCTTCAAGGGGATCGAAGATGTAGATACTTATGTATGGTATTCAGTTGATAGTGATGGTTTTGAGAACTTTCTTCTTTTTCAGGTTACTCATATCTGGATGTATTCCTAAGTTGAGTAATGCTGATCGGCCTCCTACTATTTAGTTGACATGCACTGGAGACAGCTGCATGATTTGAATCTGGTTCCAATTAAATCAGTGCCTCTGTTTCTATATTGGATATAGAATAGTTCATATCTTGACGATGTTAAGGTACGGGGAGTTGTCCGGCTTATGCTTAAAACCAGACTCTGGATAACTCAAGGCACGTTTCTGTAATGGCTGTTTGTGGGTTGACCCGGGCTATGACGAGAGTTGACTTTTTACCATCTGGAAGATCAATAGTGATATTGTTCTTAACTCGCCACAGTTTTAATAAAAATGGATTTTTTCAGAAAACAGTAGTGGGAGTGTGGTAGAACTGGAAGTGATTCCAGAACCGCAAACGATTACAGAAAATTTGATAAGAACCTAAAGATTCGATCTGGTTTGACATTCCATTGGCCACTCCGCAGATATGGTGGGTAACCTCAGGCACCCGAAAGGTACTCCGGTAGCCTCAAGGACGGTGACAGGGAGGTTCTTGTTTACCCAGACTTGACACTACTATTGTTCCAGACTATGAGACCCGGCGGGAGGATGAGTATAGCGTCGTTTTGAACTGGCTTTAGAAATGCACGTGTATATGACTCTGCCAGAGGGTTGTCGTAGTCAGTGGGAGTAGCGGAAGCGTAGTGGACAAGTAGCTTGTGTCTATTTAGAGACTAAAGCAGATATAGCGGAGATAGATCATCTATTTCTGATGTGACAGTCATAGGTTTGACTTCATCAGAATAGGGGATGAATCTGTTAAGAAGGTAGTAGGGTGTAATGTCCTGGTATTTGGATGACATACACAGAGTAGGAAGTGATATTCCTATACTACGATCCGTTATACTTTGGTTGTCATACAGTGGTTTCTCCATATAGGTTATGGATATTATATTAGATATTCTGGTTGCTAGATCTATGGTTTTAGATCTAGATTTGGGTAGTTTCCCAATCAGGGTACTTAGACAGCATTCTAAAGGTATTTAGAATGGACGACTCCAGGCATAGTAGTGTACTTGCAGGTGATGGAGTCACCCTCTCTAAAGGTGTCTTACAGACTAAAGGAGAGAGGGATGTGCATGATTGGCAGATCACTTGCTTAGGCAATTGAGTAAATCATGAGATGTCAAGTACCACACCAGATGTTGTTTTTGCAGTAGATGCAATAAGATATTGATCCAATCCTGAAGAAACATTCGGAAGCAGTTTTAGAACATAAGTGGATGTTTTAGGGATATGATAACGGCAGCCTCCTTCGGGAGACGGTTATCATTCCAGGCTTCCAAGGTGACCTGGATGACAGAGTGGCTGTCAGAGTTATAGTTTTCCCTCTGACGAGGGGCAGTGTTTTGGACAAGTGATCCAAGCAGACACTGAGGGAGGCATGACGCAGGATACTGATTAAGTTCAGTTGACGATACAGTCTAAGAAGTTTGGATTTGGAGTTCATTTATGAGCTAGGTCCCATCAGATATCCAGACATATTCTAAGACAGGTATTGCTCATTTCGGGAGATGCTTTTCTCCGCGAACTTAAGATAAAGAGAGACATAGAAAAAAACATCAGAGCGGATCCACTAGCTGAGGCTATTTCTCGAGCGCAATAGTTTCGCAAACGAGTTTTGTGAGACTGATTAGTAGAAGAGTTGGGTGTTCGGTATCACACGGGCTGTGAGTATGCGACATCGCAATAATTAGCCTTGAGTGCAAGTGGGAGATTGTTGGATATAGTGCCCTCAGAGTCAATTATTGGATCGCAGGCACGTGATTGCAATGATTGTGGGAGGACCTATACCGGTAGGACAGTCTTACTCGAGAGGTTTGTATACTATCTGGTTTGTCTTTATCATTGTGTACATGTTTTTGGTGACATTGTAGTTCACTATTACACATTGATAGAGAATGGTATGCTATCATGGTTTGTCTTTATCATCGTGTACTGCTTTAGGTGACCTTACAGGTCACTATTGCACGTTGATAGAGCCCATAGGATTCTCGCTTGACTACCAGCAGTATGATGGCGATCATATACGTGAGAGTTGGGTAGTCTATAAGCACATCCTTAAAGTGGTCCTTAGTCGTGGGAGTTTCGAGACTAGGCTCCATTAGTAGACTGGTGTGTACAGTCGACACCCCGACGAGGGGCGGTGGCCGGTCTCACAAGCCATTGGTGTCAGTTGGTTCACCTAAGATGTATACAGGTGCTCATTGGGTTATGAGTACACCAGACAGGACTCGCCGGGAACATGCTAGTTGGTATTATACGTGACGTCAGATAGCAGTTCCCTGGTGACATGTGTACAGGTTAATTCATCGACCTGAGATCGTCATTTTCCTCGTGTGAGTTTACACTGTGTTTTGATTACTACCCTACCACGGCTCAAAGGAGTCGTGCAAATAAGTTTTAGTTGGGTACAGTCCCGAGCCATATGGAGGCAGTGAGCGGATCGGCAGGGGTTCGTCTCTCCCAGTATTGGGGGTGAGGTCGCGCTGTGTCTAGGAGAGCCATTACACAAAGCCCTCGGCCGAGGCAGGAGATTTACTGGTAGGTATTTCAGTAGTATCTCAGGGTGTTCTGGGCTACACTCCAACACGACTTGTACCACTTTTGGGGGTCTGACATTTACCAACCCCCTAGGCCCGACATGCGATGCTCATATACGAACGGACCGGACTGTACGGATATTGTCACTGACAGGCTCAGTAGGGTGTCAAGATGAGTTCGCTCATCGACCTCCCTTGTGGTCAATCCTGGTAGCCCGTTACGTACGGCTAATACCTCTGACGTGCTAGTGGTTAAATCCACAGCCAAAGTATTGACGAGTCTTTAGAGTCCCCCACAGACTGTTTCTCAAGTTTTGGGCGAAACGTTGTAGAGGCCGTATGATATATAGCAGGGTTCGATCTTATACGTGTGGTATTGCATGGATCATGACCGGACGGATCATACTAGTGGGCTTTGGTTTAAGCCGGATCCTAGTATTAGATTTGTTGGATTACTTTAGTCTCATTGTATTCGCATTCAGTCGGAATGCGGATGCAGGTATGTATATACAATTGAAGGGTATCCTTGTGATCCGTCACGAGTTTACTTTAGATGTTGCCGGATTTTTTTGTTGGACCAAACATTTGGATTAATGTTTGGATGGTGGAAATAATGTGCTAGAATTCATCATGAGGTGCATTAAATGTGGCATATGCAATCTAGTGACTCATGGTATCATTATTTGTGCAAATGTCATATTTTTTGATTGATTTAATGTGTTGAATTGATAAGAGGAGAGAGAGGGGCAGCCATGTTATGGTTGTGAGCTCTTGTATTATTGATCTCTCTCTCATTATTATCAGTCCAACATCACAAAACAAAAGGAAGAAAAACATCTTCTTCTTCTTCTTTCTTCTCTAGCTCATTATCTCGATCAATGGCAACTCCTCTAACCTCCATCCAAATCAATGGATGCAAGAGGCAAAGTGATCACAAACATTCTCTACAACATCTTGGACACGTCGGCTAGCACACTTCATGCCCGAGTTGCTTTGGATGAAGCGGGAGCCCGTAAAAAGAATTGATGATGTAGTGCCCTTTCCGACGAGAAGATCAAGACCGGAGATGCCGCGAAGAGCTTGGGATGGTGGCCAAAGACCGAAGGACACGGATCGATCGGTATAGCCTTCCAACCCTCTCTCTAGATAGCTAGTTGTAGCTTAATGGTTCGATCCGGGTTTTAAGCATACGATAGCGCCGGTTTCTTGTTTAGAAAAATTTTCGTTTCCGCATTTTGGCCTCGGAAAGATGGCCGGGGCGCTACCGTAGTCTTACAAGTCTCCCCCAAATGAGAATTTAATTCTTACGGGGATGAATTTGTTCTTAGGGATCGAAGATCCAAGGGAGAACAAAGAATTGAACTTTATAGAACATAACACAGAAGGAAAAAACCTAGTGCTAAGTGCTGCAAAATAAAGAGTGCTTAGCACTCAGTGGTTGGCACTCAACGCCAAGCGTCTCATGTGGGCGCTATTCAATAAAAAGCGCTTAGCTTTCTAAGTCTGGCGCTAAGCGCCGAGCGCTCCACGTGCTCCTCACGTGGGCGCTATTTTATAAAAAGCGCTTAGCTTTCTATGTTTGGCGCTCAGCGCCGAGCGCTCCATGTGCTCCTCACGTGAGCGCTATTTTATAAAAAGCACCAAGCGCTCCACGTGCCCCTCACATGGGCGCTGATGAAATCAATAGCACTCTGTAAATAGTGCTCAGCGCCATAAAGAGTGTGGGCATCAAAACCCATGTCAATGCTCAGCATTGTTGAACAAAAGGGATTAAGTCCAAATAAGTAATCAAGTGGGCTGAGCCCAAAGTTGGCCAAACCCTAAATCAACCGAGCCCATGTGCTTTAGCATTATGTGCACAGAGAAATGACTGTGTCCTAGTAAGTGTTTAACACTTTATTGAAAAAGGAAACGACAGAGACTCAGTGGGCTGAGCCCAAGTTAGTCAAATTTCTAATCAACCGAGCCCATATGCTCTATATCTGTCTAAACTGGTTTTAGTCCCAAACAAGACCATTAGTCTTTTGATGAATATCCATTGGTTCAAGGGTACATCTCTCTAAACCTCTGATACATGTCGCTGTAATTCTTCAACGTCTTCAGAGAGGTGGAGGGTCCCAATAACCAATAACTCTTGGTATATCCCCAAACTTACAAACCATAAATCCACTGGACCGCAACGTCTCTAAAAACTAAATTCCACGGACCGTAATGTCCTTAAACTAAATTCCATGACCGTAAAGTCTTTAAACTAAACCCTTTGGACTGCAATGTCCCTAAACTAAACTCTATAGAGTATGATGTCTTTAAACCCTATGGACTATGATGTCCTTAAACTCGACGGACTATGATGTCCTTAAACCCAACGGACCGTAACATCCCTAAACTAAAATGATAGAGCTCAAATGCTCATTCATTGGATCAGAAATGATCCCGAAACCCCGTTAAGTAGACCTTAGTCTAAAATTAGACTAACGTGTCCTTAACAAACATTTAAGTTGATATTAATCTCAAAAGAGGTTAACGAGCCTTAAATCAACCAAACCCAAATCTAAAAAAATACAGATTTAGACTAATCCCCGCCCTACGGAGGACAACATAAATTAGTCTCCGTATACAATCCACGGGCAAACTAAAACAAAACAAACACACACGAAACGAACTGAACATCTGGAGAAAGAGAAAGTGGTTATCGCTATGCGGTAACGTAATTTACTGCAAGGGCTTGCGCCTGCAGGGAAGAGCGTGCCCACAATAAAAAAAACCCTCATCAACGAGGGGGAATCTGACGAAGTCTGCTACAACAGACACATCTGTTTAAACCTTCGATGCATGGTGCCATAAATCAATTTGGCATCTTTGGATAGGTAGAAAGATAAAACCAAATAGCATCTACCCCCAAATTCAGGCGAGACGGCCCACGCGGTCCCGTCTCCCGTTTTCGGAGGTGAACAGACCTTCTTAAATATTTTATGACGAAAGCTATACTGATGGGAATGCTCGCTAAGTGGGCCTTGTTGTTGATGGAGTTCACGATTATATATCGCCCCCTCAAAGCGATAAAAGGACAGGCTATCACCGATTTCCCCGCCGAACACCCAATCTTTGCCGAATCTCCACTGAACTGTGAGCTGTCGGATGAATATGCATTCAACGCGGTCGAAGAGAAAGAAGAAACAGAGAAGCCTCATTAGAAATTATATTTTAATGGAGCCTCCTCAATGAAAACACGGAAAAAGATTATCCCGATAATTAGAGCCGGGATAGGACTTATTTTCGTAACCTCTCAAGGCGGAATAGCCCGTTATGCCATCGCGTTCATAGAGCCTAGGACCAATAATGAAGACGAGTATGAAGCGCTTATAACCAGTCTTGAGATTGTGATCGACATGGACATCAAGGATTTCCGCATATATGGGGATTCTCAATTGATTGTTATGCAAGTCAATAGAGATTATAAAACGTTCAAGCCAGAACTGATAAGGGTGCAGCAACTGCTGACACAATTTCCTTCATATACATTAGAAAATGTGCCACGAGCGAAAAACAGTAAGGTAGACACATTAGCTAAACTTGCCAAAGAATTGACCGATGAAAACCTTGACGACGTAAGGATCATCATCCAAGATTGCATCGACTATGAGAGGAGATGCCACTCATGCCAGATACACGGGGACTTCCGATAGGATTTTTATAGTTCTCCAAATTAAACCGCAAGTATACAACTTATTGCGGTTGTACTTAAGAATCGTTCCCGCAGAGAGACATGTTAACTACTTTTAAACTAAGTTACAGTTGAGTTGTTTTTAAAATCTAAAGATTTAAATGCGCACAATAAAATAAAAAAGCTGGTTTTCTAAGAGAGAGAAAGTTCTAGGGTTTTTATTTTCTTTATTTCTATGGTTGGTTTAAAAGATACATCTTCTATTCTAATCTAGTTCTAATATATTTCTATTAATTATAACTAAGCATAGGTTATATTTAAATTATAAACATAGCCTATCAAAATTATAACATCGTCTAGATCATATTAAAACCCTAGTTCTAATTAATTAAAAACAACCTAAGTTTAATCTTCCACAAAAATATGTAGGTCATGAGTTTACTATTAATGTCTTATCAATTAATTTAGATCCCTTTAACTTACCTTGGTTGAATATCTTATATTTAAATTAGTATCTTACCTTCCGTAATTATGTTTCTAGGTATCAATTATCATCAACCTAATTAAATCGTCGGTATTATCATCTTACTCTAATCTAGTTCAAGGCGTCATCTTTCATTACTAGATTGGTTTATTAAATGCATAGGTACAAAGATAATAATAAAGAAGATAAGAGATTCAAAATCAAAGCATAGAAAAGAAAAGAAATAAGCACATAAACCCATAGAAATTGCAATTAAAAACACTTAGAAGAAATATTAGTTGCTCATGATATTAAAGAAAACTAAAGTTTTATTAATATTCATAAGAAACTTATAATAGAACTCGATCTCTTCTCTTTGAAAACCCTAACTCGAATGCTATATGAGAGATATCAAACCCTAGGGCTATACAGGTGCTAATATAAGACAAAGGAAGTTTGGAGAAAAAGTAATAAAAGATACAAGAGAATCAATTTTTTCCTAAAAAACTCAAATTCTAAACATGGAAATCTAGATGTCTCTGTTGGGTGTTGTTGCATGTCTTTAGAATATTTGGAAAATAAAACGATTATGTGCAAAGACGATCAAGACCTTGAAAATTGGAGATGAACGGCCTAGATTGGGCAGCTAAACCGCCGCCTCCACGCTTAGGCCACGGCTGATCCACGGTTCTTTATTGGCTTCGTGGCATGATTTTTTGTGTGCTCGATTCTCTTGACTAGTTGTAATCTTATTAGTTATCAGATCATGAAAATTATTCTTTTTTCTCTACAGTTGCGTGGATCTCCGAATTGTTCCCAAATTTGGTATATAATTAGGTAGGTTGATTTGTTGCTTTTGATTTGATTTAGTTTCTCCAACTGATTTGTTGTTATGATGATCGATTCACCTCTAATTGTTGCAACCTTTGCTGATTTGCAATGATATTCCCAAATTTATTCCAAATTTACAAACTGTCTTTTGATTTTCTGAATAACTGGCTTAAGTCTCCATTGTATGCACGTAATTATCATTTTAGCACAATTTTTCGTCTTTTTGTATCCAAACCTTGTTATCTGTAATTATTCACAAAAGTAATGAACCTGTTCAGGAATCGCACTAATGGCACCTCGGGGGGCGTCGGCCCGGGAAGGGGAGAGTGGCCGAGTGGTCAAAAGCGACAGACTGTAAATCTCTTAAAGGTTTTCTACGTAGGTTCAGATAAATAGTATTGTTACCTTTTCCTACTTTTAATGATGAGGACTGCTCACCTTAAGCAAGTTATTCAAGCACAAGATCATACCACAGAGGGTCCTGATTGTCACGCTCTAACTGTGTCGTGTTTAAAAAGAATTCTGAAATTACCGCAATCAAAACGGTGTCGCTTGTAGCGAGCCACGATGAATACGGGTCGTCCGCAGGGAGATGGTAAGTTTCTTATTGCTTGTTTTAACGAGTTAATTCCGTGTTTTGATTTGTTGGTTAACTAATTGTCGTAACAAAGATATGAATAAAAAGGGCTTGTTAAGAGTAGTAATAAGTTAGATTGTATGAAGGTGATGTTTGCCAATTCCTTATAACCCCGACTTGGTATTGATACTAAAGCAATAGGTAACAACGCGGATTAGGGAACTTGAAATACGGTATTTGCGGTATTTCGCTAAATCCGTTTTCCTTGTCCCTTGTCCTTCCGTTGTTATCTCTTGATTTTAGCCTTCGGCAAACCACGGGCAATCCGGTCATGATTAGGAATCATCACTATCGGGGTAGGATAGGATGCCTAGTGAGCGGAGTTGCGGGTGATTTGCACGAAGTTTCAATAGGCAAGTTTTAGGTTTTAAAGTTTGGACAAAGAAAATCTTCGAATACGATCTAACATATTACACCCTTAACAAGTGAAAAGATTACTCACACATATTTATAAATTAACAAGAAAGAAAAGAGAAGATACATAAAAACATGCAATGAAATAAAGAGGAAAAGAGAACCGATGAGTTCAAGCGTTTTATCTCCCAGTGTTCAATCCCCGGCAACGTGTGAGATCCAAATACCAAGCTTTAAGGTTGCAAGCTCACTTAAGAGGTTGCAAGATCAAAGAAAGGCATGAATTTCACAATTGAAATCATGTAAAGTGGAACAAGACATGTAATAAAAATACGAACTTTTATTGAAGAACAAACTTGTTACAAGAGATCTTGAAGTCAAGAACCTAAGCCTTAAGCTTGCAAGTTCTAAATGAGAAGTTGCAAGGTTAAGACAAAGGGGCAAGAGCTCAAGAATGAAAAGAAAAATTACAAGAATTCTAAGATAGAACTAAAGAAAAAGCTACCATTTCCTCTTCCCTCTCGTCTCTATTTATAGGCTCAGAAAGAAATATTCATATCTGCCCCATTATGGCTCATGCTGATTTGTTTGATTGCCTTTGATTTGAACACATGCTTTTTAGTCTTGAATGCATATAATATCATATGCATATAAAATCATATCCTTGATTTCATATAAAATCATATCCTTGATGATTGCATATAAAATCATATCCTTGATTGCATATAGAATCATATCCTTGATGATTGCATATAAAATCATATCCTTGATTGCATATAGAATCATATCCTTGATTGCATATAAAATCATATCCACATGTGCTTAAAAGTCTTGTGTACACACTTGTTGTGTTGGACCATTTAGAAAAAAATGTGTACACAACTTTTTGCATAAAGGAACTCCTGAAGTATCGGTCGGTTAGCGTTTCTGGTCGCAGTGTCTTCCCTCAAGTGATATATCCGTGCTGTTGGATGCATTTCCAGTATTTTGTCATGGATACCTGTAATCTGTAATACTGAGCAGACACTGGTCAATAATACCGATAAATACAACAATTAGATAATGAATGAACGGTATTAGAATGCAATTTTCTGATATGAACAAATACCCCCAAACTTATCTATTGCTCGTCCCGAGCAAAACCAATTTATTCACAAAAAATTTCCTAACCTCACTTTCGCAGGGAACGCGATTGCACTGAGCAAGTGCAACAAGCCGTTAAACCTCTAGGTGTCCCTAGTAGGAGGAGTGTTGTCTCCTGAGGGTTTTCAGCGGATACTACCCACAAAATCCGGTCAAGCTAGTTTTGTAAAATAACTAAGATTCAAACCCTAAAGTTTTGTTTCAGAAAATAACAATTCTATTATCCTAGGTCTAGACTATCGACCCTTTATTTTTCACACCTCGCTTCTTGTTTAACTACAGCTTTTATATGTCTTCACGTGCAGTGCAAATAGTGTCGTTAAGTTCCCGAAAGGTCGAATAAAGTCATCATATCACACAATTAAGCCCGGATAAAAATTTTAAAAGGATCACATAAGTTTTATAAAGAGTTAAGCAATTTTTCAAGCTTCGTTTTCCAGTAAAAAGTTTCAACTTCAGAATTTCTATCTTCCTTAACAGGAAACTAGGTCTTATTTTTCACTCCACCCTTTCCTTGTTTTCATTTCATACACACCTCTGTGAATCGTGCAATAGTCTTTATCATAGAATAAAACCTTCATATCTCCGCTAAATTTTTTTTAAAAAGCCTGTCTTTTATCAAGATTATTCTCACACAAAGAACCGTTAGGAATTTTAACTCGGAGAGAACACTTGCTTGACTTTGTTTTAATCTGGACTTTCTAGGCTTCTTAGCGAGCTTTGGGCCAATGCATCCACACCAGTTGGTTTTAGGGCATTAGGTGTAGAAACACCCCGGCGGACTTAATTACTCAAGTTACCCAGGTCCAAAAACAAAAGACAGTTTGGCGTGAAAATCAGATGATTTAATACGAACGGAGATATAACCGGCAGTTCAATTATTTTTTGGATAAAAGACGTGTTTAGTGGGTTTGGTGTGTAATCATTCCAATCAAGTTTCAGATGGG
Source organism: Agapanthus africanus (assembly GCA_030015575.1). Taxonomy (NCBI): domain Eukaryota; kingdom Viridiplantae; phylum Streptophyta; class Magnoliopsida; order Asparagales; family Amaryllidaceae; genus Agapanthus; species Agapanthus africanus. Next base: position 154,094,734 of record CM057350.1, read on the forward strand.
TTATTTTTCAGACTTAGTTCCAATTACGGCATCAATAACATTCCTTCATATTCGCTTTACTTCATAAACTATTCTTGACACTACTTATTTCAGAACAAACCTATTTGATCCTCAGAAAATCATTGATCCATTTAAAAGTTTTTCGACATAAAAGACTTATCATCTAATTCCCAAAAACTCACGACACGTGTAGTGTGATGTAAAGACGTATATCAGCTATAGTTAACTTCAAAGGAGAGTTATTTTTCAGGTTTTCAAAATCTAAACATAAGATTTAGTTATTCTTATTTTATCAAACAAAACCGTCGAAATGTTGAATCAGAGTCCTCCCACTAGCTAACTTGACAGAAAAGTTTTTATGTTTTTAGAAAATTTTCAGATTTTTATGGATTTTATGGATTTTAATATGCAGATGCAAAATATACATATGAATGCGAAGGTAAGAAATGCGTACCGAGCGTACCCCCAAACTTAAACTGAACAGTGTCCTCACTGTCATTGCATGAAGAGATCATTTGAAGGGTCAAAAATTGTCGGTTAGCGATACACAATTTTTATTTGTTTTTGTTTGTAAAGAAAAGAAAAAGAAAAAGAATGGAAAAGAATATTCACAAATATATACAAAAGGCTTTATACATACCCCCAAACTTATTTGGAACAGTGTCCACTGTTCTTGGCTGGATAACCGAAGTTTGGAGGTGGGCAGAGGAAGATCAGGCAGGGTAAACCGGCTCCTGTAAGAATAGGAGCTCCTCTGTTGGTTCGGCGCTAAGGTACGGTTTTAGTCGGTGTCCGTTCACTTTGAAAAATGAACCGTCCTTTGGATTTTCCAAATCCACAGCGCCCTGCGGATACACATTCCGCACAAAATACGGCCCTTTCCAGCGAGATCGGAGCTTTCCTGGATGGAAATGAAGTCTGGTGTCGTAAAGCAGTACCTGCTGACCAGGTACGAAGGTTTTGCGCAAAAGGTGTTTATCGTGAAACACCTTCGTTCTATTCTTAACGACAACCGCGTTATCGTAAGCCTCATCCCTAAGCTCTCTCAGTTCGTTCAGTTGCAGCTTCCGATGGCTGCCCGCATCTTCGAGAGATAGATTCAGCACTTTTATCGCCCAAAATGCGCGATGCTCTATTTCGACAGGGAGGTGGCAAGCTTTTCCGTATACAAGCCGATAGGGAGACATGCCAAGGTCGGTCTTATAAGCAGTGCGAAAAGCCCAAAGGGCATCAGTTAGTTTCAGCGACCAATCCTTACGGTTCTTAGAAACCGTCTTCTCCAGTATCTGCTTGATCTGCCGATTTGAGACTTCGGCTTGACCACAGGTTTGGGGGTGATAGGGCGTGGATAGCTTATGATTAATGGAATACTTCCGCATTAAGGCCTCGAAAGTCTTATTGCAGAAATGACTTCCATTGTCGCTAATGATCGCTCGGGGGTGCCCAAAACGGGAGAAAATGTTTTCTTTAAGGAACCTAACGACAACCTTGTTGTCGTTAGTCCGGCTGGGCACAGCCTCGACCCACTTAGAGACGTAATCAACAGCTAGAAGGATGTACAAGTTCCCGAAAGAGCTGGGAAACGGCCCCATGAAATCTATCCCCCACATGTCGAAAATCTCCACAACCAAGATTGGTTGGAGCGGAATCTCGTTTCTCCGGGATATCCGGCCCATATGTTGGCACCGGGAGCAAGTCTTGCAATAGTCATGAGCGTCTTTGAAGAGTTGTGGCCAGTAGAAACCACATTGCAAGATCTTCTCAGCTGTCTTTCTGGGGCCAAAATGCCCGCCACACGCTTGATCGTGGCAAAATGACAGCACACTCTTGAATTCCTCATCAGGGACACACCTACGAATAATCTGGTCAGGACAGTACTTGAACAGATAGGGTTCGTCCCAGTAAAAATGTTTTACTTGGGATAAGAAGCGAAGTCTGTCCTGACTTGACCATTCAGTTGGTAGTAATCCCGTTGCCAAATAGTTCACAATATCTGCGAACTAGGGTTCGCAAGATACAGTCAAGAGCTGTTCATCCGGGAAAACGTCGTTGATCGGAATTGGAAGCGAAGGCGAAGAAGGAAGTCGTGAGAGATGGTCGGCAACTACGTTTTCACATCCTCGTTTGTCCTTAATGACAAGGTCAAACTCTTGAAGCAAGAGGATCCAACGTATTAACCGAGATTTTGCATCTTTCTTCGCAAAAAGATGGCGCAGAGCAGAATGGTCAGTGTAGACAATGACTGGAGAGCCGATGAGGTAGGGCCTGAACTTTTCTAAAGCAAATACAACAGCCAAGAATTCCTTCTCAGTTGTTGTATAATTGAGTTGGGCGTCGTTCAAGGTTCGGCTAGCGTAATAGATTACGTGCGGCATCTTGTTGATGTGTTGTCCAAGGACAGCACCGATGGCAGAGTCGGATGCATCGCACATAATCTCGAATGGGTGCGTCCAGTTAGGGGAAGAGAGAACGGGAGCAGAAGTGAGTGAGTGTTTCAATGATTCAAAAGCAGCCACACAGCTCGGGCTGAAGTCGAATGGCGTGTCCTTGGCCAGTAGAAGAGTCAAGGGCCTAGCAATCTTGCTAAAGTCCTTGATAAACTATCTATAGAAACCGGCGTGGCCAAGGAAGGCTCGAATATCTCGGACGCATCGGGGAGGAGGAAGATTGGAAATGACCTCAATCTTTGCTTTGTCTACCTCAATGCCTTTCTGCGAGATGATATGTCCTAAGACAATACCTTCGCGCACCATGAAGTGGCATTTCTCCCAGTTCAAAGTGAGATTCTTGTCCTTACATCTGGTAAGGACAGCGTCGAGATGCAGCAGACACTCGTCAAAGGAATCGCCAAAGATGGAGAAGTCGTCCATGAAGATCTCCAAGAATTTCTCCACCATGTCTGAGAATATTCCCATCATACACCGCTGGAAGGTAGCGGGCGCATTGCATAACCCAAAGGGCATGCGACGATATGCAAACGTGCCGAAAGGAGAAGTGAAAGTAGTCTTGTCCTGGTCTTTTTCGGCGATGGGAATTTGATTATAGCCAGAGTAGCCATCAAGAAAGCAATAGTACTCATGTCCGGCCAATCGTTCGAGCATCTGGTCAATAAAAGGTAGCGGAAAGTGGTCTTTCCGCGTTGCGGCGTTGAGTTTTCGGTAATCAATGCATACTCGCCACCCAGTTTGGGTGCGAGTAGGGATTAACCCGTTCGCCTCGTTGGTTATGACCGTGATGCCCGACTTCTTGGGGACAACATGAATAGGGCTAACCCACTGGCTATCGGAGATAGGGTAAGTGATACCACTATCCAGACATTTGACGATCTCCTTCTTCACAGCCTCCTTCATGACTGGATTGAGACGTCTTTGTGGATCCCGGGCTGGTTTGGCATCATCCATCAGATGAATATGATGCTCAACGATCAGGGGACTAATCCCCTTGATGTCCGCCATGGACCAGCCAAAAGCTTGCCTATTGCCGTGTAAGACCGAAAGAAGGGCTTTCTCTTGCTCGGGAGCAAGAGAAGCCGAAATGATAACCGGGAGGGTCTCGTTCTCACCTAAGTAAGCGTACTTAAGGTGAGACGGCAAAGGCTTGAGTTCGAGAATTGGAGGTGAAATGATTGAAGGCTGGATTGGAGAAAAGGTCTCGAACTCAAAGGATTCCATCAAAGGTTCAAAACGAGCGTAAGCTACCGAGTTGGATGGTTCAGGTAACTCATCCGGAAAGTCAAAAGATTCAAACTCAGGTTGTGAGCGGCTAAGATCGTGTGAGAACGTAAAACACTCGTAGTCGTAGTCGGGCGCGGAAGCAGCAGCAGGTTCGAAGAGAAACGCACTAGTGGTGTCAAGGTTATCGCGTTCAAACAGAAACTCCTCGAATTCACATTCTTCCGGGGTGATCTCCTGGATCGAGCAGACGTCCAGTATATGAGCATTAGGTTCGGCGGGCTGATTCCCCAACCTAAAAATGTTGAGTTCAATCGTCATATTTCCAAAAGAGAGGTTCATCGAACCATTGCGACAATTGATCACAGCATTTGAGGTTGCGAGAAATGGGCAACCGAGTATCACCGGAATTTGATTCCGGGGGTTAGCTACAGGCTGTGTATCTAATACAATGAAGTCAACGGGGAATATGAAGTCCCCGACTCTTATCAACACATCCTCTAGCTCACCCCTAGGATGGGTGATCGATCGGTCGGCCATTTGGAGAGTGCAGTGCGTGGGTTTCAGCTCTCCGACGCCTAATTGCTCGTATACTGAATACGGAAGCAAGTTAACACTGGCACCAAGATCTAATAGTGCGCGGTTGATGTTCTTATCCCCAATGGTAATTGAAATCGTAGGACAGCCAGGGTCCTTCCGTTTTTGTGGTAAAGATTGGGTAAGGGCATCACTCACAGCACTAGCCAAGAAAACTTTCTTGGGTACCAGAGATTTCCTCTTTTTCGTGCACAAGTCCTTTAAGATTTTCGCGTAAGACGGGACTTGTTGGACAGCATCTAAAAGAGGAATGTTAATGTTAACTTGCTTAAATAACTCCAGAATCTTCTCCATTTGAGGATTTTGTTTATTAGATCTCAACCGGTTTGGAAATGGAACATTTTGAAAATTGGTTGAGTCTAATGCTGGAGGAGGAGATTGTGGAGTTGGACCGGATCCCAGAATAGGCGTTTTCGTGGAGTGAGAAGTGGGTCCGTTCATAGAAGAAGAGGAAGGAGAGCCTTGTGAAGAACGGAGAATAGGCTCAGAAGATGAAGAAGAAGAAGGAGAAGAAGAAGAAGAAGAAGAAGAAGCGGCCGGGGTGTCATCGTTGATCCGTGTGACAATGTTGTTTTGCAGCATCCTCCCCGATCTCAGTGTAGTCACGGCACTCACATTATGGTTTTGTTGTTCAAGAGCAACATGTGCATTATGTGGGTGACCGGGATTTGGAAGTGGCTGGGACGGGAGCTTCCCCTTCTCTCGCTCGCTTAAGGCCGCGTTCAGCTGTGCAATCTGGGCCTCGATGGTCTTGATGCTTTGCCCGTGTGCGGCAGTGTGTTGCACTAAAGATTGAATCGAAGACTGGATGTTGGCGGTGGATTGAGTCGATTGTTTAACAAACGCCTCCAGACTTCGCTCACACTAGTAAAATAGGAGGTTGCCCCTACGGATGGAAATATCCGTAGGGGCATATTTAACTTGGCCCTACGGATTAATCCGTAGGGCTAAAAGGTTGCCCCTACGGGCACAGACGTCCAAGAATAAAAATATTAATTCTTAATTTGGTGTTTGCCCCTACGGAGCCGCAAACAAAGGACCTACGGGTATATCCGTAGGGGCAAGTAAATATCTATTTAACAAAATCCCAGATCGAAAAGCCTACGCTCATTTTCTCTCTCTCCCTCAAACGTGCGCGAAAAACCCCAAATCGCCACCGTCGCGTCGCCACCGTCGTTGGGCAGAGTCGCCACCGTCGTCACCACCGCCGATTTCGTCGCTACCGTCGTCACCACCGTCGTCGCCACCGCCGGTTTCTTCGCCAATTCGCCACCGTCGTCGCTCCAGCCCACCAGCGCACCCGTTCAGGTATAAATCTCGAGGTAAATTAAAGCATTTTTGGATTATTCATGGCTGGGTCTGGGTTGCGCGCGCGAGAGTTGGGTTTGGGCAGGGGCGCGGTGGCGGTCGGGGTCGGGGTCGGGGTAGGGTTAGGGTTCGGCTGCTGCTGGGGTGGGGCTGGGGTTAGGGTTACGGTGGGGCTGGGGTTAGTGTTGCTGTGGGGCTGGGGTAGGGTTACGGTGGGCTGGGGTTAGGGTTGGGGCTGGGGTTAGGGTTACTGTGGGGCTGGGGTTAGGGTTATGAGAGGCATGTCAGCATATTTATGTGTAATAATTGAGAGGATCAAGCTAAGTTCTATGCAAGCAGTCCCTCAGAATACATAGATAGCTAGCCTTACATTTTAAATTAACATATTCCATAGTTGTCTTAATGGTAAGGCAGATACCCATATTGTGTAAGAGCTGACATTAATACAACCATAGGGAGCTGACAGATTATACATCTCATGTGGTATTAAAATCTATAAATGGACATACGAGATAATGCAAAGAAAGAGCACTAGATCAAGACTCAATCAGCTTTCCTATGCTTTATGATTTCAGCGGATAGCTCAAGTTTAGTTTCAACTTTATATTCTTATTTTTCTCTCTTTTTTCTTTAGTGCTTCTTCCTCCATTTCTTTGAAGAGTCTCTCACAGCGAAATACACTCCAATTGCTGTTGAAGATTTTAGAATGTATCCAGAATTTAAGAAAAAAATGTTGTGCCCCTTATGCTTCTGTTATTCAACTCCTTCCATACACTCTGGACTTCTCAAATTTAAAAACTATTAGAAGTGTACTTGTTTATCATACATTGAACACACCATGCATGCTATTTCTTTCACTCTATTGTGGCATGATATTGATAGTTTATGTGAGAGTAAGACCATAACAAACATAGAAAATATTTCAACTAAGATATGAGAGACCGCTCCTAAAGAAAAACTAAAAGAGGTTAACAATGTAAAGATCAATTCCTATTCATTCTTTCCAATGTATAAAAAAAATCACATTTTTTTAACATTACAAATCTTTGCACAAGCGTGCAGCCGCACACAAATAGCCGTGTCCCTAACTAATATGTAACCATGACACATGGCAGATGAGGTGTCTCATAACTCAATATTAGCGATTTCCATGATCACGACACGTGGCAGATGAGGTGTCTCATAACGCTTTATGATATCAGTATCCTATATTTATAGTTTTAATTGTTGATTGTTATAGATGTATACCATTGCAATAATAGTTTTTGGTTGATGAATGCTATTGCAATGTAGGATGATCAGTTCTATCAATCTTGATCTCAATGGTTTAAAATCATGTTACACATACAATACGAATGCACAACAAACGCATAATTAGAGAGCGACTCGAGATATTCGGGTTAAAACCAATATATGATACTCGATGATGATATGAAACCTTCATATTCCCATCGATACCCGTATATGAAACTAAAAGCGCCACTTAGTCCCCGTCTATCGGTTAACATACGTGCGATGCTCGTCGTGACCTAGAACTATACGAAGGTTGTTAAATATCGGACAGTATAGCTCGATACTAACAACCGTCGTATAGTCTACGCGACGAGAAAATTCAATCGTATGGTAACCCATAGATTTGTCCCGTGTGGACAAGTTAAGAATGTATAAAGCAAACGCCTTCATTCACTTGTGTTTTCATCCGTTTCGAGATATTTTGTCGGTACCTTTCCGCTGGTTCTCCGTGTACAAAGATAGATTAGATGTTTATTTCAACGTTGTTTCACAGCTTTGAAATGATTATCTATTCTATTACAGTGTACTCGGAGAACAGCGGGGAGGTGCTGCCGAAATTTACTCGAAACGGTTGAAAGCACATGTGATGGGCGTTCGCTCTATACATTCTTAATGGGATAGAAGCCTACCCCCGACAGCCGGAACACATACATACAAACGCATAATTAGAGAGCGATTCGAGATGTTCGGGTTAAAACCAATATATGATACTCGATGATAATATGAAACCTTCATATTCCCATCGATACCCATATATGAAACTAAAAGCGCCACTTAGTCCCCGTCTATCGGTTAACATACGTGCGATGCTCGTCGTGACCTAGAACTATACGAAGGTTGTTAAATATCGGACAGTATAGCTCGATACTAACAACCATCGTATAGTCTACGCGACGAGAAAATTCAATCGTATGGTAACCCATAGATTTGTCCCGTGTGGACAAGTTAAGAATGTATAAAGCAAACGCCTTCATTCACTTGTGTTTTCATCCGTTTCGAGATATTTCGTCGGTATCTTTCCGCTGGTTCTCCATGTACAAAGATAGATTAGATGTTCATTTCAACGTTGTTTCACAGCTTTGAAATGATTATCTATTCTATTACAGTGTACTCGGAGAACAGCGGGGAGGTGCTGCCGAAATTTACTCGAAACGGTTGAAAGCGCAAGTGATGGGCGTTCGCTCTATACATTCTTAATGGGATAGAAGCCTACCCCCGACAGCCGGAACACATACATACAAACGCATAATCAGAGAGCGATTCGAGATGTTCGGGTTAAAACCAATATATGATAATATGAAACCTTCATATTCCCATCGATACCCATATATGAAACTAAAAGCGCCACTTAGTCCCCGTCTATCGGTCAACATAACGTGCGATAATTTATTCTTTTCAACGACAAACGCACACACAAAGCATATACATGGATTTTCTCCTTTGTCAGTAACTATCCCATTCTTTTATTTCTCAATATAGTCAGCATAACCTACAATTTATATGTTATTCAGTCTAACATGGCCCATGAGTACGTCAGAGTTAAGGACTGGATGTATGTGGATTGGAAACAACGTATGCAACCTAAGTTTGTCGCAGGAGTTGCTGCTTTCCTTGAATTTGCACGAGCACATAATAAGATCATAATAGAGAAGATTCTCTGTCCGTGAGATAGATGTGGCAATAAGTACTGGAAGAAGGTAGAATTGGCAGAGCTTCATATTGTAAAACATGGGTTTACTAGACTTTATTCAACTTGGAAATATCACGGGGAAGGAGAAGAATGCAGTACTGCGGTAGAAGAAGGAGAACACGATAATGCGGCAGGAGAAGAAGAAGAATTCGGTAATACGGCAGGATACGGAAATTTATTTCCATCAGAAGCAATGGAGGATATGGTAGAGGCTGCCCTAGGTGAATCTATTCGTACCGAAGATGACATTCCTTCCGGTCAAGGACCGCGTGCGGATAAATATGAAAATTTCATGAATGATGCTAGGAAACCAATTTATGAGAATGCGAAGTATTCCACCCTCTCATGGTTCGTCCAACTTTTCCAAATTAAGTGCCTAAATGGATGGAGCAACAAGTCATTCACAATGCTTCTTTCGTTCTTGAAAGATTCTATGCCTCCGGGAAATAATGTGCCCGAAAGCTGGTACGAAGCCCAGAAAATGATGTCTGATTTGGGTCTAAAGTGCGAGAAGATTCAAGCATGTCCTAAAAATTGCGTGTTGTACCGGAAAGAGAATTCAGATTTGAAAGAGTGTCCAACATGCGGAGAGGCCAGGTATAAACCGAAAGATTCTGATAATTAGTACGTAGCTTGAGCTTATTTGGTTTTAGACTTAAGTTTGATTAATCATACATACATATGTAATTAAAATAAACAACGCTTTTCCAAACTAGATATCCAAACAGGGTTTCGAAATAACTTAATAATGAAACGAATTCGAATAATACACAGTTCTTACACGCTTCTTACACACGTTATGTCCAGACGCGACAGGGTAGATCGGCCGAGCCTCCACATGCATCTCCTTCGGCTGCGGCTCCGCAAGCAACTACATCGGCTGCGGTTCCGCAGACAGCTCCTGTAGCTCCACCGCCCACTCAGACTCCCGCAGCCGTGACTCCGCAAGCGACTACCTCGACGGCGGCTGCGCAGACCACATCGCCATCTCCACATGCCGCTCAGACTCCCTTATATGTAGCATTGCAGAGTGTATTGACCGAGGAGCAGGCGCGCGTTATTCTAACGTTATTCGGAGGTGGAGCTGGACCGAACTAGGGTAGCTTTTTGGTTCTTAATTTTTGAAACATGTATTTATATCACATTGTACTACATTTTGAAACGATATTGATATTGGTTTGTATTTATATCATATTCAGTTTTTGGGTTTCTTTTGTATATTATATATATGCGTGAGATGTGATTATGAATACTGCAATATATGATTTGATTGATGTATATAGTATTGTGCACAGGGCGGGAAAAAAATCTAGCAGCCCATTTTTTAAAAACAAATACAGACAATATGTACCTACGGATTAAGCCGTAGGTACATATGTTGCCCCTACGGCGTTATCCGTAGGGGCAAACTATCAGGAAACCTGATATTTTCCCACCTGATATCAGTTCAGGGTGTTGGGGGTGCCCCTACGGATATGTCCGTAGGGGCCAATGTTTATCCCCTACGGATAAATTCGTAGGGGCAAAATATCAGTTTTCCTGATATTTTCCCCCCGATCTCAGTGCAGGGTGTTGGGAGTGGCCCCTACGGACTTATCCGTAGGGGCTACTTTATATCCCCTACGGAGGTATCCGTAGGTCTATACAATATATTCAAAAAAAATTAAATATATGATTTTATTACCCCTACGGGGTACTCCGTAGGGGCTATAACACCTACCGAGATATCCGTAGGGGCATGAATTTGTCCGTAGGGGCAAGTTCAGGGCCTCAACTTGCACCTGCGGCCTTTGCACCTACGGGGTCTTTTTTCGCCCCTACGTATATATCCGTAGGGGCAGTGGGTTGCCCCTACCGATAAATCCGTAGGGGCAACCCTTATTTGTAGTAGTGTCGAGCGAGGAAACCTTATCGTTGTTTGACGGAACAAAGTTGTTTGGTGGAAAAGAGTTGTTGGGTGCAAAGTTGTTCGTCTGGTTTTGGAAAGGCTGGGGTTGGAAGGGCTGCTGATATTGATGTTGAGTTTGTTGTTGCGCTTGTTGTTGCGGTGGAGGGGGCCTTTGGAAGTGGTTGCCTTGGAATTGATTCTGATTCTGATTCCAGGCGAAATTGGGGTGGTTCCTCCAACCGGGATTGTACGTGAGAGTACGGATCATTCCTTGGTCTTTGCTGAAATGCAGCATTAACCTGATCCTGTCCTTGAGATGGAGAATTGTAAGGACACTCTTCGGTTAAATGAGAGGAATCGGAACAACAAGCGCAGATGGTACGAAGTGGAAGAACAGGGCTAGGAGCAGGAGAAGAAAATTTGCTCTCTATCGCTTCAAGCTTTCTAGTTATTGCAGCCATTTCAGCTTTCATTGCAATAGAGACGTCAAGTTGATGAATTCCTACCCTAGACTGACCGGTAGAAGTGGAGGTAGAAGAAGAAGAAGTCGTCGGTCTCGTGCTCTCCCACTGTAGCGTTTGCTCCGCAAGGTCGTCAAAGAATTGCCATGCTTCCTCGTCAGATTTGGATAGGAAGTGGCCCTGACAGATGGTTTCCAACAACTGCTTCATTGCTGGGTTCAGGCCCTCGTATAAGGTTTGGCAAAGTTGCCATTTCTCTATACCGTGGTGAGGACACTGAACAAGAAGGTCTTTGTACCGGTCAAAGCACTTCCAGAAGGGTTCAGAAGGAAGCTGGGAGAATTGAATGATTTCATTGCGAATCCTTGCAGTTTTGTGATTTGGATAAAACTTTTTGAGAAACGCTTTAACAAACTCATCCCAACTGGTTATGGAATGGGAAGCGGTGCTATACAGCCATTTTTCAGCGAGATCGCATAGAGTGAACGGAATGACCCGTAGACGTATAGCATCGTCCGACAGCTGGGTGGTTTTCATCATGGCACAGACGTTTTGAAATTTGTTGATGAAGATATAGGCATCTTCAGATTCAAGCCCATGAAAACATGGAAGCATGTTGATGAAATGGGGCTTAATTTCAAAGTTGTCCCCATTGGCCGGAGGAAGAGAAAGGCAGGTGGGAAGTGCAGAACGGGTGGGGTAGAAACGATCCTGGAGCGCGATTTGCTGCGGCGCTACAACAGGCGGAGGTGGTGGGATATTGGTCTCCGTAGGAGGTGGAGCCAATCCAGGGGTAGTCAAAGAGATGTTCGGATTGAATCCCGACATCGCGGAAGAAGAGGTTGGTGAAAGCGAAGGTGAAGGTGAAGAAGTATGAACAGAATTCCGGTCAACGTCGGAGTTGGCCGGCAAAGGTAGGGGTGAAAGAGGAGTGGAAGGAGTATCGACTTCGGAGTCGATCGCGTAGTCGGTAGCGACTAACGTAACGCGGACTAGACGGGCGCTAGTGTCCCGAGTCCAAGCGGACATACACTAAACGAGTTTAGTATAGTCAAAGCGGAGAAGGTGAGGGTAAGAAAACGTCAATGGAGAAAGGCGATGGGTGATGGGTGAAAAATGGATTTGGCGACAAAGGGCAAGTTTTTTTTTCATAAAAGTTTTTGATTTTTCCTTTTTTTTTTTTTTAGAAGGAGATTTACAGAAATATGTACGGATATACGGCTTAAGCAATCACAAACAAGATATGCACAATCACACCTAGATCTAGGGTAACCTAGGTCTACTAGACCTGCTCCTGAACTTGATTGTCGAAGTTAAACAGTGTCGAGAAACGGGCTTAAAAATACACTGATCACAAGGCCAGGTAAGTGCAGAGATAAGGGGAGGTTGTCCAACGCTTTCGCGAAGTTCCTTAATTAAGTAACCCTTTCTCTTTCGGCGGTTGCGCCTTTAACACTTTCCTAGACACCCCGTAAACAATATACCGTTAAGCGAGGTTCTAAACACGGTTTATCTTCTCCTAATGAGCGCGAAGTCCTTAGGGCTGAAGTCTAGTATTTTTTAATTTACAATGGACAATGCATATGCTTTAGTGTTTTTTGGGGTCCTGGGAAGGGTGATGAAATCCCCACCCAATATGGATTGGTGTTAGAGCCCCTTAAGTCCGTATTAAATGATGCAATGCGCAAAATTCAACCAAGTTTTGTTTTCAAGCAATCAGTTATCGTTTTTTACTTTTAATGCGGCGCTGCAACAAATACGGTTAGTTTTTTTTTTTGGCTTTTTGCGGCGATTTTTGCTAAGAATCCTGCAAAGACAAGAATATTGGAGCGTCGGGTTTGAGAGGGGAAGTTTAGAAAAATACGTACCAAAAAGCACGAGTTTCAGAAACTCGTGTTGATATTGCCTCCGAGTGGTCGAATGGTTCGCTTGCGCGGGTCTAACTACCCGGATCTTTGGCACTGAGTGTTCACCCTCCTTTGCACTTGAAAATGCCCCTTTTGTTCCGTATGATCGCTGCTCAAAATCCGTCAAATCTGCATATGTTGGAAAAATACGGATATTTGAGCCAAAAAGCAATATTAACAACCACAATTCTGAACACAAATAATTAAGAAAATCAGAGTGTTAGCAGAATTCAAATCCAGAGAAGAAAAGAATTTTATTTGTGTTTGTGGTTGGTTTCAAAAAGAATGGTTATTTGTTTGAATGTGTTAGAAGTTAGTTTTATACAGAATATGCACAAATTTAACCCGAAACTACAAGTATAAAAAGCGTTACCGTCTCCCCGGCAACGGCGCCATTTGATTGTCACGCTCTAACTGTGTCGTGTTTAAAAAGAATTCTGAAATTACCGCAATCAAAACGGTGTCGCTTGTAGCGAGCCGCGATGAATACGGGTCGTCCGCAGGGAGATGGTAAGTTTCTTATTGCTTGTTTTAACGAGTTAATTCCGTGTTTTGATTTGTTGGTTAACTAATTGTCGTAACAAAGATATGAATAAAAAGGGCTTGTTAAGGGTAGTAATAAGTTAGATTGTATGAAGGTGATGTTTGCCAATTCCATATAGCCCCGACTTGGTATTGATACTAAAGCAATAGGTAACAACGCGGATTAGGGAACTTGAAATACGGTATTTGCGGTATTTCGCTAAATCCGTTTTCCTTGTCCCTTGTCCTTCCGTTGTTATCTCTTGATTTTAGCCTTCGGCAAACCACGGGCAATCCGGTCATGATTAGGAATCATCACTATCGGGGTAGGATAGGATGCCTAGTGAGCGGAGTTGCGGGTGATTTGCACGAAGTTTCAATAGGCAAGTTTTAGGTTTTAAAGTTTGGACAAAGAAAATCTTCGAATACGATCTAACATATTACACCCTTAACAAGTGAAAAGATTACTCACACATATTTACAAATTAACAAGAAAGAAAAGAGAAGATACATAAAAACATGCAATGAAATAAAGAGGAAAAGAGAACCGATGAGTTCAAGCGTTTTATCTCCCAGTGTTCAACCCCCGGCAACGTGTGAGATCCAAATACCAAGCTTTAAGGTTGCAAGCTCACTTAAGAGGTTACAAGATCAAAGCAAGGCATGAATTTCACAATTGAAATCATGTAAAGTGGAACAAGACATGTAATAAAAATACGAACTTTTATTGAAGAACAAACTTGTTACAAGAGATCTTGAAGTCAAGAACCTAAGCCTTAAGCTTGCAAGTTCTAAATGAGAAGTTGCAAGGTCAAGACAAAGGGGCAAGAGCTCAAGAATGAAATGAAAAATTACAAGAATTCTAAGATAGAACTAAAGAAAAAGCTACCATTTCCTCTTCCCTCTGGTCTCTATTTATAGGCTCAGAAAGAAATATTCATATCTGCCCCATTATGGCTCATGCTGATTTGTTTGATTGCCTTTGATTTGAACACATGCTTTTTAGTCTTGAATGCATATAATATCATATGCATATAAAATCATATCCTTGATTTCATATAAAATCATATCCTTGATGATTGCATATAAAATCATATCCTTGATTGCATATAGAATCATATCCTTGATGATTGCATATAAAATCATATCCTTGATTGCATATAGAATCATATCCTTGATTGCATATAAAATCATATCCACATGTGCTTAAAAGTCTTGTGTACACACTTGTTGTGTTGGACCATTTAGAAAAAAATGTGTACACAACTTGTTGCATAAAGGAACTCCTGAAGTATCGGTCGGTTAGCGTTTCTGGTCGCAGTGTCTTCCCTCAAGTGATATATCCGTGCTGTTGGATGCATTTCCAGTATTTTGTCATGGATACCTGTAATCTGTAATACTGAGCAGACACTGGTCAATAATACCGATAAATACAACAATTAGATAATGAATGAACGGTATTAGAATGCAATTTTCTGATATGAACAGGTCCGAAGGAGCTGCGCAAGAAACCTAAATCATGGTCAATGAGGCCTGGCATTCTGAGCTAGGCCAGTCAGACATGAGCAAGAGTAAAAGCAGAAAGTCAAAGAAGAAGAACAATAAACCCAGAACAACATAATATATGACAATAAAATGATAAATGGGTTAGGCAAATGTGTAATAAATTACACCTATCAAATAACCCCACACTTATGTTTTGCTAGTCCTCGAGCAAATCTAGGGTTTCAAACTATAAACTAAACTACAATATACTACATCCTACTCTTATGCATCTTTCGCAGGCGTGCGATTGCATTGAGCGCATGGAACAAGCCTTTAAATCTCTAAGCGGCTCTCGTAGGAGGAGTGTTGTCTCTTGAGGGTTTCCATCGAACAATAAGCACAAAATCCACAAAAACTAAAGAAAATAAGGGAAACAAAAATACGAGAATGAAAACTATATACAATGATATGAATAGATAAGAAAAATATGAAAAACAAGAGTTTAAACTTCACTAGATTTGCAGTCGTTATGAACCATGCCTTAATAGACTTTGATCTATACTGAAAATTACTTTTTTTTATCATTCTTCCAATCTTTCCTACATATCTTGCTTCCAAACATGATCATATACCCTTATATGTATGTAAAATCATCCCTACACTCGAAGAATTCAATTCAAGTCCCCATACTCTTGCCTTTAGCTCTCTATTACTTTTTTAATTGATGATCAAATTGATGGATTTGTTCCTATATTTTTCATGCGACCGTTAATATTTCGTGAGGCACTAACCAACCGATTACCGAACGTGTTCATTTATTGGGCGTAAATAACAGTATTCTAATTTTGCAACATCTAAGACACAACAAATGATCCCAAACAAGTTGGTCTAAGTCACCAAGTGATGAAGCTCCCTCGCTAATTTTTTTAATAACCTATGTACAAAACCACCCCACCACACTTAAAATTGACAGTGCCCTCACTGCCTATCATGTCCCCTTCCTTGACCACGAACACGACTAAGAAACTAATGATATACATATGTTACAAATGAGGGGTTTTAAAATATTTTACATGTATTCCGACTCATAGAGATCCATGAGCTCCACTTCATTATTCGCAGAAACTTCTAAAAACGGTTTCAATTTTTGACCATTAATTTTGAACACCTCACCATTTTTCGGATTTTCAATCTCGATTGCTCCATGTGAAAAAACGTTTTTAACAATAAAAGACCCGGTCCATCACGATTTTAATTTTCCAGGAAATAGATGCAATCGTGAATCATATAGTAAGACTTTTTGTCCCGTCGAAAAATCTTTCTTAAAATATTTTTATCATGAAAAATCTTCGTTTTTTCTTTGAAAATCTTGGCATTGTCATAAGCATCGTTCATAATTTCCTCTAATTCATTTAGTTGGAGATTTTTATACTTACCGGCTTTTTCAATGTCCATATATAACTGTTTTATGGATCACTTAGCATGGTGTTCCAACTCCACTGGTAAATGGCAAGGTTTCCCAAATATAAACCTATATGGAGACATACCAAGGATGGTCTTGTATGTGGCTCGGTATGCCCATATTGCATTAACAAGCTTAAGTGATCAATCCTTGCGGTTCTGATTAATCGTCTTTTCCAATATTTGCTTAATTTGTCTATTATATCTCAACTTGCCCACTAGTTTGCGAATGATATTAGACGGATAACTTGTGGTGGATCGAATATTATCTCATAAGAGTTTCGAAAGGTCGGTCGCAAAAATGGGTCCCATTATCACTAACAAAGGAGCGTGGAATGCCAAACCGAGAAATAATATTTTTTTCCAAAAACTTGACAATAACTTTGTTGTCATTGGTTTTGCATACCATTGCTTCCACCCATTTCGATACGTAATCGACCGCTGCTAAAATATAAACATTCCCAAATGAATTTGCGAATGGCCCCATAAAGTCAATTCTCCATACAGCAAAGATCTCAACTATAAGAATAGCATTGAGAGGCATCATGTTCCGTCTAGTGATTTTACCTAAGTGTTGACAGCGTTCACAAGTTTTACAAAATTCATATGCATCTTTAAATAACATGGGCCAATAAAACCTACATTGTAAAACTTTTTCATCCGCCTTTTTAGCCCCAAAATGGCCCACACTTGCATGATCGTGACAAAATGAAAGAACACCCCTAATTTTATCATTAGGTACGCCTTGCCGAATTATTTGGTCATTACATTGTTTAAAGAAATAAGGATCATCCCAAAAGAAATATTTTACTTGGGAGTGAAACTTATATCGATCTTGTTTAGACCAATCGGGCGGTATCATTTTCATAACGAGAAAGTTAACTATATTCATGAATCATAGTTCGCTAGCAGCTATGTATAACTGTTCATCAGGAAAATGGTCATTTATAAGAAGTTCTTACGTGGGTGAAGTGGTAGACGTGATAAGTGATCGGCCACAACATTTTTGGATCACTTTTTATCTTTTATTTCAAGGTCAAACTGTTGCAATAAAAGGATCCATCTAAGTAATCGGGCTTTAGCATCTTTCTTAGAAATAAGATGTCTAATGGCCGAATGATCCGTGTAGATCATAATGTGTGAACCGATTGGATAGGACCTAAACTTTTCAAGTGCAGATACAATAGCTAGAAATTCTTTTTTGGTGATAGAATAGTTTAACTGTGCATCATTTAGGGTCCTACTCACATAATGAATGACATGTGGTATCTTGTTAATTTGCTGTCCTAAGATAGCTTCAATTGTTAAATCGGACGCATCACACATAATTTCAAAGGGCTCACTCCAATTGGGAGCGTGAATAATAGGAGCGGATGTAAGCTCATTCTTCAATTGCTAGAATGATTTGAGGAATTGGAACCATATTCAAAAGGTGTATCTTTGGCAAGAAGTGAAGTCAAGGGTCTAGCAATCTTGCTAAATTTTTAGATAAAGCATCTATAAAATCCAGCATGCCCAAGGAATGACCTTATGTCCTTAACGGTTTTGGGAGGGGGTAGATTAGAGATTATATCTACTTTAGATTTATTTATCTCAGTGCCTTTGCGTGAAATAATGTGTCCTAGCACAATGCCTTGCTTGACCATAAAGTGGTATTTCTCCTAATTGAGTGTTAGATTCTTTTCTTTGCACCTTTGGAGTACCAACTCCAAGTGGTGTAAACACTTATCGAATGTATCCCTAAAAGGCTAATAAATTGTCCATAAAAATCTCAATAAAACGTTCCACCATGTCAGAAAATAGGCTCATCATGCACCGCTGAAAAGTGACGGGTGCATTCCATAGCCCAAAGAGCATCCTTCTATATGCAAAGGTGCCAAATGGACATACGATGGTTTTTTCTTGGTCTTCGGGTGCAATTTGGTTATAACCGGAGTATCTATCTAGGAAACAATAGTACTCATGACCGGCCAACCTTTCTAACATTTGATCTATAAAAGGCAACGGAAAGTGATCTTTCCTAGTTGCGGCATTAAGCTTACGATAGTCAATGCACACACTACATCCGGCTTGCTTGCGAATAGGGACTAGTTCGTTCATGTGGTTTTCAATAATAGTAATACTCAAATTTTTAAGTACCACATGAATTGGGCTGACCTACGTGCTATCAGAAATAGGGTATATGATACCACTATCAAGAAATTTAATTATGTTTTTCATCACTACCTCTTTCATAATAGGATTCAAACGGCGTTGAGGATCTCTAACCGACTAGGTGTTGACTATCAAGTTAATTCTATATTGTACTATAGTAGGGCTAATTCCCTTAATATTCGCCATAATCTATCCAATAGTCTCTTTATTATTCTTAAGAATTGATAATAAGGCCTCCTCATACTCCTTAATAAGATTAGTAGAAATTATAACTGGGAGCGTGTTATTCAAACCTAAATAGAAATATTTTAGGTTTGATAGGAGGGACTTGAGCTCTAATTGTGGGGCCTCTACTATCGATGGGCGTAAAAGAGACTTAGGTTCAAGAAAAAGTTGCTTAAGTCGGACCCTTCCCATGTAGGCTATTGCGAGAGAATCAACAAAAATAACAATTTCTTTGTTACTATGTTTCCCCTCTATACAATTTTCTATAAAGCAGTTATCTAAGTCAACTTCTTCATCATTAGGAATTTCATTAATTGAGTTGACTTTGAAGGGCTTATAGGGATCACTTGGATGATTTCGTAGGTTAAAAATATTAAGATCAATTGTTATGTTCCCAAATGATAGTTTTATAGAACCATTGCGACAATTGATCAATGCATTCGAAGTGGCTAGGAAGGGCTGATCTAGTATGACAGAAATTTGATTCCTAGAGTTAGTGACGGGTTGTGTTTCTAGAACAATAAAATCTATGGGGAATATAAATCACCAACTTTAATCAACACGTCATTGATCTCATCCATAAGAGTCTTGATGGACTGGTCGGCTAATTGCAAAGTGATCTAGGTGGGCTTAAACTCACCTAGCCCTAACAGCTCATATACAAAATTTGGCAAAAGATTAAAACTGGCACCCATGTCTAATAAAGCTCTATTTATAACCTTTTTGCTTATAATGCAAGATATAGTAGGACTACCGGGGTTCTTATACTTAATGAGCATAGCATTACTTAGGACGTCACAAATATTGTGTGCTAAAAAGACTTTCTTAGGCACCTTAATTTGTCTCTTCTTTGTACATAAATTTTTGAGATATTTTGCATATGAAAGAACTTGGTCAATCATGTCCAAAAGAGGAACGTTGACCTTCACTTGTTTAAACATCTCCACCATCTTTTTTAACTTAGCAGCTTGCTTATTAGCCTTTAAACGTTTTGGATATAGTGTTCTAGGCTTAAGAGGGGTATCAATAGAAGATGGGTGGGGGTGGAGATATGGGTGCATCAATAGATGCCGGCTGTATAAGCGGGGTAGGAGACTGCTGCTCCTTATTAGCCGAGATATCTTCCGAATCTTCGAGCATCCTAACCTGCTTATCAACCTGTTTACCCGATCGCAAGGTAGTTATGGCATTTTCTTGCACGGGATTTGCATATGTATCTTTAGAATTCGTAATAGGTTGACTAGGTAGGGTTCCTTGCTCACGTCCTCCTGATGCAACAGCTAACTGATCAAGTTGTTTTTCATTATTTGCCATGGTTTGTTTATTGGCCAATTCATTTTTCAACAATGTGTTCAGCTGCTTTTCAACGTTATTAAGCCTATTATTCTCATTCCCATACCTTTACTGTGCGTACTACGTATTAGGTTGGACAGGGTTAGGTGGAGGACCTTGTCTTTGGTTTTGGAACTATTGGTCATTGTTGCCTTGATTCCATTGTAAGTTAGGATGATTCCTACATCCTTAGTTGAAGGTTTGAGAATAAGGATTATTATTGTTTTTACGTTGATAGATAGCATTAGTGGTCTCTTGATCTTGAGGACCATTTAAAAGAGGATATTTTTCTGAAAGGTGGAAAGAGTCTTGACAGTTAAAACAAGAAGAGGGTTGACTGACTTGAGCAACGGGGGCGTGGGTAGTTGATAGCTTTTCTATTGATTTTTGAATGGCAGTCAATTGAGCTTGCATTACAATTATAGCTTCAACCGTGCGGATCTTATCCTTAGAATTAGTTGACCCTCTCTCACTAGAACTCTCCCACTGCATGGTCTTATCGGAACATTCTTTTAAAAAGTCCTATGCCTCGTCCTTTTTCTTCATTATAAAATCCCCCTGACACATGGACTCAATCATAAACTTAGATTCTATGCCATGATAGACTATTTGACATAGCTCCCACTTAGTTATAGCATTTTCTTGCATGGGATTTGCATATGTATCTTTAGAATTCGTGGGAGCATTGTATGAGAAGGTCCTTAAAACGTTCGAAATACTTCCAAAAAGATTCTCCCGGTTTTTACGAAAATGTCCTAATTTCATTTCGAAATTTGGTGGTTTTAAAATGTAGGTATAACTTTTTAAGAAATATTTTAGTAAAATCATCCTATGTCCTAATAATATTGGCTGACACACTGTAAAGCCAATGCTTAGTTTTATCATTCAGGGTAAAGGGATAAGTCTAAGCTTACCGCTTCTTGATTTAATTGCTTGAGTTAAAAAATTTGACATATGTCCTTAAACTCCCTTATGAAGACATAGGCGTCTTCGAATTCTAAACCATGAAACTTAGGAAGTGAGTTTATCAAAGCATGTTTTATTTCATGGTCACCGTCTGCTAACGGTAAGACTATACAAAATGGAAATGTTGTGCGGATAGGATAACATCCATCCTGTAGGGTAGGTGTAATGGGAACAAGCTCAGCCATTGGATCTATAAGATCAAGATTAGTCAAACGGTTTTTTTCGTCTCGATCCCACACGTGCATACACCGTACGCAAAAGTTTTTTTTAATGAAAAAACTAGGATGACTAGAGATTCTAAAAATCATAATCAAAGATGCGCAAACAACCTAGATCTAGGATTACCTATGTCAAGTTACTAGACCCATTCCTAACTACCAAGAGACAAATTGCGGGATAGATTCTCTAACAGCTCTTTAACAACCTTGAAACCAGAACAGGACAAGTTAAGTGGGAGGGTTCCACTATACGAATCACCGAAATAGAGGGCTTTAATTAAATAACCACAACTAGGCACATGTCACTGGACACCTCAAGATTTAATCAGATAACTGTTAGATTACCTACAACCTCCTTTTTTCCTATCGAGCATGATATATCCTTAGGGGCTGAAGTCTAGATGTTTTTTAAATTATTGTAGATCAATGCAGATGCTCCGTTGTGATTTGTGGGGCTTCAGAAGGATGATAAAAACCCCACCTAATCTGGATTTGGGTTGTTACCCCTTAGAATCTTTTTAAACAAGCAATGCAATCTAAAACAATGTAAAATCTAAAATCTAAACTAATTTTTTTTATATATGGCACAAAGAATCCTGCAAAAATATGTTAGTTGGAATTAAATCAAGATTTCGGAAGAACGAGATCTTACCTAGATTTGCGTTCTGTTCGACTCGATCTTCTATTCCAGTACGTTCGTCTCGATTCCTGAAATAAAAAATAGAGAGTACACAGAATCAAATCAAATAAACTAAATATAATTTAATCTACAACTAAAATCTAAAAATTAAATTTAAATGTAATTATACTACACCTCCCCAGCAAGGTGCCAAAAACTTGATAGGATTTTTATAGTTCTCCAAATTAAACCATAAGTATACAGCTTATCGCAGTTGTACTTGAGGATTGTTCTCGCAGAGAGGTGTGTTAACTACTTTTAAATTAAGTTAAAGTCGAATTGTTTTTAAAATCTAAAGATTTAAATGCGCACAATAAAATAAAATGCTGATTTTCTAAGAGAGAGAAAGTTCTAGGGTTTTTATTTGCTTTATTTCAATGATTGGTTTAAAGGATTCATCTTCTTTTCTAATATACTTTAAATATATTTCCATTAATTATAACTAAACATAGGTTATATTTAAATTATAAACATAGCCTATCAAAATTATAATATCATTTAGATCATATTAAAACCCTAGTTCTAGTTAATTAAAAGCAACCTAGATTTAATCTTCCACAAAAATTTATAGGTCATGAGTCTACTATTAATGTCTTATCGATTAATCTAGATCCCTTTAAATTATCTTGGTTGAATATCTTATATTTAAATTAATATTTTACCTTCCTTAATTAAGTTTTTAAGTGTCAATTATTATCAACTTAATTAAATTATCGGTGTTATCATCTTTCTCTAATCTAGTTCAAGACGTCATCTTTCAATACTAGATTAGTTTATTAGATGCATAAGTATAAAGATAATAATAAAGAACATAAGAGATTCAAAATCGAAGTACAGAAAAAAAAAAGAAATAAGCACATCAACCCATAGAAATTGCAAATACAAACACCTAGAAGAAATATTAGTTGTTTATGATAATAAAGAAAACTAAAGTTTTATTAATATTCATAAGAAAACTTACAATAGAACACATTCTCTTCTTCTTGAAAACCTCAACTCGAATGCAGTGAGAGAGATATCAAACCTTAAGGCTATACAGGTACTTATATAGGGCTAAGAAAGTTTGAAGAATAAGTAATAAAAGATACAAGAGAATCAATTTTTTTCCTAAAAATCTCAAATTCTAAATATGGAAATCTAGATGCTTATATTGGGTGCCGTTGCATTCCTTCAGAATCTTCAAAAAATAAAACGATGTAGCTTAAAATGGTGTATGTGCAAAGATGATCGAGACCATGAAAATTGGAGATGAACAACCTAGATCAGGCAGCTAAACCTCTGTCTCCACGCTTAGGCCACGGCTGATCCGCAGTCCTTTATTGGCTTCGTGGCATAATTTTT
This sequence comes from Agapanthus africanus, assembly GCA_030015575.1. NCBI lineage: Eukaryota > Viridiplantae > Streptophyta > Magnoliopsida > Asparagales > Amaryllidaceae > Agapanthus > Agapanthus africanus. The sequence continues at coordinate 154,117,932 of CM057350.1, forward strand.
TGTGTGCTCGATTCTCTTGACTTGTTGAGTTCGTTTTAGTTATAGGATCATGAAAATTATTCTCTTTTCTCTGCAGTTGCATGGATCTCCGAATTGTTCCCAAATTTGACATATAATTCGGCAGGTTGATTTGTTGCTTTTGATTTGATTTGGTTTCTCCAACTGATTTGTTGTTGTGATGATTGATTCACCTCTATTTGTTGCAACCTTTGCTGATTTGCAATGATATTCCCAAATTTGTTCCAAATTTGCAATCAGTGTTTTGATTTTCTGAATAACACTCTTAAGTCTCCATTGTATGCATGTAATCCACATTTTAGCATAATTTTTCATTTTTTTGCATCCAATCCCTGTTATCCGTAATAATTCACAAAATATACCCGAAATAGCATGATATATAACAATTAAATAATAAATGGGTTTGAAAAATGTGCAATAAATATCTCCTATCAACTTCATACATTAACATTCCAACCCACTGCATCTGACCATAGCCGGTTGGCCGTTCGAAATGTAGGAGACCGATATAATAGGCCCCATCGAGCTGGCGTCGTCCTAAAGATATCGTTTCATCTTGGCAGCGATCGATTACTTCTCCAAATGGGTAGAGGCGATACCGCTGAGAGAAGTAAAGATAGAGAATATCCTTCATTTCTTCGAAACCCATGTCATATACCGGTTTGGAGTTCTATGGCGGATAGTCTCAGACAATGGACCAGCATATAGAAGCCAAAAGATAAGTCGCTTCGCCAAACAACATAAGATAGATTAGAGATATTCCTCCATCTATAATCCTTGAGCTAACGGTTTAGCTAAAGCTTTCAACAAGACACCGACTAAGCTCATAAAGGAGATGGTGTCCAAGAATAAATGGACTGGCATGAAAGGATAATGAAGCTCTTTAGGCATACCAAACGACGTTCAAGACAGCTATGAAGACAACAACTTATGCTTTGGTGTTTGGCGCCAATATAGTGCTTCCTCTGGAGATCGAACTCCCCTCACTGCGGATGGCGGTTCAAAATGAACTTACGGACGATGAGAATACTCATCTCTGACTCGAAGAACTTGATTCTCTCGGCGAGACCCGCCTTATAGCACAGCAAATCTAGAAGCTTACAGGGCAAGGATCACGTAATCATATGAAAGGCTAACCAGACCGAAGACATTCTGCTAAAGCAAACTCGTACTGGCTTTCAGAAGGCCCAAGATCCCTAACCGTGCTAAAAGTAGGAAGTGCAAGCCGAATTATGAAGGCTCGTATGTCATAGATAAGATATACCAAGGTGGAGTTTATCTACTCATGGATATGCACGGAGAAAGACCGTTTCAGCCAATAAACGGCTGGTTTCTTAAGAAATATTATACTTGAAGAATCGCGACTTGGGTCAATGATTGATGGAGACTCCTATGTCTGCTCGCTATTCCTACCGGATGATATGTACTCTCGTTATGCTAATATTGGACCACAATGTCCCAAAACTTATATTGGACCATAATGTCCCTAAACTAATATGTCGCCCTACGGACTCCTCGAGATCCATGTTGCACCCGAAGTCCCACTGATGAAGCTACGCCTGAAGTCCCACCGGCTATGAAGCTCCATTGATGATGCAGACTTCCAAAAGATGTTATGCCCTACAACTGATCTTCATATCGATCACCATAAACAATCCAAAGGCATAAACGATCCATATCTCTCCCAAGTATAATCGGCAAGCGATACTGGGTCATCCGCAGCAAATTTACGTCTGATAGACTTCCGTCGCAAAAAACTGTATGTCCATAAGAAAAATGGGCACGGATAAAAACCCGAAAGGACGCCATGAGTTAAAACAGCAGGACTGTCAGTGAGTTTGTGAAAACCCGAAAGAGCGCAAACCCGTTTAAAAAAGAAAAAAAATCACGACATGATGCCCTTACAAAGTCCTCTCAAAGATAAAATACCTGCGTTGGTTCCTTACGAATCACAATAGGGCAACACACTTAGTAATCCATACGATTCCTAAGGAGAAAATACACTTACAAGATCTTCTCAACCCGTCAGGAGAAATATCTCTATGAGACCCCCATAGCTTATAGAATTCAAAAGCCTCAAGTTAAAGGGATCCAAGCCTGTTTCTTAGGCCATCATACCCCCCATATGATTTATACCTACAAGTAGTTCAATATTAATTCTTGTATACAATCCACAGGCGTGATCAAAATATATTTCAATCCTGTTCCACCGGAGGTGAGTGATATTCCCAACAAAAAACTTATGAGTCCACTCAACTTGCAAGGAGAAAATACTCTTGTAAAATTCTTACAACTTGTAAGAGAAAATACCAATTAGGAATCCCCATGATTCCTAAGGAGAATATATACCTGCGAGATCTTCTCAACTCGTAGGGAAAAACATTTTTATGAGACCCTTATGGCTTATAAAGTCGGAAAGCTTTAGTTGGAAGGGACCTAAACCTGTCTTCTAAGTCACCTTTGTGTAAGTAGTTGTGCATGCTCGTGCCACTAATTTGCGGCCAAGATGGAATGCAAAATGAAAATTTTATACTAGAGCATGAGCCACTATGATCCAGCGATCAATACCAAACACTAAACTAACAAACAAACAAAGGAGTTGAACTACTCGGTTATCTATTACAACCTTTGTAGTCAATTCCTATGTATTCCTTCCCACTTCTTTAGCTCCTAGGTCTATCGGGAACGAGCTTAGATGTCGATCCTCCGTGTCGAAGATGATCCACCCGAGGGAACCCTAGCTCAAGCTCTAGATGCATACAAGAATTCTAAGTGAAGCAACTTCTGAACAAGACTAGCTAGGAATTGATCACAAGTGATGTAGTAATGGTTATCTCTTTATTTTCTCTCTTTTTCTTTTTCTCACCTCAACTTAGAAAACTCAAGTAGGAAGAAGAAGAAAGCATGGCTCAAAAATAAAATCTTATTGTTTACGGCCGAAAACCGGTCTGAGATGTTGGAAAAACGTCTAGCCTGAATACGGGGGAAGATACTATATGGAACATATCTATCCACCTATCCGAAGATGCTAAGTTGATTTATGGCACCGTATATCGGAGGTTTGGACAGATGCGACCGATGTAACGTGACTTATCTGATTTTCCCTCTTTGAAGGGCTTTTGATTATGGGGACGCTCTTCTCTACCGGCGCAAGCCCCTGCAGTTAATTACGTTATCGCATTGCGATAACAACTTTCACCTTCTCCAGTTGATCACTTCGTATCGTGATATATATATATATATATATATATATATATATATATATATATATATATATATATATTGGGTTGCCCATGGAGTGTTTACGGAGACTAATCTTGTCATGCCTGTAAGGTGCAGATTAGTCCAAATTCGTATATTAGATTTGAGGTTTTGAACTTAGAAAGTAGATCTCATATAAATGAGGTCCATAAGTTCATGGGATACATGGGATTGATATTGTTTGTGTCCGTAGATTGTCTACGATTGGTAATATGATCCATATCATAAGGCCAATATATTGTTTAAAGTTTATTTCTGTCCAACATTCCCGTGTTTGGGACAAAGTATTAGTTTAGAGACGTTTTAGTCCATCATTCATCTTATGCGCATGTGTATATATGATGTGGCGAAGTGAACGATGGTAACATGGGACGCGCCCAATATTGGGGTGCAATCCAATTTAAAGGAATTTATATTTCGTTCAAAGATATACATATACATATATGTATAAAGTTGGGGTTCGATATGAGATGCGCATCTATATGGGATGCGTGTCAATATGAGGTATGCACCTATATAGGATGCTATTAATATGAGGGTATGCACATCAATATGGAGGTGCATCAATGTGAAGGTTAGGACATTTCCTGTCTTGATGAAATTTCATATCTCTCATCAAGTTGGGACGAAAGAGAAGTTGTTGGTTGTTGGGACCCGCCACTTCTCTGAAGACACTAAGGAATTACAACAACATATATCAGATGTATGGAAAGATGTACCTTTGAACCAAATCCCATAAATAAGGGAAAAGATCGTATTTAAATTGAGGACCGTTAGTTTTATATGAGACTAAGATCAATCTGGGATGAAAGATCATTAGTCATAGATGAGACTAAGATCAATATGGGTATCATGGATGAAAAATCATTAGTCATATATGAGACTAAGATCAATTTGGATGGCATCGATGAAAGATCATTAGTCGTATATGGGACTAAGATCAATTCAGACATCATTGATATGTTGATCGAAGATCATATATGAGAAGCATAAGTTTCTATACTTAGTTTATTTTATTTAAGTAGTCATGTAAAGGCTTGTTGTCCATGTGTGCATGTACATATATGCGCATGTGCGTGTATCATCTTTAATGAGAGTGCGCATATGTATATCACATGGGTTGCGCACCTCTCATTGGTTGGGGTACTATGCATGTGCTTATCACGTGGTGCGCACCTTCATTGGCAATCTGTGCTCATGTGGATATCACGTGACGTGCATGCCTTCATAGACAATTTTCATCAAGTACGCACACGTGCATATCACATGATGTGCATGCCTTCATAAGTAAAATTCAACAAGTGCGCACATGAGTATCACGTGACACGCATGCCTTCATAGGTTATGTTCATCAAGTGCGCACACGTGCATAACACGTGATGTGCATGTCTGTGTAGACGATCTTTATCACGTACGCATATAGTTTTGGTGCGCATGTTTGCAGAAAGCAAAGGTTTTCAAAAATAAGCAATGGCTTCTGTTCTTTGATTTTTCTTGGTGATGATATCATCACGAGATTATTTTATGTGGATGTCAAGTCATATTTCAATAAGAATCTTGGATCTTTAAGATCGATCTCTCATAAAAGTATGAACTTTTATTTGAGATTGATCGAACATGAAATCTTTTGATTTCTTTTATGATGAATTAATGGATTCGATGAAAAGCAAAAGCTTTTATGAAAGAAGCAATGGCTTCTATGGTGAGAGAAATATTTCTTTTTTTTTATCTTCACATTTTTTCTTTTTGAAGGAGATGCGAAGCTTATAGGGGTCGGTCCTTTTCTGATTTAATCTCATGGGTCCTTTATATAGGGCATGAGAAATATCAATCAGTTTGAGGGAATTTCTCATTTAGAGATCTCAATTAATTTGATAATCAAGTGGTGATCTTTTAATCACCGTTGGATGGAGATCATAGATCATAACAGAAGATTTTTCTTCTAATTAAGGATCTGATTCTTTATCAACAAGATTTATTTCTTGTTAGAAGCATTTTCTTCAAGGAAGGTACATTTGCACTTGTGACATGCTCACGTGCATCGCACGTATAGGTGCTTACGTATGATTCAACTTAGCAATTTTACCAAGTGCGCATGTATAGGTGCGCATAATTTGAGCGTCACACATGTGATTCGACTTGGCCATCTTGCCAAGTGCGCATGTATAGGTGCGCGCAACATAGGCTAAGTTGTTTGACTCATGCGCACGTGTGTTGCATGTCGCACACAGGTGATTTGTCTTGGCTATCTTACCAAGTCCGCATGTATATGTACGCACTACTTGAATATGGGAACAAATGCGTGCTTTGGCCAAAAATTTTGGCGGGAACAAATACCCCCCATTGCTTTGCCTATGTAAGATATGTACGTGGGTTAAGTAGTGCAAAGTAATGCATTGCCATAGAATTGATGGCTTAAGAGACAAGTTTAGGATCCTTGTCGCCTAAGACTTTTTCATCTTCATGAGCCGTAAGGGTCTCAAGAAGGTTTTTCTCCCTATGAATCGAGAGGGTCTCATAGGTGTATATTCTATTTATAAATCATGAGGATTCATAATTTTTCATCACATTCATGAGTCATAAGGCTCTCACTCGGGTACTTTTTCCTTACAAGTCAAGAGGACCCATAAGCGGCTTCTTCACTTCATCGGTATGCAACTTTGGCGAATGTGGCCCGTGGATAGTATATAAGAGTCAGTATTGACCTCCTTGTAGGGCAACAATAACTTAGGAAACAGGTCTATATCCCCGTCACATAAGGCTTTTCATCTTTATGAGCTGTGAGGGTCTCATAAGGATGTTTCTCCCTACTAGTCGTAAGGATCTCGCAGGTGCATCCTAATACGAAATATAGATAATCCCTTTCAATACAAGAGTCTGTTAGGTTTGTGGTACTGGGATAAATCCATCGTACCGTCGTTTTGGCTGATATATTCTCGACATGCTGTCCTTTAGGTTGCTGCTCGAGTAGCCCCACGTCTGTTGTAATGACCCCAAAATCTTTATACATTTGTATTATCTCTCTTCAATAATATACCGTATTTATTTGTACTTGGTATTTTCCTTTTTCTATTAAATTTATTATTATTTTATTTCTCAATCTATTATGTATTTTTTTCTAGGTACAATTTCTTTTTCTTATATTTAAGTTTTTAACTTCTCATTCTTATTTTTTCCTTTCATAAATATTTAAGCTAAATCCATTATTCTTATTCTCTACAGCCCATCTAAACAGCTCATTTTCTTTTTAAGCAACATCATATATTTAATTCTAATTAAATATGTGCATGAACAACCTTATAGCTCATTGGTTAAGTTCTTACATTGTTATTCCATAAGTCACATGTTCAAATCACCATTCTTGCAATTATTTTTTATCATTTTTTTATTCTTCTCATAACCTACAAATGAGACCTTTCATTTCCAAAATGAATGGTGACCTTTCATTTCTCTTTTAATTCTCAAGTTGAATGCATATATTATTATACATAATTCACCATTACACCATCTTTATTGTTCTCCTCTATCTTTTCCTTCCTCACATTTTTCTATCTCTCACTTCTTCCTCTTCACCTAGAGTCCAAGAAGAAGAACATGAAGAAGTCTTCAAGAAGGTCTCGCTACTAACGCGAGGCTATCGGCGGATAGACAAGCCCGGAGACAACACCGGCTTGTGCATGTAAGTCCCTTCTCTCTTTCCTTCCCTCCATCTCTTTCTTTTTCTCTTTATATTTCTCTTATTTTATATTGCCATGAAAAACTTCCCTTGACATATCATAGTTCCTAAATAATTAATTAAATGGATACATATATAAATAATGAACACACAAACATACACACATATATAGTTTGTAAAGTCTTTTTCATTACTCTCAATTCACATGTTAACATTTCATAGTGACCAATTAGGAGTGCATGTTTGTTGTTTTATTTTAAATCACTTTATTTAAAGTTTGAAAAAAAAAATGAAGTTACGAATAAATACCATGGTTTTCTCATTTCTCACATATGACATATCAATACCTTTAGTTTTAAAATAATTTTTATAAATTAATTTTTAATTCTGAAAATTTCATGAAATTTACATATGATAGAATATATTATTTTGTACACGTTGTAAAAATTTTAGATCGATCCGCATAACGGTTTATGAATTATATCGTATTTATTCACTGATCGTAAAACAGAAAACTGCAGTTATCGGTCAATTTCTAGGACATATAATTTGGTATACCGGTATCCAAATTGAGCAAACTAAGGTGTTTTTGATATCTACATCGAATGATCTATATTTTCTTAGTTTTATAGTTTTACTGAAAACCCATCTAAGATAAAGAAAACTGCGTTACAATATTAAGTGACGGATCTGGACAGAATCTGTTCCGATTCGCACACTGTTTTTAAATTGGACATAACTCGAACACCCGATGTCCGTTTGTGACAAAATTTAGATGTGTAGATGCACCATTGATAGAAATATAATTTTATGTATATTATATTACTTAGTAATGGATGAAACAACCTGATATAGGCTTTGCAATAGAATATATAGTTGCTGTCCAGAAATCTGAATTTCTGTTTTAAACGCTGATATTAAAATGATCATAACCCGATTTGAATATGATTCAAGTACCATATAAATCTTCAATATTCCAATTCAAAATGAACACATGAATCCATGAATACAATTATCAATTTATACAACTTGACCGAACCGAACCATGGATATTTATTCCTTTTACATGATTCTCAGTATTCCATTTACATGACTCTACGGTTATAACCGTTTCCTGATATCATGGTTTCGGTCGGTCAGTCAATCAATCATACAACCAATACAATTTACAAGATGACAATACAAACAAGACATCGCGGGGTTTAAGGGGTAGATTGGTACGGAAGGTGTTAAAGGTGGCACGAGGTGGTCAGATTTAACACACCTAACATGAATCCAGTTGCTGTTGTACCGTGACATAAACGGTTCCTTGTACTATACGTGCCCCTAGATCGTATACACTGGCATCCTTCTGTACCAAGCTACAAATAACAGCGTTAACATAATATTACAACAATAGTTTACACTTTAAAATACATCTTCTTATTCTGTATCCTTCTACTTCCCTCTTACCTTTAGGACTTACCGAGCGACCTGTTCGCTGACGACATTCTGTTTCTATCTTCTTTGAATGTCGTCAGGTGATTTGGACCCGGCAGAGTTTGAGCCATCGCAAGAAGACTTGGAGCAGTTCACTGAAGACCCTGCACTGTAGTTTCATTGTACACTTTTCCTTTCTGTACTTTTCATTTCCTGTTATGCACTGTTTAGGCATCTTTTTATTTCAGTTGTATTTCCTTTCATGTATTGTACAAAGAATGTTAATGAATAAAAGTTGCTGTTCTTTTTATTCTTGTCTCTTGTGTATTTATTTTATATTGCTTAGATACGCTAAGCGTATGTACTTCTGAGTATATACGTAGCGGGCCTCGTCGCGTCTCCTTCACCGTACACTGGGAAGCGGGGCGTGACGGGTTTTGTTGGTGGCCCATGCAGGTCAGAGCTGTATGAATCCCTATCATGCAGTTCTGTTCTGCGTGAACAACCTAAGCAATATAATACAAGAAATAGCAACTGAAAACATTCTTTATATTACATATTCCTTGAATCCATCTTGAACTCCACCTTCGGTTTCCTTGAAGTCCATCTCTCCACTTTTGAATCTTTAATTCTTATTCATCCTTTCTATTTGTATCTTGTAGACTTATTAGCTCAATTGGTTAGAGTATCAATCGACGGAGCTTGAGGAAGTCTTCATGCTAATCCTGTTTCCTTACTCTGTTACATCATCCTTCTTGAGTAATTTCGAGGACGAAATTATTTTTAAGGAGGATAGAATGTAATGACCCCAAAATCTTTATACATTTGTATTATCTATCTTCAATAATATATTGTATTTATTTGTACTTGGTATTTTCCTTTTTCTATTAAATTTATTATTATTTTATTCCTTAATCTATTATGTATTTTTATCTAGGTACAATTTCTTTTTCTTATATTTAAGTTTTTAACTTCTCATTCTTATTTTTTCCTTTCATAAATATTTAACCTAAATCCATTATTCTTATTCTCCACAGCCCATCTAAAAAGCCCATTTTCTTTTTAAGCAACATCATATATTTAATTCTAATTAAATATGTGCATGAACAACCTTATAGCTCATTGGTTAAGTCCTTGCATTGTTATTCCATAAGTCACATGTTCAAATCCCCATTCTTGCAATTATCTTTTTATCATTTTTTTATTCTTCTCATAACCTACAAATGAGACCTTTCATTTCCAAAATGAATGGTGACCTTTCATTTCTCTTTTAATTCTCATGTTGAATGCATATATTATTATACATAATTCACCATTACACCATCTTTATTGTCCTCCTCTATCTTTTCCTTCCTCACAGTTTTCTATCTCTCACTTCTTCCTCTTCACCTAGAGTTCAAGAAGTAGAACATGAAGAAGTCTTCAAGAAGGTCTCGCTACTAACGCGAGGCTATCGGCGGATAGATAAGCCCGGTGACAACACCGGCTTGTGCATGTAAGTCCCTTCTCTCTTTCCTTCCCTCCATCTCTTTCTTTTTCTCTTTATATTTCTCTTATTTTATATTGCCATGAAAAACTTCCCTTGACCTATCATAGTTCCTAAATAATTAATTAAATAGATACATATATAAATAATGAACACACAAACATACACACATATATAGTTTGTAAAGTCTTTTTCATTACTCTCAATTCATATGTTAAAATTTCATAGTGACCAATTAGGAGTGCATATTTGTTGTTTTATTTTAAATCACTTTATTTAAAGTTTGAAAAAAAAATGAAGTTACGAATAAATACCATGGTTTTCTCATTTCTCACATATGACATATCAATACCTTTAGTTTTAAAATAATTTTTATAAATTAATTTTTTAATTCTGAAAATTTCATGAAATTTACATAGGATAGAATATATTATTTTGTACACGCTGTAAAAATTTTAGATCGATCCGCATAACGGTTTAGGAATTACATCGTATTTATTCACTGATCGTAAAACAGAAAACTGCAGTTATCGGTCAACTTCTAAGACATATAACTTGGTATACCGGTATCCAAATTGAGCAAACTAAGGTGTTTTTGATATCTACATCGAATGATCTATATTTTCTTAGTTTTATAGTTTTACTGAAAACCCATCTATGATAAAGAAAACTGCATTACAATATTAAGTGACGGATCTGGACAGAATCTGTTCCGATTCGCACACTGTTTTTAAATTGGACATAACTCGAACACCCGATGTCCGTTTGTGACAAAATTTAGATGTGTAGATTCACCATTGATAGAACTATAATTTTATGTATATTATATTACTTAGTAATGCATGAAACAACCTGATATAGGCTTTGCAATAGAATATATAGTTGCTGTCCAGAAATCTGAATTTCTGTTTTAAACGCTGATATTAAAATGATCATAACTAGAGTTTCAGAAATCCAAATCATGTGAATCTTGGTGTTTTCGATAAATACATCGAAATACCTACAATTTTCTAATAATTTTCGTAACCTTAAACCCTATCAAAATTAACTCAAACTGCGTTTTAAAAATATGTGACGGTGCCGAATAGATTCTGATCTGTTTTGCGCGACGATGCGAAAACATATATATCTCTCAAACCGGTAGTCGTATTTAGGTGAAACTGGAACTCACGCATGCAAAATATTTAGAGCCATATTTCTGTTTATATTCTGCATTCGTTCAACTTGATTAATTAGTCATACATAATATTTCTTTACAGCATTGTTTATGGTAGTTACTCGAATAATATACTTGACTCATTTCATGCTATTCGAACATGTATACATATTTATCTTGATCATTAAATTGTTGTATGTACATAAAGGCGATAATTAAATACTTGAGTTGTATTTTTAAAACCATCCAAAAGTATTTTTACATAAAACCCCCTCAAGTTTTATAAATTACCCTAAGGACCCTAGCAATTAAAGGACTTCGATTTACATTTCTACGGTCTGACACGGGTTTGAGTCTGATCATAATCCGACTTGAATATGATTCAAGTACCATATAAATCTTCAATATTCCAATTCAAAATGAACACATAAATTCATGAATACAATTATCAATTTATACAACTTGACTGAACCGAACTATGGATATATATTCCTTTTACATGATTCTCAGTATTCTATTTACATGACTCTACGGTTATAACCGTTTCCTGATATCATGGTTTCGGTCGGTCGGTCAATCAATCATACAACCAATACAATTTATAAGATGACAATACAAACAAGACATCGCGGGTTTAAGGGGTAGATTGGTACGGAAGGTGTTAAAGGTGGCACGAGGTGGTCAGATTTAACACACCTAACATGAATCCAGTTGCTGTTGTACCGTGGCATAAACGGTTCCTTATACTATACGTGCCCCTAGTCTCTGGCATATAGAGACTCCCCTCGTATACCCCGGCATCCTTCTGTACCAAGCTACAAATAACAGCGTTAACATAACATTACAACAATAGTATACACTTTAAATACATCTTCTTATTCTGTATTCTTCTACTTCCCTCTTACCTTTGGGACTTACCGAGCGACCTGTTCGCTGATGACATTCTGTTTCTCTCTTCTTTGAATGTCGTCAGGTTATTTGGACCCGGCAGAGTTTGAGCCATCGCAAGAAGACTTGGAGCAGTTCACTGAAGACCCTGCACTGTAGTTTCGTTGTACACTTTTCCTTTCTGTACTTTTCATTTCCTGTTATGCCACTATTTAGGCATCTTTTTATTTCAGTTGTATTTCCTTTCATGTATTGTATAAAGAATGTTAATAAATAAAAGTTGCTGTTCTTTTTATTCTTGTCTCTTGTGTATTTATTTTATATTGCTTAGATACGCTTAGCGTATGTACTTCTGAGTATATACGTAGCGGGCCTCATCGCGTCTCTTTCACCGTACACTGGGAAGCGGGGCGTGACATCTGTTATGTCTCTGATCCTTTCTGATGCTGGATAAAACGTCTTCAAGTAGTCTTTTTAGGTTGGAATATTCACATTACCATTAAAAGATCCAGCGTTAGGTATTATCATAACACTTTACTTAAGGTTACGCTCAATTTTGAACCCTATGAGTCATAACCATACCCTTCTGGGATGGGATGACATCCAATGGTTTTTAGTCTTGCCATCAAGATCCGAAGCTAGGCATATGTCGTCACTTCATTTTTGCTTTGGTGTCGCTCCAATCCTTCACTGAAGTAGGGTAGACATCCGTATGACCTCTATGTTGTACATATCGCCATCGAGATCTGAAGTTAGGAATATTCCATTACTCCGCTTTTATTTGACTGTTGCGTCCGCACCCTGTTGAAATGAGAAAGACCGTCGAGATGATCACTAGGTTTTAGATGTTTCCATTGAGATCTGGAGCTAGGAATATACCATTACTCCACTTTTATTTGACCCTTAGGTCTTTGTTGACGTTCCGTCTGTACCTTGTCGGAATAAGAAAGACGTAGGGATGATCTCTAGGCTGTAGATATTGCTATCAAGATCTGGAGCTAGGATTTTGCCATCACTCCACTTTTATTTGACCCTTATGTCCTTGTTGACGTCGCATCTGCACCGAGAAAGAACGTTGAGCTGGAGCTAAGATTTTGCCATTACTCTGTTTTGCTTTGGCTCCTTGGAGCTTTGTCAACACCACGTTGCTGGAGTAAGAAGGACGTCCAAATAGTCTCTAGTCTGTAGATATGCCATCAAAACTCGGTTCTTCTTTTGACGAAGCGTGGTGGGAAAATATGATTTTCTTTCTTTCATTTGTGCCCATGGATTGTATACAAGAGTCAGTATGGACCTACTTAAAGGGCAGAAAATTTTTATTTTATCTTAATTTCTTTCTTTTTAATTTCCGCGATGCACTATCATTTCAGCTTTCATATCACGAATGTCGTGATTGTCCAATCATTTTGGCTATGTAATTTTTTATTTTTACTCGTTGTTTTTTATTGTAAGTTACCCAAACATTTTCGGCTATTTAATATGCATATTTTTAGTCGCTTATTTTTATTGCGGGTTTTCCCATCATTTTGGCTGTTTCATATGCATATTTTTGCTCGTTGATTTTTATTGCGAGTTGCCCCATCATTTCAGCTATTTCATATGCATTTTTTCTAGCTGATTTTGTTATGAGTCGTGGACATGGATCCTGATACCAATCTTAACATCAGCTTCGCTTCAACTAGAATATTGCCACAAGCGAATCATCATTTGCCATGAGAGGACTTGAAGTTTGATACCTGTTAAGGCATCAGCATAGCTACTTTTCAGTTGATAAAACTGCATTTTTAATATGACATTTTTCCTACTATTTCTATATAAAAAAGGTATTTATTATAATATATGACACATATATGGATTTATCTGTAAAAATACTATTTTCATGTGTTTATATATTATAATTAATATTATGAAGGAAAAAGTAAGCATATAATATCCATGTAACATTTGGCCCATTTAATATGCTTACCTTATTAAATACGTTTGACCAATTCTCTTAAAACTAAAATATCATGACAAATGATTAAAGATAATATCTTAATAAAAACAAATTCTACTAACATTATTTATTGAGATAATTGTGCAGAAATTATATCAGGACTGGAATCAAGGAAATCCGAGTTATCGAGATCAAATCTGCCAAAATAGTAAAGTAAATTGAAGAAATCAATTCTGGCAGAAACGTAGAGAAGATTTTCAGATTCCAGATACCAAAATAGACTACATGTGTCACCAGAAGATACCTCAAGAGAAACGAACCCACGATCCTCCTAATACACCGCGGATCCGCGGCCAAACCCACCATTACGCCGGGGTTCCGCTGCACTTCTGAGGAGTTAGGGCCCTGGATTTTCTGGTTGGGATCCTAACAAATAGTTGCCATATATGGAAAGTTATCATATTAGAAAAGTCGCCATATATGGAAAGTCACCATAATGGAAAGTCACCATATATGGTAACTAGATTTTCTTCTTTAAGGGCTATATAAAGAACCAAGGGCTAAAGTTAGAAGGCATCAAGCTGAAGAGATCACAAAGTCCAAAACAGGCTCACGCATCCAGGCTGATCATCAACGGTTCATCTACCTCCTTAGAAGCAAACTAGCATTTGTAATCATTTTCTAAAGGAACAAAGTGTAAATGAATTTTGTTGATTAATAAAGCTAGATCTTTTCGTATTCTATTTCTTTGTAGTTTTAATATGATTTCTCTCTCCATCTCTTCTTCTCCCAACATGCGCGAGTAATTCTCCGCTTGTTAGGGTTCGTGGGATTATGGTAGATTAATGGATGATGAAGATCATTAAACTCTTTTTACGTCCTATAAAGTTTATAAACTTTACCAAAAGAATTATTAACATCCTAATCGGGCGCGCTACCAATTTATTGTTAGTCTTGACTGCGATTAGAGATTAGATTAATGATTGTTTTGGTAAAGGCTAGATATGAACGGAGTTCCATGTCGAGATAGGGGTTAAGAGTGGGAACCCTTTTTCCTCCAGAAATCCTAATCTACATGCATCACTGTCATTCTAGTTTTTAATCTATTAAAGGATAAAAATAGTAAGATTAAAAGATTTAACGTTTCCTAGAGGACGACCCGTACTCATCTCGGTCTAGCTACACGCGACACCGTTATTGATTGCGGTTAACTACTACACATAAATACAAATCAATCAAATGGCGCCGTTGCCGGGGATACGTGCATAATTTTTTATTCTTACTATTTGTGTTGAATTCTTATTCGATCTATATCATAAAACATAACAAACTGCATCTTGCATATTTAACGATAAGTGTGCAATTTTTGCGAGGGAATCTGGAGTCACAGACTTGAGGAAACAGAGATCCAGAGACATTATTCAAGATCTAGAGGAGCAAGGGAGGCCACGTAGTAAAAATTTTCATCAGATCTTCCTAATCCGCGGTGGAACTGCGGCACATTAGGGGATTTAGGGTTTTCAAACTTCTCTGGTATCTTTTCTATATCTTTCTCTCTCCTCTGAAATCCAATAAAATATCTTTTCTGCAGGATTCTTTACAAAATATCGCCGCTCAAAAATCTTTTTACAAAGTTTTGTAATTGGTTTGTTAATTCATATTTTAATACGGACTTTAAGGGGCAAAGACCAAATTCAGATTAGGTGGGGATTTTATCACCCTTCCTAAGCCCCACAAATCACAAACCGGCCATCTGCATCAACCCTACATTAATTTAAAAAATATCTAGACAAGACTCTAAGGACTGTCGTGCTCATTAAGGACAGAGGAAGGTCGTGGATAATCTATCGCTTATCCGCATTATTTTTGTGGTGTCTAGGCAAGTGTGTTTAAGGCAAGTGGTTACTTAATTAGGCCCATTACTTACGTAGTGGAGAACCTCCCACTTACCTGGCACTTACCTGACCACAAGAGTAGTAAAGAGGTGGTAGAGGATTGATCCTGCGGCTTGTCCTTTGGTAGTCTAGGAGCGGTCTAGAGACTTGACCTAGGTAACCTTAGTTCTAGGGTTGTTTGTGCATTTTTGTGTGATTTGTCTAAGTCCAACACACTTTTTAAAACAGACCAATTTTAAATCACACACATGCTTCTATTTGCGCTAAACCCGCTTAGTGTATGCTTAGCTGGACACGGGATTCTAGTGCCCGTCTTGTCCGCGTTCCTGATATCGACTCCGAAGTCGGTGCTTCTTCATCTTCTTTTCCCCCACCACCCACCACTTCGACCGAGATGGATGGTACTCCATCAAATTATAACACCACGCTGCCACCACCCGTAGGTGCACAGAATCCACTGCGCATTTCTCTCCAAGAGAGAAGATATCCTATCCGTGGTCCACTTCCCACTTGTCTATCTATTCCACCAGCTAACGGGGATAATTTTGAAATTAAACCCCACTGCATCAATCTGTTGCCCAAATTTCACGGGCTTGAGTCTAAAGATGCGTACGTTTTCATCACTAAATTCGAAAACGTATGCGCAATGATGGGTATTTCATAACTGACTGTGGATGCTATGCGCTTGCGTCTTCTCCCATTCACTCTGTGCGACTTGGCAGAAAAATGGATTTATAATACTGCCGCACACTCTATCACTAATTGGGATGAATTCGTAATAGCATTTCTTAAGAAGTTTTACCCAAACCATAAGACCGCCCATATTAGGAGCGAGATCAACCAGTTCACCCAGCTTCCTAATGAACCATTTTGGAAGTGCTTTGAACGTTTCAAGGATCTGCTTGTCCAATGTCCTCATCATGGAATACAAAGATGGGATACAAAGATTGGCAGAAAAATGGCTTTATATATGAGGGCATTAATCCAGCAACAAAGCAGATGCTTAAAACAATGTGTCAATGCAATTTCATGTCTAAAGATGACGGTAAAGCTTGGAAATATCTGGAAGACCTCGCTGAAAACACTTTGCAGTGGGAAAGCGTAAGACCACCTTCATCTAGGGGAGGTATTCATCAGCTCGATATTTCCATCGCAGTAAAAGCCGAAATGGCAGCGATGCAGAAGAAACTCGACGCTATTGAGAACAAATTCTCATCAGTCTCCCTAAATCAGGTAACGCTTCCCAAGACCGTGTGTAGTTGCTGTTCAGATCCTTCACACTTGACGGAAGAATGTCCTATGAATGCACCATTTCAAGGTCACGAGCAAACTAATGCTGCTTTTCAGCAGCGACTTAGAAATGATCCTTATTCTTCCACGTATAATCAAAGATGGAGGAATCATCCCAACTTTGCTTGGAACCAAAACCAACCACAAAATCAAAACCAGTTCCAAAGCAATTATCAAAGACCTCCTCCACAGCAACAGCAACCACAACCACAAAGTCAGCACCCCTTTCAGTCACAAAATTTTCAAAATCCGGCCAACACTTCTGCACTACAATTGGCCGATACTGATAACTCTTCACTCGCACAAACTTTGGATTTGTTTATGAAACATACCATTCAAATGTCGGCTGATATAAAGTCTTCTATTGATACCATAAAGAAAGACTCCTCCTCCCACGGTGAGAGTATAAAATTAATAGAAAACCAAATTGCACAGTTGAATGCCGCAATGAGTGCGAGAGAGAAAGGGAAACTCCTATCTCAACCCCTACCGAATCCTGGCCACTCACAAAATCATAACGTGAGTGCCGTTACTACGTTGAGATCGGGAAAAATGCTGAATAACCGAGTGGATGAGCAATTTGATGATTTTAGTGATACCAATGAAACCCCAACTTCTACTTCTTCCCCTATTTCGTCTAATCTCCTACCTTCTTCCGAGCCTATTCTCCGTTTTCCCCAAGGCTCGAACCCTCGGCCCACTTCCACAAATCTATCAAAAACGATCTCCACTCCAATTCTGGGATCCATTCCATCCCCAAAATCTTCTCCAATTTTGGACCCAAACCTTATTGATAAAGCACCTTATCCAAACAGGTTAAGGGGCAATAGACCAAGTCCACAAATGGAGAAGATTGTGGAAATTTTTAAGCAAGTTAACATAAACATTCCTCTCCTAGATGCTATTCAACAAGTTCCGTCTTATGCAAAAATCCTAAAGGACTTATGCACTAGGAAGAGAAAAGTTCAAGTACCTAAAAAAGTTTTCCTTGCGAGTAATGTGAGCACTGCTTTTACACAACAACTACCCAAGAAACGAAAGGACTCCAGAAGTCCTACAATTTCTATTTCTATTGCGGGTAAAAATATCAATCGTGCTCTACTCGATTTAGGTGTTAGTGTTAACTTGCTTCCGTATTCTGTTTATGAGCAATTAGGGATCGAAGAGTTAAAACCGGCGCATTGCACTCTTCAGATGGCCGATCGATCTATCACCCAACCTAGGGGAGAGCTAGAGGATGTATTAATCAAAGTCAGGGAATTTATATTTCCTGTGGATTTTATTGTTATAGATACACAACCTGTAGCGAACCCACGAAACCAAATTCCGGTGATTTTAGGTCGACCTTTTCTTGCGACTTCCAACGCTGTAATCAATTGCCGTAACGGCTCTATGAACCTATCCTTCGGGAAGATGTCAATTGAGCTTAACATTTACAAGTTGGGAAGTGAACCCTCCGAACCCTATGCTCATGTGTGTTCTGGAGAAACAATAGATTCCGACAGCAGCGAAATTGAAGAGCTTCTCGATACTGATCTCGACTCCGCTATTACGTTGTTGTCCGGGTTAACATCTAACGCGGAATATGAACCTTTTATGGAGTCTGAGTATCCTCCTGTTCTTTCCAATGAGATTATTATTCGGGATATCGATGAAAGTTTTGAAGAAATTTTCGCTGACGAACTCGCATTCTTAGAAAATATGGGTGTTGTGATGAATCAACCTTACCACAAGGAAGTTGAACCATCACCACTTCTTCCTATCAAGAATGAGAATGCGAGTAATCCATCACCATTGTTTTGTCTCTACAAATCGAGACGTAAACCTTTTCCATTACACCTCTTATCTCCTCCCCACTTCTTCACGTCAATCGGCGACATGTTCTTCCACCAACCTTGGTACTTCATCGATAAAATTTTTGAATGGTTGGTGTTGACTTTTGATCTTTGTAAGGCTTTACTTTGACTAATAATTTTAAACCCCCTATTGATTTTAAATGCTTAATACTATTTTACTCAAGTTTGGGGGGGGGGGAATATTTTGGCTCTTGAAAAGAAAATTTTTACAAAATTGTGAGCCAAAAATAAGTTTGGGGAAGGATTTTCACTTTCAATTTTTATTGCCCCCATTAATAACCTTTCCTCCCAAGTCTACAGGTTTTTGAGATTTAAAATGATGACAACAGTGAGGACACTGCTGTAAACAGGTTTGGGGGAGGTTTGTACTTATTTACGCATTACTTTGCATTATAATGTATATAAGCAAAAAAAAAATTGATAATGAAAGTTTGAAAGTGAAAAATTATATATGAAAGATATGAATAGTTTGAGAAAAACAAGAAAATTGGATGTTTTCTTAAATGAAACTAGTAATAAGTAGTTATGAGCCGTTGTCCCAAAGGTTAGTAAGATGAAGGAAATTGTCAATCTGAGGATAAAAATAAGTCTGAAAAATAGTCTCTATTCTAGAAGCCAAACATTTGAACGTTGATACCCTACTATATGCACTTACACACGTCTTGAAACTCGGGATAGTAGAGGATACCTTGAAATGCTCTTGTCTAAAAGCCAAAGTATGAAGGAAATAATAAATGAATAAAAAGATAAAATGGTGAAGAAAAATGAACACTGGTTTTGTAATCACCAAGGCAACAATAAAAAAATATAGCGAGGGTGCTTCATCACCTAGTGCCTTAGACCAACTGGTTTGGGAGTCACTGCTAAGCCTTAAGTGTTGCAAGACGAGAAAAATACTAATACGCCTAATAAGCAAGCACATGAGTAATCGGTCTGTTAGTACCTCAAGAAGTATTAATGGTCACATGAAAAAATATGTGAGCATATTCCATATAAATATCGATTAAAAAGGTACTAAGGTAGATGGACAAGAGTATGATTGCTTGAATTGAATTCTCCGAGTGTAGGGGTGTTCTTTACACACACGTAGGGTTATATGATCGATGTTTGGAAGAAAGATAGAAATGAATAATAAAGACAATGTTTTATTGAGGGATGATGTGATTTCTAACATCTTTTCATGACCATTAAGATAGGGCTCATAGCAACTGAAAAACTAGTGTAGTTAAAAACTCTTATTTTCAAGTTCTTTCTTTTATAGTTCTTATCTTTATATGTAACTTTCACCATCTCTCTTTTATTATGGGATTTTGTGGGTGTAATCCGCTGAAAACCTTCAGGAGACAACACTCCTCCTACTAAGGACACCTAGAGGTTTAACAGCTTGTTGCACGTACTCAGTGCAATCTTGTTGCCTACGAAAGTGTGCTTAGCTTTCCCCTTTCTTTTTCTCCTTCTCCTGAATAAACTAGTTTGCTCGGGACGATCAAAGATAAGTTTGGGGGTATTTGTTCAGTTGATAAAACTGCACAGTTAATATGACATTTTTCCTACTCTTTCTATATAATAAAAGGTGTTTATTATAATATATGATACATATGAGGGTTTATCTGTAAAAATACTATTTTCATGTGTTTATATATTATAATTAACATTTGGTAGGAAAAAGTAAGCATATAACATCCATATAACATTTGGCCCATTTAAATATGCTTACCTTATTAAATACCTTTGACCAATTCTTAATGGTTAAGTTAATATCTCAATAAAACAAACTCTACTAATATTATTTGTTGAGTTGTTGTGCAGAATTTTCAGGACTGAAATCAAGAAAATCAAAGTTGTTGGAACAAATTTGCCTAATTAAGAAAGTAAACTAAAGAAATCAAGTCTGGTAGTGACGTAGAAAAGATTTTCAGTTTTCAGAGATTAAAAAGACCACCACGTGTCATAAAGATAAAGCTCCAGAAGACCAAATCAAGCGATCTCACTGTAAGGCCGCGGATCCGCCGCGTATTGGACTATTTGGGAGTTGGGATTTTGCTGTTGGGATCTTAACCACTGGTTTCCATATTAGGAAACTAGGGTAGTAAGGGCATGAGATTTTTTATGTTGGGATCTTAACCACTGGTTTCCATATTAGGAAACTAGGGTAGTTAGGGCATGAGATTTTTTATGTTGGGATCTTAACCAGTGGTTTCCATATTAGGAAACTAGGGTTTTGAATCTGGGACTATAAATAAGGACTGAGAGCCTCTTGGAAAAATCATCAAGCTGAAGAGATCACGAAGTCCAAGGCGGCTCACGCATCTAGGCTGATCATCAACGGTTCATCTACCTCCTTAGAAGAGATCGAGAAGCAAACTAGCATTTTGTAATCATTTTCTAAGGGAACAAAGTGTAAATGAATTTTGTTGATTAATAAAGGTAGTTCTTTTTCTTATTCTATTTTGTAGTTTTAATATGATTTCCCTCTCCATCTCTTCTTCTCCCATCATGCGCGAGTAATTCTCCGCTTGTTAGGGTTCGTAGGATTAGGGTAGATTAATGGATGATGAAGATCCTTAAACTCTTTTTACGTCCTATGAAGTTTATAAACTTTACCAAAAGAATCATTAACATCCTAATCGAGCGCGCTACCAATTTATTGTTAGTCTCGACCGCGATTAGAGATTAGATTAATGATTGTTTTGGTAAAGGCTAGACATGAATGGAGTTCCATGTCGAGATAGGGGTTAAGAGTGGGAACCCTTTTCCTTCCAGAAACTCTAATCTACATGCATCACTGTCATTCTAGTTTTAAATCTATTAAAGGATAAAAAGAGTAATCTTTAATTAATCATCCATAACTACTAAATCCTAATGAACCCTACAAGCCCCCTTTTAATATTAAACTTACATCCGTAATTAATCTAGATCTATATTTTGCATCCGTGTTTAACGTAGATCTAGAACCTACAACCATTCTTTATTCTTCCTCATTTCTTTCTCAACACCCTTACAGTAAGAATAAAAGGTTCCACGTTTCCCTGAGGACGACCCGTACTCATCTCGGTCTAGCTACATGCGACACCGTTATTGATTGCGGTTAGTAGAGGATACCTTGAAATGCTCTTGTCTAAAAGTCTTAGTATGAAGGAAAATAAAATAAAATATATGTGGTGAAAAGAAAATTAACACTGGTTTTGCAATTACCAAAGCAGCATAAAAAAATTATAGCGAGGGTGCTTTATCACCTAGTGCCTTAGACCAACTGGTTTGGGAGCCACTGCTAAGCCTTAGGTGTGCAAGGCGAGAAATTACACCTTAATACGCAAGCACATTTTGTAATCGGTCGGTTAGTACCTCAAGAAGTATTAACGGTCGCATGAAGGATGTGTGAGCAATTTCATACAAAAAAATATTCACCGACTAAAAAATACTTTGGAAGATGGACAAGAGTATGATAGCTTGAATTGAATTCTCTAAGTGTAGGGATGTCTTTTACTTACACGTAGGGATATATGATCAATGTTTGGAAGAAAGATAGGGAGGAAGACTAAAGGCTATGTTTTATTGAGGGATGATGTGATTTCTAACATTTTTTCATGATCATTAAGATGGAGCTCATAGCAACTGAAAAACTGGTATAGTTGAAAACTCTTATTTTCAAGTTCTTTCTTTCATAATTCTTATCTTTGTATGTAACTTTCACTATCTTTCTTTTATTATAGGATTTTGTGGGTGTAATCCGCTGAAAACCCTCAGGAGACAACACTCCTCCTACTAAGGACACCTAGAGGTTTAACGGCTTGTTGCACATGCTCAGTGCAATCGTGTTGCCTATGAAAGTGTGGTACTTGGTATTTTTCTTTTTTCTTCTTTCTCCTTCTCTTGAATAACTATTTTGCTCGGGACGATCAAAGTTAAGTTTGGGGGTATTTGTTCAGTTGATAAAACTGCACTTTTAATATGACATTTTTCCTACTATTTCTATATAAAAAAGGTATTTATTATAATACATGACACATATGTGGGTTTATCTGTAAAAATACTATTTTCATGTGTTTATATATTATAATTAAAATTATGAAGGAAAAAGTAAGCACATAATATCCATGTAACATTTGGCCCAATTAATATGCTTACCTTATTAAATACCTTTGACCAATTCTTTTAAAACTAAAATATCATGACAAATGGTTAAAGATAATATCTCAATAAAAACAAATTTTACTAACATTATTTATTGAGATAATTGTGCAGAAATTATTTCAGGACTGGAATCAAGGAAATCCGAGTTATCGAGATCAAATATGCCAAAATAGTAAAGTAAATTGAAGAAATCAATTCTGGCAGAGACGTAGAGAAGATTTTCAGATTCCAGATACCAAAATAGTCTACATGTGTCACCAGAAGAAACCTCAAGAGAAACGAACCCATGATCCTCCTAATACACCGCGGATCCACGGCCAAACCCACCATTACGCCGTGGTTACGCCGCACTTCTGAGGAGTTAGGGCCCTGGATTTTCTGGTTGGGATCCTAACAGCTAGTTGCCATATATGGAAAGTCATCATATTAGAAAAGTTGCCATATATGGAAAGTCACCATATTAGGAAAGTTACCATATATGGAAAGTCACCATATATGCAAAGTTACCATATATGGAAAGTCACCATATTAGGAAGTCACCATATATGGTAACTAGATTTTCTTCTTTGAGGGCTATATAAAGGACCAAGGGCTAAAGTTAGAAGGCATCAAGCTGAAGAGCTCACGAAGTCCAAGACAGGCTCATGCATTCAGGCTGATCATCAACGGTTCATCTACTTCCTTAGAAGAGATCGAGAAGGAAACTAGCATTTGTAATCATTTTCTAAGGGAACAAAGTGTAAATGAATTTTGTTGATTAATAAAGGTAGTTCTTTTCTTTTCTTTGTAGTTTTAATATGATTTCTCTCTCCATCTCTTCTTCTCCCAACATGCGCGAGTAATTCTCCGCTTGTTAGGGTTCGTGGGATTAGGGTAGATTAATGGGTGATGAAGATTCTTAAACTCTTTTTACGTCCTATAAAGTTTATAAACTTTACCAAAAGAATCATTAACATCCTAATCGGGCGCTACCAATTTATTGTTAGTCTCGACCGCGATTAGAGATTAGATAATGATTGTTTGGTAAAGGCTAGATCTGAACGGAGTTCCATGTCGAGATAAGGGTTAAGAGTGGGAACCCTTTTCCCTCCAGAAACCCTAATCTACATGCATCACTGTCATTCTAGTTTTAAATCCATTAAAGGATAAAAAGAGTAATCTTTAATTAATCATCCATAACTACTAAATCCTAATGAACCCTACAAGCCCCCTTTTAATATTAAACTTACATCCATATTTAATCTAGATCTATATTTTGCATCCGTGTTTAACGTAGATCTAGAACCTACAACCATTCTTTATTCTTCCTCCTTTCTTTCTCAACACGCCTAAAGTAAGATTAAAAGATTCAACGTTTCCCAGAGGACGATCCGTACTCATCTCGGTCTAGCTACACGCGACACCATTATTGATTGTGGTTAACTACTACACATAAATACAGATCAATCAGCTACTACTAGGATATTGCCAGGAGCGAATCATCATCTGTCGTGAGAGGACTTGGAGTTTGATACCTGTTTAGGCATCAGCCTTGATACAACTGGGATATTGCCAGGAGTGAATCATCATTTTCCTTAGTCGATTTGAACAAAGGTGGATAAGCAAACGGGGTTAGGATCTTATCGACTAAATCTTTTTGACGTTATAGGTTGTAAGGGTCTCATAAAGGTATTTCTCCCTACGAGTCGAGAGGGTCTCGTAGATGTATTTCTCCTCAGGAATCATAGGGATTCCTAAGTAGTATTTTCCCTTGCAAATCGTAAGGATCTTATAAGAGAGTTTTCCCCTTGCAAATCGTATGGACTTACAAGTGTTGTTCTATGGGGATATTTCTCGCCATCGTTAGAACTTTATCAGAACATATTTTGTTTGTGCCCATGGATCGTATATAAGAGACAGTATTGAACTACTAGTAGGGAAATTTGTGGGATATAATGGTTTAAGAATAGGTTTAGATCACTGTAACTTAAGGATTTTGGATCGTATGAACCATGAGGGTCTCATAGGAGGGAATTCTCCTTACGAGTCGTGAGGATCTCACAAGTGTAATTTCTCTCTAAGAATCATATGGATTCCTAAGTGTGTTGCTCTTTCGTGAGTCATAAGAATCTCACGCAGGCATTTTCTCCTCACAAGGTCGAGAGGACCTTGCATGTGCACACAATTTTTTTATCTAACGGGTTTACGCCCTCTCAAGTTTTCACAAACTCGCCGGCAGTCCTGATGTTTTTACACACGGTGCCCTTTTGGGTTTTCATCCATGTGAAAGTCGACCCTAGCACCACCATGAGCTTTTAGTAGCATCAAGCATGCCAAATTTTAATTTTATTAGGTGCTAAGTTAGACTATACAAGATCTTTGCTAGAATATTAGGGTTTGCCTATGATAATGTGATGAACTAAAGAGAAAAAAAAGAGCATAAAACCTTTGTAGTTCGAGTCTTTCTTTTCAATAGCTCCCGGTTGTTGTCCACACGACTCCACTAGGCTCCTCTTCAAGATGAAAGAACCTCCTTCGTGATCTTCGCGCCAAAGATGATCCACCCGAAGTCCACTAGCTCAAGCTAACCCTTCACTAATCTCATTAGTGAAGGAAACACTCCACATCAAATTGCTAATCTAATGTGAGATGGTGAAGTAGGGGTTTAATTTGATCACTAAGGTTTTCATAAGTTCAATGATTCACATCACATGTGAGGGTTTTGTAAGTGCACGGCAGCGCCCCGTCCGTCTGTACGAGGCTAAAATGCGGAATACAAAACTTTTCTATAAACTGGAACCAGCGCTACCGCGGACTTTTAAACCCGGATCGGGCCATTAATCTAATGCTAGCAAACTAGAGACTGGGTAGAGAGATATACCGAGCGATCCGTGTCCTTCGGACTTCTCGTCGTCGTCCCGATCTCCCCGCGGAATCTCCGATCTTCATCTTCTCGTCGGAAGGGCACCACATCGCCGGGTTCTTTTACGGGCTCCCACCTCTGGACCGAGGCAACTCGGGCACGAAGTTGGCGAGTCGACGTGTCCAAGAATGCTGTAGGATAAGTGTAGAACTATATGTCTCAATGGGGTTAAGGAAGTTGCCATCTGAATGTGGAGATGGAGTTGTAAACTTTTTGGATGAACTTGGGAATTTTTAGCAAGCATAATGAGAACAAAATCCCCCTTCCAAAATTTGGACAGCCCATACAAGAAATGGCCGGCCATGCTTTATTGAGAGTGAGAGAGGGAGTGTATCAATAATAATGCAAGAGAAAGAAAAGGTGATGATGATAAAATATCATCACAATAAAGTCCACACTCATAAACCCATCACCAAACCCATCATTGCAAGCAATGATGAACAAAAAAGAAGTCAATGGAAGCTTCAACCATCATGAACCAACTAGTTACAAAAACCATCCTCCACAATACTAATTTGCATGCTTGCAAATAACCCCCTCTCTACCAATTTCCAGCCAATGAAAGATACAAAGAAAAATGGCCGAAACGGAAAGCAAACTGGCAACTTCAAAAAAACTTATCCCGTAATAAATTACAGGAAAACCCCGCGACTGTATATACATACCCACATTTGTATTCCGACCGAATATAAATGCAATGAGACAAAATCTACACTGTACAATACTAATATCCGGCTTAAACCAAAGCCCGCTAGTATTATCCGTCCGATCATGATCCGTGCAATACCGCACCTATCTGATCGAACCCTGCCATATCTCCATACGGCCTCTACAGCGTTTCGCCTGAAACTTGAGAAACTGTCTATGGGGGACTCTAAAGACTCGTCAATACTTTGGCTGTGGATTTAACCACTAGCACGTCAGAGATATTAGCCATACGTAACGGGCCACCAGCTATTGACCAAAAGGGACGTCGATGAGCGAACTCATCCTGACACCCTACTGAGCCTGTTAGTGACAATATCCGTACAGTCCGGTCCGTTCGTCTATGAGCATCGCATGGCGGGCCTAGGGGGTTGGTAAAAGTCAGACCCCCAAAAGCGGTACAAGTCGTGTCGGAGTGTAGCCCAGAACACCCTGAGATACTACTGGAATACCTACCAGTAAATCTCCTGCCTTGGCCAAGAACTTCGTGTAATGGCTCTCCTAGACACAGCGCGACCTCACCCCCAATACCGGGAGAGACGAACCCGTGCAGATCCGCTCACTGCCTCCATGTGGCTCGGGACTGTACCCAACTAAAACCTGTTTGCACGACTCCTTTGAGCCGTGGTAGGGTAGTAATCAAAGCATAGTGGGAACTCACACGAGACAAATGACGATCTCAGGTCGATGAACTAACCTGTACACTTGTCACCAGGGAACTGCTATCTGACGTCAGGTATAAGACCAACTAGCATGTTCCCGGCGAGTCCTGTCTAGTGTACTCATAACCCAATGAGCACCTGCATACATCTTAGGTGAACCAACTGACACCAGTGGCTTGTGAGACCAGCCACCGCCCCTCGTCGGCGTCTCGACTGTATACACTAGTCTACTCTGGAGTATCGATGCCCTGTCTCGAAAACTCCCACGACTAGGGACCTTTTAAGGATGTGCTTATAGACCCCAGCTCCCACGTATATGATCGCCATCATACTGCTGGCCGCCAAGCAAGAATTCTAAGGGCTCTATCAACGCGCAATAGTGACCTGTAAGGTTACCTAAAGCAGTACACGATGATAAAGTTAAACCAGATAGCATACTATCATCTTGAGTAAGACTGTCCTACCGGTATAGGTCCTCCCTCAATCATTGCAATCACGTGCCTGTGATCCAATAATTGACTCTGAGGGCACTATCTCCAACAATCTCCCACTTGCACTCAAGGCTAATTATTGCGATGTCGCATACTCACAGTCCGTGTGATACCGAACACCCAACTCCTCTACTAGTCAGTCTCACAAAACCCGTTTGCGAAACTATTGTGTTCGAGGAATAGCCTCAGTGAGTGGATCCACTCTGATGTTTCTTTCTATGTCTCTCTTAATCTCAAGTTCGCGGAGAAACCCATCTCCCGAAATGAGCAATACCTGTCTTAGAATATGTTTGGATATCTTATGGGACCTAGCTCATAAATGAACTCCAAATCCAAACTTCTTAGACTGTATTGTCAACTGAACTTAATCAGTATCCTGTGACATGCCTCCCTCAGTATCCCTTGGATCACCTGTCCAAAATACTGCCCCTCATCAGAGGAAAAACTATAATTCTGACAGTCACTCTGTCATCCAGGTCCCCTTGGAAGCCTGGAATGATAACTGTCTCCTAAAAGAGACTGTTGTTATCATATCCTTAGAACATCCACTTATGTTCTAAAACTGCTTCCGAATGTTTCTCCAGAATTGGATCAATATCTACTTACTGCATCTAGTGCAAAAACATCTGGTGTAGTACTTGACATCTCATGATTGACTCAATTGCCTAAGCAAGTGATCTGCCAATCATGCACATCCCTCTCCCTTTTAGTCTATAAGACACCTTCAGAGTGGGTGACTCCATCATTTGCAGGTACACTACCGTGCCAGGAGTCGTCCATTCTAAATACTCTTAGAATGCTGTCTAAGTACGCAGATTGAGAAACTACCCAAATCTAGATCTAGAACCATAGATCTAGTAACCAGAATGTCAGATATTATATCTATATCCTCTGTGGAGAAACCACTGTGTGACAACCAAAGTATAACCGATCGTAGTTTAGGAATATCACTTCCTACTCTGTGTATGTCATCCAGATACCAGTACATCACACCCTACTACCTTCTTAACAGATCCATCCCCTATTCTGATGAAGTCAAACCTATGACTGTCACATCAAAAATAGATGATCTATCTCCGCTATATCTGCTTTAGTCTATAAATAGACATAAGCTACCTGTCCACTATGCTTCCGCTGCTCCCACTGACTACGACAACCCTCTGGCAGAGTCATATACTCGTACGCTTCTAAAGCCAGTTCAGAACGACGCTATACTCATCCTCCTGCCGGGTCTCATAGTCTGGAACAACAGCAATGGCAAGTCTGGATAAACAAGAACCTCCCTGTCACCGTCTTTGAGCATACCGAAGTACCTCTTGAGTGCCTGGGGTTACCCACCTTATCTGCGGAGTGGCCAATGGAATGTCAAACCAGATTAAATCTTTAGGTTCTTATCAAATTTTCAGTAATAGTTTGCGGTTCTGGAATCACTTCCAGTTCTACCATACTCCCACTACTATTTTCTGAAAAAATCCATTTTTATTAAAACTGTGGCGAGTCAAGAACAATATCACTATTGATCTTCCAGATGGTAGAAAGTCAACCCTCGTCATAGTCTGGGTCAACCCACAAACAGCCATTACAGAAATGTGCCTTGAGTTATCCGGAGTCTGGTTTTAAGCATAAGCCGGACAACTCCCTGTACCTTAACATCTTCAAGATATGAACTGTTCTATATCCAATACAGGAACAAAAGCACTAATTTAATTAGACCAGATTCAAATCATGCAGCTGTCTCCAGTGCATGTCAACTAAATGGAAAGAGGCCGATCAGCGCTACTCAACTTAGGAGTGCTTCCAATTATGAGTAACCTAAAAGAGAAACAAGCTTCTCAAAACCATTACTATTAACTGAATACCATACACAAGTATCTACATCTTCGATCACCTTGAAGAATCCCGATACTTGCAATACCTGGTTCTCTACTTTACTCTTATACCTATAAGTTCTCAAAACTCAGACCTTGTGTTTCTACGAAACACTTGTCTAAGAACTAGAGAAGTCATAAGTAAACCGGATATAGTACGAGGACCAACCCCTCTGTCCTAATGGACACTGGACAACATACAATACTTTGTATAAGTCCCCTTAGTCGAATAACTCAAACCCTATGCGTCGTAGGTTGAAAACTGTACTTATGGTTAAGAAGAATTACACCGTTGTTTAATGCTCTTTACCTAACCATCCACTGATATAGGTAAATTTCATAGATATAATTTCAAAAAGGTATATCTCACCCTATAAAAATAGACGTACAGATATATCTATTTGAAATTGGTGCATAACAACGGATATTCAAAACCAAAAATCTGCCGTCCGGCAAACAACCCAGGTAATTTCCTCAAATATCACCAATTACAACGAATCCCGATATAATGAGGATGATCACCCAATTCCCAATAACTTACTCCCACTCATCATCTGTAAAACCATACAGATGTGAAAATCAAACCTGGTAAATACATACCCTGGAGCAAGTGTCGAATTGGGAAATCAGTTTTCCTTTAATAGTACACAGTGAAACTGAAACATTGAAATGTTTCGTAGGGGTATCCTGGTATTCCTAGTAATGCCTCTTCCATTATCAGATTCACAACTGTAACCGTATATTTCTTTGCCATCTCTCCAAATCCCTTCATATGTCTTTAGTCATTACCTTCTGTACACCCTCTTAGGCCAAATGGTTTTCTTCCTTCTCTACTTTTCGGCACCAGCCTATGGTTTGGAAGAAGACTATCCAATAAGCATAATGGGTGTACTATCCTAATCCTAAGAGCACTCGCAATGCGAGAGAATGTGAAAATAAAAGACAACTGAATAAACCTTATTCCTATTTCTCCTGAACCAGAATCTATTCCCGAACTGGAACAAGTTCCTTTCGAGTTCGTATATAACCATACGATGGAGTATCCAAAAAAACTGTGGATCTTCGTAGTGATACGGAGTGTCCTGGAGAAATACAAAGGTGAAGTGGGAGTGGTAATGAAATACTTGGCTTGGTCGTGAATAGCAGTCGCAATTTACTTCGCCCTCCTTCTAATCCCTTTATTTGTCTTAATTTAATACCTTCTGTACACCACACTTAGGCTAATCGGCTTTCTTTATTCTCTACCGTTCGGCACCAGCCTAAGGTTTGGAAGAAGACTATCCAATAGGCGTAACGGGTGTACTATCCCCTAATCCAAGGAGCACTCGTAACCTGAGAGAAGGTAAAAAGAAAAGACAACTGAATAGTCCTATTCATTTTCTTCAGAACCGGAAACCATCCTCGAATAAATTCCTTCGAGTTCGTATATAACCATACGATGGTTTTGTCTAATGGAAGTGGACGTTCGTAGTAATACGGGTGTCCTAGAGAAAAGGGTAAAAGTAGGAGCGGCAATGAGGTATGCAACTCTGACAATCCAAATGCTAGTGTTATAAGAAGGTTCGGTTAATCTTTGTCACTGAGTCACAGTTAAGGGTCGGGCTATGGTTACTGCCAAAGAGAGAGAGAAAAGAAACACTCAGCATGCACTCTAACCTAGATCAGAATGGTTATCAATTTATCTAGTCAGGAAACCTCCCACTGTACCGTCAAATTCTCCTCCAAACCTGAAAGAAGAATTAGTCGGGATCGCCCGAGGAGTAAACCAACTCTTCAGTGGAAATCGGGATCCAACTATCATCGCATGATAATGTGATGGAATCTACTCACGTTATCACACTCCAGAAGGTATGCGCATATCTGGCAAGTTTCAGTTTCTTTAGAAACTCCCGATGTGATTTTTACCCCATGCTCTTATGACCTTGACGAAGGTCAACAAATCATAAGTCACATGTCAAGTTCTACCCATCATTGTCCAGGTTAATTTGAACCCACCCGTACAAGCCCTTGACTTTGGCCAACATGGCTATACGACTGTCCCAAACCAACGCATCTATCTATGCAGCAGAAAGGTAACAAGCAGCTACCATACACTATGCCTTCACGAAGGTCAACAAACATAGCAAGAATACTACGTGCTACCCGTCTGAAATGACGGAGGGCTACGAATGGTTTTTGGAGAAAAACCTTTAACGTAATGAACTTGATATCGTTGAAGGAACTGGATAGCTTTTATAAAAATATAGTGGCGAAAACCTTTGCTAAAGAGGTCACTCCCGGTGAAGGGATCTCGGCTCTTTCCCCGTAGAATGAGGTGCAGGATATTCCAACTGAATACCACGATGCAAAGCAAAAGTAAACGACTATAGTGAAGTTATTACCCTGACGTAAACTTCTGTCCAAGGGGTCACTCCCGGTGAAGGGATCTCGGCCCTTTCTTCGTCGACTGAGGTGCTGGATATTCATAACCGAATACCACTATGCAAAACAAAAGAAAACGTCCTTGCAATAACAACTTTTTGAAAAGTTGTTCCAACAACATCAGAATAGGTTTGTTTAGCTTGCATTGATCCGAATCAATGCAGTCCCATCAATTGATCACACCAATAAAGAATGAAAATAATGATGTACGTATATGCCATCCGCATTCGCCACGGTGTCCCGTCATCACCCGTTAGGTTACTTAACTAACGACAGAGCGGGGACTGGACTAGCGCGGATGCAAAACATATATAACATCTACTAGTATATATATTAATATATAATATTCGCTCAAGGCGTGATAAAATGCAACATCACAGAAATGTAATAAGCATCACAGAACAATACAGATATCTGGGATCCCCGGGTTTCATAGAGAGGCTACTAAAACCCGACATTCCCCTGGTCGTGTAGATAGCCTGTGCAATGAAATCCTAGACCCCTACGGGCGTGGCAAGTTACCCGCCAAAACCTGAAGCGAGGCAGCCCCCTTCAACAATGTGAATGGACCACCCAGCACTTCACGGAATTCGGTAACTTGAGCACCCCTCCTTGGGTCAACCTATACCCCGTACGAGTGCGGCGAATAGCCCGCCAATTCTAAAGTGAAGCCCCCTCCGTCTCAACGCCACGAGATGCGGGCACGTTGCCCTCTAGAACCCGGCTATCCGTGCACCCCTCCGTGGGGTAATCCTAGTACAGAAAGTAAAATATACATACAATGGGTACATCGACCTCAGCCCGGTCGTGCCCTAAAAGAATAATATACAAACAGGCAGTGACGGCAGTCTACATGTCGGACGCGCAGTCTACATGTCGGACGCTCACCCCGCAGTATAAAATGGACATAATAAACCAAACTGTACTACCATTGCATCCAGGCTATCCACCACGACAATCCGCAACATCACAGCACAACACAGAACGTCAACGTGAATGTCATGTTCGCAAATCCGTCTAAAAGGGCTATAGCAGTTAGACAGGATTTACCGATCAAGTGACATTCACGGTCGCAGTTATAATGTAAATACTGTGAACTAACATGTTTAAAATTTTCAATCGACCAAATTTACCAAAGTGGGCCCCAAGCACAACTGTAGTACTCAAAATAAATCTGAGCCCAAACAGTATATACCAAAACCCCCAATTTTAACTCAGAAGCCCACTGTAAAAATTTGGTGCATTAAATAGTCAAAATGGCGGCGGAACCGAGGCCCAAGCATGGGTTTGGCCGCGGTTCCGCAGCTGAACAGTAATACCTTGCGACCATATTTTTTACAGAACTCTTAAAAAACCCTGCTCGTATTTTTACAATATACCAAATAATTTTTTTGAGCACTGGAAAAATTCGACAGAAAGCTGGAGTTGAAAATGGGTTTTTCAGAAAATCCGTTCGATCGAACTTGTAAACACGTTAGAGCAAGCTAGACTAGGTTAATGGCCTGGCTATGATACCAGTGTAAGTGCACGGCAGCGCCCCGGCCGTCTGTACGAGGCCAAAATGCGGAATACAAAACTTTTCTATAAACTAGTACCAGCGCTACCGCGGACTTTTAAACCCGGATCGGGCCATTAATCTAATGCTAGCAAACTAGAAACTGGGAAGAGAGATATACCGAGCGATCCGTGTCCTTCGGTCTTCTCGTCGTCGTCCCGATCTCCCCGCGGAATCTCCGGTCTTCATCTCCTCGTCGGAAGGGCACCACATCGCCGGGTTCTTTTACGGGCTCCAACCTCTGGACCGGGGCAACTCGGGCACGAAGTTGGCGAGTCGACGTGTCCAAGAATGCTGTAGGATAAGTGTAGAACTATATGTCTCAATGGGGTTAAGGAAGTTGCCATATGAATGTGGAGATGGAGTTGTAAACTTTTTGGATGAACTTGGGAATTTTTAGCAAGCATAATGAGAACAAAATCCCCCTAAAAAAATTTGGACAGCCCACACAAGAAATGGCCGGCCACGCTTTATTGAGAGTGAGAGAAGGAGTGTATCAATAATAATGCAAGAGAGAGAAAAGGTGATGATGATGAAATATCATCACAATAAAGTCCACACTCATAAACCCATCACCAAACCCATCATTGCAAGCAATGATAAACAAAAAAGAAGTCAATGGAAGCTTCAACCATCATGAACCAACTAGTTACAAAAACCACCCTCCACAATTCCAATTTGCATGCTTGCAAATAACCCCTCTCCACCAATTTCCAGCCAATGAAAGATACAAAGAAAAATGGCCGAAACGGAAAGCAAACTGGCAACTTCAAAAAAACCGAACCCGTAAAAAATTACAGGAAAACCTCGCGACTGTATATACATACCCGCATTTGTATTCCGACCGAATACAAATGCAATGAGACAAAATCCACACTGTACAATACTAATATCCGGCTTAAACCAAAGCCCACTAGTATTATCCGTCCGATCATGATCCGTGCAATACCGCACCTATCTGATCGAACCCTGCCATATCTCCATATGGCCTCTACAGCGTTTCACCCGAAACTTGAGAAACTGTCTGTGGGGGACTCTAAAGACTCGTCAATACTTTGGCTGTGGATTTAACCACTAGCACGTCAGAGGTATTAGCCATACGTAACGGGCCACCGGCTATTGACCAAAAGGGACGTCGATGAGCGAACTCATCCTGACACCCTACTGAGCCTATCAGTGACAATATCCGTACAGTCCGGTCCATTCGTCTATAAGCATCGCATGGCGGGCCTAGGGGGTTGGTAAAAGTCAGACCCCCAAAAGCGGTACAAGTCGTGTCGGGGTGTAGCCCAGAACACCCTGAGATACTACTGGAATACCTACCAATAAATCTCCTGCCTTGGCTAAGGACTTCGTGTAATGGCTCTCCTAGACACAGCGCGACCTCACCCCCAATACCGGGATAGACGAACCCCTGCAGATCCGCTCACTGCCTCCATGTGGCTCGGGACTGTACCCAACTAAAACCTGTTTGCACGACTCCTTTAAGCCGTGGTAGGATAGTAATCAAAGCACAGTGAGAACTCACACGAGACAAATGACGATCTCAGGTTGATGAACTAACCTGTACACATGTCACCAGGGAACTGCTATCTGACTACAGGTATAAGGCCAACTAGCATGTTCCCGGCGAGTCTTGTCCGGTGTACTCATAACCCAATGAGCACCTGTATACATCTTAGGTGAACCAACTGACATCAGTGGCTTGTGAGACCGGCCACCGCCCCTCGTCGGGGTCTCGACTGTATACACTAGTCTACTCTGGAGTATCGATGCCCTGTCTCAAAAACTCCCACGACTAGGGACCTTTTAAGGATGTTCTTATAGACCCCAGCTCCCACGTATATGATCGCCATCATACTACTGGCCGTCAAGCAAGAATCCTAAAGGCTCTATCAATGCACAATAGTGACCTGTAAGGTTACCTAAAGCAGTACACGATGATAAAGTTAAACCAGATAGCATACTATCATCTTGAGTAAGACTGTCCTACCGGTATAGCTTCTCCCTTAATCATTGCAATCACATGCCTGTGATCCAATAATTGACTCTGAGGGCACTATCTCCAACAGGTTTGAACTTGGATGTGAGGTGAAGAAAATTGTAGAGAGAAAGAGAGAGTAAGAGCTCATGAAAATGGCTTAGGCATGAAGAATGAAAAATGATGAAAGTAAACTCAAATGGCTCTATCTTTCCTCTTTTATTCAAGCATGGAATAAATTGCAATTCTAAATTGCAACCATACTTGAATAGTGAGTCAAGACCAATATAATATGATAAAAACCCATGCCTTGCTCATTCCACAAATATCTCCACAATTTACACCTCATTTTGTATTTTCTAAAAATAGAAAATAGATGCCATGCTTCATATAATATATATATATATATATATATATATATATATATATATATACATATATCAAATATATGTATATTAATATATATTAAGAAACATAATTAGTGAGCTAATAATATTAGTCAAGATATAATTATATCATATATAATATATATCATATTATTAAATCAACACTTGATTTAATAATCCGGTTACATCTCATATAACCGACTAATATCATTAATCTGAATATCACATTATCAAACCAACACTTGATTCGATAATCTGGTTGTATCACATATAACCTGACCGACATCAGATAACTGCCAGATTATAATACGGTATCACATACTCATATTTAATCAGGCCTACGCACATATCAACATATGTGCCCTACTTCGTTTCGCTCGAATCAGGAAACTTCTGTATGGGACTCTAAACACTCGTCAATACACTAGCAGTAATCACCTATAAGCCGTCAGCGGTACTAGATGGACGTAACAGCTACCTGGGTATTGAGCCATATAAAGATCAACAAGCAAGCTCATCCATACTCTCCATGAAGCCTACCAGTAACACTACCGTACAGTCCGGTCTCTTCGTCTGATATGTCACATATCATGTCTAGGGATGATAAACGTCAGACCCCAGTAATGTGATAAGTCATGCCGATGTCTGGCCTATAACGGTTTGATAAACTACTGATAACTTTTATCAGTAAATCTCAGCAGTAGCCCTGGCCAGAGACTTCCAGTTATAGCCAATCGAGTATAGAACAACATCAACCCCCAATATTGGGAGAGATGAAACCCCTCCTATCACTCATTGCCTCTATGTGACTCGGGACTGTACCCAAAATCCACCTGTTTGCATGACTCTTTTGAGCCGTGGTAGGGAGGAAATCAAAGCATAGTAGGAGCCACACAAGACTCTATGATGATCTTGGGTCTACAGACTAACCTGTACCAGTGTCACCAGAGGATTGCTATCTGACGATAGTTATACTACCATATAGGAGTCCTCGGCGAGCCCTGTTCGGTGTATCCATTCTCTAATGAGCACTTGTGTACAATCTTTGATATCACACACCACTCTAAGGGACAAGAAACGTACACACTAGTCTACTCTGGAATATCGATACCCTAGTCTTGATATTTCCTCGACTAGGAACAGATTAAAGGATGTACTTTTGGACCACCCTGGCCCCACTAGTATGATCTCATCATAGTCCTGGTAGTCAAGTACATATCCTAAGGATTTTATCAACATGTGAGAGTAAGACAGTAAAGAATACCAGTCAACATGTCAAGATAAAGAGTAACCAGATAGCATACTATCATGTCGAGCAAGAAAGTGCTCTATATATATGTTAAAGCATCCACTATAATATACATCACATGTACAATAATGGCCTCTAGAGCATACATATTCCTAAAACCTAGCCCATTTTCTTGTGGACATACCATTTTTTTTGCGAATGATGAAACTCTCGAAAGTAGGTTCGCCGTAGGTGACCCATCTGTTTGTTGGTGGGACTTGGAGGGTGACTTCATTGCTGGAGTAGCGGTGTAGTTGACAGGAACTTGAGTTGCAATCTTCGTTGGTGGAACTTCGGTTGCAATATAGATCTCAAGGCGCATATTAGTTAGGGACATTTCGGTCCAACATTCCCATGTTTGGGACGATATATTAGTTTAGGGACATTTTGGTCTGTCATCTCCGTGCTCGGAGCGAAATGCTAGGTTAGGGACGTTTCGGTCCGTAATCTCCGTGCTCGGAGCGAAATGCTAGTTTATGGATATTTCGGTCCAACATCTCCCTATTTGGAGTGAAATGCTGGTTTAGAGACGTTTTAGTCCATTATTCATAATTCGGTCGGGGAGTTACATAACTCATCCCTTCCAACGCTTTCTTAGTAAGGCGGTGCTGCCTGTCCTTTGTATGTATGGAAATGTCATGCCCTAGACTATCTTCACTCTCTTGGACTGTTTCTTTTATTATCGTACTAATCGGGTTGTTTGTGGGAAATACTGGGCAATTTACACAGCACCTGCCCCCTGCTCATCAATGTCGATGTCTGACATTGACGGAGCAAATTCTTCATCTATGAAGGAATTAGATATCATGTCGCTCCTTCTGCTATGTCTTCTTTTTCCTTGGATGAATAAACTTAACTTGGTGGTTTTTCCCTTCATCATCTTATTCGGAGCAGAACATGGATTCGACACCCATCCATGGTTTTTGATTTAAGTGAGCTACTCCACTTGATTGCAGGACCCACTTGTAGGCCCCTTAACATCTTTTCTGTTCTTTGAAGAAAGAACTACCTCACGTAGAGATTCATCCACCATGGAGCAATATGCCCCCTGTTGGGTTTCTTAGCGCCCTGGACACTGACCATGGCCGTTGAGGAATGAAAAACTTTGACTTTTAAAAAATTGGCGCTAGAAAACACATACTAGAATCTAACCAAATATCGAAACTAATAAACTAGAAGAGTCTAGGTATTGTGATAGAGTTTTATACCAAAAAACACGTGTCCTTCGGGTCTTCACTCCTCTTCTTAAGCTCTTCGAGCTCTCCTAGAACAAGCTTGATGGCCAGCCTCCTCGGTTCTAGATGATCACCTGAAGGTTCTTGATTCAAGCTCCTACTTCAAAAAGAAGCAAACTAAGCAAACTAGTTTGCTAATCTAGTTTGCTTAGATGATGTGGTTATGTTAAGTAGTAGTTTTCTATTTCAAATCCTTTGGTTCTCAATACATGAGAATGATAAGAATTTAATTAGAGGATGAACTCAAGAATAAGAGAGTGGAAGGCAAGTGAAGAATCATCTCATGAGAAGAAGAATGGCTAAGGTTTTTTTCATATGAAGTATTTTTCTTTTCCTCTAAAAAACACAACCATACACCAATAGTATTTGTAATAAATACCAAATCCATAGTTCATGCCATGCAACCCTTTTCCACCCTATTTTCTATTTTCAACAAATAGAAAAAATGCACGATGAGGTGTCATCTTCTAGAAGGTATTTTGTATAAATACAAAATACTTTCTACCGTATATACATATCCGTATGCATACCAAAATATGAATACCCAAGAGATAGAATAATACTACTAATATAATACTAGCATTAAATCAATATCCGATTTAACAAACCGGCTTAATCATAAGCCCGCTAGTATTATCAACCGTCCGATCGAAAACCTGGATAACACTAGAATATACATATCAAAATATGTATATATAAATTATTAAATCAATACCTGATTTAATAATCCGGCTTAATCCTAAGCCGGCTAGTATTATCATTCAATCGGAACCATGCTCGATCGAAAACCT
Organism: Agapanthus africanus; assembly: GCA_030015575.1. Taxonomy (NCBI): domain Eukaryota; kingdom Viridiplantae; phylum Streptophyta; class Magnoliopsida; order Asparagales; family Amaryllidaceae; genus Agapanthus; species Agapanthus africanus. The sequence continues at coordinate 154,157,232 of CM057350.1, forward strand.
GGATGACACTAGAATATACATATCAAAATGTGTACATGTAAATTATTAAATCAATACCTAATTTAATAATCCGGCTTAATCCTAAACCAGCTAGTATTATCATTCGATCGAAACCCTGCACGTATAAACATACGGCTACCATATTGTTTCGCCTAAAATCAGAGAAACCCTCTGTGTGAGACTCTAAATACCCGATTCTCCTGCGACTTGGGACCTTTAAGGATGTGCTTATATGCTGGATTCCCTAGCACCGCCACAAGGTTTCGGGAGGTATCAACCATTCCGTTTTCAAAAATATAGTCTGCTAAAGAACCCTAACCAAGAATCTTAACCAGAGAAATTACGGTAAAGCAACATGTAATCAAACATTACACTAAGTGAATGAGGAATACAACCTTTATAGACCGGTCCTTCACTTCTAAAGCTCAGTGTAGTGATCTCCCGGACTCAAATTAGGCTCCACAAAGCGAAATGAACAAGCTTGCTTGAAGTCTTCGAGGCCGAAGATGATCTACATCGAGGAGACTCTAACTCAAGCTATCTCTTCACCAATTAGGAATTAGTGAAGCAAACAACCTAAACTAAATGGTTATTCTAGTGTAGGTTGATGAAGTAGGATTTTTGCTCACTTTAGAATAATTTTTCTCACAATATTTCTTCACCTCAAGAAAAGCTAGAGAGCTTTCTTGAGATGAAGAAGAAGATGAAGTTGTGAATGGAATGAGTGAGAATCGCAATCATGGGTGAGATAATATCTCATATTAACTCATGTAGAGACTTAACCATGGCTTAAGGTAATGGTTGGGTTAATAAATATCTCAAGTAAAACAAAATTAGTGGACTTAGTCAATGGTTACTACAAGCTTCTCCAAGCTTCCAACCATGTGCCAATTTCCACATAATTTTGAATTACTTTAAATAATTAATCACCCTTAATTATCCATGTCATGGTGTGAGTCTCATACACCCATGTAACATGTAGCAACAAGCATGACACAATAATATATATCACATATATATTAAATGTGTACAAGTAAGAAAAAGAACTGCTTAAGTGAGCTAATATTAGTTAATGTAAAATTAATATATCAAATATATAATCATACATTAAATTATTAAATCAACACTTGATTTAATAATCCGGCTATATCACATATAATCGACTGATATCATTTGTATCAACTTATCAAATCAACACTTGATTCGATAACCCGGCTATATCACATATAACTGAACGATATCATATATCGCAAGATTAGAATACAATATCACATACTTGTATTAATGTCAGTCCCGCACATATCACATATGTGCTCCTACTTCATTTCGCCTGAGCCAGGAAACCTCTGTGTAGGACTCTAAAGACTCGTCAATACGCCGGCAGTAGGTGATGATCATATCAGTCACTCACAAGTCATAAGCGGTACTAGCTGGACGTAACGGCTACCCAGGTATTGAGCGATCAGAAGATCAACAAGCAAGCCTGCTCATACTCCTGCGAATCCAATAAGTAACACTAACGTACAGTCCGGTCTATTCGTCTGATATGTCGCATATCCAGCCTGGGGATGGTAAATGTCAGACCCCAATAGCCTGATAAGTCTTGCCGATGTGAGGCCCATAACGGTTCGAGAAACTACTGATAACACTTACCAGTAAATCTCAACAACCCTGGCCAGGGATTTCCTGTTATGGCCAATTGAGCATAGCGCAACATCAACCCCCAATACCGGGAGAGACGAAATCCCCTCATATCGCTCATTGCCTCCATGTGACTCGGGACTATATCGAAAAACCACCATTTTGCACGTTCTATTGAACGTGGTAAGGTGGAAATCAAAGCACAGTGGGAATCATACAAGACTCTATGACGATCTTAGGTCTACAGACTAACCTGTACTACTGTCACCAGAGAACTGCTATTTGATGTGATGTATAATACCATCTAGGAGTTCTCGGCGAGTCCTGTTCAGTGTACTCAGTCTTCACTGAGCACCCGTATACAATCTTTGATGTCAAACAACAATGGATGTGTGATCATTCCTCGCCCATCATATGGGTCAAGAAACATATACGCTAATCTACTCTGGAATATCGATGCCTCGTCTTGATACTCCCACGACTAGGAACAATTGAAGGATGTACTTACCGACTACCTCTGCCTCACTAGTATGATCTGCATCATAATCCTGGTAGTCAAGTACACATCCTAAAGGCTTTATCAATATGTAACAAAGAGACAATAAGTGTACATGTTAAGATAAAGAGCAACCAGATAGCATATTATCATGTCGAGCAAGAAAGTCCTCCCTATATATGTCCAAGCATCCACTATAAAATACATCATATCTACAATAATGGCCTCTAGGGAATACATATAACTAACAATCTCCTACTTGCACTAAGTCCATTTGTTGTAGTATCTCATACTCAACGCCCCATAAAATTCTTTCTAGGGTAAGTCCTATGTGAGTGGATCCGCCGTGTATTTCTTCGTATGAACTCTCCTTACCTTGATCCCTTGGAGATCAACCATCTCCCTGATCAGATGATACTGCCTCAGCAGATGTCTGGATCGCTGATAGGACCAGGGTTCCTAGGCCAAAGCCACAACTCCATTGTTGTCATAATAACAGTTATTGGACGCTTAATGGTAGGAACCCTGTTCATCTCATGAACATACAATATTCAGACAACCACTTTGGCAGTATCGTTGGTAGCGATGTATTCAGCCTTTATCGTCTAGTTTGCCACGGTATCTAGGTTGGAACTCTTCCAACATACCGTCCCTCCACTTAGGGTAAAGACAAAGCCTGAGACTGACTTTCAGTCGATCTTATCATTCTGGAAGCTCAAATTGGTAAAGGACTCCCACTGGAGTTCACCGTTACCAAACACCATGAACATTTCTTCAGTTCTTCTCAAGTACTTAAGAATGTCCTTCATAGCTATCCATTGATTCTCCAAAAGATCCAATTGATTCCTGATCCTACACCTAGTGAGTCAGCTACATCTGGTCTGGTGCATAACATTGCATACATAATAGAGCCTACTGCCGAAACATAGGGTATCCTTTATATGCGAGCTCTCTCCAAATCAGTCTTGGGAGATATCTTTTTGGAGAGAGTGATTCCTGAGTAAGTGGGCGAATCACCACGCTTAGAATCTTCCATAATAAACCCCTTTAGTATGGTGTTAATGTATCTGGATTTAGGACACTCCCAACATCCACTTAGATCTATCTCTATAGATCTTAATTCTCAAGATGTAGTAGGTATCACCCAGATTTTACATGGAGAATCCTCGTGATAAGAGGAGCTTGACCGAGTGTAACATAAGAAACCCATTTCCTATCAAGAGTATGTCATATACGTACAATACAAGGAAGAAAACCTTACTCTTTACAACCTTCTTGTATATACAAGGTTCATCTACCTTTTTGATGTAGGCAAACTCTTTGACTGCCACATCAAAATAGATGTTTCAACTCCGCGATGCATGCTTTAATCCTGATGGACTTAAACATAGCCACTGGAGAAAAGGTTTCATCATAATCCACATCTGGTTATTGACGAAAATATTTTACTACAAGTCTAGCTTCGAAAGTCTCAACTTTTCCATCTACACCAAGAATGTTCTCAAGATCCACTTACTCCCGATGGGTTTTACCCCTTTAGGTGCAACTTTCAAAGTCATACTTTGTTGGTGTATATGGATTCCATCTCAGATCGCATTGCATACAGCCATTTCACAGAGTCCCTACTCGCGATGGCCTGCCTGAACCTAATTGGGTCATCATCTACCATGATGCAATCCTTACTCCTACTGTCATCGAGAAACCCGTAGTATCTCTCAGGCGGATGAGGAACCCTACCAGATTCGCAAAGAGGTTGAGGTTCATTGGAGACTATTGAATCCTTTGGTTTCACCAAATCATCAGCTGTTAGTTTGTAGTTTGTCTAGCTGGAACTCGTTTCAGTTCTACCTCATGACCACTAATTTCTTCCATAAGAAATTCCTTTTCTAAAAGGTGGCATGCTGAGAAACAAAACACCTTTTGTCCCTCAGTGTGGTAGAAGATATACCCTCGCGAATGTTCGGGATATCCAACAAACTTATACAAAACTGACCTTGCTTCGAGTTTGTCCGGATTTTGCTTTTCAACATAGGCCGGACAACCCTATATCATAACTCGTTTAAGATATGGTCTCTTCCTATTCCATATCTCATATGGAGTGGTGGCACAGATTTGGATGGAACCCCATTCAATAGATATGTAGCTTCTCAAGTGCATAACTCCAAAAGGAAATAGGCAACTCAGCAGTACTCATCATAGAGCGCACTATATCTAATAGGATACGATACCTCCGCTCCGATATATCGTTGTGCTATGGTGTATACGGAGGAGTAAGCTGAGAGAGAATCATATTCTCCTTTAAATAATTCAGAAACTCCGTGCTCAAGTATTCTCCTCCTTGATCACATCGAAAGACTTTAATACTTCTACCCGTCTGGTTTTCAACTTCAAGCTTATATTCCTTGAATTTCTTAAAAGTTTCAGACAAGTGTTTCAACAGGAACATATGTCCGAATCATGAGAGATGGTCAGTGAATATAATGAAGTACGAGGAACCATCCCTGGCATTTGTAGACATAGGACCGTATACATCACCATGTATCAGTCCCAAGAGTTCAGTAACTCTTTCTCTGTTTCCAGTAAATGGAGTATTGGTCATTTTAATTTTGAGACAAGATTGGCGAGTATCATAAGATGAAAATTCGAACAGATTCTAATATTCATCCTTATGAAACTTAGCTAGTTGTGTCGCATTGATATGACCTAGTCTATAATGCCACAAGAAGGATTCGTTCATTTCTGAACTACTCCACTTTTGTGTGTTCTATATATTTTTGAATTGTGGTTTGATTTAGAACATTTATGCCATTACATAACGTGCCTGATCCAATCAACTCTTGATTAAGGAAAATGTTCACAACATTATCCTGCAATACAAAATTATATCCTTCTTCAACTTAATAAAGAAACTTATGTAATGTTGTATATCAGGTTCGGCATGAAATAACATTTGTTCCGAATCAATGTATTTACCATTTGGTAATATAAGGTGATATTTTCCAACTGATTTGGCTGCAGCAATTGCACCATTTTTTACACTTAGAGACATATCACCCAATCCCAGTTCTCTACCTTTCTATAGCCCATGTAACGGATTACATATGTGGGTTCCTGATCTGGTATTTCATACCTAGGACGTAGATAATACTGAGAAACAGTTCTCGGTAACGAACACACCCGAAGAATATGCATCAACATACTTATTCCTCGAATAGGTCGCGTAGGAATCCGGATATTCCCCATTTTCTTGCTCGAACTTATAACAATTATAAGATAGAACGGAACCAACGTTCCCCAGCTCAGTATAACAAGTGGGTTCGGTCAATACATCCATATTATTATCTTGATTAAGGCATGTCACGGTCGCTACCAGGAGAGAAAGAAAAGAAAACACTCAGCGTATGCTCTTGCAAGATTACATTGGTTATTATTTTATCTAATCAGGATGGCTCATACTGTTTTTATCAAATCTTCCTTCAAACCCTAAAAGGTAAGACCAGCCGGGATTAATTACACCCTACAAGTTTGCCAATCTTTCGGCCAGTCCAGTGTTGGTACTTTGAGGGAGGTTCCTTGCGCTTTCGCATGGACTTAATTAAAATAAACTTCGTTTTCCCAGGGGCGTAATCCTGTTAACACCTTTCTAGACACCTACTTTGATCGGCTAATTGTAATGTGCAAAAACTCTCCCAGGAGTAACTCTTACTTGCAGTGAGCAACGACATCCAACTATCTCATAGAAGATATGCAATCTTATTGTAAATTTCAACACTTGAAATTCCCGATAATAGTTTGCCCCTAGCAACTTATGACCTTAATCATAAGCGCTCGCCAAGTTCAACCCGTCATTTCCTGATTGAATTAAACCCACCCGTACGACCCTTGGCTATGGTCAACAAAGCTGTACGACTACCCTAACTCAATCGCATCATATGGTTGCAGATAAGCACTAATTAGCTACCGCACACTACGCCTTGGCTATGGTCAACAAATGCAGCACGAATACTAAATAGTTCTTATCTGAAATGACGGAGGGCTGCGATAGGTTTTTAATAAAACCTTTTGCATAATGCACTTGATATCGTTGTAGAATCGATTGATTTTGAAAAGGAGTGTTTTTTAGGTTTTACTAGTTTCGCTAAAGATGTCACTCCCGGTGAAGGGATCTCGGCTCTTTCCTCATTGAATGAGGTGCTGGATATCCATCAAGGAATATCACTATGCAAAGCATGAACTAAAAATCAATCAAAAACAAAATCGAGTTGGTTGTAGCATCTGCCAGTTTCGCTAAAGAGGTCACTCCCGGTGAAGAGATCTCGGCTCTTTCCTTATCGAATAAAGTGATAGGTATTCTATAAAGAATACCACTATGCAAAGCAAGAACTAGAGCTACCCTTTTTGAAAATTTAATTCCACAACATTTTTAGGTTTCTTTCTTTTTCATTAATCTCATTAATGAAGTCCTATCATTTATGCTTCCTAAGCATCACAGATAATGAAACGAAAGTAGAACGTAAGCTTATACCATTCGCATTCGCCACAGTGTCTCGTTATGCACCGTTAGGTTACTTAACTGACGGCATAGCAGGGCGGGACTAGCGTGGGTGCAAAACATAAGCAACGTTTATTATATATCATATATATAATAACAACATTCGTCTCATCATATAAAGTGATCACATCACAGAATATCAGCAGCAGAAGTCCACATATGAAATATTGGATATACTAGGAATTCCATGTTTTAAATTAAGCCAGTAAAAAACACGGATTCCATGGTCGTAATGAATAGCCAATCCTACATCCCTAGACCCCTACGAGACCGGCAAGTAACCCTCCCAATTCTATAGTTAGGAGACCCGGTCTCGACTCCTCGAGATGGTCTCCCAGTGGACTCTAGAACCCGGTTACTTATGCTCCCCACCTTGGGTTTATCCTAATGCGGAAAAGTAAAGTAAATAATATACATCAATGGTGGTATCATCCTCAACCCGGAAGTGCCCCAATAAAAGAATATTACATACAAGTTTTTACATGAATGAAAAAAAACTCTCATCTCACGCAAAAACCCCCGGATATTCAAACACGACGATCCAATATAACATATCACAGAAACACATAACATCACATGTCTTCAACGTAAGTATATATGCGTATCCCAATTGTCGTTGACATATAGCAACGAAACTAGCGATACACCACATATTACACTTACGGTCACAGAAAAGAAAGTGAAAACTACAACAATTGGAATCCGCATTCACCTTAGACAATATAAACCCGAAATATCACATACTTCGGATTTCATGCCAAACCATATGAATTCCTTAGATATCATAAACCTGGGATATCTCATATTCCGAATTTCATGCCTAACCTTATAAACCCCGCATTTTAGTCTCGATATTGAAAACACTTTTCAATAACAAATCGGTCAATTCAACAAGATTCCTGACAAGAAGATCGAATGCTCATCGGAAACTTTAGTAGACGGCCGCACCCGCGTTGCCGTCGACAAAGTGCACTTAGGCAGAACACCACGACCGTGAGCACCCGGGGGGATACTTTGGCAACGAGGTTCTCCTACAGTTACTTAGTTAGGGCTATGGGGCATGGCTATTTAGTAATGTTACCCGGCGAGTATCCGTGTACACTACGCGATTGCGACAGAGTTTTGATCCATATCAAAACCCCGTGGCAACCGATCAAATGAGACTACATTACTAGGTTTACAAAATTCAAATTAGTTTTCACAAAACTAATTATTGTGGATTCCAAATATTTTATCATAATTCATAGATAGTTAGACGTTATTAAACATTTCGATCGAATCAACAAACACCCAAAATTTCCCAGAGAGCTCAACTCTTGAGCACAGTTTAAAAATACCCAAAACATACCACAGCACCTATGGACCAACTGTAGAAAGGACGACCCATGCCTCACTCATAGCGCCACGGAACTGCCGCAAACTCTAGGGTTTGGTCGCGGTTCCGCGGTCAAAGAGTCGAGTTTGGCCGCGGTTCCGCGGTCAAAGAGTCGAGTTTGGGTATCGTTTTTCTACAGGGTCCATAGAATTACTTGTATGATTTTCTGAAGATTTTTAAACCCAAAAAATTCCAACTTTTGGAATATTTCCCGGGAGGGGTGAAAGATGTGTTATTAATATTCATTCGAATTTTTTAACATCGTCTAAATTACCCAAAACGATGTTAAAATTATGACCACGAAAAACTCCGAATTGCCTTTACAGAAAGATAACATCACAAGTAATCTCAGTAAAAACAAACAACATCTGAAACACCAAAACTTAGAGACTAGAACACCAGAAAAAATTGAAGCCAAAAAGCCACAAAAAAAACCGGTTGGACCGGTTTTATCCACATCTCGCCGGGACAAATCCGGTGAAGGGGCTTCAATTTTCTGTCGTGTTCATACTACATCATATGTAACATACTGCAGCTGCTTAAAAAATTTTTAGAGGACTTAAAAATTTCGACAGAAACTAGGCTTTTTGTTCCGAGGTTTCGGACTTGTTTCGGTTTTGTAATTCCACTAACATCGTCTAATTCTCTAGCATGGCTCTGATTCCACTGCTGGGTTCCCTAACACTGCTACAAGGTTTCAGGAGGTATCAACCATGCCGTTTTCAAAAATTTAGTGTGCTAAAGAACCCTAACAAGGAATCTTAACTAGAGAAATTATGGTAAAGCAACATGTAATCAAATATTACATTAAGTGAATGAGGAATACAATCTTTGTAGACCGGTCCTTCACTTCTAAAGCTCCGTGTAGTAGTCCCTTCATTCCAAGTAGGGATCTCCCAGACTCAAATTAGGCTCTACAAAGCGAAATGAACAAGCTTGCTTGAAGTTTTCAAGGCCGAAGATTATCTACGTCGAGGAAACTCTAACTCAAGCTACCTCTTCACCAATTGGGAATTAGTGAAGCAAACAACTTAAACTAAATGGCTAATGTAGTGTAGGTTGATGAAGTAGGATTTTTGCTCACTTTAGAATAATTTTTCTCACAATATTTCTTCACCTCAAGAAAATCTAGAGAGCTTTTTTGAGTTGAAGAAGAAGATGAAGTTCTGAATGGAATGAGTGAGAATCGCAACCATGGGTGAGATAATATCTCATATTAACTCATGTAGAGACTTAACTATGGCTTAAGATAATGGTTGGATTAATAAATATCTCAGTAAAACAAAATTAGTGGACCAAGTCAATGGTTACTACAAGCTTCTCCAAGCATCCAACCATGTGCCAATTTCCACATAATTTTGAATTACTTTAAATAATTAATCACCCTTAATTATCCATGTCATGGTGTGAGTCTCATACACCCATGTAGCATGTAGCAACAAGCATGACATAATAATATATATCACATATATATTAAATGTGTACAATGAGAAAAAGAAATGCTTAAGTGAGATAATATTAGTTAATGTAAAATTAATATATAAAATATATAATCATACATTAAATTATTAAATCAACACTTGATTTAATAATCCGGATATATCACAAATAACCGACTAATATCATTTGTATCAACATATCGAATCAACACGGCTATATCACATATAACCGACCGATATCACATATCGTGAGATTAGAATATGGTATCACATACTCGTATTAATCTCGGTCTCGCACATATCACATATGTACTTCTACTTCATTTCGCCTGAGCCAGGAAACTTCTGTGTAGGACTGTAAAGAATCGTCAATACGCCGGCAGTAGGTGATGATCATATTAGTCACCCACAAGCCGTAAGCGGTACTAGCTGTATGTAACGGCTACCCGGGTATTGAGCGATCAGAAGATCAACAAGCAAGCCTGCTCATACTCCTGCGAATCCAATAAGTAACACTACCGTACAGTCCGGTCTATTCGTCTGATATGTCGCATATCCAGCCTGGGGGTGGTAAACGTCAAATCCCAAAAGCCTGATAATACATGCCGATGTGAGGCCCATAACGGTTTGAGAAACTACTGATAACACTTACCAGTAAATCTCAGCAACCCTGGCCTGGGATTTCCTGTTATGGCCAATCGAGCATAGCGCAACATAAACCTCAATACCGAGAGAGATGAAATCCCCTCCTATTGCTCATTGCCTCCATGTAACTCGGGGCTGTACCCAAAAACCACCGTTTTGCACGTTCTCTTGAACGTGGTAAGGTAGAAATCAAAGTACAGTGGGAATCACACAAGACTCTATGACGATCTCGGGTCTACAGACTATCCTGTACCAGTGTCACCAGAGAATTGCTATCTGACGTGAGGAATAATACCATCTAGGAGTTCTCGGCGAGTCCTGTTCAGTGTACCCAGTCTTCACTGAGCACCCGTATATAATATTTGATGTCAAACACCAATGGATGTGGGATCATCAATTGCCCATCATATGGGTCAAGAAACATATACTCTAGTCTACTGTGGAATATCGATGCCCCGACTCGATACTCCCACGACTAGGACAATTGAAGGATGCACTTATAGACTATCCTGGCCACACTAGTATGATCTGCATCATAATCCTTGTAGTCAAGTACACATCCTAAGGGCTTTATCAACATGTAGCAAAGTGACAATAAGTGTACATGTTAAGATAAAAAGCAACCAGATAGCATACTATCATGTCGAGCAAGAAATTCCTCCCTATATATGTCCAAGCATCCACTATAATATACATCATATGTACAATAATGGCCTCTAAGACATACATATAACTAACATTATAGAGTACCCAGCTCTCATAAGTATGATCACCATCATAATGCTGGTAGTCAAGTAAAATCCTACGGGCTTTATCAACATGTTTCCGTCATATGTGATATCGAGTATAACATATGCACATGTTAAGATAAAGACAAACCAAAATAGTATACTACTATATCGAGTCTTTATCAATATGTGTAAGCAATATAAAGAAACAAGAGAAAGAAATACACATATTAAGATTAATACAACTCAAATAATTTACTATATACAACTGAGCGAGATTGTCATGTACATACATATCCCTAGCATCTTATACATTATAGGCCTCTAGGGCATATATATCCAACAATCTCCCACTTGCACTAAGTCCTGTAATTGGCGTAATGATTATCCAACGTCTGCTATAGGGCCAGTTGTTGGCGTATTGTATACCCAACATCTCAAAAAGTTGCTCGAACTATGATTTAGGGAGGGCCTTTGTAAATGGATCCGCAGTGTTTTCTTTCGTATCTATTCTTCGAACCTCGATCACCCGGCGATCTACGATCTCCCTGATTAGGTGATACTGACTTAAGATATATCTGGATGGGACCGTGGTTCCTTTGCTGAAGCCATAGCCCCATTATTATCGCAATACAAAGGTATCGGATCAATAATGGAGGGAACCACCTCAAGTTCAGTAATGAACTTCTTCATCCAGACCGGTTCTTTTGCGGAATCGTTGGCAACAATGTATTCATCCTCCCTCGTCAAGTCTGCGACGATGTCCTGTTTGGAACTCTTCCAACAGACCGCCCCTCCATTGAGGATAAACATAAAACCCGGGACAGAATTGCTGTCATTCTTGTCACTTTGGAAGCTTGAGTCGGTAAAGGACTTGACCTGAAGGTCACCATTATCGTATACCAAGAACATCTCCGTAGTCCTTCTCGGGTACTTGAGAATGTTCTTCACAGCTGTCCAATGATTCTCATCCGAGTTCGACTGATACTGGCTCACCATGCTAAGCGCATATGCTACATGTGGTCTGGTACACAACATCACATACATTATAGATCCTACAGCCGAAACATAGAGTATAGTGCTCATGCGAACACTCTCCTCATCAGTCTTGGGAGACATCTCTTTGGAGAGAGTGATTCCGTGCAAGGCGGGTATATTATCGCGCTTGGAATCATCCATACTAAATCTCTTTAGTATGGTCTCTATGTACCTGAACTATGAAATTCCCAACAATCTCTTGGATCTAACTTTATAGATCTTAATTCCTAAAATGTAGGAGGCATCACCCAGATCTTTCATGGAGAACTTTTGTGACAAGAACAGCTTGACCGGTTGCAGTATAGGAATGTCATTTCCTATCAAGAGAATGCCATTCACGTACAAGACGAGAAATACAACAGTTCTCCCTATAATCTTCTTGTAGAAACATGGTTCATCTTCGTTTTTTATGAAGTCAAATTCCTTGACTATTTCATCAAAATAGATGTTCGAGCTCCACGACACCTATTTTAATCCATAAATAGATTTAAGCAATTTGCACACCTTCTCGCTATTCCCACTGTCTACAAATCCCTCTGGCTGATCTATATAAACACACTCCTCTAAACTTCCATTTAGAAAAGTCATTTTAACTTCCATCTAGCAGATATCTTAGTCATGGCAGGCAGTAATGGCAAGTAGGATCTGAATGAATTTCAACATAGCCACTGGAGAAAAAGTTTCTTCATAGTCCACTCCTGGTCTTTGATGAAAACCTTTTGCAACAAGTCTAGCTTTATAGGTTTCCACCTGTCCATCTGCACCAATCTTCTTTTTCAAGATCCACTTGCATCCAACGGGTTTTACCCCAGCAGGAGCAATATCCAAAGTCCAAACTTTGTTGGTGTACATGGACTCCATTTCGGATTGCATAGCATCAAGCCATTTATCAGAGTCCCTACTGGTAATGTCCTGCTTATAACTAGTATGATCATCTTCTTCCAGGTTGTAATCCTCTCTATAAGAAAACTATAGTATCTCTCGGGCGGATGAGAAATCCTACTAGATCTGTGGATTAACTGAGGTTCATCCGGGATTATTGAATTATGAGATTCCACCAATTCTTCATTTTCAGTTTGTGGTTCCAGAATTTCTTCTAGTTCTACCGTGCTCCCACTAATTTCTTTTGCAAGAAATTTCCATTCTAGAAAGGTGGTGTGACGAGCAACAAACATCTTCTGTTTCTCGGTGTGGTAGAACAGATATCCTGTTGAATGTTTTGGATATCTCATAAATTTACAAAAAACTGAATGTGCCTGAAGTTTGTCCGGATTTTGTACTTTAACATAGGCCAGACAACCCCATATCTTAATGCGTATAAGATATGGTCTTTTTCCACTCCATATTTCATATGAAGTCTTATGCACAGATTTAGATGGAACATCATTCAATAGGTATTCCGCTGTCTGTAGCGCATGACCCCAGAATGAAAGAGGTAACTTAGCATTACTCATCATTGAGCGAACTATATCCAATTAGGTACGATTCCTCCGCTTCGATACACCGTTATGTTGTGGCGTATACGGAGGAGTAAGCTGAGAGAGAATACCATTCTCTTTTATGTATTCTAGGAATTCCATGCTTAAGTACTCCCTTCCTCTATCAGATAGGATGATCTTGATACTTTTTCCAGTCTGGTTCTCTACTTCGTTCTTATATTCTTTGAACTTCTCAAAAACTTCAGATTTGTGTTTCATGAGAAATACATATCCGAATCTAGAGATATCATCAGTGAATATAATGAAGTACGAGAAACCACCCCTCGCATGTATAAATATCGGACCACATACATAACTGTGTATAGTCCCAAGAGCTCTATAGCTCTTTCTCCGTGTTCGGTGAACGGAGATTTGGTCATCTTTCCTTTGAGACAAGATTGACAAGTTTCATATAATGAAAATTTGAACGGATTCAAATATCCATCCCCATGTAACTTACTTAGTCTTTTCTCACCGATATGACCAAGTGTACAATGACATAAGTAGGTTTCGTTCGTATTTGAACTTTTCCTCTTGCGTGTGTTTTGTATATTGAAGACTGTTTTTTGATTTAGAATATAGATACCATTACATAGTGTACCTTCTACAACCAATACGTGATTAATGTAAATGTTCATGATATCTCTATCTAGAACAAAGTTATATCCATCTTTAACAAATAAAGAAACTGATATGATGTTGCAAAGCATGGAAGGTACATAGTAGCAGTTGTTCAAAATCATAGTATTGCCGTTTGGCAACACTTGGTGATATTCATCGATGGCAGCAGCATCAACTTGTGCTCCGTTCCTTACTCTGAGGGACATATCACCTGGTCCAACCATTCTACTTTTTCTTAGTCCTTATAATAAATTACAGATATGAGATTTTGATCCGGTATCTACTACCCAGGAGGTAGAGTTAACCGAAGAACAGTTTTCAATAATAAATACACCCGAAGAAGATGCATTAGAAGGCTTCTCCTTTAATGGGGTCATCTGAAATTCCTTACAGTCCTCTTTCCTTGCATATACTCGTGACAGTTATCATAAGTTTGAGCCGAACCGACGTTCCCCAGCCCAGTGTAATAAGATGGTTCAGTCAAATTAAACATTTTATTACCTTGATTAGGGTGTGAAATGGTTGCTACTTGGAGAGAGAGAAAAGAAACACTCAGCATAAGCTCTGCAAGATTAGATATGTTATTAGTTTATCTAATCTGCATGGCTCCCACTGTTTCCTCGAATTCTCCTCCAAACCATAAAAGGAGAATTAGTCAAGATCATTCGCACCTTGCAAGTTCGCTAACCGTTCAGCAAGGTGAGTGTTGGTACTCCGAGGGAGGTTCCCCACGCTCTCTCAAGGACCTAATTAAAATAAACCTCGTTTCCGCAAAGGCGTAGCCCCGTTAACACTTTTCAAGACACCTAATAGGTTAGCTAACTGTGAAGTGAAAAATATCTCCTAATAGTAATCCTACTCATCAGTGGGATCAGGATCCAACTATCATCGCGTGAAGCCACTCTAGTTACCACACTCCATAAGGTATGCAACACTAGTAAGTTTCCTGTATATTTGAAACTCCCGATATGGTTTTTGCCCCTACGACCTAAGTGACCTTGACTAAGCCAACATATTTAAGGGTCCTAGTCAAATTCAACCCGTCATTATCCAGATTGCATTAAACCCAGCCGTATGAGTCCTTAACTGAGCCAAAATGACCGTACGATTGTCCTAACCAATCGCATCTAATACTACAGAAAAGTACTACATAGCTACCGAACACTACGCCTCGGCTGAGCACGATATACGTAGCACGAATACTAAGCAATACTAATCTGAAATGATGGAGGGCTACGTCTGGTTTTTTTTAGCAAAAAAACTTTAACGTAATGAACTTGATATCGTTGATGGAACCGAGCAGTTTTGAAAATGAGTGGTTTAGGCTCCGCTTTTTAAAACTAGTGGTTTTGAAGAAAACCGAGTGATCTATAGTAACATAAACCTTTACTCAAGAGGTCATTCCCGGTGAAGACATCTAGGCTCTTGCTTCCTCGAATGAAGTGCTGGATATTCCTAACCGAATACCACTATGCAAAGTGAAAGAGTATGAATATAGTTTTTCAAAATTTGTTCTAACAATATCTTTTAGGTTTCTTTTTTCTTACATTAATCAAAATTAATGCGATCACATCATTTAATTCCCATCACGCCAGAAAAGAACGAAAATAAAATATACGTATATACCATCCACATTCGCCACAGGGCCTCGTCATGCACCGTTAGGTTACTTAACTACCGGCAGAGCAGGGGCTGGACTAGCGCGGATGAAAAATATATACATCTTCTAGTGTGTGTGTGTGTGTGTGTGTCTATATATATATGTGTGTGTGTGTGTGTGTGTGTGTGTAACTATTCGTCCCAGGCATGATATAAGCAACATCACAGAACAACGATAAGCAACATAAAATAACGGATAATCTAGGTGTCCCGGATTTCATTTGAGCCGTAAATGAAACCCGACATTCTCTAGTCATGTGGACAGCCTGTGCAATAAAGAACCTAGACCCCTAGGAGTGCGGCAAGTCACCCGCAAATCTCGGAAGTGAGGCAACACCAATCAAAAAAGAGAATGGGCCACCCAACACTTCACGGAACCCAGTAACTTGAGCACCCCTCCGTAGGTCATCCTATACCCGCTACAAGTGTGGCGAATAACCCGCTAATTCTAGAGTAAGGCCCCCTCCGTCTCAATACAATGAGATGTGGGCCCGTTGCTTTCTAGAACCCGGCTATTCGAGCACTCCTCCGCGGGATAATCCTCGTACAGAAAAGAAAAATATATACAATGGTGATATCAACCACAGTTTGAGGGAATTTCTCATTTAGAGATCTCAATTGATTTGATAATCAAGTGGTGATTTTTTAATCACCGTTGGAAGGAGATCATAGATCTTAACAGAAGATTTTTCTTCGAATTAAAGATCTGATTCCTTATCAACAAGATTTATTTCTTGTTAGAAGCATTTTCTTCAAAGAAGATACATGTGTGCTTGTGACAAGTGCACGTGCATCGCACGTATATGTGCGCACGTATGATTCAACTTGGCAATCTTGCCAAGAGCACATATATACGTGCGCATAACTTAGGCGTCATACATGTGATTCGACTTGGCCATCTTGCCAAGTGCACATGTATAGGTGCGTGCAACTTGGGCTGAGTCGTTTTACTCATGCGCACATGCATTACATCCCGCGCACATGTGATTTGTCTTGACCATCTTGCTAAGTAGACATGTATAGGTGTGCACTACTTGAATATGAGAACAAATGCGTGTTTTGGTCAAAAAAATTTGCAGGAACACTTATCACATTCTTTTTCTTTCTTCTCTTCATATCTTTTTAGAATCATATGAATAGAATTGTGACTCGCCATGGTGAGTCATAAGCCCACATAATTCTAAAGAGAACATGAAGATATGAGAAGAAAAAGAGAAGCCATCTCATTTGTACATACACATATATACATATACTAATACAAGTATATGCTACAAATGCATACACCCGTATTCGTATCAAAATGCATACACCCGTATTCGTATAAAATATGAATACCCGTATTTGTATTAAGATAAAAAAATACCCGTATTTATATCAAGGCACGAATACCCGTATTTATATAAATACTCGTATTCACCTGCAGGTATCTCTCTTTTAGTATTTATATGAATATGGGTATTTATATAAATACGAGTATTCTCTTTTAGTATTTATATCAAGACACGAATACCCATATTTATATAGATACCTTGTTGGTGGTTCGAATCTGGACTTCAGCAAACAGTTCATGGATATAAAAGAATGAAAAGGAGCGACGTGTTTCCCCACGCTCCGTTAGATGAATAGCTGAGTCTTGATGGCATTTATATAGCATGGAGACTATATGGATGTCCGACTCACCCTGGTGAAGTACGATTGAGGCATCATCATGGAATCAAGGGTCGAAATGAAGTGAAGTGATGGCATATTCCTAGCTTCGGGTCTTGATGGCAATATATACAAAGCTTAAAGATGTTAAACCACCTCGGACGAATGCGTCTCTGACTTCCCTGGAACTCCTCAAAGAAGAGAGTCTGACCTCAAGGTAAAGTGCCATAGTATTGCCTAACGCTGATCCATCTGACGACAATACAGACTTACCGGCCTAGGTAGGTCACTTGAGATGTTGTATCCTGCAGCGGTAGGGTTGGGTGATACAATAAGTACACGACTACTCGAGCTAGTGACCCGAGTGGACATGGATTGAGAAGAAATCTGCTGACGTAACGGTGTAATGGACTAAACCCAGCACCATAAACCTAACGGATGCCTATATCGATAGGGGTTATGTACATTTGACGTTAGCCTAAGTTTGTCTTTACCTAAGGGTAAGATGAACTGAACACTCCAGAATGAGTAAATAAACTATGTTAAACCATTTAAGAACAGGAAAAAAAGAGTAGTGCAGATATAAATGGAGGAGATGCTTTTCATTCGTCAAAAAGAGGATTTACTTACTGGAAATTGAGGATAACTACGAAGAAAAAAAAGGCAAAATAAAATCAAACACTACAATATCATTCAGTGTCTACAGTGGAAAAACGCTAAAGTCAAGATATGGGTTCTCGAACTTGAAAGCAAGTTTGAGCAAAGCATCTTCTACTTTAGCGACCATCTTGTTATGCATCTTTTCTCGGATGCAAACTTCGGGATCACCACTAATATCCTCCATCATTTGATACGAGGATATTATTGCTTGCTGCTAGAAAGCACAAAAAAGAATGGTGACGCGATCGTTTCTTCGAGATCAGGCCCGTTAGATATACTGAATGCACCTTGTCTTCAACTTCGTCGAGTGCTTGGAGCGACATAGCCTCAGAAAGCCCGGGTAAGGCTTCCTAGAATGATCCAACAATGATCTTCAGGAGGGCAGAGCGGTGAGGGAGTAATCACGCTGTGTGATCCTTGAGGTGATGTATCACGACAGCGCATTGAGCAGCAGTATATTCTTGACCTTGAAGGCAACCCAGAATGCGAATTTCTTCTTTGGAGACAATTTCCTCAATAGAATACAAGCGACTAGCCATTATACCTGGAAAAGGGAGAAGACAGAATGATATCAGCAAAAGAACAAACCACTGTAAGATAAAACAGTGTGGAGTCTTTATCTTTGAAGCTAAGAGACCCCATTGATCCAAAAAGTTTGGATCTTGCCCCATTAAAATATTTTTTGGGCGCAGATACTTGGACTGTCTATGATAAATAAAGTGTTTCTTATAGAACTTAAGTTTCAATATCCATGTTGGCGTAAGAAAACATATGCTCTCTGTAAAGAATAAAATATCTTTATCTATAGAACTTAAGTTCTGCAAAATCTTAATATGGGGAAGGCCAATACGCGCCAGGCATATGCGCCAGATCTTAAAATCAGGGAAAATCTAAAAACAGGTTTTAATATTCATATTTAAAGATCAAAACTTAAGTTTTGGTTTTTACCAAAAGTTCTGAAGTGATGTTTGCAAAAACTTTTGAAAGGGTTTCTCTTGACTCGATCAGGAAGAGATGGAAGCTTAAGCTTCGAAACAGAGCATAAACCTTTAATGAAAGAAAACTTAAGTTTTGACACGCAAAAGCCCTGGAGACTTAATTCCTATTTATAGCAGAGCTGAGATTTGGTGGACTCCTCTTAAATCTCGAGGGAATCTAAGGGTCAAAGATTTGACACCAGAGTCCCTACATGATATGCACATGGCGCCTCTGGTAGGGGGCATTTATTCCCTCCCAAAAAATGGTAATAATAATAATATAACTCATGGGACTTAAGTTTATGTGCTAGAAAGCTGGACGCTGTCATAAAGCATGCGCCAATAATTCTTGGTGCTGTGTCAATGCTTTAAGGCCCTCGCTTCTTTTGACATTTGGAGAAATATTTTTCCAATATTGTTAACTAGAAAATCTTTAAATAAAAGATTAAAAAAATATTCATAGCTTAAGCTATTTTAAATATTGTTTATCTTCCTAAAACAGAAAGATAATTTTGTTAACAAGAGATATACTATATTATATTTTTCTAAATAAAGAAAAAATATAAGCCTTGTTAACAAGGACCCTTTGATTTATAATTCAACGGTGCTTAAGCACCCGGGGTAATATTGATGGCTTATGGATTTTCATAATCCTACTATTTAGTTTTGATGATATTATATAATATTAATAGAACAATACATGTGTTTCATATTGCATACTTTATAATACTGTATATGAGCTTGGTCTTGTCTGAGAAAGATTTCAGGATATCAATTGACATAAGCTTAAGATAAAGGATGGAGTATGGAGGAAATTGAGCTTAAACAACAAATCTATTGGATGTTGGAGGTTAATAGACTAGAGCTCCTCAATGATCACATTCAACCTTCATGAAGCTAAGGAACAAAAGTACAAGTTCAAAAAATTTCAAGAAATCAAAGATACAAAAGCTTGTCTCGAGATATCGGAAGATTCAAGATTTGGCAAACGAACGATATCGACATAGGAAATCGATGTAAGCAATTCATGTTGGGTTACGGCAGCACCCCGGTGATCAAACAGTGGCAAAATGCGGAACAAAATTTTTCTAAACTGGCGCTACCATTACTCGATGCTCGGATCTACCCTAAACCCTAAACTAGCAAGCTATATATAAGAAGTTAGATGGTTATACCGAGTTGATCCGTGTCCTTCGGTCTTCAACCATCATCCCCAAGCTCTTAGTGGCTCCTTGATCGAATTTGGTTGCCGGTCTTCCTCTATCTACGATGATCCACAAGAGGGAAACGGTGCAAGCTTCAGCCTCGTCGAGCGAGGCAACCGACGCTCCAAAGTTGCTAGCAATGGAAAGTAGAGGTGTAGGAATGTGTCACTACAATTTTCTCTCATCACATATGCTCAATGAGCAACCGTAAAAGATGAAGAAGGAGGTGAGGAAAACATGTGGCATGAGAAACTCAAGAAAGTGCTAAGTGTTTTCTCCAAGTGAGAAATGAGTGAGTAAGTAAGTGAAGAAATCTAGAGAAGAAAAGAAATGAGCATTCCCCCATCAAGAAGTGGCTGCCCCCTCTTTTTCTCTCTTAATGATACACACACAAAAAATATCTCTTCACAATTTTCCAATATAAAATTAAGACCCATGCCTCTCTACATACCCAAGCCCATGCTCATATCATCTCACTCCTCCACCTCATTTGTGAAACAAATGAATTTCCAAAAAAGGAAAATCGTACAAATGAGGTGTCCACTTCTAGAAGTTATTCCCTATAAATACAGAATGCAACCCGGTACATGTATCGAAATACATGTATGAGTATTGGTACAAAAATACGAATAGCGAAGAGAGAAAATGAATAGTGAACAATAATACTAGAATACGTATATATAAATTATTAAATTAAAACCTGATTCAATAATTTGGCTTAATCCTAACCCGCTAGTATTATCAACCCTCCGATTAAAGTCTACGCAGCATGTACACATATTTAATCGGATACCTGTATGTACCAACATACATCATCTACACCATATCGCCTCAACCGTGAAAACCCTCTATGTGTGACTCTAAAGACTCGTCAATACGCTGGCAGTAGGTTTAACCACAAGCTCGTCAACGGCACTAGCTGTACGTAACGGCTACCCACGTATTGAGCGAAAGGGAGGACGACCAGCAAACTCATCCTGAACCCCTACTGAGCCTAACAGTGACAATATCCATACAGTCCGGTATGTTCGTCTAAGAGTATCACATATCGAGTCTAGGGGGTGTTTCCTCAATTAGAGCAAAGCTCTATTCAGAATCCAAAATTTGAATTAAGCTGCGCTTTTATAAAAGCGCTTCGCTACAACTAGCAAAGCACATAGGCGCTGGCTCTAAGTGCGCTGCGCTCCAAGTAGCGCACCAAATGCAAAGCATGTGTGCGCTAGAGCTAAGAGCGCTGCGCTCCAATTAGCGCACCATGGGCAAAGCGCACCATGGGCAGAGCGCATAAGCGCTAGCGCTGGAACTAAATGTTCCTCACCGTTGGATCAAATATCCAACGGATATGATTAAATCATCAGTTAACAAGAATAAAATTTTGTTGAATCGTTCCAAACAGAAAAGATTGTGCCCTGAATTTGGAACACCGTTGGATCAATGATCTAATGGTGATTAAAAATCACTAAAATACAGAACAAATTCTGTAAAGAAGGAAAGATTTCTCAATCTTGTTAAAACAAGAAGATTATCTTCTGTAAATCAGAAACCCTTGGATCAAGAATCCAACGGTAGGGAAATTCCCAAATCAATTGGAAAATAAATCTCTTTAACTGATTCAACAAATCAGCCTCCCCTATATAAAAGACCCAAGACTTCAAGTCTGATATATAGGAACCCCCCCCCCATAAACTTTGAGAAAATATCAAGAAGAAGAAGAAACTTTCGGCGAAGGAAGATAATTCTTTTTCAAGGTAAAAAGAATATACAGACGAAATCGTCTTAATATAATCAGAAGTACTTACTTCTTTCACTGATCATAGATCTAAAAGACAAAGTTGTCTTTCACAAAAGAGATTATGAACATCTCATTATAAAGGGGGGAGAATTATTCAATTCTCTTAGGATCACAGATTTATAAAGGCAAAGCCTTTCATCAAAAAGAGATTGAAATATCTCCTATAAATTAAAAACTTTGTTCTTAGAATCTTGAGACAAAGTCTCTTATCAGAAAGAAGATAATCTTCAGAGCGCAAAGTTAACGTAAGAGGAGCCTTAGCGCTCCTGATTTAAAAATGCCTTAGTGCTCTTCATCTAGCGCAAAGCGCAGCAGCGCAATAGCATTTTAAACGCAGTGCATTGCGCTTATTGGCTAGCGCTCAGCGCTAAGCGCGCCACATGCTCCTCACGTGCACGCTGCATTACTAAAAGCGCTTTGCACTTATTATATGGCATTAGCGCCGAGCGCTTCAACGCTTCAATTATAGCGCACCAGCGCTCTACATCTAGCGCAAAACGCTAAGCACATCTGTGCTCTTCATTTAGCGCAAAGCGCTAAGCGCATTAGCACTTCACATCTGGCACAAAGCGCTAAACGCATTAGCGCTTTAACCATAGCGCACTGCGCTCATCGACTGGCGCTAGTGCCAAGTGCGCCACATGCTTTTATGTGCGCTTGGACAGAACATGAACTGTTCTTTAAATAAGCCTGGAGCTATGACAAATGCACAGCATTCAGCTAAAGACAAAACATTGTCAGAGACCAAACCAATGCTTAGCATTTTTAAGAGATTGGGCTCAAACAAACACCTAGCAACTCAAAAAGCAAATGTTGAACATTGTAATTGAATGGACTTAGCCCAAATTGGTCATAAGTCCTTAATTCAGATTAACTGAGCCTATTTGCTCATTAATCCTTTGATCTTAGTCCCAAATTGGACTATAAATCTCCCAACCAATATTGATTCAAGGGTACATCTCTGAACTCCTATGATATTTGTCGTTGTAATCCTTCAACGTCTTCAAAGAGGTGACGGGTCCCGACAGCCATACATTTCACAGACTATGATGTCTTTAAACTGGACTGTGGAGTCCGTAAACTCACGGACTATGATGTCCTTAACCTCGACCGTGATGTCTTAAAACTAACATCGGACTGTGAGGTCCTTAAACTCACAGACTATGATGTCCTTAATCTCGACCGTGATGTCTTAAAACTAACATCGGACTGTGAAGTCCTTAAACTCACGGAATATGATGTCCTTAACCTCGACCGCAATGTCTTAAAACTAACAATGGACCGTAATGTCCTTAAACTAACTATCGACCGTAATGTCACTAAACTAAACAATAGAGCCCAATTGCTCTCTTGTCGGATCTAAATAATCCATTTGAGTTGATCTTAGTCTAAAATTAGACTAACGTATCCTTAACGAACGTTTAAGTCGATCTTAGTCTCAAATGAGACTAACGTATCCTTAAACCCAAACCCCCAAACCCAAATCTAAGAAAATACGGATTTGGACTAATCCACATCCTATGGGCGACAACATAAATTAGTCTCCGTATACAATCCACGGGCAACCACAAACAAAACAATCACCCACGACACGAAGGGACCATCTGGAGAAGGAGAAAGTTGTTACCGCGATGCAGTAGCGTAATTAACTGCAGGGGCTTGCGCCTGCCGGGAAGAGCGTCCCCACAATCAAAAACCCCTCAAACGAGGGGGGATCTGACGAAGTCTGCTACATCGGCTGCATCCGTTTAAACCTTCGATACACGGTGTCATAAATCAACTTGGCATCTTCGGAGAGGTGGACGGATAGCGCCAATTAGCATCTGCCCCCAGATTCAGGGGAGACAGTCCGTCTTCCTGGTTTCCGGCGGTGAACAGATTCTGGCACGCCCGGTGGGACCTTTTCCTCTATCCACTCCACACTTCGTGTGTCGTGTTCGCGAACCAATCACGGTTTGCTAATGGTTGCCCGTGGGTTTCAAGGTACTAAGATTTGGCGTTTTGCTTGGTGCAGAAAGCAAAGGATCGATGGCGTTCACCTGCTCAAATTGTTCCACATGCAACTGCAACCCACATCCTGCCTCAGTAGGGGGCATAGCCTACGGGCCCCAAGCGGCTTCCTTATTCACGATGCCCATGGATCAGGTCACTCAAGCCACCACAGGGTTGTTTTTCGGGACCATGCTCCGGCCAGCGAGCTTCACCGCTCCTATGCCGACGTCGGAAGCTCCTAAGAAGTCGGTCTTTGATCGGCTTACAACTACTGCGTCCCCTCTCAACGGGTCGTCCAGCTCCAGCTCCTCAGTCTTCTCCAGATTGGGCCAAAATTCCTGAGGGTCCACAATGAAGCTTGCAATCCCAGAGAAGATTATTCCGAAGAGAGTAACCAACCCTGCTCCCGAAGTCGTCAAGGCGGCTTCTCCTGCCAAGGGGTCGGTCTTTACAAGACTGACTGCCCCAACTTCCACTCCGGCTTCTGCTACACAAAGGACATCAGTCTTTGAGAGGCTGGCATCAGCAACAACGCCTCACCTGAACAGGGGGCAAGACAAAGCCATCCCCGTCACTGAACCAGCCCCAACAGATCGACACGCTCGACGTCGCCACTGGCGCCGAGTAAGGAAGGCCGGGGGCAACTCCCCTTCTGGGCTAACTCCACCAGCCCCAACAGCGGAAATTAATGCTGCTGTTCCAATCGGGAACAGCTTCGAGCTGCTGAATTAGGTGCGTAGGAATTCTCCTACCGCCATACTGAAAAGATCTCCTCCTCTGGTAGAGAATGTTGCGAAAGCAAAGCCAGAACAGTCCCCTCAGCGGCTGTCCTCTAAGATCTATAAAGTCTGGCAGTAGGTCCGGAACTCAGTGGTTGATCAAGATTACCCTCGTCGACAAAAAAGGGCGAAGGTTCAACAAGAAGAAAGCCATCCCGCTAAGCCACGAAAAGCTAACTGGGTGCCCACCACGACGGCCCCCTCAACTTCGACCGCTCATAAAAAAAAGGCCGGAGAAGATCCATGTGCCTGCGACAAATGTCAAAGGCACCGAGCCCAAACGCCCTAAGTCTAGGGGCATGGTGGTACATACTGTTTACATGGCATCCAGGAAGGAGGATAGCCGTGCTTCTACGGGCCACCGACCACTCACCCGATCCATCACAAGAGCTCAGGAACAGTAGCAGCAGAAGCTTCAGGAGATGCTGACTGCGATGGCCGCACTCACCGGGCTAAAAGAAAATCCGGAAACATCCACGGAGCAGCGTCGTGATCAGGAGACTGATGCTGAATTCCTTCAGAGAATGCTTGAGAAGAAGGACAAAGAGGCTGCAGAGCAAGCGGCCAATATAAAGCAAATGGCCCTTCTATTCCATGATATGGTGGGCTTGATGATCCAGCCGGATTCCCCAGCTGAAGACCATCCAATCATTATTGAAGATGACAAAGGGGAGACGTCGAACCCTCCTCCGGCTCTTTCAGCAGCCAAGGAGGAAACCGTTTCTAAGGCCGCCCTAGATGACTATATCGCTCAGCAGATACGAGTCCACCAAGCAAATGAAGCGGCTGGCCAGGTCGTGAAAACTGGGCGACCATATCCAGGCTGGTATGACCAGATAAAATACCCGCCGGGCTACACGATTCCCAAATTCCACGTATACAAGGGGACAGGCAATCCCCACCAACATGTCGCTCAGTTTAGGGCACTTTACAGCAACACCTACGGCGATGATAAACTTTTTCTCCGCCAATACGTCGACAGTTTATCGGAAATGGCGTTTGAGTGGTACTCCGGACTTCCAAACGACTCCATCAAAACTTTTGCAGAAATGGAGTTGTTGTTCACCCAGCGATTCGCGAGCGCAAGTGAACGCACCCCAATAACAGCATTGATCAATGCAAGGGTAAAGCCGGGCGAAACTTGGGTTCAATATGCAATCCGATGGAGAAATCTGTGGTCAAAGTGCGAACAACGTATCGAAGAAGCACCGGCCGTGGGTATGTTCGTGGACACTCTCAACCCTCACGCAACTATTTCGCAGTTCATGATGTTCTTCAAGCCGACCACTTTCCAGGCCTTGATCGACAAACTGGCCCAAATGGACCAGATGGGTCATAAACCGTCTCCTCCAAAGCCAGACTTTCGAAATGAGAAAGGAAAAGGGAAAGCGATTGTTGTCGCCAACGCTCAACAACAACCGAGTGGCCCGAGAGCGGTTGTTCGCCAAAGCAACAAGCGGCAATCCCTCGATGAGAAATTGAGACGTCCTTACTCGTTTCCCCGAGATAAAATAAGGAGACTGTTCGAACTGGCAGTGCGCAATGGGCTCATCACTCTACCGGAGTCGAGACGACCATCGCAACCGAATGATGTCAACGATCCTAATTATTGCCCTTACCATCGAGTATTGGGCCATCCACTCGAAGATTGCTACGTCTTCAAAAATTAGGTTGAAGACCAATACCAGCAAGGCAAGTTCGCGTTGTCTGAAAATTGGAAGGTGAACCCGCCACAACCACATGCTCCGAAAAAGATGGAAATGCCGGGGCATCGTGCTCATTCATAGAGAAAGCCCGAAAGGGGCACGGATAAAAACCCGAAAGGGCTCCGTGAGTAAAAACAGCAAGGCTACCGGCGAGTTTTGTGAAAACCCGAAAGGGCACAATCTCGTTAAAAGACACTTGCAAGGTCCTCTCGACTTTGTAAGGAGAAACCACCTGCGTGAGATCCATACGACTCACAAGGGAGCAACACACTTAGGAATTCTCACGATTCCTAAGGAGAAATTACACTTGCGAGATCCTCACGACTCGTAAGGAGAACTCTCTTATGGGACCCTCACGGCTTATAAGATTTAAAAGTCTTAAGCTACAGGGATCTGAACCTGTTCTTAAGAAGCCCCCACGCCTCCAATACTGCCCTACAAGCGGCTCAATGCTGACCCTTGTATAAAATCCACGGGCATGAATAAATATTTCCCTAACAAAGTCCCATCCGTGACTAGGGATATGTCTGCACGGTGAAAAGGGGGTGGATAAAGTTAGACCCATAACAACGCGACATTTAGTGTCGGCATGAAACCCATCACCACCTGAGAAACTATCAATCCTAAATCGGTAATTCTCGCCCACCGTGGCCATGGATTTCTGGTGATGGCCACCCGTGCACACCGCGACATTAACCCCCAATACCAGGAGAGACGAATCCCCAACGATCCGATCACTGCCTCCATGTGGCTCGGGACTGTACCCAACTAAAACCTTTTTGCACGACTCCTTTGAGCCATGGTAAGGTAGTAATCAAAGCATTGTGGGAACTCATACGAGACAAATGACGATCTCAGGTCGACAAACTAACTTGTATACATGTCACCTGGGAACTGCTATCTGACAATGGGTATAATACCAACTAGAAGGTTCCCGGGGAGTCCGTCCAATGTACTCATAATCCAATGAGCACCTGTATACTATCTTAGGTGAACAAATTAACACCAATGGCTTGTGAGACCTGGCTACCGCCCCTCGTCGGGGTCTCGATCAGTATACAGTAGTCTATACTGGAGTATCGATGCCCAGTCTTGATACTCCCACGACTAAGGACAATTAAGAATGTGCTTATAGACCCCCAGTTCCCACGTATATGATCGCCATCATAATGCTGGTAGTCAGGTAAGAATCCTATGGGCTCTATCAACATGTACATGATGATAAAGACAAATCAGATAACATACTATCATCTCAAGTAAGACCGTTCGACCGGTATAGGTCCTCCCTCAATCATCATAATCACCTGCCTGCGATTACGATAATTGCCTTGAGGGCACTATAGCCAACAATCTCCCATTTGCACTAACGCCAATTATTGCGATGTCGCATACTCACAGCCCGTGTGATACCGAACACCCAACTTCTCTACTAATTCGTTTCGCAAAGCCCGTTTGTGAAACTATTGCGTTCGAGAAATAACCTCAGTGAGTGGATCCGCTCCAATGTTTCTTTCTGTATCTCTCTATATCTCAACTTCACGGAGACAGCTATCTCCCGAAATGAGCAATATCTTTCTTAGAATTTATCTGGATATCTGATGGGACCCAGTTCACAAACGAACTCCAAATCCAGCAAACTTCCTAAACTGTATCATCCACTGAATTTAATCAGTATCATGCGCCATGCCATTCCTCAGTATCCGCTTGGACCACCTGTCCAATATACTATCCCTCAAAAGAGGGAAAAATATAACTCTGATAGTTACTCTGTCATCCAGGTCACCTTGGAAGCCTGAAATGATAATCGTCTCCCGAAGGAGGCTGCCATAATCATTTCCCAAGAACATCCATTTATGTTCAATAACTGCTTCCCAATGTTTCTCCAAGATTGGATTAATATATGTTTTTTATTGCAGCTAGTGCAAAAACAACATCTGGTACTTGACATTTCATGATTAACTCAATTTCCTAAGCAAGTGATACGCTAATCATGCAAATCCCTCTCCCCTTTAGTCTGTAAGACACCTTTAGAGAGGGTGACTCCATCACCTGCAGGTATACCACCATGCCAGGGGTCGTCCATTCTAAAACACTTTAGAATAGTATCAAGTACCCAAATTGGGACACTTCCCAAATCTAGATCTAAAACCATAGATCTAGTAATCTGAAACCCTGATATTATATCCATGTCCTATG
Source organism: Agapanthus africanus (assembly GCA_030015575.1). Classification (NCBI taxonomy): domain Eukaryota; kingdom Viridiplantae; phylum Streptophyta; class Magnoliopsida; order Asparagales; family Amaryllidaceae; genus Agapanthus; species Agapanthus africanus. The sequence continues at coordinate 154,185,858 of CM057350.1, forward strand.
TAGAGGAAAAAATATGTGACAACCACAGTATAACCGATCGTAGTATAGGAATTTCACTTCCTATAAAGTGCATGTCATCCCAAATACCAGGACGTCACACCCTACTATCTTCTTACCATATCCATCTCCTATGCTGATGAAGTCAAAGTCTATAACTGTCACATCAAAAATAGATGATCTATTTCTGCTATACCTGCTTTAGTCTATAAATAGACATAAGCTACTTGCCCATTATGCTTCCGCTGCTGCCACTGACTACAACAACCCTCTGGCAAAGTCATATACACGTGCACTTCCAAAGCTAGTTTAGAACGACGCTATACTCATCCTCCTGCCGGGTCTTATACTCTAGAACAGCAGCAATGACAAGTCTGGATAAACAAGAACCTCCCTGTCACCATCTCTGAGAAGACCGAAGTACCTCCCGGGTGCCTGAGCTTACCCACCAAATCTGTAGAGTGGCTAATGGAATATCAAAACTAATTAAATCCTTAGGTTCTATTAAATCTTCAGTGATTGTTTGTGGTTTTGAAATCACTTCCAGTTCTACCATACTCCCACTTCTGTTTTTCTGAAAAAATCCATTTTACTAAAACTGTGGCGAGTCAAGAACAATATAAATATTGATCTTCCTGATGGTAGAAAGTTAACCCTCATCAAAGCCCGAGATAACCCACAAACAACCATTACTGAAACGTACCTCGAGTTTATCCGGATTCTGGTTTAACCATCAGCCGGACAACTCCCTATACCTTAACATCGTTAAGATATAAATTGATTCTATATATATCTAATATAGAAACAAAAGCACTAATTTAATTGGAACCAGATTCAAAATCATGCAGCTATCTCCAGTGCATATCAACCAAATGGAAAGAGACCAATCAATATTACTCATCTAGGAGTGCATCCATATATGAGTAACCTGAAAGAGAAGAAAGTTCTCAAAACCATTACTATCAACGGAATACCAAACACAAGTATCTACATCTTCGACTTCCTCGAAGAATCCTGATACTTCCAACAAATGGTTCTCTACTTTATTCTTATACTTATAACTTCTCAAAATCTAAACCTTGTATTTCAACAAAATACTTGTCTAAAACTAGAGAAGTTATGAGTAAACAGAATATAGTACGAGTACCAACCCTATTGTCCTAATGGACACTGGACAACATAGAATTCTTTGTATAAGTCCCTTGAGTTCAATAACTCAAACCCTGTGCGTCGTAAGTTGAAAAAATGTACTATAGTTAAGAAGAATTACACCGCTGTTGAATGCACCTTACCTAATCACCAACTGATATAGGTAAATGTCACAGACATAATATCAAAAAGTTATATCTCACTTTATAAATAAACGTACAGATATATCAGTTTGAAATTGGTGCAATATAACGGATATTCAAAACCAAAAATTTGCCATCCGGCAAAACCTAGGTAATTTCCTCAAATAACACCAATTACAACGAATTCCGATATAATGAGAATCTAATCACCCAATTCCCAATATCTTACTCCTTCACCATCTGTAATAATATACAGATGTGAGAAACTGATCTGGTAAACACATACCTTGGAGTTAGATTCCAATTAGGAAAACAATTTTCAATTAACATCGCGCATTGAAACTGAAACATGAAAATGTTTCAAAAGGGATTAACTGGTATTCCTAGTAACGCCTCTTTCACTATCCTGATTCATGACAGTAACCATATACTTATCTGCCCTCACTCCAATCCCTTTATTATGTCTTTACTTATTACCTTCTGTACACCTTCTTTAGGCTAATTAGTTTTCTTCCTTCCCTACCCTTCGGCACCAGCTTAAGGTTTGGAAGAAGACTATCCAATAAGCGCAATAGGTGTACTCTCCTAATCCTAGGAGCCTTCGCAACCTGAGAGAAGCTAATGGGAAAAGACATCTGAATAATCCTATTCTATTTCTCCTTAACTGGAAACCATCCTCGAATCTGGAATGAATTCCTTCGAGTTCGTATGTAACTATACGATGGCATATCTAATAGGAGTGTATATCCATAGTGATACGGAGTGTTCTGGAGAAATCCAAAGAGGATGTGGGAGTGGCAGGGGTATACACGGTTTTTTCGTGAATGATGGTGGTCGCAATTTTCTTTGCCCTTAATCTAATCCCTTTATATGTCTTTACTTATTACCTTCTGTACACCACACTTAGGCTTAATTAGTTTTCTTCCTCACCTACCTATCGGCACCTGCCTATGGTTTTGAATAAGAATATCCAATAAGCTCAATAGGTGTGCGCTTTCCTAATCGTAGGAGCCCTCACAACCTGTGAGAAGGTAAAGAGAAAAGACAACCGAATAATTTTTATTCAATCTCTCCAGAACCAGAATCCATCCTCGAATCTAGAATAAGTTCCTTCGAGTTCTTATGTAACTGTATGATGGATTTATCCAATGGAAGTGGATGTTCGTAGTGATACGGGGTGTTCTGGAGAAATGCAAAGGTGATATAGAAATGGCAATGATGTATACGACACCGTGACATTCCAAAAGGCAAAGTGTTTTAAGAAGGTTCGGTTAACTTGGTTCATGAGTTTTAGTTTAGGGTCAGGTCATGGCCGCTGCCATAGAGAGAGAGAGAAAAGAAACACTCAGCGTGCACCCGTACCTAGAATAGAATGGTTAATCACTTTATCTAGTCAGGATGGCTCCCACTGTTTCCTCGAGTTCTCCTCCAAACCCTAAAGGTGAATTAGTCAGGATCTTCTAAAATCACCCGAGGAGTAATCCTACTCATCAGTGGGAATCGGGATCCAACTATCATCGCATGATAACTTGATGGAATCTACTCAAGTCACCACACTCCAAAAGGTATGCGCAAGCCTGGTCAGTTTCCTGTATGTTTGAAACTCCCGATATGATTTTTACCCCTATGACCAAAGTGACCTTGACACAGTCAATAAATCAAAGAGTCCTAGTCAAGTTCAACCCGTAATTATTCAGGATTGCATTAAACCCACCCGTACGAGCCCTTGACACAGTCAACAAGGCCGCACGACTATCCTAATCAATCGCATTAATATGCCACAAACAAGCACTACCCAGGTACCGCACACTACGCCTTGACACAGTCAACAAACACAGCACGAAAATTAAGCAATACTTGTAAGAAATGATGGAGGGCTACGGCTGGTTTTTGGCGAAAAAACTTTAACATAATGAACTTGATATCGTTGAAGGAACCGAGTGGTTTTACAAATTTATAGTGGCGAAAACTTTTGCTAAAGAGGTCACTCCCGGTGAAGGGATCTCGACTCTTTCCTCGTCGAGTGAGGTGCAGGATATTCCAAACTGAATACCACGATGCAAAGCAAAAGAATCGACTATAGTGAAGTTATTACGTTGACGCAAACTTCTGCCCAAGGGGTCACTCCTAATGAAGGGATCTCGGCTCTTGCCTCGTGGAATGAGGTGCTGGATATTCATAACCGAATACCACTGTGCAAAGCAAAAGAGAATGTCTGTAATGTCAGTTTTTAAAAACTTGGTTCCAACAACATCATATAGGTTTGTTTTATCCTTGCATTGATAAGAATCAATGCAGTCCCATCAATTAACATATCACACCAGATAAAACAAAGAAAATAAAATGTACGTATATGCCATCCGTATTCGCCACTGGGTCCTATCATCACTCGTTAGGTTATTTAACTAATGACAAAGCGGGGACTGGACTAGCGTGGGTGCAAAACATATACAAAATCTACTAGTATATATATATAAATATATATATATATATAACAATCGTCCCAGACATGATATAAAGCAATATCACAGAAGCAACACATAATGGTGGATAATCTTAGAGCCCGGGTTTCACTTGAGCCGCAAATGAAACCCGGCGTTCCCTGTCTTGTGGATAGCATGTGCAATGATAACATAGACCCCTACGAGCGCAGAAAGTTACCCACCAAAACCAGAAGTGAGGCAACCCCCTTCAATAATGTGAATGGGCCACCCAGCACTTCACGGAATCCGGTAACTTGAGCAACTCTCTGTGAGTCAACCTATACCCCCTATGAGTGCGGCGAACAGCCCGCCAATTCTAGAGTATGGTCCCCTCCGTCTCAACGCCATGAGATGCGGACCCGTTACCCTCTAGAACCTGGCTATTCGTTCACTCCAATGCAGGGTAATCCTAGTATAGAAAAGAAAATAATATACAAGGGTGACATCGACCTCAACCCGGTCATGCCCCAAACGAATAATATACAAACTGGCAGTGACGGCAGTCCACATGTCGGACGCTCGCCCCGCAATATCAAATGTACAAATGAAACTAAACTGTACTATCATTGCACCATAGCTCTCCACCACGACGATCCAACCACAACATAGAATATCAACGTGAATGTCACGTTCGCAAACCCGTCTAAAAGAACTATAGCAATTAAACAAGTTGTACCGACCTAATGATATTCAAGGTCACAGATAGTAAAGTAAGTACTGTAAACATTTAAAAAATGTCAAATTATCGACTTCGAAACACCCCGAATTGCCCTCTGAACAAAAGATCACACTATATCCAAACTGGGCAAAACAACCAATACCACTGCGCCAATATTCTAGAGACCAGACCACACCGAAAATACGAAGTTCAAAATCCCTACCCAGGCCGGCCAGCTTGGATTTTGTGAGCATGTGCTCGGGTCAAAACGGGTGGAATAGGTTCGTATTTAGGGTATGTTCCAGTGGTCATATAAGTAGTATTTTGCAATTGCTTAAAATTTTTTTTGAAGACTTACAAAATCGACAGAGACTGGAATGCGCAGTGCACTGTTTCGGAGTAGTTTCGGTTTCAATACTTTAATATTGTCTAAACTACCTAGGTTAGGGTTTAAAGGCTGTCTTTGATATCATGTTGAGTTACGGCAGCGCCCCGGCCATCAAACGGTGGCCAAATGCAGAACAAAATTTTTCTAAACCGGCGCTACCATTACCCGATGCCCGGATCTATCCTAAACCCTAAACTAGAAAGCTATATATAAGAAGTTAGATGGTTATAGTGAGTTGATCCATGTCCTTCAGTCTTCAACCATCATCCCCAAACTCTTAGTGGCTCCTTGATCGAATTTGGTTACCGGTCTTCCTCCATCTACGATGATCCACCTGAGGGAAACGGTGCAAGCTTCAGCCTCGTCGAGCGAGGCAACCGATACTCCAAGGTTGTTAGAAATGGAGAGTGGAGGTATAGGAATGTGTCACTATAATTTTCTCTCATCACATATGCTCAATGAGCAGCCGTAGAAGATGAAGAAGGAGGTGAGGAAAACAAGTGGCATGAGAAACTCAAGAAAGAGCTAAGTGTTTTCTCCAAGTAAGAAATGAGTGAGTAAGTAAGTGAAGAAATCTAGAGAAGAAAAGAAATGAGCATTCCCCCATCAAGAAGTGGCTGCCCCCTCTTTTTCTCTCTCAATGATACACACACAAAAATATCGCTTCACAATTTTCCAATAAACAATTAAGACCAATGCCTCTCTACATGCCCAAGCCGATACTCATGCCACCTCACTCCTCCACCTCATTTGTGAAACAAATGAATTTCCAAAAAAGGAAAATCGTACAAATGAAGTGTCCACTTCTAGAAGTTATTCCATATAAATACGGAATACAACTCGGTACATGTATCGAAATATTTGTACGCGTATTCATACAAAAATACGAATAGCCAAGAGAGAAAATGAATAGTGAAAAATAATACTAGAATACGTATATATAAATACATATATATATTATTAAATCAAAACCTGATTAAATAATCCGGCTTAATCCTAAGCCGCTAGTATTATCAACCATCCGATTAAAGTTTGCGCATCATGTACACATATTTAATCGGACACCTGTATGTACCAACATACGTTATCTACACCATATCGCCTGAACCGTGAAAACTCTCTGTGTGGGACTTTAAAGACTGGTCAATACGCTGGCAGTGGGTTTAACCACAAGCATGTCAGCGGCATTAGCTGTACGTAACGGCTACCCAGGTATTGAGCGAAAGGGAGGCCGACGAGCAAACTCATCCTGAACCCCTACTGAGCCTAACAGTGACAATATCCGTACTGTCCAGTCTGTTCGTCTAAGAGTATCGCATATCGAGTCTAGGGGGGTAGATAAAGTCAGACCCCTAATAACGTGGCATTTAGTGTCAGCATGAAACCCATCACCACCTGAGAAACTATCGATCCTGGATCAATAATTCTCGTCCACCGTGGCCACGGATTTCTGGTGATGGCCACCTGTGCACAACGCGACATCAACCCCAATATCGGGAGAGACGAATCCCCGACGATCCGATCACTGCCTCCATGTGGCTCGGGACTGTACCCAAGTAAAACCTGTTTGCACGACTCCTTTGAGCTATGGTAGGGTAGTAATCAAAGCACAGTAGGAACTCACACGAGGCAAATGACGATCTCAGGTCGACAGACTAACCTGTACACATTTCATCTGGGAACTGCTATCTGACAATAGGTATAATACCAACTAGCAGGTTCCCAGTGAGTCCGTCCAGTGTACTCATAACCCAATGAGCACATGTATACTATCTTAAGTGAACAAACTAACACCAATGGCTTGTCAGACCTGGCCACCGCCCCTCGTCGGGGTCTCGATCAGTATACACTAGTCTACACTGGAGTATCGATGCCCAGTCTCGATACTCCCACGACTAGGGACATTTAAGGATGTGCGTATAGAACCCCAGCTCCCACGTATATGATAGCCATCATAATGCTGGTAGTCAGGCAAGAATTCTATGGGCTCTATCAACTTATACATGATGATAAAGACAAACCAGATAGCATACTATCATCTCGAGTAAGACTGTTCTACCGGTATAGGTCCTCCCTCAATCATTATAATCACATGCCTGTGATTACGATAATTGCCTTGAGGGCACTATAGCCAACACTTCATAGTATAATAATAGCATGAAAAAGCTCAAAACACATACACTTTTCTTGCATGAGATCTTTGGGCAAAACTTGGCATAGTTTTTCATTCAAAACGTTTTTCTATTTCAAGTTCAAAATTTTATGTGTATTCCTTCTTCAGACGTCTGTCCAATTCTTATTCAAGAGTTTGGTATTTATTGTAAAACATGCACAAGTTTTGAAATATCAGTTTCTTCTTCAGTACAAACATCTAGTTGTTCTCTGGTTTTTCAATATTTAAAACTTTCTGACAGAACAAGCGTCTGTCCATGCTTCTTCATACGTCTGTTTGTTCTCTGGATTTTCATTGGCCTAAAAATTTTTATGGAACAAACGTCTGTCAAACCTTCATTAGACGTATGGTTTTTCTCTATGCTTTCAAGGCTTTCAAATTTTTCTGAGAACAAACATTTGAACCTTATTTGAACACATTTCTGAAGGTTTAAAACTTTGAAAACCTTTTGTTCTTCAGATGTGTCACTTGTTCTCCAAACGTCTGGTTGGCTGTTGTTCTTTCATTGGCCATGTTTTAAAAACCACGGCAAACGTCTGAAGCTCATGACGACAGATGTCTGAAGCTATATTTGTTTGAAAAATATCACCATTACGTTCATTTAATGCAATAACAACTAGTTTTGTTTTGCCTTCAGACGTCTGTTCCTTTTGCCATCATACGTCCCTTCTTTGCTTGAGGCGTAATAAATGCATGTACCTGTTTCTTTTTTGTGTAGGGTTATAAAAGGATTTTTTGTAGTTATTGCACATCAACTATTCTGAAAAATTACATTCATTCTTTGAGTTCATCATAACCCACCAAAAGAAAAAGAAAACACTTGAGCTTTAATTGCAAATCTTATACTCTATTGAAGAATACTAGAGCTTGAATTGTAAACTCTTAAGAAGAGTATCTTGGATTGTAATCTTCTTCTTCTTCTCTCTTTGTGGAATCTCTTAAGTGCAAGAGGATTCTTGTAAGTGAGGAGAAGTGCAGTGAAGAGGGTCACTCGTGTGTCGACTGACGTGTTGTTGCGGGTGCACAACGTGTTGTCTCAGTGGAGACATGATTTAAGTGGAATAGGCTCGTTGCCTAAAGAAAGAGGACTACGGGATCTCCCGAACCTCTCTAAATCACTTTTGTTTGTGTTTTGATTCTCCCTTGACATTTTTTATTTGCATATTATCTTGTGATATATTTGTATTTAATTTTATCTTGCAATTAGAATTTTTAATTTGTGGATTTTGTTAGTATAATCCTATTCATCCCCCCCTAGGATTATTTCAAATATTAGCTCTATTCCTTTAAACAAAAGAATTAAATGAATATCTTATTTAAATAAGAAATATATAAACAGATAATCCTTGGATTTATAATCCAACGGTGCTTAAGCACCCAGCTTGATCTTTAGATCAATTAGAGAAATCTTAAAAATAGATTGTCTTTACTTGCCCAACAATATCTATAACCTATATAAAGGAATCTAGAGGTCAAAATTTGAGACACGGAATATACAGACACAGAACATACACACGGGCAATTATAAAGAATAGTCCCCATAAGCTTGATCAGGAACTCTGCAATCACGGCTTCGTATTCTTCATCACCATCATAATCAATCAAGGTGAGAAAAGAAGAATGATTTCCATGATATAATAGGTTTAATCTCATCCATGAGGAGGTTAACCTTCATATATATAGAACATAAGTTCTTATCGAAGATCTTAAAATCTCTGGATCAAACTTCGCCTTGAGAAAACTTAAGTTTTCATCAGAGGGATTTCTTTGATCTTAAGATCTAAGGTTTGAGATATAGAATTGAACCCCTGCATAACATATGCTAATGATGGATCGGGAAATTTATATTTCCAGAGAGTAGATCATACGATCTATATACATGTAAAGAAAAAGAGATTATAGATCACAAAAGTTGTGATCTTGATGTTGTTAATGGCCAAAATAGCCATTAACAGAAGCATAAGCCTCAGGAAACTTAAGTTTCAGAAGAAAAGAGATTAATCTTTATGAAAAACCCTAAGCGTATATGCGCCAGAAGTATATGCACTAATGGACATGCGTTATATAGAGATGCGCCAATATAAGAGTCATGTGCCAATGAAGATTTGTTCAGATAAAGATATGTGCCAATGTGGGCATACAAGCCAATGACCAAAACCAAAATCATGCGCCACAGTCAATAGGCATTGAAACTAACGCGCCAGAGACCCAAGAAACCATACTCATGCACTAATACCCTTGATACATGTGGCTTGCGTTACAACCCTGATGCAAAAATGATTCAATGATCCCATAGACCCATGTAGTCTTCTCTGCGTGACACGTGGCATGTGCTAAAACTTCTTGGCACTAATATATATGTTCCAGAAGCCCATTCTTAGTCCATATTGGCTAAGTGATATAAAGTTTAAGTTTTCATGATATTTCCTGAGCCATATGTTCATATATTTTAAGTTGGCCTTAATCTAAAACAGGATTAACGGCATTTAATATATTCTAAGTTGATCTTAGTCTCATATATGACTAACGGTCCTTAGATAAAAATATTTACCCTGAACTGATGGATCTCGTTCATATGAAAAATGCTACCTAGGTTCAACCCAAATATGAGATTTACAGATTTGGACTAATCTGTGTCCTACCGGCGACGACATATTAGTCTCCGTATGCAAACCAAGGGCAACCCCAAAATAAACAATATATAATGAGACACACAATAATTCATGGAGTGGATAAAGTTGTTATTATTTGACGATAACGTAATTAACTGCAGGGGCTTGCATTTACAGGAAAAAGCGTCCCCACAATAAAAAAAAACGGTTTCATATGAGGGGGAATATGATAAGTCTGCTATAACGGTTGCATCCGTCCAAATCTCCAATATATGGTGCTATAAATCAACTTGGTATCTTCGGAAAAGTGGACAAGTATGTTTCATATAGTATCTGCCCCCAGACTTATGGCCTGGACGCGCTCCCCGTGTCCCGGTCTGGTTTTTGGCGATGAACAGGGAGAATTAAACTTTTTTCTCGGACATCAAATCAAACAAGGTCAAGAAGAACTCTTCATCACTCAAGCTAAGTATGCTAGAGAACTTATCAAAAAGTTCGGCTTAAAGGATGCAAAGATATGTGAGACTCCAATGCAAACTACAACAAAACTAACCGAGGATGAATCTAGAAAAGCAGTAGATATATGACTCTACAGAGGTATGATTGGTAGTTTATTGTATTTAACTGCTAATAGACCCGATATTTTGTATAGCATATGTCTGTGTGCTAGATTCCAAGCAGATCCTAAAGAATCACATTTAATAGCTTTCAAAAAAATCTTTAGATATCTCAAAAGAACTATTAATCTAGGATTATGGTATTCTAAGAATAACGTGTTCCACTTAACAAGTTATTCGAATGTTGACTATACTGGAAGTCAAATTGACAGAAAAAGTACAGGTGGCACATGTCATTTCCTATGAAACTGCCTTGTATATTGGAATTCCAAGAAACAAGTGTTGGTAGCATTATCTACTGCTGAAGCAGAGTACATTGCGGCTGTTGTATGTTGTGCATAAAGTCTTTGGATTAAATATACCTTAGAAGACTATAAAGAAATAGTCTCTAAAATACCAATACTTTGTGACAATACTAGCATGGTCCAAATAACCAAAAACGCTGACCAACATAGTCGAATCAAACATATAGATGTTCGATATCACATCTTATGAGATCATTTTCACAAAGGCAATATTGTTCTTGCATATATACCAACTAACTTACAGTTGGCTGATATATTCATCTAATTCTTAGATAGAACACATTTTGCAAAGATAGGGGGTGAACTCAACATGTTAGAATAAGAAACTTAATCATATATAATAAGAACAGTAACACTTAGAAAAATTTTAATTTTATTTTAAGACTCCTAATCACTTAATAGACGTCTTTAATAGACGTCCATAAGTGTGTTTGTTCATAAAACTGCATAGCAGTTTTGTGAAACTTCAATGTTTAAATGTTTGAATTTTTGAAATTCAAACTCTTAAACGTTTTTTAAAAAAATTATCAGTTTTAGAACAATCAAATTTCATATATAAATAGATATGAACACACTTTGATTTCTTGCTCTCTCTATTTTTGTCCAAAACCTACACAACATACACAACCATGTCCAAAAGAACAATGGCCACTAGAAATACCCCTCTGACTCAGAAAGGTTCTTCATCTTCAAAGTGACAAGATGTCAAGATCAAAGAAGAACAAACTTGTCCTATCAGATCCTTTCCAAAACCATCGAGAGTTCTTCCTTTCACATTACCGAAACCCCCTTCAACGCCCACATTTGAAGATGATCCCTCGGAAGAACCATTCGAGGATTACACTTTTCCTTCTCCTCCAGTCGACGAAGAACCCCCTCCAGTTGATCCATCAAATCAAGGACCACCTCTTAATGATCCTCAAGTGAATCGCTACTTCTTTAACCCACATGGCTTTAGGAATGGAGAAAACGATCCTTTTTACGTTCATCCTGGTTATGATGAACGTATAATGTTCATCGATCGAGTTGAGACCTACGATACTCAAATTCAAGCGTTCAACTTGATCAAGAGGGAGGTTATCACATAGAGAGAGAGAGAGAAAGAGAGAGAGACAAAAACGACCGAATTTTGGAAACATCTGCCACACTTATGATTTTTGTCGTTTTATCAAATATAGTTATGTATTTTGTTTTGTTTTGTGTTTGTTGTTATGTCATCTTTTTAGTTAATGATGTATTAGTATAAGTTTGTATTCACGTACATTTATTTAATAAAATGAATATGTTTTCTTTTCACTAAATTTGCATGTTATCTGTTAATAAAGACTCTCTCTCTCTCACACACACACACACACCCATACATACTAACAACCAAATTTAGACACCAACCAAACCCTTAAAACCCATCTTTTCACGCACATATCAACTGCACTGTTTTCCTGAAAAACATGTGCAGGGTGTCCCTTTTAGACGTCTATGCGTCTAAAATTCTGAACCGACCTAACCCTTCCTTGAAAAATCACACCCTTTGGATCCGTCCCTATACATCTAGGACATCCATTCAACTCCTATTTATTCATATCTTCACTACCAAACCCTCATAACATCATATATTTTCTCTTTCTTCCTCCTTAAATCTCTACAAAACCCCTAATTTTTACAATTCCTAAACTTCTCAAAATGGTTCGCACCAAGAACATTGAAGTTGGTGAATCTTCTATGAATAAACGTTGTCGTCATGCACCTCCTCCATCCCATCTAATTGAAGAATCGGAGGGCAACTCCTACAAAGATGAAGATGATGCAACATACGAACAAGAAACCGAGGGTACTATGCAAAATCAAGTTGATGAAGAAGAATAAGTCGACCAAGAAAATGTGTTGTTCGCCTTCATCAACCCTCGAGTCTCTACTCTCAATGATCGCCCCTTGAAAAAGAGAATCGGTATTGGCTCCTTCGTTCGCCTAAACGAAATCGCCCATTTCCAACTTATTCCTTAACTTCAATATCAAGGTTGGATTTCTTTTCTTCAACTTGATTGTGCTATCCATGTCAATTTTGTCTATCTCTTTTACTCTAATCTAGTTAGTAACCAAGATGAGGTAACCATTCTCAGCACTGGGTTGCAACGATGCACGATCACTATTTCACCTGCATCCCTCGTTAGGATCCTTCAGTTTCCTAATGAGGGTATGGATGTCTATTGTCAAGCCCTCTCTACCTTTGAGCATTTCCACCCAATATTACTAAAGAGGATGCCTCTCGACTCCTCCACAGTAATGAATACCCCCATTTGTTCAATGATCCTTTTACCCAAACACTCACACCACAAGCCCATGTCTTGGCTTTTCTTTTGGGTCACACCGTATATCCAAAATCCAATGGTAGAGATCGAATAACACTCACACACAAACTCCTCACTTATTGTGTGTTGGCTCGAATTAGAGTGAACATTCCCTTGTTTATTATAAATTCGATGTGGAGTTTTCCCAATTCCAAATCCAATCTTTACTATGGCAAAGTGATCACTAAGATCATTGAAGATGCCGGTATTGATACCGCCATTGACTTCTCTATTCAATCGGCCGATAAACATTTCGGTTTTTATAATATCCGCCTCATGGGCTTAGCCGATTATGATATGCAAGATCCTCCTCCTCATTCTCTACCACATCCTCTAATTGAACTCGAACCACAACAACAACCACCTCTATTCAATTTTCAAGACTTTGAGCACCGTCTTTTCCAACATTTCGATGATTTGAATCTAAATTTCAACACTTGTTTTGATAATCTCAACACTCGACTCGATGAAACCAATGCCCGTATCTATTATCACTTCGACTATCAGTAAGCTCACTCTTTATATCCTCCACCGCCTCTATTTCACTATCACCATCCAATGGACTACGATCAGCCCTCTCATCAACTACAGGAAGACGAGTAGTTGCTTTATCTTTGTTATTTCGTTGTTATTTCGTAGTCTTTTGTATTAGGATTATGAACTTGGTTGTATTATGAACTTATGTCATTTTCTTGCTTTGTTGTCTTATGATGAACTTATGTGGTTTGCTTGATTAAAGTTATCTCATTGCATCTTTAATTTTCATGCTTATATTATTATTAATTTTTATAAAAATTATTCCTATGCTTCCGAATATTTTATATTTCTTCCTCCGTGCTTAAAACTCTTTGATATTTCCAAAAAGGGGGAGAAATAATGTGCATATATTCAAGGGGAGCATATGAATATATCTTTTTAAAATATATATGATTATTATCAATGTTTTGTAAAATATCAAAAGGGGGAGATTTTAACCTATTAATCTCTTTGTGTTTTGATTATTTTACAAAACATATTTCAAATATACTATATATTACTAACAATGTCAGATAAGTCAAAGTTCTACACAACCAGAGTTATTCAAGTATAAATACAATCAACTTTGCAACTGACAACTCAAAAAGTAACATCGGCAAATATCGACAGACTCGGAAGATCGCAATGCAAATTGAAGGATATAACGGATAAGTCGTATATCGGAGATATTCAATACTTTTCTATTTTCTTTGAGTCTAGAATCGAGTCGATCTCCAACAGTTATAATTTATTTTCTTATCCTATTTCAATTAAAATTTGTAAAAACCAAAATCCTTTCAAAACGTCATTTTAAAATTAAAGTCCTATGTCCGAATATATCAGACTTGGACGTCCTATATGGACGTCCCTATGGACGTCCATAACAGTTACCAATTATTCAAATTTTGTTTTTTGGTTGGATTTTCAAAATTATGACAGCTATAAACGACCATTAACTGTCCTGTCTTTTTGGAACAGTTATAATAACTGCCCCAACTGCCCGTTTTCAACTTTCTATACATAGGACTCATTTTCAACAAGTTTTTCACCGAATCATTCTTTAACGTTTCTATTTTCTAGTTTTTTGTGAAAATTCTGTCTCTCTCAACACTCAAGTTTTTTACTACTCATTTCAGACAGAAGAGATCTTTCTAATGCTTTAGAATTTTCTATTTCATTTAGAAAAGAAAGATCTCTAAACGTGTCGAAGAAGTAATTGCTTTTAAACTTGTCTAATCTTTTGAAAAACTTTTTTGATTTGTTTTAAACTTTTTATGATCTCCAAAACACAATCCTTATCTCCTTGAATCAAAATTATTATTTATCTTTTGAGATCATTAGCATTGTTCAGTTGGTTTGTAAAGATTTGTTAAAATCTTACTTTATACGACCTTGTGAAGAAAGGTCTAAGATCTTTACATTGTAAAGGTTTCGGACTTGCGCCTTGGAAAAAGACTAGATGTTCACCACCTACATGTGTAAAGGTTCTAAGATCTGAGCCTGATAAAAGATCTAGGTTTCTCCACCTGCAAGGTGTCATTGGATAGTGAAGTTGAATCCTGAGCAGGAGTTCTCAGGCGGGGATTAGCCACAGAGCTGGTGAACCCCGTTAACAATCCTTTGTATCATTTACTTTTTCTGCATACCGTGTTTGTTGAATTAGTTATACTTAAGCTCCGATTTTTTATTCCGCTGCAAAATTTGTATAATCTGCATAATTGCACTGAATTTGCCATAAAGTCTTATTCACCTCCCTCTAAGGTTGTTTTCATTACCCATAGAAAGGTTTGAATTTACTAATGAAATATGATATTTGTCGATTTCTATAAAGTTTTTCATAGCAATAATTATATCTTGATCTTTGGTAATGCAGCTATGTCTAATCCCATTAGCTCTATTCTGACGCTTACCAGTGAAAAATTTTCAGACTGAAAAGATAAAGTGCTTCTAGCATTAATGTGCATGGACCTTAATTTAGCGTTCCGTGAGTATGCTCCTTCTGCTCCTACGGAGAAAAGTAGCCACTTGTGAAAACATCTAATGAAAGGTGGGAGCGTTCCAACCGTCTTAGCTTAATACTCATTAAGTCTCATGTCAGTAAAAGCATCAAGGGTTCAATTCCTAAATGCGATAAAGTTAAAAAATTCATAAGAGCGATTGAGGAGTAGTTTATCACATCTGACAAGGCTTTAGCTAACACTCTTATATAGAAACTTTCAAGAATAAAGTACGACAACACAAAAGGTGTGCGTGAACATATCATGCAGATGCGGGATATTGCTACTCAATTTATGTCTTTGGAGGTTGTAATCTCCGAATCATTTCTTGTACATTTCACACTTAACTCTCTTCCAGAAAAATATGGCCCGTTTAAAATTTCCTACAACATACATAAGGAAAAATGGTTTATTAATGAATTATTGACCATGTGTGTTAAAAAAGAAGACAGATTGAACTATGAGAAGCTTGAAAGTGCTAACATTTCCACTCATGATAAGGGTAATGTGAAAAGAGACAATCGTCTTTTCTCCTCAAGGTATATAAAATAAGCCTATAAAGTCTGAGGATAAAAAGGGGCTGTGTTTTTTCTTTAAGAAGAAAGGACATTTTAAGAAAAGTTGCTTAAAGTATAAGAAATGGCTGGAGAAGAAAGGTAACTTCATTTCGTTTGTGTGTTTTGAATCTCATTTTACGCATGCTTCTAATAATACTTGGTGGATTGATTTAGATTTTAGAATTCACATTTCTAATACTATGCAGGGCTTTCAAAACCAGAGGAAGCCAGTGGGCTGTGAGCGAGGCATCTAATCAGGAGATAGGGTATGTTCACTCGTTAAAGCTGTGTGAAATTTTAGACTTGTTCTAAAATCTGATTATATTTTAGATTTAGAAAACACTTTCTTTGTTCCAACATTTTCAAGAAATGTAGTTTTTGTATCTAGATTATCAAGTCTTAGATATGTATTTCTTTTTTTTTTTGGTTCTGTCTTTAACTTATCAAAAGACAATAATGTTGTTGGAACTGGAACTTTGTTTGATAATTTATATAAGTTTGATTTGGATCCCATATTTGAACACAACTTATTATCACTATATACAGATTGTGTTGGAACTAAAAGAAATATTATAAATGAGAAATTCTCTAGACTACGGCATAAAAGATTGGGTCATATCTCTATTGATAGAATAAAGAGTTTAATGAATGATGGAGTTCTAGAAATTCTTGATTTTACTGATTTTGGTATTTGTTTGGGTTGTATAAAGGGAAAGCAAACTAACATTACTAGTAAAGGTTCTAGTAGAAGTTCTGCGGTTCTTAAGATCAAACACACTAATATCTGTAGACCATTTTCCACACCCTGTTTGAACGGTCAAAGATATTTCATTCCATTTAATGATAACCATAAAATATACATATATCTCTACCTATTAAAAGAAAAGGCTGAGGCGCTAGATACTTTCAAGTCTTATAAGGATGAAATAGAAAATCAACTTGAAAAGAAAATAAAGATTGTAAGGTCAGAAAGGGGTGGCGAATATTACGGTATATACACAGAACAAGGACAAATGTCGGGTCCATTTTCTAAGTGCCTTGAAAGTGAAGGTATCATAGGACAATATACGATGTCAGGTACTCTACAGCAAAATGATGTGGCCGAAAGAAAGAACCAAACACTTATGGAAATGGTAAGAAGCATAATTAATAATTTCAATTTACCTTTATCCCTTCGGAGCGAAGCCTTACAGACTATAATGTACATTTCGAAGAAGGTTCCATCTAAAGCCTAAAACACCGTTCGAGTTGGGGAAAAGATGGAAACCCAGTTTAAGGCATATACATGTATGTAGTTGTCCGGTCGAAATAAGGGTTTATAACCAACACATTAAGAAACTGGACTTAAGAACCGTAAGTGGTTACTTTATTGGCTATCCAGTAACTCCAAAAGATATATGTTTTATTGTCCTGCACACAGTCCAAGAATTGTCGAATCTCGAGATGCTAAATTTCTTAAAGATTTTGAGTTCAGTGGGAGTGAATTTTCTCGTAAAGAAAATTCTGAGGAGATTAAAGGATGTTCACCTTATAAGGAAAAAGAATTACTCGTTCTTGAAAGAAACATTTCGATATTTAATGATGATCAAGGAATACAAAGTGAACAACTCCATCAATAGCTAGCTCATGAAGAACATGTTCTCCAAAATACGGATAATTTGGATGAAGCGGTAACATTAAGGAGATCCTCCAGAATAAGAATGCAAGCAATTCCTAATGATTATATAGTGTACCTTCAAGAGTGATATTGGACATAAGGGTGATCCTGAGTTATTTTCATAAGCCATGAATGGACAAAATTCAGATTTATGGTATAACGCTATGAAGGATGAGATGGAATGTATGGCTAAAAATAAAGTTTAAGACTATCTCAGAAAACCTATATTGAAAAGGTTTTGGACAGGTTTCAAATGCAATATTGCAATCCTAAAGAATCACTTATGGTGAAAGGGGACAACTTTAGTCTTGATCGATGTCCTAAAAACATTTCGGAACAGGAGGAGATGGAAGGCAAGTTATATGCTTCCGTGGTCAAAATACTTATGTGTGCGCTCGTTTATATGAGACCGGACCTTGCCTTTGTGATGGGAATGTTAGGAAGATATCAAAGAAATCCAAGTTTAGCATATCGGCAAGCTGCTAAAAGGGTCATTGGGTATTTTAAAGGAATCAAATATTACCAACTCACATACAGGCATATCAAATAATTAGAGATGGTTGGTTATTCAGATTCAGATTGGGATGGGTGTCAAGATTCAATGAAGTCTACTTCGGGATATATTTTCCTTCTTGCTGGAGGTGTTGTATCCTAGAGAAGTGCAAAGCAGTCCTTAGTTGTGTCTTTAACTATGGAAGCGGAGTATATTGCTTGCTATGAAGTGTCATCACAGGCATTATGGTTGAGAAATTTTATCACAGGAGTGATAGTTATTGATATTTTATCAAGACCATTATTGATTTATTGTGATAATACCTCTGCGGTTTCTTTTGTTAATAATAAGAAAAGTGGAAGTCGAAGCAGACACATCAACAAAAGTTATCTTGTTGTAAAAGACCGTGTCACTATAAGAGAAGTTGTTATTGAGCATATAAGTACCAATCTTATAGTTGTTGATCCGTAGAATAAGGTAATGCCGGTTAATTCATTCATGGATCATTTGTATCGAATATGGCTCATTACTATCTGAGATCTTTCTATTGTACTGTTGCTTTTATCTATTAGCACTTTGTACAGGACTTTAATATTTGTGCACATTAAGATAACTCATGAGTATGTTTTCCGTTGGGATAGCTTATGATGGACTCGAATACCTTATATGAAGTTATTAATAAAGTGGCTTTATAGAAACTCTTATCATGATAATGCATGTTAAGTTTTTGAGTTTCATATTGTTTTTTTTAACTTTTAGAAGGAACAACTCTAGGTTTTGGTAATAAAGATAAGTTGTTTTGTCATTGTCTTATAAAAGAACTTATAAAGTAAATTTAGTAATTCAAGTGGGAGAATATTAGTCAAAATGAAAAAGCTGAAGCTAAATTCAGACTTGGTGTAACGACTCTGAAATCACTGTACATAATTTTTATATTATTATACAGTAAAAGGTATTTCAGCCTGTGTAAGAGTTAAAAGTTATTTTTATTAAATAAAGCAAGAAGCAACTTGTAGCTCACTGGTAAAGCGTCTACACTGCCGTGACTTAGCCTGTGTGTTCGATTCTCATCAGACCCAATTAATTTTAGATATTTTCTTTTTAATTTTTAGAAGCCCAAAAGTTGCCCGTGTAATACAAAGGGAAATGAAAATTTTCAGAAAAATCAAACAGGTGCAATGAGGTGTACACACCCAAATACACACGTGGCAAGAATCTCGAGGGGGTTGGACAAAATCCGACCGCCCTTTTCTTGGTTATGGCCGGTGCCGACGGTCCCATTAGCTCCAAATCCCTCTGTGCATTGCACACTTGTCTCTTCAACTCCCCTTAACTCTGCTGTACTGTTTGATTTCCTGCAATCAAACAGTGACTCTTCAATTCACCATTTAATATCTATTTAATGCATTTTGATCCACATTTTTAATTCCCAAACCCTAATTCTCCACTATAAATACCACCCCATGCCTTAGCCCTTCACCATTCTGAAATTCTAGCAAAAATTCTCTCAAAACTCTCTAAGTGCCAAGTGGAGTTAAGCCCCTCAAGTGGAATAGCGAGCCAAACTCGACGATCGGAGTATCTCCGACGGAACCACGACCCTCGAGAGCTTCTTCAATCTCTTCTTAACCTTAAGTCCCTTCATCCCTCACTTTTTCTATCTCAAAACTTATTTTTAAAATAACTCGGCAAAAGAGGAGTTATCTCCGATATCGCATTTTTTAAATATTTGTAAGACATGTGTTAAGAAAATTAAGACAAACTAACATGCTACCTTAATCTTAATATAATTTCACATCTTTTAGTTTTTAATTTAACAAAATTTTCATATGAAACGAATATATAATGAACTTTTTCATTAAAATACTATGAACTTTAATGTAACCAGTTTTCAATATCTAGTAATATATAACTCTAGATCTTCCGGGGTAATGACCGACTGTTCATACCATAATATTGCATAATTATATTCCCCATTCTTATTCGTTTTATAAATAAACAGGTACTTTTGACCCATGTCTGCTACATAGTACAGGTTACAGGTTCTTGGATCTAAAACAGTGAAAAAGATAAAAGACAATGCAAAAATAGAACTACAACCAACAAATAGAAGGATCTTGATCAAGCGTACATAAAAGATAAAGTTCATAAAGTACAAGGCAATGCAAGGTCCAAGATTTCGTCTCGAAACAAAGGTTAAAATCCACTACATTATTCACTGGAGATCTGGAAGAAACCTCGAAGCCCAATTAAGAAAAGTACAGAAGAAATAAGAAGAACAAAATTACCAGAGCCAGCCCAAGAAAGATGAAGGCCCAAGCCCACTGTTGGACCGCGGAACCGCGGCCTAACAGGGCTTCGGGCCGCGGTTCCGCGGCCGTCCAGAGATCTTGATGGAAATAAATTTTACCATAATTTTAAGACGGCTTTGAGTAGTCAACCTAGGGTTATTTTGGTAAATGTAGACATGCGGGTCAATTGTAACCTAGGGTTTCTATGCCTTATAAATAGAAGCCCAAACCATTGTATTCTTTTGATGCCTCCTTATGCCTCTTTTTATGAATAAAATTCAGAATTCTTTTGGAGAGCATCGATGCCTCTTTTCATATCATCTATTCAGATCTGACAACCCTGCGTAAATATTTAGAGAGAGCCATCTGTAAAGTAAGTAAGTAATTTCAATTCTTGCCCTAGGTAATTTTTCATTCTCTGCCCTAGATAAATGTTTTTAAATTCCCTAATGAGCGAGTAGTCTTCTCGCTTGTTAGGGTTAGCTTTGGGGAAGGCTTTTGAGAGATGAGATCTCTCATCCCTTTCTTGCCCGTTATATATTTAATAGGACTCCATGCATACATGCACATACCGCTCCCTACGGCACCCTATCCCTCGAGGTAGCGGTATACCGTATTATAAAGGCCCGGTTGTGATGTTTTCCATGGAGGTTACGGTAAGGATTAATAAAAGAAGGACAAGAACCTAGAGAAAGGAACATCTTCCCGAATGGATCTAATCCTTTTATTGATAATTACCATAACTCCTCATAGATTTTCATTTGGGTATAGAAAACGTTGAGATTTATTTACATTTCCAAACCTACCTTAGACCTAACCCTAGCAAGACTTAGATCTAGATAATCTTAGTTTCCTAATCTTAGTATAGATAGATTTAGTTTTTAGATTTAATAATCAATCCGGCTCCCATCGGAATTAACTCGTTTGAGTGATTAGGAAATTCACAAAATCCCTATGGACCGACCCGTACTCACCGGCTAGCTGCAAAGCGACGCCGTTCTTGATTGCGGTGTAGAAATATTTTTGAGATCAATCAAATGGCGCCGTTGCCGGGGATGGCGTAGTATTTCCTTTTTGCAATTTCGGGTTAATCTAAATTAAAAAAATCATAAAAACTGAAAAATCAAAAATATATATATATATATATAAAAATTTATCATTTTGTTATTTTGTGAAGGGTATCTTTGTTTGAATTTTGCAGGATCTACAATCAAGTTCGGATCTAGAAATCTTCAGAGATCAAAACAGCAAATATCAAATCCGAACAAACAGAGGAATATCACAACAGATAACAGAAGAAATTTGGAGGACCGAATCAACAAGAAGAACCGCGGAGGTCTGGTAAAAAAAAACCCTGCCGAAGCGACCAAACGGCGGCGGATCCGCGGTCGGAGGGGCTATTCACGGCCGTTCCGCGGTGGAGGTGACGGATCGGTTCCCCAAAAAAAAGCTGAAGCGCGGTTAAAAAAAACTCTGTAAGTCTTCTGATCTCCTCCTCTGTAAATCTCTAATATATCTTCTGAAAAATCTCCTGCAGGATTCTTTGCGCTTTAAAAATCTTCCCCCTTCTCAATAACAAATCTTGTGCAGGATTCTTTGCGCCGCGCATAAAATAAAAAGATTTGATTGCAAGTGATTTACTGTTTTGCATATCTTTAATCGGACTTTAAGAGGCTTTTGACCAATTCAGATTGGGTGGGGATTTCATCACCCTTCCCAGGACCCCAGAAATCACATAAGGCATTTGCATTGACCAATCTTTAATTAAAAAATACTAGACTCAGCCCTAAGGACTTCTAACTCAATAGGACATAGGACTAGTTATAGGCATCGACCGTTTATCCTAACCTGACTTTGCGGTGTCTAGGCAAGTGTGTCTAAGGGAAGTGGTTACTTAATTTGGACCGCTACTTGTAGCGAGGAGCCTCCCACTTACCTGGCACTTACCCGGCCGCAATTGGCGGTGAAGAGGCGGTTTGAGGTCCTATTTCTAGCCCTTTGGAACAGTTAGGAGCTGTCTAGCTGACCTAGGTGACCCTAGATCTAGGCCTGATTGTGCATTTGTGGTTGATCGCATTTGTGTCAAATTCTCTTTTCAAAAATCTTTTTGCAAAATTTCCAAATATAGAGAAAAAGGAAAAAGGAAAAAAATTTTTTTAACAAAACTTGCAAAGTTTGCCGCTAAGAAATCCTTGCACCACCTACCTTCTTTCTTTTCTCTTTCTTCTATCATGGGTACCCCACATCATAAATCTCTTGCCGAACTTTGGTATCCCGAACCTAACTTTGCCTCGTACGTCAATTGCTTCGGTCGATTTAAGGAAAATCCCTCCATGCCCAAATTTTCTTTGAAAGATCAAATAGAAGCGTCTAGGAGAAACAGTTTGACTTTGCAACCCACTTTGTGTCAACCATGTCAACCTTCACCACCTTCATATGTTGATACCACTTTTTCAAGTCCTGCTGTAACTCCTAAACCGATGTCCATTGCTGAGCATATTGCTCAATCTTGTAGCCGATCTTTCACCCCTCTCCACTCATCTAGTTCTAGGGATCCACAAGATTATTCACCTTTTTATCCACATGTTGACCCTACCCCTGTCCAACCACCCACTTCCTACCAGTCCTACCCGACTTTCTCACTGTCACTAGACACTGTTTCTACACAGCCTTTTGGGAGTTTCACATATCCAAACAATTTCGAATCTTTTAGCGAAACCCCTTACCACCCAAGTCTAGTTTGGAAGAGTCGTTGGAGACTTATATCTTAGCAACAAACAAAATGATTAGGAATGTGGATGCGTCCGTAGCCGCCCTTATACAACCCAGTGAACCGGTAGCTAGTTTTTCACTAGTTTCAAATTTTTCAATGTATGAGGAGGCGGTTGGACAGAGGGAGAATTTGAGAGGAGCGAGTGAGTTCTACACATTCCCAAATCAAACCTACCCATACCCTCTTGAAGCCCACAACTCCGGTTTTTCATCGATTGTCCCAAATGCTTCACAAGTTACAAACAAAACATCTAACAAGTTGTGTGACTATATAGTGCTTGATTTGCCAGATTGTGAAGAACCCCTTTCGAGTGAAACCACACTTAATCCTTTCGATCTTTACACCTCCATTCTAGAACCTAAATCGATAAATATCCATGCTTTTGATGAGGTGTCAGAAAAAATTGATTTTCACTTGATTGAGGATATAGACGCCGGGAATATTTCGGATGATGAACCCGTCGATTTGATTGAAATTTTATGTCCAATTCATCATCCCGAGTCATTAATTGTTTCTCCCGAACTTCATAGGCGTCTTGATTTTGATGATAATGGCATGGATGAGATAAATATTAAGGAGAATTATAAGGATAGTATTGAGGAGAGTAGTGAGGATAATATTGAGGTTGAACCATTTTTGTTTGATGTGTCGGATTTTCCAATTCATCGTCCTGAACCTTTAACTGTTATATCGCCCTTCCTCCTTTCCATCGTTCCGACCACGCAAAAGATCACGCTTGAAGACTGTGAGCTTGAAAAATTTTCCTTTGAATCTGACACAGTTCTCACAGCCGATAACACTTATGAGTGTTTCACTTTTTCGGACGATGTGGAAGACTCACCGCCCGAGTTTGAGTCCTTTGAATTTTCAGAAGAGTTAGTTGAACCATCAGACTCGGTTGCTTACAGTTGTTTCTAACCATTGATGGAAATTTTCAAGTTCGAGACAGTTTACTACGGTGAGAATGAGACTATCCCTAATTCACTCCCTTTCGTCCTTCCTATCGTTCCGACCGTGCAAGAGACCATTACGCTCTCATCTCCTATACCAAGTTCGACGTGCCCATGCTCTCTTGCGAATCTTGAGGGATTTGACCCCATTTCTCGACAGGTTGATAGATTAGCACAATCACTTTTAACACATCGGTCATCACAAATTGCGCTAATTTATTCCCTCAATTTACACCCTCAAGATCGTACTCTACTTCTTTCTCTTTTTCGCCATTCTTCTCCCCCACCGAGACCATATTCTTCCTTTCTTTCCACTCCATTCTTTCACCAACTCTATTATTACCACGATAGAATTTTTGAATGGTTGGTGCTAACCTTTGGCTTGTGTAAGGCCAAGTTTAAGTTTGGGGGGAACCTTGTTGTATATATATATTTTGTTTTTCTTTTAACAATAAAAAAATAAAGAAATAAAGAAATTTATAAATAAATAAACAGGGTAGTGCCGACATTCTCAACCCTCTTGATGTAGCATGACAGTGAGGACACTGTCAAGTTTAAATTTGGGGGTATGCTCGGTACGTTTTCTTCCTTCGCATTCAAATGCACATTTTGCATTTGCATACTTATTTGAAAACCCATAAAAATTTGAAAATTTTAAAAATTATAAAAATAAATGTATTCAATTTTGGCTGTATTTTGACTTGAGTTTGACAAATAGGTTAACTGGCTAGGAATAACTAGATTTTAGACTTAGTAAATTAAAAACCCTAAAAATAACCTTTCTTAAATTTTAACGGTAGAAAGTATATGTCTTTGTAGTTTATTTAGAAATAGGAAAATTTTGAGTTCACTTCTTGGGCTAAGTCGAAACGAAGGAAAAGTATTGATATTTTTATTAGAGTATAAGTTTGAAAAATAATTCCTAGCTTAAGTCTAGATTCTGAAAATGTATACCCTACAATTTGCATAAACACGCACCTTGAAACTTGGAATAGTAGAGGAGACCTTGAAATGCTCTTGTCTAAAGTCCTTAGTACGAAGAAAAGAAAATAAAAAATACAAGTGTGAATAAAGAAAGAAAAAAATGAACACTGGTTTTTGTGATTACTTAAGGTTGCAAAAATAGAAAAAAATATTTAGCGAGGGTGCTTCATCAGCTAGTGCCTTAGACCAACTGGTTTGGGAGTCACTGCTAAAAAGCCTTGGGTGTTGCAAGACTAGGAATCACGTTTTAATGTGCAAACACATCTTGTAATCGGTTGTTGGTACCTCAAAAAGTATTAACGGTCGCATGAAGGATGTGTAAGCAAAATTCATTTAAAAATTCACCTATTAATAAGAACTTTGGACAATAGACGAGAGTATGATTGCTTGATTTGAATTTCCAAGTGTAGGGGTGATCTATACACACACGTAGGGATATGTGATTGGAGTTTAGATGAGAGAAAGGAATGAAGAATAGAACTTGTATCTTTAGTATAGTTGATAAAAATTCTTAAGTGGAGATGGAACCCTAGAAGGAAAACTTAAGAAATGCCGAAAGCTAAGTAAGTCTATAGAACATATATAATCTTAAGTTAGATGATGAGGAAGTGTGAAAAATATGGGTGGATAATTTACGAGTCGACGATAATAGAATTCCCTGTTAGAAAACCTAATTGGAGAACAAAAGTCGAAAAAGCCAAATTGATAGGATTTTGTGGGTAGTATCCGCTGAAAACCCTCAGGAGACAACACTCCTCCTACTAGGGACACCTAGAGGTTTAACGGCTTGTTGCACGAGCTCAGTGCAATCGCGTTTCCCTGCGAAAGTGCGGTTAGGTTTTTGTACAGAATAAAAAAATAAGTTTGCTCGAGGACGAGCAAAAGATAAGTTTGGGGGTATTTGTTCATACCATAATATTACATTATTATATTCCCCATTCTTATTCGTTTTATAAATAAACAGGTGCTTTTGACCCATGTCTGCTACATAGTACAGGTTACAAGTTCTTGGATCTAAAACAGTGAAAAAGATAAAAGACAACGCAAAAGTGGAACTACAACCAACAAATAGAAGGATCTTGATCAAGCTTACATAAAAGATAAAGTTCACAAAGTACAAGGCAGTGCAAGGTCCAAGATTTCGTCTCGAAGCAACGGTTAAAATCCACTACATTATTCACTGGAGATCTGGAAGAAATCTCGAAGCCTAATTGAGAAAAGTACAGAAGAAATAAGAAAAACAAAATTACCAGAGCCAGCCCAAGAAAGATGAAGGCCCAAGCCCACTGTTAGACTGCGGAACCGCGGCCAAACAGGGCCTCGGGCCGCGGTTCCGCGGCCGTCCAGAGATCTTGATGGAAATAAATTTTACCATAATTTTAAGACGGCTTTGACTAGTCAACCTAGGGTTATTTTGGTAAATGTAGACATGCGGGTCAATTGTAACCTATGGTTTCTATGCCTTATAAATAGAAGCCCAAATCATTGTATTCTTTTGATGCCTCCTTATGCCTCTTTTTATGAATAAAATTCAGAATTCTTTTGGAGAGCATCGATGCCTCTTTTCATATCATCTATTCAGATCTGACAACCCTGCGTAAATGTTTGGAGAGAGCCATCTGTAAAGTAAGTAGGTAATTTCAATTCTTGCCCTAGGTAATTTTTCATTCTCTGCCCTAGATAAATGTTTTTAAATTCCCTAATGAGCGAGTAGTCTTCTCGCTTGTTAGGGTTAGCTTTGGGGAAGGCTTTTGAGAGATGCGATCTCTCATCCCTTTCTTACCCGTTATATATTTAATAGGACTCCATGCATACATGCACATACCGCTCCCTACGGCACCCTATCCCTCGAGGTAGCGGTGATACCGTAGTATAAAGGCCCGGTTGTGATGTTTTCCATGGAGGTTACTGTAAGGATTGATAAAAGAAGGACAAGAACCTAGAGGAAGGAACATCTTCCCGAATGGATCTAATCCCTTTTAATAATAATTACCATAACTCCTCATAGATCTTCATTTGGGTATGGAAAGCGTTGAGATTTATTTACATTTCCAAACCTACCTTAGACCTAACCCTACAAAGACTTAGATCTAGATAATCTTAGTTTCCTAATCTTAGTATAGATATATTTAGTTTTTAGATTTAATAATCAATCCGGCTCCCATCGGAATTAACTCGTTTGAGCGATTAGGAAATTCACAAAATCCCTGTGGACCGACCCGTACTCACCGGCTAGCTGCAAAGTGACGCCGTTCTTGATTGCGGTTTAGAAATATTTTTGAGATCAATCACCGTCCCCACACTCACATTATGATTTCATAGCACGGTATTCTAAGCATAAGGGTAATTAAAAGTAAAAGAACATTTTCATTAAAATACCACGCCGTTTCAAAACGGGTTCCATTAAATCGGTATTTCGAAATCCTTGGCAATTACGCCTCTACAACCCTCGTCAGGAGACCCAGTAATGGATAGTGCGGATTATCGCACATCCTTGGGACAGCAAAGTGAGATGCAAAACTCCTCACGAAGTATTCGGTCTCGAAAGGAATAAAAATATGAGTTTTAAGAAACGCGATTTTTTCTAATAAAAACTAATTTTTGGGAAAATTATATAAAATTAGGAAATCCGTATTTTCAATAAAAGCATATTAAGAAACTATATTTTTAAAATGAAAGATTAAAATTATAAATAAAATATTACAAAGTTTCCAAAAGTAGTTTTCATAAAAATACCACAAACTTTTAAAACGCTAGGTTTTATCATCAAAACACCACAACAATTAAAATACATATTCATGAAAGCCCTAAAAGTTATAAATCACCCTCGAGGTTTAATTTCAAACTATATTAACGTATTTTTTCATAAAACTCGCTCGAGATATACAAACAATATTTAAGGACTCTAGATTAATATAGATTTAAGCGGGATCAATTCTCCTAAGCCCCAGAGAGCCGGAGAAAGTGAATGCTTGCCTATTCATGTTAGACAACTTAACGGATTTATCAATGACAATTGTTTTAGAAAAAGACACAAATCCTGCCGTCCATGTGCAGCAGTTGCCGATTTCTCCCGAACATAAGATTTTAACAATTTACATCAATTCACATGAAAAGACATGAACTAAAATCCAAACTCAAATCTAAACTTGAACTCGGACTCGAATACAAACTTGAACTCTAACCTAACTCGAATATGAACTCGAATCCAATCTACTCGAACCAACTTGACTCGAATCCAGATTGCAATTGTCATGACTCGCACATTACTCGACTCACTCGAATACAATCTATACCTTTTGCAATCTAGGGTTTCGATCATGATGTGTAAATCAATCAATCAAATCAATTAAGTATATTAACCAGATATATATATTATACATGGGGTACTTGGGATAGTTTCTTGTGTGAATCCAACGGAGTTTCAGGAGTCCCGTATTAACCTCTTTTTTATTTTACTCGAATATCAGTCAGGTTGACTAAGCCACAGCCTAGAGCCCCGATACTAACACATGAAATGGGCCTGTACTTCCTTTCTCCTAGGGCCCCACTCTTGAGCTCATGAAATGGGCTAGCTTAGCTTCATTTTTCTTCAGTTTATGTATGCCGCTTGTTTAGGCATTTTCCTTATTGTATTTACTTTCCTGCATAAACTCATGTACTTGTACATATTGGAAGTTAAATGTAAATAAAAATGTTTATTGAAAAATTTACAGTCTCAATTTATTCTTGCATTGTGTAATATTGTTTAATACGCTTAGTGTATTTATTTAGGGAATGACCTTCTCTGGATAAATATACCGCGGGCTTACCAAGTCACCGTTTCCGTCTACTGGAAAGCGGGGAGTGACAGATTTTATTAGTGGCCCATGCAGGTCAGTTCTGCATGAATTAATAAATAATATACAACAAGAATTAATGAGTTCAACAAACAATTACATTCCTTACATTTCAAATTTCTTGAATTTATCTCTTCCCTATTCTCTTTAAAGTCCTTTCAACTCGTAGTCATCTTATATCAGTTATACCTTAACCTATCCCATACGACTTAGGTACAATCTTAGTAGCCTCCCTACCTGCTCTAGCGCTCTTCGGCACTGGGGCATCACATTGCTTTATGTCGCAGCGTTTCATCCGAACTCATGCAATCCCAGTTACACCGCTCGTATCCAGCTGGAATGTCAGTTCAGTGAATGGCATTCTAAAAGCAACTTTAGGATATGATCTGTGTCCAGTGGTCGTCTGCAGTCGAGAATTTTATGCGGACTGCAAGGTGCTGGACATACCGAACTTCGACGTAGTCTTAGGAATGGACTGGCTGGGATCTTTCTTCGCTACCATCGACTATCAACAAAGGAGAGTAGTGTTCGAAATACCAGATCATCCAGTATTCTATTTCAAAAGTGGAGACTGTACCTTAGAACTTAGCGTCTACAAAGCAAAACCAAAGAAGGTAGAGGTTGCAGCATTGCAAGCGGAAGAATTGAAGCCAGAGGTAGTTCGAGAGCTCGAGGATGTATTTCCGGAAGATATATCAGATTTGCCTCCCGATCGAGCTCTTGAATTCAGCATCGATTACATCCCGGCGCACAACCAGTAATAAAAGCTCCGTACCGATTAAATTCAGAGGGATTGAAGGAGATCCGCATTCAATTGGACGAACTCCTGAATAAAGGTTGGATTCGTCCCAGTATTTCGAGCTAGGGATCTCCGGTGCTACTGGTGAAAAAGAAAGAAGGTTCCTACAAGATTTGTGTGGATTATCGAGCTCTGAACGAAGTGACAATTAAGAACAAATATCCACTATCCCACATCGATGCCTTTTTCGATCAGTTAAGTGGATCTTATTTCTTTTCAAAGCTAGATCTTCGTTCGGGTTACCATCAGGTGAAGGTCAAGGAGTCCGACATTCCAAAGACGGCGTTTAGGACTCGTTATGGTCATTATGAATATCTCGTAATGTCATTTTGAGTGAACAATGCACCTACCATCTTTATGAACCTGATGAACTATGTTTTCCAAGAGTACTTAGACAGATTTGTTGTTATATTCATCGACGATATCCTAGCGTGTTCAAAAAATCAGAAAGAACACGCCGAGCACTTATGTCACTTCCCGCTTCCCAGAGTGCGCTAAGATAGGCACATGACAAAGCCAACCATGCTACCCGTGGATAGGAAACATCCATCCACAGTCACATTACGGCTGTCTACAGATATCAAGAACAGTAGAAATAAAATAAACTATCTAGTACATGTCCATGAGCCAGAATAAACGAGTCAAGAAATAATATGCGGAAGCAATAGATCCAATAAACAATAATAATCTAGAATATACGTCCCAAATACGGGCTCACACCAGGAATGAAAATGCTGAAAGAAAACTAAACTAAAATACTAACAGGTCCTCACTGCTCGGCATGTTCACTGAAATACTCCTGATCGGCTTGCTGCAAAGGTAGAGAATCTAGGCCATGCAAAACCCAGACGTCAGTGCGTCATAATATCAACAATAATATAATCAGGGGGTAACAGGATATGCAGGCATGAACTATAAACTGGTAACATGAATGTAATAAGTGAGCAGGGATATCGAATAGTGAAGTGTAACAGTAAAACGAATGTGGAACAGTGAAGGGTAAAAGCATATGTGACGTGCAGTGGGTAATCTAAGCTAAACTACTGGGTAACTACTCTCAATTCTGTGAAATCAATTTAATGAATCGTCGATTTAACTCAATAGTATCCCGTGCATGCCCGGGACCACGGTCAAGACTCTCGGGCTAAATCCGAGACGTGCCGCTAGGCAGTAAACAGGTAACATGTACAGACGAATGATGTCAGCAGCAGCATCCCGGGGCTGGCCTAGCCCGTAAAACTGATCAGTATAAGCATCGAACTGTCGAGTTACAAGTCAGGTTTCATCATTGATTTCCCCATACCCCCAAGTTATGTGTTCAAGTTAGGTATTGATAAATCTGAAGCTAATACCAACACAGGATCAAGCAGGAACAGGTTTGTCTATACAGACAACAGGATATGTCCATCGGGACAACATGTCAGGATTGTCGGCATTAGAAACAGAATCAGGTAACATGTCAAGTAATGATGTATCAAGTCATGTCAAGTAGTGCACAATGAATCAAATGGGTGCCCAACAGTACAATGTAGCAAGTATTGAATCAGGGTAAAAGTACGGATGTACGATAAAAGCATGGATGCACAAATATCTATCAGGGATTACATCATGACTATGTAGGATGCACGTTATCAAGCATGGGGTACTAATGTAATAATAATATGAGTCAATGTAATATGGCATGCAACTAGGTACATAATTAATGGTATGGATGCACAAATATCGATCAGGGTTACATTTACAGTTCCAAGACTACGTGGGATGCATTATTAAACATGGGGTATTTCTACAATAATAATATGAATTAATGTGATCTATAGATGCAGTTACATGTATATTAAATGATATGGATGAAAACGGGTATCCGAAAACGGTAAACTTTAATATGGATGTACAATGTATTCAACATGTGATATTTTTATTCATATGGATGCATAATAATATACATAGCATGTAACAAGATGAACTAGCATGCGACTAGATATGTAAATAACGGTATGGATGCATACGGGTATAGAAAAACTGTAAAATTGTAATATGGATACACAATGAAATAAACATGTAATATTTTTATTAATTTAAAATAAAAATATATAGACATAGCATGTAGCAAGATAAACTTGCCTCGATGGATCACGCGACGGATACGTACGGCACGTCCGGTGTCGGTAAAAGTCTCGATGCACGCTCGCACCTACGCAACAGGACCAGGCAATGAAAGAGAGTGACCACGCTGGCTAGGAACGTGCACTGCTTCACTTGGATCGTCGGCAGCGGCACGGGTCCGACGGGTGATCACCAGAAAACAAGAATGTAGAAAACAAGAGAGAAGAAGAAGTTGAAGGAGAAGAAGAAAGAGAAAGGAGAAGAAGGCTGGGGTCTCCGGTATGGCTCTGGGTTTGGGACAGAGGAGATGAAGAGATGGTGACGACGAGATCGTGGGTTTTCTGGCGAGGGTCAGTGGGCAATCCGGTGTAGGTTATTGATTGATACGAAAGAGTGTTTGTAGAATAACCGCAATCAATAACGGTGTCGTGCGTAGCTAGACCGAGATGAGTACGAGTCGTCCTCAGGAAAACGCTGAATGTTTTACTCTTACTTTAGATGTGTTGAGAGAGAGGAGGGAATAAAGAATGTTGAGGAATGGTTGTAGGATCTAGATCTACGTTAAACAAGAACGCAAAATATAGATCTAGATTAACTACGGATGTAAGTTTATATAATAAGGGGGCTTGTAGGGTTCGTTAGGATTTAGTAGTTATGGGCGATTAATTAAAAGTTACCCTTTTTATTCTTTAATAGATTTAAAACTAGAACGACGGTGATGCGTGTAGATTAGGGTTTCTGGAGGGAAAAGGAATCCCACTCTTAACCCTTATCTCGACACGGAACTCCGTTCATATCTAGCCTTTACCAAAACAATCATTAAACTAATCTCTAATCGCGGTTGGAACTAACAAAGAATTGTTAGCGCGCCCGATTAGGATGTTAATGATTCTTTTGATAAAGTTCATAAACTTTATAGGACTTAAAAAGGGTTTAGGGATGTTCATCATCCATTAGCCTACCTTAATCCTACGAACCCTAACAAGTGGAGAATTACTCGCGCATGTTGGGAAAAGAAGATGAAAAGACAGAGAGGGAAAACATAATGTAAAATGCAAAAGAATTAAATATAATAACTACCTTTATTAATCAACTTGAACAATCTACACTTTATTTCGTAGAAAATGATTACAAAAACTTGATTTGCTTCTCGATCTTTCCTAAGGAGGTAGACAAACAGTTGATGACCAGCCTGAATACGTGAGCCGTCTGGGACTTCGTGATCGCGTCGGCTTGATAAATTTTCCAAGTGGCTCTCAGTGCCTTTTTATAGTGCAAATCCAGAATCATTTGCTTCCATATTAGGTAAAATTCATCATAGATTCACCCACAAAAATCTTGGACTTTATTTCCATAATACTGCAGCGGATCCGCGGCATAAAGGGGCTAATGCCGTGGATCCGCGGCTTGATGATCAGAGCCCTTAATCATTTTTCTGTGGTTGTCTCTATGTGACACTTGGTGATCCTTGGAACCTTCAGAATTTGGATATCTTCTCGTGGTTGCTGCCAGACTTGGTCTCCAAGTTTTGATTCTTAATTAAGCATGTCTTCTTCAACAACTTGATTTGCTTGATTCTAGTCTTGAAAAATTCTGCACAACTTGGAAAATTTCTGCACAACAACTCTAATAATATTTAGTAGACTTTGTTCTACTAGGATTTGGTCAATGAATTTATTTGCATACATTTTCCTACCAAATGCTAATTAAAATATATTAACACATGGAAAATAGTGTTTTTACACATAAACCCTCATATGTATGATATATTATAATAAAGTCCTTTTTTAATATGAAAATGGTAGGGAAAATGTAATACAAATGTACAGTTTTATCAACTGAACAAATACCCCCAAACTTATCTTTGATCGCCCCGAGCAAACTAGTTTATTTAAGAGAAGGAGAAGAAAGAAAGGAGAAAACTAAGCACACTTTCGTAGGCAAACACAATTGCACTGAGCACGTGCAACAAGCCGTTAAACCTTTAGGTGTCCCTAGTAGGAGGAGTGTTGTCTCCTGAGGGTTTTCAGCGGATTACACTAACAAAATCCTATAATAAAAGAGAGATGGTGAAATTTACATATAAAGATAAAAACCATAAAAGAAAGACTTTGAAAATAAGAGTTTCCAACTATACTAGCTTTTCAGTTGTTATGAGCCCTATCTTAATAGTCATGAAAAAATGTTAGAAATCGCATCATCCCTCAATAAAACATCGTCTTTATTCTTCATTCCTACCTTTCATCCAAACATTGATCATATACCCCTACGTGTATGTAATGGACATCCCTACACTCAGAGAATTCAATTCAAGCTATCATACTCTTGTCCATCTACCTCAGCACTTTTTAACTTAATGAATATTTAGATTTGCTCACACATTTTCATGCGACCGTTAATACTTCTTGAGATACTAACCGACCGATTACTCATGTGCTTGCTGATTCGGTGATAATATTTTCCTCATCTTGCACCACCTAAGGCTTAGCAGTGACTCCCAGACCAGTTGGCCTTAGGGCACTAGGTGAAGAGGCACCCTCGCTATATTTTTTTATTGCTGCCATGGCGATAACAAAACCAGTGTTCATTTTTTTTCTTTTCACCATTTTAATATTTTTTTTTCATTTTTTTCATTTCCTTCATACTTTGGCTTTTAGACAAGAGCATTTCAAGGTATCCTCTACTATCCCGAGTTTCAAGACGTGTGTAAGTGCAAATAGTAGGGTATCAACATTCAAATGTTTGACTTCCAGAATAGAAACTATTTTTCAGACTTATTTTTATCCTCAGATTAGTGACTTCCTTCATCTTACTAACCCTTGGGACAACAGCTCATAACTACTTATTACTAGTTCGTTTAAGAAAACTTCTAATTTTCTTGGTTTTCTTTAAACTATTCCTATCTTTCATATATAATTTTTCACTTTCTATTCTTTTGTTATAAAAAAAAAATTTAATGCCCAGTGTCAAAGATAATTTAGTGAATACAAACCTCCCCCCCAAACCTATTTTCAGCAGTGTCCTCACTGATGTAGCCTTTTGAGAACAAGGACCTGTATACTAGGAAAGAGATACAAGGGGTAAAATAATGGTTAAATGAAAAATTCCCCCAAACTTGTTCTTTGACACGCACAGATATTCAATCAAATCCATTTTTTTACTCACCTCCATTCTTTAAAATGAGAAAATGTTACAAAAACATGGAGGTGAGGCGGAGGAAATTTAGTTTTGATAAAGCGGCTCCTGTAAAAACAGGAGCTCCTCCGCGGGGTTAGCAGAAAAATACGGTTTTAATTTATACCCATTTACTTTAAAAATTGAACCGTTTTTCAAATTTTCGACTTCAACTGCCCCGTGCGAGTGTAAATACCGCACCACAAAAGGTCCTTTCCAACGAGATTTAAGCTTACCCGGATGAAGATGGAGGCTGTATTTCGGTCTGATCTTCGGGTATACCATTATCATCAACTTTAAGACATATTTGGGATTCGGGAAGAATTAAAGGCTCAAGATGATGACCACAAGGAAGTGAAAGGATTTGATGAATTGGTTGGACAAAATCATCCAAAATTTCGGGTTCATCAATCAAAATATTCCCAACGTCAATCACCTCATTCAAGTGAAGGTTAAAATTCTCAAACTCCTCATCAAAAGTATGGTTTTCAATCAGTTTTGGTTCAAGAGTGGAAGTGTAGAGATCACAAGGGTTGGGTATGGTTTCACTTGAAATGGACCCTTCACAGTTGGGTAAATCAAACACTACAAAGTCACACAACTTATCAGACATTTTACTTGATGAATCTATGAAACTGGAGTTGTGGATTTCAGTTTGGAATGGGGAGGTTTGATTAGGAAGGGTATACAGTTCTGTCTTACTACCCAAATCCTTCATAATTTGGTTCGACAGTTCCATAAATTTTTCTAATTTCTGCTCCAGACTAGTCTTAGGTTGATAAGGGGTTTCAGTATAAGATTGAAATTCCTGTGGATAATTAAAACTCCCAAATGACTGATTAGAAGAACTGTCTAGAGTAGGTGGAAAAGTCGGATTCGATTGGTAGGAATAGAATGGTTGCGGAACATGGGTAGGAGTAGGATCAATATTAGGGTAAGAAGAATATTGATATGGGTTGGTTGGTTGGCTATTTTCAACAGACATCTTATATGCCACAAACTGCATATCAAACTCTTTTCCGGACAGTGGTGGTGATGGTTGATATTGGTCTGGGTTGAAACTTTGGCCTCTAGACCTAGCTATGTGCTCAGCAATGGACATTCATCTAGGGGCTTCCTCACTCTGGGTATGAACTGAAACAGGTGTAGGATTAGGATACGGTTGATAAGACCAAGACTGAGGTGGCCAACTGTTTCTTCCTGCTTGTTCTATATGATCTCTTAAGGACATGGAAGAGCCGGACGGTATACCGAATGGATTTCGAAAACAAGAGATATCTGGTTGTGGACAGCA
The DNA here is from genome assembly GCA_030015575.1 of Agapanthus africanus. NCBI lineage: Eukaryota > Viridiplantae > Streptophyta > Magnoliopsida > Asparagales > Amaryllidaceae > Agapanthus > Agapanthus africanus. Next base: position 154,222,158 of record CM057350.1, read on the forward strand.
AAGCTCGGCAAGTGTTCTTCTGTTTAGGTCACTCATTATAAGAAGAGAAGAAGGGGGAAGGGGTAAAAAGGGGAGAAAATAATTGGTTTGTTTTGAAAAATGATGGATTTAGAAAAATCACACAAAAATGCATAAACAACCCTAGAACTATGGTTGCCTAGGTCCAGTCTCTAGACCGCTCCTAGACTTCCAAAGGACAAGCCACAGGATAAATCCTCTACCGCCTTTTTACTACCCTTGTAGCCAGGTAAGTGCCAGGTAAGTGGGAAGGAACCACAGTAGTGGGCCTAATTAAAAACCACTAGCCTTTGACACACTTGCTTAGGCACTACAAAAGTAATGCGGATAAGCGATAGATTACCCACGACCTTCCTCTGTCCTTATTTTGCGCGACAGTCCTAAGAGTCTGGTCTAGATATTTTTTAAATTAATGAAGGGTTGATGCAGATGCTCGGTTTGTGATTTGTGGGGCTTAGGAAGGGTGATGAAATCCCCACCTAATTACGCACGTCTCCCCGGCAACGGCGCCATTTTATTGATACGAAAAAGTGTTTGTAGAATAACCGCAATCAATAACGGTGTCGCGCGTAGCTAGACCGAGATGAGTACGGGTCGTCCTTAGGAAAACGTTGAATCTTTTACTCTTACTTTAGATGTGTTGAGAGAGAGAGGAGGGAATAAAGAATGTTGAGGAATGGTTGTAGGATCTAGATCTACGTTAAACAAGAATGCAAAATATAGATCTAGATTAACTACGGATGTAAGTTTATATAATAAGGGGGCTTGTAGGGTTCGTTAGGATTTAGTAGTTATGGACGATTAATTAAAAGTTACCATTTTTATCCTTTAATAGATTTAAAACTAGAACGACGGTGATGCATATAGATTAGGATTTCTGGAGGGAAAAGGAATCTCACTCTTAACCCTTATCTCGACACGGAACTCCGTTCATATTTAGCCTTTACCAAAACAATCATTAAACTAATCTCTAATCGCGGTCGGAACTAACAAAGAATTGTTAGCGAACCCGATTAGGATGTTAATGATTCTTTTGATAAAGTTCATAAACTTTATAGGACTTAAAAAGGGTTTAGGGATGTTCATCATCCATTAGCCTAGCCTAATCCTATGAACCCTAACAAGCGGAGAATTACTCGCGCATGTTGGGAAAAGAAGATGAAAAAACAGAGAGGGAAAACATAATGTAAAATGCAAAAGAATTAAATAAAATAACTACCTTTATTAATCAACTTGAACAATCTACACTTTATTCCGTAGAAAATGATTACAAAAACTTGATTTGCTTCTCGATCTTTCCTAAGGAGGTAGACGAACAGTTGATGACCAGCCTGGATGCGTGAGCCGTCTGGGACTTCATGATCGCGTCGGCTTGATAAATTTTCCAAGAGGCTCTCGGTGCCTTTTTATAGTGCAAAGCCAGAATCATTTGCTTCCATATTAGGTAAAATTCATCATAGATTCACCCACAAAAATCTTGGACTTTATTTCCATAATACTGCCGCGGATCCGCGGCATAAAGGGGCTAATGCCGCGTATCCGCGGCTTGATGATCAGAGCCCTTAATCATTTTTCTGTGGTTGTCTCTATGTGACACTTGGCGATCCTTGGAACCTTCAGAATTTGGAAATCTTCTCGTGGTTGCTGCCAGACTTGGTTTCCAAGTTTTGATTCTTAATTAAGCAAGTCTTCTTCAACAACTTGATTTGCTTGATTCTAGTCTTGAAAAATTCTGCACAACTTGGAAAATTTCTGCACAAAAACTCCAATAATATTTAGTAGACTTTGTTCTACTAGGATTTGGTCAATGAATTTATTTGCATACATTTTCCTACCAAATGCTAATTAAAATATATTAACACATGGAAAATAGTGTTTTTACACATAAACCCTCATATGTATGATATATTATAATAAAGTCCTTTTTTAATATGAAAATGGTAGGGAAAATGTAATAAAAATGTGCAGTTTTATCAACTGAACAGTTATTGACGTCAGGTATCGGGGTGTGTAGGGAAAGGTTGGGGTGCAGGGAAGTGGAGAGGAGGTGGCAAGGGGATGCTGACGACGGCAAGGAAAGTTTGGCGAGGTAAGTGCAGGCGACGGGTAAGGTGAAGGCTGTGGGTCACTGCTAGGGTGATGGCGGTGGTGGTTGTGGTGTTCAGAGGAGGAGGTGGTGAGGTAGAAGGAGAGGGGAGCAGGCGAAGGTGGTGAAGAGAATGGAGGCGATGATAGTGGTTGACGGCGAGGCAGGGACTGATGGGTTCGGAGAAGGTGGGTCATCGGGGTTCTCGTCGGGACAAGGTGAGATGGGAAAGAAGGAAGAAGAGGAGGTGGTGACGACGAGGCTGGGACGTGGGTTCAAGCTCAGAGGTTTCGCGTGAAGACGAGAGGAGGCGGCTAGGGTTATGGTTATGGATCTCGTCGCGGCAGTGGGTTAAAGAAAAGGAAAAGAAACGAAGAAGAAGGAAAGAAAGAGGGAGGTAACCTTAGTGTGCGTAGGGAGGCAATAGGATCCCGCGTGAACAGAAATTGCGAGAGGAGAGAGAAGGGAATAGGGGGGAGAGAGAGAGAGAACGTGAGGTATGGAATTTTTAAAATAAAAAAATGTTATATATAATATATATGCAGGAGAGAGAGAATGCGAGAGTTCTGTTTTCAAAGATTTGATTTAAAAAATCTTTAAAATATTTTTATGTTAAAAATATAAACGTATAATATATATATATATATATATATAAACAGTTAGAATAGTATGAATATAATATTAGTAAAATTTGAGTTTTAGGCTAAATAAAAAATAGTCCAAAACACGCCCGGGTCGGGTCTAATAATCCAGTTTTAAAATACGGAAAATGTACGTGTCAACCAAAACCAAAATTGGATATCCGGGTAACGAAAAAGCATACCCCCAAGAACGGATGCACACACGTACACGTAGCCATCCAAACGAGTCCGTTTCACTGAACGGGACGAGAACAACATGCGCGGATGCTACGGCAGGGTTAGGGGTATGATGAAGGACATGCTAGATATTTTAAAAATATTTTTCTTGACCTTAAATGTTATATAAAAAATATGCGGATGCCAGATATAATGCCAGTATGAAGTATGTATAGTATGAAAGTGCACGGATCCACGTAATATGCCAGGATAAATCATAAACATGAATCAAGATAGGTGTCACGCCCCGCTTCCCAGAGTACGCTAAGATAGGCACGTGACATAGCCAACCATGCTACCCGTGGATAGGAAATATCCTTCCACAGTCACATTACGGCTGTAGAGATATCAAGAACAATAATAAACTATCTAACACATGTCCATAAGCCAGAATAAACGAGTCAAGAAATAATATAATATGCGGAAGCAAAAGATCCAATAAATAAACACCTGGAAAGTAAAACTAGATACCGAATGGATCCTCACTGCTTGGCCGAACGGCGGAAGTACTCCTGATCAGCCTGTGACAAAGGTAGAAGATCTGGGCCATGCAAAACCCGGACGTCAGTGCGTCATAATATCAAGCAGTAATAAAATCAAGGAGTAGCAAGTCATGCAGGTATGAGTATGAACGGTAACACAGGTATAATAGTAACATAAATAATGACAGTGAAGGGTAAGGCACAGGTGATGTGCAGTGAGTAATCTAAATTGGTCTACTGGGTTAATTACTCTCAAGTCTTTGAAATCAATTTAATGAATCATCGATGTAACTCAATAGTATCCCGTGCGTGCCCGGGATCATGGTCTGTGACTCTCGGGCTGAATCCGAGACGTGCTGCAAGGCAATAAAGGGTAGTAGGTAATGACGAGTGATGTCAGCAGCATCACCCCGGGGCTGGCCTAGCCCGTAAGACTGATCACTAAAGGTATCGAACTGTCGAGTTACAAGTCAGGTTTCATCATTGATTTCGCCATACCCCTAGGTTTTATATGTTCAAGTCAGGGATTAATAAATCTGGAGCTAATGCCAACGCAGGATCAAGCAGGTATAGGTTTGTCTGGATAGACAACAGGAAACGTCCGTAGGGACAACAGGTCAAATTTGTAGGCATTAGTAACAAGATCAGGTAACAGGTAAAGCCATGGTACATCAGGTCAAGTCAGGTAATATATAAGTATCATGTCATGTTAAGAAGTGCACGGTACCATGTCGTGTCAAGTAGTAGGTGTATCAAGTCATGTCAGGGGTGCACAAAATGTCACGTGGGTGCTCATAATCAAACTAAAATAAGCATGGGTATACCAAAACAAGTATGGGGTACTAATGGAACAATAAAATGGAATATTGTAATGTGGTATGTAAAAGGTACAGATTAAAACTTATGGATGCACGGTTATCGATTTGAGTTAGGGTTATGGTTCTAACACTAATTAAATACACTTTATCACATATGGAATGTTAAAATCTCATTAATATGTATTAAATGATCTAGGGATGCAATTGAATATACATTAGGCTAGATGTATGCAGACGAGTGTCCAATAGGGTATAAACTATTAAAAGGGTACTATGGGCTATGCAACCAAGCACTTTGTGATATAAATATTGACGTAGGTACCACGTATTGTAAACTAAAATGCAATATGAGATGTTTTAAGTTCTAGATCTAAAATGATATAATGGAACATCGAAATGTTAAAATGGAACATGTGACCTCTACAGGTTTAATATGCAATTAAATAAGTATAAAATAATATGAATAGCATGTAGCAAGTTTTACTTGCCTCGACGGATCACGGAACAGATATGTTCGGCACGTCTGACGTCGGTAAAACGTCGCGATGTGTCCACACGAGCACAGAACAGAACCAGTTAAGGCAAGAACACGACCATGCTGTCAGGGAACGTCCTCAGGATTGCCCGGATCAACAGCGATGGGCAAGGCTCCCTCGATCACCGGAAAACGTGAATCAAGCAAAGAAAAGAGAAGGAGAGAAGAAGAAGAAGAAAGAGAAGAAGGTTGGGGTTCTCCGGGTTCTTTGGGGTAGAGAAGAAGGCGAGGGGATGTCGTCGACAATGAGCCGTCGACTGCAAGGTGCAGGCGGGTTTTCCGGCGATGGTCGGAAAAACAATAAGGAAGGAGAAGAAGAAGTAGAAGAAGAAGAATGAAGAAGAAGAAGAAGGAGATAGAGGGAAAGGGTCGACCTCTGGTGTCAGGGGGTTTGCAGGGAGGAGAGGAGAAGGGGAGGGAGTGGAGGCAGCGACAAGTCGGAGCTCCGGCGAAGGTTAGGGTTGCTCGTTGTGTGCAGGAAAGAGAGAGGCTCGGGATTCTTAGGAATGTGGGTTGCAGTCGATGGAGAGGGAAGAGGAGAGGAGAAGAGGAAGGTGGAGAAGAGGGATGGTCGACGGTGGGTTCTCCGGCGAGGGTCGCGGGTGTACAGGCTTTGTGGGGGTTCTCGCTCGGGGTTGAAAGAGAGTTCGGGAAAAGGAGGAGGTGAGGTGGAGGTGAGGTCGGAAAGGAGAGGAAGGTGACGAGAAGAGATCGCCGGCGTGATGACGACGACGACGAAGGTGATGGGTTCGTGTGGGCTGTGGGTTCTGTGCAGGCTCGGGAAAGCGAAGGCGACGACGAGGAGGTGGTAGAGGTGAAGGGAGGCCGACGAGGGATTGAGGCGAGGGTGGAGGCAGCAACGGATGAGCGTGGGCGAAGTTAGGGGCGAGTTATAGTTTTCGTGGCGAGCAGGTTGGAGGTGGGAAAAATTAAAGGGAGAAAGAAGATGTGAGGAGAGAGAGGGACGTGAGTTCTTTTGTATGGGTTATGGAAAAATTAAATATTTATATAAAAGATAGGAGAGAGGAGAGAGGGTGAGAGTTCTGTTAGGTATAGGATTTTAAAATATATATTTTTTTGTTAAAGAAAACTGTATTCTTATTGAAAATATATTTTTAGTTATAATAAAATATAAATAGTAAGTTTATATTTTATAGTAATAGTAATAATCTATTAGAATATAATATTAGTACGCTTTGAGATTTTGGCAAATACAAAGTTACTCCAAAACACGCCCGGGTTGGGTCTAAAAATCCGGTTTTAAAATTTGAAAACTATATGCGACGACCAAATTTCGAAATGATTGCTCGGGTAACGAAAATGCATACCCCCAAGAACGGATGGACGTACGTACGCGTAGCCATCCAAACACGTCCGTTTCACTGAACAGGACGAGAACAAGATGCGTGGATGCTATCACGGGGTTAGGGGTATCATGCAGGCCATGTTATGTATTTTTAAAATATTTTACGTGACTTCAAATGTTATATGGTAAAAGATGCCATGCCAGATAAAATGCCAGTATGCGATAAAGTTGAAAATGCACAAGTCTACATAACAAGTCAGGGTGATTCATAAATATGAATCAAACAAGTTTCAAGCAAGCGGGTCGGGTCGAATACAATGTAAAATGTAAAATACCATTCGCACCCAAAATACGATAAATCAAGAAAATACCACGAATAAAGAAATACGAGAACTGGAATTGGTATAAATGAACTAGAGTGTTACATTATACCCAACTATAAAAAGAATTTCGTCCTCGAAATTCCAAGAACAAGAAAGGATAAACAATCAAGAAACTACAAGAATAGATGTGGAAATTTCTGTCAGATCTCATCTTCTCGTTCCCAAGTTGATTCTCCATATGAGCGATTTCCCCAAGAAATAAGTACGAGAGGGATAACCTTGTTCTTAAGAACCTTTTCTCTTCGATCCATAATCGACATCGGTCGCTCCTCAAAGGTCAAATCGTCACGTACAGTCAGCTCCAAATGATCCAGCACGTGTGTTTCATCTCGAACATATGTACGGAGTTGAGATACGTAAAACACGTCATGAACATTCGCCAAAGATTGCGGTAACGCCAATTGGTACGCTACTGCTCCAACACGCTCCAAAATCTCGAAAGGTCCAACGAATCGAGGACTAAGCTTTCCTCGACTTTGAAAACGAATCACCCCTCTAGTCGGTGATATCTTCAAGAATACCAAATCACCAACGGCGAACTCTAGAGGTCTTCTCGATGTATCTGTCCAACTCTTTTAGCGGTCTTGTACTGCTTTCATATGATTCCGGATAGTGTTAACCTTCTCAACTGTTTGCATGATCAAATCCGGTCCCAACAATTTTCGTTCTCCAATATCGTCCCAAAAAACAGGTGAACGACACTTGAGACCATATAAAGCTTCGAATGGAGCCATCTGAATAGTCGCCAGGAAACTGTTATTATAAGAAAACTCCACAAAATGTAGATGATCCTCCCATGAACCCTTGAAGTCTAACGTGCAAGCTCTCAACATGTCTTCAAGAGTTTGGATCGTTCTCTCCAACTGGCCATCTGTCTGAGGATGATAAGCAGTGTTAAACTTTAATCGCGTCCCCAAACTTTCTGTAAACTCTTCCAAAAGTGCGATAAGAATCGGGTGTCACGGTCTGACACGATTCTTACAGGTACTCCATGCAATCTCACAATCTCCTGCATGTACCGTTCTGCTAACGCTTCCATTGACTGACCAACCCGAAATGGTATGAAATGAGCTGCCTTGGTCAATCGATCAACAATCACCCAAACTGTATTGTTGCCCTTTGGACTCCGCGGTAAAGCTGTCACAAAATCCATGGTTACATGTTCCCACTTCGATTGAGGAATCGGAAATGGTTGCAATAAACCAGCAACCCTTTGATATTCAGCCTTAACTTGCCGACACACCAAGCACTTTGTTACAAAGCGGGCAATCTCCTGTTTCATGCCTTCCCACCAGAAATGGTGTTGTAGATCTCGGTACATCTTCGTGCCTCCTGAATGTACGGAATATGCGGAACTGTGTGCCTCCTTCATAACTTCTTTGCGAATATCTTTTTGGCACACACAAACGGCTACCATATCGCAACGAACCATCTTCATGGATCAGTAAGTCCGTTCAAAGTCCAGCTTCAACCTGTTCTCGAAACTTTTGCAATCTAGGGTCCTGCAACTGCGCTGCTTTAATATTCTCGATCAACGACGACTGTACTTGCAGCAGCATAACCTGTCCCGAAGAATGCGGTAGCACAATCTCCAAATCGAATCTTCGAAAGTCTTCAATTAGTTCCTTCTGTGCAGTCAACATCTGAATTGCTGGCAACCGACTAAGCGCATCCGGCACAACATTAACTTTCCCCGGATGGTACTTAAGATCAAGATCGTAGTCAGCCATCAGCTCCAACCATCTGCACTGCTTCATATCAAGCTCCTTCTGTGTGAACACCTACTTCAGGCTTTTGTGATCGGTGAATACTTCGAACCTTTCGCCCAATAAGTAGTGTCTCCAAATCTTCAAAGAGAAAATCACAGTTGTTAGCTCCAAATCATGAGTTGGGTAATTCTTCTCATGGGTCTTCAACTGTCTCGATGCGTAAACTATAACCTTCCCATGCTGCATCAAAACACATCCCAATCCCTTCCCAGATGCGTCGCTGCGAATCACCAATCCTCCGGAACTGTCTGGTACGGTTAAAATAGGAGCGGTTATCAATCTCTGCTTCAACGCCTCAAAAGCTGATGCACACTTATCCGTCCACATGAACGGTACTTCCTTGCGCGTAAACCTGGTCAAAGGCTCAGCCAGACGAGCAAAATTCTCCACGAACCTTCTGTAATATCCAGCAAGTCCAGGAAATCTTCTGATCTCTGAACGTTCTTCGGAATCGGCCAATCTCGAACTGCTGTAATCTTTTCGGGATCAACGATGATTCCATCTCCGGACACGACATGCCCCAAAAGCTTCACTTCTTCAAGCCAAAACTCGCACTTGCTCATCTTTGCATATAATCTTTCTTGCCTCAATGTCTGCAATGCGATCTTCAAGTATTCCGCATGCTCTTCAATGCTCCTCGAGTAGACCAGAATATCATCAATAAACATCACAATAAACTGGTCCAAGAACGGTGAAAAGATTCGGTTCATCAAGTCCATAAATATTGCCGGGGCATTCGTGACTCCGAATGGCATCACTAAATACTTGTAATGTCCATATCGAGTTCTGAACGCCGTCTTGCAAATATCTTCTGATTTAACTCAGACCTGATGATGTCCGGATTGCAAATCCAGTTTCGAGAATACCCTCACGCCCTAAGCTGCTCGAACAATTCACCAATGCGAGGGATCGGATACTTGTTCTTAATAGTCACCCGGTTAATTCTCGATAATCGATGCACATCCTCCTTATGACATATTTCTTCTTTACTAGAAGAACTGGAGCTCCCCAAGGTAAATTGCTGCTGTGAATCCAACCCTTCTCAATTAATTCAGTAACCTGCTTCTTGATTTCTTCCAACTCCACTGGTGCCATCGGATAATACGCCTTTGAGATTGGTGCTGCACCAGGAACAAGATCGATCGCGAATTCCACATCTCGTTTTGGCGGTAAACTCGAGATGTCCTCGAACACGTCCAAGAACTCTCAAACTACAGCTGGCGCTTCAACTTCTATCAACGAAAGAACATTGTTTGTCGGCCTAGCTCTACACTCGACTGGCCCGACAGAACTGCTTCCTCCAGCAAAACAACCTCCGGATGTCCGGGAATCTGGAAAATCACTTTTTTGCCCTACAATCAATGTGAGCGTGGAAAGTGCCGAGGAAATCCATTCCCAAGACAATAACAAACAAAGGGATGCACCAGAATTGAATAATTCTAATACGGGGAAGACATGAACAAGTAGGATAACTGAAACGATTTCACCTGAAACCATTTCACTGAAGAAGATAAGCACGGTAAACAAGATTCAAGGTTGTGATAAAACATGAACTGGAAAGCAAGAGAAGGAAGGCAATATAACGACCATGGAACAAGGAAATGAATCAAGACCAGGACTCTAAGTTATTTAAATAGAGTACCGCATTGTAACCATGCTGCAGTTCAGGGGTACAATCATATAACTCTGTTCAAATCGCCCAAATCCTAGTATCAGAATCAAAGAACATGCAGAAACAATAGGGAACCAACAGGTTTCAAGTCGAGATGCAAAGAGGTTTGCATATCGTCAAAATAAGGATCAAGAGATAGATTATGATTCAAGAATCACGATAACAATGTGGCAGGACATGCTCCTAATCACGGATTTTACAATTCATGTATTGGGTCCAATCCCAACTACAAAAGAATCAAACTTGATTAACCTATATCCTATGGCTCTGATACCAAATAAACCATGTCACGCCCCGCTTCCCACAGTACGCTAAGATAGGCACGTGACATAGCCAACCATGCTATCTGTGGATAGGAAATATCCTTCCACAGTCATATTACGGCTGTAGAGATATCAAGAACAATAATAAACTATCTAACACATGTCCATAAGCCAGAATAAACGAGTCAAGAAATAATATAATATGCGGAAGCAAAAGATCCAATAAATAAACACCTGAAAAATAAAACAAGATACCGACTGGATCCTCACTGCTCGGCCTAACGGCGGAAGTACTCCTGATTAGCCTGCGACAAAGGTAGAGGATCTGGGCCATGCAAAACCCAGACGTCAGTACGTCATAATATCAAGCAGTAATAAAATCAAGGAGTAGCAAGTCATGCAGGTATGAGTATGAACGGAAACACAGGTATAATAGTAACATAAATAATGACAGTGAAGGGTAAGGCACAGGTGATGTGCAGTGAGTAATCTAAATTGGTCTACTGGGTTAACTACTCTCAAGTCTTTGAAATCAATTTGATGAATCATCGATGTAACTCAATAGTATCCCGTGCGTGCCCGGGATCACGATCTGTGACTCTCGGGCTGAATCCGAGACGTGCCGCAAGGCAATAAAGGGTAGTAGGTAATGACGAGTGATGTCAGCAGTATCACCTCGGGGCTGGCCTAGCCCGTAAGACTGATCAGTAAAGGTATCGAACTGTCGAGTTACAAGTCAGGTTTCATCATTGATTTCCCCATACCCCCAGGTTTTATATGTTCAAGTCAGGGATTAATAAATCTGGAGCTAATGCCAACGCAGGATCAAGCAGGTATAGGTTTGTCTGGATAGACAACAGGAAACGTCCGTAGGGACAACAAGTCAAATTTGTTGGCATTAGTAACAAGATCAGCTAACAGGTAAAGCCATGGTACATTAGGTCAAGTCAGGTAGTATATAAGTATCATGTCATGTTAAGAAGTGTACGGTACCATGTCGTGTCAAGTAGTAGGTGTATCAAGTCATGTCAGGGGTGCACAAAATATCACTTGGGTGCTTATAATCAAACTAAAATAAGCATGGGTATACCAAAACAAGTATGGGGTACTAATGGAACAATAAAATGGAACATTGTAATGTGGTATGCAGAAGGTACAGATTAAAACTTATGGATGCACGGTTATCGATTTGAGTTAGGGTTATGATTCCAACACTAATTAAATACACTTTATCACATATGGAATGTTAAAATCTCATTAATATGTATTAAATGATCTAGGGATGCAATTGAATATACTTTAGGCTAGATGTATGCAGACGAGTTCCAATAGGGTATAAACTATTAAAAGGGTACTATGGGCTATGCAACCAAGCACTATGTGATATAAATATGGACGTGGGTACCACGTATTGTAAACTAAAATGCAACATGAGATGTTTCAAGTTCTAGATCTAAAATGATATAATGGAACATCGAAATGTTAAAATAGAACATGTGACATTAGATTTAATCTACAGGTTTAATATGCAATTAAATAAGTATAAAATAATATGAATAGCATGTAGCAAGTTTTGCTTGTCTTGACGGATCATGGAACGGATATGTTCGGCACGTCTGACGTCGGTAAAACATTGCGATGTGTCCACGTGAGTACAGAACAGAACCAGGTAAGGCAAGAACACGACCGCGCTGTCAGGGAACGTCCTCAGGATCGCCCGGATCAACAGCGATAGGCAAGGCTCCGTCGATCACCGAAAAACGTGAATCAAGAAAAGAAAAGAGAAGGAGAGAAGAAGAAGAAGAAAGAGAAGAAGGTTGGAGTTCTTCGGGTTCTCTGGGGTAGAGAAGAAGGCGAGGGGGTGTCGTCGACAATGAGCCGTCGACTGCAAGGTGCAGGCGGGTTTTCCGGCGATGGTCGGAAATGCAATAAGGATGGAGAAGAAGAAGTAGAAGAAGAAGAAGAATGAAGAAGAAGAAGAAGAAGGAGATAGAGGGAAAGGGTCGACTTCTGGTGTCAGGGGGTTTGCAAGGAGGAGAGGAGAAGGCGAGGGAGTGGAGGTGGCGACAAGTCGGAGCTCCGGCGAAGGTTAGGGTTGCTCGTTGTGTGCAGGAAAGAGAGAGGCTCGGGATTCTTAGGAATGTGGGTTGCAGTCGATGGAGAGGGAAGAGGAGAGGAGAAGAGGAAGGTGGAGAAGAGGGATGGTCGACGGTGGGTTCTCCGGCGAGGGTCGCAGGTATGCAGGCTTTGTGGAGGTTCTCGCTCGGGGTTGAAGGAGAGTTCGGGAAAAAGAGGAGGTGAGGTGGAGGTGAGGTCGGAAAGGAGGGGAAGGTGACGAGAAGAGATCGCCGACGTGATGACGACGCCGACGAAGGTGATGGGTTCGTGTGGGCTGTGGGTTCTATGCAGGCTCGAGAAAGCGAAGGCGACGACGAGGAGGTGGTAGAGGAAAGGGGAGGCCGACGAGGGGTTGAGGCAGCGATGGACGAGCGCGGGCGAAGGTAGGGGCACGTTATAGTTTTCGTGGCGCGCAGGTTGGAGGCGGGAAAAATTAAAGGGAGAAAGAAGATGTGAGGAGAGAGGGGGACGTGAGTTCTTTTGAATGGGTTATGGAAAAATTAAATATTTATATAAAAGAGAGGAGAGAGGAGACAGGGTGAGAGTTCTGTTAGGTATAGGATTTTAAAATATATATTTTTTTGTTAAAGAAAACTATATTGTTATTGAAAATATATTTTTAGTTATAATAAAATATAAATAGTAAGTTTATATTTTATAGTAATAGTAATAATCTATTAGAATATAATATTAGTACGTTTTGAGATTTTGGCAAATACAAACTTACTCCAAAACACGCTCGGGTTGGGTCTAAAAATCCGGTTTTAAAATATGAAAAATATATGCGACAACCAAATTTTAAAATGAATGCTCGGGTAACGAAAATGGATACCCCCAAGAACGGATGCACGTACGTGTGCGTAGCCATCCAAACACATCCGTTTCACTAAACGGGACGAGAACAAGATACGCGGATGCTACCACGGGGTTAGGGGTATCATGCAGGCCATGTTATGTATTTTTAAAATATTTTACGTGACTTAAAATGTTATATGGTAAAAGATACCATGCCAGATAAAATGCAAGTATGCGATAAAGTTGAAAATGCACAAGTCTACATAACAAGTAAGGGTGATTCATAAATATAAATCAAACAAGTTTCAAGTAAGCGGGTCGTGTCAAATGCAATGTAAAATGTAAAATACCATTCGCACCTAAAATACGATAAATCAAGAAAATACCACATATAAAGAAATACGAGAATTGGAATTGGTATAAATGAACTAGGGTGTTACAACAGATTTCAAGAATGCGGGTCGGGTCGGATGCAAATACAGATGTCAAAACACTATTCGCACCCAAAACACGGTAAATCAGGAAAATACTATAAATAAAGAAATACATGAACTAGAACTGGTATAAATGAACTAGAGTGTTATATTATACCCAACTACAAAAAGAATTTCGTCCTCGAAATTCCCAAAACAAGAAAAGATAAACAACCATGAAACTACAAGAATATGTATGGAAAGTTCTATCGAATCCCGTCTTCTCGTTCCCAAGTCGATTCTCCGTGCGAGCGATTTCCCCAAGAAACAAGTACGAGAGGGATAATCTTGTTCTTAATGTCCTTTTCTTTTCGATCGACAATCAACATCGGTTGTTCCTCAAAGTTCAAATCCTCCCTTACAGTCAGCTCCAAATGATCCAGCACGTGTGTTTCATCTCGAACTTAGTTACGGAGTTGAGATACATGAAACACCTCATGAACACTCGTCAAAGATTGTGGTAACGCCAATCGATAAGCCACTTCTCCAACACGCTCCATAATCTCGAAAGGCCCTACGAATCGAAGACTAAGCTTGTCCCGACTCCCAAAACGAATCACTCCTCTAGTCGGGAATATCTTCAAGAATACAAGATCACCAACAGCGAACTCTAGAGGTCTGATTGATCTTTTCCGTATCATGTTTAGAAATATTTCATAACCAAAGAAATTTATACCGCAATCAATTAACGGTGTCGATATAGCGCGTTAATGAATACGGATCGTCCACTGAGAAAGTGTGATTTGCTTGCTATTGTTTTAGTTGAGTCGAAAATTAAAAGATAAAAGAAAATGATTCAATAATTGTGAAATTTAGTTTCAAGAATTATCAAGAAAATAAAGATCAAGAATCAAGAATCAAGAATTGTCAAGATGATATCCAAATCGAATGAATTATCAAGATTTGTAAAGAGGCTCGTAGGAATCGATCCAATCGATAGTGATGATGAAGAATTATGATTACAAATTCTTATCTATTGAAGATTTGTTGCTAGATCGATGACGATCAACGAGGTTTAGGGATCTCTTGAAGAAACTAGGGTTTCTCCATCATCATCCCTTGTCCTTTCCTTGATTAGCATTCAAATTCTAGCCTCTAGGAAATTCAATCATCGATCGTTGATCTCTAATTAAGAGCGAAAACATTCAAGGCATCTCACTCAAAACTAGATTGTCGATAATTCAATTTCCTATAGTTTACAAAACTCATAAGACTTAAGAATCGTTCAAGAATTTAATCATAATCTTCTATCTATTTTCTCAATTCCTCCACAAGCGGAGTTTTCACTTAAACATCATGAAAAAGAAAACAATTAAGAATTGATAACTCTTCATAATGCTCAAATGTAAAGAAAAGAAAGATCAAGAATTTTCACTTTTTATTATTCAACGTTTCGTTACAATTCACTCAAAGACTACAAGAATTGAGGAGAGAACTCGATCGTCGAACTAGCTTCGTATCGTCTTCGTGAGTCGCGGATCATCTTGGATCTCTTGCTCGGATGAAGATCGGCGTTGCTTCAAAAAGGCTTGTTGGATGCTTGCTTGATTTGGTACTCGATGATCTTGATTTGGATTAAATTGTGTCACTCAATTTGTGTAGAATTGATTTGGATCTCACTAGAATTTTACCCTCAAATGATGAACAACGAACAACAACCTTTTTAATGAAGCCTTGGGTACCTTTATATAGTCTTCTCCTTTAGCTTCCCCTAGAAGTTTAGATTAGCTTCCTTTAGAAGCTAAGCTAGTTTTAGCTTCCCTTGGAAGCTAAGCTACGTTTACCTTCCCTTGTAAGCTTGGTAGTTGAGAAGAAGCTTCTAGATTAAGGTAGTTAGGTAGCTTGCTTGAGAAGCTTGGTAGGTAGTAGGCTTGTACAAGAAGCTTGGCTGCTAGAAAGGAAGCTTCTGGAGATCTCTAGAAACTGAAGTGTTTAGAAGAAGTTTGGCTATTGAAAGGAGACACCTGAAATAATAATCTGCCGATGACGAGTCACCGTGGCCGCGGATCCACGGTGGATCGGCCCATTCGGCCGCGGATCCATGGCCGTTTGGAGGGCTTGATGCATGGAATCTTCAGGTTGATTTGGTGCTAATCCATGGGTCCTTATTTTATGTCTGGAATCTTTTTATACTTTCTTGTTCACTGCCAGATTTCAAGTCTTGGACTTGGCGTATTTTATCAGCACTTTTAGCAGTTCCGGCTCTTTTACCTGGAGAATTTCCTGCACACAATCTCGAGACAAGTGTTTAATATATAAAGATCATGCGTGCAATAATAAACACTCAATTTCCCTCAAAATGCCGGTTATAACGTATAACACATGTTATTTGGTATTTTACAGACGAATTGCTAATATATGCTATATTTATACCAAACACCTTTAGATGATTGCAAATAGTAGGGAAATTGATGTGTTAAAAATGCAATATTTTCGACTGATCAAGGTCTTCTCGATGTGTCGGCCCAACTCTTCTGTCAATCTTGTACTGCCTTCATGTGATTCTGGATAGTATTAACATTCTCCACGGTTTGCACGATCAAATCCGGTCCCAACAATCTTCGTTCTCCAATACCGTCCCAACAAACAGGTGAACGACACTTGCGACCATACAATGCTTCGAATGGAGCCATCTGAATAGTCACCTGAAAACTGTTATTGTAAGAAAACTCCACTAAGTGTAGATGATCCTCCCATGAACCCTTGAAGTCTAACATGCAAGCTCTCAACATGTCTTCAAGAGTTTGGATCGTTCTCTCCGACTGGCCATCTGTCTGAGGATGATAAGCCATGCTAAACTTCAATCACGTCCCCAAACTTTCCTGTAAACTCCTCCAGAAGTGCGGTAAGAATCGGGTATCACGATCGGAAACGATGCTCGCAAGTACTCCATGCAATCTCAGAATCTCCTACATGTACCATTCTGCTAACGCTTCCGTTGACTGACCAACCCGAAACGATAAGAAATGAGCTGCCTTGGTCAATCGATCAACAATCACCCAAACTGCATTGTTGCCCTTTAGACTCCGTGGTAAAGCTGTCACAAAATCCATGGTTATATGTTCCCACTTCCATTGAGGAATCGGAAGTGGTTGCAATAAACCAGCTACCTTTTGATGTTCAGCCTTGACTTGCTGACTCACCAAGCACTTCGCTACAAAGCGGGCGATCTCACTTTTCATTCCTTCCCACCCGAAATGCTGTCTTAGATCATGGTACATCTTCGTGCCTCCTAGATGTACGGAATATGCGGAACTGTGTGCCTCCTTCATAACTTCTTCGCGAATGTCTCCTTTCGGCACACACAAATGGCTACCATATCGCAACGAACCATCTTCATGAATCAACAAGTCCGTTCGAAGTCCCACTTCTACCTGTTCTCGAAACTTTAGCAATCTTAGGTCGTGCGACTGCGCTGCTTTAATATTATCGATCAATGATGACTGTACTTGCAGCTACATTAACTTTCCCGAAGAATGCGGTAGCACAATCTCCAACTCGAATCTTCGAAAATCTTCGATAAGCTCCTTTTATGCAGTCACCATCCGAATTGCTGGCAACCAACTAAGCGCATCCGACACGACATTAACTTTCCCCGTATGGTACTTAAGATCAAGATCGTAGTCAGCCATCAGCTCTAACCGTCTACGCTGCCTCATGTTAAGCTCTTTCTGCGTGAACACATACTTTAGGCTTTTGTGATCGGTGAATACTTCGACCCTTTCGCCCAATAAGTAGCATCTCCAAATCTTCAAAGCGAAAATCACTGCTGCAAGCTCCAAATCATGATTTAGGTAATTCTTCTCATGGTTCTTCAACTGTCTCGATGCGTAGGCTATGACCTTCCCATGCTGCATCAAAACACATCCCAAACCTTTCCCAGATGCGTCGCTGTGAATCACCAATCCTCCGGAACTGTCTGGTACGGTCAAAATAGGAGCAGTTATCAACTTTTGCTTCAATGCCTCAAAAGCTGATGCACAACTATCCGTCCATACAAACGGTACCTCCTTCCGTGTAAGCTTGGTCAAAGGCTCAGCTAAGCGAGCAAAATTCTCCATGAATCTCCCGTAATATTCGGCAAGTCCAAGAAAACTTCTGATCTCCGCTACGTTATTCAGAATCGGCCAATCTTGAATTGCTGCAATCTTCTCAGGATCAGCGGAGATTCCATCTCCGGATACGACATGCCCCAAAAACTTCACTTGTTCGAGTCAAAACTCGCACTTGCTCATCTTTGCATATAATCTTTCTTGCCTCAATGTCTGCAGTGCAATCTTCAAGTGTTCTGCATGCTCTTCTATGCTCCTCGAGTAGGCCAGAATATCATCAATAAACACTATAATAAACTGGTCCAAGAACAGTGAAAATATTCGGTTCATCAACTCCATAAATATCGCTGGTGCGTTCGTGACTCCGAATGGCATAACTAAATACTCGTAATGTCCATACCGAGTTCGGAACGCAGTCTTACAAATATCCTCTGGTTTAACTCGGACCTGATGATATCCGGGTCACAAATCCAGCTTCGAGAATACCCTCGCGCCACTAAGCTGCTCAAACAATTCGCCAATGCGATAGATCGGGTACTTGTTCTTAATAGTCACCCGATTTAATTCTCGATAATCGATGCACATCCTCCTTGTGCCATCTTTCTTCTTTACTAGAAGAACTGGAGATCCCTAAGGTGAATTACTACTGCGAATCCAACCCGTCTCTAGCAATTTAGTAACTTGCTTCTTGACTTCTTCCAACTCCACTAGTGCCATCGGATAGTACGTTTTTGAGATTGGCGCTGCACCAGGAACAAGATTGATCGCGAACTCCACATCTCGTTTTGGCGGTAAATCCGTGATGTCCTCGAACACGTCCATGAACTCTCGAACTATAACTGGCGCTTCCTCCTTATCAACTTCCATTGACGAAAGAACGTTGTTTGTCGGCCTATCCCTAAACTCGACTGGCCCGACAGAACTGCTTCCTCCAGCAAAAACAAACTCCGGATGTCCGGAAATATGTAAAATCACTTTCTTTGCCCTACAATAAATGTGAGCGTGGAAAGTGCCGAGAAAATCCATTCCCAAGACAACATCATAACTTCCGGTAATGATCACCAAGAAATCATCAAAACATGAACTGGTATGCAATGAAACTGAGAGAACCAAGGTAAAAAAAATGACCATGAAACAAGAAAATGAATCAAGACCAGGACTCCAAGTTACTTAAATAGAGTACCGCATTATAACCATGTTGCAGTTCATAGTTACAATCATATAACTCCGTCCAAGTTGCCCAAATACTAGTATCAGAATCAAAAGAATAGGAAAGGATAACCAATAGGGAACCCAAACGGTTTCAAGCCGAGATGCAAAGTTGTTTGCATATCGTCAAGACAAAGGTCAAGAGAAAGATATGATTCAAGAATCACGATAACAATGTGGCAGGACATGTTCCTAATTACAGGTTTTCTGATTCGTGTATTGGGTCCAATACCCAACTACAAAAGAATCAAATCCGATTAACCTAAATCCTATGGCTCTGATACCAAACAAACCCTGTCACGTCCCGCTTCCCAGAGTGCGCTAAGATAGGCACGTGACAGAGCCAACCATGTTACCTGTGGATAGGAAACATCCCTCTACAGTCACATTACGGCTGTCTAGAGATATAAAGAACAGTAGAAATAAAATAAACTATCTAGTACATGTCCATGAGCCAGAATAAACAAGTCAAGAAATAATATGCGGAAGCAATAGATCCAATAAACAATAATAATCTGGAATGTACGTCCCAAATATGGGCTCACATCAGGAATGAAAATGCTGAAAGAAAACTAAACTAAAATACTAACAGATCCTCACTGCTCGGCCTATTCACTGAAATACTCCTGATCGGCCTGCTGCAAAGGTAGAGGATCTGGGCCATGCAAAACCCAGACGTCGGTGCGTCATAATATCAGCAATAATATAATCAGGGGGTAACAGGATATGCAGGAATGAACTATAAACTGGTAACATGAATGTAATAAGTGAGCAGGGATATCGAACATTGAAGTGTAACAGTAACACGAATGTGGAACAGGGAAGGGTAAAAGCTTATGTGACGTGCAATGGGTAATCTGAGCAAAACTACTGGGTAACTACTCTCAATTCTGTGAAATCAATTTAATGAATCATCGATATAACTCAATAGTATCCCGTGCATACCCGGGACCACGGTCAAGACTCTCGGGCTGAATCTGAGATGTGCCGCTAGGCAGTAAACAGGTAACATATACAGACGAATGATGTCAACAGCATCATCCCGGGGCTGGCCTAGCCCGTAAAACTGATCAGTATAAGCATCGAACTGTCGAGTTATAAGTCAGGTTTCATCATTGATTTCCCTATACCCCCAAGTTATGTGTTCAAGTCAGGTATTGATAAATCTGAAGCTAATGCCAACACAGGATCAAGCAGGAACATGTTTGTCTATACAGACAACATGATATGTCCATCGGGACAACATGTAAGGATTGTCGGCATTAGAAACAGGATCAGGTAACATGTCAAGTAATTGTGTATCAGGTCATGTCAAGTAGTGCACAATGAATCAAATGGGTGCCCAAAAGTACAATGCAACAAGTATTGAATCAGGGTAAAAGTACGGATGTACGATAAAAGTATGGATGCACAAATATCTATAAGGGGTTACATCATGACTATGTAGGATGCACGATATCAAGCATGGGGTACTAATGTAATAATAATATGATTCAATGTAATATGGCATGCAACAAGGTACATAATTAATGGTATGGATGCACAAATATCGATCAGGGTTACATTTACAGTTCCAAGACTACGTGTGATGCATTATTAAGCATGGGGTATTTCTACAATAATAATATGAATTTATGTGGTCTGTAGATGCAGCTACATGTATATTAAATGATATGGATGCAAACGGGTATCCGAGAATGGTAAACTTGAATATGGATGTACAATGCATTCAACATGTGATATTTTTATTCATATGGATGCATAATAATATACCTAGTATATAACAAGATGAACTAACATGCGACTAGATATGTAAATAACGGTATGGATGTATACGGGTATCGAAAAACTGTAAAATTGTAATATAGATGCACAATGAAATAAACATGTAATATTTTTATTAATTTAAAATAAAAATATATAGACATAGCATGTAGCAAGATAAAATTGCCTCGTTGGATCACGCGACGGATACGTACGGTACGTCCGGTGTCGGTAAAAATCTCGATGCACGCTCGCTCGTACGCAACAGGACCAGGCAATGCAAGAGAGTGACCACGCTGGCTAGGAACGTCCACTGGTTCACTCGGATCGTCGGCAGCAGCACGGCTCCGGCGGGTGATCACCGTAAAACAAGAATGTAGAAAAGAAGAGAGAAGAAGAAGTTGAAGGAGAAGAAGAAAGAGAAAGGAGAAGAAGGCTGGGGTCTCCGATATGGCTCTGGGTTTGGGACAAAGGAGATGAGGAGATGATGACGACGAGGTCGTGGGTTTTCTGGTGAGGGGAAGTGGGCAATCCAGTGTAGGTTCTTGACGTCAGGGATCGAGGTGTGTAGGGAAAGCTTGGGGTGCAGGGAAGTGGAGAGGAGGTGGCAAGGGGATGCTAACAACGGCGAGGAAAGTTCGGCGAGGTAGGTGCTGTTAGTGTATATGCACTAGAGGCCATTACTGTATCATACTAGTTTGTATATTACTTAATGGAAGCTTGGGATATTCACCTTGCATAAACAATCTTGCTCAATATAGTAGTATGCTACTTGATTTGTTTCTACTTCAATGTGTACATGTGTTTATTTTACGATATCACCTATACACATTAGTGGAGCCCTTAGGATCTTTGCTTGATTACCAGCGTTGTGATGGCAGTCACACTAGTGGGGGCTGGGTAATCTATAAGCACATCCTTATACAGGTCCCTAGTCGAAGGACTATCGAGACAGGGTATCGATACTCCGGAGTAGACTAGCGTATGCGCTTCTCATCCCAGTGTGGGAGATGGTCTGTCCCACAGCCATCAGTACGTCGTAGTGGAGATAGTATACGGGTGCTCGTTGGGTTACGAGTACACTGGACAGGACTCGTCGGGAACTGACAGGTTGGTATTATACCTATCGTCAGTTATCAGTTCCCAGGTGACATGAGTACAGCTTAGTCCGCTGACTTGACACTGGCACTTCGCCTCGAGTGTGTTCCCACTGTACTTTGACTACTACCCTACCACGGCTCAAAGGAGTCGTGCAAACAGGTGGTAGTTGGGTGCAGTCCCGAAGCACTTGGAGGCAGTGCCGGTTAGACAGGATTCGTCTCTCCCGGTATTGGGGGTTGACATCGCGCTGTGTCTAGGAGAGCCATTACACGAGTAGTCCCTGGCCAGGGCAAGCGAGATATACTGGTAGGCTTCCAGTGTTATCTCAGGGTGTTTTGGGCTTCACTCCGACACGACTTGTACTGCTATTGGGGGACTGACGTTTACCGCCCCCTAGGCCCGACATGCGATGTATCAGACGAACAGACCGGACTGTACGGAGAATGTCACATTCAGACTCAGTAGGAGTTCAGATGGGGTTCACCTCGTCAGCCTTCTTATCGGCATCTACCTGGGGACCGTTACGCACAGCTAGTGCCGCTTGCGGTCTGTGGTTAAACCCACTGCCAGCGTAGTGTCGAGTCTTTAGAGTCCCACACAGAGGGTATTCGCCTCTGGGCAAAACAGAGTAGAGGTCGCATGGTTTTTGCGGCTGGGTTCGTTCTCATCCGTGCACTTGTGCACTTTTGGAGTCCGGACGGATTATACTAGCAGGCTCTGGTTTGAGCCAGATACTGGTATATGTTTTGGGGTTGCTTTTATCTCTCAGTATTCCTGTTCCTCGGAACGAGAATGCAGGTGTGTATGCACAGTTGTTTGAGGCGGAGGAAGAGGTTTTTCATTAGGGTTTCGGAACGGGTGCGTATGCACAGTTGACAGTCGTCTTTTTCCAAACCCTAATGGAATTATGAAATATCAATTAATAATAGTAATTAAATGAAATTGTGTCATGGTTGATTTTATTGACTTGTTGACCATGGTTGACTTGTTGACCATGGTTGAATGTTTGACCATCATCATTGCTTTGCAAGGATACTCCTTGATTCTAGCTTACATTCATTTAATGAAGTGATGATAATGGTCATTCCAAATACAACCATCAACTATTTCATTTGAATTATTATTATTAATTAGATAATTCTTTTTCTTTTGTTATGGTTGCAAGAAGAAAAAGAGCTCATTCTATCATAACCATTCTCTCTCCTCACTTGTTCTTCTTCCTCCTCTAGTTCAAGGAGAATCCTTCTCATGAGTTGAGAATCCCTCTCCTTGAGATAAAAACACCCCTTAGACACTCTCTACTCACTCTAGGATCAAAGGTTTAGCAAGCCGAAGATTCTAGTTCTCTCAAAGTTCGAGAAAGAGCCCGAAGGTTGAACCCTCAGGTGGATCCATCTTTGACGGAAGAAGGCAACGAGGAAAGCACCATCAACCTCTACAAAAGTTTGAAGAAGAAGGAGTTCAAGTTTAGGTATAACCATCTTTCCGAGTAGCAAACTCTCTTTAGCTTGTTTGCTAGTTTTAGTTTAGGAAAAGATCCCGACTTTGTTAGTCCATGTTGCCCCATGCGCTAAAAATTTGATTTTTATACCGTTTCCGCCTCCCCGTAAGAACCGGGGGTCGCAACGTGGACTTACAGTGGTATCAGAGCCTAACTAAACTTAAACTAGCTTGGTAGCAAAGTGTATGGAAGTTCGAAACCGAAAAATCGCAAAACCGGAAATTCTAAAACCCTAAGTTTCTGTTGAAATTTTTTGTGCTCTAAAAGTAAAAAGTTTTACTCCAAAACTAACTTTTAAATGCGGAGCTTGAGCCACTCCTTCTAAAAGCTATCTCGTTCCATCGATTATATCAAGTTCACTACGTTCACGGTTTTACCAAAACCATTCATAGCCCTCCGTCGTTTCGCATGAATAGGCAATAGTATTCAAGCTATGTATGTTGGCCAAAGTCAAGGCATAGTGATTGGTAGCTATTGGGTGTTCATGTGTAGCATAGATAGATGCGTTGGTTTGGGACACTCGTACTGCCATTTTGGCCAAAGTCAAGGGTAGGCACGGATGGATCCAAATTAACCTGGATAGTGACGGGCAGAACTTGACATGTGACTTATGATATTTTGGCCAAAGTCAAGGTCATAAGAGCATGGGGCAAAAATCCACATCGGGAGTTTCATAAGTACTGAAACTTGCTAGATTTGCATACCATTTGGAGTGTGATGATTCTGGTAGGATTCCTTCAGTTTCGTCACGCGATGATATTTGGATCCCGATCCTACTGTGAGTATATGCTACTCCTCGGGAAATTTCTCACTAAACGATCAATGCTATAAACCTAGTAGGTGCCTAGAAAGGTGTTAGCGGGGCTACGCCCCCAGGGAAAAGAGGTTCTTAAATTAAGGAACTTCACGAAAGCGTTGGAAAACCTCCCTCGAAGTACCGACACTGGCCTGGCTGAACGGTTAAGCAAGTATTGTGCGGTGGGATTGATCCCGGCTAATTCTTCCTTTATGGTTTGAGGAGGGATTCGAGAGACAGTGGGAGCCATCCTGTTTAGACAAATTAAAAACCATTCTAAACTTGCAAGAGCATCATGCTAAAGTGTTTCTTCTCTCCCCCCTGCAGCGACCAAATCGAAATGACTGGACTTAAGTTACTTCTAGATAAAAACATACTGACAGGGCCAAACTACAAAGATTGGCTCAGGAATGTCAAAATGGCAATCACTTACGACAAGCTGGGGTATCTTCTTACCACCAAAGCTCCCCCCGTCCCAGGTCCCACCTCCAGCGTCGCGGATAAGGAAATCCGTAAGACTTGGGAGATTGATTGCGCGAAGGCCAGGTGCCTTGTGCTTGCCTCTATGGACAACGAACATCAAAGGAGGCACGAGAATATGGACTTAGAATCCATATTTCTTCATACAAAAGAACTGTATGGAGAGCAGTCTCGTATCGCAAGATACGAAGTGTCGAAGAAGTTATTTTCGGCAAAGTTGGCCGTCGGATCATCGGTAGCGGACCACGTGCTTAAGATGATTGGCTACATTGAGGAGCTCGCGGAACTTGGGACCACGTTGGAAAGTGAACTCTATACGGATTTAATTCTCCAGTCCCTTCCATCCACTTACGCCCAGTTCATACTGAATTTCAACTTGCAAGAAAAGGAAGTTGAACTTTCAGAACTCCTCAACATGCTGAGGAGCGCAGAGGGCACCCTACAGAAAGGTAGGGAAACACCCGCTTTGTTTGTAGGAGGATCTTCTTCTTCTAGGTCCAAGGCGAAAGCCAAGGGAAAGAGGAAGAAAGCCCCCGCCAAACCAAGGGGCGGTGTTAGTAAAGTGGGTACGAAGGGAAAGGAAAAGGCAACAAAGATAGCGGGGAAGCTTGTGGGTAAAGATGAATGCTTCTATTGTCACAAGAGTGGACACTGGAAGAAGGATTGCAGGGCTTGGAAAGCCAGGACACAGGAACTGAAGCAGGTTGTGGCTTCAGCTTCAGGTGTGTATGTTATTGAAAACTGTCTTTCGATAAACTCTACTTCCTGGGTATTGGATACCGGATCAGGATCTCATATCTGTAATTCTTTGCAGGCGTTGAGAAACCGTAGGGTTTTGAAGGCAGGTGACATGACCCTCAGAGTTGCGAACGGAGCTAGCATGGATGCTAAAGCCGTGGGGGACTATCACCTGGGAATGTCAGATGGGCATGTTTTGGTTTTGCGTAATTGCTTTTTTGTACCCAACGCAACTTGTAATATCATTTCTGTATCTTTGGTTTCTAAAGAAGGTTATGAATTTGCGTTTGTAAGTAATGTTGTAAACATTCACCTTAATCAAGTTCTGATTGGGTCAGGTACATTGAGCAATGGTATATACGTATTAAACCAACCACAGATTTTCAATGTCCAGAATACACACAAAAGAAAGTCTCCGGAAATCAATCAGACTTTCTTATGGCATTGTAGACTGGGTCACATCAATGAGAGAAGGTTGACTAAGTTACATACAGAAGGGTATTTAGATCCGTTCGAATATCAATCGTATGCCACTTGTCAATCCTGTCTCAAAGGAAAGATGACAAAGACTCCGTTCACTGGACACGGAGTAAGAGCGAGCGAGCTCTTGGGACTCATACACAGCGACGTGTGCGGTCCAATGTCTACACATGCGCGAAGCGGTTATTCTTACTTCATTACTTTTACGGATGATTTTTCAAGGTACGGTTATGTCTTCTTAATGAAACATAAGTCCGAAGCCTTTGAAAAATTCCAGGAATATAAGAATGAAGTAGAAAATCAAACCGGCAAAAGTATCAAGATTCTAAGATCGGATCGAGGTGGAGAATACTTAAGTGCCGAGTTCCTGAATTGTTTAAAAGAGAACGGGATTCTCTCTCAGCTCACTCCTCCATACACTCCGCAGCACAACGGTGTATCGGAGAGACGGAACCGAACCCTATTGGATATGGTACGGTCCATGATGAGTAACGCTGAGTTACCGCGATCTTTCTGGGGGTATGCGCTAGAATCAGCTGCGTACCTTTTGAACCGAGTTCCTACTAAGACTGTGCCTACTACACCATATGAGATGTGGTGTGGGAAGAGGCCCCATCTCAGTCACATTAAGACTTGGGGAAGTCCAGCTTTTGTTAAAAAGCAGCATGCGGACAAGCTCGAGGCGCGTTCAGTACTGTGTAAGTTTGTGGGATATCCAAAGAATTCCAAGGGATATCTCTTCTACTACGAAGAGGAACAAAAAGTTCTTGTTTCTCGTCATGCCCACTTTCTAGAACACCAGTTCTTAGAAAAAGAATTAAGTGGGAGCGCAGTAGAACTGGAAGAAATTCCAGAACCACAGACTATTACTGAAAGCTTAGTGGAACCAGAGGGTTCAAATGAACAGGACATTCCTACGCCGCTCCGCAGGAGTAGTAGGCAGTCTCATCCGCCCGAGAGATACTACGGTTTTCTCATAGACGGGGATAGAGAGGATTGCATCATAGATTATGATGAGCCTACTAGCTTCCAGCAGGCCGTTCAGAGCGTTGACTCGGTAAAATGGCTGGATGCAATGCGGACCAAAATGGAGTCCATGTACACCAACAAAGTATGGACGTTGGACATTGCTCCAGACGGGGTAAAACCCGTAGGATGCAAGTGGATCTTCAAAAGGAAGATTGGTGTAGACGGACAGGTTGAGACCTATAAAGCTAGACTTGTAGCAAAGGGTTTCCGTCAAAGACCTGGCTTGGACTATGACGAAACCTTTTCTCCAGTGGCTATGCTGAAATCCATTCGGATCCTTCTTGCCATTGCTGCCTTCCACGATTATGAGATTTGGCAGATGGACGTAAAAACCGCTTTTCTAAATGGAAATTTAGAGGAGTGTGTCTATATGGATCAGCCAGAGGATTTCATTCAGAGTGGGAGCAGCGGAAAGGTGTGGAAGTTGCTTAAGTCCATCTATGGACTAAAGCAGGCATCGCGGAGTTGGAACATCTGTTTTGATGAGACGGTCAAGGAATTTGGCTTTATCAGAAATCCAGATGAACCATGCATCTATAGTAGATTTGTAGCGAGAACTGTAGTATTCCTCGTTTTATACCTGGATGACATTCTCTTAATAGGAAATGACATTCCTATGCTACAATCTGTCAAGGGTTTCTTGTCACACAGGTTCTCCATGAAAGACCTGGGTGATGCCTCTTACATCCTGGGGATCCGGATCCATCATGATAGATCCAAGAGGATATTAGGACTTTCACAGTCCAGGTACATCGACACCGTACTGAAAAGATTCAGTATGGAAGATTCCAAGCGCGGTAACCTACCGGCTTGTCACGGAATCACCCTCTCTAAAGAGATGTCCCCCAAGACTGATTTGGAGAGGGATCGCATGTCTATTATACCCTACGCTTCTGCGGTAGGCTCTATAATGTATGCGATGTTGTGTAACAGACCGGATGTAGCTTATGCACTGAGTGTAGTAAGCCGGTATCAGTCAAACCCTGGGGAGAAACACTGGATAGCAGTAAAGAACATTCTCAAGTACCTGAGAAGGACTAAGGGGATGTTCTTGGTGTATGGCGGAAAAGACCTCCAGATCGAGGCCTTTGCTGACTCCAGCTTCCAGAGTGACAAGGATGATTCCAAGTCCATGTCGGGTTTTGTCTTTACCCTCAATGGAGGGGCGGTGTGTTGGAAGAGTTCCAAACAGGAAACCGTTGCAGACTCGACGATGGAAGCGGAATACATCGCTGCATCTGATGCCGCAAAAGAAGATGTATGGATGAGGAAGTTCTTGAAAGAACTTCAGGTGGTTCCGTCCATTGTTGACCCAATACCTCTGTATTGCGACAACAACGGGGCTATAGCTTTAGCGAAGGAACCCAGGTCCCATCAGAGATCCAGGCACATCTTGAGGCGGTATCACCTGATCAGGGAGATCGTGGATCGCAAGGAGATCGAGGTTCGGAGGGTTGCTTCAGAAGAAAACACTGCAGATCCATTCACCAAGGCCCTACCCCAGACTCAGTTCGAGCGGCTGATCGAGATGATAGGTCTTCGATACGCCAGTACATGGCCTTAGTGCAAGTGGGAGATTGTTAGTGTATATGCCCTAGAGGCCATTACTGTATCATACTAGTTTGTATATTACTTAATGGAAGCTTGGGATATTCACCTTGCATAAACAATCTTGCTCAATATAGTAGTATGCTACTTGGTTTGTTTCTACTTCAATGTGTACATGTGTTTATTTTGCGATATCACCTATACACATTAGTAGAGCCCTTAGGATCTTTGCTTGATTACCAGCGTTGTGATGGCAGTCACACTAGTGGGGGCTGGGTAATCTATAAGCACATCCTTATACAGGTCCCTAGTCGAAGGACTATCGAGACAGGGCATCGATACTCCGGAGTAGACTAGCGTATGCACTTCTCATCCCAGTGTGGGAGATGGTCTGTCCCACAGCCATCAGTACGTCGTACTGGAGATAGTATACGGGTGCTCGTTGGGTTACGAGTACACTGGACAGGACTCGTCGGGAACTGACAGGTTGGTATTATACCTATCGTCAGTTATCAGTTCCCAGGTGACATGAGTACAGCTTAGTCCGCTAACTTGACACTGGCACTTCGCCTCGAGTGTGTTCCCACTGTACTTTGACTACTACCCTACCACGGCTCAAAGGAGTCGTGCAAACAGGTGGTAGTTGGGTGCAGTCCCGAAGCACTTGGAGGCAGTGCCGGTTAGACAGGATTCGTCTCTCCCGGTATTGGGGGTTGACATCGCGCTGTGTTTAGGAGAGCCATTACACGAGTAGTCCCTGGCCAGGGCAAGCGAGATATACTGGTAGGCTTCCAGTGTTATCTCAGGGTGTTTTGGGCTTCACTCCGACACGACTTGTACCGCTATTGGGGGACTGACGTTTACCGCCCCCTAGGCCCGACATGCGATGTATCAGACGAACAGACCGGACTGTACGGAGAATGTCACATTCAGACTCAGTAGGAGTTCAGATGGGGTTCACCTCGTCAGCCTTCTTGTCGGCATCTACCTGGGGACCGTTACGCACAGCTAGTGCCGCTTGCGGTCTGTGGTTAAACCCACTGCCAGCGTAGTGTCGAGTCTTTAGAGTCCCACACAGAGGGTATTCGCCTCTGGGCAAAACAGAGTAGAGGTCCCATGGTTTTTACGGCAGGGTTCTTTCTCATCCGTGCACTTGTGCACTTTTGGAGTCCGGACGGATTATACTAGCAGGCTCTGGTTTGAGCCAGATACTGGTATATGTTTTGGGGTTGCTTTTATCTCTCAGTATTCCTGTTCCTCGGAACGAGAATGCAGGTGTGTATGCACAGTTGTTTGAGGCGGAGGAAGAGGTTTTTCATTAGGGTTTCGGAACGGGTGCGTATGCACAGTTGACAGTCGTCTTTTTCCAAACCCTAATGGAATTATGAAATATCAATTAATAATAGTAATTAAATGAAATTGTGTCATGGTTGATTTTGTTGACTTGTTGACCATGGTTGACTTGTTGACCATGGTTGAATGTTTGACCATCATCATTGCTTTGCAAGGATACTCCTTGATTCTAGCTTACATTCATTTAATGAAGTGATGATAATGGTCATTCCAAATACAACCATCAACTATTTCATTTGAATTATTATTATTAATTAGATAATTCTTTTTCTTTTGTTATGGTTGCAAGAAGAAAAAGAGCTCATTCTATCATAACCATTCTCTCTCCTCACTTGTTCTTCTTCCTCCTCTAGTTCAAGGAGAATCCTTCTCATGAGTTGAGAATCCCTCTCCTTGAGATAAAAACACCCCTTAGACACTCTCTACTCACTCTAGGATCAAAGGTTTAGCAAGCCGAAGATTCTAGTTCTCTCAAAGTTCGAGAAAGAGCCCGAAGGTTGAACCCTCAGGTGGATCCATCTTTGACGGAAGAAGGCAATGAGGAAAGCACCATCAACCTCTACAAAAGTTTGAAGAAGAAGGAGTTCAAGTTTAGGTATAACCATCTTTCCGAGTAGCTAACTCTCTTTAGCTTGTTTGCTAGTTTTAGTTTAGGAAAAGATCCCGACTTTGTTAGTCCATGTTGCCCCATGCGCTAAAAATTTGATTTTTATACCGTTTCCGCCTCCCCGTAAGAACCGGGGGTCGCAACGTGGACTTACAGGTGCAGGCGACGGGTAAGGTGAAGGCTGTGGGTCGCGGTTAGGGTGATGGCGGTGGTGGTTGTGGTGTTCGGAGGAGGAGGTGGTGAGGTAGAAAGAGAGGGGAGCAGGCGAAGGTGGTGAAGAGAATGGAGGCGACGATAGTAGTCGACGGCGAGGCAGGGGCTGATGGTTTCGGAGAAGGTGGGTCATCGGGGTTCTCGTCGAGACAAGGTGAGATGGGAGAGAAGGAAGAAGAGGTGGTGGTGACGACGAGGCTGGGACGTGGGTTCGAGCTCGGAGGTTTCACGTGAAGATGAGAGGAGGAGGCTAGGGTTATTGTTAGGGCTCTCTTCGCGGCAGTGGGTTAAAGAAAAGGAAAAGAAATGAAGAAGAAGGAAAGAAAGAGAGAGGTAACCTTAGTGTGTGTAGGAAGGTGATGGGATTCCGCGTGAACAAAAATCGCGAGAGGAGAGAGAAGGGAATAGGGAGGAGAGAGAGAGAGAACGTGAGGTATGGAATTTTTAAAATAAAAAAATGTTATATATAATATATATGCAGGAGAGAGAGAGTTCTGTTTTTAAAGATTTAATTTAAAAAAATCTTTCAAATATTTTTATGTTAAAAATATAAACGTATAATATATATATATATATATATATATATATATATATATATAACAGTTAGAATAGTATGAATATAATATTAGTAAAATTTGAGTTTTAGGCTAAATACAAAATAGTCCAAAACACGCTTGGGTCAGATCTAAAAATCCAGTTTTAAAATACAGAAAATATACGTGTCAATCAAAACCAAAATTGGATATCCGGGTAACGAAAAAGCATACCCCCAAGAACGGATGCACACACGTACACGTAGCCATCCAAACGAGTCCGTTTCACTGAACGGGACGAGAACAAGATGCGTGGATGCTACGGCTGGGTTAGGGGTATCATGCAGGCCATGCTAGATATTTTTAAAATATTTTTCTTGACTTTAAATGTTATATAAAAAAATGTGGATGCCAGATATAATGCCAGTATGAAGTATGTATAGTATGAAAGTGCACGGATCCACGTAACAAGGTAGGATAAATCGTAAACATGAATCAAGACAGGTTTCAAGCATGCGGGTCGGGCCGGATGCAAATACAGATGTCAAAACACCATTCGTACCCAAAACACAGTAAATCGGGAAAATACCATAAATAAAGAAATACATGAACTAGAACTGGTATAAATGAACTAGGGTGTTACAACTTACAGATTGTCCTAGAGACATTACGACAACATCAGCTCTACGCCAAATACAGCAAGTGTGAATTTTGGCTAGATCAAGTTGGATTTCTCGGACATATTGTTTCAGGTGAAGGAATCTCTGTGGATCCAGCTAAGGTGTCAGTTGTCAGCGTATGCCTGACACCAAAAACGGTGAAAGATATACGAAGTTTCTTGGGCTTTGCAGGATACCATCGACGATTCATCGAAGGATTCTCAAAGATCGCAACACCCATGACCAAGCTCACACGTAAAGACGAAGCATTCATGTGGTCAGAAGCATGTGAAAAGACTTTTGTAGAACTCAAGTCGAGACTAACCTTTGCTCCTATCCTAGTAATGCCGGATCAATTTGGCGGATTCGTTGTGCATTGTGCTGCATCCTATAAAGGATTAGTATGTGTTCTACACTAGCATGGAAAAGTTGTAGCCTTTGCATCAAGACAGTTAAAGGTCCATGAACGCAACTATCCAACACATGATCTAAAATTGGCAGCCGTCATCTTCGCACTCAAGATTTGGTGCCACTATCTGTTGGGAGAATGAGTGGATATATACACTGACAACAAAAGTCTGTAGTATGTATTTAGTCAGAAGGAACTTAACATGCGGTAGAGAAGATGGCTAGAACTCATGGAAGACTTCGACATCAATCTACAGTATCATTCTAGGAAGGTGAACGTAGTTCTTGTTGCACTTAGTCACCAGCCATTAGCAATGAATCTCACCACTCAGTAGAGACAACAACAAGAATTGCACGAGTTGGAGATTGAAGTAGTTATGTTAGGTAACGCTTCATATTTGATAAACATACAAGTCCAGTCCACTCTTGTAAATCAGATCAAGGCAGCTCAAGAAAATTATGCCAAGTTACAAAAGATCCGAGAACAAGTAGAAAGTGGACTACAAACTGACTTCATCATCCACGAAGATGGATCCTTGTGATATGGAAGTCGTTTATGCGTGCCAGTCGGACCTATTTGAGAAGAGTTGATGAAAAAATCTCACAGCTCTCCGTATTCGGTACACCCCAGTAGCATGAAAATGTATAAGGATCTACAGCAACAATACTGGTGGCATGGAATGAAGCGCGAAGTAGCAAGGAGCGTAACCAAGTGTTTGGTGTGTCAACAAGTGAAGGCTGAACATCACAGAACTGCTGGTCTACTTCAGCCATTCCCAATCCTAGAATGAAAATGGCAGCACATTATCATAGACTTCGTGACTACTCTCCCTCGCAGCACGAAGGGTAACGATGCAATTTGGGATATTGTGAATCGACTCACCAAGTCGGCTCACTTTATTCCATTAAGAGTTGGCCAGTCAACTGAGACATTGACAAAGAAGTACATGGAGGTGAGTAAAAATCTAAAATAAGATTTAAACCTTCAATATGTACCATATTTCATACCCATAAACTCATACAGGAGATCGTAAGATTACATAGAGTACCCGTTTGCATCATCTCTGGTCGTGATACAAGATTTCGATCACAGTTTTGGCAGAGTCTGTAAGCTAGCCTGAGAACGAGTCTGAATTTCAGCACGGCGTATCATCCACAAACAGATAGACAGTCCAAGCGAACAATTCAGATTCTGGAAGACATGCTAAGAGCCTGTATGTTAGATTTAGAAAGTTCGTAGGAAGATCACCTGCACCTTGTAGAGTTTTCATACAACAATAGCTATCAGGCAAGCATTGGGATGGCACAATTCGCAGCACTCTACGGACGGAAGTGTCGTTCCCCACTGAAGTGGGATGACATTGGAGATTGTGAACTCCTTGGACCAGAGGTGATCGTAGCAACTGTGGACGTAGTTCGCACGATCAGGGAAAGGATGCGAATAGCCCAAGACCGACAGAAACATTAGGGCAGATGCAAAGCATCGACACTTGGAGTTTCAACCCGGAGAATATGTATTCTTGAAGATCTCTCTAAACAAAGAAGTGATACGTTTTGGCAAGAGAGGTAAGCTAAGTCCAAGATACATAAATACCGTTTGACATACTTGAACGAGTTGGAGAAATGGTATACTGTTTAGCACTACCACCTTTATTAGAAAGAGTGCACAATGTGTTCCACATATCCCAACTACGACGATATGTGAGTGACCCCAGCCAAATACTTGATTACTCAGAGTTCACAGTATAAACCGACCTAATCGGCGAGCAACAACTAGTTGAGATCCTGGACCGAAAGGTGAAAAAATTACGGAACAAGGAAGTAAAGTTGGTCCGAGTGATGTGGAGAAAGGATTTGCCAGGAGAATCTACTTGGAAAAGAGAAGAAGATATGCATACACGATACCCTTACCTTTTTCAAAATTAGTCCCCTATGTAATTGTAAATTTTGAGGACAAAATTTTGTAAGAAGGGTAGAATGTAACGACTCTGAAATCACTATACAGAATTTTCTTGTTATTGTACAGTAAAGGGTATTTCATCCTGTGTAAGAGTTAAAAGTTATTTTTGTTAAATAAAGGTAAGAAGCAACTTGTAGCTCACTGATAAAGCCTCTACACTGCTGTGGCGTAGCCTGTATGGATTCCCATCAGACCCAATTAATTTTAGATTTTTTCTTTTAAAATTTTGGAAGCCTAAGAGTTGCTCGTGCAATATACGGAGAAATGAAAAATTTCAGAAAAATCAAACAGGTGCAATGAGGTGTACCCACCCAAATACATACGTGGCACGAATCTCGAGTGGGTTGGGCAAAATCCGACCGCCCATTTCTTGGTTATGGCCCGTGCCGACAGTCCAAGTAGCTCCAAATCCCTCCGTGCTTTGCACACTCGTCTCTTCAATTCCCTTTAACTCTGCTGTACTATTTGATTATCCTGTAAACAGAGACTCTTCAATTCACCATTTAACACCTTTTTAATGCATTTTAATCCACATTTTTAATTCCCAAACCCTAATTCTCCACTATAAATACCATCCCATGTCTTAACTCTTCACCGTTCTGAAATTCTAGCAAAAATTCTCTCATAACTCTCTAAGTACCAAGTGCAGTTAAGCCTCTCAAGTGGAGTAGCGAGCCAAACTCGACGACCGAAGTATCTCCGACGAAACCACGACCCCCGAGAGCTCTTCAATCTCTTCTTAACCTTCTAAAAATAGTAAGTCCCTTCATCCCTCTCTTTTTCTATCTCAAAACTTATTTTTAAAACAACTCGACAAAAGAGGAATTATCTTCGATATCACATTCTTTTTAATATTTGTAAGACATGTGTTAAATAAATTAAGACAAACTAACATGCTACCTTAATCTTAACATAATTTCACATCCTTTAGTTTTTAACTTAAATTTTTTTTTATATGAAACGAACATATAATGAACTTTTTCATTAAAATACCATGAACCTTAGTGTAATCTCTTTTCGATATCTAGTATACCAAAATTCTAGAACCATCATAGGGTAATGACCTACCCCACACGCACATTATGATTTTATAGCACGGTATTCTTAGCATAAGGGTAATTCAAAGTAAAAGAACTTTTTCATTAAAATACCACACCGTTTCAAAACGGATTTCTTTAAATCGGTATTTCGAAATCCTTGGAAATTATGCCTCTACAACCCTCGTCAGGGGACCCGCTAATAGATAATGCAGATTATCGCACATCCTTGGTACAGTAGAGCGAGATGCAGAACTCTTCATGGAGTATTTGATCTCGAAAGGAACAAAAATACGGTTTTTAAGAAACACGACATTTTCTAATAAAAACTATTTTTTGGGAAAATTATATAAAATTATAAAATTCGTATTTTCAATAAAAGCATATTAAAAAACTATATTTTTAAAATGGTAGATTAAAATTGTAAATAAAATATCACCAAGTTTCCAAAAGTAGTAGTTTTCATAAAAATACGACAAACTTTCAAAACACTAGGTTTTATCATCAAAACACCACAACAATTAAAATACATATTCATGAAAACCCTGAAAGTTATAAATCACTCTCGAGCTTTATTTTCAAACTATATTAAAGTATTTTTTCATAAAACCCCTCGAGATATACAAACAATATTTAAGAACTGTAGATTAATATAGATTTAAAAGGGATCAATTCTCTTGAGCCCCAGGGAGCTGGAGAAAGTGAGTGTTTACCTATTCAGATTAGACAATTTAACGGAGCTATCAATGGCAATTGTCTTAAAAAAAGACACAAATCCTGCCGTTCATATGCAGCAGTTGCCGATTTCTCCCGAACATAAGATTTTAACAATTTACATCAATTCACATGAAAAGACATGAACTCAAATCTAAAATTGAACTCAAACTCGAATACAAACTCGAACTCTAACCTAACTCGAGTCCAATCTACTCGAACCAACTTGACTCGAATACAAACCCTAGATTACAATTGTCTTGACCCACATATTACTCGACTCACTCGAATACAATCTACACCTTCTGGAATCTATGGTTTCGATCAAGACATGTAAATCAATCAATCAAATCAATTAAGTATATTAACAAGATATATATATTATACACGGGGTGCTTAAGATAATTTCTTTTGTGAACCTAACGGAGTTTCAGGAGTCCCGTATTAACCTCTTTTTTATTTTACTCAAATATCAGTCGGGTTGATTCATCCACAGCCTAGAGCCCTGATTCTAACACATGAAATAGGCCCGTGTTTACTTGCTCTTGGGGCCCACTCTTGAGCTCGTGAATGTTTCTACGGTTGCGTTGATATTCACACTTAGAACTTAACGTTAACATAGTGACCATCTACAGACCTATAGTATATATTTACCCATGATCATATACTCTTACTCGTCATATATATATATATATATATATATATATATATATATATATATATATATTCTACACTTGTCATTTTCTTTACTCTTACTGTAACATTTTTTTAAAAATAAGTAAATAAATAATTCCTTAAGGTGAATTTCTGATAATCGGTAAAATAAATTGTATTTTCCGTAAGACTTAACTATAATTATTTTTCATTATAAACTTAAATACGCCTATTTTAACTATGTAATTACTAGTATTTGTTAATTATTTAGTCACTTATAAATTGTTATTTTACTTAAATATTTTTCCTCAATTAATTATTTTAACTATTATTATCAGCTTTCATTTATACATAAAATTAGTGTAAATTACAATTTGGAATGGGTTAATTATACATTAGTAAACCATGTCGACTTAGAATTAAGTTTGCACAAGCTCTCTTTCTCTCTCTCTCTCTCTCTTTTTGTCTCAATAATTCTAGAGATTTCTAGGGGGAAATAAATAAAAAGGAAAAATAATATAAGGTAATTATGAAGTGACATAATAAAAGTATTAATGAGGGGTTTTCTTGAACTTTCCACACACACCCACACACCCACACTCCTTTAACAGGCCGTGCACAGCCCCCTCCTCTTTAACATTTTTTTCATGCAACAAATATGAAAGGAAATTAATAAATTAAAGAAGGAAATTAATAAATGTTATAAGTGGGAAGTTTCTACACTCGCTTAATCACCTCACTCTCTCACTTCCCCTCACAAATAAACTGGCCGAGCCCCCTCCTCAAATCAGCAACCTCATTTTCCTCTCTTATTTCCACCTCAAAAATCATGAAAAATGCTTCAAAAATCAATACAAAGTCCACTAGTTCCTAATTAAATCTTTACCCATTATTCCTTAGCCTATTCTAGCTTGAATCATGGAGCAAGAGAGCAAATTTGGAGGCTATGTTACAAGTTGGATCTACAAAATTGAGAGGTATAAATCATAATCCTATTGTTTAATTGTTGGTTTATTTCCTTAATCTAGCTTATTAGGTGTTTAATTATGGTTTTTATTGTAAGTTTGGAAATTCAAGAGAGGGTTTTGAAATCCAAGTTAGGGTTTTATCAATTGATCATGATTACAATGTGTAGTTTAACACTTTATGACATGCAAAATTTAGTTTAGTTGTTAAGTTGCTAATTGTTGCTTCAAAATTGTTCAAATTAGATAATTT
Organism: Agapanthus africanus; assembly: GCA_030015575.1. Taxonomy (NCBI): domain Eukaryota; kingdom Viridiplantae; phylum Streptophyta; class Magnoliopsida; order Asparagales; family Amaryllidaceae; genus Agapanthus; species Agapanthus africanus. The sequence goes on from CM057350.1 coordinate 154,259,787, forward strand.
TGCAAACTAAGTTTTTAAAATTAATATAAATTGGTGAGATAAAATTTTAGTAATGGTTTGTGTGGCTTAATTAAGATATTTAGTGAGTATTATGGCCACCAGAATTGTTAAAATATCAATATTTGAACTAAAATGGGAAAATGGATGCTTACTAGGTTTTCGAAATAAATCGATTCTAATTAAGTTTGAGGTTTTGATGAGTTACAACTTAATCCCTAAGATATTTAATGTGTTGTGAATGCGCAATTGGTACGAGTGGATACTAGGATGTGTGGTTTTCACGTATTGCAACCCTAGTTATGGTTTGTGGCGTGGTCGCGAGCGCGTTTGTGCGCCAGGTGCGTGCGCGTTTAATTAGCGCGCCTTGTTTGACTTGTGTCATTTATGTCCGCGACTAATCGTATATTATCCTCTTAATTGCTTGTGTGTGAATCTAGGATCAGGTGCAGAGGCGTCGAAGGTGGCGCAGAAGAGACATGGCCGAGATCGGATCAGATTAGCCGAGCCATTCCGGTGAGTAGATATATACATCTATGGGGGGATCGTCTGGACGGTGCGAGGCGCCTGATTTAAACGATTTCGGATGTGTAGTAGGAAAATTGTATAGAAATCACAACCAAAAATTATTTGACCGCAATCAACTACGGTGTCGGATGTAGATTGTAAGTGAGTGCGGATCGTCCACAGGGACAGTGTAATAGTTCGTCTTTTGAATTAGATGAGTCAAAACTTTAAAGAAAACAAAAGAAAAAAATTCATGATTTATATTTTGAAGTTCAAGAATTAGAAAATATAGATCTAATAACAAGAAAAAGATAGAATCAAGAATTGATAGTTTGATGATTTTTCCAAACCAAATATCAAGAATCGAAATGAGGCTTGTAGGAATCGATCGGATCTATAGATGTGATGCAATCTTACAATGACATATTCTTATCCTTCGATGAATTGATACTAGATCGATGATGATCGATCGAGAATTAGGGATTTCTTATGAAACTAGGGTTTCATCTTATCCCTTGTTCTTTCGTCGATATCATTCACATTCTAGCCTCTAGTAAATTCAAGAAACGATCGTAGATCCCTAATTTCGAGCGATCACAATCAAGAAAGTATCGCAACGAAACTAGGTCATCGATTCTTGAACTTGCTAGGGTTTACAAAGCTCGTAGGACTCAAGAATCGTTTTAAGATTTATTACATCATCATTCTATTGATCGTCTCGACTCCTTTACGAGCGGAGTTTTACTCAAACATCACAACAAGAACTACAATTACAAATTGAGATCTAATCATGATGCAAAAAATTAAAGAAAGCAAGATTAAAGAATTTCACCTTTTATTTATATCAACAATTTCGTTACAATCGCTCAAGAACTACAAGAGGAAGAACTCGATCGTCGATTTGGCTTCACTCGTCTCCTTGAGTCGCGGATCAGCTTGGATCACTTGCCCGATTGAAGATCGGCTCGGCTCCTAAAAGGTTGAAGGCTTCTTGCTTGATTTGGTACTCGGGATCTTAAATTTGGAGTGGAATTAGGGTTAGGGTTTCGCACAAGCCTTGTCACTAAACTTGTGGAAGAAGATGGAGAATGAGGTAAAGATTAAGGAACTAATGAAGAACTAACTAAGATCTATTAATTCCATAAAGATTGATTTTTTTTCAACCCTTAGATCTAGGTTCCTATTTATAGATATCCAAACCCTAGATCTAGGATTTCAAATTCTAAGTTTCCCTCCAAAAGTTTGTTAAGGAAATTTGAATTTCCCTCCAAAAGTTAGTTAGAGGAGAAGCTTCTAGATGTGATTAATTAGGAGAGAGCTTCTAGAAAAGATTAGTTAGGAGCTTAATTAGGATTAGCCTTGCTTAATGATCTTTGCTGATCTGGCAGTAGCTTCGAGGTCCTTCTGGAATTTGACATATCAGAGAGGAATGTGGGACCAGTGCTGAGAATTGTGCACTAAAAATGAAGCGATGACGTGGCAGAAGAGCCGCGGATCCGCGGCACAAGCTGGCTCCCGCCGCGGTTCCGCGGCTCTTTGGAGGCTTCAAGGCTTGAAACTTTTGGGCTTCTCTGGTACTGACATATGGGCCTTTGTTTGATATATTGAATTTTGTTTCTCCCTTTAGATTGCTACCAGATCTGAAATCATTGAGTTGGCGTAATGTTTGATCATCTAAATAACAATTTTGGCCTGTCTCCTGGATTTTCCTGCACAAATCTCGAAACAAGTATTGCGCAAATACAGAAATGATACGATGCCATGAAATGCGGTCAATTTCCCTTAAAATGCTGGTTTAAAAGTCTAATACATGATATCTGATATTTTACGACTGATTTGCTAATATGTGAAATATGAATACCGTACACTTCTAAATGAGTGCAAAAGATAGGGAAATTGCCGTGTTAAAACTACATTATTTTCGACTGATCAAATACCCCCAAACTTAATTTCGATCGTCTCGAGCGAATGTTTTATTAAAGAAGAGAAGGAGAAAATAAAGAAAGAGAAAAACTAACTAGCACACTTTCGTAGGCAATACGATTGCACTGAGCACGTGCAACAAGCCTTTAAACCTCTAGGTGTCCCTAGTAGGAGGAGTGTTGTCTCCTGAGGGTTTTTAGCGGATTGCACCCACAAAATCCAATAATGAAAGGAAGATCATGAATATTACATTTAAAGAAAAGAATCGTAAAAGAAAAGCCTTGAAAATTAGGGTTTCCAACTAAGCTAGCTTTTCGGTTGTCGTGAGCCCTATCTTAATGGTCAAGAAAAGATGTTAGAAATCACGTCCTCCCTCAATAAAACATCGTCTTATTCTTCATTCCTATCTTTCTTCCAAACATCGATCATATCACCCTGCGTGTGTGTAAAGGACATCCTTACACCCGGAGAATTCAATTCAAGCTATCATACTCTTGCCCATCAGCCTCAGTACTTTTTAATTAATGAATATTTAGATGAGATTGCTCACACACTTTCATGCGACCGTTAATACTTCTTGATGTACTAACCGATCGATTACTCATGTGCTTGCTTACTTGGTGTATTTTTCTCATCTTGCACCACCTCAGGCATAGCAGGACTCCCAGACCAGTTAGCCTTAGGGCACTATGTGAAGAGGCACCCTCGCTATATATTTTTTTATTGCCCTTGGCGAAAACAAAACCAGTGTCCATTTTTCTCACCACTTTATATATTTTTTTTATTCACTTTTTTTTATTTCCTTCATACATCGGCTTTAAGACAAGAGCATTTCGAGGTATCCTCTACTATCCCAGGCTTAAAGACGTGTGTAAGTGCGAATAGCAGGGTATCAACGTTCAAAATGTTTGGCTTCCAGAATAGAAATTATTTTTCAGACTTATTTTTATCCTCAGATTAGTGACGTCCTTCATCTTACTAACCCCTGGGACAACGGCTCATAACTGCTTATTACTAGTTCGTATAAGAAAACTTCTAATTTTCTTAGTTTTCTTAAATTTTTCTAATCTCATGGATGTAATTTTTCACTATCTAATCTTTTATTATCTTATTTATGTACAAAAATGTTTTTATCTTTTTGAATTTTTTTAAAATTTTTTTTATAGGTTTTCAAAAATGTTTTGTGCTTATGCAAAGTATGATGCAAATGATGCGAAAATAAGTACAAACCTCTCCCAAACTTGTTTTCAACAGTGTCCTCACTGTCGTCATCCGCTAAATCTCGAAAAAACCTGTAAGCTTGGGAGGAATTTATTAGTGGGGGCAAAATATTTAAGTGAAGACCCTCCCCCAAACTTATTTTTGGCTCAAAATTTTGTAAAAATTTCTTTTCAAGAGCCCGATTATTCCCCCCTAAACTTAAGCAATGTTAATCTTTGAAAATCATATGAGGGGGTCAAAAAAAAATCATTGATCGATGCCAAGCTTTGCAAAGACCGAAAGTTAACACCAACCATTCAAAATTTTTATCAATGCAGTGCTCTGGTTGGTGGAAGAAGAAGTGGGGAAAGGGTAAGTGGTGGAATAGAATGTGTGTGCGTCTCGTTTTGGAGAGACGATGCAGTGAATGTGATGGATTACTCATATTCTTTTTACAGTTCAAAAAAAGGGGTGGAGGTTCAATTTCATTGATTGGGAGATGATTCATCTCAACACCCGTGTCATTTAAAAATGCGAGTTCATCAGCGAAGATCTCCTCGAAAGTTCCATCTATACCCCGATGAATAATGTCATCACAAAGTGCGGGGTGATCTTCAGACTCTAAAAGCAGTTCATAATCAGTGTCAGTTGTTGGCCTGGACATCTCGGTGGAAGAGTCCGTATGTGTATGATACATAGTTGGGTCAAACAACAACATATGAAAAGAGTCAAGATCAGTATCAAGAGGATCATCAAATTCGCTGCTGTCGACATCCATTAAGTCGACAGAACAGACCTGAGCAGTAGGTTCGGAGGGTACACTTCCCAACTTGTAAATGTTCAGCTCTATTGACCTATTCCCGAAAGATAGGGTCATAGAACCGTTACGACAGTTGATAATAGCATTGGAAGTGGCCAAAAAGGGTCGACCTAAAATCACCGGAATTTGATTTCGTGGGTTCGCTACAGGCTGTGTATCAATTACAATAAAATCCATAGGGAATATGAATTCCCTGATTTTTATTAACACATCCTCCAGTTCACCCCTAGGTTTAGTGATTGATCGGTCAGCCATCTGGAGAGTTATGCTTGAAGGCTTTAACACTCGGATACCTAGTTGCTCGTAAACCGAGTAAGGAAGTAAGTTAACACTAGCGCCAAGGTAAAGTAACGCACGGTTGATGTGTTTCTCCCCAATAAAAATGGAAATAGTAGGACAACCAGGGTCCTTACGTTTCCGTGGTAATTGTTGGGGAAAAGCCGTGTCTACAGTACTTGACATGAAGATTTTTTTAGGCACTTGAGTCTTCCTCTTCCTAGTGCACAAGTTCTTAAGGGTTTTTGCATAGGACGGAACTTGTTGAATAGCATCTAGGAGAGGGATATTGAAGTTAACTTCCTTAAAAATGTCCATGATCTTCTCCATATGTGGATTCGATGTGTTAGCTCTTAACCGATTAGGATAAGGTGCTTTAGCAATAAGTGTTGGGTCCATCATAGGAGAAGGAAGTGTGTGTGGAACCGATCCCAAAATAGAAGTAGGGATCGTCCGTGGAGGAGTAGAAGAGGTGGGCTGAAGTGGTGAGCCTTTTGGGAAACGAAGAATAGGCTCGGAAGAAGGTGGTGGGGTAGAAGAACTGGGGTCAGAATTAGAAGTGTGTGTGTGAGGAAAGGTCTCAGCCAGGATTCTATTGATTGATTTATCTGTATCATCAAACTCTTCCCCAAGATGATTGTCAAGCACTCTTCCAGATCTCAACATGATTGCATCCACATGATGTGAATAGCCAAGATTGGGTAAAGGTTGAGCTGGAAGTTTCCCTTTCTCTCTTGCACTCATTTCAGCTTTTAAACGTGCAATTTCTTCTTCCATCGATTTTATAGTCTCGCTTTGGGACGCAGAGTTTTTCTTTATATCATCGACGGAAGTTTTTATTGTCCAAAGCAAATTCATGAATGAAGAGGATTCATCAGCACCGGTCAACTGCAAAGGATTAGTCGGTGAAGGTGTGTAGACCGGATTTTGGAAATTTTGTGCTTGAAAGGGGTGCTGACTCAATTGAAATGGTGGTTGCTGTTGTGGTGGAGGGACCCTTTGGAAATTGTGTTGGGTTAGAACCGTATTTTGAGATTGTGATTGGTTCCAAGCAAAATTAGGGTGATTCCTCCAACCCTGATCATTTGTGGAGGAAAATGGATCATTTCTAGGTCTTTGAAATGCGGCATTGGTATGCTCATGACCTTGAAACGGACATTCTTCCGTCAAGTGAGACGGATCAGAACAGCAGCCACATACAGTTTTGGAGAGTGACATTTGATTTAGGGTGGCTGCTAAAAATTTATTTTCCATAGTCTCGAGTTTCTTGTGTATAGCTGCAATGTCAGCTCTAACTCCTATGGAAATATCATTGCCATCCCTAGACGATTGACTCATACCCTCCCACTGTAAAGATTTTTCAGCGAAATCTTCTAGAAAATTCCAGGCTTCCCCATCATCTTTAGTCATGAAGTTGCCTTGACACATGGATTCAAGGGTCTGTCTTGTGTAAGGAGCAATGCCCTCATAAATGATTCGGCATAGTTCCCATCTCGGGATGCCGTGATGTGGACATTGGACTAACAGATCATTGAAACGTTCAAGACTTTTTGAAAATGTTTCATTTGGAAGCTGGGTGAATTGATAGATTTCGCTACGGACTCGAGCTGTCTTTTGATGTGGGTAGAATTTCTTAAGGAATGCTTTGACGAATTCGTCTTAATTTGAAATGGAATGTGCGGTAGTATTATATAGCCACTTCTCGGCTAAATCGCACAAGGTGAATAGGAGAAGACGAAGACGGAAAGCATCCAAAGAAAGCTGTGAGGTACCCATCATTGCGCATACATTTTCAAATTTTGTGATAAACACATATGCGTCTTCAGACTCGAGACCGTGAAATTTTGGTAGAAGGTTGATGTATTGGGGTTTTATTTGAAAATTTTCCCCGTTGGCTGGTGGAATGGAAAGACAGGTGGAAAGTGGGCCTCGTGTAGGATAGCACCTCTCTTGGAGAGAGATGCGAGGTGGATTCTGCGCACCAACGGACGGCGGCAGAGTAGTGGAAAAGAAGTTCGATGGAGGTGGATCCATCGATGTGGGTATGATTGTGGGTAAAGAAGGGGTGAATGTAGAAAAACCGACTTTTGGGTCGATCAAAAGGACGTGGACTAAACAGGCACTAGAATCCTGTTGTCCAGCCTATCTTGTACTAAAAAGGGTTAGTACAAGTGGCAGCGTGAATTTATAATTAGGGGAATGATGAATGAATGCAGTGTTTGTTTTGAAAATGATACGGATTTTGAAAAAAAATGATGCGAATCCCAAAATGCAACACAAAACCCTAATTCTAGTGGTCACCTAGGTCCGGCTCTAGACCGCTCCTAACTGCCAAAAGACAAGTCGCAGGATAGAATTCTCCACTGCCTCTTTGTCCCCCTATGGCCGGATAAGTGCCAGGTAAGTGGGAAGGTACTCCACTACGTAAGTAGTGGACCTAATTAAAAACCACTAGCCTTAGACACACTCGCCTTAGACACCACAAGAAAACACGGATAAGCAATGAATTACCCACGGCCTTCTCTTGTCCTAATTGATCGCGACGGTCCTTAGAGTCATCTCTAGATTTCTTTTAATTAATGAGGGTAAATGCGGATGCAAGTTTTGCGATTTTCGGGGCTTAGGAAGGGTAATGAACTCCCCACCTAATCTGGATTTGGTCGTGCCCCTTAATTTCCGTGTTAATATGCAAACAACTAAAAATCAAAAACACGCACAATTTATTTTGCTTTTGCGCGGCGCTGCGATTTATTTGCAAAGAAACCTGCAGAAATTTGTTGGTTGGAGCTAAAAGAGGAGAGAGAAGAAGGTAAGAAGGTACCTGAAGAAGTTTGGAACAGAGAAGCCTTGAAGAGGCCGCGGAACCGCCGCAGGAGGGGGGTTTTGCCGCGGAATCGCGGTTGGGGAAAGGGATCACTGCAAAAAAATTTTAGGACAATGCTTCTGTTACTCCCCTTAGCTCTCTGGAATGCTTAGAAAAATTTTATCCAAGTTCCAATGATTCCAGAATTCCTCGCAATCAAATCACAACACACGTATTAGAGTTTGTGCGAGTTTAGATCACAAAATTTAGATGGAATAAAATTTTCAACTCAAATTTCAAAATAAGAACAATTAGCGCACTATCCCCGGCAACGGCGCCATTTGATTTAAACGATTTCGGATGTGTAGTAGGAAAATTGTATATAAATCACAACCAAAAATTATTTGACCGCAATCAACTACGGTGTCGGATGTAGATTGTAAGTGAGTGTGGATCGTCCAGAGGGACAGTGTAATAGTTCGTCTTTTGAATTAGATGAGTCAAAACTTTAAAGAAAACAAAAGAAAACAACTCATGATTTATATTTTGAAGTTCAAGAATTAGAAAATATAGATCTAATAACAAGAAAAAGATAGAATCAAGAATTGATAGTTTGATGATTTTTCCAAACCAAATATCAAGAATCGAAATGAGGCTCGTAGGAATCGATCGGATCTATAGATGTGATGCAATCTTACAATGACGTATTCTTAACCTTCGATGAATTGATACTAGATCGATGATGATCGATCGAGAATTAGGGATTTCTTATGAAACTAGGGTTTCATCTTATCCCTTGTTCTTTCGTCGATATCATTCACATTCTAGCCTCTAGTAAATTCAAGAAACGATCGTAGATCCCTAATTTCGAGAGATCACAATCAAGAAAGCATCGCAACGAAACTAGGTCATCGATTCTTGAACTTGCTAGGGTTTACAAAGCTCGTAGGACTCAAGAATCGTTTTAAGATTTATTACATCATCATTCTATTGATCGTCTCGACTCCTTTACGAGCGGAGTTTTACTCAAACATCACAACAAGCACTACAATTACAAATTGAGATCTAATCATGATGCAAGAAATTAAAGAAAGCAAGATTAAAGAATTTCACCTTTTATTTATATCAATAATTTCGTTACAATAGCTCAAGAACTACAAGAGGAAGAACTCGATCGTCGATTTGGCTTCACTCGTCTCCTTAAGTCGCGGATCAGCTTGGATCACTTGCCCGATTGAAGATCGGCTCGGCTCCTAAAAGGTTGAAGGCTTCTTGCTTGATTTGGTACTCGGGATCTTAAATTTGGAGTGGAATTAGGTTTAGGGTTTCGCACAAGCCTTGTCACTAAACTTGTGGAAGAAGATGGAGAATGAGGTAAAGATTAAGGAGCTAATGAAGAACTAACTAAGATCTATTAATTCCCTAAAGATTGATTTTTTTCAACCCTTAGATCTAGGTTCCTATTTATAGATATCCAAACCCTAGATCTAGGATTTCAAATTCTAAGTTTCCCTCCAAAAGTTTGTTGAGGAAATTTGAATTTCCCTCCAAAAGTTAGTTAGAGGAGAAGCTTCTAGATGTGATTAGTTAGGAGGGAGCTTCTAGAAAAGATTAGTTAGGAGCTTAATTAGGATTAGCCTTGCTTAATGATCTTTGCTGATCTGGCAGTAGCTTCGAGGTCCTTCTGGAATTTGACATATCAGAGAGGAATATGGGACCAGAGCTGAGAATTGTGCACTAAAAATGAAGCGATGACGTGGCAGAAGAGCCGCGGATCCACGGCACAAGCTGGCTCCCGCCGCGGTTCCGCGGCTCTTTGGAGGCTTCAGGGCTTGAAACTTTTGGGCTTCTCTGGTACTGACATATGGGCCTTTGTTTGATATATTGAATTTTGTTTCTCCCTTTAGATTGCTACCAGATCTGAAATCATTGAGTTGGCGTAATGTTTGATCAGCTAAATAACAATTTTGGCCTGTCTCCTGGATTTTCCTGCACAAATCTCGAATCAAGTGTTGCGCAAATACAGAAATGATACGATGCCATGAAATGCGGTCAATTTCCCTTAAAGTGCCGGTTTAAAAGTCTAATACATGATATCTGATATTTTACGACTGATTTGCTAATATGTGAAATATGAATACCGTAAACTTCTAAATGAGAGCAAAAGATAGGGAAATTGCCGTGTTAAAAATACATTATTTTTGACTGATCAGCGCCCGATGGTTTAGTATTACTTATAGTATTTACATTATATGCGTAGTTTCCTAGTTAGCCATCTGATTGCATCGCATCGTTATATGTATAAATATATGTGTGTTTGTGTGTGTGTGTGTGTATGTGTGTGTGATATCATCTTATAGGACACTTGCACCATTACCATTAGTTCCTGCCGCACGTGCACTATTTATACGAACACACACGCCATTAGTAATTGCTATGTCACGAACACTATACAACTTGCTTAGAACTGATATTAGTGCATTTGCATCATATATGATTCGTAGACTTATATTTGTATATTCAATCACTAAGATGTATACGTAAGGTTGTTGGTTATATATACACACCTCATTGCATCATGATTCATATATAGTTTCTGGCCGTACTTCGCATGGTATATACTACCGTATCATAGATTTCCATATCACTGACATGTTTATATATTGTGATTCTTCTTGAAGATTTCAGTATTCATGAGATTTCTGGATTTTGGGGAAAACCGCAAGAATTTTATAAAAACTTATTATCATTTTAAAATACAAGTTGTGGTTTTCTCATGGTGTATGTATCGTCCACCATGAGTTTTCATGACTGATGTTGGTTTTCGAGACCCGATTCGAGGAGTAAGATGAACCGTTTCGGGTACATGGTGGGCCCTGTACGGTACCCCGGAGCAAGAAGCTCGAGTTGTAGACGATGAGCCTGGCAGGGGAAGACTACCTACCAGTGATGTCTGGAGCGGCGGATATCCAGAGGATACCGACCATAGTCATGAGATTTGATGATTTAGGCCGATCCGAACTGACGGAGCCCGAGATATTGAGATTTGATGATATGGGCTGATCCGGACTGACAGAGCCCGAGATATTGAGATATTATGACATTGAGATGTCGAGACATTGAGATATTGAGACACTGAGATATATATGTTTTGTGTCGATGCTTGACATGGATTTCTATGGATTTCATTGATGATACTTCAGCTATTTCATAGGAGTTTTACTAAGATGAGATTACAGATTTTCTCGTACCAAACATATTCAGATTTCGTGTTTGTTATGCATTCATATTGCATACATACTAGTGCATCGCATCAGTATCGGTACATGTAGGGTGTAACGCATTTGCGTGCATGCTTATGATATCCTTATTAGATATTACTTACTACTCATGAGTTGGCAACTCACCCCCGCTGTGCCACAGTATCTTGCAGGTCTGACCCGTCAGCACAGTAGCGGCGGGTGTACCTTCTTTTCCGCTCGATTGCTTAAACTTGCAGCTTGCTCATAGGTGGGCCTTGGAGAATTTTCTTTTGCTCCCACCGTATATTTTATTTGTAACCAGTATACTCCATCTACAGTTGTATATTGGACTAGACGGTGAGACTTGTGAGACTTGTATTTGTGGTTTTTGATGTCGATGCTCACTTGAGCCGACGTGGTGTTTCTTATTTCATGCTTTCAGATGCTTATTTTCGTGTTTTTGATATACATATTGCATGTGGTTGTGATTCCGCCTTTGGCGAAGAGCTAGCTCCCGCTTAGGGATGACTTTATTTATTTATATGTATTTTCTTGTTTTGTAACCGTTTCGGGGCCAGTATTTACAAAGGAGACTCTGCCAAAATTTTCGGGAAATTTGATGTATTTGAATGTTTAAGGTGACTCTTATTTTACAAAAAATCATCTTTTAAATTAAGGTTTTCCTTCACTCTATTTCTTTAATTGGTTTAGATTTCTGGGCTTTGGTTTACTTAGATTACGTTACGCCTTGAGACATTTCGTAATTTAAATGCCAGTCACGTTTCGTATCTTCGGGTCGTGACAAAGTTGGTATCAGAGCGTAACGTTTTACCTTTCTTATTGTAGGATGACCCTTGGTAGATGGAGTAGGTGACTTAAGCAGAGTGACGTAGCGTGTGTTTGTTCCGCAGCATATTTACGATACGGTACTCCGCCTAAGTGACTTTAGGATATATATATATTTACTTATATTCCTTCCTTGATTCAGAAAATCCTTTGATTCGATTGCAATGTTCCTATCGATTATGTTCTTGCTCCAGCCACTATGCCGCCGGAGATTTGCGAGGGCCAGAGGGCTGCCGCCGGGGATGAGATTAGAGTAGGCTCATTTGAGACGAGGACCGATCATGGCGGTACGCCTACCCCTCAGGGACAGAATGGTCTGCCTTTTCTAGGGTGGCTAGGCTAGAGTCGAGTATTCAGGACTCGTAGGCTCATTTAAGTCGAGTATTCCGAAGAGCCGATGTTGTCCCTCCTATTTCAGGAACTGTGTTTGTACCTATTACTCAGGCAACCATTTCTATTGTTACTAAGATTTTTCCGTATCCTTACAAGAATTTTGAGGCTGAAGCCTCTAGTTTTTTCTGTCACATATGTGACGGAGGATCCGTAAACATTCCTCGACAGGATAGCTAGGATTTGTCGTTCACAGAGATGTTCTAACGTGATATGGATTGAACTTGCGAATTTTCATCTAGAAGGTCTTGCTCAGACGTGGTGCGAGTCAGTCGCGAGAGAAGCCGAGTTACAGGTTTACCTTCTATGACTTGGGATGAAGTTTACAGCTGTAATTCTTGCTCGTTCCTTTCGGAAAGCGTCCGAGATGCCCGAGATCGTAGTTTTGAGTCCTTGTGTAAGACTCCAGGGATGACAGTGTCCGAGTATGATAATTAGTTTACTCAACAGTCCTATATGCTCCTTACCTGGTGGACACTGAAGAGAAAGCGGATAAAGAGGTTAGTGTGGAGATTGGACTGTAGGGTTCCTAGGCACACACTAGAGGTCTCACAAGGCATCAACCATGCCAATTTCAAATTTTCCGGTGCCGAGAAACCCTAATACGGATCGTTAACTAGAGTTTAGGCGAAACGAAATGCTACTAAACTACTTTAGTGCTAAGTGAACGGAAATACAACCTTTGTAGATCCGGTCCTCCACCTCCATAGCTCCGTGATGAAGTCCCTCCATTGTACCCATCAGATCCCGGACACTCGCGGTGGTTTCATCGAAGAAATGATCGGGCTAGGTCGTCGACTTCGATGCCGAAGATGATCTACGTCGAGGCAACACAAGATCAAGCTCCAACTTCACCAAGTCAAGAAACTTGTGAAGAAAACACCCTATAATACTTGGCAAGTGGTAGAGGATGAAGAAATAGGAAGTGGATTCACTTTCGAATTGGATTTCTCACTCTTTTTCTCAAGTTGCCATTAATGGTAGCAAGCTTTTCTTCATTGTTGAAGAAGAAGAAGAAGAAAAGAATTATGATAAGTATCTAAAATAGAAAACAAAAAATGATACTTATCATAATTTCAACCATGGTTTAGTGTAGAGAACTAACTAGGATTAAGTTGAATGGTTAGGGTTAGGAGAAGAAGACAAGAATGGTTACTTTAGTCAAAGATGCATGAAGCATCAAGAAGTTTCTTGTTTGAAAGCAACCATTTTGTTTTCTTTTATCTTTTAACCAAAAATGAATAGATAAATAAATAAGTGAAATCAAAACCCTAACCATTAACATAACCATGGTTTAATTCTTTACACAAACCCAAGTTTGCATGTATCATCAAACATGATACAAACAAGTGCACAAAAGTATATCACATATACAACTTGTGTATTTCAAGTGAGAAAATCCATTTAAAGTGAACAAATACTTAGTTAATGTAAAGTAATATATCAAATATATAATTATACATTAAATCATTAAATCAACACTTGATTTAATGATCCGGTCATATCGCATATAACCGACTAATATCAAGTGTATCAATGTATCAAATCAACACTTGATTCGGTAACCCGGCTATATCACATATAACCGACCAATGATACAAATCGCGAGAATAGAATACAGTATCACATACTGGTATAATTCTCGGTCCCACACATATCTCATATGCGCTCCTATTACGTTTCGCTTGAGCCAGGAAACCTCTGTGTAGGACTCTAAAGACTCGTCAATACGCCGACAGCAGGTGATGATCATATCAAACACCCACAAGCCGCAAGCGGTCTGCTAAACGTAACGGCCACCCGGGTATTGAGCGATCAGAAGATCGACAAGCAAGCCCGCTCACACTCCTGTGAATCCAACCAGTAACACTTACCGTACAGTCCGGTCTCGTCGTCTGATATGTCGTATATCTCGCCTAGGGGTGGTAAACGTCAGACCCCAATAGCTCGATAAGTCGTGTCAATATGAGGTCTATAACAGTTCGAGAAACTACAGGTAACACTTACCAGTAAATCTCAGCAACCCTGGCCAGGGATTTCCGGTTATAGCCAATCGAACACAGCGCAACATCAACTCCCTATACCGGGAGAGACGAATCCCCTCCTATCGCTCATTGCCTTCTTGTGATTCGGGACTGTACCCAAAAACCACTGTTTTGCACGCCCTCTTGGACGTGGTAAGGTGGAAATCAAAGCACAGTGGGAATCACACAAGACTCTATGACGATCTCGGGTCAACAGACTACTATGTACCAGTGTCACCAGAGAACTGCCATCTGACGTAAGGTATAATACCATCTGGGAGTTCTCGGCGAGTCCGTCCAGTGTACCCAGTCTCCACTGAGCACCCGTATATCATCTCTGATGTCAAATACCAATGGATATGGGATCATCCATCGCCCATCTGTATGGGTCGAGAAGGTACACGCTAGTCTACTCTGGTATATCGATGCCCCGTCTCGATATACCCATGACTAAGGACTTTGAAGGATGTACTTATGGACTACCATGTCCCCACTAGTATGATCCGCATTATAGTCCAGGTAGTCAAGTACATATCCTAAGGGCTTTACCAACATGTAACAGAGAGACAATCAGTATACACGTTAAGGTAAAGAGTAACCAGATAGCATACTATCATGTCGAGCAAGAAAGTCCTCCCTATATATGTCCCAGCATCCACTACAATATACATCCTATGTATAGCAATGGCCTCTAGGGCATACATATAACTAACAATCTCCCACTTGCACCAGGGCTATCTGATAGCAGTGGTTGTAGTATCTCATACTCAACCATCCCATAAAAGTCTCTCTCTGGGAAAAAGCCTTTGTGAGTGGATCTGCCGAGTTGTCCTCTGAGTCTACTCTCCTTAGCTCGATCTCCTTGGAGATCAACCATCCCTATGATCAGGTGATGCTGCCTCAGAATATGTCTGGATACTGATGGGACGGACGTTCCTTGGCATAAGCCACAACTCCATTGTCACACAATGGGAGGAACTAAGTTCATCTCATGAACAAATATACATCCAGACTGCCACTTTGGTAGCATCTTAAGTAGCGATGTATCCAGCCTTTATCATCTAGTATGCCACGGTATCTAGCTTGGAACTCTTCCAACATACCGTCCCTTTACTAAGGGTAAAGACAATGCCAGTGACTTACATTCAGTCGTCCTTATCACCCTGGAACACTTCCAGTGATTCTCCCCAGGATCGATTGATACCATCTCACTTCAACAAGTGAGAATCCTAACATCCATTTAGATCTATCTCTTAGGTCCAAAACCCAGGATTTAGTAGGTATCACTTTGATCCTATGTGGAGAATCATTGTGATAAGCGGAGATTGATCGAACGTAGCATAGGAAACTACTTCCCTATCAAGACTATGTCATCCACGACCTCTACGAGGATCACCACCATACTCTCTACTACCTTTTTGTATATACAAGGTTCATCTACCATTTTGATGAAGTCAAACTTTTTGACTACGACATCAAAACAGACGTTCCAACTCCGTGATGCCTGCTTTATCCTATAAAGCATTTTGTTCACGTTTCCGCTGCTCCCACTGTCTACGAAGCCCTCTGGCAGTGTACTTATAGACGCTCTCTTCTAAAACATCATTTTAGAAAAGCTGTCATGACACCCAACCACCAGATAGCATAGTCATGGTATGTAGCCGTGGCAAGTAGGATCTGGATGGACTTAAGCATAGCTCCTTAGAAAAGGTTTCATCATGATCCATACCTGGCCAATGATGCAAACCTTTAACAAGTCTAGCTTTGAAAGTCTCAACTTTTCCATATACACCAAGTAATCTTCTCAAGATATACTTGCTCCTGATGGGGATTTAACCCTTCAGATAAAGCAACTAAAGTCCATACGTTGTTGGTGTATAAGGATTCTATCTCAGATCGCTAAGCATCCAGCCATTCTTACAGAGTCCCACTCCTGATGGCCAGCTCGAAACTAGTTGGGTCATCATCTCATGATGCAATCCTCGCTCCCACTGTCATAGAGAAACCGAAGTATCTCTCAGGTGGGTGAGGAACCCTACTAGATCGGTGGAGAGGCTGAGGTTTGTTGGAATCTACTGAATCCTTTGGTTCTATCAAATCATCAGCTGCAGTTTGTATAGCTGGAACATTTCCAATTCTACATAACAGACCTTGCCTCGAGCTTGTCCGGATTTTGCTTTTAGACATAGACCGGACAACCCCAAATCTTAACTGACTTAAGAGAAGGGCTCTTCCCTTTCCATATCACATATGAAGTGGTAGGCAACTGATTTGATTGGAACCCTATTCAATAGGTATGCAACTTCATAAGTGCATAACTCCCAAAAAGGAAATAGGAAACTCAGTAGTACTCATCATAGAGCACACCATATCACATAGGGTGCTATTGCTCCGCCTCGATATACCATCGTGCTATGGTGTATACGGAGGAGTAATGCTGAGAGAGAATCTCATTCTCCTTTAGAATAGTTCAGGAATTCTATGCACAAGTATTCTCCTCCTTGATCACATCAAAGGACATAATACTTATACCCGTATTGGTTCTCTACTTCTAACTTATATTCTGTGAATATCTCAAAAGGTTCGGATTTGTGTCTCAACAGGAACATATGTCTGAATCTTAAGAGATTATCAGAGAATGTAATGAAGTATAAAGAACCGGTCCTGGCATATGTAGACAGGGGACCTTACATACATCATCATGTATCAGTCCCAAGAGTTTACTAACTCTTTCTCTGTTTCCAGTAAATAGAGCTATGGTTATCTTATCTCTGTGACATGACTGGCAAGTTTCACAAGATGTAAATTCAAACAGGATTTAAATATGCATCTATATGTAACTTCAGCTAGTCTGGTCGCATTGATATGACCTAGTCTACAATACCTCAAGAAGGATTCGTTCAGTTCTGAACTCTTTCTCTTGTGTGTGTTCTGTATATTAAGAACTGTAGTTTGATTTAGAACAACAATGCTTTTAGATAACGTGCCTGATCCGATCAACTTTTGATATAGGAAATGTTCAAAACATTATCCAACAATACAAAATTTTATCGTTTCTTTACTAATAAAGAGACTGATATGATTTTGTATATTAGGTTCGGTATCTAATAACATTCTTTCAGAATCAATGTATTGGTAATACAGGGTGACAGTGACCAACAGACTTGGCTGCAACACTTGCCTCGTTTTCTGTCTCATGAAACTTATCACCCGTTCTCAGTTCTTTACCTATCTGTAGCCCATGTAACAAATTATATATGCGGGATCCTGATCCGGTATCTCATATCCAGGACGTAAAGAATACTGAGAAACAGTTCTGTATAATGAACACACCCGAAGATGATGCATCAGTATGCACTTTCTTCGTTTGGGCGGCACGGGAATTCTGGTAATCCCCAATTTCCTTGTCTGTCTTATAACAATTATAAGTTAGAGCGGGACCAACGTTCCCCAGCTCAGTATAACAAGCGGGTTCGGTCAATAATCCATATTATTATCTTGATTAAGGCGTGATATGGTCGCTACCTGGAGAGAGAGAGAAGAAAACACTCAGCGTGCGCTCTTGCAAGAATAGATTGGTTATTATTTTATCTAATCAGGATGGCTCCCACTGTTTTTATCAAATCTTCCTTCAAACCCTAAAAGGAAAGACTAGCCGGGATTAATTACACGCTACAAGTTCGCCAATCTTTCAGTCAGGCCAGTGTCGGTACTTTGAGGGAGGTCTCCCGTGCTTTCGCACGAACCTAATTAATGTAAACCTCGTTTTCCCAGAGGCGTAACCTCGTTAACACCTTTCTAGACACCTACTTGATCGGCTAATTGTAATGTGTAAAACTCTCCCAGGAGTAACTCTTACTCGCAGTGGGTATCAGGATCCAACTATCTCATAGAAGGTATACAATCTCATTGCAAATTTCAACATTTGAAATTCCCGATAATTTTGCCCCTAGCACCCTATGACCTTGACGGAGGTCAACAAACCATAGGCTACTAGTCAAGTTTAACCCGTCATTTCTTGATTGAATCAAACCCACCCGCACGACCCTTGACGGAGGTCAACAAGGCCGTACGACTACCCTAACCCAATTTGCATCATATGCATAAGCAGATAAATACTAGTTAGCTACCGCACACTACGCCTTGACGGAGGTCAACAAACGTAGCACGAATACTAAATAGGACTTATCTGAATTGACGGAGGGCCACGACAGGTTTTTCTAAAAACCTATTGCGTAATGAACTTGATATCGTTGTAGGATCGAATGAATTTTGAAATGGAGTATTTTTTAGGCTTTTCTAGTTTTGCTAAAGGGGTCACTCCCGATGAAGGGATCGCCGGCCCTTTCCTCGTCCAATGAGGTGCGGAATATATCATATATATCACTCTGCAAAGCAGAAACTATAGAAGCAATCAAAAGACAAACCGAGTGTGTAGCATCTGCCAGTTATTGCTAAAGGGGTCACTCCCGGTGAAGGGATCATCAGCCCTTTCCTCATCGAATAAGGTGCAGGATATATCATATATACCGCTGTGCAAAGCAAGAACTGTAGCTACCTGTTTTATTTTTGAAATTCGATTCTACAACATCTTTAGGTTTCTTTTTCTTTCATTAATCATATTAATGAAATCCCATCATTTAAGTACCTAAACATCACAGATAAATACGACGTACACTTATGCCATCCGCATTCGCCTCGATGTCCCCTCGTGCACCGTTAGGTTAGGTAACTAACGGCAGAGCGGGGCAGGGCTAGCGCGGGTGTAAAATATAAGTAACGCCTATATAATATATCATATATACTATATACTGTAGTATCTATCACAGAATATCACATGATCACATCACAGATAGCGCAACAGAAAATTAAAAGAAACATTAGATATACTAGGACGTCCGTGTTTTCAATATGAGCCAGTATAAAACACGGATTCCACGGTCGCGATGAATAGCCAAACCCACACCCCTAGACCCCTACGAGAGCGGCAAGCAACCCTACCAATTCTAGAGTTAGGAAACCCGGACTCGACTCCTCGAGTTGGTCTTCCACTGGACTCTAGAACCCGGTTACTTGTGCCCTTCTCCTTGGGTCTATCCTAGTGCGGAAAAGTAAATAATATACAAAGGGTGACATCTTCCGCAACCTGGAAGTGCCCCAATAAAAAAATATTACATACAAGTTTTTACATGAATGAAAATGAAAAACACTCATCTCACATAAAAAAAACCCCGGCTATTCAAACACGACGATCCAATATAACATATCCAGCAACACATACATCACATGTCATCAACGTAAATAAATATGCGCATCCCAGTTGTCGTTGACATATAGCAACGAAACCGGCGATATCACATATTACACTTACGGTCGCAGAAAAGAAAGGGTAAAACTACAACAGTTGGAATCCGCTAACTCTCTAGATATCGCATGCCTAACCAAATGAATTCCTTACACATCGCATGCCTAACAATTATAAACCCCGTATTTTAGTCTCATTATCGAAAACACTTTTCAATATCAAGTCGGGCAATTCAACAAGATTCCCGACATCCTGATCGAATGCTCGTCGCAAACTTCAGTAGACGGCCGCACCTCCGATGCCATCGACGAAGTGCGCTAAGGAGGAACACCGCTGCCGCGAGCACTCGAACGGATGCTTTCGGCGACGGGGTTCTCCTACAGTCACTTGATCGGGGCTATGGGGCGTGGCTGTCTATTAAGTTTACCGGCGAGTATCCGCGTACGCTACGTGATTGCGACGGACTTTTGATCGCATCAAAATTCCATGGCAACCGATCAAGTGAGACTAAAGTGCTATGTTTATAACATTCAAATAAGTTATCTCATAACTGCTTGTGGATTCCAAGTATTGTATCCCATTCCAGATAAATAGAAAATGTTAAACTTTCCGATCGAACAATCAAACACCCAAGTTTTCCCGAAACAGATCAACACATGAAACAAGTTTAAAAACATCCAGTTCATGCCTCAGTACTAACGGCCCAGCCGTAGAAGGGTCAAGCCAACGCCTCACATGTGGCACGCCGTACTGCCCCAAACCCTAAGGTTCAAAGGGCAGTTCAAGACGGTCACATAATCGAGTTAAGGTTTGTTGTCTTCTAGAGGGTCCATCGCGTTACTTGCACTACTTAGAACGTTATTAAACCACGGAAAGATCCAACACTTGGAAATTTCCCGACAGGGGAAAAGGTGGGTATTTATATCCGGTCGAACTTTTTAACATATTCAATAATTATCCGGAAAACACATAGACAAGATTAGATAATCCGATCGAATCCATGAGTTCCCAAAACAACCCCAGAAAACTCAACTCTTGAGTAAAAGTTAAAATATCCCAGAAAATTCAGCACTTTCAGATAAACTTTACTGTGCAAAAATTATTAAATAATGGTACTATATGGCCGCGGAACCGCCGCCTGAGCCAGGCTCTTGCCGCGGTTCTACGGCGGTTTAGTGGAATCAGACGGTCGTTTTGCACAGTAACTCTTATAAAACCCTGCTGATTTTTCTGCATATTTTTAATTTAGAAAAACCCACATTTTCAAAAATTGGACAGAGAGGGGTATGAATTAGGGTTTCGTGTTTCGTTCGGGTTTCTAACTTCGTCTACACATCGCATAAGACTCTAGCTAGGCTCTGATACCACTGTAGGATTCCTAGGCACACACTAGAGGTCTCACAAGGCATCAACCATGCCAATTTCAAATTTTCCGGTGCCGAGAAACCCTAATACGGATCGTTAACTAGAGTTTAGGTGAAACGAAATGCTACTAAACTACTTTAGTGCTAAGTGAACGGAAATACAACCTTTGTAGATCCGGTCCTCCACCTCCATAGCTCCGTGATGAAGTCCCTCCGCTGTACCGATCGGATCCCGGACTCTCGCGGTGGTTTCATCGAAGAAATGATCGGGCTAGGTCGTCGACTTCGATGCTGAAGATGATCTACGTCGAGGCAACACAAGATCAAGATCCAACTTCACCAAGTCAAGAAACTTGTGAAGAAAACACCCTATACTACTTGGCAAGTGGTAGAGGATGAAGAAATAGGAAGTGGGTTCACTTTCGAATTGGATTTCTCACTCTTTTTCTCAAGTTGCCATTAATGGTAGCAAGCTTTTCATCATTGTTGAAGAAGAAGAAGAAGAAAAGAAGAATTATGATAAGTATCTAAAATAGAAAACAAAAAATGATACTTATCATAATTTCAACCATGGTTTAGTGTAGAGAACTAACTAGGATTAAGTTGAATGGTTAGGGTTAGGAGAAGAAGACAAGAATGGTTACTTTAGTCAAAGATGCATGAAGCATCAAGAAGTTTCTTGTTTGAAAGCAACCATTTTGTTTTCTTTTATCTTTTAACCAAAAATGAATAGATAAATAAATAAGTGAAATCAAAACCCTAACCATTAACATAACCATGGTTTAATTCTTTACACAAACCCAAGTTTGCATGTATCATCAAACATGATACAAACAAGTGCACAAAAGTATATCACATATACAACTTGTGTATTTCAAGTGAGAAAATCCATTTAAAGTGAACAAATACTAGTTAATGTAAAATAATATATCAAATATATAATTATACATTAAATCAATAAATCAACACTTGATTTAACGATCCGGTCATATCGCATATAACCGACTAATATCAAGTGTATCAATGTATCGAATCAACACTTGATTCGGTAACCCGGCTATATCACATATAACCGACCAATGATACAAATCGCGAGAATAGAATACAGTATCACATACTAGTATAATTCTCGGTCCCGCACATATCTCATATGCACTCCTATTTCGTTTCGCTTGAGCCAGGAAACCTCTGTATAGGACTTTAAAGACTCGTCAATACGTCGGCAGCAGGTGATGATCATATCAAACACCCACAAGCCGCAAGCGGTCTGCTAAACGTAACGGCCACCCGGGTATTGAGCGATCAGAAGATCGACGAGCAAGCCCACTCACACTCCTGTGAATCCAACCAGTAACACTTACCATACAGTCCGGTCTCGTCGTCTGATATGTCGCATATTTCGCCTAGGGGTGGTAAACGTCAGACCCCAATAGCTCGATAAGTCGTGTCTATATGAGGTCTATAACAGTTCAAGAAACTACAGATAACACTTACCAGTAAATCTCAGCAACCCTGGCCAGGGATTTCCGGTTATAGCCAATCGAACACAGCGTAACATCAACTCCCTATACCGGGAGAGACGAATCCCCTCCTATCGCTTATTGCCTTCATGTGATTCGGGACTGTACCCAAAAACCACCGTTTTGCACGCCCTCTTGAACGTGGTAAGGTGGAAATCAAAGCACAGTGGGAATTACACAAGACTCTATGACGATCTCGGGTCAACAGACTACTTTGTACTAGTGTCACCAGAGAACTGCCATCTGATGTAAAGTATAATACCATCTGGGAGTTCTCGGCGAGTCCGTCCAGTGTACCCAGTCTCCACTGAGCACCCGTATATCATCTCTGATGTCAAACACCAATGGATATGGGATCATCCATCGCCCATCTGTATGGGTCGAGAAGGTACACGCTAGTCTACTCTGGTATATCGATGCCCAGACTCGATATACCCACGACTAGGGACTTTGAAGGATGTACTTATGGACTACCATGTCCCCACTAGTATAATCCGCATCATAGTCCAAGTAGTCAAGTACACATCCTAAGGGCTTTACCAACATGTAACAGAGAGACAATCAGTATACACGTTAAGGTAAAGAGTAACCAGATAGCATACTATCATGTCGAGCAAGAAAGTCCTCCCTATATATGTCCCAGCATCCATTACAATATACATCCTATGTATAGCAATGGACTCTAGGGCATACATATAACTAACATGGACATGCAGTTATTTCTTGCAATTGGCGCCCAGCATGTTGACATTTACGCCGCTGCTATGAACGCAACCTTATTGTTGGAGGAATGCATTTCTGAGACCTCGATCGTTTCTGGACCGAAGCGAAATTGTACCGGTATACCAGCACAGAGGCGGTTAGATAGACGCCGTTGTGACAGGTATTCTTTTGGTGTTTTCTTCCGATGTGTATTTCTTCTGGTGTCGTTTGAAATGGTATCCACATGATTTGTATCGGAGTCTAGCCGATGGTAGTCCTTGCTAAATCAGCAGCTGGTTGTGATTTCTTCCGTAGGATAGTCTTTTGGTCGCTCGATGTGTTTTTCGTTCGTGTTTGTTTTGTTCACATCAGAGATAAGGATTCTTCCTTCAATTTGATTCTTCTCTTCGCGCTAGTCATCCCTTGAGGAAAGGATGTCAGGGATTCTTAGCGTATGTTTATGATGTTAGAGCCGCAGAGGTCCCGTTGGACCAGGTTCCGATTGTGAGGGAATTTCAAGATATCTTCCTGTCAAGTTGATTGGTTGTCGCCAGAGCATGATATTAAGTCCTTCTTTGACTTGATCCCCAGTACATGGTCTTTTTCTACTGTCATGTCGGATGGAATTGATGGAGTTTAAGGAACTGAAGGACCAGTTGTAAGATTTGTTAGATAAAAGGCTTATTCGTCCAGGTGTGTCGCCTTGGGGAGCTCCTGTCCTGTTCATCAGAAGGACGACCGTTGGCGTCTATATGTTGATTATCGTCAGTTGAATCGGGTTACTGTGCGGGACATTTCTCGGAAGATAACTTGTGATCAGGCTACCATCAGATGTGGGTTCGAAATGATGATATTCCGAAGACTGCTTTTCGCACACGTTAAGGGCATTCTAAGTTCTTGGTGATGTCGTTCGAGTTCACCAATGCCCCAGCAGTGTTTATAGATTGGATGAACCGAATATTCAGGTCGTTTCTTGATCAGTTTATCATTGTATTCATTGGGGGCATCAAGTATATTTTGGAGCCGAGTGGAGCCTGGACAGTAATTGAGGATTTCGTTGCAAACTTTGAGGGAGCGCCAGCTATTCGCTAAAATATCCAAGTGTGTTTTCTGGATGGATGGTGTTGACTTTTGGGTCACGTAGTTACAAGAAATGGTATACGTATGGAACCAAAGAATATCGAGGCCGTTCAGCACTGGCCCATACCTGTATCAGTGACGGGGGT
The DNA here is from genome assembly GCA_030015575.1 of Agapanthus africanus. NCBI lineage: Eukaryota > Viridiplantae > Streptophyta > Magnoliopsida > Asparagales > Amaryllidaceae > Agapanthus > Agapanthus africanus. The sequence goes on from CM057350.1 coordinate 154,283,932, forward strand.
TCATGACATTTTTGGGTTTGACCGGAAGGGAGTTCCTTTCTCTTTGGACCGAGGCATGCGAGAAGAGCTTTCAGCAGCTAAAGATTCGCGCTAGTATTGTCTTTGCCTTCAGGATCAGACGGTGTTGTCGGTTATGGCGATGCTTCGCGACAGTTGAAGAAGCATGAGTAGAATTATTCCACTCATGATTTTGAGATAGCCGCAGTGATTTTTTTACACTTAAGATTTGGAGACAAGTCGTGCCAGATATTTACGGATCACAAGAAGCTTAAGGTATATCTTTCAGCAGCGAGATCTAATTTTAAGACAGCACCGATGGATGGAGCTTGTGAAGACTATGATTGCAAAATTCTTTATTGTCCGGGCAAGACGAATGTTGTGGCAGATGCTTTGAGTCGGAGGCCTGGAGGTAGCTTTTGTTGTTTGAGCACAGTTTAGAGACAGACGACGGCAAAATGGCGGATTCTATGTGACAGTCGAGTACAGTTCGAGTCTACTTCGACCGGAGGACAACTTATTCGTGTCTGTGCACATCCACAGTGATTTGACCGTATCAGTGATGCATAGTCCGATGACGTTCGTTAGTCAGATATCATGGAGTAAGTTCGACAGGGCAGAGATTCACAGTTCATGATTTATGATCAGGGAGTACTATGATTTGGGACCCTGATATGTGTGCCAGATTCCAAGGGACTGAGACGCAAGATTTTAGAAAAGGCACATCAGTCGTCATATAGTGTTTATCCGGTTTCTACAAAGATGTGTCATGACGTATGAGATGTCTATAGATGTGAAAGGATGAAGAAGGATATCACAGGTTTTGTTTTGGGATGCTTGACTCATCGGAAGGTCAAGGCCAAGCATTAGAGGCCAGCAGGAGAATTACAACTTTTGCCCATTCCGGAGTGGAAATGGGAGCAGATCTCTATAGATTTTATCATGGGTATACCTAGGACCAGTCAAGAGTTTGACTCTATATGGGAGATTGTAGATCAATTGACGGAAGCAGCTCACTTTCTGCCAGTAAGATCACATTCGGGCTCGTGCAGTATATTCAGATATATGTTGATAAGATGGAGCAACTACATGGAGTTCCGACTTGTATTGTGTCCGATAGAGGCACCCCATTCACCAGCCGACTATGGCAGAAACGTCTGGAGGATTTGGACACCAATTAAGTTTCAGTGCAGTTTTCTATCGACAGACCGACGGTCAATCAGAAAGGACTATTCAGATTCTTGAGTACATGCTCCGAGTTTGCGTTCTAGATTTCGTGGTATGTTGGGATCGCCACTTACCATTAATAGAGTTTTCCGATAATAACAGGTTCCGGGAGGAGATTCAGATGACACCCTTCGAAGCGTTATATGGGAAGAGATGTCGATCGCCCGTATGTTGGATAGAACTCAGTAAGAGCGGTATTTGGAGCCACAGATTGTGCAGGAGATGACTGAAAGGAGATTCAGTTGATTCGTGATAGGATGAGAGCGGCCCGGAGCAGGCAGAAATCTATTGCTGATAGACACCGTCGCAGACTTGAATTCATTAAAAGTGATCATGTTTTCGTGAGGGTTTCTCCAATAAAGGGCGTGTTGAGATTCGAAAAGGAAGGAAGCCTTAGTTCCATATATGTGGGTTCTTTCGAGATTCTCGAGTGTATCGGCATGATTGCTTATCATTTGGCTTTTCCGCCCAACTTTCCAGATGTTCACCCTGTGATTCATGTCTCAATGCTCCGCGAGTACCTTCATGAACCCTCTCACGCAATACAATACCATACGATCCAGCTAGAGCGCAATCTTTCTTTCATAAGAACAGCTGATAGTCATTCTAGACCGGTAGGTGATGAAACCAAGGTCCTAGGACATACCGACCGTAAAGGTTCTTTGGAGTGGCCTGAGCGGCGAAGAGGTCATGTAGGAAGCCGAGGTCGAGATGCGGAAGAAATATAACCATCTCTTCGTGGGTATGCATAGTTAAATTTTAAATTCGGGCACCGAATTTCCTTAAAGGAGGAAGATTGCAACGTTTTTAAAAAAAATAAATAAATAAATCCTTAATCTGATAATCGGTAAAATAAATTGTATTTTCCGTAAGACTTAACTATAATTATTTTTCATTATAGACTTAAATACGCCTATTTTAACTATGTAATTGCTAGTATTTGGTAATTATTTAGTCACTTATAAATTGTTAGTTTATTTAAATATTTTTCCTTAATTAATTATTTTAACTATTACTATCAGCTTTCATTTATACATAAAATTAGTGTAAATTACAATTTGGAATGGGTTAATTATACATTAGTAAACCATGTCAACTTAGAATTAAGTTTGCACATGCTCTCTCTCTCTCTCTCTCTCTCTCTCCATAATTCTAGAGATTTCTAGGGGGGGAAATAAGTAAAAAGGAAAAATAATATAAGGTAATTATGAAGTGACAAAATAAAAGTATTAATGAGGGGTTTTCTTGAACTTTCCAGACACACACACCCACACCCACACTCTTTTAACAGGCCGAGCACAGCCCCCCTTCTCTCTCTCTTTAACATTTTTTCATGCAACAAATATGAAAGGAAATTAATAAGTTAAAGAAGGAAATTAATATATGTTATAAGTGGGAGGTTTCTACACTCACTTAATCATCTCACTCTCTCACTTCCCCTCGCAAATAAACTGGCCGAGCCCTCTCTTCAAATCAGCAACCTTATTTTCCCCTCTCATTTCCACCTCAAAAATCATGAAAAATTCTTCAAAAATCAATACAAAGTCCACTAATTCCTAATTAAATCCTGACCCATTATTCCTTAGCCTATTCTAGCTTGAATCATGGAGCAAGAGAGCAAATTTGGAGGCTATGTTACAAGTTAGATCTACAAAATTGAGAGGTATAAATCCTAATCCTATTGTTTAATTGTTGGTTTATTTCCTTAATCTAGCTTATTAGGTGTTTAATTATGGTTTTTATTGTAAGTTTGGAAATTCAAGAGAGGGTTTTGAAATCCAAGTTAGGGTTTTATCAATTGATCATGATTACAATGTGTAGTTTAACACTTTATGACATGCAAAATTTAGTTTAGTTGTTAAGTTGCTAATTGTTGCTTCAAAATTGTTCAAATTAGATAATTTTGCAAACTATGTTTTTAAAATTAATATAAATTGGTGAGATAAAATTTTAGTATTGGTTTGTGTGACTTAATTAAGATATTTAGTGAGCATTGTGGCTACTAGAATTGTTAAAATATCAAGATTTGAACTAAAATGGAAAAATCGATGCTTACTAGGTTTTCGAAATAAATCGATTCTAATTAAGTTTGAGGTTTTGATGAGTTACAACTTAATCCCTAAGATATTTAATATATTGTGAATGCACAATTGGTACGAGTGGGTACTAGGATGTGTGGTTTTCACGTATTGCGACCCTAGTTATGGTTTGTGGCGTGGTCGCGAGTGCGTTTGTGTACCAAGTGCGTGCGCATTTAATTAGCACGCCTTGTTTGACTTGTGCCATTTGTGTTCGTGACTAATAATATATTATCCTCTTAATTGCATGTGTGCGATTCTAGGATCGGGTGCAAAGGCGTCGGAGGTGGCGCGGAAGAGACATGGCCGAGATTGGATCAGATTAGCCGAGGCGTCCCGGTGAGTAGATGTATACATCTATGGGGGGATCGTATAGATGGCGCGAGGCGCCCGATGGTTTAGTATTAATTGTAGTATTTACATTATATGCATAGTTTTCTAGTTAGCCATCTCATTGCATCGCATCGTTATATTTATAAATATATATATGCATATATATATATATATATATATATATATATATATATATGTGTGTGTGTGTGATGTCACGCCCCGCTTCCCAGAGTACGCTAGAATGGGCACGTGACATAACCAACCATGCTACCGTGGGTAGGAAGTATCCATCCACAGTCACATTACGGCTGTAGAGATATCAAGAACAAGAATAACACTATCAAAAACATGTCCATAATCCAGAATAACAGGAGTTAATAATAAATAAATGCGGAAGCAAATGATCCAATACAAATAACTGAAATGTATGTCCCATAATGCGGGCTCACATCAGGAAATAAATGCAGGAAATAAACTAACTACTACTGAACTCACAGCTCAGCCTGCTGGCTGAAGTACTCCAGTTCGGACTGCGACAGCGGTATGGAATCTGGGCCATGCAAAACCTAGACGTCAGCGCGTCAAGTCATCAAGTAATAATATGAACAATGTAACAGGCGATGCAAAATAAACATGAGTAAAACGATAGTAGCAATAATGTGAATCAAGCAGTGCAGGGTAGTGTGCAGTGGGTAACTAAACTGTTCTATCAGGTTTTCTATTCTAAAGTCTTTGAAATCAATTGATGAATCGTCGATGTAACTCAATTGTATCCCGTGCATGCCCGGGACCACGGTCAAGATCCTCGGGGGTGAATCCGAGACGTGCCGCTAGGCAGTAACTGGTAGCAGGATGGGCGAGTGATGTCAGCATCATCACTCCGGGGCTGGCCTAGCCCGTAAGACTGATCAGAACAGGTATCGAACTGTTGAGTTACAAGTCGGTTTCACCGTTGATTTCCCCATACCCCCAAGTTATGTATGTCGAGTCAGGTATTCAGTAATCAAGAACTAATGCCAACACAGGATCAGGTAAAAGCAGGTTTGTCTGGATAGACAACAGGAACGGTCCATGAGGACTACATGTCAGGTTTGTTGGCATTAGACACAAGATCAGGTAACGGGTCGGGTCATGGTACATCAGGTCAAGTCAACAGTATACGGTACCATGTCAGTTATATCAATATATACATGTGTAGCAATGTCAGGTCAAGATGCAAACAATTTCGTGGGTGTGCTCACAATCAGATATATACTCAAACATGGGTATTAACAACATGAGATAAGCAATGAATTACATAATAAGAAGTTTCATTCAAATTACTAGAGTGCAGTAAAACGATATAGCCGTTTAGTCATGTTAACAGGTTTAAGCACCTTTAGCGGTGCAATAATTTATGTAACGGTTCAATACAGTTATATCAGGTTAAATGCATACGAGTGTCCGAATGTAACAAAACTACAGGGATAAATGCTACCAGCTATTTTAATAGTAAAATGTGATTGAACAGGTAGATTTAATTATTAGGTTCAATTTACAAACTGTAAGTTCCAAGGTTAACAGTAAAATGATATAATGCAGTATTGTAACCGAAAATGGGAAACAATTGTACCAAGTTAAATTTTACAGGTTTAGGGTGCCAATACATATATAAATATATTGTATAGCACGTAGCAAGGGGTACTTGCCTCAACGGGTCGCGAACCGGGAAAAACGGAACGTAGAATGTCGACGGGGAAACTCGCGACGGGCGCACGGTTTGCGGATTGAACCTAAACAACGAACAAAGGAACCACGTGGGTCGGGGTACCTCGCTGGATCGTCGGGACACGTCACCGGCATGGCCGGATTCCGGCGAGCACAAAAACAGTGAATAGGGTTTCTAAAGGGTGTAGATCTAGAGAAAGAAAGAAAGAGACAGAGAAAGGGGAAGAAGAAGAAGATGAGGGATACTCACTGGGTCTCAGAGGGCACTAGCAGCGACGGCGAGATCGACGGCGGAGAGAATGACGTCTCCGGCGATCTGCAGAATACATCCAGCAATTTTTCTTTTCAGTTTGAAAACGAAGAGAGGAAGGATGAGATGGAGAAGCACTTACAAGGTGTTCTGGAGTGGTCGGGTGATCGTCGGCGACGACCAGGGGCGGCGCAGGTGGTCGCCGGTGGCCACAGGGAAACTGCAGGGGGTTGCAGAGGGTCGCTGGTCAGGTCGGGATGCACCGGGAGAAGGAGGATGATGGTGAGGAAAAGACGAGGACGATGGCGGAGGCGACGACGAGGGGATCGGCGGCGGAGAGACGCTGGAACGATTGCAGGTGGCTGCAGCGGCAAGGGCAAGGTCGCGGTGAGGGTGCAGGCGCACGGGAAGAAGGACGAGGGGCTTGGTGAGGTGAGGAAGATGAGGCGAAGGTGCTGGTGTCGTCGGCGTCGGGGTTGCGGCGGCGAGGAAGGAGACGGCGGCGGTAGGGCAGCGCTGCGATGGGTTCTCTGGTTTTCTTCATGAGGAAAATAAAAAAAAGAGAGGAGGGAAACAGGGTTTAAAAAATATATGGGAGATATAGAGAGATTTGAGGGAGAGAGAGAGAGAGATTTGAGATATATGAGGGGGAGAGAGAGAGAGAGAGAATTGGAATTGGAGAGAGAGAGAGAGAAAGAGAATGGGAAAGGGGCCCATGGGAATTAATCCCTCGCTGATTGGCTGGAATCTGATTGTTAGGAAATAGGTTTTAGTTAAAGATTTAGGAATGTATTGGAAATATTATATGGTTTAAAGATTATTAAAATTTGGGATTTTGGCGTCAAATAAAACATTTCCAAATCGCGCCCGGGTCGGGTCCAAAAATTTGAAATTGAAATAATAGGATTTTTAGCGGGTTCCAAATTTTAAAATTAATTGTTTTATGATTAAAAAGCATACCCCCAAAACGGACACACGCACGCGCACGTAGCCATCCAAACTCCCCCGTTTCACTGAACGGGACGAGAACACGATGCACGGATGCTACCACAAAGCTAGGGGTGTCGAGTAGACCAAGATGGATATTTTTAATTTTATTTTAAATGCCAAAAATTGTTATATGCAGAAATGAATTTGCCAGGTAAAATTTTATAGTAAGTCACAAACAGGTAAGATAAATGAAATGAGTACCACACTACGCTCAAACAGTAACTGAAAAATAGTAGCATTGGGCTTGGGTGTTACATTATACCCAAATACAAAAAGAATTTCGTCCTCGAAATTCCAAGAATACAAAGATAGATAACTACAAGAAAAGGTGAGGAAACTTCTGCCGGATTTCATCTTCTCGTTCCCAAGTGGACTCTCCATGCGATCGATTACCCCAAGAAACAAGCACAAGGGGGATAACCTTGTTCTTGAGAACCTTTTCCCTTCGATCCACGATTTCAACCGGTCGCTCCTCAAAACTCAAGTCTTCTCGTACTGCTAACTCCGAATGATCCAAAACGTGTGTTTCATCTCGAACATACTTACGGAGTTGAGATACGTGAAACACATCGTGCACTCCTGCCAAGGACTGCGGTAACGCCAAATGGTACGCTACCTCTCCAACACGCTCCAATATCTCAAAGGGTCCAACAAATCGAGGACTAAGCTTTCCTCGACTCCCAAAATGAATCACCCCTCTAGTCGGTGATATCTTCAAGAATACCAAATCACCCACGGTGAACTCTAGAGGTCTTCTTGACGTGTCAGCCCAACTCTTCTGTCTGTCTTGAGCTGCCTTCATATGGTTCCTGATAGTGTTAACCTTCTCAATTGTCTGTACAACCAAATCTGGTCCCAATAATCTTCGTTCACCGACATCATCCCAACAAACAGGTGAACGGCATTCACGACCATGCAAAGCTTCAAACGGAGCCATCTGGATAGTTGCCTGAAAACTGTTGTTATAAGAAAACTCCACCAAGTGTGGATAATCCTCCCAAGAACCCTTGAAGTCCAACATGCATGCTCTCAACATGTCTTCAAGAGTTTGGATCGTTCTCTCCGACTGACCATCAGTTTGAGGATGATAAGCTGTGCTAAACTTCAATCGAGTCCCCAAACTTTTCTGTAAACTCCTCCAGAAGTGTGATAAGAACCGAGTGTCCCGATCGGACATGATGCTTACCGGTACTCCATGCAATCTTACAATCTCCTGCATGTACCGCTCTGCCAAAGTCTCTGTTGATTGACCAACCCGAAAAGGAATAAAGTGAGCCGCCTTGGCCAACCGATCAACAATTACCCATACTGCATTGTTGCCTTTTGGACTCCGCGGTAAAGCCGTCATGAAATCCATGGTTATATGTTCCTACTTCCACTGAGGAATCGGAAGTGGTTGCAATAAACCAGCAACCATTTGATGTTCAGCCTTAACTTGCTGACACACCAAGCACTTAGCCACAAAGCTAGCAATCTCCCGTTTCATACCTTCCCACCAGAAATGCTGTCGAATATCTCGGTACATCTTTGTGCCTCCTGGATGTACAGAATAAGCTGAACTGTGTGCCTCCTTCATAAGCTCTTCACGAACATGTCCCTTTGGCACACATAAACGGCTACCATACCTCAACGAACCATCTTCGTGGACTAGTAAATCTGTTCGTAGTCCGGCTTCAACTTGCTCTCGAAACTTTTGCAGTCTAGGATCCTGCGATTGTGCTGCTTTAATTTTCTCAATCAAAGACGACTGTACTTGCAACTGTATCAACTGTCCCGTAAAACGCGGTAGTACAACCTCCAAGTCAAATCTTCGAAAATCTGCAACGATCTCCTTCTGCATAGTTAACGCCTGAATTGTTGGTAACCGACTAAGCGCATCCGGCACAACATTAACCTTCCCCGGATGGTACTTAAGATCAAGGTCGTAGTCAGCCATCAGCTCCAACCATCTATGCTGCCTCATATTAAGCTCCTTCTGCGTGAACACATACTTCAAGCTCTTATGATAAGTAAAAACTTCGACCCTTTAGCCCAAAAGGTAGTGTCTCCAAATCTTCAAAGCGAAAATCACAGCCGCAAGCTCCAAGTCATGAGTCGGATAATTCTTCTCATGGGTCTTCAATTGTCTCGATGCGTATGCTACCACCTTCCCATGCTGCATCAAAACACATCCCAATCCTTTCCCAGATGCGTCGCTGTGAATCACCAATCCTCCGGAATTGTCTGGCACGGTCAGAATAGGGGCGGTTATAAACTTCTGCTTCAACGTCTCAAAACCTAACGCACATTTATCCGTCCATATAAAACGTACCTCCTTGTGCGTAAGCTTGGTCAACGGCTCTGCCAGACGAGCAAAGTTCTCCACAAATCTCCTGTAGTATCCGGCTAATCCAAGGAAACTCCTTATCTCAGCAACATTCTTTGGAATAGGCCAATCTCGAACTGCTACAATCTTTTCGAGATCGACGGCGATTCCATCGCCCGACACAACATGCCCCAAAAACTTCACTTCCTCCAGCCCAAAATCGCACTTACTCACCTTTGCATAAAGCTTCTCCTGTCTCAACGTCTGCAGTGCGATCTTCAAATGCTCAGCATGCTCCTCAAAGCTCTTCGAGTAAACCAGAATATCGTCAATGAAGACCACGATAAACTGGTCCAAGAACGGTGAAAAGATTCGGTTCATCAAGTCCATGAATACTGCCGGCGCATTCGTTACTCCGAAGGGCATCACTAAGTACTCGTAATGTCCGTACCGAGTTCGAAACGCCGTCTTGCAAATATCTTCTACTTTCACTCGAACATGATGATATCCGGATCGCAAATCCAGCTTCGAGAATACCCTCGCGCCACTAAACTGCTCAAAAAGTTCTCTAATGCGAGAGATCGGGTACTTGTTCTTAATAGTCACCCGGTTTAATTCTCGATAGTCGATGCACATCCTTCTTGTGCCATCCTTCTTCTTTACTAAAAGAACTGGAGCTCCCCAAGGCGAGTTACTGCTTCGAATCCAACCCTTCTCAAGCAATTCAGCAACCTGTTTCTTAACTTCTTCCAACTCTACTGGTGCCATTGGATAATACGCTTTAGATACTGGCGTTGCACCAGGAATAAGATCAATTGCGAACTCCACGTCTCGCTTCGGCGGTAAACCCGATATATCTTCAAACACGTCCATAAAATCACGAACAACAGTCGGCTCTTCACTTTCATCAACTTCCATTGCTGCAAAAATATTGTTTATCGGCCTAGCCCTAAACTTGACTGGCCCGACGGAACGGCTGCTTCCTTACCGTAACTGCTGTCTGCTGCACGCACATCTACGGATGCTCCCTTCTGCTTTAGCCCGATGAATTTCTCTTCCATTTCCTCCCGTGCAGTCCGCGGGAAGAACTTCTCCAGGAAACTCTTTCCTCATCTGGAATCTGTGCCGCAATAAGCAAGTTTTCTGTGTCAATTAGCCATTGCTCTGCTGGCAACGGCTCCTACAAACCAGTAAATGTAGACGGACCCAAACATCTGAAATCTGCTACGGTCCCTACTCGGTCCACTGGTTTAGCTCCAATATTGTTTACAGACTGCTGAACGATCTGCAAACCTTCCTAAAACGATTCCGCTTGCTGCTGGATCAGCTCGGTCTGTTTCTTTTGATTCTCCAGCATTCCCCTTATCACTCCAAGCATGGCAGCTTCGTCCACACGCCTCTGGTACGTCTTCAAATTCCTACCTGCCATAATCCTGAACTCAAAACACCCAACATTAGCATGATGATAGATTCTGAATATAGATCAAGGCTAGAACTCCAAGATACTTAAATAGAGTACCGCATTGTAACTATGCCGCAGTATCATAGCCACAATTACTTAACTCCACCCAAGTGGCCTAAGTCCTAAAGATAACAAGGAATCAGGTTTTTCGAGTCGATATGCAAAGGAAGTTTGCATATCGTAAAAGATATAATCAGGAAGAATGTGATTCAAGAATGGTAAACAGCAAAGTGGCAGGACATGTTTCCTAAACACGGCATTCTGATTCATGTATTGGGTACAATACCCAACTACAAAAAGAATCAACCCGACTAACCTATGGCTCTGATACCAAAAGAACCATGTCACGCCGCGCTTCCCAGAGTACGCTAGAATGGGCACGTGACATAACCAACCATGCTACCTGTGGGTAGGAAGTATCCATCCACGGTCACATTACGGCTGTAGAGATATCAAGAACAAGAATAACACTATCTAAAACATGTCCATAATCCAGAATAACAGGAGTCAATAATAAATAAATTCGGAAGCAAATGATCCAATACAAATAACTGAAATGTATGTCCCATAATGCGGGCTCACATCAGGAAATAAACTAACTACTACTGAACTCACAGCTCAGCCTGCTGGCTGAAGTACTCCAGCTCGGACTGCGACAGCGGTACGTAATCTGGGCCATGCAAAACACAGACGTCAGCACGTCAAGTCATCAAGTAATAATATGAACAATGTAACAGGCGATGCAAAATAAACATGAATAAAACGAGAGTAGCAATAATGTGAATCAAGCAGTGCAGGGTAGTGTGCAGTGGGTAACTAAACTGTTCTATCAGGTTTTCTATTCTAAAGTCTTTGAAATCAATTGATGAATCATCGATGTAACTCAATAGTATCCCGTGCATGCCCGGGACCACGGTCAAGATCCTCGGCGCTGAATCTGAGACGTGCCGCTAGGCAGTAACAGGTAGCAGGATGGATGAGTGATGTCAGCATCATCACTCCGGGGCTGGCCTAGCCCGTAAGACTGATCAGAACAGGTATCGAACTGTTGAGTTACAAGTCGGTTTCACCTTTGATTTCCCCATACCCTCAAGTTATGTATGTCGAGTCAGGTATTCAGTAATCAAGAACTAATGCCAACACAAGATCAGGTAAAAGCAGGTTTGTCTGGATAGACAACAGGAACGGTCCATGAGGACTACATGTCAGGTTTGTTGGCATTAGACACAAGATCGGGTAACGGGTCGGGTCATGGTACATCAGGTCAAGTCAACAGTATACGGTACCATGTCAGGTATATCAATATATATGTGTAGCAATGTCAGGTCAAGATACAAACAATATCGTGGGTGTGCTCACAATCAGATATATACTCAAACACGGGTATTAACAACATGAGATAAGCAATGAATTACATAATAAGTAGTTTCATTCAAATTACAAGAGTGCAGTAAAACGATATAGCCGTTTAGTCATATTAACAGGTTTAAGCACCCTTAGCGGTGCAATAATTTATGTAACGGTTCAATACAGTTATATCAGGTTAAATGCATACGAGTGTCCGAATGTAACAGAACTACAGGGATAAACGCTACCAGCTATTTTAACAGTAAAATGTGATTGAACAGGTAGATTTAATTATTAGGTTCAATTTACAAACTGTAAGTTCCAAGGTTAACAGTAAAATGATATAATGCAGTATTGTAACCGAAAATGGGAAACGGTTGTACCAAGTTAAATTTTACAGGTTTAGGGTGTCAATACATATATAAATAAATTGTATAGCATGTAGCAAGGGGTACTTGCCTCAACGGGTCGCGAACCGGGAAAAATGGAACGTAGAATGTCGGCGGGGAAACTCGCGACGGGCGCACGGTTCGTGGATTGAACCCAAACAACGAACAAAGGAACCATGTGGGTCGAGGTACCTCGCTGGATCGTCGGGACACGTCACCGGCACGGCCGGATTCCGGCAAGCACAAAAACTGTGAATAGGGTTTTTAAAGGGTGTAGATCTAGAGAAAGGGGAAGAAGAAGAAGATGAGGGATACTCACTGGGTCTCAGAGGGCACTAGCAGTGACGGCGAGATCGACGGCGGCGAGAACGACGTCTCCGGCGATCTGCAGAATACATCCAGCAATTTTTCTTTTCAGTTTGAAAACGAAGAGAGGAAGGATGAGATGGAGAAGCACTTACAAGGTGTTCTGGGGTGGTCGGGTGATCGTCGGCGACGACCAGGGGCGGCGCAGGTGGTCGCCGGTGGCCGCAGAGAAACTGCAGGGGGTTGTAGAGGGTCGCTGGTCTGGTCGGGGTGCACCGGGAGAAGGAGGATGATGGTGAGGGAAAGACGAGGACGATGGCGGAGGCGACGACGAGGTGATTGTCGGCGGTGAGACGCTGGAACGGTTGCAGGTGGCTGCAGCGGCGAGGGCAAGGTCGCGGTGAGGGTGCAGGTGCACGGGAAGGAGGACGAGGGGCTTGGTGAGGTGAGGAAGATGAGGCGAAGGTGCTGGTGTCGTCGGCGTCGGGGTTACGGCGGCGAGGAAGGAGACGGCGGCGGTAGGGCAGCGCTGCGATGGGTTCTCTGGTTTTCTTCGTGAGGAAAATAAAAAAAAGAGAGGAGGGAAACAGGGTTTAAAAAATATAATGGAGATAGAGAGAGATTTGAGGGGGAGAGAGAGAGATTTGAGATATATGAGGGAGGGGGAGAGAGAGAGAGAGAATTGGAATTGGAGAGAGAGAGAGAGAGAAAGTGAATGGGAAAGGGGCCCACGGGAATTAATGCCTCGCTGATTGGCTGGAATCTGATTGTTAGGAAATAGGTTTTAGTTAAAGATTTAGGAATGTATTGGAAATATTATATGGTTTAAAGATTATTAAAATTTGGGATTTTGGCGCCAAATAAAACATTTCCAAATCGCGCCCGGGTCGGGTCCAAAAATTTGAAATTGAAATAATAGGATTTTAAGCGGGTTCCAAATTTTAAAATTAATTGTTTTATGATTAAAAAGCATACCCCCAAAATGGACACACGCACGCACACGTAGCCATCCAAACTCGCCCGTTTCACTGAACGGGATAAGAACACGATGCACGGACGCTACCATAAGGCTAGGGGTGTCGAGTAGACCAAGATAGATATTTTTAATTTTATTTTAAATGCCAAAAATTGTTATATGCAGAAATGACTTTGCCAGGTAAAATTTTACAGTAAGTCACAAACAGGTAAGATAAAAGAAATGAGTACCACACTACACTCAAACAGTAACTGAAAAACAGTAGCATTGGGCTCGGGTGTTACATGTTATATCATCTTATAGGACACTTGCACTATTACCATTGGTTCCTGCCGCACGTGCACTATTTATGCGAACATGCACGCCCTTGGTAATTGCTATGTCACGAACACTACAGAACTTGCTTAGAACTGATATTAGTGCATTTGCATCATATATGATTCGTAGACTTATATTTGTATATTTATTCACTAAGATGTATACGTAAGGTTGTTAGTCATATATACATACCTCATTGCATCATGATTCATGTATAGTTTATGGCCGTACTCCGCATGGTATATACTACCGTATCATAGATTTCCACATCACTGACATGTTTATATATTGTGATTCTTCTCGAAGATTTTAGTATTGATTTCTGGATTTTGGGGAAAACCGCAAGAATTTTATAAAAACTTATTATCCTTTTAAAATGCAAGTTACGGTTTTCTCGTGATGTATATGTCGTCCGCCATGACTTTTCATGATTGTTGTTGGTTTTGGAGACCCGATTCGAGGAGTAGGATGAACCGTTTTGGGTACATGGTGGGCCCGGTATGGTATCCCGGGGCAAGAAGCTCGAGTTGTAGACGATGAGCCTGGTAGGGGAAGACTACCGACCGGTGATGTCTGGCGCGGCGGATATCCGGAGGATACCGACCGTAGTCATGAGATTTGATGATTTGGGTCGATCCGGACTGACGGAGCCCGATATTTTGAGATTTGATGATATGGGCCGATTCGGACTGACGGAGCCCGAGATATTGAGATATTGTGACATTGAGATGTCGAGACATTAAGATATTGAGACACTGAGATATATATGTTTTGTATCGATGCTTTACATGGATTTCTCTGAATTTCATTGATGATACTTCAGCTATTTCATTGGAGTTTTACTAAGATGAGATTGCAGATTTTCTCGTACCAAACATATTCAGATTTCGTGTTGGTTATGCATTCAAATTGCATACATACTAGTGCATCGTATCAGTATTGGTACATGTAGGGTGTGACGCATTTGCGTGCATGCTTACGATTGCCTTATTAGATATTACTTACTACTCACGAGTTGGGAACCCACCCCTGTTGTTGTTGGATGTAGTGCCCTCAAAGTCAATTATTGGATCGCAGGTACGTGATTGCAATGATTGAGAGAGGACCTATACCGGTAGGGCAGTCTTACTTGATATGATAGTATGCTATCTGGTTTGTCTTTATCATCGTATACAGGTTTAGGTGACTGTTCACTATTACACGTTGATAGAGCCTTTAGGATCCTGCTTGACTACCAACAGTATGATGGCGATCATATACGTGAGAGTTGGGTAGTCCATAAGCACATCCTTAAAAGTGATCCCTGGTCGTAGGAGTTTCGAGATAGGGCATCGATACTCCAGAGTAGACTAGTGTATACAGTCGAGACCCCGACGAGGGGCAGTGGCCGGTCTCATAAGCCATTGGTGTCAGTTGGATCACCTAAGATATATACAGGTGCTCATTGGGTTATGAGTACACCGGACAGGACTCGCCGGGAACCTGCTAGTTGGTATTATACCTAGCGTCAGATAGCAGTTCCTTGGTGACATGTGTACAGGTTAGTTCATCGACCTGAGATCGTCATTTGTCTCGTGTGAGTTCCCACTGTGCTTTGATTACTACCCTACCACGGCTCAAAAGAGTCATGCAAACAGGTTTTAGTTGGGTACAGCCCTGAGCCACATGGAGGCAAGTGAGCGGATCGGCAGGGGTTTCGTCTCTCCCGGTATTGGGGGTGAGATCGCGCTATGTCTAGGAGAGCCATTACACATAGCCCTCTGTCGAGGCAGGAGATTTACTGGTAGGTACTCCAGTAGTATCTCAGGGTGTTCAGGGCTACCCTCCGACACGACTTATACCGCTTTTGGAGGTCTGACGTTACCAGCCCCCTAGGCCCGATATGCGATGCTCATAGACGAACGGACCGGACTGTATGTATATTGTCACTGATAGGCTTAGTAGGGTTCCAGGATGAGCTCGCTCATCAGGCTTCCCTTTCGGTCAGTACATGGGCAGCCGTTACACACAGCTAGTGCCGCTGACGTGCTTGTGATTAAACTCACTGCCAGGGTACTGACGAGTCTTTAGAGTCCCCCACAGATAGTTTCCCAAGTTCGGGCGAAACGTTGTAGAGGCCGTATGGTTTTATGGCAGGGTTCGAAATTGCACGTGCACTTGTGCACGTGTCATATTTCGGACCGATAATACTGGTGGGCGTTGGTTTAAGCCGGATCCATGTATTATATTGAGTCGGAATATTTTAGTCTCTCGTATTCGTATTCGGTCGGAATACGGATACAGGTATGTACATACAGGTGAGGGGTATTTTCATAATCCGTTACGAGAATACTTTACAAGATGCATTTCTTTTGGTTAATCATTTTTGTTTAAATGATTAAATAGATTTTGGAAATTGTGACTCATGGTTGTGACTCATTAATTCTAGAATCTTCACTAATGACTCATGTAATGAGTCATCTAGTGAGTCATTAAAGAATTAATGAGTTTTCTTTTGTGGATAGATATTTTGAGGAGATTTTTTTGTAAGATATTTTCTTTTGGGTTGAGAATATATAACCTCATATATCTATTCACAAGAGAAGAAGATAACACAAGTTTATGGGCTTGATTTTCTTTTGCTCACTAGTGTTTTTTGAGTTCACCATTTCCAATCCTAAGCATCTTCTTCAACCTCCACCCTAACCCTCTCATGTGATGAGAACCCTAGGGTGTTTGAGACAAAGTATTCCACTTCATCTTGGTCATCTCTTTTAGCAGACTTGATGACCGACTTGCCTCGGTATAGAGGCGGGAGCCCGTTTAAAGATCCGTTGACGTGGTGCCACCTCGATGAGGAGATGAGAGATCGGAATTGCCGCGAGGAGCGTGGGATGATGGCTAAAGACCGAAGGACTCGGATCGATCGATATAGCCTTTCTACCTCTTTACAGTTTGTTAGTTTAGCGTTAATGGCAAGATCCGGGTTATAGTATGTGATAGCGCCAGTTATAAAAGTTTTTGTTCCGCGTTTGGTGTCAGAATGACAGCCGGGGCGCTACCGTAGACTTACATGGTATCAGAGCCACGCCGTTAACCTTTACTAACTTGTTCTAACGTGTTTAAAATATCGATCGAACAAAATTTCGAAAACCGCATTTTTCATGATAAAGTTTCTGTCGATTTTTAAAACTGGTCTAAAAATCATTTTGAGCATCTCAGAAAATCGAGCAGGCTTTTTTAAGAATACTGTAGAAATTTGGTCAACTGTTACCTCCAGAGCGCCGTGGAACCGCCGCACAAGCCATGTATTGGCCGCGGTTCCGCCTCCATTTTGGAGCAACAGTGCACCATTTTTCTACAGTAGTGTCTTTCATGGGAATTGTGGTTTCTGGAATATTTTGTTTGGGCCCAGATTTTGTTTGAGTACTGCAATTGTACATGGGGCCCACTTAGGGAAGTTTTGTCGATCGGAATTTTAAACTTGTTAGTTTACAGTACTTACATTATATCTCCGACCGTGAATGTCATTCGAGCGGTAAATTCCATCTAATTGCTATAGTTCTTTTCGACGGGTTTGCGAATGTGACATTCGCGTTGATGTTCTGTGTTGTGCTGTGATGTTGCGGATTTGTCGTGGTGGATAGTAGTGTGTAATGGTAGTGCAGTTTGGATTTATTTGTACATTTGATATTGCGCGGCGAGCGTCCAACATGTGGACTGCCGTTACTGCCTGTTTGTATAATATTCTTTTGGGGCACGACCGGGCTAAGGTCGATGCACCCGTTGTACATATTTTTCATTTTTGTACTAGGTTTACCCTGCGACGGAGTGCACGGATAGCCGGGTTCTGGAGGGCAACGAGTCTGCATCTTATGGCTTTGAGTGGCAGAGGGCCTCACTCTAGAATTGGCAGACTATTCGCCGCACTCGTAGGGGGTACAGGTTGACCCAAGATGGAGTGCGCAAGTTACCGGATTCCGTGAAGTGCTGGGTGGTCCATTCACTTTGCTGTAGGGGGCTGCCTCGCTTCAGGTTTTGGCGGGTAACTTGCCGCACTCGTAGGGGTCTAGGTTTTCATTGCACAGGCTATCCACACGACTAGGGGAACGTCGGGTTTCAGTAGCGGCTCTGTGAAACCCGGGGATCCCAGATTATCTATATTGTTCTGTGATGCTTATTATTTTTCTGTAATGTTGCATTTATCACGCCTAAAGCGATTATTGTATATTGGTATATATACTAGTAGATATTGTATATGTTTTACACCCGCGCTAGTCAAGTCCCCGCTCTGTCGTTAGTTAAGTAACCTAACGGGTGATGACGGGACCCAGTGATGAATGCGGATGGCATATACGTACATTTTATTTTCGTTCTTTTCTGGTGTAATTGATTTATGGGACTGTGTTGATTCTGATCAATGCAAAGGAAAACAAACCTGTTTGGACATTGTTGGAACAGTTTTAAAAAGTGTTATTACGAAGACGTTTTCTTTTGTTTTGCACAGTGGTATTCAGTTGGAATATCCTGCACCTCATTCGACGAGGCAAGGGCCGAGATCCCTTCACCGGGAGTGACCCCTTGGGTAAAAGTTTGCATCAGGGTAATAACTTCACTATAGTCAATTACATGTTACTTTGCATCGCGGTATTCGGTTGGAATATCCTGCACCTCATTCCACGAGGAAAGAGCCGAGATCCCTTCACCGGGAGTGACCTCTTTAGCAAAGGTTTTCGCCACTATATTTTTATAAAAATCTATCAGGTTCCTTCAGCGATATCAAGTTCGTTACGTTAAAGGTTTTTCGCCAAAAACCAGCCGTATCCCTCCGTCGTTTCAGATGGGTAGCACGTAGTATTCATGCTATATTTGTTGGCCTTCGTCAAGGCATAGTGGATGGTAGCTGCTTGTTACCTTTTTGTTGCATAGATAGATGAGTTGGTTTGGGACAGTCGTATTACCTTGTTGGCCTTCGTCAAGGGTATGTACGGGTGGGTTCAAATTGACAAGATAATGACGGGTAGAACTTGACATATGACTTATGATTTGTTGGCCTTTGTCAAGGTCATAAGAACATGGGGTAAAAATCATATCGAGAGTTTCTAAAGAAACTGAAACTTGACAGGTTTGCGCATACCTTCTGGAGTGTGATAACATGAGTGGATTCCTTTACGTTATCATGCGATGATAGTTGGATCCCGATTCCCACTGATGAGTTGGTTTACTCTTCCGGTGATCCCGATTGATTCTTCATTCAGGTTTGGAGGAGAATTTGACAGTACAGTGGGAGGTTTCCTGATTAGATAAAGTGATAACCATTCTGATCTAGGTTAGAGTGCACGCAGAGTGTTTCTTTTCTCTCTCTCTTTGGCTGCGACCTTTGACCGACCCTAGACTATGACTCAGTGACCAAGTTGACCGAACCTTCTTAAAATACTAGATTTTGGATTTTTCGAGTTGCATAAGTCATTACCGCTCCTTCTTTTACCCTTTGCATTTCTCAGAACGCCTCGTATCACTACGAACATCCACTTCTATTGGATAGATCCATCGAATGGTTATATACGAACTCGAAGGGACTTCTTCGAGGATGGATCCAGGTTCAGGAGAAATTGAATTGGTTTATTCAGTTGTCTTTTATCATCACCTTCTCTCATGTTGCGGGAGCTCTTTAGTTTAGGAGAGTACACCTATTACGCTTATTGGATAGTCTTCTTCTAAACCATAGGCAGGTGCCGAAAGGTAGGGAATGAAGAAAACCAATTAGCCTAAGTAGGGTATACAGAAGATAATAAGTAAAGACAAAATAAAGGGATTAGAAAGAGGGCAAAGTAAATTGCGACTGCTATCATTCACGACCAAACCGCGTACTTCATCGCCACTCCTACTTCACCTTTGCTTTTTTCCCCAGTTCGGGAGAAATAGAATAAGGTATTATTCAGTTGTCTTTTATCATCACCTTCTCTCAGGTTATGAGACTCCTAGGATTAGGAGAGTACACCTATTATACTTACTGGATAGTCTTCTTCTAAACCATAGGCTGGTGCCGAATGGTAGGGAAGGAAGAAAACCACCTAGCCTAAAGGGGTGTACATAAGGTAATGAATAAAGACAAATAAAGGGATTTAGAGAAATGGCAAAGAAATATACGGTCACAGTCACGAATTGGGTTATGGAAGAGGCATTACTAGGAATAGCAGGATACCCCTACGAAACATTTTCATGTTTCAGTTTCACTGTGCGTTGTTAAAGGAAAACTGATTTCCCAATTAGGTACTTACTCCAGGGTATGTATTTACCAGGTATGATTCTCATATCTGTATGATTTTACAGATGATGAGTGAGAGTAAGTTATTGGGAATAAGGTGATCATTCTCATTATATCGAAATTCGTTGTAATTGGTGATATTTGAGGAAATCACTTGAGTTTTTGCCGGACGGCAAGTATTTGGTTTTGAGTATCCGTTGTTGTGCACCAATTTCAAACTGATATATCTATACGTTTATTTTTTATAAAGTGAGATATAACTTTTTGAAATTATATCCATGACATTTACCAATATCAGTTGACGATTGGGTAAGGAGCATTGAACAACGAAGAAGTTCTTAACCATAAGTACAGTTTTCAACCGACGATGCACAGGTTTTGAGTTATTCAACTCAGCGGACTTATACAGAGTATTGTATGTTGTCCAGTGTTCATCAGGACAAAGGGGTTGATCCTCGTACTATGTTCTGTTTACTTGTGACTTCTTTAGTTTTTAGACAAGTGTTTCATAGAAATACAGGGTCTAAGTTTTGAGAAGTTGCGGGTATAGGAATAAAGTAGAGAACCAGATGTCGCAAGTATCGGGATTCTTCAAAGAGATCGAAGATGTAGATACTTGTGATTGGTATTCAGTTGATAGTAATGGTTTTAAGAAAATTGTTTCTCTTTCAGGTTACTCATAATTGGATATATTCCTAAGTTGAGTAATGCCGATTTGCCTCTCTCCATTAAGTTGATATGCACTGGAGATAGCTGCATGATCAGAATCTGGTTCCAATTAAATAAGTGCCAAAGTTTCTATATTGGATATAGAATGGTTAATATCTTAACAATGTTAAGGTATGGGGAGTTGTCCGGCTTATTCTTAAAACCAGACTCTGGATAACTCAAGGCACGTTTCTGTAATGGCAGTTTGTGGGTTGACCCAGGCTATGACGAGGGTTGACTTTCTACCATCTGGAAGATCAATGGTGATATTGTTCTTGACTCGCCACAGTTTTAGTAAAATGGATTTTTTCAGAAAACAGTAGTGGGAGTATGGCAGAACTGGAAGTGATTCCAGAACCGCAAACGATTACGGAAAATTTAATAGGACCAATAGATTCAATCAGGTTTGACATTCCATTAGCCACTCCGCAGATATGGTGGGTAACCTCATGAACCCGAGAGGTACTCCGGTAGCCTCAAGGACGGTAACAGGGAGGTTCTTGTTTACCGATACTTGACACTACTATTGTTCCAGACTATGAGACCCGGCAGGAGGTTAAGTATAGCGTCGTTCTAAACTAGCTTTAGAAGTGCACGTATATATTATTCTGCCAGAGGGTTGTTGTGGTCAGTAGGAGCAGCGGAAGCATAGTGGGCAAGTAGCTTATGTCTATTTATAGACTAGAGCAGATATAGCGGAGATAGATCATCTAGTTTTAATGTGACAGTCATGGGTTTGACTTCATCAGAATAGGGGATGGATCTGTTAAGAAGGTAGTAGGGTGTGATGTCCTGGTATTTGGATGACATACACAGAGTAGGAAGTAAAATTCTTATACTACGATCGGTTATACTATGGTTGTCACACAGTTGTTTCTCTACAAAGGATATGGATATAATATCTGACATTCTGGTTACTAGATCTATAGTTTTAGATCTAGATTTGGGTAGTTTCCCAATTTGGGTACTTAGACAGTATTCTAAAAGTATTTGGAACAGATGACTCCTGGCATGGTGGTGTACCTGCAGGTGATGGAGTCACCCTCTCTAAAGGTGTCTTACAGACTAAAGGGGAGAGGGATGTGCATGATTAACATATCACTTGCTTAGGCAATTGAGTTGATCATCAGATGTCAAGTACCACACCAGATGTTGTTTTTGCACTAGATGCAATAGGTTTATATTAATCCAATCCTAAAGAAACATGCGGAAGCAGTTTTTAGAACATAAGTGGATGTTCTAGGGATTTGATAACGGCAGCCTCCTTCGGAGACGGTTATCATTCCAGGCTTCCAAGGTGACATGGATGATGTTCAGTTGATAATACGGCACATTTGTATTACATTTTCCTTACCATTTTCATATTAAAAAAGGACTTTATTATAATATATCATACATATGAGGGTTTATGTGTAAAAACACTATTTTCCATGTGTTAATATATTTTAATTAGCATTTGGTAGGAAAATGTATGCAAATAAATTCATTTACCAAATCCTAGTAGAACAAAGTCTACTAAATATTATTTGAGTTGTTGGGCAGAATTTTTCCAAGTTGTGCAGAATCTTTCAAGACTAGAATCAAGGAAATCAAGTTGTTGAAGAAGACTTGCCTAATTAAGAAGCAAAACTTGGAGACCAAGTCTGGCAGCAACCACGAGAAGATTTCAAAGATACAAAGGTTCCAGAGAAGTCCACATGTCACAAAGACAGAACTCCTGAAATTTGATGAAGGGAGGAGATAGAATGGCCGCGGATCCGCGGCAATACTCCCCTTGGGCCGCGGATCCGCGGCAATATTAATGGATTAGTTGCTGAAATTTTATGGGATGAATCTCTGCTAAATTTTACCAAATTTAGAAGCAAAAGGTTATGGCTTTGGACTATAAAAAGGGACCGAGAGCCTCTTGGAAAATTTATCAAGCCGACACGATCACGAAGTCCCAGACGGCTCACGTATCCAGGCTGGTCATCAACTGTTCGTCTACCTCCTTGGAAGAGATCGAGAAGTAACTAGTCTTTGTAATCATTTTCTAAGGAATCAAAGTGTAGATTGTTCAAGTTGATTAATAAAGGTAGTTGTTTTATTTAATTCTTTTGCATTTTACATTATGTTTTCCCTCTCTGTCTTTTCATCTTCTTTTCCCAACATGCGCGAGTAATTCTCCGCTTGTTAGGGTTTATAGGATTAAGGTAGATTAATGGATGATGAAGATTCTTAAACTCTTTTTACGTCCTATAAAGTTTATAAACTTTACTAAAAGAATCATTAACATTCTAATTGGGCGCGCTACCAATTTATTGTTAGTCTCGACCATGATTAGAGATTAGATTAATGATTGTTTTGGTAAAGGCTAGATATGAACGGAGTTCCATGTCGAGATAGGGGTTAAGAGTGGAAACCCTTTTCCCTCCAGAAACCCTAATCTACATGCTTCTCTGTCGTTCTAGTTTTAAATCTATTAAAGGATAAAAAGAATAATTTTTAATTAATCATCCATAACTACTAAATCCTAACGAACCCTACAAGCCTCTTATTATATTAACTACATCCCTAAAATAATCTAGATCTATATATTTTGCATTCTTGCTTAACGTAGATCTAGAAACTTTTCACAAAACTCTTTATTCCTCCTCTCTTTTTCAACACATCTAAAGTAAGAGTAAAAAGATTCAACGTTTCCCTGAGGACGACCCGTACTCATCTCGGTCTAGCTACGCGCGACACCGTTATTGATTGCGGTTAAACTACAAACACACTTTTCCACACCAATCAAATGGCGACGTTGCCGGGGATACGAGCGTAATTTTTTATTTTTACTATTTGTGTTGAATTCTTAGACGATTTATATCATTATTAACACAAAACTGCAAATTGCATATTTAACGATTTGTGCGTGAATTTTGCAAGGAGATCTGGAGTCACAGAATTAAGGAAAACAGAAAACAGAGACATTTTTAGAGATCCAGAAGAGCAAAAGAGGCCACAGAAAAATTTTCATCAACTATTCTCGCCACAACGCAGCGGAACCGGGGCACAAAGGTGCTTCCGGCGGTAGAATCGCGACAGGTTAGAGGGATTAAGGCTACAGAACTCTCTGGTAAGATTCTCAACTCCTTCTCTCTCCCCTCAAATCCAATAAAATCTATCTTCTGCAGGATTCTTTGCAAAATAGCGCCGCTCAAAAATCTTTTTGCAAAAGTTTTGTGATTGGTTTTGTTTTGCATATTTTAATATGGACTTTAAGAGGCAAAGACCAAATCTTGATTAGGTGGGGATTTCATCACCCTTCCTAAGCCCAACAAATCACAAACCGAGCATCTAGATCTACCCTTCATTAATTTAAAAAATATCTAGACCAGACTCTAAGGACTGTCGCGCTTAATAAGGACAGAGGAAAGTCGTGGGTAATCTATCGTTTATCCGCATTACTTTTGTAGTGCCTAGGCAAGTGTGTCAAAGGCTAGTGGTTTTTAATTAGGCCCACTACTGTGGTTCCTTCCCACTTACCTGGCACTTACCTAGCTATAAGGGTAGTACGGAGGCGGTAGAGGATTGATCCTGCGGCTTGTCCTTTGGAAGTCTAGGAGCGGTCTAGAGACTGGACCTAGGTGACCTTAGTTTTAGGGTTGCTTGTGCATCTTAGGGAGATTTGTCTTGAGTCCCACTTTTTCAAAACAAGCCAATTTTAAATCACACACACGCTGCCACTTGCACTAAACTCGCTTAGTGCATGCTCGGCTGGACACGGGATCCTAGTGCCCGTATTTTCCGCGTTCCTGCTATCGACGCCGAAGTCGGTACTTCTTCATCTTCTTTTCCCCCACCACACACCACGACCGAGATGGACGGCACTCCATCAGATTATAACACTATGCTGCCACCGCCCGTAGGTGCGCAGAATCCACCGCGCATCTCTCTCCAAAAGAGATGCTATCCTATCCGTGGTCCTCTTCCCACTTGTCTATCTCTTCCACCACCTGACGGGGATGTTTCGCCCAATCAGAGCAAAGCTCTGTTGAAATTCAAAATTCAAATTTTTGAAGCAACGCTTCAAATCTCGGGCGCAACGTGCCACATGTCGGGCGCTGATACGTCGGCGCAGCGCCCAAGAAGGCGCACCCAATCAGAGCAAAGCTCTATTTTAAGCAAAATTAAAGGAAGCAACGCTTCAGTTGCGCAAGCACTGCGCTGCGCGATACGTGTCAGCGCAGTTGCGCTGTGCTGTGCGCTGCGCGACACGTGTCAGAGCAGATGCGCTAGCGCAGTTGCGCTGCGCTGTGCGCTGCGCGACACGTGTCACGCGCTGGAGCATTTGCGCCAAAACAGAATAAAGATTTTAAAGAAATCTTTCTGTTCTTGTTAAAACAAGAAGATTCTCTTCTGTAAAACAGAAGCCCTTGGATTAAAGATCCAACGGTGGAGAAAATTCCCCAAATCACTCAGAGAAAGATCTCTTTAACAAATTTAACTAATTTATGAGCACTATAAAAAGGACCCCAAGCCTCAATTCAAAGGCATTAACATTTTTTCTTGAAAAAAGTCAAGAGCTTCAAACAAGAGAACTCTGAGAAAATTCCAAAGAAAAAGGTAAAAACCTTCACGAGAGAGAAGAAATCTCTTTTAATAAACCAGATCAATGATCTTCGCATAATAAACAGTGATTTGCACTTCTTATGAACCACTGGTTCTTTAAAACAAGAAAACAACAAAAATAAAAAAAAAATAGTGCTTTGCACTTTTATGAACCTCTGGTTCTTGAAATAAGAAGAAAAACTTATTTTTCTTTGATCTAAATTAGATCAAGAAATCAAATAGTGCTTTGCACTTCTGTTCTTGAATCTAAAAAAATTCTTAGTGCTTTGCACTTGCAAACTGCGCTGTTGCACTCTTAGGAGAGCGCCACGTGTCAGCTACAGAACAACTTGCGCTACATGCATTTGAAATAGAGTTTTGCTCTCTGTAATTGGCGCATCTCACCAGAGCGCGCCACGTGTCAGCAGCGTAACAGCACAGCGCACTGCGCTGTTGCGCTTGCGCTCACCAGAGCATGACACGTGTCCTCACCACAAGCGCTTGCGCTCAGTGATTGGCGCAAAGCGCCTGACAAATGCAATGCATTTCTTTTACTAAAGGGCCAGGTCCAAATCAGAGGGGCCTAGTAGGCCAAAATAAATTGCAAAGCAATAAAAAGGGGGCAGAGCCCAAGTGAAATTGATGCTCTGCATCTTTTATGGGCAGAGCCCAAACAAAAAAAGAGAAGTAATGCAATGCATTATTTAAGTGTGGGCAAAGCCCTAGCACAGGTCTAATAGACCAAAAATAAATAAGGGTGTTGAACATTTTCAACTGGACTTAGCCCAATTTTGGCCGTAAGTCCTCAAATTAAATTGACTGAGCACAACTGTTCTCTTAAATTAATTTATATCCGGTTTGAGGGTACATCTTCGAACTCCTCTGACACCCATCGTTGTAATCCTTCAACGACGTCAGAGAGGTGACGGGTCCCGACGACCACACATCAATACGGACTGCGGGGTCCTTAAACTCGTGGACCGAAACGTCCTTAAACTAATGTCGGATCGAAACTTTCTTAAACTAATGTCGGACCACCACGTCCCTAAACTGGAACATGGACCACCACGTCCCTAAACTGGAACATGGACCACCACGTCCCTAAACTGGAGCATGGACCGCAACGTCCCTAAACTACCTATGGACCACTACGTCCCTAAACTGGAACAATAGAGCCTCCAAATGCTCTTTTGCCGGATCTAAACGATCCCGTTTAAGTTGATCTTAGCCCCCAAACACGGCTAACGTATCCTTAAACATTCAAACGGACTATAAAACTCCAAATCAACCTTGGTTCAAGGGTACATCTCTGAACTCCTCTGACATCTGCCGTTGTAATCCTTCAACGACGTTAGAGAGGTGACGAGTCCCGATGGCCAGATATTAAATGGATTATCATGTTAAGTTGATCTTAGTCTCAAACAGGACTATCGTATCCTTAACGAACGTTTAAGTTGATCTTAGCCGCAACGCGACTAATGCATCCTTAAACTAAAAACACCAAACCCAAATCTAAGTAAATACGGATTTGGACTAATCCACATCCTACGGGCGACGGCATTACTCAGTCTCCGTATACAATCCACGGGCAACCACAAACAAAACAAACACACACAACACGAAGTGAAATTCTGGAGAAGGAGAAAGTTGTTACCGCGATGCGGTAGCGTAATTAACTGCAGGGGCTTGCGCCTGCAGGGAAGAGCGTCCCCACAATCAAAAACCCCTCAAGCGAGGGGGAATCTGACGAAGTCTGCTACATCGGCCGCATCCGTCTAAACCTCCGATACACGGTGCCAAAAATCAACTTGGCATCTTCGGAGAGGTGGACGGATAAAACCAAATAGCATCTGCCCCGAATCTCAGCGTTCAGGACATCGCGGTCCTGTGCGCCGCCATTCGGAGGGGAACAGATTCGGGCACGCCCGGTGGGACCTCTTCCTCTTTCCACTCCACACTTCGTGTGTCGTCCTCGCGAACCAATCGCGGTTTGTTAAATGGTTGCCTTCGGATTTCAAGTTAATAAGATTTGGTCTTTTGCCTAACGCAGAACTCAAGATTCAATGGCCTCTAATTGCACCAACTGCTCGAAGTGCCAATGCAACAGACGCTCCGCCTCACCTGGAGGTGTAGCATATGGGCCCCAAGAGGCTTCCTTCCTCGCTCTGCCGATAGACCAGGTGACCCAAGCCACCACTGGCCTATTCTTCGGGACCATGATCCTACCTACAAGCTTCCCTACGCCAATACCTGCACCGGAAGTGAACAAAAAGTCGGTATTCGACCGGCTCACTGCTACGACGGCCCCTGTCAACGGGTCGCCCGCTACCAAACCGACAGCCTCTGTTTTCACCAGGCTAAATCTGAACTCTAAAATGGCTGTCCAAAGGAGGGCAACAGCTGCTGCTTCAGAAGTCGTCAAGGCGGCTTCTCCTGTCAAAGAGTCAGTCTTTTCAAGACTGACGATTCCTGCTCCTGCCCCTGCTCAAGGATCCGTATTCGACAGGTTGAATATCACCCCTCAAAAGACAACCTTAGTCTTTAAGAGGTTAACATCGGCGGCGCCTCATTCAGACAGGGAGCAAAAAGAAGATGTCTCAATCTCCGAGCCAGTCCCAACGGCTCGTCATGCTCGACGTCGCCATTGGCAACGAGTGAGGAAGGCAGGGGGCAACTCCCCCTCAGGGCTAACTCCACCGGCTCCAGTGGTGGAAGTCAACGCAGCTGTTCCAACTGGGAACAGCTTTGAACTGCTGAGGAGGGTACGGAAGAATTCTCCAACCGCTACACTGAAAAGATCTCCTCCGCCTGTGGAGAGAGTCCCAGAAACAAAGCAAGAACAGGCCCCTCAACGGCTGTCCTCAAGAATTTATAAAGTTTGGAGGAGGGTTCAAGACTCCGTTATCGACACGGATCACTCCCGTCAACGAAAGAAGATGAAGGTGCAAAAAGAAAAGGACTGTCCTATTAAACAGCAGAGGACAACGATCACCAAGATGCCCGCTGCAACGGCCCCTTCAACTTCAACGGCCCACAAAAGAAGAAGGCCGGAGAAAAACCCCGCGCCCGCGGAAAATGCCAAAGGTGGGGAGCCTAAACGCCCTAAGTCCGGGGGCATGATAGTTTATATAGTTTATG
Organism: Agapanthus africanus; assembly: GCA_030015575.1. NCBI lineage: Eukaryota > Viridiplantae > Streptophyta > Magnoliopsida > Asparagales > Amaryllidaceae > Agapanthus > Agapanthus africanus. The sequence goes on from CM057350.1 coordinate 154,312,285, forward strand.
TGGCATCGGGAAAGGAGGATAGCCGCATATCAACAGGTCATAGACCGCACACGAGGTCGGTGACCAAGGCTCAGGAGCAGCAGCAGAAGCTCCAAGAAATGATGAACGCTATGGCCGCACTTACAGGGCCAAAAGAAAACCTTGAAACGTCCTCGGATGAACGCCAAGAGGAAGAAACCGACGTCGAATTCCTTCGTTGGATATTGGAGAAGAAGGACAAAGAGGCTGCTGAACAAGCAGCCAACATATAGCGTATGGGCCTCCTCTTCCAAGACATGATAGGGATGATGATACAACAAGATCCTCCGGCTGAGGAGCCCCCGATCGTCCTTGGAGATGATAGGGGAGAAACATCAAATCCTCCACCAGCTCTGTCGATGGCTAAGGAGGATACAATCTCCAAAGCTGATTTGGATGAGTACATCGCCCAGCAAATACGGGTTCATCATGCGACCGAAGCGGCCGGTCAGGTCGTAAAAACGGGGCGGCCATATCCAAGTTGGTACGATCAAATCAAGTACCCACCCGGTTACACAAATCCCAAGTTCCATGTCTACAAAGGGACGGGCAATCCTCATCAGCATGTTGCCCAGTTCAGGGCACTCTGCGGCAACACCGGCGGTGATGACAAGCTGTTGCTTCGCCAGTTTGTTGGAAGCTTATCAGATACGGCGTTCGAATGGTACTCTGAGCTCCCGAACGACTCTATTAAAACCTTCGCGGAGATGGAGCTATTGTTTACTCAGCGTTTTGCAAGTGCCACTGAACGTACCCCGATGACAGCACTGATTAACGCCAGGGTAAATCCCGGCGAGACGTGGGTTCAGTATGCTATACGATGGCGGAACTTATGGTCGAAGTGCGAGCAGCACATTGAAGAAGCTCCCGCAGTGGGTATGTTTGTGGGAACCCTTGATCCGCAAGCAACCATCTCACAATTTATGATGTTTTTCAAGCCAACTACCTTCCAGGCCTTGATTGACAAACTAGCGCAAATGGATCAAATGGGCCATAAACCCCATCTTCCAAGGCCGGACTCCCGAAATGACAAAGGGAAGGGAAAAGCGATCGTCGTCGCTAATGCTCAATAACAACCGAGCGACTCGAAGCCGGTTGCTCGTCAAAATAATATGCGCCCGTACGTACCCCTTGAGGATAGGATGGGACGTCCTTATTCCTTTCCCCGCGATAAAACAAGGAGGTTATTCGAGCTGGCGTTGCACAACAGACTCATAAATCTGCCGGATCCAAAACGTCCGTTGCAACCAAGTGACGTCAACGAGCCCTACTACTATCCTTATCATCGAGTACTAGGCCATCCGATCGAAGATTGCTACGTTTTCAAGAATTGGCTTGAAAACCAGTACCGACAGGACAAGTTCGCATTATCTGACAAATGGAAGGTGAATCCCCCGCAGCCCCACACCTCTAAGGGGACGAATACGCCAGGGGCAACATGCTCCGTCGTTGAAGAAGCTCCTTGAGAGGTTGTATTATCAGCCAAGACAAAGAGGATGCTGATCGACCTTCAGACATGTCCAGCGATTAGGTGGAAGAACCCGTTAGAACCGCAGATCATTGAGGGGATGTTGAAGCCATGTCCAACTCCAAAGACCGATGGTGGTGGTTTAAGCACTTGCAGCCAGCCGTCAAAATCTTCGAAAAAGAAGTCAAAGAAGCCCGTGAAGCCTGGTGACAAGCGCACGGACCTGCAAAAACAAATTGATGCGCTGGAGGAATACAACCAGAAGGCACGGACTCCCATTACATTCCAAGAGTTCCTCAATCACGTCTTTCAAGAAGAAGATGAAGGAGAAAGTTCATCGGATGAATCCGAGGAATATGTGGCGAGCTGTCATATGATTTCCCATTCGATCACGAATGATGAGGAGGCTCCTTGCACCGAAAAGCTGGGGGCAGATCCTGAACCAAAAGTTCTGGGGCCATCAGATGAAGTAATTGACGCATTCCTTAATGAAGCTCGGTTGAAAAGTAAAGCTGATAGGGAGCACGAGGCGGCTATATTTGAAGAGGCCAAACGCCAACGACTTGATGAAGGAGTTGAGACGATCCCGCTGGAGCAAAACACCCCCGCTGCCGACAAAAGCCAATTCAAGATGAGGAAAAAGTTTGCTAAGGCCATATCAATGGGCATGAAGCTACCATCCTCTGAAGGAAACATCACTGGTGAAGTGGAAACGCACCCCTCCTATTGCTTATATCATCAGAAGATTTCGCACCCCACACAAGAGTGCAAAGTTTTCGATAGATGGTGGCAAGGATACGTTGCTCATCGACAACGCTTTAAGCGGGAAAAGCGTAAAACTCGTCGAGAGCAAAAAATACGACCGAAGGGCTTAAAAGAACTGCTGGCGATTATTGCATGGTTAACACCGATAGATCACGAGTGCCTACATTCGGGAGCGATTCTGATGAGGAGCTGGAACTTGCCCCTCTCTTTAAAGAGTCCGCTTCGAGAAAAGAAGAAGAACCGAAGGTTTGCGAAAATATCCGGCTACGTAATCGCACGCTGCCCGAAAAGAACCTCGGACCCTCGAACAAAAAAGATAAAGGGAAAGAAAAGGCCACTGAAGATATCGTCTTAGATGACCAAGTGGTGGAAGAGCTAGCTGCCAAAGACCCACCAAAGAAGAATAAGGTGGATTACAATGTCTTAGCACATCTGAGGAAGCTGCCTTCACAGCTCAGCATTCTCGACGCCCTTTTGCTATCAGAAGAGGCGAGAGATTCGTTGATTAAGGCGCTCCAAGATCCAGAACAATTCCAAGCATGCCTGTCCGAGGAAAAGATGAAGGATGAAATGGAGGAAGTGCACACGGCCGATGTCACTTTTGGCGATGAAAACCTTCTACTTGGGACGTGCGAACACAATCGCCCTCTCTATGTCTCGGGATACTGCCATGATATAAAGATAGGCAAAATCCTGATCGATAACGGGTCGTCTGTTAACCTACTCAACGTGCGGGTGTTGAAGGAAATCTGCATGAGCGTCCAGCACCTTGCTCGAGACAAGATCACCATCTCCGGGTTCGATTCCCAATCGTCAAAGACTCTTGGATCTGTGATACTGACGCTACGCTTCGGGCTACTCGTCACGGACATTAAGTTCCACGTCATAGACACCAAGACATGCTATAACGCTTTGCTTGGCCGACCATGGTTACACGAGTACAACATCATCCCTTCTACACAACATCAGTGTATGAAATATTTTAAGGATGGTTTCGAGTATACCGTGACGGGAGAACTGAACCCGTTCTCTGTAAACGAGGTCCGCAAATATGAAGACGCCAAATACTTCTTACCGGATTTCGAAGATACGGAGAAGTGTCACAAGCCGGAGAATAAAGCTAATGCCACCATCCCTGTCTTCGGCAGTGATACCGAGGAGGAAGAGGAGAGAGTTTATTCAGGTCCTCCCCAATACACCAAGCCGGGACCATCGGCTCCTGCATTGATCTTTGTTAGCGATTCGGAAGATGAAGTCCATGCTGTATTCTCTGCTCGACCTTCAATACAAACGTCCGCTGACGAAGAGCAAAGTTTACAAGTTGCTATGGTGCCGCTTAAACACCGTAAAGAACTGGATGCACTCGATATTTACAATGTAGAAGAGCTGCAAACGTTCTATATCCCTCCCAGGCGAGAAGGCGAGAAGGCAATTCTATTCTACCGCTCTGAAGAAAACAAAGTGGAGAAAGAAATCTGGCACGGGGCAGATCCTACGCTGGACAGACTTCAACCCATCCGTCTACCCAGATATTATACAGAAGGCTTGAAGAAGTTGTTGAAGCACCAAGGGATACCCTTCAAACAGACCGTTAGAAAGGCCAAATTCTATGACAGGGTCTGGAACGTCCCTGGAACTCAGCACAAGCTGCCTAGTGGCAGGATGGAGACGATCGGGCTCGGATACATTCACTCCAAGAAACGAGAGCTGCTCCACGACTGTTACGTCGTACACGAATTCAATGAAGCAGATGCGCAACGGGAGGACACTAATCCTGAACCAGTAAAAGTTCCTGATGCAAGAGTGCCCAATCCGTCGTTTGAAGAACAAATGGACAGGCTTATGAGGGAAGTTGGTCAAAAAGTCCGAGATGATCACAACCGCGAGATGGCCATCTACGAGAAAGCCAGAACGCAACGCCTCCTTCAACAGGCCGTGAAAGATGAAAATGCCGGTCCTTATCAACCTGTTATAAAGAAGGCTCAGCACAAAAGCAGAAATAAGTCAAAAGGACAAAAAGCGCTCAACAGCAACAAAGCAGGGCTAAGAAGCCACGCAAACAGGAGTCGAGCGTTATTGATCTATCACTCATGAAGAAGATGGGTCGAGCGTACTCTTTTCCTCGGGACAAGACGAAAAAAATACTCGACCTCACTCTAAAACATCGGATGCTTACACTGCCGGAGTCCAAACACCCCGAACAAGCAGGCGAAGCTTCTCACTCAAACTATTGCTCTTACCATCGAGTAATAGGGCACCCGCTCGAAGACTGCTTCACCTTTAAGAATTGGGTCAAAGATCAGTACCAGCTCGGCAAGTTCGCTCTGTCTGACAACTGGAAGGTAACGCCGCCACGGAAGCACGAGCCCAAGGCCACGAAAGAAGAACCGGTTCCACATTGGGATTGGAAGCGAATTCGCACCTGTCACATGATTACAATATTAAAAGAAGAGCCTGAGGACATAGATGAGCTCCCTTGGTGCTTCGAAAACAGCAGCGACGAGATAATCTCAGAATTCCCGCCAGCGCCAAAAGAGCTGGAAGATGGAATCCATACCACTGCAGATAACCTCAAGAAGATTGAGTTGGGATCGGCAGACGATCCGCGACCGACATTCATCAGCGAGTTACTATCTGAAGAAAGAGTAGCTGCGTTAAAGGATGTGCTTCTGCAGCATAGAGATTGCTTCGCATGGAACTATTCCGAAATGCCGGGACTAGATTGTTGCGCCACGGCAGCGCCCCGGTCTCTTACTCGAGGCCAAAATGCGGAATCAAAAATTTTCCTTACTCGGAAACCGGCGCTACCGCGGACAAAGAAAACCCGGATCGTTAACCATTAACCTACGCTAGCAAACAAGAGATGGGAAAAGAAGTATACCACGAGATCCGAGTCCTCCGGTCTTCTCATCATCGCCCCGATCTCCCGCGGAAAGTGTAGTCTCCAAATCGTCGCCTCCTCGCCGGAAAGGGCACCACATCACCTTCGTCTTTTACGGGCTCCCGCCTCAATACCGAGGCAACTCGAGCATGAAGCCGGCAACTCGACATGCTCAAGATATGCTGTAGGAAGTGTAGTGTAGAATCATAGTCTCCTTTGGGGTTTGTTGTTGCCATGATGGAGGATTGGGGTTAGGAAAAATGGTGCTTGCATTTTTCCGAAACAAGAAGAAGAAGGAGATGAAGAATTCCTCCCATAACAAAGATGAACTCTCTCATTCTTTTTCTTTCTCTCTTTCTTTTTCTTCTTCTCTCTTTTCTCATAACCATGAAAGACTTATCATATCAAGTGAGAAAAATGGTGGAGGAAAGGATAATATGATGGCAAGAGGGAGGTGAGTGTAGGAGCATAAGAATGGTGACCATATCAAGAGACAAAGAAACATCAACCATGCTTTCCACTTTAAACCCATACCCTTTCTAATCAACATAAAGCAAGTTATGGTGCAAGATATGAAAGCCATCATAATCAATACAATATGCAATAAAAACCCTCCACAAAGTGTTATTTGCAAAACTGCAAATAACCCCCTCCATCGGAAAAGTCCGGCCGGGAAAGAACAAAGGAAAACCGGCCGGAACGGAATGCAAACTGGCAACTCCAGAAAACTGGTCCCGTAATAAATTACAGGAAAACCCCGATACTGTGCATACACACCCGCATCTGTATTCCGACCGGATACAAATGCAATGAGACAAAATCTACACTGTACTAAACTAGTACCGGCTTAAACCAAAGCCGGCTAGTAAAATCCGTTCGATCCTGATCCGTGCAATACCGCACGTATCTGAATGAACCCTGCCATATAACTATACGGCCACTAGTACAAAACTGTCCGATCCTGATCCGTGCAATACCGCACGTATCTGATCGGACCCTGCCATATCTCCATACGGCCTCTACAGCGTTTCGCCCGAAAGCTGAGTAACTGAAAGTGTGGTGGACTCTAAAGACTCGTCAATACTATGGCTGTGGATTTAACCACTAGCACGTCAGAGGTATAAGCCAATACGTGACGGGCCACCAGCTATTGACCAAAAGGGACGTCGATGAGCGAACTCATCCTGACACCCTACTGAGCCTGTCAGTGACAATATCCGTACAGTCCGGTCCGTTCGTCTATGAGTATCGCATGGCGGGCCTAGGGGGTTGGTAAAAGTCAGACCCCCAAAGGCGGTACAAGTCGTGTCGGAGCGTAGCCCAGAACGCCCTGAGATACTACTGGAATACCTACCAGTAAATCTCCTGCCTCGGCCGAGGGCTTTGCGTAATGGCTCTCCTAGACACAGCGCGACCTCACCCCCAATACCGGGAGAGACGAACCCCTGCAGATCCGCTCACTGCCTCCATGTGGCTCGGGACTGTACCCAACTAAAACCTGTTTGCACGACTCCTTTGAGCCGTGGTAGGGTAGTAATCAAAGCACAGTGGGAACTCACACGAGACAAATGACGATCTCAGGTCGATGAACTAACCTGTACACATGTCACCTGGGAACTGCTATCTGACGTCTGGTATAATCCCAACTAGCAGGTTCCCGGCGAGTCCTGTCCGGTGTACTCATAACCCAATGAGCACCTGTATACATCTTAGGTGAACCAACTGACACCAGTGGCTTGTGAGACCGGCCACCGCCCCTCATCGGGGTCTCGACTGTATACACTAGTCTACTAATGGAGTATCGATACCCTGTCTCGAAACTCCTACGACTAGGGACCTTTTAAGGATGTGCTTATAGACTACCAGCTCCCACGTATATGATCGCCATCATACTGCTGGTAGTCAAGCAAGAATCCTAGGGGCTCTATCAACGTGTAATAGCGACATGTCAGGTCACCTAAAGCAGTACACGATGATAAAGATAAACCAGATAGCATACTATCATCTCGAGTAAGACTGTCCTACCGGGATAGGTCCTCCCTCAATCATTGCAATCACGTGCCTGTGATCCAATAATTGACTCTGAGGGCACTAACTCCAACAATCTCCCACTTGCACTCAAGGCTAATTATTGCGATGTCGCATACTCACAGCCCGTGTGATACCGAACACCCAACTCCTCTACTAGTCAGTCTCACAAAGCTCTTTTGTGAAACTATTGCGTTCGAGGAATAGCCTCAGCGAGTGGATCTACTGTGAAGTTTCTTTCTATGTCTCTCTATATCTCAAGTTCGCGGAGAAAGCCATCTCCCGAAATGAGCAATACCTGTCTTGGAATATCTGGATGTCTGATGGGACCTAGATCATAAATGAACTCCAAATCCAAACTTCTTAGACTGTATCATCAACTGAACTTAATCAGTATCCTGCGCCAAGCCTCCCTCAGTATTGCCTTGGACCACCTGTCCAAAATACTGTCCCTCGTCAGAAGGAGAACTATAACTCTGACAACCTCCTTGTCGTCCATGTCACCTTGGAAGCCTGGAGTGATAACCGTCTCCTAAAAGAGGCAGCCGTTATCATATCCCTAGAACATTCACTTATGTTCTAAAACTGCTTCCGACTGTTCCTCCAGGATTGGATCAATATCAACTTATTGCACCTGCTGCAAGAACAACATCTGGTGTGGTACTTGACATCTCATGATTGACTCAATTGCCTAAGCAAGTGATCTGTCAATCATGCGTATCCCTCTCCCCTTTAGTCTGTAAGACACCTTTAGAGAGGGTGACTCCATTACCTGCAGGTACACTACCATGCCAGGAGTCGTCCATTCTAAATACTCATAGAATGCTGTCAAGGTACCCTGATTGGGAAACCACCCAAATCTAGATCTAAAACCATAGGTCTAGTAACCAGTATGTCTGATATAATATCCAAGTCCCATGTGGAGAAAACACTGTGTGACGACCAAAGTATAACCGATCGTAGTATAGGAATATCACTTCCTACTACCTTCTCAACAGATCCATCCCCTATTCTGACGACGTCAAACCCATGACTGTCACATCAGAAACAGATGATCTAACTCCGCTATATCTGCTTTAGTCTATAAAATAGACATAAGCATGATGTCCACCAATGCTTCCGCTGCTCCCACTGACTACGACAACCCTCTGCCAGAGTCATATAGACGTGCACTTCTAAAGGTAGTTTAGAACGACGCTATACTCATCCTCCTGCCGGGTCTCGCAGCCTGGAACAACAACAATGGCAAGTGTGGGTAAACAAGAACTTCCCTGTCACCGTCCTTGAGGCTACCGGAGTACCTCTCGGGTGCCTGAAGTTACCCACCTTATCTGCGGAGTGGCCAATGGAATGTCAAATCAGATTGAATCTTTAGGTTCCTTATTAAATCTTGAGTAATCGTTTGCGGTTCTGGAATCACTTCCAGTTCTACCATACTCCCACTGCTGTTTTTGAAAAATCCATTTTTAATAAAACTGTGGCGAGTCTAGAACAATATTTCTACTGTTCATCCAGATGGTAGAAAATCAACCCTCGTCATAGCCTGGGTCAACCCACAAACAGCCATTACAGAAACGTGCCCTGAGTTATCCGGAGTCTGGTTTTAAGCATAACCCGGACAACTCCCCGTACCTTAACATCGTTAAGATATGAACTGTTCTATATCCAATATAGAACCAGAGGCACTGATTTATTTGAACCAGATTCAAATCATGCAGCTGTCTCCAGTGCATGTCAACTAAATGGAGAGAGGACGATCAGCGTTACTCAACTTAGGAATGCTTCCAATTATGAGTATCCTGAAAGAGAAGCAATCTGTCTTCATCATTACTATCAACTGAATACCATACACAAGTATCTACATCTTCGATCTCTTTGAAGAATCCCGATACTTGCTACACCTGGTTCTCTACTCTATTCAAATACCTATAACTCCTCAAAACTTAGACCCTGTGTTTCCACGAAACAGCTGTCTAAAAACTAGAGAAGTTAAAAGTAAACAGAATATAGTATGAGGACCAACCCCTCTGTCATAATGGACACTGGACAACATACAATGCTCTGTATAAGTCCGCTGAGTCTAACAACTCTTTCACTGTGCGTCACAGGTTGAAAACTGTACTTATGGTTAAGAAGAATTACACCGCTGTTTAATGCTCCTTACCTAACCATCCACTGATATAGGTAAATGTCATCGACATAATATCAAAAGGTATATCTCACTCTATGAAAATAGACGTACAGATATATCGATTTGAAATTGGTGCACAACAGCGGATATTCAAAACCAAATATTTGCCGACCGGCAAACAACCCAGGTGACTTCCTCAAATATCACCGATTACAACGAATCCCGATATAATGAGGATAATCACCCAATTCCCAATAACTTACTCCCACTCATCATTTGTAAAACCATACAGATGTGAGAATCATACCTGGTAAATACATACCCTGGAGTAAGTGTCTAATCGGGAAATCAGTTTTCTTTTAACATTGCACAGTGAAACTGAAACATTGAAATGTTTCGTCGGGGTATCCTGGTATTCCTAGTAATGCCTCTTCCATTATCCAGATTCACAACTGTAACCGTATAATTCTTTGCCACCTCTCCAAATCCCTTTATATGTCTTTAGTCATTACCTTCTGTACACCCCTTTAAGCCAAATGGTTTTCTTCCTTCCCTACCGTTCGGCACCAGCCTATGGTTTGGAAGAAGACTATCCAAAAGGCATAAAGGGTGTACTGTCCTAATCCTAGGAGCACTTGCAACGCGAGAGAAGGTGAAGATAAAAGACACCTGAATGTACTTTATTCCTATTTCTCCTGAACCAGAATCCATCCCCGAACTGGAACAAGTTCCTTTCGAGTTCGTATATAACCATACGATGGAGTATCCAATAAGCTGTGGATCTTCGTAGTGATACGGAGTGTCCTGGAGAAATACAAAGGTGATTTAGGATTGGCGAAGAAATACTTGGTTTGGTCGTGAATATCAGTCGCAATTTACTTTGCCCTCCTACTAATCCCTTTCTTTGTCTGAACTTAATACCTTCTGTACACCGTTTAGGTTAACTGGTTTTCTTCATTCCCTACCGGTCGGCACCAGCCTATGGTTTGGAAGGAGACTAGCCAATTTACGTAATAGGTGTACTACTCCTAAACCAAGGAGTACTCGCAACGAGAGAAGGTGAAAAGAAAAGACAACTGAATAATCCTATTCGTTTTCTCCAGAACCAGAAACCATCCTCGAAGTCCTTCGAGTTCGTATATAACCATACGATGGTTTTGTCCAATGGAAGTGGACGTTCGTAGTAATACGGGGTGTCCTGGAGAAAAGGGTAAAAGTAGGAGTGGCAATGAGGTCTGCAACTCTGACAATCCAAAAGCCAGTGTTTAAGAAGGTTCGGTCAACTTGGTCACTGAGTCATAGTCTTAGGGTCGGGTCAATGGTCGCTGCCAGAGAGAGAGAGAAGAAACACTCAGCGTGCACTCTAACCTAGATCAGAATGGTTATCACTTTATCTAATCTGGAAACCTCCCACTGTACCTCAAATTCTCCTCCAAACCTGAAAGAAGAATTAGTCGGGGTCACCCGAGGAGTAAACCAACTCATCAGTGGGAATCGGGATCCAACTATCATCGCATGATAACGTGACGGAATCCACTCACGTCACCACACTCCAGAAGGTATGCGCATGCCTGGCAAGTTTCAGTTCTTTTGAAACTCCCGATGTGATTTTTACCCCTAGGACCCAAGTGACCTTGACACAGTCAACAAATCAAAGAGTCCTAGTCAAGTTCAGCCCGTCATTATCCTGGATTGCATTAAACCCACCCGTACGAGCCCTTGACACAGTCAACAAGGCCGCACGACTGTCCTAACCAATCCCATTAATATGCTGCAAACAAACACTACTTAGCTACCGCACACTACGCCTTGACACAGTCAACAAACGCAGCACGAATACTAAGTAATACTTGTAAGAAATGACGGAGGGCTACGACTGGTTTTTGGCGAAAAACCTTTAACGTAATGAACTTGATATCGTTGAAGGAACTGCATAGCCTTTTAGAAAATATAGTGACGAAAACCTTTACTAAAGAGGTCACTCCCGGTGAAGGGATCTCGGCTCTTTCCCCGTAGAATGAGGTGCAGGATATTCCAACTGAATACCACGATGCAAAGCAAAAGTAATCGGCTATAGTGAAGTTAATGCCCTGACGCAAACTTCTGTCCAAGGGGTCACTCCCGGTGAAGGGATCTCGGCCCTTGCCTCGTCGACTGAGGAGCAGGATATTCCAAATGAATACCACGATGCAAAACAAAAGTGAACGTCCTTGCAATAACAGCTTTTTGAAAAAGTGTTCCAACAACATCAGATTAGGTTTGTATATCTTGCATTGATCCGAATCAATGCAGTCCCATCAATTGATCACACCACAAAGAACGAAAATATACTGACGTACGTATATGCCATCCGCATTCGCCACTGGGTCCCGTCATCACCAGTTAGGTTAGCTAACTAACGGCAGAGCGGGGACTGGACTAGCGCGGATGAAAAACATATACAACATCTACTAATATATATACCAATATATAGTATTTCGCTCAAGGCGTGAATGAAATGCAACATCACAGAAATGTACAACATCACAGAACAATACAGATATCTGGAAGCCCCGGGTTTCACAGAGCCGCTGCTGAAACCCGACGTTCCCCTGGTCGTGTGGATAGCCTGTGCAATGAAATCCTAGACCCCTACGGGCGCGGCAAGTCACCCGCCAAAACCTGAAGCGAGGCAGCCCCCTTCAGCACCGTGAATGGACCACCCAGCACTTCATGGAATCCGGTAACTTGGGCACCCCTCCTGGGTCAACCTGTACCCCCTACGAGTGCGGCGAATAGCCCGCCAATCCTAGAGTGAAGCCCCCTCCGTCTCAATGCCATGAGATGCGGGCCCGTTGCCCCCTAGAACCCGGCTATCCGTGCACCCCTCCGCGGGGTAATCCTAGTACAGAAAGTAAAATATACATACACCGGGTACATCGACCGCAACCAGGCCGTGCCCCAAAAGAATAATACAGACAGGCAGTGACGGCAGTCCACATGTCGGACGCTCGCCCCGCAATATCAAATGTACATAATACAACAAAACTGTACTAGCATTGCATCCAGGCTATCCCCCACGACCGATCCGCAACAACACAGCATAAACATAGAACATCAACGTGAAAGTCACGTTCGCAAATCCGTCTAACCGGGCTATAGCAGTCAGACCGGATTTACCGATCGAGTGACATTCACGGTCGCAGATATAATGTAAATACTGTGAAAAATGTGTTTAAAATTTTCCGATTGACCAAAAATTAACAAGTGGGCCCCCAATCAAAACTGTAGCAGTCACAGAAAACCTGGGCCCAAATTTAATATTCCAAAACCCCTAATTTCAGCCCATAAAACAACTGAAGAAAAACGACAAAGTGGGCCCACCATATTGCGGCGGAAGGGCGGCAGAAAGTGGGTTCGTGCCGCGCTTCTGCGCTCAAGGTAAGGGTTCACTGTATCGTTTTTTCCCAGTGTTCTTAGAACACCCTGCACATCTTTCTGAGATCACCTGAAAAATTTTTAGACTTCAAAAAATTTCAACAGAAACTGATGTGAAGGAAAAATACGGTTTTTGGAAATTTTGGTCGATCGGAAACGCAAACACATCAAACGAAGCTAGGTAAGGTTAATGGCGTGGCTCTGATACCATGTTGCGCCACGGCAGCGCCCCGGTCTCTTACTCGAGGCCAAAATGCGGAATCAAAAATTTTCCTTACTCGGAAACCGGCGCTACCGCGGACAAAGAAAACCCGGATCGTTAACCATTAACCTACGCTAGCAAACAAGAGATGGGAAAAGAAGTATACCACGAGATCCGAGTCCTCCGGTCTTCTCATCATCGCCCCGATCTCCCGCGGAAAGTGTAGTCTCCAAATCGTCGCCTCCTCGCCGGAAAGGGCACCACATCGCCTTCGTCTTTTACGGGCTCCCGCCTCAATACCGAGGCAACTCGAGCATGAAGCCGGCAACTCGACATGCTCAAGATATGCTGTAGGAAGTGTAGTGTAGAATCATAGTCTCCTTTGGGGTTTGTTGTTGCCATGATGGAGGATTGGGGTTAGGAAAAATGGTGCTTGCATTTTTCCGAAACAAGAAGAAGAAGGAGATGAAGAATTCCTCCCATAACAAAGATGAACTCTCTCATTCTTTTTCTTTCTCTCTTTCTTTTTCTTCTTCTCTCTTTTCTCATAACCATGAAAGACTTATCATATCAAGTGAGAAAAATGGTGGAGGAAAGGATAATATGATGGCAAGAGGGAGGTGAGTGTAGGAGCATAAGAATGGTGACCATATCAAGAGACAAAGAAATATCAACCATGCTTTCCACTTTAAACCCATACCCTTTCTAATCAACATAAAGCAAGTTATGGTGCAAGATATGAAAGCCATCATAATCAATACAATATGCAATAAAAACCCTCCACAAAGTGTTATTTGCAAAACTGCAAATAACCCCCCCAATCGGAAAAGTCCGGCCGGGAAAGAACAAAGGAAAACCGGCCGGAACGGAATGCAAACTGGCAACTCCAGAAAACTGGTCCCGTAATAAATTACAGGAAAACCCCGATACTGTGCATACACACCCGCATCTGTATTCCAACCGGATACAAATGCAATGAGACAAAATCTACACTGTACTAAACTAGTACCGGCTTAAACCAAAGCCGGCTAGTAAAATCCGTTCGATCCTGATCCGTGCAATACCGCACGTATCTGATCGAACCCTGCCATATAACTATACGGCCACTAGTACAAAACTGTCCGATCCTGATCCGTGCAATACCGCACGTATCTGATCGGACCCTGCCATATCTCCATACGGCCTCTACAGCGTTTCGCCCGAAAGCTGAGTAACTGAAAGTGTGGTGGACTCTAAAGACTCGTCAATACTATGGCTGTGGATTTAACCACTAGCACGTCAGAGGTATAAGCCAATACGTGATGGGCCACCAGCTATTGACCAAAAGGGACGTCGATGAGCGAACTCATCCTGACACCCTACTGAGCCTGTCAGTGACAATATCCGTACAGTCCGGTCCGTTCGTCTATGAGTATCGCATGGCGGGCCTAGGGGGTTGGTAAAAGTCAGACCCCCAAAGGCGGTACAAGTCGTGTCGGAGCGTAGCCCAGAACGCCCTGAGATACTACTGGAATACCTACCAGTAAATCTCCTGCCTCGGCCGAGGGCTTTGCATAATGGCTCTCCTAGACACAGCGCGACCTCACCCCCAATACCGGGAGAGACGAACCCCTGTAGATCCGCTCACTGCCTCCATGTGGCTCGGGACTGTACCCAACTAAAACCTGTTTGCACGACTCCTTTGAGCCGTGGTAGGGTAGTAATCAAAGCACAGTGGGAACTCACACGAGACAAATGACGATCTCAGGTCGATGAACTAACCTGTACACATGTCACCTGGGAACTGCTATCTGACGTCTGGTATAATCCCAACTAGCAGGTTCCCGGCGAGTCCTGTCCGGTGTACTCATAACCCAATGAGCACCTGTATACATCTTAGGTGAACCAACTGACACCAGTGGCTTGTGAGACCGGCCACCGCCCCTCGTCGGGGTCTCGACTGTATACACTAGTCTACTAATGGAGTATCGATACCCTGTCTCGAAACTCCTACGACTAGGGACCTTTTAAGGATGTGCTTATAGACTACCAGCTCCCACGTATATGATCGCCATCATACTGCTGGTAGTCAAGCAAGAATCCTAGAGGCTCTATCAACGTGTAATAGCGACATGTCAGGTCACCTAAAGCAGTACACGATGATAAAGATAAACCAGATAGCATACTATCATCTCGAGTAAGACTGTCCTACCGGGATAGGTCCTCCCTCAATCATTGCAATCACGTGCCTGTGATCCAATAATTGACTCTGAGGGCACTAACTCCAACATAGATCCAGAAATTGCTTACACAAATTGGCGATATCCCCAGACCTCAAACCAGTCAAACAGGCGCCGAGGAGAATGCGGCTCGAGATCGAGATGAGTATCAACGCCGAGGTCAAGAAGCTGATCGACTCTGGCTTTATCCAGGAGGTTCAATATCCTGAATGGATCGCTAACATCGTCCCGGTGATGAAGAAAAATGGGACGGTGCGCATATGCGTAGACTTCCATGATCTTAATAGAGCTTGCCCGAAGGATGATTTTCCAGTGCCAGTCACCGAACTGATGATAGACAATACGTCCACTCATGAAGTTTTCTCCCTCATGGATGGCTTATCAGGGTATAATCAGATAAAGATGCATCCCGAAGACCAGAAGCACACCGCCTTCAGGACCCCTCTAGGTATATTCTGTTATAAAATGATGCCCTTCGGTTTAAAGAACGCCGGTGCCACCTACCAGAGGGCCATGACGAAGATCTTCGATGACCTCATACAAGAAATCGTCGAATGCTATATCGACGATCTCGTGGTTAAAAGAAAATCATACGAGGAACATCTCGAGCATTTGAAGACCGTATTTCAACGCCTTCGACAATACAACTTGAAGATGAACCCGCTCAAGTGTGCATTCGGAGTTTCCTCGGGCAAATTCCTGGGATTCATTGTCCGACACCGGGGTATCGAAATAGATCCGTCCAAGATCAAGGCGATCATGGAAATACCTCCGCCAAGGACTCTCAAACAGTTGCGATCTCTCCAAGGTAAGCTCGCATACATACGGCGATTTATAGCCAACCTTTCAGGCAAGTGCCGCCCTTACAGTCACCTAATGAAGAAGGGAACTCCATTCGTCTGGGATCAAAAATACCAGAGCGCGCTGGACGAAATTAAACAGTACCTGCAGAACCCGCCAGTGCTGGCTGCTCCGGTCAAGGGAAAACCCCTCATTCTTTATACAACCGCCCTCGAAGGCTCCTTGGGCGCATTATAGGCACAAGAGAACGATCAAGGGAAAGAAAGAGCACTCTACTACTTAAGTCGAGTTCTAGTGGGGGCAGAAAGCAACTACTCCCCCATTGAAAAACACTGCCTAGCGTTGATCTTCGCGATAACAAAGCTCAGGCACTATGCGTTGGCAAATAAGGCCCGTCTCATTTCGAAGGTGGACCCTCTTAAGTATTTAATGTCAAAGGCTATACTGACAGGTTGACTCGCTAAATGGGCTCTGCTCTTGATGGAATTCTCGATAACGTATCAACCTCTCAAGACAGTGAAAGGCCAGGCCATCGCCGACTTCCTTGCTGAGCATCCGATACCCGCCGATTCTCCTCTGAGCTGGGATTTACCAGACGAACATGCGTTTGACACGATCGACGGTGGTGATACCCAATGGGAACTTTATTTCGATGGAGCATCTTCCATGAAGAAGCGCAAACAAAGTACCCCTATAATCAAATCGGGGGTAGGCCTCATCTTCGTGACTCCATAAAGAGGGATAATGCGTTTCGCTTTCTCCTTAACAGAGCCGAGGACGAATAACGAAGCCGAATATGAAGCCTTGATAGCAGGTCTTGAGATCGCCATCGACATGGGAATTGAAAACCTCCTCATATACGGAGATTCTCAACTGGTCGTTAGTCAAGTAAACGGCGACTACCAAACGTGCAAACCAGAGTTGGTGAAGTACGGGGAAAAGGTGCAACAACTGTTGACCCAAATTCCTTCCTATACTTTGGAGAACATACCGCGCGCGGAAAACAGCAAAGCAGACGCGTTGGCCAAACTTGCTAAAGAGCTGGCTGACGAGAACCTCGATGACGCTAGAATCGTGGTACAAAGCCGTCGGATGCTTGCCCCAACAGAAATATCTCCGGAATCATCCGAAGAGAAGGGAGCGACTGAACAGACGACCCTACAAATAAAAGAACGAAGAAAGGCTGAGGATTGGAGGGAAGTCTTTATACACTACTTTAAGTCCCACCGAATGCCCGGAGATGCGTCCACAAGACATTAGCTCATGAAACGAGCTCTGTCTTTCGCCTTCGTCAACGATACTCTGTACAAGAGGTCATTCGATTCTCTATGGCTGAGATGCCTAGGACCTGACGAAGCAGAAAGAGTCGTTCAGGAAGTTCACGACGGACTCTGCGGTTCTCATCAAGCGGGCCCAAAGATGAAGTCGAAGATCAAACGGATGGGCTACTACTGGCCCACAATGATCCAGGACTGCCTCGAATATGTGAAGCAATGCCACTCATGCCAAATTCATGGGGACTTCATCCATCAGCATCCAAATCCGCTACACCCGACAGTGGCTAGCTGGCCATTCGAAATGTGGGGAACTGATATAGTCGGACCCATTGAACCAGCATCGTCTAGGGGACATCGTTTCATCCTGGCGACGACTGACTACTTCTCTAAATAGGCAAAAGCAGTACCGTTAAGAGAGGTTAAGATGGAGAATATCCTCCATTTCTTCAAGACGCATGTCATATATCGGTTTGGAACTCCGCGACGGATCATCTCCGATAACGGGCCAGCTTACAGAAGCCACAAGATCAGTCGCTTTGCGCAGCAGCACAATATAGACTGGAGATATTCCTCGGTTTATAATCCGCGAGCTAACGGTCTAGCTGAGGCGTTCAACAAGACCTTGACGAAGATCATGAAAAAGACGGTGTCCCGAAATAAGAAGGACTGGCACGAAAGACTGCAAGAAGCTCTCTGGGCATATCGAACTACGTTCAAGACAGCCACGAACACAACGCCGTACGCGTTGGTATTCAGTACGGAAGCAGTACTCCCCCTCGAGATAGAGTTACCCTCTCTATGAGTGGCAGTCCACTACGAGCTGACGGATGAAGAAAATGCTCACCTTCGGCTTGAGGAGCTTGACGCCCTTGATGAAACCCGGCTCATAGCGCAACAAAATCTGGAAGCTTATAAAGCAAAGATGACGCGCTCATATGCAAGATTAACCCGACCGAGGACATTCCACCAAGGCGAACTCGTGCTGGTGGTCAAAAGGCCTGTGATCCCCAATCGCGCCAAGCGGGGAAAATTCGAGCCAAACTACGAAGGCCCGTACATCGTAGATAAGGTCTACCAGGGTGGGACCTATCTACTCATGGACATGCACGGTGAAAGGCCTTTCAGGCCAATAAACGGTCGCTTCCTAAAGAGATACTATGCTTAATGATCCACGGCCTAGGTCAATGATAGATGACGACGACTATCTCCGCTCGCTATCTTCCTAAGCTCAAGCTTTATAAGCAGTAGCCGGCCTTCTCCATGACGGACCGAAATGTCCTTAAACTAATAGCAGACCGAAACGTCTTTAAACTACTACCGCAGCATCTTTAGGCCGACGAGATATAAAAAAAACATAATAAAAAAATATTTAAAAAAACGGTATGTCCATAAGCAAAAAGGGCACGGATGAAAACCCGAGAGGGCTCCGTGGGTAAAAACAGCAGGGCTACCGGCGAGTGTTCATGAAAACCTGAAAGGGCGCGACCTCGTAAAAAAATATATAAAAAAAAAACGGTACGTCCATAAGCAAAATGGGCACGGATGAAAACCCGAAAGGGCTCCGTGAGTAAAAACAGCAGGACTACTAGCGAGTGTTTGTGAAAATCCGAAAGGGCGCAACCTCGTTAAAAGACACTTACATGGTCCTCTCGACCTTGTAAGGAGAAACCACCCGCGTGAGATCCTTACGACTTACAAGGGAGCAACACACTTGGGGATCCCCACAATTCCTAAGGAGAAAATACACTGGCGAGATCCTCACGACTCGTAAGGAGAACTCTCTTATGAGACCCTCACGGCTCATAAGATTTGAAAGTCTTAAGTTACAGAGACCTAAACCTGTGCTTAAGCAACCTCCATAACTTCCGATATTGCCCTACAAGTGGCTCAATACTGGCCCTTATATACAATCCACGGGCGCGAATAAATATTTCCCTAACCAAGGTCCATCCGTGACTGGGGATATGTTCGCACGACCCTTGTAAGTCCTCTCGATTTACAAGGAGAAAACCCTCCTGTAGGATCCTTACGACTTACAGAGGAAACAAACACTTAGGAATCCTCACGATTCCTAAGAACAAAATACACCTACAAGATCCTCACGACTTGTAGGGAGAAATAACTTCGTGAAACCCTTACGGCTCATGAAGTCAAAAGCCTTAGCCAACAGGACCCTAACCCTGGTCGCTAAGCCACCTTTGTTCGACATCAACAGAGGCAGATGATGATTCGCTCCTGGTGATATCCCAGTTGTAGCGGTGCTGATGCCGAAAGCGGTTTACAGCGAAAAGCCAATAGGCCGCACATGCATACGAAATAGCCGAAATGATAGGGCAACTTGCAATAAAAAGTAGCAAGTAAAAATGTATGCATGCAAAATAGCCGAAATGATTGGGCAACTCGCAATAAAAAGCAGCGAGTAAAAATAAAATAAATAGCCAAAATGATTGGGCACCGCGAAAAATAGCCGAAATGATTGGGTAATAGCGACCTTCGCGATATAAAAGCTGAAATGATAGAGCATCGCGGAGATAAAACAAAATAATGATGATAAAACTTTGGCCCTATAGTTAAGATCACATCGATCCCTGTATACAATCCAAGGGCGTAAACAAAGAGGGAACCATACTTTCCCAACAGGCTCCGCCAGAAGACGAGGCCAAATTCCGACGGTTCATCCCAACGCTTGGGAAACAAATAATCCCTAGCAAACTCCTCGACTCACGGATACAAACACTCCTTGACGAGAGCCTCCTGATCCGCGTCGACTCGCAGAGCCACCAGTGCCTCCGTGGGAAATCCTCGACTCGTTTCAAACCCCAAGGAAACAAATAATCCTTGCCGCTTTGGAAACAAATAATCCCTAGCAAACTCCTCGACTCACGGATACAAACACTCCTTGACGAGAGCCTCCTGATCCGCGTCGACTCGCAGAGCCACCAGTGCCTCCGTGGGAAATCCTCGACTCGTTTCAAACCCCAAGGAAACAAATAATCCTTGGCGCTTGGGAAACAAATAATCCCTAGCAAACTCCTCGACTCACGGATACAAACACTCCTTGACGAGAGCCTCCTGATCCGCGTCGACTCGCAGAGCCACCAGTGCCTCCGTGGGAAATCCTCGACTCGTTTCAAACCCCAAGGAAACAAATAATCCTTGGCGCTTGGGAAACAAATAATCCCTAGCAAACTCCTCGACTCACGGATACAAACACTCCTTGACGAGAGCCTCCTGATCCGCGTCGACTCGCAGAGCCACCAGTGCCTCCGTGGGAAATCCTCGACTCGTTTCAAACCCCAAGGAAACAAATAATCCTTGGCGCTTGGGAAACAAATAATCCCTAGCAAACTCCTTGACTACCGGATACAAACACTCCTTGACGAGAGCCTCTTGATCCGTGTCGACTCGCAGAGCCACCAGTGCCTCCGTGGGAAATCCTCGACTCGTTTCAAACCCCAAGGAAACAAATAATCCTTGGCGCTTGGGAAACAAATAATCCCTAGCAAACTCCTCGACTCACGGATACAAACACTCCTTGACGAGAGCCTCCTGATCCGCGTCGACTCGCAGAGCCACCAGTGCCTCCGTGGGAAATTCTCGACTCGTTTCAAACCCCAAGGAAACAAATAATCCTTGGCGCTTGGGAAACAAATAATCCCTAGCAAATTCCTCGACTCACGGATACAAACACTCCTTGATGAGAGCCTCCTGATTCGCGTCGGCTCGCAGAGAAACCAGCGTCTCCGCGAGAAAATTCCCGATTCGTCTCAAACTGCAAATGAAGTCTCAGGCAGCAGGGACTAAAGAACTTGCTTCCTGAATAATGGGACCCTGCAAGTCGACCCAAAAAGGTCTCTTACATACTATTCATGGGTCTCACTCTCCAAATTCGAATCTCGACAAGGAGGGAAACAACCGCTTACGGGTCCTCTCGACTCGTAAGAGGGAAAAATTCTCTTATAGGATCCTTACGACTTATAAGAGAAAATCACACTTAGGAATCCTCACGATTCCTAAGGAGAAAAACACACCTACGAGATCCTCTCGATCCGTAGGGAGAAAAATCTCTACGAGACCCTCACGGCTCATAGAGTTGAAAAGTCTTAGGCAGCAGATCTGAACCTGCGGCCTAAGCCATCGCTGATTCTTAAGAAAGTCAAGATGCATGCTCTATTATCTGTTGACCATGTTTACTAAGGTGGCATGCTGATAATGAAAGAAAGAAAAGGCGGAAAAATGACACAAGACATTACAGAAAATGTGTATCTTTTATTCATAAACTTGATTGAGTATAGGATACATTGTGCTAAAGGATGAAATATATATATATACATTTTTTTTATTTATAAGTACAAACGATACAAGGAGAGTTACTGAGAAGGAAGCGTCCTGCATAGCTCTAGCAATTGTTCGCGAACTTCCTTCCCCACTTTCTCCTGATTGGCCACCACTGCCAACTCCGCCTCCACTTGGGCTCGTTGCTGTGCGACAGATGCAAGCTGAGCCCTGACGGCCTGATGAGCAGCTTCACGTCCTGGAGTGTCATGCTCGGCGACATCAAGTGCCCGCTTCAGTCTCAGCCCATTTGAGATGTGCTCCAGAAGGCCCTCGAAGACGGCCTTTACCTCAGCGGCGTTTGCCTCAACTTCAGCACGCAGGAGAGCAGTTTCGCTTGAAGATTCTTGGCACTCCTTCAGCCTCAAAGCTGCTTCTTGTTCCAAATAACGGAAATGAGAAGTGCTTTGCTCGAGCCATGCTCCCCGTTGAGTGCTAACTGCCAAAGTCTCGGGGGATAGGCGCATCGACTCCAGCTGATGAAGGCGAGCCTCAATCTCCCGAAAATGGTTAACCCAAGAGGCGACAATGCCCTCGTCATGGAAGGTGGCAAATATCACCAACATCGGGTTAACCGTCGTAGCGAAGTCCTCAGCAGATGTAGGAGCCTTGACGTCGGGTTCCTCGATGTAGTCGCTCAACATGCGCAGACTATTCGCCGCACCTTATGAAGATGGACGTCTCTGGGATGGGCCGCCCGGTATTGTAATACGAGACTCAAAAGGCATCGAGACTGGAACGACAGCTGAAAAAGACAAAATGCGATTAGATGATTCAATAGATATGGAGAAAGTCATTGATAAGATAGTTTACTATACCGGTTGAAGCAGGTGGCAAGGCCGGAAGGGCCGGTGGCGCAACCGATCTTTCTTCTCCCCCTTCGATTTGTAACACGGCAGTCAGGACAAGAGAGAGTTAGAAATAATTCTACAACTGAAAAACAAAGATATCAATCGGGAACAGTACCCACCAGCGCCACCAGAGGGAGAGGCGAATTCAGATGGGAAAGAGAAGTGTGGGAGCAACACTTGATAGAGATGGTCAAAAAGCACTCCTGAAAGACACAACAGTGTGACTTTAGTACACAAATTATGCGTCTGGAAGATAAGATTAATAAATTGCAAACCCATACCTTCCAACATCTTCGAGGGTATGAGAGAGGGTTGAGAGGTGACCACCGCCAAGGCAGTCATTGAAGGCACTCCCTCGAGCAGTGGGGCATCGGCGCTGGCTGCACCTGCGTTACAAAAATGGTAAATTTGTCAGAAAAATTGTAAGGCAAAGAAAGAACACTAACTTAGGATTTACCTGACGAGCTGCCGGCTGAAACGGAGGCGTATCCTTCCTCCGTGGACATGAGGCCACCACCCGTGGCCTCATCACCCGACTCGATAGGGACCGTCGTCGTGCTCGCACGACCAGGAGACGGCAGGAGATCATAGGCAGGGAGGGCAATGATTGGAGCGTTGCCGGATTCTTGGAAGGAAGCGGCTGACTCTTCCCCAAGAGTCGTGCCCATCTCATCCGCTACTTTTTCGGGCTCCGCCATCTCCATCGGCTCATCCACCGTCACTACGAGGTCGCCAGCCTCAAGCACCTCGCCCACCACTACCCTCGGCTCGGTTATGATGATCATTTCATCTGCCGCCACTTCAAACTCGGCATCAATGACCTTCTCAGCTACAGACCCCCCAACCTCCACCTCAGGCTCCAAAGCCTCAGCAACGTTGCCCACTGTTGGCTCGGGTTCGGTAAGTGCCGCCTCCTCTGCTTCCTTGGGTTCAACGGTCTCCGCCTCCCCCTCGGTTGGACTTGGCCCTGCAAGATAAAATATATAAGAACCAACAAATTTATGAGTTTTATGACGAAATTCTGAAAGAAGTATTACCTGAGGTAGACTTGTCGTTAGCCTCTCTATTGGCACGGATCGCCTGTCTATGAGCCGTAGACAAGGCGACCGGGGACTCTTCTGATGGAGTATCGGCTCGAGGAACGGTGCTGGGGCCCGCTCCAATGGCCAAAGCAGCCCTGCGCGCCTTTGCTTCGCGCCTCAGCCGCTTCCTTTCCTCCCGGGCTGTCGCGATGGACCTTCGTGACGCTTCCTTCAAGGCGTCGTCATCTTCGTTCAGGGATGCCTCCAGAGCCTTTAGGGCATCTTTCATCGGCTCTTCAGGACGAATCTCCTGCGTTCGTCCAGAGGAAGCGGGAACATTGGCAGCTGGCGGAACATCTGCATCACTTGGCGGGAGCGGCATTAAGGTTCCTGTGATAAAAAGGGGAAGTTAGATCGACCATAACACAAGGGAAATGAAAACTTGATGAATAGAGACTTACTGAGGCCTAAAGATGCTCTAAGGCGTTCTTCCTCCTGGAAGGTCTTGAGTGAGGCGGCAATGGCTTCCTCATCAGTGATGCCTGTTGGAAGAAAAGAAAGGAAAACCATAGTCAAAGGCAATGAGAAAAATATGATGCAATAAAGGAAATGCGACTAGTAGTTACCTAATTGCGCAAGCTTAGCCAGCCACGCGTCACGCTTTGCCAACCACGCTGAAGTTTCGAGAGCGGCTTCCAAGTCTGTGTCGTCCGACGGCGGCATGATTAATCCCTCGTTAGTCCCATACTCGATTAGGCCCTCGGCGTAGGGAGCATGGGGTTCCTGACCGAACACGACATCTGCAGCGAAGAGCGATTTCTTTTTCTTCTGCCCTCCGACCCTAGGCTCACGTGGGATCGACTTCCGCTTAGCAGCCACCTTGGGACGACGAGTCCCGATGTCCGCACCCACGCCAGACTCCGGCGAGGATACAACCACTGTCTCCACTGGAGCACAGGGTGCGGGAGGTGCATCCGTGACATCAGGGAGCGGCAATCCGCGTGGAGGACTCTGCGCACGTGAAGGTCCGGCTCTGGCATCTTTTAAAGGGGGGATTACCGGGGTCCTTGGCACCAAAGGAGCGTTGCGATCGCTACCTGGAGGTGCACCCTTACGGTCGATCAGCAACCGCCTTTCCTCCTTTATGACCGCTCCCGTCGAATGACTGTACCATTCTATATATACCCTAAGAAGTCGTGGGGCGCAAGCCGGCTCACTGATGAAGAAGTGAGAGCCCGTGTTTAGACGCATGAAGTGATGCGGCGCCCTCTCCATCCCTTCTTCAGTCGCGGCAGGTTCCGATAAAAAAGCCTCCAGCGGTACCCCTTGGTTATAGCTCAGCTGTTGGGCGAAACGATGCGGGTTATATCTCATGAAGATCGCTGCCCCGTCCTGCCTAAACACCAAGAAGCCCGGTCTGATGGAATATAAGTGAAGGGTCTCCCGGGCCGTTAAAACTGAAGCTCCATCCTTGAAAGTGTCTTGCAATGGCCGCACTGTAGTGGTGGACGTTTTTCCGATAGTCAACACCTTGTCAATGAAAGACACACCGGCTCCAACGGTGTGGGACCGAAGGAGTAAACCCCTGGCATTTCGTGGCGATGGATTTACAATTGATGCGCCGATCAACTGTAGAATGCGAGGAAAACTGCACCTTTCGTAGAACGAGGGCCTTTTATGCATGCCGAAAACACCCGCCGTATGTAGCTCGAGCCACGACATAAAGTAGTGCATCGGGAAGACCACGTGCAGCACCCCAGGCTCGTTAGCATCCGCTGCTCGGCTGAGGCCATGATATAAGTGCGCCAAGCCGGCGATCCCAACGGCCACCTTTACCCCGATAGTCATTCGGTGGGCTGGATAAAAAACAGAGGGCCGCATGCGGTGAGAGTGCATTGGGAGCGCAAACCAACTCAGCCAAAGCCCAAGAAATCCTAAAAAGAAGGCCTCCTTGTCCATCTCAGGGGCTGCAACTTCTGCAAAAGACATGGTTGGGGAGTTAGGAAGGAAAAAGTCCTTTTGGTCTATGTCCTTCGCCGGCAGGTTATCCAAACCTAAACCGAAAGGGTCCTCAAGGGTGGCAAACTTGGCAGCTTCTGCCGAGAGGACGTTTGGGTGAAGGAACCGAGCAATGAAATTCTCAAAATTAACTCCGCGGCTCCCACGTTCAATGAAAAGGGCCTCGTAGATGTTCAACACCTTGATCAGACTTGGAAATTGGTGTTGAACAGCGTTCTCCGGCGTGAGCCCCCTTATCACCGGCTTAGCACCAAAGACGTACTCATCCGTCGAGAGCAACTCCTCATAATGTTCCCCCATGACCGGTAGACCGGATACCTCCGTAAACTCTTCCAAAGAGATTGACACTTCTCGATCATGGCGGGGAAAGTGTGGGTAGGAATGTTCCACTGCTCCAGGAAGGCCTTGAACCACCAGGTGGGAAGCGTGGGATACTGGAAGAGGGAGACGTAGACTGCGGTATACAATCCTAATCTTATCAACTGCGACTTCTTTGTCGACAGGATATACCGGGCCCATGGCAGATAGCCGATTGGGTGTCGGGGGATCAAACCGATATTATATGATTGCCCCCAAGGTCGCGCCTCACCCTGACAGATGCGGCGTCCCAGGATATCCAAAACCATGGGACGCTGAACCGGAATCGCATCTATAGCCGGATGAAGAAAACCCTTCGATGTCCAATCCGCCATCTCCACGGCGTACTGCACCGGGGGTGGGCTAGCATAATGAATCGCCGTTATGGGCTCTAACGGCACCGCGCATGTGAAGCTCCGTCGGCCCATGATGATCTGATTGTACCACGACCCCCAAAGGTGGACACTTTTGTATTCCGGGTCGTGCTCCTTAATCATGGCCAGGACTTCACGGTCCAAGGGCGCCTCGGGAAATCCCTCCCCCGAGCGGACGAACGGGAATGAAGTGTCTAGAGACATGATCGCTGCAAAAGAACAAAATAGCCGTCAGTGATACAATCCCAACGCTTGGCGTTTAAAAAAAATCTTCAATTAAACGAATTTAAAAATTAATTGGATTAAAAACTAATTAATTAAACCACACAGCAGTGCAGCGGGTAGGGGACCAAATGGAGAACCACAAAATCTGGATGAAAATGCCTCTTTTAATAAGACAGCCTCATCATTGGGTGAGACTGTCAGTTAAAGAAAAGATCCCCAAGAGAATATTATCATCAGTAGGGAATCCCTAGAGACAAGGAGAAAATCTCCTCTTTCAGAGCAAAGCTCTGTCACAGAATGACATTTGTCAAATTCTGGTCTCAAAGGAATAAAATTCCTTAAAAGAGCATGGCTCTGTGGTAATAATGGAAAAGGTCCATCAGAAAATTTTTTACACTTAGAAGAATTAAAAAATTTCGGAATCTTGAAAGATTCATGAAAAACTTATAAAAAGATTCTTCATTTTTCAAATCTGAAAGAGCTATTTTTGGATCCATGAGCAAAACTCTGTTCATGGGTTAAAACCCATGAACAAGATCTCTGTAGATCTATAGATTCATGAGAGCAAAGCTCTGTTGATGAAACCCCAAAGGGGATTTCTTTAGATCAGAAGATCTGTGAGAGCAAAGCTCTATTGGTTAATTAAAATTAATTTAACTTAAGATTAATTTTATTAAATTTTTCTAACTTGGAAAATGATAGCAAAGCTCTAAAGTTCTGGAAACGAGAGCAAAGCTCTGGAGTTCTAAGCAAGAGCAAAGCTCTGGAAATCAAAATCTAGAAAATGGTGAGATTTTTCGAAGGGCCAGAGGTCCTATTTATAAGGCGCTTGCGCCCCTTGAGCTCACCCCTTGATCCAACGATCAGGAGTTTGCCACCGCTGCACTCACGTGTGCGCCACGTGAGCGCAACGGTGGGGGGGCATTTGTTTCGCCCAATCAGAGCAAATCTCTGTTGAAATTCAAAATTCAAAATTTTGAAGCAACGCTTCAAATCTCGGGCGCAACGCGCCACATGTCGGGCGCTGATACGTCAGCACAGCGCCCAAGAAGGCGCGCCCAATCAGAGCAAAGCTCTATTTTAAGAAAAATTAAAGGAAGCAACGCTTCAGTTGCGCAAGCACTGCGCTGCGCACCATGTGTCAGCGCAGATGCGCTAGCGCAGATGCGCTGCGCGACACGTATCAGCGCAGCTGCGCTGGCGCAGCTGCGCTGCGCTGTGCGCTGCGCGACACGTGTCAGCACAGGTGCGCTGCGCTTTGCGCTGCGTGACACGAGTCAGAGCAGATGCGCTAGCATAGTTGCGCTGCGCTGTGCGCTGCGCGACACATGTCATGCGCTGGAGCATTTGCGCCAAAACAGAATAAAGATTTTAAAGAAATATTTCTGTTCTTGTTAAAACAAGAAGATTCTCTTCTGTAAAACAGAATCTCTTGGATTAAAGATCCAACGGTGGGGAAAATTTCCCAAATCACTCAGAGAAAGATCTCTTTAACAAATTTAACTAATTTATGAGCACTATAAAAAGGACCCCAAGCCTCAATTCAAAGGCATGAACATTTTTTCTTGAAAAAAGTCAAGAGCTTCAAACAAGAGAACTCTGAGAAAATTCCAAAGAAAAAGGTAAAAACCTTCATGAGAGAGAAGAAATCTCTTTTAATAAACCAGATCAATGATCTTCGCATAATAAACAGTGCTTTGCACTTCTTATGAACCACTGGTTCTTTAAAACAAGAAAACAACAAAAATAAAAAAAAATAGTGCTTTGCACTTTTATGAACCTCTGGTTCTTGAAATAAGAAGAAAAACTTATTTTTCTTTGATCTAAATTAGATCAAGAAATCAAATAGTGCTTTGCACTTCTGTTCTTGAATCTAAAAAAATTCTTAGTGCTTTGCACTTGCAAACTGCGCTGTTGCGCTCTTAGGAGAGCGCCACGTGTCAGCTACAGAACAACTTGCGCTACGTGCTTTTGAAATAGAGCTTTGCTCTCTGTAATTGGCGCAACTCACCAGAGCGCGCCACGTGTCAGCAGCGTAACAGCGCAGCGCACTAGCGCAGTGTTAGTTATATGTATGCCCTAGAGGCCATTACTGTACATTGGATGTATATTGTAGTGGATGCTGGGACATATATAGGGAGGACTTTCTTGCTCGACATGATAGTATGCTATCTGGTTGAACTTTACCTTAACGTGTATACTGTTTGTCTCTCTGTTACATGTTGGTAAAGCCCTTAGGATCTGTACTTGACTACCTGGATTATGATGCGGATCATACTAGTGGGGACATGGTAGTCCATAAGTACATCCTTCAAAGTCCCTAGTCGTGGGTGTATCGAGACGGGGCATCGATATACCAGAGTAGACTAGCGTGTAGCTTCTCGACCCATACAGATGGGCGATGGATGATCCCATATCCATTGGTGTTTGACATCGGAGATGATATACGGGTGCTCAGTAAAGACTGGGTATACTGGACGGACTCGCCGAGAACTCCCAGATGGTATTATACCTCACGTCAGATGGCAGTTCTCTGGTGACACTGGTACAGAGTAGTCTGTTGACCCGAGATCGTCATAGAGTCTTGTGTGGTTCCCACTGTGCTTTGATTTCCATCTTACCACGTCCAAGAGGGCGTGCAAAACGGTGGTTTTTAGGTACAGTCCCGAGTCACATGGAGGCAATGAGCGATAGGAGGGGATTCGTCTCTCCCGGTATAGGGGGTTGATGTTGCGCTGTGTTCGATTGGCTATAACAGGAAATCCCTGGCCAGGGTTGCTGAGATTTACTGGTAAGTGTTACCAGTAGTTTCTCGAACAGTTATAGACCTCATATCGACACGACTTATCGAGCTATTGGGGTCTGACGTTTACCACCCCTAGGCGAGATATGCGACAGATCAGATGATCAGACCGGACTGTACGGTAGTGTTACTGGTCGGATTCACTGGAGTGTGAGCGGGCTTGCTAGTCGATCTTCAGATCGCTCAATACCCGGGTGGCCGTTACGTTTAGCAGACCGCTTACGGCTTGTGGATGCTTGATATGATCATCATCTGCTGCCGGCGTATTGACGAGTCTTTAGAGTCCTACACAGAGGTTTCCTGGCTCAAGCGAAACGAAATAGTAGCGCATATGAGATATGTGCGGGACCGAGAATAATACGAGTATGTGATACTGTATTCGATTCTCGCGATGTGACATTGATCGGTTATATACGATATAGCCGGGTTATCGGATCAAGTGTTGATTCGATAAGATGTTACTAATGATACAGTCGGTTATATGCGATATGACCGGGTCGTTAAATCAAGTGTTGATTTAATGATTTAATGCATAATTATATATTTGATATATTACTTTGCATTAACTAGTATCGGTTCACTTTAAATGGATTTTCTCACTCGGGTGTGCACATTGTATATTCGATATAGTTTTGTGCACTTGATTGTATCATGTTTGATGATACATGTTTACTTGTGTTTTGTGTAAAGTTTAAACCATGGTTATGTAATGGTTAGGGTTTACATTTTCATATCTATTTATTTATTCATTCATTTATTTTTGGAAAATGAAAAGCAAATGAGAAAATGGTGGCTTCTTTTGTTTTGTTCATGAAGCTTCATGAAGACTTTGACCAAGTGACCATTTTGTCTCATGCTTAACCCTAACCATCCCACTAACCATGATTTATTCTCTACACTTGACCATGGTTCAATTATGATAAGTATTCTATTTTCTTTTCATTTTGATTATGCTTATCATAATATTCTTCTTCTTCTTCATCTTCTTTCATGAAGAAAAAGCTTTCTTCATCAATGGTGATTGATGATAAAGAGTGAGAAATCCAATTCTAAATTGAACCCACTTCCTATTTCTTCATCCTCTACCTCTTGCCAAGTAGTAGAGTGTGTTTTCTTCACAAGTTTCTTGACTTGGTGAAGTCGGAGCTTGATTTAGCGATGCCTCGACGTAGATCATCTTCGGCATGGACATCGATGACCTAGCCCGTCCATTCTCCGACGAAGCCGACGCAAGAGCCCGGATTTCGTTTTGGACAGCGAGGACACTTCTTCATGGAGCTATGGAGGTGGACAAACGGATCTACAAAGGTTGTATTTCCGTATTCCCTTAGTTAAGTGTTAACTAGTTTGCATTTTCGCCTAATTATCTAGCCAACGATCCGTATTAGGGTTTCTCGGCACCTAGAATTTTTGAAATTGGCATGGTTGATGCCTTGTGAGACACCATTAGGATGCCTAGGAACCCTACAGTGGTATCAGAGCCTAGCTAGAGCCTTAGGCGAAGTCCAGACGCAATTTGAAGTCCGATCGAACCGAAATTGAGAACCCAAAATAGCTCTCTGTCCTTTTTCTAAAAACGTGGATTTTTCCATATTAAAAATTTCCAAAAAATTCAGCAGGGAATTACATGAGATACTGTGAAGCACGTGATCGTAATTCGACAACAGAGGCGCGGAACCGCGGCCCCCACCATGGGATGCGCGGCGGTTCCGCGGCCACTGTATTGAATTACAGCACGTGTCTTCCACAGTAACTCATGTCTTGTAGTGCTGAGTCTTCTGGGAATTTTTAATATTTTTTCAAGAGTTGAATTTTCTGGGTTGTTTTGGGGACTTAGTATATTCGATCGGATTATCAAATTTTGTCTGTGTGGCTTTCCGGATAATTTTTAGAATATGTTAAAAAGTTCGACCGGATATAAATACCCAACTTTTCCCCTGTCGGGAAATTTCCAAGTGTTGGATTTTTCCGAAGTTTGACGACGTTCTAAGTAGTGCAAGTAACTCGATGGACCCTCTAGAAGACAACAAACCTTAACTCGATTATGTGACCGTCTTGAACTGCCCTTTGAACCTTCGGGTTTGGGGCAGTATGGCGTGCCACATGTGAGGCGTTGGCTTGACCCTTCTACGACTGGACCGTTGGTACTGAGGCACGAACGGAATGTTGTTAGACTTATTTCATGTGTTGAGCTGTATCGGGAAAACTTGGGTGTTCGAATGTTCGATCGAAAAGTTTAACATTTTCTGTTTATCTGGAATGGGATACAATAATTGGAATTCACAAGAAGTTATGAGATAACTAAATGAATGTTATGAACATAGCACTTTAGTCTCACTTGATCGGTTGCCACGGAATTTTGATGTGATCAAAAGTCCGTCGCAATCACGTAGGGTACGCGGATACTCGCCGGGTAAACTTAATAGACAGCCTCGCTCGATAGCCCCGACCAAGTGACTGTAGGAGAACCCCATCGCCGAAAGCATCCGTTCGGGTGCTCGCGGTAGCGGTGTTCCGCCTTGGTGCACTTGGTCGACGGCGTCGGGGGTGCGGCCGCCTACTGAAGTTTGCGACGAGCATTCGATCAGGATGTCGGGAATCTTGTTGAATTGCCCGACTTGAATATTGAAAAGAGTTTTCGATAATGAGACTAAAATGCGGGGTTTATAATTGTTAGGCATGCGATGTCTAAGTAATTCATTTGGTCAGGCATGCGATGTCTGAGGTGGTTGCGGATTCCAACTGTTGTAGTTTTACACTTTCTTTTCTGTGACCGTAAGTGTAATATGTGATATCGCCGGTTTCGTTGCTATATGTCAACGACAATTGGGATGCGCATATTTACTTACGTTGATGACATGTGATGTTATGTGTTGCTGGATATGTTATATTGGATCGTTGTGTTTGAATAGCCGGGGGTTTTTATGTGAGATGAGTGTTTTTCATTTTCATTCATGTAAAAACTTGTATGTAATATTCTTTTATTGGGGCGCTTCCAGGTTGCGGAAGTTGTCACCGTTGATGTATATTATTTACTTTTCCGCACTAGGATAGACCCAAGGAGGGGAGCATAAGTAACCGGGTTCTGGAGTCCAGTGGGAGACCAACTCGAGGAGTCGAGTCCGGGTCTCCTAACTCTAGAATTGGTAGGGTTGCTTGCCGCTCTCGTAGGGGTCTAGGGGTGTGGGATTGGCTATTCATCACGACCGTGGAATCCGTGTTTTATACTGGCTCGTATTGAAAACACGGACGTCCTAGTATATCCAATATTTCATATGTTTCTTCTGCTGCGATATCTGTGATGAGATCATGTGATGTTCTGTGATAGATACAGTATATATAGTATATATGATATATTATATAGACGTTACTTATGTTTTACACCCGCGCTAGCCCTGCCCCGCTCTGTCGTTAGTTACCTAACCTAACGGTGCACGAGGGGACATCGAGGCGAACGCGGATG
Source organism: Agapanthus africanus (assembly GCA_030015575.1). Taxonomy (NCBI): domain Eukaryota; kingdom Viridiplantae; phylum Streptophyta; class Magnoliopsida; order Asparagales; family Amaryllidaceae; genus Agapanthus; species Agapanthus africanus. Next base: position 154,344,941 of record CM057350.1, read on the forward strand.
GCATAAGTGTACGTCGTATTTATCTGTGATGTTTAGGTACATAAATGATGGGACTTCATTAATGTGATTAATGAAATAAAAGAAACCTAAGATGTTGTAGAATCGAATTTCAAAATAAAAAGGGTAGCTACAGTTCTTGCTTTGCACAGAGGTATATGTGATATATCCTGCACCTTATTCGATGAGGAAAGGACCGAGATCCCTTCACCGGGAGTGACTCCTTTAGCAATAACTGGCAGATGCTACATACTCGGTTTGTCTTTTGATTGCTTTTAAGAGTTTTTGCTTTGCACAGTGATATATATGATATATCCCGCACCTCATTCGACGAGGAAAGGACCGACGATCCCTTCACCGGGAGTGACTCCTTTAGCAAAACTAGAAAAGCCTCAAAAGCACTCCATTTTAAAATCATTTGATTCTACAACGATATCAAGTTCATTACGCAATAGGTTTTTAGAAAAACCTGTCGTAGCCCTCCGTCATTTCAGATAAGTATTAGTTAGTATTCGTGCTGCGGTTGTTTGGCATGCGTCAAGGCGTAGTGTACGGTAGCTAACTAGTGCTTATCTGCCAGCATATGATGCGATTGGATTAGGGTATTCGTACGGCGTTGTTTGGCATGCGTCAAGGGTCGTGCGGGTGGGTTTAATTCAATCAAGAAATGTACGGGTTGAACTTGACTAGCAGACTATGGGTTGTTTGGCATGCGTCAAGGTCATAGCGAGCTAGGGGTAAAATATTATCGGGAATTTCAAGTGTTGAGATTTGCAATGAGATTGCATACCTTCTATGAGATAGTTGGATCCCGATACCCGCTGCGAGTAAGAGTTACTCCTGGAAGAGTTTTATACATTACAATTAGCCGATCAAGTAGGTGACTAGAAAGGTGTTAACGAGGTTACGCCTCTGGGAAAACGAGGTTTACATTAATTAGGTTCGTGCGAAAGCACGGGGGACCTCCCTCAAAGTACCGACACTGGCCTGGCTAAAAGATTGGCGAACTTGTAGTGTGTAATTAATCCCGGCTAGTCTTTCCTTTTAGGGTTTGAAGGAAGATTTGATAAAAAGCAGTGGGAGCCATCCTGATTAGATAAAATAATAACCAATCTATTCTTGCAAGAGCGCACGCTGAGTGTTTTCTTCTCTCTCTCTCCTGGTAGCGACCATATCACGCCTTAATCAAGATAATAATACGGAATATTGACCGAACCCGCTTGTTATACTGAGCTGGGGAACGTTGGTCCCGCTCCAACTTATAAATGTTATAAGACAGAGCAGGAAATTGGGGAATACCAGATTTCCCGTGCCACCCAAACGAAGAGAGTGCATGCTGATGCATCATCTTCGGGTGTGTTCTTTATACAGAACTGTTTCTCAGTATCCTTTACGTCCTGGGTATATGATACCAGATCAGGATCCCAGATATGTAATCTGTTACATAGGGCTACAGAAAGGTAGAGAACTGAGAACGGGTGATAAGTTTCATGAGGCAGAAAACGGGGCAAGAGTTGCAGCCAAGTCTGTTGGTCACTGTCACCCTGTATTACAATACATTGATTCTGAACGAATGTTATTAGATACCGAACCTGATATACAAAATCATATCAGTCTCTTTATTAATAAAGAAATGATAAAATTTTGTATTGTTGGATAATGTTTTGAACATTTCCTATATCAAAAGTTGATCGGTTCAGGCACGTTATCTAAAAGCATTGATGTTCTAAATCAAACTACAGTTCTTAGTATATGGAACACACAAAAGAGGAAGAGTTCAGAAATGAACGAATCCTTCTTGAGGCATTATAGACTAGGTCAGATCAATGTGACCCGACCAGCTAGAGTTACATATAGATGCATATTTAAATCAGTTTGAATTTACATCTTGTGAAACTCGCCAGTCATGTCACAAAGATAAGATGACCACAGCTCTGTTTATTGAAAACAGAGAAAGAGTTAGTGAACTTTTGGGATGATACATGTTGATGTATGTAGGTCCCTAGTCTACACATGCCAGGACAGGTTCTTTGTACTTCATTACATTCTCTGATAATCTCTCAAGATTCAGACATATGTTCCTGTTGAAACAAAAGTCCGAACCTTTTGAGATATTCACAGAATATAAGTTAGAAGTAGAGAACCAAAATACGGGTATAAGTATTATGTCCTATGATGAGATCAGGGAGGAGAATACTTGTACATGGAATTCCTGGATTATTCTAAAGGAGAATGAGATTCTCTCTCAGCATTACTCCTCCGTATACACCATTGCACGATGGTATATCGGGGCGGAGCAGATACACCCTATTTGATATGGTGTGCTCTATGATGAGTAATACTGAGTTACCTTTTTCCTTTTGGGGAGTTATGCACTTGAGAAGCTGCATACCTATTGAATAGGGTTCCAATCAAATCAGTTGCCTACCATTCCATATGAGATATGGAAAGGGAAGAGCCCATGTCTTAAGCTAGTTAAGATTTGGGGTTGTCCGGCCTATGTCTAAAAGCAAAATCCGGACAAGCTCGAGGCAAGGTCTGTTATGTAGAACTGGAAATGTTCCAGCTATACAAACTGCAGCTGATGATTTAATAGAACCAAGGGATTCAGTAGATGCCAACGAACCTCAGCCTCTCCGCCGATCTAGTAGGGTTCCTCACCCACCTGAGAGATACTTCGGTTTCTCTATGACAGTGGGAGCGAGGAATGCATCATGAGATGATGACCCAACTAGCTTCGAGATGGCCATCAGGAGTGGGACTCTGTAAGAATGGCTGGATGCTTAGTGAACTGAGATGGAATCCTTATACACCAACAAAGTATGGACTTTGGTTGCAATATCTGAAGGGTTAAATCCCCATCAGGAGCAAGTATATCTTGAGAAGATTACTTGGTGTAGATGGAAAAGTTGAGACTTTCAAAGCTAGACTTGTTAAAGCTTTTCGTCATCGACCAGGCGTGGATCATGATGAAACCTTTTCAAGTGACTATGCTTAAGTCCATCCAGATCCTACTTGCCACGGCTACATACCATGACTGCGATATCTGGTGGTTGGGTGTCTTGACTGTTTTCTAAATGATAATTTAGAAGAGAGCGTCTATAAGTACACAGCCAGAGGGCTTCGTAAACAGTGGGAGCAGCGGAAACGTGTGCAAGATGCTTTATAGGATAAAGCAGACATCGCGGAGTTTGAACATCTGTTTTGATGGATTAGTCAAAGAGTTTGACATCATCAAAATGGTAGATGAACCTTGTATAAACAAAAAGGTAGTAGGGAGTATGGTGGTGATCCTCGTAGAGTACGTGGATGACATACTCTTGATAGGGAAAGAGTTTCCTATGCTACGCTCGGTCAATCTCCGTTTATCACAAAGATTCTCCGTGAAGGATCAAAATGATACCTACTAAATCCTGTGTTTTAATCTATGAGATAGATGTAATTGGATGTTAGGATACTCACTAGATGTAGTGAGATGGTATCAATCGATCCTGGGGAGAATCACTGGAAGGGTTCCAGAGTGATAATGACGACTGAGTGTCAGTCGCAGGCATTGTCTTTACCCTCAGTAAAGGGACGGTATGTTGGAAGAGTTCCAAGCTAGATACCGTGACATACTAGACGATAAAGGCAGGATACATCACTACTTAACATGCTACCAAAGAGGCTGTCTGGGTGTATATTAGTTCATGAGATAAACTTAGTTCCTCCCATTGTGTGACAATGGAGTTGTGGCTTATGCCAAGGAACGCCCGTCCCATCAGTGATCCAGACATATTCTAAGGCAGTATTACCTGATCATGGAGATGCTTGATCTCCAAGGAGATCGAGGTCAGGAGAGTAGACTCAAAGGACAACACAGCGGATCCACTCACAAAGGCCTGTTCCCAGAGAGAGACTTTTATGGGATGGTTGAGTATGAGATACTACAACCACTGCTACAGATGGCCCTATTGCAAGTGGGAGATTGTTAGTTATATGTATGCCCTAGAGGCCATTACTGTACATTGGATGTATATTGTAGTGGATGCTGGGACATATATAGGGAGGACTTTCTTGCTCGACATGATAGTATGCTATCTGGTTGAACTTTACCTTAACGTGTATACTGTTTGTCTCTCTGTTACATGTTGGTAAAGCCCTTAGGATCTGTACTTGACTACCTGGATTACGATGCGGATCATACTAGTGGGGACATGGTAGTCCATAAGTACATCCTTCAAAGTCCCTAGTCGTGGGTGTATCGAGACGGGGCATCGATATACCAGAGTAGACTAGCGTGTAGCTTCTCGACCCATACAGATGGGCGATGGATGATCCCATATCCATTGGTGTTTGACATCGGAGATGATATACGGGTGCTCAGTAAAGACTGGGTACACTGGACGGACTCGCCGAGAACTCCCAGATGGTACTATACCTCACGTCAGATGGCAGTTCTCTGGTGACACTGGTACAGAGTAGTCTGTTGACCCGAGATCGTCATAGAGTCTTGTGTGGTTCCCACTGTGCTTTGATTTCCATCTTACCACGTCCAAGAGGGCGTGCAAAATGGTGGTTTTTGGGTACAGTCCCGAGTCACATGGAGGCAATGAGCGATAGGAGGGGATTCGTCTCTCCCGGTATAGGGGGTTGATGTTGCGCTGTGTTCGAATGGCTATAACAGGAAATCCCTGGCCAGGGTTGCTGAGATTTACTGGTAAGTGTTACCAGTAGTTTCTCGAACAGTTATAGACCTCATATCGACACGACTTATCGAGCTATTGGGGTCTGACGTTTACCACCCCTAGGCGAGATATGCGACAGATCAGACGATCAGACCGGACTGTACGGTAGTGTTACTGGTCGGATTCACTGGAGTGTGAGCGGGCTTGCTCGTCGATCTTCAGATCGCTCAATACCCGGGTGGCCGTTACGTTTAGCAGACCGCTTGCGGCTTGTGGATGCTTGATATGATCATCATCTGCTGCCGGCGTATTGACGAGTCTTTAGAGTCCTACACAGAGGTTTCCTGGCTCAAGCGAAACGAAATAGGAGCGCATATGAGATATGTGCGGGACCGAGAATAATACGAGTATGTGATACTGTATTCGATTCTCGCGATGTGACATTGATCGGTTATATGCGATATAACCGGGTTATCTGATCAAGTGTTGATTCGATAAGATGTTACTAATGATACTAGTCGGTTATATGCGATATGACCGGGTCGTTAAATCAAGTGTTGATTTAATGATTTAATGCATAATTATATATTTGATATATTACTTTGCATTAACTAGTATCGTTTCACTTTAAATGGATTTTCTCACTCGGGTGTGCACATTGTATATTCGATATAGTTTTATGCACTTGATTGTATCATGTTTGATGATACATGTTTACTTGTGTTTTGTGTAAAGTTTAAACCATGGTTATGTAATGGTTAGGGTTTACATTTTCATATCTATTTATTTATTCATTCATTTATTTTTGGAAAATGAAAAGCAAATGAGAAAATGGTGGCTTCTTTTGTTTTGTTCATGAAGCTTCATGAAGACTTTGACCAAGTGACCATTTTGTCTCATGCTTAACCCTAACCATCCCACTAACCATGATTTATTCTCTACACTTGACCATGGTTCAATTATGATAAGTATTCTATTTTCTTTTCATTTTGATTATGCTTATCATAATATTCTTCTTCTTCTTCATCTTCTTTCATGAAGAAAAAGCTTTCTTCATCAATGGTGATTGATGATAAAGAGTGAGAAATCCAATTCTAAATTGAACCCACTTCCTATTTCTTCATCCTCTACCTCTTGCCAAGTAGTAGAGTGTGTTTTCTTCACAAGTTTCTTGACTTGGTGAAGTCGGAGCTTGATTTAGCGATGCCTCGACGTAGATCATCTTCGGCATGGACATCGATGACCTAGCCCGTCCATTCTCCGACGAAGCCGACGCAAGAGCCCGGATTTCGTTTTGGACAGCGAGGACACTTCTTCATGGAGCTATGGAGGTGGACAAACGGATCTACAAAGGTTGTATTTCCGTATTCCCTTAGTTAAGTGTTAACTAGTTTGCATTTTCGCCTAATTATCTAGCCAACGATCCGTATTAGGGTTTCTCGGCACCTAGAATTTTTGAAATTGGCATGGTTGATGCCTTGTGAGACACCATTAGGATGCCTAGGAACCCTACACGCAGCACACTGCGCTGTTGCGCTTGCGCTCACCAGAGCATGACATGTGTCCTCACCACAAGCGCTTGCGCTCAGTGATTGGCGCAAAGCGCCTGACAAATGCAATGCATTTCTTTTACTAAAGGGCCAGGCCCAAATCAGAGGGGCCTAGTTGGCCAAAATAAATTGCAAAGCAATAAAAAGGGAGCAGAGCCCAAGTGAAATTGATGCTCTGTATCTTTTATGGGCAGAGCCCAAACAAAAAAATAGAAGTAATGCAATGCATTATTTAAGTGTGGGCAAAGCCCTAGCACAGGTCTAATAGACCAAAAATAAATAAGGGTGTTGAACATTTTCAACTAGACTTAGCCCAATTTTGTCCATAAGTCCTCAAATTAAATTGACTGAGCACAACTGTTCTCTTAAATTAATTTATATCCGGTTCGAGGGTACATCTCCGAACTCCTCTGACACCCATCGTTGTAATCCTTCAACGACGTCAGAGAGGTGACGGGTCCCGACAACCACACATCAATACGGACTGCGGGGTCCTTAAACTCGTAGACCGGAACGTCCTTAAACTAATGTTGGACCGAAACGTCCTTAAACTAATGTCGGACCACCACGTCCCTAAACTGGAACATAGACCACCATGTCCCTAAACTGGAATATGGACCACCACGTCCCTAAACTAGAGCATGGACCGCAACGTCCCTAAACTACCTATGGACCACTACGTCCCTAAACTAGAACAATAGAGCCTCCAAATGCTCTTTTGCCGGATCTAAACGATCCCGTTTAAGTTGATCTTAGCCCCCAAACACGGCTAACGTATCCTTAAACATTCAAACGGACTATAAAACTCCAAATCAATCTTGGTTCAAGGGTACATCTCTGAACTCCTCTGACATCTGCCATTGTAATCCTTCAACGACGTTAGAGAGGTGACGAGTCCCGATGGCCAGATATTAAATGGATTATCATGTTAAGTTGATCTTAGTCTCAAACAGGACTATCGTATCCTTAACGAACGTTTAAGTTGATCTTAGCCGCAACGCGACTAATGCATCCTTAAACTAAAAACACCAAACCCAAATCTAAGTAAATACGGATTTGGACTAATCCACGTCCTACGGGCGACGACATTATTCAGTCTCCGTATACAATCCACGGGCAACCACAAACAAAACAAACACACACGACACGAAGTGAAATTCTGGAGAAGGAGAAAGTTGTTACCGCGATGCGGTAGCGTAATTAACTGCAGGGGCTTGCGCCTGCAGGGAAGAGCGTCCCCACAATCAAAAACCCCTCAAGCGAGGGGGAATCTGACGAAGTCTGCTACATCGGCTGCATCCGTCTAAACCTCCGATACACGGTGCCATAAATCAACTTGGCATCTTCGGAGAGGTGGACGGATAAAACCAAATAGCATCTGCCCCGAATCTCAGCGTTCAGGACATCGCGGTCCAGTGCGCCGCCATTCGGAGGGGAACAGGGGATAATTTCGAAATTAAACCCCACTACATCAATCTGCTGCCCAAATTTCACGGGCTTGAGTCGGAAGACGCGTACGTTTTCATCACCAAATTCGAAAACGTATGCGCAATGATGGGTACTTCACAATTGACTTTTGATGCTATGCGCTTACGTCTTCTCCCATTCACACTGTGCGACTTGGCAGAAAAATGGCTTTATAATACTGCCGCACACTCTATCACTAATTGGGATGAATTTGTCATAGCATTTCTTAAGAAGTTTTATCCAAACCATAAGACTGCCCATATTAGGAGCGAGATCAACCAGTTCACCCAGCTTCCCAATGAACCATTTTGGAAGTGCTTTGAACGTTTCAAAGATCTGCTTGTCTAATGCCCCCATCACGGAATACAAAGATGGGATTTATGTCGAATTATATATGAGGGCATTAATCCAGCGACAAAGCAGATGCTTGAAACAATGTGTCAATGCAATTTCATGTCTAAAGATGACGGTGAAGCGTGGAAATATCTGGAAGACCTTGCTGAACACACGTTGCAGTGGGAAAGCGTAAGACCACCTTCAACTAAGGGAGGTATTCACCAGCTCGATGTTTCTATCGCAATAAAAGCCGAAATGGCAGCGATACAGAAGAAAGTCGATGCTATTGAAAACAAGTTCTCATCATTCTCCCTAAATCAGGTCACGCTTCCTAAGACCGTCTGTGGTTGCTGCTCGGATCCTTCACACTTAACGGAAGAATGTCCTATAAATGCATCGTTTCAAGCTAATGCTGCTTTTCAGCAGCGACCTAGAAACGACCCTTATTCTTCCACGTACAATCAAGGATGGAGGAATCATCCTAATTTTGCTTGGAACCAAAACCAACAAAGCAATTATCAAAGACCTCCTCCACAGCAACCACAACCACAGAATCAGCCCCCCTTTCAGTCACAGAATTTCCAAAATCCGGCCAACATTTCTACACCACAAGTGGCCAGTACTGACAACTCACTTGCACAAACTTTGGATATGTTCATGAAACAATCCATGCAATTTTCGGCTGAGATGAGGTCTTCTATTGATACCATAACGAAAAACTCCGCCTCCCATGGTGAGAGTATTAAATCATTAGAAAACCAAATCGCACAGTTAAACGCCGCAATAAGTGCGAGAGAGAAAAGGAAACTCCCATCTCAACCCCTACCGAATCCTGGCCATTCACAAAATCATAATGTGAATGCCGTTACTACGTTGAGATCGGGGAGAGTGCTGAATAACCGAGTGGGTGAGCAATTTGATGTTAGTGACACATTTGATACCCCAGCTTCTTCTTCTTCTTCCCCTAATTCGTCTAGTCTTCCACCTTCATCCGAGCCTATTCTCCGTTTTCCCCAAGGCTCGAACCCTTCGCCCATTTCCTCGAATCTATCTAAGTCGATTCCCACTCCAGTTTTGGGATCGAATCCGTCCCCACAATCCTCTCCAATGATAGACCAAACCCTTATTGATAAAGCACCTTATCCAAACAGGTTAAGGGGCAACAGACCAAGTCCACAAATGGAGAAGATTGTGGAAATTTTTAAGCAAGTTAACATAAACATTCCTCTCCTAGATGCTATTCAACAAGTTCCATCATATGCGAAAATCCTAAAGGACTTATGCACTAGGAAGAGAAAAGTTCAAGTACCTAAAAAAGTTTTCCTTGCGAGTAATGTGAGCACTGCTTTTACACAACAACTACCCAAGAAACGAAAGGACCCCGGAAGTCCTACAATTTCAATTTCTATTGGGGATAAAAATATCAATCGTGCTCTACTCGATCTAGGTGCTAGTGTTAACTTGCTTCCGTATTTTGTTTATGAGCAATTAGGGATCGGAGAGTTAAAACCTGCGCATTGCACTCTTCAGATGGCCGATCGATCTATCAACCAACCTAGGGGTGAGTTAGAGGATGTGTTAATTAAAGTCGGGGAATTCATATTCCCTGTGGATTTTATCATTATAGATACACAATCTGTAGCAAACCCACGCAATCAAATCCCGGTGATACTCGGTCGACCCTTTTTGGCCACTTCCAACACAGTAATCAATTGTAGAAACGGCTCTATGACCCTATCCTTTGGAAAGAAGTCAATTGAGCTTAACATTTACAAGTTGGGAAGTGAACCCTCCGAACCCTATGCTCATGTGTGTTCTGTCGAATTAATGGATGTCGACAGTAGCGAATTTGATCAACCTCATAATTCTGACTCTTTTCATATGTCGTTGTTTGACACGGACTCTTCCACCGAGTTGTCCGGGTCAACATCTAACGCTGATGAGGAACTTTTTATAGAGTCGGACGATCACCCCATTTTTTCTGATGACATTATTCTTCGGGGTATCGATGAAAGCTTTGAGGAAATTTTCGCTGATGAACTCGCATTTTTACAAGACACGGGTGTTGAGATGAATCAACTCCAAGATGAAGAAATTGGACCTCCACCCTTTCTTTTGGACAATCATGATAATGCGAGTAATCCATCATTACTATCACTGTATCGTCTCTCCAAATTAAGATGCAATCCTTTTCCATTACACCTCTTATCACCTCCCCACTTCTTCACGTCGAAAGGTGACATGTTCTTCCACCAACCTTGGTGCTTCATCGATAAAATTTTTGAATGGTTGGTGTTGACCTTCGGTCTTTGCAAAGCTTGGCATTGACCAATAACCTTGACCCCCTCGTGTGATTTTAAAAGATTAAAATTGTTTAACTCAAGTTTTGGGGGGGTGGTATATTTTGGCTTTTGAAAGAAAATGATTTTTACAACATTGTGAGCCAAAAATAAGTTTGGAGGAGGATTTTCACTTTCATATATTCTTGCCCCCATTAATAATTTCCTCCCAAGTCAACAGGTTTTTGAGCTTAACGGATGACATCAGTGAGGACACTGCTGTAAACAGGTTTGGGGGAGGTTTGTGCTTATTTACACATCAATTTGCATCATATTTTACATAAGCACAACATTTTCAAAAAAAAAAAATTTTAAAAAAAATTCCCTTTTATAACAAACCAGTAGAAAGTGAAAAATTACATCCAAAAGATAGGAATAGTTTAAGAAAACCAAGAAAATTAGAAGTTTTCTTAAACAAACTAGTAATAAGTAGTTATGAGCTGTTGTTCCAAGGGTTAGTACGATGAAGGAAGTCACTAATCTGAGGATAAAAATAAGTCTGAAAAATAGTTTTTATTCTGGAAGCCAAACATTTGAATGTTGATACCCTACTATATGCACTTACACACGTCTTGAAACTCAGGATAGTAGAGGATACCTTGAAATGCTCTTGTCTAAAAGCCAAAGTATGAAGGAAATGGAAAAAAAATGAAGAAAATATAAAAATGGTGAAATGAAAAAAATGAACACTGCTTTTGTTATCGCCAAGGCAGCAATAAAAAAATATAGCGAGGGTGCCTCTTCACCTAGTGCCCTAAGGCCAACTGGTCTGGGAGTCACTGCTAAGCCTTAGGTGGTGCAAGACGAGGAAAATATTATCACCTAATCAGCAAGCACATGAGTAATCGATCAGTTAGTACCTCAAGAAGTATTAACGGTCGCATGAAAAGGTGTGAGCAAACCTAAGTATTCATCAAATTAAAAAGTACTAAGGTAGATGGACAAGAGTATGATAGCTTGAATTGAATTCTCCGAGTGTAGGGATGTTCTATACACATACGTAGGGGTATATAATCAATATTTGGACGAAAGATAGGAATGAAGAATAAAGACGATGTTTTATTGAGAGATGATGTGATTTCTAACATTTTTTCATGACTATTAAGATAGGGCTCATGACAACTGAAAAGCTAGTATAGTTGGAAACTCATATTTTCAAAGTCTTTCTTTTATGGTTCTTATCTTTATATGTAAATTTCACCATCTCTCTTTTGTTATAGGATTTTGTGGGTGTAATCCGCTGAAAACCCTCAGGAGACAATACTCCTCCTACTAGGGACACCTAGAGATTTAACGGCTTGTTGCACGTGCTCAGTGCAATCATGTTTGCCTACGAAAGTGTGCTTAGTTTTCTCCTTTCTTTTTCTCCTCTTGAATAAACTAGTTTGCTCGGGATGATCAAAGATAAGTTTGGGGGTATTTGTTCAGTTGATAAAACTGCACATTTGTATTACATTTTCCCTACCATTTTCATATTAAAAAAGGACTTTATTATAATATATCATACATATGAGGGTTTATGTGTAAAAACACTATTTTCTATGTGTTAATATATTTTAATTAGCATTTGGTAGGAAAATGTATGCAAATAAATTCATTGACCAAATCCTAGTAGAACAAATTCTACTAAATATTATTTGAGTTGTTGTGCAGAATTTTTCCAAGTTGTGCAGAATCTTTCAAGACTAGAATCAAGGAAATCAAGTTGTTGAAAAAGACTTGCCAAATTAAGAAGCAAAACTTGGAGACCAAGTCTGGCAGCAACCACGAGAAGATTTCAAAGATACAAAGGTTCCAAAGAAGTCCACATGTCACAAAGACAGAACTCCTGAAATTTGATGAAGGGAGGAGATAGAATGGCCGCGGATCCGCGGCCATACCCCCCCTTGGGCCGCGGATCCGCGGCAATATTAAGGGATTAGTTGCTGAAATTTTGTGGGATGAATCTCTGCTAAATTTTACCAAATTTAGAAGCAAAAGGTTATGGCTTTTGGAGTATAAAAAGGGACCGAAAGGCTCTTGAAAAATTTATCAAGCCGACGCGATCACGAAGTCTCAGACGGCTCACGCATCCAGGCTGGTCATCAACTGTTCGTCTACCTCCTTGGAAGAGATCGAGAAGCAACTAGTCTTTGTAATCATTTTCTAAGGAATCAAAGTGTAGATTGTTCAAGTTGATTAATAAAGGTAGTTGTTTTATTTAATTCTTTTGCATTTTACATTATGTTTTCCCTCTCTGTCTTTTCATCTTCTTTTCCCAACATGCGCGAGTAATTCTCCGCTTGTTAGGGTTCATAGGATTATGGTAGATTAATGGATGATGAAGATTCTTAAACTCTTTTTACGTCCTATAAAGTTTATAAACTTTACTAAAAGAATCATTAACATTCTAATCGGGCGCGCTACCAATTTATTGTTAGTCTCGACCGCGATTAGAGATTAAATTAATGATTGTTTTGGTAAAGGCTAGATATGAACGGAGTTCCATGTCGAGATAAGGGTTAAGAGTGGGAACCCTTTTCCCTCCAGAAACCCTAATCTACATGCATCTCTGTCGTTCTAGTTTTAAATCTATTAAAGGATAAAAAGGGTAATTTTTAATTAATCATCCATGACTACTAAATCCTAACGAACCCTACAAGTCTCTTATTATATTAACTACATCCCTAAAATAATCTAGATCTATATATTTTGCATTCTTGCTTAACGTAGATCTAGAAACTTTTCACAAAACTCTTAATTCCTCCTCTATTTTTCAACAAATCTAAAGTAAGAGTAAAAAGATTCAACGTTTCCCTGAGGACGACCCGTACTCATCTCGGTCTAGCTACCCGCGACACCGTTATTGATTGCGGTTAAACTACAAACACAATTTTCCACACCAATCAGATGACAGAGTGATTGTCAGAGTTATAGTTTTCCCTCTGACGAAGGGGGCAGTATTATGGACAGGTGGTCTAAGAGGATGCTGTGGGAGGCATGGTATATGGGTTCAGTTGACGATACAGTCTAAGAAGTTTGGATTTGGAGTTCATTTATGAACTAGGTCCCATCAGATATCCAGACATATTCTAAGACAGGTATTACTCAATTCGGGAGATGGCTTTCTCAGCGAACTTGAGATTAAGAGAGACATAGAAAGAAACATCAGGGCAGATCCACTCATTGAGGCTATTTCTCGAACACAAGAGTTTTACAAACGAGCTTTGTGAAACTGATTAGTAGAGGAGTTGGGTGTTCGGTATCACACGGGCTGTGAGTATGCGACATCGCAATAATTAGCCTTAAGTGCAGGTGGGAGATTGTTGGATGTAGTGCCTTCAAAGTCAATTATTGGATCGCAGGTACGTGATTACAATGATTGAGGGAGGACCTATACCGATAGGACAGTCTTACTCGAAATGATAGTATGCTATCTGGTTTGTCTTTATCATCGTGTACAGTTTTAGGTGACTGTTCACTATTACACGTTGATAGAGCCCTTAGGATCCTACTTGACTACCAACAGTATGATGGCGATCATATACGTGAGAGTTGGGTAGTCCATAAGCACATCCTTAAAAGTGGTCCCTAGTCGTAGAAGTTTCGAGACAGAGCATCGATACTCGAGAGTAGACTAGTGTATACAGTCGAGACCCCGACGAGGCGCGGTGGCCGGTCTCACAAGCCATTGGTGTCAGTTGGATCACCTAAGATGTATACAGGTGCTCATTGGGTTATGAGTACACCGGACAGGACTCGCCGGGAACCTGCTAGTTGGTATTATACCTAGTGTCAGATAGCAGTTCCCTGGTGACATGTGTACAGCTTATTTCATCGATCTGAGATCGTCATTTGTCTCGTGTGAGTTTCTACTATGCTTTGATTACTACCCTACCACGGCTCAAAGGAGTCATGCAAACAGGTTTTAGTTGGGTACAGTCCCAAGCCATATGGAGGCAAATGAGTGGATCGGCAGGGGATTCGTCTCTCCCGGTATTGGGGGTGAGATCGCGCTGTGTCTAGGAGAGCCATTACACATAGCCCTCGGCCGAGATAGGAGATTTACTGGTAGGTACTCCAGTAGTATCTCAGGGTGTTCAGGGCTACCCTCCGACACGACTTATACCGCTTTTGGGGGTCTGACGTTACCAGCCCCCTAGGCCCGATATGCGATGCTCATAGACGAACGGACCAGACTGTATGTATATTGTCACTGATAGGCTCAGTAGGGTTCCAGGATGAGTTCGCTCATCAGGCTTCCCTTTCGGTCAGTACATGGGCAGCCGTTACGCACAGCTAGTTCCGCTGACGTGCTTGTGGTTAAACCCACTGCCAGGGTACTGACGAGTCTTTAGAGTCCCCCATAAATAGTTTCCCAAGTTTGGGCAAAACGTTATAGAGGCCGTATGGTTTTATGGCAGGGTTTGAAATTGCACGTGCACTTGTGCGCGTGTCATATTTCGGACAGATAATACTGGTGGGCTTTGGTTTAGGCCGGATCCATGTATTATATTGAGTCGGAATATTTTAGTCTCTCGTATTCCTATTCGGTCGGAATACGGATACAGGTATGTATATATAGGTGAGGGGTATTTTCGTAATCCGTTACGAGAATAATTTAGAAGATGCATTTCTTTTGGTTAATCATTTTAGTTTAAATGATTAAATAGGTTTTCGAAATTGTGACTCATGGTTGTGACTCATTAATTCTAGAATGTTCACTAATGACTCATTTAATGAGTCATCTAGTGAGTCATTAAAGAATTAATGAGTTTTGTTTTGTGGATAGATATTTTAAGGAGATATTTTTATAAGATATTTTCTTTTGGGTTGAGAATATATAACCTCATATATCTATTCACAAGAGAAGAAGATAACATAAGTTTATGGGCTTGATTTTCTTTTGCTCACTAGTGTTTCTTGAGTTCACCATTTCCAATCCTAAGTATCTTCTTCAACCTCCGCCCTAACCCTCTCATGTGATGAGAACCCTAGGGTGTTTGAGACAAAATATTCTACTCATTCTCTATTTCATCTTGGTCATCTCTTTTAGCAGACTTGATGACCGAGTTGCCTCGGTATAGAGGTGGGAGCCTGTTTAAAGATCCGTTGACGTGGTGCCACCTCGATGAGGAGACGAGAGATCGGAGTTGCCGCGAGGAGAGTGGGATGATGGCTAAAGACCGAAGGACTCCGATCGATCGGTATAGCCTTTCTACCTCTTTACAGTTTGTTAGTTTAGCGTTAATGGCAAGATTCGGGTTATAGTATGCGATAGCGCCAGTTATAAAAGTTTTTGTTCCGCGTTTGGCATCAGAATGACGGCCGGGGCGCTACCGTAGACTTACAGTTGTGCCACAGTATCTTGCAGGTTTGACCCGTCAGCACAGTAGCGGCGGGTGTACCTTCTTTTCCGCTCGATTGCTTCGACTTGTTGCTTGCTCATAAGTGGGTCTTGGAGGATTTTCTTTTGCTCCCACTGTATATTTTATTTGTATTTAGTATACTCCATCTACAGTTATATATTGGACTAGACGGTGAGACTTGTGAGACTTGTATTTGTGGTTTTTGGTGTCGATGCTCACTTGAGCCGACGTGGTGTTTCTTATTTCATGCTTTCATATGCTTATTTTCGTGTTTTTGATATACATATTTCATGTGGTTGTGATTCCGCCTTTGGCGAAGAGCTAGCCCCCGCTTGGGGATGCCTTTATTTATTTATATGTGTTTTCTTGTTTTGTACCCGTTTCGGGGCCAGTATTTACAAAGGAGACTCTGCCGAAATTTTTGGGAAATTTGATGTATTTGAATGTTTTATGGTGACTCTTATTTTACAAAAAATCATCTTTTAAATTAAGGTTTTCCTTCACTCTATTTCTTTAATTGGTTTAGATTTCTGGGTTTTGGCTTACTTAAATTACGTTACACCTTGAGATGTTTCGTAATTTAAGTGACAGTCACGTTCCGTATCTTCGGGTCGTGACACTTACCTATCTTTTGGACTTAACGAGTGCTAGTTCGCTGACGGGCATTCCACCCACTTTTTTCTCTTGGAATGCTCGTCAGATACTGTCGAGACATAAGAAGTTGAAGCCACAGAGGAGGATTACGATCAGATAGCTACTCAGGGCTTGCTCAGCTTCATTTTTCTTCAGTTTATGTATGTCACTTGTTTAGGCATTTTTCTTATTGTATTTACTTTCCTACATAAACTCATGTACTTGTACATATTAGAAGTTGAATGTAAATAAAGATATTTGTTGAAAAATTTTATAGTCTTAATTTATTCTTGCATTGTATATTATTGTTCAATACACTTAGTATATTTATTTAGGGAATGATCTTCTCTAGATAAATATACCGCGGGCTTGCCATGTCACCATTTCCGTTTACTGGGAAGCGGGATGTGACACTTGGCTTCCAAAATTAATGTGGGCTACTAAATTGTCTAGGTTAATTGATAATGAGGAAACTGTGAAATGTTTGCAATTCTTTGATGGAAAGAGTTGTAAAAGATAAGAGACGCTCTAGTCTATTTAAGTAGCATGTGATATCTTTATCTAATACACAGCATTTAGAAAAGAAATAGGTTAGAAATCAGGGCTTCTCTCTCTATTTTACAAATCTCGGATTAGTGATCGGAGAAGGAAGAAGGTGGCCGGAGACGGAGGTATGTAATTTTTTTTAAAAAGGTTGTGTTAATTAAAACACTATAAGGATCTCAGATACAAACTTTAATAAATGTCATTTATGGATAGTTTCTAAGGTCAAGCTTGGTAATGAAATCAAACATAAAATAACAAGATTCAACCTTTATATCAATAAAAAATAGCAATAAAGATGAAAGCTTTTACTTGACCCCAGCATCGCCAACAATGCCGATGGACATGCCTATAGATAATCCAGCGATGCCACAGAAGATAGATGAGCATATCCATCGCCTTTGGGTTTATGCCAGTGCTATTGAGCCTAACGATTCATGAGGACTCCCTCCATGACCACGAGCACAATCGACTTCATCGCGACCTCAGGCCGCAATGCATCAACATCATCGACGCTACTTCCACGCCGATTTTCGCCGTGCCTTATGCCTGCAGATTGAAGGAGATGATCTCTGTGTGTGTGTGTGTGTGTGTGTGAGAGAGAGAGAGAGAGAGAGAGATTACAGGGAGAAGATGAGGGCGATGGTGAGGAAGCCGAAGAAAAGGGCGGTCCGCTATCTGATTTTATGAAATTCTTGATGTGTCGTTTGAGAAAATAGAATAGAAATCACAACCAAAAATATTTTGACCGCAATCAACTACGGTGTTGGATGTAGATTGTAAGTGAGTGCGGATCGTCCACAGGGACAGTGTAATAGTTCGTCTTTCGAATTAGATGAGTCGAAACTTTAAAGAAAAGAAAACAAATAATTCATGATTTATATTTGAAGTTCAAGAATTAGAAAATCTAGATCTAATAACAAGAAAAGATAAAATCAAGAATTGATAGTTTGATGATTTTTCCAAACCAAATATCAAGAATCGAAATGAGGCTCGTAGGAATCGATCGGATCTATAGATGTGATGTAATCTTACAATTACATATTCTTATCCTTCGATGAATTGATACTAAATCGATGATGATCGATCGAGAATTAGGGATTTCTTATGAAACTAGGGTTTCATCTTTATCCCTTGTTCTTTCGTCGATATCATTCACATTCTAGCCTCTAGTAAATTCAAGAAACGATCGTAGATCCCTAATTTCGAGCGATCACAATCAAGAAAGCATCGCAACGAAACTAGGACATCGATTCTTGAACTTGCTAGGGTTTACAAAGCTCGTAGGACTCAAGAATCGTATTAAGATTTGTTACATCATCATTCTATTGGTCGCCTCGACTCCTTTACGAGCGGAGTTTTACTCAAACATCACAACAAGAACTACAATTACAAATTGAGATCGAATCATGATGCAAGAATTTAAAGAAAGAAAGAAAGATTAAAGAATTTCACATTTTATTTATATCAACAATTTCATTACATTCGCTCAAGAACTACAAGAGAAAGAACTCGATCGTCGATTTGGCTTCGCTCGTCTCCTTGAGTCGCGGATCGGCTTGGATCACTTGCCCGATTGAAGATCGGCTCGGCTCATAAAAGGTTGAAGGCTTCTCACTTGATTTGGTACTCGGGATCTTGAATTTGGATTGGAATTAGGGTTAGGGTTTCGCACAAGCCTTGTCACTAGACTTGTGGAAGAAGATGAAGAAAGAGGTAAAGATTAAGGAACTAATGAACTATTGATTAACTAGCTAACTAAAAGATTAACCCTTAACCCTAGGTCTAGGTTTCTATTTATAGGCTTTAAAACCCTAGATCTAGGATTTGAATTTTAATTTTTCCCTCCAAAAGTTTGTTAAGGAATTTTGAATTTCCCTCCAAAAGTTAGTTAGAGGAGAAGCTTCTAGATGTGATTAGTTAGGAGGGAGCTTCTAGAAATAGTTTGTTAGGAGCTTAATTAAGATTAGCTTTGCTTAATAATCTTTGCTGATCTAGAAGAATCATCGAGAGAATTCTGGAATTTGACGTGTCTTTCTGAGCTTAAGCCACTGAGATAGGAGTTTTGCACTAAAAACTGAGCGCTGACGTGGCAATACAGCCGCGGAACCACGGCGCAAGCCAGCTCTTTTTTGGGGCTTCATGGCTTGAGTCTTCTGTGTTGAATTTGGGCTGACATATGGGCCTTTGTTTGATATATTTAATTGTATATTTCCTTCTGAATTGCTACCAGATCTGAAAACATGGAGTTGGTGTATTTTTTATCAGCTAAATAACAATTTTGGCCTGTCTCCTGGATTTTCCTGCACAAATCTCAAGACAAGTGTTGCGAAAATACAGAGATGATGCGATGCCATAAAATGCAGTCAATTTCCTTTAAAGTGCCAGTTTAAAAGTCTAACACATGAAATCTGATATTTAACGACTGATTTGCTAATATGTGAAATATGAATACCGAACACTTCTAAATGAGTGCAAATGATAGGGAAATTGCCGGTTAAAAGATGCAATATTTTCGACTATCAAATTCCCCCAAACTTATTTTCGATCTTCTCAAGCGAATTGTTTTATTAAGAAGAAGGAGAAAATAAAGAAAGAGAAAAACTAACTAGCACACTTTCGTAAGCAACACGATTGCACTGAGCACGTGCAACAAGCCTTTAAACCTCTAGGTGTCCCTAGTAGGAGGAGTGTTATCTCCTGAGGGTTTTCAGCGGATTGCACCCACAAAATCCAATAATAAAAGGAAGATCATGAATATTACAGTTAAAGACAAGAATTGTAAAAGAAAAGCCTTGAAAATTAGGGTTTCCAACTAAGCTAGCTTTTCGGTTGTCATGAGCCCTATCTTAATGATCATGAAAAGATATCAGAGATCACGTCCTCCCTCAATAAAACATCGTCTTATTCTTCATTCCTATCTTTATTCCAAACATCGATCATATAACCCTGCGTGTGTGTAAAGGACATCCCTACACCCGGAGAATTCAATTCAAGCTATCATACTCTTGCCCATCAGCCTCAGTACTTTTTAATTAATGAATATTTAGGATTGCTCACACACTTTCATGCGACTGTTAATACTTCTTGAGGTACTAACCGACCGATTACTCATGTGCTTGCTTATTTGGTGTTTTTCCTTGTCTTGCACCACCTCAGGCATAGCAGTGACTCCCAGACCAGTTGGCCTTAGGGCACTAGGTGAAGAAGCACCCTCGCTATATATTTTTTATTGCCCTTGGTGATAACAAAACCAGTGTCCATTTTTCTCACCACTTCATATATTTTTTTTCACTTTTTTTTTATTTCCTTCATACATCGGCTTTAAGACAAGAGCATTTCAAGGTATCCTCTACTATCCCAGGCTTCAAGATGTGTGTAAGTGCGAATAGCAGGGTATCAACGTTCAAAATGTTTGGCTTCCAGAATAGAAACTATTTTTCAGACTTAGTTTTATCCTCAGATTAGTGACGTCTTTCATCTTACTAACCCTTGGGACAACGGCTCATAACTACTTATTACTAGTTCGTATAAGAAAACTTCTAATTTTCTTAGTTTTCTTAAATTTTTCTAATCTCATGGATGTAATTTTTCACTATCTAATCTTTTATTATCTTATTTATGTACAAAAAAAAATATTTTTATCTTTTTGAAATTTTTTAAATTTTTATAGGTTTTTCAAAAAATGTTTTGTGCTTATGCAAAGTATGATGCAAATGATGCGAAAGTAAGCACAAACCTCCCCCAAACTTGTTTTCAACAGTGTCCTCACTGTTGCCATCTGCTAAATCTCGAAAAACCTGTAAGCTTGGGAGGAATTTATTAGTGGGGGCAAAATATATAAGTGAAGAACCTCCCCCAAACTTATTTTTGGCTCATTATTTTGTAAAAATTTTCTTTTTAAGAGCCCGATTAAGTGCCCCCCAAACTTGAATTATGCAATGTTAAGCTTTGAAAATCATATGAGGGGGTCAAAAATCAGTGGTCGATGCCAAGCTTTGCAAAGAACGAATGTTAACACCAACCATTCGAAAATTCTGTCAATGCAGTGCTCTGGTTGGTGGAAGAAGAAGTGGGGAAAGGTTAAGTGGTGGAATAGAATGTGTGTGCGTCTCATTTTGGAGAGACGATGCAGTGAATGTGATGGATTACTCGCATTCTTTTCACAATTCAGAAGAAGGGGTGGAGGTTCAATTTCATTGATTGGGAGATGATTCATCTCAACACCCGTGTTATTCAGAAATGCGAGTTCATCAGCGAAAATTTCCTCAAAAGTTCCATCAATACCCCGATGAATAATGTCATCACAAAGTGCGGGGTGATCTTCAGACTCCAAAAACAGTTCATAATCAGTGTTAGTTGTTGACCCGGACATCTTGGTGGAAGAGTCCGTATGTGTATGATACATAATTGGGTCAAACAATAACGTATGAAAAGAGTCAAGATCAGTATCAGGAGGATCATCAAATTCGCTGCTGTCGACATCCATTAAGTCGACAGAACAGACCTGAGCAGTAGGTTCGGAGGGTACACTTTCCAACTTGTAAATGTTCAGCTCTATTGATCTATTCTCGAAGGATAGGGTCATAGAACCATTACGACAGTTGATTATTGCATTGGAAGTGGCCAAAAAGGGGCGACCTAAAATCACCGGAATTTGATTCCGTGGATTCGCTACAGGCTGTGTATCAATTACAATAAAGTCTACCGGGAATATAAATTCCCCGATTTTTATTAACACATCCTCCAGTTCACCCCTACGTTTGGTGATTGATCGGTCAGCCATCTGGAGAGTGCAATGGGTTGGCTTCAACTCTCCGATACCTAGTTACTCATAGACTGAGAAAGGAAGCAAGTTAACACTAGCGCCAAGGTCTAGTAAAGCACGGTTAATGTGTTTTTCCCCGATAGAAATGGAAATAGTAGGATATCCAGGATCCTTACGTTTCCTCGGTAATTGTTGGGGGAAAGCCGTGTCTACCGTCTTTGCCATGAAAATCTTCTTGGGCACTTGTTTCTTCCTCTTCCTAGTGCACAAGTTCTTAAGAGTTTTCGTATAGGACGGAACTTGTTGGATGGCATCTAGGAGAGGGATGTTGATATTAACTTGCTTAAAAATGTCCATGATCTTCTCCATATGTGGACTCGGTGAGTTTGCCCTTAACCGATTAGGATAAGGTGCTTTAGCAATAAGCGCTGGGTCCATCATAGGAGAAGGAAGTGGGGGTAGACATGAACCCGAAAGAGGAGTAGGGATCGTCTGTGGAGAACTAGAAGAGGTGGACTGAGGTGGCGAGCCTTGTGGGAAACGAAGAATAGGCTCGCAAGAAGGTGGTGGGGTAGAAGAACTGGGGTCAGAATTGGAAGTGTGTGTGTGAGGGAAGGTCTCAGCCGGGGTATCATTGATTGATTTATCAGTATCATCAAACTCTTCCCCAACGAGATTGTCAAGCACTCTTACAGATCTCAACGTGGCTGCATTCACAAGATGTGAATAGCCAGGATTGGGTAAAGGTTGAGCTGGAAGTTTCCCTTTCTCTCCTACACTCATTTTGGCTTTTAGTTGTGCAATTTGTGCTTCCATCGATTTGATATTCTCATTTTGAGAGACAATGATCTTCATTACATTCTCGATAGAAGATTGCAAACTTTCCGTCCCTTGGATGGATTGTTTCATGAAAGTATCCAAGGTTTGTGCTAGTGCAGAGGTATTATCAGTACCGGTCAATTGCAAAGGACTAGACGGTGTAAAAGTGTTGGCCGGATTTTGGAAGTTTTGTGATTGAAAGGGGTGCTGACTCAACTGAAGTGGTGGATGCTGTTGTGGTGGAGGGACCCTTTGGAAATTGTGTTGGGTTGGAACCGTGTTTTGAGATTGTGATTGGTTCCAAGCAAAATTAGGGTGATTCCTCCAACCATGATCATATGTGGAGGAAAATGGATCGTTTTTAGGTCTGTGAAATGTGGCATTGGTATGCTCATGATCTTGAAACGTACATTCTTCCATCAAGTGAGACGGATCAGAACAACATCCACATACAGTTTTGGAGAGTGACATTTGATTTAGGACGGCAGCTAAAAATTTATTTTCCATAGCGTCGAATTTCTTATGTAAAGCTGAAATTTCGGCTCTAATTCCTATGGAAATATCATTGCCATCCATAACCGATTGACTCACACCCTCCCACTGTAAAGATCTTTCAGCGAAATCTTCTAGGAATTTCCAGGCTTCCCCATCATCTTTGGTCATGAAGTTGCCTTGACACATGGATTCAAGGGTCTGTCTTGTGTAAGGAGTAATGCCCTCATAAATGATTCAGCACAATTCCCATCTTGGGATGCCATGATGTGGACATTGGACTAACAGATCCTTGAAACGTTCAGGACACTTTGAAAATGTTTCATTCGGACGCTGGGTGAATTGATAGATTTCGCTACGGACTCGAGCTGTCTTTTGATGTGGGTAGAATTTCTTAAGGAATGCTTTGACGAAGTCTTCCCAATTTGAAATGGAATGTGCGGTAGTGTTATATAGCCACTTCTCGGCTAAATCGCACAAGGTAAATGGGAGAAGACGAAGACGCAAACCATCCACAGATAACTGTGAAGTACCCATCATTGCGCATACATTTTCAAATTTGTTAATAAAGGCGTATGCATCTTCAGACTCGAGACCGTGAAATTTTGGTAGAAGGTTGATGTATTGGGGTTTTATTTGAAAGTTTTCCCCGTTGGCCGGTGGAATGGAAAGACAGGTGGAAAGGGGGCCTCGTGTAGGATAGCACCTCTCTTGGAGAGAGATGCGAGGTGGATTCTGCGCACCAACGGACGGCGGCAGGGTAGTGGTAAAGAAGTTCGATGGAGACGGATCCATCGATGTGGGTGTGGTGGTGGGTAAAGAAAAGGTAAGTGTAGAAATACCGACTTTTGGGTCGATCGGGGGACGCGGACTAACAGGCACTAGAATCCCGTTGTCCAGCCTATCTTGTACTAAAAAGGGTTAGTACAAGTGGCAGCGTGAATTATAATTAGGGGGAATGAAGTGTGAATGCGGTGTTTGTTTTGAAAAGTGGACGGATTTTTAAAAAAATGATGCGACACAACAAATGCAGCAACAAAAACCCTAAAATCTAGTGGTCACCTAGGTCCGGCTCTAGACCGCTCCTAACTGCCAAAAGACAAGTCGCGGGATAGAATCCTCCACTGTCTCTTTGTCCCCCTGTGGCCAGGTAAGTGCGAGGTAAGTGGGAAGGTACTCCACTACGTAAGTAGTGGGCCTAATTAATAACCAATAGCCTTCGACACACTTGCCTTAGACACCACAAGAAAACGCGGATAAGCAATGAATTACCCACGGCCTTCTTCTGTCCTAAGTGAGCGCGACGGTCCTTAGAGTCATCTCTAGATATTTTTTAATTAATGAGGGTAATGCGGATGCAAGTTTGTAATTTTTAGGGCTTAGGAAGGATAATGAACTCCCCACCTAATCTGGATTTGGTCTTTGCCCCTTAATATCCATATTAATATGCAAACAACCAAAAATCAAAACACGCACAAATTTTTATTTTGCTTTTGCGGCGCTGCGATTATTTGCAAAGAATCCTGCACAAAAGTGTTAGTTGGAGCTAAAAAGAGGAGAGAGGGGAAGGTAAGAAACTTACAGAGGAAAATTGGTGCAGAGATACCTCAAGGAGGCCGTGGTTCAGCCGCATATGGGCTCTATTGCCGCCCTTCCGCGGTGTTCTATGCTGATCACTGCACCAAAATTCTTGAGGCTGCTACTGTTCAGCCCCTGAACTCTCTGGAATTTTCAGAAAATTTTTTCTCCAGCTCCAATGATTCCAGATTTCCTCGCAATCAAATCACAACACACGTATTAGGGTTTGTGTGAGTTTAGATCTAAAAATTGTAATGGAATAAACTTTTCAACTCAAATTTCAAAATACGAACAATTAGCGCACTATCCCCGGCAACGGCGCCATTTGATTTTATGAAATTCTTGATGTGTCGTTTGAGAAAATAGAATAGAAATCACAACCAAAAATATTTTGACCGCAATCAACTACGGTGTCGGATGTAGATTGTAAGTGGGTGCGGATCGTCCACAGGGACAGTGTAATAGTTCGTCTTTCGAATTCGATGAGTCGAAACTTTAAAGAAAAGAAAACAAACAATTCATGATTTATATTTGAAGTTCAAGAATTAGAAAATCTAGATCTAATAACAAGAAAAGATAGAATCAAGAATTGATAGTTTGATGATTTTTCCAAACCAAATATCAAGAATCGAAATGAGGCTCGTAGGAATCGATCGGATCTATAGATGTGATGTAATCTTACAATTACGTATTCTTATCCTTCGATGAATTGATACTAGATCGATGATGATCGATCGAGAATTAGGGATTTCTTATGAAACTAGGGTTTCATCTTTATCCCTTGTTCTTTCGTCGATATCATTCACATTCTAGCCTCTAGTAAATTCAAGAAACGATCGTAGATCCCTAATTTCGAGCGATCACAATCAAGAAAGCATCGCAACGAAACTAGGTCATCGATTATTGAACTTGCTAGGGTTTACAAAGCTCATAGGACTCAAGAATCGTATTAAGATTTGTTACATCATCATTCTATTGGTCGTCTCGACTCCTTTACGAGCGGAGTTTTACTCAAACATCACAACAAGAGCTACAATTATAAATTGAGATCGAATCATGATGCAAGAATTTAAATAAAGCAAGATTAAAGAATTTCACCTTTTATTTATATCAACAATTTCATTACATTCGCTCAAGAACTACAAGAGGAAGAACTCGATCGTCGATTTGGCTTCGCTCGTCTCCTTGAGTCGCGGATCGGCTTGGATCACTTGCCCGATTGAAGATCGGCTCGGCTCATAAAAGGCTGAAGGCTTCTCACTTGATTTGGTACTCGGGATCTTGAATTTGGATTGGAATTAGGGTTAGGGTTTCGCACAAGCCTTATCACTAGACTTGTGGAAGAAGATGAAGAAAGAGGTAAAGATTAAGGAACTAATGAACTATTGATTAACTAGCTAACTAAAAGATTAACCAGCTAACTAAAAGATTAACCCTTAACCCTAGGTCTAGCTTTCTATTTATAGGCTTTAAAACCCTAGATCTAGGATTTGAATTTTAAGTTTTCCCTCCAAAAGTTTGTTGTGGAATTTTGAATTTCCCTCCAAAAGTTAGTTAGAGGAGAATCTTCTAGATGTGATTAGTTAGGAGGGAGCTTCTAGAAATAGTTTGTTAGGAGCTTAATTAAGATTAGCTTTGCTTAATGATCTTTGCTGATCTGGAAGAATCTTCGAGAGAATTCTGGAATTTGACGTGTCTTTCTGAGCTTAAGACACTGAGATAGGAGTTTTGCACTAAAAACTGAGCGCTGACGTGGCAATACAGCCGCGGAACCACGGCGCAAGCCAGCTCCCGCCGCGGTTCCGCAGCTCTTTTGGGGCTTCATGGCTTGAGTCTTCTGTGTTGAATTTGGGCTGACATATGGGCCTTTGTTTGATATATTTAATTGTATATTTCCTTCTGAATTGCTACCAGATCTGAAAACATGGAGTTGGTGTATTTTTGATCAGCTAAATAACAATTTTGGCCCGTCTCCTGGATTTTCCTGTACAAATCTCAAGACAAGTGTTGCGCAAATATAGAGATGATGCGATGCCATAAAATGCAGTCAATTTCCTTTAAAGTGCCAGTTTAAAAGTCTAACACATGAAATCTGATATTTAACGACTGATTTGCTAATATGTGAAATATGAATACCGAACACTTCTAAATGAGTGCAAATGATAGGGAAATTCCCGGTTAAAAGATGCAATATTTTCGACTGATCACTATCGTTGAGTTGTCGGCGGTGATCGGATTCAATGAGGAAAGGGCAAGGGACCGAAATGTGTGTATTAAAAAGTTTTTTTGAGTGCTGAACCCCCAAAACATAAAACATGGTGTTAGTCCATTGTAAAGTCAAAATCTAAAATTTCAAATAACGATTATTTTGATATAATTCTTTTTACATTTCAAAATGCAAGTCAATTGATCTCGAAATCCATATAGTTTTATGATGAGTTATTTTAAGGCTAAAGTTTATTATACTCCCAATGAGTTTGGCCATATTTCAGAAAACCTAAAAAAAGTTTGATTGATGCAGAAAACCCCATATAGATAACAATGACACATCATTATCGTTAATGACACATCACCGTCACGTAGGCCAACTATCACATCAACAAAAAGTACAAAAATTTCCCAAACTATCCTCATTATCCTTCTCCGCTCTAACCCTAACTAATTTAGTACAAACCCTAACCCTAGCACATCACCAGCACCCTTGACGTTGGTGCCCCCTTCCCTCCCCACCGCCTCCCTTCCTCTCTCTCCTCCACACAGCCGCCCTCCCCCTTCTCTCCTCCCTACTTCCTCTCACCCCTTCCCCTCAGCTGTTGGACCCCTCTCCCCCTCCAAATCCCATCAAATCGACCTTACCCACCTCAAGTCATGTTTCCTCCTCCTCCAACAACAACAACAAACACCACAACAAAACCCACCTCGCACAAACAACAGCAAACCCATCTCACCACCTCCTCCAAACACAACCTCTCCCAAACACCAGTACCAAACCCATCTCCAAACACCAAACACTACCTTGCCACCACCAATTAAAAAATCTCCACCTCCTCCAAACACCACCACCAAACTCATCTTGCCCACCTCCTCTGACCACCCGCCTCTTCCTCCTACCCTCGCATCCTTCGACCACGCCCTCTTCTTCCTAAACCCTGGGGATAAATTTTTCCTTCATCAAATAATTTAATAATAAAATTTATATCATTAATTAATAATTTAATTAAGTATGTTTATTTAAAAGGGCAAAATAGTCATTTTACATGCCTATTTAAAAATGTTAGCCAATCACCGTTATATATGGTGGTTTTCTGCGCCAATCAAACTTTTTGGGGGCTTCTGGGATATAACCAAACTCATTGGGGGTTTAGTGAACTTTAGCCTTATATTAATTTAGCCAGTGCACTTTAAGAAATTTGGACCTATTTTGACGTGAGTCACCCGTCGAAATAGGCCGTCAATTTCTGAGAATTTGTCGACTTTGGTGAACAACTATTTCGATGCGAGTCTCGCGTCGAAATAAGTGTTGACAAAAGTCAAAAACTTATCCCCGTTATCATCCCCCTTTTCCCCTCCCGAAAAATTTATCCCCCTCTAAATTTTTATTTTCCCCGCCCTTTTCCCTTCTTTCTCCCCCTGCGCCTCTGATCCCCTACCTCTTCTATCCCCTGCCTCCTATCGAACCCCTCGCATCAAATCCCCCGCCTATGAGCCCCCTGACCGTCTCCGAGCCCCTAGCCTCTGAGCCTCCTCCACCGATCTCGGCCACCTCCACCGATCCCCTACCTCTGATCCCCTCCTCCTCCACCGAGTCGATGCCTCCACCGATCCCCTTCTCCTCCTCCTCGTCAAGCCGAGCCCCCACCTCCACTTCTCCACGATCCATTTCGACGCCAAATCGTCGATGAATTAGGTAGTTAATTTTTTAAACTTTCAATTTTTAAAGTAATTTGCTTGCTGTTAATTTTGTTATATTTGAAGAATTGCTATGGTTAAGGTTAGGTTGGTTAGGGTTAGGATTAGGTTTAGACTAATGATTAGGGTTAAGTGTTAGGGTTAGGGTTAGGGTAATTTAGGGATATTTTGTAGGTAGTTTAGTGAAAATAACAATAGATAAGGGTAATTTATGAATGGTTTCCATGTGCATGCAAGTAAGCGCAGTAGAAGCGAAAAACAAAAATTTTATTGCAAGTACAAGAAAACACAACCTAGAAATCTTTCCAGACACTAAACTAGTAAACTAAAATTAAAAACCTAGCTATTAGGATGTGAGATTACAACCTTTGCAGCATGTCCACCCAATCGTGGAAGACCCCTCCAAGCTCCGTAGGCAGTCGGGAACGAGATTTAGAGAGGATCGACCTTGATGAAGATGATCCACCTGAGTGAAACCGATCCAAGCCTAGCTTCACATCAAGAATCACAAGTGAAGCAACTAACATTCTAAATTTGCTAGTAATAAGATGTTAGGGATATAGGGATTTTACACTATCAATTTCTCTCTTTTTCTTCATCTTAAGAGAGGAGCTTAACTCGTGAGCAAAAACTGTCAAAAGAGAAGGAGAAGAAGAGGGGAGAGAGTCCAAGGATGAGAATAAAAGTGTGTAGAGAAATGAGCTATATCATTTGTTTTATAAAAATAAATTTCAATAAAAAAATGCAACCATGCCTCAATAGTGAAACCAAATGAAATAAATAAATCAATACTCATTCCTCTCACCATGCTTCCATGCCACCTCACCCTCCACCTAATTTCCTTTGATTTTCCTAAATAGAAAATCAATAATGAGTTGTCATCCATCTAGAATATCTATGCATAATATGCATAATACCCCGGTATAAGTATCATATATATATACACGTATCCGTATAAAAATACGAATAGCCAAGAGATAGAAAATGAATAGAGAACATAATACTAGAATATATATATATATATATATGTATGTATGTATGTAAATTATTAAATCAATACTTGATTTAATAATCCAGCTTAATTCTAAGCCGGCTAGTATTATCAAACGTCCGATTAAAATATGTGTAGCCGGTACATTTATTTAATCGGACATCTGTACGTATCAACATACGTCATCTACATCATATCGCATGAACTGGGAAACCCCTCTGTATGGGACTATAATGACTTGACAATAAGCTGGCAATGAATTACTGGATAAATTCATAACCACAAGCAAGTCTGCAGCACTAGCTGTATGTAACGGCTATCCAGATATGTGTCGAAAGGGAGGTCGACAATCAACTCCGTCTGTACCCTACTGAGCCTGTAAGTGACAATCTTCATACATTCGGTCTTTTCATCTAAGAGTGTTGCATACCGGGTCTAGGGGTGGATAACGTCAGACCCATAATAACCCGAAAAGTCATGCTGGTGTCTAGCTCATCACCCACTGAGAAACTACTGATCTTCTATCAGTAAATCTCATCCACCATGGCTAGAGATTTATAATGATAGTCAACCGAATACAGCACGACATCGACTCCCTATAACGGGATAGATGAATCCCTTCTGATCGCCCACTGTCTTTATGTGGTTCGGGACTGTACCCAACTAAAACCTGTTTGCATGACTCCTTTGAGCCATGTTAGGGTAGTAATTTAAGTATAGTGGAAACTCACATGAGAAAAATGAATATCTTAGGTCTAAAGACCGCCCTGTACTCATGTTACCAAAGAGCTGCTATCTGATGATAGGTATAATACCATCTAGAAGTTTTCGGCAAGTGCATTCGCTGTACTCACCTCCAGTGAGTACCTGTATACAATCTTAGGTGCCAAAACACCAATGGCTTGTGAGACCGGCCACCGCCTCTCGTCGGGGTCTAGAAAGTATACACTAGTATACTCTGGAATATCAATACCCAGTCTCGATACTCTCACGACTAGGAACATTTAAAGATGTGCAGGACTACCCAACTCCCACATATATGACCGCCATCATAATACCAGTAGTCAAGCAAGAATCGTATGGGCTTTATCATTATGTATTAGCTATACATAATAGCAAGAAAAACGTATACATATAATGATAAAGATAAAGCAGATAGCATGCTATCATCTCGAGCAACATTGCTCTACCCATATAGGTCCTCCCTCAATTACCATAATTATCTACCTGCAATTACAGTAATTACCTTGAGGGCACTATATCCAACAATTTAGTAAAAAAGTTATAATAGTTAAGGGGATTTTAGTAAAATTTATAGCACTTTAGTTAATTTAAGAAGATAAATTGGTTTGGTTAAATTTTTAAGTTAGTTTAGTGTAAAACTAACAATAGTTAAGGGTGTTTTAGTTTAATTTAGTAAAATTGAAGAAATATGTTGCTTAGCAAAAATATTAAGGTAGTTTAATGAAAAAGAGCGATAGTTAAGGGTATTTTAGTGTAATTAGTAAAATTTAAGCAAAATGATGCTAAGATGAAAAGAAAGAGGACGAAATGAATGAAACTTTTCATATTTGTGTGATTGTAGGTTTGACGTCGGCGTATTTGCTCGCTCTTTCTTTGCATTCTACATACTTTAGTCTTCGGTATACAACTCTACCCTTTTTAATTCTTAACTACTAAACGTAGATTAAGTCTCCATATCTAGATTATGTCACCCATTAAATATTAATTAAACCGAAAACTATGGTGTCCTAATATAGATATTTGACGTGACATCAACCAATTAGCTATATACATAGTTTCTTTCACTAGTTTACAATTAATTAATCATCATTACTTAAACAAACAGTCAATGTCGTGATCTTCATCCACCCCTCCAAGAGGCAATGGCTCCTCATCTGCAGGATTGCCATCAATGGATGACATCAAGAGGCCATTTTG
Organism: Agapanthus africanus; assembly: GCA_030015575.1. NCBI lineage: Eukaryota > Viridiplantae > Streptophyta > Magnoliopsida > Asparagales > Amaryllidaceae > Agapanthus > Agapanthus africanus. Next base: position 154,376,319 of record CM057350.1, read on the forward strand.
TGGACATGTGTTTGTGTGAGAGAGTGTGAGACTTACGTTTATGTGATGTTCGTTGTATGGATGCGTGTTTATTTGAGCAATTTATCAAACAAAAAATTCTAAAACCCTAAGCTAAATACTTCAATAACCGACGATATTGAAATGATAACCGATTGATATGTTTTTTGTGTTCTACGATGTTCTATTTATCACAATCAAGACGGTGTCACATGAAGCTAGCCGCGATGAGTACGGGTCATCCATGGAGAGAAGTATGTTTTTCGTTCTTCTTTTAACGAGTTAAGTCCAAAAGTCGGAGTGTGTTGGTGTTGTGCTTATATCTAAAGAGGGCTTGTTAGGATTAGATTAGTTTAAGTTAGGAAAATCCATATTCTTTCCTTTGCGCCTCTCTTAATATTGATGCTAGGGTAATTGAGAACAACGTAGATTAGGGTATTTTAAAAGGAACTTTCGAGATTAAGCAATGCTTTCAAAACTCTAAGTCCGTTCTAATTGACCATTGTCCTTCTGTTCTTTGCTCTTAGTCCCAGCCTTCGACCAAACACATACAACCGGTCTCAATTAGGAATCACCACCATCATCAAGGATAGGGTGCCTAAAAAAGCGGATTGCGAGTCTTTGGTCGGAGTTCAATCTACATGGTGTCAGGGAAAGAAAAAAAATAAGAAATTCCTAACCCAAACTTCTCCTTCTCTTTCCTTAAAAAGTGAGAAAACTATTCATAAGTCATAGTAAAAACAAAAAGAAAACACAAGAGAGAAGAGATCATAAGAAACATTACAATAAAAGTAAAGAACAAGAAACACTAGGAACTAAGTGCAATGAAATGAAAGCTTTATCGAAGTTTCAATCCAAGATACAAGCTAATGAGTTCAAATACTAAAATCTAAACTTACAAGCTCACTTAAGAGGTTGCAAGATCAGAGAAAAACAAAGAACTCAAAACTATTACAAGCTATAGAAAAATGAATGTAAACTATTATGTACATGGTATGCAAAATGGATAAAAGCTGGCTCAAAATTTGGACCAAAAGAATTCTTTTTGTTGCATTTACTTGATTTGTTGCAAAACTCTTGAATATTGATTGGCTATCCTTTCTGGTTGCAGTGTCGGCTCAAAACTGTCATATCCGTAAATGTTGTGCGTGTTTCCAGTGTTTTTGTCACGAATACCTGTATCCTATACTAATGAGTAGACACGGATTAAAAGAAAATGTTTATTAACAAAATGATATCGAATGAGCAGTATTAAATGCAATTTTACGTGATGAATAAATACCCCCAAACTTATCTTTTGCTCGTCCTGAGCAAAACCGTCTTATTTTAAAAATCAAACTTTCGCGGGAAACGCGATTGCACCAAGCGTGTGCAATAAGCCTTTCAACCTCTAGGTTACCCTAATTGGAAGAGTTTTGTCTCCTAAGGGTTTCAATGGATTACAGCCACAAAATCATGTCAGGCTAGTTTTGTAAGATATCAATCAATTATAATTGAAAGATTCAGTATCTAAGCTTGAATCACCCTAAGTTAGAAACATCTACCCCAATTTTCACACCTTACTCTTATCATATACATCATTATGTGCTCGTACAAATAGCGTCATTTTGCTTCGAAAACTTTGATTAGAGACATTATGCCACAAATACAGACCGGACAAAACTTCAAAAGGATCACACGAGTTTGTTAAGACTTAAACTTTTCTCAAGTTCTATTTTTTGGCAAGGTCTCAAATCCATAATTTCTATTATCTTTAATGAAAAACTAAGCCTTATTCTTCACTCCGCCTTTTGCTTGTTTTCATTCATACACGCCTTTGTGATTAGTGCAATAGTCTTTATCATCATGTAAAACCTTCATATCTCCGATAAATTTTTTTATAATAAAACCCGTCTTCAGCCAAGATTATTCTCACACAAAGAACCGTGAGAAATTTTCACTCGGAGAGAACACTTTCTTAACTTTGTTTATATCGGACTTTTTAGGTTTCTTAGCGAGCTTTAGGCCAATACACCCAAACCAGATCGTTTTAGGGCATTAAGTGTAAAAACACCCCAGCGAAATTAATTGCTCAATTCGCCTAGGTCCTAAAATAAAGACTCATTTTATGCATGAAAATCATAAGAATTCAATGCGAACGGAGACATTACCAGTTTTTCATATTATTTTTAAGATCAAAGACGTGTTTGTGTAAATCAGGTGTGTAATCACTCCAATCAAATTTCAGATGGGTTATCTTTCAGACATAGCCTCCATTAAAACTTTCAATAATATCCCGTCATATCCACTTCATTTATGAACTATTCTTGATATTATTTATTTCAGAACAAATATGTTTGATCCTTAAGGAGTTTCAATTTTAATTTTTTTTTAAGAAATTACAAACTTGTTATCTAATTTTCAAAACACACGACACGTGTAGTGTGATACAAAGACGTATATTAGATACAATTAAACTCAAAGGAGGGTTATCTTTCGGGTTTTCAATTTCTAAAAATAGAATTTAGTTGTTTCTATTTTATCAAACTAAACCGTCGGTATTTCGAATCTAAGCTTTTCCACTAGCTAACTTGACGACAAAGCTTTTCAATTTTGAAATTTTTTTAGTTTTTATGGGTTTTAAATATATATATGCAAATGCGGAATTTACACATGAATGCAAAGATAGAAAGTTTAACGAGCATACCCCCAAACTTAAACTTAACAGTGCCCTCACCGTCTTGCCACACAAAGTGGTCAGAAAAGTTTTGAAGGGTCAAAACATGTCGGTTTTCTTTACACTACTACAAATAAGGGTTGCCCCTACGGATTTATCCATAGGGGCAACTCACTGCCCCTACGGATAAATCCGTAGGGGTGAAAAAATACCCCGTAGGTGCAAAGGCCGCAGGTGCAAGTTGAAGCCCTGAACTTGCCCCTACGGGCAAATTTTTGCCCCTACGGATTTATGTGTAGGTCCTATTGCCCCTACGGACTAGGCCGTAGGGTAAAAAAATTTATATTATTTACGGTTTTTTTAATATATTAAATGTACCTACGGATATGACCGTAGGGCCAAGTACTACCCCCTACGGATATCTACGTAGGTACCTATCCGTAGGGGAAAAATATCAGGAATCCTGATATTTTGCCCCTACGGATAACTCCGTAGGGGCGAGGCGATGGCCCCTACGGACATAACCGTAGGGGCACTCCCAACCCCCTGGTACTGAAATCAGGGGGGAAATATCAGTTACTGCTGATATTGTGCCCCTACGAATATAACCGTAGGGGCAACATGTGTACCTACGGATTAATCCGTAGGTACATATTACCTGTATTTTTTTTAAAAAAATGGGCTGCTTGATTTTTTCCCGCCCTGTGCACAATAATATATACATCAATCAAATATAAAATTAATCATCACACAACATATATCGCAGTATTCATAATCACATCTCACGCATATATATAATATACAAAAGAAACCCAAAAACTGAATATGAAATAAATATAAACCAATATCAATATCGTTTCAAAATGTAGTTCGGTCCATCCTGTGCACAATAAATACATGTTTCAAAAAATAAGAACCAAAAAGCTACCCTAGTTCGGTCCAGCTCCACCTCTAAATAACGATAGAATAACGCGTGCGTGCTCCTCGGTCAATAAACTCTGCAATTCGGCGCGAGCGGGAGTCTAAGCGGCCTGTGGAGCTGGCGATGTGGTCTGCGCAGCCGCCGTCGAGGTAGTCGCTTGCGGAGCCGCGGCTGCGGGAGTCTGAGCGGGCGGTGGAGCTATAGGAGCTGTCTGCGGAACCGCAGCCGATGTAGTGGCTTGCGGAGCCGCAGCCGAAGGAGATGCATGTGGAGGCTCGGCCGATGTACCCTGTCGCGTCTGGACCTAACGTGTGTAATAAGCGTGTAAGAACTGTGTATTATTCGAATTCGTATCATTATTAAGTTATTTCGAAACCCCGTTTGGATATCTAGTTTGTTGTTTATTTTAATTACATCTGTATGTATGATTAATCAAACTTAAGTCTAAAACCAAATAAGCTCAAGCTACGTACTAATTATGGATATGTTGATATCTATATAATATGACATGATATTTTACTATAAAGTAGTATACATACCAGCATCTCCTTCAACTCCTGAACGGTGGCCCTCAAGCTCTCCAGTTCCTGATGGACACGTCGGTCACTGGAGACGGAGGAAGTAACCGCCGGGGTGGAGTCCAACCTCATATAGGCCCTGCTAGGGCCCAGTCCCCGGCCTCTCTCCCAACCTCCATGGTGCCCTCCGTGTGCGGCGTCCAGAACTGGGGTCAGCAGCCTCGGATCGCTCTGTCCGGTAAAATCGATCCCCGAGGCCTGGGCCTGCTCAACCACCCGCTCCTACACCCACATTAAGCAGTAAAGTATAAGTATAAAATTTAAACTTGAACCTTCCAAAACTAAAATTTCAAATTTGGGTAGAAAAAATATTAACACTTACGCAGTACTCCTGGGTAGCGACGTCGGGATATCGAAGCTCGCCCGTGGCGGGATCTGTCGAGGTTCCGTGGACGGCAAGATATGCGGACAGCACGCTCGGTGTACCACCTAACGCCACGATCCGAGATGTCTGCAATATTAGAAAGTAACTCTTAATATTAGAAATATTAGAAAATAACTCTTAATATTGCAGAATATCACAAAGGTCGGTCTATTGTAATTTACCGATAACTCCATGGCTCGAGTAATGTTCCTCGAGCCACCTGTGTAAGTGGGGCGACCCTTCTTCGCCGACTTCCTGTTCTCTGTATTCTGAGCCGGCTCCCATCCCCCATATACCGGCCGAACCTCTCGACATGAGGACTGGTATCTGCATGTATCAAAATTTGAATAATATTAATTAATTTCAGTACATACATATTAACAAGATAAACTCGCATATAGCGTTGCTTACACATAAGACAGGGAGTGAACAAGCTCTTGTAGATCATCAGGCGCAAATCTAATCTCATCAAGTAGCACATGATAATGAGTTGGACGCGCGGTGCCCTATTTCTCATAAGTGCATGCTGCGTGAATAAATATTGTGTTAATTCCAAACTAAATACAAATATAACAAACTTATCAATTATATAGTATTCAATTTGATTTCAAACAAATACCAAATTAGAATTTATTGTCCAGGTCCACGACTTACAATCATTCCCGCATGCGAGCACATATAAAAATCATAGTTTCTAGGATGACAAATTTTATTGTCAACTACTGTCACCACCTACAGCTAGACAATAATAAAAATTACTATCTAAGTAAGAGCAAAAGAAATGTGTGTATATTTATGATATGGCATTCTAAATCAATATACATGCACTATATGATATATAAACATACCTGGAGGAGCGGGAGTGGCCTATGTCTCTGATATGGACGCATCACTAACAACTAGACAATCAAACATTGACAATATAAGTAATTTTGACATAAACGGGCATGAATATCTATAATATTACATTCAAAATGGATATTAGAGAACGCACCTGCAGTGAGAAGTGGTAAAAGTATCACCCAATAAGGGTGTAATTTACAGAATCAGATGAAACTCTTGAAAATCATAGAAGAACCCGACCTGCACAAATCTGATGTATACTTTCCATTGGACACTAAGAAGTCTCTAAAAGGAAAAGCCAATGTGAAAGCCATCATTAGTTCATATCAGAAGATTGATACTGAAACAGAGAACAAGAAATGTCATTTTCTTCTTCTTCTGCCACATTACTATCTTCTCCTTCTTCTTCTGCCACATTACTGTCTTCTCCTTCTTATTATGTGCGCGTGCAAATTCAATGAAAGAAGAAACTCCAGTGACAAACTTAGGTTGCATACGTTGTTGCCAATTCACATACATCCAGTCCTTAACCCTGACGTACTCATGGGCCATGTTAGACTGTATCATATAAAGTGTAGGTTATGATGACTATATTGAGAATATGGATTAATAGTGGGTAGGAAAAGTATTTCTCAAATGGATTTTGCATCTGAAAACCATAAACTACTAAGTAATAGCATATATAATTTTTTTAGTATAAAGGTTGTTATTTTAAGTTTTCCCTTATTAAATCAAATTTGTTTCACGTATCGAGGAATATACCAAAACGTGCACAGGCATGCAATGTCTTGGTTTCTAGTGTGTGATCCACCATACACAATAGAACACAATACAATATTTCGTATAGTGATATGATCTAACTGCCTATATAAACTACAAGTGTACAGAAAATTATGATAAGAAACCATAAGAAAGGGTCGTAGCCATGCATAACCTTGAATCTACATACCAAATCGTGCACAAGCATGCAATTATTGTCACCTTGCCTTGGAATATAAAATATCTTGGAAGACTATAAGCGGAGCATTTGAATCTTGATAACTTTTGACTTCAACATATATTTTTCTCAAGTACCATGAAATATACTTCCTCCGTATAAACCGTTTTCAGGAAGATGGATTAACAATGACAAATTATCCATATTAGAAAAACACGGTATTACCCTTCTTAAGATAATATATTGTATAAGCACACCATAGCCCAGAACATGTCCTTCTATCTACGCAAAACATAAACAGCATATATCAATAAAAGGAAAAGAACCACCATATCGGAGATGAAAGACAGAGAATTCAAGCATTGTTTCATACCTTTAGAGCACGCTGCCAAAAGAAACAGAAAGACAATAGAACAGATTATCACATAGGAATTGATAGATAAATAAACAATTAATTTATGCTGCTTAAAGAAGATGTGACATGTTATTATAATTTCTTTTGGGAGAACCTGGAAATATGAAATGGAGGGGAAGACATAGAAGTAGAGGGGTTTTCTTTTGGGGGAAGGAGATGAGAAATAGCCCATAAAAGATGAAAGTTGATTGCCTTAAAGCTTAGATATAAATTTATCGAAATACAACATTAGAGTTCTCAGAACCTTGCCTTGAAATTTATGCTTTATTACTAACAACTATCATATCAAGTATCATGGTTCATGGAAAAAATATTATTAAAATAGAAAAATTCATAAAGAAAAAAGTGCTTCGAAAGAACTTATACCTCATAGCACTTCTGAGCCTGCTCAAGTTTTCGCTGGACAAGGTAAAATTGCCCTAGGTTGTGTAAATCAGCCCCTACTCTGCAAAAGCAAGAAATCTTAAAGAATAACAAATGTGTCCATCATCCAATTTAGGTGACTAAAAAGGTAAAAATACATAAAATCATATATTAAAAAACAGAATTACTATATCTGTTCTACACATATAATGTAAGTATATATCATTAAAAAAAGTCAAAAAGGCTTAAAGACCCTTCACTGAACTTCATTAATAACTATTTATACAAATTATTAGATTTAACATTAGTTACTTACTAAGCATACATGTCTACAAGGTTAGAAAATAAAATAAATTTCAACTGAAATAATATACACACCGTACGTCATCAGAACCAAACACTTCCTCCAGAATAGTTATGGCTTCTAAATATAATGGCTCAGCTTTGTCAAATGCTTTCCTCACCCTGTAAAGTTCTGCCTACAATACCAAGCATACATCAATAGATAAGCTTAAAATAATTAAGAAAGTCAAATTTCTTGACAAGACACTGGCTTCTCTTGTTTAAAGGACATTTTATTGCTAAAATCAGTTAAAGGTTATAACGAAAAAAAAATAAAGAATGTCATAATCCTATGTTCAAATTTATTTCCAAAATCATATGATAAAAGTAAATAAAGCAACTTAAGTTGCATCATCCTAGATTCCTAATTCAATTCTTACGATTAACGACGGAAAAACAACATGTAAGATATGCTAAGATAAAGGCAGGTAGCATATACATACATTAAGCTCCACAAATATATTTTATAATTCTTGAAACTTCAACTTCTTAACAGTGTCTAGCTCGCTCAGTTATAGCTTTCCAACATCGCTTCTTTTGTTTTTGGGCTATGTCAAAGATGTATTTACCTAATTTTGTAATCTCACTGGCAAAATATCAGCCTTTGCAATCTACTGCGGTAACAGCATCCAGTTTCTAACCCCAACCCCAACCCCAATCCTAACCCCAGGTTTCGAATAATAAAATATAAAATAATTCACGAATCTAAATGAAGTCATTGAAAACTTTGATAGCAATGAGATATTGCAATCGATTTTTACAAAAATCATATCGTTCCTTTGTCACATTTTTACACCGGTCTTAAATAGAATTTTAAAGATTCTTAATTTGTTTGATTCATTTACGATATTAAATAAAATCTAAAATAATTAACATCTATTGTATGATGATAATCAATTTGATCCAATTTTGAGAACAACCATACGAAATAAAATATAAAATAATTCACTTATATCATAATCATTATATATTTGATCCAATTTAGAGAAAAACTATCTTTTTCCATTAAAAAAAAGATTATGATAAATCTTAATTTAATCAAGAAACAACAACAAAGAATATCCAAAACACAAAACTATGGTTTATTCAACAAATTTTAAGAAGCCTATCTAAAATATATTAGGGATTGTGCCTATTGTAGGATGGAGCGTGCGAAACAAGAAGATTAGGAAGAGATGGAAGAGAGAGGGCTAGTGCATGATTTTCTTCGAACGTAGGATTAAGGTTTCTTCTCCAAAAAATGTTACCCTTCTTTTTTTAAATTGAGAAATGAGTACAAAGGGATTGTTTCAGGGAAAACCCTACCACCAGCCCTAACCCCAACCCCAGCCGAACCCCAACCCTAACCCTAACCCAAAGCCCAACCCCAACCCCAACCCCCTGCCGACCCCGACCCCAAACGCAATTGCATCCCCCCAGCCCCAGCCCTAACCCAAACGCTAACCCCAACCGATGCCTCATCGGTACCCAAACCATGAACCATAGCCCTAAAATAATCAAAATTTTGTTTAATTGAAGATTTCCTAACCTGTGCAGGTGGTGGCGACGACGAATCGGCGGCGACGACGAACGGAGATGAGGAAGTAGCAGGCGGTGGCGACGACGAACGGAGATGAGGAAGAAGCAGGCGGTGGTGACGATCGATGAATCGGCCGGCACTGGCGACGACGAGAACGGTGACGACGAGAACCGCGATCAGCGGGAACGAAGGTTTGGGGATTTAGGTTCGCGCGCGGTGATGAGAAAATAAAAGATAATCAGCGTAGGGATCGATCTGCCTTTTTACATAAATCCCTATTTATATGCCCCTACGGATAAGTCCGTAGGTTCTTGGTTTGCGTCTCCGTAGGGGCAAACAACAATTTAAGATTTAATAATTTTTAAATAAATATGTAAGGACCGTAGGGGCAACCGTTTGGCCCTACGGATTAATCCGTAGGGCCAAACTTTATCTGTCCCTACGGATGTTGTTATCCGTAGGGGCAACCCACTATTTTAGTAGTGTCACAAGAAAATTCCCAAATAGCAAACAAAATATATACACAAAAATGCCTCCCAAACTTAATTGAAACGGTGTTTCGACTATTTAAGCATTGAAATTCATGGTAAGAGGGGAGAGAACTATTGGATGTATATACTCTAGAGGCCATTATTGTATATTACATATGGATGCTTGAAATGTATATGTATATGATAGACTTGCTCGATATGATAGTATGCTATATAGTTTGTCTTCACCTCAACATGTGTATATGTTCAATTTATATTACGTGTCTCGAATACATATTTGTAAAGCCCGTAGGATCTTTTCTTGACTACTAGAGTTGTGATGGTGATCATACTCGTAGAGTCTAGGTAGTCCATAAGTACATCCTTAAATTGTCCCTAGTCGTTGGAGTTTCGAAATAGGACATCGATACTCTGGAGTAGACTAGTATATATATTTCTTGTTCCCATGAAGGGAGGTAGCATGTCCTACGGCCATTGGTGTACGGAACCAAAGATAGTATACAGATGCTCATTAGGTTATGAGTTACACTGGACGGACTCACCGAGAACTTCTAGACAGTAATATACCTATCGTCAAATAGCAGTTCTCGTGTAGGTACATGTCAGTCTTTAGATCTAACATTATCATTCATCCCGAGTGTATTCCCACTGTACTTAGATTACTCTACCACGATTTTAAAGAGTCGTCCAAACAACTTTTAGTTAGGTACAGTCCCGAAGTACTTAGGGGCGGTGAGCGATAAGAGGAATTCGTCTCTCTTTGTATAATGAGTCGATGTCGCGTAGTGTTCGATTGGTCATCACTATAAGACCTTTGCCAAGGCAGTTGAGATTTACTGATTGTGAGATCAGTAGTTTTTCAGGATGGTTTTGAGCCATATCGACACAATTTATTGGGTTATTAGGGGTCTGACGTTTTCCACCCCCTAGACCCAGTATGTGATACTCTCAGACGAAGAGACCGAACTGTGCGTAGATTATCACTTTCAGGCTCAGTAGGGATACATACGAGTTTGCTTGTCGACCTTCCTTTCGTTCAATACCTGGGCAGCCGTTATGTATAGCTAGTGCTGCTGACGTACTTGTGGTTAAACCCGCTGCCAGTATATTTTCGAGTTTTTAGAGTCCCATATAGAGGGTTTCCCAGCTTAGGCGAAACGATATAGTGTATGAATTTTGATACGTATTTAGGTTCGATTAAATACGTGTTTTTGTACATGTAATTTTAATTGGACATTTTGTTTATACTAGCGGGTTTGCAAGATAGCCAGATTATCATATTTAGATAAAATGTGAGCTAGTATTATATATCTCTTTTTAGTACATCTCTTTTCGGTATTCCTATTTTGACAGAATACGGTATTTATACGAATACGAGTATTTGTATAAATACGTGTATTTGTGTCTTAATATAAATACGGGTATTCGTATTTTATATGAGTACGGTATTCGTATTTTGATACAAATACGGATGTATGTATTTGTAGAATATACTTGTATTAGTGTATTTTTGTGTGTGTGTGTGTGTCTATATGCATACATACATATACATATGTATATGTATATGTGTGCATGTGAGGTGTCTCTCTCTTCTCTTCTTATCTCTTCTTGATCATGAGAGATTGGTGTGGGCTTGTGACTCACAACTCCACCCACTCTCACATTTAAGGAGAAAGAGAAAGAGAAAAGAGTGAGATAATGTTATTTTCTTTTTAGTAGCCTTGCTCACTTGTTCTTCACTATTTTGCTTCTTCTTCTTCCTCCTCTTGAGTTTTTGAAAAAGAGAAAAGAAAAAGATAAAGAGAGAAACACTTAGAGATTATCCACTAACTACATCCTAGTGACCAATTCCTAGCAAGTCTTGATCACTAGTTGCCTCACTTAGCTTTTAAGTGTGAAGCTAGAGTCTAGGTTAGGGTTCTTTCGGATGGATCATTTTCGATAAGGAAGACCGACTCCCAAACTAGTTCCCGGTGGACCTAAGAGTATAAGAAGTGGAAAGAAGACGAAGGACACGACTACAAAGGTAGTTGTCATCTATCAAAGTAGTCTAAACTCCTTCTTGTTACTAGTCTAATATTTGGTTTCGATTCTAGGACGTAGAATTTCATGCTTCCGTTGCAGAAATTTTTGTTTCGTACTCCTTCTTGGTCGCTAGTTAGCGACACGAGCACTAGTGTCTACTTACAAGAACATCATCAGTTTATACAAGGCACTACACAGACCAAAAGTCAATACTAATCATTCAAAAAATTTATTATGATTAGACCAGACTTGGTGTAAGAATTCTGAGCAAAACTCTCAAGAAATTTCTTAGAACCTTAGTGTACTTTTGAAGTAGCGAAGGGCGAAGCTCCGACGATTTTTCCGGCGACAACCGTAGGAGTTCCCGGCGACGAAACGACACACCGGAAGCTACGTCTGTTCCCTCTTCCTCTCTTCTAATATCTAAACCCGTAAGTCCCAATTCCTTTTTCACTTTACTATTCTCAAAATCCGTATTTTTAAAACCCGACGGAATCGGAATTAATCCGATTTCCGATTTGGTTCTTTCTAAAAAAAATCCAACCTTTTCTTAAATACAAATCATACCAAACCATTACATGTTGACTATTAAACATTAATAAACATGTTGAACAAGTCTCATGACAATCTATTTTATTTTGTAATTTTTACCGCTCTTTTTCATTAAAATACCATATAGTTTCATTTCGACAATTAAAACATCACAATCTTGCTATACCTTTAAGTAGATCACGAGGTAATGACCTACCTCCTCACACACTCATATGAAATATAGCACAATACCTTTTGGGAACATAAAATATGGGAAAACGAAACATTTCTAATAAATACCATGAATTAATAAAACTGTTTTCTTAAGGATTAAGTATTTTTTATAAATCTTTACAAAGTGCCGCTACTACCCATTTTTGCGGAACTCGACTGGGATGGTGCGGATTATCGCACATCTCTGGTATTAGTAGTGTGAGATGCAGACCTCCGCAAGGAGCATTCGGTCTCGAGAAATTTAAAATACGAAAATCTTAGGAAAATGAGATTTCTAGAATTATAATATATATTAAAATTTATTTTTATAAAAATATATATATATGTAATATCAAAACATCTATTTTTGTTATAATATAAATATTCCAACTTTTCCAAATCAAAGAATCACTTTACATTAAAATACCATAAATTCCCTAAAAATGCAATATTACAATTTAATACCATGTATTATGAAAAATAGGTTATTCTCATTGGAAATATCACAAATATAAAATCTACATCTATGACAACTCTAAAGACAATAATTAAATACTTGGGGTGTATTTTGAAAATTATACAAAAGTATTTTTAAATAAAACCCCCTCAAGTTTTATAAATTAAAATAAGGACCCTAGTAAATATAGGTTTAAGCGGGACCAATCTCTTGAGCCTCAGGGAGCCGGAGAAGTGGGTGCTTGCCTATTTTAAGGTAGATAACTTAACAAACGGTGTTATCAACACGGTAATCGTCTTTGAAAAAGACACAAATCCTGCCACCCATGTGCAGCGGTTACCGATAACACCAAAACCTAATTCAGGATTTCAATTTCTTTTCTAATTGTTCTGACTCAGACCAAGTCTCATTAAAATAATCTGACTTAAATATGATTCAAGTATCCAAACTGCAATTCAACATGAATCCATGAATTCATATATTCAATCTATCAATCTATACAACTTGACTGAACCGAACCATGGATATACTTCCATTTACATGATTCTCCAGTTACGTCCATTTACATGATTCTCCAGTTACATTCATTTACTGATATCATGGTTTCGGCAAGTCGTCTATACAATTCAATTTTCAAGACAATACAATACAATTCAATACCATCAGTACAATCATTACTATCAATATAATAATTACACGGGGTATTGGGGTAGTTCATGCGTGAATCCAACAGAATCTCAAGAGTCCCCCTAGATCATGAATTCATGTCTACTAACACAAGCAAGCAATCATGAGGTCCTGTGTTTTCATGCTCCTGGATTGTGGCCTGTTGAGTTTGGAATACTTCGACGACGGTCGAAGTCCTATTACTAACATTTGATTCGGGCCCGTGGTTCCCTACCCCTGGATTGGAGCCTGTTGGGTTTGAGAACACTCTTGAGATTGGTTGACATTCACCCTTGAACTTACGTTAACAACATTATTAACACTAAATACAACGGTATAACAAAATAACACAACTTGAAAAGCTATACTCTCTCATTCTCTGCCTATTCTACTTCTCCTTTATCTTTGGCACTTACCGAGCGATTGTTCACTGACGACATTCCTACTCTTTCTTCTTGGAATGTTGTCAGGTGGATCGGAAGCACTAGAGCACGAGACCATTCAGGAGCATTCGGAGCAGTACATTGAAGACCCCGAGCTGTAGCCACTTGTACACACTTTAATTTCAGTACTTTCCTTTTCTGTTATGCCACTGTTTAGGCATTGCTTTCATTCAGTTGTATTTACTTTTCCATGTATTGTAAAAAGAATGTTAATAAATAAAGTTGCTATTCAATTATACCTTTTGTCTCTTATGTACATTTCTTTTTTATTGCTTAGTTACGCTTAGCGTATTTACTTCAGAGTAAATACGTAGCGGCCTCGTCGCGCCCTCTGCCCTTATATTGGGAAGCGGGGCGTGACAGGTTTTGTTGGTGGCCCATGCAGGTCAGAGCTGTATGGAATACTATCATGCAGTTCTGTTCTGCGTGAACAACCTAAGCAATATAGCACAAGAACCAGCAACTAAAAACATTCTTTACAATCCTTGAATATTATCATTTCATATTCTTTGAATCATATACTTTGAATCTGTCCTAACCTAAATTTTTCATTCAAGGTTATAGATTCTCCAAACAACACCAGCACCAACTTCAACTACACTCCACTACCACTACAAATTATACCTGCCGTAACTGCTCCGATCAACGAGCAGACGGTTCTGCTTGATGTACTCCGCAACCTCCTGGAAGGACAGCAGCAGCAGACTGCTATTCTCTTGAATCGTCCAGAAGTAGAAGCACCTGGGGTGAACCAATTCAGGGCTTTGCACCCCCAAACAGTTTACAGGAAAACATAGCCCACTGGAAGCTGAGGAATGGGCTCAGAGCATCGAAGATGATCTGGCAGCGGTACAAATGCCAGAGATAGCTTGGGTTCGTGTTGCGAAATTACAGCTCACGGATAATGGGTCTGGTGGAAGGCGGAAGAAAGCCATCTTGATCAACCTATCGAATGGAAGACTTTCCGAGACATGTTTGACGCAAAGTACTTCCCTGAGACTGCTAGGTTCGACATGGAATAACAGTTCATCCATCTGCAACAAGGTTCGATGTGGACCAAGTCAGTAGATGAGTATGACGCTGAGTTCACCATGCTCAGTCGGTAAGATATGTCTCAATGTTTGATTTTATATCACATACTACACAGCTAACACAAGACCATAATAGGTTTGCGGCCCATCTCATACCCACTGCTGAGATCAGAGCTAGAAGATTTCAGCAAGGGTTGGACCCGAAAATCCAAGTTGCGTTAGCTACAGGGGATTTCCCAACCCATGATATGGCTTTGAAAGCTGCCCGAAAATATAAGGCAGTGGTGAAGAAGAAGGACAGACCTCAATCTGCCGGAGTGAAGAGCCCTGCTAATCAGATGGCAGGAGAAGCCGCATTAGGACCACCATTTGTACCAAGAAGACCGGGAGTACCAATCAACAGGCCCAGCCCAGCCTTTTGTACCTACTGCAAGAGAGCTGGACATCTGATGGAAGTTTCCCGACGAGCAAACGGTCTTTGCCTGATATGTGGATCATCCTCACATATCATAGGAACTTGTAGGGTTCCTAGGCACACTAGTGAGGTCTCACAAGGCATCGAACATGCCAAATTAAAAATCTAGGTGCCGAGAGACCCTAATATACGGATCGTCGGCTAGAAGTTTAGGCGAAAAAGCTAACTAGTTAACACTTAACTAAGGGAATACGGAAATACAACCTTTGTAGATCCGGTGCTCCACCTCCATAGCTCCGCAACGAAGTCCTCTCCGCTGTCCAAATCAAATCCGGGCTCTAGCGTCGGCTTCATCGGAGAATAGGCGAGCTAGGTCGTCGATGTCCATGCCGAAGATGATCTACGTCGAGGCATCGCTAGATCAAGCTCCACCTTCACCAAACCGTGAAAACTTGTGAAGGAAACACACTCTACTACTTGGCAAGAGGTAGAGGATGAAGAAATAGGAAGTGGGTAGACTTTAGTTTTGGATTTCTCACTCTTTTTCATCACTTGCCATTAATGGAGCAAGCTTTCTTCATATGAAGAAATGAAGAAGAAGAAGAAGCTAATTATGATAAGTTAATTAAAATTAGAAAAGAAATGAATACTTATCATATTAGAACCATGGTTAGGTGTAGAGAATCAATCATGGTTAAGTGCAATGGTTAGGGTTAAGCTAAAAGACAAAATGGTCATATGGTCAAAGCTTCATGAAGCTTCATCAAGTTTCATGAAAGAAAGAAAGAATGATAACCATTTTGTTTTCTTTTGTCATTTCATTTTAATCCAAATATAAAGATAAATGAATGGACAAATAAATAGAAACCTTAACCATATACTTAACCTAGGTTTAATTCTTTACACTAACCAAGGTTGCATGCATCATCAAACATGATACAAACAAGTGCACAAAAATATATCGCATACACAATGCGCACACCCGAGCGAGAAAATCCATTTAAAGTGAACCGATACTAGTTAATGCAAAGTAATATATCAAATATATAATTATGCATTAAATCATTAAATCAACACTTGACTCAATGATCCGGTCATGTCGCACATAACCGACTGGTATCATCAGTAACAACTTATCGAATCAACACTTGATCCGATAACTCGGCTATATCGCATATAATCGATCAATGTCACATCGCGAGAATCGAATACAGTATCACATACTGATATTATTCTCGGTCCCGCACATATCTCATATGCGCTCCTATTTCGTTTCGCTTGAGCCAGGAAAACTCTGTGTAGGACTCTAAAGACTCGTCAATACGCCGGCAGCAGATGATGATCATATCAAACATCCACAAGCCGCAAGCGGTCTGCTAAACGTAACGGCCACCCGGGTATTGAGCGATCTGAAGATCGACGAGCAAGCCCGCTCATACTCCAGTGAATCCAACCAGTAACACTACCGTACAGTCCGGTCTGATCGTCTGATATGTCGCATATCTCGCCTAGGGGTGGTAAACGTCAGACCCCAATAGCTCGATAAGTCATGTCGATATGAGGTCTATAACTGTTCGAGAAACTACTGGTAACACTTACCAGTAAATCTCAGCAACCCTGGCCAGGGATTTCCTGTTATAGCCAATCGAACACAGCGCAACATCAACCCCCTATACCGGGAGAGACGAATCCCCTCCTATCGCTCATTGCCTCCATGTGACTCGGGACTGTACCCAAAAACCACCGTTTTGCACGCCCTCTTGGACGTGGTAAGATGGAAATCAAAGCACAGTGGGAACCACACAAGACTCTATGACGATCTCGGGTCAACAGACTACTCTGTACCAGTGTCACCAGAGAACTGCCATCTGACGTGAGGTATAATACCATCTGGGAGTTCTCGGCGAGTCCGTCCAGTGTACCCAGTCTCTACTGAGCACCCGTATATCATCTCTGATGTCAAACACCAATGGATATGGGATCATCCATCGCCCATCTGTATGGGTCGAGAAGGTACACGCTAGTCTACTCTGGTATATCGATGCCCCGTCTCGATACACCCACGACTAGGGACTTTGAAGGATATACTTATGGACTACCATGTCCCCACTAGTATGATCCACATCATAGTCCAGGTAGTCAAGCACACATCCTAAGGGCTTTACCAACATGTAACAGAGAGACAATCAGCATACACGTTAAGGTAAAGATCAACCAGATAGCATACTATCATGTCGAGCAAGAAAGTCCTCCTTATATACGTCCCAGCATCCACTACAATATACATCCTATGTACAGTAATGGCCTCTAGGGCATACATATAACTAACAATCTCCCACTTGCACTAGGGCCATCTGATAGCAGTGGTTGCAGTATCTCATACTCAACCATCCCATAAAAGTCTCTCTCTGGGAACAGGCATTTGTGAGTGGATCCGCTGTGTTGTCCTCTGAGTCTACTCTCCTTACCTCGATCACCCTGGAGATCAACCATCTCCATGATCAGGTGACACTGCCTTAGAATATGTCTGGATCACTGATGGGATCGGTGTTCCTTGGCAAAAGCCACAACTCCATTGTCACACAATGGTAGGAACATAGTTCATCTCATGAACCTATATACACCCAAACAGCCTCTTTGGTAGCATCTTAAGTAGCGATGTATCCAGCCTTCATCGTCTAGTATGTCACGGTATCTAGCTTGGAACTCTTCCAACATACCGTCCCTTTACTGAGGGTAAAGACAATGTCTGCGACTGACATTCAGTCGTCTTTATCACCCTGGAACCCTTCCAGTGATTCTCCCCAGGATCGATTGATACCATCTTACTACAACTAGTGAGAATCCTAACATCCAATTAAATCTATCTCATAGATCCAAAACTCAGGATTTAGGAGGTATCATTTTGATCCTTTATGGAGAATCTAGTGATAAGCGGAGATTGATCGAGCGTAGCATAGGAAACTCCTTCTCTATCAAGAGTATGTCATCCACGTACTCTACGAGGATCGTTACCATACTCCCTACTACCCTTTTTGTTTATACAAGGTTCATCTACCATATTGATGATGTCAACTTCTTTGACTAATCCATCAAAACAGATGTTCCAACTCCGCGATGCCTGCTTTATCCTATAAAGCATCTTGCACACGTTTCCGCTGCTCCCACTGTCTACGAAGCCCTCTGGCTGTGTACTTATAGACGCACTCTTCTAAAATATCATTTAGAAAAGCAGTCATGACACCCAACCACCAGATATCGTAGTCATGGTATGTAGCCGTGGTAAGTAGGATCTGGATGGACTTAAG
This sequence comes from Agapanthus africanus, assembly GCA_030015575.1. NCBI lineage: Eukaryota > Viridiplantae > Streptophyta > Magnoliopsida > Asparagales > Amaryllidaceae > Agapanthus > Agapanthus africanus. The sequence goes on from CM057350.1 coordinate 154,394,835, forward strand.
CATAGCTACTTGAAAAGGTTTCATCATTATCTACACCTGGTCAATGATGCAAACTTTTAACAAGTCTAGCTTTGAAAGTCTCAACTTTTCCATCTACACCAAGTAATCTTCTCAAGATATACTTGCTCCTGATGGGGATTTAACCCTTCAGATATAGCAACCAAAGTCCATTCTTTGTTGGTGTATAAGGATTCCATCTCAGATCGATAAACATCCAGCCATTCTCACAGAGTCCTACTCCTGATGGCCAGCTCGAAACTAGTTGGGTCATCATCTCATGATGCAGTCCTCGCTCCCACTGTCATAGAGAAACCGAATTATCTCTCAGGTGGGTGAGGAACCCTACTAGATCGGCGGAGAGGCTGAGGTTCGTTGGTAACTATTAAATCCTTTGGTTCTTTCAAATCATCAGCTGCAGTTTGTATAGCTGGAACATTTCCAGTTCTACATTACAGACTTTGCCTCGAGCTTGTCCGGATTTTGCCTTTTAGACATAGGCCGGACAACCCCAAATCTTAACTAACTTAAGATATGGGCTCTTCCCTTTCCATATCACATATGAAGTGGTAGGCAATTGATTTGATTGGAATCTTATTCAATAGGTATGCAACTTCGTAAGTGCATATCTCCCAAAAGGAATTAGGTAACTCAGTAGTACTCATCATAGAGCACACCATATCAAATAGGGTGTATCTGCTCCATCCCGATATACCATCGTGCAATGGTGTATACGGAGGAGTAATGCCGAGAGAGAATCTCATTCTCCTTTAGAAAAGTCCAGAAATTCCGTGCTCAAGTATTCTCCTCCTTGATCTCATCATAGGACATAATACTTATACCCGTATTTTGGTTCTCTACATCTAAATCATATTCTGTGAATATCTCAAAAGGTTCGGACTTGTGTTTCAACAGGAACATATGTCTGAATCTTGAGAGATTATCAGAGAATGTAATGAAGTACAAAGAACCGGTCTTGGCATATGTAGACAGGGGACCTTTATACATCAACATGTATCATCCCAAGAGTTTACCAACTCTTTCTCTATTTCCAGTAAACGGAGCTACGGTCATCTTATCTTTGTGACATGACTGGCGAGTTTCACAAGATGTAAATTCAAACTGATTTAAATATGCATCTAAATGTAACTTCAGCTAGTCGGGTCACATTGATATGACCTAGTCTACAATGCCTCAAGAAGGATTCGTTCATTTCTGAACTCTTCCTCTTGTGTGTGTTCTATATACTAAAGAACTGTAGTTTGATTTAGAACGTCAATGCTTTTAGATAACGTGCCTGAACCGATCAACTTTTGATATAGGAAATGTTCAAAACATTATCCAACTATACAAAATTTTATCATTTCTTTACTGATAAAGAGATAGATATGATTTTGTATATCAGGTTCGGTATCTAATAACATTTGTTCAGAATCAATGTATTCATAATACAGGGTGACAGTGACCGACAGACTTGGCTGCAACTCTTGCCCCGTTTTCTGCCTCATGAAATTTATCACCCGTTCTCAGTTTTCTACCTTTCTGTAGCCCTATGTAACAGATTACATATCTGGGATCCTGATCTGGTATCACATACCCAGGACGTAAAGAATACTGAGAAACAATTCTTGTAATGAACACACCCGAAGATGATGCATCAACATGCACTCTCTTCGTTTGGGCGGCACGGGAAATCTGGTATTCCCCAATTTCCTGCTCTGTCTTATAACAATTATAAGTTGGAGCGGGACCAACGTTCCCCAGCTCAGTATAACAAGCGGGTTCGGTCAATATTCCGTTTTATTATCTTGATTAAGGCGTGACATGGTCGCTACCAGGAGAGAGAGAGAAGAAAACATTCAGCGTACGCTCTTGCAAGAATAGATTGGTTATTATTTTATCTAATCAGGATGGCTCCAACTGCATTTTAGCAAATCTTCCTTCAAACCCTAAAAGGAAAGACTAGCCGGGATTAATTACACACTACAAGTTCGCCAATCTTTCAGCCAGGCCAGTGTCGGTACTTTGAGGGAGGTCCCCCGTGCTTTCGCACGAACCTAATTAATGTAAACCTCGTTTTCCCAGAGGCGTAACCCCGTTGACACCTTTCTAGACACCTACTTGATCGGCTAATTGTAATGTATAAAACTCTCCCAGGAGTAACACTTACTCGCAGCGGGTATCGGGATCCAACTATCTCATAGAAGGTATGCAATCTCATTGCAAATTTCAACACTTGAAATTCCCGATAATATTTTGCCCCTAGCAGCTATATGACCTTAACATAGTCAACAAATCATAAGTGCTAGTCAAGTTCAACCCGTCATTTCCCGATTGAATTAAACCCACCCGCACGACCCTTAACATAGTCAACAAAGTCGCACGACTACCCTAATCCAATTGCATCATATGCTTATGCAGATAAGCACTAATTAGCTACCGCACACTACGCCTTAACATAGTCAACAAACGTAGCACGAATACTAACTAGTACTTATCTGAAATGACGGAGGGCTACGCCAGGTTTTTCTGAAAACCTATTGCGTAATGAACTTGATATCGTTGTAGAATCAAATGATTTTAAAAATGGAGTGTTTTTTAGGCTTTTCTAGTTTTGCTAAAGGAGTCACTCCCGGTGAAGGGATCGTCGGTCCTTTCCTCGTCGAATGAGGTGCGGGATATATCATATATATCACTGTGCAAAGCAAAACACTTAAAAGCAATCAAAAGACAGACCGAGTGTGTAGCATCTGCCAGTTATTGCTAAAGGAGTCACTCCCGGTGAAGGGATCTCGGTCCTTTCCTCATCGAATAAGGTGCAGGATATATCGCATATACCGCTGTGCAAAGCAAGAACTGTGGCTACCTGTTTTATTTTGAAATTCGATTCTACAACATCTTAGGTTTCTTTTATTTCATTAATCACATTAATGAAGTCCCATCATTTAAGTACCTAAACATTACAGATAAATACGACGTACACTTATGCCATCCGCATTCGCCTCGATGTCCCCTCGTGCACCGTTAGGTTAGGTAACTAACGGCAGAGCAGGGCAGGGCTAGCACGGGTGTAAAACATAAGTAACGTCTATATAATATATCATATATACTGTATACTGTATCTATCACAGAACATCACATGATCACATCACAGATATCGCAGCAGAAGAAACATATGAAATATTGGATATACTAGGACGTCCGTGTTTTCAATACGAGCCAGTATAAAACACGGATTCCACGGTCGTGATGAATAGCCAAACCCTCACCCCTAGACCCCAACGAGAGCGGCAAGCAACCCTACCAATTCTAGAGTTAGGAGACCCGTACTCGAATCCTCGAGTTGGTCTCCCACTGGACTCCAGAACCCGGTTACTTGTGCCCTCCTCCTTGGGTCTATCCTAGTGCGGAAAAGTAAATAATATACAAAAGGTGACTACTTCCGCAACCTGGAAGCGCCCCAATAAAAGAATATTACATACAAGTTTTTACATGAATGAAAATGAAAAACACTCATCTCACATAAAAACCCCCGGCTATTCAAACACGACGATCCAATATAACATATCCAGCAACACATAACATCACATGTCATCAACGTAAGTAAATATGCGCATCCCAATTGTCGTTGACATATAGCAACGAAACCGGCGATATCACATATTACACTTACGGTCACAGAAAAGAAAGTGTAAAACTACAACAGTTGGAATTCGCAACCTCCATAGACATCGCATGCCTAATCAAATGAAATTCTTAGACATCGCATTCCTAACAATTATAAACCCCGCATTTTAGTCTCATTATCGAAAACACTTTTCAATATCAAGTCGGGTAATTCAACAAGATTCCCGACATCCTGATCGAATGCTCGTCGCAAACTTCAGTAGACGGCCGCACCCCCGATACCGTCGACGAAGTGCACCAAGGCGGAACATCGCTGCCGCGAGCACCCGAACGGATGCTTTCGGCGATGGGGTTCTCCTACAGTCACTTGGTCGGGGCTATGGAGTGAGGCTGTCTATTAAGTTTACCCGGCGAGTATCCGCGTACGCTACGTGATTGCAACGGACTTTTGATCACATCAAAATTCCGTGGCAACCGATCAAGTGAGACTAAACTGCTACGTTTATAACATTCATTTAGTTATCTCATAACTACTTGTGAATTCCAATTATTGTATCCCATTCCAGATAATTAGAAAATGTTAAACTTTCCGATTGAACATTCGAACACCCAAGTTTTCCCGATACAGATCAACACATGAAATAAGTCTAACAACATTCAGTTCGTGCCTCAATACCGACGGTCCAGCCGTAGAAGGGTCAAGCCAACGCCTCACATGTGGCACGCCGTACTGCCCCAAACCCGAAGGTTCAAAGGGCAGTTCAAGACGGTAACATAATCGAGTTAAGGTTTGTTGTCTTCTAGAGGGTCCATCGCGTTACTTGCACTACTTAGAACGTCGTTAAACTACGGAAAAATCCAACACTTGGAAATTTCCGGACAGGGGAAAAATTGGGTATTTATATCCGGTCGAACTTTTTAACATATTCTAAAAATTATCCGGAAAAACACAAAGACGAAATTTGATACCCCGATTGAAACACCGAATTCCCAAAACAACTCCAGAAAATTCAACTCTAGAATAAATTTTAAAAATACCCAGAAAATCCAGCATAAAATAATAAGAGTTACTGTGCAAACAGTGTACGATGACGTCATCATTCCGCCGCGGAACCGCCGCAGAAGGCAGGCTTCTGCCGCGGTTCCGCCGCGGTTTGTACTGTTCATCGAAAAAATTTTGCATCATAATTCTTATTTTTTCCTGCTGAATTTTTTAGCAATTTTTAATTTGAAAAAATCCACGTTTTCAGAAAACGTCCAGAGAGCATTTTCCGGTTGGGGTTTCGGGTCGTTCGGACTTCAAAATCCGTCTAGACTTCGCCTAAGGCTCTAGCTAGGCTCTGATACCACTGTAGGGTTTCTAGGCACACTAGTGAGGTCTCACAAGGCATCGAACATGCCAAATTAAAAATCTAGGTGCCGAGAGACCCTAATATACGGATCGTCGGCTAGAAGTTTAGGCGAAAAAGCTAACTAGTTAACACTTAACTAAGGGAATACGGAAATACAACCTTTGTAGATCCGGTGCTCCACCTCCATAGCTCCGCAACGAAGTCCTCTCCGCTGTCCAAATCAAATCCGGGCTCTAGCGTCGGCTTCATCGGAGAATAGGCGAGCTAGGTCGTCAATGTCCATACCGAAGATGATCTACGTCGAGGCATCGCTAGATCAAGCTCCACCTTCACCAAACCGTGAAAACTTGTGAAGGAAACACACTCTACTACTTGGCAAGAGGTAGAGGATGAAGAAATAGGAAGTGGGTAGACTTTAGTTTTGGATTTCTCACTCTTTTTCATCACTTGCCATTAATGGAGCAAGCTTTCTTCATGTGAAGAAATGAAGAAGAAGAAGAAGCTAATTATGATAAGTTAATTAAAATTAGAAAAGAAATGAATACTTATCATATTAGAACCATGGTTAGGTGTAGAGAATCAATCATGGTTAAGTGCAATGGTTAGGGTTAAGCTAAAAGACAAAATGGTCATATGGTCAAAGCTTCATGAAGCTTCATCAAGTTTCATGAAAGAAAGAAAGAATGATAACCATTTTGTTTTCTTTTGTCATTTCATTTTAATCCAAATATAAAGATAAATGAATGGACAAATAAATAGAAACCTTAACCATATACTTAACCTAGGTTTAATTCTTTACACTAACCAAGGTTGCATGCATCATCAAACATGATACAAACAAGTGCACAAAAATATATCGCATACACAATGCGCACACCCGAGCGAGAAAATCCATTTAAAATGAACCGATACTAGTTAATGCAAAGTAATATATCAAATATATAATTATGCATTAAATCATTAAATCAACACTTGACTCAATGATCCGGTCATGTCGCACATAACCGACTGGTATCATCAGTAACAACTTATCGAATCAACACTTGATCCGATAACTCGGCTATATCGCATATAACCGATCAATGTCACATCGCGAGAATCGAATACAGTATCACATACTGGTATTATTCTCGGTCCCGCACATATCTCATATGCGCTCCTATTTCGTTTCGCTTGAGCCAGGAAAACTCTGTGTAGGACTCTAAAGACTCGTCAATACGCCGGCAGCAGATGATGATCATATCAAACATCCACAAGCCGCAAGCGGTCTGCTAAACGTAACGGCCACCCGGGTATTGAGCGATCTGAAGATCGACGAGCAAGCCCGCTCATACTCCAGTGAATCCAACCAGTAACACTACCGTACAGTCCGGTCTGATCGTCTGATATGTCGCATATCTCGCCTAGGGGTGGTAAACGTCAGACCCTAATAGCTCGATAAGTCGTGTCGATATGAGGTCTATAACTGTTCGAGAAACTACTGGTAACACTTACCAGTAAATCTCAGCAACCCTGGACAGGGATTTCCTGTTATAGCCAATCGAACACAGCGCAACATCAACCCCCTATACCGGGAGAGACGAATCCCCTCCTATCGCTCATTGCCTCCATATGACTCGGGACTGTACCCAAAAACCACCGTTTTGCACGCCCTCTTGGACGTGGTAAGATGGAAATCAAAGCACAGTGGGAACCACACAAGACTCTATGACGATCTCGGGTCAACAGACTACTCTGTACCAGTGTCACCAGAGAACTGCCATCTGACGTGAGGTATAATACCATCTGGGAGTTCTCGGCGAGTCCGTCCAGTGTACCCAGTCTCTACTGAGCACCCGTATATCATCTCTGATGTCAAACACCAATGGATATGGGATCATCCATCGCCCATCTGTATGGGTCGAGAAGGTACACGCTAGTCTACTCTGGTATATCGATACCCCGTCTCGATACACCCACGACTAGGGACTTTGAAGGATGTACTTATGGACTACCATGTCCCCACTAGTATGATCCACATCATAGTCCAGGTAGTCAAGCACACATCCTAAGGGCTTTACCAACATGTAACAGAGAGACAATCAGCATACACGTTAAGGTAAAGATCAACCAGATAGCATACTATCATGTCGAGCAAGAAAGTCCTCCTTATATACGTCCCAGCATCCACTACAATATACATCCTATGTACAGTAATGGCCTCTAGGGCATACATATAACTAACAGAACTTGCCCACACAACCGAACTAATCCTAATTCCGCAGCTAGACCAGCTATCCAAGCTCCACCTACTCGGTTAACTCTTCCTGCACCACCTCCACGTAGACTACCTTTACCTCGACAATCAATAATGTACCAGCATGCACGAAGAAATGTGCCGAGACGCCAGGCTTACAATTTGGCGGTCGTAGAAGCTGAGACGGTTGGCCAGGATAACCCTGATAATTCTCTTCAACCTTTTCAAACCCTGTTATCACTTTATTATTATTCATACACTATTACCAAACTTTTCTTAAATCGGTTACACTTTTCTTTTACAAATTTCGTGGACGAAATTTTTATAAGGAGGGTAGAATGTAACAACCATAAACTTTCTGTACAATTTTTTTTCAAAATTACAGAAAGGGATACTTTTGCTTGAGCACAAGTTATAAGTTTGTTTTGATTTTTAATAGTAATAAGGAGCTTGTAGCTCATTGGTAATACCTTGCACTGCTGAACCAAGCCACCAAAGTTCAAATCTTATACCCCACATTATTTTTAATATTATTTTATTTTGAATTTTTAGAATACCAAGGGTTTACACGTGCATAACTCACAAAAACCCCACTAAACATGGAAAACTAACTGTACCAGGGGACTAGTGAACCGTCAAGGAGGACTCCGACCACCTGACTCGGCCGAATCGGCCGGCGGACCGGTCGACTCGGGCCGCCGCAGCCGGCCGGACTCGGCCGGACCGCCGAGTCATCAACATGAAACTTTTGGCTCCTCACCTCCCCTGCACCCCTGTACACTTTATTTCTTTAGACCAGTAACAGAACTCTTTTAAAACACCAATTACTCTATTTTATTACATTTTAATATATTTTATCACATTTTTTCATTTCAACCTTTCACCTATCCTAACCCTAGCCTTACCCTATAAATACAACTCCTACACACACACACCTCACTCTAAAATTCTGAGCAAAACTCTCAAGAAATTTCCTAGAATCTTAGTGTACTTCTGAAGTAGCGAAGGGCGAAGCTCCAACGATTTTTCCGGCGACAACCCTAGGAGTTCCCGTTGACGAAACGACACACTGGAAGCTACATCCGTTCCCTCTTCCTCTCTTCTAATATCTAAACCCGTAAGTCCCAAATCCTTCTTCACTTTACTATTCTCAAAATCCGTATTTTTAAAACCCGACAGAATCGGAATTAATCCGATTTCCGATTCGGTTCTTTCTAAAAAAAATTAAACCTTTTCTTAAATACAAATCATACCAAACTATTACATGTTGACTATTAAATATTAATAAACATGTTGAACAAGTCTCATGACAATCTATTTCATTTTGTAACTTTTACCACTCTTTTTCATTAAAATACCATATAGTTTCATTTCAACATTTAAAACATCACAATTTTGCTATACCTTTAAGTAGATCACGAGGTAATGACATACCTCCTCACACACTCATATGCAATATAGCACAATACCTTTCGGGAACATAGAATACGGGAAAACGAAACATTTCAAATAAATACCATGAATTAATAAAACCGTTTTCTAAAGGATTAAGTATTTTTTATAAATCTTTGCAAAGTGCCGCTACAACCCATTTTTGGGGAACCCGACTGGGATGGTGCGGATTATCGTACATCCCTGGGCTTAGTAGTGCGAGATGCAGACCTCCGTAAGGAGCATTCGGTCTCGAGAGATTTAAAATACGAAAATCTTAAGAAAATGAGATTTCTAGAATTATAATATATATTAAAATTTATTTTTATAAATATATATATATATATGTAATATCAAAACATCTATTTTTTTATAATATAAATATTCCAACTTTTCCAAATCAAAGAATCACTTTACATTAAAATACCATGAATTCCATACAAATGCAATATTACAATTTAATACCATGTATTATGAAAAATAGGTTATTCTTACTAGAAATATCACAAATATAAAATCTACATCTATGACAACTCTAAAGACGATGATTAAATACTTGGGGTGTATTTTGAAAATTATACAAAAGTATTTTTACATAAAACCCCCTCAAGTTTTATAAATTAAAATAAGGACCCAAATAAATATAGCTTTAAGCGGGACCAATCTCTTGAGCCTCAAGGAGCCGGAGAAGTCGGTGCTTGCCTATTTTAAGGTAGACAACTTAACAAACGGTGTTATCAACACGGTAATCGTCTTTGAAAAAGACACAAATCCTGCCGCCCATGTGCAGCGGTTACCGATAACACCAAAACCTAATTCAGGATTTCAATTTCTTTTCTAATTGTTCTAACTCAGACTGAGTCTCATTAAAATAATCTGACTTAAATATGATTCAAGTATCCAAACTACAATTCAACATGAATTCATGAATTCATATATTCAATCTATCAATCTATACAATTTGACTGAACCGAATCATGGATATACTTCCATTTATATGATTCTCCAGTTATATCCATTTACATAATTCTCCAGTTACATTCATTTACTGATATAATGGTTTCGGCAAGTTATCTATACAATTCAATTTTCAAGACAATACAATACAATTCAATACCATCGGTACAATCATTACTATCAATATAATAATTACACGGGGTGTTGGGGTAGTTCATGCGTGGATCCAACAAAATCTCAAGAGTCTCCCTAGATCATGAATCCATATTTACTAACACAAGCAAGCAATCATGAGGGCCCGTGTTTCTATGCTCCTGGATTGTAGCCTATTGAGTTTTGAATACTTCGACAACAGTCGAAGTCCTGCTAATAACATTTGATTCGGGCCCGTGGTTCCCTACCCCTGGATTGGAGCCTGTTGGGTTTGAGAACACTCTTGAGATTGGTTGACATTCACCCTTGAACTTACGTTAACAACATCATTAACACTAAATACAATAGTATAACAAAATAACACAACTTGAAAAGCTATACTCTTTCCTTCTCTGCTTATTCTACTTCTCCCTTATCTTTGGGGCTTACTGAGCGATTGTTCGCTGACGACATTCCTTCTCTTTCTTCTTGGAATGTTGTTAGGTGGATCGGAAGCACTAGAGTACGAGACCATTCAGGAGCATTCGGAGCAGGCCCTTGAGCAGTACATCGAAGACCCCGAGCTGTAGCCACTTGTACACACTTTTATTTCTGTTATGCAACTGTTTAGGCATTGCTTTCATTTAGTTGTATTTACTTTTCCATGTATTGTAAAAAGAATATTAATAAATAAAGTTGCTGTTCAATTATACATTTTGTCTCTTGTGTACATTTCTTTTATATTGCTTAGTTACGCTTAGCGTATTTACTTCAGAGTAAATACGTAGCGGCCTCTTCGTGCCCTCTGTCCGTACACTGGGAAGCGGGGCGTAACAATGTTCAAGAGGATGTTCACAGTCAATGAAAGGGACATGATGAATCGAAAAATACAATTCATCCAATAAAACGAGTCCATCCTTAAAGATATCCTCAAAATTCTCCTCAAGATTAAGCTCATCCACACATTCGGTAAAATCATCATGAATAATGTCAAGAAGCAAATGGGGTTCGGGTAAAGCAATTAATGGTTCGGGATGATGCCCATACGGATTTGAAGGGAAGTGTTGAATTGGTAAGAAAAACTCCTCCAAAATTGTGGGTTCATCATCAAAATTATCCCCAACATTGATATGCTCAATCAAGTCAAACTTAAATTTATCAGACGCCTCATCAAAAGCATAGTTTTCAATAGGTAGATTACATATCGCACTTGGTTGTTTTTCTAGATTGGAGATGTAGAGATCAAAAGGAGTGATATTGGTTTCACTTGAAAGGGTCCCTTCACAATTGGGTAAATCAAACACATCGTAGTTGCACAACTCATCAAATATGTTATCCTCAATTGATAGATCATTTGGTTTACTTGATAGTAAAAATTGGAGATTCGGAGTTCAATCGGAGAAGGGTGTGTTTGATTTGGAAGGGTGGATCGCATTCTTTCATCAATTTGTCCTATTGCCACATCATGCATGCTAAAATCTTGAGCTATTTATTTATGGGAACTAGCCGATGGTTCGTTAGGTTGTATGAGTCCGGCTATGGATGAATTTAATTTCTCTATCTGTCGGCAAGAAGCTACCCAAAATTCTTCCAATGATCTTTCAAGACTAGACATGGTTTGTGAAAAGGTTCTAATAAAATATTCGAATTCATTTGGATACGTAGAACTCACTAATTGAAGTTCAGAAGCAATGTCTAGGGATGGTGCGAAGGTTGGGTAGGATTGAAATTGGTTTAATTGTTGGCTATGGTCTTTTTCAATATGTTCAGCGATGGACATGGGTTTAAACGTTTGCGCATTAGCCTTAAGAGGAATATCAACATAAGAAAGTGGAAAAGTTTAATACGGTTGATGGGGATTTGGGTGGGGTGTCCAATTGGTTTTTCTAGAAGCTTCCATCCTACCTCTTAAAGAAATTTTGGATACGGATGCACCGTTGCATGTTTTACCAAAGCAAGAACCTTATAATAAAATATCTGGTTGAGGGTACCAAAACTCGACAAGAGTTGTTCTGTCACGACATGAAATTTAGCTCGTGACCGGCACTCGAATCATGCAACATCTAAAGGCGTAACATAATTCAAGTAAGCCGAATCCCAGAAATCTAAACCTTTTTAAGAAAATAAAAGATGTGAAGTTTTGAAATAAAGGTATGATGAAATCATAAGTTTTCTTAAATACATAAATGATGGAATATGAAAATGCAAGTAAATTTTACTAGTTGAAAACATGTTTCGTCTTTTTAAAATTTGGGCAGCACCTCCTTTGTATTTTTTGATCCAAAACCACAATACATGATAATAATAAAGGCATCCCCAAGCGGGAGCTAGCTCTTCGCCAATCGGCGGATCCACAACCACGCAAAGCATAAATATAAGTATACGATGCCCAACAGCGAATTTCACCACAAAAGATAAAGAAATAAGCAAGACATCAACACCACAAGTAGCGTAATACACCTCGCTCTAAGTCTCGCAACCACAAGTCTCACTAAGTCTCATTACTTATACAAATACTAGTTTGATTGATGGAGTTGACTAAATACAAAATGAAATATAAATACAAGAAGGGTACGATCCAACATGTACCACCTACCAAAGCAAAAACACCCAAAAAGAAGCTATGTACCAGCGATGCCACTACGGATCCATGCGGTCAACTTGCAAGAACTATGGCACAACGGGGATGAGTTGCCAACTCGTGAGTAGAAAAACATCAACAAGTAGAAATCGAATAAACAACGACTCCTAGGTCAACTATATCATGAAGGTAGTACTATGATATCTAGGGTGACCGTCTCTGCATATGTGCCAACACTATAAGTAAATGCCTATCAGCATGTGGATATCATCCAACCATATAATCAATATATGTATGCATGTGGATCTCGTCCACGTGTCCACCAATGACACAACAACATCATGCATGTAAATATCATAAAAGCATATGCATGAAAAATATGAGAATATAAATCAACGTGTGTACCTCACGACATATCAAATCATGGAACCTGAGTGTCCAGCATCGACACTCGAAATATCATGAAACCCGTGCCCAGCATCGGCACGTAAATCCTCATATCTCTTGGGCTCCGTCAGTCCGGATCGGCCATAACATCTCTCGACTCCGGTCGGTATCCTCCGGATAGCCGCCAGGTCTAACCAATCACCGGTAGGTACTAGCCACCCTGCCAGACTCATTGTCTACTCCAAGAAAAACATTTCTCGCCCCGGGGAACCATACCGGGTCCACCATGAACCCGCAAACGGATCATCCACCTCCTTGAATCGGATTTCAATCATACATCTCAGAACCGAGAAACGCATGGTAGACATACTGAAATATCATATCAAGAGAAACCGGGTTTTAAAAACAATACTTACTTTCTTTGAAATACCTACGGTTCTCAAATCCAGAAATCTCATGAAAACAGCAGATCTCAATGCGTATAATCATAAAGTATGATGTATGCGACATATAAGAGAATTGTAAGCATATCCATATATTATGCAACATATCCAAATGACGCGAACATAGTAAGTCTATCATGCAAGGAGTCATATCATGATGCAGCAATTCTGCTGTGTAGTGACATGGCAATTATTGATGATGAAGTGTGTGAGCCGACAAAATCTGTGTAAGTGTAATATACGCATCATCGATAATGGTGTAAGTGTACTAGCACAGGTATAAGCAATGCAATAAGAATAATATGAATGTGGCATAAGGTAAATCATCAGCTAAAAGCTATAAGGTATACGCATCTCACATGATCGAGTCGGTGAATCTATCAATCGGCATCCTGCCTCACAATAACACGTACGGTAAAATCCATCGTACGACATCCTCTAGTCAAGAGTATGGATCAAACCTCAAGTCAAACTCATCATGTACGGAAAATCATCGTATGGCGGCATTAAACCAATGGGGATCCTATCAACCTATATGACAATGAGGGTACGGACCTAAGGTCTTGCACGGCAATCACTCATGATTCACAACATAGATAAATATATCTACATACCTATATCTCAGGTCACATCCATAACAATCTCATATCAGGGGACCGGCAAGGTATCAACCATCTCAATAGACTCGCATCCTTATACCAACACATCATCAAATTATCATAACACATCGTATATTCTTTTAATCTTATTTATACCCCACCTCAAGTCATTTCCATATATACATTCACACACGAACCATACGATCAATTTTTTAAATGATGCGAATCGTAGTTTTGAAAGTAGGGCTACGGTGTTTTTAAGAAAAAGATATCATTTGAAAATCCGTAACGTCCCTCAAGGTATCTATTTAAAAGATGCATGCGATTCATCAGTTTGGAAAGAAGTATGGTTCGCATGACACATTTACGTCGGCTATGTAGTCTTATAATATCCAAAACAGCAATATCATCGAACATCATCCTCAAATCTTGTCATCACGCATTAATCGTATCATATCACTTCTAACTATCTTTTAGTTTATAATATGGTTTCTCTAACTATCATTTAACTCTATCCATAGTTTTCTATTAAAGGTTCCCTTAACCATATTCTATATAAATAAATCGGTTTCCATCAAAGTTTGCGGGGTTGCTATACGCCATCCACCCGGCTTCCCCCGTAGATATAGATCTACTCACCTGATCCTTGCTTTCCGAAATCGATGACGCCATGCTCCGTCGCCTTGGAATCCACATGAAAGTACCTACAATAAAACACAATCGCAAACGCTATTAAAATCGAATCCGGAAAACCGATACGGCACACGGATCGCCTATAAGTTAGAACCTATAGCCCACGCATGCAAAACCAACCAATTATCCCTTGTTGTTTACGTACAAACATCCAACAACTATATACAAATCCAAATATCAAAATCTAGCATTCAAAATACGGAAACATAGCCAAAAATCATACCAAGGTGCTCCCAGATTTTGACTCAGGTCAATTGGAGCAAAACAAACAAGTATAGGGTGTTGTATGAGGAGTATATGAGCTACCGGACGAACCTAGACACCAAATGCCACCAAGTGGCCGGCCACATTACATGAAATTCTGGCGAGCTCGGCCAGGCTAGCTCCGTTAGGGTTCGTCTGGTCAGGGTGGTCTCCTAGTGTCTTAATTTGATCCCTGGTATTGTTTGGTTAACTCAAAAACGTCTCAGGTCATCCCAGATTCCCTGTAGGCCACTCAAATATCACAAAACCGATACGGTTAATTTCCTAAGTCCGTGTTTTGGTTTCTAAACTCAATTCCAGGTCTAGAATTCAATACCTAAGGTCTTAAAGCACTCACTACAGATCATGGTTCCACAAAAACACCCAAACCCTCTCTAGAAATTTCCACGTTCCCAAATCCACCATTAAACACATTCTAAATTACACTAATAAGCTAGGAACTCAAAACTAAACCAATTAGAAGAATTTATACCTCCTTTAGGCCACTCAAGACAGCCCTAGCTTCCCAATGTCATCAAAATTCTACATTCCTAGATTAACTTTAATGAAGAGGGTGTAAGGTTTTGGTGAATAAATAGAGATGGATTTAGGGGTAGAAGTGGAGGGAGATGAGGTTGAGGAGGAAGATGAAGGAAAAATGGTGGAATGAAGAATGTGGCTGCCCTCACTCTCTCTCCCCTCTTATTCTCACCCACTCTCTCACTAATTACCCTTTTGCCCTTTTTCTCTTTTAAATTTTAAAACCAAATCACATAATACCCATAAAACAACACAAATGCAACAATATGTAACCAAATAAAACATGACATGGTGCACTGGCCATGAAAAACTGTAGAAACACGGATTTGGTCTAATCGCGATTAGCAGTGCACTAATCGGTTTTTATCCAAACTACATATAATAAATTTTTAAAATGCCAAATCCGATAAATATATTTTTAAATGAATAAATCATTTTAATTTTCAATTATTTCACAAATATTGGTATATATTTATACCCTTTTTCGAAAACCCCAATTTCGCAAATCGGGCAGTTTTCGGGAAATATATTATTTTAATATTAAATTCCAAAAATAATATTTTATATTTTCTGAAATGTTACAATCTTCCCCCTTAAATAAATTCGGTCCTCGAATTTAAATTTAAACCCCTAAATGTTAAAACATTTCAATACTCAACTCAATTCAACGAGGCTCCGAAATCACGGAAGATATAGAAATAACACAGCGCGTCAAGTGCGCATGAAAACGAGTACACAACTCAAAAATCGAACTCTGTTAAGATTCACGCAAATAATTGGATTTTCACGCATATCATCAGAGTTACAATGGAGGTACAGATCTCGAAATCCAATACTGAAATCCAATATACACTAGTCAAATACTATAGTATATATATAGTACGCATTCTTGAAAAATCTCCAAAAACTGAATAAAATATATGCAAAATCTTTTCTGAATCACCGTGTGATGCGTAACTCACGGCACAGTGATGGACGCTCATTATAAAGTAATAAATATATGTTTTTGCTCAAATATACGTTCCGTCGTTTTGAAATATCCCAAAAGGTTTTCCTTTGTAAACGTTCATGTCGCTCACGGACACGTAGGAATTAGCGAGACTATAGCTCCCTTTTTGAAAACCTCTTGGTTACTTTTACTGCATGCAAGGTACTCAGGTGCTGTCTTCAGATCAGTCATGTTTGGCTATTACACAATATAGTGCCCGTCATGAAAACAAAGTGCTCAAAAGCAAAATCAGCCTCAAAAGGCATATCCAACAATCACGTACGTATGATGCGCATGGAAATCAAATCTAAGTACAAGTGCCACAATATGCACAAAAACAAAAGTAAGTGCAACGGGTGTGCACGAAAGCATCTGTCCAGTGCAATGGGTGTGCACGACAACCACATCAAGTGCGTCTAGAGTGCACGAAAATCTCAATCCGGTGCAACTAACATGCACGAATGAAAATCCCAATCGAGTGCATCCGGTGTGCACAAAATCACATCTCATATCATACCCGCAACAAGCACTAAAATCCAAATCAAGTGTTTCTGTCATACATAAATGAAATCGAAATCAAGTGCATCCCACGTGCACGAATAAAAATCTAAACCAAGTGCATCCAACATGCACAAAAATCCAATATCAAGCGCCGAATATGCGCAAAATTCAAGACCAAGCGCGTCCGGTCCATGAAAGTATCTAGTGTAGTAGCATGCACGAAAACGAGCGTCAAGTGCCAACGCGCACGAAAACACCAATCTGGTAAAACGAATGCTTAAGGCATAAATCGGGTACAACCAATGTACGGAGTATACATCTAGTGCAATCAATGCACGAAATAACCACCCGGTGCAACAAACACATGAAATGCAAATCTAGTGCAATCAGTGCACGAAATACAAATACAGTGCATTCAGTGCACGAAATACACATCGGGTGCATCTAGTGCATGAAAACCCAAATCAAGTGCACGAAAACCCATCAATAACTCAAATGCGTATAAAAGCAACACCGAGTGTACCAAGGTGTATGAAAATCAAAACGTATGCAACTGCGTGCACAAAACACGTATCAATGCACTGCAAGCATATATGAGCTATACCGAGTGCAAAAATCAAATCAACTGTATGAAATCTATGAAATCATAACCACGTGCTACCAAGGAACAAAATCAACATCAAGTGCAATAGATATGCACAAATCGCAAATCAACACAACGGTATATAAAATATATCTCAAGTGCAATAACTATACACAAAAATGTAAATACCCAGTAGGTGCAGCCATGGTGCATGAAAACCAATATCATGAAACTCAATCATCAAAACTCAAATCCAAGCGATATAAGCATGATACTCGGATCACAAACGCAGGTCGCACAAATGATATTGAGGTACACCTCTTACAATGTTGAAAAATATCGGTGCGCCCAAAACTGGCAGAGCAAGAACATCCGCTGGCCTCCTGCTCACGGTCTGGCGTTTTCTGTCTCTGGGTCCTCATTTCTCTGTGGATTACCAATCTCACGATCCTTCGGATCATCGGCCCGGTCCGGTGTGCTAACGGGAACGATTCCGCTCCGACATTCCTCTGGTCATCTCTCGGCCAATTAGCATGACCACTCGTAAAGCAGCACGTCACTGGCGTCGGCCTCTGGCCCTCTGTATACATAGAAGATCTCTGATCTCGACGGGGAGTAACAAAAGCTCGCCAGCATCTCGCATGAACCTCTGGTTCCACTCGTCTTTATCATCGTCCATTTTGACGTCACGTCATGCTATCTGCGTACTGCAATTGTTCTCGGCTACAGTCAACCCAGAGTCTCTCGCACGGACTCGAAAACACGAACTCGGTATCTTCATCACTCTATAGAAGATCTCTAGCCGAACACGTCCTTGGGAACTCGTCCCAACCATCGGAGGGATACTCAATACTCGTCCGTTCTCGATCGACTCACAACATATCTGGATGGGGTCCTCTATCCGAAGTTGGTCAGCTTACTGATCTCTTATCACATGATATTTGGACGACGTCAAACTTTTCGATCGATTCATCAAAGTCCCATAATTTCTCAAAAGCTCAACACCTGAGCACAGTCTAATAATATCCCGTACATGCCACAGTATTTATGGACCAACCGTAGAAGGGTAAACCCAAGCCTCACTGATGGCACCGCTGAACTGCTGCAAACCCTAAGGTTCAGAAGCGGTTCCATGATCATCCTGTCGAGTTAGGGTTTCATTCTTCTAGAGGGTCCACAGAATTACTTGCATGTTCTTTCGAATACTTTAAACTTGGAAAAATGGGTTTCTGACATTCATTCGAACATTTAAACTTCACCTGGACGACCTGTGAATACCCCTTCGTCCACAGGCTAAGCAATGACTCAATCCTCCAGGAAAGATGATACATCAACGATCATCTCTTGATCGGTCTACACTAGATCTGAGTAAGACTCTCCACACTGGAAATCTTCAACTCAACTGGGCCTGTGTTGGCGCATCAATCTGACGAATCACCTTCGTCTCTCAACTCGGAATAGACTAGCTATCATCTGTCGCATCTCTGCCTGGAAACTCCTGCGACCTCAGCTCGTAAGCTCTGGGAGCGACATCCCGTCAATTTCAGCAACAGCTAGGTCATCTGTCTGCAAGGTAGACGACATCACAACTCTGAGGTAGGCTGTACATCAACAGTCCTCTCGCAACTGGCAGCTCTAACAATGGCCCGATCATCCGGTGTAAAACCAAACACTCGCCTCAACAAGAGGTCACAACACAAATACTACATCGAGACATTCCCATGTCACCAGAAAACACAATGGTTAATCCTCGTCCCTGACGAGCTCGCCCTGACCGTATCACTAGCAGCAGCTCAATCTGCGCCCAAACTATGGTGACAGGAACCTCAAGCGTGTATCGATGAAACAGATCATGGGCATGAAAGGAAACGATAGATCCAGAATGGATACATGATTATAAGGAGGAACAGAATCAGTGAGAGTATGATCATGGAAACGAATAGAATCAAGGATCTCAAAATATATACATCCTAAGGTTTCTTAAGTGGAGTATCGTATCGTAAATATGCCGCGGAACATACGTACGGTATATCACTCTACTCAAGCTACCTACTCCATCAATCAGGGTCACCTATGTAACGAAAGTTCGGGTATAATACCCCCCTGTTCAGGTCTAAGTTCCGTAAAGTCAAGCCTAGGTTCTGAAATATATATATACGCCCTAGACTCCACATAGTCAAACATAGACTCGAACCAAGGTTAAACTTAGCGCTCTGATACCAACTTTGTCACGACCCGAAATTTAGCTCGTGACCGGCACTCGAATCACGCAACGTCTAAAGGAGTAATGTAAATTAAATAAGCTGAAACCCAAAAATCTAAATATTTTTAAGAAAATAAAAGATGTGAAGTTTTGAAATAAAGGTATAGTGAAAATCATAAGTTTTCTTAAATACTAAATGATGGAATATGAAAATGCAAGTAAATTTTACTAGTTGAAAACATGTTTCGTCTTTTTAAAATTTGGGCAGCACCTCCTTTGTATTTTTTGATCCAAAACCATAATACATGATAATAATAAAGGCATCCCCAAGCGGGAGCTAGCTCTTCGCCAATCGGCGGATCCACAACCACGCAAAGTATAAATATAAGTATACGACGCCTAACAGCGAAATTCACCACAAAAGATAAAGAAGTAAGCAAGACATCAACACCACAAGTAGCGGAATACACCTCGCTCTAAGTCTCGCAACCACAAGTCTCACTAAGTCTCATTACTTATACAAATACTAGTTTGATTGATGGAGTTGACTAGATACAAAATGAACTATAAATACAAGAAGGGTACGATCCAACATTTACCACCTACCAAACCAAAAACACCCGAAAGAAGCTATGTGCCAGCGATGCCATTACGGATCCATGCGGTCAACCTGCAAGAACTGTGGCACAACGGGTGTGAGTTGCTAACTCGTGAGTAGAAAAACATCAACAAGTAGAAATCGAATAAACAACGAATCCTAGGTCAACTATATCATGAAGGTAATACTATGATATCTAGGGTGTCCGTCTCTGCATATGGGCCAACACTATAAATAAATTCCTATCAGCATGTGAATATCATCCAACCAGATAATCAATGTATGTATGCATGTGGATCTCGTCCACGTGTCCACCAATGACACAATAATATCATGCATGTAAATATCATAAAAGCATATGCATGAAAAATATGAGGATATAAATCAACGTGTATCCCTCGCGACACATCAAATCATAGAACCTGAGTGTCCAGCATCGACACTCGAAACATCATGAAACCCGTGCCCAGCATCGGCACGTAAATCCTCATATCTCTCGGGCTCCGTCAGTCCGGATCGGCCAATAACATCTCTCGACTCCGGCCGGTATCCTCCGGATAGCCGTCAGGTCCAACCAATCACCGGTAGATACTAGCCACCCTACCAGGCTCATCGTCTACTCCACAAAAAATATTTCTCGCCCCGGGAAACCATACCGGGTCCACCATGAACCCGCAAACGGATCATCCACCTCCTCGAATCGGGTTTCAATCATACGTCTCAGAACCAAGAAAACGCATGGTGGACATACTGAAATATCATATCAAGAGAAACCAGGTTTTAAAAACAATACTTACTTTCTTTGAAATACCCACGGTTCTCAAATCAAGAAATCTCATAAAAATAGCATATCTCAATACGTATAATCATAAAGCATAATGTATGCGACATATAACAGAACTGTAAGCATATCCGTATATCATGCAACATATCCAAATGACGCGAACATAGTAAGTCTATCATGCAAGGAGTCATATCATGATGCAGCAATTCTACTATGTAGTGACATGGCAATTATCGATAATGAACTATGTGAGCCGGCAAAATCTGTGTAAGTGTAACATACGCATCATCGATAATGGTGTAAATGTACTAACACAGGTATAAGCAATGCAATGAGAATAATATGAATGCGGCATAAGGTAAATCATCAGCTAAAAGCTATAAGGTATACGCATCTCACATGATCGAGTCGGTGAATCTATCAATCGGCATCCAGCCTCGCAACAACACGTACGGTAAAATCCATCGTACGACATCCTCTAGTCAAGGGTATGGATCAAACCTCAAGTCAAACTCATCACGTACGGAAAATCATCGTACGGCGGCATTAAACCAATGGGGATCCTATCAACCTATATAACAATGAGGGTACGGACCTAAGGTCTCGCACGGCAATCACTCATGATTCACAACATAGATAAATATATCTATATACCTATATCCCAGGTCACATCCATAACAATCTGATATCAGGGGACCGGCAAGGTATCAACCATCTCAATCGACTCGCATCCTTATACCAACACATCATCAAATCATCATAACACATCATATATTCTTTTAATCTCATTTATACCCCACCTCAAGTCATTTCCATATATACATTCACACACGAACCATACGATCAGTTTTTTAAATGATGCGAATCGTAGTTTTGAAAGTAGGGCTACGGTGTTTTTAAGAAAAATATATCATTTGAAAATCCATAACGTCCCTCAAGGTATCTGTTTAAAAGATGCATACGATTCATAATTTTGGAAAGAAGTATGGTTCGCATGACACATTTACGTCGGCTATGTAGTCTTATAGTATCCAAAACAGCAATATCTCGAACATCATCCTCAAATCTCGTCATCACGCATTAATCGTATCATATCACTTTTAACTATCTTTTAGTTTATAATATGGTTTCTCTAACTATCTTTTAACTCTATCCATAGTTTTCTATTAAAGGTTCCCTTAACCATATTCTATATATATAAATCGGTTTCCATCAAAGTTTGCGGGGATGCTATATGCCATCCACCGGCTTCCCCCGTAGATATAGATCTACTCACCTGATCCTTACTTTCCGAAGTCGATGACGCCATACTCCGTCGCCTCGGAATCCACACGAAGGTACCTAAAATAATACACAATCGCAAACGCTATTAAAATCGAATTTGGAAAAACGATACGGCACACGGATCGCCTATAGGTTAGAACCTATTGCCCACGCATGCAAAACCAACCAATTATCCCTTGTTGTTGACGTACAAATATCCAACAACCAAATACAAATCCAAATATCATAATCTAGCATTCAAAATCTGGAAAACATAGCAAAAAATCACACCAAGGTGCTCCCAGATTTTGACTCAGGTCAATTGGAGCAAAACAAACAACTATAGGGTGTTGTATGAGGAGTATATAAGCTACTGGACCAACCTAGAACCAAATGCCACCAAGTGGCCGGCCACATTACATGAAATTCCGGCAAGCACGGCCAGGCTAGCTCCGTTGGGGTTCGTCTAGTCAGGGTGGTCTCCTAGTGTCCTAATTTGGTTCCTGGTATTGTTTGGTTAACTCAAAAACGTCTCAGGTCATCCAAGATTCCCTGTAGGCCACTAAAATGTCACAAAACCGATACGGTTAATTTCCTAAGTCCATGTTTTGGTTTCTAAACTCAATTCCAGGTCTAGAATTCAATACCTAAGGTCTTAAAACACTCACTACAGATCATGGTTCCACAAAAACACCCAAACGCTCTCTAGAAATTTCCAAGTTCTCAAATCCACTATTAAACACATTCTAAATTACACTAATAAGCTAGGAACTCAAAACTAAACTAATTGGAAGAATTTATACCTACTTTAGGCCACTCAATGCAGCCCTAGCTTCCCAATATCATCAAAATCCCATATTGCTTGGTCCATTGTGTAGAGGATGAGGAAGAGATTAACTTTAATGAAGAGGGTGTAAGGTTTTGGTGAATAAATAAAGATGGATCTAGGGGTAGAAGTGGAGGGAGATGAGGTTGAGGAGGAAGATGAAGGAAAAATGGTGGAATGAAGAATGTGGCTGCCCTCACTCTCTCTCCCCTCTTATTCTCACCCACTCTCATACTAATTACCCTTTTGCCCTTTTTCTCTTTTAGATTTTAAAACCAAATCACATAATACCCATAAAACAACATAAATGCAACAACATGTAATCAAATGAAACATGACATAGTGCACTAGCCATGAAAAACTGTAGAAATACAGATTTGGCCTATTCGCGATTAGGAGTGCACTAATCGGTTTTTATCCAAACTGCATATAATAAATTTTAAAAATGCCAAATCCGATAAATATATTTTTAAATGAATAAATCATTTTAATTTTCAATTATTTCACAAATATTGGTATATATTTATACCCTTTTTCGAAAATCCCAATTTCGCAAATAGGGCAGTTTTCGGGAAATATATTATTTTAATATTAAATTCCAAAAATAATATTTTATATTTTCTGAAATGTTACATATTCGATTTGGGTTACCCATGATAAGAAAAGCAAAAAGAAGAGTGGACGGAAAAGGAGGTGAAGATTTTTTTTGATTTTTTTGTTGTTAATTATTAACAAAAGAATGAATTGAAATTATACACAAAAATGCAAGAAAAAAAATCAATAATGACTCGATAACCACATGCCTAATCAATCTAGGGTTCACCGAGGCCAACCAGACCTGCTCTAGAAATTGATTCTCGAAGTAAAACTGAGTTGAGAAACGGGCTCAAGATATACTTATCACGAAGCCAGGTAAGTGCAGAGAAGGAGAGGTTTTCCAACACCTAAGCAAAGTTCCTTAATTTGGAGTAACCTTTCTCTTTCGGCGGTTGTGCCATGAACACTTGCCTAGACACCCCGTATACAATATAACGTTAAGCGGTATTCTAAACATAGTTAACTTCTCTTAATGAGCGCGAAGTCCTTAAAGGTTGAAAGTCTAATTTCTTTTAAAATAAATGTGAGTATGAGTATGCTCGTTTTGTGATTTATGGGTCACGGTGAAGGGTGATGAAATCCCTTACCGTATCTTTTTGGGGTTCTCTTGCCCTTAAGTCCGTATTAAATTATACAATGTGCAATCAGTAAAAAATTGTTCACAACATCAAACAATCATTTTTTAAATTATGTGACGGCACTGCAATAAATACGGGTTAGTCACTTTTGGTTTTTGGCGACGAACTTGCAAAGAATCCTGCAAAGAATAGAATATTGGAGCGTCAGATTTGAGTGAGAAGAAGATTAGAAAATACGCACCGAATTTTTGGGGGTAAGAAACCCTGTTGGATCGATCCCGAACAGCTTGAAAAGTTCTCTTGCGCGGTTCAAACTATCCAGATCTTTAGCACTGTAATTTACTATCGCCTTGTTCTTGAAATTTCACTTTGCTTCGTACGTTCACCAATCGCAATTTCGTTCAAATCTAAAAATGTCGGAAAACCAGATATTTTTAGTGAAGATGCGATATGTATGGCCAATCTGCTGTAAATACTAAATTATGAAATTCAGATTATGAAAATGGATCAATAACAGAATAGTGGAGCATACGAAAAAAGATAAGACCAAGACAAGATGACAAGGTCACCAATAGCGGCCAAAATGATTAAACCGGCGGCCAAGTGTAAAAAGTTGGGTTCCAAGTTTGTACTATGTGCTCTGTGTTCTTTTAGTGTCCCAATTTCATACTCTGAATTTTCCCAAACATTCCATAATAACAGCATATCAAAATAACAGAGAACAAAAAGTTATAAAGTTAGATTTTTGTTTTGGTTTTCGAAATTTTGTTAGTTTTATACACAAGTTAACCCGAAATTATAAGAAAAAATACGTTACCATCTCCCCGGCAACGACGCCATTTGATTAATATGTTTTATGTGTTATACGAAGTTCTATTTATCGCAATCAAGACGGTGTCGCATGAAGCTAGCCGCGATGAGTACGGGTCGTCCACGGAGAGAAGGTATGTTTTTCGTTCTTGTTTTAACGAGTTAAATCCAAAAGTCGGAGTGTGTTCGTTGCTATCCTATGTGTTGCGTATATGTCCAAAATAGGCTTTTTAGGGTTATGATTAGGTTAGTTTAAGTTAGAAAAATCTGTATTATTTTCTTTGTGCCTCTCTTGATTTTGACGCTAGGGTAATCGGGAACAACGTTGATTAGGATACTTTAAAAGGGTATTTGTGAGTTTAAGCAATGCTTTCAAAATGCTAAGTCCGTTCTAATTGACCCTTGTACTTGAGTTCTTCACTCTTAGTCCCAGCCTTCATCCAAACATACACAACTGGTCTCAATTAGCAATCACCACTATTATGAAGGATAGGGTGCCTAAAGGACTGGATTGCGAGTCTTTGGTCAGAGTTCAATCTACAAAGTGTCGGGAAAAGGATAAGGTAAGAAATTCCTAACTCAAACTTTCCCTTCTCCTTCCCTAACAAGTGAGAAAATTATTCACAAGTCATAATAAAAACAAAAAGAAAAAACAAGAGAGAAGAGATCATAAGAAATATTACAATAAAAGTAAAGAGTAAGAAACACTAGGAACCAAGTGCAATAAAATGAAAGCTTTATTGAAGTTGCAATCCAAGATACAAGCTAATGAGTTTAAATACTAAAATCTAAATTTGCAAGCTCACTTAAGAGATTGCAAGATCAGAGAAAAGAAAAGAACTCAAAATGATTACAAGCTATGGCAAAACGAAACTAAACTACTATGTACATGGTATGCAAAATGGATAAAAGTTGGCTCAAAAGAATTCTTTTTGTTACATTCACTTTATTTGTTGCAAAACACTTGAATACTGATTGACTATTCGTTCCAGTTGCAGTATCGGCTCAAAACTGTCGTATCTGTGCATGTTGTGCGTATTTCCAATGTTTTTATCACGAATGCCTATATCTTGTATTATTGAGCAGACACGGGTTAAAAGCACACGTTTATTAACAAAATGATATCGAATGAGCGATATTAATTGCAGTTTTACAAGATGAACAATAACTATAAAAATTAATCTAATTAAGTGCATGATACCCGATGATGACAAAAATTAAACCGATACATATCGTCATCGAGTATCTCACATTGATAAAATATCGCATCTCAGAACCCGTCTATCGGTTATATGTGTACAGTTATCTTCGTGACATAAAACTACGCGTGGGTTGTCAAACTCGAACGTTAATTGTTCTTCGTTTACAACAATCTTGAAGGTTATGCAACAAGAAGTCAGGACACATTATAACCGATAGATTTGTCATATTTAGATAAGTTAAGAATGTATAACGTATACACTTCCCTGCATACTTATGCTTTCATTCATTTTGAGATGAGTTTCGTCAATACCTTTCCGCTGGTTCTCCATGTACAAATATAGCTAAGATGATCATTTCAATACTGATAGTATTGAAATGTTTATCTCTTTAATTGCAGTATACTCGAAGAACAATGGGGAAGTGTTGTCGAAATTTTCTCGAAGCTAATGAAAGCAAAAGTATAAAGGGTGTATGCGTTATAAATTCTTAATTGGATAAAAGCCTTATCCTCGACAGTCGTTACCCTCGACCTCTTAATATCGTCGGTTACGATAAATCACTCAAATGTATTTCTGACACACTATTGACATTCTCTTATTTGTCAATAACCATCTCGTTCTTAGCTTTCTCAATACAGTATAAAACCGTTAATATCGTGAATGATTTGAAAATGTTTATTAAGATATTTAAGGTTTTACGAATCGGACAAGAATGGATATGACTTGGATAAATAAGAACAAGTTTGGCCCTGGATTCCGCAATGGTGTTAAAGAGTTTATACAATTCTCTTTGAGAGTGGGTAGTAGTCGTATTACCTGTCCCTATGAAAAATATTGTAATGGAAGAATGTATAGTCGAGAAGCGGTTCGAATGCATATACTTGCTAACGGATCCAGTCAAGGTTACAATATCTGGCACTTGCATGGAGAGGTCGTAGACTATAGAATCGCTGCACATCGTTTGTTGCCGTCTCCTATGAGAATTCTAATAACCACTGGTTTAAATGATATGATAGACAAGTTGTATGATGGCATGCACGATGATACCCTTTCTGATGATGTGGCCAGATGCCGAATCTGTGAGGTTTTCTAATTATATGGAGGATGCTAAGAAACCTCTTTATGAAGGGGCGAAATGACGAAGTTGGGTTGGATGGTTCGCATGTTTCATCTTAAATGCAAAAATTTATAGAGCAACAATTCAGTCGATGATCTTCTAAAGATCGAGAAGGAGGTAAACCCGAATTACGATTTCCCTGCCAATTTTCAAAAGATCAAGAAGATGATTGCCGACATCGATTTCAGTTATCAAAAAATCGATGCATGTCCAAATGACTGCATGTTATTCATGACAAGAACTTAAATAAGTATAGAATTTGTAGGGAATCGAGGTGAATCTTACCTAAAAGGCGTCCGAGGGAGACGAGGAGTCAATTCCTAAAATTTTGATGAAGGTGTTGCGTTTTTTTCTATTAAGAAAAGACTACAGAGGTTATTCCTGTCATCTAAAACCGCCGAATATATGACATCATATGTAGATGGTCGCAAGAAGGATGGAGTCTTACGACATCCTGCTGATGGTGAGAAGTGGAAAAGAGTTGACACTCAATTTCTAACGTTCGCTACCGAAGCTCGTAATGTGAGACTTGGATTATCGGTCGATGTCTTGGAACCATTTAAAAGAGGTACAACTCACAGCTTATGACCCATTACACTAGTAGTTTATAATCTCCCGCCATGGATGAGTATGAAACAATCTTATATTCAAATACCTTTGTTGATACCTAGAAGCAACTCTTCTGATAATGACATCAATATTTATTTAAAGCCGTTGATCAATGAGTTGAATGAGATATGGAAGAACGGTATCATTTCTTATGATGTCCAAAGTAAAAAGAGATTCACATTGCGCATGGCGCTGCTTTGGACAATAAACGATTTCCCGGCATATGCCTTGTAGTCGGGATGGAGTACGAAAGGTCACCATGTTTGCCCATGTTGTCAAAAATATACTGTCTGCGAAACGCTCATAAATTAGATTTTCTTGTTACACTGTAAATCTTCATTGGTTAGATGCTAATCATCGTTATCGACGCAATGGAATCAATTTCAATGGTGAGCAGGAGCATCGACCTCCTCCTCCTGAGCCAAATAGGATAAAGGCGTTTGAGGTGGTAGCGCACATCAATATTATTTTCGGTAAGAAGTATAAACATACTGTTCCGAATGAGATATCAAATAACTAGAGAAAGAGATTTATATTTAATGATTTTTTGTTTTGGCGATTTCTTAATTTTCGTCATAACTTAGACTTCATGCACATTGAGAATAATGTCTGCGAGCTCTTGCTGGGTACCCTGCTGAATACCAAATTCAAGAACAGAGACACACTTGCGATACGATAATAGTTTGATAAAAAGAATTGTTGGCCAGAATTGGATCCAATTTCGAAAAGGAATGGTAAATGGGCGATTCCACCAGCAAAGCACACGATGTCCGATAATGAGAAGCTGAGTTTCCTTAAGGTACTTAAACAAGTAAGGGTACCAGATGCATATTCTGCGAATATCAGTAAATGTGTAAACTTGAAAAATAAAACCCTCGTCGGCCTGAAGAGTCACAACTGTCATGTGATCATGCAACATTTGATGCCCATTGCTATTAAGGTGTTACCAGATAACGACGTCGTATCAGTTGTGATTGATTTTTGTCATTATTTTATAGACTTATGCTCCAAAGATTACTCGGCAAATGATTTTAGAACCCTAGAGAATAAGATATCCGGCACCCTTTGTAGAATGGAGATGATGTTTCCACCTTCTATTTTCACCATAATATTGCATCTCATGGTTCACCTTGCCCAAGAGGCATGTTTAGGTGATCCCGTGAACTATCGGTGGATGTATCCATTCGAGAGATAAAATTAACTTAATAATTCTTTACTGTTTATAATAATTGAATATTTATAATAAAGCGAATTTAATTTGTTTGCATCCGTCAGGTTCATGTACAATGTAAAATGGTATATCCATAACAGGAGTCAGCCTGAAAGATCGATCACTGAGGGGTTTCTCGTGAAGAAATGTATGACGTTCTATTCTATGTATGTAGAGGATGTTGAGATTGCATTTAACAGGCCGAGACGTAATGAGGACATGGTCGACAATAGACCCGTGATATCCTTCTTCCGGGCCTATGGAAAGGAATTGGGTAAGGTAATGTCGAGTCACATTGCATCCCAGTAGCTCGATATGATGCACAATTACATTTCATTCAACTGTTCAGAAATGAGCAGTTTTATCGGGTATGTACTTATTATTTTTTCCTTAACATAAATATAACAAATCTCCAAGTCAAAATTAAATATTTATTTCAATATATGCAGCATTTGGAATGCTCGATACCGTTCACCTACTAAACGACCTCGGTAATGAAATACCGATAAGGAGCGACATAAACAATTTCCCTCTTGGTTGAAAACACGTATAAGTTTTAAACTAAAAAAACCTAACTATAACTAATGTTGATACAAACACACACAACTGAATCCGTTTTACATTAATAGGTTGAAAGATATACCAATAATAGACCTGTAATAGAAGACATAAAAGCGCTAGCGTATGGTCTAGATGAACAATCCAATTATATCTCCGGTTACGTTGTGAACGGGTTTAGATTTCACACCAGAAAACAAGATAAAAATAAAAAGTTTCAAAATTGCGGCGTCTGTGTAACATCTACCGTTATTGGATATTCATCTTCTAGATATCAAATCCAACCACGAGAAAACTAGACTATTACGAAGTACTTGAAAAAATAGTTCTGGTGCGTTATTAGGAACAAACGGTTTTCATGTTTAAATGCTTGTGGTATGATGTCCATGTTCGACAGACTGGGTCAAAGTTGAAAATGGCCTACTTTTACTCAATTAATCGAAACTCGTTTTTAGTGAAAAGCCTTATATTCTTGCCAGTCAATCCCGTCAATGCTTTTACGTCGCAAACCTTAGGGATGCCCAGTATGATGTTTCTATTATGATGAATCCAAAAGACTATTACAGCATAGGTGAAATTGATGTGAGCAAGATTAGTTGTCCTACAACCCTGGTTATACAAGCTGATGATATTCCTCTCGAATTCGACAATAACAGTTTATTAAGGACGGACATATATAGAGTCGGAAATAGTCTCTGATGTTCCATCGACAGTCGTAGAACCAGAAGTCTAAGAATTGACGCGTCGTAATAATAATATTTATTTTCATTATTCTATGAACCATTTCGATATAACCTTGATATCTAACTCGCTCTTATTTGTTATTCATAACTTATGTAATGTGAAACTTATATATTTGTTACTCTTGTATGATATTTCCTACATTTCATCTACTTTTTAGTATATTCTTTCAGCATTTGTTGCTCCTGTATGACATCCTTTTCACCATTAATTTTCAATATTATTTTGTTCTCTAACTTATTGAACTATATGCCGTGAAATTATTTTAGATATTTCAAGTTCTAATAGTAAGAACAATCGGGATAAGAGGTACGAGGGACAGTCGTCTAAGAAATAGGGACGGGGTGTGAGAGGACCCATCCGGGCTACTGATATCTGGAGGAGGATGCCACCTGGGCACGGCAAGCCGATTATATACCTTTCGTACACAAGGGACGCTATTTATAAGGGATCCAAAGACGCGAAGAAAATGATGTCGTTTATCATGAACAACGAAAAACGCATGCCTCATGTGATAGAAGACGAAGATGGCGAATGGGTGCCCCTAGATTGGGATAGCCTAGAGTTAAAGCAAAAGAAGAACGTTGTTGTATGGGAGATGACGGTGAGATTCTTTTATACAATTCAATACTGAAATTTATTTTGATTTGTTTAAATATGTATATCCATACGATGATGAATTATCATGTTCTACAGGCACGTTTTGACATTCGGTGGTATGGCATAGAGGGCCCTGGGGTGATTGTCGATGAACACGCAATTCACGAGAATCTGCTTAAGCATATGGGGAAGAACTGGAGAGGCCATAAGAATAAGATTTTCACTAGACTTGAATCCACCTCTACACTAGAGAAGATGTATGCGATAAAGCCGAATCCAAGTTGGTCCGACGCATACTGGTGTGCCTTGGTCAAGCATTTCTTGACTTATGAGTTTAGGGTATGTCTTTTGACGATACTTTTTTAATCTTTTGTAGAGACTCAATAAACAATATTTGATGTAACTGCGGGAGAAAAACGAGCGAGGCAAAATATCTCGCACTCAGTTGCAAGATGTTTACAGGAGAGGGAGCAAGAGTTCCTAACAAGTTTGCGTTGAACTCATAAGTATCGAAAATCAATATTTAATATTAATACGTTCAAAAATATTTTAGAAATTTACATGTTAACTTTCTAAATGTAACATGCAGTAAGAAATCCATGATGAAGTGTCCCTTGATCGGATTGAAGTCTTCAGGGACGGATTTGTACGGGACGATGGCACAACTGCATCGATTGCTATCTAGGCATAATATGTAAGACTCCACTAATCTTGTATTTCTTAATTATTTCGAAATAATTATTATGTAGCCATTAGAACGACAGTAATATGTTTCTTATCCAAATAGGTGGTGATGGCTGCTGAGAGAGATCGGTCGATCGAGGAGATGAGAGGGAGCAAGGACACCCGGTTAATGACGGGCAGAGGTTTTACGCTGTAGATAGGGCTTTCGCGTTGTCTCGACCGGATCATCATGGGAGAGTCCAATCACTAGTAAAATAGGGGGTTGCCCCTACGGATATTGGAATCCGTAGGGGCAGATTTAACTTGGCAATACGGATTAATCCGTAGGGCTAAAAGGTTGCCCCTACGGGCCCAGACGTCCAAGAATAAAAATATTAATTCTTAATTTGGTGTTTGCCCCTACGGAGCCGCAAACAAAGGACTTACGGGTAAATCCGTAGGGACAACTAAATATCGATTTAATAAAGGCACAGATCGATCGCCTACGCTCACTTTCTTTCTCTCTCTCTCTCGATCGCGCGCGAAAAAAATCCCCAAATCGCCACGCCGTTCTCCTCGTCGCCACCGCCGTTCTCCTCGTCGCCACCGCCGTTCAGGTCGTCGCCACCGCCGTTCAGGTGAGTAAATCTTCAGGTAAATTAAAGAATTTTTTGATTATTTTGGGCTTAAGGTTCATGGCTGGGTCTGGGGTTGCGCGCGCGAGTTAGGGTTCGGCAGGGGTCGCGGTCGGGGTCGGGGTCGGGGTTGGGGTTAGGGTTAGGGTTGGGGTTCGGCTGCTGCTGGGGCTGGGGCTGGGGTTAGGGTTTGCCTTAGGGTTGGTGTTGGGGTTTAGCTGGCCACGCTGGGGTTAGGGTTAGGTTGGGGCGGGGCTGGGCTGGGGCTGGGGCTAGGGTTAGGTTGGGGTTAGGGTTAGGTGGATTGATGACAACAAAATACCATAATTTATAACTATATTACTCATCTAATGTGTATGGCATATGAAAGCTAGATGAAGGTCGAGGCAAGCACAACAAATTTGTTGGATGGGACAATGTCAATAGGAGCTCAATGCAATTTGGAAAAATAATAATTCAAAGACATAGTGGAGTTTCCGATTGGTGGCATGGACTAGTTTGATGTATGTAGTTGGTTTGATTTATGAAAAAATGGAGAGACAACATGCATGTATGCATATAGGTAACATCTGCCAATATGCCATATCCAGACCGCAATCTATTTTTGCCTATTGGCTAATATGAAAATATCGGCCCGCGTATATGACATAATCAAAGTTGTTAAATCTTGATACGGTTTGTGTTTCGTTTTTTTATTTATCAGTTCTATCAATGTTGCGTATAACGCTTTATGATATCAATATCCTACATTTGTAGTTTTAATTGTTGATTATTATAGATGAATACCATTGCAATAATAGTTTTTGGTTGATGAATGCTATTGCAATGTAGGATGATCAGTTCTATCAATCTTGATCTCAATGGTTTAAAATCATGTTACACATACAACACGAATGCACAACAAATGCATAATTAGAGAGCGACTCGAGATATTCAGGTTAAAACCAATATATGATACTCGATGATAATATGAAACCTTCATATTCCCATCGATACTCATTTATGAAACTAAAAGCGCCACTTAGTCCCCGTCTATCGGTTAACATACGTGCGATGCTCGTCGTGACCTAGAACTATACGAAAGTTGTTAAATATCGGACAGTATAGCTCGATACTAACAACCGTCGTATAGTCTACGCGACGAGAAAATTCAATCGTATGGTAACCCATATATTTGTCCCGTGTGGACAAGTTAAGAATGTATAAAGCAAACGCCTTCATTCACTTATGTTTTCATCCGTTTCGAGATATTTCGTCGGTACCTTTCCGCTGGTTCTACGTGTACAAAAATAGATTAGATGTTCATTTCAACGTTATTTCACAGCTTTGAAATGATTATCTATTCTATTACAGTGTACTCGGAGAACAGCGGGGATGTGCTGCCGAAATTTACTCGAAATGGTTGAAAGCACAAGTGATGGGCGTTCGCTCTATACATTCTTAATGGGATAGAAGCCTACCCCCGACAGCCGGAACACACACATACAACAAGAATACACAACAAACGCATAATTAGAGAGCGATTCGAGATGTTCGGGTTAAAACCAATATATGATACTCGATGATAATATGAAACCTTCATATTCCCATCGATACTCATATATGAAACTAAAAGCGCCACTTAGTCCCCGTCTATCGGTTAACATACGTGCGATGCTCGTCGTGACCTAGAACTATATGAAGGTTGTTAAATATCGGATAGTATAGCTCGATACTAACAACCGTCGTATAGTCTACGCGACGAGAAAATTCAATCGTATGGTAACCCATAGATTTGTCCCGTGTGGACAAGTTAAGAATGTATAAAGCAAACGCCTTCATTCACTTGTGTTTTCATCCGTTTCGAGATATTTCGTCGGTACCTTTCCGCTGGTTCTCCGTGTACAAAGATAGATTAGATGTTCATTTCAACGTTGTTTCACAGCTTTGAAATGATTATCTATTCTATTACAGTGTAC
This sequence comes from Agapanthus africanus, assembly GCA_030015575.1. Lineage (NCBI taxonomy): Eukaryota > Viridiplantae > Streptophyta > Magnoliopsida > Asparagales > Amaryllidaceae > Agapanthus > Agapanthus africanus. The sequence goes on from CM057350.1 coordinate 154,429,077, forward strand.
TCGGAGAACAGCGGAGAGGTGCTGCCGAAATTTACTCGAAACGGTTGAAAGCACAAGTGATGGGCGTCCGCTCTATACATTCTTAATGGGATAGAAGCCTACCCCCGACAGCCGGAACACACACATACAACAAGAATACACAACAAACGCATAATTAGAGAGCGATTCGAGATGTTCGGGTTAAAACCAATATATGATACTCGATGATAATATGAAACCTTCATATTCCCATCGATACTCATATATGAAACTAAAAGCGCCACTTTGTTCCCGTCTATCGGTTAACATACGTGCGATGCTCGTCGTGACCTAGAACTATACGAAGGTTGTCAAATATCGGACGGTATAGCTCGATACTAACAACCGTCGTATAATCTACGCGACGAGAAAATTCAATCGTATGGTAACCCATAGATTTTTCCCGTGTGGACAAGTTAAGAATGTATAAAGCAAACGCCTTCATTCACTTGTGTTTTCATCTGTTTCGAGATATTTTGTCGGTACCTTTCCGCTGGTTCTCCATGTACAAAGATAGATTAGATGTTCATTTCAACGTTGTTTCACAGCTTTGAAATGATTATCTATTCTATTACAGTGTACTCGGAGAACAGCGAGGAGGTGCTGCCGAAATTTACTCGAAACGGTTGAAAGCACAAGTGATGGGCGTTCGCTCTATACATTCTTAATGGGATAGAAGCCTATCCCCGACAGCCGGAACACACACATACAAACGCATAATTAGAGAGCGATTCGAGATGTTCGGGTTAAAACCAATATATGATAATATGAAACCTTCATATTCCTATCGATACTCATATATGAAACTAAAAGTGCCACTTAGTCCCTGTCTATCGGTTAACATACGTACGATAATTTATTCTTTTCAACGACAAACGCACACACAAAGCATATACACGGATTTTCTCCTTTGTCAGTAACTATCCCGTTCTTATATTTCTCAATATAGTCAACATAACCTACAATTTATATGTTATTCAGTCTAACATGGCCCATGAGTACGTCAGAGTTAAGGACTGGATGTATGTGGATTGGAAACAACGTATGCAACCTAAGTTTGTCGCAGGAGTTGCTGCTTTCCTTGAATTTGCACACGCATATAATAAGATCATAATAGAGAAGATTCTCTGTCCGTGCGATAGATGTGGCAATAAGTACTGGCAGAAAGTAGAATTGGTAGAGCTTCATATTGTAAAACATGGGTTTACTAGACTTTATTCAACTTGGAAATATCACGGAGAAGGAGAAGAATGCAGTACTGCGGTAGAAGAAGAAGGAGAACACAATAATGCGGCAGGAGAAGAAGAAGAATTCGGTAATACGGCAGGAGACGGAAATTTATTTCCATCAGAAGAAATGGAGGATATGGTAGAGGCTGCCCTAGGTGAATCTATTCGTACCGAAGATGACATTCCTTCCGGTCAAGGACCGCGTGCGGATAAATATGAAAATTTCATGAATGATGCTAGGAAACCAATTTATGAGAATGCGAAGTATTCCACCCTCTCATGGTTCGTCCAACTTTTCCAGATTAAGTGCCTAAATGGATGGAGCAACAAGTCATTCACAATGCTTCTTTCGTTCTTGAAAGATTCTATGCCTCCGGGAAATAATGTGCCCGAAAGCTGGTACGAAGCCTAGAAGATGATGTCTGATTTGGGTCTAAAGTGCGAGAAGATTCAAGTATGTCCTAAAAATTGCGTGTTGTACCGGAAAGAGAATTCAGATTTGAAAGAGTGTCCAACATGCGGAGAGGCCAGGTATAAGCCGAAAGATTCTGATAAGAAGCCTGATATACCTGTGAAGATAGCACGATACTTTCCCATAACACAGAGACTACAGAGGCTATTCAGGTGCAAGAAAACAGCCGAGGCAATGATTTGGCATCACCGTGCTCCTCCAAGCGAAAATGGAAAAATGAGCCATCCAAGAGATTCACCGGCATGGAAGGATTTCGATAGGAGGCACGCAATATTCAGTAGCGATCCTCGCAATGTCCGGTTCGGACTGGCTACCGATGGCTTCTGCCCATTCAACTATATGGCTGGAAGTCACAGTACATGGCCCGTTGTAATGATAATTTATAATCTGTCACCTTGGTTGGCTATGGACCAATTATACTTTATGATGCCTCTTCTTATCGACGGACCAAACTCACCGGGAAACAATATCGACGTCTATCTCCGACCTCTGATCGATGAGCTGAAAACTTTGTTCATTGATGGTGTAGAGACATATGATTCAAACACAAATACAACCTTCATACTGCGTGCGGCTTTAATGTGGACAATTAATGACTTTCCTGCGTATGGAATGCTATCAGGTTGGTCCGTACATGGTCACAAAGCATGTCCTCATTGCCATGAACACACAACATCAAAATTTTTGAATTTTAGCAGGAAGGTTTGTTATTGCGGCCATCGACGTTTTCTGCCTCCAGACCACCCCTATAGATTAGACACGGTTCACTTTGATGGTCATCAGGAGCTTCTTGGACCTCCATCCCCATTGTCCGGAGAGGTGACTGCTAAATGGGATAGTTACAATAACGTGACCTTCGGGATGGATCCGACGAAACAGGTCAAACCACAATATTGGAACAAGTTAAGCATTTTCTTCGAGCTTCCGTACTGGTCTACAAATTTAGTGCGTCATTGTCTGGATGTCATGCATATAGAGAAGGGAGTATCGGAGCACATACTTAACTTGCTTCTGTGTAAAGACGGGAAATCGAAAGACAACATGAATGCTCGGATGGATCTACAAGAGTGGGGAATAAGAAGTGAACTGCACCCTAAACCGGTAGTGGGTAAACCGGGCAAGTTTGTACTTCCCAATGCCGCTTATCATATGTCACAACCGGAGAAGAAAAGATTCATGCAGGTGTTGCATGATTTGAAAGTCCCCACAAGTTTCTTAGGATCATTCAGTAAGAAAATAAAAATTGTGAAGGGCAAGATCGATGGGTGTTCATATCATAATATTGCAATTCATAAGCCCCATTTTTATTCATTTTATAAGTAAACAGGTACTCTTGATGCACGTTTGTTGCATGTTACAGGATACAGGCTCTTGGAGCGAAGACAGTGAGAAAAGACAAAAGATGATACAAAAAAGAGACTTTTGACCAACAAGTAGACGAATCCTAGTCACGAAGAACAATTTACAATTGTATAAGGCAATGCAGTCCGAAATGTCAAAGTGAACGGTCAAAAGATCCTTACAAGTTTTCACTGAAGATCTGGAAAAGACCAAGAAGCCAAACAAAGAAAAATAGTGAAGAATAAACAAGCCCAAATACCCAGCATGAAGACCAGAAAATATGGTGAGCTGAGCTCACCAAAGGGCCGCGAAACCGCGGCCCAAGGCCTATCATTGCCGCGGTTCCGCGGCCGTTTGTTGCCCGTGTCGGTGCAAATTTTGTGTGTCGGTGCGTCGGTGCGATGTTGGGATTTTCAGTGGGCATATCTGTAAAATCATGTGTTCGAGAATCTGTAACCCTAGGTTCCCTGTTTATTTATAAATTGTACTCACAATCTGTAAAAAGCTATGCCTCTTTTCTATCAATAAAAATTCAGAATTGTTGAGACCAAGAGCATCATTTTAGTAAGTTTTTATTTCTTTAAATTCTGCCGTAGTGTTAATTTAATTGTTGCCCTAGTTCTCTCATATAATTCTTGCAGTAGATCAATCATATCATTGCCCTAGTTAATTTAGTGTAGTCTTTCAAATGCAATCGGTAAGTGCTTTAAAAATGTCACTTTTAAAAGACACCCTAATGAGCGAGTAAAATCCTCGCTTGTTAGGGTTAGGAATAAAGGAGGGAATGAGAGATGAATATCTCTCATCTCTTTCAATGCCGAATATTTTTAAATAAACTTCATGCACGCATGCATGATCCACTTCCTACGGCACCCTACCCACGAGGTAACGGTGACACCGTAGTATAAAGAACCGGACATGCATGACGTCCATGAAGATTATAGCAATTAGTAGCAAAAGGACGGGCAAGGATCAAGAGGAAGAAACTTCGTTTCTTCCCAATCATCCTAATCCCCTTTTCTAATAATTGTTATAACTTCTAAAACAGGTTTGAATCAAAAGCATTGAAAGAGATGTTTATTTTTATCTACTCATCCCTACTTTAGACCTAATCCTAACAAGTTCTTTAATATCGTAAAGTTTAGTTTTTATATAAATCAATCAACAAAAACCAAACCACTATCGGAATCAACTCGTAGGAACACAAATTAGAAAATTACACATCTCTGTGGATCGACCCGTATTCACCGGCTAGCTACAAAGCGACGCCGTTTCTGATTACGTTTAACTTATAGTTTTTGAGACAAATCAAATGGCGCCGTTGCCGGGGATGGCGTAATCTTTCTTTTGTGTAATTTCGGGTTGATTTAAATCTTAAAAGTCATAAAAATCAGAAAATAGAAAAATACAAAAACATTTTAGCGGTTTTTATCTATTTGAAGGGTTTTATGGTTTGAATCTTGCAGGAACAGCGAAGGATTGCGAATCTGGAAATTTACAGAGGGCAAAACAGAAGTTGGTACATAAGAACAGAGAGGAATTGCAAGTACAGAGCAGCACAAATTTTTTCAGAGCTTGATCTGCTCAACTGACCGCGCTTCCGCCGCATAGGAGGGTCCCAGACCACGGTTCCGCCGCGCAATTGCCACGTCAGCGCATCAATTTTACATGGTTTGATCCCTCATTCTCCCCTCTGCAACCTCCATATATCTGTCTGTAAAAAAAATTTCTGCAGGAATTCTTTGCCCTAAAAAAAAATCTTTCTCCCCCTTCTAAATAACAGAATTTCTTGCAGGTTTCTTTGCGCCGCGCTAAAAATTGATTGCAAGTGAATTTTATTGTTTTGTATAATTTAATCGGACTTTAAGGGGCTAATTGACCAAACTCAGATTGGGTGGGGATTTCATCACCCTTCCCAGGACCCCAGAAAACACCTAAAGCATGTGCATTGACCACAATTAATTAAAAAATATTAGACTCAGACCTAAGGACATCGAGCTCAATAGGAAAAGGACTAGTATAGGCATCGACCGTTTATCCTAACTGACCTTGCGGTGTCTAGGCTAGTGGTTATTAATTAGGCCCACTGTAGTGGTGGTTCCTTCCCACTTACCTGGCCGTACTTGTCGGTGAAGAGGCGGTTTGAGGTCTTATTTCTAGCCCTAGTTAGGAGCTGTCTAGCAGACCTAGGTGACCCTAGATCTAGGCCTGATTTTGCGTGTGTGGTTGATACATTTGTGTCACGAGTCCATTTCCAAAAACCTTTTTTCCAAAACTCTCACATAAATAAAAGGAAAAGAAAAAAGAAAAATCTTTTCAAAACTTGCAACTTGCCGCTAAGAAAACTTGCAACTCACTTCCACCACTTTCCTTCACTGACGTTATCTTACCTCCACATTCTGTCTTTCTTTTGACTACACTACCCTTTAGTGTATGTCACTTTGGACTAGGGATACTAACGCCCGATTAGTCCGTGTTTCGTTGGTACCGACCGACGAACCCTTCGACACCGAAGTCGACATTCCGTCCACTTTCTTACCTACACCTTCAAATTCTTCTTTCGAAGGCATATCGGGATTCAACCCCAACAATACCTTACCGGCGGGAAGGATTCCACCTCTGTTAGGTGCGAATAACCCGAATCAGCCGCCTGTTGAAGCGCCCGCACGAGTTGCGCTCCAGGATCTCTTTTACCCCATCCGTACTTCTTTACCTACCTGTATTTCACCCCCACCGGCAAATGGGGACAATTTTGAAATAAAACCACATTTCATCAATATGCTGCCAAAATTTCATGGTTTGGAATCTGAAGATGCATATATCTTTATCAATAAATTCCAAAATATGTGCGCTATGATGAAAACAACCCGATTAAGTGATGACGCTATAAGGCTAAGGGTCATTCCTTTCACCTTATGTGACCTGGCCGAGAAGTGGCTATACAGCACCGCATCACATTCCATTAGAAATTGGGACGAGTTTGTGAAAGCTTTTCTGAAAAAGTTCTATCCTCATCACAAAACTGCCAGAATCCGCAATGAAATAATTCAATTCTCACAACTTCCTTCCGAACCATTTTGGAAGTGCTTCGAGAGATTTAAGGACCTACTCGTTCAATGCCCTCATCATGGGATCGAAAGTTGGCAACTTTGCCAAACATTATACGAGGGATTGAACTCGGCAACGAAGCAGTTGCTAGAAACCATATGTCAAGGTCATTTTCTCTCCAAGTCTAGTGATGAAGCGTGGAAGTTTCTTGAGGATCTTAGTGAGCAAACAATTCAGTGGGAGAGTACCAAGACCACATCATCTTCTTCTAGTGGTCAATCTAGGTCAGGCATACATCAAGTAGAGATGTCGATCGCTATGAAGGCCGAGATGGCCGCTCTTACGAAAAAGCTAGAAGCGATCGAGACCAAAATCTCATCGCCTTCTCCTGCCCCTGTTATTCCCTCACGAACTGTCTGTGCTTGTTGTGTGGATCCATCTCACCTAACCGAAGAGTGTCCTTATAATGCATCCACTCAAGGACAGGATCAAGTCAATGCTGCATTTCAGCAACGACAAAGAAACGATCCGTACTCTTCGACTTACAATCCGGGGCGGAGGAGTCACCCAAATTTCGCTTGGAACCAAAATCAACAATTCCAAGGAAATAACAATTTTCAAAGACCTCCTCCTCCACAACAACAACAAGCACCTTCACAAACTCAATTTCAACCGTAACAATTTCAACAGCAACCTTACCCTAATCAGGTGAACAATTTTGTGCCTAACAATGCTTACCAGCCAAACAATTATGTTCAACCTAATAATGATAAGGTTAGCTCGCTCGAAAGAAGTCTAGATGCGTTCCTTAAGCAATCTACACAGTCTACAGCAAGACTTGAGACTTCTATTCAATCTTTGGTGCAAAATAGTGCCTCACACGATCAAAGCATCAAATCTATTGAGGCACAAATTGCACAACTCAATGCAGCTTTGAGCGAGCGCGAAAAAGGAAAACTCCCGTCTCAACCACTGCCCAACCCTGGTCACGCACATGCTGCATATCAACAGCAGAATCATAACGTAAATGCTGTGACCACGTTGAGATCGGGAAAAGTGTTGCAAAACAATGTGGGTATTAACAATGACACCCCTGCCGGTGGCCTTTCTTCATCTTCCTCACCGTCTTCTTCTTCTTCAGAGCCTATTCTCCACCCTTCACACGGCTCTACCACTTCTAGCTCGAACGGACCCATTTCTCACAACACGAACACATCTACACGGGGTGCCGTTCCAACTCGACAATCTGATCCGCAAAAATTGGACTCAACCACCTTTCAAAATGTTCCTTTTCCTAATCGGTTGAGATCCAATAAACCAACTCCACAGATGGAGAAGATTGTTGAGTTGTTCAAACAGGTTAGCATAAATATCCCTCTTTTGGATGCAATCCAACAAGTTCCTTCATATGCAAAAATTTTAAAGGACTTATGCACCAAAAAGAGGAAGTCGCAAGTGCCAAAGAAAGTTTTTGTGGCTAGTGCTATTAGTGATGCTCTTGTAAATTCCTTACCCCCAAAGCAAAAGGACCCCGGGTGTCCGACCATTTCGATAACAATTGGGGACAAGAACATAAATAGAGCACTATTAGATCTTGGTGCGAGTGTCAATTTGCTACCCTATTCTGTGTACGAGCAATTGGGCGTTGGAGAGCTTAAGCCCACTCACTGCACTCTCCAAATGGCCGACCGGTCAATCACCCATCCTAGGGGAAAGTTGGAGGATGTGTTAATTAGAGTAGGGGATTTCATTTTCCCCGTTGAATTTATTGTGATGGATACACAACCTGTCGCTAACCCCCGGAATCAAATTCCGGTAATACTTGGTCGACCATTTCTGGCAACTTCCAACGCAGTGATCAATTGTCGTAATGGTTCAATGAACCTATCTTTCAGCAATATGACAATTGAGCTCAATATTTTCAAGTTGGGAAGTCAGCCTGCTGAGCCTAATGCTAGTGTACTCGATGTTTGCTTGATCAATGAGATCGCGGAGGAGGACCGTGAGTTCGAGAATTTTTTGTTCGATCACAGCAATGTTAACGCCACTAGTGCGTTCCTCCTAGAATCCGACACAGCTTTCACAGCGGATAACGATTTTGAGTGTTTTACCTTCGTTGACGACTTTGAAGACTCATCACCTGAATTGGAGTCTTTTGCTTTTTCGGATGAGTTGGTCGAACCATCCGACTCTGTTGCGTACACTCGGTTCGAACCTTTGATGGAATCCTTCGAGTTTGAAACGGTTACCCCATTATTACCATCTATTGTTTCACCTCCTAAACTCGAATTGAAGCTTTTGCCGTCGCACCTAAAATATGCTTATCTAGGTGATAATGAGACCTTACCCGTCATTATATCGGCCTCTCTAGCTCTTGAGCAAGAGAAGGCTCTTTTGATGGTCTTACATTATAATCGGCAAGCTTTCGGCTGGTCTATGGCGGACATTAAGGGGATTAGTCCCCTCATAGTCGAACATCATATACACTTAATGGATGATGCCAAGCCGGCACGGGATCCACAAAGACGCCTCAACCCCATCATGAAAGAGGCTGTTAAGAAGGAGATTGTCAAGTGTCTGGATAGTGGTATCATTTACCCTATCTCGGATAGCCAATGGGTTAGCCCAATCTACGTTGTGCCAAAGAAATCGGGCATTACGGTCATTACCAATGAGGCAAATGAGTTAATTCCCACTCGCACCCAAACCGGGTGGCGAGTCTGCATAGACTATAGAAAACTCAATGCTGCGACAATGAAAGTCCACTTTCCTTTACCCTTCATTGACCAAATGCTCGAGCGATTGGAAGGGCACGAGTTCTATTGCTTTCTTGATGGCTATTCTGGTTATAACCAAGTCCCCATCGCCAAAGAGGATCAAGACAAGACAACATTTACTTGTCCCTTTGGCACTTTTGCTTATCGTCGCATGCCCTTTGGGTTATGCAATGCACCCGCAACATTTCAGCGGTGTATGATGGGGATCTTTTCAGACATGGTTGAGAAGTTCTTGGAGATCTTTATGGATGATTTCTCCATCTTTGGCGACTCCTTCGACGAGTGTTTACGACATCTTGACGCAGTTCTTACCCGCTGCAGGGATAAGAACCTAACATTGAATTGGGAGAAGTGTCATTTCATGGTGCGAGAAGGCATTGTCTTAGGACATATCATCTCGCAAAACGGCATCGAGGTTGATAGAGCTAAAATCGAAGTGATTTCTAACCTCCCTCCCCCTAAATGCGTCAAAGATATCAGAGCCTTCCTTGGCCACGCCGATTTTTACAGACGGTTCATCAAGGACTTTAGCAAGATCGCTAGACCCTTGACTCCCTTACTGGCCAAGGACACAACTTTCGCTTTCGACTCCACCTGCATTGAAGCATTCGAGTCTTTGAAACATTTTCTCATCTCTGCGCCCATCCTTTCATCTCCGGACTGGACGCACCCTTTCGAAATCATGTGCGATGCATCAGACTTTGCAATTGGCGCTGTTCTTGGACAGCACATTAATAAGATGCCGCACGTGATTTATTATGCTAGCCAAACACTAAATGAGGCCCAACTAAACTACACAACAACAGAGAAAGAGTTTTTAGCTGTTGTGTTTGCACTCGAAAAATTTTGGCCTTATTTAATTGGCTCTCCAGTCGTTGTATATACTGATCATTCAGCTCTTCGCCACCTTTTTGCGAAAAAGGATGCTAAGTCAAGGCTAATACGTTGGATCCTTTTATTACAAGAATTTGACCTTGTCATAAAGGACAAAAAAGGATGTGAAAACGTAGTAGCTGATCACTTATCACGACTGCCTTCTTCGCCCACGCTCGATCTTCCAATCACTGATGTTTTTCCCGACGAGCAACTCTTGACCGTTTCTTACGAACCATGGTTCGCCGACATTGTAAACTACTTAGCCACCGGCCTGATACCTAATGATTGGTCGAAACAGGATAAACTTCGATTTTTATCCCAAGTAAAGCATTTTCACTGGGATGAACCCTATCTTTTTAAATACTGTTCCGACCAAATCATTCGTCGGTGTGTACCTGAAAGTGAGGTCAAGAGCGTGCTGTCTTTTTGCCATGATCAAGCATGTGGCGGGCACTTTGGCCCAAGGAAGACAGCCGAAAAAGTTTTGCAGTGTGGTTTCTATTGGCCACGACTCTTCAAGGATGCATTTGAATACTGCAAAACTTGCTCCCGGTGCCAACACTTGGGCCGGATATCGCGGAGAAACGAAATGCCGCTCCAACCTATTCTGGTTGTGGACATTTTTGATGTTTCGGGTATAGATTTCAAGGGACCATTTCCTAACTCTTTTGGAAATGTGTATATTCTTTTGGCGGTTGACTATGTTTCAAAGTGGGTCGAGGCTGTGCCCAGCCGAACGAACGATAATAAGGTTGTCATTCGGTTCTTAAAGAACACATATTTTCTCGATTTGGGCACCCTCGGGCGATAATAAGTGATAATGGTTCTCACTTTTGCAATAGGACTTTCGAGTCCTTAATGCGCAAATACTCCATCACCCACAAACTGTCAACTGTTAGTTATATGTATACCCTAGAGGCCATTACTGTACATTGGATGTATATTGTAGTAGATGCTGGGACATATATAGGTAGGACTTTCTTGCTCGACATGATAGTACGCTATTTGGTTGCTCTTTATCTTAACATGTATACTTTCTGTCTCTCTGATTGCATGTTGATAAAGCCCTTAGGATGTGTACTCGACTTCCAGGACTATGATGCAGATATACTAGTGGGGCCTGGGTAGTCCATGAGTACATCCTTCAATGTTCCTAGTCGTGGGAATATCGAGACGGGGCATCGATATTCCAGAGTAGACTAGCGCATATCTTCTCGACCCATATGATGGGCGATGGATGATCCCATATCCATTGGTGTTTGACATCAGAGATGGTATGCGGGTGCTCAGTGGAGACTGGGTATACTGAACGTACTCACCGAGAACTCCCAGATGGTATTATACCTTACGTCAGATGGCAGTTCTCTGGTGACACTGGTGCAGCTTAGTCTGTTGACCCGAGATCGTCATAGAGTCTTGTGTGTCTCCCACTGTGCTTTGATTTCCACCCTACCACGGCTCTAATGAGTCGTGCAAACAAGTGGTTTTTGGGTACAGTCCCGATTCACATGGAGGCAATGAGCGATAGGAGGGGATTCGTCTCTCCCGGTATTGGGGGTTGATGTTGCGCTATGCTCGACTGGCCATAACAGGAAATCCCTGGCCAGGGTTGCAGTGACCTACTGGTAAGTGTTATCAGTAGTTTCACACATGTCATGGACTTCACGTCAGCATGACTTATCAAGCTATTGGGGTCTGACGTTTACCACCCCTAGGCAAGATATGCGACATATCAGACGAACAGACCGGACTGTACGGTAAGTGTTACTGGTTGGATTCACAGGAGTGTGAGCGGGCTTGCTCGTCGATCTTCTGATCGCTCAATACCCGGGTGGCCGTTACGTTTAGCAGACCGCTTGCGGCTTGTGGGTGTTTGATATGATCATCACCTGCTGCCGGCGTATTGACGAGTCTTTAGAGTCCTACATAGAGGTTTCCTGGCTCAAGCGAAACGAAATAGGAGCGCATATGAGATATATGCAGGACCGAGAATAATGCGTGTATGTGATACCGTATTTCATTCTCGCGATGAATGTATCGATTGGTTATATGCGATATAACCTAGTTATCGAATCGAAGATTGATTCGATAAGCCGATACATAGGATACTAGTCGGTTATACGCGATATGACCGGATCGTTAAATCAAGAATTGAGTTAATGATTTAATGTATAATTATATATTTGATATATTACTTTGCATTAACTAGTATTGGTTCACTTTGAATGGATTTTCTCACTTGAATATCACAAGTTGTATATGTGATATACTTTTGTGCACTTGATTGTATCATATTTGATGATACATGTTTACTTGGTTAAGTGTAGAGAATTAAACCTTGGTTAAGTTAATGATTAGTGTTTTCTATTTCTTACTTATTTATTTATTTATTTATTTTGGAAAAGATAAGAAATGAAATGGTTGCTAGTTTTGTTTTTTCTTTGAAGCTTCTTGAAGCTTTGACTAAAGTGACCATTTTGTCTCATACTTAACCCTAACCATTCCACTTAACCTTAGTACATTCTCTACACCTAACCAAGGTTAGAAAATGATAAGTGTTGATTTTATTTTCTATTTTTAAATAACACTTATCATATCTTTTCTTCTTCTTCATAATCTTCAATATGAAGAAAACCTAGCTACCATCAATGGCAACTAGTGAAAATGAGTGTGAAATCCAATTCTAAAGTAAACCCACTTCATATTTCTTCATCCTTTACCTCTTGCCAAGTAGTATAGGGTGTTTTCTTCACATGTTTCATGACTTGGTGAAGTGGGAGCTTGATCTTGTGATGCCTCGACGTAGATCATCTTCGGCATCGAAGCCGACGACCAAGCCCGCCCATTTTTCCGATGAAGCCGACGCTAGAGTCCGGGATCCGATTTGGACAGCGGAGGGACATCATCGCAGAGCTTAGGAAGTGGTGGACCGGATCTACAAAGGTTGTAGCCCCTTTCCTTTTAAGTTAAAGTCGTTAACTTGCATCGCATAGCCTATAAATCTAGTTAACGATCTGTATTAGGGTTTGTAGGCACATGTAAAATTTGAATTAGCCATGTTTGATGCCTTGTGAGACTTCATTAGTGTGCCTAGGAACCCTACAGTGGTATCAGAGCCTAGCTAGAGCCTTAGGCGATGCGTAGACGGAATTAGAAGTCCGATCGAACCCAAACCCAAACCCTAAAATGCTCTCTGTACATTTTTGTAATTCGTGGTTTTTTGAGAATTAAAAATATGCAGAAAAATCAGCAGGAGAATCTAAGAGTTTCTGTGAATTTCGATGGACTAATTCCATCAAAGCGCCGCGGTTCCGCGGCACGAGCATGGCTCGTGCGGCGGTTCCGCGGCCATTTAGTCTTATTTTTTGTTTAATTTTGCACAGTAATTCTTAGTTTGCAGTGCTGGTTTCCCTGGGAATTTTTAATATTTATTCAAGAGTTGAATTTTCTGGGTTGTATTAGGGACTCGGTGTTTCGACCGGATTGTCTAATTTTGTCAGTGTGTGTTTTTCCGGGTAATTTTAGAATATATTAAAAAGTTCGACCGGATTTAAATACCCATTTTTCCCCTGCCGGAAAATTTCCAAGTGTTGGATTTTTCCGTGGTTTAAGGACGTTCTAAGTAGTGCAAGTAACGCGATGGTCCCTCTAGAAGACAACAAACCTTAACTCGATTATGTGACCGTCTTGAACTGCCCTTTGAACCTTAGGGTTTGGGGCAGTACGGCGTGCCACATGTGAGGCGTTGGCTTGACCCTTCTACGGCTGGACCGTTGGTACTGAGGCACGAACTGAATGTTTTTAGACTTATTTCATGTGTTGAGCTGTATCGGGAAAACTTGGGTGTTCGATTGTTCGATCGGAAAGTTTAACATTTTCTGTCTTATCCGGAATGTGATACAATAATTGGAATTCACAAACAGTTATGAGATGACTTAATGAATGTTATAAACATAACAGTTTAGTCTCACTTGATTGGTTGCCATGGAATTTTGATGTGATCAAAAGTCCGTCGCAATCACGTAGCGTACGCGGATACTCGCCGGGTAAACTTAATAGACAGCCTCACTCCATAGCCCCGACCAAGTGACTGTAGGAAAACCCCGTCGCCGAAAGCATCTGTTCGGGTGCTCGCGGTAGCGGTATTCCGCCTTAGTGCACTTCGTCGACGGTATCGGGGGTACGGCCGCCTACTAAAGTTTGCGACGAGCATTCGATCTGAATGTCGGGAATCCTGTTGAATTGCCCGATTTTATATTGAAAAGTGTTTTCGATTTTGAGACTAAAATGCGGCGTTTATAATTGTTAGGCATGTGATGTCTAAATATTTCATTTGATTAGGCATGCGATGTCTAAAGAGATTGCGGATTCCAACTGTTGTAGTTTTACACTTTCTTTTCTGTGACCGTAAGTGTAATATGTGATATCGCCGGTTTCGTTGCTATATGTCAACGACAATTGGGATGCGCATATTTACTTACGTTGATGACATGTGATGTTATGTGTTACTGGATATGTTATATTGGATCGTCGTGTTCGAATAGCCGGGGGTTTTTATGTGAGATGAGTGTTTTTCATTTTCATTCATGTAAAAACTTGTATGTAATATTCTTTTATTGGGGCACTTCCAGGTTGCGGAAGATGTCACCTTTTGTATATTATTTACTTTTCTGCACTAGGATAGACCCAAGGAGGGGAGCACAAGTAACCGGGTTCTGGGGTCCAGTGGGAGACCAACTCGAGGAGTCGAGTCCGGGTCTCCTAACCCTAGAATTGGTAGGGTTGCTTAACGCTTTCGTAGGGGTCTAGGGGTGTGGGATTGGCTATTCATCACGACCGTGGAATCCGTGTTTTATACTGGCTCGTATTGAAAACACGGACGTCCTAGAATATCCAATATTTCATATGATATTTTCTGCTGCGTTATATGTGATGTGATCATGTGGTTTGTTCAGATAGATATAGTATATAATATATATGATATATTATATAGACGTTGCTTATGTTTTACACCCGCGCTAGCCCTGTCTCGCTCTGGCGTTAGTTACCTAACCTAACGGTGCAGACGGGACATCGAGACGAATGCGGATGGCATAAGCGTACGTTATATTTATCTGTGATGTTTAGGTGGACTTAAATGATGGGATATTCATTAATGAGATTAATGAAAGAAAATAAACCTAATTGATGTTGCGGAATCGAATTTCAAAATAAAAATAGGTAGCTACAGTTCTTGCTTTGCATCGCGGTGTTCCTTGTAGAACATCCTGCACCTTATTCGATGAGGAAAGGACCGAGATCCCTTCACCGGGAGTGACTCCTTTAGCAATAACTGGCAGATGCTACACACTCGGTTTGTCCTTTGATCGCTTCTATAGTTTCCGCTTTGCACAGTGATATATATGATATATCCCGCACCTCATTCGACGAGGAAAGGGCCGACGATCCCTTCACCGGGAGTGACCCCTTTAGCAAAACTAGAAAAGCATCAAAAACATTCCATTTAAAAACCATTTGATTCCGCAACGAGATCAAGTTCAAAGCATTAAAGGTTTTCACAAAAACCATTCGCAGCCCTCCGT
The DNA here is from genome assembly GCA_030015575.1 of Agapanthus africanus. Lineage (NCBI taxonomy): Eukaryota > Viridiplantae > Streptophyta > Magnoliopsida > Asparagales > Amaryllidaceae > Agapanthus > Agapanthus africanus. Next base: position 154,444,420 of record CM057350.1, read on the forward strand.
CATTTTAGGAAGTAGAGTACTTAGTATTCGTGCTACGTTTGTCGACCATAGCCGAGGCGTAGTGTGCGGTAGCTAAGTGATGTCTTCCTACACAGCATATGATGCGATTAGTTAGGACAGTCATGTGGCTTTGTTGACCTTAGCCAAGGGTCATGTGGGTGGGTCTAATTAATCACGAAATGACGGGTAGAACTTGACTGGTACTTATGATTTGTTGACCTTAGCCAAGGTCATAGGTGTTAGGGGTAAAAACCATTATCGGGAGTTTCAAGTGTTGAAACTTGCAATGAGATTGCATACCTTCTATATGATAGTTGGATCCCGATACCCACTGCGAGTAATTGTTAATCCTGGGAGAGTTTTGCACTTTACAATTAGCCGATCAAGTAGGTGTCTAGAAAGGTGTCAACGGGGTTACGCCTCTGGGAAAACGAGGTATACTGTAATTAGGTTCGTGCGAAAGCACGGGGGACCTCCCTCAAAGTACTGACACTGGCCTGGCTAAAAGATTGGCGAACTTGTAGTGTGTAATTAATCCCGGCTAGTCTTTCCTTTTAGGGTTTGAAGGAAGATTTGATAAAAACAGTGGGAGCCATCCTGATTAGATAAAATAATAACCAATCTGATCTTGCAAGAGCGCACGCTGAGTGTTTTCTTCTCTCTCTCTCCAGGTAGCGACCATATCACGCCTTAATCAAGATAATAATACGGATTATTGACCGAACCCGCTTGTTATACTGAGCTGGGGATCGTTGGCCCCGCTCCACCTTATAATTGTTATAAGACAAAGCAGGAAATTGGGGATTACCAGAATTCCCGTGCCGCCCAAACAAAGAGAGTGCATGCTGATGCATCATCTTCGGGTGTGTTCATTACAGAGAACTGTTTCTCAGTATCCTTTACGTCTTGGGTATGTGATACCAGATCAGGATCCCAGATATGTAATATGTTACATAGGGCTACAGAAAGGTAGAGGACTGAGAACGGGTGATAAGTTTCATGAGGCAGAAAACGGGGCAAGTGTTGCAGCCAAGTCTGTTGGTCACTGTCACCCTGTATTCCAAATACATTGATTCTGAACGAATGTTATTAGATACCGAACCTGATATACAAAATCATGTCAATCTCTTTATTAGTAAAGAAATGATAAAATTTTGTATAGATTGATAATGTTTTGAACATTTCCTATATCAAAAGTTGATCGGTTCAGGCACGTTATCTAAAAGCATTGACATTCTAAATCAAACTACAGTTCCTAGTATATAGAACACACACAAGAGGAAGAGTTCAGAAATGAACGAATCATTCTTGAGGCATTGTAGACTAGGTCATATCAATGCGACCCGACTGGCTGAAGTTACTTTTTAGATGCATATTTAAATCAGTTTGAATTTACATCTTATGAAACTTGCCAGTCATGTCACAAAGATTAGATGACCATAGCTCTGCTTATTGGAAACAGAGAAAGAGTTAATGAACTCTTGGGACTGATACATGATGATGTATGTAAGGTCTCCTGTCTACACATGCCAGGACTGGTTCTTTATACTTCATTATGTTCTCCGATAATCTCTCAAGATTCAGACATATGTTCCTGTTGAAACACAAGTTCGAACCTTTTGAGATATTCACAGAATATGATTTAGATGTAGAGAACCAATACGGGTATAAGTTTTATGTCCTATGATAAGATCAGGGAGGAGAATACTTGTGCATGGAATCCTTGGACTATTCTAAAGGAAAATGAGATTCTCTCTCAGCATCACTCCTCCGAATACACCATAGCACGATGGTATATCGGGACGGAGCAATTGCACCCTATTCGATATGGTGCGCTCTATGATGAGTAATACTGAGTTACCTATTTCCTTTTGGGGTTGTGCACTTGAGAAGCTGCATACCTATGGAATTAGGTTCGAATCAAATCAGTGCCTACCACTCCATATGAGATATGGTGTAGGAAGAGCCTATCTCTTAAGTAAGTTAAGATTTAGGATTGTTCGGCCTATGTCTAAAGCAAAATCCGGACAAGATCGAGGCAAGGACAGTTCTGTAGAACTGGAAAGGTTCCAGCTATACAAAACTGCAGCTGATGATTTGACAGAACCAAAGGATTCAATAGTTCCCGACAAACCTCAGCCTCTCCGCCGATCTGGTAGGGTTCCTCATCCGCCTGAGAGATACCTTGGTTTCTCGATGACAGTGGGAGCGAGGAATGCATCATGAGATGATGACCCAACTAGTTTCGAACAGGCCATCGAGAGTAGGGACTCTGTAAGAATGGCTGGATGCTTAACGATCTGAGATGGAATCCATGTACACCAACAAAGTATGGACTTTGGGTGCTATATCTGAAGGGTTAAATCCCTATCAGGAGCAAGTATATCTTGAGAAGATTACTTGGTGTAGATGGAAAAGTTAAGACTTTCAAAGCTAGTCTTATTAAAGGTTTTAGTCATCAACCAGGCATGGATAATGATGATACCTTTTCCAGTGGCTATGCTTAAGTCCATCCGGATCCTACTTGCCACGGCTACATACCATGACTACGATATCTGGTGGTTGGGTGCCATGACTACTTTTCTAAATAATGATTTAGAAGAGAACGTCTATAAGAACACAGCCAGAGGGCTTCGTAAACAGTGGGAGCAGCGGAAACGTGTGCAAGATTGCTTTACAGAATAAAGCAGGCATCGCGGAGTTGGAACGTCTGTTTTGATGTAATAGTCAAAATGTTTGACTTCATCAAAATAGTAGATGAACCTTGTATATACAAAAAGGTAGTAGAGAGTAAGGTGGTCATCCTCGTATTGTACGTGGACAACATACTCTTGATAAGAAAAGAGTTTCCTATGCTACGCACGGTCAATCTCCGCTTATCACATGGATTCTCCATATAGGATAAAGATGATACCTCCTAAATCCTGAGATTTGGGTCTATGTGATAGATCTAAATGGATGTTGGGATTCTCACTAGCTATAGTAAGATAGTATCAATCGTTCCTGGGGAGAATCACTGGAAGTGTTCCAGGGTGATAAGGACGACTGAATGTCAGTCACAGGCATTGTCTTCACCCTCAGTGGAGGGACGGTATGTTGGAAGAGTTCCAAGCTAGATACCGTGGCAGACTAGACGATAAAGGCTGGTAACATCGCTATTAAAGATACTTCCAAAGAGGCAGTTTGGGTGTATATTGGTTCATATGATGAACTAGGTTCCTACCATTGTATGACAATGGAAGTGTGGCCTTGGCCCAGGAACCCCGGTCCCATCAGCGACCCAGACATATTCTGAGGTAGTATCACCTGATTATGGAGATAGATGTTCTCCAGGATGATCGAGGTTAGGAGAATAGACTTAGAAGACAACACGGCGGATCCACTCACAAAGGCTTTTTTCCAGAGAGAGACTTATATTGGATGGTTGAGTATGTGATACTGCAACCACTGCTACAGATGGCCCTAGTGCAAGTGGGAGATTGTTAGTTATATGTATGCCCTAGAGGCCATTACTGTACATTGGATGTATATTGTAGTAGATGCTGGGACATATATAGGTAGGACTTTCTTGCTCGACATGATAGTACGCTATCTGGTTGCTCTTTATCTTAACATGTATACTTTCTGTCTCTCTGATTGCATGTTGATAAAGCCCTTAGGATGTGTACTCGACTTCCAGGTCTATGATGCAGATCATACTAGTGGGGCCTGGGTAGTCCATGAGTACATCCTTCAATGTTCCTAGTCGTGGGAATATCGAGACGGGGCATCGATATTCCAGAGTAGACTAGCGCATATCTTCTCGACCCATATGATGGGCGATGGATGATCCCATATCCATTGGTGTTTGACATCAGAGATGGTATGCGGGTGCTCAGTGGAGACTGGGTATACTGAACGGACTCGCCGAGAACTCCCAGATGGTATTATACCTTACGTCAGATAGCAGTTCTCTGGTGACACTGGTGCAGCTTAGTCTGTTGACCCGAGATCGTCATAGAGTCTTGTGTGTCTCCCACTGTGCTTTGATTTCCACCCTACCACGGCTCTAATGAGTCGTGCAAACAAGTGGTTTTTGGGTACAGTCCCGATTCACATGGAGGCAATGAGCGATAGGAGGGGATTCGTCTCTCCCGGTATTGGGGGTTGATGTTGCGCTATGCTCGACTGGCCATAACAGGAAATCCCTGGCCAGGGTTGCAGTGACCTACTGGTAAGTGTTATCAGTAGTTTCACACATGTCATGGACTTCACGTCAGCATGACTTATCAAGCTATTGGGGTCTGACGTTTACCACCCCTAGGCAAGATATGCGACATATCAGACGAACAGACCGGACTGTACGGTAAGTGTTACTGGTTGGATTCACAGGAGTGTGAGCGGGCTTGCTCGTCGATCTTCTGATCGCTCAATACCCGGGTGGCCGTTACGTTTAGCAGACCGCTTGCGTCTTGTGGATGTTTGATATGATCATCACCTGCTGCCGGCGTATTGACGAGTCTTTAGAGTCCTACATAGAGGTTTCCTGGCTCAAGTGAAACGAAATAGGAGCGCATATGAGATATGTGCAGGACCGAGAATAATGCGTGTATGTGATACCGTATTTCATTCTCGCGATGAATGTATCGATTGGTTATATGCGATATAACCTAGTTATCGAATCGAAGATTGATTCGATAAGCCGATACATAGGATACTAGTCGGTTATACGCGATATGACCGGATCGTTAAATCAAGTATTGATTTAATGATTTAATGTATAATTATATATTTGATATATTACTTTGCATTAACTAGTATTGGTTCACTTTGAATGGATTTTCTCACTTGAATATCACAAGTTGTATATGTGATATACTTTTGTGCACTTGATTGTATCATGTTTGATGATACATGTTTACTTGGTTAAGTGTAGAGAATTAAATCTTGGTTAAGTTAATGATTAGGGTTTTCTCTTTCTTACTTATTTATTTATTTATTTATTTTGGAAAAGATAAGAAATGAAATGGTTGCTAGTTTTGTTTTTTCTTTGAAGCTTCTTGAAGCTTTGACTAAAGTGACCATTTTGTCTCATACTTAACCCTAACCATTCCACTTAACCTTAGTACATTCTCTACACCTAACCAAGGTTAGAAAATGATAAGTGTTGATTTTATTTTCTATTTTTAAATAACACTTATCATATCTTTTCTTCTTCTTCATCATCTTCAATATGAAGAAAACCTAGCTACCATCAATGGCAACTAGTGAAAATGAGTGAGAAATCCAATTCTAAAGTAAACCCACTTCCTATTTCTTCATCCTCTACCTCTTGCCAAGTAGTATAGGGTGTTTTCTTCACAAGTTTCATGACTTGGTGAAGTGGGAGCTTGATCTTGTGATGCCTCGACGTAGATCATCTTCGGCATCGAAGCCGACGACCAAGCCCATCCATTTTTCCGATGAAACCGACGCTAGAGTCCGGGATCCGATTTGGACAGCAGAGGGACATCATCGTGGAGCTTAGGAAGTGGTGGACCAGATCTACAAAGGTTGTAGCCCCTTTCCTTTTAAGTTAAAGTCGTTAACTTGCATCGCATAGCCTATAAATCTAGTTAACGATCCGTATTAGGGTTTGTAGGCATATGTAAAATTTGAATTAGCCATGTTTGATACCTTGTGAGACTTCATTAGTGTGCCTAGGAACCCTACAACGCCATATCACCCCCAAACATGTGGGCAAGCCGAGGTTTCAAATCGGCAAATAAAGCAAATCTTGGAGAAAACGGTTTCCAAAAACCGTAAAGATTGGTCACTTAAACTGATTGATGCACTATGGGCTTTCCGTACTGCATATAAAACCGATCTTGGTATGTCTCCATACCGGCTTGTTTACGGGAAGGTTTGCCACCTTCCAGTAGAGATTGAGCATAAAGCTTTTTGGGCTATCAAGAAGCTGAATCTATCGTTAGGAGATGCGGGCAGCAATCGAAAGCTGCAATTGAATGAACTAGAGGAGCTGAGGGATGATGTATATGATAGTGCCCTAATTACTAAAAACCGAGCTAAGGTTTTCTACGATAAACACCTTTTACGAAAAACTTTTGAACCTGGTCAACAGGTTTTACTTTATGACACTCGGTTACATTATCATCCCGGCAAGCTCCGTTCCAGATGGAGAGGACCTTTTGTAGTCAGCACCGTTTATCCGCACGGTGCGGTTGATCTTGAAAATCCTGAAGACGGTACCATATTCAAAGTGAATGGGCATCGACTGAAACCGTTCTTCACTGCGGACCCTTCGGAGGAGCTCCTGTTCTTACAGGAGCCGATCTACACTGAGTGATATTCCTCCACTTTCACCCCCAAATTTCTTTTTCCCAAAACATTATTTCAAATAAGTTTGGGGGTGTGTATATTATTTGTATATATATATTTCCAAAATACCATAAAAAACAAAGAAAAATAAAATAAAATAAAATAAAAAATAAAAAGAATAATTTTGGACCTAATTGCAAATTTGCAGATTTAAGAGCTGATATTTTTTTATAAACCCCTCATTGTAGAGGGTGTTTTCTACAAATAACCCTCCCATCCCCTATTTATATGACCCGAGCCCCCCTGTTCTCTTACCCAAAATTTTTCCTCTTCATAAAACCCTAGCCGCCGCCTCCTGTCACCTCCAGAAAAATCCCGACGCGCCGCGATCCCGCCGCATTAGCCGCTGAACCGCCGCCGTCTGGTGTCGTCGCCCCCTGAAATTTTCAGGGGAGGTAACTCTGTAGATTTCCTTTCTCTTCCTGCATATTTTTTTTCTGGAAAATCTAAATGGCACATAAAATGCAGTTTGAAAGGGATTTTTCCCCGGTTTTCACACACGAAGTATACGGTAGATATTTTGCACATGAAATCGAGCAAAGGGGCTGGAATTTCCTGTTCTATAATCACTCCTCTGCGTTTGCCCTACCTAACCTAGTTGTCCTATTTTATGAATCAATGGAGGATAACAGTTTAGACAACTTAGGCTACATTAAAATAAATTGGGGAGATCGTGTAATTCACATTGATAGGGATATGATTCACGAGGTCACACTCATACCACGTGTACCCGCACATGAACACCCATTGCACTTTGAGGATTATATGCCCTTGATGGGGAATGACTGCGCACGAGAGCCGCGTAAGGGTATCCAAGCACGGACCCTTTTCGCGAACGTTTTAACTGTGTGTCGGTGGGCACAAAACAATATCTTTGGTAGTTCGCACAACACGACTTTTTTCACCCCTTCATTACATGTCGTACACACACTGATGATGAAAAATCCACGGTTCGACATGTGCACTGTATTGCTCCAATCTATAGGTACGGGGAAACGAGGTACTGTCTACCCATGTCCCATGCTTGTTACCCAACTCTGCCGTTATTTCCTCCCCGTCAAGGAATTTGACTCATACATGATAGACGGTGTTCCGGTTCGACCACTCGTAGAGGGCGTTACGTCGTCCTACTCTAGGCTTACTGATATTTGGACACGAACGGAACCGGCAGAAAATGTACCCGCACACACCCCTAGCTCGAGCTCGACTTCGAGCGGGGAAGAACTAACCTCTCAGGAGCATGCGCGATTGATGCGGAGAACAGTGAGAAGAATCGATTCTTTGAGGGATGAGTTTCGGGCGGCAGCACGAGATCACGACTGTCGGTTGACGGAAATTGAGAGGGGAATTCAAACACTTTTGGCTAGAGGGGAACGATCACGTTCACGCTCACGAGCGCGACATGGGGCCGGGCAGTGAGGGCACTGCTTTGCTCAAGTTTGGGGGAGAGGGTAATGTATATAGTTATCTTTTGCATTGCATATTGTATATATTTTTCTTTTCCTTCTGCATATTTAATTTCTGCATTGCATTTTTATATAAAAAATCATGAAAATTTGAAAATTTGAAAAATAAAAAATAAAAAAAATTAGAAAACTGGAAAACCCATAAAAATTAATTTAAAAAAATTCAAAAATTATAAAAATTATTGTATTCAATTTTGGCTAATTCACTTGAGTTTGATAAAAAGGTTAACTGGTTAGGAAAAACTAGATCTTAGACTTAGCAAATTAAAAACCCTAAAAATAACCTTCCTTAGAGTTTAACGGTAGAGAGTATATGTCTTTGTAGGTTATTTAGAAATAGGAAAATTTTGGGTTCACTTCTTGGGCTAAGTCAAAATGAGGGAAGAGTATTAATGTTCTTATTAGAGTATAAGTTCGAAAAATAGTTCCTAGCTTAAGTCTGGATTCTGAAAATATGTACCCTACAAAATGCACAATCACTCACCTTGAAACTTGGATTAGTAGAAGAGACCTTGAAATACTCTTGTCTAAAGTCCTTAGCACAATGAAAATAAAAAGAAAAAAAAAGTGAATAAAGAAAAAAATGGACACTGGTTTTTGTGATTACTTAAGGCTAGAAAATTAGTTAGCGAGGGTGCTTCATCACCTAGTGCCTTAGACCAACTGGTTCGGGAGTCACTGCTAAAAGCCTTGGGTGTTGCGAAACTAGGAAGTACGCTTTAAAGTTCTAACGCATCTTGTAATCGGCTGTTGGTACCTCAAGAAGTATTAACGGTCGCATGAAGGATGTGTAAGCGAAAGTCAAGAAAAATTCACAAATTAATAAGTGCTTTGGACAATGGACGAGAGTACGATTGCTTGATTTGAATTTCCAAGCGTAGGGGTGACAATTACACACACGTGGGGATATGTGATTAGAGTTTAGATAAGAGAAAGGAATGAAGAATAGAAATTGTATCTTTAATAGCGTTGATAGAAATTCCTAAGTGGAGATGAAACTCTAGAAGGAAAACTTAAGAAATGCTGAATTCTAAGTAATTCTATAGAACATGTATAATCTTAAGTTAAATAATAAGGAAGTATGAAGAATATGGGTGGATAATTTGCGGGGCGACGATAATAGAATTCCTTGTTAGAAAACCTAATTGGAGAGCAAAAGTCGAAAAACCAAATTGATAGGATTTTGTGGGTGTAATCCGCTGAAAACCCTCAGGAGACAATACTCCTCCTACTAGGGACACCTAGAGGTTTAACGGCTTGTTACACGTGCTCAGTGCAATCGCGTTTCCCTGTGAAAGTGCGGCTAGGTTAGAATAAAATAATAAGTTTGCTCGAGGACGAGCAAAAGATAAGTTTGGGGGTATTTGTTCATATCATAATATTGCAATTCATAAGCCCCATTTTTATTCATTTTATAAGAAAACAGGTACTCTTGATGCACGTTTGTTGCATGTTACAGGATACAGGCTCTTGGAGCGAAGATAGTGAGAAAAGACAAAAGATGATACAAAAAAGAGACTTTTGACCAACAAGTAGACGGATCCTAGTCACGAAAAACAATTTACAATTGTATAAGGCAATGCAGTCCGAAATGTCAAAGTGAACGGTCAAAAGATCCTTACAAGTTTTCACTGAAGATCTGGAAAAGACCAAGAAGCCAAACAAAGAAAAATAGTGAAGAATAAACAAGCCCAAATACCCAGCATGAAGACCAGAAAAGATGGTGAGCTGAGCTCACCAAAGGGCCGCGGAACCGCGACCCAAGACCCATCATTGCCGTGGTTCCGCGGCCGTTTGTTGCCCGTGTCGGTGCAAATTTTGTGTGTCGGTGCGTCGGTGCGGGTGTTGGGATTTTCAGTGGGCATATCTATAAAATCATGTGTTCGAGAATCTGTAACCCTAGGTTCCCTGTTTATTTATAAATTGTACTCACAATCTGTAAAATGCTATGCCTCTTTTCTATCAATAAAAATTCAGAATTGTTGAGACCAAGAGCATCATTTTAGTAAGTTTTTATTTCTTTAAATTCTGCCGTAGTGTTAATTTAATTGTTTCCCTAGTTCTCTCATATAATTCTTGCAGTAGATCAATCATATCATTGCCTTAGTTAATTTAGTGTAGTCTTTCAAATGCAATCGGTAAGTGCTTTAAAAATGTCACTTTTAAAAGACACCCTAATGAGCGAGTAAAATCCTCGATTGTTAGGGTTAGGAATAAAGGAGGGAATGAGAGATGAATATCTCTCATCTCTTTCAATGCCGAATATTTTTAAATAGAACTTCATGCACGCATGCATGATCCGCTTCCTACGGCACCCTACCCATGAGGTAACGGTGACACCGTAGTATAAAGAACCGGACATGCATGACGTCCATGAAGGTTATAGCAATTAGTAGCAAAAGGACGGGCAAGGATCAAGAGGAAGAAACTTCGTTTCTTCCCAATCATCCTAATCCCCTTTTCTAATAATTGTTATAACTTCTAAAACAGGTTTGAATCAAAAGCATTGAAAGAGGTGTTTATTTTTATCTACTCATCCCTACTTTAGACCTAATCCTAACAAGTTCTTTAATATCGTAAAGTTTAGTTTTTATATAAATCAATCAACAAAAACCAAACCACTATCGGAATCAACTCGTAGGAACACAAATTAGAAAATTACACATCTCTGTGGATCGACCCGTATTCACCGGCTAGCTACAAAGCGACGCCGTTTCTGATTACGGTTAACTTATAGTTTTTGAGACAAATCAAAGGACTGAAAAGTCATGATCACCATGTTATCGTGGAGCACCTTCTTCTATTAGCCCTCAGGACTTCTCTCCCCGACTCGGTTGGTCTAGTAATCAACGACCTATGTTGTTTTTTCAGGGAGTTGTGTGCTAAAACACTGGAGGTTGCGACGCTGGATAAACTAGAAAATTCTATTGCGTTGATACTTTGCAAGTTTGAGCGTATTTTCCCACCGTCATTCTTCGATATCATAATACACTTGACGGTTCATCTTGCAACTGAGGCGAAGTTAGCCGGACCGGTACAATATCGATGGATGTATCCCGTCGAGAGGTACGTGTAATTTTTCGTTTCACGCAATTTATAAATTTATTGTTGTCCTGTATGCCCGTATTTATTTATTCAACATATTCTCATTAGGTACCTTTACACTCTTAAGAAGTATATACGCAATAAAAATCGACCAGAGGGTTCTATCATGCAAGGTTATCTTCTTGATGAAGCAACCACATTTTGTTCCCGCTATCTAGACGAGAACATTGAGACAAGGCTTAACCGACCACGAAGAATTCAAGACGGGCCAAATGGTAAAGCCGAGTATAAGAGGGTAGACACTATGTTTATCAACAAGATATACCGGTTTATCTTGCTTAATTGCGCATGTCTTGAACAAATTAGAGAGTAAGTTCTTTTGGATTAATTGTTATATCTGTGTTTGTGTGTGTATGAAATGACATAATATTAATGTCACAATTATTTGTCGAAAACAGAACTCATTTTAACGAGGTACGTGAGGGGCATCCTGATTGGAACGAAGAACGTTTGGAAAAATACCATCAAGATAATTTTTGTGATTGGGTCACAGAGCATGTAAGTTATTCGAATTACATTTTATTGCTATCAGTTTTAATCTAAACCTGTATCGTTATGTATTTGTCGTAAAATTTGTTTTGTTAGATCCACGATCCGAACTTGTCTGCATCATTTGAGAGTGATTCAAGATGTTTAGCTCAATTTCCTAGTATGGAGGTTGCATATTACAAAGGATTTGGTGTCCTTGGATACAAATTCGAAGTTAAGGACATAGAAACATCTAGAACCACTCAGAATAGTGGGATTGCGACGGTAGGATCGGACGGTGTGATTTACTATGGGTACTTAAATTGTATACTCGGCATCCACTATCCCGGACGATCATAACCCTTTTATATATTCCAGTGTACTTGGTACGATCCGCGAACCGATACGGACAGGTGGAGAAGCAGTCTTGGGACTTGGAAAGATGAATATGGATTGACCAGTGTGAACACACTTCGATTTTACGGTCAGGACGATCCGTTTATCTTTCCGAACCAAGCGTTCCAAGTATACTATTCACAGTGTTTGAAGCATCCTGGGTGGAGTGTTGTATGCCGATAGAAACCCAGAGATGTCTACGATGTCCCAGAATACGAGGACAGCGATGAGGACGAAGAAGAGAGAAGGCTTAAAGTGCTCCGACCGTCTGTTTCGAAGGACGGGTTGTCTTCGACCGATCATGAAGTTACGTGGGTTAGAAATGACATCGACGATGAAATCCAAGTAGATATGTATGATGCGCCTACGAAACGAAAAAGGTTATCAGTAATGTTATATTATTACTTCACATTTTACGCTCTATACATATATAGTCAATACTTTTAATTATTGTCTAATGCGTCCACGAACCGTTTATCTAGATTTGATGACGATGTCGGGAGCAGCGAGGGGCGGCAGGAGCTCCAGTCGCGGCAGAGGCAGAGGCAGAGGCAGAGGCAGAGCGGTTCTGCCACCCGGAGAGTTCCGTAGGGAGCTTCAGAGGGCCGGTCTTGCACCTAGATCGGAGACCCCTTCGGATACCTCCTTCCGTGTGGATTTTGCCACACCTCCAGGTATACTGCACGCATATCCATTTTGAATGTAATATTACAGATATTCATGCATGTTTATGTCAAAATTACTTATACTGTCAATGTTTGATTGTCTAGTTGTTGGTGATGCGTCCACATCTGGGACAGAGGCCATCCCCGCTCCTCCAAGTATGTTTATATATCATATAGTGTATGTATATTGATTTAGAATGCTATATCATAAATACACACATTCCTTTTGCTCTTACTTAGCAATTTTTATTATTGTCTAGCTATAGGTGGTGACACCACCGCACCTCCGGGTATGTTTCTATATCCTATAGTGCATGCATATTGATTTAGAACGTTATAATATTGATCTACACATTCTTTTTGCAATTACTTATATAATCTATATTTAATTGTCTAATTATAGGTGGTGCGTCCACATCTTCCGCAGGGGCCACTCCTGCCGCTTCCATACCCTCCGCATCGTCTGTAGGTTAGTATGAATAAATTTAAAATATTTACTCATTTTACATATGCTCTATAGAATAAATATGAACTTCATGGAAATTCAGCGTCGATATTTATTTTCTAGTTGGAGGGGATGCGTCCACATCCGGGACCCCGGTTGTTCTTCACCGGAGGAACTATCGTCCTGCTCGTGCTGCTGCCCGGGCCCAGGCTCGTGCGATAGTCACCGGAGGTATATATCACACTTGAATTTTCGTTTAACCTTGATTTCTTAATACAACTTTGTTTTATTATTAATTGTCTTGATATTTCGTGCAGACGCAGGGCCTCCCCATCCCCAGAGGGGGACTCGAGGCCCGAATCAGTCCCATAGGCTGAGGCCTGACAGAGCTAGGGGGGAGGCAGCATTCCCCTTTTTTTTACCCTTGACTATCGCTATACCGGTCCTCATGCCGAGAGGTTCGGCCGGTATTTGGGGGACGAGAGCCGGCTCGTGAAGAACTATCCACTTCACGTTGAGTGGGGCGAGCAGCACCAGCGCTCATTCGCCCTCTTCTTTGATCAGGCTCGGGTATGTATTAATATATATTTTCATTTGATCTATCCAATATATTTATTATTAACACTTGCAATCTAATAACAATGTTTTTTTGTATTTTCAGTTGGATTACGATTTTCAGCCTGTAGCCGACCCTGATCACCCGGGGAGGGTGCTCGATCTTCATGCTCTGTACAATGGCCTGATGAAGAACATACAGGCCAAGGTCCGATACAACAGGAATGAGCTGAAGGCCGACTGCTACTCCCTGTGGATGGCGACCCCCGAGGCAGAGAGCGGCCTTCCTATCTACTCCGGCGTTTGCGAGAGTCGACGTAGAGACATGGCCTCTATTGTGCGCTTATTTCGACTCCCAACGCAAACAGGTATGTATTTTAAATGTAATTCATTATTTATGATATAATTTATTTCTTTGTGTTTCTTAATTAGAAAACTAAATGTTAATGCGTTGTGCAGAAACAGGCCGCTCAGAATACAGAGAACAGGAAGTCGGCGAAGAGGGGTCGCCCCACTTACACAGGTGGCTCGAGGAACATTACTCGAGCCATGGAGTTATCGGTAAATTACAATAGACCGACGTTTGTGATATTCTGCAATATTAAGAGTTATTTTCTAATATTTCTAATATTAAGAGTTACTTTCTAATATTGCAGACATCTCGGACCGTGGCGTCAGGTGGTACACCGAGCGTGCTGTCCGCATATCTTGCCGTCCACGGCACCTCGACAGGTCCCGCCACGGGCGAGCTTCGATATCCCGACGTCGCTACCCAGGAGTACTGCGTAAGTGTTAATATTTTTTCTACCCAAATTTGAAATTTTAGTTTTGGAAGGTTCAAGTTTAAATCTTATACTTATACTTTATTGCTTAATGTGGGTGTAGGAGCGGGTGGTTGAGCAGGCCCAGGCCTCGGGGATCGATTTTACCGGACAAAGCGATCCGAGGCTGCTGACCCCAGTTCTGGACGCCGCACACGGAGGGCACCACGGAGGTTGGGAGAGAGGCCGGGGACTGGGCCCTAGCAGGGCCCATATGAGGTTGGAGTCCATCCCGGCGGTTACTTCCTCCGTCTCCGGTGACCGACGTGTCCATCAGGAACTGGAGAGCTTGAGGGCCACCGTTCAGGAGTTGAAGGAGATGCTGGTATGTATACTGCTTTATAGTAAAATATCATGTCATATTATATAGATATCAACATATCCATAATTAGTACGTAGCTTGAGCTTATTTGGTTTTAGACTTAAGTTTGATTAATCATACATACAGATGTAATTAAAATAAATAACAAACTAGATATCCAAACGGGGTTTCGAAATAACTTAATAATGATACGAATTCGAATAATACACAGTTCTTACACGCTTATTACACACGTTAGGTCCAGATGCGACAGGGTACATCGGCCGAGCCTCCACATGCATCTCCTTCGGTTGCGGCTCCGCAAGCCACTACATCGGCTGCGCTTCCGCAGACAGCTCCTGTAGCTCCACCGCCCACTCAGACTCCCGCAGCCGCGGCTCCGCAAGCGACAACCTCGACGGCGGCTGCGCAGACCACATCGCCAGCTCTACAGGCCGCTCAGACTCCCGCTCGTGCCGAATTGCAGAGTTTATTGACCGAGGAGCAGGCGCGCGTTATTCTATCGTTATTCAGAGGTGGAGCTGGACCGAACTAGGGTAGCTTTTTGGTTCTTATTTTTTGAAACATGTATTTATTTATATCATACACATTGTACTACATTTTGAAACGATATCGATATTGGTTTATATTTATATCATATTCAGTTTTTGGATTTCTTTTGTATATTATATGCGTGAGATGTGATTATGAATATTGCGATATATGTTGTGTGATGATTATTTTTATATTTGATTGATGTATATATTATTGTGCACAGGGCGGGAAAAAATCAAGCAGCCCATTTTTTTAAAAAAAAATACAGACAATATGTACCTACGGATTAATCCGTAGGCACACATGTTGCCCCTACGGCTATATCCGTAGGGGCAAAATATCAGCAGTAACTGATATTTGCCCCCTGATCTCAGTACCAGGAGGGTTGGGAGTGCCCCTACGGACATATCCGTAGGGGCCACTGCCTCTCCCCTACGGAGCTATCCGTAGGGGTAAAATATCAGGATTCCTGATATTTTGCCCCTACGGATAGGTACCTACATAGTTATCCGTAGGGGATATAACTTGGACCTACGGACATATCCGTAGGTACACTTAATATATTAAAAAAAAACCGTAAATAATATAAATTTTTTACCCTACAGCTTAGTCCGTAGGGACAATAGGACCTACACAGAAATCCGTAGGGGCACGAATTTGCCCGTAGGGGCAAGTTCAGGGCCTCAACTTGCACCTGCGGCCTTTGCACCTACAGGGTATTTTTTCGCCCCTACGCATATATCCGTAGGGGCAACCCTTATTTGTAGTAGTGAATGTGTGTCCTCCAAGATCTTTCCATGTCAGTATAACACTCCTTTCCAGCCGACTGGAAATCCACCTCCTAGGTATCATCGGACAGACGACATGGCAATGGAGACGTCACGTGCGAGGACCAGAACCCTTGTGTTTCATGGATCTCCCCAGGAGCGGACGCCGGATACCGGCGGTTCTTTGCACCGATCAGCTCCTGCTCCCACTGCCGATCAATTTGCTGGATGGACAGTCGAGTAGAGACTTAATCTTATCACCATGTACGTCGAACGAGAGAAGCCAGTACCCGCGGTAATTTGATAGCCCTGACTTAATAATATATAAATATATAAATAGCATATCTGCTAAATTATGTATTTTAAAATTTTTATCAGAGGGGCCTTACCCTAGAGTTGCAAGTGGCGTCCCTCGTGATCGACTTTCCTTTCCCATGATCGTCCTCCCTCATGATTTCATTCCTCACTATTGTAAATATGACTTCAGGATTGAATTGGAATTCGATTGTACTTGATATTTGGATGATAATCGATATTTGGATTTTAATTGATATTGGAATGAAATGGATATTGGATTGCAATGGATATTTGAATCGAAATTGGATTGTAATTGATATTTGAATGTAATTGAAATTACAGGATTTTCTGTTTTTTATTATTTTTTCCCGCTAAACTCTGTTTCGACGAGTCTGACACGTCGAAACAGACTAAAAATATATTTAATATATTATTTTAAGTAATTTTTTCGTGTAAAATAAAATTTATTTCGACACATAACACGCGTCGAAATTGATTACTTTATTTCGACGCATGGTTTGTGTCAAAATAACCCTACAACAACGCATTTTGCTGCGTTGACGGTCTTCCATCGCAATTTTGGGGGTTCCGTCAAAATAAAGTTATTTCGACGCTTACAAAGCGTCGAAATATCCTAGAGATTCCTGTAGGGGTGACATGAAGATAACTAATGAGGAGAGAATGTCGGATATCGACAGCTATTGGCGGACAACAGTGTTTGACCAGCGGCAAGGAGCAGAGAAGACTTGATGTGCGGTATGCATTGGAAATACACTAGTTGAGCAAATATATAATCACCTGCCTTTGTTCTTATCCTTTAAAGCATGCAACACCAGCTAGTTGGGCAACAATATATGCATAAAAGCAACACACTTTACTGTACCTATATGAACATTGCCAGTGTTTTCTACTGACTGGTTAGACCTCTGCGGGAAGGAGCGAGTCGTGTTAAACATGCACTACTGCCTTTAACTCTACAAAATCCCGAAAACCAAGTTGAATGAATAGCGGAACAAACTCAAATTGATGAAGTAGGTAGGAGAAGCTATTGTCATAACCGAGAAGACGAGCAGTTCAAAGAAAGGCCACTTGACTCAAAGACTTGATCGATCATCCTAAGCTATTTGCTTTAAAAAACTAATAGTAAGGAGGGTTTAAAATAAATAACCCTAATTAAATAATGAAAAGAAGTCACAATTAATAATTTTATCATTAAATTTATTCAACATGCAGGAGGTTCATTAATATTTTTTTTAATAATAAATCATAAACTGATTATGCCGGAGGGGATCGAACCCTAAACATCCCGCTCAACTGCAAGAAACTTTCACCACTTGAGTATAAATTAAAACACTACCAAAACATTTATTATTAAACAACACACAACACACTCGCATACATATGTATTCATTATTAAACACACTTATACATATACTTTCATTATTAAAAAAAACACACGCGCCTGTGTGTGACACCACAAAAAAGCTAGAATGCAAATATAACAAGAACCACTCTCAAGGTTCTTGCTTGAAAAGACCAAAAGAGTTGTTCACTGTTGTAAACCCCCCGTCCACCACAAAGTTATGCCTGCTGATATATTTAGATCCATCACTTCCGAAATATACCGTGCAAGCGCTGTATCTTCCGATTTCAACACAGCGCCGCCTTCTAAATTAGCAATCTCACCGACAAACCCCTAGGTTTTGACCTTCTCTCCCTATTAACTTATTTGCCAGATAAAAACGACGAGATGAAATTAACTCGTATACCGTATTGCCCTAACTCTGCCGCCGTGTTCTTTGTCAACCCGACTATTGCTGCTACTTATCCATGAGGAGCCATCCCACCTACAATTGTACACACACTTCCATTGTTTATAATGCTTCCCTTTATCCTCGCAGCCACCATCGCACGTGCTGCATGCTTGATGCCAAGGAAAACCCTGGTGCAGTTTAGGCTTATCACCCGTTTGAACTCTGCCACTTGAAAATCCATGATCCTCAAATATGAAGGCTCGATGATAGCCGCATTGTTGAAAATAATGTCGAGCCTGCCATACTTAGCAACCGTGAAGTCAACAACATTCATGATCGGCCTCTTTGGAGATGTCACAGTGGACGAAACTAACCATGTCCTCAGAGCCCATATATATCAGCACAAACAGACCGGCCCACTACTACAGAAATCGCTTGTCCTACGGATTTAGCCGTAGAGACAAGGTCCAAAGGCCGCAGGTGCAAGTGTTCGTCCTGAACATATCCCTATGGAGTAATAATTGCCCCTACGCTTTACTCCGTAGAGACATTTATCTCTACGGATTACTCCGTAGGAACATAATTTTTATTTAATTTATTGGTTTATAAAATAAAATACGTATACCTACGGGATTATTCGTAGGGCCTGATAAAATAATGCCCCGACGGATTAATCCGTAGGTGCAAGTTTTTTCCCTGTTACTGAATCCATAAGAGCAAAATATCATATATTCTGATATTTTATCTCTACGACGAAATGTGTAGGGGCAAACCTTGCACCTACGGATTAATCTGTAGGTGTAACAGTTGCCCCTAACGATTAATCTGTAGGGACAAAATATCATGTTCTTTTAAAAAAGGGGGTTTCTGTTTTTTTCCGCCCTATGCACAATAACATATACATCATATAAACAAATACAGAAATATTCATAATCAATATCTCACGCATAATATATAAAAGAAATAAACAAACAGAATACGATATCAATCTAAATTATCGTGAACAAGTAAACAACCACCAATATCGTCCAAAGTATATACAATATGTATCAGATAAGTACATACATCCTCAAAAGTATAAATAAAGCTACCTTAGCTCGGTCCAGCTCATCTACCACTGATAATCGCCGTAATCTGGCGCATCTTCTCTTCGGTGCAAGCCTGAGTCGTCAAAAAATCGACTAATGAAGGAGCGGACTATGCGAGAGTCTGAACGGGCTGTGGAGCTGTAGAAGTGGTCTGCGCAACTGCAGCCGAGGTAGTGTCTTGAGGAGCCGCAGCCGAAGGAGATACATGTGGAGTTGCAGCCGAAGTAGCCTGCCGAATCTGTAAATTTTTTTGTGTAATAAACGATTAAGAACGATATATTAGATTTTAGTCGAATATGTATCATTATCAGGTTATTGCGAAACCACAATCTAAGAATATTTAAGGACTTAGGCTTAGTTTGGGTATCTAGTTTGGAAAATCGCAGTTTATTTTAATTAGATAGTTTTATGTAATTATGATTAATCAAAACTAAGTTTACAACCAAATAAGCTCAGGCTACTAATATTGCATATGTTACTATCTATAATCTGATATAATATTTTACTATTAAATAATATACGTACCAACATCTCCTTCAACTCCTCTACGGTGGTCTTCAAGACGGCAACATCATGCTCCAGACGTCGCTGATGGGGGTAGGGGAAGTAACCGCCGGAGTGGAGACCAATCTCATATGGGCCCTGCTAGGACACAGTCCCTGGCCTCTCTCCCAACCTCCGTGGTGCCCTCCGTATGCGGCGTCTAGAACTAGGGTCA
The DNA here is from genome assembly GCA_030015575.1 of Agapanthus africanus. NCBI lineage: Eukaryota > Viridiplantae > Streptophyta > Magnoliopsida > Asparagales > Amaryllidaceae > Agapanthus > Agapanthus africanus. The sequence goes on from CM057350.1 coordinate 154,464,178, forward strand.
GCAGTATCGGTCGGTCTGTTCACTAAAATCGATCCCCGATGCCTCCTCCTGCTCCATCACCCGCTCCTACACCCACATTAACCATTAAAATATAAGTATATCATTTAAATTTGAACTTATCGAAACAAAAATTTCATTCGAATGAGAATAAATATTAATACTTACGCAATACTCTTGGGTAGCGATGTCGGGGAATCGAAGCTCGCCCGTGGCGGAATCTGTTGAGGTGCTGTGGATGGCAAGATACGCGGTCAACACGCTCGGTGTATCATCCTGCATCAGGGTCTGAGCTCTCTGCAATTCGCCAAAAATTTACATATATTATAAAATAACTCTTAACATTGCAATATATCAAAATAGATCTATTGTAATTTACTGATACCTTCATGGCACAAGTAATGTTCCTCGAGCCGTCTGTATAAGTGGGGCGATCTCTCTTCGCCGACTTTCTATTCTCTTTATTTTGATCGGCGTGTTTTTGCACAACACAATCATATTTAATTTTCTAATTAAGCAACACAAAAAAATAAATTATATACTAAATAATGAATTACATTTAAATTACAAACCTGTTTGCGCTGAGAGTCGTAATATTGGTATAAGAGAGGCCATGTATCCACGTCAACTCCGGCAAAGGCCGGAGTTTGTAGAAAAGCCACTCTCTCTACATCGGGGGTCGCCAGCCATACTAAATAGCAATCGATCTTCAGCTCGTTCCTATTGTATTGGACCTTAGATTGCATGTTCTTCATGAGACCCAGGTACAGAGCGTGAAGATCGAGCACTCTGTCGGGATGATCAGGGTCAGGTACATGTTGAAAATCGTAATCCAACTGCAAATATAAAAATATAATGTATTTAAATTACAAGTGTTAAATAATAATAAATTTATTGGATAAGTCAAATGAAAATATATATTAAAACCCGAACCTGATCCTAAGAGCAAATGAGCGCCGATACTGATCGCCCCACTCAACATGAAGTGGATACTTCTTTTGGATGCGACTCTCATCCCCCATATACCGGCCAAACTGCTCGGAATAATTGCCAGTATAGAGATAATCGGGGGTAAAGAAGAGGGAGAATGATGCCTCCCCCTAACTCTATCGAGCCTCAGCCTGCGGGACTGATTCGACCCTCGAGTCCCCCTCTCGGGATGGGGCTGCCCAGCATCTACAAGAAATATTAAGACAAGCAATATTAAGACAAAACGGTATTTAGAAATCAAGGATTAATGGAAATTGAGATGCTATATATACCTTCGGTGACAACAGCACGAGCCTAAGCCCGGGCAGCAGCACGAGCCTAAGGATAATTCCTCCGCAGAGAAACAGCTGGTGACCCGGACGTGGACACATCCCCTCCAACTAGAAAATAAACATTGACGATAAAATTATATGAAGTTGATATTTATTCTTAGAGAATATGTAAAATGACTAAATATTTTATATTTATTCATATTAACCTGCAGACTGAGCGGAGGGTACGGAAGTGGCGGGAGTGGCCTCTGCGCCAGATGTGGATGCACCGCCTATAATTAGACAATTAAAAATAGATTATATAAGTAATTACAAAATTAATGTGTATATCTATAATATAATATTCTAAATCAATACGCATGCAATATAGGATATATAAACATACCCACAGGTGCGGTGGTGGCCTCTACCCAAGATGTGGAGGCACCACCTATTGCTAGACAATCAAAAAATGATTATCTAAGTAAGAGAAAAAAGAATGTGTGTATATTTATGATATAACATTCTAAATCAATATGCATACACTATAGGATATATAAACATACATGTAGGTGCGGTGGTGGCCTCTGCCTCTGATGTGGACGCACCACCAACAGCTAGACAATTAAATATTGACTATATAAGTAATTTTGAAATAAATATGCATGTATATCTATAATATTATATTCAAAATGAATATGCATGCTATATACCTGGAAGTGTGGCAAAGTCCATACGGAAGGAGTCATCCGAAAGGGATACCGATCGGGGTGCAAGACCAGCCCTCTGGAGCTCCCTACGCAGCTCCCCGGGCGGCAGAACCACTCAACCTCTTCCTCTGCCGCGGCTTGTGCTCCTGCTGCCCCTCGCTGCTCCGGGCGTCGTCATCAGACGTAGATAAGAGTACAATCATTACATATGCATGCAATATATGTATAGATCGTAGAAAGGTGAAGTAATAATATAACATTACTGATAAAGTTTTTCGTTTCGTAGACGCATTAGACATATCTACTTAGTTTTCATCATCGATATCATTTCTAACCCACGTAACTTCACGATCAGCCGAAGACAACCCATCTTTTGAAATAGACGGTCGGAGCACTCTAAGTCTTCTTTCTTCTTCATCCTCATCGCTGTCCTTCATACGATCCTCGAATTCTGAGACATCGTAAACATCCCTGGGTTTCCAACGGCATACGACACTCCATCCTGGATAATTCAAGAACTGTGAGTAGTATACTTGGAACGCTTAGTTTGGAAAGATAAATGGATCGTCCTGACCGTAAAATCGAAGTGCCTTCACACTAGTCAATCCATATTCATCTTTTCAAGTCCCTAAATTGTTTCTCCACTTATCCGTATCGGTTCATGTATGGTACCAAATACACTGAAATATATAAAATGGTTCTAATCGTCCTGGATATTGGATGCTAAGTATGCAATTTAAGTATCCATAATAAATCATACCATTTGATCCTACTGTCGCAATCCCACTATTTTGAGTGGTTCGAGATATTTCTATGTCTTTAATTTCAAATTTGTATCAAAGGACACTGAATCCTTTATAATATGCAATCTCCATACTAGGAAACTGAGCTAAACATCTTGAATCTCTCTCTAATGATGCAAACAAGTTCGGATCGTAGATCTGACAAAATAAATTTTACGGCAAATACACAACGATATAAATTTAGATTAAGACTGGTAGCAATAACATATTATTTGAACAAGTTACATGATCTACAACCCAATCGCAAAATTTATCCTGATAATATTTTTCCAATCGCTCATCATTCCAATCAGGATGCCCCTCACATACCTCATTAATATGAATTATGTTCTCAAAAATAAATTATTACATTAATATTATATCATTTCATACACACACACAAATACAAATATAACAATTAATCCAAAAAAACTTACTCTCTAATTTCTTCAAGGCATACGCTATTGAGGAGGATAAACCGATATATCTTGTTGATAAATATAGTGTCTACTCTCTTATAATCAGGTTTACCATATGGCCCATCTTGAATTCTCCGAGTCCGGTTAAGCTTCGTCTCAATGTTCTCATCCAGATAGCGGGAACAAAATGTGGTTATTTTATCTAGAAAATATCTTGCATGATAGAACCTTTTGGTCGATTTCTATTGCGTATATATTTTTTTAGAGTGTGGAGGTACTTAAAAAAACATATGTTAAATAAATAAATATGGGTATATAGGACAACAATAATTTTATAAATTGCGTGAAACGAAAAATTTCATGTACCTTTCGACGGAATACATCAATCGATATTGTACCGGTCTGGCAAACATAGCCTCGGTTGCAAGATGAACCATCAGATGTATTATGATATCGAAGAATGACGGTAGGAAAATACGCTCAAGCTTGCAAAATATCAATAAAATAGAATTTTCTAGATTCTCTAGCGTCACAACGTCTAAGGTTTTAGCACACAATTCTCTAAAAAAGCAACAAAGGTCATTGATTACTAGACCAACTGATTCGAGAAGGGAAGTCCTGAAGGCTAATGGGAGAAGGTGCACCATAATAATATGGTGATCATAACTTTTCAGCCCATCGATCTTGCCTTTCACAATTTTTATTTTCTTACTAAATGATCTTGAGAAATCTGTGGGAACTTTCAAATCATGCAACACCTGTAGGAACATTTTCTTCTCCGGTTGTGACATATGATACAAGGTATTGGGAAGTACAAACTTATCTGCTTTATCCGCTATCGGTTTAGGATGCAATTCACTTCTAATTTCCCAGTTTTGAAGATCCGTCCGGGCACGGAGGTTGTATTTTGATTTTCCGTCTTTACAAAGAAGCAACTTGAGTACGTACTCGGATACTCCCTTCTCTATGTACATGACGTCTAGAAAACGACACACTAAATTTTTTGACCAGTACGGAAGATCGTAGAAAATGCTTATCTTGTTCCAGTATGGTGGTTTGACTTTTTTTGCCTGATCTATCCTGAAGGTCACATTATTGTAACCATCCCACTGAGTAATCGCGTACTCTCCGGAAAATGTGGCTGGAGGCCCAAGAAGCTCCTGATGACCATTAAAGTGAGCGGCGTCTAATCTGTAAGGATGGTCTAGTGGCAGGAAATGCCGATGATCGCAATAACAAACATTCCTGCTAAAATTCAAACATTTAGATATTGTATAATGATGACAATAAGGGCATGCTTTGTGACCATGTACGGACCAACCTGATAGTATTTTATACGTAGGAAAGTCATTAATTGTCCATATTAAAGCAACATGCATTGTGAAGGTTGTATCTGTGTTTGCATTGTAAGTTTCTACACCATCAATGAATAAAGATTTTAACTCATCGATCAGAGGTCGGAGATAGACATCGATATTATTTCCCGGTGAGTTTGATCCGTCAATAAGAAGAGGCATCATAAAGTAGGATTGATCCATAACTAATCAAGGCGACAGATTAAAAACTATCATTACAACGGGCCATGTGTTGTGGCTTCCAGTCATATAGTTGAATGGGCAGAATCCATCACTAGCGAGTCCGAGCCTGACATTGTGAGGATCACTACTGAATATTTCATGCTTCCTATCGAAATCCTTCCATGCCAGTGAATCTCTTGGATGACTTATTTTTCTATCTTCGTTTGGAGCAGCACGGTAATGCCAAATCATTGCCTCGGCTGTTTTTTTGCACCTGAATAGTCTCTGCAGCCTCTGTGTTATGGAAAAGTATCATTCTATATTGACAGGTATATCGGGTTTCTTATCAAATTCTTTCAGCTTATACATGTTCTCTCCATATATTGTATACTCTTTCAAATCTGAATTATCTTTCCGGTACAACAAGCAATTTTTGGGACATGCATGAATCTTCTCATACTTCAGACCCAAATCAGATATCATCTTCTGGGCTTCGTACCAGCTGTCGGGCATGTTATTTCCCGGGGGGATAGACTCTTTCAGGAACTTTAGAAGGATCGTGAATGACTTGTTGCTCCATCCATTTATGCACTTAATCTGGAAATGTTGGACGAACCATAATTGGGTGGAATACTTTGTATTCTCATAAATTGGTCTTCTAGCATAATTCATGAACTTTTCTTACTTATCCACACACGGTCCTTGACCGGAAGGAATGTCATCTTCGGTAGGAATACTATCACCGAGGGCAGGCTCTACCATATCATCCATTTCTTCTCCCGAAAAGAAATTACCGTCTTCTTCTTCTTCTGCCGCATTACCGTCTTCTCTTTCTTCTTCTGCCACATTATCATCTTATTCTTGTCCTTTCCCATGATATAGCCAAGTTATATAAAGTCTAGTAAGACTATATTTAACGATGTGAAACTCTATAATTTCTACCTTCTGCCAGATCTTATTCTCACATCTATCGTACGGACAGAGAATCTTCTCTAACACGATCTTATTATGTGTGGGTGCAAATTTAATGAAAGCAGCAACTCTTGTGACGAACTTAGATTGCATGCGTTGTTGTCAATTCACCTACATCCAGTCCTTAACTTTGATATACTCATGGGCCATATTAGATTGTATAACATATAAATTGTAGGTTATGCTGACTATATTGAGAAATCTAAGAACGAGATGGTTACTGACAAAGAAGAAAATCCGTAGAGGCAAGTTTGTCGTTGAAAAGAATAAATTATCGATTAACAAAATTAGATTTGAAGACACTCAATTATGAGTTGTATTCCGTGTATGTGTGTTTCAATTTATGATCTCACTTAGGTGTAGGGTTGTCAGTGTGTATATGCTTTGTGTGTGTGTTTGTTGTGTATTCATGTTGTATGTGTGGGTTTCGGCTGTAGGGGGTAAGGCTTCTATCCCATTAAGAATGCATAGAGCAGACACCCATTCGTTTGTGTTTTCATCCATTTCGAGTAAATTTCGGCAGCACCTTCCCGCTATTCTCCGAGTACACTATAATAGAATAGATAATCATTTCAATACTGTGAAACAACGTTAAAATGAACATCTAATTGTTCCCCTCCGAACGGCGGCCGGGACGTCGGGACGTCCGAATGCCTGGGGTTCGGGGCAGATGCTAATTGGTGCTATCCGTCTACCCCTCCGAAGATGCCAAGTTGATTTATGGCACCATGTATCGAAGGTTTAGACGGATGCGTCCGATGTAGCAGACTTCGTCAGATTCCCCCTCATTTGAGGGGTTTTTGATTGTGGGGACGCTCTTCCCTGCAGGCGCAAGCCCCTGCAGTTAATTACGCTACCGCGTTGCGGTAACAACTTTCTCCTTCTCCAGATGGTCACTTCGTGTCGTGGGTGTTTGTTTTGTTGCCCGTGGATTGTTTACGGAGACTGAGTTATGTCGTCGCCCGTAGGGCGTGGACTAGTCCAAATCCGCATTATCTTAGATTTGGGTTTGGGGGTTTGGTTTGAGGATACGTCAGCCATACTTGAGGCTAAGATCAACTCAAACGTTTGTTAAGGATACGTTAGTCTAACTTTGTGACTAAGATCAACTTAACGGGATCGTTTAGATCCGACAGAAGAGTGTTTGGACTCTAATGTTCCAGTTTAGGGACGTAGTGGTCCGTCGTATGTATGGCCATCGGGACTCATCACCTCTCTGACGACGTTGAAAGATTACAACGACGGATGTCAGAGGAGTTCAGAGATGTACCCTCGAGCCGGAGTTAATTTAGGGGATTCGTAGTCCAATCTGTTTGAAGGTTTAAGGACGCGTTAGCCATTTTTGGAGGCTAAGATCAACTTAAACGGGACCGTTTAGATCCGACAAAAGAGCATATGGAGGGCCCTATTGTTCTAGTTTAGGGACGTTGCGGTCCATGGGTAGTTTAAGGACGTTGCGGTCCGTGGGTAGTTTAAGGACATTGCGGTCCGTGGGTAGTTTAAGGACATTGCGGTCCATTGTTAGTTTTAAGACATCTCGGTCAATGGGTAGTTTTAAGGACATTGCGGTCCATTGTTAGTTTTAAGACATCTCGGTCAATGGGTAGTTTAAGGACATTGCGGTCCATGGGTAGTTTAAGGACATTGCGGTCCATTGTTAGTTTTAAGACATCTCGGTCAATGGGTAGTTTAAGGACATTGCGGTCCATGGGTAGTTTAAGGACATTGCGGTCCATGGGTAGTTTAAGGACATTGCGGTCCATTGTTAGTTTTAAGACATCTCGGTCAATGGGTAGTTTAAGGACATTGCGGTCCATGGGTAGTTTAAGGACATTGCGGTCCATTGTTAGTTTTAAGACATCTCGGTCAATGGGTAGTTTAAGGACATTGCGGTCCATGGGTAGTTTAAGGACATTGCGGTCCATTGTTAGTTTTAAGACATCTCGGTCAATGGGTAGTTTAAGGACATTGCGGTCCATGGGTAGTTTAAGGACATTGCGGTCCATTGTTAGTTTTAAGACATCTCGGTCAATGGGTAGTTTAAGGACATTGCGGTCCATTGTTAGTTTTAAGACATCTCGGTCAAGGTTAAGGACGTCGTAGTCCATGGGTTTAAGGACCCCACAGTCCGGTATTTGCTCTGGATGCTTCACACGGGTTCACTGCCGTGCTTGGCGAGGACTAGGCTCCGCTCTGGATGCTTCGCACGGGTTCACTGCCATGCTCTGCGAGGACCAGGATCCGCTCTGGACGTTTTCTACGGGGTCAAAGAGTGACGTTATCCGCGTTCCACGTAACCAGGAAGTTTGCACTAGATGCTTCACACGGGTTCACTGCCGCGTTAGGCGAGGACTAGGCTCCGCTCTGGATGCTTCGCACGGGTTCACTGCCATGCTCTGCGAGGACCAGGATCCGCTCTGGACGTTTCCTACGGGGTCAAAGAGTGACATTATCCGTGTTCCACGTAACCAGGAATTTTGCATTAGGCATGGGTTTAAGGACCCCACAGTCCATATCATGAGTGGCCGTCGGGACCCGTCACCTCTTTGAAGACATTGAGGGATTACAATGCCAAGTTTCAAAGGAGTGGAGAGATGTACCCTAGAACCGGAATGGATTTAATAGTCCCTGACCCAATTTGGGGTCGAGACTGATTAATTATGTTATGAGCCCATTAGCCCAGTTAATCACAAATTGAAGACTTATGGCCAGCTTGGGCTAAGTCCAGTCGGGTCTGAAACATTGACTTTTTTGCTGATCCATTGAAGGAGAGGCTTTGCCTCTATCCATTTAGCCAATTGGGCCAAAGCCTAGTGTTAAACACTATAGAGCAATCAGTGTTGAACACTGGGAATGCGGTTAACAAGTTAGTGTTTAACACTAAGAAATAATTGGTGTTAAACACCAGCAATAAGGCTTCTCAAATTAGTGTTAAACACTAAAACAGATCAGTGTTGAACACTGCAAATGAAGGTCTCAGATTAGCATTTAAACACTAAGGTAATCAGTGTTGAACACTGCAGATAAAGCTTTTTAATTAGTGTTGAACACTAAGGCCCAACAATATTTTAACACTGAGTGCGAGAGTTTCAATTTAGTGTTAAACACTGAGACAAGAGGGGTCACGTGGCAGCACGTGAGAGCGCCCTTCCTCCATTTGTTCTGCTGAAATTACTGCATCTTTTGATAGCATCACGTGTCAGCACGTGATGGGCATTCAAATGCCTATGCGTTAAGGCTTCTGCTGAAAGTCACGTGGGTCACGTGGGGTGCTGCCTCAAGGGGGTTTTCTGTAGGGCTTTTGAGGGGGGGGGTCACGTGGTGACACGTGACCCTACCTTAATGTGGTTTTTTCAGAGGATTTGTTACTCCTTTCTTCAGGAATTAAATTCCGGAGACTTTTTAATTTCAGAGGAATTAAATCCTTCTTTCTTTTGAAGACTTGTATTCTGGGATAGAGTTTAACTCTGAATTTTCTGCGGGAGTTAAATTCCCCGTTTATGTGAAGGGCTGAATAGGGTTGAACCCTAATAAAATTTTTGAGGAAATGATGATCGTTGTTTCAACAGAACTAAGTTCTTTAATTAGGGTTAAACCCTGTTTCTCTCTTTTTTTTTGTTTTGAAGGAATTAAATTCCCATGATACAGGGTCTAGCCCCACTTTTATTTTGGAGGAATTAAATTCCTATAGTTCTGTGAGAATTAAATTCTCAAGTTTGCACTCCTTCTCTATGTTTTGGATCTGCATGGCAGGATCTCAACCCATTGAGAATTAAATTCTCAACCTTAAGGGGAGATGTGCACTTTGCAGATCCTCTATCAAAGAGAGAAGAAATAAGTTCTTCTGCTTTTATATTATCAGAGTTAAACTCTGTTGGGAATTAAATTCTGCTTCTTTCAAAATGCCTTCCCTTTCTTACCTAGGGTTTTTTGCAGAAGATCTGAGTCTTTTCGAAGTATCAAAGCTCTTCTCCTTTTCTCTTTTCTTCTCTGCGCATGTATATCTCCTTTTTTGTGTCCCTTGGCTCCTATTTATAGGAGAAGCAGCCGAATCAATCAGTCTTTTGTGAATCTTCATTGAGAGATTTGATTTGCGTCCATCATTCATTTTGGGCCTTTGGATTATTAGGTGAATTTTATTCACCATTGGATCTTAAATCCAGAGATTCTCCTTTGTTATTTTGGTTAGATTTAAGGGGAAAATCTTTCCAAACCCGAGATTTTCCATAGATAGATGATATTTAATCATCTCTGAATCTTTAATTTGATTGGTCCCAAATAATTACTTTCCTTTGAAAAGATTCGAATTTCCTTCAGAATTTAATTCTGTCGTCAAAAATGGGCTTTGAAAGCCGGTCACGTGGGACCACGTGACCCATGGTCACGTGTGAGCACGTGACCCCCTTTGGAATGAGCCTTCTGCGCTGCGTCTTCTGATTGCTGCTTAAACATCACGTGCTACCACGTGACCCCTGGTCACGTGTAAGCACGTGACCCTTGTTTGAACTCTCTTTCTTTGGTTCAACGGGAGAACGGGTCTGCTGTCTTGAACGTCACGTGTCAACACGTGACTCTGGTCACGTGAGAGCACGTGACCTTTTCTGAAGCTCTTTTCCTTGACTTGATCAGGGAACCAATGTGCGTCTTTGCTGCTTGAATTTAAATGTCACGCGCCGACACGTGACCTTGATCACGTGGGAGCACGTGACCCTTCCTGAACCCCCCTTTTCTTCGACTTAGTCAGGAGACTGAACTTGCTTGAATGATGCGTTCAGGTGTCACGTGCGAACACGTGACCGCTAGTCACGTGTAAGCACGTGACCCTCTTCTGAAGCTTTTCACAGAAGCTTCCTGATTTTAAATCAGGAAACAAATGCCCCCACAGCGTTGTTCTCACGTGTCTGCACGTGAGTGCAACGCTGTCACCTCTTGTGACCGTTGGATTCCTCTAGGGATCTGGGGAGACGAAGCGTTTTCATTGTCTTCTATAAATACCGCTGTCTCTTCATAGGAGCCTTCACTTTGTTCATCTTCTTCTTCTGAGAACTTTTTCGTTGAGAATTTAATCCTCGCTTTCAGAGCTTAGTTCTCTGTCTCAGACATTTCCCAGAGTTTAACTCTGTTGACGGATCCCTTTACCTCAGGTAATAATGTTGAACGGCCAAAGCGCCTTCGTCTTTAAAAGAACTCTTTGGATTTTAAATCCGTATTAAGGGTTTCATAAAGAACCCATTTTTCCTCAAGTTTTTCCATAAGAACAGGAAACCACCTAACTTTCGAACTGTAGATCTTTTAAGGGTTTAGGTGATCTTCGGGGAGATGATGACAGCGTTTCAACTCCATGGACTTTAATTCCATTAAAATGTTTTTGGGAATTTAATTCCCTTTTCTTAACAAGGAATTAAATTCCAACGAAGAACTCGATTTCTTCACACAGAGAATCTCTGGGGTCTCTTGGCCCAAGGCTGTTCTTCTGCAATTAGTGAAATGGTGGCTTTGTAATGAATCTCTTGACTTTTATCTTAGGTACCATGGATGCCCATCTGTATAGACTTGACGAGATCATCTCCTACGGGAACATTCGTGCGCTGGGCCGCGGTCAGAACCAGGAGTTCACCGACGCTCAGTGTGCCGAAATCATGAGCCGTTTCGACGAGTACAACCATAGGCTCCTCCCCCGTCGCTCTTCTCTTCTGAGGCTAATCGTGCTGGCGATCCGGGAGGCACTTCCTCTCTTTTGCGCCGGCATACCGCTCGGGGACTTGGACATTGCCGAGGATAAGGTGCATTCGGTGTACCTTATGGGCTTGATCTCAAAGAGAAGACGGGATGATCTCATTGATCTCCTTCATCAGATTTTTCAGCAATCAGCCATACTGGGCGCCTACCGGAGGGAAGAGGACATCCGTGGGGACCCCGATGCCTGTGACCGTGAGAGAAAGCATACTCGGGAGGTTCGAAATGCTTGGAAGATCTTGAATAAAGTCAATTCCGAGTTTCTCAACCCGTGCCCCGCGTCTGAAGCCTTACCATTGTAAAAGTTTTTTTTTTTTTTCTTTTTATTTTGTATTGCCTTCTTGAAGTCTGAATGACAAGTTTTGTTATATCCTTGTATGTTTGCACGCTTTTTCTCTGAGATTTTATTATTTTGCTACTATTGCTGTTTATGCTTTTTATCATGCAGGGTATCACTCCATATTTTCCTTTTAACTGAACGTCAGGTTTAGGCCTCACGTGTTCCGCACGTGGGATCCCTTGATGTGGCTGTTCACAAAATTTTCCATGCCGTATTTTCAGTGCAGAGAAAGGGTCTTGGAAATAATTACATCTCCTTGATTTTCGGTGCCTTTCCTTTTTTAGGCCTTGAAAATAATTTCGCCATGCAAGATTTTCTGCGCACAGCACTTAATGCGCTTTATTATATATGAGGCTACAGCCTTCTTTTCCTTTCACAGAGAGATTCATATCATATATATATATATATATATTTTTTTTCTTGAGGGAGAAACGGGTGCCATGGCTTGTAATCGCCCTCATGCTCGTCGACAGCCGTGGGAAGTTCCTCTTGAGGAGATGATCCCCCGCTTTTCTGCTCGGTTGGTGGACCCCCTCCTTTCTGACAACGAATGTGACTCGGCCATGCACGAGCTCTCGATCCGTAGAGGGTCTCCCCTCCCGATGGGTTCCCTCTGGCTCCGGATGATCCTCATGGCCGTGCTTGCCGACATTCCTCCTCACCCGGCAGAGATGACCCTGGCGATGCTTGATGCGGCGGAAGAAAAGCTCGAGGGTTTTCATGAAGCATGCTTGATTACTCAAGCTCTGAAGGACTGCTCAACTCATCTGCTGAGCGAGATAAGGGCCCGGCGAGCTATTATGTTTGCATTCGCGGACGAACATGGCACCAACCGATGGGGAGCGACTCCTCGCGAGAATCGTCGTTTCGATGTGCTGGAGAAAGCGGAGAGAGAGATGGAGAATCTTGTCCTTTGCTTCATCAACCCCTGTGCCGTTGATCCTGTGTTTGGTGATCTTTTTCGTTAGTGTAGAACCTCCTTTTTTTTTTTTGTACATACTCATGAATAAGAGTATCTGCCCTTTTTTGCTTTGAATTGTATTTTGCATCCATTTTGGTTTATGAATAAAAGATACAATTTTCTTCTAAATGGTGTGTCCCCTTTTCGTTGAATGCATTCTGCGGATATTTTATTTTGATCTCTTTGCAGGACGGCCATGGCTTAGGATTCAGGGTCAGGATCTGCTTCCTGAGACTTTTGCTTTTTACGAGCCGCGAGGATCTCATAAGGAGTCTTTCTCCCTATAGGTCGAAAGGATCTCATAGATGTGAGTTCCTCTTAAAGATCGTGAAGATCTTTAAGCGGGTTTTCCCCTGAGAGTCGTAAGGATCTCAAGAGAGTTTTTCTTCCTTACAGGTCGTGAGGGCCTGCAAGTGTCGGGTGTGATCACCTTTTTCCGTATTTCACGGGGTTAGGGATCTCTCCAGGTATCGTAGTTTAAAGACGTCACGGTCAAGGTTAAGGACCTCGTAGTCCGTGGGTTTAAGGACTCCACAGTCCGATGTTAGTTTTCAGACATCACGGTCAAGGTTAAGGACCTCATAGTCCGTGGATTTAGGGACTCCACAGTCCGATGTTAGTTTTAAGACATCACGGTCAAGGTTAAGGACCTCATAGTCCGTGGGTTTAGGGACTCCACAGTCCGATGTTAGTTTTAAGACATCACGGTCAAGGTTAAGGACCTCATAGTCCGTGGATTTAGGGACTCCACAGTCCGATGTTTGGTTACAGGGACCCGTCACCTCTTTGAAGACGTTGAAGAATTACAACGCCGGGTATCAAAGGAGTGAAGAGATGTACCCTTAAACCAAGGCAAAATCCGTAGGGAATCGTGGTGGTTGATCGTTAGTTTTAAGACATCACGGTCGAGGTTAAGGACGTCATAGTCCGTGGATTTTAAGGACTCCACAGTCCGGTGTTTGCTCTGGATGCTTCACACGGGTTCATTGCCGTGCTCTGCGAGGACCAGGCTCCGCTCTGGACGTTTTCCACGGGGTCAAAGAGTGACGTTATCCGCTTTCCACGTAACCAGGAAGTTTGCACTAGATGCTTCACACGGGTTCGCTGCCGCGTTAGGCGAGGACTAGGCTCCGCTCTGGATGCTTCACATGGGCTCACTGCCATGCTCTGCGAGGACCAGGATCCGCTCTGGACGTTTTCCACGGGGTCAAAGAGTGACGTTATCCGCTTTTCACGTAACCAGGAAGTTTGCACTAGATGCTTCACACGGGTTCACTGCCGCGTTAGGCTAGGACTAGGCTCCACTCTGGATGCTTCGCATGGGTTCACTGCCATGCTCTGCGAGGACCAGGATCCGCTCTGGACGTTTTCCACGGGGTCAAAGAGTGACGTTATCCGCTTTCCACGTAACCAGGAAGTTTGCACTAGATGCTTCACACGGGTTCACTGCCGCGTTAGGCGAGGACTAGGCTCCGCTCTGGATGCTTCGCATGGGTTCACTGCCATGCTCTGCGAGGACCAGGATCCGCTCTGGACGTTTTCCACGGGGTCAAAGAGTGACGTTATCCGCCTTTCACGTAACCAGGAAGTTTGCACTAGATGCTTCACACGGGTTCACTGCCGCGTTAGGCGAGGACTAGGCTCCGCTCTGGATGCTTCGCATGGGTTCACTGCCATGCTCTGCGAGGACCAGGATCCGCTCTGGACGTTTTCCACGGGGTCAAAGAGTGACATTATCCGCGTTCCACGTGACCAGGAATTTTGTTGATTGTATCCGCATTTCACGGGATGGAGGTTTGACTCCTGGTGACGTGTACATCACCGAGTCATGGAACTGTGGGTTGTCGCTTGTGACCCGTCGAGACTTGGATTCTTCTTCTGATGAACCCTGGGGGAGAAGTATGATCCCTTCTTTGTTTACGCCCTTGGATTGTGTACAGGGTGTGATGGAATATCACCTGTAGGGCATAAATTTTATTTTTATTTCATTTCTTCTTCCGCGATGCTCTATCATTTCAGCTTTTATATCGCGAAAATCGCGATTGCCCAATCATTTCGGCTATTTTTCGCGGTGCCCGATCATTTCGGCTATTTATTTATTTTCTGCCCGCTGCTCTTTATTGCGAGTTGCCCCATCATTTCGGCTATTTTTCATGCCTTCATTTCTACTTGCTGCTTTTTATTGCAAGTTGCCCCATCATTTCGGCTATTTTGTAGGCATGTGTGGCTTGCTAGCTTTTCGTTACAAGCCTGGGTTTTAGGCACCGATTTTTGCATCAGCACCGCTACAACTGGAACGTTGCCAGGAGCGAATCATCATTTGCTTTTGTCGATGACGAACAAAGGTGGCTCAGCAAACAGGGTTAAGGGTCCTGTTAACCAAGGCTTTTGACTTCATGAGCCGTAGAGGTCTCACAAAGGTATTTCTCCCTACAAGTCGTGAGGATCTTGCAGGTGTCTTTTCTCCTTAGGGGTCGTGAGGATTCCTAAGTGTATGTTCCTCTGTAAGTCGTAAGGATCCTACAAGAGGGTTTTCTCCTTATGGGTCGAGAGGACCTACAAGGGTTGGACTTTGCTGGGGAAATGTTTATTCGCGCCCGTGGATTGTATACAAGGGTCAGTATTGAGCCTCTTGTAGGGCAATATCGGAGGTTGTGGGGGATTTGCTTAAGAACAGGTTCAGGTTTCTGTAACTTAAGACTTTCAAATCTCATGAGCCGTGAGGGTCCCATAAGAGAATTCTCCTTACGAGTCGTGAGGATCTCGTAAGTGTATTTTCTCCTCAGGAATCGTGAGGATCCCTAAGTGTGCTGCTCCTTTGTGAGTCGTAAGGATCTCACGCAGGTGGTTTCTCCTTACAGGGTCGAGAGGACTCTGTAAGTGTCCTTTAACGAGGTTGCGCCCTTTCGGGTTTTCACAGACACTCGCCGGTAGTCCTGCTGTTTTTACTCACGGAGCCCTTTCGGGTTTTCATCCGTGCCCGTTTTGCTTATAGACATACCGTTTTTTTTTTCTTTTTCACTTTTTTTTTACAAGGTCGCGCCCTCTCAGGTTTTCACGAACACTTGCCGGCAGCCCTGCTGTTTTTACTCACGGAGCCCTTTCGGGTTTTCATCCGTGCCCACTTTGCTTATGGACATACCGTTTTTTTTTGTTTTTTTTTTTATTTTTTTCATCTCGTCAACCTAAGGACGTTGCGGCAGTAGTTTAGGGACGTTTCGGTCCGTCGATAGTTTAAGGACGTTTCGGTCCGTTGTTAGTTTAAGGACGTTCCGGTCCGTTGTTAGTTTAAGGACGTTTCGGTCCGTTGTTAGTTTAAGGACGTTTCGGTCCGTTGATAGTTTAAGGACGTTTCGGTCCGACGATAGTTTAAGGACGTTTCGGTCCGTCGATATAGGAAGGCCGGCTGCTGCTTGTAAAGTCTGAGCTTAGGAAGATAGCGAGCGGACATAGTCGTCGTCATCCATCATTGACCTAGGCTGCAGCTTATTAAGCATGGTATTTCTTCAAGAAGCGGCCGTTTACTGGCCTGAAAGGCCTTTCACCGTGCATGTCCATGAGTAGGTAGGCTCCACCCTGGTAGACCTTGTCTATGATGTACGGGCCTTCATAGTTTGGCTCAAATTTTCCCCGCTTGGCACGATTGGGGATCATAGGTCTTTTGACCACTAGTACGAGTTCGCCTTGGCGGAATGTCCTCGGCCTGGTCAATCGTTCGTACGAGCGCGTCATCTTTGCTTTGTAGGCTTCTAGATGTTGTTGCGCTATGAGCCGGGTTTCGTCGAGGGCATCAAGCTCCTCAAGCCGAAGGTGAGCATTTTCTTCGTTCGTCAGCTCGTGGTGGACTGCTACTCGTAGAGAGGGTAACTCTATCTCGAGGGGGAGCACTGCTTCCGTCCCAAACACCAACGCGTACGGCGTTGTGTTTGTGGCCGTCTTGAACGTAGTTCGATAAGCCCAAAGGGCTTCTTGCAGCTTTTCGTGCCAGTCTCTCTTATTCCTGGAAACGGTCTTTTTTATGATCTTCGTCAAGGTCTTATTGAAAGCCTCGGCCAGACCGTTAGCTCGTGGGTTGTAAACTGAAGAATATCTCCAGTCTATATTGTGCTGCTGTGCGAAGCGGCTAATCTTATGGCTTCGGTAGGCCGGCCCATTATCGGAGATAATCCGTCGTGGAGTTCCGAACCGATAGATGACTTGCGTCTTGAAGAAATGGAGGATATTCTCCGTCTTCACTTCCTTCAGTGGTACTGCTTCTGCCCATTTGGAGAAGTAATCAGTTGTCGCCAGGATAAAGCGGTGTCCCCGGGATGATGCTGGCTCAATGGGGCCGACTATGTCAGTCCCCCACATCTCGAATGGCCAGCTGGCCACCGTTGGGTGTAGTGGATTCGGATGCTGGTGGATGAAGTCTCCATGGATCTGGCATGAGTGGCATTGCTTTGCATACTCGAGGCAGTCCTGGATCATCGTGGGCCAGTAGTAACCCATCCGTTTAATTTTTAACTTCATCTTTGGGCCTGCTTGGTGAGAACCGCAAAGTCCGTCGTGAACTTCTCGAACGACTCGTTCCGCTTCGTCAGGTCCCAAGCATCTCAGCCATAGAAAATCAAACGATCTCTTGTACAGGGTATCGTTGACGAAAGCGAAGGATAGAGCTCGTTTCATAAGCTGATGCCTTGAGGACGCCTCTTCGGGCATTCGGTGGGACTTAAAGTAGTCTATGAAGACTTCCCTCCAGTCCTCAGCCTTCTCACGGTCTTTTATTTGTAGGGTCGCTTGCTGAATCGCTCCCTTTTCTTTATATGATTCCGGAGGTATTTCTGCCGGGGCGAGCACTCGACGGCTTTGTACCACGATTCTGACGTCATCGAGGTTCTCGTCAGTCAGTTCTTTGGCGAGTTTGGCCAACGCGTCTGCTTTGCTGTTTTCCGCGCGCGGTATGTTCTCTAGAATATAGGAGGGGATCTGGGCCAACAGTTGCCGCACCTTTACGCCGTATTTCACCAATTCTGGTTTGCATGTTTGGTAGTCACCATTTATTTGGCTAACGACCAGCTGAGAATCCCCGTATATGTGGAGGTCTTCAATTCCCATGTTGATGGCGATTTCGAGGCCTGCTATCAGAGCTTCGTATTCGGCTTCATTGTTTGTCCTTGACTCTGTTAAGGAGAAGGCGAAGCGCATTATCCCTCCTTGTGGAGTTACAAAGATAAGGCCTATCCCCGATTTGATGATCGGGTTACCCTGTTTCTGTTTCTTTGTGGAGGACGCTCCATCGAAATAGAGTTCCCATCGTGTGCTTCCACCGCCAATTGCATCAAATGCATGCTCGTCCGGCAAATCACAGTTTAGAGGAGAGTCGGCCGGTATCGGGTGCTCAGCGAGGAAGTCGGCAATGGCCTGGCCCTTTACTGCCTTGAGGGGTTGATATGTTATCGAAAACTCCATCAAGAGTAGGGCCCATTTAGCGAGTCGTCCCGTCAATATAGCCTTTGACATCAGGTATTTAAGGGGATCCACCTTTGAAATGAGACGGACTTCATGTGCCAACGCATAATGCCTGAGCTTCGTTACTGCAAAGATTAATGCCAAGCAATGCTTTTCAATGGGCGAGTAATTGCTTTCTGCCCCCAGTAGCACTCGACTTAAGTAGTAAAGTGCTCTTTCTTTCCCCTGATCATTCTCTTGTGCCCATAATGCGCCCAAGGAACCTTCGAGGGCGGTTGTATAAAGAATGAGGGGTTTTCCCTTGACCGGCGCAGCTAATACCGGCGGGTTCTGCAGGTACTGCTTGATCTCGTCTAGTGCGCCTTGGCATTTTTGATCCCAGACGAATGGGGTTCCCTTCTTCATCAGGTGACTGTAGGGGCAGCATTTGCCTGAAAGATTTGCGATAAATCGCCGGATGTATGCGAGCTTCCCTTGGAGAGACCGCAACTGTTTGAGGGTTCTTGGCGGGGGCATTTCCATAATCGCTTTAATCTTTGACGGATCTATTTCAATACCTCGGTGTCGAACGATGAATCCCAGGAATTTACCCGAGGAGACTCCAAACGCGCATTTGAGGGGATTCATTTTCAAATTGTATTGCCGAAGGCGTTGAAATACGGTTTCGAGATGCTTTAAATGCTCTTCGTATGACATGCTCTTCACTACGAGGTCATCGATATAGCATTCGACGATGTCGTGTATGAGATCGTCGAAGATTTTTGTCATGGCCCTTTGGTAGGTGGCGCCAGCGTTCTTTAGGCCAAAGGGCATAACCCTGTAGCAGAATACACCCAAAGGGGTCCGGAAAGCGGTGTGCTTCTGGTCTTCGGGATGCATTTTTATCTGATTGTATCCTGAAGAACCATCCATAAAGGAGAAGATCTCGTGAGTAGACGTGTTATCTATCATTAGCTCGGTTACCGGCACCGGGAAATCGTCCTTTGGGCATGCTTTATTGAGATCCCTGAAATCCACGCATATGCGCACCGTTCCATTCTTCTTCATTACCGGGACGATATTGGCGATCCAATCGGGGTATTGGACTTCTTGGATAAATCCGGAATCGATCAACTTCTTGACTTCGGCGTTGATGCTCATCTCCAGCTCAAGTCGCATCCTCCTTGGCGCCTGCTTGACTGGCTTGATATCCGGGGATATTGCTAATCTATGCACTGCAATCTCCGGATCCAATCCTGGCATCTCGGAGTAGTTCCACGCGAAGCAGTCTTTATGCCGTAGGAGCACGTTCTTTAACGCGGCCACCTTTTCCTCGGATAACAGCTCGCTGACAAATGTCGGCCGCGGGTCGTCTGCCGATCCCAGCTCAATCTTCTTGAGGTTATCTGCGGTAGTATGTATACCGTCTTCCAGTTCTTTCGGAGCGGGCGGAAATTCCGAGATCAACTCGTCATCGCTGTTCTCGAAGCACCGGGGAAGATCATCTTCGTTCTCGGGCTCTTCTTTTAATATCGTAATCATATAACAGGTGCGAACTCGCTCCCAAGACTGAGGCGGATCCGGTTCTGCTCTTGTGGCTTTAGGCTCGTGCCTTTGCGGCGGCGTTACTTTCCAACCGTCGGATAAAGCGAATCTGCCCCGTCGGTACTGGTCCTCGACCCAGTTCTTGAAGGTGAAGCAATCTTCGGTCGGATGTCCTATGGCTCGGTGATAAGAGCAATAACCCGGATGAGAGACCCTACTAGCCTGCTCAGGATGCCTAGACTCTGGAAGCGTGATCATCTGATGTTTTAGGGCGAGCTTGAGTAACCGTTCCGTCTTGTCTCGAGGGAAGGAGTATGCTCGACTCATCTTTTCCATGAGGGACGAGTCCGAGCCGCGCAATTCCCGTAACCCTCTAATCCTGCGTCGTTGTTGTCGGCTTCTTTTTTCGCTTCTTAATTTATTCCCGTCCCTGCGTCGAGCCTTTCGTATGACGGGTTGACGATGGTGAACATCTTTATCTTTTGCAGCCTGTGCAGTTTGTTGGAATAGACGTTGCGTCCTGGCTTTCTCATAGATGGCCACTTCGTGGTTGTGATCTTCCCGAATTTTCTGATCCGCTTTCGTGGTAGGCTTGCCCATTCGTCTTTTAAACAACGGGTTTGGCTCTTCGATCGCGGGGTTTAGTTTTGATGAGGGATTGGTCTCTCCTGACGTGGCGCCTTCTTCTTCATCAAAGGTATATATGGCGTAGCTGCCGTGGGCTCGCTCCTGTTTTCCCGTTCTCGCGTACCCAAGCCCAAGTGTTTCTATTTTTCCGTTGGGCAATTTGCGTTGGGTCCCAGGGACATCCCAAATCCTGTTGTAGAACCGAGCCTGCCGCACAGTCTGTTTTAAGGGTACTCCTTGGCGCTTCAATAACTTCTTCAATCCATTTGTATAGTATCTAGGCAGACGAATGGGTTGGAGCCTGTCAAGTGTAACATCCGCGCCGTGCCAGATCTCTTTCTCCACCTTCGACTCTGAGGATTGGTAGAATAGGATCACCTTCTCACCCCTTCGCCTGGGAGGGACGTAAAATGTTTGCAGGTCCTGCACGCTGTGAGCTTGAAGCGCGTCGAGATCCTTATAGTGTTCTTGCGGTACCATGGTGATTTGCAGACTATGGTCCTCGCAAAGGGGTGCCTGTATTGACAGCCGACTGGAGAATACGGCGTTAACCTCGTCCTCCGAATCACTCCCGAAGACCGGTATGGGGGTGGGCGCCCCCAGGTTGTTGCGTTGGGATGGCCCTGTATACACTATTTCCTCCTCCTCTTCGGTATCGCTCCCAAAAACGGGAATGGTGGCGGCGGCTTTGTCCTCTGGGTCGCGACACCTTTCTGTATCTTCGAAATCTGGCAAAAAGTATTTCGCGTCTTCGTATTTGCGAACTTCGTTTACAGAAAACGGGTTCAACTCGCCTGTTACGGTGTACTCGAAACCATCCTTGAAGTACTTCATACACTGATGTTGCGTAGAAGGGATGATGTTGTACTCGTGTAGCCAAGGACGACCGAGCAAGGCGTTGTAGCAGGTCTTGGCGTCAATGACATGGAATTTGATGTCTGTGACGAGAAGTCCGAAGCGTAGCGTCAGTATTACAGATCCGAGAGTCCGTGACGATTGAGAGTCGAAACCGGAGATAGTAATTTTGTCACGAGCGAGGTGTTGCACACTCATGCAGATTTCCTTCAACACCCGAACATTAAGGAGGTTAACGGAGGATCCATTATCCACCAGGATCTTGCCTATCTTGATGTCATGGCAGTATCCAGAGACATATAGGGGGCGGTTGTGGTCGCACGTCCCGAGAAGGAGGTCTTCATCACCGAAAGTGACATCGGCCGTATGCACTTCCTCCAGTTCATCCTTCATCCTTTCAGTGGCGAGGAAGGCTTGGAATTGCTCGGGTTCTTGTAACGCCTTAATTAGTGAGTCTCGCGCTTCTTTCGATAATAGGAGGGCATCAAGAATGCTAAGCTGAGAAGGTAGCTTCCTTAGGTGCGCGAGGATGTTATAGTCCACCTTACCCTTTTTGGGAGGGTCTTTGTTAGTTAGCTCTTTTATGACCCGGTCATCTAAAGTGATATCTTCAATGACCTTTTCCTTTCCCTTATCTTTTCTGCCGACGGGACCGAGATTCTTCTCCGGGAGCGTGCGGTTGCGCAGCTGGATGTTCTCGCAGGCCTCTGATTCCTCCTTTTTTCCTAGAACGGATTCTGTAAAGAGAGGGCCCAGAGCCATTTCTTCATCAGAGTCGCTCCCGAAGGTGAGAACTTGTGACCCTCTGGCGTCAACCATGTAACAGTTGCCAGTAGTCTTGTTATGTCCTCCGACAGTACCTCTTCGCTCCTGACGGCTCTTGCGTTTCATGCGCTTAAAATGTTGCTGACGAATAACATATCCTCGCCACCATATTTTGAAGGCATCGCACTCCCCCGTGGGGTGTGAGATCTTCCGGTGATATGCGCAATAGTCAGGGTGCCTCTCCGCCCCGTCGTGCGTATTTGCTTCCGAGGGTGGTAGCTTCATCCCCATTGACACGGCTTTGGCAAACCTTTTTCTCGTCTTGAATATCTTCTTGTCTACTTCGGATACGTTTCGCTCTGGAGGAGGTAGTTCAACTCTTCCGTTCAGTCGTCCGTATTTGGCTCTTTCCGGCGTGGTCATTTCACGCTCCTGGTCCGCTTTACATTTTAGACGAATCTTGTCTAGAAAAGCGTCGATCATTTCGTCCGTTGGCCATGGACACTCTGGTACAGGCTCTGCCTTCATCTTCTTAGTGTCGGGAGTTTTCCCATCATCGGTAAACGAGTGGGAGATTACGTTACAACTCGCCACATATCCTTCGGATTCATCCGACGAGCTCTCCCCCTCATCTTCCTCTTGAAAGATATGGTTGAGGAACTCTTGCAGTGTGATAGGAGTTCGCGCCTTTTGATTGTATTCTTCCAGCGCGTCTATTTGCTTCTGTAAGTTCGTGTGCTCGTTTCCAAGCTTCACGGACTTCTTGGATTTCTTCTTCTTTTTCTTCGAAGATTTTGACGGTTGGACGTGAGTATTTCGGCTCTTATCGTTAGTCTTTATAATTGGGCGGGGCTTCAACATCCCTTCGATAATTTGAGGTTCAAGAGGGTCCTTCCATTCGATCGCAGGGCATGCATGGAGGTCTCTCAGCATTCTTTTGGTCTTCGTTGATAGCACGACCTCCCATGGAGCTTCTTCGATAAAGGAGCAGGTTGCCCCCGGTGTATCGGCCTTCTTAGGAGTATGTGGTTGTGGTGGGTTCACCTTCCACTTTTCGGACAGTACAAATTTCCCCTGGAGGTATTGATCTTCGATCCATCCTTTGAAGACAAAGCAATCTTCAATCGGATGACTTACCGTCTGATGATAAGGGCAGTAGTTGGAGTTATTCACCTCGGTGGGGTGTGGTGGTCGCCTTGGATTTGGTAGGTTTATAAGTCTGTTGCGTATTGCCAACTCGAATAACCGCTTCGTCTTGTCTTGTGGGAACGAGTAGGGACGCTTCATTTTCTCATTATAGTACCGGCGTCTTTCCTCCAGTTGATCCGTCGATTTCGGGGCGTTAGGTTGCTGTTGGGCATTCGCGACAAAGGTTGCCCTTCCTTTACCCTTGTCATTCCGAGGTTCCGACTTCGGTGTAGGTGGTCTATGACCCATCTGGTCCATCTGAGCTAACTTGTCGATCAGAGCCTGGAATGTGGTTGGCTTAAAGAACATCATAAACTGGGAGATAGTTGCGTGAGGGTCTAGAGTTCCCACGAACATGCCCACCGCAGGTGCTTCCTCGATGCGCTGCTCACATCTCGACCACAAGTTCCGCCAGCGTATAGCGTACTGGACCCAGGTTTCGCCCGGCTTTACCCTGGCGTTAATAAGTGCGGTTATTGGAGTGCGTTCACTGGCACTTGCAAATCGCTGAGTGAACAACAACTCCATTTCAGCGAACGTTTTGATGGAATCGTTCGGGAGTTCTGAATACCATTCGAACGCTGTTTCTGACAAGCTGCCCACGAATTGGCGAAGCAACAATTTATCGTCACCGCCGGTGTTACCGCATAGGGCCCGAAACTGGGCGACATGTTGATGGGGATTGCCGGTCCCCTTATACACATGGAATTTCGGTATCGTATAGCCTTGCGGGTATTTGATTTGATCGTACCAGCTCGGATACGGCCGCCCGGTTTTCACGGTCTGACCAGCTGCCTCAGTTGCGCGATGAACTAGGATTTGCTGGGCTATGTAGTCAGCCAAGTCAGCCTTAGAGATCGTTTCTTCCTTGGCCGTCGAGAGGGCTGGAGGTGGATTTGACGTCTCTCCTCGGTTGTCCTCCAGAATAATCGGAGGATCTTCAGCTGGCAAGTCTTGCTGGATCATCATTCCTATCACATCTTGAAAGAGAAGGCCCATCCGTTGTATGTTGGCCGCTTGTTCAGCCGCCTCTTTGTCCCTTTTCTCCAGTGTTCGGCGAAGGAATTCAGCGTCGGTTTCTTCCTCCCGGCGTGCGTCTGAGGACGCTTCTGGGCTTTCCTTTGGCCCGGTGAGCGCGGCCATAGCATTCATCATTTCTTGGAGCTTTTGTTGCTGCTCCTGGGATTTTGTTACGGATCGGGTTAGTGGTCGATGGCCTGTAGAAGTGCGGCTCTCCTCCTTTCCAGAGGCCATGTATATAGTGTGGACCATCATGCCCCCAGACTTAGGGCGTCTAGGCCTAGTGTTTTTAGCCGTCGTTGCATGCTGTGGGGTCCTCTCTGGCCTCCTCCTTTTATGAGTCAGTTGATCAACAGCCTTTTGGGGTTTAGCCTGGTGACCAGCTTCAGGTTGGATTTTCAGTTTCTTGTGCTGGCGGGAGAAGTTTGGATCGATGATCGAATCTCGGGCTTGTCGCCAAACCTTATAAATTTTGGAAGACAGCCGTTGAGGAGATCGAGGCTGTTCGGGTTTTGTTTCCACCACCTTTTTTAGTAAGGGAGGAGATTTCTTCAGTACTGCCGTAGGGGAATTCCTTCGCACCTTATTTAGCATTTCAAAACTGTTCCCAGTCGGAACAGCGGCATTAACTTCGGCCACCGGGGCTGGTGGGGTCAATCCGGAGGGAGAGTTGCCCCCAGCCTTCCTCACTCGGCGCCAATGGCGACGTCGAGAGTGTCGAGCGGACGGTGCAGGGTCAGCGGTAAGAATGGTTTCTTCATGCCCCCTGTGTGGATGGGGGGTTGTTGTTGGCGTTAACCTATCGAAGACCGATGTCCTCTGGGAAGCGGGAGCAAAGGCCGGAGCCGTCAATCTTGTAAAGACCGACTTTTTGGCTGGAGAGGTTGCCTTGGCGATTTCGGGTATGGGAGCGTTCACTTTCTTAGAAGCAGTCTTCTTTGAGATTGTAGGCCCCGTAATGAGCTCGCATGATTTCTGGCCCAGTCTAGAGAAGACCGAGGCGTTGACGTTGGGCGACTCGTTGAGAGGAGCCGCGGTAGGGATAAGACGATCAAAGACCGACTTCTTGAGAGTTTCCTTCGCCAGCACTGGAACGGTAAAGTTTGTCGGCGGGATCATGGTCCCAAAAAACAATCCTGTGGTGGCGCGGGTGACCTGTTCCATCGGCATTGTGAACAGCGAAGCAGCTTGGGGTCCATAGGCTATACCTCCTGGCGAGGCAGAGCGTCGGCTGCAGTTGCCGTCTGAGCAGTTGGAGGATTTCGCAGGGATGAAAGCCATCGATCCTTTGCTTTCTGCAATAAGCAAGATGCCAATTCTCAGTACCTTGAGACCCAAGGGCAACTATTAGCGAACCGCGATTGGTTCGCGAATCACGACACACGAAGTGTGGAGTGGAAAGAGGAAAAGGTCCCACCGGGCGTGCCAGAATCTGTTCCCCTCCGAACGGCGGCCGGGACGTCGGGACGTCCGAATGCCTGGGGTTCGGGGCAGATGCTAATTGGTGCTATCCGTCTACCCCTCCGAAGATGCCAAGTTGATTTATGGCACCATGTATCGAAGGTTTAGACGGATGCGTCCGATGTAGCAGACTTCGTCAGATTCCCCCTCATTTGAGGGGTTTTTGATTGTGGGGACGCTCTTCCCTGCAGGCGCAAGCCCCTGCAGTTAATTACGCTACCGCGTTGCGGTAACAACTTTCTCCTTCTCCAGATGGTCACTTCGTGTCGTGGGTGTTTGTTTTGTTGCCCGTGGATTGTTTACGGAGACTGAGTTATGTCGTCGCCCGTAGGGCGTGGACTAGTCCAAATCCGCATTATCTTAGATTTGGGTTTGGGGGTTTGGTTTGAGGATACGTCAGCCATACTTGAGGCTAAGATCAACTCAAACGTTTGTTAAGGATACGTTAGTCTAACTTTGTGACTAAGATCAACTTAACGGGATCGTTTAGATCCGACAGAAGAGTGTTTGGACTCTAATGTTCCAGTTTAGGGACGTAGTGGTCCGTCGTATGTATGGCCATCGGGACTCATCACCTCTCTGACGACGTTGAAAGATTACAACGACGGATGTCAGAGGAGTTCAGAGATGTACCCTCGAGCCGGAGTTAATTTAGGGGATTCGTAGTCCAATCTGTTTGAAGGTTTAAGGACGCGTTAGCCATTTTTGGAGGCTAAGATCAACTTAAACGGGACCGTTTAGATCCGACAAAAGAGCATATGGAGGGCCCTATTGTTCTAGTTTAGGGACGTTGCGGTCCATGGGTAGTTTAAGGACGTTGCGGTCCGTGGGTAGTTTAAGGACATTGCGGTCCGTGGGTAGTTTAAGGACATTGCGGTCCATTGTTAGTTTTAAGACATCTCGGTCAATGGGTAGTTTTAAGGACATTGCGGTCCATTGTTAGTTTTAAGACATCTCGGTCAATGGGTAGTTTAAGGACATTGCGGTCCATGGGTAGTTTAAGGACATTGCGGTCCATTGTTAGTTTTAAGACATCTCGGTCAATGGGTAGTTTAAGGACATTGCGGTCCATGGGTAGTTTAAGGACATTGCGGTCCATGGGTAGTTTAAGGACATTGCGGTCCATTGTTAGTTTTAAGACATCTCGGTCAATGGGTAGTTTAAGGACATTGCGGTCCATGGGTAGTTTAAGGACATTGCGGTCCATTGTTAGTTTTAAGACATCTCGGTCAATGGGTAGTTTAAGGACATTGCGGTCCATGGGTAGTTTAAGGACATTGCGGTCCATTGTTAGTTTTAAGACATCTCGGTCAATGGGTAGTTTAAGGACATTGCGGTCCATGGGTAGTTTAAGGACATTGCGGTCCATTGTTAGTTTTAAGACATCTCGGTCAATGGGTAGTTTAAGGACATTGCGGTCCATTGTTAGTTTTAAGACATCTCGGTCAAGGTTAAGGACGTCGTAGTCCATGGGTTTAAGGACCCCACAGTCCGGTATTTGCTCTGGATGCTTCACACGGGTTCACTGCCGTGCTTGGCGAGGACTAGGCTCCGCTCTGGATGCTTCGCACGGGTTCACTGCCATGCTCTGCGAGGACCAGGATCCGCTCTGGACGTTTTCCACGGGGTCAAAGAGTGACGTTATCCGCGTTCCACGTAACCAGGAAGTTTGCACTAGATGCTTCACACGGGTTCACTGCCGCGTTAGGCGAGGACTAGGCTCCGCTCTGGATGCTTCGCACGGGTTCACTGCCATGCTCTGCGAGGACCAGGATCCGCTCTGGACGTTTCCTACGGGGTCAAAGAGTGACATTATCCGTGTTCCACGTAACCAGGAATTTTGCATTAGGCATGGGTTTAAGGACCCCACAGTCCATATCATGAGTGGCCGTCGGGACCCGTCACCTCTTTGAAGACATTGAGGGATTACAATGCCAAGTTTCAAAGGAGTGGAGAGATGTACCCTAGAACCGGAATGGATTTAATAGTCCCTGACCCAATTTGGGGTCGAGACTGATTAATTATGTTATGAGCCCATTAGCCCAGTTAATCACAAATTGAAGACTTATGGCCAGCTTGGGCTAAGTCCAGTCGGGTCTGAAACATTGACTTTTTTGCTGATCCATTGAAGGAGAGGCTTTGCCTCTATCCATTTAGCCAATTGGGCCAAAGCCTAGTGTTAAACACTATAGAGCAATCAGTGTTGAACACTGGGAATGCGGTTAACAAGTTAGTGTTTAACACTAAGAAATAATTGGTGTTAAACACCAGCAATAAGGCTTCTCAAATTAGTGTTAAACACTAAAACAGATCAGTGTTGAACACTGCAAATGAAGGTCTCAGATTAGCATTTAAACACTAAGGTAATCAGTGTTGAACACTGCAGATAAAGCTTTTTAATTAGTGTTGAACACTAAGGCCCAACAATATTTTAACACTGAGTGCGAGAGTTTCAATTTAGTGTTAAACACTGAGACAAGAGGGGTCACGTGGCAGCACGTGAGAGCGCCCTTCCTCCATTTGTTCTGCTGAAATTACTGCATCTTTTGATAGCATCACGTGTCAGCACGTGATGGGCATTCAAATGCCTATGCGTTAAGGCTTCTGCTGAAAGTCACGTGGGTCACGTGGGGTGCTGCCTCAAGGGGGTTTTCTGTAGGGCTTTTGAGGGGGGGGGTCACGTGGTGACACGTGACCCTACCTTAATGTGGTTTTTTCAGAGGATTTGTTACTCCTTTCTTCAGGAATTAAATTCCGGAGACTTTTTAATTTCAGAGGAATTAAATCCTTCTTTCTTTTGAAGACTTGTATTCTGGGATAGAGTTTAACTCTGAATTTTCTGCGGGAGTTAAATTCCCCGTTTATGTGAAGGGCTGAATAGGGTTGAACCCTAATAAAATTTTTGAGGAAATGATGATCGTTGTTTCAACAGAACTAAGTTCTTTAATTAGGGTTAAACCCTGTTTCTCTCTTTTTTTTTGTTTTGAAGGAATTAAATTCCCATGATACAGGGTCTAGCCCCACTTTTATTTTGGAGGAATTAAATTCCTATAGTTCTGTGAGAATTAAATTCTCAAGTTTGCACTCCTTCTCTATGTTTTGGATCTGCATGGCAGGATCTCAACCCATTGAGAATTAAATTCTCAACCTTAAGGGGAGATGTGCACTTTGCAGATCCTCTATCAAAGAGAGAAGAAATAAGTTCTTCTGCTTTTATATTATCAGAGTTAAACTCTGTTGGGAATTAAATTCTGCTTCTTTCAAAATGCCTTCCCTTTCTTACCTAGGGTTTTTTGCAGAAGATCTGAGTCTTTTCGAAGTATCAAAGCTCTTCTCCTTTTCTCTTTTCTTCTCTGCGCATGTATATCTCCTTTTTTGTGTCCCTTGGCTCCTATTTATAGGAGAAGCAGCCGAATCAATCAGTCTTTTGTGAATCTTCATTGAGAGATTTGATTTGCGTCCATCATTCATTTTGGGCCTTTGGATTATTAGGTGAATTTTATTCACCATTGGATCTTAAATCCAGAGATTCTCCTTTGTTATTTTGGTTAGATTTAAGGGGAAAATCTTTCCAAACCCGAGATTTTCCATAGATAGATGATATTTAATCATCTCTGAATCTTTAATTTGATTGGTCCCAAATAATTACTTTCCTTTGAAAAGATTCGAATTTCCTTCAGAATTTAATTCTGTCGTCAAAAATGGGCTTTGAAAGCCGGTCACGTGGGACCACGTGACCCATGGTCACGTGTGAGCACGTGACCCCCTTTGGAATGAGCCTTCTGCGCTGCGTCTTCTGATTGCTGCTTAAACATCACGTGCTACCACGTGACCCCTGGTCACGTGTAAGCACGTGACCCTTGTTTGAACTCTCTTTCTTTGGTTCAACGGGAGAACGGGTCTGCTGTCTTGAACGTCACGTGTCAACACGTGACTCTGGTCACGTGAGAGCACGTGACCTTTTCTGAAGCTCTTTTCCTTGACTTGATCAGGGAACCAATGTGCGTCTTTGCTGCTTGAATTTAAATGTCACGCGCCGACACGTGACCTTGATCACGTGGGAGCACGTGACCCTTCCTGAACCCCCCTTTTCTTCGACTTAGTCAGGAGACTGAACTTGCTTGAATGATGCGTTCAGGTGTCACGTGCGAACACGTGACCGCTAGTCACGTGTAAGCACGTGACCCTCTTCTGAAGCTTTTCACAGAAGCTTCCTGATTTTAAATCAGGAAACACTAATCTATCTTTGTACATGAAGAACCAGCGGAAAAGTACCGCAAAATATCTCGAAACGAATGAAAACACAAGTGAATACAGGTGTTTGCTTTATACATTCCTAACTTGTCCACACAAGACAAATCTATCGGTTATCATACGATTGAATTTTCTCATCACATAGACTATACGACGGTTGTTAGCACCGAAGCATACCGTCCGTTATTTAACAATTTTCGTATAGTTCTATATCACGACGAATATCGAACGTATGTTAACCGATAGACGGAGACTAAGTCGCGCTTTGATTTTCACATATGAGTATCGATGAGAATATGAAAGTTTCATATTATCATCGAGTATCATATATTGGTTTTAACTTGAACATTTAACTTGAATAGGTTTTACATTTACGTTTTGTTTTTAAAGGTTTGGAGTTTTTAATTTAGGGTAAAGTAGAGTTGTATTTTGTGTATGTGTTTCAATTTATGATTTCGCTTAGGTGTAGGGTTGTTAGTGTGTATGTGCTTTGTGTATGGGTTTATTGTGTATTCATGTTGTATGTGTGTGTTTCGGCTGTCGGGGGTAAGGCTTCTATCCCATTAAGAATGTATAGAGCAGACACCCATTCGCTTGTGCTTTCATCCATTTCGAGTAAATTTCGGCAGCACCTCCCCGCTGTTCTCCGAGTACACTGTAATAGAATAGATAATCATTTCAATGCTGTGAAATAGCGTTGAAATGAACATTTAATCTATCTTTGTACACGGAGAACCAGCGGAAAAGTACCGATAAAATAACTCGAAACGAATAAAAACACAAGTGAATGGAGATATTTGCTTTATACATTCCTAACTTGTCCACACTGGAAAAATTTATCAGTTATCATACGATTGAATTTTCTCGTCACATAGACTACACGACGGCAGTTGTCAGCACCAAATTATAACGTCCGATATTTAACAACCTTCGTATAGTTCTATGTCACGACGAATATCAAACGTATGTTAACCGATAGACGATGACTAAATCGCGCTTTGATTTTCACATATGAGTATCGATGAGAATATGAAAGTTTCATAAGTTTTAACTTGAACATTTAACTTGAATAGATTTTACGTTTACGTTTCGTTTTTAAGGGTTTGAAGTTTATAGTTTAGGGTAAAGTTTTCTTACATTTACGGTAAAGTTTTACGTTTACGTTATCATCGAGTATCCTACTGAAAGAACTAATGCATCCTAAACCCTAACCCTAATTAACCCAAATTAACCTAATTAACCTAAATTAACCCTAATCATCACCCTAATAAACCCAAAATTAACCTAAATTAATCAAATTAACCCTAATTATCCCAAATTAACCTAATTAACTCAAATTATCCCTAATTAATAAAAAATTAAGCTAATTAAACCAAATTAACCCTAATCAACACCCTAACCCTAATTAACCCTATTTTACCTAATCAACCCAAATTAACTCTAACCCTAACCCTAATCATCACCCAAAACCTAACCCAAACCAAAATTAACCCTAATTAATCTAATTAACTCTAATCCTATCCCTAATCATCACCAACCTTATTTTACCTAATTAACCCAAATTAACCCTAACCTTAATCATCACCCAAACTTAACCCTAATCCTATTTTACCTAATTAACCCAAATTAACCCTAACCCTAATCATCACCCAAATCATAACCCTATTTTACCTAACCAACCCAAATTAACCTTAACCTTAAACCTAACCCTAATCATCACCCAAATCCTAACCCTAACCCAAATTAACCCCTAATTTATCAGGCCCTATAACCCTAACCCTAACCCTAAAATCAACACCAATAACACCAAAAACAACAAAATTATAAATTAAATTCCTAATTAATATTAATTTACAGAAATAAAAAACATTACTAACTGGGAAACTTCAACACTGTTAAATATATAAGCTCACCTCTGTCAAGTACCGGCCGGCAGCAAAGAGCTCGAGAAGGTGGAGGTGGTGATGAGGAGCTCGATATCGATTGACGGCGACGAAGAAGTCCACGACGAGCTCGATCGATGCCGATGGAGGAGGAATTCGCCAACGAGCTTGATCGGCAACGAGGAAGTCGACAATAAGGGACAACGCTTGATCAGTGACGAGCCTGATCGGCGACGACGCTTTCGACGATGAGAGATTGATCGACGATCGATCGAGGGCGCGAAAGAGAGAAAAGTGTTGGTGGGGAATGTTGGGAATTACTTAAGTTTATTTTTTTTACAATAACCCTTTATTGCCCCTACGGATTAATCCGTAGGGTCTTCTTTTGCGGCGCCATAGGGCCAAATAAAAATATTACATTTTAATATTTTTAAATTTATTTATGCCCTACGGTGGGCACCGTAAGAGCAGACTATGCCCTTATGGAGTAAACCGTAGAGACAATAAAATGTTGCCCCTACCAATTCCTCTATCTGTAGGGGCAACCCCCTCATTATAGTAGTGACCGAGATCATCCTGTATGTCGGCAATTACAACCCGAGCGCCTTGCATGTAGAAGAGCTTTGCCGTTACCTCATCTATTCCCATCGCACCGCAAGTGATTATCGCGCCACCTTTCCCTCTAATCTAAATGGGGGAAAAACCCTTGCAAATTATTTTTAGGTATATAGTATATGAGCTAAGAAAACTGATTCCTATAATAGCATATAAATATAAATGAATTTATACTTATAACTTAAATTTAAAGCATTAATAAGGATGAGAATTACCTTCATCCAAATGATGGAGAAACTATATTTGTCCAAGACATGGTCGATATATTAGTGGCTTTAAGAGTTCAACTCTAGGTAGCTTTTTACTTGTAAATGTAAATATGTCTCTCTCAGGATACAGCCTATTTAGAGTACATTGAAAGGTAAGGATTTGAAATTAAATTCTGTAGTATACATGCATTGTG
Source organism: Agapanthus africanus (assembly GCA_030015575.1). Lineage (NCBI taxonomy): Eukaryota > Viridiplantae > Streptophyta > Magnoliopsida > Asparagales > Amaryllidaceae > Agapanthus > Agapanthus africanus. The sequence continues at coordinate 154,496,899 of CM057350.1, forward strand.
ACGAGAGAGATGATCGATGCTCTCTTAGAAATTAACTAATATTCAACTCAAGCAATTTGCAAGCTGCGGTCTTAATTTAACTTGGTCAACTCGCGAGAATGCCGCTCGCCCTTCAAGATACACATTCATACATTCATACATACATACATAGGAGTCCAGACTTCAAACTGCATGCACCATGTTGACCCACCGGTACACCGTCGAATTTTAATTTCCTCTAATCAGGTTGTGATGATGCTCAATATTGGCGATTTGAAAGATCAGGACACGTGGCAGATAATATGTCCCGAGACCCAGAAGAAAGAGTCCACAGAGGCCGACCAGGCCACCCTTGTACCCGACCTGAAAACACAAGCTGGTCCTCCTCGGGCCCCCCTGCAAATTGGCCTTCTCGGTCCCTCAGCTCGTCCCGAGCTGCCACAGGACCAAGACTCCTCGGCCCTCTTGCTCGTTTCCGAGGCCGTCTTCCTCGGTCCTTCCGACCGACCAACTCCACCACTCACAGGCGTAACCGCCGCTCTGCAAATCTCGCCACGCGCAGATTTTCCGCCAGCAACGTCCCACGTTCCACGTCATCACGATCCCCATTAATGGGCGATCCGCTCTTTACACGGGCGTGACGTCGGGAGCGTAACTGCCGGCGAGATTCTCACGCCTGCTGCTGCGTGCTGCCGCCGCTATATAAACCCCCATCACAGAGAGGTCAAGTAAGCCATTTTTACTCCACTTAGCCGTTACGCTGCCCGGATCTAATACTAACTTGATCGTCGGATGGTCCTCGGTGGTATCAAACCATCGCGGGACTTCTTTGAAGGTACTTGGCATCCAACTCCTCCAATCACCAAATCTCCTCAAAATCCATTGAGACCCACACACAACAGGGGATCCCTCCAGAATCCGCCGGGAGATCGACGGAAGACAACATCTGAAGGAGATCTGAAAAGGACCTCCATCAGTTGGCGCCATCTGTGGGAAAACAAAAATCCACAAAAACAAAAGTTGGCCTTCCGATCCCTGTCCACATGGCGTGCGATTATCCTGAAGTTCCAGGTACCAGCCGCCGCCTCTCCCTCATCGGAAGCATGGATGGACCTCCTCCGGCAACCGTCACCAACACCGTTGCCGGCCGATAGACCGACTAAAGTCCAAACGGCCAGGCTAGGGCCCCAGATCGTCGCTACCCCTCCTCCAGAAGATTCTGCCCTCGTCGTCACGGCTGACCACCGGCAGGATACGTCCCATGCCCACGGGCCGATACTCGTCCACTGGGTGATCATTGAGCCTCCTCTCGCGGAATCGAAACGACGTGACTCTGGCGCTTCGCCTCCCCGCACAATCGATGCAGGTGCTACGCGCACGTTCACCGCGACCGTTCATGATCCCCATACCTGCAAATGGATGGTCGGGCGAAATCTCATGAAGAATCGGCCGAGCAGCTACCCTGCTCGGTTATCCCTGGCCGGTAGCTTCTCTAATCATAGCGCCAGGGATCAAAGTCCTCCGTAGAGGCAGCTGAGCAGCTTCTCTGCTCGGCTACCCCTGGCCGGTAGCTTCCTTACTCGCAACGCCAGGGATGAAAGCCCTCGCCAAACGGCAACCCAACAGCTACCCTGCTCGGCTGTCCCTGGCGGGTAGCTTCCCTACCGCAATGCCAGGGATCAGAAAGCCCTCGCCAAGAGGCAACCCAGCAGCTACCCTGCTCGGTTATCCCTGGCGGGTACCTTCCCTACCGCAACGCCAGGGATCAGAAAGTCCTCCTAGAGGCAGTCTAGCCCGACCTTCGCTCGGCTATCCCTGGTGGGTAGCTTCCCTACCGCAACGCCAGGAATCAGAAAGCTCTCGCCAAGAGGTAACCCAGCAGCTACCCTGCTCGTTTATCCCTGGCGGGTAGCTTCCCTACCGCAACGCCAGGGATCAGAAAGTCCTCCCAGAGGCAGTCGAGCCCGACCCTCGCTCGGCTATCCCTGGCGGGTAGCTTCCTTACCGCAACGCCAGGGATCAAAAAGCCCTCCCAGAGGCAGTCGACCCTGAGGATCCCTCGCTCGGCTATCCTTCAGGACAAAAGCCTTCGCCAAGAGGCACTGGGCAGTAACCCTGCCTGGCCAAGGGTCCTTGGTAGACTTCTTACAGCCCCTCCCGCGCCAAGGACCAAAGTCCTCCCAGAGGCGGTCGAGTCCTTGCTCGGCTATCCCCGGCTGGTAGCTTCCTACCACAACCAACAGGGATCAAAGTCCTCGCTAAGAAGCACTGGGCAGTAACCTTGCTCGGTCCCCGTCCTGAAGGATCAAAGCCCTCGCAAGAGGCAACCGAGCAGATACCCTGCTCGGTCATCTCCAGCTGGTAGCTCCCTACCCATGACACCAGGGATCGAGGCCCTCGCAAGAGGCATCTGGGCGGCTACCTCACTCGGTCATCCCAGGTTGGTAGTTACCTACCCACGACGCCAGAGATCAAAGCCCTCGCTAAGAGGCAACCGCGCAGCTTCACTGTCCGGTCATCCTTAGTGGGCTTCTTGTTAGTTGTATATATGCGCTAGAGGCCAGTATTGTACAGATGATGTATATTATATTGGATGCTTGGACATATATAGAGATGACTTTCTTGCTCGATATGATAGAATGCTATCTGGTTGCTCTTTATCTTAACATGTATACTTGTCTCTTGACACTGTCTTATAGTTACATGTTGGTAAAGCCCTTAGGATGTGTACTTGACTACCAGGACTATAATGCAGATCATACTAGTGGGGCCATGGTAGTCCATAATTTCATCCTTTAATGTTCCTAGTCATGGGTGTATCGAGACAGGGCATCGATATACCAGAGTAGACTAGCGTATACGCTTTTCGACCCATGAGATGGGCGATGGATGGTCCCATATCCATTGGTGTTTGACATCAGAGATGGTATACGAGTGCTCAGTGGAGACTGGGTACACTGGACGGACTCGCCGAGAACTCCCAGATGGTATTATACCTCACGTCAGATGGTAGTTCTTTGGTGACACTTATACAAGTTAGTCTGTAGATCCGAGATCGTTATAGAGTCTTGTGTGATTCCCACTATACTTTGATTTCCACTTTACCACGTCCAAGAGGGCGTGCAAAACGTTGTTTTTTGGGTACAGTCCCGAGTCACATGGAGGCAATGAGCGATAGGAAGGGTTTCGTCTCTCCCGGTATTGGGGGTTGATGTTGCGCTGTGCTCGATTGGCCATAACAGGGAAGTCCCTGGCCAGGGCCGATTTAGAGATTTACTGGTAAGTGTTACCAGTACTTTCTCGACCCGTTATGAGCCTCACATCGGCATGACTTATCGGTTATTGGGGTCTGACGTTTACTACCCCTAGACTTGATATGCGACATATCAGACGAGGAGACCGGACTGTACGGCAAGTATTACCGTCAGGCTTTTGCAGGAGTTGGAGCGGGCTTGCTTGCTGATCTTCTGATCGCTCAATACCCGGGTAGCCGTTACGTCCAGCTAGTACCTCTGACGGCTTGTGGGTGCTTGATGTGATCATCACCTACTGCCGGTGTATTGACGAGTCTTTAGAATCCTACATAGAGGTTTTACTGGCTCAGGCAAAACGAAATAGGGGCACATATGTGATATGTGCGGGACCGAGAATAATGCGTGTATGTGATACCGTATTCTATTCTCACGACTTTTTGTATCGGACGGTAATATGGGATATAGTTGGGTTATCGGATCAAGGGTTGATTCGATAAAACGATACATTGGATGTTAGTCGATTATATGTGATATATCCGGATTATTAAGTCAAAAGTTGATTTAATAATTTAGTGTATAAATGTATATATGATATACTAATTTACATTAACTAACATTGGTTCACTTAAGCATTTTTTTTTCTCACATGTGCACAACTTTAATATATATGTGATATATATTAAATTGTGTTTTCTTTTTCTATCATGGTTGTTGATACTTAATACATGGGTGTATGAGACACACACCATTCTATTTATAATGTTAGGTTATAATTATTTAAGATAATTACAAAATTAATGGATATTTGAAAAGAGCATGAAGCTTGTAGAAGTTTGTTTTGTTTTGACAAAATCCACTAACTTTGTTTTTACCTTAGATATTTGTTAACCTAACCATTTGGATTAGCCATGGTTATATCTCTACATGAGTTAGTATATGATACTCACTCACCATGGTTCACTCTCTCACTTGATAATTATTCTCATTTTCATTTGTTCATCTTCTTCTTCTTTGAGCAAAAGAAAAGCTTGCTAGGGTTTTCAAAAGAGAGTGAAATATTGTGAGAAAAGAAATTCTAAAATGAGCCCACTTCCTATTTCTTCATCCTCTACTAGACTAGCACTTTAGTTTAGGGTGTTTGCTTCACTAATTCTCTAGTTAGTGAAGTAGAAGCTCTAGATAGCATTCCCTCGACGTAGATCATCTTCGGCCTCGAAGACTTCAAGCAAGGTCGCTCCTTTCGCCTCGTGAAGCCATGCAAGAGTCCGGCAGAACCATGATCGCAGCGAAGGGACTACTACAAGGAGCTTATGAAGTGAAGGACCGATCTACAAAGGTTGTATTTCATTTTTCACTTAGATAGTAAATGGTTTACTATGTTTCCGTATTATATTCTAGCTAACGATTCTAGTTTAGAGTTTCTTTTCACGGCAAATTTTTTAAAATGGTATGGACGATACCTCCCAAAACCTTGCTGCCGTCAATAGGAACCCTACAGTGGTATCAGAGCCTGGCTAGGAAATTATACGGATTATGTTAGATTATGAATACGAAACAAACTCCGAACTTGAAACCCTAAAAATCATGTTTCTGTCGAATTTAAAACGAGCCCTAAATTTTTTTTAAACAAGTACAAAATCATAATTGTTTGATATCATGTACACTGATGAAATTTGGTGGCATTCTGTGCATATTGGGCTGGTGACACCCCCCTCACCGGCCAATTCCGAGCCCCCCTCCAGATTTTTACAATGTTCTGTTACATGGGTTTTGGTGCTTCAGGTGTTGTTTATTCTTGCTAAATTGTCATGGGATGTTAATTTACTATAATAACAACTCAGAGTGTTTCGTAGTCGTATTTTAACTGTTTCGGGTAACTTTAGACATTGTTAAAAAGTTCAATCGGATGTCAAATACCCACTTTAACCCTTGCCGGGAAAATTTCCAAGTGTTGAATTTTTCCCGTAGTTAAAAATCTTTCAAAGACCATACAAGTTATTCTATGGACCCTCTAGAAGAACGTAAACCTTAACTCGATTATATGGCTGTCAAAACCGCCACATGAACCCTAAGGTTTGTGGTAGTTTAGCGTTTCACATGTGAGGCGTTGGTTTGACCCTTCTACAGCTGGTTCATTAGTGCTGTGGCGTGTGCTAAATTACTTTAAACTGCGCTTAAGTGTTGAGTTTTCTGGGTAGTCTTGGGTGTTCGATGATTCGATTGGAATGCTTAATATCGTCTAGTTTTTCTGTGCTGTGATGACATGTGATGTTATGTACTACTGGATATGTTATATTGGATCGCCGCGTTTTGAATAGCCCGAGGGTTTTATGTGAGATGAGAGTTTTTGTTTTCATTCATGTAAAATTAAATGTATGTAATATTTTTTTATTGGGCCACTTCCGGGTTGAGGTGGATGTCACCATTGATGTATATTATTTACTTTTCCGCATTAAGATAGACCCAAGGAGGAGAGCACAAGTAACTGGGTTCTAGAGTCTAGTGGGAGACCAACTCGAGGAGTCGAGTCCGGGTCTCCTAACTCTAGAATTGATAGGGTTGCTTGCCGCTTTCGTAGGGGTCTAGGAATATGGGTTTGGCTATTCATTGCGACCGTGGAATCCGTATTTTATAGAGACTCAAAATAAAACACGGACCTCCTAATATATCCAGTAATTCATATGTTTCTTCTGCTGCGATATCTGTGATGTGATCATTTGATATGTTGAGATAGATACTATATATAGTATATATGATATATTATATAGACATTACTTATGTTTTACACCCACGCTAGCCCTGCCCCGCTCCGCCATTAGTTACCTAACCTAACGGTGCATGACGGGACATCGAAGCGAATGCGGATGGCATAAGTGTACGTCGTATTTATCTGTGATGTTTAGGTGACTTAAATGATGGGACCTCATTAATGTGATTAATGAAAGAAAAGAAACCTAAAAGATGTTGTAGAATCAAATTTTTCAAAAAGGGTAGCTACAGTTTTTGCTTTGCATAGTGATATATATGATATATCCCGCACCTTATTCGATGAGGAAAGAGCCGAGATCCCTTCACCGGAAATGACCTCTTTAGCAAAACTGGCAGATGCTACAACACCCGATTTGTCTTTTGATTGCTTTTGGAGTTTTTCTTTGCATAGTGATATATATGATATATCCCGCACCTTATTCGATGAGGAAAGAGCCGGGATCCCTTCACCGGGAATGACCTCTTTAGCAGAACTAATGAAAGCCTAAAAAACACTCCTTTTCAAAATTCACTTGCTTTTACAACGATATCAAGTTCATTACGCAATAGGTTTTTAGAAAAACCTGTCGCAGCCCTCCGTCATTTCAGATAAATCCTACTTAGTATTCGTGCTACGTTTGTTGGCCTGCGTCAAGACGTAGTGTGCGGTAGCTAACTAGTATTTATCTGCTTATACATATGATGCAGATTAGATTAGGGTAGTCGTACGACTTTGTTGGCCTGCGTCAAGGGTCGTACGGGTAGGTTTAATTCAATCAAGAAATGACGGGTTGAACTTGACTAGCGCACTATGGTTTGTTGGCCTGCGTCAAGGTCATGGGACTCTAGGGGAAAAATATTATCGGGAATTTCAAGTGTTGAAATTTGCAATGAGATTGCATACCTTCTATGAGATAGTTGGATCCCGATACCCACTGCGAGTAATTGTTACTCCTGGGAGAGTTTTACACAGGACAATTAGCCGATCAAGTAGGTGTTTAGAAAGGTGTCAACGGGGTTATGCCTCTGGGAAAACGAGGTTTATTTTAATTAGGTCTGTGCAAAAGCACGGGAAACCTCCCTCAAAGTACCGACACTGGCCTGGCTGAAAGATTGGCGAAGTTGTAGGGTGTAATTAATCCCGGCTAGTCTTTCCTTTTAGGGTTTGAAGGAAGATTTGATAAAAACAGTGGGAGCCATCCTGATTAGATAAAATAATATCCAAATCTGATCTTGCAAGAGCATACGCTAAAGTGTTTTCTTCTCTCTCTCTCCAGGTAGCGACCGGCCTTCCAGCTACACCTCCACCTCTGGGATCGACCATTTTTGATAAGCGAAAAAGGCAGCCCTGTCAGAAGTGCTTTCACGTTCCGCTCGTTCCGGTCATGCCTTAATCAAGATAATAATATGGATGTATTGACCGAACCCGCATGTTATACTGTGCTGGGGAACATTGGTTCCATTCTTTCTTATAAAAGTTATAAGACTGAATAGGATATAGGGGAATACCAGGATTCCCATGCCACCCGAATGAAGAAAGTACATGTTGATGCATTTTCTTCGGATGTGTTCATTATAGAGAACTGTTTCTCCATTTGCTCTACGTCCTGGGTATTAGATACTGGATCAGGATCCCATATATGTAATCAATTATATGGGCTGAGAAAAGGTAGAGAATTTGGAGAAGGTGATAAAGACATAAGGGTTGGAAATGGTGCAATTGTTGCAGCTAAAACCGTCGGGGAATATCACCTTGTATTACCAACTGGTAATACATTGATTCTGAACGAATGCTATTACATGCTGAACCTGATATGCAACATTATATCGGTTTCTTTGTTGAGTAAAGATAGATAAAATTTTGTATTACAGGATAATGTTATGAACATTTTCCTGAACCAAAAGTTGGTTGGATCAGGCACGTTGTGCAATGGCATTTATGTTCTAAATCAATCAACAGTTCTGAGCATAACAAACACACACAAGAGGAAGAGTTCAGAAATGAACGAATCTTTCTTGTGGCATTGTAGACTTGGCTATATCAATGCGACACGACTAGCTAAGTTGCATAAGGATGGATATTTGAATCCGTTTGAATTTTCATCTTATGACACTTGCCAGTCATGTCTCAAAGGCAAGATGACCAAAACTCCGTTTACCGGACACGAAGAAAGAGACATTAGAAGATCCAATCAAGAATTTCATTATATCCCTTCTCTTGGGGCTGGTACATAGTGATGTATGCGGTCCCATGTCTACACATGCCAGGAATGGTTCTGCGTACTTCATTACATTCAAGGACGATCTCTCTAGATTCGGATACGTATTCCTGATGAAACACAAATCAGAAGCTTTTGAGAAATTTAGAGAATATAAACAAGAAGTCGAGAACCAAACCGGGAAAAATATTAAAATCCTTCGATCAGATCGAGGAGGTGAATACTTGAGCAATGAGTTCCTGGACTTCCTAAAAGAGAATGGGATTCTCTCAGCTAACTCCTCCATATACACTACAGCACAATGGTGTATCGGAACGGAGGAACCGCACCCTATTAGATATGGTGCGCTCTATGATGAGCACAGCTGAGTTACCTATTTCCTTCTGGGGGTATGCACTGGAAACAGCTGCAGACCTATTGAATATGGTTCCCACCAAATCTGTGCCAACCACTCTATATGAGATATGGAAAGAAAAGAGACCATATCTTAATTATGTTAAGATATGGGGTTGTCCGGCATATGTAAAAACGCAAAATCCGGACAAACTCCCAGCAAGGTCCATTCTGTTTAAGTTTATTGGATATCCTAAACATTCGCGCGGGTATATCTTCTACCACACCGAGGAACAAAAAGTGTTTGTTTCTCGACATGCCACCTTTTTAGAAAAGGAATTTCTTGAAAAAGAGATTAGTGGAAAGGACGTAGAACTGGAAGAGGTTTCAGCAATACAGACTACGACAGAAGATTTGGTGGAACCGAAGGATTCGGTAGTTCCCAATGAACCCCAGCCACTCCGCCGATCTAGTAGGGTTCCTCACCCACCTGAGAGATATTACGGTTTTCTCATGGATGGTGGGAGCGAGGATTGCATCATGGAGGATGATGACCCAACTAGCTTCGACCAGGCCATCACGAGTGGTGACTCAGTGATATGGCTGGATGCAATGCGGTCCGAGATGGAATCCATATACACCAACAAAGTATGGACTTTGGAAGATGCTCCTGAAGGGGTAAAACCCATTGGGACCAAGTGGATCTTCAAGAAAAAACTTGGTGTAGATGGGAAAGTGGAGACTTTCAAAGCTAGACTTGTTGCAAAGGGTTTTCGTCAAAGACCAGGTGTGGACTATGACGAAACCTTTTCTCTAGTGGCTATGTTTAAATCCATCCGGATCATGCTTGCCATCGCTGTATATCATGACTATGAAATCTGGCAAATAGATGTTAAGACCGCCTTTCTAAACGTGATTTAGAAGAGAGCGTGTACATGACTCAGCCAGAGGGCTTCATAGCTAGTGGGAGCAGCGGGAAGGTGTGCAAGCTGCTTAAATCCATTTATGGATTAAAGCATGCATCGCGGAGTTGGAACATCTGCTTTGACGTCGTTATCAAAGAGTTTGATTTCGTCAAAAATGTAGATGAACCTTGTATATACAAGAAGGTAGCAGAGAGTAAGGTTGTCTTTCTCGTATTGTACGTGGACGGCATACTCTTGATAGGAAATGACATTCCTATGTGGCAATCGGTCAAGCTCTTCTTATCACAACGATTCTCAATGAAAGATCTAGGGGATGCCTCCTACATCTTGGGGATTAAGATCTATAGAGATAGATCTAAACAGATACTGGGATTGTCCTAATCCAGGTACATTGACACCATACTAAAGTGGTTTAGTATGGAAGAATCCAAGCGTGGGTTTTTACCCACGATCTCTGGACTCACTCTCTCCAAAGAGATGTTTCCCAAGACTGATTTGGAGAGAGCAAGAATGCAAGGGATACCCTATGCTTCGGCTGTAGGCTGTATTATGTACGCGATGCTAAGTACCAGACCCGATGTAGCACACTCACTAAGTGTAGTGAGTAGGTATCAAGCTGATCCTGGAGAGAGTCACTAGACAGTTGTAAAGAGCATTCTCAAGTACTTACGAAGGACTAAAGAGATGCTCTTGGTGTATGGTAATGGAGAACTCCAAGTGGAGTCCTTTACCGATTCGAGCTTCCAGAGTGATAAGAACGACTCTAAGTTGCACTCGTGATTTGTCTTCACCCTTTACGGAGGGGCGGTAAGCTAGAAGAGTTCCAAGCAGGAAACCGTGGCAGACTCGACGATGGAGGCTGAATACATCGCTGCCAACGATGCTGCCAAAGAGGCTGTTTGGATCAAGAAGTTCATAACTGAACTTGGAGTGGTTCCGTCCATTAAGGATCCAATACCTTTGTATTGTGATAACAATAGGGCGGTGGCTTTGGCCAAGGAACCAAGGTCTCATCAGCGATCCAGGCATATTCTGAGACGGTATCACCTGATCCGGGAGATAGTTGATCACCGTGAGATCGAGGTTAGGAAGGTTGACACGAAGAACAACACAGCGGATCCACTCACGAAGGCCATTCCCAGATACAGTTTGAGAGACTGTTCGGGATGCTTGGTATGCGACACTACAGCAGCTGGCCCTAGTGCAAGTGGGAGATTGTTAGTTGTATGTATGCGCTAGAGGCCAGTATTGTACAGATGATGTATATTATATTGGATGCTTGGACATATATAGAGAGGGCTTTCTTGCTTGATATGATAGTATGCTATCTGGTTGCTCTTTATCTTAACATGTCTACTTGTCTCTTGATACTGTCTTATAGTTACAGGTTAGTAAAGCCCTTAGGATGTGTACTTGACTACCAGGACTATGATGCAGATCATACTAGCGGGGCCATGGTAGTCCATAAGTTCATCTTTTAATGTTCCTAGTCGTGGGTGTATCGAGACAGGGCATCGATATACCAGAGTAGACTAGCGTATACGCTTCTTGACCCATGAGATGGGCGGTGGATGATCCCATATCCATTGGTGTTTGACATCAGAGATGGTATACGGGTGCTCAGTAGAGACTGGGTATACTGGACGGACTCGCCGAGAACTCCCAGATGGTATTATACCTCACGTCAGATGGCAGTTCTCTGGTGACACTTGTACAGGTTAGTCTGTAGACCCGAGATCGTCATAGAGTCTTGTGTGATTCCCACTGTGCTTTGATTTCCACCTTACCACATCCAAGAGGGAGTGCAAAACGGTTGTTTTTGGGTACAGCCCCGAGTCACATGGAGGCAATGAGCGATAGGAGGGGTTTCGTCTCTCCCGGTATTGGGGGTTGATGTTGCGCTTCGCTCGATTGGCCATAACAGGGAAGTCCCTGGCCAGGGCCGATTTAGAGATTTACTGGTAAATGTTACCAGTAGTTTCTCAACCCGTTATGAGCCTCACATCGGCATGACTTATCGGTTATTGGGGTCTGACGTTTTACCACCCCTAAACTTGATATGCGACATATCAGACGAGGAGACCGGACTGTACGGAAAGTGTTACCGTCAGGCTTTTGCAAGAGTTAGAGCGGGCTTGCTTGCTGATCTTCTGATCGCTCAATACCCGGGTAGCCGTTACGTCCAGCTAGTACCGCTGACGGCTTGTGGGTGCTTGATGTGATCATCGCCTACTGCCGGCGTTTTGACGGGTCTTTAGAGTCCTACATAGAGGTTTTACTAGCTCAGGAAAAACGAAATAGGGGCACATATGTGATATGTGCGGGACCGAAAATAATGTGTGTATGTGATACCGTATTCTATTCTCGTGACTTTTAGTATCGGATGGTTATATGGGATATAGTCGGGTTATCAGATCAAGGGTTGATTCGATAAAACGATACATTGGATGTTAGTCGATTATATGTGATATATCCGGATTATTAAGTCAAAAGTTGATTTAATAATTTAGTGTATAAATGTATATGTGATATACTAATTTACATTAACTAATATTGGTTCACTTAAGCATTTGTTTTTCTCACATGTGCACAACTTTAATATATATGTGATATATATTAAATTGTGTTTTCTTTTTGTATCATGACTGTTGATACATAATACATGGGTGTATGAGACACACACCATTCTATTTATAATGGTGCGTTATAATTATTTAAGATAATTACAAAATTAGTGGATATTTGAAAAGAGCATGAAGCTTGTAGAAGCTTGTTTTGCTTTGACAAAGTCCACTAACTTTGTTTTTATCTTAGATATTTGTTAACCTCACCATTTGGATTAGCCATGGTTATGTCTCTACATGAGTTAGTATATGATACTTACTCACTATGGTTCACTCTCTCACTTGATAATTATTTTCATTTTCATTTGTTCATCTTCTTCTTCTTTGAGCAAAAGAAAAGCTTGCTAGGGTTTTCAAAAGAGAGTGAAATATTGTGAGAAAAGAAATTCTAAAGTGAGCCCACTTCCTATTTCTTCATCCTCTACTAGACTAGCACTTTAGTTTAGGGTGTTTGCTTTACTAATTCTCTAGTTAGTGAAGTAGAAGCTTGAGATAGCATTCTCTCGACGTAGATCATCTTCGGGCTCGAAGACTTCAAGCAAGGTCGCTCCTTTCACCTCGTGAAGCCATGCAAGAGTCTGGGAGAACCATGATCACAGCGAAGGGACTACTACAAGGAGCTTATGAAGTGAAGGACCGATCTATAAAGGTTGTATTTCCTTTTACACTTAGATAGTCAATGGTTTACTATGTTTCCGTATTGTATTCTAGCTAACGATTCTAGTTTAGAGTTCCTTTTCACGGCAAATTTTTTAAAATGGCATGGACGACGCCTCCCGAAACCTTGCTGCCGTCGATAGGAACCCTACACTTCTTACAGCCCCTTCAACGCTAAGGATCAAAGCCCTCGCAAGTGGCAACCGAGCAGCTACCTTACTCGGTCATCTCCGGCTGGTAGCTCCCTGCTCATGACGCCAGGGATCGAAGCCCTCACAAGAGGCATCCGGGCGGCTACCCCACTCGGTCATCCCAGGCTGGTAGTTGCCTACCCACGATGCCAGAGATCAAAGCCCTCGCCAAGAGGCAACCGTGCAGCTTCACTGCCCGATCATCTTTAGTGGGCTTCTTACAGCCCCTCCAACGCTAAGAATTAATGCCATCGCCAAGAGGCACTGAGCAGCTACCTTGCTCGGTCATTCCCGGCTGGTAGGTCCCTACCCACGACGCCAGGGATCCAAGCCCTCGCCAAGAGGCACCGAGCAGCTACCCTGTTCGGCCATCCTCGGCAGGCCTCTCACAGCCTCTCTCACGTTGAGGATAGAAGCCCTCACCTGAGGCCGACGAGATCCTTCTCGCTCGGCGCATCCCCAGCGGGCATCCTCCTACCCATCAAATGCTGAGGATCTCAAGCCCTCACCGTGAACCCGCCGAGTTCCCTCTGCTCGGTGCATCCCTGGCGGGCGTCCTCCTGCCCATCAGACGCTGAGGATCTCAAGCCCTCACTGCGAGGCCGCCGAGTTCCTTCTGCTCGGCGCATCCCCGTGGGTAGCTTCCTACCCAACAAAGACAGGGATCGAAGTCCTCCTTAGAGGCAGCCGAGCGGCTTCCTGCTCGGCTATCCCTGGCCGATAGCTTCCCTACTCGCAACGCCAGGGACCAAGGCCCTCGCCAAGATCAACCGAGCAGCTTCCCTGCTCGGTCATCCCCAGCAGGCATCCTCCTGCCCAACAGACACTGCAGGTTTGGAGCCCTCATAACGAGGCCACTGAGCCCATCACATGCAGTGGACCCGAAGCCCCAACAAAATACATCATGTGATCGAAGTCAACTCGACGACCGATTGCTCCACTTGTCGTTCCCGCACTGGACCGCGTCCCATCAGATGCCACAGGTCTGCACACGTCGCGTCGGCTAACCGACGCTTGACACGTGGACCGTCGCTTCAGTGGTAGGATGCATGAATTGGCGCACCTTCCTTAAACGCAGAGATCTCACCCTAATTCGCTGGCAGAAAAGACAGCTAACAGCCCTGGGACGCGTCCCGACGAAACCTTAGGAGGGAGCTTACCCCGGGCGGCCCGGCAGTCCACTCCTAACCCGACCCGCTAGCTGGTCGGGATAAGAGTGGGGGGCTAATGATGATGCTCAATATTGGCGATTTGAAAGATCAGGACACGTGGCAGATGACATGTCCTGAGACCCAGAAGAAAGGGTCCACAGAGGCCGACCAGGCCACCCTTGTACCCGACCTGCCAGCATAAGCTGGCCTTCCTCGGGGGCCCCTTCAAATTGGCCTCCTCGGTCCTTCAGCTCGCCCCGAGCTTCCACAGGACCAAGACTCCTCGGCCCTCTTGCTCGTCTCTGAGCTCCCCAGCTGAGGCTGTCTTCCTCAGTCCTTCCAACCGACCAACTCCTCCACTCACAGGCGTAACCATCGCTCCGCAAATCTTGCCATGCGCAGATTCTCCGCTAGCAACGTCCTACGTTCCACGCCATCACGATCCCCATTAATGGGTGATCTGCTCTTTACGCGGGCGTGACATCGGGAGCGTAACTGCCGGCGAGATTCTCGTGCCTGCTGCTGCGTGCCGCCGCCGCTGTATAAACCCCCATCACAGAGGGGTTAAGTAAGCCATTTTCACTCCACTTAGCCGTTACGCTGCCCAGATCTAGTACTAACTTGATCATTGGAGGGTCCTCGGTGGTATCAAACCACCCTGGGACTTCTTTGCAGGTACTTGGCGTCCAACTCCTCCAATCACCAAATCTCCTCAAAACCCATTGAGACCCACACACAACAGGGGATCCCCTCCAGAATACGCCAGGAGATCGACGGAAGACAACATCTGAAAGAGATCTGAAAAGGACCTCCATTAGGTTGCAAACTGTGCAACATGTCACCAATATAACATCACACATATATGGGATTTATTTGGACCTTGCACTGATGTAAATAGCTTAAGATATATGCGTTGCATTGTTGAACTCATTCCTGTGCATAGTTATTAAAACTGCTTCTTGGAATAAGAAATGTGGTATTTACATCAATTAATAAGGCAAAGTTATAAGAATACAAAATACAATGAAACTACACTGCTACAAATATGCCCAACAGTAACGGGGTATTGGTAGTGGTTCCAACCATAATCAATTACTCGTAGCGGTTGCCATAGTATTGGTAATGGTTCCAACCGCTACCAATGCAAATATATGACGGCCCCACAACCTTGCTGAGATAAAACACCAATTTTCTCCCAAATCTCGCTTGAACCCTCTTCTTTTTCCTTCTCCCAAAAATTGGAGCCAAAATCTCCCGCCTCCTCTCCTAGCTCAAGTCCCCGCTGTCTCTTCTCACCTCCGTGGCCATAGCTATGCATCTCCTTGTTTCCGTGGCTATAGCCCCCGCAACCTCGCCTCCGTGGTTGGGCCCCTGTCGAAGTCCTAGCTCGCGATCAAACCCCTGCCGCCTCGCTTTTGTGGTCGGGCCCCCGTCAAAACCTTAGCTCGTAATCAAGCCCCCGCTGCCTCGCCTCCATGGCCGCCGCCATGCCTTCGTGGCCGTCAACAACTCAGCCGACTCATCTCCAAGATTCGCAGTTATTTGAATTTGATTTGTAAAAATTTGGTTTTTTTTGTTGAAAATCCGATAATATCGGGTGGTTAATTGGTGCTACCGCTGCTGCTCGTTGAGAAGTGATAAGGATGTTTATCCGGTTAGGGGTTAGGGTAGGTTTAGGTTTATGAAGATGTTAGGGGCTAAGGATAGTTACAGTGTTAAGGGTTAAGGTAAGAGTTAGGTTTTGGGTTAGGTGTTAGGGTTAGGGTTAATTGATGAGGTGATTGGGTTAAGTGTTAGTGTTAGGGTTAATTGATGAGGATGATTGGGTTACGTGTTAGGGTTAGGGTTAGGGTATTTTAGTAAAAAATTTTAGGTAGTTTAGTGAACATAACAATAGTTAAGGATATGTTAGTGAAAAGGCTACAATAGTTGAGGGTATTTTACTGAAAAAGTAAAACTAAACAAATGGAGTTTTTTAGTTAAAAATTTAAAGATATTTTAATGAAAAAACAACAATAGTTAAGGGTATTTTAGTGAAATTTATAGTAAGTTAATTTAAGAAGATGAATTTTTTTGTTAAAATTTTTAAGATAATTTAGGGAAAAACCAACATTAGTTAAGAGTATTTTAGTGTAATTTAGTAAAATTGAAGAAATAGATTGTTTAGGAAAAATTTTAAGCTAGTTTAGTGGGAAAAAAATAGCAATAGTCAAGGGTATTTTAGTGTAGTGAGCAAAATTGAGCAAACATAAAGTGAGGAAAAATTTTAAGGTATCGTGTCCCATATTCGAATACATGCTACTTAGCATACATATACACCTAAACTAAATCGTTAATTGAAACTAAATTTAACAAATTCATCAATTAATTACTAACACTAAAACCACATATACGCGCAAACTAAATCGTCAATCGAAACTAAATTACATGCCTTAGACCCTATCTATCGGCTAACATACGTTTGTTTTCGTCGTGACATAGAACTACACGAAAGTTGTCAACATCGAATGGTATCATTCGGTGCTAACAACCATCGTGTAATTTATGTGATGAGAAGATTTATTGTATGATAACCGATAGATTTGTCCAATATGGATAAGTTAGAAATGTATAAAGTAAACACGTTCATTCAATTGTATTTTCATTCATTTCGAGATATTTCGTCTGTACTTTTCTGCTAGTTCTCCGTGTACAAAAATAGATTAGATGTTCATTTCAATATTGTTTGACAGCATTGAAATGATAAATATTTTCTATTACAGTGTACTTAGAAAATATCGCGGAGGTGCTGCCGAAATTTTCTTGAAATGGATGAAAGCACAAGTGAATGGGTGTATACTCTATAAATTCTTAATGGGATTGTAATATTTCAGAAAAATAAAATATTAATTTTGGGAATTGTTATAATTAAATAATAAATATTATGAATATTTTAATAATGCGGTATAATTAAATACTGATAAATTGGGAAAAATTTAGAAAATTATAGGAATTACTGAAATGAGGGCGTTTTATGTGATTTATGCAATTTACAAATTTCTATAACTAATTATACTCTATTTTAATGCTAATCGCGATTAAATATCGCTAATCTTGCATTAATCCGGATTTGTGCACATGACATGCACCATGTCATGTTACACATTGTTACATTTTTCTTGCATGGCTTTCTTATTCTTTTTTCATGAATGTTTGGTTTTAAAATGAAAAGGAAACGATAAAGAAAAGATAAGAATAGAAAAGAAAAAGAAAAGAAAATATAAAGAAAGAAGTATGGGCAAGAGAGAGAGAGAGGGTGAGGGGTCAACCTTGGAATTGGCTCCCATTTGTTTCATTCCTTATCCTTCATCATTCTCTCCCCTTCCTCTCCCATGGCAGCACTTCATCTCCCTCTCCTCTTCAACCCTCACAAACACCCTTAATCCAACATCAAAACCCTATCCCCACTTCATTAAAAACATGCACAAGTTCACTAGATGCACTTTAGACCAAGAAAAATCGGATTTTGAGCACTTGGGGCAACTCAAGAAAATTCTTGAGTTACCAAATGAGGTATTTCCTTCACCATTAGATTAATATTTCATTTCCTTTATCAT
Organism: Agapanthus africanus; assembly: GCA_030015575.1. NCBI lineage: Eukaryota > Viridiplantae > Streptophyta > Magnoliopsida > Asparagales > Amaryllidaceae > Agapanthus > Agapanthus africanus. Next base: position 154,514,577 of record CM057350.1, read on the forward strand.
CTAATTAAGTTTAGAATCAATATTGTGTAGTTTAGCGAACTTTGAAAATTCCAAGTTAGGGTTTTGATGAAATCTTGAGTTGTGAGGTGAAATTAAGGTTAGTAGAGACCTTACAACCCCTTTAGTATATGATTAGAGACTTAAACCAGAGAATTAAACCCTGCAACACAAACTTAGAAACCATGATATCGGAAAATTGTGAGAATGGTGAGGATATTTTGATATCTGCTAATACCCGGGGACTCTAAAATTTATTTAGCAAACACTGTGAGTCATGAAGGCATCCAGGAAGCTACCATAGAGACCTGAGTCCAAACCCACCATTCCTAGCCACAGATTTATTCCCCATGTCCAAAATTTGCGGCCAGGGTACTTCTGTTATGCTTCGTATTTGGTCCATGGCTTTTATTGCAGTAAAATAGACCCTCCATGTGTGCAAAATTGACTGATTTCACCTAGGGTAAAATCTGGGACCATTTTCTTGAGTTGCTGCATTGTTTTACGGCTTCATTTTAACTTGGATTTTAGTATTAGGGTTTGACTCGGTCGATTCACGTTTATACGTCAATCGTCGAAAGTTGTTGTTATTCTTGCATGCGTAGTCCGTAAGTTCTAACCTATAGGCTTTTAGCGTGTCGTTTCAGTTTTGAATTGGATTTTTATGCGACATAATATATGTTGACATGTAGGTACCCCCACGTGGATTTCGAGACGATGAGGAGAGCGTGGCGTCATCGGCTCTAGCAAGCGAGGATCAAGGTGAGTAGATATATATCTACGGGGGAAGTCGGGTGGATGGCGTATAGCACCCCCGCAGTTTCGTAGTGTTGTATACGAATACATATACCTATATATATATATTTATATATGTTTACCCTAGATTAGTGATTTGCATACACGCATACACACACTTGCATACTTTTATTACTTATGCGTATATGGGGATATGTATACACACACACACACACAGGTATGGGACTATATATATATATATACACACGTATACATATACATGGATGATGAGGATAGTATATGATATTTGGGGATGAGTCGATGAGATTGGGCATGGTGCCATGAGATCGGTGATATGACGTGGTTCGTATTATGAGATACGATACGATATTATAGCGGGTCCTTAGGCGATGTGTTTCATACACATGCATATATTTATGTAGATGGTATCAGTATTGTACTAGACATAGATCAGTATCCCAGTTCACGATATGTGATGATAAGGATACTGGTTGATTAATGAGATAAATGTGATATTTGACCCGTACCCAGATTTGGGATGCCGTACGATGGATTTACTGTACGAGCTATTTATTGATGATAGATCCGCACTCTTGACTCAAGGATGTCATATTATATAGTGTATCGTATGTGATACTATTGAGGCGGGATCACCGGCTATTATATATATGCATATATCGACTCAAACATAGGTGGTTTTCCTTACCCTTCGATTAGTCTGTTAGTTTTGTCCTGTAGATTACTTGTAGATGTTAGACTAGACTCGAGTCATACCTATTTCAAAACTAACGAATCGTGAGTATTTTAAAGATAGGCAAAAGGATTCTACGGATATTTCAAAGGATGTACCTTTTCTCAAAAACACCGTAGCCCTTATTTTCAAAACACCACGATTCGTATTATTCCAAATGGCAAAACGGTATGACACATATATAGAAATGTAGATTCTTTATTGTTACGTTATTATTCATGTTCCGTAGATTATTGTTTCATTTACTATTCATTTGCCATTTATTATGTTGTTATCATCGCATTGCATGTTTATAGTGTACTTTAGTGATTATGAAACCATGCTGTCAGGACACCAGCACCATTACCGATGATGCGTATGCTCCACATACACTTGCTTCCGGCTCACACACATCATCATCGGTAATTGCCATGTCACGTACACTTTAGAGAATATTATTTCATTGACATAGCTTGCTAGCTGATTTTTCTATATGTTATTGTTTCATATGTTAGTTCATATTGCATTCATTGCTTGATATTTCGTGCATATTTTTTATATTCATTAGTCATGCAATAGTATAAGGGCCAGTCCGGATTGCCGGAGCCCAGTATTCATTATTATTGACTGTTATTTTGGATTTCGGATTTTCCATGAGATTTCTGGATTTGGAGAAACCGCAAGATTTAATAAACTCATTTATCATTTTAAAAGATAAAAGTACGGTTTTCTCATGTTATGATTGTGATATGTCCACCATGAGTTTTCTCGGCTCTTGAGCGATATCATATACCCGATTCGAGGAGGAGATGAAACGTCTGCGGGTGCATGGTGGACCCAGTGCTGTACCCCGGGGCGAGAAGATCACAGAGAATGGCGTTTGAGCCTGCAACAGGAGAGCATTGCTGACCGGTGATTTTTATTGAGATTATGATACAGGCCAGTCCGGATAACCGGAGCCTGAGATTTTGAGATTTGGGGATACAGGCCAGTCCGGATAGCCGGAGCCTGAGATATTGAGATATATATATTTTGTGTCGATACTTGACACTGATTTTCTGATGATTTCATTGATGGTACTTAAATGTTTATACAGAAATCTCACTTTTTTAAAGAAAACAGTTTTCTCATTCATGATGTATTCTGTTTTCATTATACCGCATTCATACCTCATATTTATGATATGTTGTTACCTGAGGTACTGACATGAGAACTTGGTATTACACTTATGCATAGATGTTTACCCTTGCCTTTATATTATGCTTCAGGCCATATTATCATTTGAGGATATATATATTATGATCGTATTGACCTAGGATTGAGTCATACATACGATTTCTGCTCTGTGATGTTTTCTACTCATGAGTTGGCAACTCACCCCCGTTGTGCCACAGTTCTTGCAGGTTTTGCCGTACAGGTGTCGTTGTGGTTTTGCTGGCACACTGCTCCTTTTCGGGTGATTGCTTTGGTAGGTGGGTTCACTCGCATCGTGACCACCATTGTACCTTTATTATATTTCTGTTGTATCTAGAAACTCCATCAACCAGACTTGTATTATTTTATAGACTTAGAAGACCAGTTGTATATTCTTTTGACCTTAGAGTCGCGCGTTGTTTTATTATGGTTTTCTTGATGATTTTGAGTTTCCTTTTGAGTTTTGATCCTCGCCCTTCGGCGTTGTATATTATATTGCTTGCGTAGTTATGACCATCAATTGACGAAGAGCTAGATCCCGCTTGGGGATGCCTTTATTCATATTATGCAAGTTGTATCCTTTTGGGGCCAGTATTTACAAAGGAAACTCTGCCGAAATTTTCAGAAAAAGAATCGAGATTTTAAAATGCAATACTTCGGCTTATGTTATTTAAACCACTTGTTTTAAAACATGTTTTCTTCACTTCTTATTTTAAAATGGTTTAGATTTCTGGGATTTTTGGCTTACTTGAATTAGATGGGGTCTTATAGACTTCATATGATTCAAGTGCCAGTCACGTGCCATTTCGGGCCGTGACAAAGTTGGTATCAGAGCGCTAGATTAACCTTGGTTCGAGTCTATGTTTGACCATGCGGAGCCTTGGGCGTTTGTATATATACGGAATCTAGGCTTGACCTTACGGAACTTAGAATTGGTCGAGGGGGTATTAGACCCGAACTTTCTTCGTGTAGGTTGACCTTAATTAATGGAGTAGGTGACTTAAGGAGAGTGACGTACTGTGTGTATGTTCCGCGGCATACTTACGATACGCTACTCCGTTTAAGAAGCCTTAGGATGTACATTTCCTTGCACAGCATTATATTCATTCCTATGATTTATCCTCATCGATATTGGTTTATGGTTTTTGCTGCCACGATTACACGGGCAGAGAGAGCTACGGCTAAAGTACGTCAGCATGAGCTCGTCACGGACGAAGACTGACCAGGGCGTGATTCCAGGGACACACGATTGTATATATGTGTAATGTTATTGTTTTTTCTCGCGCCATGAGCGTTTGATGGATCGCTTTTACAAGATTTCTCGGACGTGCAGATCAGCACCAGAGGATTGGGCTACTGCTAGAGGCCAGCCAGAATGTGATGTCTGTCCATGCACCGATTATACTTGATGATTGAGGCACTGTTCGGCGTGCGGACGAATGATCCAGTTGTTGCTGCGAATGATGAGATATCGCCCCAGATGTTTGGAGCTATTGCCGCACGAGTTGTACTTAGAGATATGATAGAAGATCGCTAGTCACCCAAGGAAGAATGACTAGGACTTGTGATTCGTTGCCTACCCCGATGCGAGGTCATCAGATTGATTTTTTCTAGCTAGAGACGACTTCACGCAGGTACGTTGAGAGTTGATAGAGACAATCGAATGTCAAAAACCCATTTTTCCAAGTTTAAAGTATTCGGAGAAACATGCAGGTAATTCCATGGACCCTCTAGAAGAATGAAACCTTAACTCGATATAATGACCATGAGAACGCTTGGAAACCTTAGGGTTTGCAGCAGTTCAGCGGTACCATTGATGAGGCTTGGGTTTGCCCTTCTACGACTGGTTCATAGGTACTGTGGCATATACTCGATATTATTAAACTGTACTCAAGATGTTGAGCTCTTGGGGGAAATTATGGAACCTTGAAAAATCGATCGAAAGGTTCGACATCGTTCGGATATCATGTGATGGGATACATTGCTTGGAAGACTTCAGATACGAGTATAGCCGTTAGAGCGCAGTCCATGCAGCCATGAAGAGACGAGTCCGAATCAGTCGACATTAGAGAAAAGTGGAGTAAGAGGGTCGTACGAGATCTTGATGAGATGATATTCCACTCCACTGACATCAGAGATGTGATACGCATGCAGAGGCGTTGTACATGGATATATCTTCCAAAAGGAGTCCCGATGAGTATGCAGCCGTTCCGGAACAAGAAACAGATTTAGCAAAAGGATGATGACTTCCGGGCAGTTCGGCAGAAACGAGATTTGGGAGAGACTTCGACAGAACCTTTCTGGAATACTATGAGAAGACTTGGACCCATGATCGGTCATATTACGCACACCCAGTAGGCCAGAATTCGGCATCGTCGACGAGACATGTTATGAGTGACCATGACAGTTGGCCAGATATCTTTAGAGGATGTGCCAGAGCGGGACTGTTTCCGCCATCTTTGATTTTGGTATTTTGGGCGATTTATTTGCATGATTGAGATTTTGTGCACCACAGTTGCACTTGACTTCGATTTGATTCGAGATGTTGATTTTGATTTCATGCCTATGGTATGCATATGATTTGACTTATGCTTTCGGCATAGTTTTCATGCACTTTTAGTATTTTGATTTGATTTTGTGCACACTGATGCACATGGTTGTGAGATTGCATACCACGGTATACCTGATGTGGATTTGGATTGAAATGTGTTGTATACCGTCGATTTCGATTGTGATATTTGATATTTATTTTCGTGCACCTTGTGCACTGGATTTGGATTCTTACGCATATTTTGGAGCTTGATGCGATTTTGATGCACACCAGTTGCACTCAATCGAGATTCTTCATGCATATCAGATGCATCTGATATTGCTGTCAGGCACACCCGTTGCCTTTGACAAATGTTTCGTGCACAACCGTTGCACTTAGATTTTGTTTCTGTGCACATGTATGGCACATTCATGGATTTCGATTTCCGTGCATACAAGATGCACGTGGAATTCTTATATACATTTTGGGATTGATTTTGAGCAGTATGTTTTTATGATATTTATTATTTGGTATAGTAGCTGAGCAGGACTAGTCCGAGGATAGTACCTAGATATATTTTTGCATGCATTGATAGTTATCGAAAGGATTTCCAAAAAAAAGGGAGCTATAGTCTCAGTATTTACCTACGTGTCCAAGGTGACACGAAAACTTTACAAGGAAACCCTTCTAAATTATTTCAAAATGGCGGGACGTGTATGTTAAACAAAGGACATATATAGATATATAGTTATTTTCGTACAAGTAAACGTCCACTACTTGTGCTGTGATACGCACATCACACTGTGATTTGAAAAGGTTTGGGCATGCACTTATTTCAGATGTTTTGACGAATTTACAACAATGTGTATATGTTATAGTTTTGATGTATATCATGTTGGCTTTCGTATTGGATTTAGACATGGGTGTCTTTGCCATAACTCCGATAATTGCGGGATTCTTGACGGAGTTTTGATTTTGAGTTATATACTCATTTTTCATGCGCATGCTTTGCGCTATGACACGTTTTATGTATTTATGATTTCGGAGCCTCGACGATTGGATCGTTTTACTGAAATGTTTTAGTATTTGAGGGGTTTAAATTTAAATTCGGGGACCGAATTTCTTTAAGGGGGAAGACTGTAACATTTCAGAAAAATAAAATATTATTTTTGGGAATTGTTATATTAAATAATAAATATTATGAATATTTTAATAATGTGGTATAATTAAATACCGATATATTGGGAAAATTTTAGAAAATTATAGGAATTACTGAAATGAGGGCGTTTTTTGTGATTTATGCAATTTACAAATTTCTATAATTAATTATACTCTATTTTAATGCTAATCGCGATTAAATATCGCTAATCTTGCATTAATCCAGGTTTTTTGCACATGACATGTTACACATTGTTACATTTTTCTTGCATGGTTTTCTTATTCGTTTTTCATGAATGTTTGGTTTTAAAATGAAAAGGAAAAGATAAAGAAAAGATAAGATTAGAAAAGAAAACGAAAAGAAAATATATAGAAAGAGGTATGGGCAAGAGAGAGAGAGAGAGAGAGGGTAAGGGGTCAACCTTGGACTTGGCTCCTATTTGTTTAATTCCTTATCCTTCATCATTCTCTCCCCTTCCTCTCCCATGGCAGCACTTCATCTCCCTCTCCTCTTCAACCCTCACAAATACCCTCAATCCAACATCAAAACCCCATCCCCACTTCATTAAAAACATGCACAAGCTCACTAGATGCACTTTGGACCAGGAAAAATCAGATTTTGAGCACTTAGGGCAAGTCAAGAAAATTCTTGAGTTGCCAAATGAGGTATTTCCTTCACCATTAAATTAATATTTCATTTCCTTTATCATCTAATTAAGTTTAGAATCGATATTGTGTAGTTTAGCGAACTTTGAAAATTCCATATTAGGGTTTTGAAGAAATCTTGAGTTGTGAGGTGAAATTGAGGTTAGTGGAGACCTTACAACCCTTTAAGTGTATGATTAGAGACTTAAACCAGAGAATTAAACCCTGCAACAAAAACTTAGAAACCCTGATATCGGAAAATTGTGAGAATGGTGAGGGTATTTTGATATCTGCTAAGACCCGGAGACTCTAAAATTTATTTAGCAAACACTGTGAGTCATGCAGGCACCCAGGAAGCTACCACAGAGACCTGAGACCAAACCCACCATTCTTGGCCACAAATTTAATACCCATGGCTGCAATTTGTGGCCAGGGTACTTCTGTTCGCTTCGTATTTGGTCCATGGCTTTTATTGCAGTAAAATAGACCCTCTATGTGTGTAAAATTGACTGATTTCACCTATGGTAAAATCTGGGACCATTTTCTCGAGTTGCTGCATTGTTTTACGGCTTCGTTTTAACTTGGATTTTAGTATTTGGGTTTGACTCGGTCGATTCACGTTTATACGTCAATCGTCGAGAGTTGTTGGTTATTCTTGCATGCGTAGTCAGTAAGTTCTAACCTATAGGCTTTTAGCGTGTCGTTTCGGTTTTGAATTGGATTTTTATGCGACACGATATATGTTGACATGTAGGTACCCCCACGTGGATTTTGAGACGATGAGGAGAGCGTTGCATCATCGACTCCAGCAAGCGAGGACCAAGGTGAGTAGATATATATCTACGGGGGAAGTCGGGTGGATGACGTATAGCACCCCCGCAGTTTCGTAGTGTTGTATACGAATACGTATACCTCTATATATATTTATATATATGTTTATTGTGAGACCATGATTATCTTGATAGGGTTAGTTTAGTGTAATTTGAAGTAACTTAGTTTAGCTTCTTAGTCACGAAACCCTAGATTAGTGATTTGCATACACGCACACACACAAACTTGCATACTTTTAATACTTATGCATATATGGGGATATGTATATATATACACACATAGGTATGGGACTATATATATATATATATATATATATATACATACACACACATATATACATATACATGGATGATGAGGATAGTATTTGATATTTGGAGATGAGTCGATGAGATTGGGCATGGTGCCATGAAATCGGTGATATGACGTGGTTCGTATTATGAGACACGACACGATGTTATAGCGGGTCCTTAGGCGATGTGTTTCATACACACGCATATATTTATGTAGATGGTATCGGTATTGTACTATACTTATATCAGTACCCCAGTTCACGATATGTGATGATAATGATACCAGTTGATTAATGAGATAAATGTGATATTTGACCCGTACCCTGATTTGGGATGCCGTACGACGGATTTACCTTTCGAGCTATTTATTGATGATAGATCCGTACTCTTGACTCGAGAATGTCATATTATATAGTGTATCGTATGGGATACTATTGAGGCGGGATCACCGACTATTATATATATGCATATATCGACTCAGACTTAGGTGGTTTTCCTTAGCCTTCGATTAGTCTTTTAGTTTAGTCATGTAGATTACTTGTAGATATTAGACTAGACTCGAGTCATACCTATTTCAAAACTAACGAATCGTGAGTATTTTAAAGACAGGCCAAGGGATTCTACGGATTTTTCAAAGGATATACCTTTTCTTAAAAACACCGTAGCCCTTATTTTCAAAACACCATGATTCGTATTATTCCAAATGACAAAACAGTATGACACATATATAGAAATGTAGATTCTTTATTGTTACGTTATTGTTCATGATCCACATATTATTGTTGCATTTACTATTCATTTGCCATTTATTATGTTGTTATCATCGCATTGCATGTTTATAGTGTACTTTAGTGATTATGAAACCATGCTGTCAGGACACCAGCACCATTACCGATGATGCGTATGCTCCACATACACTTGCTTACCCGCTCACACACATCATCATCGGTAATTGCCATGTCACGTACACTTTAGAGAATATTATTTTATTGACATAGCTTGCTAGCTGATAGTTCCTATATGTTGTTGTTTCATATGTTAGTTCATATTGCATTCATTGCTTGATATTTGTGTATATTTTTATATTCATTAGTCATGCAATAGTATAAGGGCTAGTCCGGATTGCCGGAGCCCAGTATTCATTATTATTGACTTTTATTTTGGATTTCGGATTTTCTATGAGATTTCTGGATTTGGAGAAATCGCAAGATTTAATACACCCATTTATTATTTTAAAAGATAAATGTGCGGTTTTCTCATGTTATGATTGTGATATGTCCACCATGAGTTTTCTCGGCTCTTGAGCGATATCATACACCCAATTCGAGGAGGAGATGAACCATCTGTGGGTGCATGGTGGACCCTGTGCGGTACCCCGGGGCGAGAAGATCACAGAGAATGGCGTTTGAGCCTGTGACAGGGGAGCATTGTTGACCGGTGATTTTTATTGAGATTATGATACAGGCCTGTCCGGATAGCCGGAGCCTGAGATTTTGAGATTTGAGGGTACAGGCTAGTCCGGATAGCCGGAGCCTGAGATATTGAGATATTGAGATATATATATATTTTGTGTCGATACTTGACACTGATTTTCTGATGATTTCATTGATGGTACTTAAATGTTTATACAGAAATCTCACTTTTTTAAAGAAAACAGTTTTCTCATTCATGATGTATTCTGTTTTCATTATACCGCATTCATACCTCATATTTATGATATGTTGTTACCTATGGCACTGACACGAGCACTTGGTATTACACTTATGCATAGATGTTTACCCTTGCCTTTATATTATACTCCAGGCCATATTATCATTTGAAGATATATATATTATGATCGTATTGACCTAGGATTGAGTCATACATACGATTTCTGCTCTGTGATGTTTTCTAGTCATGTGTTGGCAACTCACCGCCGTTGTGCCACAATTCTTGCTGGTTTTTCCGTACAGGTGTCGTTGTGGCTTTGCTGACACACTGCTCCTTTTCGGGTGATTGCTTTAATAGGTGAGTTCACTCGTATCGTGACCACCATTGTACCTTTATTATATTTCAGTTGTATCTAGAAACTCCATCAACCAGACTTGTAGTATTTTATAGACTTAGAAGACCAGTTGTATATTCTTTTGACCTTAGAGTCGCGCGTTGTATTATTATGGTTTTCTTGATGATTTTGTGTTTCCTTTTGAGTTTTGATCCTCGCCCTTCGGCGTTGTATATTATATTGATTGCGTGGTTATGACCGTCAATTGACGAAGAGCTAGCTTCCGCTTGGAGATGTCTTTATTCATATTATGCATGTTATACCCTTTTGGGGCCAGTATTTACAAAGGAAACTCTGCCGAAATTTTCAGAAAAGAATCGAGATTTTAAAATGCAATACTTCGGCTTATGTTATTTAAACCACTTGTTTTAAAACATGTTTTCTTCACTTCTTCTTTTAAAATGGTTTAGATTTCTAGGATTTTGGCTTACTTGAATTAGATGGGGTCCTATAGACTTCATATGATTCAAGTGCCAGTCACGTGCTATTTCGGGTCGTGACAGGGATAGAAGTATTACCCTCGACAGCTGTTACGTCATTGCATGCTACTTAGCCTACACCTACACCTAACCTAAATCGTCAATTTAAACTAAACTTAACTAATAAAGTATAAGTGAATGGGTGTCCCGTATCCGTATCCGAATCCATGCTACTTAGCCTACACCTAAGATAAATTTTCAATTGAAACTAAACGTAACCAAATCGCCAATTAAACCTAACACTAACACTTTTTAGTCCGTCTATCGCATATTTGTCAAAAAATCTTAATTCCATGACTCTTGTCTGTAGAAACCTTTTTTCGTCCGAACTGTTCTAATATGGCATTTCCGTACCTCCACAACAAGAGTTGGATGTACGTCGATACTCTCTCGAGAGTGCATAAGTTTTTCCTTTACATTGTTTACTTTTTCACCGATTTTACCTACACACGTCTTAGGTTATTGAAAGAGTACGAAATCTTATGTCCTTGTTCTAATTGTATGAATGCGTGATTGCTCAAGGAGAGAGAAGTTGAGTTACACATCAAGAAAGATGGTTTCGTTAGAGATTACACTATGTGGGTAATTCATGGAGAAGAGGTCATTGCAACGGAAGATGAGGTATAGATGCATGAGATGGAAAATGGAAACCGAAGAGTGGCAAGAGATAGTAGAAGAGGGGGAGGAAGATGAATGGCGTTTTGAAGAAGGCAAAGTCATCGAAAAAGATATTTCTGTATTCACGCCGATCGATTACATTGATGGGCTTATAAATGCCGCGGGACTTCCTGATGATACGGAAAGCACTGTACCCTCGTTATTGGAGAAGTACAAAGCTAACTCAAGAATCCCGATATATCCAAATTGCAATGGGTTTTCAAAACTGTCATTTTTCGTATGTCTCTTTCAGATCAAGTGAAAAAACAGATGGAGTAACCAGTCTTTTACTGATCTCGTAGTATTGCTGAAGGAAGCTTTTCCCGACAGAAATAAAGTGCCACCGAACTGGTATGAGTCACAAAAGATAATCACGAATATCAGTCTAAAGTGTGACAAGATCCATGCATGTGAGAATGACTGTGTTTTGTTCCAGAATGAACATACCACACTCGGAAACTGCCCTGTGTGCGCGACCAATTGATTCAAGCCTAAGAAAGACTCTCATTCGAATGATGTACCAATGAAGATTATTTGTCATTTTCTAGTAATACCGAGACTGCAACGGTTATTTATATGTGAGGAGATGGCGTCCGAAATGCAGTAGCACCATAAAGTGCCTCGTGAAGAGAGAAAAATGAGCCATCCCAGAGATTTGATATCATGGAAAGTTTTAGATGAAAAACATCCTACGTTCACCGCAGACCTTGTAACGTGAGGCTGGGAATTGTGAGCGACGGTTTCAGTCCATTTTGGATTGTTTGCGGCGAGTGTACTCACATTACCTGGCCCGTTATACTGATTATATGCAGCATGCCGTCATGGACCGTTGTGCTGACTATATACAGCATGCCGTCATGGAAGGCTATGACGCAATCTTATTTTACGGTGGCGCTTTTAATCGATGATCTCTCGTCTCCTGGGAAACACATTGACGTGTACTTTTAATCCTTGATCGATGGGTTAAAGTCGCTGTGGAAACCTGGTATGAGAACCTATGAGGCACATAATAAACAATTTTTTTAAATCCGTGCTGCTTTGTTATGGACAATTAATGATTTTCCTACCTACGGCATGTTGTCGTGGTGGACAACTCAAGATAAGTTTGCGTGTCCTTGTTTTCATATTCATACGAGCCAAGTACACTTGATGTATACCCGGAAAGAGACGTATATGGGTCACCAACGTTTCTTGCCGATACCTCACAGATTCAGAAGGAATGAAGAAATGTTCAATGGTAAGACGGAGACCGGTAGACCTCTTAAACTATTGTTTAGTAACGACATACTGCAATAATGGAGAGATTATCATAATATCAAATTCATAAAGATACAAAATAAAGATATAATGCCATGCCTAACTGGTTGGAAGAAACGGAGTAGTTTATTTCAACTTCCATACTGGTCTGATCTACCGCTACACCACAATTTAGATATCATGCATATCGAGAAGGGTATCTATGAGCACATCATCAATTTTCTACTATGTAAGGATGGAAAAACGAAGGAAAATCTCAACGCCCGTCATGATTTGATGGATTTAGATGGTTTTTCCATTAGAGAATAATTGCAACCTTGGCCTGTGGCCGGTAAATCGGGTTATTACCAGATTCCACTGGAAATCTACAATTAGAACAAAGAAGAGAAGCGGCGGTTCTTGGGAGTGTTGAAAGAATTGAAAGTCCCCGACAGTTTCTCATCAAAAATTCCCAAACAGGTACAAGTAGAAAAAGAAAAAATCGTAGGACTTAAGAGCTAAGATTACCATATATTAATGCAACATCTTCATCCATTATGGCTCAGGTATCAGTAAAATCAGAATTTGGTTTCATGCTTAACGACATTTGCACGTATTTTCAACAATTGTGTTCAAAAAATGTAGACGTCAGTGAGATAGTGAAGCTCAAAAAATATATTCCTTTGATCCTCTGCAAGCTTGAAACTATCTTTCCACTTTCTTTTTTCGACATTATTATTCATCTGTTCGTCCATCTGGTAACTGTTTACCGCCGAAAACGGGGACGAATTGGGATGGGTCGTCTTGCCTAAATTTGGGGGCGGATACTATTTGGATTTATCCGTCCACCTCTCCGAAAATGCCAAGTAGATTTATGGCACCGTATATCGAAGGTTTGGACGGATGCGGCCATTGTAGCAGATTTCGTCAGATTCCCCCTGATTTGCGAGGGGTTTTTTGATTGTGGGGATGCTCTTCCCTGCAGATGCAAGCCCCTGCAATTAATTACGTTATCGCATCGCGATAACCACTTTCTCCTTCTCCAGAAGTTCACTTCGTGTCGTGTTTGTTTGTTTTATTTTTGGTTATCCGTGGATTGTATACGGAGACTAATTTGTGTCGTCGCCCGTAGGGCGTGGATTAGTACAAATCCGTATATCTTAGATTTGGGTTTGGGTTGATTTAAGGATCGTTGATCAGTTTTGAGATCAAGACCGACTTAAATATATACGAGTGGTTAGGGCTCAATTGGTTTTTTTTAAGGATACGTTATTCCAATTTGAGACTAAGATCTACTTAATAAGGTCTTAGGATAATTTTTTATTCAGATCCAACAAAACAGCATTTAGGCTCTGTTGCTTTAGTTTTAAGGACGTTTCGGTCCCTTATAGCCATTTTGGAGGCGAAGTTGTAGTTTAAGGACATTTCGGTCTGTTGATCACCATTTGGGGGTGAGATTTTAGTTTAAGAACGTTATGGTCCGTTATTACTTTAGGGACATCTCGGTCCGTTGTTAGTTTAGGGACATCTCGGTCTATTATCCATCTTACGTACACGTATATTTGTTACATGCCGGGATGAGCAGTGACGATATAGGATGCATCTAGTTTGGGATATGGTTTGATCTGGGTTGTGCACGTCAGTTTGGGGAGTGCGCCAAAAAGCAGTTGGCTGTCGGGACCCGCCACCTCTCTGAAGACGTTGAAGAATTGCAACGACATATATCAGAGGTTCAGAGAGATGGACCCTTGAACTAATTCTCATGTTTGGGGAAAATGAATTGATGGTAAACCCAGAAATAATGAACCCATTGGCTCGGCTGATCTGGGTTAGGGACCTAGCCCACTTGGGCTTAGTCTACTCAGTTTTCTTTTGAAAATAAGTGCTAAGCACTTGTTTGGGCTCAGTCCTCTTTTTTGTGCAAAAAGTATTGTGCACTTATGTGGGTTCTGACGCTCACACATAACCATGTGTGGTTTTCAGTTATAGGGATTTGCCCAATAAATGTTAAACACATTTACCCCCATTTTTATCTCTTTGTAGAGAGCCGAGCACTCTTTATGGTGCCCACGTGCAAAACACGTGAGGGGCCAGGTGCCAGACGCTGCTTACTGAGTGTTAAGCACTCTTTTATTTTATAGCGCCCATATGAGAGGCACGTGGGGCGCTGGGCACCGAGTGCCAGTCACTGAGTGCTAAGCACTTCTTTATATTGTAGCGCCTACATGAGAGGCACTTGGAGCGCTGGGCGCTGAGTGCCAGTCACTGAGTGATAAGCACTCCTTTTATTTTGTAGCGCCCACGTGAGAGGCACATGAGGCGCTGGGCGCGGAGCGCCAGTCACTAAGTGCTAAGCACTCATTTATTTTTATTTACCTAAATTTTCAAGAAGAGAGTTCTTCTTCTTCGAGAGTTTAATTCTCTGTTCTTTCTAAAGCTTATGGGGGGTTTCTCTATATCAGACTTGAAGTCTTGGGTCCTTTATATAGTAGAGACAAGTTCGTTGATTAGTTGAAGAAATCTCTCATTAAGAGATCCTAATTGATTCTGGGGGTTTTACCCACCGTTGGATCTTTGATCCAAAGACTTCTGTTTTACAGAAAGTATTTTCTTGTTTTTAACAAGATTGGGGAAATATTTACCCATGCAGAATTTATTCTGTGGATCGGTGATTTTTTTATCACCATTGGATTTTTAATCCAATGGCACTCTGTTTTACAGAGGGCAATCTTTCTTTGAAAGATTTGAGAAATATTTTCTCTAAACAGAATTTAATTATGCATTCTGATGATTTATCGTCTCCGTTGGATCTTTGATCCAACGGCTTTATTTAACAGATAGTAGAATTCAATTCTACTAGGCGCCGGAGCTTACGTGTTGTGCACGTGGGCGCTACTCATATAAGAGTTTTAATTCTTTCATGTGCTTTGCACATTAGCTCCCACGTGAGGAGCACGTGCGGTGCCAATAAGAGTTTTTTACTCTAGTGCTGGCGCCCTCATGGAAGGCATGTGAGGCGTTGCTTAAGATTTTGTGTGCTTTGCACATAGACGCGGCCCATATAAGAGTTTTTAATTCTGGCGTTGGCACCTTCGTAGAAGGTACGTGAGGTGCTGTCTCTTGATTTTTGAACAGAGCTTTGCTATTTTATTGGGGGAAACAAATGCCCCCCACCATTGCACTCACGTGGCTCATACGTGAGTGCAACGGTGGCACCTTTTCCACCGTTGGATCTTCTTGGAAGTTGAACCGTCTTCCTGTGCCTATAAGTAGGGCCTTTGGCCCTTGAGATGACCGTTGTTCATCTTCCCTAATCTTTTTCTTTCTTTGAGAATTTAATTCTTTTTCCAGAGCTTTGATCTCTGTCCAAGGAAACTTTTTTAGAGTCAAAATTCTGTCAAAATTTGGAAAGAATTATGACCAAACATAGCTTTGCACTTCTTTTTTAATGATTAGATCGTAGATCTTAAAAAATTGTTTTAGGGTTTCTTAACCTGTTAATCTGAGCTTTGCTCTTCTTTTATAAAGATCTCTTAGAGTTCAAAGATTTTTCTTGCAAATCTTAAAGATCTTAGGATTTAGTTTTGCTTTTGAAGGTTCTGGGATGTTATCCTATTGTTCTACAGAGCTTGGCTCTGAAAATCTTTGGAGAATTTTTTTCCCTTCTTAATTTTCTTGACAGATGTGAAATCTGTTTGCAGAGTACAGCTCTCGAGAGAGTTTAACTCTTCAGTCCAATGATTTTTTCTCATTAAATGAGAATTCTTTTGGATTCTATGAGTGACTGCTCCATCATTGATGGGACGTTACCTTAATTTTGTGGGCCCCCTTGTCCCTTTCTTTTGAACTGCAGTGCAGCACAATTTTTAAGCATCAAAAAGTGTTAGAGTCCTGAACGTAGTGTCGATAGCTAACCTTTTTCCTTTTGTGCAGGTATTATATATGGCTTTCGATTCCTCCTTTCCTTTCATACGTTCAGAGAGTGCTTGTGTCGACGCACCCGTGGATCGGGAAGTCTTTGCGCTTATTAAAGATCATAACCTAGAGCAAAAATCTTTTTACCTGTGGGGGTCATGGTATAATCAGATTATCCGGGGTCGGCGCAGTTTTTCTTTTGCAGGGCCTTCAGAACTAATTTCAGCGATTCATTACGCTGATCCACTCAAGTGGCTTATGTTGTAGAAGAGGTCAACTGGACCTCGGAAGGTCGTCTTCAGCCTTCCACGGCATCGATACCCGTATAGCCACCGATGGCCTTGGACATTTTGGGGCGGCGCATATGCCAAGATGAGTCGCACCCTTGGGGGCAAGTTTATATGATAGGATTGAGTCCTCGTCATTCAGCCAGCTACCTACAATGGGCTCGGTATATCCTGTCAGCCAAGAAGTCGCTGCTGTTGAAGTTTGGGCTGTATCCTGCAATCTACGCGTCCTTTTTTCATTATCCTGTGCCTCATGTATGGTGGGTTAAGGCTTTTCTGGAACAATGGAACATCTCGACCCACACATTTCTTTTTTCGGACCGGGAGGTCTCAATTTCCTTGGAGGATTTTTCGGAGCTTTCCGGCTTACCCGTCAGAGGGTAACATTACGAGGAGATACTTCCCCCTGATGAGTATTTTTTTGCCACCAAATCAATTGCGATGGGTCTCACTCCATACAATGCCATTCAACATCGGTTTCCGAGCCTAATCAAGATGTTGAACATGTACGAGAGTTTGTTCTTAGAGTCTGGAGGGCACGGAGTCGGCTTTGCAGATTTCATCGCACGCTTTCTTCGCCTAGAAGTCTTGTCGAAACAAGCTGCGAAATTCGACAAACTTGACGACCCGTTCGGGTTCGGTTTAGATAACTTGTCAACGGAGGAGACGGATTTAAAGAATTTCTTCATTCCAGACACTCCGGTCATCCCTTTTGCAGGGATCGCTGCCTCAGACGTCAACAAAAAGACGTTCTTTCTAGGGTTCATCGGCTTATGGTTGAGTTGGTTTGTGCTTCCGACGCACCTCCGCTATATGGGCCGTCTGTCTTTTATCCATCCCATCGCATTATCGTAGGGACGCGTGTGGCCGTTGGGATCGCAGAGCTGGCTCATCTATATCATGGCTTAAGCTTAGCGGCCGACACTGCTCTCTCCCATTGCACTACTTCACGTCATGGATCAAGATGCATGTGCTGAGTGTCTTCGGTGTTCACAAGCGACCCCACTTCTATGAAAGCTACAACTTCCCCCGGGTCATGTATCTGGTTGACGCTTCTGCGTCGGACCCGTCGCAGCTAGAAGCTCGGTGACTGCTCCTTCGCCCGCACATGGTTGGGGACAGTATGACCTTTGTCGATAGAGTCTAGACTATCAGCAAATAATCTACTAAGGTAGTGCAACTGTTGCATGACACTTTCAAAGACGGGGCTTCCACGTTGAGGGCTAAGGAAGTCTTGCACTTGTATTCTATCAGGCCGGGCTTTCTAGTATTTATACAGAACGCCTCGGTACTTTTTATGAGGTACAAACCGCACCACTTCGCTCAATAGTCGGGCTATAATCAGGGCGTCCTTCTTGAGGCATTCTTGGCCGAACCGGTTGCTACGGAGGAGGGTATTCGCTGCGCGCTGCACCATTTTATGCGATTAAATACAGGGTCTTATTTCCTCGTCAGTGAGCCGAGCTATGTGCCAAAAACTTCGAACGCTTACGTGGAGTGGTACCAGCATGCGATGGGAGCTGCTATCAGGGAGGAAAGGCAGCTGTTACTCGATCACAAAGACACCGTCCCGGCCGGTAATCCTGTGGACCCTCTGAAGCGGTGGACCACCGTTCATCCTTCTTTAAGAGAAATCACAACAGCCGTGGTCCTACGAGCTTTCCCTGAGAAGCTTCAACCGGATGTTCCCGTAACTGCGGTAGCCGTGGTGTCCTCGAAATCGGACATTGGTTCGGAGATCGGGACCAGCTGTCCGAAGATGCCCGTCAAGTGAAAGCTTTTACCGTCAGCTGTTGGTGTTCGTTCGTAGAAGAAGAAGAAATCTCTATTCTCTGCTGATGTGGTATTCGTCCAGGAGCCCCATGCTCCCTATAGTGAGGGCTTGTGCGAATATGTTACCAATGAGAGTTTGTTTGACATGCCTGCAACCGATACTGATCTTCAGGATGCCCTCTCAGCTTCATAGCGACTGGCTTGTGAGGAAGCAGCGTTGATCTCTATTGCGGAGTCAGGTATACTTCATTTACATTTTTTTTGTATTTATCCCTTCTCCCCTTATGATGCTTTAGTAATGCTATCTTCTTTAATAGGTATTTCTGCCGAAGAGGTTCTCGCGGCTTCCCTCAAGACGTTTGAGGAGGAAGGGAAGCTTCATGCCACCTTGGGTCTTGGTATGATTCGCTTTACTACAAATTTGCTTGTTTAGTTCCTCCTTCTCACGGTCTGACTCTTTTTTTATCTTTCTGCAGGGACCACCAAAACCCAAGTTGTTCTAAGTGTAACTCCAATCCCAGGTGGTGATGCCGAAATGCTTCTAGAGCCATCGACTATGGCCGAGGCCACCCCAAAGCCACAACAGGAGGTGTTGCTGAAGCAGCCGATGATGGATGCTGTAGCGGCTCCGGAGGCCAAGCTCGGTTCGGATGATGACGTCACCCTGTCGGAAGTCTTAAGGAGGTCGGTCGTCAGGGTCCAAGCTGAGAGGAAGTGCAGAAAGTGCGCGGCAAGGGAACGCGACGCTATTTTAGCCGCGGGTGTAGGCTTGAGCAATGTTCCGCCTGCTGATGTTCCTTCGATGGACGCTCCTTCTGCCCTGTCTATTGCCCACAGACAGGTTGTGCGTATAGCTCGTGAAGAGAGTGAACGACTACTTCGAGGTAGTACAACGAACGGTCCTTAATAATAGATCCTCTCCCCTTTCTACTTATTAATCGTACACATTTTCTTTTAAGCAGGGCCGAGTCCTGACGGTGGCATGGCAGGTGAGACGCCGATGATTATAGAGCCTGAAGTGGCCACTCATTCTTGGGAATCTGGGACTGTGCAGAATGCTGATCTTTCTCCTTGTGGATCCTTGGTATCGGTGGGTGTTGCAAGCATTACGACAGCCCTTTTCGAGTCAAGGAATGAAGCTATGGGTGCGGAATCTACTCCCTAGAAGGAAAATGAGGAAGCCGTTACACTCGGTAACGCTTTCGGCACGGTTTCAGTTTCTGACCTATTAGGTACCCTTGGGTTTTTATCTTTGAGTTTTTAATCCTGTTAAGCCCTTCTAACGATATTTCGTTTGTCTTGAGCATAGGCACAGCAAACCCTGAAGCTGTGCCGGCTGAAGAATTATTGCTGACTGCCAGTTTGGCGGACATGATTCCTTCACTTTCTTCTCTGCCTCCAATTTTGGAAGGTAAGGGTTTCTCACTTAGTTGCTTTACTGTGGATACAATTCTCTTTGCATTGACTATATAATTTCACGACTCTGCAGGAGTACTTTTCGACCATTTATACCAGGTGCTAAACCCGCATTTTTCCTTTCAATCGGAAGTCGTTCCACCTTCCGGTATTGGTCAGTATATTCTTCACTTAGTGTTTTTTCCTTTTTATGAGTATACTTCTTGTTACTAAGCCTTCCTTATACTGACCCCAGTATCAGGGCTCGGAGGAGGAAATGAAAGAATAGCCACACCTCTGGTGCTCCCTATTTTGCCACCTTCAACAGCCGGTACGGTAGATCTCGTCCGTCAGGTGTTTCCTTTGTCTTTCAAGTTAAAATCTGACCGTAATTTATTTTGCAGCGATTACAATGACTTCAGCTCCTTTTGAGTCCCACATTCCTATGCCCATGGGGCCCTTAGCTAAACGTCCATCCTCAAGGGACACGGTGAATAGCCGGCGAATGTTAAGCGAGTTTATCGAGGATCTCGACGCCGAGGCTCTCAACACTGCTACATATTTTGCCGACGAAGTCAATCCAATGCTGGAGACGCTCGTGAATTTCCACAGTGAAGACCTCTTTGGTTCTTTGGTTGATTATTGCAGGCAGATTGAGGCTTGCCTGCATGAGATTGAGCTTAAGCATCTCGCTCCCGAGGTATTGACTTTGAACTCTCAGCGGGCTGCGTGGGTTGAGTAGAGTGTCTCTTTCATTCGATATTTTGAACAAGAGGCGGCTCTAAGGCAAAAGGAGCATGAGGCGGCTTTCGGCAAATCCATCCAATTGCGTGCCCAGGTTGAAGTGAATGCTGCGCAGCTGAAAACTATTTTTGAAAACCTCCAACGATGTATTTCGGATGGGCTGGCGCTACGGCAGAAGCTTGACTTTACCGAGCGGGTCATACAGGATTGCGAAACAGCCAAGCAGGAAATCGATGAGAAGATTTCATCCTTCTTGCAACAACGGGCTTAAATCGAACCTGAGTTGGCCGCCGTAGCTGAGCGTCAGGAGGAATTGAGGGGAGCGCGCGAGCGGTTTGTCAGTTTGTTGAAAACGCCTCCTCCGTAATAAGTGTCATTGTACCCTCCTTCTTATACTGATTGTATTCCTTAAACTTCTAATTCATGAATAACATGTATTCAATTTGATTCCTGAATGAAATGTATCTTGTATTCACTTAAATTCAAGCATAAAAGACATATTTTATTTCATACTGGCATTTCTCTTTTCTTCAATGTCTTGATTTGCTGTGAAATAGTTTATATACTCATTTCGAAGTTTGTAGTTTATGAACTCATCCCGGAGTTTCTAGTTTATGAACTCATCTCGGAGGTTTTAGTTTATTCACTCATTCCGGAGTCTCTAGTTTATGAACTCATTTCGGAGTTTGTAGTTTATTCACTCATTCCGGAGTTTCTAGTTTATGAACTCATTTCGGAGCTTGTTTAGTTTGCCTCCCTTGGGCTTGTAAGCAAACTTGTCTTAATGTTACAGTTAAGCCCTGCTCTTTACGATAGAGGTCCGTTAGTTTCTGTGGAACTAGGGATTTTGTCCGTCGTACCATCGCGTTGGTTGATGCATTCCCCGATATGTAGACTTTACGCTGCTGTTCGAGTAGCCCCACGACTGTTGTGTCTCTGATCCTTTCGGGGGCTGGACAAGACGTCTTCAAGTAATCTCCCTAGGCAGTTTGACCGTCAGGAGAGAAAGCGTTAGGAATTTTGCCATGTAGCTTTTTACTTAAGGTTAGGCTTAGTTTGGGAGCCCCGATGAGTCATAATCACTCCGCACTGGTGTGGGATGATCTCCGATAGTCTTTCGGGCTTTATTTGAGTTTCCGTCAAGACCCTAAAACTAGGAATTTGGCCTTCGCTTCCTTTGTCGACACTGTGTATGCTGTAACGATACGAATGTCGAGGTGATCTCTAGGTTGTTTTGTGAATCGTCGATACTTGGAACTAGGGACTTTGTCATTGCTCCGTCGCGTCTGCATCCTGCTAGAGTGAGAAAAAACGCCATTGTTGGCACCGCGTCTGCTGTAATGAGACGAGTGTCGAGATGGTCTTTAGGTTGTTTGTGAACCGTCGGGACCTGGAACTAGGGACTTTTCTATGGCTCCTGTCACGACCCGAAATTGGCACGTAACGGCCCTTAAACTATGCAACATCTACAGGTGTAACGCAATTTAAGTAAGCCGAAAACCCAACAATCTAAACCATCAAAAGTAGTAAGTGATACTAGCATTTTCAAAACCTTTGAAATCTCAACCCAAATTCTTTAAAATCCACCTTTTCTTCCTTTAAAATTTTGGCAGCACCTCCTTTGTAAAAACTAGCCCCAAAAATGTGTACAACATAAATATAAGTAAAGCATCCCCAAACGGGAGCAAAAATACGCCCAAAGGCGGAAAAAACCACCACAACAGATATACGACGTCGTAGCGAAGAAATAAAATACGATATAAATAAAACTGCATAAAAGACCTCCAAGCCACAAAATAATATACAATATCGTCCTCACATCAAGTCTCTAAGTCATACATGATAATGGTAGATAGAGAGTACAGGATACAACGAATATACAATAAACAATATCGGATAACCGCAAAACCCACCTAAGCAAAACAGCATACTATGAGCTGAAGCGGTATCCGCTGCAAAATATGATATGATAGATGAATATCCTGCCTCGACTACTATGGGGAACAACCTGCAAAACACTGTGGCACAACGGGGGTGAGTTGCCAACTCGTGAATAGTAAATAACATATGCAGGTAATCGCAAGTATGCACGTACAGCGCGAATCTAACATATGCAAGCTAATAGCAATAAATGGTCATATGTATGCAATAGTCAAGAAAGGTACACTAGCAGGTACAACTAATACATGAAGCAATAATATGACAATTGTATGTAACAATCATGTATGGTACTCTATCAGGTACTCCTAATATATGAAGCAATTATATGATAATGTATATATATGCAACAGTCATGAAAGGTACTCTATCAGGTACTACTAATACATGAAGTAGTGCATAAACAATAAATGCGGAGTATGGGATAAAACATGTCATTCCCATGGAATCCTGACCTCGTGGTAGGACCAAAGTCTATCAAGACAATCCAAATCCCAATTTCCTCAAACCAGCCCCCAAATTGGCTCTCATGTTATGTAAGTCTCATATATCCTGAATGTACAACATAAAGTAAATCTCATATATCCTGAATGTACAACATCAAGTAAATCTCATATATCCTGAATCCAATATCAAGTAAATCTCGTATATCCTAAGTATAATTGCATGAATAATATGATGATGTATATGAATTGATATGTATACATATATATTAGCGTCCCATTCCACTAATATATATATATATATGTATATATATATATATATATGTATATATATATATATATATAACAGCGTCCCATTCCACTGTTATATATACTTAGGAGTAAAAATATCATGAAACCAATATGTCAAGTATCGACACAAAAATACTGATCTATCAGGTGCTGTCACCACGAATGGCCCCCTGATAGGTACGTATCATACGCTATCCCGAAAACCCAAGTGCCCAGTTTCGACCCTCGTCTTTCGACGTATCCATACATACATGACTCCCGTCGGTATCCCCAAGATAACCGCCGAGTCATAGGTACTATCACCGGTAGGTATGGTTCCCCTGTCAGGCTCATCGGTATGTTACATCGACATACCTTTCTCGCCCCGAGGTAACTCCGGGCCCCACCATGTGCCCTCACACGGCCCCCGACTCCTCCTCGCATGGGGTATATATATCAGAACCGATAAATCTCATGGTGGCTACTGAAATATCATATCAAGAGAAACCGGGTTTTTCAAATAATGCATAATTTCACGAAACTACCACGGTCCTCAAATCCAGAAAATATCATGAAAAATCCATATCTCAATACGAAAATCCTTGTATATAATATATGCAACATAAAACTGTAATGTGAGCATATAAAGGAAAAGCCGCCATTTAACTGCAACAAGTTAATATATATATCATGCGGTTCCTAATTTCTCCAAGTTTATATAACATCAAATAAAGGTGAACATGTAGCTATAGCCAGATATATGTGTAAACATGTAGGTATAGCGAGATATATGTATCTACCTATCAGTAATGATGTAATATACCCTCCTGGTATACGTGTAAGTATGTATGCAAGATGTACATATAGCTATGTCTCATATGTGTATATACCTATCACTAATGGTATAATACCATATAGGTATATGGGTAACTAGCATGTAAGCATGATAAGGCATATGTGTAAGCATATAGGTATACAGGTATGTTATATGTCATATGCATAAAGGAATATGAATCAATGCCTCAATGTCTATAACCAAACAATATCATATATGTATGTGTGTTGTGCGTGTCATGGCAATTATTGATGGTGTGTATGGCATACAATCAGTGCTCGTGCAACATGAGCCGTCAATAATAGTGCAGTGTCCTAAGGGTACAAGTCCAAGCACAACAAGTAACTAAGCAATAAGGTGTATGCACAACTCTATATATGCAATAGAATGTGCGACAATATCATAACATCTCTAGCCCAGACGCATAACGCCATGCGGGCGATTCCCCTGTAGATGTTAAATCTACTCACCAATGCTCCTGGCTAAGTAAAGCCTACCACCTGTTTTCCCTTCTTCGCAGCGTCCGAAGTCCCTGCCTGTGAGCCTAAAACATAACACAACAAAGCAAGTATATATTAGCAATAGACCCAAAACATGTACAACTACGCTGACCAACGCGACAACACAAAACTTACTCTTAAGTGCTCGTATTGTGGCTAACGTGCATAGCGACATAACGAAACCAACTCAGAGCAATAGCTACACATAACACGAATCGTATCAGATAACGTAACGCGTGAAATGAAACACAAGAAAAAAAGAAAGTGATCCCAGATTTTTCTATACCAATAATCTGTAAAAGTTGCAAGTACCATGAGACCACATACAACCCCAGAGACCCCTACACTAAAACCCAAACCCCAACTCCCTAGTCTGGTCGCAATTTGCGACCAGAAGCAATTTTTTTGCGGCCTGATCAAGAGGAAATGAGTTCGTATTTTGAGGGTAGGTTCTAGGTCACTACACTAGGTCACTGTGATGGGAACTTTTGCAACAAATACCTGGTTTGATAGCAGATCATCCGAGACCTAAAACAACACTAAAAAATACGATATTTATCCGAAACGAAACTATACGCGATCTAAACTGAAACTAATAAGCTACGCTACACAATAAACACTTAACTAACAGAAAGAGATCATTACCTAACTAAAAGAACACAAAGATCCTAACTTCCCAAGCTCCAAGGCAGCCAGGAGGCAAATCAAGGAAAAAGATGTGATTTTTGTGAGATTTTGTGAAGTTTGTGATGGTTTTGTAAAGGAATGATGAAGTGTTCAGTTGAGGAAATGAAGGAGGTGAAGAAATATGAGAAAGAGATAGAGTGAGATAGAAAGAGAGTGAAAGAATGATAAAGAGAGAGAGTGAGGTGAGATTAAGGTGAGAGGGTAAGTGCACCCTTTGCATTAACTTCTCATTAATGCATTCATACCACTCACCATGCCACCTCTCATCAAACAAAACCCAAAGCAAAACATCTCTGTCAAAAAAAATTCTAGGATTAAGGTTAAGGTAAAGCAAAGAATAAGGAATGGATTAAAGCAAGGATTAGATTAGGTTAAGTTGTCATGGTTGCTAAGAACAAGATTAACACAAACAAACCCTCACATAAACATGCACATGTGTGTGCATGCTATAACAATTAATAATAAATTATTAATTAATTGTTATAAAATGTGAGAAACCCAAATTGGTAAACTTTTTACCAAAAACCCGCATTATCGTCCAAACTAACACTAACCGAATTCTAAGGCGATACAATCTCCCCTCTTATAAAAATTCATCCCTGAATTTAAAATTCTCACTAAGCGTACCTTCAAAGAGAAGAGTACAAAACTCCCAAATCTCGCTCGCAGCCTCCCAAGTGATCACCTCATTATACGGCTACGCCCAAGAAAACTCTCCACAGATGGCAAGACCCTTAACCGAAGTTTCTCCACCTGCCGAACCACTAATACAATTGGCTGCCGGTGAACGAAAAGATCGCGTCCAAGATAAATGGTCTGGTGCTGAATCATGTGAGAAAGGTCATGAAGGTATTTGCGAAGTATCGACACAAGGAATACAGGGTGAATACTTAATAATCTGGGCGGAAGTGCCAAATTATAGGCAACGGAACTAACTCGCTTTAAGGATTTCAAAATGACCTACAATCCTGGGATAAGCTTCCCAAAACTCAACACGTTATTCATCGGAAAAATCCGTAGGAATACATGATCTCCCACTGTGAACTCAAGTCTGTGACCACTACGGTTGGCATAAGACCTCTGTCTGCACTGGGCTGCTCTCATCCTGACCTGAATCAAATGGATCATCTCTGAAGTCTCTAGAATAGCCGGGGTCCAAAAATCCTACTCTCGCGGAGTCAGAAAAACAGAATGGCGATCAACACCATCTACCAAACAAAACCTAAAAATTGCCAATTGGAATGTCTCCTGATAACAACTATCGAAGGAGAACCCTAACAATGGCAAGTGACGATCTCAACTACCGACAACAATTAATACGTACGCACAAGCATATCCTCCAGAGTCTGTATAGCCCGCTCTCACAAACCGTCGTCCTGCGGATGGAAAAGCGGAGCTAATGCTCAACCAGTACCCAAGGCTTTCTGAAGCTTCTGTCCAAGACGACAAGCGAACAGGGTACTTCTATTGGATACAACATGTGAAGGAACTCCGTGTAATGCACAAACTTAATGAAGAACAACTGAGCAAACTGAGCATAACCGGACAACAAACACCCAAATAGAGTAACACCCAGTCTAGACCTGGGTAGACACCATAACGAAATTCATGGAGATCTGCCCCCATTCCCACTACGGAATGGTTATAGGTTGCAACTCTCCAGCCGGTCTCAATGCTCAACCTTAGCTCACAACAAGACAGAAACCTTGAAACGAAATCCGAAACTTCACTCTTCATCCCTGCCCCGTAACTATCTCACAAGTCACGCCACATATTGGTGGAACTTAAATGAACACAGAAAGCTGACTGATATGCCTGCTCTGGATTTCGCGTCTCTACCCAACAGTATTAGGTACACACAAACGCGTCCCTAAACGTAGCACACCTTGGTCACAAATCAAGGAGTCCGAATCTTTACCCAGCCGAGTATGCTCAAGAATCTCAGACGAACGAGCATCGGGGGGCTGTGCCTCGCGAAAACGATTAAGGAAAATAGTCGGGCGCGGACATGAGCAAGCTGTCCCCTCGGTAGAGGCAAACTTAAGCTGTACTCAACGATCGTACAAGAACTATAAATCTGCAGAAGACTGTCTCAGAACTACGCACAACTGGGACAAGCTAACCCCGGGCCTACGACTCCAGCATCAGCTACCACAATCGCCTTGCCATGGGTAACGAGGATCTCACAAAAACAATCCTCCACAAGCTCCATCCAACAGCGCTGTCTCAACAATCAAAACCCACTGCAGGAAGATGTACATTAAGCTTTGGTAGTTCGTGAAAATCTGACACGACTCTCGGAACAAGTAGTGTCTCCAAATCTCCAACGCATGACTACCGCGGCCATCTCTAGATCATGAGTGGGATATCCTGCTCGTACTTCCTCCAACTATCGAGAAGCAAAAGCGATAACTCTATAGTGTCACATCAGTACACAATCGAGCCCCACTCGCGAAATATCACAGTTAAACAACAAAGTCGCACGAACCAGAAAGAAAAGAAAGAACTGGTGCATTTGTCAACCGAGTCTTCAACTGCTGAAAACTCCGCACGCATGCCTCAGTCCAAAGGAAAAGAACCTCTTTTCCGGTCAGTTCAGTCAACGGTGCAGCGATACACTAGTAATCCTGCATGAAACAGCGGTAAAAACCTGCTAAGCCAAAAAATCTGCGGACCTCCGTCCCATACACAAGTCTGGGCCAAAGCTATACAGCCTTGATCTTCCTCAGGACCATACGAAACCGTCTCCCGTAACTATAAGATGTACGGTTCCTAGGCACACTAATGAAGTCTCACAAGTGATCAAACATGCCCAAATGAAATTTTACAAGTGCCGAGAAACCCTAATACGGATCGTTAACTAGATATATAGGTGATGCGAAGCAAGTAAACAACTTTAACATAAAGGAAAGAAGCTACAACCTTTGTAGATCCGGTCCACCACTTCCTAAGCTCCGCGATGATGTCCCTCCGCTGTCCAAATCGGATTCCAGACTCTAGCATCGGCCTCATCGAAGAAATGGGCGGGCTTGGTCGTCGGCTTCGATGCCGAAGATGATCTACGTCGAGGCATCACTAGATCAAGCTCCAACTTCACCAAGCCATAAAAACTTGTGAAGGAAACACCCTATACTACTTGGCAAGAGGTAGAGGATGAAGAAATAGGAAGTGGGTTCACTTTAGAATTGGATTTCTCACTCATTTTCACTAGTTGCCATTGATGGTAGCTAGGTTTTCTTCATGTTGAAGATGAAGAAGAAGATGAAGATGAATATGATAAGTTAATAAAATATAGTAAAGAAAAATAATACTTATCATATACAAACCCTTGGTTAAGTGTAGAGAATGAACTAGGGTTAGTTTAAATGGTTAGGGTTAAGCATGAGACAAGAATGGTGACTTAGTCAATGCTTCATGAATCTTCAACTAAAAACAAACATAGCCACCATTCATTTATCTTTCAATTTTTCCAAAATGAATAAATAAATAAGATAAATGAATAACTAAACAAAACCCTAATCATTAACTTAACCATGGTTTAATTCTTTACACTTAACCAAGTAAGCATGTATCATCAAACATGATACAAACATGTGCACAAAAATATATCACATATACAACTTGCACATCAAGTGAGAAAATCCATTTAAAGTGAACCAATACTAGTTAATGCAAAGTAATATATCAAATACATAATTATACATTAAATCATTAAATCAACACTTGATTTAACGATCCGGTCATATCGCATATAACCGACTAGTATCCTATGTATCAGCTTATCGAATCAATCCTTGATTCGATATCTAGGTTATATCGCATATAACCAATCGATACATTCATCGCGAGAATGGAATACGGTATCACATACACGCATTATTCTCGGTCCTGCACATATCTCATATGCGCTCCTATTTCGTTTCGCTTGAGCCAGGAAACCTCTGTGTAGGACTCTAAAGACTCGTCAATACGCCGGCAGCAGATGATGATCATATCAAGCACCCACAAGCCGCAAGCGGTCTGCTAAACGTAACGGCCACCCGGGTATTGAGCGATCAGAAGATCGACGAGCAAGCCCGCTCACACTCCTGTGAATCCAACCAGTAACACTTACCGTACAGTCCGGTCTGTTCGTCTGATATGTCGCATATCTCGTCTAGGGGTGGTAAACGTCAGACCCCAGTAGCTCAATAAGTCATGCCGACGTGAAGTCCATGACATGTGTGAAACTACTGATAACACTTACCAGTAGGTCACTGCAACCCTGGCCAGGGATTTCCTGTTATGGCCAGTCGAGCATAGCGCAACATCAACCCCCAATACCGGGAGAGACGAATCCCCTCCTATCGCTCATTGCCTCCATGTGAATCGGGACTGTACCCAAAAACCACCTGTTTGCACGACTCAGTAGAGCCGTGGTTGGGTGGAAATCAAAGCACAGTGGGAGACACACAAGACTCTATGACGATCTCAGGTCAACAGACTAAGCTGTACCAGTGTCACCAGAGAACTGCCATCTGACGTGAGGTATAATTCCATCTGGGAGTTCTCGGCGAGTCCGTTCAGTATACCCAGTCTCCACTGAGCACCCGTATACCATCTCTGATGTCAAACACCAATGGATATGGGATCATCCATCGCCCATCGCATGGGTCGAGAAGATATACGCTAGTCTACTCTGGAATATCGATGCCCCGTCTCGATATTCCCTCGACTAGGAACATTGAAGGATGTACTCATGGACTATCCAGGCCCTACTAGTATGATCTGCATCACAGTCCTGGAAGTCGAGTACACATCCTAAGGGCTTTATCAACATGTAACAGAGAGAGACAGAAAGTATACACGTTAAGATAAAGAGCAACCAGATAGCGTACTATCATGTCGAGCAAGAAAGTCCTACCTATATATGTCCCAGCATCCACTACAATATACATCCAATGTACAGTAATAGCCTCTAGGGCATACATATAACTAACAATCTCCCACTTGCACTAGGGCCATCTGTAGCAGTGGTTGCAGTATCACATACTCAACCATCCCAGTATAAGTCTCTCTCTGGGAAAAAGCCTTCGTGAGTGGATCCGCCGTGTTGTCCTCTTAGTCTACTCTCCTAACCTCGATCACCCCGGAGATCATCTATCTCCATGATCAGGTGATACTGCCTCAGAATATGTCTGGGTCACTGATGGGACCAGGGTTCCTAGGCCAAAGCCACAGTTCCATTGTCATACAATGGTAGGAACCTAGTTCATCTTTTGAACCAATATACACCCAAACTGCCTCTTTGGTAGTATCTTTAATAGCGATATTACCAGCCTTTATCGTCTAGTTTGCCACGGTATCTAGCTTGGAACTCTTCCAACATACCGTCCCCTTACCGAGGGTAAAGACAATGCCTGCGACTGACATTCAGTCGTCCTCATCACCCTGGAACTTTTCCAGTGATTCTCCCCAGGATCGAGGTGGTATCACCTTTATCCTATTTGGAGAATGGTTGTGATAAGCGGAGATTGACCGTGCGTAGCATAAGAAAAGCCTTCCCTATCAAGAGTATGTCATCCACGTACTCTACGAGGATCACTACCATACTCTCTACTACCTCTTTGTATATACAAGGTTCATCTACCATTTTGATGATGTCAAACTCTTTGACTAATCCATCAAAACAGATGTTCCAACTCCGCGATGCCTGCTTTATCCTATAAAACATCTTGCACACGTTTCCGCTACTCCCACTGTTTACGAAGCCCTCTGGCTGTGTACTTATAGACGCTCTCTTCCAAATCATCATTTAGAAAAGTAGTCAAGACACCCAACCACCAGATATCGTAGTCATGGTATGTAGCCGTGGCAAGTAGGATCTGGATGGACTTAAGCATAGGCGCTGAAAAGGTTTCATCATTATCCACGCCTGGTTGATGACAAAAACCTTTAACAAGTCTAGCTTTGAAAGTCTCAACTTTTCCATCTACACCAAGTAATCTTCTCAAGATATACTTGCTCCTGATGGGAATTTAACCCTTCAGATATAGCAACCAAAGTCCATACTTTGTTGGTGTACATGGATTCCATCTCAGATGACTAAGCATCCAGCCATTCTTACAGAGTCCCACTCCTGATGGCCAGCTCGAAACTAGTTGGGTCATCATCTCATGATGCAACCTCGCTCCCACTGTCATAGAGAAACCGAAGTATCTCTCAGGCGGGTGAGGAACCTTACTAGATCGGCGGAGAGGCTGAGGTTCGTTGGTAACTATTGAATCCTTTGGTTCTGTCAAATCATCAGCTGCAGTTTGTATAGCTGGAACATTTCCAGTTCTACATAACTGACCTTGCCTCGAGCTTGTCCGGATTTTTCTTTTCAGACATAGGCCGGACAACCCCAAATCTTAACTAGCTTAAGACATGGGCTCTTCCCATACCATATCTCATATGGAGTAGTAGGCTGTGATCTGATTCGAACCCTATTCAATTGGTATGCAGCTTCTCAAGTGCACAACTCCCAAAAGGAAATAGGTAACTCAGTAGTACTCATCATAGAGCACACCTTATTATATAGGGTGTGATTGCTCCGCCCCGATATACCATCGTGCTATGGTGTATCGGAGGAGTAATGCTGAGAGAGAATCTCATTCTCCTTTAGAAAAGTCCAGAAATTCCGTGCTCAAGTATTCTCCTCCTTGATCACATCAAAGGACATAATACTTGTACCCGTATTTTGGTTCTCTACTTCTAAATCATATTCTGTGAATATCTTAAAAGGTTCGGACTTGTGTTTCAACAGGAACATAGGTCTGAATCTCGAAAGATCATCAGAGAATGTAATGAAGTACAGGGAACCGGTCTTGGCATATGTAGACAGGGGACCTTACATACATCAACATGTATCATCCCAAGAGTTCACTAACTCTTTCTCTGTTTCCAGTAAACGGAGCTATGGTCATCTTATCTCTGTGACATGACTGACAAGTTTCACAAGATGTAAATTCAAACTGATTTAAATATGCATCTACATGTAACTTCAGCTAGTCGGGTCGCATTGATATGACCTAGTCTACAATACCTTAAGAAGAATCCGTTCATTTCTGAACTCTTCCTCTTATGTGTGTTCCATATACTAAGAACTGTAGTTTGATTTAGAACATCAATGCTTTTAGATAACGTGCCTGAACCGATCAACTTTTGATATAGGAAATGTTCAAAACATTATCCATCAATACAAAATTTTAACATTTCTTTACTAAATAAAGAGAGTGATATGATTTTGTATATCAGGTTCGGTATCTAATAGCATTTGTTCAGAATCAATGTATTGGTAACACAGGGTGACAGTGACCAACAGACTTGGCTGCAACACTTGCCCCGTTTTCTGTCTCATGAAACTTATCACCCGTTCTCAGTTTTTCTACCCTTTTTTAGCCCTATGTAACAGATTACATATCTGGGATCCTGATCCGGTATCAAATACCCAGGATGCAGAGGATACTGAGAAACAGTTCTTTATATTGAACATACCCGAAGGAGATGCATCATATGCACTTTCTTCGTTTGGGCGGCATGGGAATCCCGGTATTCCCCTATTTCCTGCTCTGTCTTATAACAATTATAAGTTGGAGCGGGACCAACGTTCCCCAGCTCAGTATAACAAGCGGGTTCGATCAATACATCCATATTATTATCTTGATTAAGGCGTGATATGGTCGCTACCTGGAGAGAGAGAGAGAAGAAAACACTCAGCGTGCGCTCTTGCAAAATTAGATTGGTTATATATTTTATCTAATCAGGATGGCTCCCACTGTTTTTATCAAATCTTCCTTCAAACCCTAAAAGGAAAGACTAGCCGGGATTAATTACACTCTACAAGTTCGCCAATCTTTCAGCCAGGCCAGTGTCGGTACTTTGAGGGAGGTTCCCTGTGCTTTCGCACGGACCTAATTACAGTAAACCTCGTTTTCCCAGAGGCGTAACCCCGTTGACACCTTTCTAGACACCTATTTGATCGGCTAATTGTAAAGTGCAAAACTCTCCCAGGAGTAACAATTACTCGCAGTGGGTATCGGGATCCAACTATCATATAGAAGGTATGCAATCTCATTGCAAATTTCAACACTTGAAACTCCCGATAAAGATTTTTACCCCTAGCACTTATGACCTTAACTATGGTCAACAAATCATAAGTACTAGTCAAGTTCTACCCGTCATTTCGTGATTAATTAGACCCACCCACATGACCCTTAACTAAGGTCAACAAAGTCACGCGACTGTCCTAACTAATCGCATCATATGAGGTGTAGGAAGACATCACTTAGCTACCGTACACTGTGCCTTAACTAAGGTCAACAAACACAGCACGAATACTAAGTACTCTACTTCCTAAAATGACGGAGGGTTGCGAATGGTTTTTAAGAAAACCTTTAACGCTTTGAACTTGATCTCGTTGCGGAATCAAATGGTTTTAAACGGAATGTTTTTGAGGCTTTTCTAGTTTTGCTAAAGGGGTCACTCCCGGTGAAGGGATCGTCGGCCCTTTCCTCGTCGAATGAGGTGCGGGATATATCATATATATCACTGTGCAAAGCAGAAAACTATAGAAGCAATCAAAAGACAAACCGACGGTTGTAGCATCTGCCAGTTATTGCTAAAGGAGTCACTCCCGGTAAAGGGATCTCGGTCCTTTCCTCATCGAATAAGGTGCTGGATGTTCTTTAATGAACACCGCGATGCAAAGCAAGAACTGTAGCTACCTTTTTCATTTTGAAATTCGATTTCACAACATCAATTAGGTTTATTTTCTTCCATTAATCTCATTAATGAATATCCCATCATTTAAGTCCACCTAAACATCACAGATAAATATAACGTACGCTTATGCCATCCGCATTCGCCTCGATGTCCCGTCTGCACCGTTAGGTTAGGTAACTAACGCCAGAACGAGGCAGGGCTAGCGCGGGTGTAAAACATAAGCAACGTCTATATAATATATCATATATACTATATGCTATATCTATCTGAACAAATCACATGATCACATCACAGATATCGCAGCAGAAGAATCATATGAAACATTGGATATACTAGGACGTCCGTATTTTCAATACGAGCCAGTATAAAACACGGATTCCACGGTCGCGATGAATAGCCAAACCCACACCCCTAGACCCCTACGAGAGCGGCAAGCAACCCTACCAATTCTATGGTTAGGAGACCCGGACTCGACTCCTCGAGTTGGTCTCCCACTGGACCCCAGAACCCGGTTACTTGTGCTCCCCTCCTTGGGTCTATCCTAATGCGGAAAAGTAAATAATATACAAAAGGTGACATCATCCGCAACCTGGAAGTGCCCCAATAAAAGAATATTACATACAAGTTTTTACATGAATGAAAATGAAAACACTCATCTCACATAAAAACCCCCGGCTATTCAAACACGACGATCCAATATAACATATCCAGCAACACATAACATCACATGTCATCAACGTAAGTAAATATGCGCATCCCAATTGTCGTTGACATATAGCAACGAAACCGGCGATATCACATATTACATTTACGGTCACAGAAAAGAAAGTATAAAACTACAACAGTTGGAATCCGCAACCACCTCAGACATCGCATGCCTGACCAAATGAATTACTTAGACATCGCATGCCTAACAATTATAAACCCCGCATTTTAGTCTCAAAATCAAAAACACTTTTCAATATCAAGTCGGGCAATTCAACAAGATTCCCGACATCCTGATCGAATGCTCGTCGCAAACTTCAGTAGACGGCCGCACCCCTAATGCCGTCGACGAAGTGCACCAAGGCGGAACACCGCTACCGCGAGCACCTGGACGGATGCTTTCGGCGACGGGGTTCTCCTACAGTCACTTGGTCGGGGCTATGGAGTGAGGCTGTCTATTAAGTTTACTCGGCGAGTATCCGCGTACGCTACGTGATTGCGACGGACTTTTGATCACATCAAAATTCCGTGGCAACCGATCAAGTGAGACTAAAGTGCTATGTTTATAACATTCATTTAGTTATCTCATAACTTCTTATGAATTCCAATTGTTGTATCACATTCCGGATAAGCAGAAAATGTTAAACTTTCCGATCGAACATTCGAACACCCAAGTTTTCCCGATACAGCTCAACACATGAAATAAGTTTAAAAACATTCACTTCGTGCCTCAGTACCAACGGTCCAGCCGTAGAAGGGTCAAGCCAACGCCTCACATGTGGCACGCCGTACTGCCCCAAACCCGAAGGTTCAAAGGGCAGTTCAAGACGGTCACATAATCGAGTTAAGGTTTGTTGTCTTCTAGAGGGACCATCGCGTTACTTGCACTACTTAGAACGTCCTTAAACCTCGGAAAAATCCAACACTTGGAAATTTTCCGGCAGGGGAAAGATTGGGTATTTATATCCGGTCGAACTTTTTAACATATTCAAAAATTATCCGGAAAACACATAGACAAAGTTTGATAATCCGATCGAATCATCGAATCCCCAAAACAACCCCAGAAAATTCAACTCTTGAATAAATATTAAAAATTCCCAGGAAAACCAGCACTTGAAACTAAGAATTACTGTGCAAAATGCATTATATAATGAGGCCGTACGACCGCGGAACCGCCGCACGAGCCATGCTCGTGCCGCGGAACCGCGGCGACTTTGTGGAATTGGGCCGTCGAATTTCACAGTAATTCTTAGATATTCCTGATGATTTTTCTGCATATTTTTAATATCGAAAAACTCCAGATTTTGGAAAAAGTCCAGAGAGCATGTTTGTGTTAGGGTTTCGGGTTCGTTCGGGTTTCAAACTTCGTCTACGCATCGCCTAAGGCTCTAGCTAGGCTCTGATACCACTGTAGGGTTCCTAGGCACACTAATAAAGTCTCACAAGTTATCAAACATGCCCAATTGAAATTTTACAAGTGCCGAGAAACCCTAATACGGATCGTTAACTAGATATATAGGTGATACGAAGCAAGTAAACAACTTTAACATAAAGGAAAGAAGCTACAACATTTGTAGATCCGGTCCACCACTTCCTAATCTCCGCGATGATGTCCCTCCGCTGTCCAAATCGGATTCCGGACTCTAGCATCGGCCTCATCGAAGAAATGGGCGGGCTTGGTCGTCGGCTTCGATGCCGAAGATGATCTACGTCGAGGCATCACTAGATCAAGCTCCAACTTCACCAAGCCATAAAAACTTGTGAAGGAAACACCCTATACTACTTGGCAAGAGGTAGAGGATGAAGAAATAGGAAGTGGGTTCACTTTAGAATTGGATTTCTCACTCATTTTCACTAGTTGCCATTGATGGTAGCTAGGTTTTCTTCATGTTGAAGATGAAGAAGAAGATGAAGATGAATATGATAAGTTAATAAAATATAGAAAAGAAAAATAATACTTATCATATACAAACCCTTGGTTAAGTGTAGAGAATGAACTAGGGTTAGTTTAAATGGTTAGGGTTAAGCATGAGACAAGAATGGTGACTTAGTCAATGCTTCATGAATCTTCAACTAAAAACAAACATAGCCACTATTCATTTATCTTTCAATTTTTCCAAAATGAATAAATAAATAAGATAAATGAATAACTAAACAAAACCCTAATCATTAACTTAACCATGGTTTAATTCTTTACACTTAACCAAGTAAGCATGTATCATCAAACATGATACAAACATGTGCACAAAAGTATATCACATATACAACTTGCACATCAAGTGAGAAAATCCATTTAAAGTGAACCAATACTAGTTAATGCAAAGTAATATATCAAATACATAATTATACATTAAATCATTAAATCAACACTTGATTTAACGATTCGGTCATATCGCATA
Source organism: Agapanthus africanus (assembly GCA_030015575.1). Lineage (NCBI taxonomy): Eukaryota > Viridiplantae > Streptophyta > Magnoliopsida > Asparagales > Amaryllidaceae > Agapanthus > Agapanthus africanus. The sequence goes on from CM057350.1 coordinate 154,551,760, forward strand.
TAACCGACTAGTATCCTATGTATCAGCTTATCGAATCAATCCTTAATTCGATATCTAGGTTATATCGCATATAACCAATCGATACATTCATCGTGAGAATGGAATACGGTATCACATACACGCATTATTCTCGGTCCTGCACATATCTCATATGCGCTCCTATTTCGTTTCGCTTGAGCCAGGAAACCTCTGTGTAGGACTCTAAAGACTCGTCAATACGCCGGCAGCAGATGATGATCATATCAAGCACCCACAAGCCGCAAGCGGTCTGCTAAACGTAACGGCCACCCGGGTATTGAGCGATCAGAAGATCGACGAGCAAGCCCGCTCACACTCCTGTGAATCCAACCAGTAACACTTACCGTACAGTCCGGTCTGTTCGTCTGATATGTCGCATATCTCGCCTAGGGGTGGTAAACGTCAGACCCCAGTAGCTCGATAAGTCATGCCGACGTGAAGTCCATGACATGTGTGAAACTACTGATAACACTTACCAGTAGGTCACTGCAACCCTGGCCAGGGATTTCCTGTTATGGCCAGTCGAGCATAGCGCAACATCAACCCCCAATACCGGGAGAGACGAATCCCCTCCTATCGCTCATTGCCTCCATGTGAATCGGAACTGTACCCAAAAACCACCTGTTTGCACGACTCAGTAGAGCCGTGGTTGGGTGGAAATCAAAGCACAGTGGGAGACACACAAGACTCTATGACGATCTCAGGTCAACAGACTAAGCTGTACCAGTGTCACCAGAGAACTGCCATCTGACGTGAGGTATAATTCCATCTGGGAGTTTACGCTAGTCTACTCTGGAATATCGATGCCCCGTCTCGATATTCCCTCGACTAGGAACATTGAAGGATGTACTCATGGACTATCCAGGCCCCACTAGTATGATCTGCATAACAGTCCTGGAAGTCGAGTACACATCCTAAGGGCTTTATCAACATGTAACAGAGAGAGACAGAAAGTATACATGTTAAGATAAAGAGCAACCAGATAGCGTACTATCATGTCGAGCAAGAAAGTCCTACCTATATATGTCCCAGCATCCACTACAATATACATCCAATATACAGTAATGGCCTCTAGGGCATACATATAACTAACACAAGACCTAGGAGTCAACATAATCAAACTTGAAAGAACACTCCGAGAATTTAGCAAACAGCTGGTGCTCTCCCAATGTCAGCAAAACAAATCCTCAAGTGCTGCTCACGTTCCTCACGACTCTTGGAAAAGACCAGAATGTCATCAATGACACAACAATAAACCGGTCAAGGAACGGCCTGAAGAAATCTGGTTCATCACATCCACGATTGCTGCTATGGCATTGGCGAGTCCAACGACACCACTAAAACACATACTGCCCGTAGCGCGCACAAAAGTAGTCTTCGGAACGTCATCACTCCGAACCCGCAACCAATGATGACCTGATCCCAAACAAACTTAGAAAATGTCTCGCACTCTGGAGCTGATCGAAAAAATCGTCAATGCGAGGTAAAGGATACCTATCCGCACCGTAACGCGGTTCAATTGACGATCCATCAATACACAACCTCAACTGTCGTCCTTCTCATGATGAACAGAATAGGAGCTCCCCAAAGCGAAACACTCAGACACACAAGCCCCTCTAATAGCAACTCTGCAGCTGATCCTTAAGCTCCGCCGGCTCATCTAGAACAATGTCGGAAAACTCTCGCACGAAAGGAACCCGGTCCAACAATCCCACTGTGGCTCCGGTATCACGAATGAAATCTAAAAATCCTCGACATCCTCTCCTCAAAAGCCGACTAGCGAAAAATGCTGAATTCAAGCTGTGAGAGGCGGCACCACTATCCCCCTGCACAATAAGAACTGACTTGCCGGGAAAACAAAACCTGACTGTTTTCTCTCGGCAGTCCACAGACGCCTAGCACGTAGCTAACCAGTCCGTGCCCAGGAGAACGTCAAATCCAACATCTCAAGAAGGATCAAAATGACGGACGAATCTCTATTTCCTATCCGATTGGCACACGACCTAAACACATATCGCGCAACAAAAGAATCACTGACAGAAGTTAACACAACAACGGCTGATCTAGCTAACATGACCCTCGGCCCAACCACGGCACAAAGTGTGTAAAACAAACAATTGCATCAAAAGAACATACGAATTAAGAATACGTGAAAACTCTACATTGGACGTCCGCACGTCCCGATGAGTAGAAGCAAACTCTCGTGTCTGCCTCCTACCCGCAACTGGTTAAACTCCTCCTCTGCCAACCTGTCCCCTCTGAATGAACCCTCCACGTCCACGACCTCTCAGAATACAACCCTGACGCGCTGTTAGGGAACAACTCCTGATGTGGTGATGAAGGCCCCAGCACTGATAGAATCCTCTCCATGGCTGCCGACCCTCCTGGGAATACGAGCTAAAAGACTGTCCTCATCCTAAGCCTCCGCTACTCCCGTGACGTGCACGAAATCTGTCTCCACAACTGAACCTCTGTCTCTGGGCTGTACACCTGCACGAGCCCTCCTCTGTTTCGGAACTCCCAAAGTCTCTGGAAGACATGCCTCGTCAACTAGGGCTGCATCTACTGGTGCTATGTAAGTGACGGAATGCTGTGTACTGACCGCAAGGAACAACTGGGTAATAGGGGTGGCAACCTCCTGTCACCGCGCTCTATTGGCCTCAACCAAAGACCTCATCGTCTGGCGCAAATCCTGCATCTATGCCACAAGCCTATCGAAACGATCTATCGAAGGCGGATCCATCTTCTCCAGTGCAACGAGCGTGCCATCCTGGTCAGTCCTCGTCCTACCCGAGTCAACTCTGACCTCGGCCCTCGCTGCATCACTTTGAGTCCCCATAGTCATCGGCGGCAAAGGCTATGAATGGAAAAGGATTTGATAAGAACACGGAAACCGAATCACAAGGATATGTATCATCAAGAAAGGAATTTCAAGCAATTAGTACTTAGGTCACTTTAGGCAGAGTACCGTGTCATAAGTATGCCGCGGATATACACACACTACGTTACTCTGCTTAAGCTACTTACTCCATCATACCAAGGTCATCCTACATTCCGAAAGGTAAAACCTAGCGCTTTGATACCAACTTTGTCACGACCCAAAATTGGCACGTGACAGCCCTTAAACTACGCAACGTCTACAGGCATAACGCAATTTAAGTAAGCCAAAAACCCAGCAATCTAAACCATCAAAAGTAGTAAGTGATAATAGCATTTTCAAAACCTTTGAAATCTCAACCCAAATTCTTTAAAGTCCAACTTTTCTTCCTTTAAAATTTTGGCAGCACCTCCTTTGTAAACACTAGCCCCAAAAATGGGTACAACATAAATATAAGTAAAGCATCCCTAAATAGGAGCAAAAACACGTCCAAAGGCGGAAAACAACCACCACAACAGATATATGACGCCGTAGCGAAAAAATAAAAGACGATATAAATAAAACAGCATAAAAGACCTCCAAGTCACTAAATAATATACAATATCGTCCTCACATAAAGTCTCTAAGTCATACATGATAATGGTAGATGGAGAGTACAGGATACAACGAATATAAAATAAACAACATCAGATAATCGCAAAACCCACCTAAGCAAAACTGCACATTATGAGCCGAAGCGGTATCCGCTGCAAAAGATAATATGATAGATGAATAGCCTTCCTCGACTACTCTGGGGAGCAACCTGCAAAATACTGTGGCACAACGGGAGTGAGTTGCCAACTCATGAATAGTAAATAACATATGCAGGTAATCGCAAGTATGCACGTACATCGCGAATCTAACATATGCAAGTTAATAGCAATAAATGGTCATATGTATGCAATAGTCATGAAAGGTACACTAGTACATGAAGCAATAATATGACAATCTCTATGTAACAATCATGTAAGGTACTATATCAGGTACTCCTAATACATGAAGCAATGATATGACAATGTATATATATGCAACAGTCATGAAAGGTACTCTATCAGGTACTACTAATACATGAAGTAGTGCATAAACAATAAATGCGGAGTATGGGATAAAACATGTCATTCCCACAGAATCCTGATCTCGTGGTAGGACCAAAATCCATCAAGACAATCCAAATCCCAATTTACTCAAATCAGCCCCCAAATTGGCTCTCATACAATGTAAGTCTCATATATCCTGAATGTACAACATCAAGTAAATCTCATATATCTTGATTGTACAACATCAAGTAAATCCTATATATTCTGAATGTACAATATCAAGTAAATCTCATATATCCTGAATGTACAACATCAAGTAAATCTCATATATCCTGAATGTACAACATCAAGTAAATCTTATATATCCTGAATCCAATATCATGTAAATCTCGTATATCCTAAGTATATTTGCATGAATAATATGATGATGTATATGAATTGATATGTATACATATATATTAGCGTCCCATTCTACTAATATATATATATATATATATATATATGCATATATAACAGCGTCCCATTCCACTGGTATATATACTTAGGAGTAAAAATATCATGAAACCAATGTGTCAAGTATCGACATAAAAATACTGATCTATCAGGTGCTGTCACCACGACTGGTCCCCTGATAGGTACGTATCATACGCTGTTCCAAAAACCTAAGTGCCCAACTTTGACCCTCGTCTTTCGACGTATCCATACGTACATGACTCTCATCGGTATCCCCACGATAACCGCCGAGTCATAGGTATGGTCACCGGTAGGTATTGTTCCCCTGTCAGACTCATCGGCATGTTACATCGACATACCTTTCTCGCCCCAGGGTACCTCCGGGTCCCACCATGTACCCTCACACGGCCCCCGACTCCTCCTCGCATGGGGTATATATATCAGAACCAATAAATCTCATGGTGGCTGCTGAAATATCATATCAAGAGAAACCGGGTTTTTCAAATAATGAATAATTTCATGAAACTACCACGGTCCTCAAATCTAGAAAATATCATGAAAAATCGATATCTCAATGCGAAAATCCATGAATATAATATATGCAACATAAAACTGTAATGTGAGCATATAAAGGAAAAGCCGCTATTTAACTGTAACAAGTTAGTGAAAGGTTAGCCTAGCACCCTATGAGGGGTTTGGAAGCATCACATGTACCAAAGGTGGTGTCTTTAGGGTGCTAAGTTAACAAACAAAGGATCTATCCTAGAATCGATTAGGGTTTCAAAATATTTCATATCAACAAATGAAAGATAAGCTAGGGTTTAGACAGTACAACCTTTGTAGCTCCCTACGCTAGTCTCCTCGGCTACTTGGGGTTTGAGAGAACTCCGCTTGAACTCCTCGACGTCACCGATGATCCACCCGGAGTCCGCTTTGTCCAAGCTTGCAACTTTATCCGATCAAGTGAACGAAATCAAGTTAACACTCTAAACAAGTGGGCTAGACTTGTGTAGAATGGTATTGTGGTTCTCTTTCTCACTTCAAAATCCAATCTTGATGAGTATATTGCTCACTACTAAGAACTAGAGAGCAAAAGAGAGAGGTTGATGAAGATGATGGCTTTTTGAAGAAGATGATGAGTTCAACTCTAAATGAAAATAGAAAAATATATCAATATATATTTTCCATCTATCATCTCAAACCATGGTTGAATCATTATTGTACTAGAGTTAAAACACAAAAGGAAACTTAACCAAAGGTTAAATGGTGGGTGAGAATGGTTAGGTCAAAAGAAGAGTGTAGAAGAAATCAATAATGAACCTTTTCTTTCCTTTTATGTTTAAATATAAATACAATAATAATTCATAAATAAAACCATGGTGTGAGTCTTATATTGCCACCATTTTCATGTATATACAACCATGAAAGATGTATGTATGTATGTATGTGTATATGTACATCCACATATGCAAGAATCAAAAAGAAGGCATACATGCATGCATACATCCAACTAACTCAAGAAAGGATTTCAAGTGAGAAGCTAATGGTTAAATGATAAATCAACACTTAATTTATCAATCCGGCTATATCACATATGACCCCTACCAAAAGCAAGCCGCCCGATCAATAAACGGTATCCCATACGCGCATTTTAATCGGGTCCATGCGCATATCGCATACGCGCACCACAACGTTTCGCCTGGACTAGGAAACTCCATTGTGGGACTCTGAGACTCGTCAATACGCCGGCAGTGGGTGATGATCATATCAAGCACCCCCAAGCCACAAGCGGTCAGCTAAACATAACGGCCACCCGGTATTGAGCGATCAGAAGAGAACAAGCGAACCTGCTACAACTCCCGTCGAGCCGATCGGCAACACATCCCGTACAGTCCGGTCTCCTCGTCTGATATGTCGCATATCAAGTCTAGGGGTGGTAAACGTCAGACCCCAATAACCGATAAGTCGTGCCGATGTGGGGCTCATAACGGGTCGAGAAACTACTGGTAACACTTACCAGCAAATCACTGAATCATCCCTGGCCAGGGACTTCCCTGTTACGGCCAATCGAGCACAGTACAACATCAACCCCCAATACCGGGAGAGACGAAACCCCTCCTATCGTTCATTGCCTCCATGTGACTCAGGACTGTACCCAAAAACCACCGTTTTGCACGCCCTCATGGACGTGGTAAGGTGGAGATCAAAGCACAGTGGGAATCATACAAGACTCTATGACGATCTCGGGTCTACAGACTAACCTGTACAAGTGTCACCTGAGAACTGCCATCTGACGTAAGGTATAATACCATCTGGGAGTTCTCGGCGAGTCCGTCCAGTGTACCCAGTCTCCACTGAGCACCCGTATACCATCTCTGATGTCAAACATCAATGGATATGGGATCATCCATCGCCCATCTCATGGGTCGAGAAGCGTATACGCTAGTCTACACTGGTATATCGATGCCCCGTCTCGATACACCTACGACTAGGGACCTTGAAGGATGTACTTATGGACTACCATGTCCCCACTAGTATGATCTTCATCATAGTCCAGGTAGTCAAGTACACATCCTAAGGGCTTTACCAACATGTAACTATAAGACAGTTTAAAGAGACTAGTATACATGTTAAGATAAAGAGCAACCAGATAGCATACTATCATATCGAGCAAGAAAGTCATCTCTATATATGTCCAAGCATCCAATATAATATACATCATCTGTACAATACTGGCCTCTAGGGCATACATACAACTAACAATCTCCCACTTGCACTAGGGCCAGCTGCTGTAGTATCGCATACCGAGCATCCCGAAGAGTCTCTCAAACTGTATCTGGGGAATGGCCTTCGTGAGTGGATCCGCTGTGTTGTTCTTCGTGTCAACCCTCCTGACCTCGATCTCCCGGCGATCAACTATCTCCCGGATCAGGTGATACCGCCTCAGAATATGCCTGGATCGCTGATGGGACCTGGGTTCCTTGGCCAAATCCACCGCTCCATTGTTATCGCAATACAAAGGTATTGGATGCTCAATGGATGGAACCACTCCAAGTTCAATAATGAACTTCTTGATCCAGACAGCCTCTTTAGCAGCATCGTTGGCAGCGATGTATTCAGCCTCCATCGTCGAGTCTGCCACGGTTTCCTACTTGGAACTCTTCCAGCTAACCGTCCCTCCGTAAAGGGTAAAGACAAATCCCGACTGCGACTTAGAGTCGTCCTTATCACTCTGGAAGCTCGAATCGGTAAAGGACTCCACTTGGAGTTCTTCGTTACCATACACCAAGAGCATCTCTTTAGTCCTTCGTAAGTACTTGAGAATGCTCTTCACAGCTGTCCAGTGACTCTCTCCAGGATCAGCTTGATACCTACTCACTACACTTAGTGAGTATGCTACATCGGGTCTGGTACATAGCATCGCGTACATGATAGAGCCTACAGCCGAAGCATAGGGTATCCCTTGCATGCGAGCTCTCTCCAAATCAGTCTTGGGAGACATCTCTTTGGAGAGAGTGACTCCAGAGATCGTGGGTAAGTTCCCATGCTTGGATTCTTCCATACTAAACCTCTTTAGTATGGTGTCAATGTACCTGGATTGGGACAATCCCAATATCCGTTTGGATCTATCTCTATAGATCCTGATTCCCAATATGCAGGAGGCATCACCAAGATCTTTCATTGAGAATCTTTGTGATAAGAAGAGCTTGACCGATTGCAGCATAGGAATGTCATTTCCTATCAAGAGTATGTCGTCCACGTACAATACGAGGAAGACAACCTTACTCTCTGCGACCTTCTTGTAGATACAAGGTTCATCTGGGTTTTTGACGAAATCAAACTCTTTGATAACGACGTCAAAGCAGATGTTCCAACTCCGCGATGCTTGCTTTAATCCATAAATGGATTTAAGCAGCTTGCACACCTTCCCGCTGCTCCCACTATCTACGAAGCCCTCTGGCTGAGTCATGTACACGCACTCTTCTAAATCACCATTTAAAAAGGCGGTCTTAACATCCATTTTCCAGATTTCATAGTTATGATATGCAGCGATGGCAAGCATGATCTGGATGGATTTAAGCATAGCCACTGGAGAAAAGGTTTCGTCATAGTCCACACCTGGTCTTTGACGAAAACCCTTTGCAACAAGTCTAGCTTTGAAAGTCTCCACTTTCCCATCTACACCAAGTTTTTTCTTGAAGATCCACTTGCTCCCAATAGGTTTTACCCCTTCAGGAGCAACTTCCAAAGTCCACACTTTGTTGGTGTACATGGATTCCATCTCGGACCGCATTGCATCCAGCCATTTCACTGAGTCTCTACTCATGATGGCCTGTTCGAAAGTAGTTGGGTCATCATCCTCCATGATGCAATCTTCGCTTCCACCGTCAATGAGAAAACCGTAGTATCTCTCAGGTGGACGAGAAACCCTACTAGATCGGCGGAGAGGCTGGGGTTCGTTGGGCACTACTGAATCCTCTGGTTCTACTAAATCATTAGTTGTAGTTTGTGGTGTTGGAACCTCTTCCAGCTCTACTTCATTGCCACTAATTTCTTTTGCAAGAAATTCCCTTTCCAAAAAGGTGGCATGTTGAGCAACAAACACTCTTTGTTCCTCAGCTTGGTAGAAAAAATATCCTTGAGAATTCTTTGGATATCCCACAAACTTGCAAAGAATTGATCGTGCCTCGAGTTTGTCCGGATTTTTCTTTTTGACATAGGCCGGACAACCCCATATCTTAATTCGTTTAAAATATGGTCTCTTCCCACTCCATATGGTGTGGTAGGTACAGATTTAGATGGAACCAGATTCAATAGGTATATGGCTGTCTCAAGCGCATATCCTCAGAAGGAAATAGGTAACTCAGCATTGCTCATCATTGAACGCACCATATCTAATAGGGTGCGATTCCTTCGTTCCGATACACCGTTGTGCTGTGGTGTATAAGGAGGAGTAAGCTGAGAGAGAATCCCATTCTCTTTTAGATAATCCAGGAATTCAATGCTTAAGTATTCACCTCCTCGATCAGATCGAAGAATCTTAATACTTTTGCCCGTTTGGTTCTCTACCTCGTGCTTATATTCTTTGAATTTCTCAAAAGCTTCAGACTTGTGTTTCAACAGGAACACATGCCCGTATCTAGAGAGATCGTCAGTGAATGTAATGAAGTAGGAAGAACCGTTTCTGGCGTGTGTAGACATAGGACCACATACATCACTATGCACCAGTCCTAAGAGTTCAGTAACTCTTTCTCCATGTCCACTAAACGGAGTTTTGGTCATTTTTCCTTTGAGACATGAATGGCAAGTGTCATAAGATGATAATTTGAATGAATTCAAATATCCATTCTTATGTAACTTAGCTAGTCGTGTTTCATTGATATGGCCAAGTCTACAGTGCCACAAGAAGGATTCGTTCATTTCTGAGCTTTTCCTCTTGTGTGTGTTTTGTATATTGAGGACTGTATTTTGATTGAGAATGAATATGCCATTATGTAACGAGCCTGATGCAATCAACTTTTGATCTAGGAATATGTTCATAACATTATCCTTTACTACAAAATTATATCCTTCTTTACTTAATAAAGAAACTGATATAATGTTGCACATCATGTTCGGTATATAATAGCACTCATTCAGGACTAGTGTATTACCATTTGGTAATACCAGGTGATATACGCCAACTGCTCTGGCTGCAACATTTGCCCCATTCCCTACTTGAACGGAATGATCACCTTTTCCCAGTTCTCTACCTTTCCGTAGCCCATGTAACTGCTTACATATGTGGGATCCTGATCCGGTATCTAATACCCAGGACGTAGGGTGAACTGAGAAACAGTTCTCAATAACTAACACACCTGTAGAAGATACATTAACATGCATGTTCTTTTGGGCGGCTTGAGAATCTAGATATTCGCCTATTCCCTGTTCAGTCTTATAACTCTTATAAGAAAGAATGGGTCCAATGTTCCCCTGCACAGTATAGCATGCGGGTTCGGTCAATACATCCATATTATTATCTTTATTAGGGCATGACATGGTCGCTACCTGGAGAGAGAGAGAAGAAAACACTTTAGCGTATGCTCTTGCAAGATCAGATTGGTTATTATCTTATCTAATCAGGATGGCTCCCACTGGTTTTTATCAAATCTTCCTTCAAACCCTAAAAGGAAAGACTAGCCGGGATTAATTACACCTTTGCAACTTCGCCGATCTTTCAGCCAGGCCAGTGTCGGTACTTTGAGGGAGGTTCCCCGCGCTTTCGCACGGACCTAATTAAAGTAAACCTCGTTTTCCCAGAGGCGTAATCCCGTTGACACCTTTCTAGACACCTACTTGATCGGCTAATTGTAATGTGTAAAACTCTCCCAGGAGTAACTCTTACTCGCAGTGGGTATCGGGATCCAACTATCTCATAGAAGGTATGCAATCTCATTGCAAATCTCAACACTTGAAATTCCCGATAATGCTTTTGCCCCTAGCGATCTATGACCTTGACTAAGTCAACAAACCATAAATCGCAAGTCAAGTTCAACCCGTACATTTCTCGATTGAATTAAACCCACCCGTACGACCCTTGACTGAGTCAACAAGGCCGTACGAATGCCCTAATCAAATCACATCTCATGTTGTAACAGATAAACATAATTTAGCTACCATACACTATGCCTTGACTAAGTCAACAAACATAGCACGAATACTAAATAATATCTATCTGAAATGACGGAGGGCTACGCGGGTTTTTCAGAAAAACCATGAGCGTAATGAACTTGATATCGTTGCAGAATCTAGTGAATTTTGAAATGGAGTGATTTTGAGGCTTTTATTAGTTTTGCTAAAGAGGTCACTCCCGGTGAAGGGATCTCGGCTCTTTCCTCATCGAATAAGGTGCGGGATATATCATATATATCACTGTGCAAAGCAAAACTCTAAAAGCAGTCAAAAGTCAAACCGAGTGTTGTAGCATCTGCCAGTTTCGCTAAAGGGGTCACTCCCGGTGAAGGGATCTCGGCCCTTTCCTCATCGAATAAGGTGCAGGGTATATCATATATACCGCTATGCAAAGCAAAACTGTAGCTACCCCTTTTTTTATTTTAAAATTTGATTCTACAACATCTTTTAGGTTTCTTTTCTTTCATTAATCACATTAATGAAGTCCCATCATTTAAGTCACCTAAACATCACAGATAAATACGACGTACACTTATGCCATCCGCATTCGCCTCGATGTCCCCTCATGCACCGTTAGGTTAGGTAACTAACGACAGAGCAGGGCAGGGCTAGTGCAGGTGCAAAACATAAGTAACGTCTATATAATATATCATATTTACTATATAGTGTATCCATCAGAATATATCAAATGATCACATCACAGATATCACAGCAGAAACATAGATATAATGTGGGATATACTAGGACGTCCGTATTTAGTATTTAGCCAAAATAGAAAATACGGATTCCACAGTCGCGATGAATAGCCAAGCCCACACCCTGGACCCCTACGAGAGAGGCAAGCGACCCTACCAATTCTGGAGTTTAAGAGACCCGGTCTCGACTCCTCGAGATGGCCTCCCACTGAACCCCAGAACCCGGTCACCTGTGCTCCCCTCCTTGGGTCCATCCTAATGCGGAAAAGAAAATAATATACAACACTGGTGACACAACCTCAACCCGAAAGTGCCCCAAAGAAAAGAATATTACATTACATTTAAATTTACATGAATGAAAATATAAAACTCTCATCTCACATAAAAAACCCCCGGCTACTCAATCGCGACAATCCTGCACATCATATCTCAGCAACACATAATATCTCATATTATCAACGTAAGTAAGTATGCATACACCGATTGTCGTCGACGTATAGCAACGACAATCGGCAATACCACTACATACTACACTTACGGTCACAGAAAAGAAAGTGTAAAACTGCAATATCTGGAATTCACATTCTCCTCAGACATCGTAAATGCGAAATATCACATACCTCGTATTTCATGTCTTATAATATGAATTCCACACATTGCATCACATTCCAGATAATTAGACAGTATTAAAGTTTTCGAACGACCGATCAAATACCCAAGATTCACTAAAGCTCAACACTTGAGCGAAGTTCAAAAACTTGGAGTGTGACACAGTAGTAGCGGTCCAGCCGTAGAAGGGTCAAGCCAACGCCTCACAAGTGGCACGCCGTACTGCCCCAAACCCTAAGGTTCAAAGGGCAGTTCAAGACGGTCACATAATCGAGTTAAGGTTTGTTGTCTTCTAGAGGGACCACCACAAAACTTGCACAAGACTCCGAAGGAGTTAAACCCCGTGAAAAGTGAGCAAATGATACTCGTTCAAACACTTCACTACTTTCTAATTTACCCGGAAAAGTCACGAAATCAAAATTCCGATCGAACCGTCGAGTCCAAAACCATTTCTAGAATATTCAGCACACAATTCAGATTAAAAATACCCAAAAACATAAACAAGCAGAATGGAGAATTACAGTATAAAAATTATGCATTGATTGCTAAGTACGGTCGCGGAACAGCGGCCTAAGCAAGCTTAGGCCGCGTTTCCGCGGCAAGATTCACTGTTCATCGCATTAATTTTATACCGTAATTCTTAGGATTTCCTGCTTAATTTTTTACATATTTTTAATTCTGAAAATAACCAGATTTTGAAAAAAGTCCAGAGAGCACCCAAAAAGCCGTATTTTCGGTTCGATCGGACTTTTAATTTCGTAAAAAGGTCGCCTAATGTTCTAGGTCGTCTCTGATACCAGTGAAAGGTTAGCCTAGCACCCTATGAGGGGTTTGGAAGCATCACATGTACCAAAGGTGGTGTCTTTAGGGTGCTAAGTTAACAAACAAAGGATCTATCCTAGAATCGATTAGGGTTTCAAAATATTTCATATCAACATATGAAAGATAAGCTAGGGTTTAGAGAGTACAACCTTTGTAGCTCCCTACGCTAGTCTCCTCGGCTACTTGGTGTTTGAGAGAACTCCGCTTGAACTCCTCGACGTCACCGATGATCCACCCGGAGTCCGCTTTGTCCAAGCTTGCAACTTTATCCGATCAAGTGAACGAAATCAAGTTAACACTCTAAACAAGTGGGCTAGACTTGTGTAGAATGGTGTTGTGGTTCTCTTTCTCACTTCAAAATCCAATCTTGATGAGTATATTGCTCACTACTAAGAACTAGAGAGCAAAAGAGAGAGGTTGATGAAGATGATGGCTTTTTGAAGAAGATGATGAGTTCAACTCTAAATGAAAATAGAAAAATATATCAATATATATTTTCCATCTATCATCTCAAACCATGGTTGAATCATTATTGTACTAGAGTTAAAACACAAAAGGAAACTTAACCAAAGGTTAAATGGTGGGTGAAAATGGTTAGGTCAAAAGAAGAGTGTAGAAGAAATCAATAATGAACCTTTTCTTTCCTTTTATGTTTAAATATAAATACAATAATAATTCATAAATAAAACCATGGTGTGAGTCTTATATTGCCACCATTTTCATGTATATACAACCATGAAAGATGTATGTATGTATGTATGTATGTGTATATGTACATCCACATGTGCAAGAATCAAAAAGAAGGCATACATGCATGCATACATCCAACTAACTCAAGAAAGGATTTCAAGTGAGAAGCTAATGGTTAAATGATAAATCAACACTTAATTTATCAATCCGGCCATATCACATATGACCCCTACCAAAAGCAAGCCGCCCGATCAATATACGGTATCCCATACGCGCATTTTAATCGGGTCCATGCACATATCGCATACGCGCACCACAACGTTTCGCCTGGACTAGGAAACTCCATTGTGGGACTCTGAGACTCGTCAATACGCCGGCAGTGGGTGATGATCATATCAAGCACCCCCAAGCCGCAAGTGGTCAGCTAAACGTAACGGCCACCCGGGTATTGAGCGATCAGAAGAGAACAAGCGAACCTGCTACAACTCCCGTCGAGCCGATCGGCAACACATCCCGTACAGTCCGGTCTCCTCGTCTGATATGTCGCATATCAAGTCTAGGGGTGGTAAACGTCAGACCCCAATAACCGATAAGTCGTGCCGATGTGGGGCTCATAACGGGTCGAGAAACTACTGGTAACACTTACCAGCAAATCACTGAATCATCCCTGGCCAGGGACTTTCCTGTTACGGCCAATCGAGCACAGTACAACATCAACCCCCAATACCGGGAGAGACGAAACCCCTCCTATCGTTCATTGCCTCCATGTGACTCGGGACTGTACCCAAAAACCACCGTTTTGCACGCCCTCATGGACGTGGTAAGGTGGAGATCAAAGCACAGTGGGAATCACACAAGACTCTATGACGATCTCTGGTCTACAGACTAACCTGTACAAGTGTCACCTGAGAACTGCCATCTGACGTAAGGTATAATACCATCTGGGAGTTCTCGGCGAGTCCGCTCAGTGTACCCAGTCTCCACTGAGCACCCGTATACCATCTCTGATGTCAAACATCAATGGATATGGGATCATCCATCGCCCATCTCATGGGTCGAGAAGCGTATACGCTAGTCTACACTGGTATATCGATGCCCCGTCTCGATACACCTACGACTAGGGACCTTGAAGGATGTACTTATGGACTACCATGTCCCCACTAGTATGATCTTCATCATAGTCCAGGTAGTCAAGTACACATCCTAAGGGCTTTACCAACATGTAACTATAAGACAGTTTAAAGAGACTAGTATACATGTTAAGATAAAGAGCAACCAGATAGCATACTATCATATCAAGCAAGAAAGTCATCTTTATATATGTCCAAGCATCCAATATAATATACATCATCTGTACAATACTGGCCTCTAGGGCATACATACAACTAACAGTTAATATATACATCATGCGGTTCTTAATTTCTCCAAGTATGTATAACATCAAATAAAGGTGAACATGTAGCTATAGCCAGATATATGTGTAAACATATAGGTATAGCAAGGTATATGTATCTACCTATCCGTAATGATGAAATATACCCTCTAGGTATACGTGTAAGTATGTATACAAGATGTACATGTAGCTATGTCTCATATGTGTATATACCCATCACTAATGGTACAAACCATATAAGTATATGGGTAACTAGTGTGTAAGCATGATAAGGCATAGGTGTAAGCATGTAAGTATACAGGTATGCTATATGTCATATGCATAAAGGAATATGAATCAATGCCTCAATGTCCCTAAACAAACAATATCATATATGTATGTGTGTTGTGCGTGTCATGGCAATTATTGACGGTGTGTGTGGTATACAATCCGTTAGTTATATGTATGCCCTAGAGGCCATTACTGTATATAAGATGTATATTGTAATGGATGCTTGGACATATATAGGGAGGACTTTCTTGCTCGACATGATAGTATGCTGTCTGGTTGTACTTTATCTTAACTTGTACTCTGATTGTCTCTATGTTACATGTTGATAAAGCCCTTAGGATATGTACTCGACTACTGGGACTATGATGAGATCATACTAGTGGGGCCACGGTAGTCGACGAGTACATCCTATAACTGTTCCTAGCCGAGGGTGTATCGAGACAGGGCATCGATACACCAGAGTAGACTAGCGTATACGCATCTTGACCCATATGATGGGCGATGGATGATCCCATATACAATGGTGTTTGACATCAAGGATGGTGTACGGGTGCTCAGTGGAGACTGGGTACACTGGACGGACTCGCCGAGAACTCCCAGATGGTATTATACCTCACGTCAGATTGCAGTTCTTCGGTGACACTGATACAGAGTAGTCTGTTGACCCAAGATAGTCATAGAGTCTTTTGTGATTCCCACTGTGCTTTGATTTCCATCATACCATGTCCAAGAGGGCGTGCAAAAAGGTAGCTTTTGGGTACAGTCCCGAATCACATGGAGGCAATGAGCGATAGGAGGGGATTCGTCTCTCTCGGTATAGGGAGTTGATGTTGTGCTGTGTTCGATTGGCTATAACTGGAAATCCCTGGCCAGGGTTGCTGAGATTTACTGGTAAGTGTTATCAGTAATTTCTCGAACTGTTATAGACCTCATATCGACATGACTTATCAAGCTACTGGGGTCTGACGTATACCACCCCTAGGCGAGATATGCGACATATCAGACGACGAGACCGGACTATACGGGAGTGTTACTGATTGGATTCGCAGGAGAATGTAAAGGCTTGCTTGTTGATCTTCTGATCGCTCAATACCTGGGTGGCTGTTACGTTTAGCTGACCGCTTGCAGCTTGTGGGTGTTTGATATGATCATCACCTACTGCCGGCGTATTGACAATTCTTTAGAGTCCTACACAGAGATTTCTTGACTCAGGCAAAACGGAGTAGGGGCACATATGTGATATGTGCAGGACCGAGGATAATGCGATATGAGATACCGTATTATATTCTCGCGATATTTGATATCAGCCGGGTCATCGGATCAAGTGTTGTTTCGATGAATCGGTACATGATATATTAGTCGGTTATATTCGATATAGCCGGATTGTCGGATCAAGTGTTGATTCGATAATTTAATGTATAATAATATATATGATATATTAAATTACATTAACTAATATTAGCTCACTAAAAGATTCTTTTTCTCACTTGGGTAATACATTGATATATATGCGATATATGTTAATTGTATTATTTTATTTTGTTACAATAAATATTGTATATGTGATATATAATATTGTAACATGATATGGTTATTAATGCAACATGATTAGTGGAGATTAAACATGGTTAGGGTTTGATTTGGGTTAATCATTTCTAGAACCTTCTAGAAGGTTTTGTTTTGTTTTGTGCATAGATATTTTTGAAAGATATTTGTTTAACCCAACCCAACCCTATAATCTTAGTTAAATCTCTACAAGGGTTAGTTTGACCATGGTTGCATTTCTAACCTTATCATAACTTTCATTATTCATCACAAATAAATCGCTATTCTTCTTCTTCTTCTTCTTTTTCTTCCTTGATTCAAAGCTTTCTGGCTTTGCTTTTTGTGATGAAAGTGAGTGAGAATAAGAAAACAAATGAGAGCAAAAATCCTACTTCATCATCCTCATCTACCCTTGCCCTTTAGATGAGAGTGTTCACTTCATTTAGTGAGTGAGAGCTTGTGTTAATGAAACTTCAAGGTAGAACATCTTTGTTATCGAAGATCGGAAGCAAGCTTGCATCTTTCTCTTCGTGGAGCCTCTCGAGAGTCCAGAACACGATGATCGCAGTGGAGGGACCTCAACACGGAGCTTTAGAAGTGAAGGACTGGATCTACAAAGGTTGTAATCCCTCTCACTTAGTGTTAAAGTATTTAACATGCTTGTTTTCGCCTAATCTCAAGTTTAAAGATCTTGGTTAGGGTTGTTCGGCACGGCTAAATTTTTAATCGGGCATGGTTTATGTCTTGTAGACCCTTGTGCGTGTGCCTAGCATCCCTACACAATCATTGCTCGTGCAATATGAGCCGTCAATAATAGTGCAGTGTCCGAAGGGTACATCCTAAGGGTACAAGTCCAAGCACAACAAGTAACTAAGCAATAAGGTGTATGCACAACTCTATATATGCAATATAATGTGCGACAATATCATAATATCTCTAACCCAGACGCATAACGCCATGCGGGCGTTTCCCCTGTAGATGTTAAATTTACTCACCAATGCTCCTGGCTAAGTAAAGCCTACCACCTGTTTTCCCTTCTTCGCAGCGTCCGAAGTCCCCCCTGCGAACCTAAAACATAACACAACAAAGCAAGTATATATTGGCAATAGATCCAAAACACGTACAACTACGCTGACCAATGCGACAACATAAAACTTACTCTTAAGTGTTCGTATTGTGGTTAACGTGCATAGCGACACAACGAAACCAACTCAGAGCAACAGCTATACATAACACGAACCGTATCGGATAACGTAATGCATGAAACGAAACATAAGAAAACAAGCAAGTGATCCCAGATTTTTCTATACCAAAAATCTGTAAAAGTTGCAAGTACCATGAGACTACATACAACCCCAGAGACCCCTACAACAAAACCCAAACCCCAACTCCCTAGTCTGGCCGCAATTTGCGGCAGAAGCAATTTATTTGCGGCCTGATCAAGAAGAAATGGGTTCATATTTTGAGGGTAGGTTTTAGGTCACTACACTAGGTCACTGTGATAGGAACTTTTGCAACAAATATCTGGTTTGATAGCAGATCATCCGAGACCCAAAACAACACTAAAAGATACGATATTTACCCAAAATGAAACTTTACACGATCTAAACAGAAACTAATAAGCTACGCTACACTATAAACACTTAACTAACAGAAAGAGATCATTACCTAACCAAAAGAACTCAAAGATCCTAGCTTCCCAAGCTCCAAGGCATCCAAGAGGCAAATCAAGGCAAAAGATGAGATTTTTATGAGATTTTGTGAAGTTTGTGATGGTTTTGTTAAGGAATGATGAAGTGTTCAGTTGAGGAAATGAGGGAGGTGAAGAAATATGAGAAAGAGATAGAGTGAGAGAGAAAAAGAGTGAAAGAATGATAAAGAGAGAGAGAGAGAGAGTGAGGTGAGATTAAGGTGAGAGGGTAAGTGCACCCTTTGCATTAACTTCTCATTAATGCATTCACACCACTCACTATGCCACTTCTCATCAAACAAAACCCAAAGAAAAATATCTCTCTCAAAAAAAATATCTAGGATTAGGGTTAAGGTAAAGCAAAGAATTAGGAATGGATTAAAGTAAGGATTAGATTAGGTTAAATTGTCATGATTGCTAAGAACAAGATTAACACAAACAAGCCCTCACATAAACATGCACATGTGTGTGTATGCCATAACAATTAATAATAAATTATTAATTAAATGTTATAAAATGTGAGGAACCCAAATTGATAAACTTTTTACCAAAAACCCGCATTATCGTCTAAACTAACACTAATTGTATTCTAAGGCGTTACAACTCCGTTTTGTTTTAACCTTTGGGTCATTGTTGATGTCGCGTCTGCAACCTGCTAGAGTGAGAAGAAACGCCGCTGTTGACATTGCGTCTGCTGTAACGAGACGAGTGTCGAGGTGATCTCTAGGTTGTTTGTGAACCGTCGAGTCTTGGAACTAGGGACTTTGCTATAGCTCCGTTTTATTTTGACCATGAGGTCGTTGTTGACGTCACGTCTGCACCCTGCTGGAGTGAAAAGAAACGCCGCTATTGACACCGTGTCTGCTGTAACGAGACGAATGTTGAGGTGATCTCTAGGTTGTTTTGTGAACCGTCGAGAGTTAAAACTAGGGACTTTGCCATGGCTCCGTTTTGCTTTGACCCCGGGGTCGTTTATTGACGCCGTGTCTGCATCCTGCTAGAGTGAGAAGAAATTCCGCTGTTGGCACTGTGTCTGCTGTAACAAGACGAGTGTCAAGGTGGTCTCTAGGTTGTTTGTGAACCGTCGGAACCTGGAACTAGGGACTTTGCCATGGCTCTATTTTGTTTTAACCCTTGGGTCTTTGTTGACGTCGCGTCTGCATCCTGCTGGAGTGAGAAGAAATGCCACTTTTGGCACTGCATCTGTTGTAACGAGACGAGTGTCGAGGTGGTCTCTAGGTTGTCTATGAACTATCGGGACCTGGAACTAGGGACTTTTCCATGGCTCCGTTTTGTTTTGACCCTGAGGTCGTTTGTTGACATTGCGTCTGCATCCTGCTGGAGCGAGAAGAAATGCCGATGTTGACACCACATCTGCTGTAACGAAATAAGATCTGAGGGGGTCTCTAGGTTGTTTATGAACCGCCGGGACCTGGAACTAGGGACTTTACTTTGGATCTGTTTTCTTGACCCTGGGGTTATTGTTGACGTCATGTCTGCATCCTGCTGGAGTGAGAAGAAACGCCGTTGTTGACACTGCGTCTGCTGTAACGAGGCGAGTGTCGAGGTAGTCTCTAGGTTATTTGTGAATCGTCAAGACTTGGAACTAGGGACTTTGCCATGGCTCCGTTTTGTTTTTTGACCCTTGGGTCTTTCGTTGATGTCGCGTCTGCATCCTGCTGAAGTGAGAAGAAACGCCGAATTGACTTCTCGATTGTAGTTGTCGCCGTCAAGATCTGGCTTTTCCTTTGACGGAGCCTGGTGGGAAAATATGGTTCCCTTTTAATTTGTATCCATGGATTGTATAAAGGGGTCAGTGTAGACTCACCTGCAGGGCAAAAGTTTCATTTTTCTTTTTCTTTCTTTCCGCGATACTCTATCATTTCATCTTTTTATATCACGAGAGTCGCGATTGCCCAATCATTTCGGCTTTTTATCGCGGTGCCCAATCATTTCGGCTATTCTTTTCTTTTTACTCGCTGTATTTTATTGCAAGTTGCCCAAACATTTTGACTGTTTTTATATGCTTATATTTTGCTCGCTGATTTTTATTGCGAGTTGCCTCATCATTTCGGCTATTTCATATGCATTTTTTGCTTATTGATTTTTGTAGTGAGTATGGAACTTGAGATCTGATACCAATTCTGGCATCAGCATCGCTGCGACTGGAATATTGGCAGGAGCGAATCATCATTTGCCACGAAAGGACTTGAAATTTGATACTAATTTAGGCATCAGCATTGCTACCACTGGGATGTTGCCAGGAGAGAATCATCATTTGCCTTTGTAGATTTAAACAAAAGTGGCTTAGCAAACAGGGTTAAGGTCTGTCGACTAAGGCTTTTTGACTCTATAAGCCGTAAAGGTTCTCATAAATGGTTTACTCCCTATGAGTCGAGAGGATCCCGTAGGTGTAGGTTCTCCCAAGAAATCGCAAGGACTCCTAAGTGATATTTTCTCTTGCAAGTCGTAAGGATCTTACAAGAGTGTTTTCTCCTTACAAGTCGAGAGGACTTATAAGTGTCGTTAACCATATGAGGACATTCCTTGCCAGTGGTGGAACTTGGTGGGGGAATTGCTTATTTGTGCCCGTGGATTGTATACAAGGTCTAATATTGGACCTCCTGTAGGGCAACTTGGGGGATATGACGGCTTAAAAACAGGTCCAGGTTCCTGTGGCTTAAGGCTTTGAATCCTATGAGCCGTGAGGGTCTCATAGGGGGAATTCTCTTTACGAGTCGAGAGGATCTCGCAAGTGAAAATTTTACGAGATTTCACCCTTTCGGGTTTTCACAAGCTCGCCGGTAGACCTGCTGTTTTTACTCATGGTGCCCTTTCGGGTTTTCATCCGTGCCTATCTTACTTATGGACATACCGTTTTTTTTACGAGATTGCGCCCTTTCGGGTTTTCACAAGCTCGCCGGCAGCCCTGCTGTTTTTACTCACGGCGCCTTTTTGGGTTTTCATTCGGGCCTATCTTTCTTGTAGACTTTTGGTATTTTTATAATGGGGCTTGGGTTGCAGTCTTCACATTTGGAGTTTTGATTGCAACATAGTTCCCAAGAGAAGTTATCACCGTATTTGTGGTGATGCGCCATGTTTGAGACGGAGTACTATTTTAAGGACATTTCGGTCCAATACCAGTTTAAGGACGTAGTGGTCCATTATCACCATTTTTAGGGTGATGCTTTAGTTTAAGAACATTACGGTCCACTGCCAGTTTAAGGACGTAGTGGTCCATTGTTAGTTTAGGGACATCTCGGTCCACTGCCAGTTTAAGGACGTGATGGTCCATTATCACCATTTTTGAGGTGAAGCTTTAGTTTAAGGACATTACGGTCCGCTGCCAGTTTAAAGATGCAGTGGTCCATTGTTAGTTTAGAGACATCTCGGTCCACTGCCAGTTTAAGGACGTAGTGGTCCGTTATCACCATTTTTGAGGTGAAGCTTTAGTTTAAGGACATTACGATCCGCTTCCAGTTTAAGGACGTAGTGGTCCATTGTTAGTTTAGGGACATCTCGGTTCACTGCCAGTTTAAGGACGTAGTGGTCCACTATCACCATTTTTGAGGTGAGATTTTAGTTTAAGAACATTACGGTCCATTGTTAGTTTAGGAACATCTCGGTCCATTATCGCTAAGTTTGAGGAGACATTTAGCTTAAGGACATTACGGTCCGCTGTCGCCATTTTGGAGGCAACAGTTAGTTTAAGGACATTTCGGTCTATTGGAGTATTTTGTGACTCCTCCTCGCTGCGACTTCTTCATCCTGACGTCGATACTTGGCCTTTTCGTATATGGCCGTTTCACGTTCTTGGTCAACTCTGCTCTTTTGAAAAGCTTCGTTTAGCCGCCTATTAATTGGGTCTTCTAACAGTTCTGGGAATTTTTTCGCCGATCCTGCCCCCAGTTCCCCTGTGTTGCTTTTCGACGCCGAGGGAGTTTCTTCGTCATTTAACGATGAATGAGAAACCATGTAGCAAATTTCTACATAATCCTCGGGTTCTTCTGACGCGTCATTTCCCTTATCATCGTTACTATCTCTGTTCTTAAGGATATGGTTGAGAAACTCTTCAAGGGTGACTGGGGTCCGCGCCTTCCGGTTGTATTCTTCCAGCACGTCGATGTATTTTTGCAAGTCCATACGCATGTCATAAGGCTGCACGGGCTTCTTGGTCTTCTTCTTTCTCTTCAAAGACTTTGAAGGCTTGACCTGGGGGTTTTGCCCATCGCTATTAGTTTTCGGTGTTGGGCACGGTTTAAGCATCCCCTCAATGATCTCGGGCTCCAGCAGGATTTTCCATTTGATTGCCGGACATGCTTGAAGGTCCTTCAGTATTCTTTTAGTTTTAGCTGAAAGGACCACTTCCCAAGGAGCTTCTTCCACAAACGAGCATGATGCCTGTTCCCGCCAAAATTTTTGCTCAAAACTTGCTCCCTTAAAAAAATAATAACAATAAAATAAAAATAAAAATAAAGGAAAAACTCCACATGCAAAGCATGTAAGTACTGCCTCGGATAGAATTAAATCCTATGATGGCGCCTCACGTGCTCCTCACGCGGGCGCTAATGTGCAAAACACAAAAAAGCAATCTATTAAATAAGAGTTAAACTCTTAGGAGGCAGCGCCTCACGTGCAAAGCATGAGAGCGGCAACACCCAGAGTGAAAGACTCTGAGGCAGTGTATAACGTGCAAAGCACAAGAGCGCTGAGCACCAGCGCTAAAGAGTCAAAGACTCTGAAGCAGCGTATCACGTGCAAAGCACGAGAGCGCTGAGCGCCAAGCCCTAAGAGTCAAACACTCTGTGACAGCGCATTACGTGCAAAGCACGAGAGCGCTGGCGCCAGAACTAAAAGTTCTCTGCCGTTGGATCAAAGATCCAACGGAGATGATAAATCATCAGAGCACAGAATTAAATTCTGATTGAGAAAATAATCTTCCCAAACTTTCTAAACAAGAAATATTGTGCTCTGTAAATCAGAACACCGTTGGATCAAAGATCAAATGGTGATTAAAAATCACCAAGCTACAGAATAAGCACTGTAGGGGAAAATATCTTCCCAATCTTTCTAAACAAGAAAGATTATGCTCTGTAAATCAGAGCACCGTTGGATCAAAGATCCAATGGTGATTAAAAATCACCAAGATACAGAATAAGTTCTGTATGGGAAAATATTTTCCCAATCTTATTAAAAACAAGAAGATTGTCTTCTATAAAACAGAAGCCCTAGGATCAAAAATCCAATGGTGGGGAAAAATACCCAAATCAATCAGAGAAAGATTTCCTTAACTGATTCAACAAATCAGCCTTCCCTATATAAAGGACCCAAGACTTCAAGTTGAAAAGAGAGGAACCCCCCATAAACTTCAAGTTCAAAAAATAAGGAGACAGAGGGAGAAGGGAAGAAAAATAGAGAGAGAATTTAATTCTCTAAAGAAGAGGAACCTCTCCCAAAAGTTCTCACAAAAAGAGAATTTAATTCTCAGACCAAGAGTTTAACTCTTCTCAAAGAAGTTAGTTCTTTCTCTGGTTAGGATCTGCAAAAGCGGATCTCACCACAAGTTGAGAATTTAATTCTCATCGAAGAGATTCTGTTATGCAGATTCAAAACCTAGGGGAAAGAACTGAATCCAAAAGAGTTTAACTCTTACAAAATATATAGGAATTTAATTCCTCTGAAACTAGGGTTTAACCCTTTAAAAAAGAATTTAATCCTTTTAAAGAACAAAAGGAGAACTTGATTCTTCAGAATTATAGAAGAACAGCCTGGTGATTCATTAGCGTTCAACGCTACACAATAAAAGCTCACGTGTTCCAACGTGAGCACCTTTGAGGAACGAAAAAGGAAAGACTGAGATCTAGCCATGTGACCCCACGTGACCCCTAAGAAGTGCTCAACACTTATAAAAGAGAAAAGGAAATAAACTCTATTTTTGGAGCGCCTCACGTGACCCCATGTGACCCCTGAGAAGTGCTCAGCACTTATAAAAGAGAAAAGGGAATAGACCCTATTTTTAGAGCGCCTCACGTGACCCCCGTGAAGTGCTCAGCACTTATAAAAGAGAAAAGGGAATAAACCCTATTTTTGGAGTGCCTCACATGACCCCACGTGACCCCTGAGAAGTGCTCAGCACTTATAAAAGAGAAAAGGGAATAAACCCTATTTTTGGAGCGCCTCACGTGACCCTACATGACCCCCAAGTAGTGCTTAGCACTTACAAAGTAAAAAGAGAATAAATCAAAGGCAGTTTCCACTTTTGGGGCGCTTCACGTGATCTCACGTGACCCAATAACACTTAGCACTCAGAAAAGAACAAAAGAATAAACCTGCAGAAGCAGTGCCTCAAATTCTTGAAGTTTAATACTACTTTAAGCGCCTCACGTGACCCCACGTGAGCGCCTATGAATTTTAGTATTTAACACTATTTTGAACACCTCACGTGGGAGCACGTGAGCGCTGAATAAATATGTTAGTGTTTAACACTATAGAAGGCTAATATTACCCAGACTCAGACCAAACTGCCAAGGACCTTCAATTGAACCCCTCATGCTCAGGATCTCCAAAACCGATCTTAGCCCCAAAGACAGCTAATGAGCTCCCAACAAATGGCATCTAAACTGATGTTCATCCTATTCCCCCAGTCGGGACATTGGTTCAAGGGTACATCTCTTCACACCCCTGATATGTGTCGTTGTAGTTCTTCAACGTCTTCAGAGAGGTGGCGGGTCCCGAAAACCAGAAACTTTACAGACTATGATGTCTTTAAACCCCATAGATTATGATGTCTTTAAACTAGACTACGATGTCTTTAAACTGGACTATGATGTCCTTAAACTCCATGGACTATGACGTCCTTAAACCCAGTGGACCGCAATGTCCCTAAACTAAAATGATATAGTCCAAATACTCTTTCGTTGGATCTAAATGATCCCAAAATCCTGTTGAGTAGATCTTAGTCTAAAATTAGACTAACGTATCCTCAACAAACGTTTAAGTTGATCTTAATCTCAATGAGATTAACGATCCTTAAACCCAAATCAAACCCAAATCTAAGAAAATACGGATTTGGACTAATCCACGCCCTACGGGCAACAACACAAATTAGTCTCCTTCTACAATCCAAGGGCAACCAAAAATAAAACAAACACATACTATACGAAGTGACCTTCCGGAGAAGGAGAAAGTGGTTACCGTGATGCGGTAGCGTAATTAACTGCAGGGGCTTGCTCCTGCAGGGAAGAGCCTCCCCACAATCAAAAACCCCTCGTACAAGAGGGGGAATATGACGAAGTCTGCTACAACGGCTGCATCCGTCTAAACCTCCGATACACGGTGCCATAAATCAACTTGGCATCTTCGGAGAGGTGGATGGATAAAACCAAATAGCATCTGCCCCCAAATTCAGGTAATACGACCTACGTTGTTCCGTCTCTGTTTTCGGCGGAGAACAATTTTTGGCACGCCCGGTGGGACCTTTTCCTCTTTCTACTCCACACTTCGTGTGTCGTATTCGCAAACGAATTGCGGTTTAATGTGGTTGCCCATAAAGTCGAGGTACTAAGATTTGGTGTTTTGCTCCATGCAGAAAAAGGAGATCAATGGCTTCTAACTGCTCTAGCTGCAACAATTGCAACAACTCCCACTCCGTCATTGCCGGAGGAGTGACTTATGGGCCCCAAGCGGCCTTCATCTTCGCCATGCCAGTGGAACAGATGACTCAGGCCACCACTGGACTATTCTTCGGGACCATGCTCCCACCAACAAGCTTCAGCACCCCAGTGCCATCGCAAGAAGAAGCTCCAAAGAAGTCGGTCTTTGATCGGCTTGCAATTACCGCGGCTCCTCTCAACGGGTCGCCCAAATCCAATGCCTCGGTCTTTAACCGACTAGGCCAAAACTCTAATGGGCTAGTAAAGAAGCCCGCGATACCTGAGGGGGTTATCCCGAAATGGATAGCAATCCCTGTTCCAGTAAATGAAATCGTCAGAGAGGCTTCTCCTACTAAGGGGTCGGTCTTCACAAGACTGACCGTGCTAACTCCTTCTCCAGGCGAAGTCACCAAAGCCGCTACCCCTGCTCAAAAGTCTGCCTTCGACAGGTTGACCATCCTCTCTCAACAGATGTCAGTCTTTGACAGGCTACACCAACAGCAGTCTCTCATCAAAGCATGAAGCACGATGCGCATACCCCAACAGCAGAGGTGATCCCGGCTACACGACATGCTCGATATCGCCACTGGCGCCGAGTGAGGAAAGCTGGGGGCAGTTCCCCTTCTGGACTTACCCCACCAGCTCCAACAGTGGAAGTTGATGCTGTTGTTCCAACTGGGAATAGCTTTGAACCACTTAATAGGGTGCGCAGGAATTCACCAACTGCCGTGCTGAAAAAGTCCCCTCGGCCTGCTAAAAAGGTCGCAAAGGCGATGTCGGGGTAGCCCCCTCAGCGGCTGTCCTCTAAAATCCATAGGGTCCGGCGAAGGGTCCAAGACTCTGTGATTAACCAAGACTACTCCCGCCAACCAAAGAAAATGAAGGTTCTGCAAGAGAAGGACCATCCTGTCGTACCACAGAATGTATCATTTACTCAGGTGCCCGCTGCAACGGCCCCCTCGACTTCGACAGCCCACAAAAGAAGAAGGCCAGAGAAAATCCCCGTTTCCACGACAAAGCTTAAAGGCACTGAATCCAAACGCCCCAAGTCTGGAGGCATGGTAGCGCACACTATTTACATGTCTTCCGGGAAAGAGGATAGCCGTATCTCCACAGGCCATCGACCACTCACCCGATCAATAACAAAGGCTCAGGAGCAGCAACAGCAAAAGCTCCAAGAGATGCTAACGAAGATGGCCGCGCTCATTGGACGAAAAGAAAGCCCGGAGACGTCGTCGGAGCAGCGTTTGGAACAAGAAACCAATGCCAAGTTCCTTCGCAGAATCCTCGAGAAGAAAGACGAAGAGGCCGTGGAACAAGCGGCCAACATAAAACAAATGGCGCTTTTATTCCAAGAAATGGTCGGAATGATGATACAGCCGGATCCTCCAGCTGAAGACCCTCCGATTGTCCTTGAAGACACAAGAGGAGAGACATCAAGCCCTCTTCCTGCTTGTTCAGCAACCAAGGAGCAGACAATATCTAAAGCCGCCCTTGACGACTATATTGCTCAACAGATACGAGCTTATCAGGCGAGCGAAACGGCTGGCTAAATCGTCAAGACCGGACGACCCTATCCGGGTTGGTACGACCAAATAAAGTACCCGCCGGGATACATGATCCCTACGTTCCACGTGTATAAAGGGACGGGTAATCCACACTAGCATGTTGCTCAATTCAGAGCCCTGTGCGGCAATACTAGGGGTGACGACAAACTGCTGCTTCGCCAGTTTGTTGGCAGCTTGTCGGAGACAGCGTTTGAATGGTACTCTGAGCTCCCGAATGACTCCGTTAAGACATTTGCAGAAATGGAGCTACTGTTCACACAAAGGTTTGCAAGCGCCAGTGAACGCACCCTAATCACGGCGTTGATCAATGCCAGGGTGAAGCCGAGAGAAACATAGGTTTAGTATGCAATCCGGTGGTGGAACCTATGGTCGAAATGCGAACAACGCATTGAAGAATCTCCTACAGTAGGCATGTTCATAGGTACCCTCGATCCGCAGGTGACCATATCCCAGTTCATGATGTTTTTCAAGCCGACTACCTTCCAGGTCTTGATTGACAAGCTGGCCCAAATGGATCAAATGGGCCATAGACTGTCTTCCTCGAAAATGGAGCCTAGCAGCCTAAAACCAGCTGATCGCCAACACGATAGACAGCGATTCTTCAACGAGAAGCTAAAACGCCTTTATTAGTTTCCCTGAGATAAAACGAGGAGACTGTTTGAGCTGGCGGTGCGCAACAGACTCATCAATCTGCCAGATCCAAGACGTCTAATGCAGCCCGACGACGCCAACAGTCCTAGTTACTGCCCCTAACACCGAGCAGTAGGCCATCCAATCGAAGATCAAAGACTGGGTTGAAGACCAGTACCAACAAGGCAAGTTCGCGCTGTCCGAAAACTGGAAGGTAAATCCGCCACAACAGTACACTCCTAAAAGGGTAGACACGCCGTGGGCATCATGCTCATTCATAGAGTAAGCTCCATAGGAAGTGGTTCTTTCGGAAAAAATGAAAAGAATGCTAAAGGATCTTCAAGCATGTCCCACAATCAAGTGGAAAAGCCCGCTAGAGCCCGAGATCATCGAGGGGATGCTGAAATCCCGCCCAATATCGGGAGTTAGTACCGATGAGCAAAACACCCAGGCCTAGCCGTCAAAGTCTTCGAAGAAAAAGAAGAAGACCAAAAAGCCTGCGCAGTCTGATAACAAGCACACGGATCTGGAAAAGCATATTGACGCGCTAGAGGAATATAACCAGAAGGCACAAACCCCAGTCATGCTTCAAGAGTTTCTCAATCACATCCTTGAAAGTGAAGATAACGACAAAGATGAGAGAGACGGCTCGTCAGAGGAACCCGAAGATTATGTGGCAAGTTTCTACATGATCTCTCATTCGTTGCTAAATAACAAAGAAGCTCACTCGGCATTAGAAGATAACATGGAGAAGCTGGGGGCAGGAGCAGTGCCAAAATCCTTGGATTATGTGACAAGGGGAAACCTATTTGTTCATAGAGTATCCGGCGAAATTTCGCCTTAAAGCTACTATGGACCGAAAATTCCGTAAACTAGAAATTCACCTCAAATATGACAACAATGGACCGTAATGTCCTAAAACTAGCGACTGATCGAAACGTCTTAAAACTACTACTAACCCGCAGCATCCTTGGGCTGACGCATAAAAAAATGATACGTTCATAAGCAAAATGGGCACGGATGAAAACCCGAAAGGGCTCTGTGAGTAAAAACAGCAAGGTTACCGGCGATATTTGTGAAAACCCGAAAGGGCGCAGACCCGTAAAAAAAAAAAAAAAGAAAAAAAAACGGTACGTCCACAAGCAAAATGGGCACGGATGAAAACTCGAAAGGGCTCCGTGAGTAAAAACAGTAGGGCTACCGGCGAGTTTGTGAAAACCCGAAAGGGCGCAATCTCGTTAAAAAACACTTGTAAGGTCCTCTCGACCTTGTAAGGAGAAAACCACCTGCGTGAGATCCTTACGACTCACAAAGGAGCAACACACTTAGGGATCCCCATGATTCCTAAGGAGAAATTACACTTACGAGATCCTCACGACTCGTAAGGAGAACCCTCTTATAAGACCCTCACAGCTCATAAGATTCAAAAGCCTTAAGCTACAGGGATCTGAACCTGTTCTTAAGCTATCACCTTTCCCAGATTGCCCTACAACCGGTTCAATACTGACCCTTGTATACAATCCACGGGCATAAATAATCATTTCCTTGCCGAGTCCCACCAGCAACGAGGAATGCCCTCATTTGATGAACAGACACTTGTAGGTCCTCTCTATTTACAAGAAGAAAACACTCTTGCAAGATCCTTACTACTTACAAGAGACCATACACTTAGGAATTCTCACTATTCCTAAGGAGAAAAGACACATACGAGATCCTCATAACTCATATAGGAAAACACCTTTATGAGACCCTTACGGCTCATGAAGTCAAAAGCCTTAGTCGACAGGATCCTAACCCTGTTTGCTAAGCCACCTTTGTTCGAACCGACAAAGGCAGATGATAATTCGCTCCTGGAAGTATCCCAGTTGTAGCGATACTGATGCCTAAATCGGTATCAAATTCTAAGTCTTTTCATGGAAAATGATGATTCGCTCCTGGCAACATTCCAGTCGCAGCGATACTGATGCAAGATTGGTATCAGATCATGAGTTTCATACTTGAAAAAAAATGCATATGAAATAGCCGAAATGTTTGGGCAACTCGCAATAAAAATCAGCGAGTAAAATATATGCATACAAAAATAGCCGAAATGTTTGGGCAACTCGCAATAAAAATCAGCGAGTAAAATATATACATACAAAAATAGCCAAAATGATTGGGCAACTCGCAATAAAAAACAACGAGTAAAAAAATAGCCGAAATGATTGGGCACCACGAAAAATAGCCGAAATGACTGGGCAATCGCAACTTTCGTGATATAAAATGCTGAAATGATGGAGCATCGTGGAAAGAAATAAAAAAATGAAATAAAACTTTTTGCCCTGCAGGTAAGTCCATACTGACCCCTGTATACAATCCATGGGCATAAACGAAAAGAGAATCACATGTCCCGAACAAACTCTGGCAAAAGGGAAAATCAGATCTTGATAGCAACATCTACGTCCCAGAAGACCAACAACAGCGTTCTTCCTCCAGCAGGATGCAGACGCGACATCAACAAACGGAGCCATGGAAAAGTCCCCTAGTTCCAAAATCTCGACGGTTCACAGACAACCTAGAGACTATATCGGAGCCATGGAATAGTCCCTAGTTCCAAGTCTCGACGGCAAAATCTACAGCCTAGAGATCAACAACAGCGTTCTCCCTCCAGCAGGATACAGGCGCGACATCAACAAATAGAGCCATGGCAAAGTCCCCTAGTTCCAAATTCCTGACGGTTCACAGACAACCTAGAGACTACCTCGGAGCCATGGCTAAGTCCCTAGTTCCAGGTTTCGATGGCTACATCTACTGCCTGGAGATCAACAACAGCGTTCTTCCTCCCTCCAGCAGGATATAGGAGCAACATCTACAAATGGAGCCATGGCAAAATCCCCTAGTTCTAAACCTCGATGGTTCATAGACAACCTAGAGACAACCTTGACATTTGACGCAATATTGCAGATACAATGTCAACCAACGAAGCCAAGGAAGATTCC
Organism: Agapanthus africanus; assembly: GCA_030015575.1. Taxonomy (NCBI): domain Eukaryota; kingdom Viridiplantae; phylum Streptophyta; class Magnoliopsida; order Asparagales; family Amaryllidaceae; genus Agapanthus; species Agapanthus africanus. Next base: position 154,583,399 of record CM057350.1, read on the forward strand.
TTGCTTCTGGGTCTTGACGGCAACTCAAATGAGACCTGAAATGACTATCGGAGATCATCCCACACCAGCGCGGAGTGGTCATGACTCATCGGAGCTCCCAAACTGAGCCTAACTCAAGTAAAAAGCGACATAGAATATCCCTAACGCTTGCTCTTTTGATGGTAATATTACCTGGAAGATTACTTGAAGACGTCTTGTCCAGCCCCCGAAGGGATCAGAGACACGACAGTCGCGGGGCTACCCGAACAACAAGATTGCATATCAGAGAATATATCAGCCAACGCGACGGTACGACGAGTAAAAAACCCTAGTACCACAGACCCTTACGTACTTCTATTAGCAGGAGTTAACTGTGACGTTAGGAAACCCTTGCGAGAACTTCTCGATTCGTCTAGACTCATGAGGAAATTAGTGTCCTTGCGAGAACTTCTTGATTCATCTCGATTCGTAGGGAAAAGACTTAGGCAATGGGGATAAGGACTTGTTTTCTAAGCACTGGGGCCCTGCAAGTCAGTCCAAGATGGACTCTTGCATACTATTCATGGGCTACACTCTCCAAAGTCGAATCTCGACAAGGAGGGAAACAACCACTTACGAGTCCTCTCGACTTGTAAGGGAGAAAAATTCTCTCGCTAGATCCTTACGACTCTCAAGAAAAACATACTTAGGAATCCTCACGACTCCTAAGGAGAAAATATGCCAACGGGATCCTCACGACTCGTAGGGAGAAAGGTCTTTATGAGACCCTCACGGCTCATAAAGTTGAAAAGTCTTAGGTAGCAGATCCTAACCATATCTCCTAAGCCATCATTGCCCTGCAGGTAAGTCCATACTGACCCCTCTTTACACCATGGGCATAAATGAAAAGAGAACCACATGTCCCAACAAACTCTATCAAAAGGAGAGTCAGGTCTCAGCGGCAATATTTGCATCCCAGAAGACCAGCAGTGGCGTTCCTCCTCATGCCAGTAGGACACGGACGCGACACTACTAATCAGAGCCACAGACAACCTAAAGTCGATCCCGACACCGTAGAAAATGGAGAAAGTTGATCCCGACACCGCAGAAGGTGGAGCACATCAACTAATGACTTCCGTCTCGGAAATACGGTCATCCAATGACCCCTTCGCGGACACACGTCAGCAAAATGACCCCGTCTCGAAAGTACGTCAGCCGACCCCAGGGAAATCAGTGTCCTCGACAAATATCTCGATTCAGGGAAATCAGCGTCCTTGACAAGAACCTCTCAATTTGCATCGACCCGCAAGGAAATCAGTGTCTTTGCAGGAATACCTCGATTCGTCTCAACCGGCAGAGAAATTAGTTTCCTTGACAAATATCTCGATTCGGGGAATTCAGTGTCCTTGACGAGAACCTCTCGATTCGCGTCGACCCGCAAAGAAATTAGTGTCTTTGCAGGAATACCTCGATTCGTCTCAACCGGTAGGGAAATCAGTGTCCTTGACAAATATCTTAATTCATGGAAATCAGCGTCCTTGACGAGAACCTCTCGATTCGCGTCGACCAGCGAAGAAATCAGTGTCTTTGCAGAATACCTCGATTCGTCTCAACCGGCAGGGAAATCAGTGTCCTTGACAAATATCTCGATTCAGGGAAATCAGCGTCCTTGACGAGAACCTCTCGATTCACGTTTACCCGTGAGGAAATCAGTGTCTTTGCAGGAATACCTCGATTCGTCTCAACCGGCAGGGAAATCAGTGTCCTTGAAAAATATCTTGATTCAGGGAAATCAGCGTCGTTGACGAGAACCTCTCGATTCGCGTCGACCCGTAAGGAAATCAGTGTCTTTGTAGGAATACCTCGATTCATCTCAACCGGCAAGGAAATGTTAGTTATATGTATGCCCTAGAGGCCATTACTGTACATATGTTGTATATTGTAGTGGATGCTTGGACATATATAGGGAGGACTTTCTTGCTCGACATGATAGTATGCTATCTGGTTACTCTTTATCTTAACATGTACTCTGATTGTCTTTATGTCACATGTTGATAAAGCCCTTAGGATGAGTACTTGACTACCAGGACTATGATGCAGATCATACTAGTAGGGACAGTGTAGTCGCTAAATACATCCTTCAAGTGTTCCTAGTCGTGGGAGTACCGAGACAGGGCATCGATACTCCAGAGTAGACTAGCGTATGCGCTTCTTGACCCATATGATGGGCGATGGATGATCTCATATCCATTGGTGTTTGACATCAGAGAAGGTATACGGGTGCTCAGTGGAGACTGGGTACACTGGACGGACTCGCTGAGAACTCTCAGATGGTATTATACCTCACGTCAGATGGCAATTCTCTGGTGACACTGGTACAGGTTAGTCTGTAGACCCGAGATCGTCATAGAGTCTTGTGTGATTCCCACTGTGCTTTGATTTCTATCATACCACATCCAAGAGGGCGTGCAAAACGGTGGCTTTTGGGTACAGTCCCGAATCACATGGAGGCAATGAGCGATAGGAGGGGTTTCGTCTCTCCCGATATAGGGAGTTGATGTTGCGCTGTGTTCGATTGGCTATAACTTGAAATCCCTGGCCAGGGTTGCTGAGATTTACTGGTAAGTGTAATCAGTAGTTTCTCGAACTGTTATGGACCTCATATCGACACGACTTATCAAGCTACTGGGGTCTGACGTTTACCACCCCTAGGCGAGATATGCGACATATCAGACGAAGAGACCGGACTGTAGGGGAGTGTTACTAGTTGGATTCACGGGAGAAAGTACAGGCTTGCTTGTTGATCTTCTGATTGCTCAATACCTGGGTGACTGTTACGTTTAGCTGACCGCTTGCAGCTTGTGGGTGTTTGAAATGATCATCACCTACTGCCGGCGTATTGACGATTCTTTAGAGTCCTACAAAGAGGTTTCTTGGCTCAGGCAAAACAGAGTAGGAGCACATATATGATATGTGCGGGACCGAGAACAATACGTGTATGTGATACCGTATTAGATTCTCGCGATATGAGATATCGGCCGGGTATATGTGATATAGCCGGGTCATCGGATCAAGTGTTGATTCGATGAACTGATACAGATTATATTAGTCGGTTATTTGTGAAATAGTCGGATTATCAGATCAAGTGTTGATTCGATAATTTAATGTATAATTATATATTTGATATATTAAATTACATTAGCTAATATAAGCTCACTTAAAGATTCTTTTTCTCACTCGGGTAATACATTGATATATATGTGATATATATTAATTGTATTATTTTATTTTGTTACTAAATATATTATATATGTGATATATAATATTGTAACAAGTTAAGGTTACAAATGCAACAAGTTTTGTGGAGTTTAAACATGGTTAGGGTTTGGATTAGGGTTAAGCTTTCTTGAAGCTTCTAGAAGCTTCTAGAAGCTTTGCTTTTGTTTTAAGCAAAGATATTTTGCATAGATATTTCTTTAACCCAACCCAACCCTTTACCATAGTTAATTCTCTACATGGGTTAAGTTTTCATTCTTAACCCATGGTTGCATTTCTAACCTCACACAAGTTTCATTATTCATCACAAATGAGATTCTTCATCTTCTTCCTTCTTCTCTCCATGAAAAGCTTTCTAGCTTTTTATTTAGTGATGAAAATGAGTGAGATAAAGAAAACAAATGAGAGCTAAATTCCTACTTCATCATCCTCATCTATTCTAGCCACTTAGATTAGGGTATTTGCTTAGCTAATACTTGATTAGTGAAGCAAAAGCTTGGGCTTGAGTTTCTTCAAGGTAGATCATCTTTGTTATTGAAGATCGGAAGCAAGGTTGCGTCTTTCTCTTCATGGAGCATCTCTAGAGTCCGGGTACTCGATGATCGCAGCGAAGGGACCTCAACACGGAGCTTTAGAAGTGACGGAACGGACTACAAAGGTTGTAATTCCTAACTCTTAGAAGTAAAGTTGTTTACTTGCATGTTTAACCCTAATTATCTAGCAAAGATCTTCGCTTTAGGTTGTTCGGCACTTCTAAATTTTAAATCGGGCATGGTTGATGCCTTATAGACCCTTGTAACAGTGCCTAGTATCCCTATAGTGGTATAAGAGCCAAGCTAGAGCATTAGGCGAAGTCTAGACGAAGTTTAAAGTCCGATCGAACCCCGAAACGTCGATATACACCCCCTCTCTTGAAATTTTTTAAAATGTTGTTTTTTTCTGTATTAAAAATACTCAGAAAATTAAGCAGGGAATTCTAAGAATTACTGTGAAGTACGGATCACTAATTCCCACATTGGACCGTGGAACAGTGGCCAAACCATGCGTTTGGCGGTGGTTCCGCGACCATCTTCAATAGTTTGGTGCTACCACTTCTGGGGTTTATTCTTGGTTAATTTTGCATGCTTCTGGGAATTTTTAATTATACTCAAGTGTTGAGTTTTCTGGAGATCTTTTGTATTCGTTGATTCGATCGGAAAGTTTAACTTCGTTTAAGTATTTCCGGGTAATTTAGAACGTGTTAAAAAGTTCGAACGGATATCAATAACTCACTTTTTCCCCTGCCGGAAAATTTCCAAGTGTTGGATTTTTTCCTTAATTAAAGAGCATTCATAGTCGTGCAAGTAACGCGGTGGACCACAAACCTTAAATCGATTATGTGACCGTCTGAGCCGCCTCTAAACGTTAGGGTTTGGGGCAGTACGACGTTGCCACATGTGAGGCATTGGTTTGACCCTTCTACGGCTGGACTATTGGTACTGTGACATGTGATGGATAATTTTTGAACTCCGCTCAAGTGTTGAGCTATTTAGGAAATCTTGGGTGTTTGTTTATTCGATCGGAAAGTTTAACATTGTCTATTTATCTAGAATGTGATACAATATTTGGAATCCACAAGTAGTTATGAGATAACTAATTTGAATGTTATAAATCTAGGAGTTTAGTCTCATTTGATCGGTTGCCACGGGATTTTCATGTGATCAAAAGTCCGTCGCAATCACATAGCGTACGCGGATACTCGCTGGGTAAATTTAATAGATAGCCACGCCCCATAGCCCCGACCAAGTGACTGTAGGAGAACCCCGTCGCCAAAAGCATCCGTTCGGGTGCTCGCAGCAGCGGTGTTCAGCCTTAGTACACTTCGTCGACGGCATCCGGGGGTGCGGCCGTCTACTAAAGTTTGCGACGAGCATTCGATCAGGATGTTGGGAATCTTGTTGAATTGCCCGACTTGATAATGAAAAGTGTTTTCGAGATCGAGACTAAAATGCGGGGTTTATAATTGTTAGGCATGCGATGGCTAAGGAATTCATTTGGTTAGGCATGAGATGTCTAAGAAGGTTGCGGATTCCAACTGTTGTAGTTTTACACTTTCTTTTCTGTGACCGTGAGCGTAGTATGTGGTGTATCGCCGGCTTCGTTGCTATACATCAACGACAATCGGGATACGCATGCTTGCTTACATTGATGATATGAGATATTATGTGTTGCTGTGATATGTTATATTGGATCGTCGCGTTTTGAATAGCCGGGTGTTTTATGTGAGATGATGGTTTTTATTTTCATTCATGTAAAATTCATTGTATGTAATATTCTTTTATTGGGGCACTTCCGAGCTGAGGATGATGTCACTATTGTATATTATTTACTTTTCCACATCAGGTAGACCCAAGGCGGGGAGCAGAAGTAACCGGGTTCTAGGGTCCAGTGGGAGACCATCTCGAGGAGTCGAGACCGGGTCTCCTAACCCTAGAATTGGCAGTGTTGCTTGCCGCTCTCATAGGGGTCTAGGGATGTGGGTTTGGTTATTCATCGCGACCGTGGAATCCGCGTTTTATACAGGCTCGCATAAAACACGGAAATCCTAGTATATCCAATATTTCATATGTTATCTTCTGCTGCAATGTTCTGTGATGAGATCATATTACTGCCTGAGACGAATGTTTATATTATATATATGAGATACATGTTATATTGCTGATTTCGTTTCAAATGTGACGCTTGTGAAGCATAATAAAATGGGACTTCATTAATGAGATTAATAAAACTAAAAGAAACCTAAAGATGTTGTAGAAACTTATTTAAAAACTGGTAGCTCTAGTTTTTGCTTTGCATAGCGGTATTCCTTATAGAATATCCAGCACCTTATTCGATAAGGAAAGAGCCGAGATCCCTTCACCGGGAGTGACCAATTTAGCGAAACCAGTAGATGCTACAAACTCGGTTTGTCTTTTGATTGTTTCTATAGTTTTTTCTTTGCATAGTGATATTTGTGAAATATCCTGCACCTTATTCGATGAGTAAAGAGCTAAGATCCCTTCACCGGGAGTGACCTCTTTAGTAAAACTAGAAAAGGCCTAAAAAACATTCCATTTAAAATCGCTCGATTCTACAACGATATCAAGTTCATTACGCAAAGGGTTTTCTTAAAAACCTGTCGTAGCCCTCCGTCATTTCAGATAAGTACTTCATAGTATTCGTGCTACGTTTGTTGGCTTTCGTCAAGGCGTAGTGTGCGGTAGCTATTTATGCTTATCTGTATAAGCATATGATGCGATTGAGTTAGGGTGGTCGTACGACTTTGTTGGCTTTCGTCAAGGGTTGTGTGGGTGGGTTTAATTCAATCGGGAAATGACGGGTTGAACTTGACTAGTAGCCTATGGTTTGTTGGCTTTCGTCAAGGTCATAGGATGCTAGGGGTAAAATATTATCGGGAATTTCAAGTGTTGAAATTTACAATGAGATTGCATACCTTCTATGAGATAGTTGGATTCCGATACCCGCTGCGAGTAAGAGTTACTCCTGAGAGAGTTTTACAGATTTCAATTAGCCGATCAAGTAGGTGTCTAGAAAGGTGTCAACGGGGTTACGCCCCTGGGAAAACAAGGTTTACTTTAATTAGGTCCGTGCGAAAGCACGGGGAACCTCCCTCAAAGTACCGGCACTGGCCTGGCTGAAAGATTTCCGAACTAGTAGGGTATAATTAATCCCAGCTAGTCTTTCCTTTTAGGGTTTGAAGGATGATTTGACTAAAACAGTGTGAGACATCCTGATTAGATATATTAATAACCAATCTAATCTTGCAAGAGTATACGCTAAGTGTTTTCTTCTATCTCTCTCCAGGTAGCGACCATGTCACGCCTTAATCAAGATAATAATATGGATATTTTTACCGAATCCGCTTGTTATACTGCGTTAGGGAACGTTGGTCCCGCTCCAACTTATAATTGTTATAAGAAAGAGCAGGAAATAGAGGATTACCAGAATTCCCGTGCTACCCAAACGAAGAAAGTGCATGCTGATGCATCTTCTTTGGGTGTGTTCATTACCGAGAACTGTTTCTCAGTATCCTTTACGTCCTTAGTATGAGATACCGGATCAGGATCCCGCAAATGTAATTTGTTACATGGGCTACAGATAGGTAGAGAACTGAGAACGGGTGATAAGTTTCAAAAGTTGGAAATGATGCAAGTGTTGCAGCCAAGACTGTTGGCAGTTATCATCCTGTATTACCAGAATACATTGATTCTGAATGAGTGTTATTAGATACCGAACCTGATATACAACATCATATCAGTCTCTTTATTAGTAAAGAAGGATATAATTTTGTATTGTTGGATAATGTTTTGAACATTTCCTGTATCAAGTGTTGATCGGTTCAGGCACGTTATCTAAAAGCATAGACGTTCTAAATCAAACCGCAGTTCTTAACGTACAAAACACACACAAGAGGAAGAGTTCAGAAATGAACGAATCCTAGACTAGGTCATATCAATGCGACCCGACTAGATGAAGTTACATAAAGATGCATATTTAAATTAGTTTGGATTTACATCTTGTAAAACTTGCCGGTTATGTCACAAAGATAAGATGACCACAGCTCTATTAATTGGAAACAGAGAAAGAGTTAGTGGACTCTTGGGATTGATACATGCTGATGTATGAAAGTCCCCTGTCTACACATGCCAAGACCGGTTCATTGTACTTCATTACATTCACTGATGATCTCTCAAGATTCAGACATATGTTCCTGTTGAAACACAAGTCCGAAACTTTTGAGATAATCACAGAATATAAGTTAGAAGTAGAGAACTAAAAATGGGTATAAGTATTATGTCCTTTGATGAGATCAACGAGGAGAATACTTGAGCACGGAATTCCTAGACTATTCTAAAGGAGAATGAGATTCTCTCTGAACATTACTCCTCCGTATACACCACAGCACGTCGGTGTATCGGGGCGAAGCAATCACACCCTATGAGATATGGTGTGCTCTATAATGAGTACTACTGAGTTGCTTATTTTCTTTTGGGGTTATGCACTTGAGAAGTTGCATACCTATTGAATAAGGTTCCAACCAAATCAGATACCTACCACTCCATATGTGATATGGTATGGGAAGAGCCCATCTCTTAAAGATGTTAAGATTTAGGGTTGTCCGGCCTATGTCAAAAGCAAAATCCGGAAAAGCTCGAGGCAAGGTCAGTTCTGTGGAAGTTTGTTGGATATCCCAAGCATTCGCAAGGGAATATCTTCTACCACACCGAGGAACAATAGATGTTTTATTTCTCGGCATACCACTTTTTGAGAAAAAGGGAATTTCTTGTGAAGAAATTAGTGGTTATGAGGTAGAACTGGAAGGAGTTCCAGCTATACAAACTGCAGCTGATGATTTGGTAAACCCGGAGGATTCAATAGTTTCCAACGAAGCTTAGCCTCTCCGCCGTTCTGGTAGGGTACCTCATCCACCTGAGAGATACTTCGGTTTTTTTATGACAGTGGGAGAGAGGATTGCATCATGAGATGATGACCCAACTAGTTTCGAGCAGGCCATCAGGAGTGGGGACTCTGTGAGCATGGTTAAATGCTTAGTGATCTGAGATGGAATCCTTATACACCAACAAAGTATGGACTTTGGTTGCTTTATCTGAAGGGTTTTATCCCCATCAGGAGCAAGTATATCTTGAGAAGATTACTTGGTGTACATGGAAAGGTTGAGACTTTCAAAGCTATGCTTAAGTCCATCCAGATCCTACTTGCCACGGCTATATACCATGACTACGATATCTGGCGGTTGGGTGTCATGACAACTTTTCTAAATGATGATTTGGAAGAGAGCGTCTATAAGTACACAGCCAGAGGGCTTCGTAGACAGTGGGAGCAGCGGAAACGTGAGCAAGATGTTTTATAGGATAAATCAGGCATCGCGGAGTTGGAACGTCTGTTTTGATGTGCTAGTCAAAGAGTTTAACTTCATCAAAATGGTAGATGAACCAAGTATATACAAAAAGGTAGTAGAGAGTATGCTGGCGATCCTCGTATAGTACGTGGATGATATACTCTTGATAGGGAAGAAGTTTCCTATGCTACGCTCGGTCAATCTCCTCTTATCACAAAGATTCTCAATATAGGATCAAGGTGATACCTCCTAAATCCTGGATTATGGATCTATGAGATAGATCTAATTGGATGTTAGGATTCTCACTAGTTGTAGTGAGATGGTATCGATCTATCCTGGGGAGAATCACTGGAAAGGTTCCAGGGTGATAAGGTCGACTGAATGTCAGTCGCAGGCATTGCCTTTACCCTCAGTGGAGGGACGGTATGTTGGAAGAGTTCCAAGCTAGATACCGTGACTTACTAGACGATTAAAGGCAAGATACATCGTTACCAAGGATGCTACCAAAGAGGCAGTCTGGATATATTTTAGTTCATGAGATGAACTTCGTTCCTGCCATTGTGTGACAATGGAGTTGTGGCTTATGCCAAGGAAGCCCCGTCCCATCTGTGATCCAGATATATTCTTAGGAAGTATCACCTGATCATGGAGATGGTTGATCTCCAGGTAGATCGAGGTTAGGAGAGTAGACACAGAGGACAACAGCGCGGATCCACTCACAAATGCCTATTTCCCAGTAGAGACTTTTATGGGATGGTTGAGTATGAGATACTTCAACCACAGCTTATTGTTGGGTATGCGATACCACAACAGATGGCCCTAGTGCAAGTGGGAGATTGTTAGTTATATGTATGTCTTATAGGCCATTACTGTACATATGTTGTATATTGTAGTGGATGCTTGGACATATATAGGGAGGACTTTCTTGCTCGACATGATAGTATGCTATCTGGTTACTCTTTATCTTAACATGTACTCTGATTGTCTCTATGTCACATGTTGATAAAGCCCTTAGGATGAGTACTTGACTACCAAGACTATGATGCAGATCATACTAGTGGGGACGGTATAATCGCCAAGTACATCCTTCAAGTGTTCCTAGTCGTGGGAGTACCGAGACAGGGCATCGATACTCCAGAGTAGACTAGCGTATGCGCTTCTTGACCCATATGATGGGCGATGGATGATCTCATATCCATTGGTGTTTGACATCAGAGAAGGTATACGGGTGCTCAGTGGAGACTGGGTACACTGGACGGACTCGCCGAGAACTCCCAGATGGTATTGTACCTCACGTCAGATGGCAGTTCTCTGGTGACACTGGTACAGATTAGTCTGTAGACCCGTGATCGTCATAGAGTCTTTTGTGATTCCCACTGTTCTTTGATTTCCATCATACCATGTCCAAGAGGGCGTGCAAAACGGTGGCTTTTGGGTACAGTCCCGAATCACATGGAGGCAATGAGCGATAGGAGGGGTTTCGTCTCTCCCGGTATAGAGAGTTGATGTTGCGCTGTGTTCGATTGGCTATAACTGGAAATCCCTGGCCAGGGTTGGTGGGATTTACTGGTAAGTGTTATCAGTAGTTTCTCGAACTGTTATGGACCTCATATCGAAACGACTTATCAAGCTACTGGGGTCTGACGTTTACCATCCCTAGGCGAGATATACGACATATCAGACGAAGAGACCGGACTGTACGGGAGTGTTACTGGTTGGATTCATGCGAGAAAGTACAGGCTTGCTTCTTGATCTTCTGATTGCTCAATACCTGGGTGGCTGTTACGTTTAGCTGACCGCTTGCAGCTTGTAGGTGTTTGATATGATCATCACCTACTGCCGGCGTATTGACGATTCTTTAGAGTCCTACAAAGAGGTTTCCTGGCTCAGGCAAAACAGAGTAGGAGCACATATATGATATGTGCGGGACCGAGAACAATACGTATATGTGATACCGTATTAGATTCTCGCGATATGAGATATCGGCCGGGTATATGTGATATAACCGGGTCATCGGATTAAGTGTTGATTCGATGAACTGATACAGATTATATTAGTTGGTTATTTGTGAAATAGCCGGATTATCGGATCAAGTGTTGATTCGATAATTTAATGTATAATTATATATTTGATATATTAAATTACATTAATTAATATAAGCTCACTTAAAGATTCTTTTTCTCACTCGGGTAATACATTGATATATATGTGATATATGTTAATTGTATTATTTTATTTTGTTACTAAATATATTATATATGTGATATATAATATTGTAACAAGTTAAGGTTACAAATGCAACAAGTTTTGTGGAGTTTAAACATGGTTAGGGTTTGGATTAGGGTTAAGCTTTCTTGAAGCTTCTAGAAGTTTTGATTTTGTTTTAAGCAAAGATATTTTGTATAGATATTTCTTTAACCCAACCCAACCCTTTACCATAGTTAATTCTCTACATGGGTTAAGTTTTCATTCTTAACCCATGGTTGAATTTCTAACCTCACACAAGTTTCATTATTCATCACAAATGAGATTCTTCATCTTCTTCCTTCTTCTCTCCATGAAAAGCTTTCTAGCTTTTTATTTAGTGATGAAAATGAGTGATATAAAGAAAACAAATGAGAGCTAAATTCCTATTTCATCATCCTCATCTATTCTAGCCACTTAGATTAGGGTGTTTTCTTTACTATTACTTGATTAGTGAAGCAAAAACTTGGTCTTGAGTTTCTTCAAGATAGATCATCTTTGTTATTGAAGATCGGAAGCAAGCTTACGTCTTTCTTTTCATGGAGCCTCTCTAGAGTCCGGGTACTCGATGATCGCAGCGAAGGGACCTCAACACGGAGCTTTAGAAGTGAAAGAACGGACTACAAACGTTGTAATCCTTAACTCTTAGAAGTAAAGTTGTTTACTTGCATGTTTAACCCTAATTATCTAGCAAAGATCCTCACTTTAGGTTGTTCGGCACTTCTAAATTTTAAATCGGGCATGGTTGATGTCTTATAGACCCTTGTGACAGTGCCTAGTAACCCTACAGGAAATCAGTGTCCTTGCAAATATCTCGATTCAGGGAAATCAGCGTCCTTGACGAGAACCTCTCGATCCGTGTCGACCCACGAGGAAATCAGTGTCTTTGCAGGAATATCTCGATTCATCTCAACCCCAGGGAAATCAGTGTCCTTGGCAAAACCTCTCGATTCAGGGAAATCAGCGTCCTTGGCGAGAACCTTTCGATTTGCGTCGATCCGCAAGGAAATCAGTTTCTTTGCAGGAATCTCTCGATTCGTATTGATACCAGGGAAATCAGTGTCCTTGGCTAAACCTCTCGATTCAGGGAAATCGGCGACCTTGGCGAGAACCCCTCAATTCGTTTCGACCCGCATGGAAATCAATGTCTTTGCAAGAATCTCTCGATTCGACTCGACCTGCGGAGAAATTAGTGTCCCTGCGCATAAAGAAAATTCTCTTGTGGGATCCTTATAATTCTCAAGAGAAAACACACTTAGGAGTCCTTATGACTCCTAAGGGGAAAATACACCTACGGGATCCTCTCGACTCGTAGGGAGAAAAGTCTTTATGAGACCCTCATGGCTCATAAATTTGAAAAGTCTTAGGAAGAAGACCTAAACCTGCTTCCTAAGCCATCGCTGCCCTACAAGGACGTCAAGATGGACTATCTAAAGGCCACATTCTCCGAAGTTACATGCCACTGAAATGAAGAAGGTACTTACGGGTCCTCACGATTTGTAAGGAAAAAATACCTGAGTGAGATCCTTGCGACTCACGGAGGTGATGAACACTTAGAAATCCTCATGATTTCTAGGGAGAATATGCTTTCCCGATGGTAATATGACCTGGGAGATTATTTGAAGATGTCTTGTCCAGCCCCGAAGGGATTAGAGACACGACAGTCGCACAGCTAATCGAACAGCAAGACTGCATATCGGGGAATGCATCAGCTAACGCGACGGTACGACAGACAAAAACCCTAGTACCACAGACCCTAACGGACCTCTGTCGTAAAAAGCGGGGGTTAACTGTAATGTTAGGACAAGTTTGCCTACAAGCCCAAGTGAGGTAAACTACAAGCTCCGAAATAAGTTCATAAACTAGAGACTCCGGGATGAGTGAATAAACTATAAACTCCGAAATGAGTACATAAACTACTTTGCGCCAGATCAACACATAAAGAAACAGAAGGGTGCAGCTCATGGGCCTCAGGGTTTGGAACTATATCCCTTAAGAGTTGAGATTTGAGTCAATGATAGATGACGACGCTTGTGTCCGCTCGCTATCTTCTCAGACCAAGATTCTAAAAGTTATATACCAGCCTGAAATCGGTCATACGCTATGTATTACTCTGCACTACTTAATCCATGTACATACCTACATGGGCAAAATAGTGGGGGGCATTTGTTCCTGCCAAAAATTTCTGCGCAAAAGAGCCCAAGGTATCAATGGCAGCGATACGCTTAAGAAAATGTAAACCAGTATTTTCCGGGCTGTATTTTGATAAACTCTTGAATGAGAAATAGCTAAATTCTGATGGAATCGAAAGCGTCTCGAAAAAACCTTCGATTTGATATATTATGGGCCTCATGATTCATCCAGGATCAAAAGTTATGAGCAAATGTGCTATGCACGTGTAATCTAAGGAAGAAAATGCGAACCAGTATTTTCCGGACAGTATTTTGACAAACTCCCGAATGAGAAATAGCTAAATTCTTATGGTATCGAAAGTGTCTCGAAAAAAACCTTCGATTTGGTATATTATGGACCTCATAATTCATCCGGGATCAAAAGTTATGAGCAAATGTGCTACGCACGTGTAATCTAAAGTAATGCTCTACTACATAGGGGATGCATTTTTAGTCCCACATCGGGAAAAAGAGAGATCTCTTCTCTACCACTCCCATATAAATAAGAGGGGCTACCTCTTAGAAAAGAAAAAGAATTCAATTCTCAAAGGAGATTAGTTCTCCATAGGAGCTTAGTGCTCCAAGTTAGGGCTATAGCTGCCCCCCATAAGGCGCATATGCGCAAGCGCCATGTGCAATGCACGTGCCCCCGCCACATGCACGCCATGTGCAACGCACATGTGCCAAGCATGTGCAGAGCACATGGGAGAATTCAATTCTCAAAGGAGATTAATTCTCCATAGGGGCTTAGTGCTCCGAGTTAGGGTCATAGCTACCTCCCTATAATGCGCAAGCGCCATGTGCCCCACATGCAATGCACGTGCGCTCGCCACATGCGCGCCACGTGCAACGCACGTGAGCCAAACATGTACAACACACGCGGGAGAATTCAATTCTCAAAGGAGCTTAATTCTCCAAGTTAGGGCCTTAGCCGCCCCTCCATAATGTGCATATGCGCAACGCACGTGCGCCCACCACGTGTAGCGCATGTGCGAGAATTCAATTTTCAAAGGAGCTTAGTTCTCCATGTTAGGGCCTTAGCTGCCCCTCCATGATATGCAACCGCCATGTCCGATGCACGTGCGTCTAACACGTTTGACGCACGTACAGGAACGCAAAGAGGCATTTTTCAGCAGTTAGGAGTTTAAGTTTCAACATATTTTTCCTCTTGATAAGTGGGACATGGTTCAAAAGGTACATCCCTCCACACCTTCGATATATGGCGCTGTAATCTCTCAGCGTTGTCGGAGAGGTGGTGGGTCCCAACGACCAATGATCTCTCTTTCCAAATAACACAGAGGAACCCCCCCCCCCCCCCCACACACAAACTTTGAGAAATTTCAAAGAGAAGAGTAAGCTCTCGAAAGAAGAATTTCTTCAAGGTAAATAAAACAGAGAGATCAAAGTATCTCGTCAAAAAGAAGAAGATCTTAATTCTTTTTCTAGATCATAGATCTATAAGACAGGGGTCTTTCACAAAAAGAGATCATAGTATCTCATCATAAAAAGGGGGGAGAAGAATTCAATTCTCTTCAGATCACAGATCCGTAAAGACAAAGTCTTTCACAAAAAACATAAGAGATTGTAATATCTCCTATAAGATAAGAACCTTGTTCTTAAAACTACGAGACAAAGTTGATTAGAATTATCAAAGAAGCGCCTTAGCGCTTCAAGTCTGGCGCTCAGCGCCCAATGCTCCAAGCGCTATTTTAAAAGAAGCGCCCAGTGCTCCAAGGTTGGCGCTCAGCGCCAAGCGCACCATGTGCTCCTCACGTGGGCGCTATTTTATAAAGAGCGCTCTGCACTCATTGACTGGCGCTCAGCGCCAAGCGCGTCACGTGCTCCTCACATGTGCTCTATCTCACAGGAAACGCCTCAGCGCTCTAAGTCTGGCGCTCAGCGCCAAGCACGCCGCGTGATCCTCACGTGTGCTCTATCTCACAGGAACCGCCTCAAGGCTCTAAGGCTGGCGCTCAGCGCCAAGCGTGCCGCGTACTCCTCACGTGTGTGCTATCTCACAAGAAGCGCCTCAACGCTCTAAATCTGGTGCTCAGCGCCAAGCGCGCCACGTGGTGCTCACGTATGCACTGAGAGAACATAAATTGTTCTTTAAATAAAGCCCCAGGGCCATAATGAGTGCTCAACACTCAACAAAAGACAAAAAGGTTGTCAGAACCCAAACCAATGCTCAACATTGTTAAATGAAAAATGACTGAGCCTAATTAAATGTCCAACATTTTAACTGAGTGGGCCGAGCCCAAATTGTTAACAGATCCCTAATGTTGATTAATTGAGCCCATATGCTCATAAATCTTTTTAACTGATCTTAGTCCCAAACTTGACTACAGATCTCCCAACCAATATTGGTTCAAGGGTACATCTCTTCATACCTCTGGTATATGTCGTTGTAATTCCTCAACGTCTTCAGAGAGATGGAGGGTCCCAATAACCAATAACTTTTGGTGCATCCCCAAACGGTTGAACCAAAACCACACAGACTATGACGTCTTTAAACTGGACTATGATGTCCTTAAACTTTACGGACTGTGGGGTCCTTAAACTCATAGACTATGATGTCCTTAAACTTTATGGACTGTGAGGTCCTTAAACTCATAAACTATGATGTCTTTAAACTTTACAGACTATAACGTCTTTAAACTGTCACGGACTATGATGTCCTTAAACCCAATGGACTGCAATGTCCCTAAACTAAAACAATAGAGTCCAAATGCTCTTTTGTTGGATCTAAATGATCCTGTTAAGTAGATCTTAGTCTAAAATTAGACTAATGTATCCTTAACAAACGTTTAAGTTGATCTTAGTCTCAAATGAGATTAACGATCCTTAAACCCAACCCAAAACCAAATCTAAGAAAATACGGATTTAGACTAATCCACGCCCTACGGGTGACAATATAAATTAGTCTCCGTATAAAATCCATGGGCAACCAAAAATAAAACAAATATACACGACACGAAGTGACCATCTGGAGAAGGAGAAAGTGGTTACCGCGATGCGGTAGCGTAATTAACTGCAGGAGCTTGCGCCTGCAGGGAAGAGCGTCCCCACAATCAAAAACCCCTCACAAGGAGGGGGAATCTGACGAAGTCTGCTACAACGGCTGCATCCGTCTAAACCTCCGATATACGGTGTCATAAATCAACTTGGCACCTTCGGAGAGGTGGACGGATAAAACCAAATAGCATCTGCCCCCAAATTCAGGCAAGACGACCTATGCGGTTCCGTCTCTGTATTCGGCGGAGAACAACTGCTCTTTTAGTACTTGACCCCAACGACTCGTTTACCGCCATTGCCCATGTCCTCAACTATCTTTCCGGCGGGCATCACGGTGGGTATGAGCACGGGGTTGATCGTGGGGCCCACCGAATCTTTGCTATGTGTAAGGTCGTCCACGAGTACGCCATGACCCAAACAAGGGCAGATGCGGCAGCAAGATCAGCTGAGGAGATTCGATCGCTCCGCGATCAGATGATGCAGCAGTAGGAAGTTCATCAACAGAAGCGACAATAGCTGTAGGCGGTTACGGAGCGGGTCGAGCAGAAGACACGGCAGTAGGAGGAGTCCATGTGGCGGGTGTTACGAGACTAGATAGGTAATATCTTTAGGTCACGGGACAGCGGTGGAGGTGGATCGTCCCAACGACCTTAAATCATGTACATTTATTTTGTATTATATATTTTTCGTATATTTTTTCGGACGTATATTATAGAGATTTGTATATTATTATTTGTGTTTTTTTGTGTTTTTATGTGTTCTTTCATATTATTTTTTGATTATTATAATTGCGTGTGATTTGATGATAATATTATTTTGTATTGCTCGTTGTAAATGATATTAGCACGCCTGCAACGCGTTCAGAATGTTTCAGGTTTTATATAAATATATTTACATATCGGTAACGGTTCTAACTGTTACCGTTAATCTCTTTGGTAACAGTTGAAACCGTTACTATACAAGTGGTAACTGTTCCCGCCAAAAATTTTGGCTCAAAACCTACTATTCTTTTTATAAAAATAAAGGGCAGAGCCTCATATGCAAAGCATGTGAGTACCCGCTGCAGTTAGGATTAAATCCTATAGCAGCGCCCATGTGTTAAACACGTGAGCACCCACATGTTAAACACGTGAACACCCACGTGTTAAACACATGAGTTCCCATACCGCATTCTTTAGGCAGCGCTCACATGCTAAGCACGTGAGCACCGCAGCCATATATGTATATGGCAGCGCTCACGTGATAGCATGTGAGCGCCCCAATTTAAAATGCTCTCATTTGATAGAATTAAATTCTATGTGATAGAATTAAATTCTATTTGGGAAATATTTTCCCTGATCTTTTTAATATGTAAAGATCTTTCTCTAATAGAGAATGTTTGGATTTAAAATCCAATGGTGATAAAATATCACCAATTAAACCATCCGATACAATCAAATTCTATTTGGGAAATATTTTCCCTAATCTTTCTAATATGGAAAGATTTTTCTCTAACAGATAATCTTTGGATTTAAAATCCAATGATGATAAAATATCACCAATTAAACCATCTGATAGAATTAAATTATATGTGGAAAATATTTCCCTGATCTTTCTAAAATAAGAAAGATCTTCTCTGTTAAACAGAATAAAATTCTATGTTAACAAAAAATCTTCCTAATCTTTTTAAAAACTAACAAGATATTCATATGATAGAATAAAATTCTACGTTAGGAAAATATCTTTCTAATCTTGTTAAACAAACATGATATTCATATGAAAGTATTAAATTATATGTAGGAAATATTTCCCTGATCTTTCTAAAATAAGAAAAAATTTCTTAGTTAAATAGAATAAAAATTCTATGTTAGGAAGTTATTTTCCTAATCTTCTCTGTTAAACAGAGAGCTTTTGGATTAAAAATCCAATGATGAATAAAATTTACCGGTTGATTTTTAAGATCAATTTGACTGATTATGAAATCAATCATGATCTCTCAATGAGAAATTTCCTCCAACAGATTGATTTTTCTCTTCTCTTATAAATAGGAGCAAAGAGATTAAATTTAGAAAGAGGAGACCCACCCATAAGCTTCTGTAAAAAAAATAAAGAAGGCTCTCAAAAAGCTTCCATAAAAAACGGATAATTTAATTCTCTAAGAAGAAGAAGATCTTTCTCCTCTCAAACCCTAGGTAAAGAAAAAGAAGGAGAGATCATAACATCTCTTTTACCTATCATATCATATCTAAGGGTTTAACCTTTTAAAAGAACTTAGTTTTTTTGCTGGATCTGAGATCCACAAGACAAGTCTTCCATAAGTTAAGAATTTAATTCTCATCGGGAAGATCTTGTTCTTGAGAATCAAAAATTTACGGAGGAACAAGGTTAAAAAAGACATAAGAGAAGAACATGAAGAAGATGGAATCCATAATACTCCAGGAACTTAGTTCTCTCATAATTAAGAACTTAGTTCTTAAAGAAGCTGATCCCAGATTCTCAAAATAGTAATCTTGGTGATCGTTAATGGAAAAAATACCATTAACAGAGTTTTAGTTTTTCTAAAAATATCAATAGAGATTAAATCTCTAAGAATGCAGTGGCTCACACGAAATACACATGAGTGTCCAAAATCTCAACACCTCACGTAAAACACACATAAGCGCTCGAAAACTCAGCGCCTCATGTGAAATGCACATGAGCGCTCAAGAAACATAGCACCTCACATGATATTCATGTGAGTGCTACATGACTGAGTGCTTAGCACTGCTGGCTATTATAGAAACCCAATCTTAGTCTAAATTAGCTAAGTCTGTGAAGTTTAAGTTTCTTCTTAAATCAACTGAGCCCATATGCTCATGATATCCAATTTGATCTTAGTCCCACATACGACTAATGATTTTTCATCAATGATATCCAAGCTGATCTTAGTCTCATATACGACAAATGATCTTCATCCCATATTTTCTTAGTTAATCTTTGTCTCATATAAGACTAACGATTCTCAGATCCACTATTATCTTTCCACACCTCTAATATATGTCGTTGTAATTCCTCAATGTCTTCATAGAGGTGGCGGGTCCAAATAACCAACAACTCCTCTTCCTTCGTCCCAAACACGGGAATATTGGATCGAAATGTTCCTTAACTAATATTCATCCCAAACACGGGAATGTTGGACCGAAACGTCCCTACACTAGCATTTGCCCCAAATACGGTGATAAATAGACCGAAATGTTCTTAAACTAATATTCGTCCCAAACATGAGAATGTTGGACCGAAATGTTCCTAAACTAATATTCGTCCCAAACATGATAATGATGGACCAAAATGTCCCTAAACTAGCATGTCTTCTCAAACAGGTCGATGGTGGACTGCGACGTCTTTAAACTAATATGTTTTGCCCTGCGGACTATCTCCATATTGAATACTATATACCATCTATAGGTTATTCATATATAATCTAATGACCAGTTGATCTTATATGCTCATTTGTTCTTAAGTCGATCTTAATCTCATATATGACTGACGATCCTTAGATCAAACCTATATTTTATATGAATGGTTGGACCTCACAAATGTGAAAAATACATCCTAAGTTCATTCCTGTTGGCAAACCAAGCTACTAATGTAGACCCCGTCAATCAATTGCTTGACCTAAATCATGAAAATATATGTACGGATTTGGAATAATCTACGCCCTATGGGCGACGACATAAATTAGTTTCCGTATACAATTCACGGGCAATCAAAATAAATAAAACATAACACGACACGAAGTGAAATACTGGAGTAAGAGAAAGTTGTTATCGCAACGCGATAATGTAATTAACTGTAGAAGCTTGCACCTGCAAGGATGAGCGTCCCAACAATCAAAAACCCTTACAAATGAGGGGGAATCTGATGAAGTTTGCTACATCGGTCATATCTATCCAAACCTCCGATATATGGTGCCATAAATCAACTTGGTATCTTCAGAGAGGTGGATGGATATGTCTAAATAGTATCTGCCCCAAATTCAGGCTAGATGTCTCAACGTCTCAGTCCAGTCTTCGACGGTAAACAGATTCCGGTACGTCCGGTGGGATGTTTTCCTCTTTTCACTCCACACTTCATGCGTTGTGTTTTTCCACGATCAAATAATTGCAGTATATATGTTTGTAGTTGCCCTTGGGTGATGGAATACTGAAACTGGCATTTCGTATTTATGCAAAATGGTGTTTGCTTCCACACACCGCAACTCAGGCTCTGTCACATCTGGTGGAGTCAAGTATGGGCCACTTGAAGCCTCAAATCTCTGCAATCTGGCTCTTCATGAAATCAACGGGCTTTTTTTAGGACAATGGTCCCACCTCCTACCCTCTATGTCTCAACGCCAAAAGGGCAAGCCCAGAAGAAGTTTGTTTTCTACATGCTAGCTCCCCAAGCTCCAGCTCTACCGACGGCATCGGTCTTCATTTGACTGACTCTTACCGAGGACCAAAGTCAACATAGAGGGCATAATATTCATGCTCTCAAAGAAAACATGAGGCAAGCTCGGCAAACCCCTAAGACTGATGAATCTCCGGTAGCATGACATCACCGACGTCGATATCAGCGTCAAATAAGACAAACTGAGGGCAGTTCTTTATCCGTTCCTGCTTCAACTCCATTGGCGAATGCTTCTGTTCCAACTGCGAACAGGTTCGAGCTACTGTGAAGAGTCAGACAAAATTCCCCCACCGCAGCATTCAAAAGGTCTCCGCAGCCCATGGAGATCCAAGGAGAGCAGAAGCTAGTTCGCTCTTCGAGAAATCTTTCCTCATCTATATATAAAGTGTGGAAGCAGGTGAAGAACTCGGTAGTCGTCCGCGGCTCTTCTCCTAAGCATCAGCCAAACTCTAACAACTCCCCTTCTAAATACAAGGGGACTCATCCCAAAGCGGTTCCTGATATGAAAGTTCCTCCCAAAGCAGCTTCTCACAAAATAGAGAGACCAAATAAAACTCAAGCACCCGAGGCAAACTTCAAAGGCCAAAACTATAAACGCCCCAAGCCTGGGGGCATAGTAGTTCACACAGTCTATATGGTGAGCTCCAAAGATGAAGGTCGAGCCTCTACTAGTCACGGACCACATACTCGGTGTCCGAAAAAAGCTCAGCAGCAACATGAAAAGCTGCAAGAGATGCTTACTTAGGCGGCAGCACTTACGAGTCCATTTCCTAAGGCAAACCTTGAAGATACACCCGAAGAAATTGTAAAACAAGAGTCGGATATTGATTTCCTGAAGCGTGCTCTCAAGAAAAGGGATGAAGAAGCGGTAAAGATGTCCGCTAAAATGAACCAAATGGCCCTTCTGAACCAGAATATGGCTAGAATGATTATCCCTTCGGAACCACTGGCAGATGAACCGCCGATAGTCGCTTTTAAAGAGGAGGGTGACATTTAAAATCCTCTGCAAGCTTCATCAACGGCTAGCGAGGAAATGATTCCGAAAGAAAAATTGGACGCATATATCGCTCAGCAAATCAAAACTCACTATGCCAGTGAAGCCGGAAATAGGTCAATCAAGACTGGTCGACCGTATATGGCGTGCTACGATCAAGTACAGTACCCGCCAAAATACATACTTGTAATGTTCCACATATACAAAGGGACCGGGAATCCTCGCCAGCACATCGTGCGTTTTAAATCCATGCATGGCAACACTGGAGGAAATGATATACTGCTCCTCTGAAAGCTCGTCGGCAGTCTGGCGGGTATTGCGTTCGAATGGTATGTGGAAATCCCAAATAATTCTGTGAATACCTTTGACGAGATGGAGATGATCTTCTGTCAAAGATTCGTCAGTGCGAATAAATTCACTACCGTGACGATGTTGGTCAATGAAAGGGTTAGACCAAATGAGACCTGGGTTCAATATGTTACCCGATAGCGAAATCTCTAGTCTAAATACAAAAAACGGATAGATGAGGCCCCAGCCATGGGAATGTTCATAGCTACCCTCGACCCAAATTCAAAGGTGTTCCCATATATGGCCCTCTTCAAGCTGACGACCTTCTAAGAGCTTATAGATAAAATGACTCTGTTGGATCAGATAGGTCAAGACGCATTCTCTTCTGATGAAGACATATGAAGACCAAAGGCAAGGCGGCGTTTGTCGCTAACGCTCAACAAAAAATGAGCGGATCTGAAGCAACCTGTCACCAAAATAGCGATAGCATGGGTCCTACCCTTCGAAAGGTTATGATGAGGATACTCGCTCCCCCGAAATATATACATGGGACATATTGCTCGATGGCGGAGGAACCTCCATGTGAGATGGCCCTTTCTTCAAATAACAGAAAAGATATTAAGGGACCTATAAGTGGGTCCTGCATTCAAATGGGATAGCCCCTTCTAACAAAAAAAAATGGAAAGGATGTAGAATCCATGCCCCACTCCGAATCAGATGATGAGGGGAAAAGCCCCTAAGTCAAGTTCATTCTTCCAAGAAAGAAGAAGACTTAGCAGAAGGAGTGACATGATATCTCGTTCCTTCATATATGAAAAAGATGCTCCGTCGGCGTCAGAAAGCGACATTGATGAGCAGGGGTAAGGTGTCGTGTAAAATGCCTGGAATGTTCCGCAAACAACCCGATTGGTACGATGATAAAAGAAACAGTCCAAGAGGGTGGAGTTAGCCTAAGGCGTGAAATGCCCGTGCATACAAATGACATGCAGCAGCGTCTCAGCAAGCAAGCAATGAAAGGAATGAGTTATGCAACTCCATGACTAAATGATAATGGACCGAAACGTCCCTAAACTAGCATTTCGCTCCAAACACGGCGATAATGGACCGAAATGTCCATAAACTAGAATTTCGCCCAAAACACGACAATGATGGACCGAAATGTCCCTAAGCTAGCGCGTCTCCCCAAACACGGCGATAATGGACCGAAATGTCCCTAAATTAATAATGGACCGAAATTTCCCTAAACTAGCGCGTTGCCCTAAACATGGCATTAATAGACCGCAATGTCCCTAAACTAAATTGCTCCCTTGAGATTTATATTGCAATTGAAATCCTACCGGCATAGATTACAACTCAAGTCTCACCGGTTACATAGCTACTCCAACGATGAAGCCACCCCCAAGTCCCACAGCAAAAAGATGGGTCACCTGTGGCGAAACTACTTTCGAGAGTTTTACCATTAAAAAAACGGTATGTCCACAAGCGAAATAAATATGGATGAAACCCGAAAGGGCACCGTGAGTAAAAACAGCAGGACTACCGGCGAGCTTGTGAAAACCCGGAAGGGTGCAAACTCCTTAAAAAACCTGTATGTCCGCAAGAAAATGGGCATGGATGAAAACCCGAAATGGCACCATGAGTAAAAACAGCAGGACTGCCGTGAGTTTGTGAAAACCCGAAAGGGCTCAAACCTGTTAAATAAAAAAATGTGTGCACTTGCAAGGTCCTCTCGACCTTGTGAGGAGAAAATAGCTGCGTGAGATCTTTACGACTCACAATAGATTAACACACTTAAGAGTCTATACAATTCCTAAGGAGAAATTACACTTGCGAGATCTTCACAACTCATAAGGAGAATTCCCCCCTATGAGACCCTCACGGCTCATAGAATTCAAAAGTCTTAGGTTACAGGGATCTAAACCTGTTCTCAAGCCATCATATTCCCCAAGTTTCCCTACAAGTAGTTTGATATCAACTCTTGTATACAATCCACGGGCATGAACAAAATATGTTACAATCGAGTTCCACCAATGGTTAGAAATACTCCCATATGATGATCGATACTTATAAGTCCTCTCGACTTATAAGGAGAAAATACTCTTGTAAGATCCTTATGACTTACAAGAGAAAATATCACTTAGGAATCCCCATGATTTCTAAGGAGAAAATACACCTATGAGATCCTTTCATCTCGTAGGGAGAAATACCTTTATGAAACCCTTACGGCTCATAAAGTTAAAAAGCCTTAGTCGACAGGATCCTAACCCTGTTTGCTAAGCCACCTTTGTTTAAATCGACAAAATCAAATGATGATTCGTTCATGGCAATATCTCAGTTTTAGCGATGCTGATACCTAAATAGATGTCAAACTCCAAGTCCTCTCATGGCAAATGATGATTCTGTCCTGATAATATTCCAGTTGTAGTGATACTGATGCCCAAATTGGTATCAGGACGCAAGTCCTCGACTCGTGACAAAATCAACGAGTAAATATATATATATATATATATATATATATATATGAAATAGACGAAATGCTAGGGAAACTCGTAATAAAAATCTGCAAGCCAAAATATGCATATGAAGCAGCCGAAATGTTTGGGCAACTTGTAATAAAAAACAACGAGTCAAAAATAAAAAATTATATATAGACGAAATGATTGGGCAATCGTGACTTTCATGATATAGAAAGCTGAAATAATATAGTATCGTGGAAATAAAAAAAAGAAAATAAGAGAAAATAAAAATTTTCTATCCTACATGTAGATCCATACTAACTCTTGTATACAATCCATGGCCGCAAATGAAAGAAAGGGAACCATAATTTCCCATCATTCTTTGTTAAAAGAAGAACCAGATCTCGATGGCAACATCTACAGCTTAGTGACCATCTCCAAGTTCTTCTCATTCTAGTAGGGTACAGATGCAACATCATCAAAGACCAAAGGCTCTAATAAAAGAGGAGTAATAGAAAAATCCTAGCTCCAGCTCGACGTTCTTTCTCGGTGCAGATGCGACGTCAACAAGGACCCAAGGATCGAACAAAAGTGGAGTGACGGCATATTCCTAGCTCCAGATCTCGATGGCAATATCTACATCCTAAAGATCATCTCGACGTTCCTCCTCATTCCAGCAGGGTGCGGACGCAACGGTCAAATAAAAGTGGAGTGACGGCAAAATCCTAGCTCCAGATCTCGATGACGATATATACAACCTAGAGGTCATATGGATGTTGACCCTACTTCAGTGAAGAATTGGCATGGCATCATCAAAGTAAAAGTGAAGTGACAACATATTCCTAGCTTCAGGTCCTGACGCTAAGCCTAGAGACCATTGGATGTCATCTTACCCCACAAGGGTGCGGTTATGACTCATCCGGGCTCCAAATTGAGCCTAACCTCAAGTAAAGCGCCATGGAAATACCTAACGTTTAATCTTCCAATAGTAATATGGATATTCTAACGTAAGAAGACTACTTGAAGACAACTTGTTCAGCCTTAGAAGGGATCAGAGACACGACAGACGCGGGACTGCTCAAGCAGCAACCTAAAAGACTACATGTCGAGAATATATCAGCCGACGCATGGTACGATGGCCTTAACCTAGTACCACAAACCTAATGGACCCCTATCATAAAAGAATGAGATTATCTATATTTTACGTTAGGATACAACTGGGAGATCCTCTCGACTCGTAAGAAAAAACCTTCTCAAGACCCTTACGGCTCATGAAGATGAAAAGCCTTAGGCGATGGGATATCTGTTGGGGTCAAAAATTACACCCCTATAGACCAAGTCAAAATCAAAGTCAACCCTAAGACAAATGAGCCCAAGTTCAGGCCAAGTTGGCCCATGCCTAAGTCAAGCCTAAATATGAAGCGGCTGGCCTCCCCCATATCAAGAAGAAAATTACGTAAAAAATAAGTTTGATATAATTTTCATGCATGAATATAAAATAAATGGGCAAAAAGCCAAATTTTTTTAAAGCCCATGGCTCATGTGCAAAAAGAAATAAGCAAATAGGGATGTGAAGGGCAAAATACCATTTTGTAAAGCCCTAAGGGTTATGTGTAAACTTGTAAGCCTATATAAGGCAACATTATCATGAAATAAACAATTTTTTTTATTCCCCTCAAACATTAGGGTTTTGTATCTCCTTCTCCTTCCTTAAGGTTCTAAACCTTGTTCCTTTTTTCGAATTAAATCAAGAGTTTAACTCTTCTTTTCCTAAAAAGGAATAGTTTTTCACCATAAAACCCTTGAAGGGGAACTCAGATATCCCATCAAATCTCTAAAAGGGTAGATTTTTAAGTCTCACCTCCCTTTATTCTAAGATCCAGCCAACCGAGAGGAGGAAGAAGGAGACCCATCTCCAAAAATCCCACTTTGGGAAAAATCCAAGGCTCAAGAGAAGATCCAGGGCTCAAGGGAGAAGAAAGGGGTCTGGTTTCATCATCTCCGAAAATCCTTTAGGAGTTTAACTCCAAATCAATCTTTGAAGAGTTCAACTCCAAGATCCAATTCCTTAAAGGAGTTTAACTCCAAATCCAAATCTCGAAGGAATTGAACCCCAAAAATCCAGATCTTTTAGAAGTTTAACTCTGCAAAAAGATCCCATTTTAGGAGTTTAACTCCAAAAGTCGCTCGGAAGTATAACTCCCAGTCCAAGGGCCAAGCCCTTTTATCAATGGGCACCCAATGCCTGAGTGCACGGTGCATGAACCGTTGGTGCCCAGCGCCCTCGTGCCGGGCGCATGACCCGGTGGAGCCCAGCGCCCATATGCTGGGCGCGTGACCCACTGGCGCACAGCGCCTGCGTACGCGCCACGCACATGGCCTACTGGCACCCAGCGGCCACATGCTATCTCACTCGTCCTTAGGACGTTCCTCATCCTACTTTTTCCTATATGCTCCATACTAAAAAGCCTTAGGCGACAGGGGCCTAAACCTGTCTCCTAAGCCATCATTCCTAACGGTCATGGCAAATGATGATTCGCTCCTGGTACAACATTCCAGTGTAGAGATGCTGATGCCAAACCAGAACCAAAATCCCCAAATCCTCTCATGGTAAATGATGATTTACTCCTGGTACCACATTCCGATGTAGCGATGCTGGTGCCAAACCAAAACAAAAATCCCCAAATCCTCTCATGACAAATAATGATTCGCTCTTGGCACCACATTCCAGTGTAGCGATGCTAATGCTAAACAAAAATCCAAATTCTAAATTCCAAATCCCATTCTGCAATGCCTCAAATTCAAGGGTCCCGCCAAACACGGCAGGAATCGGACAAATCAAACTAAAGTCTCATCCGGAATCGCTTCCAAGCTCAAAAGTCCCACCGGAAAGATTGGAACCTCCCTAAAACAAATCAAATTAACCAATTCCAACAACGGCCTCTACGTCAAAAATAGCGACACTACATCTTGGGGAAACGTCAAACATTGATACTCCGTCACATGGAAATGTCAAACAGACACTCCGTCTTGGGGAAACGTCCAACAGACACTCTGTGTCAGGGATACGTCAACCAGTGACACTCCGTCTGGGGGAAATGTCAAACAGACACTCCGTCTTGGGGAAAAGTCGAACAGACTCTCCGTGCTAGATACGTCAACCAGTGACACTCCGTCTTGGGGAAACCTCAAACAAACACTCTGTATCGGGGATACGTCGACCAGCGACACTCCGTGCCGGGGACACGTCAACCAGCGACACACAGTGTCAGGGAAACGTCATACTGTGACACTCCGTACCAGGGAAACATCAAATAGTGACACTTCGTCTTGGGGAAACGTCAAACAGATACACCGTATCGGGGATACGTCGACCTGCGACACTTCGTATCGGGGATACATCGACCAGCGATACTCCGTGCCGGGGACACATCGACCAGCGACACTCCGTGCCGGGGAACATCAAACAGACACTCCGTGCCGAGGAAACATCAAACAAACACTCCGCCTTAGGGATACGTCGACCGGTGACATTCCGTGCCGGGGAAATGTCAAACAGAGACTCCGCCTCGGGGATACGTCGACCAGCGACACTCCGTGCCAAGGAAACGTCAAACAGACACTCCATGCTAGGGTAACGTCAAACAGTAGACACTCCGTGCCGGGGATACGTCATACACCAACATTCCGTACCAGGGAAATGTCAAACAAAAACTCTATGCCAGGGAAACGTCAAAGCAACACTCCGTACCGGGGAAACGTCAAACAGACACTCCGTCTCGGGGACATGTCAACCAGCGACATTCTGTGCCGGGGAAAAGTCAAACAGACACTCCGTGCCAAAGAAATGTCAAACATCAGACACACCGTGCCGGGGAAACGTCATACACAGACACTCCGTCTTAAGGAAACTTCAAATTGACACTCTGCCTGGGGGACACGTCAACTAGCGACACTCCGTCTCGGAGACACATCAAGCATCAACCGCCCATGTCGTAAAAAGGGCAGTGCCAGCCTCCCAAAAGCGAGAACCAAATCAAATCACACTACACGAACGAAGATCGATCAATTTCATACACACGACACACACGCATGGTGTGCATTTATTGATAGGGGCACTTTGTTGGGGTCAAAAAATACACCCCAGTTGACCAAGTCAAAATCAAAGTCAACCCTAAACCAAATGGGCCCAAGCCCTGGCCAAGTTGGCTCATGCCCAAGTTAAGCCAGAATATGAAGCGGTCGGCCTCCCCCATACCAAGAAAAAAATTACGTAATAAATAAGTTTGATCTAATTTTCATGCATGAATGTAAAGTAAATGGGCAAAAAGCCAAATTTTTATAAAGCCCATGGCTCTTGTGCAAAAAGAAATAAGCACGTGGGCATGCGATGGGCAAAATGCCATTTTGTAAAGCTCAATGGGCTATATGTAAACTTGTAAGCCTATATAAGGCAACATTATAATGAAATAAACAAATTTTTTTGATTCCCCTAAAAAATTAGGGTTCTATGCCCCTTTTCCTTCGTCAAGGTTCTAAACCTTCTTACATTTTTTAAATTAAATCAAAAGTTTAATTCTTCCTTTCCTAACAAGGAATAGTTTTTCACCATAAAACTCTTGAAGGAGAGCTCAGATCTCCCATCAAATCTCTAAAAGGGAAGATTTTTATGTCTCACCTTCTTTTTCTCCAAGATCCAGCCAACAGAGAGGAGGAAGAAGGAGACCCATCTCTCAAAATCCCACTTTGGGAAAAATCCAAGGCTCAAGAGAAGATTCAGGGCTCAAGGGAGAAGAAAGGGGTCCCCTTTCATCATCTCCGAAAATCCTTTAGGAGTTTAACACCAAATCAATCTTTAAGGAGTTCAACTCCAAAATCCAAATCCTTAAAAGAGTTTAACTCCAAATCCAAATCTCGAAAGAGTTGAACCCCAAAAATCCAGATCTTTTAGGAGTTTAAATCCACAAAAGATCCCTTTTTAGGAGTTTAACTCCAAAAGTCACTCAAGAGTACAACTCCCAGTCCAGGGGCTAAGCCCCTTTTTCTGCGGGAACCCAACACCCACGTATTGGGCATTTGATCCACTGGCGCCTCACGCCTATGCGCCATGCATGTTTACCGCTGGCGCCCGCGCACCAGATACGTGACCCGCTGGCGCCCACCACCCGCATGCATGGTGCATGACCCGCTGGCGCTCCGTGACCACACGCCAAGCACGTGAACTACGGGCGCCCAGCGCCCCCGTGTCGGGCACGTGACCCGCTGGAGCCTAATACCAAGAGCCGAGGGTGTGACCCACTGGCACTCAGCGCCAACGTGCCAAGCGAATGACCCACCGGCTTCCAGCGCCCGCATGCAAGGTGGGTGACCCGCTGGAGCCCAACACGCACGTGGCCCGCTGGCGTCCAGCGCGTGACCCGCTGGCGTCCAGTGCCCATGTGCCATCTCACACGTCCTTAGGACGCTTCTTATCCCTCTTTCTCTCACACACTCCACACTACAAATACCTTCCCTGTTAGAAAAAAATTTGACGGGGCGCTGTCCCGCACCCCGCAAGAAGGCTGCTAGCCCTCTTGACCCCTGGTCTGCTATTCGGATAGCGGGACCCCCGTAAACTCTGTGAGGCCCCTGATACATTCAAGTCCCCTTCAAGACACAACACGCATACTGCACATTGAGTTCACATGACCAGTTTGACCCGTCAATCGGAGGTTCTCTTGCTCCAAAAGTAAGGGGTAATTAACGGCAGCGTAGTTCATGGCTGCCGGAGATCCGGATCCCCATAATCAATAAACCCCAGCCTATCCTAAGCAGGGGGAATCTGTATATGCCTAAAAAGTGCACGCGTTCTCATCTTAATGGGGTGACGAAAAACACTCTACAGATTCTGGCACACCCGGTGTGACCTATCTTCCCTCCCATATTTCGGGTTAAACGGTCATGCGAATTCAGTTAATATATACATCGATTGTTTGTACTGAAATCATGCTTCTTTGTGCAGGTTAACGGTTTCAAATTGCAATCTTCGGACGCAACAAAAATTTCTCTAAGAACAAGCTCAGCTCTCAACACAGCTCCCATCTCCTACACGATGAAGATGGACGCCAGTACGATCCTCTCGGCCAGTCTCGAGCAATAGTGGGAGGAACCGCTGCTACAATTTGGCTCTATTTTGTTCATGCCAGCTAACGTCATCCGTGCTCATCAATCCTCGATGACAGATAAACCGGCCTCGGAAGGTAAAAGGCCAAATGTCATGGTCGTGAAGGCACCTCAGCCCAAGCACAAATCCATTTCAGAACGACTCTCCATTGCTCTAGTTGGGGGCAAGGCCATCAACACCAATAAAGCAATAAGGCGTCTCGGGCAAGCTCTAGCAGTGCCCCTAACAACTGCTCGATCGGGTATCTTCTCTAAGCTCCCCGTCAATCGACTCACGATGGCTTCCAGATAAGGGATGCCTGCCAAGCCCTTAAAATCGAGAAGCTAAGACAGAAAAGGCTCAGATACTGAGCCAACAAAAGGGTTAGGACTCCTACTAAGCGGAACTTCATAAGGTTCCAAGAATAGGGTGACCCCGCAACAATAGCTGAATCGGCTGTAAAGCTCGCTAACTCTTTTGAACCACTGAAATTGGTCCAGAAGAATGCCATGACTACAAGAGTCAAGAAAACTGTGGTCCGGATAGCGCCACCCAAGGACCCAGTCAGGCCAACCGTTTTCAGTCGCTTATCCTTTCCAGAAGAGGAAGGGCCATGACGACGGTCCGAAAAATCAGCCTCCAAAGATAAAGAGATGGCTGGATATGTGGTCCACACTGTCTACATGGCGGGCACATGCAACAAGAGCAAAGATGGGACCACCACATCTCAAATCCAGTTTGGTTTGAATGTGGCTGCTACTTCCCATGAACAACCTCCTCCGAAAAACAATAAAAACCCTTCCAGCGAGGCTGATAAGCAGAGAGAGATCTCGGTTCATGAGGAGTCGGGCTCAGAAAGCAAAGAGGATCTTCCGTCCCAAGACCGCAGAGCAGCAACTTCTCCAAGAGCTTCAGAAGTAGCTCAGAAATAATAACAAGGAGATGGACAAGCTCTACTCAAAGATTGATGACTTGAAAAACGTCATCCTACAGCTCACGGCCCAAGTTGTTTCTCAGCTTCCCATTCAAGCGCAGGTCTCTCCTCATGAACCTAGAAACAGTGTCCCGAAGCAGCCGACGCCTATTCTCTCAAATCCAAAGATGGGCGAACCGCATGAAATTCAGCTACATTCTGCCTTAAGAAATGTCCTCACTATCGACGACATCCGCCCTCCACCACTGGATCAGATTATGGATTTGATCACCAACAAAGTCAAAATATTGGTGGCCAAGGCCGAGACGCAAAAAGAGGTCGGCAGCAGTGGGTGACCATACCCTGCACGATACGATCTTGTGGAGTTTCCCAGTGGCTATGTCATCCCCAAATTCGAAAGGTTCGATGGGACGAGAAATGTGAACCGGCACATTGCCCATTTTAAAGCATCATGCGTGAATACTGGGGGAAATGATGCGCTCCTTCTCCGTCTGTTTGTCAATAGCTTGACCGATGTTGCTTTTGATTGGTATGCAAGCATACCAGATGACCGATTACGACATTCGCTCAAATGGAATCCCTGTTCAAGCAAAGGTTCATGAGTGTCAGCGATAAAATCTCCATTGCAGACCTTGTAAGGACCGAACCAAAAAACAACGAAAGAAGCATGGATTTTATAATCCGATGGCGCAATCTCTCTGTCAAATGTGAACCACTATCGGAACAAGACCAATCTATCAATCTTCTTATAGAAAATCTGAACAACTGGATGAAACCTTTCCCGTGCACCGCGAACCTCAAAACATTCCAAGATCTGACCAAGAAGGTTCAATTGTTAGAATGCTCAAAGCCCGAGTCCACTCAGGATCTCCAATTCACAAACAGACCGAGATATCGGAGGGACTACAATCAAAAAGGCGAAAGTTCCAACATCACCGATTCTTTTAGTAGGCAGAGAGCGAGCGGAGTGAAGACTAACAAACCCCGAGAGACAACTTTGGAGTGTAAGTCTACGGTAGCGCCCCGACCATCATTCTGACGCCAAACGCGGAATAAAAACTTTTATAACTGGCGCTATCGCATACTATAACCCGGATCTTGCCATTAACGCTAAACTAACAAACTGTAATGAGGTAGAAAGGCTATACCGATCGATCCGAGTCCTTCGGTCTTTAGCCATCATCCCACACTCCTCGCGGCAACTCCGATCTCTTGTCTCCTCATCGAGGTGGCACTACGTCAACGGATCTTTAAACGGGCTCCCGCCTCTATACCGAGGCAACTCGGTCATCAATTCTGCTAAAAGAGATGACCAAGATGAAGTAGAGAATGAGTAGAATACTTTGTCTCAAACACCCTAGGGTTCTCATCACATGAGAGGGTTAGGATGGAGGTTGAAGAAGATGCTTAGAGATGGAAATTGTGAACTCAAGAAACTGTAGTGAGCAAAAGAAAACCAAGCTAATAAACTTATCTTTTCTTCTCACTTTCTTATGAATAGATATGAAAGGTGGTATTTGCCAAAAAACCAAAAGAAAATATCTTATGAAAATATCTCCACAAATATCCAAACCCAAAAAAAAACTCATTAATACTTAATGACTCACTAGATGACTCATTACATGAGTCATTAGTGAACATTCTAGAATTGATGAGTCACAACAATGAGTCACACTTTCTATTAATCAATAATCATTTAAGCCAAAATGATTAATCCAAAAAGAAATGCATCTTCTAAAATATTCTCGTAACGGATTACGAGAATATCCCTCACCTGTATATACATACCTGTATCCGTATTCCGACCGAATACGAATACGAGAGACTAAAATATTCTGACTCAATATAATACTTGGATCCGGTTTAAACCAAAGCCCGCCAGTATTATCTATCCGAAATATGACACGTGCATAAGTGCACGTGCATTTTCGAACCCTGCCATAAAACCATACGGCCTCTACAACGTTTCGCCCGAACTTGGGAAACTATCTGTGGGGGACTCTAAAGACTCGTCAGTACCCTGGTTGTGTGTTTAACCATAAGCACGTCAGCGGCACTAGCTGTGCGTAACGGCTGCCCATGTACTGACCGAAAGGGAAGCTGATGAGCGAACTCATCCTGGAACCCTACTGAGCCTATCAGTGACAATATACGTACAGTCCGGTCCGTTCGTCTATGAGCATCGTATATCGGGCCTAGGGGGCTGGTAACGTCAGACCCCCAAAAGCGGTATAAGTCGTGTCGGAGGGTAGCCCTGAACACCCTGAGATACTACTGGAGTACCTACCACTAAATCTCCTGCCTCAGCCGAGGGCTTTGTGTAATGGCTCTTCTAGACACAGCGCGATCTCACCCCCAATACCGGGAGAGACGAATCCCCTGCCGATCCGCTCACTTGCCTCCATGTGGCTCGGGACTGTACCCAACTAAAACCTGTTTGCACGACTCCTTTGAGCCGTGGTAGGGTAGTAATCAAAGCACAGTAGGAACTCACACGAGACAAATGACGATCTCAGGTCGATGAACTAACCTGTACACATGTCAGGGAACTGCTATCTGACACTAGGTATAATACCAACTAGCAGGTTTCTGGTGAGTCTTGTCCGGTGTACTCATAACCTAATGAGCACCTATATACATCTTAGGTGATCCAACTGACACCAATAGATTGTGAGACCGGCCACCGCCCCTTGTTGGGGTCTCGACTGTATACACTAGTCTACTCCGGAGTATCGATGCCCTGTCTCGAAACTCCCACGACTAGGAACCACTTTTAAGGATGTGCTTATGGACTACCCAACTCTCACGTATATGATCACCATCATACTGTTGGTAGTCAAGCAGGATCCTAAGGGTTCTATCAACGTGTAATAGTGATCAGTCACCTAAAGCTGTACACGATGATAAAGGCAAACCAGATAGCATACTATCATCTCGAGTAAAACTGTCCTACCGGTATAGGTCCTCCCTCAATCATTGCAATCACGTACCTGCGATCCAATAATTGACTTTGAGGGCACTATATCCAACAATCTCCCACTTGCACTTAAGGCTAATTATTGCGATGTCGCATACTCACAGCCCGTATGATACCGAACACCCAACTCCTCTACTAATCAGTTTTACAAAGCTCGTTTGTAAAACTCTTGTGTTCGAGAAATAGCCTTAATGAGTGGATCTGCCCTGATGTTTCTTTCTATGTCTCTCTTAATCTCAAGTTCGCGGAGAAAACCATCTCCCGAATTGAGTAATACCTATCTTAGAATATGTCTGGATATCTGATGGGACCTAGTTCATAAATGAACTCCAAATCCAAACTTCTTAGACTGTATCGTCAACTGAACCCCTGCACCATGCCTCCCACAGTATCCTCTTGGACCATCTGTCCCTAATACTGCCCCCTTTGTCAGAGGGAAAACTATAACTCTGACAATCACTCTGTCATCCATGTCACCTTGGAAGCCTGGAATGATAACCGTCTCCAAAGGAGGCTGCCGTTATCAAATCCCTAGAACATCCACTTATGTTCTAAAAACTGCTTCCGCATGTTTCTCCAGGATTGGATTAATATAAACTTATTGTATCTAGTGCAAAAACAACATCTGGTGTTGTACTTGACATCTGATGATCAACTCAATTTCCTAAGCAAGTGATATGTTAATCATGCACATCCCTCTCCCCTTTAGTCTGTAAGACACCTTTAGAGAGGGTGACTCCATCACCTGCAGGTACACTACCATGCCAGGAGTCATCTATTCCAAATACTTTTAGAATACTGTCTAAATACCCAAATTGGGAAACTACCCAAATCTAGATCTAAAACCATAGATCTAGTAACCAGAATGTCTTATATTATATCCATATCCTGTGTGGAGAAACAACTGTGTGACAACCACAGTATAACCGATCGTAGTATAGGAATTTTACTACCTACTCTGTGTATGTCATCCAAATACCAGGACATCACACCCTACTACCTTCTTAACAGATCCATCCCCTATTCTGATGAAGTCAAACCCATGACTGTCACATCAAAACTAGATGATCTATCTTCGCTATATCTGCTCTAGTCTATAAATAGACATAAGCTACTTGCCCACTATGCTTCCGCTGCTCCCACTGACCACAACAACCCTCTGGCAGAATAATATATACGTGCACTTCTAAAGCTAGTTTAGAATGACGCTATACTTAACCTCCTGCCGGGTCTCATAGCCTGGAACAATAGTAGTGTCAAGTCTGGGTAAACAAAAACCTCCCTGTCACCGTCCTTGAGGCTACCGGAGTACCTCTCGGGTGTCTGAGGTTACCCACCATATCTGTGGAGTGGCTAATGGAATGTCAAACCTGATTGAATCTTTAGGTCCTATTAAATTTTCCGTAATCGTTTGCAGTTCTGGAATCACTTCCAATTCTACCATACCCCCACTGCTGTTTTCTGAAAAAATCCATTTTACTAAAATTATGGCGAGTCAAGAACAATATCACCATTGATCTTCCAGATGGTAGAAAGTCAACCCTCGTCATAGCCTGGGCCAACCCACAAACTGCCATTACAGAAATGTGCCTTGAGTTATCCAGAGTCTGGTTTTAAGCATAGGCCGGACAACTCCCCATACTTTAACATCGTTAAGATATGAACCTCTATATCCAATATAGAAACTTTGGCACTTATTTAATTGGAACCATATTCAAATCATGCAGCTATCTCCAGTGCATATCAACTTAATGGAGAGAGGCTAATTAGCATTATTCAACTTAGGAATACATCCAATTATGAGCAACCTGAAAGAGAAACAAGTTTCTCAAAACCATTATTATCAACTGAATACCAATCATAAGTATCTACATCTTCGATCACCTTGAAGATTCCTGATACTTGCGACACCTGGTTCTCTACTTTATTCCTATACCTATAACTTCTCAAAACTTAGACCTTGTATTTCTACGAAACACTTGTCTAAAAACTAGAGAAGTCAAAAGTAAATAGAACATAGTACGAGGACCAACCCCTTTGTCTTGATGGACACTGGACAACATACAATAATCTGTATAAGTCCGCTGAGTTGAATAACTCAAAACCTGTGCATCATAGGTTGAAAACTGTACTTATGGTTAAGAACTACTCCGCTGTTCAATACTCCTTACCCAATCGTCAACTGATATAGGTAAATGTCACGGACATAATTTCAAAAAGTTACATCTCACTTTATAAAAATAAACATATAGATATATCAGTTTGAAATTGGTGCACAACAACGGATACTCAAAACCAAATACTTGCTGTCTGGCAAAAACCCAGGCGATTTCCTCAAACATCACCAATTACAACGAATTCCGATATAATGAGGATGATCACCTAATTCCCAATAATTTACTCCCACTCATCATCTGTAAAACCATACAGATGTGAGAATCTTACCTGGTAAATACATATCCTGGAGTAAGTATCTAATCGGGAAATCAATTTTTGTTTAACAACGCACAGTGAAACTGAAACATGAAAATGTTTCGTAGGGGTATCCTGGTATTCCTAGTAATGCCTCTTCCATAATCCAATTCGAGACTGTGACCGTATATTTCTTTGCCATCTCTCCAAATCCCTTTATTTGTCTTTATTCATTACCTTCTGTACACCCCTTTAGGCTAAGTGGCTTTCTTCCTTCCCTACCTTTCGGCACCAGCCTATGGTTTGGAAGAAGACTATCCAGTAAGCATAATAGGTGTACTCTCCTAATCCTAGAAGTACTCGCAACCTGAGAGAAGGTGATGATAAAAGACAACTGAATAATACCTTTATTCTATTTCTCCCGAACTGGGGAAAAAAGCAAAGGTGAAGTAGGAGTGGCGATGAAGTACGTGGTTTGGTCATGAATGATAGCAGTCACAATTTACTTTGCCCTCTTTCTAATCCCTTTATTTTGTCTTTACTTATTATCTTCTGTACACCCTACTTAGGCTAATTGGTTTTTTTCATTCCCTACCTTTCGGCACCTGCCTATGGTTTGAAAGAAGACTATCCAATAAGCGTAATAGATGTACTCTCCTAAACCAAGGAGCCCTCACAACCTGAGAGAAGGTGATGATAAAAGACAACTGAATAAACCAATTCAGTTTCTCCTGAACCTGGATCCATCCTCGAAGAAGTCCCTTCGAGTTCGTATATAACCATACGATGGATCTATCCAATGGAAGTGGATGTTCGTAGTGATATGAGGTGTTCTGAGGAATGCAAAGGGTAAAAGAAGGAGCGGCAATGACTTATGCAACTCAGACAATCCAAAAGCCAGTATTTTAATAAGGTTCAGTCAACTTGGTCACTGAGTCATAGTCTAGGGTCGGTCAAAGGTCGCAGCCAAAGAGAGAGAGAAAAGAAACACTCTGCGTGCACTCTAACCTAGATCATAATGGTTTTCACTTTATCTAATCAGGAAACCTCCCACTGTACTGTCAAATTCTTCTCCAAACCTGAAAGAAGAATCAATCGGAATCACCCGAAGAGTAAACCAACTCATCAGTGGGAATCGGGATCCAACACTCATCGCATGATAACGTGAAGGAATCCACTCATGTTATCACACTCTAGAAGGTATGCCCATGCCTGGCAAGTTTCAGTTTCTTTAGAAACTCCCGATGTGATTTTTACCCCATGCTCTTATGACCTTGACAAAGGGCCAAGAAATCATAAGTCACATGTCAAGTTCTTCCCGTCATTATCTTGTTAATTTGAACCCACCCATACTCACCCTTGACTAAGGGCCAACAAGGCTGTACGGCTATCCCAAACCAACGCATCTATCTATGCAACATGTGAATACCCCAGCAGCTACCAATCACTATGTCTTGACTAAGGGCCAAATAAACATAGCTTGAATACTACTGACCATTCATATGAAATGACGGAGGGCTACAACTGGTTTTTGGCGAAACACCTTTAACGTAATGAACTTGATCTCGCTGAAGGAACCTGATGGCTTTTTACAAAAATATAGTGGTGAAAACCTTTGCTAAAGAGGTCACTCCGAGTGAAGGGATCTCGGCTCTTTCCTCGTGGAATGAGGTGCAGGATATTCCAACTGAATACCACGATGCAAAACAACAAGTAATCGAATATAGTGAAGTTATTACCCTGACGCAAACTTCTGCCCAAGGGGTCACTCCCAGTGAAGGGATCTCGGCCCTTGCCTCGTCGAATGAGGTGCAGGATATTCCAACTGAATATCACTGTGCAAAACAAAAGAAAACGTCTTTATAATAACTCTTTTTAAAACTGTTCCAACAACGTCCAAACAGGTTTGTTTTCCTTTGCATTGATCAGAATCAACGCAGTCCCATCAATTAATCACGCCAGAAAAGAATGAAAATAAAATGTACGTATATGCCATTCGCATTCGTCACTAGGTCCCGTCATCACCCATTAGGTTACTTAACTAACGACAGAGCTGGGACTGGACTTGCGCAGGTGTAAAACATATACAACATCTACTAGTATATATACTAATATACAATAATCGCTCCAGGCGTGATAATATACAACATTACAGAAAAGTAATAAGCATCACAGAACAATACAGATAATTTGGAATCCCCGGGTTTCACAGAGCCGTTGCTGAAACCCGATGTTCCCCTGGTCATGTGGATAGCCTGTGCAATGAAACCTAGACCCCTACGGGTGCGGAAAGTTACCCGCCAAAACCTGAAGCAAGACAGCCCCCTGCAGCATAGTGAATGGACCACCCTACACTTCACGGAATCCGGTAACTTGAGCACCCCTCTTGGGTCAACCTGTACCCCCTACGCGTGCGGCGAATAGTCTGCTAATTCTAGAGTGAGGCCCCTTTGCCTCTCAAAGCCATGAGATACGGATACGTTGCCCTCCAGAACGCGGCTATCCGTGCACTCCATCGCGGGGCAAACCTAGTACAGAAATGAAAAATATGTACAATGGGTACATCGACCTCAGCCCGGTCGTGCCCCAAAAGAATATTATACAAACAGGCAGTGACGGCAGTCCACATGTTGGACGCTCGCCCCGCAATATCAAATGTACAAATAAATCCAAACTGCACTACCATTATACACAGCTATCCACCACGACAAATCCACAACATCACAGCACAACGCAGAACATCAACGTGAATGTCATGTTCGCAAACCCGTCTAAAAGGACTATAGCAATTAGACGCAATTTACCGCTCGAATGACATTCACGGTCGGAGATATAATGTAAGTACTGTAAACTAACAAGTTTAAAATTCCAATCGACAAAACTTCCCAAAGTGGGCCCCAAGTACAACTGCAGTACTCAAACAAAATCTGGGCCCAAACAAAATATTCCAGAAACCACAATTCCCGATGCAAAACACCCAGAAGAAAAATGGTGTACTGTTGCCACTAACTGACGGTGGAACCGCGGCCAAACCATGGTTTGTGCGGCGGTTCCGCGGCAGTACAGTGGAGACAGTGTACCAAATTTCTTCCAGAGTCTTAAAAAAGCCTGCTCGATTTTCTGAGATACTCAAAATGATTTTTAGACCAGTTTAAAAACTCGACAGAAACTTTGACATGAAAAATGCGGTTTTGGAAATTTCATTCGATCGATATTTTAAACACGTTAGAACAAGTTAGTAAAGGTTAATGGTGTGGCTCTGATACCATATAAGTCTACGGTAGCACCCCGGCCGTCATTCTGACGCCAAACGCGGAACAAAAACTTTTATAACTGGCGCTATCGCATACTATAACCCGGATCTTGCCATTAACGCTAAACTAACAAACTGTAAAGAGGTAGAAAGGCTATACCGATCGATCCGAGTCCTTCGGTCTTTAGCCATCATCCCACGCTCCTCGCAGCAACTCCGATCTTTTGTCTCCTCATCGAGGTGGCGCCACGTCAACGGATCTTTAAACGGGCTCCCACCTCTATACCGAGGCAACTCAATCATCAAGTCTGCTAAAAAAGATGACCAAGATGAAGTAGAGAATGAGTAGAATTCTTTGTCTCAAACACCCTAGGGTTCTGATCACATGAGAAGGTGAGGGTGGAGCTTGAAGAAGATGCTTAGAGATGGAAATTGTGAACTCAAGAAACTCTAGTGAGGAACAGAAAACCAAGCTCATAAACTTATCTTTTCTTCTCACTTTCTTGTGAATTGATATGAGAGGTGGTATTTCAAAAAACCAAAAGAAAATATCTTATGAAAATATCTCCTCAAATATCCAAACCCAAAACAAAACTCATTAATACTTAATGACTCACTAGATGACTCATTACATGAGTCATTAGTGAACATTCTAGAATTGATGAGTCACAACAATGAGTCACACTTTCCATTAATCAATAATCATTTAAACCAAAATGATTAATCCAAAAAAAAATGCATCTTCTAAAATATTCTCATAACGGATTACGAGAATATCCCTCACCTGTATATACATACTTGTATCCGTATTCCGACCGAATACGAATACGAGAGACTAAAATATTCTGACTCAATATAATACTTGGATACGGCTTAAACCAAAGCCCACCAATATTATCTGTCCGAAATATGACACATGCACAAGTGCACATGCATTTTCGAACCCTGCCATAAAACCATACGTCCTCTACAACTTTCGCCCAAACTTGGGAAACTATCTGTGGGGGACTCTAAAGACTCGTCAGTACCTTGGCAGTGGGTTTAACCACAAGCACGTCAGCGGCACTAGCTGTGCGTAACGGCTGCCCATGTACTGACCGAAAGGGAAGCTGATGAGCGAACACATCCTGGGACCCTACTGAGCCTATCAGTGACAATATACGTACAGTCCGGTCCGTTCGTCTATGAGCATCGCATATCGGACCTAGGGGGCTGGTAACATCAGACCTCCAAAAGTGGTATAAGTCGTATAGGAGGGTAGCCCTGAACACCCTGAGATACTACTGGAGTACCTACCAGTAAATCTCCTGCCTCGGCCGAGGGCTTTATGTAATGGCTCTCCTAAACACAGCGCGATCTCACCCCCAATACCGGGAGAGACGAATCCCCTGCCGATCCGCTCACTTGCCTCCATGTGGCTCGGGACTGTACCCAACTAAAACCTGTTTGCACGACTCCTTTGAGCCATGGTAGGGTAGTAATCAAAGCACAGTAAGAACTCACACGAGGCAAATGACGATCTCAGGTCGATGAACTAACCTGTACACATGTCACCAGAGAACTGCTATCTGACACTAGGTATAATACCAACTAGCAGGTTCCCGGCGAGTCCTGTTCGGTGTACTTATAACCCAATGAGTACCTGTATACATCTTAGGTGATCCAACTGACACCAATGGCTTGTGAGACCGGCCACCGCCCCTCGTCGGGGTCTCGACTGTATACACTAGTCTACTCCGGAGTATCGATGCCCTGTCTCGAAACTCCCACGACTAGGGACCACTTTTAAGGATGTGCTTATGGACTACCCAACTCTCACGTATATGATCGCCATCATACTGTTGGTAGTCAAGCAGGATCTTAAGGGCTCTATCAATGTGTAATAGTGATAAGTCACCTAAAACTGTACACGATGATAAAGGCAAACCAGATAGCATACTATCATCTCGAGTAAGACTGTCCTACCGGTATAGGTCCTCCCTCATTCATTGCAATCACGTACCTGCGATCCAATAATTGACTTTGAGGGCAGTATATCCAATATGGAGGAAAGGAGAAATAAGGTCTACTCTTTCAGAAGAGACAAGGTTCATAAAATATTCAAAGATACTCTGAAGAATGGTCTGCGTCTACTAGAACCAAAATTGCTAAATGAAGCAAACAGGAATGATCATCCCAATTTTTTCCCATACCACCGAGTGATGGGAAACACTAAATCTGTTGCATTTTTAAGAATTGAGTTGAGAAACAATACAAGGCGGGGGAAATCTCATTGTCCCTTAGAGTGTTTACAAACGATCAAGCCACGACCGCCAATTTTATACAAACATAAAGCGAGGTATTTCGGGAACCGACCGCTCTCAATTTTTCACTCTTCCCTGAATGGGCAAACCACAGTGACAATCCAAAGGTCCAGCGAGTAACGTTGATAATAAGAGGGCAACATACAGATGCGCGATCCATACTGTCTATATGGTCGGACCTGGAGAAAGGAACCCTTCTACGCTTCACAGCCATGGTGATGATATAGTTGACGCCGCCCAATATTGGTTCGGTTCAGATAATGATGAGGACCATGCTCGAGCTGCTAAGGAAAAAGGGCCTATGGTTCTTGGGAAATCGAGCTCAGGTGATGAAGATAGACCAGTTGTCATCCCCAAAACTACAGAACAAGCGTTATTCCAATGGCTTCAAGAGCAATTTCAGGACTGTGATAGAGCGTTAGCCAAAATCCGTTCTAAAGTCGACGATCTAGTGAATGCTGTGGAAAATCTCACAACCTGAGTCCTTCAAATGCAATCACAACAAAATCAAAATTCGGTCCACGAATCAGGGATTGATGTCCCAAAGCGGCCAATTGCTATTCCCTTCAGTCTAAGAACGAAATACATTCATGAAAGTCGACCGTGGGTAGCCCCCAGGAAAGTTCTGACGCATGACTCCAACCAGTTGATATGGGACAGAATTAAAGGAAAGTCATCAGCAAATCCCGAAACTCTCCAGAGCTTACTTAAAAGAGTCCAGATGTTGGAACATGCGGGTCCCAAAACTCTTCCAAACTACCAATATAACAACAAGTCCAAATATCCAGAGAACAACAACCGCAAAGGTAGGCCTCCTAAGGACACTGAATCCTCTTATGCATCTACAGACTAAAGTAGGCGAGGAATAGGCAGCCCTAATGCCGACCAGCCTCAGAAACCGGTGTTGGGAGGGGGAGGGGAATCGCCCCTGGAAGAGAAATTGAATAAGGTCTATTCTTTCAGAAGGGACAAAGTCCGTAAAATATTCAAGGACGCCCTGA
The DNA here is from genome assembly GCA_030015575.1 of Agapanthus africanus. NCBI lineage: Eukaryota > Viridiplantae > Streptophyta > Magnoliopsida > Asparagales > Amaryllidaceae > Agapanthus > Agapanthus africanus. The sequence continues at coordinate 154,627,129 of CM057350.1, forward strand.
GAAACGGTCTACAATTGCCTAAATCAAAAAGACCACATGAAGCAAATATGACTGATGATCTCCTGTACTGCCCATATCACAGAATGGTGAGTCATACCATCGAAGACTACTTTGTTTTCAAGAATTGGGTTAAAAAACAATACAATGAGGGAGTGGTCTCATTGGCCAAAGATGCGTTAGAAGAAAACCAAGCTACGATCGTCCGCTCCATTCGAACGAAGACCAAAACCCTCTAGAGGCAGACGGATCAATCGTCTACTCCAGAAAATGACCCAGTCCACTGCAGTTTCTACGGGACACACGCAAACGTCTCTCCAAAAGGACAAAGAGAGATTTGAAGTGCCGTGAGATCAAAGTCCAAGGATTTTTTACTAAGCGCACAGTTACGATCTCTAAGTCATTAAACTGGGAAATAAAAGAAAATTGATGTAAAAAAATATATAATAAACAAAATAAAATAAAAAAACGGTATGTCCACAAGTAAAACGGACACGGATGAAAACCCGAAAGGACTCCGTGAGTAAAACTAGTAGGACTGCCGGTGAGTTTGTGAAAACCCGAAAGGGCGCAAACTCATGAAAAAGAGACAAAAATACACTCGCAAAGTCCTCTCGACCATGTAAGGAGAATATTCCCGCGTGAAATCCTTATGACTCACAAAGAAGCAACACACATTGGGATCCTCACGACTCCTAAGGAGAAAATATTCCTACGAGATCTTTTCAACTCGTAGGGAGAAAATGTTTTTATGAGATGCTTACGGCTCATAAAATTGAAAATTCTTAGGTGATAGAGATCTAAACCTGTCTCCTAAGCCATCGCTCCCCGACGGGCAACGGCAAATGTTGGGTCCCTCCTGGTATTATGCTTCAGTATTAGTGGTGCCGATGCCGACCCAAAACTCAAACCCCAAGATTCCCAAACGGCGAATGATGATTCGCTCCTGCTATAATATTCTAGTCCAGCAATGCAGACGCCAACCAAAATCCGAATCTCTAAATTCCTGAACGGCGAATGATGAGTCGCTCTTAGTACCATATTCCAGTGCGGCGATGCAGACACCAACCAAAATCCAAATCCCAAAATTCCCAAACGGCGAATGATGAGTCGCTCCTGGTACCATGTTCAAGTGCAGCGATGAAGACGCCAACCAAAATACCAATCCCACAAATTCTCTCAGCTCTATGGCCAGTCCCCAAATTGACTACCATATACAATCCATAGGCATAAACAAGCTAAATCACACCCATGCCCCCACAGCAGTCACCAGCCCTACGGCCGGTCTCCACCATCGGAATTATGTTCCATTTAGGAAGACCCACTCATGTGTCCTCACGATACATGAGGAGAACAGATCTTACGAGATCCTTTCAACTCGTAAGAAAATACGTTCGTGGGATCCTTACGACTCATAAGGGAAAAACACACTTGGGGGTCCTCACAACTCCTGAGGAGAAAATGCACCTACGAGATCCCCTCGACTCGAATACTTCTATGAGACCCTTACGGCACATAAAATTGAAAAGCCTTAGGTGACAGGGGCCTATACATGTCTCTTAAGCCATCGTTCCTGGCACCACATTCCAGTGTAGCGATTATGATGCCAAACCAAAATGAAAATCCCCAAATCTTCTCATGGCAAATGATGATTCACTCCTAGTACCACATTCCAGTGTAGCGATGCTATTGCCAAACAAAAACCAAAATCCCCAAATCCACTCATGGTAAATGATTATTCGCTCCTGGTACCACATTCCAGATGCTGATGCCAAACCAAAACCAAAATCCACAAATCCTCTCATGACAAATAATGATTCCCTCCTGGTACCATGTTCCAGTGTAGCGATGCTGATGCTAAACAAAAATCCAAATTCCAAATCCCATGCTGCAATGCCTCAAATTCAAGGGTCCCGCTAAACAAGGAAGGAATCAGAAAAATCAAACTAAAGTCCCATCTGGAAGCGCTTCCAAGCTCAAAAGCCCCACCGGACAGATTGGAACCTCCGTAAAACAAATCAAACCAACCAATTCCAACAACGACCTCTACATCAAAAATAGTGACACTCCGTCTCGAGGAAACGTCAAACAGTGACACTCTGTCTTAGGGAAATGTCAAACAGACATTTCGTCTTGGGGAAACGTCGAACAGACACTCCGTGTCAGGGATACATAAACGAGTGACACTTCGTCTTGGGGAAACGTCAAACAGACACTCCGTCTGGGGGAAACGTTGAACAGACACTCCGTTCCATGGATATGTCAACTAGTGAAACTCTATCTTGGGGAAACGTCAAACAGACACTCCGTATCGGGGATACGCTGACCAGCGACACTCTGTGCCGGGGACACGCCGACCAGCGACACTCTGTGCCGGGGACACGCCGACCAGCGACACTCCGTGATGGGGAAACATTAAACAGTGACACTCCGTGCCGGGAAAACGTTAAATAGTGACACTCCGTCTTGGGGAAACATCTAACAGTCACTCCGTATTGGGGATACGTCGACCAGCGACACTCCATATCGGGAATACGTCGACCAGCGACACTCCGTACCATGGACAAGTCAACCAGCGACACTCCGTACCGAGGAAACGTCAAACAGACACTCCGTGCCGGGAAAATGTCAAACAGACACTCCACCTCGGGGATATGTCGACCAACGACACTCCGTGCCGGAAAAATGTCAAACAGACACTCCGCTTCGGGGATACGTCGACCAGCAACACTCCGTGCCAGGGAAACGTCAAACAGCAGACACTCCGTGCCGGGGATACGTCACCGTGCTAGGAAACGTCAAACAAGCACTCCATGTCGGGGAAACATCAAAGAGACACTCCGTACCGAGAAACGTCAAGCAGACACTCCATCTCGGGGACACGTCAACCAGCGACACTCCGTGCCAGGGAAATGTCAAACAGACACTCCATGCCAGAGAAACGTCAAACAGGAGACACTCCATGCTGGGGATACGTCATACACCGACACTTCGTTTCGAGGAAACGTCAAACAGACACTCCGCCTCAGGACACGTCAACCAGCGACACTCCGTCTCGGAGACACGTCAAGCATCGACTGTCCATGTCATAAAAAGGGCAGTGCAAGCCACCCAAAAGTAAGAACCAAATCAAGTCACATTACGTAAAAGAAGATCTATCAATTTCATGCACACGACACACATGCGCGGTGTGCATTTATTGATGGGGGCACTTCTTTGGGGTCAAAAATTACACTCCAGTTGATCAAGTCAAAATCAAAGTCAAGCCTAAGCCAAATAGGCCAAAGCCCAGGCCAAGTGGGCCCATGTCCAAGTCAAACCCGAATATGAAGCGGCCGGCCTCCCCCATACCAAGAAGAAAATTATGTAATAAATAGGTCTGATATAATTTTCATGCATAAATGTAAAATAAATGGGCAAAAAGCTAAATTTTTGTAAAGCCCATGGCTCATGTGTAAAAAGAAATAAGCACATGGGTATGGGATGGGCAAAATGCCATTTTATAAAGTCCAATGGGCTATGTGTAAACTTGTAAGCCTATATAAGGCAATATTATGATGAAATAAACAATTTTTTTATTCCCCTAAAAATTAGGATTCTGTGCCTCCTTCTCCTTCCTCAAGGTTCTAAACCTTCTTCTTCTTTTTGAATTAAATCAAGAGTTTAACTTTTCCTTTCCCAAAAAGGAATAGTTTTTCACCATAAAACCCTCGAAAAGAAGCTCACATCTCCCATCAAATCTCTAAAAAGGAAGATTTTTAAGTCTCATCCCCCTTTTTCCCAAGATCCAGCCAATAGAGAAGAGAAAGAAGGAGACCCATCACCAAAAATCCCACTTTGGGAAAAATCCAAGGCTCAAGAGAAGATCCATGGCTCAAGGGAAATGAAAGGGGCCCCTTTCATCATCTCCGAAAATCCTTTAGGAGTTTAATTCCAAATCAATTTTTGAGGAGTTCAACTCCAAGATCCAAATCTTTAAAGAAATTTAACTCCAAATCAAAATCACGAAGGAGTTGAATCCCAAAAATCCAGATCTTTTAGGATTTTAACTCCACAAAAAGATCCTTTTTTAGGAGTTTAACTCCAAAAATCACTCCGGAGTACAACTCCCAGTCCAGAGGATAAGTCCTTTTTTCTGTGGGCGCCCAGCGCCCACGTGTAGGGCGCGTGATCCACTGGTGCCCACGCACCTGGCATGTGAACAGCTGGGGCCCAGTACCCCCACTCTGGGCGTCCATGGGCATGTGACTCGCAGGCGCTCAGCGCCCGCTTGCAGGGCGCTTGACCCGCTGGCGTCCAGCGCGCACGCTCCACGCACATGATCTGCTGGCGCCCAACGCCCACATGCCATCTCACGAGTCCTTAGGAAGCTCCTCACGCCACTTTTTCCCACACGCTCCACACTAAAAATACATTCCCCGTTAAAAAAAATGGTTTCTCGATCTCTATCAAACTCACTTGCGCGCTTTCTGACGGGGCACTGCCCCGCACCCCCGCAAAGGGGCTGCTAGCCCCCTTGACTTCCAGCCTACTATCCGGATAAATGGGCCCCCGTAAACTCTACGAGGCCCCCAATACGTCCAAGTCCCCCTCAAGACACAACACGCACACTGCATATTAAGTTTGCATGATCAGTTTGACCCGTCAGTCGGAGGTTCCCTTACTCCAAAAGAAAGGGGTAATTAACAGCAGCTTAGTTCGCGGCTGCCGGAGATCTGGATCCCCACAATCAATAAACCCCAGCCTATCCCAGGCAGGGGAATCTATATACGCATGAAAAAGGCATGTGTTCTCATCTCAATGGGGTGATGAAAAATACTCTACAATATCAACCAGTTTCCCAAGTCACTGTTACCCTACAAGGAGGTCAATACTGAATCGTGTATACTATCTACAGGCCACATTCAACAAACTTGCATCCAATGAGGAGAAGAAGCCAGTTACGGGTCCTCTCGACTCGTAAGGGGAAAATACTTTTGTGAGATCCTTACGACTCTCAAAAGAATACACTCTTAGGAGTCCTCACGACTTCTAAAGAGAAAATACACCTACGAGATTCTCTCGACTCGTAGGGAGAAACATCTTTAGGGGACCCTCACAGCTCATAAAGTTGAAAAGCCTTAGGCGACAGATCTAAACCCGTTTTCTAAGCCATCGCTACCGTACAAGGAGATCAAGACTGACTCTTGTATACTATCAACGGGCCACATTCATCAAAGAAGTCACTTACGGGTCCTCATAACTTGTAAGGAAAAAATACCCGAGTGAGATCCTTACGACTCACGGAGGCAATGGACACTTAGGAATCCTCACGATTTCTAGGGTGAATATACACCTATGAGATTCTCACCACTTATAGGGAGAAAAACCTTATTGAGACCCATACAGCTCATGAAGATGGAAAAAGCCTTAGGCGATAGAGACCTCAACCTGTCTCCTGAGCCATCAATTCTATGGTGATGCATAACTTTGTACTCCATAACCCATGTGCATACCTACGTGGGCAAAGTAGTAGGGGGCATTTGTTCCCGTAAAAAATTTTGGCTCAAACTTTGTTGTTCCTTTTATAAAAATAGAGGGCAGCGCCTTACGTGAAAAACACGCGAGTACTCACGTGCAAAGTACGTGAGTACCCGCTGCAGTTAGGATTAAATCCTTTAGCAGTGCCCACGTGTTAAACACGTGATAAACATATGAGTTCCCTTGCCGCATTCTTTTAGCAGCGCTCACATGCAAAGAACGTGAGTACCGCTGTCATATATGTATATGGCAGCACTCACGTGATAGCATGTGAGCGCCCCAATTTAAAACGCTCTAATCTGATAGAATTAAATTCTTTGTGATAGAATTAAATTCTATTTGAGAAATATTTTCCCTGATCTTTCTAATATGGAAAGATCTTTTTTTAACAGAAAATCTTTGGATTTAAAATCGAATGGTGATAAAATATCACCAATTAAACCATCTGATAGAATTAAATCTATTTGGAAAATATTTTTCCTGATCTTTGTAATATAGAAAGATCTTTTTCTAATAGGGAATCTTTGGATTTAAAATCTAATGGTGATAAAATATCACCAATTAAACATTCTGATTGAATTAAATTCTATGTGAGAAATATTTTCCTGATCTTTCTAAAATAATAAAAATCTTCTTTGTTAAATAGAATAAAATTTTATGTTAGGAAAATATCTTTCTAATCTTGTTAAACTATCAAGATACTCATATGATAGAATAAAATTCTATGTTAGGAAAATATCTTCCTAATTTTGTTAAACTAATAAGATATTCATATGATAGAATAAAATTCTATGTTAGGAAAATATCTTCCTAAATTTGTAAAACTAATAAGATATTCGTATGATAAAATAAAATTCTATGTTAGGAAAATATCTTCCTAATCTTGTTAAATAAATAAGATATTTATATGATAAAATTAAATTCTATGTGGGAAATATTTTCCTGATATTTTTAAAATAAGAAAGATCTTCTCTGTTAAATAAAATAAAATTTCTATGTAAAGAAAATGTTTTCCTAATCTTTTCTGTTAAACAAAGAGCCTTTGGATTAAAAATCCAACGGTGAATAAAATTTATCGGTTGATCTTTAAGATCAATTTGATTGATTATGAAATCAATCATGATTTCTCAATAAGAGATTTCCTCCGACAGATTGATTTTTCTTTTCTTCTATAAATAGAAGTAAAGAGATTAAATCTAGAGAGAGGAGACCCACCCATAAGCTTCTCTAAAAAATATACTGAAAGCTTTCAAAAAGCTTCCAAAAAAAACCAGAGAATTTAATTCTCTTTGAAGAAGAAGATCTTCGTCCTCTCAAACTCTAGATAAAGAAAAAAAAAGTGATCAAAACTTCTCTTTTACATATCATATCATATCTAAGAGTTTAACCCTTTAAAAGAACTTAGTTCTTTCTCTGGATCTGAAATCCATAAGACAAGTCTCTCATAAGTTAAGAATTTAATTCTCATCGGGAAGATTTTGTTCTTGAGAATCAAAAATTCATGAAAGAACAAGATTGAAAAGGACATTAAAGAAGAACATGAATAGGATAGAGTCCCTAATACTCTAGGAACTTAGTTTTTGAATAATCAAGAACTTAGTTCTTAAAGAACCTGATCTCAGATCCTCAAAATAGCGATCTTGGTGATCGTTAATGATCAAAATACTATTAACAGAGGTTTAATTTCTCTAAATATATCAACAGAGATTAAATCTCTTAGAATGCAGTGCCTCACGTGAAACACTCATGAGCGTCCAAGAACTCAGCGCCTCACGTGAAACGCACATGTGCGCTCAAGAAACATAACGCCTCACGTGAGTGCTACGTGATTGAGTGCTTAGCACTGCTGGGTGTTATACAAACCCAATCTTAGCCCAAATTAGCTAAGTCTGTGAAACTTATGCTTCTTCTTAAATCAACTGAGCTTATATGCTAGTGATATCCAATTTGATCTTAGTCCCACATATGACTAATGATCTTTCATCAATGATATCCAAGCTAATCTTAGTCCCATATACATCTAATGATCTTCATCCCATATCTTCTAAGTTAATGTTAGTCTCATATAAGACTAATGATTCTTAGATCCACCATGATCTTTTTCCTTAAATACGGGATTTGGTTCAAGGGTATATCTTTCCACACTTCTGATATATGTCGTTATTCCTCAACATCTTCATAGAGGTGGCGGACCTAACAACCAACAACTCCTCTTCTTTTGTCCCAAACACGGGAATGTTGGACCGAAATGTCCATAAACTAATATTCGTCCCAAACACAGGAATGTTGGACCGAGACGTCCATAAACTAATATTCGTCCCAAACACAGGAATGTTGGATCGAAATGTCTCTAAACTAATATTCGTCCAAAACATAGGAATGATAGACCGAAATGTCCATAAACTAGAGCGTTTCCCCAAACAGGATGATGTTGGACCACGACTTCCTTAAACTAATATGTTTTTCCATGTGGACTATCTCTATACTGACTACCATATACTATCCATAGGCTATTCGTATATGATCTAATAATCAGTTGAGACCATATGCTCATTTGTTCCTAAGTCGATCTTAGTCTCATATATGACTAATGATCCTTAGATCAAACCCAAATTTTATATGAACGGATGGACCTCACAAATGTGAAAAATGCGTCCTAAGTTCATTCCCGTTGGCAAACTAAGCTACCAATGTGGACTTCATCAAGTAAATTCTTGACCCAAATCATGAAAATATATGTTCAGATTTGGACTAATCCATGCCTTACGGGCGACAAAATAAATTAGCCTTCGTATACAATCCATAGGCAACCAAAATAAATAAAACATAACACGGCACGAAGTGAAATATTGGAGCTGGAGAAAGTTGTTATCGCAACGCGATAACGTAATTAACTGCAGGGGCTTGTGTCTGAAGGAAAGAGAGTCCCCACAATCAAAACCTCTCACAAATTAGGGGAAATCTGACGAAGTCTTCTATATTGATCGTATCTATCCAAACCTCCAATATATGGTGTCATAAATCAACATGGTATATTCGGAGAGATAAATGGATATGTCCAAATAGTATCTGCCCCAAATTCAGGCTAGACGTCTTAACATCTCAGTCCAGTCTTCGGCGGTAAACAGTAACGGGTAATGATATCTGAAATATATCAGATACCTGGTACATATTGGTAATAGCTACTTATTGGTAATGGTTTCAACTGTTACCAATAGGAGGAAGGTATCTGGTATATTTCATATATCATTGCCCTGTACACTTCTATGGTAACGGTTTCAACTGCTACTAAATTGGGTAATGGTAACAGTTATAACCGTTACTATACTTCTGGTTACGGGGATATTCATAACGATTGTGTAACGGCTGGAACCATTACTAATAGGGGTTTATGTAACTCTTCTAACAGTTACAAATGACCCCCTATGTAGTAGCAAATGTTGTTATTCGAGCTATTGCCAACATGGTAAGTGCATGATCTCTTTTAATAGATACATCTAAAATATAATGTACAACAATTTGAAAATTGCAAGCATTGCATATGTAATAAAATGGGTATAAATCACATCTTTAATGAACTGGGGTGGCTATAATATTTCCTATAGATTTGCAAAAAAAACTGGTTATATGCAAACATACCTGCAAGTTGCGTTGATACACACACGTAGAGAGGAATTTATAGAGACAAATAACCGCGTCCACACAGTGTCCTTACATAGGTACAAGGTTTACGGAATGTAAGGGACCAAAAAGGACCCTATAGTCTAGGATTGGGAGGATTAACATATTTATCCATGAAAATAGTCTTAGAGGAGGTGAATAAGGCTTATGGAAAACTCAGCACAATTGTGAGGAATTAAGAAATTTTGCAGCGGAATAAAAATCATAAAATAATTATAAACAATTTCAAAAAAAAATACACAGAAAGTAGATGACATAGAGGATTGTTATTGAGGTTCACCAACTCTCTGGTTAATCCCCGCCTGAGAGCTCCTGCTCAGGGTTCAACTTCACTATTCTGTAATTCCTTCCGGGTGGAGAAACCCAGATTTTTTCCCAAACTCAGATTATAAAACCTTTACACTTGCAGATGGTGAATACCTAGACTTTTTTTAAGGCGCAAGTTCGAAACTCTTACAATGTGAAGATCTTAGACCTTTCTTAATTAGGTCATATAAAAATATTTTAATCAAATCTTTACAAACCAACTATATAATCCTAATGATCTCGAAGAATAAATCAACTTTCGAATCAAAGGAGATAATGGATTGTGTTTTTGAGAATAAGAAAATTTAAAAATAAATTGAAAAAGTTTTTCAAAAGATCGAGACAAGTTTAAAACAAATACTTCTTCGATAATTTTAGAAATCTTTCTTTTCTAAGTAAATAGAAAAATCTAAATCACTTAGAAAGATCTCTTTCTCTCAGAAAAATTAGTGAAGAACTTGAGAACTTGGTGAGATGAAGTTTTCATGAAAACTTCAAAATAAAAACAATAAAGAATGATTCGGTGAAAAACTTGATAAAAATGAGTCCTTTATATAGGAAATCGAAAATGGGTAGTCGGGGCAGTTATAATAACTGCTCCTGAAAGTTAGGATAGGTATCTGCTGTTTATAGTCGTTGTAACTTTGAAATTTAAACTAAAAACATAAATTTGAAAAATTTGTAACTGCTATAGACATCTGAAGGGATGTCCATAGGGATGTCCTATGTCTGATATTTCAGACACGGAACTTCAAAGTTTGAAAAAATTTCAGGAGGGATTTTTAGTTTTGAAAACTTTAATTAAACATAGGACCAGAAAATAGATTCTAAGCGTTTGAGATCGACTCGACTCTAGACTCAAAAAAATAGAAAATTCTTGAATATCTCCGATGTGCGACTTCTCCGTTATATCCTTTGAATTTGCCGATATTACTTTGGAGATGTTAGTTGCAGTGTCAATTGTCCTTTTGCTTGAATAACTCCAGTGTTTTAGCACTTTAACTTATCTAACATAATTAGTAACATACGATATATTTAAAATATGATTTATGTAAAATAATCAAAACTAATGAGATTGAGACTCATAAGTCAACAATCTCTCCTTTTTTGATATTTTATAAAACTTAAAAATACATATGTATCTAATGCTTCCCCTGAATTATTGCATATATTTCTCCCCCTTTTTGAAATTATCAAAAAGTTTTGAAAAATACGGAGTAGTGTTTTTGAAAAATTTAGGGAGCAAAATATAAAAAAAAAACATATACACGACTAAATAAACACATAAACTATTATATAAACATGAAATTCTAAATAACTACATAAGCACTATGGTTTCAGTCATACATCCAAAATATAAACTAAGACGTAAGTCTAGCAAAGAAAAATAACTAAGCATCGTCTTGTGGTGGTAGAGAAGGTTGATCGAAGTTCATCGGTGGTTGATAGTGAAATGGTGGTGCCGGAGGATACATCGACTAAGCATACATATAATCAAAATGATGATAAATGTGAGCATTGGTTTCATCGATGCGATAGTTAACATTTGCAAGGCCCGTATTGAAGAGGTCACGGGTTTCATTGATTCTTGTGTTTATAAACAGGCGAGTTTCAAGATAAAGGTCAGTCATATGTTGGAACATACGATTTTCAAAGTCGTGAAAATCTTACAGGTGTTGTGGAATTTCGGGAATATCAGGTTGTGGTGGAGGAAGTGGAGTAAGTGGAGGAGAATGATGTTGTGGTTCTTGTGGAAGAGGTGATTCTTGATAATCATCGAGATGCATGAGGCGGATGTTATAGTGACCAAAATGTTTATCATGATTTTGAATTGAGGAGTCAATGGAAGGATCAATTCCGACACCTTTGATAATTTTAGTAATCATTTTGCCATAATAGAGATTAGAAGTTGATGTGGGTAAATTCCAAATTATGTGGATTTGGAATAGAGGAAGATCCTGTCAATACACAATAAGTTAACAACTTATGTGTCGGTATGAGACGATATCGACCATTGAACTTGGGTAAGATTGTATGACCTAGTATGTAGGCTAAAACACGAGCACGGAGGACGAGCGTTTAAGAGTAAGGGTCATTGTATAATTGTGGGTAGTTATTACCATGGTTATTACCATGGAGTTGTCGTGAGGCATCCGCTTTGGTGATGTTAGGAGGAAAGTATGAAACGGTGGAAAAGGTTCCTTATAAATATCCACACCTTCGTTAGGAACTTTAAGTATCCTAGTGAGAGATGCGGTTGAAATGGTAAGTGAACGTTTTTTAAGTCGGGTTTAAAGTATGGTGGAATTTTCTTGATTGCTAACTAAATTAGCATAAAAGAGATATATAAGGTTTTGATAGCTTAAACAATCAAAAGTGAGGTTGTGGATCCAACCTTGGAATTGTAGAAGAGGGGTGAGATTGAAGTTGGTGATTTCGTTTAAAAAAACACAAGAGTCGGTAGCAATCTTTTTCTTCACTGCATTATTGTATAATCTAGAGGCTTTGTCGTTGATGAAGTCGTAGACAAGATCTTCTTCTTCGAATTCTTCTTCTTCTTGAATTGGTTCGCCGGCCTCTTGAATGTAGGTGTCATTTCCTTCTTCTTCACTTTCTTCTTCAGACTCATGAATAGGTTGAGGAGGAGGAGGAAGAGCACGAGTAGAACGTTGAGGATTCTTGGATGTCGAAGATTCACCTTCTTCAACGTTTTTTGTTCACACCACTGTGAGAAAATGTTAGGAAAATAAAAGCTAGGGTTTGAAATTGAAAGTTTGGAGGAGGAAGACAGAGAAAGCATTTGGGAATATAAAGGTTTAAGGATGAAAATAATATAAATAAGTAATGAGTGGACGTCTAGGATGAGAGGGTATGAAATCCAAGGGTCACAAAGCTTTACTAGAAGCGTCGCAATGCCTAAAAAATCGACCGGTGGATGTCCACATGGATGTCCATAGCCCAATAGACGTCATCATGGACGGCCATGGAGGAGTTGATTGATCTCAAAAACTATCTATAACCGCAATCAAGAACGGCGTCGCTTTGCAGCTAGCCGGTGAGTACGGGTCGGTCCACAGGGATGTTGTGTTTTCCTAATCGCGCTAACGAGTTAATTCCGAACGGTGTGAATGGATTAATTAAATCTAAAAACTAAATTAATCTAGGGCAATTGACTTAAAGATCTAACTATCTAACTAGGGAAAGGAATTAAATTTATACTGGGGCAGAGAATGAAAAATTAGCTAGGGCAAGAATTGAAATTAATTACTTACTTTACAGATGGCTCTCTCCAAACATCAACACAAGACTTGTCAGATCTGAATTTCTGAAATGAAAAGAGGCATCGATGCTCTCCAAAAGAAATCTAAATTTTATTGATAAAAAGAGGCACAGGGAGGCATGAAAAGAATACAATGAATTAGAGTTCCTATTTGTAGAGGATAGGAAACCCTAGGTTACAGTTGATTCGCACGTCTGCATTTACAAAAATACCCCTAGGTAGACCCATTCAACGCCGCTTTAAATTATGGTAAAATTTTTACTTTCCAACGCTTCATCCCTGCCGCGGAACCGCGGCCCGAGGCCTGGTTTGGCCGCGGTTCCGTGGTCAAACTAGGGAGTTGACTTCTTAAACTTCCTGGGCTGGCTCATGTCATTTTGGTCTTCCGGTTTCTTTGGTTGTTTCTTTAAAATAGCTTCTGGTTCTCTTCCAGATTTTCCAGCGAACATTGTAGTGGACTTCTACCCGTTCGCTTTGTGTCGACGTCTTGAACCTTGCTTTGTGAACTGATTTTTATGTTTGATGTAGGCTTGATCAAGAGTCTTCTGTTTATTGGTCAAAGTCCACTTTTGCATCGTCTTTTCATCGTTTTCACTGTTTTCTGTTCAAGAACCTGTAACCTGTAACATGTAGCAGACATGCGTCAAAAGCACATGTTTATTTGTAAAACGAATAAGAATGGGGAATATAATAATACAATATTATGGTCTGAACAAATACCCCCAAACTTATCTTTTGCTCGTCCTCGAGCAAACTTATTTTTTATTCTCTACAAAAAACCTAACCGCACTTTCGCAGGGAAACGCGATTGCACTGAGCTCGTGCAACAAGCCGTTAAACCTCTAGCTGTCCCTGGTAGGAGGAGTGTTGTCTCCTGAGGGTTTTCAGCAGATACTACCCACAAAATCCTATCAATTCGGCTTTTTCGACTTTAATTCTCCAATTAGGTTTTCTAACAAGGAATTCTATCATCGTCGACTAGTAAATTATCCACCCATATTCTTCACACTTCCTCATCATTTAACTTAAGATTATATATGTTCTATAGACTTACTTAGCTTTCGGCATCTCTTAAGTTTTCCTTCTTGGGTTCCATCTCCACTTAGGAATTTTTATCAACTCTATTAAAGATACAAGTTCTATTCTTCACTCCTTTCTCTCATCTAAACTCCAATCACATATCCCTACGTATGTGTATAAATCACCCTTACACTTGGAAATTCAAATCAAGCAATCATACCCTTGTCTGTTGTCCAAAGCACTTCTTAATTGGTGAAATTTTTAATTGAATTTTGCTTACACATCCTTCATGCGACCGTTAATATTTCTTGAGGTACCAACAACCGATTACAAGATGTGTTTGCACATTAAAGTGTAATTCCTAGTCTTGCAACACCCAAGGCTTTAGCAGTGACTCCCAAACCAGTTGGTCTAAGACACTAGGTGATGAAGCACCCTCGCTAAATATTTTTCTATTTTTTTAGCCTTAAGTAATCACAAAAACCAGTGTTCATTTTTTTTCTTCTCTTTATTCACTTTTTTTTTATTTTCATTGTACTAAAGACTTTAGACAAGAGCATTTCAAGGTCTCCTATACTATTCCAAGTTTCAAGGTGCGTGATTGTGCAATTTGTAGGGTGTACATTTTCAGAATCTAGACTTAAGCTAGGAATTATTTTTCAAATTTATACACTAATAAAAATATCAATACTTTTCCTTTGTTTCGACTTAGCCCAAGAAGTGAACTTAAAATTTGCCTATTTCTAAATAAACTACAAAGACATATACTTTCTACCGTTAAACTTTAAGGAAGGTTATTTTTAGGGTTTTTAATTTACTACGTCTAAGATCTAGTTGTTCCTAGCTAGTCAACCTATCTGTCAAACTCTAGTCAAATAACCCAAAATTGAATACAATAATTTTTATAATTTTTGAAATTTTTCAATTTTTATGGATTTTAAAATAAGTATGCAAATACAAAAATATATACAAATGAATGCGAAGGAAGAAGACTTACCGAGCATACCCCCAAACTTAAACTTGACAGTGTCCTCACTGTCATGCTACACCAAGAGGGTCAAAATTGTCGGCACGCCCTTGTTTATTTATTTATTATTTTTTTATTTTTTTATTTTTTTGAATGTTTTTTTATTATTATTTTTTTTATAGAGAAAAAAAAACAAAAAATATACATGTACATATATACAACAAGGTTCCCCCCAAACTTAAGCTTGGCCTTACATAAGCCAAAGGTTAGCACCAACCATTCAAAAATCTTATCGTGGTAATGGCCGAGTTGATGAAATAATGGGGTGTAGAGGAAAGAAATGAGAAACACACGAGACCGTGTGGGAAGAAGGGTAGAATATGGTCTCGGTGGAGGAGAAGAATGGCGGAAAGGAGAAAGAAGGGTCGCGTGATCTTGAGGGTGTAAATAGAGTGAATAAATTAGCGCAATTTATGATGACCGATGTGATAAAAGCGATTTGTAAGTCCACGTTGCCCACCCCGGTGCTTGCGAGGAGGCGGAAAACGGAATAAATATCGGAATTTTATCGAACTAGGCAACATGGACTAGCTTAAGGAGGATCTTTGCTAAATAAAAACTAACTAAAAGCTAACTAGAATTAGCTACATGGAAGAAAGGTTATACCTTGGGCTTTATGTCCTTCTCTCCTTGCTCCTTGGAGTGGAAGAAAGAGATCACCTTGTCGCCTTCTCTAGTCGAAGAAGGACCCACCCGAGAGCCTCAACCTTTGGCTTCAACTTCAAGCTAGAAGTAACTAAGGTGCTAGAAGTGTTAATCCTAGAACCTTAGATGAGAGTAGAGATTACTTTGGAGTGGTTTATCTCAAGCTCAAGTGTTTCTCAACACATGAGAGGGGAGAGCTTGAGAGAGAGGAAGAGGTGGAGAGAGAATCAATATGATAGAATGAGAGAATAATAGAACCATTCTCACATATATGTGTGAATTAAGTAAATTGATAATTAGCAAGATAATTGTCATGGCTTAATCAAGACATGACCATTATCATTTCATATTTAATGCAAATTGCAAGGATCAAAGAGCATCTTTTATATGGAATGATGATGGTCAAAGTGTCAACCTAGGTCAACAAGTCAAGATAGTCAAATGGTCAACAACCCTAACCATGCACAATTATATTTAACTAATATCAATTAATCATAATACACACATAAGTATTAGGGTTAATAAAATGACAATGGTCATTAACCCTAATCAAAGTCCTCTCCCTCTGTCTCAATCAACTGTGCATACGCACCCGTATTCGTGATCAGAGGAACACGAATACAAAGAGATAAAACCAATCCCAAATCATATACTAGGATCTGGCTTAAACCAAAGCCCGCTAGTATAAGCTGTCCGGACAGCAAACGTGCACAAGTGCGCGGATGTGAACGAACCCTGTCGCAAAACCATGCGACCTCTACTCATTTTGCCTAAAGGCGAATAGCTCTCTGTGTGGGACTCTAAAGACTCGACACTACGCTGGCAGTGGGTTTAACCACAGACCGCAAGCGGCACTAGCTGTACGTAACGATCCCCAGGCAGATGCCGATAAGAAGACTGACGAGGTGACCCCATCTGAACTCCTACTGAGCCTGTATGTGACAGTCTCCATACAGTCCGGTCTGTTCGTCTGATACATAGCATGGCGGGCCTAGGGGGCGGTGAACGTCAGTCCCCTAATAGCGGTACAAGTCGTGTCGGAGTGTAGCCCAGAACACCCTGAGATAACACTGGAAACCTACCAGTATATCTCGCTTGCCCTGGCCAGGGACTACTTGTGTAATGGCTCTCCTAGACACAGCGCGATGTCAACTCCCAATACCGGGAGAGACGAATCCTGTCTAACCATCACTGCCTCCAAGTGCTTCGGGACTGCACCCAACTACTACCTGTTTGCATGACTCCTTTGAGCCGTTGTAGGGTAGTAATCAAAGTACAGTGGGAACACACTCGAGGCGAAGTGACAGTGTCAAGTCGTTGGACTAAGCTATACTCATGTCACCTGGGAACTGATAACTGACGATAGGTATAATACCAACCAACAGTTCCCGATGAGTCATGTCCAGTGTACTCGTAACCTAACGAGTACCCGCATACTATCTCAAGTACGACGTACTGACGGCTGTGGGACAGACCGTCTCCCCCGCTGGGATGAGAAGCGCATACGCTAGTCTACTCCGGAGTATCGATGCCCTGTCTCGATAGTCCTACGACTAGGGACCTGTATAAGGATGTGCTTATGGATTACCCAGCCCCCACGAGTATGACTGCCATCACAACGCTGGTAATCAAGCAAAGATCCTAAGGGCTCTACTAATATGTATATAAGCGATATGCTAAAAGAAACACATGCACATATTGAAATAGAGACAAACCAAGTAGCATACTACCATTTTGAGCAAGACTGTCAATACAACTTTGAATATCCCAAGCTTCCATTAAGTAATATACAAGCTAGTATGATACAGTAATGGCCTCTAGGGCATATACACTAACAATCTCCCACTTGCACTAAGGCCATGTACTGGCGTATCGAAGACCTATCATCTCGATCAGCCGCTCGAACTGAGTCTGGGGTAGGGCCTTTGTAAGTGGATCTGCAGTGTTATTTTCCGTATTTACTCTCTTCACCTCGATATCCCGGCGATCTACGATCTCCCTGATCAGGTGGAACCGCCTCAAAATGTGCCTGGACTTCTGATGGGACCTGGGTTCCTTCGCTAAAGCTATAGCTCCGTTGTTGTCGCAATACAGCGGTATTGGATCAACAATGGTAGGAACCACCTGAAGCTCCATGAGGAACTTCTTCATCCAGACAGCTTCCTTTGCGGCATCGTAAGCAGCTATGTACTCCGTTTCCATAGTTGAGTCAGCAACGGTCTCCTGCTTGGAACTCTTCCAGCAAACCACCCCTCCCTTGAGGGTAAAGACATAACCCGGCATGGATTTGGAGTCATCCTTGTCACTCTGGAAGCTGGAGTCAGCAAAGGCCTCGAGCTGGAGGTCTTTTCCGCCATACACCAAGAACATCTCCTTAGTCCTTCTCAGGTACTTGAGAATGTTCTTTACCGCTATCCAGTGTTTCTCCCCTGGGTTTGACTGATACCGGCTTACAACGCTCAATGCGTATGCTACAACTGGTCTGGTACATAACATCGCATACATTATAGAGCCTACCACAGAAGCGTAGGGTATAATAGACATGCGATCCCTTTCCAAATCAGTCTTGGGAGACATCTCTTTGGAGAGGGTGATCCCGTGACAAGCCGGTAAATTACCGCGCTTGGAATCTTCCATACTGAATCTTTTCAGTATGGTGTCAATGTACCTTGACTGTGAAAGTCCCAACATCCTCTTAGATCTATCACGATAGATCTGGATCCCCAGAATGTAGTTGGCATCGCCCAGGTCCTTCATGGAGAACCTCTGTGACAAGAATCCTTTGACTGACTGTAGTATAGGAATATCATTTCCTATTAGGAGAATGTCATCCACGTACAAGACGAGGAATACCACAGTTCTCCCTACAATCTTACTGTAAATGCATGGTTCATCTGGGTTTTTTATAAAGTCGAATTCTTTGACAGTATCATCAAAGCAGATGTTCCAACTCCACGATGCCTGCTTAAGTCCATAGATGGACTTTAGCAACTTGCACATTTTACCGCTGCTCCCACTCTGAATGAATCCTTCTGGCGGATCCATATAGACGCACTCTTCCAAATTTCCATTTAGGAAAGCCGTCTTTACGTCCATCTGCCAGATTTCATAATCGTGGAAGGCAGCAATGGCAAGAAGGATCCGAATGGATTTCAGCATAGCCACTGGAGAAAAGGTCTCGTCATAGTCCAAACCAGGTCTTTGACGAACACCCTTTGCAACAAGTCTAGCTTTATAGGTCTCAACCTGCCCATCTACACCAATCTTCTTTCTGAAGATCCATTTGCAGCCTACGGGTTTTACCCCTTCTGGAGCAAAGTCCAAAGTCCAAACTTTGTTGGTGTACATGGACTCCATCTCGGCCCGCATTGCATCCAGCCATTTTACCAAGTCGCCGCTCTGAATGGCTTGCTGGAAGTTAGTAGGCTCACCATAATCCATAGTGCAATCCTCTCTATCCCCGTCTATGAGAAAACCGTAGTATCTCTCGGGCGGATAAGATTGCCTACTACTCCTGCGGAGTGGCACTGGGATGTCCGGTTCTCTTGAAACTTCTGGTTCCTTCAAGCTTTCAGTAATAGTTTGTGGTTCTGGAATTTCTTCCAGTTCTATTGCGCTCCCACTTATCTGATTTTCTAAAAATTCAGTTTCCAAGAAGTGGGCTTGCTGAGAAACAAAAACCTTTTGTTCCTCTGCGGAATAGAAAAGATACCACCTGGAGTTCTTAAGGTATCCCACAAACTTACACAGTACTGAGCGTGCCTCGAGCTTGTCCGCATGCTGCTTTTTTACAAAAGCTGGACATCCCCATGTCTTAAGGTACTTGAGACAGGGTTTCTTCCCACTCCACATCTGATATGGGGTGGTAGGCACAGTCTTGGTTGGAGCCTTGTTCAAGAGATATGCAGCTGTTTCTAGCGCATAACCCCAGAAAGATCGCGGCAACTCAGCCTTACTCATCATGGAACGAACCATATCCAATAGGGTTCGATTCCGCCTTTCCGATACACCATTGTGTTGTGGTGTGTATGGAGGAGTAAGCTGAGAGAGAATTCCATTCTCTTTTAAGTAGCCCAGAAACTCGGCACTCAAGTATTCACCACCTCGATCAGATCTCAGTGTCTTGATACTTTTTCCTGTTTTTTTTTCAACTTCATTCTTGTATTCTTGAAATTTCTCAAAGGCCTCGGATTTGTGCTTCATCAAGAAGACATGCCCATACCTAGAGAAATCATCTGTGAAAGTAATGAAGTATGAATAACCACTTCGCGCATGTGTAGACATTGGACCATACACATCACTGTGTATGAGTCCCAAGAGCTCTCTTGCTCTTTCTCCGTGTCCAGTGAACGGAGTCTTTGTCATCTTTCCCATGAGACAAGATTTACAAGTGGCATAAGACTGATACTCGAACGGATTCAAGTATCCCTCTTTATGTAACTTTGTTAACCGTGTTTCATTAATGTGACCCAGTCTACAATGCCATAAGAAAGCCTGATTTGTTTCCGGAGACTTTCTTTTAAGTGTGTTCTGGACACTGAAGATCTGAGCTTGATTCAATACGTATATTCCGTTTTGTAATGTACCTGACCCAATCAGAACTTGATTTAGGTGGATGTTGACTACATCGCTTACAAAAGTAAAATCATATCCTTCCTTAGAAATTAAGGATACAGATATGATGTTACAAGTCGCACCTGGTACATAAAAACAGTTACGCAGAATCAATATCTGCCCAGTTGTCAGTCCTAGATGATATTCCCCTACGGATTCAGCATACATGCTCATTCCGTTAGCAATCCTGAGAGTCATATCACCTTTCCTGATAACCCAACGGTTTCTCAGAGCCTGTAACGAATTACAGATATGAGATCCTGATCCGGTATCCAATACCCAGGAAGTAGGGTTAACTGACATACAGTTCTCAATTACAAACACACCCGAAGCCGAAGCCACAACATGCTTCGAATTCTGGCTACTGGCTTTGCAAGCCCTGCCATCCTTCTGCCCATGTTCATTCCCGTGACAATAGGAACGTCCTGCTTTTACTACATCCATTCCCGAAACTTCTGCCCTTCCCTTTCTTTCTATTTCCTTGCTTTCCTTCAGGGTAGTAGGTAGAGACTGTTGAACTAAGTCAGCATCTGACCCGTTCTTCAATGTGGTCTTCAGGTCCGTGAGCTCAAAAGAGCTGGTCTCTGTAAGGACGTTGCCCCCTATAGATGACCCGATAGCCAACCTCGCTGGAAGCAATTCGTTCGAGGTCTCATATCTTGCAATACGAGATTGCTCTCCATATAAATCTTTGTTATGGAGGAAGATCGAAACTGAGTCCATCTTCTCGTGCTGTCTCTGGTATGCACCATCATCTGAGGCTAACACGAGGCACTTGGCTTTCGCACAGTCCTTTTCCGATGTCCTATGGATATGAATATCCGTGACAGGGGAAGCTGGACCTGAGACGGCAGGGGTTGGATTAGTTAAGGGCTGTCCCAGCTTGTCATGGGCAATGGACATCTGGACAGACCTTTGCCAGTCATAACAGTCAGATTCAGTCATTTTATTATCTAGATGTAACCTAGGTGCGGTCACTGGGTCGCTGCAATTAAGAGAGAGAGAAGAAAACACTTAGCATGATGCTCTTGCAAGTTTAGATTGGTTTTTAATTTGTCTAAACAGGATGGCTCCCACTGTCTCTCGAATCCCTCCTCAAACCCTAAAGGAAGAATTAGTCGGGATCAATCTCACCGTACAATACTTGCTTAACCGTTCAGCCAGGCCAGTGTCGGTACTTCGAGGGAGGTTTTCCAATGCTTTCGCGAAGTTCCTTAATTAAGTAACCTCTTTTCCCTGTGGGCGTAGCCCCGCTAACACCTTTCTAGACACCTACTAGGTTTATAGCATTGATCGTTAAGTGAGAGTTTTCCCGAGGAGTAGCATATACTCACAGTAGGATCGGGATCCAAATATCATCGCGTGATAAAACCGAAGGAATCCTACCAGAATCATCACACTCTAAATGGTATGCAGCGCTAGCAAGTTTCAGTACTTATGAAACTCCCGATGTGGATTTTTGCCCTATGCTCTTATGACCTTGACTTTGGCCAAAATATCATAAGTCACATGTCAAGTTCTACCCGTCATTCTCCTGGTTAATTTGGACCCACCCGTACCTACCCTTGACTTTGGCCAAAATGGCAGCACGACTGTCCCAAACCAACGCATCTACCTATGCTGCACATGAATACCCAATAGCTACCAAACACTATGCCTTGACTTTGGCCAAAATACATAGCTTGAATACTTATCGACCATTCATGTGGAATGACGGAGGGCTACGAATGGTTTTGGCGAAACCGTGAACGTAGTGAACTTGATATAATCGATGGAACGAGATAACTTTTAAAAGGAGTGGTTCAAGCTCCGCATTTAAAAGTTTGGTTTTGAAAAGAACCGAGTGGTTTTCAAAGTGTTCCAATCGACTTTTACTTGGTTTATTTTCTTGCATTAGTTCTTTTAATGGGTCCCATCATTTAATCCTACCATTGCAGAAAACAACCAAAATATGACGTACGCTTATGCCATTCGCATTCGCCACGGGGCCCCGTCATCACCCGTTAGGTTACTTAACTAACGACAGAGCGGGGGCTGGGCTAGCGCGGCTGTAAAACATAAGCAACGCCTAAATAGTTATAGTATATAGATATATAGCAATGATAGACATTACAAATCACAGATGAATACATTGGATATACTAGGAATCCGCAATCCGTTCGAACCTGCAACGAAAAGCGGATTACACGGTCGCGGTGAATAGCCAATACCCCACCCAAGACCCCTACGGGTGCGGCAAACTACCCGCCAAGTACCCGAAGCGAAGCAACCTCCCTCAACACCGTGAGTAGGCCACTCGGCACTTCGAGATACCCGGTAGTTTGTGCACCCCCTCCATGGGTCTATCCTAGGAGCAAAAACAGTAAAAAGAATTATACAATGAAGGCTACAACCCCGACCCGGTTGTGTGGCCATACAAATAATATTACATCAATTTACATGTTACATGAATTGAAAGAAAAGAAAACTCTCATCTTACAAAACCCCCCGGCTATTCACCCGCGACAATCCAACGCATTCATATACACATACCATCAACAAACACAGATCACAGATATGTATAACCCCCACTAATCGACGTATAGCGATTAGCAGACGTTCAATACATAAAAACATCACAGATATAACCCAATAGTCAAAGTATAGTGAAGTTCGATCAAAAAATACGGATTTATAGGCCCCCAAATAAAAATTTCTTTTCTGGAAAATCTGGGCACAAATAAACCATCTTAAAAATCCCAAAACCTTACCAGAAGAATACTGCACCAAACCCGGTTCAGAACAGAGTCAAAACGGCCGCGGTTCCGCGGTAATAGGCATGCTTTTCCCGCGGAACCGCCGCGCTTTGAACTGTTCACTTGACCGTTTTTGGTGCGCTTCTTCACAAAACCCTGAGCCGATTTTTGAAGTATGATTTTTTAAGCAGAAAAAAATTCAACAGAAAGTTAGGGTTTTGATGTTCTGGTTTTGCGATTTTTCCGATCAAACTTCCATACACTTTACTACCTAACTAGTTTAAGTTTAGTTAGGCTCTGATACCACTGTAAGTCCACGTTGCCCACCCCGGTGCTTGCGGGGAGGCGGAAAACAGAATAAAAATCGGATTTTTATCGAACTAGGCAACATGGACTAGCTTAAGGAGGATCTTTGCTAAACAAAAACTAACTAAAAGCTAACTAGAATTAGCTACATGGAAGAAAGGTTATACCTTGGGCTTTATGTCCTTCTCTCCTTGCTCCTTGGAGTGGAAGAAAGAGATCACCTTGTCGCCTTCTCTAGTCGAAGAAGGATCCACCCGAGAGCCTCAACCTTTGGCTTCAACTTCAAGCTAGAAGTAACTAAGGTGCTAGAAGTGCTAATCCTAGAACCTTAGATGAGAGTAAAGATTACTTTAGAGTGGTTTATCTCAAGCTCAAGTGTTTCTCAACACATGAGAGGGGAGAGCTTGAGAGAGAGGAAGAGGAGGAGAGAGAATCAATATGATAGAATGAGAGAATAATAGAACCATTCTCACATATATGTGTGAATTAAGTAAATTGATAATTAGCAAGATAATTGTCATGGCTTAATCAATACATGACCATTATCATTTCATATTTAATGCAAATTGCAAGGATCAAAGAGCATCTTTTATATAGAATGATGATGGTGAAAGTGTCAATCTAGGTCAACAAGTCAAGATAGTCAAATGGTCAACAACCCTAACCATGCACAATTATATTTAACTAATATCAATTAATCATAATACACACATAAGCATTAGGGTTAATAAAATGACAATGGTCATTAACCCTAATCAAAGTCCTCTCCCTCTGTCTCAATCAACTGTGCATACGCACCCGTATTCGTGATCCGAGGAACACGAATACAAAGAGATAAAACCAATCCCAAATCATATACTAGGATCTGGCTTAAACCAAAGCCCGCTAGTATAAGCTGTCCGGACAGCAAACGTGCACAAGTGCGCGGATGTGAACGAACCCTGTCGCAAAACCATAAGACCTCTACTCATTTTGCCTAAAGACGAATAGCTCTCTGTGTGGGACTCTAAAGACTCGACACTACGCTGGCAGTGGGTTTAACCACAGACCGCAAGCGGCACTAGCTGTATGTAACGATCCCCAGGTAGATGCCGATAAGAAGACTGACGAGGTGACCCCATCTGAACTCCTATTGAGCCTGTATGTGACAGTCTCCGTACAGTCCGATCTGTTCGTCTGATACATCGCATGGCGGGCCTAGGGGGCGGTGAACGTCAGTCCCCTAATAGCGGTACAAGTCGTGTCGGAGTGTAGCCCAGAACACCCTGAGATAACACTGGAAACCTACCAGTATATCTCGCTTGTCCTGGCCAGGGACTACTTGTGTAATGGCTCTCCTAGACACAGCGCGATGTCAACCCCCAATACCGGGAGAGACGAATCCTGTCTAACCATCACTGCCTCCAAGTGCTTCGGGACTGCACCCAACTACTACTTGTTTGCACGACTCCTTTGAGCCGTGGTAGGGTAGTAATCAAAGTACAGTGGGAACACACTCGAGGCGAAGTGACAGTGTCAAGTCGGCGGACTAAGGTGTACTCATGTCACCTGGGAACTGATAACTGACGATAGGTATAATACCAACCAACAATTCCCGACGAGTCCTGTCCAGTGTACTCGTAACCTAACGAGCACCCGCATACTATCTCAAGTACGACGTACTGACGGCTGTGGGACAGACCGTCTCCCCCGCTGGGATGAGAAGCGCATACTCTAGTCTACTCCGGAGTATCGATGCCCTGTCTCGATAGTCCTACGACTAGGGACCTGTATAAGGATGTGCTTATGGATTACCCAGCCTCCATGAGTATGACTGCCATCACAACGCGGGTAATCAAGCAAAGATCCTAAGGGCTCTACTAATATGTATATAAGCGATATGCTAAAAGAAACACATGCACATATTGAAGTAGAGACAAACCAAGTAGCATACTACCATTTTGAGCAAGACTGTCAATACAACTGTGAATATCCCAAGCTTCCATTAAGTA
This sequence comes from Agapanthus africanus, assembly GCA_030015575.1. Taxonomy (NCBI): domain Eukaryota; kingdom Viridiplantae; phylum Streptophyta; class Magnoliopsida; order Asparagales; family Amaryllidaceae; genus Agapanthus; species Agapanthus africanus. Next base: position 154,652,251 of record CM057350.1, read on the forward strand.
ATATACAAGCTAGTATGATACAGTAATGGCCTCTAGGGCATATACACTAACACGATTGTGCTAACCTATCAACCCGTCGAGAAATGGGGTCAAATCCCTCAAGATTCGCAAGAAAACATGGGTAAACCAAACTTGGTATTGGAGATGAAAACGTCACGGTCTCTTGTACGGTCGGAACAATAGGAAAGACGAAAGGGAGTGAATTAGGGATAGACTCATTCTCACCGTAGTAAACTGTTTCGAACTTGAAAGATTCCGACAATGGTTCGAAACGACTGTAAGCAACCGAGTCTGATGGTTCGACTAACTCATCTGAAAATTCAAAGGACTCAAACTCGGGCGATGAGACTTCAACATCGTCCGAAAAAGTGAAACACTCGTAAGTGTTATCGGCTGTGAGAACCGTGTCAGATTCAAAGAGAAATTTTTCAAGCTCACGGTCTTCAAGCGTGATATTAGGCGCGGTCGGAACGATGGAAAGGAGGGAGGGTGATTTAGTTAAAGGTTCAAGAGGATGAATTGGAAAATCCGACACATCAAAGAAAAATGGTTCAACCTCAATATTATCCTCAATACTCTCATCAATACTATCCTCATAATTCTCCTCAATATTTAACTCATCCATGCCATTATCATCAAAATCAAGACGCATATGAGATTCGGGAGAAACATCTAATGACTCGGGATGATGAATTGGACATAAAAGTTCAATCAAATCGACAGGTTCATCATCCGAAATATTCCCGGCGTCTATATCCTCAATCAAGTGAAAATCAATTTTTTCTGACACCTCATCAAAAGCATGGATATTTATCGATTTAGGTTCTAGAGTGGAGGTGTAAAGATCGAAAGGATTAAGTGTGGTTTCACTCGAAAGGGGTTCTTCACAATTTAGCAAATCAAGCACTACAAAGTCGCACAACTCATCATTTTGGACACATGTTTGAAAATTGGAGTTGTTGGATTCAATTGGGTATGTGTAGGTTTGATTTGGAAATCCTCTCAAATTCGCACTCTGTCCAACCGCCTCCTTATACATTGAAAAATTTGGAGCTAGCGGGAAACTAGCTACCGGTGCACTAGATTGCATAAGGGCGGCCACGGATGCATCCACATTCCTAATCATTTTGTTTGTTGCTGCGATGTACGCCTCCAATAACTGTTCTAGACTAGACATGGGTTGTGGAGGGGTTTCGGTAAAAGATTCGAAATTGTTTGGATATATGAAACTCCCAAAAGGCTGTATAGAAACAGTGTCTAGTGAAGGTGGGAAAGTCGGGTAGGACTGGTAGGAAGTGGGTGGTTGGACAAGGGTAGGATCAACATGTGGATAAAAATGTGAATAGTCATGTGGATCCCTAGAACTAGATGTGTGGAGAGGGTTGAAAGATCGGCTACGAGATTGAGCAATATGCTCAGCAATGGACATCGGTTTAGGAGTTACAGCAGGACTTGAAAAAGTGGTATCAACATATGAAGGTGGTAAAGGTTGACTTGGTTGATACAAAGTGGGTTGAAAAGTCGAACTGTTTCTCCTAGACGCATCTATTTGATCTTTCAATGATATTTTAGGCAAGGAAGGATCGTCTTTAAATTGACCGAACAAATTTACGTACGACGCAAAGTTAGGTTCGGGATACCAAAGTTCGGCAAGAGATTTATTATGTGGGGTACCCATGTTAGAAGAAAGGGGGAAAGAAAGAAAGTTGGGTGGTGCAAGGATTTATTTGCGGCAAAATTTTGCAAGGTGTTAAAAAAAATATTTCCTTTTTCTCTTTGCTCTTTATTTGGAAATTTTTTTTAGCAAAATGATTAAGGATATGTAAATCAGAAAAGATCACTTGCAATCAATTATTATTTTAAGCATAGCGTAACGAATCCTGCATAAGATTTGTTATATGGATGGGAATATATTTTTAAAGCACGAGGAATTCTGCAGGAATTTTTCAGAAAAGATATATCAAGATTTTCAGAGAAAGAGCAGAGGGGCTTACATAGGAAATTCCACGAGATGATGCCACCTTAGAGCCGCCTTTCCGCGGTATAAACGCGTTCCTGCCGCGTTTTCGCGGCGGAGTAGTCGACACGGATCCCAAAAAAATTTGTACGGTGCTGAGTCAGCAAGGTGGCCGCGTTTCCGCGGTCTAAGTCTGGCTGCGACCGCGGAAGCGCGGCATGTTAAGGGGTTCAAATCTCCACAAAAAGTCTACTGTTCTGTTTTTGAAATCTCTCTCTGTTCTGATCTGTTGTTTTCTGTTTCGCTTTCTGTAAATTTCCAGATCCGAAATTGTGCGTAGATCCTGCAAAATTCAAACAACAAAATACCCTTTCCAAAAATAACAGATATATTTTTATATTTTTTTGTGATTTTTCAGATTTTTATGATTTTTTAATTTTAGATTAACCCGAAATTGCAAAAAGGAAATTTTACGCCATCCCCGGCAACGGCGCCATTTGATTGATCTCAAAAACTATCTATAACCGCAATAAAAAACGGCGTCTCTTTGCAGTTAGCCGGTGAGTACCGGTCGGTCCACAGGGATGTTGTGTTTTCCTAATCGCGCTAACGAGTTAATTCCGAACGGTGTGAATAGATTAATTAAATCTAAAAACTAAATTAATCTAGGGCAATTGAATTAAAGATCTAACTATCTAACTAGGGCAAGGAATTAAATTTATACTAGGGCAGAGAATGAAAATTTACCTAGGGCAAGAATTGAAATTAATTACTTACTTTACAGATGGCTCTCTCCAAACATCAATACAAGACTTGTCAGATCTGAATTTCTGAAATGAAAAGAGGCATCGATGCTCTCCAAAAGAAATCTAAATTTTATTGATAAAAAGAGGCACGGGGAGGCATGAAAAGAATACAATGAATTAGAGTTCCTATTTATAGAGGATAGGAAACCCTAGGTTACAGTTGATTCGCACGTCTGCATTTACAAAAATACCCCTAAGTAGACCCATTCAACGCCGCTTTAAATTATGGTAAATTTTTTACTTTCCAACGCTTCATCCCTGCCGCGGAACCGCGGCCCGAGGCCTGGTTTGGCCGCTGTTCCGCGGTCAAACTAGGGAGTTGACTTCTTAAACTTCCTGGGCTGGCTCATGTCATTTTGGTCTTCCTGTTTCTTTGGTTGTTTCTTTAAAATAGCTTCTGGTTCTCTTCCAGATTTTCCAGTGAACATTGTAGTGGACTTCTACTCGTTCGCTTTGTGTCGACGTCTTGAACCTTGCTTTGTGAACTGATTTTTATGTTTGATGTAGGCTTGATCAAGAGTCTTCTGTTTATTGGTCAAAGTCCACTTTTGCATCGTCTTTTCATCGTTTTCACTGTTTTCTGTTCAAGAACCTGTAACCTGTAACATGTAGCAGACATGCGTCAAAAGCATCTGTTTATTTGTAAAACGAATAAGAATGGGGAATATAATAATACAATATTATGGTGTGAATAGGAGTCCCTGCACATCTTTTCCAGATTTGCAGTGTATGTATAAGTTTGATGGCTAATGATAGAGTTTGGTGTGTCTACATACACACACACACATCGCGATTAACACATAAAACATAACCTTTTATTTCTTTAAAGCAAACATACATGACATTACAATATATTACACTAGAACAAAACAAATACAAACATACACTAATACAACATACTGAAACAAGCATAAGAAAATTACAACTTATGAGACAACTAAAAACGATGGAAATTTTTAGAAGCATGGGACATGCTTCCAAAACTCCATCATTTTGGTTTCTCGCTCTTTGATAAACTCTCCTTTGACCCGATCAAATGCCTGGATTTGAGTGTCATGGACTTTAACTCGGGCGATGAACAAGACAGATTCATCAGGACCAGGATGAACGTAGAATGGATTATTTTCTCCATTTCCAAATCCATAGGGTTCGAAATGATATCGAGTCTGTTGAGGGACATTTTGTTGTAGTCCTTCATTAACTGGTACATTCATAGGGGGTCTTCATGAATCTCGTCGACCGGAGGAGCAGGAAAGATGTACTCCTCAAACGGCTCTTCCGATGGATCTTCTTCAGACGATGGAGTCGAAAGAGATTTCGGCAAAGTGAACGGTAGAGTTCTCGACTGATTGGGAGATGGTCGGACTAGAGAAATTGGTTCTTAATTTATTTTGACATCCTTTTTCTTCAAGGATGGAGAACCCTTCTCAGTAATTGGTGTAGACCTAGTCGAAATGGTTCTTTTTGACATTGTGTTTGTGTAGGTTTTTAGTGTAGGATGAAAAGTGAGAATGTGAATTGAATAAAGGAGAATTCACATCAATTTATAGAAGGAAGGAGAAGTTTTAAAACGTTTAGAAAATTTTTGAATTTTAAATTTCAAAAACCAATAAAGCGAGACACTAAGAACTCTACAGCAGTTTCAATATCCGGCATCCGATGGACGTTTGTATGGACGTCACAAGGGACGTGCAAACCCTAAGAAAAATATAGGTTTAGTTAAAAATCCTAAGTTTTTGGTAAATAGGAGTTGTAGGATTTAGTTTTCTAATTCAAGCATGTTAAGCTCTCCTCTTATTTGAGCAAAACGAGTTTTATCCAAAGGTTTAGTGAATATATCCGCCAACTGTGATTCAGTTGGTATATATTCAAGAAAGACATCACCTTTATGATATTAATCTCATAGAAAATGATATCGAACATCAATATGTTTGGTTCTAGAATGTTGGTCAGCGTTCGTGTTCATTTGTACAGTGCTACTGTTGTCACAAAATGTTGGAATTTTAGAGACTATTTCTTTATAGTTTTCTAAAGTGTATTTGATCCAAAGACTCTGGGTACAACATGCACCGGTAGAAATATACTCTGCCTCAGCAGTAGACAGTACTAATGATATTTGTTTCTTGGAATTATAAGCCACAAATCAGTTTCCTATGAAATGACATGTACCACTAGTACTTTTTATGTCAGTTTGACTTCCTACATAATCAGCGTCCAAATAACTTGTTAAGTGGAACACGTTATTTTTTGGATACCATAATCCTAGATTAATAGTGCCTTTGAGATATCTGAAAATTCTTTTAACAGCTATTAAATGTGATTCTATAGGATTTGCTTGGAATCTAGTATACAGACATACGCTAAACATAATATCAGTTCTACTAGCAGTTAAATATAGTAAACTACTAATCATACCTCGGTAGATTCTTATATCTACTGTATTTCCAGATTCATCCTTGGTAAGCTTAGTTGTTGTTTCCGTTGGAGTTTCGTATGTCTTTACATCATCTAAGACGAACTTCTTGATAAGTTCATTGGGTTGAGTGATGAATGGTCCTTCTTGGCCTTGTTTTATTTGAAGTCCGAGAAAGAAATTTAATTCTCACATCATACTTATCTCAAACTCATCCTGCATAGACTTTGAGAAATCTTGGCAGAGCTGCTCGTTAGTAGAACCAAATATTATATCATCAACATAAATATGAACAACTATGATATCCTTTCCATTTACTTTGGTGAATATGGTTTTGTCAACAATGCCTTTTATATATCCTATTTTGATTAAAAATGTACTTATTCTATCATACCAAAGCTCTAGGGGCTTCCTTAAGACCGTACAAAGCCTTTTCTAATCTATATATGTATTCATGATGTTTATGGTCTTCAAACCCAGGTGGTTGTGCTACATACACTTCATCTTCTATTTTACTATTCAATAATGCACTTTTGACGTTCATTTGAAAGACTTTAAACATCTTAAAACAAGAGAAGGCTAATAATATCTTAATAGCCTAGAGTCTAACAAAGGGAGTGTAAGTTTCGTCATAATCAAGTCTTTCGACTTGATTGTAACCCTGACACTACTACAATAAGGGGTTGCCCCTACAGATTTATCCGTAGGAGCAAAGTATAGCCCCTATGGATATATCGGTAGGGGCAAAAAAATACCCCGTAGGTGCAAAGGCCGCAGGTACAAGTCTTCGTCCTGAACATGCCCTTACGGAGTAATAATTGCCCCTACGCCTTAATCCGTAGGGACAGTTATCCCTACGGAGTAATCCGTAGGGCCTAATAAATATTTTAATTTATTGGTTTATAAAATAAAATAATTGCCCCTATGGATGTATTCGTAGGGCCTGATTGGTGCCCCTATGAATACATCCGTAGGTCCAGATAAATGCCTCTATGGATAAATTCGTAGGGGCAAGTTTTACTGAGTCCATAGGGACAAAAATATCAGGTATCCTAATATTATATCTCTACGGCTAAATGTGTAGGGGCAAATATTGGACCTACGGATTAATCCGTAAGTGCAATAGATGGCCCTACGGATTAATCCGTAGGGACAAAATATCAGGGTTTTTTTTTAAAAAAGGGCTTCATGTTTTTTCCCCGCCCTGTGTACAATAATATATACATCATATAATCAAATAAAGAAGTATTCATAATCAAAATCTCACGCTTAATATATAAAAGAAATATATAAACAGAATACGATATCAAACTAAATCATCATGAATAAGCAAACAACCACCAATATCGTCCAAAATTTATACAATATGTATCAGATAAGTACATACATCCTCAAAAATATAAATAAAGCTACCCTAGCTCGGTCCAGCTCCTCCACCTCTGATAATCGCCGTAATCTGGCGCATCTGCTCCTCGGTGCAGCCCTGAGTCGTCAAAAACTCAACTAATGAAGTAGCGGACTGTGCGGGAGTCTGAGCGGGTTGTGGAGCTGCAGGAGTGGTCTGCGCAACTGCGACCAAGGTAGTGGGTTGCGGAGCCGCAGCCAAAAGAGATGCATGTGGATCCGCAGCCGAAGTAACCTGTCGCACCTATTAAAATTTTGTGTGTAATAAAAGAGTAAGAACGGTGTATTAGATTTTAGTCGAGTTCATATCATTATCAGGTTATTGTGAAACTCCAATCTAAGAATACTTAGGGACTTAGGCCTCGTTTGGCTATCTAGTTTAGAAAGCCGTAGTTTATTTTAATTAGATAGTTTTATGTAAGTATGATTAATTAAAGCTAAGTCTACAACCAAATAAGTTCAGGCTACTAATATTGCATATGTTACTATCTATAATGTGATATAATATTTTACTATTAAGTAGTATACGTACCATCTCCTTCAACTCCTCGACGGTGGTCTTCAAGGCGGTAACATCATGCTCTAGATGTCGCTCATGGGGGGTAGGGAAAGTAACCGCCGGAGTGGAGTCCAACCTCAGATGGGACATACTTGAGTCTTCTCCCATTTCACACCCAAATCAGACATCATTTTCTGGGCTCCGTACCAGCTGTCGGGTATGTTATTTCCCGGGGCTATAGAATTTTTCGAGAACTTCAGAAGTATCGTGAATGACTTGTTTCTCCATCCATTTAGGCACTTAATCTGGAAAATTTGGACGGACCATGATAGGGTGGAATACTTTGCATTCTCATAAATTGGTCTTCTAGCATCATTCATGAACTTTTCATACTTATTCACACGCGGTCCTTGACCGGAAGGAATGTCATCTTCGGTACGAATATTATCACCTAGGGCAGCCTCTACCATATCCTCCATTTCTTCTCCTGGAAAGAAATTACCATCTTCTTGTTCTGCCGCATTACCGTCTTCTCCTTCTTCTTCTGCCGCATTACTGTCTTCTTCTTCTCCTTCCCCGTGATATATTCAAGTTTTATAAAGTATAGTAAAATCACATTTAACGATATGAAGCTCTACGAATTCTACCATCTGCCAGTACTTATTCCCACATCTATCGCACGGGCAGAGAATCTTCTCTAGCACGATCTTATTATGTGCGTATGTAAATTCAATGAAAGCAGAAACTCCTGCGACAAACTTAGGTTGCATATGTTGTTGCCAATCTACGTACATCCAGTCCTTAACTTTGATATATTCATGGGTCATGTTAGACTGTATAACAAATAAATTATAGGTTATGATGATTATATTGAGAAATCTAAGAACGGGATGATTACTGATAAAGAAAAAAATCCGTAGATACAAGTTTGTGGTTGAAAAGAATAAATTATCGATAAACAAAGTTAGATTTGAAGATCTTGGATCATCATCACTTTTTTAAAGAACTAGCTTCTTTATATAAGGTTAAACCCTTATTTTTGGAGTAATTAAATTCCCATATGTTCCACTTATTTCTTTTTAATTTAGTTCTTTTTCCCTAAATTTTGAATCTGTAGAACAAAATCTCCCTGATGAGAATTAAATTCTCAACTTGTGGGGAGATTTGCTTCTGCAAATCTTAACCAGAGAAAGAACTAAGTTATTATATGAAGGGTTAAGTTTACGGGAAAATTATACGTTTACGTTATCATCGAGTATCCTACTGAAGGAACTAGTATACCCTAAACCCGAACCCTAATTTTTGGAGGAATTAAATTCAGATATGTTCATTTTTTTTTTAACTTAGTTCTTTTCCCCTAAATTTTGAATCTGCAGAACAAAATCTCCCTGATGAGAATTAAATTCTCAACTTGTGCGGAAATTTGCTTCTGCAAATCTCAACCAGAGAAAGAACTAAGTTCTTATATGAAGGGTTAAGTTTACAGTAAAGTTGTACGTTTACATTATTATCGAGTATCATACTGAAAGATCTAGTGTACCCTAAACCCTAACCCTAATTATTGTAGGAATTAAATTCCCATATGTTCCTGTTATTTCTTTTTAACTTGGTTCTTTTCCCCTAAGTTTTGAATCTGTAGAACTAAATCTCCCCGATGAGAATTAAATTCTCAACTTATGGGGAGATTTGCTTCTGCAAATCTCAACCAGAGAAAAAACTAAGTTCTCATATGAAGGGTTAGTAAAGTTGTCGTTTACGTTATCATCGAGTATCTTACTGAATGAACTAGTGTACCCTAAACCCTAATTTTTAGAGGAATTAAATTCCCATATGTTCCTATTATTTCATTTTAACTTAGTTCTTTTCCTCTTAGTTTTGAATCTACCGAATAAAATCTCCCCGATGAGAATTAAATTCTCAACTTATGGGGAGATTTTCTTCTGCAAATCTTAACCAAAAGAAGAACTAAGTTCTTATATGAAGGATTAAGTTTACGGTAAAATTGTACGTTTACGTTATCATCGAGTCTCCTGCTGAAGAAATTAGTGTACCCTAAACCTGACCCTAATTTTTGGAGAAATTAAATTCTCATATGTTCCTGTTATTTCTTTTTAATTTAGTTCTTTTTCCCTAAGTTTTGAATCTGCAGAACAAAATCTCCCCGATGAGAATTAAATTCTCAACTTGTGAGGAGATTTGCTTCTGCAAAGCTCAACCAGAGGAAGAACTAAGTTCTTATATGAAGGGTTATATTTAAAGTAAAGTTGTACATTTACGTTATCATCGAGTATCCTACTGAAGCAACTAGTGTACCCTAAACCTAATTTTTGGAGGAATTAAATTCTTATATGTTCATGTTATTTCTTTTTAACTTAGTTCTTTTTCTCTAAGTTTTGAATCTGCAAAACAAAATCTTCTCGATGAGAATTAAATTCTCAATTTGTGGGGAGATTTGCTTCTGTAAAGCTCAACCAGAGGAAGAACTAAGTTCTTATATGAAAGGTTAAGTTTACGGTAAAATTTTACGTTTACGTTATCATCGAGTATCCTACTGAAAGAACTAGTGTACCCTAAAACCTAACCCTAATTTTTTGAGAAATTAAATTCCCATGTGTTCCTGTTATTTCTTTTTAACTTAGTTCTTTTTCCCTAAGTTTTGAATCTTCAGAACAAAATCTCCCCGATGAAAATTAAATTCTCAATATATAGGGAGATTTGCTTATGCAAATCTCAACCAGAGAAAGAACTAAGTTCTTATATGAAGGGTTAAGTTTACGGTAATATTGTACGTTTACGTTATCATCGAGTATCCTAATGAAGGAACCAGTACATCCTAAACCCTAACCCTAATTTTTGGTGGAATTAAATTCCAATATGTTCATTTTATTTCTTTTTAACTTAGTTCTGTTCTTCTAAGTTTTGAATCTGTAGAACAAAATCTCCCCGATGAGAATTAAATACTAAACTTGTGGGAAGATTTGCTTCTACAAATCTCAATCAGAGGAAGAACTAAGTTTTTATATGAAGGTTTAAGTTTATGGTAAAATTGTACGTTTACGTTATCATCGAGTATCCTACTGAAGGAACTAGTGCACCCTAAACCCTAACACTAATTTTTGGAGGAATTAAATTCGCATATGTTCCTGTTATTTCTTTTTAACTTAGTTCTTTTCTCCTAAGTTTTGATCTGCAGAACAAAATCTCTCCGATGAGAATAAATCACTCATTTGTGGAATCATACTGGAATGAAAGAAAAATATCATAAGTTCTCCTGTGTCATATTTTAACACATGAAAGATGCACCATGACGAGGCTAAAGCTGCAAACAAACTTATTAAAACCATTATTTCCTTAACACTTGTGCTCTGGCATATGAGCAACAGAAACATGAATTGCTTTGAAAGCCAGAGTAAATGGAGACAATAAACATATTTTAAACTATCACGCATGATAACAGTTTCATCCAAAATCTTAAGTTGGTGGATTATGGGCTAAAAATGTGTATTAACCATCATTAATATATAAAATTACTTTACATAGTTCTATAGAAGAGGACATGGGGAAAGTAAATGGCTACATTCTGATGTTGATAATTAATCCTGGATGATGTCAAAATCTTCACAAATTCTCCAAAGTCATCAACTGATCTAAATCATGCAATGGGCAATGATATTAACTAAAAATAAAAATATCTGTAATGACGTGAAAGCTAACAATTTAGGATGACAATTTATATTAAGAGCAAATAAAACCTAAATTTAGTTCATATGGCAGTTAACAAAGGAAATTAGGGAGTAAAATTACTGTGTATACTGATGATACTACCTAAGGGTATTTGTCTCAGATTCTCCCTATAGCACCACTGAGTTTGATGCTTGTAATTGTAAGTCTCTCATACTTTCAATGTAATCCATCTATATTCACCCTCGATATCTTAATATAGATGTCAGAGTATAATTGTATAAACTTCCTCAAGAATGTCAACATACATTGTAATTGTATAGATATCCAAGACAACTAAGATGTGATACTTAGTCACACAACACAAAGACAATTAGCATTAAACTTATATTTTCCTAATTGATGTGGTGCAAGTTGGCTAATGACAGAGATGCTATCTCATATAGCCCAGTTGTCTATTGATATATGAAGATCCTTGGCATATAGTCTTAGAATGTCACATAGAGATTTTAATATGAGTGTGAAACCAAAATTTCTAGACCAAATATCTGCATATCTCAAAATGGTGTATATATGCGATCAATGAAAAGAAATATTGCTTATGAGACTTACAAAATGTAATTATCTTGATTCATAATTGCAGGAAATTATTATAGGTATAATGGATACCCTAACCCTAACCCTAAACCAAACCCCAACCCTAACCTATCTAATTAACCATAACCTTAACCTTAACACTCACCCTAACGCTAATTAACCCGGAACTAACCCTAACCCTAACCCTAAAATCAACAATAACACAAAAATTAAGAATAATTAATAGTTCAAAATGGAAATTAACTCACCTCACTTGTAGTTTTGTCGATGGATGGAGCTCGACGAGGTGGAGAAGGCCGAGGATGGAGCTCGACGACATCCTCTGGTGGCGGGAAGATGGCGACGAGCGGTGGGAAATCGAAGACGGTAGGAAGTCAAAGGCGACGGCGGCGACAAAGTGGTGACAAGACTGTGGTGGCGACGGCGGCGGGAAATCATAGGCGACGAGAGGTGGAGGCGGGTGACGAGATCGATCGCGTAGGGATTGGTGTAGGGAAAATTGGGGAGGTGGGAAATTACTGAGCTTTATTTATTTTATAAATAACCATTTGATGCCCTTATGGATTAATCCATAGGGCCTTCTTTTGCGGCTCCGTAGGGACAAATAAAAGATTCCCTTTTAATATTTTTAATTAATCCATAGGGAACCCGTTAGACCTACGGAGTAATCCGTAGGGGCAATAAAAAGTTGCCCCTACAGATTCCTAACTCCGTAGGGGCAACCCCTTATTGTAGTAGTGTGAACAAATAATTGTGCTTTGTTCCATACTATATTTCCGGACTAGTCTAACTTATTTCTAAAAAACCACTCAGTACCAATTATTGATTTATTTTCGGGCTTTGGAACTAGTTTCCAAACTCTATTTCTTTCAAACTGGTTTAACTCATCTTGCATTACTTTTATCCAATACTCATCATTTTTAACTTCTTTAAAATTCTTTGCTTCAATAACCGAAATAAAAACGGAATTGATGCATAAGTTAAATATTGATAACCTATTAACTACTCCTTTATCTATATCTCCTATAATTAAATTCTTAGGGTGATCTTTATTGAATTGCCAATCCTTCAGAAGAGTAGTATCAATAACTTGCTTTTGTGGTTCTGTTTGATTGGTTTCAACATTATTGTCTATAGAAGAATTATCTAAGATTTTTACTAAGATAGAGCCGTCGTCTATGGGGTATAAGGAGTTAGTTTTATCAAATTGGACATGCATGCTTTCTTGAATAGTTAAAATTTGTTTATTATAAACGCGATAGGCTTTGCTGATTATTGAATAACCAACAAATATACCCTCATCACATTTTGAATCGAACTTTTCTAAGTTATCTTGTGTATTAAGTATATAACATTTACAACCAAAGACTTTGAAATATTTTATGTTTGGTGTTTTTCTATAAATTAATTCATATGGTGTTCTATTTAAGTATTTTCTAATTATTACCCTATTAATTATGTAGCATGAAGTGTTATTAGCTTCAGCCCAAAAGTATTTTGGTAGATTATTTTCATTGAGTATGGTGCGTGCCATTTCTTATAAGGAAAGATTTTTCCTTTCAATAACTCCATTTTGTTGTGAAGTTCTGGCACATTAGAATTCATGTTTGAAACTTTTCTTATTACAATATTCTTCGAATATTTGATTTTCAAACTCTCCACCATGATCACTTCTTATCTTATATATATTTAGATTCATTTCATTTTGAATTTGTTTAGAAAATATTTTGAAAATATTAAAAGTTTCATTTTTGGTTTTTAAGAAAAATACCCAAGTAAATCTTGACAAAATCATCTATTATAGCATAGGCATAATATTTACCTCCTAAACTTATATTATGAATAAGAGCAAAAAGATCTATATGAAGCAATTGTAAAGGAGTATTAGTAGATACATTAGTTTTAAGTTTGAATGATGATTTGGTTTGTTTACCCCTTTGGTAGGAATCACACAACATATTTTTTATAAATTTTATTTTGGGAATGCATTTAACCAGGTTATTCCTTGAGATTTTGGATAAAATATTTATTGCGGAATGACCTAATCTCATGTACTAAAGTAAAGCATCTATATCGTTGTTTACAATTAAACATTTAATATCTGGATTTTTAAAATCTTGGATGTGTGTGTGTGTTATAATGTCTTTACCGGTTAAAACAACTTTATTATCATATATAATATTGCAAGAATATTTTTCTAAAACTACGTTATAACCTTTATCGCAAAATTGGCTTACACTAAATAAGTTATGTTTTAGGTTTTCTACATATAATACGTCTTTAATAGTTGTAGTATTAGATATATTATTAAAGGAAATGTCACCTTTATTGATGATTCTTCCTTTGTTGTTATCTTCAAAAGTGACATTGCCACTTTCTTGTCGCCTTTGGAAGTCTTGCACAACAGGAAGAAGAAAGTGTGACCTTTGGAACACATATCATACATGGTTCATTAAGGTCAGTCCTTAGAGAAAAATAATATATGTAAATTTAGTTGTTTTTAATATTACAATAGTGTGAAATATATCCTATAGTGCAGCAGTAGTCACACGTAGAACTAGCGTATTTATTACCGTACTTATAGTAATATTTATGTCTAAATGGTTTAGTTTTAGGAACTAATTCAGAATATTTATCATAACCAACACCTTCTTTCTTACCGTGTTTTATAAATTGACCTAACATTACATCTAAGTTATCTTTGCTTTTAGTAAATTTTAACAGCATTTTATCTTTTAAATTTACATTTCTTTTTAAGTCAAAATTTTCAAAATTTAATGTATTTTTAGTTTCTATTAACTTATCATTAGTTAAATTTACTAATTTTAGTTTTTCGTTTAAATTCTCATTTTCTAATGTAATTACTTTTAGTTCAATTTGAGTTGATATTTCTAAATTATTTTTAGCAGATAATTTTGACTTTAAGGTTTTATATTTAGAATTAACTTTGTCGTAATTGTCCTTAAAAATGAAATAGATTAATTAAACATACTTTACTAAAATGTTCTAAATTGAAATCATCATCAATTAACTCATCGTCATATGCCATGAAGCACACGTTTGTAACTTCTTCGGCTTCTAAGTCACTGGAATCTGTGTCGTCCCAAATGGCTTGAAACGACCGCTTCTCTGATTCCTTCTTTAACTTACATTTATCGTTATTGAACATAGGACACTCTGATTTCGGATGGCCTTTTTTATTGAATTCATAACAGCACAAAGTTTTATTAGTATTAAAATTCGTATTAGACTTATATGTACCTTTCTTCTGAGAAAATTTCCTAGACGTCAGATACTTCTTGAAGTGTCTAGCAATATTGGTCATTTCTTCATCGTCGCTTACCTCATCACTAGTTATCTTCTTTGACTTGGACTTACTAGTTGAGGCCTTTAACGCGATGTTTTTCCTTTGAATATCCTTTTCTTGTTTTTGCTTTAGATCGCCTAGTTTCACTTTGTACGTCTTTAACTTACCTATAAAAGAATCGACTGTCAATGTTGTCATGTCATTGGTTTCTTCGATGGCAGTGATCTTTGGTTGTTATGAGATTGTTAGAGATCTCAGCAACTTGTAACACTTATCTTTCTTATTGAATTTCTTTCTAAGATTGAAAAGTCTTGTTATGACATTATTGAACCTAAAATACATATAGTTGATAGTCTCATCTTCTTTCATTTTGAATATCTCATACTCATGTATAAGACGGTTGATCTTACTCTCTTTAACTTGAATGGTTTCTTCATAGGCATTCCGGAGAATATTCTAAATTTCATTTGTTATTTAACACATAAAGGTTCAACTGAATTCTTCTGAATTCAAAAAACAATGAAGTGCATTCATTACCTAAATATTTAATTTCATAGATGTCACAACCCGGAAAAGGCATATGACTGGCACTTGAGTCACGTGAAGTCTATAGGACTCCACCGTAACTCAAGTAAAACGAAAACCCGAAATCTAAACATTTTGAAGAAGTAGTGGAGGTGAAGTTTTGAAAAGATATTTTAAATAGAATCATTGTTCTTTTTTAAAGTATAAGTAAAGTTTGTTTGAAAACACATATATCGTTTGAAAATCGGGCAACACCTCCTTTGTAAATTTTGGCAAAAACCAATACATACACATAAATATATATATATATATATATATATATATATATATATATATATATATCAACGTCTCCAATCGGGAGCTATTTCATCGCCCAAACGGCGGAATCACAACCACGCGGTAATATACGACGCCCTAGGTGAAGACATCACAAGAACATGTAAGAAAAATACTATAAGCATCATCAAGTCGATTATATCCAAGTTCGGTATCTAAAAGAATAACATACAAGTCTCTTCTTTAAGTCCATAAAAAATATACAAGTTTTGGTCGATAGAGTTTTTAACTAGATCACAGAAGAATATATATATACGAGAGACAGTTACGATCCTACATGTAACCCACCTACCAGAGCAATCACCGAAATAAGAAGTGTGCCGGCAAGCCACTACTGATCCGAGCGGTCGGTCCTACAAGATACTATGGCACAACGGGTGTGAATTGTCAACTCGTGAGTAGAAAAATATCACAAGGTAGAAATTGAAATGCATAACGATCTACCAAGGTCATACAGTGTAATATTATCATATTATATAATAACGAATATAAATACATACATACATACATACATACATACATATACATACATATATATATATATATATCACATCAGTATCGAAAAGCACATCATAACGGATCGCGCACAATACACATGAACGTCGAAATAATCAATATATGAAAATATGCCACCCCTAAAATATATATCATCAAGTGAGTGTCTAACATCGACACTCGAAATCATCATCAACTAAGTTTCCAGTATCGACGCTCGAAATCATCATAACACCTGTGTCCAGCATCGACACATAAAACCCTGATAACGTAGGCACCATCTTGTCAGACCAGCCCTCTCTCGATATCAATAGCCCCGCTCGGTATCTCCCGGATATTTGCCGTGCTCTAATCTATCTTCGATATCGAGTATCTGCATTAGGGTCCAAACCTCATATACAGTTTTCCTGACCCTCGATCTCGACCAGGTCCGCCATGTATCCAACTGTATACTCCCACATCCAGTCCGAATAACGTAGAACGTCCGCAACCGTATATCCCCCAACTCGGTTTGGAATTAAATCAAATCATAAAATATCAAACTCATAGTGGACGCCAACCGATCATATCTAAAAGAAAACAGTATTTTTAAAACATGCTTAAGTTTTATAAATCACATCGCGGTTTCTCAAATCTATGGAAAATATCAAGTTCCGAATAACAACATTTGCATAATTCATTTTGATGATATTATGTGTGTGTGTAGCAGTATCCCATACTACTGAGATATATCATCATAAATAAAAAAAAATCATAAAATCCATGTCGATCATCTAAGAATACCCATAGTAATGGCGTTAACATCTCAAATCAGCAAGTATCATAATACGTCGTGCAAATATATAATCAACACATGAACAGGAATGGCAGTCCCTGCTGTGTCATGGCAATACTAATGATGTGTAGTGTTATATACGCGTTTGTGCTCGTACAGCATGTCAATCATCAGTAGTTGTGCAAGTGTTCTACCAATGTGTTCGCATAAGAATAGCTCTCAATTCCTATCAACAACATATATACACACACTAATTAATCCCCTGTATATAGGGAAGTCATGATAAATCGTATCGATATCTACATGGATATAACGTAGTATGGCAGTCCTATAGTGTCATGGCAGTACCAACGATGTGTTGTGTAACATACACGTTTGTGATATGTGCAACATAGAAATCATTGATAGTTGTGCAGTGTTCTACAAGTGTGTTCGTATAACATGTCAATTGTAAACTAGCCTACAAAACTAATTCGAACTAATGGTATAAGCGTAACGTATACAATAAAGTAATCGATGTGCAAGCGTATAAAGAGTAGAATAATCATAACATGAACAGGCGTTAATATAGATAATTACTTACGAGCTATGCGGTTATACTTTAAAATAAAACGAAACATTATTTTGGAAATAAGGAGGTTACGATATTTTTGAAATATATATCATTTGAAAATTCGTACCGCATCCTTTATATTATCATTTTAAAATAGGAAACGGATCGTTAGTTTTTAAAATAAGTATAGCTCTAAATATCTTATAAACTCTCAATTCGTGATTTAGCAAGACTTCCCGAGTCAAATGAATATCGGCCATATTCGGCAATATATTTGTATCACATCATGTATGGAACCTCCGTCGTACAATATCAACTAATCAGAACAGTACGGATCTATAGTCGTGTACGCCGACTCATATTATATAAAGTACGAACATATAGTCGCATACATCACATAACAATAATCATATATATATACACTTATATACCTATATGTGTGTGTGTGTCTATATATATATACATATATATATATATACATATATATATACATATATATATATATACACATATATATATACATATATATATACATATATATATATATATAGCCTAATAGCTATGAAATGGAGACTAAGTATATAATTATCTAGTAAATATACGAATATACGCATATGGGTGTATAATTATCTAGTGAGTATATAAATATATATAATTATCTAGTGAGTATATAAATATATATAATTGTATAAATATATAATTATCTAGTAAGTATATAATTATCTAGTAAGTATACGAATATACGCATATGGGTGTTCTAGTATAACCTTATAGGCTAGGAATACGGTTCTAATAAATAGTATTCTAATTATTACGGTTGTGGGGGTGCTATATGCCATCCACCCGAATCCCCCGTAGATATAAATCTACTCACGAACGTCTCGAGCTAGTCGAAATCTACGACTGCCTCACCCATTCTCACCATGTCAGAAGTCCCCGTGATCATACCTACAATCGAAACCATAACGCAACCGTATAAATATCCAAATTGAAAACAACACAATGAGAAAAGCGTACATAGGTTAGAACCTATGGCCAGCATACGCTAAATATTACAAAATACCCCCAGCGTCGACGTACGAACGTCGAACGACCATATCATAACATAGAAATCCAAAAACCAAGTTTAAAAACCTTAAAACATTTCAAAACCCACTCAAAATGCTTACAGATTTTCTTATAGGGAATCTGGGACAAAAGAAGGTATACCAGTGGCCTAAATATCAAGTGAACAAGACACCAACCAAAACCCAAACCCTAATTCTACAGGGGGCCGCCACTCGGCAATAAATCTTGGCTAGTTTGATGAGTTAGGGGATCGTCTTCCTATGATGGTCTCCTGGATGTTTAGCTAAGTCAATAGAATACATCTTTTATTTTATAAATGTCCCAAATAACTCCAGAATTCATTTGAACTTCAAAAACCTATGGAATCCTAGTTTTAAAACTTAAAGCAACTTTGAAATCAAAGATCCATGCATCTAAATAACTTTAACTATCCAAAACAAGTAGTAATCACTAAAACAGTACCCTAAGCGCCACTACAACTCATACCCATATAAAAAACCACTTTGAAATCTCAAGACTATAAAAATATGAACTCTAGCTCCAAAATAAAGTTTTTCATGACAAGTATTTATAAAAACTTGTTTAAAGATGGGATTTTTACCTCTTTGATAGGGATTTGGAAAAGTTTCAAGCTTAGAAATTACCTTTAGATGTAGACTTGGTCACTACTTCATGAATTAGGAGAAAAAGGTTAGGTTTTTGGTGTAGGATTCATTAAGATGGAGAAATTTGTATATGTGTGTATGTGGGTGAAGGTAATTTGGAGGTGGTGAAGGAAGGAAAGAAGAAATAAAGGAAATGGGTAGGACTTAAGCCATCTCTCCCTCTCCCTCTCTCTCTCTCTCTCTCTCCTCTCCCTCTCTTCCATTCTCAATATAAAAAGAAATCCATACTTACCCATGCATCCATGTCCACTCTCTCTTCCTCACCACAAGAATAAAACCAATAATTAAAACACAAAAGAAAATGTTAATCTCTCATTAACAAGCCATAGCACCTTAAGCATGTTTAAACAAGTAAAACTTAGTTTAGTATAATGACTAGTATAAATCAATAGTTTATACCAATTTAATAAAACCCATTTAAATAATTGTCCTCGTAATTAATAACACTTTTATTTTCCAATTAAATTCCAAACAAAAATTAATGAAGGTATATAATTATACCAATCTATGAAAACCCAAATCCGTACTCGGTATTATTTCCATAAAACTCGTAATATTATATTTAAATTATAAATAATATTTATAATTTTCAAAATGTTACAATATCCCCCACTTAAAAAAATTCGGTCCTTGAATTTAAATTTACCCCAAATCTCAAAACATTTTGTCTATTCAAATCAAATCAATGGAGCTCCGAAATCCCAAACTAGCTACAAATATCATAGCGCAACATGTGAGCATAGAAACAAAGTGTGAAACTCAAATAACCGAAACACTAATAAGTGCTATGAGAATCATACAAGCTATGATGAAAAATTCAATTTGCGAAATCAACCGTTTAAATCAAGCACACGACCAAGTACAAATATAATCAAGGCTATAATACATATATAGCACGTATCCATGTGAAATCATACAAGTAGCCGAAAGATGTATAGATGAAAACCCCCTTCAAAACAGCCGTATGATACGTATATCACGGCACAAGTAGTAGACGTCCATTTATGAAGAAATATATATATGTTTCACTTAAGATATACATCCTTCCCATTGAAAATGATTTAGAAAGATTTTCTTTTGTTAAAATCTTGTGTCGCTCATAGACACATAGGAAAATAATGAGACTATAACTCCTTCGAAAACCTCTTCAGTATACATCGATATATGCAAAAATATTCAGGTACTGTCTCTCAGACCAGTCCTGCTCGGCTACTATATAACATAATATATCTCATAAAAAACGTGATGCTCGAAAAAGAAAGTAACCTCAACATGTGTGCACGAAAATCATTTTACGTGTGATTGGTGCGCATGAAAATCGAATTCAAAACCAAGTACAATGAGTGTGCATGAAAATGAAAACCGAGTGCAATGGGTGTGCACGAAAGCATCTGTCAAGTGCAACAGGTGTGCATAACAACAACATCAAATGCATCGAATGCGCATGAAAACAATATCAAATGCTTCTAGGGTGCACTAAATCAAAATCAGATGCATCTAATGTGCACGAAATCAAAATCAAGTGCATCTAATGTGCACGAAATCAACATCTTGTGCAATTAGTGTGCACAAAACACCTATCAAGTGCAACGGATGTGCACAAAAACATAAATCAAGTGCAACTACTGTGCACAAAGAAAATATCCATCAGGTGCAGCTATGGTGCACGAAAATATCAATCATCAAAACACAAGAGTCAAAACGAAGAAAGCATGACACTCAGATCACCAAAACACAAATCAAAATAAATGACATTGAAGTACGCTTCTTTCAATGTCTAAAGGTGCCTATGCACCCGTAGCTGGCAGAGTTAGAATTTCAACTTGCCTCCTGCCTACGGTCTAGCGTCCTCTGCCTCTATGTCCTCGTTCTCCCTATGGGCCACCAAATCCATCGATACAATCGCCTGGTGAGGAGTAGCGAAGTCTGACATCTCTCTGAACACCTTCTGGCCAAGTAACCTGGCCATTCACAATGTAACATGTCGATGAAGGCAGCCTCTGGCCCTCTGAGTGCATGCCATATAACTGGCCCCAGGTCCAATCTCTATCCCTATAGTATCCCAAAAAGAACTGTTCATACCAGAATATTGCATTTTATACCGCCCATTCTTACGCTCGTTTATTTATAGGCAGGTGCTTTTGATCAGTGTTTGCTACATATTTGCAGAATACTGGCAACGGCGCCATTTGATTGAAAGAATTATAGTTAACCGCAATCAAGACGGTGTCACTATGCAGCTAGCCGGTTGAGCACGGGTCGATCCACAGGGAGATGGTTGTATGTCCTTTCTTGTTTTAGACGAGTCAATAAAGAATGAGTATATGTTTGTTCAATCTAACCTATGTGTATTATTTGCAAGTATAAAGTTGTTAAGAAAAGATGCGATAATGTAAGCTAAAGAAATCCGTACTCAAAACCTTTGAGCCGAGTCTTGACCAATTGAAGCTAGAGCAATCGGCAACAACGTGGATTAGGGGATTTAAGCGCGGTATTCGTGGAATCCGGCTTATTTACCCTTGTCCTTCCGTTCTTGTCTCTTGCTTTTGCCTCCGGCCAAACCGAACGCAACCGGTCGCGGTTAGGAATCACCGTTACCTTGTCAGGGTAGGATGCCTAACGGAGCGCTTGCATAACGTTTGGACGGAGTTCAATGGAAAATAACGGGAAAAGGAAATGAGCAAAGAAATGTTAACTTACAATATCGTAGTGATTCTTAACAACAACAATAATTACAACCATTCACAAAATGAACAAAAAAGAGAGAACAAAAAGAACAAAGAAAAGAAAAGATTACAAGTAAATAAGTGCATGAATTAAATTGCAAGTAAGTAAAGTAAGGTAATAAAAAGCAAGTAATAAAAAGCGAGAAAGAAAACTAGAAACTAGAACTCAAGACAAGCATGGGATCAATAGCCAACCCTTAAACTTGCAAGCTCAATCAAGAGGTTGCAAGATCAAGAGAAGGGTAAAGAACGCATGTGAAATGAAGCACTAATTCCATAAGAAAATACAACCCTTGAGATCAATAACTAACCCTTAACCTTTCAAGCTCAATCAAGAGGTTGAAAGATCAAGAGGAAGCAAAAATCTCAAGGGGAAGCTAAACAAACAAGAATGATACAAAAACCCTCATCTTCATTGACATCCACTCAATGCTCTCACTACATTTTCATGGAGGAAGAATGAAGAAGAAGAAGAAGAAGAAGAAAACTAAAACTAACAAAAAGAGGGCATGAGAATGAACACCAAAAGCTTGGCAAGTTCTGGGATATTTATAGGCGGGGAAATGGAAACCTAGGGCAAGAATCTGGCCTTAAATAGAATTACAAATATGCCCCCAAAAGATGACACGCTGAAGACACTGTACGGCCTCGGTTCCGCGGCCATAGTAGGGAGTTGGGCCTTCTAATTTTGTAGTTATCCCTAGTTCCTAGTTGTCTGCTGTTTGGTATATGACTTTTCTCAGAATCTCTTCACATTTCTTTCAGAATTTTAGTAGAACAAAAGGTGATGTGATGTGGATCTTTTGCCATGATTTCCTCGAGCTTCGCGTAGATTTCTTGGATCTTGTGTTGACATTGAGCTTTGTGCATGACATGACAATCGATTTTCCATTTTGTCCCTTAAACTGGTATATGGCAACACACGGATAGAGAGCGGAGACCCGTGCTTTATCTGTTGTTGGCAGTAATCCGGAATTTGTCGTACTTTTCCATGGATTTCACTGTTTAGAGTTGAGAACCAGTATTCTGCAAATATGTAGCAAACACTGATCAAAAGCACCTGCCTATAAATAAACGAGCGTAAGAATGGGCGGTATAAAATGCAATATTCTGGTATGAACAAGAACCTGCCACGGTCTCTGCCGATATCATCTCTGCCGAACTACCCAGGAACTGGCACTCTTTAATGAATCCGCTTCCGTTCCGGAACAGCTGCAATCTTATCAAGACTTTTTTCTGAAAGTGTGGCCGTATCCAACGTCTCTGCATACGTATCAAATCTCTGGCACCAACGGAGAGGAACAACTATGCATCAAGACCTCGCACGAATCTTATAATCCACTTCTCTTCAATATCGACCAAGTAGGGAGCATATCGCGAAAGCTATGCGAACTACAAGTCATACTCGACTACGATCATATCCGGAGTCTTATGCAAAGACTCGAAAGTACGAATTTGGTATCTCTGACACTCTATGGAAGAAATCCGACTAAGTATACCCTCAAGAACTCGTCCTAATTCATCGGAAAAAAACCTATCGCTCAGTCTCTTTCGATCGACTCACACCAGGTCCGAGCAAGACCCTTCACCCGAAAACTAGCCAACTTCACTGATCTCCCATAGGAGCACCACAACAAACTAAATATCTTAGAAATCCTTGTTTACCGCCGGAGACGGGTCTGAGGCGTCGGGAGGATGTCTAGCCTGAATACGGGGGCAGATACTATTTGGAACATAGCCATCCACATCTCCGAAAATGCCAAGTTGATTTATGGCACTGTATATAGGAGGTTTGGATGGACGCGACCAATATAGTGAGACTTATCAGATTCTCTCTCATTTATAAGGTGTTATTTATTGTGGGCACGTTCTTCCCCGCAGGTACAAGGCCTTGCAATTAATTACGCTATCGCATTGCAATAACAATTTTCATCTACTCTAGGAAGATCATTTCGTGTCGTGTTATATTTGTTTATTATAGGGTTGCCCTTGGATTATATACGGAGACTAATCTTGTCATGACCGTAGGACGCGGATTAGTCCAAATCTGTATATATTAGATTTGGTGTTTTGAACTTATGACGTAGTTCTCATATAAATGAGGTCTATAAGTTCATGGGATATATGGGATAGATATTGTTTTTGCCCGTGAATTGTCTACAGTTGGTTATATGATCCATACCGTAAGCCCAATATATTAGTTTAAAGGAAATTTCTGTCCAACATTCTCGTGTTTGGGACGAATTATTAGTTTAGAGATGTTTTGGTCCATCATTCATCTTATGCGCTTGTGTATATATGACGTAGTGAAGTGAACGATGGTAACATGGGATGCGCCCAATATTAGGGTGCAATCCAATTTGAAGGCATTCATATTTCCTTCAAAGATATACATATAAATATATGTATAAAGCCGAGGTTCGATATGAGATGCGTATCTATATGGGATGCATATTAATATGAGGTATGCACCTATATGGGATGCGTATAAATATGAGGGTATGCACATCAATATGGAGGTGCATCAATATGATGGTTAGGACATTCCCTGTCTTGATGAAATTTCATATCCCTCATCAAGTTGGGATGAAAGAGGAGCTGTTGATTGTTGAGATCCACCATCTCTCTGAAGACATTGGGGAATTACAATGACTTATATCAAAGGTGTAGAAAGATGTACCCTTGAACCAAATCCTGTATATAAAGGAAACGATCTTGTTGAAACTGAAGATCGTTATTCTTATATGAGACTAAAATCAATTTGGATGGACGGTCATTAGTCATATATTCGACTAAGATCAATATGGGTGAACGACCATTATTCATATATCCGACTAAGATCAATATGGGACATCATCGATATGTTGATCAATGGATTGCATATGAGAAGCAAAAGCTTCTATACTTAGTTTATTTTAACTAAGTAATCAAGCAAAAGCTTGTTGTTCACATGCGCATATGCATATGTGCGAATGAACATATATCATCTTTAATGAGGGTGTGTATGTGCATATCACGTGGGTTGCGCACTTGCTTGCAATCAGAGATTGCGCATGTAGATATCACGTGACACGCACCTCTTATGTTCTAAGAGCTGCAAACATGCATATCACCTGGCTCACACTTGTTATCAGTTCAAAATCACAAGTGCACATGTATATGTGTGCATATGCAAAAAGTTAACGTGAATATCACGTGACGCTCGCACATCCATGGGGAATATTCAACAAGTGCGCGCACGTGTATATCACATAACGCACACGCCTTCATAGGCAATATCCAACAAGTACGCACACGTACATATCACGTGATGCGCATGTCTCCAAGACAACAATTTTCTATTAAATGTGCACTAGTTTAAGTGCGCACTTGTTCCGATTAGAAAGAAAAAATTTTCACAGAGAAGCAATAGCTTCTGTTTTATATTCTTTTCTTCTTCTTGTGTTTTCCAACAAGCAAAAGCTTCAATTTTTATCTATTTTCAGATCATGTATATGCATTTTATGATGCATATATTATTTTCTTAGATCTTAGGATCGATCTCACGCAAAATTATATACTTTATGGACAAGAAACGAGCCTTAAGATCATTTGATCTTTTATGGCAAATCAATGGATTCGAAAAAGAAGCAAAGTCTTCTGTACAAAAGAAAAAGCTTTTTTAATGGAGGAAAAAAGAAGTTTTTGTCTTTTATCTCTATCTTGCGCACTTGTTCACTGAGGAAGAAGATGAAGAAGAATTGAGATCCATATTTTTCTCAAGCTTATGAGTAGGTCTCCCTTTTTTGATTTTGATCTCATGGGTCCTATATATAGGGTATGAGAAATATCAATCTATTTGAGAAAATCTCTCAGTTAGAGATCTCGATTGATATCATGATCAAGCGGTGATCTTTAATCACCGATGGATAGAGATTATGAATCTTAACAGAAGATTTTGCTTCTACTTAAGGATTTGATTCCTTATCAACAAGATTTATTTCTTTTTAGAAGCGTCTGCTTCAAGGAACGTACATGCACTTTTGTGATCTTTGACACATGTGCGTGTGCATCGCACGTATAGGTGTGCACGTATGATTCAACTTGGCAATCTTGCCAAATGCGTATATAAAGGTGCGCACAACTTAGACATTGCACATGTGATTCAACTTGTCCATCTTGCCAAGTGCGCATGTATAGGTGCACGCAACTTGGGCTGAGTCGTTTGACTTTTTCGCACGTACGTTGCACATCATGCACATGTGATTTTTCATAGCCATATTACCAAGTTCGCATGTCTAGGTGCACACGACATGAATATGGGAACAAATGCGCGCTTTGGCCAATTTTTTTTGCGGGGAAAAATGTACCCCACTATTTTACCTACGTAAGATATGTACGTAGGTTAAATAGTACAAAATAATGTATCTCCATAGAATTGATGGTTTAGGAGACAAATTTAGGATCCTTATCGCCTAAGGCTTTTTCATCTTCATGAGCCGTAAGAGTCTCGAGAGACTTTTTCTCCCCATGAATCGAGAGGATCTCATAGATGCATATTCTTCTTAGAAATCGTGAGGATTCCTAAGTGTTCATCACCTCCGTGAGTCATAAGGATCTCACTCAGGTGTTCTCTCCTTACAAGTCGTAAAGACCCGTAAGTGGCTTCTTCACTTTATTGGTGAATGTGGCCCATGAATAGCATATAAGAGTCAGTCTTGACCTCCTGTAAGGAAACAATGGCTTAGAAAACAGGTTGATATCCACGTCGACTAAGGCTTTTCACCTTTATGAGCCACGGTGGTCTCATAAAGATATTTCTCCCTACAAGTCGAGAGTATCTTGTAGGTGTATCCAAACATGAAATATAGATAACCTCTTTCGATACAGGAATCCGTTAGATTTGTAGTACTGGGTTAAGTCCATCATACCGTCGCGTTGGCTGATATATTCTCGACATGCAGTCTTTTAGGTCGCTACTCGAGTAGCCCCGCGTCTGTCGTGTCTCTGATCCCTTCTAAGGCTGGACAAAACGTCTTTAAGTAGTCTTCTTAGGTTGGAATATTCACATTACTATTAGAAGATCCAGCGTTAGGTATTTCCATGGCGCTTTACTTGAGATTAGGCTCGATTTGGAGCCTCGATGGGTCATAACTGCATCCTTCTAGGATTGGATGATAACCAATGGTCTTTAGGCTTGCCATCAAGACCCAAAGCTAGGCATATACCGTCACTTCGCTTTTGCTTTGGTGTCATGCCGATCCTTCGCTGAAGTAGGGTAGACATCCATATGACCTCTATACTGTTGTTGAAGTCAAAATTTGCACCCCGGTTGACCAAGTCAAAGTCAAGGTCAACCCCAAGCTAGGTGGGCCCAAGCCCAAGCAAGTGGGCCAATGCCCAGGTTGAGCCCGAACACGAAGCGTCCGGCCCTCCGCCATCCCAAAAGAAAAAATCATGTAATAAATAATTTTTATGTAATTTTTTATACATGAATGTATGCGAAATGGGCACAAAGCCAATATTTTGTAAGCCCATAGCTTATGTGCAAAAATGAAATAGCACATGAGCCATGGGATGGCTAAAATGCCATTTTTGTAAAGCCCAAGGGGGCTATATGTAAATATGTAAGCCTATAAAAGGCAACATGATGAATAAAACAAAGGACAACTTTTCATTCCCCCAAAAAATAGGGTTCTTTGTGCCTCCTGCTCCTTCTCCAAGGTTCAAAACCTTCTCATTTCTTTGAATTAAATCAAGAGTTTTACTCTTCCTTTTTCAAAACTAAATAGTTTTCCACCACAAAACCCATTAAGGGGAACTCAGATCTGCCATCAGATCTCAAAAAAAGAGAGATTTTGACATTTCACATCCCTTGATCTTCAAGATCCAGCAAACACCAGGAGGAAGAAGAAGAACCCCTTCCATTAACCCCAAAACACATTCAGGAGTCCAACTCCTCTCTGATTTCTCTTTTGAGAAATCTTTTTTCGAGGCTAAAAGCCTCTTATTCTCGCCGGCGCGCAGCGCTCATGCGCAAAGCGCCCGCGTGCCGACACGTGGCGCGCGCACGCTTGCGCGCATCGCTCTTGCGCAACGCACCCACGTGCCGACACGTGGCGCGCGCTCGCTTGCGCACCTGCGCGCAGCGCTCATGCGCAAAGCGCCCACGTGCCGACACGTGGCGTGCTTGCGCCTGAGCGCACAGCACCTAAGCGCACAGCGTCCAAGGTGCTGCCCCACGCATCCTTTGGATGCCTTTTCCCCTTTATTTATATATATATGTATATATATACATTTGTATACAAATGTACACATACACATACTCCGCAACATTCTCCCCCTCAAAAAAATTTTCGAGCCGGGGCGCTGCCCCGAACCCCGCAAAGGGGGCTGCTAGCCCCTTTGACCCCCAGCCCACTATCCGGGTAGCGGGACCCCCGTAAAAACTCTGCGTGGCTCCCGATATATCCAAACCCCCATTTCAAAACACAACACACGTACACTGCGCATTGAGTTCGCATGACCATTTTAACCCGTTAATCGGAGGTTCCCTCGCCCCAAAGGCGAGGGGTAATTAACGGCAGCTTAGTCCGCGGCTGCCGGAGATTCGGATCCCCACAATCATTAAACCCCGGCCTATCCTAGGCAGGGGGAATCTGTAGTACGCCTGACAAGCGCGTGCGTATTCCCATCTCAATGGGGTGACGAAAAACACCCTACAACTGTACATATCGCCATTAAGATCTAAAGTTAGGAATATGCCATTACTCCGCTTTTACTTAACCATTGCGTCCACACCCTGCTGGAATAAGAAGGAACATCGAGATGATCTCTAGGCTGTAAATGTTGCCATTGAGATCTAGAGCTGGGAATATACCAATGCTCCACTTTTATTTGACCCTTCAGTCCTTGTTGATGCCGCGTCTGTACCGAGAAGGAACGTCGAGCTGGAGGTAGGATTTTTCCATTACTCCATTTTGATTTGGCTCCTTGGAGCTTTGTCGATACCATGTCTTTATTTTGCTGGAGTAAGAGGGATACCCAAACAGTCTCTAAGCTGTAGATGTGCCATCAAGACTCGTTTTTTCTTTTGATGAAGTATGGTTGGAAAATATGGTTCCCTTTCTTTCATTTTTGCCCATGGATTTATACAAGAGTCGGTATGGACCTACTTACAGGACAAAAAAAATTGTTTTTGCTCGCTGATTTTGTTGCGGGTCGAAAACTTGGGTCCTGATACCGATCTTGGCATCAACACACTACAACTGGAATATTGCCATGAGTGAATCATCATTTGTCATGAGAGGGGTTGGAATTTGACACCTGTTTAGGCATCATCATCGCTACAATTGGAATATTTCCAAGAGTGAATCATCATTTGTCTTTGTCGATTTGAACAAGATGCTTAGCAAACAGGGTTAGGATCCTGTCGACTAAGGTTTTTTGACTTTATAAGCCGTAAGAATCTCCTAAAGGTATTTCTCCGTATGAGTCGTGAGGATCTCATAGGTGGGTTTTCACCTCAGGAATCGTGGGGATTCCTAAGTAGTATTTTCCCTCGCAAGTCGTAAGGATCTTAGAAGAGAGTTTTCTCTTTATAAATTGAAAGGACTTACAAGTGTTGTTCACCATATAGGTATCCCTCTTTTTTTACCATGGGTGGACCTTTGTTGGAACATATTTTGTTCGTGCCCATGAATTATATACAAGAGTCAGTATTGAACTACTTGTAGGAAACTTGGGGGCTATGATGGCTTATGAATAGGTTTGGGTCCCTGCAACTTAAGGCATTTGAATCCCAGGAGCCGTAAGGGTCTCATAGGGGGTATATTCTCCTTACGGGCGTTTTCTCCCTAGGAATTATATGAACTCCTAAGTGTGTTGCTCCTTTATGAGTCGTAAAGATCTCATACATGTATTTTCTCCTCACAAGGCGAGAGGACCTTGCAAGTGTACACATTTTTTTATTTAACGGGTTTGTGCCCTCTCGGGTTTTCACAAACTTGCCACTGATCCTGTTGTTTTTATTCACAGCACCCTTTCGGGGTTTCATCCGTGCCCATTTACTTATGGATATACCATTTTTTTCTTTAACGGTGAAACTCTCAAAAGTAGATTCATCGCAGGTGACCCATCTGTTTTCCATTGGGATTTGGGGGTAACCTCATCGCAGAAGTAGCAATGTAGCCGGTGGGAACTTTAGTTGCAATCTTCGTCGGCAGGATTTTAGTTACAATATAGATCTCAAGGGAGCATATTAGTTTTAAGGACATCACGGTCCATTATTAGTTTTAAGGACATTTCGGTCTAACATTCCTGTGTTCGGGATGAAGTATTAGCTTAAGAATGTTTCGATCCAACATATCTGTGTTCGGAGCGACAAGATAGTTTAGGGACGGTTTGGTCTAAGGTTTATTATTTGGTCGGGAAGTTGCATAACTCATTCCTTCCAATCCTTGCTTGCTGAGGTGCTGTTGCTTGTTCTTTATATGCACGGACATTTCACGCCTTAGGCTATCTTCACCCTCTTGAACTGTTTCTTTTATCATCGTACCAATCGGGTTGTTTGCGGGAAATACCGGGCACTTTACACGACACCTGCTCCTTGCTCATCAATGTCGATGTCTGATGTTGATGGAGTATCTTCTTCATCTACGAAGGAACGAGATCTCACGTCACTTCTTCTGCTGCGTCTTCTTCTTCTTTGGAAGAATAAACTTGACTTGGGGGATTTTCCCTTCATCATATAATTCGGAGTGGGGAATGGATTCCACATCCCTTCCATAGTTTTTGGTTCAATCAGGCTGCTCCACTTGATTGCAGGACCCACTTGTAGGTCTCTTAACATCCTTTCTGTTCTTTGAAGAAAGGACTACCTCATGTAGATCCGTCCACCAGCGTGCAATATATCCCCTGCGTATATTTCGAGAGAGCGAGTATTCGCATCCTAGAAGGGTAGAACCCATGTTGTCGCTATTTTGTGATAGGTTGCTTCAGAGCCGCTCATATTTTGTTGAGCGTTGGCAGTAAACGTCGTCTTGCCTCTGCTTTTCATATATCTTCATCGGAAGAGGATGGGTCTTGACCCATCTGATCCAATCAAGCTATTTTATCTATGAGCTAATAGAAGGTCGTCAGGTTGAAGAAGGCAATATATGTGTAACGCCTTGAAATTCGTTTAGGTTAATTTCGCGTTAGTTAGCAATAATGCGTGTTTTTCATAAAACCCCGTAAATTTTAAATTTCCACTTAAACTAAAATAAAACCAGTTTTAATTGTGATAAGATATGTTTTTATATATAAATGGGTTTTATTAATTATAATTTAGGTTGTGTTCACTTAATTAGAAATTTTCCTTAATTACTTTTTCTAAGCAAGGATTATTGTAACTAGCATGCACACTTAGCACATTGTCACGACCCGAAATAGCCCGTGACTGGCACTTGAATCATATGAAGCCTATAGGACCCCATCTAATTCAAGTAAGCCAAAAGCCCAGAAATCTAAAACCATTTTAAGGAGTAAATAAGGAAAACTCGTTTTTTTTAGGAGTAAGAAAACATGTTTAGAGAACCAGGTTTTTAAAGAAGTAGCCGAATATGCATTTGTAAAATCCTCAATGTCCTTTCTGAAAATTTCGGCAGAGTTTCCTTTATAAATAATGGCCCCGAACGGGGTACAACATAAATAATATATATATATATATATGCACAATAAAAGGCATCCCCAAGCGGGAGCTAGCTCTTCGTCAATCGACGGTCACAACCACGCAAGCAATCTAATATACAACGCCAAAGGGCGAGAATCAAAACTCAAAAGAAACTCAAAATCAATATGAAAACCATAATACTACAACGCGCGACTCTAAGGTTGAAATAATACATAACTGCTTTTCTAAGTCTGAAACAATATACAAGTTTGGTTGATGGAATTTCTAGATACAACTGAATAAAATAGTACAAGGATGGTCACGATGCGAGTGAACCCACCTACCAATGCAATCACCCAGAAAGGAAGCAGTGTGCCAGAAAAGCCGCAATGGAACCTGTACGGCAAAACCTGGAAGAATTGTGGCACAATGGGGGTGAGTTGCCAACTCGTGAATAGAAAACATCGCAGAGTAAAAATCGTATGTATGACACAATCCTAGGTCAATACGATCGATATATATATAAACCTCAATGAATAAGTCTGAACCATGATAAGGTAGCAATGTAACATCTATACATGAGTGTAGTGCCAAGTGCTCGTGCCAGTACCTCAGGTAATAACATATCATAAGTATGAGGTATGACCAATGTCAACTATATCATGAAGTCTATGAAAAAGTGGATATCATCCAACTATATGATCAATGTCATCAATGTCAATATATGTATGTGGAAATCGTCCACGTGTAACCCAATGACAATAAACATCATGCATGTAAATATCATAAAGCATATGCATGGAAATATGAGGATGTAAATCAACATGTGTCGCTCGCGACATATCAAATCATGGAACCTGAGTGTCAACCATCGATACTCGAAAACATCATGAAACCTGTGCCTAGTATCGGCACGTAAATCCTCATATATCGGGATCCGTCAGTCTGGATCGGCCCATATCATCTCTCAACTCCGGTCGATATCCTCCAGATATCCGCCGAGCTCAAATACAATCACCGGTAGGTACTCGCCACCCTGCCGGGCTCATCGTCTGCTCCACGAAAAAAATTTCTCACCCCGGGGAACCATACCGGGTCCACCATGAACCCGCAATCGGATCATCCAACTCATCGAATCGGGTTTCAAGCACACGTCTCAGAACCGAGAAAACGTATGGTGGACGCACTGAAATATCATATCAAGGGTAACCGGGTTTTTAAAACAATACATACTCTCTTTTGAAATACCCACGATTCCCAAATCCAGAAATATCATGGAAATAACATATCTCAATGCGTATAATCATAAAGCATGATATATGCGACGTATAAAAGAATGTAAGCATATCAGTCTGTCATGCAACATGGAATAGTAATATGCATACATTGAGGAAAACCGCTCTTTTAAAATGAATCAGTTTTAAAGAGTATCTTGCGGTTCCTAAATCTCTAATCAAGCCAGAATTATCTATGTATGTGCAAATACTTATGTATATAAACATGGGTGTACAATGGGTATGTACACAAGTATGCCATGCAAGAGATCATATCCTGAATGCAATAGTACTACAGTGTAGTGACATGGCAATTATCGATGATGAAGTGTATGAGCCGGCACGCAGGTGTACGTGGAACAAATGCATCATCGATAATGGTGCTGGTGTCCTAACAGTATGAGTTTAATAATGGTATATGAAATCACAATATAAGTATGCGATGCAGAGCGAACAGCAATAATGTGTGGGAGCTGAATGATAAACACAATGATAACTAATCAACATTTAATATAAATATAAGTCATACAGTAGTGCCTTTTGAAATAACACGAATCGCGGTGTTTTGGAAATAAGGGCTACGGTGTTTTTAAGAAAAGATGCGTCTTTTGAAAATATCCGTAGAATCCCTTTGCCTGTCTTTAAAATACTCCCGATTCGTTAGTTTTTTGAAATAGGTAATACATCAACCTAGCCTAATATCTACTAGCAAAACTACAGCTCTAACTAACAAGTCAATCTGGAGGGGTATGGAAACCACCTAAATCTGAGTCGATATATATATATATATATATATATATATAAGTATAATAGTCGGTGATCCCGCCTCAAGGTACCGCGTACGATACAATATCATATGACATGCTCAAGTCATGAGTGCGGATCTATCATCAATATGAAGCTCGTACGGTAAACCATCGTACGGTATCCCAAAAGCTGGGTATGAGTCAATATCACATTCCTCTCATCAATTATCAGGTATCCTTATCATCATATCTTATGATCTAGGGTACTGATCTAAGTCTAGTGCAAATCGATACCCTCTATATAAATATAAATACATGTGTGCAACACACGTCCCAAGGCCCACTAAAATCACATGTCGTATCCCAAATATGAATCACGTCATATCACCGATCTCATGGTACTATGCCCAATCTATCGACCCATCTTAAAAAATCATCCACTATCCTCATCATGTAGGTATATGTATAGCAATAAGCATGTGTGTGTGCGTATGGGTGTAAACCTATTCTAGGGTTCGCAACTAGGAACTATACTAGTTTATTTCTACGCCCTAATCTAACCATAGTACACTTAATCTCATCTTAAATATCCACGACGCACAATAAGCTATCATATATAGTATATATATATATATATACTAAATATCGGACTGCGGGGGTGCTATACGCCATCCACCCGACTTCCAGCGTAGATATAATTTACTCACCTTGCATCCTGTGTGTCGGTGTTGATGCCGCCTTCATCTTCTTCATCATAAGAAGCCCTCGTGAAGATACCTACAAGGTAACACAATCGCAAATGCATCTTAAAATCATATCGAGAAAACCAAACGACGCGCTGAGGCCTATAGGTTAGAACCTATAGACTACGCTTTCTAAACCATCAAACAACCCTCGATGTCGTCGTGCAAACGTCAACGATCGAGAAAACACAAATACGCAATTCCAGAATTCAGAATACGAGAAACGAAACACGAATCCAAAACAGCAACTACAGAAAAGGGTCTCAGATTTCACCCTAGGTCAAATCAGATAATTTTGCATATGCTAGGGGTCTAATTTACATGAAATAAAGCTTCAGAACCAACACGAGCCAAAATGGTGGGACCCAGGCCGCAATTTGTGGCCAAATTGATTAAATCTGCGGTCTGTCTGGGGAATTAGGGGCTAGGGTTTTGGTGGTAGTTTCCTGGGTGCCTGCATGTCTCACTGTCCTTACAAAATAATTTTCAGAGATTTCTAATGATAGCAGATTTTAAATAACCCTCACAGATTCCATAATTCTTCTGATATCGGTTTCTAAATCCGTATTCCGGGTTTCTAGTCTCTGGTTTAGGTCAGAATTCTAGCACTAGGGGGTTTGTGTGGCCTCTAGTGAGCTTAATTGCTCACCACAACTCTCAATTTCCAATAACCCTAACTAGAATTTTCATACCCTCACTAAACATCACTATATCGGTTTAAAGTTAACATGGATGTGAAAGCAATAGGAAAACTAAGCTAGTGGTTCAGAAAATACCCTATTTTGGCAACTCAAGAAAATTCTTGAGTTGCCCCAAGTGGCCAAAATCCTTGCTTTCTTGGTCCAATGGGATTCCCTTGAGCTTGTGCATCTTTTTGTGAAAAGGAGATAGGGTTTTGGAGTGATATTCATGGTGTTTTAGGGGATTTTATGAAGAGGGAGAGAGGGTGCAGTAGCAGCAGCAACAACAACATCAAAGGAGGGGAGAGAAATGAGAGGGAGAAATGAAGGAGAGAATGCCCAAGGTCAAAATTAACCCCTATCTTTCTCTTTCTCACCCATGCCTACATATTCTAATCCTTTTCTTTTCTTTGCTTATTCCTTTCTCACATCAATAGTAACCCCAAAATAACAAGCCATGCACCCAAAACATATAGGAAAATGCAACAAGTGTAGAAAAAAGAAATGGTGCATGTTTTGCACATAATATGCTTAAATCGCGATTAGTGATTTTTAATCGCGATTAGCACTAAATTAGCATATAATTAATCATAAAACTTAAAAATTGCATAATTCACATAAAACACGTTCTTTTAGTAATTTCTATAATTTTCAAAAAATTTCCCCAATTTATCGGTATTTAATTATACCGAAATATTAAAATATTCATTAAAAATAATATTAAATTATAAAAATTGCCAAAAATAATATTTTATTTTTTTTGAAATGTTACAATCTTTCCCCCTTAAAGAAATTCAGTCCCCGAATTTAAATTTAAATCCCTCAAATACCAAAAACATTTCAGTAAAAGTCCAAGACGTCAGGGCTCCGAAATCATTAATACATAAACGTATCATAGCGCAGTGCATGCACAAGAACAATGAGCAGATCACTCAAAAAAACAGAGCTCCGTCAAGAATCCCGCAATTATCGGAGTTATGGTACAGACACAGTGTCAAATCCAAAACAAAACCAATATGATATAAATCAGAACTATACATATAAATATCTGAAGAAAATGCATGAAAGGTATATCCAGGCACTGTCCTCTGACTAGTCCTCCTCAGTACGAAAACAAGTAGCAAATATCATAAAAACGTACTGGTCCATAAGGAATAAATCCTAAAAATGTATATAAGAATACCCTGTGCGTCTGGTGCGCACGGAAATCAAAATCTATATATGTGCCATACATGTGCACAAAAACATCATCTAGGTGCAACGGGTGTGCACGATACATCTGCCAAGGGCAACAGGCGTGCCTGACAGCAAAATCAGGTGCATCTGACATGCACAAAGAATCCCGATTTAGAGCATCTGGTGTGCACCAAAATCGTATCTCGAAACATGCGCTAATCACACGCGAAAATCCAAATCAAATGCACGGAGTGCAAGAAATCAACATCAATATCAGAATCAAAATTGACGGTATACCATACAGCTCAATCTAAATCAGGTATACCGTGGTGTATAAGCTCACAACCATGTGCATCAACGTGCACAAATCAAATCAAACACTAAAAGTGCATGAAAACTATGCTGAAAGCATAAATCAAATCACATGCATAAAGTAGGCATGAAATCACAATCAATACCTCAAGCGTAATAACTATGCGCAAATTATAAATACCCAGTAGGTGTAACCATGGTGCACGAAAACAGAATCATGGAACTCAGCCATCAAGACTAAATCATGTGAATAGGTCGCCCAAAATACCGAAATCCAAGGTGACGGATACGTGATAATCGAATCATAAATACCGTCGTCGGTATATCCTCCTTCAAAGTCGGGAAGGTGTCAGTGTATCCAATGCTAGCAGCGCAAGATTTCTACCTGCCACTTGCTCGCGGTCTGGCGTCCTCTGTCTCTGGGTCCTTACCTTCTCTGCGGATTACTTATCTCGCAATCCTTCGGCTCATCGGCCCTGTCAGGTGTGCTAACGGTGACGATTCCGTCTTGGCACTTCTCTGATCATCTGCGTCCTCAGCACAGCATTTCCTCGGAAACTGGTCGCATCCCAACGCCTCTGTACACATATCCGACCTTTAATCTTAACGGGGAGTAACAACAGCTCGTCAGCATCTCGCCTCAACCTCTTGTCCCACTTGTCTATATCATCGTCTATTCCGATGTCACGTCTCTATTTGCGCACTGCAAATGTTCTCGGCTACGGTCAATCCGAAGTCTCTCTCAATTCTCATTTCTGCCGAATTTCCCGGAAGTCATCGTCCTTTACTAAAGCTAATTCTTGATCCGGAATGGCTGTATGCTCATCGCGACTCCTTCTGGATGGTATATCCATGTACAACGCCTCTCCATGCGTATCGCATCTCTGATGTCAGCGGAGTAGAACGTCATCTCGTCGAAATCTCGTGCGAGCTCTTTACTCCACTTGTTCCAATGTCGAATGATTCGGACTCGTCTTCTCGTGGCTCCATGGACTGCACTCCAACGGCTATACTCGTATCTGGAGTCTCCCAAGCAGTGTGCCCCATCATATGATATCCGAAAGATGTCGAACCATCCGATCGATTTGTCAAAACCTCATAATCCCCCAAGAGATCAACATCTTGAGTACAGTTTAATAGTATCGAGTACATACCTCAGCATCGGTGGTCCAGCCGTAGAAGGGCAAACCCAAGCCTCACTAATGGCACCGCGGAACTGCCGCAAACCCTAAGGTTCAAAGGCTTTCACACGGTCATTATGTCGAGTTAGGGTTTCATTCTTCTAGAGGGTCCATAGAATCGCTTGCATGTCTTTCCGAATACTTTAAACTTGGAAAATGGATTCCTGACATTCGATCGTCTCTATCGACTCTCAACGAATCTATGTGAAGTCGTCTCTAGCTGGAATCAATCAATCTGATGACCTCGCATCGGGGTAAGCGAACGAACCATATGTCCTAGTCATTCATCCTCGGGTGACTAGCGACCTTCCATCATATCTGTGGGTATATACCCATGCTGCAGTAGCTCCAACGTCTGGGCGATATCTCGTCATTTGCAGCAACAACTGGCTCATTTGTCTGTACGCTGAACAGTGCCTCAATCATCATGAATAAGTGATATATCAATGATCATCATATTCTGGCTGGCCTCTAGCAGTAGCCTAATCCTCTGGTGCCGATCAGCACATCCGAGAAATCTCGTAACAGCGATCTGTCAAACGCTCATGGCGCGAAAACACAATAAAACGACGCCTCTATACGCGATCGTACGCCTCTGGAATCACGCCCTGGTCAGTCCTCGTCCATGACGAGCTCAAGCTGACGCAACTCTAGCCGTAGCTCTCTCTGCCCGTGTAATCGTGGCAGCAAAATCATAACCAATATCGATGAGGGTAGATCATAGGAATGAATATAATACTGTGCAAGAAAATGTACATCCTAAGCTTTCTTAAGCGGAGTAGCGTATCGTAAATATGCCGTGGAACATACGTACGGTACGTCACTCTACTCAAGCTACCTACTCCATCAA
Organism: Agapanthus africanus; assembly: GCA_030015575.1. NCBI lineage: Eukaryota > Viridiplantae > Streptophyta > Magnoliopsida > Asparagales > Amaryllidaceae > Agapanthus > Agapanthus africanus. The sequence continues at coordinate 154,690,651 of CM057350.1, forward strand.
CCAAGGGTCATCCTACACGACGAAAGTTCGGGTATAATACCCCCTCGGCTAAGTCTAAGTTCCGTAAGGTCAAACCTAAGTTCCGTATATATATAGACGCTCTAGGCTCCACATAGTCAAACTTAGACTCGAACCAAGGTTAACCTAGCGCTCTGATACCAACTTTGTCACGACCCGAAATAGCCCGTGACTGGAACTTGAATCATATGAAGCCTATAAGACCCCATCTAATTCAAGTAAGCCAAAAGCCCAGAAATCTAAAACCATTTTAAAGAGTAAATAAGGAAAACTATTTTTTTAGGAGTAAGAAAACATGTTTAAAGAACCAGGTTTTTAAAGAAGTAGCCGAATATGCATTTGTAAAATCCTCAATGACCTTTCTGAAAATTTTGACAGAGTTTCCTTTGTAAATAATGGCCCTGAACGGGGTACAACAAGAATTATATATATATATATATATATATATATATATATGCATAATAAAGGGCATCCCCAAGCGGGAGCTAGCTCTTCGTCAATCGACAGTCACAACCACACAAGCAATCTAATATACAACGCCAAAGGGCGAGGATCAAAACTCAAAAGAAACTCAAAATCAATATGAAAACCATAATACTACAACGCGCGACTCTAAGGTCGAAATAATACATAATTGGATTTCTAAGTCTGAAACAATATACAAGTTTGGTTGATGGAATTTCTAGATACAACTGAATAAAATAATACAAGGGTGGTCACGATGCGAGTGAACCCACCTACCAATGCAATCACCCAGAAAGGAAGCAGTGTGCCAGAAAAGCCGTAATGGAACCTGTACGGCAAAACCTGCAAGAACTGTGGCACAACGGGGGTGAGTTGCCAACTAGTGAATAGAAAACATCGCAGAGTAGAAATCGTATGTATGACAAAATCCTAGGTCAATACGATCAATATATATATAAACCTCAATGAATAAGTCTGAAGCATGATAAGGTGGCAATGTAACATCTATACATGAGTGTAGTGCCAAGTGCTCGTGCCAGTGCCTCAGGTAATAACATATCATAAGTATGAGGTATGACCAATGTCGACTATATCATGAAGTCTATGAAAAAGTGGATATCATCCAACTATATGATCAATGTCATCAATGTCAATATATGTATGTGGAAATCGTCCACGTGTCACCCAATGACAATAAACATCATGCATGTAAATATCATAAAGCATATGCATGGAAATATGAGGATGTAAATCAACATGTGTCGCTCGCGACATATCAAATCATGGAACCTGAGTGTCAAGCATCGACACTCGAAAACATCATGAAACCTGTGCCTAGCATCGGCACGTAAATCCTCATATATCGGGTTCCGTCAGTCTGGATCGGCCCATATCATCTCTCAACTCCGGTCGGTATCCTCTGGATATCCGCCAAGCTCAAATACAATCACCGGTAGGTACTCGCCACCCTGCCATGCTCATCGTCTGCTCCACGAAAAACATTTCTCGCCTCGGGGAACCATACTGGGTCTACCATGAACCCGCAAACGGATCATCCAACTCCTCGAATCGGGTTTCAAGCACACGTCTCAGAACCGAGAAAACGCATGGTGGACGCACTGAAATATCATATCAAGGGTAAGGGTTTTTAAAAAAATACATACTCTCTTTTGAAATACCCACGGTTCCCAAATCCAGAAATATCATGGAAACAACATATCTCAATGCGTATAATCATAAAGCATGATATATGCGACGTATAAAAGAATGTAAGCATATCAGTCTATCATGCAACTTGGAATAGTAATATGCACACATTGAGGGAAACCGCTCTTTTAAAATGAATCAGTTTTAAAGAGTATCTTGCGGTTACTAAATCTCTAATCAAGCTAGAATTATCTATGTATGTGCAAATACTTATGTATATAAACATGGGTGTACAATGGGTATGTACACAAGTATGCCATGCAAGAGATCATATCCTGAATGCAACAGTACTACAGTGTAGTGACATGGCAATTATCGATGATGATGTGTGTGAGCCGGCAAGCAGGTGTACGTGCAACATATGCATCATCGATAATGGTGCTGGTGTGCTAACGGCATGAGTTTAATAATGGTATATGAAAACACAATATAAGTATGCAATGCGGAGCGAACAGCAATAATGTGCGGGAGCTGAATGATAAACACAATGATAACTAATCTGCATTTAATATAACTATAAGTCATACAGTAGTGCCTTTTGAAATAACACGAATCGCGGTGTTTTGGAAATAAGGGCTACGGTGCTTTTAAGAAAAGATGCGTCTTTTGAAAATATCCGTAGAATCCCTTTGCCTGTCTTTAAAATACTTCCGATTCGTTAGTTTTTTGAAATAGATAAGATATCAACCTAGCCTAACATCTACTAGCAAAACTACAGCTCTAAGTAACAAGTCAATCAGGAGGGGTATGGAAACCACCTAAATCTGAGTCGATATATATATATATATATATATATATATATATATATATATATATATATATATATATAAAAGTATAATAGTCGGTGATCCCGCCTCAAGGTACTGCGTACGATACAATATTATATGACATCCTCGAGTCATGAGTGGGGATCTATCATCAATATGAAGCTCGTACGGTAAACCATCGTACGACATCCCAAAAGCTGGGTACGAGTCAATATCACATTCCTCTCATCAATTATCAGGTATCCTTATCATCATATCTCATGATCTGGGGTACTGATCTAAGTCTTGTGCAAATCGATACTTTCTATATAAATATAAATACGTGTGTGCAACACACGTCCCAAGGCCCGCTAAAATCACATGTCGTATCCCAAATACGAATCACATCATATCACCGATCTCATGGCACTATGCCTAATCTCATCGACTCATCTCCAAAAATCATCCACTATCCTCATCATGTAGGTATATATATAGCAATAAGCATGTGTGTGTGCGCGTATGGGTGTAAACCTATTCTAGGGTTTGCAAGTAGGAACTATACTAGTTTATTTATACGCCCTAATCTAACCATAGTACACCTAATCTCATCTCAAATATCCACGACGCACAATAAGCTATCATATATAGTATATGTATATATACTATACTAAATATCGGACTGCGGGGGTGCTATACGCCATCCACCCGACTTCCCCCGTAGATATAATCTACTCACCTTGCATCTTACGTGTCGGTGTCGATGTCGCCTTCAACTTCTTCGTCATAAGAAGCCCTCGTGAAGATACCTACAAGATAACACAATCACAAACGTGAAGATACCTACAAGATAACACAATCGCAAATGCATCTGAAAATCATATCGAGAAAACCAAACGACACGCTAAGGCTTATAGGTTAGAACCTATAGACTACGCTTTCTAAACCATCAAACAACCCTCGATGTCGTCGTGCAAATGTCAACGATCGAGAAAACACAAATACGCAACTCCAGAATTTAGAATACGAGAAACGAAACACGAATCCAAAACAGCAACTACAGAAAAGGGTCCCAGATTTCACCCTGGGTCAAATCAGACAATTTTGCATATACCAGGGGTCTAATTTACATGAAATAAAGCTTCAGAACCAAAACGAGCCAAAATGGTGGGACCCAGGCTGCAATTTGCGGCCAAATTGATTAAATATGTGGTCTGTCTGGGGAATTAGGGGCTAGGGTTTTGGTGGTAGCTTCCTGGGTGCCTGCCTGTCTCACTGTCCTTACAAATAATTTTCAGAGTCTTCTAATGATAGCAGATTTTAAATAACCCTCACAGATTCCATAATTCTTCCGATATCGGTTTCTAAATCCGTATTTTGGGTTTCTAGCCTCTGGTTTAGGTCAGAATTCTAGCACTAGGGGGTTTGTGTGGCCTCTAGTGAGCTTAATTGCTCACCACAACTCTCAATTTCCAATAACCCTAACTAGAATTTTCATACCCTCACTAAACATCACTATATCGGTTTAAAATTAACATGGATGTGAAAACAATAGGAAAACTAAGCTAGTGGTTCAGAAAATACCTCATTTGGCAACTCAAGAAAATTCTTGAGTTGCCCCAAGTGGCCAAAATTCTTGCTTTCTTGGTCCAATGTGATTCCTTTGAGCTTGTGCATCTTTTTTGTGAAAAGGAGATAGGGTTTTGGAGTGATATTCATGGTGTTTTGGGGGATTTATGAAGAGGGAGAGAGGGTGCAGCAGCAGCGGCGGCGGCAACATCAAAGGAGGGGAGAGAAATGAGAGGGCGAAATGAAGGAGAGAATGCCCAAGGTCAAAATTAACCCCTCTCTTTCTCTCTCTCACCCATCCCTACATATTCTAATCCTTTTCTTTTCTTTTCTTATTCCCTTCTCACATCAATAGTAACCCCAAAATAACAAGCCATGCACCTAAAACATGTAGGAAAATACAACAAGTGTAGAAAAAAGAAATGGTGCATGTTTTGCACAAAATATGCTTAAAGCGCGATTAGTGGGCCTTGGTGGCAAATCCTTGCCTTTGAAGGAAAGTGCTGCAAGTTGGACTTCCCTAAGACCATTTGGAGGTATTAAACTCACCCATATCACTTTAGTTCTTATCTTGTAGTTTATTTAGCTAAAAATCGTATTTTTGTGCATTTTAGTGCTAATGAGAGGAATTTAGTGAAGTTTGAGATAAGTTAGAATTTTTAAGGTTTGGTTAACTTAATTAAGTGCTTTTAATGTTGTTTTAACTAAGTAAATTTCTCAGGTTGCACTAAAATACCATTTTGTATCAAATTAGTGTTTTAATTAAGATCTGTGCCCTTTTTGTGATCTGCTTTCAACCCGGTTGCTTCAGGCAAAAATTGCAATTTCTGGAGCATGTTCACTAGGCCTAGACCACACACACGAAGCACGGGACCCCAATTCCCCAAGTTGGCCGCCAAAATATTCATTCTGGCCGCAAATTGTGGCCAGATGGGGGACCTGGGTGTCGTGGTTTGTTGAGTTGGTGTCTGCTACATTTCTAAGGCCTGTGGTACATGCAACTTTTTCTAACTCTGCTTGTATAAAAATCTGGAGCAAATTACCCTATTTCCAATACTTTTAACTTTCACGACACGTGTGATATGTGAGTGGGTTTGGTGAATTACTTCGTGTCGCGACGTGTCGGGGTAGTTTCAGACGCGTAATCACATGTTTTAGCGTATCGGACACACACGCGTTTAGTTCGCGACGCGGATTTCCCGTTTGGTTTGATATCACGTTTTTGCAAGATTTTGGCTTATGTGTATTACTTTGTGTAAATTCTAGTGTCACGACCCGCAGGGTACGGAACGTGACTGGCACTTAGGTTACGAAACGTCTCAAGACGTCCGTAAAATAAGTAAGCCAAAGCCCAGAAACCAAAACCAAAAGAGTGAAGAGAACCCAATCAATTGAAAACGAGTTATCAAATAAGTCATATAAAACCTCTTTAAAAACAATATCAATTTTTCCGAAAATTTCGGCAGAGTCTCCTTTGTAAATACTGGCCCCCAAAATGGGTACAACAAGAATATATAAGAATCCAACAAATAAGGCATCCCCAAGCGGGAGCTAGCTCTTCGCCACAAGGCGGTCACAAATCCCACGCAATATAAAGCAACAACATGCGAAATAATCATAATGAAGCATAAGAAAAACATCATGTCGACTCAAGTGAGCTCGACCCCAAAATACAGCATAAAAGTCCACAAACCTCACAGTCTCATCTCTAGGTCAATATACAATAATACTGGTAGAAACAGTAGATGGAGTACACTAGATACAAAGAATATACAAGGTGGTACAAAAATAATTACATAACCCACCTATGAGCAAAACCTCGAGTCCAGGCAAAAGAGGCAAAAGAAACAAGCGCACCCGCCGCTACTGTACTGACGGAGCGGACCTGCAAAAGGCTATGGCACAACGGGGGTGAGTTGCCAACTCGTGAGTAATAAATAACATCTACACAGGCTATCGAATGCATGCACACAAGCATCCTAGCATCTAAATACAGGTAAGGCAGGACATAATGGCAAGTATGTATGCAATATGGATATACTAGCAGGTATGAATGCAATACGAATCAACTCGTGATCTGAAAGTATAAGTATAAGAAATCATGTTTTTCCCTTTAAGAATGTCTTTTGAAATACCAGCACAATACCAATAGAATCAACAGGAACCTGTGTCCAGCATCGACACCTCAAAACTGTCTCAAATCTCATATCAATGTATCTCTGGCCTCAGCCGTCCGGCTGACCCATCTCAAATATCAATATCTCATCATCTAGCGGCCACGGTCGGTATCCTCTGGATATCCTCCGTCCCAAACAGTCACCGGTAGGTAATCCGTCCCCTGCCAGGATCAACGTCAACACCACATTCCTCTTGCCCCGGGGTACCTTACCGGGCCCACCATGTACCCGTGACGGTTCCTCCACTCCTCGATACGGATCTCGAAAACCACAACAAACTCATGGTGTACGACACTTACATCACTAGAAAACCGCAATTTACATATTTTAAAAAATATAATAGTTTAGAAATTTTGCGGCTTTCCCCCGAAATCCTGAAATATCATAAAATCTCAAGAAATCCTCATAAGTGTATATGTCAATGGTGATGAATGCATATGGTATCAATAATTAAGCTACGATGTATGATTAATAGACTAGGTATGAACAAATAATATGATGAGGTACATGCACATGAATAGCAATCCTACGATTTCATTTTAAGGAATTAAAGGCAATAGCACAGGTTTAAGCATCAATTAGTAAAAGGTTTCAATTTAAAGGTTATCTAGTGTGGTGGCATGGCAATTACCAGGATGTGTGTGTAAGCATGAATAGTGCTCGTGCTGCATATAAAAACCCTGGCAATGGTGCAGGTGTCCTATAGAATGGTTTCGTATAGGTATGTCAATATAGGGCATGAATGTAGCAAATAATCATACAAGTATTACACCCCTAATTACTAACATTACCAAGAATCTTTTAAGTTACTAAAACTATCGGGCGGCTTGCGCCATCCAACGATAGTCCCCCGTAGATGTTACATCTACTCACCAGAATCCCTAGCTAGCTGTGTCCAATCACCGCTTTCCCCTTTCGAGCCGCGTCTGACGTCTCCGCGACCGAACCTGGAATTTACATCAATACCAAACATAAGGTTACATATCAAGAATGACGCAAAACCCTAACGAAAATACTAATGTTCACTAGCTAGGTACAACGTGCACAAGGTGCGCGGAACACACGCGAAAATCGAAAAAACTGCCAAAAATCGCCGATTTGGTCGCCCGGCAAAACTAAGACCCGACTACTCAAAAATCCGCACACACGCATCCTAAACGTCATAGGATAAGCCAACACAATCATCAAGAAGTCGAAAATAATCCATCACATAATTTTATAACAAAACTAGTAAGCAGTTACATTCCAAAAATCGGTGCAACATCGCCGATTTGCTACAAAGACTACTATCAAGCTTGAACAACCAACCACACTATAAGCAATCTACAAACACTATAATTACAACACATTAGCAATGATTCAAAACCTATTTTCCATAAACAACCATTACTTGAATTTATAACCTAGCAAATCTTAATCCAAACTATATATGAAAACCTTAAATTAACACTAATTTATAGCCCAATTAGCAAGTTAACCTCCTAGATTAGGTTAGCAAAACAACTAAATAACAAATTAGATTTAACCAACTAAATAATGGTTTCTAAACCCTAATTCAATTCAAACCATTCACTTTTAAAAAAACAAGATTAGAAATTAGCAATGAAATTTAACACTAAAACAATTTCATTCAAGGAATCAAACCATAAGTATTTAAATGGGTCAAAATTATACCTCAATTAGAGATCTAGCAAGAATAATTTTGCTTCAAATGATGGCCTCAAGCATCAAGATCCAAGCTAGGGAGGTGAAGGAAAAGAAAGATGAAGGATGGGTTTAATTTGTAAGCTTTAAATTGCAATTTTGTTGAATTAAACTTGAAGAATTTGAAGAAAATGAAAAGAAAAGAGATGAAGTGGAGGAGGAGCAGGTTTCGGCCAGAGAAGAGGTAAGGGGAGGGTGTGGGTGTGTGGGAAAAGTCATTGGTCAACTCCCCCAAAAGTCAATGCACCATACTTCAACAAACTATATTTAAAATAAATTCCTAAACAAACCAATTCAACACATGAAAGAAAATCAAGGTGAGGCCAGAAATTTCTGGACATGATCAAGGTGGGGCTGTCCTAGGGCTGAGGGAAGAGAGAGAGAGGTTTTACAAAAGAAATTTTATGCAAAAAGACCCCCTACAAGTCAAAAATTGCAAGTTTTAGCTTAAATTTCAATAAATTCGTTTCCTATCATAAAAATTTGTTAAAAATCAAAGTAAAATACTAAAAATTTATGTTACAACTAGATTTTAATTAACATAATTTTAAAGATTAAAATTAGCCCGGAAAAATTTGTATTTATCGCTAAATTAATGTATTTTCTTACCGGCTTAAAATAATATTAAAAAATTGAAAAATTAGGGAAAATTTTTAAACGACCAGAATTTCATAATTAACTCATTAGCTACTAAAAACAAGCAATTACCTATCCATTTTAAGTATAATTAGCCCTAAACTGCAAAATAACAAGAAAGACGGTTTTCGGAAAAATACCGAATTTTCACCAATTTTCAGGAAAACACCGAAACGACTTTTCAAGGCGCTACAATCTTCCCCCCTTAAAGAAATTCGGTCCCCGAATTTAAAAATATAACTACGCGTACCTTCAAAGAGATGGGGATATTTCTTCCTCATCTCGCCCTCGGTCTCCCAGGTAACCTCCTCGCTGCTCGGGCTACGCCAAAGGACCTTGACGGTTGGTATAATCTTGGATCTCAACTTCTTCACCTGCCGATCCAGGATGGCCACCGGCTGCTCTGCAAAAGAAAGGTCGCGCTCTAGCTGGACTGTCGGGTGCTGAATCGCATGCGAAGGGTCGTGAAGGTACTTGCGGAGCATCGAAACATGGAAGACGGGGTGAACATCGGGAAAGCTGGGAGGAAGAGCCAAACGATATGCAACAGCGCCGACACGCTCGAGGATCTCGAAGGGACCTACGAATCTAGGGCTAAGCTTTCCCTTTTGCCCAAAACGCATCACGCCCTTCATCGGAGAGACTTTCAGAAAAACATGGTCGCCAACTGCGAACTCTAACCTGCGACGGCGCCTGTCTGCATAGGATTTCTGTCTGCTCTGAGCTGCCCTCATCCGGTCTCGAATCAACTGTATCTTCGCTGTCGTCTCCTCAACAAGCTGCGGCCCCAAAATGCTGCTCTCGCTGAGCTCTGTCCAACAGACGGGCGATCTGCATCTCCTCCCATACAATGCCTCGAAAGGTGCCATCTGAATAGTATCCTGGAAGCTGTTGTTGTAGGAGAACTCCACTAGAGGTAAATGACGATCCCAGCTACCACCAAAGTCTAAAACGCACGCTCTGAGCATGTCCTCGAGAGTCTGAATGGTCTATTCTAACTGTCCGTCGGTCTGCGGATGAAATGCTGTGCTGAAGCTCAAACGAGTGCCCAAAGCCTCCTGAAGTCTCTGCCAAAGTCGGCTGGTGAACTGAGTGCCTCGATCTGACACGATACAAGTCAGTACGCCATGCAACCGCACGATCCCGTCGATGTAAAGCTAGGCATACTGAGCGAAGCTGAAAGTCGTCTTCACTGGAAGGAAGTGAGCCGCTTTCGTCAATCGATCTACGATCACCCAGATGGAGTCGTACCCTCGACTGGTCCTGGGTAGACCCACAACGAAGTCCGTCGAAATCTGCTCCCATTTCCACTCTGGAATGGGTAACGGCTGTAGCTCTCCTGCGGGCCTCTGGTGCTCGGCCTTGACTGGCTGACAAGTCAGGCATCTCGATACAAACTCCGCAATGTCCCTCTTCATCCCGTCCCACCAGTAGGTCTCTCTCATATCATGGTACATCTTGGTGGAACCGGGGTGGACACTATACACTGATCGGTGTGCCACCTCAAGAATGTCGCGCCGCAATCCATCAGCATCTGGTACGCACAGTCTAGATCCATAGCGTAAAATCCCCTGATCGTCAATCATGAACTCAGAAAATCTTCCCTGTCCCATCTGTGCCATGATCTCTGAGCAACGGTCGTCACTGCGCTGTGCCTCATATATACGGTCAAGCAACTGTGGGCGTGCACGAACATGCGCGAGCTGTCCCCCTGTCTGAGTGAACTCAAACTCAACTCGGCTGTCGCATAACATCTGTCAATCTGCTGACGACTGCCTCTGCACTGCGCGCAAAAAGGATAGACTACCCCCGGGTCTCCTACTCAACGCATCTGCCACCACATTCGCCTTGCCTGGGTGATATAAGATCTCGCAGTCGTAGTCTTTCACCAACTCCATTCAACGACGCTGTCTGAGGTTCAGGTCTCGCTGCTGAAATATGTACTTTAAGATCTTGTGATCGGTGAATATCTGACACGACTCGCCGTATAGGTAATGTCGCCAAATCTTCAGTGCAAAGACCACTGCAGCCATCTCCAAATCATGAGTGGGGTAGTTCTGTTCATGCTTCTTCAACTGCCGAGAAGCATAAGCGATCACCCGGCCATGCTGCATCAATACGCATCCTAATCCCACTCGCGAAGCATCACAGTAGACCACAAATCCGCCTGATCCCGAAGGCAAAGATAATACCGGCGCCGTAGTCAAACATGTCCGCAGCTGCTGAAAACTGATCTCGCACTCCTCCGTCCAGACGAAAGGAACTCCCTTCCGGGTCAAACCGGTCAACGGTGCAGCTATACGGGAGAAGTCCTGAACAAAACGCCTGTAGTAGCCCGCCAGGCCTAGAAAACTACGGATCTCAGTAACCGATGTAGGTCGGGGCCACTGCTGAACAGCCTCAATCTTATTCGGGTCCACACATATGCCGTCTCTCGTAACCACGTGACCCAAGAATCCGACGCTGTCCAGCCAGAATGCACACTTGGAGAACTTTTGCGAACAGCTGGTGCTCCCTCAGAGTCTGTAACGTAAATCGCAAGTGCTGCTCGTGCTCCTCTCTGCTCCGGGAGTACGCCAAGATATCATCAATAAACACGATGATGAACAAGTCAAGATATGGCCTGAATGTACGGTTCATCAAATCCATGAATGCTGCTGGGGCGTTGGTGAGTCCGAACGACATCACCAAAAACTCGTAGTGGCCGTAGCGCGTGCGGAAAGCTGTCCTCGGTATATCCTCCTGTCGAACTCGTAGCTGATGGTATCCTGATCGCAAGTCGATCCTCGAAAAATACCCCGCACCCTGAAGCTGGTCGAACAAATCATCAATGCGCGGCAACGGATACCTGTTCCGAACGGTAACTTTGTTCAGCTGGCGGTAGTCGATACATAAGCGCAAACTTCCATCCTTCTTCTTGACAAACAGGACCGGAGCACCCCACGGAGAAACACTCGGTCGAATAAGCCCCTTATCTAACAAATCCTGCAACTGATCCTTCAGCTCTCGAAGCTCTGCCGGGGCCATCCGATAAGGCGGTATAGAAATAGGCCCCGAACCGGGAATCAAATCAATGCAGAACTCAACATCGTGCTCAGGCGGTAGCCCAGGTAGCTCATCAGGGAAAACATCAGGGAACTCACAAACTACCGGGACCCGGTCTAACGGAACCTCTGCAGCTCGAGTATCACAAATAAACGCTAAGAATCCCTGACATCCCTTCCGCAAGAGCTGACCAGCGCGAAGAGACGAAATTAAGCTGGGAAGGGTGACACTGCGGTCTCCCTGAATAATGAGGACTGGCTCTCCCGGAAAGCTAAATCTGACTGCCTTCTCACGGCAGTCCACCGAAGCATAACAAGTGGCTAGCCAATCCATGCCCAGAAGCACATCAAAGTCCAAAATATCGAGGAGTATCAAATCAACTGATGAATCTCTCTCCCCGATACGAACGGAACACAAACGAAATACAAAACGAGCGACAAACGACTCGCCTACCGGAGTACTAACAACAAGCGGATGATCTAACGACGACGACTCACGGCCCAACATCGGTGCAAAGTGTGTAGATACATACGAATGTGTGGAACCTGGGTCGAATAATACCCGAGCGTCGAAAGAACAAACTGGCAAGGTACCTGTCACAACGGCATTGGATGCCTGCGCATCCTGCGGTGTCAAGGCAAAAACTCGGGCCTGTCCTCCACCGATAGCGGGCTGACCTCGACCTCGGCCTCTGCCTCCTTGTCCTCTCTGAACAGGACCGCCGCGTCCACGGCCTCTGGGTGCACCTAACTGGCGTGGAGCATCGCCGGTGGTAGGAAGTTGGGCTCTCTGAGGAGGGGGTGGTGATGGTGGTATGGTCACATGTGGAACTGTTGCCGCTCCCTGTCGTCTCGCCGGACAGTCTCTGTTACGATGATGCAGGCTACCACACCAAAAACATCCTAACCATGGCTGCTGATCGTATGGGTGAAGGCGATATAACTGGCCCCTAAAGAATCCACCACGGCCTCTGCGAACCCTCCTAGGTGCTAACATATCAGTGCGAATCCGACTCGGTCTTGAAACGACCGCAGGGGGAGTAATATCCGATCTCTGTGCTCGATTGACCTCTACTAACGATTCCACCATCTGTCGTAACTCCTGCATGCCTCCCATCATCTGTCGCAGCTCCTCCATACCGGACTCAAGCCTATCCATGCGACCTGGGGAATGCGGATCAGTCTGTCCCTAAGGCATAGGTATACCACCCTGCTCAGTCCTCGTCTCGGACGAGCCTGCTCGGATATCATCACGGGCGGCAGCCCTCTGCGCTCTCGTAGCCTTTGGCGGCATAGTGGCTGGTACAGAAAAAGGATAATAAGAACAGTGCAAAAGAATCATAGGATACACGGAATTGAAGAAGGAATTTCAAGCAAGTATCCTAAAGTCACTTAGGCGGAGTACCGTATCGCAAGTATGCCGCGGACATACACACGCTACGTTACCCTACTTAAGTCACTTACTCCATCTACCAAGGGTCATCCTACACTCAAAAAGGTAAAACCTATCGCTCTGATACCAACTTTGTCACGACCCGCAGGGTACGGAACGTGACTGGCACTTAGGTTACGAAACGTCTCAAGACGTTCGTAAAATAAGTAAGCCAAAGCCCAGAAACCAAAACCAAAAGAGTGAAGAGAACCCAATCAATTGAAAACGAGTTATCAAATAAGTCATATAAAACCTCTTTAAAAACAATATCAATTTTTCCGAAAATTTCGGCAGAGTCTCCTTTGTAAATACTGGCCCCCAAAATGGGTACAACAAGAATATATATGAATCCAACAAATAAGGCATCCCCAAGCGGGAGCTAGCTCTTCGCCACAAGGCGGTCACAAATCCTACGCAATATAAAGCAACAACATGCGAAATAATCATAATGAAGCATAAGAAAAACATCATGTCGACTCAAGTGAGCTCGACCCCAAAATACAGCATAAAAGTCCACAAACCTCACAGTCTCATCTCTAGGTCAATATACAATAATACTGGTAGAAACAGTAGATGGAGTACACTAGATACAAAGAATATACAAGGTGGTACAAAAATAATAACATAACCCACCTATGAGCAAAACCTCGAGTCCAGGCAAAAGAGGCAAAAGAAGCAAGCGCACCCGCCGCTACTGTACTGACGGAGCGGACCTGCAAAAGGCTATGGCACAACGGGGGTGAGTTGCCAACTCGTGAGTAATAAATAACATCTACACAGGCTATCGAATGCATGCACACAAGCATCCTAGCATCTAAATACAGGTAAGGCAGGACATAATGGCAAGTATGTATGCAATATGGATATACTAGCAGGTATGAATGCAATGCGAATCAACTCGTGATCTGAAAGTATAAGTATAAGAAATCATGTTTTTCCCTTTAAGAATGTCTTTTGAAATACCAGCACAATACCAATAGAATCAACAGGAACCTGTGTCCAGCATCGACACCTCAAAACTGTCTCAAATCTCATATCAATGTATCTCTGGCCTCAGCCGTCTGGCTGACCCATCTCAAATATCAATATCTCATCATCTAGCGGCCACGGTCAGTATCCTCTGGATATCCGCCGTCCCAAACAGTCACCGGTAGGTAATCCGTCCCCTGCCAGGCTCAACGTCAACACCACATTCCTCTTGCCCCGGGGTACCTTACCGGGCCCACCATGTACCCGTGACGGTTCCTCCACTCCTCGACACGGATCTCGAAAACCACAACAAACTCATGGTGGACGACACTTACATCACTAGAAAACCGCAATTTACATATTTTAAAAAATATAATAGTTTAGAAATTTTGCGGCTTTCCCCTGAAATCCAGAAATATCATAAAATCTCAAGAAATCCTCATAAGTGTATATGTCAATGGTGATGAATGCATATGGTATCAATAATTAAGCTACGATGTATGATTAATAGACTAGGTATGAACAAATAATATGATGAGGTACATGCACATGAATAGCAATCCTACGATTTCATTTTAAGGAATTAAAGGCAATAGCACAGGTTTAAGCATCAATTAGTAAAAGGTTTCAATTTAAAGGTTATCTAGTGTGGTGGCATGGCAATTACCAGGATGTGTGTGTAAGCATGAATAGTGCTCGTGCTGCATATAAAAACCCTGGCAATGGTGCAGGTGTCCTATAGAATGGTTTCGTATAGGTATGTCAATATAGGGCATGAATGTAGCAAATAATCATACAAGTATTACACCCCTAATTACTAACATTACTAAGAATCTTTTAAGTTACTAAAACTATCGGGCGGCTTGCGCCATCCAACGATAGTCCCCCGTAGATGTTACATCTACTCACCAGAATCCCTAGCTAGCTGTGTCCAATCACCGCTTTCCCCTTTCGAGCCGCGTTTGACGTCTCCGCAACCGAACCTGGAATTTACATCAATACCAAACATAAGGTTACATATCAAGAATGACGCAAAACCCTAACGAAAATACTAATGTTCACTAGCTAGGTACAACGTGCACAAGGTGCGCGGAACACACGCGAAAATCGCAAAAACTGCCAAAAATCGCCGATTTGGTCGCCCGGCAAAACTAAGACCCGACTACTCAAAAATCCGCACACACGCATCCTAAACGTCATAGGATAAGCCAACACAATCATCAAGATGTCGAAAATAATCCATCACATAATTTTATAACAAAACTAGTAAGCAGTTACATTCCAAAAATCGGTGCAACATCGCCGATTTGCTACAAAGACTACTATCAAGCTTGAACAACCAACCACACTACAAGCAATCTACAAACACTATAATTACAACACATTAGCAATGATTCAAAACCTATTTTCCATAAACAACCATTACTTGAATTTATAACCTAGCAAATCTTAATCCAAACTATATATGAAAACCTTAAATTAACACTAATTTATAGCCCAATTAGCAAGTTAACCTCCTAGATTAGGTTAGCAAAACAAATAAATAACAAATTAGATTTAACCAACTAAATAATGGTTTCTAAACCCTAATTCAATTCAAACCATTCACTTTTAAAAAAAACAAGATTAGAAATTAGCAATGAAATTTAACACTAAAACAATTTCATTCAAGGAATCAAACCATAAGTATTTAAATGGGTCAAAATTATATCTCAATTAGAGATCTAGCAAGAATAATTTTGCTTCAAATGATGGCCTCAAGCATCAAGATCCAAGCTAGGGAGGTGAAGGAAAAGAAAGATGAAGGATGGGTTTAATTTGTAAGCTTTAAATTGCAATTTTGTTGAATTAAACTTGAAGAATTTGAAGAAAATGAAAAGAAAAGAGATGAAGTGGAGGAGGAGCAGGTTTCGGCCAGAGAAGAGGTAAGGGGAGGGTGTGGGTGTGTGGGAAAAGTCATTGGTCAACTCCCCCAAAAGTCAATGCACCATACTTCAACAAACTATATTTAAAATAAATTCCTAAACAAACCAATTCAACACATGAAAGAAAATCAAGGTGAGGCCAGAAATTTCTGGACCTGATCAAGGTGGGGCTGTCCTAGGGCTGAGGGAAGAGAGAGAGAGGTTTTACAAAAGAAATTTTATGCAAAAAGACCCCCTACAAGTCAAAAATTGCAAGTTTTAGCTTAAATTTCAATAAATTCGTTTCCTATCATAAAAATTTGTAAAAAATCAAAGTAAAATACTAAAAATTTATGTTACAACTAGATTTTAATTAACATAATTTTAAAGATTAAAATTAGCCCGGAAAAATTTGTATTTATCGCTAAATTAATGTATTTTCTTACCGGCTTAAAATAATATTAAAAAATTGAAAAATTAGGGAAAATTTTTAAACGACCAGAATTTCATAATTAACTCATTAGCTACTAAAAACAAGCAATTACCTATCCATTTTAAGTATAATTAGCCCTAAACTGCAAAATAACAAGAAAGACGGTTTTCGGAAAAATACCGAATTTTCACCGATTTTCAGGAAAACACCAAAACGACTTTTCAAGGCGCTACATCTGGGTTCGCAGGCGGGTATTTCGAACGCTGCACAGAAGGGGAAGCAGGTGGTCGGATACGCGTAGTTAAAGATCACTGTGAGTAGATTTAACATCTACGGGGAAATCGCCCGTATGGCGTTATGCGTCAGGGCTTGATAGGATATTGTAGCTGTATATTCGCATTCATATACATTGATTGTGCATGGATACTATTGGTTGCATACTGTATTCCCTGCTATATATATATGGACTTAGAATTAATAGCACACCGCACTTTTACTAACGGTCCATGCTGCACGAGCACAAATCTGCATGTCACACACACACCGTTAGTAATTGCCATGACACTCACACTATAGAATTTCCATGAAAAATATGTTGTAGCTCACCTTATGAATGATTCGACATGATGCATCCATACATACGCATATATACATGTCACCTACCTAGATAAGCTGATTTTAGGAAAACTGGGGACCGCATGATACTTTTTAAAACTGAATCTACTTAAAGAGCGGTTCTTCCTTTTTACTCATAGTACGACTTATGATGCATATATCACATCACATGAATTTACGCATTGGGTTTGGATTTCATATAATTTCTGTATTTGAGAACCGTGGTATTATTTTAAGAAAGTATGCATTATTTTAAAAACTCGGTTTCTCTTGATATGATATTTTGGTGCGTCCACCATGCGTTTTCTCGGTTCTGAGACGTATGCTTGAAACCCGATTCGAGGAGTTGGAAGATCCGTTTGCGGGTTCATGGTGGACCCGGTATGGTTCCCCGGGGCAAGAAATGTTTTTCGTGGAGCAGACGAT
This sequence comes from Agapanthus africanus, assembly GCA_030015575.1. Lineage (NCBI taxonomy): Eukaryota > Viridiplantae > Streptophyta > Magnoliopsida > Asparagales > Amaryllidaceae > Agapanthus > Agapanthus africanus. Next base: position 154,707,995 of record CM057350.1, read on the forward strand.
GAGCCTGGCAGGGTGGCTAGTACCTACCGGTGACTGGTTGGACCTGGCGGTTATCCGGAGGATACTGACCTGAGTCGAGAGATGGATACGGGCCGACCCGTACTGCCTGGGCCGAGGGCCGATTCCGCAGACGGAGCCCGTGGGTCGATCCTGACTGACGGAGCCCGATATATGAGGATTTGCGTGTCGATGCTGGACACGAGTATTTCATGTTGTTTTGGGTGCCGATGTTGGACACCCCGCTTCTATGAGATTTACAGGATTGAGGGCCGGATAGAGTGACAGCGTCGGAGTATTGGGTTTTGGGGTGTTTTTGGTAGACACCGGAGTTTTTCCACGTGGACATTCCGTGTTGATGATATTGTATCCCATACTCAGCATTCATTGTCATGCATTGCATCATGTAGTTGTAGTACCTGATAGAGTACTTTTGCATGATTATCGCATACCCAGCTCATCATATAGATGTTATCTGTTTGCACATGTTAGAGTATCGCAGTACGTGCATACTCGCGATTACCTTTATATGTTATCTACTATTCACGAGCTGGCAACTCACCCCCGTTGTGTCACAGTGTTTGCAGGTCGACCCTCAGAGTAGTTGCGGCAGGGCTATCTCTTGTATCTTTTTGGCTACGGATACCACTGCAGTTGGTGCGTGAGCTGTTTTGCTGCTAGGTGGGTTTGTGGTATCCGGTTATTTTCTATTTGTACACACTATTGTATCTAGTACTCTCCATCTACTATTTCATGTATTGACTTAGAGACCAGTTGTGAGGACGATGATGTATATTATTTTGTACTCTGGTGTCGAGCTCGTTGTGAGCCGACTTTATTTATGCAGTTTTATCTTTCATAATATTTTTTTCCACTTATATTGCTCATTTCTTCGCTATGGCGTCGTATATTACTATTGTGGTGGTTGTTTCCACCGTTGGGCGTGATTGCTCCCATTTGGGGATGCTTTATTCTTATTGTATGTCACTTTTACTTATATCTTGTCTTGTACCCGATTTCGGGGCTAGTTTTTACAAAGGAGATGCTGCCAAAATTTTTAAGAAAACAACTTAAACTTTAAAGAATTTTACTAAATTACTCAAGGTTTTCTAAATGTTTTAACAAATGTTTCCATTAAATGTTTTAACACTCACTACTTTAATGGTTTTGATTTCTGGGCTTCGGCTTACTTAGTCGAGTTACGCCTGTAGACGTTACGTGGTTAAGTGTCGGTCACGGGCCGAACTTTGGGTCGTGACAATATGGGAACACCATTGAATTTTGGTCAAGATTGGCTATGAACATTCCTACGACTAGGGCTTCGTCTATACGTTGTTTGCATTTAGACCAGAGATTTCGCCATCGAGTAACATATTGAACCCAAGTCTCATTTGGTCTAACCCTTTCATTGACTAATGTGGTCATGGTAGTGCGTTCATTCACACTAGTGAATCTCTGACAGAAGAGCATCTCCATCTGGTCCAAGGTGTTCATGAAGTTATTTGGAAGTTCCGCATACCATTCGAAGGCAGTGCCCACCAGACGGCTGACGAACTGTCGGAGGAGTGGTGTATCATTTCTACCAGTGTTGCCACACATGGATCTAAATCACGCGATATGCTAGCGAGGATTTCTGGTCCCTTTGTACATGTAGAACATCGGAAGTATGTGTAACGTTTTGAAAATCGTTTAGGTGAAATTTCCGATAATCGGTAAATAACTGGTGTTTTCCGTAACAAAAAAACCAAGATATAATCATTTTTCGACATAGACTTAAATATACCTATTCTAGCTAAGTAATTGCTAGTATTTGGTATTTAATTGGTCGCTTGTAATTTTTTAGTTTACTAAAATATTTCCGTAATTAATTATTTTAAATATTATTTTAAGGCTTCACTAATACATTTTATTAATGATATTTACAAATTGGAATGGGTTAATACAAGTTTTGTGCATCATGACACATTAAACCAAAGTGTAACATGTGGTTTTTGAAATGAAAAAAAGTTGTCAAGATTGTTTTGGAAAATATAAAATAAAAAGGCTTAAATTGTGAAAAATAATTAAATAAAAGGGAGGTATGGGTATATACTTGAGGCATGGGGTGTTTTTCTTAACTTGGACTTTGTTCCCACACACCCACACACACCCACCCTTAGCTGGCCGACCATGGGCTGCCCCAATCCCCCATTTGCCCCACCTCATTCCTCACAAAAGAAAAGAAAAGGAAAAGAAAATTCAAAAGAAAAAGAATAAGAAAATAGGTATGGGTTTGTGTTGACTTGGGACTTTCTTTACTTGGTATTTTCCTCACCTCACTCTCTCTCCTCCCCCTCAAAAATCTGGCTGAGCCTCTCCCTATAGCAGCCCTCCATTTCTTCATCTCAATTCCTCTTCAAAAATTCTTCAAAATTGCTTGAAAAATCCCACAAATCCCAAATCCAATCCTTACCCATTATTCTTTGCCTATCTAGTATAGATCTTGGAGAAAAGTTGGCATTTTGGAGGCTATGATTTGCATGTTTGATCTCTTGATCTTGAGGTATAAAGCTTTATCCAAATTTGTTACTTGTTAATTGTATGTTTAAATATAATTTTAATTAGATGTTAATATAACCTTAGTTGCAAAATGAAATTTTAAAGAGAAGGGTTTGAGACCTAATTAAAGTTTATATAACTTGATTACCTTTAAATGTGTAGTTTAACACTTTAAGTCATGTAAAATCTAAGTTAGTTGCTAATTTGCTAATTGTTATTTTAAAAATTGTCCAAATCATATATTTTGCAAACTAGATTTTTAGAATTATGAAAATAAGTGAGATTAAAAATTTAGTAAATGGTTGTGTGACCTAATTAAGCTATTTATTAAGCATTGTGGCCACTAGAATTGTTAAAACATCAAGTTTTGTACTAAAACGGTTAATTAATGCTTACTTGGTTTTTGGAATAAATCGATTTTAAATTAAGTTTAAGGTTTTGATGATATAAACCGTATTTCATATATTTTTAGTGTGTTGTGAGCGCGCGATTAGTGCGTTTGGGTTTTAAGTTTGGGGATTTTCACGTATTGCGACCCTAGTGGTGATTTGTGGCGTTGTCGCGGCGCGTTTCGTGCACCAAGTGTGCGCGCGTTTAGTTAGTGCGCGTGGTGGACTTGTATTTTTTTGTGTCCGCAAATATATATTTTATTCTCTTATTTCCTTGTGTACGTTTTTAGGATCGGATGTAGAGGCGTCGGATATGGCGCGGAAAGGACAGAGCTGAAATCAGAGCAGATTAGCCGTGGCGTCCAGGTGAGTAGATATATATCTACGGGAGATGTCGGGTGGATGTCGTATAGCACCCCTGCAGTTTCGTAGTGTAGTACGCGAATGCGTTATAATATATATTATATGTGTTTTTGTGAAACATGGATATATAGTAAGAAGGGCCTTAGGAGATCATGGGATAGTGTTAGAAATATTAGAAGTTAGTGTTTATAGTTTAATTCTTAGTTACGAAACTCTAGTGTAAAGGTATACACACACACATGCACACACATGATATATTTTGGTGTATATGTTATATATATATGTGTGTGTGTGTGTGTGTGTGTGTGTGTGTATGTATGTATGTATGTATGTATGTGGATGTATTGCTATATATATATATATACACACACACATATACGTATACACATATGATGAGGATAATATATGATACTTGGAGATGAGTCAATGTGATTGAGCATGATGCCGTGAGATTGGTGATGTGATTTGAGTCGTGTTATGAGATACGACATGTTATTTTAGCGGATCGAATGGGCGATGTGATTTCATTCACACGCGGATATATGTTGATAGTATCAGAATATACTAGACTTTAGATCAGTACCCTTAGTTCATGATATATTGATAATGATGCCATATGATAATGAGATAAATGTGATATTTGACCCGTACCCTGATTTGGAATGTCGTACGATGGATTTTACCGTATGAAGTATAAATATAATGATTGATCCACAGTCTTGATTTAAGGATGTCATATTATATATTTATAGTACGTGACGCTATTGAGGCGGGGTCACCGACTACTAGATATATCGACTCAGACTTAGGTGGATTTCCTTACCCTTTCGATTAGTCTCTTAGTTTAGTCTTGTAGTTTATCAGGTAGATGTTAGACTGGACTCGAGTCATACTTATTTTCAAAACTAACGAATTGTGGGTATTTTAAAGACAGGTTGAGGGGTATTACGGATATTTCAAAGGACGTGTCTTTTCTTAAAAACGTCGTAGTCCCCATTTTCTAAAAACCACGATTCATGCTATTTCAAATGCCAAAATTGTATGACTCGTATATATGTATATGTGTGTGTGTGTGTTTATTCTTACATGTTGCGTTTACTATTCAATTTCCATGTATTCTTGCTGTTCGCATCGCATTGCATGCTTAAATGTGTTTTCATTAGTGATTGTGAACCCATGCTGTCAGGACACCAGCACCATTACCGATGATGCGTATGCTTTACATACACTTGCTTGCCGGCTCACACACATCATCATCGGTAATTACCATGTCACATACACTTTAGAGATTATTATTCATTGACATAATTTGATAGCTGATAGTTCTAGTAATTATTACTATGCTGGTTTAGATATTGTTTTCTGTATTTAGATACACATGCATATATATATCCATTTGTCATGCAATATTATGGGGCTTTATACCGGTAATTCACTGTTTATTTACTCTTGAGATTGGGATTTCGGATTTCAATGAGATTTCTGGATTTGGAGAAACCGCATGGATTTTATAACTTATTATCATTTTAAAGATAGAAAATTGCAGTTTTCTTGTGATATGATGTGAGATATATCCACCATGAGTTTTCTCGGCTCTTGAGCAGTATTATACACCCGATTCGAAGAGGATGAACCGTCTGCTGGTGCATGGTGGACCCGGTGCGGTACCCCGGGGCAAGATGGTCGCAGATGATGGCGTTGAGCCTGGCAGGGGAGCACTACCGACCGGTTATTTGTGACGCGGTGGATATCCGGAGGATACCGACGTAGTCATGAGATATGATGATTTGGGCCAGTCCGAATTGCCGGAGCCCGAGGCCAGTCTAGATTGCCGGAGCCCGAGATATTGAGATTGAGATTTTATGATATGGGTTGGTCCGGATTGCCGGAGCCCGAGATATTGAGATATATATATATATATATATATATATATATATATATATATATATATATATATATTGTATCGATGCTAGACACGGATTCCTTGTTGATTTCATTGATGATACTTCGATTTTTATGCAAAAATCTCAGTGAGATAAGAAAACTGTTTTTCTCATTTAGATATATTCTGTTTTCATGCATTCATACATCATATATATGATATGTTGTTACCTGATGCACTGACATGAGCACTTAGTATTACACTTATGTATAGATATTTACCCTGGCCATTATCAGATGTTTAAGGTTATATATTTTATGGATATTATCGTATGACCTAGGATAGAGTCATACATGCGATTTCTTCTCGGTGATGTTTTCTACTAACGAGTGGGCAACTCACCCCCGTTGTGCCGCAGTTTCTTACAGGTTTTGCCGTACAGGTTTCTTTGGCGGCTTTGCTGGCACACTGCTTCCTTCCGGATGATTGCTTTAGTAGGTGGAGTCACTTGTATCGTGACCACCGTTGCACTTTTATTTATTCAGTTGTATCTAATAACTCTATCAACCAGACTTGTATTATTGATAAACTTAGAAGACCAGTATGTATATTCTTTCGACCTTAGAGTCGCGCGCCTGTATTATTATGGTTTTTCTCTAGTTTTCTTAAGGATATTGCTTTTCTTGATGAGTTTTGATTCTCGCCCTTCGGCGTTGTATATTATATTGCATTGCGTGGTTGTGTCCCCCAATTGGCGAAGAGCTAGCTCCCGCTTGGGAATGCCTTTATTCATTATATATATTATGCATGTTTTTACCCGTTTGGGGCTAGTATTTACAAAGGAGACTCTGCCGAAATTTTCGGGAAAATATGATGTTGCTTTAAAATGTTTAATGCCACTTATTTTATTAAAACCACTTACTTTAAAACAAGTTTTCCTTCACTTTCTCTTAAAAATGGTTTAGATTTCGGGGCTTTTGGCTTACTTGAATTAGATGGGATCCTAGAGATTTCATATGATTCAAGTGCCAGTCACATGCCATTTTGGGTCGTGACAGTATATATTTTGGTGTGTACTGTACTTGATCGTAGCATGCAGAATATGGTCGACCAGTCTTGATTGACCTAGTCACAGCTTCACTGGCACAGTGAGCATTGATTTGCTGAGCAATATATGCGTCCAGCTTTACTTTTGGGATCATTTCCTCCTTAACCGTTGATGTGGCTTGCAGAGGATTTAAAATGTCACTCTTGTCTTTAAGAGCGACGGCCGACGGTTCATCTTCCAATGGTTCCGATTGGGCCATCATTCCAACCATATTCTGTATCAAGAGGGTCATCTGATTCATTTTAGCGGACATCACTGCCGCTTCTTCATCTCTCTTCTTGAAAGCACGCTTTGGGAAGTCAATATCCGATTCCTGCCTTACTCTTTCTTCAGGTGCATTCTCGGGATTTTCCTTAGGCAATAGACTAGCGAGTGTTGCCGCCTGAGTAAGCATCTCCTGCAAATTTTCACGTCGCAACCGAGCTTTTGTCGGAGACCAAGTATGCGGTCCGTGACTAGTAGAAGTAATACTTTCCTCTTTAGAATTCACTACATGGACTGTGTGAACTATCATTCCTACAAGCTTGGGGCGTTTTGAATCTTGACCCTTGGAGGTTTCCTCGGGCGATCGGGCTGTATTGGGCCTACCTTTCTTGTGACAAGCCGCTTTAGTTTTAGGAGGAACCATCAAAAAGGAACTACCTTAGGATGAGTCCCCTTGAATTTGGAAGAGGAGTTGTCAGAGTCTGGCTGACACTTAGGAGAAGAGCCGCAGATGATAACTGGGTCCTTCACCTACTTCCACACCTTATATATAGATGAGGAAAGTTCGTGCTGCTCTCCTTGGATTTCCGTGGGTTGCGGAGACTTTTTCTATACTGAAGTAGAGGAATTTTGTCTGACCCTTCGCAGCAGTTCAAAGTTGTTCCTGATTGGAACAGCGGCATTCGCCGTCGGAGTCGATGTCAACTCGAACGGTGAACTGCCCCTAACTTATCTTATTTGATGCACATATTGACGTCGATCGTGTCTTTTGATCGGAGTTTCTTCAGTCTCAGGAATTTGCTGAGCCTGTCCCCTGTTTTCCTTAAGAGCATGAATATTCTGCCCCCTGTGTCGACCTTGATCTTTGGCAGGTGCCAGTTGTTTGGGGACTGATTCTGTCAGAAAATATGAAATTTGAGGATCCAGTCCAAGGAAGACACACCTCTTCTGGACTTCCACTTCGGTGTTGAGGCACCGAGGGTAAGAATGGGAGCATAGACCCTAAGATAAGCCTATTGATTTCTTGAAGAGCCGGATTACGGAGATTTGAGGTTGCAAGTGGCTCATACTTGACTCTACCGGATGTAACAGAGCCTGAGTTGCAGTGAGTGAAAACAAACGCCATTCTGCAAAGAGATGAAATGCTAACTTTAGTATCTCATCACCCAAGGGCAACTACAAACATATATATATACCGCGATTTTTTCGCGAAAAACACAACACACGAAGTATGGAGTGAAAAGAGGAAGAGGTCCCACCGGGCGTGCCAGAATCTGTTTATCGCCGGAGATGGGTAAGAGGCGTCGGGAGGACGTCTAGACTAAATACGGAGGTAGATGCTATTTAGAACGTATCCATCCACCTCTCCGAAAATGCCAAGTTGATTTATAGCACCGTAGATCGGAGGTTTGGATGGATGCGATCGATGTAAAATGACTTATCAAATTCTCTCTCATTTATGAAGGGTTTGTGATTACGAGGACGCTCTTCCCTATAGTTAATTATGATATCGCGTAGCGATAACAACTTTCACCTGCTCCAGACAGATCACTTCGTATCGTGTTGTGTTTGTTTATTATAGGGTTGCCCTTGGATTGTATACAGAGACTAATCTTATCATGCCTGTAGAGCGTGGATTAGTCCAAATTCGTATGTATTAGATCTGGGGTTTAGAACTTAGGACGTAGATCTCATATAAATAAGGTCCATAAGTTCATGGGATATATGAGATAGATATTTTTTTTGCCTATGGATTGTCTATGGTTGGTTATATGATCCATACCGTAGGTCCAACATATTAGTTTAAAAGACATTTCGGTCCAACATTCCCATGTTTGGGACGAATTATTATTTTAGAGACATTTCGGTACATCATTCATCTTACGTGCACATGTATATATGATGTGGCGAAGTGAACGGTGGTAACATAGGACGTGCCCAATATTAGGGTGCAATCCAATTTGAAAGCATTTATATTTTCTTCAAACATATACATATACATATATGTATAAAGCCGGGGTTCGATATGAGATGCGCATCTATATGGGATACATATCAATATGAGATATGCACCTATATGGGAGACATATCAATATGAGGGTATGCATATCAATATGGAGGTGCATCAATGTGAAGGTTAGGACATTCTCTATCTTGATAAAATTTCATATCTCTCATCAAGTTGGGACGAAGGAGGAGGAGTTGGTTGTTGGGACCCGCCACCTCTCTGAAGACGCTGAGGAATTACAACGACATATATCAGAGGTGTGAAAAGATACACCCTTGAACAAAATCCTGTATATGAGGGAAAAGATCATGTTGAAACTGAAGATCGTTAGTCTTATATGAGACTAAGATCAATTTGGATGGACGATCATTATTCATATATCCGACTAAAATTAATATGGGTGAACGACCATTAGTCATATATCCGACTAAGATCAATAAGGGACATCATTGATATGTTGATCAATGGATTGCATATGAGAAGCAAAAACTTCTATACTTAGTTTATTTTAACTAAGTAACCAAGCAAAGGCTTGTTGTTCACGTGCGCATGTGTATATGTGCGCATGTACATATATCATCTTTAATGAGGGTGCGCACGTGCATATCACGTAGGTTGTGCACTTGCTTACAATCGGGGATTGCGCACATGGATATCATGTGACACACACCTCTTATGATCGTGGGGCTGCGCACGTGCATATCACATGGCTTGTACTTATTATCAGTTCAAAATCACAAGTGCCTATTTATATGTGTACACATGCAAAAAGTCAACGTGCATATCACGTGACGCTCGCACATCCATAGGCAATATTCAACAAGTGCATGCACGTGTATAACACATGATACACATGCCTTCATAGGCAGCATCCAACAATTATGCACACGTGCATATCACGTGATGCACATGTCTCAAAGGTGGCAATTTTCTATTAAGTGCGCACTAGTTTGGGTGCGCACTTGTTCCGATCAGAAAGCAAAAGCTTTTACAGAGAAGCAATGACTTCTGTTTTATGTTCTTTTCTTCTTCTTATCTTTTCCAAGAAGCAAAAGCTTCGATTTTTATCTGTTTTCAAATCATGTATATGCGTTTTATGATGCGCATATTATTTTCTTAGATTTTATGATCGATCTCACGCAAAAGTATATACTTTATGGATGAGATACAAGTCTTAAGATTATTTGATCTTTGACGGCGAATCAATTGATTCGAAAAAGAAATAAAGGCTTTTGTATAAAAGCAAAAGATTTTTTAATGGAGGAAAAGAGAAGTTTTTCTCTTTTATCTCTACCTTGTGCGCTTGCTCACTGAGGAAGAAGATGAAGAAGACTTGAGATCTATATTTTTCTCAAGCTTATGGATAAGTCTACCTTTTTGATTTTGATCTCATAGGTTTTTTATATAGGGTATGAAAAATATCAATCAGTTTGATAGAATCTCTCATTTAGAGATCTTGATTGATATCACGATCAAGTGCTGATATTTAATTACTGTTGGATGGAGATCATGGATCTTAACAGAAAATTTGTTTCTAATTAAAGATTTGATTCCTTATCAACAAGATTTATTTTTTTATTAGAAGCATCTGCTTCAAGAAACGTATATGCATGCTTGTGATCTTTGACACATGTGTACGTGCATCGCACATATAGGTGTGCACATATGATTCAACTTGGTCATCTTACCAAATACGCATATATAGGTGCGCACAACTTGAGCGTCGCACATGTGATTCAATTTGGCTATCTTTCTAAGTGCGAATGTATAAGTGCGCGCACCTTGGGCCGAATCGTTTGACTCATGCACACATACGTTGCACATTACGTACATATGATTTATCTTGGCCATCATGCTAAGTGAGCATGTATAGGTGCGCATGACTTGAATATGGGAACAAATGCACGCTTTGGATAAAAAAAATTTGCAGGAACAATCCTATCCAGGAATGACTAAGAATCATCTGTCATATCTATGCCCGTAAACATTGGCGGCTTCAGCTTCATGAACTCTGGAAGCGACACCTTTATAATCTCAGCAATGGCTGGTACAACTGTCTGAACATTAGGCAGCACAACGATCTCCGGAGTAGACTGAACAACATCAAGCCTCCAAATCTAGCTGGTCTCAAGCAATGACCCGACCGTCTGGTGCGAATCCCAAAATCCCGACTCAATGAGAAATCCTATCATAAAAGGATATACAGCATGTTCCTATGTCACTGGGATAACACCTTGGCCAGTCCTCATCCCTGACGGGTCCACCCTGACCGCAACTCTAGCCACAGCCCTCTCGGCTCGCGTAGACATGGTGACAGGAATCACAAACAAGTATCGATGAAGATAGATCAGAAGAACGAATAGAAGAAAAGATCTCAAGATATATATCCTAAGGTTACTTAAGCGAAGTATTATATCGTAAATATGCCGTAGAACAAACGTATGGTACATTACTCTATTTAAGCCACCTACTCCATCATACCAAGGTCAACCTACGTAACGAAAGTTCGGGTCTAATACCCCCAAAGTCAAGTCTAAGTTCTGTAAGGTTAAGCCTACGTTCTAAAATATACGCTCTAGACTCCACATTGTCAAACCTAGACTTAAACAAAAATTAAAGCTAACGCTCTGATACCAACTTTGTCACGACCCGGATAAGGCACGTAACCGGCACTTGAATCACGTGAAGTTTATTGGACCCCACCGTAACCCAAGTAAGCTGAAAACCCAGAATCTAAATCTTTTTAAGAAATAGTGGAGGTGGAGTTTTGAAAAAGGTATTTTAAATGGAATCATGTTCCTTTTTAAAGTATAAGTAAAATTTGTTTGAAAACACATGCGTCATTTAAAAATCGGGCAGCACCTCCTTTGTAAATTTTGGCAAAAATAAGTACACACACACACACACACATATATATATATCAACGTCCCTAATCGGGAGCTATCTCATCGTCCAAACGGCGGAATCACAACCATACGGTAATATACGATGCCTAAGGTGAAGATCGTCACAAGAACATGTAAGAAAAATACTATAAGCATCATCAAGTCGACTATATCCAAGCTCGACATTTAAATGAATAACATACAAGTCTCGTCTCTAAGTCCATAAAAAAATATACAAATTTTGGTCAATGGAGTTTTTAACTTGATCACAAAAGAATTTACATATACGAGAGGCGGTTACGATCACCTACCAGAGCAATAACGAAATAAGAAGTGTGCCGGCATGCTACTACTGATCCAAGCGATCGGTCCTGCAAGAAACTAAGGTGTAACGGAGGTGAGTTGCCAACTCGTAAGTAGAAAAATATCATAAGGTAGAAATCGAAATGCATAACAATCTACATAGGTCATTCAGTGTAATACTATCATACTATGTGATAACGAATATAAATATATATATATATATATATATATATATATATCATTTCAGTATCCAAAAGTGTGTCATAACGGATCACGCACAACATACATGAGCCTCGAAATCATCAATATATGAAAATATGTCATCCTTAACATATGTATCATGAAGTGAGTGTCCATCATCGACACTCGAAATCATCATCAACTGAGTGTCCAGTATCGACACTCAAAATCATCATAACACCTGTGTCTAGCATTGACACGTAAAACTCAGATATCAAGACACCGTCTCATCAGACCGGCTCTCTCTTGATATCAATAGCCCTGGTCGGTATCTCCCAGATAGCCGTCGTGTTCTAATCTATCTCCGGTATCAAGTATCCTCGCTAGGCTCCCCGCCTCACATGCGACTTTCCTGCCCATCGGTCTCAACCGGGTCTATCATGTATCCGACTGTATACTCCCCCACTCATTCCGGATAACGTAGCACGTCCGCAATCATATAGCTCCCCCACTCGGTTCAGAATAAAATCAAATCAGAAAATATCAAGCTCATGGTGGACGCCAACTCATTATATCAAGAGAAAACCACACTTTTAAAACATACTCAAGTTTTATAAATCACATCGCAGTTTCTTAAATTAATGGAAAACATCAAGTTCCGAAAAACAACATTTGCATAATTCATTTTGATGATATAATATGTATGTATGTATGTATGTATGTATGTATATAGGAGTTTTCTATACCACTGAGATATATCATTATAAATAAAAACATCATAAAATCCATGTCGATCATATACGAATGTCCATGATAATGGTGTTCGCATCTCAAATCAGCAAGTATCATAATGCGTCGTGCATATATATAATCAACACACGAACAGGCATGGCAATCCCTATTATGTTGTGGCAATAATAATGATTTGTAGTATAGCATACGCGTCTATGCTCGTGCAATATGGCAATCATTAGTAATTGTGCAAGTGTTCTACCAATGTGTTCGCATAAGAATAGCTCTCAATTCCTATCAACAACATATATATATATATATATATACATATACATATATATATATAAATACTCATCAATCCCCTGTATATAAGGAACTCATGATAAACCGTATCGAAATCTATATGGATATAACATAGTATAGCAGTCCTACTGTGTCATGGAAATACCAATGATGTGTTATGTAACATGCGCGTCTGTGATATGTGCAACAAAGAAATCATTGGTAGTTGTGCAGTGTTCTACAAGTGTGTTCATATAGCATACCAATTGTAAACTAGCCTACAAAGCTAATTCGAACTAATATAGCATATACAATAAAATAATCGATGCACGGGCGTATAAAGAGTAGAATAAGCATAACGTGAACAGACGTTAATATAGATAATTACTTACAAGATATACGGTTATATTTTAAATTAGAACGAAACATTATTTAGGAAATAAGGAGACTACGATGTTTTTGAAATAGGTGTTATTTGAAAATTCATAGCGCATCATTGACATTATCATTTTAAAGTAGGAAACAGATCGTTAGTTTTTAAAATAAGTTTAGCTCTAAATATCTCATAAAGTCCCAATTCGGGATTTAGTAAGATACTCGAGTCAAATGAATATCGGCCGTATTTGGCAATCTATCTTCGACACATCATATACAGAACCTCCCTCATACGATGTCATCTAATCAGAGCAGTACAGTGTTAGTGTATATGCCCTAGAGGCCATTACTGTATCATACTGGTTTGTATATTACTTAATGGATGCTTGGGATATTCACCTTGTATATACAATCTTGCTCAAAATAGTAGTATGCTACTTGGTTTGTTTCTACTTCAATGTGTACATGTGTTTATATTTTGTATATCGCCTATACACATTAGTGGAGCCCTTAGGATCTTTGCTTGATTACCAGCGATGTGATGGCCGTCACACTAGTGGGGCTGGGTAATCTATAAGCACATCCTTATGCAGTTCCCTGGTCGCAGGACTATCGAGACAGGGCATCGATACTCCGGAGTAGACCAGCGCATGCGCTTCTCATCCCAGTATGGGAGACGGTCTGTCCCACAGCCGTCAGTACGTCGTACTTGAGATAGTATGCGGGTGCTCGTTAGGTTACGGGTACACTGGACAGGACTCGTCGGGAACTGACTAGTTGGTATTATACCTATCGTCAGTTATCAGTTCCCAGGTGACATAAGTACAGCTTAGTCCGCTGACTTGACACTGTCACTTCGCCTCGGGTGTGTTCCCACTGTACTTTGATCACTACCCTACCACGGCTCAAAGGAGTCGTGCAAACAGAAGGTGGTTGGGTGCAGTCCCGAAGCACTTGGAGGCAGTGACGGTTAGACAGGATTCGTCTCTCCCGGTATTGGGGGTTGACATCGCGCTGTGTCTAGGAGAGCCATTACACGAGTAGTCCCTGGCCAGGGCAAACGAGATATACTGGTAGGTTTCCAGTGTTATCTCAGGGTGTTTTGGGCTTCGCTCCGGCACGACTTGTACCGCTATTGGGGGACTGACGTTTACCGCCCCCTAGGCCCGCCATGCGATGTATCAGACGAACAGACCGGACTGTACGGAGAATGTCACACTCAGGCTCAGTAGGAGTTCAGATGGGTTTCGCCTCGTCGGTCTTCTTGTCGGCATTACCTGGGGACCGTTACGCACAGCTAGTGCCGCTTGCGGTCTGTGGTTAAACCCACTGCCAGCGTAGTGTCGAGTCTTTAGAGTCCCACACAGAAAGCTTTTCGCCTTTAGGCAAAAGAGTAGAGGTCGCATGGTATTGCGACAGGTCGCATGGTTTTGCGACAGGGTTCGGTCACATCCGTGCACTTGTGCACGTACAGTGTCCGGACAGTTTACACTAGCGGGCTTTGGTTTAAGCCAGATCCTAGTGTACCTTATGGGATTGGATTTATCCAGTTTGCATTCGTGTTCCTCGGAACGCGGATGCGGGTGTGTATGCACAGTTGACAGGGAGGCAGAGGCAGCGGATTCTCATTAGGGTTGTTGACAGTTGACCGTTGACTTTTTGACTTTATGCTCAACCCTAATGAGAATATGATATGTGATTAACTATTATATTAATTAAGTATTATGGTGATATGGTTGTTGACTTGTTGACTTTTGTTGACTTGTTGACTTTGGTGACTTGTTGACTTTTGTTGACTTGTTGACCGGTTGACTAGGCTTGACTAGTTGACCATCATGATAACCATAGCCATCATTTCATGGCAAAGACTTTTGTTTACTTGCTCATTTGTGTAAAATGAGTGCATGAAATGATATGGTTGTGGTTGCTTCTAACCATCACATAAGCCTTTTGTTAATATGATGAGTTATCATTGCTTTGGATTATGAGGGGGTGAGAGACAAAATACTTGCTCATTCTTTCTTGCTCATTCTCTCTCTTGTTCTTGAGCTCTCCTCTTGCTCTCACCCTCAACCTCTAGCTCCCTCTCTTGATCTATGGTTCTCTTGTCTCATGAGTTGAGAATCAAGAACCATAGATAAAATCCCATTCTATTTCCTCTCTACTCATTCTAGTTCACTAGGTTTAGCAAACCAAGTGAACTAGTTTCTTCAAAGAACGAAGAAGGAGCTAAAGGTTGGAGCTTTCAGGTGGATCTATCTTCGGCGTACGGAGACGACGAGAAGGAGCCATCGGACCACCATCGGAGCTTGAAGACGAAGGAGTTCAAGACAAGCTAGGTATAACCATCTCCATCCGAGTAGCTAACTCTCTTTAGCTAAGTATGCTAGTTTTAGTTTAGTCAAAGATCCCGACTTTGCTTAGTCCATGTTGCCCCTTGCGCTAAAAATTTTGATTTTATACCGTTTCCGCCTCCCCGTAAGAACCGGGGGTCGCAACGTGGACTTACAGTGGTATCAGAGCCTAACTAAACTTAAACTAGCTTGGTAGTAAAGTGTAACGAAGTTCGGAACCGGAAAAAATCCAAAAACCTAACTTTTACAAAACCTGAGTTTCTGTTGAAATTTTTTCTGGTCAAAATGAAAAACTTTATACTCCTAAATTCGGCTCAGGGTTTTGTGTGAACACCCATGAAAAACGGTCCACTGTTTCGTTCAAACCGCCGCGCTTCCGCCGCACGAGGTAGGCATGTGCCGCGGAAGCGCCGCGGTTTGTCGTCTTCTCTGCATCGTTTTCCGTGCAGTGTGTGTCTGTGTTGGTTTTAGGATTTTTGGAATATATTATATGTGCCCAGATTTTCCAGAAAAGAAATTTCCTTTTAGGGTCCTATAATTCCGTATTTTTTCTGAACTTCACTGCACTTTGACTATGATGGTTATATCTGTGATGCTTGCATGTATTGAACGTCGGCTAATCGCTATAAGTCGATTGGTCGGGGTTATACATGATCTGTGTTTGATATTGGAATGTGTATATAAATATGTTGGATTGTCGCGGGTGAATAGCCGGGGGTTGTGAGACGAGGTTTTTCTTTTCTTGCAATTCATGTAAATTTGTAAATTGATGTAATAATTATTTGTATGGCCGCACAACCGGGAAGGGGTTGTAGCCGTCATTGTATAATTTCTTTTTACTGTTTTTGCTCCTAGGATAGACCCATGGAGGGGTGCACAAACTACCGGGTATGCCGAAGTGTCGAGTGGCCTACTCATGGAGATGAGGGAGGTTGCTACGCTTCGGGTACTTGGCGGGTAGTTTGCCGCACCCGTAGGGGTCTTGGGTGGGGTTTTGGCTATTCACCGCGACCGTGTTATCTGTTTTTGTTACAGGCTCGTACAAATTACAGATTGCTAGTATATCCAATGTATTTATCTGTGATCTGAAATGTTTATCATTGCAGTATATCTATATATGATATTATTTAGGCGTTGCTTATGTTTTACAGACGCGCTAGCCCAGCCCCCGCTCTGTCGTTAGTTAAGTAACCTAACGGGTAATGACGGGGCCCCGTGGCGAATGCGAATGGCATAAGCGTACGTCATATTTTGGTTGTTTTCTGCAATGGTAGGATTAAATGATGGGACGCATTAAAAGAACTAATGCAAGAATATCACGCATTAAAAGAACTAATGCAAGATAATAAACCAAGTTAAAGTCGTTGGAACACTTTCGAAAAACCACTCGGTTCTTTTCAAAACCAACTTTTAAATACGGAGCTTGAGCCACTCTTTTTAAAAGCTATCTCGTTCCATCGACCAAATCAAGTTCACTACGTTCACGGTTTTGCCAAAACCATCCGTAGCCCTCCGTCGTTTCACATGAATAGTCAATAGTATTCAAGCTGTGTTTGTTGGCCAAAGTCAAGGCACAGTGATTGGTAGCTATTGGGTATTCATGTGCAGCATAGATAGATGCGTTGGTTTGGAACAGTCGTACTGCCTTGTTGGCCAAAGTCAAGGGTAGGTGCCGGTGGATTCAAATTAACCTGGAGAACGACGGGCAGAACTTGACATGTGACTTATGATTTGTTGGCCAAAGTCAAGGTCATAAGAGCATGGGGCAAAAATCCACATCGGGAGTTTCATAAGTACTGAAACTTGCTAGATTTGCATACCATTTGGAGTGTGATGATTCTGGTAGGATTCCTTCAGTTTCGTCACGCGATGATATTTGGATCCCGATCCTACTGTGAGTATATGCTACTCCTCGGGAAATTTCTCACTTAACGATCAATGCTATAAACCTAGTAGGTGCCTAGAAAGGTGTTAGCGGGGCTACGCCCCCAGGGAAAAGAGGTTCTTTAATTAAGGAACTTCGCGAAAGCGTTGGAAAACCTCCCTCGAAGTACCGACACCGGCCTGGCTGAACGGTTAAGCAAGTATTGTACGGTGGGATTGATCCTGACTAATTCTTCCTTTATGGTTTGAGGAGGGATTCGAGAAACAGTGGGAGCCATCCTGTTTAGACAAACTAAAAACCACTCTAAACTTGCAAGAGCATCATGCTGAGTGTTTCTTCTTCTCTCTCCTAATTGCAGCGACCAATCAACATGACTGGACTTAAGATACTCCTAGATAAAAACAAACTGACAGGGCCAAACTACAAAGATTGGCTCAGGAATGTCAAGATAGCAATCACTTATGACAAGCTGGGGTATCTTCTTACCACCAAAGCTCCCCCTGTCCCTGGTCCAACTTCCAGTGTCGCGGATAAGGAAATCCGCAAGACTTGGGAGATTGATAGCGCGAAGGCTAAGTGCCTCCTGCTTGCCTCGATGGACAACGAACATCAGAGGAGGCATGAGAATATGGACATGGAGTCCATATTGCTCCATACAAAAGAACTGTATGGAGAGCAATCACGTATCGCAAGATACGAAGCGTCGAAAAAGTTATTTTCGACAAGAATGGCTGTCGGATCATCAGTAGCCGAGCACGTGCTAAAGATGATCGGCTTCATTGAGGAGCTCGCTGACCTAGGGATCACATTGGAGAGTGAGCTATATACGGATATAGTTCTCCAGTCCCTTCCTTCCACTTACGCCCAGTTTATACTGAACTTCAACCTACAAGGAAAAGAGGTTGAACTTTCAGAGCTCCTCAACATGCTGAGGAGCGCAGAGGGCACCCTACAGAAAGGTAGGGATACATCCACTTTGTTTGTAGGAGGATCATCTTCTTCTAGGTCCAAGGCGAAAGCCAAGGGAAAGAAGAAGAAGGCCCCCGCCAAACCAAGGGGCGGTGTTAGTAAAGTGGATACGAAGGGAAAAGGTAAAGCAACAAAGATAGCGGGGAAGCTTGTGGATAAGGAAGAATGCTTCTATTGTCATAAGAAATGACACTGGAAGAATGATTGCAGGGCCTGGAAGGCCAGAACACAGGAATTGAAGCAGGTTGCAGCTTCAGCTTCAGGTGTGTATGTTATTGAAAATTGTCTTTCAATAAACTCTACTTCCTGGGTATTGGATACCGGATCAGGATCTCATATCTGTAATTCTTTGCAGGCGTTGAGAAACCGTAGGGTTTTGAAGGCAGGTGACATGACCCTCAAAGTTGCGAACGGAGCTAGCATGGATGCTAAAGCCGTGGGGGACTATCACCTGGGAATGTCAGATGGACATGTTTTGGTTTTGCGTAATTGCTTTTTTGTACCCAACGCAACTTGTAATATCATTTCTGTATCTTTAGTTTCTAAAGAAGGTTATGAATTTGCGTTTGTAAGTAATGTTGTAAACATTCACCTTAATCAAGTTTTGATTGGGTCAGGTACATTGAGTAATGGTATATACGTGTTAAACCAACCACAGATTTTCAACGTCCAGAATACACACAAAAGAAAGTCTCCGGAAATGAATCAGACTTTCTTATGGCATTGTAGATTGGGTCACATCAATGAGAGAATGTTGACTAAGTTACATACAGAAGGATATTTGAATGCGTTCGAATATCAATCGTATACCACTTGTCAATCTTGTCTCAAAGGAAAGATGACAAAGACTCCGTTTACTGGACAAGGAGTAAGAGCGAGCGAGCTCTTGGGACTCGTACACAGTGACGTGTGCGGTCCAATGTCTACACATGCCCGAAGCGGACATTCTTACTTCATTACTTTTACGGATGACTTCTCAAGGTACGGTTATGTCTTCTTGATGAAACATAAGTCCGAGGCCTTTGGAAAATTCCAGGAGTATAAGAATGAAGTAGAGAAACAGACCGGCAAAAGTATTAAGATTCTAAGATCGGATCGAGGTGGAGAATACTTAAGTGCCGAGTTCCTGGACTATTTAAAAGAGAACGGAATTCTCTCTCAGCTTACTCCTCCATACACCCCACAACATAACGGTGTATCGGAGAGACAAAACCGCACCCTATTGGATATGGTGCGGTCCATGATGAGTAACGCTGAGTTGCCGCGATCATTCTGGGGATATGCGCTAGAATCAGCCGCATACCTTTTGAACCGAGTTCCTACTAAGACCGTGCCTACTACACCATATGAGATGTGGTGTGGGAAGAGACCCTATCTTAAGCATATTAAGACATGGGGATGTCCAGCTTTTGTCAAAAAGCAGCATGCGGACAAGCTCGAGGCACGCTCAGTACAGTGCAAGTTTGTGGGATATCCAAAGAATTCCAAAGGATATTTCTTCTACTGTGAAGAGGAACAAAAAGTCCTTGTTTCTCGTCATGCCTACTTCTTGGAAACTGAGTTTTTGGAAAACCAGATAAGTGGGAGCACAATAGAACTGGAAGAAGTTCCAGAACCACAGACTGTTACTGAAAGCTTAGTGGAACCAGAGGGTTCAACAGAACAGGACATTCCTACGCCGCTCCGCAGGAGTAGTAGGCAGACTCATCCGCCCGAGAGATACTACGGTTTTCTCATAGACGGGGATAGAGAGGATTGCATCATAGATTATGATGAGCCTACTAGCTTCCAGCAGGCCGTTCAGAGCGTTGACTCAGTGAAATGGCTGGATGCAATGCGGACCGAAATGGAGTCCATGTACACCAACAAGGTATGGACGTTGGACATTGCTCCAGACGGGGTAAAACCCGTAGGATGCAAGTGGATCTTCAAAAGGAAGATTGGTGTAGATGGACAGGTTGAGACCTATAAAGCTAGGCTGGTAGCAAAGGGTTTTCGTCAAAGACCTGGCTTGGACTATGACGAAACCTTTTCTCCAGTAGCCATGCTGAAATCCATTCGGATCCTTCTTGCCATTGCTGCCTTCCACGATTATGAGATCTGGCAAATGGACGTAAAGACAGCTTTTCTAAATGGAAATTTAGAGGAGTGTGTCTATATGGACCAGCCGGAGGGTTTCATTCAGAGTGGGAGCAGCGGAAAGGTGTGCAAGTTGCTTAAGTCTATCTATGGACTAAAGCAGGCGTCGCGGAGTTGGAACATCTGCTTTGATGAGACGGTCAAAGAATTTGGCTTTATCAAAAATCCAGATGAACCATCCATCTATAGTAGATTTGTAGCGAGAACTGTAGTATTCCTCGTTTTATACGTGGATGACATTCTCTTAATAGGAAATGACATTCCTATGCTATAATCTGTCAAGGGGTTCTTGTCACACAGGTTCTCCATGAAAGACCTGGGTGATGCCTCATACATTCTGGGTATCCGGATCTACCGTGACAGATCCAAGAGGATATTAGGACTATTACAGTCCAGGTACATCGACACCATACTGAAGAGATTCAGTATGGAAGATTCCAAGTGCGGTAACCTACCGGCTTGTCACGGGATCACCCTCTCTAAAGAGATGTCTCCCAAGACTGATTTGGAGAGGGATCGCATGTCTATTATACCCTACGCTTCTGCGGTAGGCTCTATAATGTATGCGATGTTGTGTACCAGACCGGATGTAGCTTATGCACTGAGTGTGGTAAGCCGGTATCAGTCAAACCCAGGGGAGAAACACTGGATAGCGGTAAAGAACATTCTCAAGTACCTGAGAAGGACTAAGGAGATGTTCTTGGTGTATGGCGGAAAAGACCTCCAGATCGAGGCCTTTGCTGACTCCAGCTTCCAGAGTGACAAGGATGATTCCAAGTCCATGTCGGGTTTTGTCTTTACCCTCAATGGAGGGGCGGTGTGTTGGAAGAGTTCCAAACAAGAAACCGTTGCAGACTCGACGATGGAAGCGGAATACATCGCTGCATCTGATGCCGCAAAAGAAGCTGTCTGGATGAGGAAGTTCTTGAAAGAACTTCAGGTGGTTCCGTCCATTGTTGATCCAATACCTCTGTATTGCGACAACAACGGGGCTATAGCTTTAGCGAAGGAACCCAGGTCCCATCAGAGATCCAGGCACATCTTGAGGCGGTATCACCTGATCAGGGAGATCGTAGATCGCCAGGAGATCGAGGTTCGGAGAGTCGCTTCAGAAGATAACACTGCAGATCCATTCACCAAGGCCCTGCCCCAGACTCAGTTCGAGCGGCTGATCGAGATGATAGGTCTTCGATACGCCAGTACATGGCCTTAGTGCAAGTGGGAGATTGTTAGTGTATATGCCCTAGAGGCCATTACTGTATCATACTGGTTTGTATATTACTTAATGGATGCTTGGGATATTCACCTTGTATATACAATCTTGCTCAAAATAGTAGTATGCTACTTGGTTTGTTTCTACTTCAATGTGTACATGTGTTTATATTTTGTATATCGCCTATACACATTAGTGGAGCCCTTAGGATCTTTGCTTGATTACCAGCGATGTGATGGCCGTCACACTAGTGGGGCTGGGTAATCTATAAGCACATCCTTATGCAGGTCCCTGGTCGCAGGACTATCGAGACAGGGCATCGATACTCCGGAGTAGACCAGCGCATGCGCTTCTCATCCCAGTGTGGGAGACGGTCTGTCCCACAGCCGTCAGTACGTCGTACTTGAGATAGTATGCGGGTGCTCGTTAGGTTACGGGTACACTGGACAGGACTCGTCGGGAACTGACTAGTTGGTATTATACCTATCGTCAGTTATCAGTTCCCAGGTGACATGAGTACAGCTTAGTCCGCTGACTTGACACTGTCACTTCGCCTCGGGTGTGTTCCCACTGTACTTTGATCACTACCCTACCACGGCTCAAAGGAGTCGTGCAAACAGGTGGTGGTTGGGTGCAGTCCCGAAGCACTTGGAGGCAGTGACGGTTAGACATGATTCGTCTCTCCCGGTATTGGGGGTTGACATCGCGCTGTGTCTAGGAGAGCCATTACACGAGTAGTCCCTGGCCAGGGCAAACGAGATATACTGGTAGGTTTCCAGTGTTATCTCAGGGTGTTTTGGGCTTCGCTCCGGCACGACTTGTACCGCTATTGGGGGACTGACGTTTACCGCCCCCTAGGCCCACCATGCGATGTATCAGACGAACAGACCGGACTGTACGGAGAATGTCACACTCAGGCTCAGTAGGAGTTCAGATGGGTTTCGCCTCGTCGGTCTTCTTGTCGGCATTACCTGGGGACCGTTACGCACAGCTAGTGCCGCTTGCGGTCTGTGGTTAAACCCACTGCCAGCGTAGTGTCGAGTCTTTAGAGTCCCACACAGAAAGCTTTTCGCCTTTAGGCAAAAGAGTAGAGGTCGCATGGTATTGCGACAGGTCGCATGGTTTTGCGACAGGGTTCGGTCACATCCGTGCACTTGTGCACGTACAGTGTCCGGACAGTTTACACTAGCGGGCTTTGGTTTAAGCCAGATCCTAGTGTACCTTATGGGATTGGATTTATCCAGTTTGCATTCGTGTTCCTCGGAACGCGGATGCGGGTGTGTATGCACAGTTGACAGGGAGGCAGAGGCAGCGGATTCTCATTAGGGTTGTTGACAGTTGACCGTTGACTTTTTGACTTTATGCTCAACCCTAATGAGAATATGATATGTGATTAACTATTATATTAATTAAGTATTATGGTGATATGGTTGTTGACTTGTTGACTTTTGTTGACTTGTTGACTTTGGTGACTTGTTGACTTTTGTTGACTTGTTGACCGGTTGACTAGGCTTGACTAGTTGACCATTATGATAACCATAGCCATCATTTCATGGCAAAGACTTTTGTTTACTTGCTCATTTGTGTAAAATGAGTGCATGAAATGATATGGTTGTGGTTGCTTCTAACCATCACATAAGACTTTTGTTAATATGATGAGTTATCATTGCTTTGGATTATGAGGGGGTGAGAGACAAAATACTTGCTCATTCTTTCTTGCTCATTCTTTCTCTTGTTCTTGAGCTCTCCTCTTGCTCTCACCCTCAACCTCTTGCTCCCTCTCTTGATCTATGGTTCTCTTGTCTCATGAGTTGAGAATCAAGAACCATAGATAAAATCCCATTCTATTTCCTCTCTACTCATTCTAGTTCACTAGGTTTAGCAAACCAAGTGAACTAGTTTCTTCAAAGAACGAAGAAGGAGCTAAAGGTTGGAGCTTTCAGGTGGATCTATCTTCGGCGTACGGAGACGACGAGAAGGAGCCATCGGACCACCATCGGAGCTTGAAGACGAAGGAGTTCAAGACAAGCTAGGTATAACCATCTCCATCCGAGTAGCTAACTCTCTTTAGCTAAGTATGCTAGTTTTAGTTTAGTCAAAGATCCCGACTTTGCTTAGTCCATGTTGCCCCTTGCGCTAAAAATTTTGATTTTATACCGTTTCCGCCTCCCCGTAAGAACCGGGGGTCGCAACGTGGACTTACATACAGATCTATAGTCTTGTACGCCAACTCATATCATATAAAGTACGGATATCTATTCGTGTACAACACATAACAATAATCATATAAACACACATATATACTTGTGTGTGTATAGCCTAATAGCTATGAAATAGAGACCAAGTATATAACTATTACTAAGTATACGAATATACGCATATAGGTGTTCTTGCATGACCCTATAAACTAGGAATACTGTTCTAATATATAGTATTCTAATTACTACGGTTGCGAGGGTGTTATACGCCATCCACCCGACTTCCCCTGTAGATATAAATCTATTCACCGACATCTCGAACTAGTCGAAACCTTCGACCGCCTCGCCCGTCCTCACCGTCTCGGAAGTCCCGTGATCGTACCAAGAATCTAAACCATAACACAACTGTATAAATATCCAAATCGAAAACAACATAATGAGTAAAGCGCATATAGGTTAGAACCTATGGCTAACGTACGCTAAATACTACAAAATACCCCCGACGTCGATGTACGAACGTCGAACGACCTTGTCATAACGTAGAAATCCAAAAACCGAGTTTAAAAATCGTAAAACATCATCAAAGCCCACTCAAAATGCTTATAGATTTTCTTACAAGAATCTGAGACAAAAAGAGGTATACCAGTGGCCAAAATATCAAGTGAACAAGACACCAACCAAAACCCAAACCTTAATTCTATAAGGGATGCCACTAGGCCGCAAATCTCAGCCAGGTTGATGAGTTAGGGGATCGTCTTCCTATGGTGGTCTTCTAATTGTGTAACTAGGTCAATAGGATACATTTTTTTATTTTATAGAGGTACCAAATAACTCTAGAATTCATTTGAACTTCAAAAACCTATGAAATCCAAGTTTTAAAACTTAAAACAACTTTGAAATCAAAGATCCTTGCATCTAAATACCTTTAACTATCCAAAACATGTAGGAATCACTAAAACACCACCTTAAGCACAACTGCAACTCATACCCACATAAAAACCCATTTTGAAATATCAAGAATACAAAAATATGAACTCTAGCTCCAAAATAAAGTTTGTCATGGCAAGTATTTGTAAAAACTTGTTTACAGATGAGATTTTTACCTCTTTGATGGGGATTTGGAAAAGTTTCAAGCTTGGAAATTGCCTCTAGATATAGACTTGGTCACTACTTCTTGAATTAGGAGAAAAAGGTTGGGTTTTTTATGTATGATTCATTGAGATGGAGAAATTTGTTTATGTGTGCATGTGGGTGAGGGTGATTTGCCGGGGAACCAGTCCAATGAACCCGCCGCGGTGAGAGTGGCATCGTGGGAGCCCATCCCCCGATTCGACGTGCTGCTATCTGAGAGGGTCCTGAGTTAGGCCGGGCTCAGCCCCGTTGAGTTCGTCGGTAAGTTAGTCTTTTTTTTGGCTTTTACATTGCTCGTGTCGTTGACTTCTTTGCATTTGGTTTGTGCAGGACCTATGGATATGGACAAGCTTCGAGCTTCTATGCGCCAGCCAAGGAAGGTCACGAAGGCTGGGGGCGCCAGCTCTTCTCGTGCGAAGCCCACCCAGACTCCCTCTCTTCTGGTGGCCACATCTCGTGAGCGTTGGCAGATCCCGCCCCGAGGCCGAGCAGAGCGCCGGGCCGAAAGCGGGCCCGACTTCTGAAGGACCCGGCCTCGGAGGAGGGGATTGGCTCCCCATCGGAGCAGCTTAAGAGGTCTTTCCGGAGGTCTTCCCAGGGTCTACCCTCGCCGATCATGGTGGAGGAGGAGGGCCTCCAGTTCGCGGTGCCCTCGGGGCTATCAGTCGTGGATAGCCTGCTACACGACATAGAGAAGTCGGCAGGGGGTAGGATCCCCGGGGGAAACTTTAGGGCTCAGATGGCGTCCATCGCCCAGGAGTCCGTGCAGGTTAGTGCTCGGTTGTTTATGAAATTCAGTGCCTCCTTCATTTTTCTGATCTCT
Organism: Agapanthus africanus; assembly: GCA_030015575.1. Classification (NCBI taxonomy): domain Eukaryota; kingdom Viridiplantae; phylum Streptophyta; class Magnoliopsida; order Asparagales; family Amaryllidaceae; genus Agapanthus; species Agapanthus africanus. Next base: position 154,733,953 of record CM057350.1, read on the forward strand.
TTCCTATCTTTCAGGTTCTCCAGCACGTTGCCCTCGCCCTACGCATGGAGGCCGAGGTGATAGCCCTGGCGATGAAGGCTGCGGGCCAGCTCGCCTTGCTGGAAGAGAGCTCCAAGCGGGAGCTGGAGGCGGTGATGGCGAGGGTTGCCGCCCTGGAGGGCGAGGTGGAGGCCGGGAAACGGGAGGTTTCCCAGTACCGCGAGGCCACCGTGGCTGCCGAAGCCAAGCTTGAGGACGCTCAGGTGCTTGCTGGCAACCTGAAGAAGACAGTGAAGACCCTCCGGAAGGAGCTGGGGGCAGCGGCCGAGTCGGCGAAGTCGGCCGACCTGAGAGCAGCGAAGTTGGCTGACCTCTCGGCGGCGAAGGTGGTGGAGGACTACAAGAAGTCGAAGGACTTCTATGATGACCTGGTCATGGCCACAACCCTCATCTGGCACGAGGCTTTCGACACCGTTAATGCTCGGATGCCGGAGTTCGCCGACGAAGAGCTCCGGGCCGAGTACCCTCTCACGGACGCCGAGGAGCAGGGTAAAGAGATTCCTGACGAGGAACTCGCCGAGGACCCTGCTCGTCCCGTGGTGAATATCGAGGACTCCGAGGTCACGCCCGGCCCCGAGGCCTAAAGCCCCCGTCTTTCTCCTTCTTTTATTTTGTTGCTTTCGCCATTTTTGTAAGCCTCCGGGCAATTTGTAAGGCTGGGGAGCCCAAAATACCCTTTGTAAAGACTTTGCCTTCGGTAATAAAGCTTTTTCCTTTGCTTGGTTTGCACTTTATCTTCTATTCGTGAAAAATGGATCACAAAATTTCTCTTCTTGCACTGTTGGGCTTCCATGTCAGGTCGGCTATTTGTCTAGCGATTGTTCGTCGAGTTGATTTCGATTACTCGCCAAGCGTGCCAAGCGTTGCTGAGAAGGAAGTGTCCCTATGGCCCTTAAAGTCGAGGGGGGATCGCTCGAGACTCGGATAGACCTGATGCACCTTGTTAGTGGCTCGGATCCTCTGCATGTGATGGGCAGAGGGCTGCCCTCCGTATTCATGCCGAGGATGGATGGGAAGCTGCTCGGTTGCCCCTTGGCGAGGGCTTCTGATTTTTGGCACTGCGAGCAACGACCACTAGCTGGGGATGGTCGAGCGAGGGTCGGGCTCGACTGCCTTTGGGAGGACTTTGGGTCCTTAGCGTTGGAGGGGCTGTAAGAAGCCCACTAAGGATGTCTAGGCAGAGAAGCTGCGCGGTTGCCTCTTGGCAAGGGTTTTGATCTCTGGCGTCGTGGGTAGGCAACTACCAGCCTGGGATGACCGAGCGGGGTAGCCGCTCGGATGCCTATTTCAAGGGCTTCGATCCCTGGCGTCATGGGTAGGGAGCTACCCGCCGGAGTTGACCGAGCAGGGCAGCCGCTCGGTTGCCTCTTGCGAGGGCTTTGATCCTTAGCGTTGGAGGGGCTGTAAGAAGCCCACTGAGGATGACCGGGCAGTGAAGCTGCGCGGTTGCCTCTTGGCGAGGGCTTTGATCTCTGGCGTCGTGGGTAGGCAACTACCAGCCTGGGACGACCGAGCGAGGCAGCCGCTCGGATGCCTCTTGCGAGGGCTTCGATCCCTGGCGTCATGGGTAGGGAGCTACCAGCCGGAGTTGACCGAGCAGGGCAGCCGCTCGGTTGCCTCTTGCGAGGGCTTTGATCCTTCAAGACGGGGACCGAGCAAGGTTACCGCCTAGTGCCTCTTAGCGAGGACTTTGATGCCTGTCGGTTGTGGTAGGAAGCTACCAGCCGGGGATAACCAAGCAAGGACTCGACTGCCTCTGGGAGTACTTTGGTCCTTAGCACGGGATGGGCTGTAAGAAGCCTACCAAGGACCCTTGGCCGGGCGGGGTTACCGCCCGGTGCCTCTAGGTGAGGGATTTTGTCCTGAAGGATAGCCGAGTGAGGGATCCTCGGGCTCGACTGCCTCTGAGAGGGCTTTTGATCCCTGTCGGTCGTGGTAGGAAGCTACTAGCCGGGGATAGCCGAGCAGGGTAGCTGCTGAGCTACCTCTAAGGAGGACTTTGATCCTTAGCGCTGGAAGGGCCGTATCAGGCCTGCTAAGGATAACCGGGCAGTAAAGCTGCGTGGTTGCCTCTTGGCGAGGGATTTAATCCCTGGCGTTGCGAGTAGGGAAGCTACCGGCCAGGGATAGACGAGCAGGGGAGCCGTTCGGCTGCCTCCATGGAGGACTTTGATCCTTAGTGTTGAAGGGGCCTTAGTAGGTCGGCTAAGGATAACCGGGCAGTGAAGCTCCGCGGTCGCCTCTTGGCGAGGGCTTCGATCCCTGGTGTTGTGAGTTGGGGAGCTAACGGCCAGGGCTGACTGAGCAGGGTAGCTGCTCGGTTGATTCATCATGAGGCTTCGCCCAACCATCCAGTCGCAGGTATGGGGAACAGGAACGGTCGCGGCGAACGCGCGCAGCATGCGCATTGAATGTGGGGGAGGCGAAGCGCCAAGGTCGCGCCGTTTCAATTCCTCTAGGGAAGGCTCGTTGATCGCTGCGTGGCAGCGAATTTTTAGGCGAAGGCGGGCGACTGTTGAGTTCTGTTGGGGCGCAGTGGTCTATATAAGGCTGAAGGAGCACTGGTCCTTCCTTTCTTCGTAAACAGATCGTTGAGAATGCAGGACTTCCTCTTTACCATCCCCGAGATCATCCATTTCGATGACATATACCTCTATGACCAGAACTACACCAAGGACACGGTACAGTTGGTCTACGGGACCATCGAGGACCACTTCGGCCGGCTACTCCCCAGATGCTCCACCCTACTGCAGCTGCTGATGTACTCCATCTGGAAAGCATCGCCAGGGTTTTACAATCCCCTGTCCGAGCAGCTCTATGATGAGGCCGTGGGCAAGCTGCGGTCTCTGAGGCATTTCGGCCTAATCTCCGCGAACCGGCTGGCTCGCTCAGAGGCGCTCGTCCGCGAGTGCTACGAGCTGAGGCTCGGGGTCAACGCGTGCGGGGGGAACCGAGGGCAGAGGTTGGATCTCGTGAGGCCTCGGCTGGCGGAGATCTTTACCGAGTATCATAAGTAGTGCTCTCTGCACCCCCTTCCCCCGCTGTTGTAATTTTCTTTTTCTTTTTGTATATATAGCTGAGGAGCCCATAATACCTTTTTTTGAATAAATGAGATCTTTCCTTCTTTTTCGCAATGTTCCATTGATCTTTATTAAATTAACAACAGACCCTAGGAAGAGTTTACATTGCCCCAAAAGAAAAGTTCATGCTAATAGATGACCTTATTAGCGTGGCCCGAGCTCCCCGGGGGCTTGTTGGTCTCTGTGCTCGACACCGGGTATGGGACTCCCTGAGCGCCGGATTAGTTATCTACCGAAACGAGCATGATCTGGCCGATAGTCAGCTCGGTGGGGGGGGGACGCTGCTCCTGCTCATGGTCGGCCTACCGTTTGTCCCTCAAGTAGGCGGCGAGGTGCCCCGATCGGATGAGCTCCTCGATGTAGTACCGGAGTTACTTACAATCCTCCGTGGCATGGCCCAGCATCCGGTAGAAGGGGCAGTAAGGGCCCCGGGTTCGCTTCGAGGCCTGACGCGGGATTGGAGGGAACTCGAAGAACCCCTCGCCTTGGGCCTCCTCTAGTAACACTGCAAGGGAGACGTTGAGCGGGATGTACTCCTGGAACTTCGGGTGATAGGGCTGCTGACGCTCCGGCCTCTCCTCCCGAGCCCTCTTCTTCTGGTCGGACCGTTCTGTCCGGGGGAGGTTCGCGTTCACCTCGGACTCCAGCTGAACCTCGCGCTCGGTCCATGCCTTGACCTCGGCCATGGTCCAAGGCTGTGCCAACGCAAAGGAGCGCAGCCACTCCTTGTGCCTCAGACCAGATCTGAGCGCCGTGATGACGGTCTCGTCCCGGTGCTCGAGAACCTCGAGGAAGGTGTTGTAGAAGTGGGTGATTTAACCCATGAACGTCTCTTTTTCTCCGCTCTTAATTGTGAAGAGTTAGTCGACCGTACGCTTCTGCCGACGGTTCCCAACGAAGTGGCCGAGGAACTGAGTAGCCAGCTCGTCGATGGTCGAGATTGACAGAGGCTCGAGTCCTTGGAACCAGTCCCGACCAGAGCGGATGAGGGTGGCTGGGAAGGCCTGCACTGGGCGGCATCGGAATGGTCCTGGAAGCTCATCCCTATGGTGAAAGCATACAAATGGTCTTTGGGGTCAGTTTTCCCATCGAACAGTGAGACCTTCGGGAGCTTGTTGCGCGAGGAGAAGTGGACAGCGAGCAGTCCTTCGGTAAATGGCTTGGTGAGCGAGTCGGCGGCGTACTCAGCCCCGTCGCCCGAGAGGTTACCTTCCCGGCGCATGCCCTCGATCTTCTTTTCAAGGGCGTCATGTCGGCCGTGGTACCCCGAGGATTCGGCGCCTTATGATCCCTGGCCTCTGCTATGGGAGACCTGGGCCTGGGCACGGCCCCGGTTCCTCTCGATGAGGTCCCTCAGATCCCAAGACGAGGTGGCCCTCGAGCCGTCATGGCGAGCCCCTTCTGTGCGACCCTGTCGAGGGAGGGGGCGTCGATCGTGCTTGTGGATAGGCGAGGTGACCGACATCTCCTCAGGGGGGTAAGGGGCACGAGGAGGCTAGAGGCGAGGCGCTCTGGCGGCGGATCTTGGCGTGGAGCCATGGGGCGCCCAGTGGGCCTCAGGGAGTATCGGCCCGTGAGATCTGTGGCCAGGGGTCATAGCCTGCCGATAGTCAGCCATGCCGATGAGGGCAGAGCCTTCTGGAGGCGGAGGAGCGGCGATCTGGGGCCCTGGCCCGGCCGTCTGGACACGGACGAGTGCTTCCACGAGGGACTGTAGCCGATCTATACGGCTGGGGAGGGCGTTGATGATGGTTGCCGGGGGAGGTTCATCCGCGCCTCCGGTGAAGGGGAGGCGGCGGCTGGTACCTGGATCTTCACGGTGGTCGCTCGCCATATGGATGGAGATCGGAAGGCCAACTTAGTTTTTTGTAGAGTTGTTCCCACAGACGGCGCCAACTGATGGAGGTCCTTTTCGGGTCTCCCTCAGATGTTGTCTTCCGTCGATCTCCTGGTGGATTTGGAAGGTGATCCCCTGTTGCGTGCGGGTCTCAATGGGTTTTGAGGAGATTGGTGATTTTAGGAGTTTAACTCCGAGTACCTGCAAAGAAGTCTCGGGGTGGTTTGGTACCACCGAGGACCCTCCGACGATCAAGTTAGTACAAGGTCCGAGCAGAGTAACGGCTAAGTGCAGTTAAAAATGGCTTACTTGACCCCTCTGTGATGGGAGTTCATATTGTGGCGGCAGCACGCAGCAGCAGGCGTGAGCATCTCGCCGGCAGTTACGCTCCCGACGTCACGCCCGCGTAAAGAGCGGATCGCCCACTAATGGGGATCGTGGTGGCGTGGAACGTGGGATGTTGCTGGCGGAGAATCTGCACATGGCGAGATTTGCGGAGCGGCAGTTACGCCTGTGAGTGGTGGAGTTGGTCAGTCAGAGGACTGAGGAAGATGGCCTCGGCTGGGGGGCTCGGGAACGAGCGAGAGGGCCGAGGAGTCTTAGTCCTGTAGCAGCTCGGGGCGAGCTGAGAGGCCGAGGAGGCCAAATTCCACGGGGCTCTGAGGTGAGCCTGCTTTTGCTTGCAGGTTGGGTATAGGGGTGGCCTGGTCGGCCCCTATAGCCCTTTCTCCTGAGTTCAGGACACGTTATCTGCCACGTGTCCTGATCTTGGAGACCGCCAATATTGAGCATCATCACCCATCTTCAATTTTTTTTCCTCATAAAGTGGCAATCAATCTCAATGTGTTTCGTTCTCTCATGAAATACAGGATTAGAGACGATATAGATTGCATCCTTATTATCACAATATAGCTGTATAGAGGAAGTAGGCTCAAAACCAAGCTCTTCAAGCAGAAAGCGGATCCATATAAACTCACAAGTAGTATTTGCCATAGCTCTATACTCTCACTCAGTACTGGAATAAGACACTACATTCTGCTTCTTACTCTTTAAGGAGACCAAGTTACCACGTACAAACACGTATTATCCTGTAGTAGATCTGCGATCAGATGGAGACCCAGTCCGATCTTCATCAGTGAATCCTGCTATCTAAGAATTTCCATGATCTGAATACAGTAGACCCTCTTTTGGACCATTCATCAAATATCAAAGTATCTGAATCACCGCATCCCAATGAGCAGCTCGAGGATCGGTTATGAATTGGCTCACAAGGCTAACAGGATATGCAATATCAGATCGAATGACGGTGAGGTAATTCAGCTTACCGATCATTCATCGGTATTTTCTAGGATCTTCAAATAAATCATATCGTCCCAGAAGCAGCTTAGTATTAGGATCCATTGGAGGTTCCATAGGTCTGCATCCTAATATTCTAGTTTCAGTCAGCATATTAAGCACATTCTTTCGCTGTGAGCTATAAATGCCATCTTTCGATCGCGCAATCTCGTACTTATGAAATATTTAAGGCTTCTAAGGTCCTTAGTATGAAACTTTGTTTGAAAGTGATACTTAAGCTGTGCAATTCCAACCACATCATTGCAAATAATCGTTATGTCATCAATATATAGCACCAAAAGAATATAAAGACTATTGGTGTTATTACGGTAAAATACCGAATGGTCATGAGCACACCATCTGAAGCCAAACGAAATAACCACCTCAGTAAACTTCTCAAAGCATGCTCGAGGAGACTGTTTCAAACCATACAATGACTTCTTCAAGCGAAAAATTAGACCAGACACCTCGCCGAGCAAGAAAACTAGGTGGTTTCTCCATATAGATCTTCTCTACAAAATAACCATGAAGAAACGCATTCTTCATATCAAGCTGATACAACGGCTAATGATGAGTAGCTGAAAAAGATATAAGTAGACGAATATAGGTCATATTGGCCACCGGAGAAAAGGACTCCTCATAATCAATCCCGTAAGTCTGCGAATACCCCTTAGCAACCAAACACTCGTTCAAGCGGGAAAAGGTCGCATCAGGATGAAACTTCACGGTATAAACCCAGTGGCACCCGATCTCCTTCCTTCCCATGGGATGAGGAACAGAATCCAAAGTCTAATTCTGTTCAAGAGCGAGCATCTCATCAATCATAGTATCAGTCCATCCTTTATGAGATAAAGTATCAGAGAAGGACTTGAATACAGCATGAGAGTTGAGAGAGGAGAGAAACGCCAGATATGCAGGAGTTAAATGAGAAGTCGCTGCATGATGAGCTATATATAGGGTGAGAAGTACAGCTTCGGGTGACTTTCCGTAAGGCAATAAGGATATCAATACTAGCCTCCGGCGGAGCTTGAGACTCTGGGAGATCAGCAGCAGGTGGCTGAGGTTCGGGAGCCATATAGGCTCGAAGAGCATACACCATCGTAACCGATGGTGTGGGACCCAACAGTAGGGAATCAAGGATAGGAGGTGGGTCAATGGAAACTGTATGGATGACCTCTAACACGGAGGGTGAAGAATCTACCAACTCAGAAGGGGTGCTTTTTTGTGACAGAAGATATGGGATATTTAAAGGAAAGTCACTGTCCATGTTTATAGTAGTGTGAGTTATAGAAAAATATGGGGTGAACTCATGAAAAGTCATGTCAACCGATATAACGACGTAACCCAGGACTATAGAAACGATATCCCTTTTGAGTCCGAGAGTACCGAAGAAAAACGCACTTAATAGTTATTTACCGCCGAAAACCGGGAGAAGGACTAGAGTTGAACGTCTTACCTGAATTTGGGAGAAGATGCATGGATTGATCCATTCACCTCTCCGAAAACACTAAAGGATTATAGCGCCATATATCAGAGGTTTGAATAGATACGACCGATGTAGCTGACTTCAGATTCTCTCTCAGGGTGAGAGGTTTATTGAATATGGGGACACAATTTTCTTATAGCGCAAACCCCTGTAGTTAATTACGTTATCGCGAACGATAACAACTTTCTACACTCCCGGCCTTTGTTTCGTGTATTCATGTGTTTGACTATTGATATGACCAACAACTTTGCATTTTTCATGCCTGTAGATTGTATACGATTGTATGATCCAGACTGTAAGGCACGAAAAGCATTGCTTTCTCTTTTGCTGGTCTTTGGGATAAGCATTGCTTCAGGATTTTATTTTGTTAAGACATTGCTCCATAGGAATTAAATCATCGTGAAGAGTTGCTTTCTGATGAGCGGGGGTTTGAACATGTTGACAAACCATTGCTTGTCTTTTAGAGTTTTGATCTAGGAAGATAGCGAGAGGACATAGGCGGTGTCATCTACCGTTGACCCAAATCATAACTCATGAGAGACTTGCGAATGTTTGATTGTAGGAGAGCGTTGCCCCACTTGAAGAGGCCCATGTTGGTTGCTTGGTTTGCCAACATGGATCAAAGCTTTGCTTTCACAGGAGGTGAGCTTGCACTCATTTCATAAAAGGGACCACGTTAGTAGCTTGGTTTTTCGACGTGGATTGAACAAATGCACTTTGCGCAGTGGACTAAGCATTAGTTTTAAATTTGAAGAGATGGTTTCATGTTGGTCTCTTGGTTTAGCAACATGTGGTTTATGACATGATGAGAGCATTGCTCTTGGGGTTCATGTTGGTATCTTGGTTATCCAACAAGTGTTTTGGTCATGCATTGCTTGATTATGCATACATTGGTGTCTTGGTTTGCCAATGAGGGTGAACTTATGGTTTAATTCTCAAATTATAAGGTCCATAAGTTATTTTATCATAAAAGCATAAGTTTTATCTAGGGACACTTTAGTCAAATTTGAGAACTATGATCTACCCAAATGGTTTAGGGAACATAAGCTCTGCTTAGAGACACTTAGTCTCTTTTGTCAACCTAAGTGGCTTGAGAATTTTGTTCTCTATTGATCATTGGAATCATAGGGGAAGCTTAAGCTTCAATATTTAGCCAATTTGTTAAGTTTAGAACTCTCGGCGTTCATGTGCGCTTGGCACTGGCGCTTTGCGCTTAAGAGTGTCATGCAGTTGAGCCCTTGCATTGCACATGGCGCACTTGAGAAGAATATGCGTTTGCGCCCGTGCATTGCACGTGGCGCTTGGTTCTATAATTGATGCTGGCGCTGGGAGTAATGTGTGCTTGCACTTTTGTATTGCGCATGGCGCCGGCTCTTGCGCTTGTGCAATTTTACTAAAGGCATCTTTGGCGCTGGCGCTGGTGTATGTATGCAGTATGAGAGCACCATTAGTGCTTGCATACTTTCAAAGGATGTGTCTTACAACGGAAAGTGTATTCTTTCAATTTGGTGAAGCGTATGCTTCTATTTAGTGAAGCTTAAGCTTCAAAGAGAAGCGGAAGGAGGGATCGTTGGTCGTAGAAACCCACCACCACTCTAAAGACACTAAAGGATTACATCAACATGCATCGGAAGTGTGGAAGGATGTACCCTAAACCATGAGGGGAGAGAACACCTTGAGTTTCAAGGGCTTTGCTGCAGTAATAGATCCAAGTTGCTGGAAAGTCTTATTTGGCGCTGACTCACGTGCATTTCTCGTGCGCGCTTAGTGCTGGCATACGTGCGTGTTTAGAACTATTGGCGCTTGCGCACTTGTATAGAGTGCGCCATATGAGGGAAAGTTTAAGCTTTCAAGTGAAGCGTATGCTTCTGTATGGTGAAGCCCGGGCTTTTGTGTGTCTCCTTTTTTTTTATAAGAGATGTACCCCCACTATTTATAGGGAAGTGGTAGAGCGTTGCTCAGACTTTTATTCGGTGTGAAACTAAAATGACATCCAATTGAATTTGTCTCCGATATATTTGGCTCCCGTCTTTCTTCACTTCGTTGTAACTTTTGATCCCAGAAGATTTATGAAGCCCATAATATATCAAATCGAATATATTTTCGAGACGCTTTAGATGCCATTAGAATTTATCGAGATTTTTTAGGAGTTTGACAAAATATAGGTCGGAAAAAATCTTTTAGTACTTTCTTAAGCGTATTGAGGCCGCTTGATGCTTTGGACTCTTTTATGTCTTGTCTAAAGGGACATCAATTCAATCTTGCTTCTTAATATATCAGAACCACACTTTTTTGTGGGTGAAAAAAATTCCCCTACTGATCTTTACACGTGTATTACTCGTGTGAAGATCAGTGTGCCCGTTAACTTGTTTGTTTCACATTTCTTGATAAGTCGCGGGACTTAAAACCCTTTTGGCACCTTTGCGACCTATGGTAAATGTAATGGTTTGGCATTCTATCGTGTTAAAATTTATGTACTCGTTGCATCTTCACACTGACGGTATTTTTATGAGTTGCACTTCTCCTCTTTTGTTTGTGCTGTGGGACATTAGCTTAGTTTATGTACTCATTCCGGAGTGTTCGGTTTATTCTCATTTTAGGCGAGAATAAACTCATCCTAACATTATATATGGGAGGCTTTCAGGTTTGCGGTACTAGGTGTAGTCCGTCATACCATCGCGTTAGCTTGCTTCTTCTCGGTTCGCGTTTCTTCAAATCGTTGTTCAAGTAGCCAACGCACTCGTTGTATCTCCAAGCCCTTTTGAGGCGGGATAAAACATCCCAAATAATTTTCCTAGGCCGATATGTATATTGCCATCAGAGATTCAGTGTTAGGCCGCACCATTGCACTTTAATTTGGGGTCAGACTCTTTGAGTCCCAAAGAAGTCAAGTATACACCCATCTGAGGCGAGATGACATCTAGTAGTCTTTAGGCATGTATGTACTACCGTTGAGACCTGGATCTAGGAAAATGTCGTCACTCCGCTGTCATTTTGACTCTTTAAGCCTTGTTGATGCCATGTCTATACTCTGCTGGAGGGAAATGGATGTCCAGGTAGTCTCTAGGCTGCATGTATTGCCGTCAAAACTTAGAGCTAGGAAAATGCCATCACTTCGCTTTCGTTTTGACTCTTTGAACCTTGATGACACCATGTCTATACTCTGCTGGAGTAACATGGGCGTTCAGGCAGTCTCTAGGCTGCATGTATTGCCGTCAAGACTAGTGCTAGGTCAATACTGTCACACTGCCGATTTGACATTTTAGTCCTGTCGACGTTCAATTCTGCCCTTCTTAGGTGTGAATGAAAACTTGGGTTGTCATTAAGCTGTTGAATTCTTGCTTAGGATGCATGGAATGTGCCATCACATCATTCTTTTGACTAATTGAGGCTTGTCCGTTAGACCGTTTCGCCATTTTGGATCTTGTTTGGCTCTTTGAGCCGGAGAGAGATATCAGATTCAAACTCTGCTAGAGCATCACTGAACACCCGTAGTGCCTCTTAGGCTTTATGGATTACCTATTTACGTCTTTTTCGGTAGGACTTACCACTTTGACTTGCATTGCATCCGATAGAGTACTGTTGAGAAGACCCATCATTTGAGGTCGTAGGACATTCAATTAGAAGTATCCTACTTTATTGGATTATTGCGGGACATTATTCTTAGAATTTTTGACCTGAAAAGATAGGGAGAGGAACAAAATCGTCACCTATCATTGACCCAAGTCGCAAGACCAAGAATTTTGCCTCGTGATTCAAGGAGCTTTGCCGATAGAGTGAGGTCTTAGGAGACAGGTTTGTGTCCCTGTCACCTAAGATTTTTCTATTTTATCAGCCATAAAGGTCACATTAAAGTATTTCCTTCTTACGAGTCGAGAGGATCACGTAAGCATTGTTCTCCTCGTGTACCGTAAAGACGCATGAGTGGATCTTTTCCATAATGGTAGCTTAGATTACCAATATGGGTTGGGATGCAACTTTGTTGCAAGTAGCCCATATATTGTATACGGTAGTCAATTTGGAGACCGGCCGCAGGGCATCGATGGCTTATGAGATAGGTTTAGGTCCCTGTCACCTAAGACTTTTCAATTTATGAGCCATAAGAGTCTCACAAAAGTATTTTCTCCCTACGAGTCGAGAGGATCTCATAAGTGTGTATTCTTCTTAGGATTCATGAGGACCCTTAAGTGTCTTTTTCCTTGTGATTCGTAAGGATCTCACAAGAGTGTTTTCTCCTTACGGGTCGAGAAGATCTTGTAAGTGTCATTTTCCTCATGTGTCGTAAGGACACATGAGTGGGTCGTTTCCATAATGGTAACTTGGTTTACCAATATGGGATGTTGGGATGCAACTTTGTTGCAAGTAGCCCATGGATGGTATACGGTAGTCAATTTGAAGACTGGCCGTAGGACATTAATGGCTTAGGAGACAAGTTTAAGTCCCTGTTACCTAAGGCTTTTCAACTCTATGAGCCGTGAGGGTCTCATAAAATTATTTTTTTCTTACGATTCGAGAGGAACTCATAAGCGTATTTTCTCCTCATGAGTCTAAGGACCGATAAATTTCTTTTCTCTTGTGAATGGTAAGGATCTCACAAGAGTGTTTTCTCCTTACGAGTCGAGAGGATCTCATAAGTGCTATTATCCTCATGTATCATGGGGACACATGAGTGGGACTTCTCCTCGTTAATAGCTTAGTTTTCCAACAGGACATTGGGAAGGAATGTTGTTGGAAATATTCAACTTGTTGTTTTGGAAAGCGTTTAGTTTAATCCACTTGGAGAGATGTAAGGCAGAGTTTCCGAATTCTTGGTCCGAGAAGGTAAGGAGTGGAACAGTATCGTCACCTATCGTTGAATCGAATCAAGAAACCTAGGGATCCAATTTTTATTTGGAGGAGTGATGGGGATTTTCCCTTAAGTGAAAATGGTGACTTTCCTTTTAAACGAGAATGGGAATTTGCCTATGAGGTGACAATGGAGATTTTGCCTTTTGGGAGAAAATGGAGTTTTTACCTTTTAGGTGAAAATGAAGTTTGTGCCATTTAGGCAACGATGGAAATTTTCCTTTTAGGTGAGAATGATGATTTTGCCTTTTAAGCGAGAATGGAGATTTTGCCCTTTGGGGGAAATGATGATTTTTCCTTTTGGGCGAATATGGAAATTTTGCCATTTAGGCGAATATGGAAATTTTTCCCTTTGGACGAAAATAAAGTTTTTTCCTTTTAGGCGAAGATGAAATTTGTGCCTATTTAGGTGATGATGGAGATTTTTCTCTTTGGGCAGAAATGAAGTTTTTGACTTTTAGGCGATAATGGAGGAGTGGGTTCCATCATTCAAGTTCTTGTCTGTCCGTTTTTTAACTAGCTTGGCTAGTGTGTCCACTTTGTTATTTTCCACTTGCGGTATGCTTCCTCGCATATATGACATAATTTTCTGTTTTTTGGTAGGTGCTTGGCCTAGTGAAAGCCCAGAACAGATACACCCTTTGACACCCTTGATGCGTCGATGGTGCTTGCTTGATGGGCTTTGCCCCCGGCGTTACAACAAGCTTATATGCTAGTTTTCTGAAGAGGAAACCATTTGGTTCATCCTTTCCAGCTTAACTACTGGGTCAAGCAATTCTTTGCGACAGCATATTAGGGCACTGGTTGAGACCAAAGTAGTCGATGAAGATTTCTCACCAGTCTTATTCATCTTTCGCTTGGAGAACATTTTGATGGGATGTTTCCATTGGAGACTCCGAAGTATTTCTGCAGGAACTAGAATCCTTCGACTTTGTACGATGATTCTTACGTCGTCAAGATTTTCATCTGCTAGTTCTTTAGCCACTTTGGCCAATGCGTCTGCTTTACTGTTTTCCGCTCGCGGTATGCTTCCTAGAATATATGATGGAATTTTCCATTTTTGGTAGGTGTTTGACCTAGTGAAGGCCAAGAACATATACACCAGTGATGCGTCGATGGTGCTTGCTTGATGGGCTTTGCCCCCGGCGTTGCAGAAGGCTTATGTGCTAGTCATCTGAAGAGAAAGCCATTTGGTTCATCCTTTCTAGCTTAACTGCTTGGTCAAGCAATTCTTGGCGACAACATATTCGGGCACTTGTTGAGACCCAAAGTGGTCGAGGAAGATTTCTTGCCAGTCTTCTTTATTGTCCATCAGTAGAACTTTTTCCTTCTGACACTTCAGTCATGTCACTTTCAGATGATTTTCCCATCTCATATCTTCATAATTTTCTCGTTGGATATCCCCATTAGAGGCCTTTGAGATGGTTCTTTGTTAGATACCCCGTTGGAGGCTTTTCAGGCGACTCTTCTTCCGATTCCTTTATCATAGGCCATGAAGGCAGTTTTGCCGGAGCAAGGATCTTTTCGACCTTGGATGGAGATCGTTATGCCGTCTAAGTTTTCATCTGCCAGTTCCTTAGCCACTTTGACCAATGCGTTCGCTTTGCTTTTTTTGCTCGCGGCACGCTTTCCAGCTTGTATGATGGAACTTGCTTTAGCAGCTCTTGCGCCTTTGCGCCATACCTTATTAACTCAAGTTTGCATATGTTGCAATCGCCGTCGACTTGGCAGAAGATCAACTGAGAATCCCTATAGATGTGAAGATCCTTGATGCCCATATCGATCATGATTTCGAGACCGGCTGGTAGTTTATGGATCGTTTCAGAGCAATAGCTAGTTTACAGCTCATTTCAGAGCAACATGTAGTTTATGGCTCATTGCGGAGCAACATGTAGTTTTTGGCACATTGCGGAGAATTGATCCTTAGGCTAGATAGAGAATTACTCCATGTTTGAATGCTGAGGGCTTCATGGCTGGATGGAGAATCAGACTATGTCGGACATCGATCATTTTGTGGTGGAATGAAGAATTATTTCATGTTGGACACCGATCATTTTGTGGGCGGGCTATCGATACTTTGCACCGGATTCCTGGGAGTTATGCCGCCGGACCTTTTGGAGGACTCCCCTCCTACTCTTGTCATAAGGGAATAGTCTGAATTCTTTTAAGCGAAGCTTTCGTGCTGTCGTTCGGATTCATGTTTGAGCAGGTATATGTACTGTCGTGGATCTTCATTTTTTAAACCGGACTATTGATGCTTTGCATCGGACTCCTTGGAGTCTTGTCACCGAACATTTGCATTTAGAGGTAGACCATCGACGCGTTGCGCTGGATTCCTTAGAATCTTGTCACCGTACATTCACATTTGGAGACGAATCATCGATGTATTTTCATCGGACTCCTTTGAGTCTTATTCGTCAACTTGATTTCAGAAGGGATGCAGACTTGCCCAACATCTTCATTTGATTTTGATGCTAAGTAATCTTTTTACCTTATCACCGTTGCAAGACCCGATGTATGCGGTTTTTATCGCATCGGTGCTTTCCACTTCGACTGATGGAGTATTTGTAGATTGATGGAGAATAAGGCTCGATGGCTTACTCTTCCAAAAGAAGTTCAGGTCTTGTTGAGCTTTTCACGCGGAGGAGGGGCTTTGAGGAGGGGTGAGTTTCTAATTTCCTTGCAGATTGAACTCCCTCTTCTGATGGTGGTTTTTATGCCAGTTCTTGAAGACGTCGTAGTCCTTTATAAGGTGACTGACCATCCGATGATAGAGGCAGTATTTGGGGTCATCACCCCTGTTGGCTTGCTTTAGATGCTTAGAGTTAAGCAGAACGAGCATAGTGTTTTCTTTGGCCAATCCGAACAATCTCCTTGTTTTGCTTTAGAAGAATAAGTATTTGCGTCCCATTTTCTCCTCCAAAATAAGACCTGTTCTCATTGTTAGTGGGGGATTGGATATGGTTCCCCCCTGACTTTGTCGCGCGTTAGAGACGAAAGAGGATTTTTCAACATTTTTGCCGTGCTGAAAATCTTTCTTTGACTGAGGGTTGGCCGTTGAGGCAAAATTTATCCCCTCCAGTTTAGCAGCATGATCTATGAGATCATGATACGTCTTGTGCTTCACCATGGCAACGAATGGATTTGCCGAACTTCTTTTGTCGAGTGTGCCCATGAAGATCCCTATGGCTTGGGATTCATCAAGCGCATGCTCACATTTTGAGGCGAGATTTCGCCATCGGACGTCATATTGCGCCAGAATGCCTGAGCTCCTCTTTTATTCATTTATCAAAGTAGAAAGAATCGTTTTTCCAATTGCGCTAGCCAATCTTTTGCACGAAAAAAGCTTCCAGTTGCGCAAAGGTCTGGAGGGAGTCATTTGGTAACTCCGTATACCACTCGAAGGTTGTGTCAACGAGACTGCCGATGAATTACCTCAGCAGGAGGGTGTTATTGCCCCATATATTCCCGTACATCGCTTTGAATTATGCAGTGTGTTGGAGGGGATTCCCTATTCCTTTGAACACCTTGAATTTAGGAATCGCGTATCCCTTGGGGTATTGCAATTGATCGTAGTCTGCCGGATAGGGTCGACATTTGTAGACTAGCTTTTCGGATACATCACTGGCCATATGCATCTTAACTTGCTATTCAATGAGATCATTAATCTGATTTCGCAGAGCCGCATCATTATTTGATGATGAACCTACAACGGCTTCCAAGTTTATTGGAGTTAGCGATGGTGCGAGATTTGTCGTTGTTTAGATCGACATCTCAAGCATTGGCAGAGGTTGCTCATCATCTTATGGCTGTCTGCGTAGACATTGCAGTGTGCACCAGTTGGAATAGGGCTACCATTCGAGCCAAGTTGGTGCCTACATCAGCAACCTCCTTATCCTTTTCGGCTAGACGAGCCTGCAGGGATTCGGCCATGGGATCCTTATTGGGACCTTCCTCTTCGTCTCTTGCTTTTTTCTTCATTGAGGACGGAGAGGCCAGGGACGCAGCCTGTGTTACCATGTATCGAAGCAGCTCTTGCTACTCTTTTTACCTCTTGGCTTGATTGGTCGCTTAGGACTGGGTTACTCTCTTTTCATCGGAAGAACCTTGCATCATATACACCGTATGTGTAACCATAGGGTTGCACTAAGAGTTTAATGTGTTTCTCCTTTTGGGATTTGCCGGAGGTGAAGGGACCTTCTAGGGCCATTCCCGGATTGGAATAGCCTCATTCTCAATAGTGATTAGGAAAGAGGTTAAAGTGACTGCCTCTTCATTGCAGGGAGGGGCGTCGAGCCTGTTTTGTTAGCAGCCTTTAGCTGATGGACCTCCTTCGCATTGCAAGAGTTCAGCCCATAGTTCTTCCTGATTCTGAGAAGAGGGTGGTCATGAACCTCCCTCCATACTTTAAAAACCTTAGAAGATATGGTGGGAAGAGAGCAAAAGCGGTCCTTCATCTTTTTTGTTCTTTCCTTCATTGGCGGAGATCATTTTAGCATAGCGGCGGGGAATTCTGATTCACATGCCTCAGTGACTCGAAAGCATTTCCATTGGGATGCTCACGGTAAAAGTCGGCTCCTCTGTGAGAGGAACTTTTTTGGCTGGGCCGCGGTTTCTGTAGCATTTCAGAAAATATAAAATATTATTTTTGGAATTTAATATTAAAATAATATATTTCGCGAAAACTAGCCGATTTGCGAAATTGGGGTTTTCGTAAAATGGTATAAATATATACCAATAATTGTGAAATAATTGAAGATTAAAATGATTTATTCATTTAAAAATATATTTATTGGATTTGGCATTTTTATAATTCATTATATGCGGTTTGGATAAAAATTGATTAGTGCACTACTAATCGCGATTAAGTCAAATCCGTGTTTCTATATTTTTCCATGGCTAGTGCACCATGACATGTTGTATTTTGTTGCATGTTGTTTCATTAGTATGGGTTGTTTTATTGATATTTGGCTTTAAGAAAAGAAAAGAAAGTGTATTATTGAGAAGAGGGAGGGGAGGAACCACATGAGGCATGGCTTGTGAGTGAGGGTGAGAATAAGAAAGAGAGAGAAAGAGAGAGAGAGAGAGAGAGAAGGAAGCCACCATTTATTCACCCCATTATTTTCTTTCATCTTCTTCCTCCTCATCTCCCTCTACCTTCACCTCCAAGAATCACCTCAATTTCTTCACCAAAACTTTATACCCTCTTCATTAAAGTTGATCCCCACCTCATCCTCAACATTTTGGACCAATCAAAGTTGGATTTTGGAGACTTTGGAAAGCTAGGGTTTTTCTTGAGTTGTACAAATGAGGTATATCTTCTTTCATTTAGTTTAGTTTTATGTTTCCTAGCATCCTAGTTTAGTTTAGAGTTAAACTTGTTAGATTAGTGATGTTTAGAAAATCCCAAGAGAGGGTTGGGTGATGGTGTGGATTTGGTGATATTTAGGGGCTGTCACAAGACTTGAGTAGTGTTTTTACTGGCCTAGACCTGAGACTAGAGCCAATACACGGACTTAGAATTTTCCGACATTGGATTTATGACAGATTGTGATGTATATGGGAATCTGGAGTGACCCGAGACCACCATAAATTAAGTTCCCATGACAATGAGATGTGCAGGAAACCATGAAGCAACACCTGAAACCCTAGCCCCTGATGATCTTTTGAGGTCGCAAATAAATTCCCTGTGGCCGCAAATTACGGCCACATTAGAGTGAAATTGGGATATTTTTGGTGAGTGGCTTTGTTTTGTGATATTTAGAGCAACCTAATATGCAAAATGTTCTGATTTGACCTAGGGTAAAATCTGGGATAGATTTCCTTAGTTGCTGAATTTAGTATTTGCGATTGTGTGAACTTGGGATTATTGATTTTGATATTTGATATTGTATTTGGTCATTGGATGTTTGTATATCGACGACGAGAGTTATTTGGTTGTTTTTGCATGGTAGACTATAGGTTCTAACCTATGAGCACACCATATGCCATATTGGTTTTCCGGACTTGATTTTAATAGCATTTGCGATTGTGTATTTATTGTAGGTACCTTCACATGGATTTCGAGACGACGGAGCACGTCGACTACGGATGACCAAGGAGTTTCGTAGGTGAGTAGATTTATATCTACGGGGGAAGTCGAGTGGATGGCGTATAACACCCCCGCAAATTAAAATGGAAACCGATATATATAGAATATGGTTAAGGAAACCATGTTAGAAACTTATGAATATGGTCGGAGAAATCTATACTAGAAACCCACGGATGTGATTAAAGGTTTAGTATGAAATGATATGATTGATAAGGATGTCTCGAAGATATATAAGAATGTGAAACAAAAATGTGAATCACGATATATAAATATAGGTACTGCACGAGAATAAGTATGAGATTTAGAGTAGCATGACATGAGATTTATAAGATAGAATGTATATGTAAGATAACTTGATGTGAGATATTAATGTGATGAAAAGAGTACACAATGAGATATGATGACTTGGCGTGATATGTCGTTATTTGGATATGAGTCGATATGAGATAGTTGATACCTTTGTCGGTCCCACGATATGAGATTGATATGGATGTGACCTGGGATATGGGTATATAGATATATATAATGTTGTGAATCATGAGTGTTATGCCGTACGAGATGTTAGGTCCGTACCCTCATTGTCATCTAGGCTGATAGGATCCTTAATTGTTTAATGCCGTCGTATGATGGATTACCGTACGTGATGAGCTTTACCTGATGACTGATCCATACCCTTGACTAGAGGACGTCGTATGATAGATTGTACCGTACGTGATGTTATGAAGCTGGATGCCGATTGATAGATTCACCGACTCGGATATGTGATAGAAACGTATACCTTATAGCATTGCGCCCACGATTTACTTTATGCTACGTTCATGTCACTTTCATTGCATTACATATACCTGTGCTAGTATACCTACACCATTATCGATGATGCGCATGTTACACTTACGCAGATTGGCCGGGTCACACACTTCATCATCGATAATTGCTATGTCACTTACACAGTAGAATTGTCACATCATTATGATATGTCGCATGATATACTGATATTGTCAAATCACCGTTCTATGTTGCATGATATACTAAGACGCTCACATTTCTGTTCTATGTTTGCATATATCATGCTTTATGATTATATGCACTGAGATGCCTTTTTCATGAGATTTCTGGATTTGAGAACTGTGGTTATTTCAAAAGAAAGTATGTATTATTTTAAAAACCCGGTTTCTCTTGATATGATAATTCGAGACGTCCACCATGTGGTTTCTCGGTTCTGAGATTGATATGTGAAATCCGATTCGAGGAGCTGGATGAGGCCGTTTGTGGGTACATGGTGGACCTGGTATGGTATCCCGGGGCAAGAAAGGGATGTCGCGCAGTAGACGATGAGCATGGCAGAGGGACTACTACCTACCGGTGATTAATTGGACCTGACGGTTATCCGGAGGAAACCGACCGGAGTCGAGAGATAGATATGGGCCGATCCATACCGCCGGAGCCCGAGGGCCGATCCGGAGAGACGGAGCCCGCAGGCCGATCCGGACTGACGGAGCCCAAGATATGAGGATTTATGTGTCGATATTGGACACGGGTTTCATGATGTTTCGAGTGTCGATGTTGGACACTCAGGTTTCATGATTTTGATGTGTCGTTGATGGACACACGTTGATTGATATCCTCATAGTTACATGCATATGCTTTCATGATATTTACATGCATGATGTTGTTGTGTCATTGATGGACACGTAGATGTTAGCCACATGCAGATAGGTATTGATTATATTGTTAGCATATATGCAGATACAGTCACCCTAAATATCATAGTATTACCTTTATGATATAGATGACCTAGGAAATCGTTGTTTTATTCGATTTCTACCTGATGATGTTTTCTACTCACGAGTTGGCAACTCACCCCCGTTGTGCCACAGTTCTTGCAGGTTGACCGCATGGATCAATAGCGGCATCGCTGGCACACAGCTGCTTTCGGGTGATTGCTTTTGTAGGTGGGACATTTGGATCTTGCCCACTATTGTATTATTATTCCAGTTGTATCTAGTTAACTCCATCAATCAGAAACTAGTATTTGTATAAGTAAAGATTTAGAAAGACTTGTGGTTGCGAGACTTAGAGCGAGGGTGTATGTTCGCTACTTGTGGTTTTGATGTCTTGCTTTATTCATTATTCTTTGTGTTGATTTTCGACGTTGGGCGTCGTATACATATATTCTGTCTTGCGTGGTTATGAGTCCGCCAGTTGGCGAAGAGCTAGCTCCCGCTTGGGGATGCCTTTTATATTATCATGTGTATGTGGTTTTGGATCAAAAATACAAAGAAGGTGCTGCCCAAATTTTTAAAAGACGAAACATGTTTTTCAGCTAGTAAAATCCACTTGCATTTTTCATGTTTCACTATTTATGCATTTAAGAAAACTTTTGATTTCATCATACTTTTGTTTCAAAACTTCACTTCTTTTATTTTCTTAAAAAGGTTTAGATTTCTGGGCTTCGGCTTACTTTAATTACGTTACGCCTGTAGACGTTGCGTGATTTAAATGCCAGTCACGAACTAAATTTTCGAGTCGTGACAGTTTCTCTTGGTGTTGGCCTGTTTTTTACCATGATTGCTCTATTATTTCAGCTTCTCTTATTGCGAAGGTCGTGATTGCCCTATCATTTCGGCTATTTATTCGCGGCTACCCCCCATCATTTTGGCTATTTATTTTTATTTTACTCGTTAATTTTTATTACGAGTTTCCCTATCATTTCGGCTAATTATTTTTATTTTTACTCGCTGATTTTTATTGCGAGTTGCTCCATCATTTCGGCTATGTTTTATCATCTTCTAGTTTCACTAAATGGGGGTCGAAGATTGAGCATTTTACCCATGCGAAGTTCAGTGACGGCCATTTTCAATTGAATGTTGGTAGCGAGTGTCAGTCTTTCAAAGACCAACCTACTTGAAGGTGAAGGGTCTTCTGATGCATTTGCAACTTTAGGAGTCAGCCTTTTTAAACTGAGCTTCTTAATGGTATGGGACCCTTTAGGAGATCCGCTGGCTTGAGGGTCAATCCATCGAAGATTGACCTTTGAGGAGTTTTTCCATTTGGCAAAGCATCGTCCTCCTTTGAGAGTGGTCCGGAGAATTGTCCGAACTGTAGTCCGCTCAATTCTTTCGACAACTGGGCCCCTTGGGCATCGATGATCGGTTTTGGACATCGAAATCTTGTCCGATAGAATGATTCAAACACACGACACATGAAGTGTGGAGTAGAAAGAGAAAAATGGTCGCACTGGGTATGCCAGAACCTGTTTACCGCAGAAAACCGGGACAAGGACTGGAGTTGAACGTCTTTCCTAAATTTGGGGGCAGATACATGGGTTGATCCATTCACCTCTCCGAAGACACTAAGGGATTATAGCGCCATATATCGAAGGTTTCAATAGCTGTGACCAATGTAGCTGACTTCATATTCCTTCTCAAGGTGAAAGGTTTATTGATTATGGGAACGCATTCTTCCTACAGGCGCAAGCCCATATAGTTAATTATGTTATCACTAACGATAACAACTTTCTATACTCCCGGTCTTTATTCTATGCGTTCATGTGTTTGACTATTGATATTGCTGGATATGTATGTCCTAGAGGCCTTTATTGTATAGGATGCTAGGGGTATGTATGTACAGGACAATCTTGCTAGATATGATAGTAAGTTATTTGGTTTGAATTTATCTTAACATGTGTATATGTTTTACTAGTTATTTCACATCGTTAATATATGTTGATAAAACCCATAGGATCCTTGTTTGACTACCATCGTTGTGATGGCAATCATACTTGTGGGAGCTGGGTAGTCGATAAGCACATCCTTTAATGACCCTAGTCGTGGTATCGAAACTGGGCATCGATATTCCAAAGTAGACTAGTATATACGTTTCTAAATCCTGACGAGGGGCATATGTTAGTCCTATAGACATTGGTGTGTTTCACCTAAGATTGTATACAGGTGTTCACTAGGGGTGAGTACACTAGATGGACTTGCCAAGAACTGGCTACATGGTATTATACCTATCGTCAAATAGCGGTTCTCTGGTGACATGAGTACAGATAGTCCGTTGACCTGAGATTGTCATTTTTCTCGTGTGAGTTCCCAATGTGCTTTGATTACTACCTTAGTGCAGCTCTACTAAGTCGTGCAAACAGGTTTTAGTTGAGCATAGTCCTAAGCCAAATGGAGGCAGAGAGCGATTGTTATGGATTCGACTCTCCCGGTATAGAGAGTCGATGTCGTACTGTGTTCGGTTGACCAACACCATAAGTCCCTGGGCAGGACGGTTGAGAATTACTGATAGTTAGATCAGTAGATTCTCGAATGTTCTTGAGCCACATCGGCACAACTTGTCGGGTTATTAGGGGTTTGACATTTTCCACCCTTTAGACCCGGCATGCGATACATTCGGACGAACAGACCTGACTGTATGGAGATTGTCACGGACATGCTTGGTAGGGGTTCGGATGAGTTTTCTCGTCGGCTTTCTTTTCGACAGATATCTGGGTAGCCGTTACGTATAGATAGTGCTACTGATGTGCTTGTAGTTAAACCCACTACCAGCGTACTGTCGAGTCTTTAGAGTCCCACATAGAAAGTTTCCCTGGTTCAGGCGAAACGATATTGAGGTCGTATGGTTTTACGTGCAGGGTTTCGATCAAATACGTGTACTAGCTACATGGATTTATGTTCGGACGGTTAATACTAGCGGGCTTAGGATTAAGCCGCATTATTGAATCAAGTATTGATTTAATAATGATCTAATATTATACTATTAGATTATTCTATCTTTTGGCATTCATATTTTTTGTAGGACGAATACGGGTATGTATATACGGTTTTGTATTCTTGTAATTATACAAGAATGCTTCTACAAGAGGACACATCATTATATGTTTTTCTATTTATTAGAAATAGAAAATGAGGTAGAGGGGTGAGGTGGCTTTGAGCATGGTGAGAAGCATGGCTATATTTTTTGTTTATTCATTTGTGAAAACTATTCAAGTATGTCTACTTATTTTATTTGGAAAAAGGATTATGATACATATATTTTTCCTAGCCAATTTTCCTCTCATTCTAACCATTGCCTTCTTTCTCCTCTCTTGAGCTCCCTCTTCTTTTTCAACCCTAACCCCTATCATGTGTTGAGAACCATAGGGTTTTGGAGGTAGAAAAATCTAATTAACACTCTCTACATCTTCTAAATAACCTAGATTAGCAAACTAGGTCATTTAGTCACTTCTTTTTGAAGTTAAAACTTGAACCACAAACTCTCAAGTGGATCGTCTTTGACACGAGGAGGCAAACGACCAGGCTTAATCCTGACAGACCGGGAGCTAAGGAAGAGGATTTTGAAGACCCGAAGGACTCGATCTCATAGGTATAATCACTATCCTTGTAGATTAAATCCTATGATGTTTCTGCTAACTAGGGCTTATGGTAGTTCTTAGGTTGCTTGTTGATGTTGCATACCTAAAACTCATTTTTCATGTATTCCACCTCTTTACAAACCCCGGAGAGTGTGAAAAATCAACTAACATGGTATCAGAGCCTCTCCACAAGCTTTAACTAGCTCGTAACGACGTTCGAATTCCGCCGTTTTTGTCGCGCAAAAACTGCCGACAAAAACAGTCCCAAAATTTATTGTTTTAACTTGTATGCACACCCCTCGGGCTCACGATTTGGACCAAGAAGCCGAAGGATGATGAGTGGGTACCCCATGGAATCCCCAGGGGTACCAAAGGTCAGGCCCACCCCCCAAGACCACCATAAGGTGGACTTGGGCTGTGGACCAAAGGTCGCCCCCTAAGGTTGCTCTCGGGTCTACCTTCCCATTGGGGCCACCTCATGGTTGCCCTGGGGGTGCATACCCCCTTAGGCCCCCTAAGCATACATTAATTTTTGGTTCTTCTCCCCCACGAAGATTCGGGCGAGTTTCAAGTTCATTTCGACTCCCGGATTGGCTTAAAACAAGAGATTTTTGAGACTTTTGTAGATTAGATTTTCAGTTGTGGAAAATTGGATGAGTTTGCTAATTGTGCGCAGAACTCTAAAGTCTTTATTTTCGTTACTTGATTATATGATGTGTATATGTATTTTTAAACGTCTTCTAATCGTTATACGTCGATTGGAAGGGGTTACACATATCTTGTGTTGCTGTGTTGGTAATGGTTTGATGGATCGTCGTGTGAAAAGGCCGTGTGAATTTAGATGTGAGTGGATGATGTAATTCATGTAATAATTGATATATATTCTTTTATTGGGACACATCCGGATTGAGAATGTTGTCATCGGCTGTATATTATATTTTCCATTTCTGAATCTAGGATTGACTCTCAGAGGAGTGCACAAGCTACAGGATTCTAGAATTCAGTTGGTGGCCATCTCGAGAAGTCGAGACCCGGGTCACCCAATTCTAGAATTGGCGGATAGCTTTCCACACTCATAGGGGTCTGGGGTTATTCACACTCGGCTATTCACACGACTGTGGAGAATTTTGTTTCATAGGTGGCTCAATGAAATGCAAAATTTCCTAGTAGATCTATCTTTCCATTCTCTATGTTGATATCTGCTTATAATATTTATCATGCCTCTGACGAATGGTTATATATATATATATATATATATTGTATATGTTTTGCACCCACGCTAGCCCTGCCCATGCACTGCAGTAAGTTAAGTAATCTTACGGTGAAGTCCCCGGACCCCGTGGCGAATGCGGGAGGCATATACGTACATTCTATTTTCATTATTTCTAGTGTGATAAGGCTAATTGATGGGACTGCATTAATTTCAATTAATGCAAAGAAACAAACCAAAAATTTAACGTCGTTAAAACAATTATAAAACCACTTGGTTTTCTTTAGAAAACATCTTTTAAAAGAGAAGCCTAAACCACTCCTTTTCAAAGCTATTCAGTTCCTTCGACTATATCAAGTCCATTACGATCACGGTTTTCGCCAAAATCAGTCGTAGCCCTCCGTTATTTCAGATGGGTATCAACTAGTATTCATGTTATATGTTTTGACCTTCACTAAGGCATAGTGTTTGGTAGCTAACGAGTACTTATCTGTAGCATAGATAGATACATTAATCTAGAAAAGGCGTACAGCTTTTTTGACCTTCGCCAAGAACTAGTGCGAATGGCTCTAGATTAATTAGAAAAATGACGAGTTTAACTTAACTTGTGACTTATGATGTTTTGACCTTCATCAAGGTTATAAGCGCTTTGGGCAAAAACCACATCGGGGGTTTCAAACATACGGGAAATTTGCTAGTGTTGCATACCTTTTGGAGTGTGGAAGTTTTGGTTGGCTTCCTTCAAAATTATCATACGATGATAGTTGGGTCCCGATTCTACTGTGGGTATCGGCTACTCTTCAGGAGAGTTTTTCACTTTATAATTAGCTAATCAAATAGGTGTCTAGAAAAGTGTTAATGGGGTTATGCCTCTGGGAAAACATGGTTATTTAATTAGGTCCGTGCGAAAGCACGGGGGACCTCCCTTTGAAGTACCAACAATGGCCTGGCTGAAAGATAAATGAACTTGTAAACAATGGCCTGGCTGAATTAATCCCGACTAATTCTTCTTTTAAGGTTTGAAAGAGAATTCAAGGAAATAGTGGGAGCCATCCTATTTAGATAAACTAATAACCAATCTAAAAGTGTAAGAGTATATCCTGAGTGTTTCTTTTCTCTCTCCTAATTATAGCGACCATGGCGGGATTTAAGGTTATACTAGATAAAAACAAACTGACTGGGCCAAATTATAAAGACTGGCTGAGGAACGTCAATATGGCTCTTACATATGATAAGGTTTCATATGTCCTTACGACTAAAGCCTCTCTTGTTCCAGGTCTAGAATTCTCAGTCTCGGACATTGAGGTCCATAAGACTTGGGAGCTTGATTGCGTGAAATCAACGTACCTTGTGCTGGCTTCCATGGATAATGAACATCAGAGGCGGAATGAGAAGATGGACCTTGCTTCCATCTTCCTCCATACCAAAGATTTAAATGGAGAGTAATCTCGTATCGCAAGATACAAGACCTCGAAGAAGTTATTTCAGGCGAGATTGGCTATCGGATCATCTGTAGGGGACCACGTCCTAAAGATGATTACTCTCGTTGAAGAGCTCGCGGACCTTGAAACAACGATGGAGAATGAGTTATATACCGAATTGATTCTGCAGTCCCTTCTCTCCACCTATGCCCAATTCATATTGAATTTTAATATGCAAAGAACGGAAGTTACACTTCATAAGCTCCTCAACATATTGAGGGTTGCAAAGGGCGCTTAGAAGAAATCTTAGGAAACACCCGTTTTAGTTGTTGGGGAACCTTCTTTCTCAAAATCCAAGGCTAAAACCAAGGGGAAGAAGAAGAAGGCCCTCACCAAACCGAAAGGAGGTGTGCAGAAGGTGCAGGGAAAGGGAAAGGCAAAGATTGGGGGATCAACAACAAAGAAGGAATGTTTCTATTGTGATAAGAAGGGACATTGGAAGAAAGATTTCCAAGCTTTGAAAGCCAAGAATCAGGACATGAAGCAAACTGTGGCTTCAGCTTAAGGTGTGTTCGTGGTTGAAAATTGTTTCTCTATTAACTCTACTTTCTAGGTATTAGATACTGGATCAGGATCTCACATCTGTAATTCTATGCAGGCGCTAAAAACCTGTAGAGTTTTGAGGAAAGGTGATATAACCCTCAGCGTTGGCAACGGAGCAAGTGTAAATGTTGTTGCAGTAGGAGATTATCACCTCGGATTATTGAGTTGACATATTTTGGTTTTGTATAACTTCTTTTGGGTACCTAGTATGATGTGTAATATTATATCTGTTTCTTTATTATCTAATGAAGGATATAATTTTGCACTTGAACGCAATGTCATAAACATTCATCTGAATCATGAAATATTGGGTCGGGTACACTAAATAACGGAATATACGTACTCAATCAACATCAAGATTTCAACGTCCAAAGCACACTAAAATGAAAGACTCCAAAATTAAATCAAGCTTTCTTATGGCATTGTAGACCTGGTCATATCAATGAAACGCGATTAACTAAGTTACATAAAGATGGATATTTAGAACCTTTTAAATATCTATTTTATGCAACTTGTCAATCATGTATCAAAGGAAAGTTAACCAAAACTCCGTTCACTTGACATGGAGAAAGAGCCACTGAACTCCTGGGACTCATACACAGCGATGTATATGGTCCAATGTCTACACATGCAAGAAGTAGTTATTCCTACTTCATCACTTTTATCGATGATTTCTCAAGGTATGGACATGTATTCTTGATGAAACATAAATCCGAGACCTTTAAGAAATTTCAGGAGTTTC
This sequence comes from Agapanthus africanus, assembly GCA_030015575.1. NCBI lineage: Eukaryota > Viridiplantae > Streptophyta > Magnoliopsida > Asparagales > Amaryllidaceae > Agapanthus > Agapanthus africanus. Next base: position 154,762,004 of record CM057350.1, read on the forward strand.
AGAATGAAGTAGAAAACAAACAGGCAAAAGTATCAAAATGCTTCAATCTGATCGGGGTAGAGAATACTTAAGTGCCGAGTTCCTGGAATATTTAAAAGAGAATGGAATTCTCTCTCAGTTTACTCCTCCATACACACCACAACACAACAGTGTATCAGAAAGATGGAATCGCATCTTGCTTGATATGGTGCGTTCCATGATGAGTAATGCTGAGTTACCGCAATCCTTCTGGGGTTTTGCATTGGAATATGCAGCATACGTATTGCATAAAGTTCCAACTAAGTCATTGCCTACCACTCCATATGAAATGTGGAGTGAGAAGAAACCCTGTCTTAAGTATCTTAAGATATGGGGGTGTCCAGTTTTTGTCAAAATGCATCATCCGGACAAACTTGAGGCACGCTCAGTATTGTGTAAGTTTGTGGGATACCCAAAGAATTCAAGAGGGTATTTTTTCTATTACGCTGAGGAACAAATGTTTTTTGTTTCTCAACATTCCCGCTTTATGGAAACTCAATTTCTTAAAAAAGAAATTTGTTGGAGCGCGATAGAACTGCAAGAAATTCCAGAACCACAAACTATTAATGAAGACTTGGTAGAACTTGAAGTTTCAATAGAACCGGACGTGCCTATACCACTCCGCAGGACTAGTAAGCAGTCTTATCCGTCCAAAAGATACTACGGTTTTCTCGTAGACAGGGATCAAGAGGATTGCATCATCGATGATGATGAGCCTACTAGTTTTCAGCAAGCCATCACGAGTAGAGACTCGGTGAAGTGGCTAGATGCTATGCGATCCGAGATGGAATCCATGTACACCAATAAAGTATAGACTTTGGATGTTGCTCCTCCTGGGTAAAACCCGTTGGATACAAATGGATCTTCAAAAAGAAGATTGGTGTAGATAGACAGGTAGAAACCTATAAAGCTAAACTCGTTGCAAAAGGTTTTCGTCAAAGACCAGGATTGAACTATAACACAACTTTTTCACTAGTAGCTATGCTTAAATCTATTCGGATCCTACTTGCCATTTCTGTGTTCCATGACTATGACATCTGGCAGATGGATGTTAAAACCACTTTTCTAAATAGAAGTTTAGAAGAGTGTGTTTATATGGATTAGCCAGAGGATTTCATAGACAGTGGGAAAAGCGGGAAGGTGTGCAAGTTTCTTAAATCTATTTATGGATTAAAGCAGATATCGCGGAGTTGGAACATCTGCTTTGATGAAACGATCAAGGAATTTGACTTTATCAAAAATGTAGATGAACCTTATATTTATAAGAAAATTGTAAGGAGAACTATGGTATTTCTCTTTTTATACGTAGATGACATTCTCTTAATAGAAAATGATATTCCTATGCTACAATTGACCAAGTTTTTCTTGGCACAGAAGTTCTCCTTGAAAAACATGGGTGATGCCTCCTACATTTAGGAGATTAAGATCTATCATGACAGATCTAAAAGAAGTTATGATATATATAGGCACCATACTAAAGACGTTTAATATGGAAGATTCCAAGCACGGTAATTTACCTGCTTGTCATGAAATCACCTTCTGTAAAGAGATGTCTCCCAAGACTGATGATAAGAGGGCTCGCATGAGCATTGTATCCTATACTTCGACGGTAGGGTGTATAGTGTATGTGATATTATGTACTAGACCAGATGTAGCTTACGCACTTAATATTGTAAACAGCTATCAGTCCAACCCAGCTGAGAAGCATTAGAAAGCAGTGAAGAATATTCTTAAGTATCTGAGAAGAGATTTTCTCAGTGTACGGTAATAGAGACCTCCATATCGAGGATTTTACCGACTCTGGCTTCTAAAGTAACAAAGATAACTCTAAATCCATCACGGGTTATGTGTTTATTCTCAACGGAAGGGCAGTCTGTTGGAAGAGTTTCAAACAGGACACTGTAGCAGACTCGACGATGGAAGTTGAGTATATCGCTGCTAACGATGCTGCAAAAGAAGCTTTCTGAATAAGGAAGTTCATTTCTGAACTTCAGGTGGTTCCATCCATTGCTAATTCAATACCTTTGTATTGCGATAACAATGGAGTCATGGCATTGGCAAAGGAACCACGGTCCCATCAGAAATCCAGACATATCTTGAGGCGGTATCATCTGATCAGGGAGATCGTAGATCGCCGGGAGATCGAGGTGCAGAGAGTAGATAGAAAGATAACATGACAGATCCATTCACCAAGGCCATCCTTCAAGTACAGTTCGAGAGACTATTCGAGATGTTTGGTATATGATATGCTAACAACTGACCTTAGTGTAGTCGTTGGGTACTCGAGACGCTAATAACAGGCTTTAGTGCAAGTGGTAGATTGTTGGATATGTATGCCCTAGAGGCCTTTATTGTATAGGATGCTAGGAGTATGTATGTACATAACAATCTTTCTCGATATGATAATATATTATTTGTTTTGAATTTTTCTTAACATGTGTATATATTTTACTAGTTATTTAATATTGTTAATACATGTTGATAAAGCCTATAGGATCCTTACTTGACTACCAGTGTTGTGATGGCAATCATACTTGTGAGAGCTAGATAGTCGATAAGCACATCCTTAAATGTCCTTAGTCGTAGGAGTATCGAGACTGGGCATCGATATTCCAGAGTAAACTAGTATATACGTTTCTAGACCCTGACGAGGGACAGTGGTTGGTCCCATAGCCATTAGTGTGTTTCACCTAAGATTATATACAGGTGCTCATTCGGGGTAAGTACACTGGACGGACTCGCCAAGAACTGGCTAGATGGTATTATACCTAACATCAGAAAGAAGTTCTCCGGTGACATAAGAACAGATAGTCTGTCGACCTGAGATCATCATTTGTCTAATGTGAGTTCCTACTGTGCTTTGATTACTGCCTTATCACGGCTCTACTGAGTCGTGCAAACAGGTTTTAGTTGGGTACAGTCCTGAGCTACATGAAGGTAGTGAGCGATTGTTGGGGATTTGTCTCTCCCTGTATAGGGAGTCGATGTCGCGCTGTGTTTGGTTAGCCAACACCATAAGTCTTTGGCCAGGGCGGTTGAGAATTGCTGATAGTTAAATCAGTAGATTCTCGGATGGTCTTGAGCCATATCGGCACGACTTGTCGAGTTATTAGGGGTCTGGCGTTTTCCACACCTTTGACCCGGCATGCGATACTCTTAGAAGAACAAACCGGACTGCACGATAATTTTCACGAACAGGCTCAGTAGGGGTACGGATGAGTTTGCTCGTCGACTTTCTTTTCTACAAGTATTTGGGTAGCCATTACGTATAGCTAATGCCACTGACGTGCTTGAGGTTAAACCCACAGCCAACGTACTTTCAAGATTTTAGAGTCCCATACAGAGGGATTTCCTGGTTCAAGTGAAATGATGTAGTGGCCGTATGGTTTTACGTGCAAGGTTCTAATCAAATACGTGTACTAGCTATATAGATTTATGTTCGGACGGTTAATACTAGCGGGCTTAGGATTAAGCCACATTATTGAATCAAGTATTGATTTAATAATGATCTAGTATTATACTATTGGATTATTCTATCTCTTGGTATTCATATTTTTTGTAGTACGAATACGTGTATGTATATACGGTTTTTGTATTCTGGTATTTATATAAGAATGCTTCTAGAAGAGGAAACCACATTATCTGTTTTTATTTATTTATTAGAAATAGAAAATGAGGTAGAGGGGTGAGGTTGCTTTGAGCATGGTGTGAGGCATGTCTATATATTTTTTTTATTCATTTATGAAAACTATTCAAGTATGGCTACTTATTTTATTTGGAAAAAGGATTATAATACATAAATTTTTCCTAGCCATTTTTCCTCTCATTCTAACCATTGACTTCTCTCTCCTCTCTTGAGCTCCCTCTTCTTCTTCAACCCTAATCCTTCTCATGTGTTGAGACCATAGGGCTTTGGAGATAGAAAAATCTAATTAACACTTTCTACTCTTCTAAATAACCTAGATTAGCAAACTAGGTCATTTAGTCACTTCTTTTTGAAGTTGAAGCTTGAACCACAAACACTTGGGTGGATCCTCTTTGACACGAGGAGACCAACGACTAAGCTCGATCCTGACAAACTAAGTGATAAGGAAGAGGATTTTGAAGACCCCAAGGACTCGATCTTATAGGAATAATCACTATCTGAGTAGATTAGATCCTATGATGTTTTCTCTAACCAGGGCATATATTAGTTCATGGGTTGCTTATTGATGTTCCATGCCTAAAACTCATTTTTCATGTATTCCTCCTCTGTACAATGTAAGCCGATGTCGCACGCTGTTAGTGATATATGCCCTAGAGGCCATTATTGTAGCATACTGGATTGTATATTACATATTGGATGCTTAGGATATTTCACAGTTATAATAACAATCTTACTCGATATAGTAGTATACTACCTGATTTGATTCTACCTCAATAAGTGCATGTGTTTCTTTTAACATATCACTTATACATATTGATAGAGCCCTTAGGATCTTTGCTTGACTACTAGCGTTGTGATGGCAGTCACTGTTCCCCCAATCAGAGCAAGGCTCTGCTTAAATTTTGAAAATTCAAATTTTGAAGCAACGCTTCAGTTCCCGTGCGCTGCGCGCAACGCGCCACGTGTCAGAAGTTGACACGGCAGCACAACGCCCAAGGCGGAACGTCCAATCAGAGCAAGGCTCTTTAAAAAAACATAAGCAACGTTCAACTGCGCAAGCGCACGACAGCACGACACGTGTCTGCGCAGTTGCGCAAGCACAACTGCGCAAGCGCACGGCAACGCGACACGTGTCTGCGCAGTTGCGCAAGCACTGTTGCGCAAGTGCACCGCTGCGCGACACGTGTCTGCGCAGTTGCGCAAGCACTGTTGCGCAAGCCTTCCACTGCGCGACACGTGTCATTCATTGGGGAGTTGCGCAGAAACAGAATGAAAATTTAATGAAATCTTTTCTGTTCTTTCCAAAACCAGAAGATTTTCTTCTGCCTTTGGATCAAAGATCCAGCGGTGGGAAAATTCCCAAAATCACTCAGAAAAGATCTTGTTAACAAATTCAACAAATTTGTGAGCACTATAAATAGGACCCCAGACCTCATTCGATAGATAGATCAACTGGAATAAGCGACTTCTAGCAAAAAAAGAAAAGAAAAGAGAACTCTTAGAGATTATTCAAGAACAAGAAAAAGAAGAAAGGTAAAAACCTTTTTTTAAGAGAAAAATCTCTGAAGAACAAAGGATTTAAAAAAAAGGGAAATAAATGAAAATAAATAAATAGTGCATTGCACTTGTTATGAACCCTTGGTTCTATGAAATCAGGGAAAACAGGAAGAAAAACTTGTTTTCCTTTGATCCAAATTTAGATCAAAAGTGCTATGCACTTTTGTTCTTAAATTTGAAAAATTCTTGATGTTCTGCACAAATGCAACCCATTATTTAAAAGGGCCTGGCCCAAATCAAATTGCAAAATAATAAAGGGGCAGAGCCCTGTTTGGATTGATTTTCTAGTCGGGCAAAGCCCAAAATAAATAAAAAATTTGGACTTAACGTATCTGCGCAGTCGCGCAAGCACTGTTGCGTAAGTGCACAACTGCGTGACACGTGTCTGCGCAGTCGCGCAAGCACCGTTGCGCAAGTGCACAACTGCGTGACACGTGTCTGCGCAGTTGCGCAAGCACTGTTGCGCAAGCCTTCCACTGCGCGACACGTGTCACCTCCATGAGCGCTTGCGCTCTTTAATTGTGCAAAGCACCTGACAAGCCGTGTGGGGCACTGTCAGAGTATTAAATGCAATGCATTATTAAGGGGCAGAGCCCAATCAAAGGTCAAATGGACCAAATAGAAGTACTGCACATTATTTTAAAAAGGCAGAGCCTAATCAAAAAGTCTAAACAGACCAAAAATAATGCTATGCATTGTTTAAAGGGCAGAGCCCAATTGAGAGGTCCAATAGACCAAAAACAATGCTCTGCATTATTCTAAAAAGGGCAGAGCCCAGTCAATGGCCTGAAGTAATGCTATGCATTATTCTAAAAAGGGGGAAAGCCCAAACAAAGGCCTAATAGGCCAAATGCAAACAAAATGTGAACATTTTTAACTGGACTTAGCCCAATTCTGGCCGTAAGTCCTTAAATTAAATTGACTGAGCACAGCTGCTCTCCTAAATCAATTCACGACCGGTTCAAGGGTACATCTCCGAACTCCTTTGACATCCATCGTTGTAATTCCTCAACGACGTCAGAGAGGTGACGGGTCCCAACGACCACACACCCATATGGACTGCGGGGTCCTTAAACTCGTGGACCGAAACGTCCTTAAACTAATATCGGACCGAGACGTCCTTAAACTAATATCGGACCGAAACGTCCTTAAACTAATATCGGACCGAGACGTCCGTAAACTAATATCGGACCGAAACGTCCCTAAACTAACATCGGACCGAAACGTCCCTAAACTAATATCGGACCACCACGTCCCTAAACTGGCACAATAGAGCCCAAATGCTCTTTTATCGGATCTAAACGGTCCCGTTAAGTTGATCTTAGTCTCAAACTGGACTAACGTATCCTTAACAAACGTTTAAGTTGATCTTAGCCCCAAACATGGCTAACGTATCCTTAAATATTCAAATGGATTATAAAACTCCCAATCAACTCTGGTTCGAGGGTACATCTCCGAACTCCTTTGACACCCGTCGTTGTAATTCCTCAACGACGTCAAAGAGGTGACGAGTCCCGATGGCCATACATTAAATTAATCACTACGTTAAGTGGATCTTAGTCTAAAACAGGACTAACGTATCCTTAACGAACGTTTAAGTTGATCTTAGTCGCAACGCGACTAATGCATCCTTAAACTAAAAACACCAAACCCAAATCTTAGTAAATACGGATTTGGACTAATCCACGTCTTACGGGCGACGGCATTACTCAGTCTCCGTATACAATCCACGGGCAACCACAAACAAAACAAACACACACGACACGAAGTGAAATTCTGGAGAAGGAGAAAGTTGTTACCGCGATGCGGTAGCGTAATTAACTGCAGGGGCTTGCGCCTGCAGGGAAGAGCGTCCCCACAATCAAAAACCCCTCAAGCGAGGGGGAATCTGACGAAGTCTGCTACATCGGCCGCATCCGTCTAAACCTCCGATACACGGTGCCATAAATCAACTTGGCATCTTCGGAGAGGTAGACGGATAAAACCAAATTAGCATCTGCCCCGAATATCAGGCAAGACGAACCTCCGCGGTCGCGTCTCTGTGTTCGGAGGGGAACAGATTCTGGCACGCCCGGTGGGACCTTTTCCTCTTTCCACTCCACACTTCGTGTGTCGTTTTCGCGAACCAATCGCGGTTTGTTAAAGTTGCTAAGATTTGGTCTTTTGTCTGGTGCAGAACTCAAACATCCATGGATTCTAACTACACCAAATGCGCGAAGCACCACGGCAACGGACGCTCCACCTCACCGAGAGGTGTAACATATGGGCCCCAAGCGGCCTCCTTCCTCGCTTTACCGGTTGAACAGGTGACCCAGGCCACCACCGGCCTGTTTTTCGGGACCATGGTCCCACCTACAAGCTTCTCTATGCCGATATCCGCACCGGAAGCGAACAAGAAGTCGGTGTTCGACCGGCTCACTACTACCACGACCCCTGTCAACGGGTCGCCCGCTACTAAGCCGACAGCCTCCGTTTTCACCAGGCTAGGTCAGAACTATAAAGTGGCTGTCCCAAAGAGGGCAACGGCCGCTGCTTTGGAAGTCGTTAAAGCGGCTTCTCCCATCAGAGAGTCGGTCTTCACAAGATTGACGGTTCCCACTCCTCCCCTAGATGGTCAAAAGGCATCAGTCTTCGATAGGCTGACATCGGCAGTTACCCCACACTCAAACAGGGGGCAACAAGAAACCATCTCGATTTCCGAGCCAGTCCCAACGGCTCGTCGTGCGCGACGTCGCCATTGGCGACGAGTGAGAAAAGCAGGGGGCAACTCTCCCTCAGGGCTAACCCCACCTGCTCCAGTGGTGGAGGTCAACGCTGCTGTTCCAACTGGGAACAGCTTTGAATTGCTGAGGAAGGTGAGAAAGAACTCTCCAATTGCTACGTTGAAAAGATCTCCTCCGCCTATGGAAAAAGCTCCGGAGACAAAGAAGGAACAGGCCCCTCAACGGCTGTCGTCAAAAATTTATAAAGTTTGGCGGAGGGTTCAAGATTCCGTGATTGACCCAGACCACTTTCATCGCCAGAAAAAGGCAAAGGTGGAAAAGGACAAAAACCGCCCCATTAAACGGCAGGGGGCAACAAATGCTAGGATGCCCACTTCAACGGCTCCTTCAACCTCAATGGTCCACAAAAGAAAAAGGCCAGAGAAAGCTCCCGTGACACTGACAAAGTTTAAAAGCGGTGAACCTAAACGCCCCAAGTCAGGGGGCATAACAGTTCATACGGTTTATATGGCTTCTGGAAAGGAGGAAAGCCGCACTTCTACGGGTCACCGACCGCTTACCCGATCAGTGACCAAGGCTCAGGAGCAGCAACAAAAGCTCCAGGAGATGATGACTACAATGGCTGCACTCACGGAGCCAAAAGAGAACCCTGGGACGTCCTTAGATGAACGCCAAGTGGAAGAGACCGACGCCGAGTTCCTCCGCCGAGTACTGGAAAAGAGAGACAAAGAGGCTGCTGAACAAGCAGCCAATATACAGCGTATGAGCCTCCTCTTCCAGGACATGATAGGGATGATGATACAACAAGATCCCCCGACTGAAGAACCCCCGATCGTCCTTGGAGATGATAGGGGAAAGACATCAAACCCTCAGCCCGTTCTATCAATGCCTAAAGAGGATACAATCTCTAAAACTGATCTGGACGAATATATAGCCCAGCAAATAAAGGTTCATCACGCAGCCGAAGCAGCCGGCCACGTCGTAAAGACAGGGCGGCCATATCCGGGCTGGTATGACCAAATCAAATACCCGCCGGGTTACACGATTCCCAAGTTTCATGTTTACAAAGGGACCGGCAATCCCCATCAACATGTTGCCCAGTTCAGGGCGCTTTGCGGTAATACCGGCGGTGATGACAAGTTGTTGCTTCGCCAGTTTGTTGGAAGCTTATCAGATACGGCGTTCGAATGGTATTCTGAGCTCCCCAACGACTCTATTAAAACCTTTGCGGAGATAGAGCTGCTCTTCACCCAACATTTTGCAAGTGCCAGTGAGCGTACTCCGATGACGGCGTTGATTAACGCCAGGGTAAAACCCGGCGAGACGTGGGTTCAGTACGCTATACGGTGGCGTAATCTATGGTCGAAGTGTGAACAGCGCATAGAAGAAGCCCCTGCGGTGGGAATGTTTGTTGGAACCCTCGATCCACAAGCAACCATTTCACAGTTTATGATGTTCTTCAAGCCGACTTCCTTCCAGGCTTTGATCGACAAATTAGCGCAGATAGACCAGATGGGCCATAAACCCCCTCTTCCGAAACCGGACTCCCGAAATGATAAAGGAAAGGGAAAAGCCATCATTGTCGCTAATGCCCAACAACAACCGAGCGACTCGAAGCCGGTTGCTCGTCCAAACAATACACGCCCATACATACCCCTTGAGGACAGGATGGGACGCCCTTACTCTTTCCCCCGTGATAAAACAAGGAGGCTATTCGAGCTGGCGCTGCGCAACAGACTCATAAATCTGCCAGATCCAAAACGTCCGTTGCAACCGAACGACGCCAACGAGCCCAATTACTGCCCTTATCATCGAGTGCTAGGCCATCCGATTGAGGATTGCTACGTTTTCAAGAATTGGCTTGAGAACCAGTACCGTCAGGGCAAATTTGCGCTATCTGACAAATGGAAGGTGAATCCTCCGCAGCCCCACACCTCTAAGGGGACGAATACGCCGGGGGCAACATGCTCCGTTATTGAAGAAACTCCCTGGGAGGTTGTATTATCAGCCAAAACGAGGAGAATGCTAAATGATCTTCAGACCTATCCAGCGGTCAAGTGGAAGAACCCCTTGGAACCGCAGGTTATTGAGGGGATGTTGAAGCCACGACCGACTCCGAAGACCGATGGTGGTAGTTCAAGCGCTCATAGTCAGCCGTCAAAATCTTCGAAAAAGAAGAAGAAGAAATCTAAGAAGCCCGTGAAGCCTGGCGACAAGCGCACGGACTTACAAAAGCAAATCGACGCACTAGATGAGTACAACCAAAAGGCGCGGACTCCCATTACACTCCAAGATTTCTTTGATCACGTCTTCCAAAAAGAAGATGAGGGAGAAAGTTCATCGGATGAATCCGAGGAATATGTGGCGAGCTGTCATATGATCTCCCATTCGACTATGAACGATGAAGGGACTTCTGGCACTGAAACGCTGGGGGCAAATGCCGAATCAAGAGCCCCAGGGTTATCAGTTGAAATGATTAGCGCGTTTCTTAATGAAGCTCGGTTGAAAAGCAAAGTTGATCGAGAACGCGAGACGGCTATATTCGAAAGGGCCAAGCGCCAGCGACTTGAGGAAGGAGCTGAAATGATCCCGCTGGAGCAAAATGCCTCCACCGCTGACAAAAGCCAATTCAAGATAAAAAAGAAGTTTGCTAAGGCCATATCGATGGGCATGAATCTACCACCCTCTGAAGAAAAAGTTACTGGCGTGGTGGAAATGCACCCCTCTTATTGCTTATATCATCAGAAGGTCTCGCATTCCACCCAAGATTGCAAAGCTTTCGATAAGTGGTGGCAAGGATACGTCGCTAATCGACAACGCTTTAAACGGGAAAAGCGTAAAATTCGTCGGGAGCAAAGAAACACGACCAAAGAGCTTGAAAGAACTGCCAACAATTGTCACATGATTAACACCGCCGGGTCACAAGTGCCTACATTTGGGAGCGATTCCGATGAGGAGCTAGAGCTTGGCCCCCTCTTCAAAGAATCCATTTCGGGAAAAGAAGAAGAACCGAAGGCTTGCATATACAGCTACGCAATCGGACGCTACCTGAAAAGAATCTCGGACCCTTAAACAAGAAAAACAAAGGGAAAGAGAAGGTCTCTGAAGACATTGCTTTGGATGACCAAGTCGCGGAAGAGTTAACCGCCAAGAACCCGCCAAAGAGGAGTAAAGTGGATTACAATGTCTTGGCGCATCTGAGAAAGCTACCCTCACAACTCAGCATTCTCGATGCCCTATTACTATCAAAAGAGGCGAGGGATTCTTTGATTAAGGCCCTACAAGATCCGGACCAGTTCCAAGCCTTCCTAGCCGAACAAAAGATGAAGGATGAATTGGAAGAGGTGCACACAGCCGACGTTGCTTTTAGTGATGAAGACCTTCTCCTTGGGACGTGCGAACACAATCGTCCCCTTTATGTCTCAGGATACTGCCATGACATAAAGATAGGCAAAATCCTGGTCGATAACGGATCGTCTGTCAATTTACTCAATGTGCGAGTGTTAAAGGAGATTTGCATGAGTGTCCAACACCTCGCCCGGGACAAGATCACTATCTCCGGTTTCGACTCTCAATCCTCAAAGACTCTTGGATCTGTGATATTGACGCTACGCTTCGGGTTGCTCGTCACAGACATCAAATTCCATGTTATAGACGCCAAGACGTGCTACAATGCTCTGCTCGGCCGACCATGGCTACACGAGTACAATATCATCCCTTCTACACAGCATCAGTGCATGAAGTATTCTAGGGATGGCCTTGAGTACACTGTGGCGGGAGAGTTGAATCCGTTTTCCATGAACGAAGTTCGCAAGTATGAAGATGCCAAGTACTTCTTACCGAGTTTCGAAGACACGGAAAGGTGTCACAAACCGGAGAACAAAACTAACGCCACCATCCCTGTCTTCGGCAGTGACACCGAGGAGGAGGAGGATATAATTTATTCAGGTCCATCCCAGTCCACCAGGCCAGGACCATCCGTTCCTTCATTAATCTTCGGCAGTGATTCAGAGGATGAAGTTCACGCTGTATTCCCTGCTCGGCTATCAATACAAGCTTCTGTGGATGAAGAGCGAAGTCTGCAGATAACCGTGGTGCCGATTGAACATTACAAAGAACTGGATGCACTCAACACCAACAGCGTAGAAGAATTGCACACATTCTATATTCCTCCCGGACGAAAAGGCGAGAAGGCAATCCTATTCTACCGTTCTGAAGAAAACAAGGTGGAAAAAGAAATTTGGCATGGCGCGGATCCCACGCTCGACAGGCTTCAGCCCATCCGTCTTCCCAGATATTATACCAAAGGTTTGAGGAAACTGTTGAAGCGCCAGGGAATACCTTTCGAACAAACCGTTAGAAAGGCCAAATTCTATGACAAAGTATGGAACGTTCCCGGGACTCAATGCAAACTGCCTAACGGGAGAATAGAAACAAAAGGGCTTGGGTACATCCGATCAAAGAAACGGGAGCTAGTAAACAGCTGTTATGTCATGTATGACTTCGATGAAGAGGCGGACGCTCAATGGGAGGACGCTAATCCTGAGCCAGCAAAAGTTCCTGATACAAAACCGCCCAGTCCATCGTTTGAAGACCAGATGAGCAAACTTATAAGGGATGCGAGTCAAAAAGCCCGAAATGATCACGATCGTGAAATGGCAATCTCTGAGAAAGCCAAGACACAGCGCCTCCTTCAACAGGCGGTGAGGGATGAAAATGCCGCTCCTTGTCAACCTGCTGCAAAAAAGGTTCGACGCGAAAGCAAAAACAAGTCGAAAGGCAAGAAAGGCGCTCGACAACCACAAAGCAGAGATAAGAAGCCACGCATCAGAGAGTCGAGCGTTATTGACCTAGCCCTCATGAAGAAAATGGGTCGAGTATACTCATTTCCTCGGAACAAAACAAGGAAAATACTTGATCTTGCTCTAAAACATCAAATGCTTACACTGCCAGAGTCTAAACACCCTGAGCAAGCGGGCGAAGTCTCCAACCCAAATTATTGCTCGTACCATCGAGTAGTAGGGCATCCGCTTGAAGATTGCTTCACCTTTAAGAATTGGGTTGAGGACCAATATCAGCTCGGCAAATTCGCGTTGTCTGACAACTGGAGGGTAGCGCCGCCGCAAAAGCACGAACCCGAAGACACAAGGATAGAACCAACTCCGCATTGGGATTGGCAGAAAATCCGCACTTGCCACGTGGTAACAATATTAAAAGAAGAGTCCGAGGACATGAACAGCCTTCCTTGGTTCTTTGAAAACAGCAGCGATGAGGTAATCTCAGAATTTCCCCCAGCGCCAAAAGAGCTGGAAGATGGAATCCATACTACTGCAGATAGCCTCAAGAGAGTCGAGTTGGGGACAATAAATGATCCGCGACCGACATTCGTCAGCGAGCTGCTGTCTGAAGAGAGGGTGGCTGCGTTAAAAGACGTCCTTGTGCAGCATAAAGATTGCTTCGCATGGAACTATTCCGAGATGCCGGACTAGATCCAGAAGTTGCTGTACATAGACTAGCAATATCCCCGAACATCAAGCCAGTCAAACAGGCGCCGAGAAGAATGCGACTCGAGCTTGAGATGAGCATGAACGCCGAAGTCAAAAAGCTGATAGACTCCGGCTTTATCCATGAAGTTCAATACCCTGAATGGATCGCTAACATCGTCCCGGTGATGAAGAAAAATGGGACAGTGCGCATATGCGTAGACTTCCGGGATCTTAATAAAGCTTGCCCGAAGGATGATTTCCTAGTGCCAGTAACTGAACTGATGATAGACAACACATCCACTCATGAAGTTTTCTCCTTCATGAACGGCTCATCGGGGTATAACCAGATAAAAATGCATCCTGAAGATCAGAAGCATACGGCCTTCAGGACCCCTCTAGGTATATTCTGTTATAAAGTGATGCCCTTCGGTTTAAAGAACGCCGGTGCTACTTATCAGAGGGCCATGACAAAGATCTTCGACGACCTTATTCATGAAATCGTCGAATGCTATATCGACGATCTCGTGGTTAAAAGCAAATCATACGAAGAACACCTCGAGCATTTGAAGACCGTGTTTCAACGCCTTCGACAATACAACTTGAAGATGAACCCGCTCAAGTGTGCATTCGGAGTTTCCTCGGGCAAATTCCTGGGATTCATCGTCCGGCACCGAGGTATTGAGATAGACCCGTCTAAGATTAAAGCGATCATGGAAATGCCTCCGCCAAGGACTCTCAAACAGCTACGATCTCTCCAAGGGAAGCTCGCGTATATACGGCGATTTATAGCCAACCTTTCAGGAAAGTGCCGTCCTTACAGCCACCTGATGAAGAAGGGAACCCCATTCGTTTGGGATCACAAATGCCAAGGCGCATTGGATAAGATCAAGCAGTATCTGCAAAACCCTCCGGTGTTGGCTGCTCCAGTTAAGGGAAAGCCTCTCATTCTTTACACGACCGCCCTTGAAGGTTCTTTAGGTGCATTATGGGCACAGAAGAATGACCAGGGGAAAGAAAGAGCACTCTACTACTTAAGTGGGGTTCTGCTGGGGGCAGAAAGCAATTACTCCCCCATTGAAAAACACTGCCTGGCATTGATCTTCGCAATAACAAAGCTTAGACATTACGCATTAGCGCACGAAGTCCATCTCATTTCAAAAGTGGACCCTCTCAAATATTTAATGTCAAAGGCCATCTTGACAGGACGACTCGCTAAATGGGCTCTACTCTTAATGGAATTCTCGATAACATATCGACCCCTCAAGGCAGTGAAGGGTCAGGCCATAGCCGATTTCCTTGCTGAGCACCCAATACCAGCTGACTCTCCTTTAAACTGCGATCTTCCAGACGAACATGCGTTTGATGCGATCGATGGTGATAATACCCGATGGGAGCTTTATTTTGACGGAGCATCTTCCGTGAAGAAACGCAAACAAAGTACCCCTATAACCAAATCGGGGGTAGGACTCATCTTTATAACTCCACAAGGAGGGATAATATGCTACGCGTTCTCCCTGACGGAACCGAGGACAAACAAGGAAGCCGAATATGAAGCTCTGATAGCGGGCCTCGAGATCGCCATTGACATGGGAATTGAAAACCTCCTCATATACGGAGATTCGCAACTAGTCGTTAGTCAAGTAAACGGCGATTACCAAACATGCAAACCGGAGTTAGTAAAATACGGTGAAAAGGTGCAACAACTGCTAACCCAAATTCCCTCCTGTACTTTGGAGAGCATACCACGCGCGGATAACAGCAAAGCGGACGCGTTGGCCAAACTCGCTAAAGAAATGGCTGACGAGAACCTCGATGACGTTTGAATCATGGTACAAAGTCGTCAGGTGCTCGCCCCCGCAGAAATACCTTCGGAATCACCCGAAGAGAAGGGAGTGATTGAACAAGCGACCTTGCAAATAAAAGAACATGAGAAGGTTGAGGATTGGAGGGAAGTCTTTATAGACTACTTCAAGTCCCACCAAATGCCTGAAGATGCGTCCGCAAGACATCAACTCATAAAACGAGCTCTGTCCTTCGCCTTCGTCAATGATACTCTCTACAAGAGGTCATTCGATTCTCTGTGGCTGAGATGCTTAGGACCGGACGAATCGGAAAGAGTCGTTCAAGAAATTCATGACGGAATCTGCGGTTCACACCAAGTAGGTCCAAAGATGAAGTTGAAGATCAAACGGATGGGCTATTACTGGCCCACGATGATTCAAGACTGCATCGAATATGCGAAGCAATGTCACTCATGCCAGATTCATGGGGACTTCATCCACCAGCACCCAAATCCGCTGCATCCAACGGTAGCTAGCTGGCCATTCGAAATGTGGGGGACTGATATAGTCGGCCTCATCGAGCCAGCATCGTCTAAAGGACATCGTTTCATCCTAGCGACGACTGACTACTTCTCTAAGTGGGCAGAAGCAGTACCATTGAGAGAAGTGAAGACGGAGAATATCCTTCATTTCTTCAAAACGCACGTCATATATCGGTTTGGAACTCCGAGGCGGATCATCTCCGATAACGGGCCAGCGTACCGAAGTCATAAAATCAGCCGCTTCGTACAGCAGCATAACATAGACTGGAGATATTCCTCAGTCTATAATCCACGAGCTAACGGTCTTGCCGAGGCCTTCAATAAGACCTTGACGAAAATTATAAAGAAAACAGTGTCCCGAATTAAGAAAGACTGGCATGAGAGACTGCAAGAAGCTCTTTGGGCGTATCGAACTACGTTCAAGACAGCCACAAACACAACGCCATACGCGTTGGTGTTCGGTACGGAAGCAGTACTCCCTCTCGAGATAGAGTTACCCTCTCTACGAGTGGCAGTTCACCACGAGCTAACGGACGAAGAAAATGCTCACCTTCGGCTTGAGGAGCTTGACGCCCTTGATGAAACTAGGCTCATAGCACAACAAAATCTGGAAGCTTATAAAGCAAAGATGACGCACTCATACGAAAGATTGACCCGACCGAGGACATTCCACCAAGGCGAACCGTGCTAGTGGTCAAAAGGCCTATGATCCCCAATCGCGCCAAGCGGGGAAAATTCGAGCCGAACTATGAAGGCCCGTACGTCATAGATAAAGTCTACCAGGGTGGGGCCTATCTACTTATGGACATGCATGGTGAAAGGCCTTTCAGGCCGATAAACGGTCGCTTCCTAAAGAAATACTACGCTTAATGAGCCACAGCCTAGGTCAACGATAGATGACGACGACTATGTCCGCTCGCTATCTTCCTAAGCTCAAGTTCTATAAGCAGTAGCCAACTTCTCAACAGTGGACCGAAATGTCCTTAAACTAACATCGGACCGAAATGTCCTAAAACTAATAGCAGACCGAAACGTCTTTAAACTACTACCGCAGCATTTTTAGGCTGACAAAAAAAAAAAAAAAGATTTCCATGTATTATCAAACATGATACAATCAAGTGCACAAAAGTATGTGGGGTATGAGATTCGAACTCTGGTGGCTTGGTTCGGCAATACAAGGTATTACCAATGAGTATGCTGCTAACACCATATGATATATGGAGTGAGATTTGGTAAAACCATATATACTTGTTATAAATATCGTAATTATTATTAATATGGGGAGTTGAAAAGTCAGGATCTCAATAACAAAGGGTGAAAGGATCTCAATAACAAAGGGTGTAAAAAAAAAACAAAAAAAAAACGGTATGTCCATAAGCAAAAAGGGCACGGATGAAAACCTGAAAGGGCTCCGTGAGTAAAAATAGTAGGGCTACCGGCGAGTGTTCGTGAAAACCCGAAAGGGCGCAACCTCGTTAAAAGACACTTATAGGGTCTTCTCGACCTTATAAGGAGAAACCACCTGCGTGAGATCCTTACGACTCACAAAGGAGCAACACACTTAGGGATCCCCACGATTCCTAAGGAGAAAACACACTTGCGAGATCCTCACGACTCGTAAGGAGAACTCTCTTATGGGACCCTCACGGCTCATAGGATTTGAAAGTCTTAAGTCACAGAGACCTAAACCTGTGCTTAAGCAAACCCCCACAAACTTTCAATATTGCCCTACAAGTGGCTCAGTATTGACCCTTGTATACAATCCACGGGCGCGAATAAACATTTCCCTAGCCAAATTTCATCCGTAATTGGGAATACGTTCGCATGGTGAACAACCCTTATAAATCCCCTCGATTTATGAGGAGAAAACCCTCCTGTAGGATCCTTACGACTTACAGAGGAACAAAACACTTAGGAACCCTCACGATTCCTAAGGAGAAAATACACCTACAAGATCCTCACGACTTGTAGGGAGAAATAACTTCGTGATACCCTTACGGCTCACGAAGTCAAAAGCTTTAGTCGACAGGACCCTAACCCTGGTCGCTAAGCCTCCTTTGTTCGACAACGACAGAGGCAAATGATGATTCGCTCCTGGCAATATCCCAGTTGTAGCGGTGCTGATGCCGAAATCGGTGTCCAATTTCAGGTTTACGGCGAAAAACCAATAAGCCGCACACGCATACGAGATAGCCGAAATGATAGGGCAACTTGCAATAAAAAGCAGCAAGTAAAATGTATGCATGCAAAATAGCCGAAATGATTGGGCAACTCGCAATAAAAAGCAGCGAGTGGAAATAAAATAAATAGCCGAAATGATTGGGCACCGCGAGAAATAGCCGAAATGATTGGGCAATCGCGACCTTCGCGATATAAAAGCTGAAATGATAGAGCATCGCGGAAATAAAAAAATGATGATAAAACTTTGGCCCTACAGTTAAGATCACATCGATCCCTGTATACAATCCAAGGGCGTAAACAAAGAGGGAACCATACTTTCCCAACAGGCTCCGCCAGAAGACGAAGCCTAATCTCGACAGTTCAGTTCAACTCCGAAGAAATCAATATCTTCATCAAATTCCTCAACTCACGGATACAAACACTCCTTGACGAGAGCCTTCTGATCCGCGTCGACCCGCAGAGCCACCAGTGCCTCCGTAGGAACCCTCGACTCGTTTCAAACCCCAAGGAAACAAATAATCCTTGGCGCTTGGGAAACAAATAATCCCAGCAAACTCCTCAACTCACGGATACAAACACTCCTTGACGAGAGCCTTCTGATCCGCGTCGACCCGCAGAGCCACCAGTGCCTCCATAGGAACCCTCGACTCGTTTCAAACCCCAAGGAAACAAATAATCCTTGGCGCTTGGGAAACAAATAATCCCAGCAAACTCCTCGACTCACGGATACAAACACTCCTTGACGAGAGCTTCCTGATCCGCGTCGACCCGCAAAGCTACCAGAGCCTCCGTAGGAACCCTCGACTCGTTTCAAACCCCAAGGAAACAAATAATCCTTGGCGCTTGGGAAACAAATAATCCCAGCAAACTCCTCGACTTACGGACACAAACACTCCTTGACGAGAGCTTCCTGATCCGCGTCGACCCGCAGAGCTACCAGAGCCTCCGTAGGAATCCTCGACTCGTTTCAAACCCTAAGGAAACAAATAATCCTTGGCGCTTGGGAAACAAATAATCCCAGCAAACTCCTCGACTCACAGATACAAACACTCCTTGACGAGAGCTTCCTGATCCGCGTCGACCCGCAGAGCTACCAGAGCCTCCGTAGGAATCCTCGACTCGTTTCAAACCCCAAGGAAACAAATAATCCTTGGCGCTTGGGAAACAAATAATCCCAGCAAACTCCTCGACTCACGGATACAAACACTCCGTGATGTGAGCTTTTTAACCCATGTCAACTGTTCCGCTACAACTGCAGACAGATCCCCGATTCGTCTCAATTTGTAAGAAGAAGTCTCAGACAGCAAGGAAGTCTTGCTTTCTGAGCAATGGGGCCCTGCAAGTCAATCCAAACTGGTCTCTTGCATACTATTCACGGGTCTCACTCTCCGAAGTCGAATTTCGACGAGGAGGGAAACAACCACTTACGAATCCTCTCGACTCGTAAGAGGGAAAATTCTCTTATAAGATCCTTACGACCTATAAGAGAAAACCACGCTTAGGAATCCTCACGATTCCTAAGGAGAAAATCCACCTGCGAGATCCTCTCGATCCGTAGGGAGAAAAGTCTCTATGAGACCCTCACGGCTTATAGAGTTGAAAAGTCTTAGACAGCAGATCTGAACCTGCGGCCTAAGCCATCGCTATCTCTTGAAAAAAAAAAAAAACTAAGTTATCTGCCAATTATGTTTATCAAAGACAACATGCTGATAATAAGAGAATGCAGAAAGAAAAAGTGCATACAAGACATTG
This sequence comes from Agapanthus africanus, assembly GCA_030015575.1. Taxonomy (NCBI): domain Eukaryota; kingdom Viridiplantae; phylum Streptophyta; class Magnoliopsida; order Asparagales; family Amaryllidaceae; genus Agapanthus; species Agapanthus africanus. The sequence continues at coordinate 154,781,690 of CM057350.1, forward strand.
CAAAAGAAAATGTGTATCTTTATTCATTGACTTCAATCAAATACAAGATGAATCGTACAAAAGAATAAAGGATAGATACATATTATTTTAAAGGAAAATTTTACAAATACATTGATACAAAGGCAGCTACTGGGAAGGAAGCGTCTTAAGTAGCTTTATCAGTTGTTTGCACACTTCCTTCCAGGCCTTTTCCCGATCGGCTACCACCGCCAGCTCTGCCTCCACTTGGGCTCGTTGCTGCAAGACCGACGCAAGCTGCTCCCTCGACTTGATAGGCAGCTTCCCGACTTGGAATATTGCGCTCAGCTACGTCGAGTTTCCGCTTCAAGTTTAGCCCATAGGAGATGCGCTCCAAGAGACCCTCAAAGATAGTCTTCACTTGGGCAGCATTTGCCTCAACCTCGGCGCGCAGATGGGCCGTTTCGTTCGAGGTCTTTTGGCATTCCCTTAGTCTTAAAGCTGCTTCTTGCTCCAAGTGGCGGGAGTACGAAGTGCTTCGCTCGAGCGTTGTGCGTTGGGTGCTCAGGGCTAAAACTTCGGGAGAAGGGCGCGTCGACTCCAGCCGGTATAGACAGGCCTCGATCTCCCTGCAATGATTAACCCAAGATCCGATGACGCCTTCATTATGAAAATTTACGAGCGCCGCCAACATTGGATTAACCTCCACAGCGAAATCTACGGCAGAAGGGAGAGCGTCCATATTGAGCTCTTCAATGTACCCGCTCAGCATGCCCAAACTCATCGCAGCACCCTTGGAAGATGGACGTCTCAAGAAAGGGCCTGCCGGTGAAAGGACGCGAGCCTCAAAGGGGACCGGAGCCGGAACAATAGCTGCAAAACAAAACATGGTTAAACGATGGTTCAGAAAATGTTGAAGGGGTTACCAAAAAAAAAAAGGAAATTTATTATACCGGTGGAAACAGGTGGCAAGGCCGGAAGGGCTGGTGGCGCAGCCGATCTTTCTGCTCCCCCTTCGATTTGCAACGCTGCAGTCAGAACAAGAGAGAGTTGGAAATAATTCTACCGCTAAAAAGACAAAGCTACCAATCGGGAACAGTACTCACCAGCGCCACCAGACGGGGAGGCGAATTCAGATGGGAAGGAGAAGTGTGGGAGCAACACTTGATAGAGATGATCAAAAAGCACCCCTGAAAGATACAACAGTGTGACTTCAGTACATAAACTCTATATCTGAAAGATAGGATTAATAAGTTATAAACCCATACCTTCCAACATCTTCGAAGGAGTAAGAGAGGGTTGAGAGGTGACCACCACCAAGGCAGTCGTTGAAGGCGCTCCTTCAAGCAGTGGGGCATCAGCACTAGCTGCACCTGCATTACGAAAAACTGAACTTGTCAGAAAAGATTGTAAAGTTAAGAAAGGCAGTCACTTGGAGTTTACCTGAGGAGCTCCCGGCTGAAACGGAGGCGACTCCCTCCTCTACCGACATGAGACCACCACCCGTGGCCTCGTCACCCGACTCGATGGGGACCGTCGTCGTGCTAGCAAGACCTGGGGACAGCGGAGGGCCATAGGCGGGAAGGGCTATGATTGGAGTATTGCCAGATTCCAGAGAGGGAGCGGTTGGCTCGTCCTCGGGAATCATGGCCACCTCATCCACTACCCTCTCAGGTTTAGTAGCCGTGGTTGTATCGTCTATCGTCACCAAGGGACCGCCGACCTCGAGCGCCTCAACCGCCACCACCCTAGACTCAGTTATAATGATCATATCATCTGCCACCGCTTCAGGTTCGGCATCAATGACCTTCTCGGCGGAGGATCCCTCAACTTCTGTTTCAGGCACCGTGGCCCCGACGACGGTGCCCACCGTCGGTTCAGGTTCGGCAGGCGCCGCTTCCGCCGTTTCCTGGGGTCCGACGGTCTCCGCCTCCCCCTCAGTTGGACTTGGTCCTGCAAGATGGAATGCATATGAGCCAATGGCTTTATAATAATTCTTACAACAAGGTTCTGAAAGAGATGCTACCTGAAGGGGATTTATTGTTTGCACTTCGGGCCGCGCGCGCCACTTGCCTATAAGCAGTAGACAGGGCGACAGGGGCCTCTCCAGAAGGAGTGTCAGCACAAGGAATGGTACTGGGACCCGCTCCCGCGGCCAAAGCAGCTCTACGCGCCCTTGCTTCGCGTTTCAACCGCTTCCGCTCCTCCCGAGCCGTTGAGACGGATGCCACTAGAGCTTCCCTAATTGAGGTGTCCTCGTCCGTGAATAGGGAAGCCTCTAAGGTTTTCAGGGCATCCCTCGTCGTTTTGTCAAGCCGAGGCTCTTGCGGCAACTTTGACAAGGCCGGGACCTCAGTAACAGGCTCGGGAAGGATCCCCACATCAACTGATATAACCCCTGCTAAGAAACGAAAGAAGGTTAGGTTGACCATCATAAAAAGACAACAAACTTTCCTTATAAAAGAGAAAGGAGTGAAACATACCGGCGCCTGCTAAGGCACGCTTCTCCTCCTCCTCCTGGAAGGTTTTCAGGGAGGCAGCAATAGCCTCTTCAGTAGAGACACCTGTTGAAAATGGAGCAAATGTTATTTAAAGATAATAATACAAGGTGCAATAAAATAACAAATAAAGCGTCTGATGATTACCGGACTCAGCGAGCTTGCTTAACATCGCTTCAAGCCTCGCCGATCGCTCTAAAGCTGCAATGGCGGCAGCCAGATTGGTGTCCTCAGGGTCCACCACGAAGCCCTCATTGCTGCCATACTCACATATAGCCCCGGCGGGAGAAGCCTCAGGCTTCGAGCTGAGGATCGCATCGAGGGAAAGGACGGACTTCTTCTTTTTCTGCTGTTCGCCAGCTTTAGATCCACCCGGAGTGGATTTGTGCTTGGCAGCCACTTTAGGGCAGCGAGTCCCGATCTCTGCCCCTCCGCCAGATCCTGGCGATACCACATCAACCGTCTTCGTGGGAGCATGGGGCGCCGGCGGTGCATCCACCGTAGTGGGCAATGGCAATCCACGCGGGGGGCTCAACACGCGCGGTCGGTCGACTCTGGCATCTTTTATCGGGGGAATGACCTGGATCCTTGGCTGCAAGGGAGCCTTGCGATCACCGCCAGGAGGCACAGCCTTACGGTCGACCAGCAGGCGTTTCTCCATTAAGATGATTGGGCCCATAGCATGCGCATACCAGGCTACATAAGGATGAATTATTTTAGGGACGCAGCTAGGCTCACTGATAAAAAAATAGGAGCCTGTATTGAGCCGGGTGAAATGATGCATCGCATTCCTTATCCCCTCTGGGCCGACCGCGGGTGTTTCCAGAAAGGCCTCCATCGGGATCCCTTGATTGTAACCCAATTGTCGGGCAAATCGATGTGGGTTATACCTCATAAAGAGAGCCGTCTTATTCTGCCTAAATACTAGGTAGCCCGGCCGAATAGAGTAAAGGTGAAGGATTTCCCGAGCCTTCAGTACAGAAACCCCGCCCTTAAAGTCATTACGCAGCGACACCACTGATTTAGCGGTCTCGGAGCCCATGGTGATGACCTTATCCACAAAAGAAGTCTTCGCTCCGACTAGATGTGAACGCAGGAGCAGTCCCCTAGACTCCCGCGGAGGTGCAACCACGATTGAAGCCCCGACCAACCGCATAATTCTTAGGAGTTTGAATTTATCAAAGAACGGAGGAGTCTTATGGGCACCAAACACCCCGCGCACATGCAGCTCCATCCAAGAAGTGAAGTAGTGCATCGGGAAGTTAGCAGGCTGTACCCCAGGCTCATTAGCATCCGCCGCTACGCTAAGTCCATTGTAAAGGTAAGCCAGCCCGGCAATCCCTACCGATAGCTGCAAACCAGCCGCCATTCGATGCGCCGGGTAAAAGACAGAGGACCGCATGAGGTGTGGGTGCATGGGGAGCGCGAAGCTGCATAGCCATAGACCCAAGAACCCTATGAAAAAAGTCTCCTCGTCCATGCCAGGAACGGCGATCTCTGAGAAAGGGACGCTGGCAGTGCCCGGGAAATAAAAATCCCGCTGGTCATTTTCCAATGAAGGTCGGCGGTCCAAGCCGAAACCAAAGGGGTCAGCAAGCTGAGCGAACTTCTCGCCCTGCCCTGATAGGAACTCCGGGCGGATAAAACGAGCAATGAAATCCGTGAAACTGACGCCCCGGTCGCCCGAATCCAAATGGAGTTCCTCATAAATCTCCAACACCTTCACCAAGCCCGGGTGCTGATGCTGAATGGCATTTTCCGGAGTTAAGTCAAATACAAGCTGCTTGGTGGCAAAGACATACTCGTCTGGAGGAAGCAGCTCCTCGTAGTGTTCTCCCCTCATTGGCAGACCTGAAATTTCAGCAAACTCCTCCAAAGAGATGGAGACTTCCCTATCCGCTGTCAAGAAGGTATGGGTGGGGATATTCCATTATTCGATGAAGGCCTTTATCCACCACGTCGGAGGAGAGGGATACTCGAAAAGCGAGACGTAGACAGCTGAGTATAAGCCAATCGTCGTCAGGAGAGCCCTCTTCGTCGCTAAAATGTAACGGGCCCATGGCAGATATCCGGCAAGCGGTCGCGGAGTCAATCCAATGTTGTAAGCCTGTCCCCAAGGGCGTGCTTCACCCTGACAGATTCGCCTCCCCAAGATATCTATAGCCGGCGGCGACTGCACCGGAATGGCACAGATTGCAGGCTGAAGGAGGTCGTCGGCATTCCAATTTTTAACCTCCACGGCATACTCCACCGGGGGTTTGTCCGCATAAGGGATCATAACTATGGGCTCAGAAGGCGAAGCGGAGCTGAAGCTGCGACGGCCTTGGATGATTTGGCTGTACCACCTTCCCCACAAATGGAGTCTCTTGTACTCTGGATCATGATCTTTAATCAAGGCGAACGCCACCCGGTCCACTGGTGCGTGTGGGAACCCTCCTTCTGAGCGAACAAAAGGGAAAGACAAATCTTCAGACATATTCCCTGTAGACAAAAAAAAAATATAACCGTTAGAGTTCCAATGCTTCACATGTCAAAGTCCTACATCACACTACAGTGCAGTGAGTAGGGGACCAAAGGGGGACCCACAAAATCTAGATGACGGCGCATCATTTGATAAGACAGTCCCATCATTGGATGAGACTGTCAGTCAATGAAAAAGACCCCCAAAAGAATACCCTTATTGGGGGGATCCCTAGAGACAAGGAGAAAATCTCCTCTTTTTAGAGCAAAGCTCTATCACAGAGTGACATTTGTCAAACTCTGGTCTCAAAGGAATAAAACTTCTTAAAAAGAGCCTAGCTCTGTAGTAGTAATGAAAAATTATAACTCCTAGGAATTAAAATTTTTGGGATCTTAAAGGTCCATGAAAACTTTTAGGAGTTCTCTATTTGATCTATGAGCATGGCTCTGTTCATGGAACCAGATCTCTGTAAATTTTTGAGAGCAAGGCTCTGTGGATGAAACCCCAAAGGGGTTTTCTTTAGATCAAAGATCTATGAGAGCAAGGCTCTGTTGAAGAAACCCCAAAGGGGTTTTCTTTAGATCAAAGATCTACAAGAGCAAGGCTCTGTTAATTAAAATTAATTAAAATTAATTTAAATTTTTACCTAAGAGTGATTCTAAATTCTGAACTTCAAAGTTCTTGGGAAGAAGCAAGAGCAAGGCTCTAAGAGTTTTTAAGCAAGAGCAAGGCTCTGAAATTCAAATTCTTGGAATTGGTAAAGAATTACCAAGGACCAAGGGTCCTATTTATAGACGCCTGCATCTCTTCACCTGATCTCAATGATCCAACGGTCAGGGTCTTGCCACCGCTGCACTCACGTGCGCGCCACGTGAGCGCAACGGTGGGGGGGCATTTGTTCCCCCAATCAGAGCAAGGCTCTGCTTAAATTTTGAAAATTCAAATTTTGAAGAAACGCTTCAGTTCCCGTGCGCTGCGCGCAACGCGCCACGTGTCAGAAGTTGACACGGCAGCACAACGCCCAAGGCGGAACGTCCAATCAGAGCAAGGCTCTTTAAAAAAACACAAGCAACGTTCAACTGCGCAAGCGCACAGCAGCGCGACACGTGTCTGCGCAGTTGCGCAAACACAACTGCGCAAGTGCACGGCAGCGCGACACGTGTCTGCGCAGTTGCGCAAACACTGTTGCGCAAGTGCACCGCTGCGCGACACGTGTCTGCGCAGTTGCCTAAGCACTGTTGCGCAAGTGCACAACTGCGCGACACGTGTCTGCGCAGTTGCGCAAGCACTGTTGCGCAAGCCTTCCACTGCGCGACACGTGTCATTCATTGGGGAGTTGCGCAGAAACAGAATGAAAATTTAATGAAATCTTTTCTGTTCTTTCCAAAACCAGAAGATTTTCTTCTGCCTTTGGATCAAAGATCCAGCGGTGGGAAAATTCCCAAAATCACACAGAAAATATCTTGTTAACAAATTCAACAAATTTATGAGCACTATAAATAGGACCCCAGACCTCATTCGATAGATAGATCAACTGGAATAAGCGACTTCTAGCAAAAAAAAGAAAAGAAAAGAGAACTCTTGGAGATTATTCAAGAACAAGAAAAAGAAGAAAGGTAAAAACCTTTTTTTAAGAGAAAAATCTCTGAAGAACAAAGGATTTAAAAAAAAGGGAAATAAATGAAAATAAATAAATAGTGTCTTGCACTTGTTATGAACCCTTGGTTCTGTGAAATCAGGGAAAACAGGAAGAAAAACTTGTTTTCCTTTGATCCAAATTTAGATCAAAAGTGATATGCACTTTTGTTCTTAAATTTGAAAAATTCTTGATGTTCTGCACAAATGCAACCCATTATTTAAAAGGGCCTGGCCCAAATCAAATTGCAAAATAATAAAGGGGCAGAGCCCTGTTTGGATTGATTTTCTAGTCGGGCAAAGCCCAAAATAAATAAAAAATTTGGACTTAACGTATCTGCGCAGTCGCGCAAGCACCGTTGCGCAAGTGCACAACTGCGCGACACGTGTCTGCGCAGTCATGCAAGCACCGTTGTGCAAGCCTTCCACTGCGCGACACGTGTCACCTCCACGAGCGCTTGCGCTCTTTAATTGCGCAAAGCACCTGACAAGCCGTGTGGGGCACTGTCAGAGTATTAAATGCAATGCATTATTAAGGGGCAGAGCCCAATCAAAGGTCAAATGGACCAAATAGAAGTACTGCACATTATTTTAAAAAGGCAGAGCCTAATCAAAAAGTCTAAACAGACCAAAAATAATGCTATGCATTGTTTAAAGGGCAGAGCCCAATTGAGAGGTCCAATAGACCAAAAACAATGCTCTGCATTATTCTAAAAAGGGCAGAGCCCAGTCAATGGCCTGAAGTAATGCTATGCATTATTCTAAAAAGGGGGAAAGCCCAAACAAAGGCCTAATAGGCCAAATGCAAACAAAATGTGAACATTTTTAACTGGACTTAGTCCAATTCTGGCCGTAAGTCCTTAAATTAAATTGACTGAGCACAGCTGCTCTCCTAAATCAATTCACGATAGGTTCAAGGGTACATCTCCGAACTCCTTTGACATCCATCGTTGTAATTCCTCAACGACGTCAAAGAGGTAACGGGTCCCAACGACCACACACCCATATGGACTGCGGGGTCCTTAAACTCGTGGACCGAAACGTCCTTAAACTAATATCGGACCGAGACGTCCTTAAACTAATATCGGACCGAGACGTCCTTAAACTAATATCGGACCGAGACGTCCCTAAACTAATATTGGACCGAAACGTCCCTAAACTAATATCGGACCGAAACGTCCCTAAACTAACATCGGACCGAAACGTCCCTAAACTAATATCGGACCACCACGTCCCTAAACTGGCACAATAGAGCCCAAATGCTCTTTTATCGGATCTAAACGGTCCCGTTAAGTTGATCTTAGTCTCAAACTGGACTAACGTATCCTTAACAAACGTTTAAGTTGATCTTAGCCCCAAACATGGCTAACGTATCCTTAAATATTCAAATGGATTATAAAACTCCCAATCAACTCTGGTTCGAGGGTACATCTCCGAACTCCTTTGACACCCGTCGTTGTAATTCCTCAACGACGTCAAAGAGGTGACGAGTCCCGATGGCCATACATTAAATTAATCACTACGTTAAGTGGATCTTAGTCTAAAACAGGACTAACGTATCCTTAACGAACGTTTAAATTGATCTTAGTCGCAACGCGACTAATGCATCCTTAAACTAAAAACACCAAACCCAAATCTTAGTAAATACGGATTTGGACTAATCCACGTCCTACGGGCGACGGCATTACTCAGTCTCCGTATACAATCCACGGGCAACCACAAACAAAACAAACACACACGACACGAAGTGAAATTCTGGAGAAGGAGAAAGTTGTTACCGCGATACGGTAGCGTAATTAACTGCAGGGGCTTGCGCCTGCAGGGAAGAGCGTCCCCACAATCAAAAACCCCTCAAGCGAGGGGGAATCTGACGAAGTCTGCTACATCGGCCGCATCCGTCTAAACCTCCGATACACGGTGCCATAAATCAACTTGGCATCTTCGGAGAGGTGGACGGATAAAACCAAATTAGCATCTGCCCCGAATATCAGGCAAGACGAACCTCTGCGGTCGCGTCTCTGTGTTCGGAGGGGAACAGTCACACTTGTGGGGGCTGGGTGGTCTATAAGCATATCCTTATACAGGTCCCTAGTCGTTGGATTATCGAGACGGGGTATCGATACTCTGGAGTAGACTAGTGTATACGCTTCTCATCCCAGCAGGGGATATGGTCTGCCCCATAGAAATTAGTACGCCGTACTGGAGTTGGTATGCAGGTGCTCATTAGGTTATAAGTTACACTAGACAGGACTCGTCGGGAACTGCTGGTTGGTATTATACCTATCGTCAGGTAGCAGTTCCCAGGTGGCATGAATACAGCTTAATCCGTTGACTTGCCATCGCTACTTCGTCTCGAGTGTGTTCCTACTGCACTTTGATTACTACCCTACCACGCTCAAAGGAGTCGTGCAAATAGGTAGTAATTGGGTGTAATCCCGAAGCACTTGGAGACAGTAGCGATCAGATAGGATTCGTCTCTCCCGGTATTGGGGGTTGATATCGCGCAGTGTTCGGAAAGCTATTTCACAAAGTCCCTGGCCAGGGCAGTTGAGAAATACAAGTAAGGTACTCCAGTAGTTTCTCATGGTGTATTGGGCTCTCCTTCGGCACAACTTATCACGTTGTTAGGGGTCTGACATTTACCATCCCCCTAGGCGGAAATGCGAGTATCTCAAATGAACAGACCGGACTGTACGAAGATTGTCATAGATAGGCTCAGTAGGAGTCCAGATGAGTTTTCTCATCGGCCTTCTTATAGACAGATACCAGAGTAGCTGTTACATGCAGCTAGTACCACTGACGGCTTGTGGTTAAACCCACTGCCAGCGTACTGTCGAGTCTTTAGAGTCTCACACAGAGGGTTTCCCTGTTTCAGGAAATTGATGTAGATGTCGTATGGTTTTACGACTGGGCTTCGATCACATACATGTACTTGTACACGGATGCTGATCGGGCGGACAATACTAGTGGGCTTTGGTTTAAGCTGGATCCTAGTATTGTATTATTGGATTGTTATCGTCTCTGGGTATCCGTATTTTTTGGAATACAGATACAGGTATGTATATATAGTGAGAGGCATTCTTGTAATTTTGCAAGGTATGCTTCTAGAAGGAGCCACCTCATTATTTGGTTTTATCCATTTTCTAAATGGATTAATGAGGTGGAAATGGAGGAGACTTTGGTGGCATGGTGAAAGGAATGGCTCATACATTATTATATTACTCTTGACTCACTATTCAAGCATTGGCAATATTTTCTTTTATGAAATATTGCATGCTTGAATTATTAAGAAGAGATATTAGCCATTTCTCTCCACACTTAGCCATTCACTACACACTTGGTTTTATTTTCTTTGGTTGCTCTCCTCTTGCTCTCTTGAGATTTCTCCATCTCCTTCTTTCTCAAACTAAACCCTAATCCTTCACATGTGTTGTGAGCCATAGGGTTTAGTGAGACACTGCAATCCTTTAGCATTCTCTACATCTCCTTTGCTAGTTGGATTAGCGAACCATCTACCTTAGTTACCTCGATTAGAGGTTGGAGCACATTCTCTCATGGTGGATCATTTTGACGCAAGGAGGTCGATGGAGCTTTCATCATCCGATCACCGAAGAGCCATGGAAAGGAGCACTAGAAGACCCGAAGGACCGTATCTTGGAGGTATAACCATCTTACCGAGTAGTTAAACCACTTGACAGATTAGCTAGTTAAGGCTTTAGTAAAGATCCTGGAGTTTAGCCGGTGTTGCATAGTCAAATATTTATCGTTTTTGAAAATTTTGCCTCCCCGCGAACTGCGGAGTGTGCGACATCGGTTTACAGTGGTATCAGAGCCTACAAAACCTTAACTAGCTAGTTAGCAAAGTGTTAGAAATTCAATCGACGAAGAAATCCCAAAATCACGTCCGAAAAACCCATTTTCTGTCGATTTTCAAAACAGGTCCAAAAATCTTTTCAGGGGCCTTACAAATACATGCAGGGTTTTTGGAGAACACTGGAGAAATTTGGTTTCTTTAATCCCCAAGACAGCCATTTCCCGCCGAACACAGAGACGCGACCGCGCAGGTCCGTCTTGCCTGAAATTCGGGGCAGATGCTAATTGGTGCTATCCGTCCACCTCTCCGAAGATGCCAAGTTGATTTATGGCACCATGTATCGATGGTTTAAACGGATGCGGCTGATGTAGCAGACTTCGTCAGATTCCCCCTCGTTTGAGTGGTTTTTGATTGTGGGGACGCTCTTCCCTGCAGGCGCAAGCCCCTACAGTTAATTACGCTACCGCATCGCGGCAACAACTTTCTCCTTCTCCAGATGGTCACTTCGTGTCGTGGGTGTTTATTTTGTTTGTGGTTGCCCGTGGATTGTATACGGAGACTAATTTATGTTGTCGCCCGTAGGACGTGGATTAGTCCAAATCCGTATCTTCTTAGATTTGGGTTTTGGTTTGGATTTAAGGATACGTTAGCCTCATTTGAGACTAAGATCAACTTAAACGTTTGTTAAGGATACGTTAGTCTAATTTTTAGACTAAGACCAACTTAACGGGATCGTTTAGATCCAACAAAAGAGCATTTGCACTCTATTGTTTAGTTTAGGGACATTGCAGTCAATAATTTGTTTAGGACATTACGTTCCATTTCTAGTTGCAAGGACATGGTGGTCCAATGTTAGTTTAAGGACATCTCGGTCCAGGTTAAGGACATCATAGTCCATGGGTTTTAAAGGACCCCACAGTCCGAGGTTAAGGACATCGTAGTCCGTGGGTTTAAAGGGACCCCACAGTCCAAGGTTAAGGACATCATAGTCCGTGGGTTTTAAAGGACCCCACAGTCCAAGGTTAAGGACATCATAGTTCATGGGTTTAAGGACCCCACAGTCCAGGTTAAGGACATCGTAGTCCGTGAGTTTTAAGGACCTCACAGTACGGTTTAAAGACATCGTAGTCTATGAGTTTAAGGAACCCACGGTCCGTAGAAATGTGTGGTTGTCGGGACCCGTCACCTCTCTGAAGACGTTGAAGGATTACAACGACAGATATCAGAGGAGTAAAGAGATGTACCCTTGAACCAGTGTGAGTTGGTTGAAAGATTTGTAGTCCAGTTTGGGACTAAGATCTGTTGAATATTTGTGAGCAGATGGGCTCAGTTCAATATAAGTTGAGCACTTATGCCCATAATTGGGCTAAGTCCAATTAAAATGTTTAACATTTTTAATTCTGGCTATTGAGCCTTTACTTGGACTTGGCCCTTTTAGTAATGCTGAGCATTAGGTCCTGACAATTTTTGTCTTGTATTGAATGCATAGCATTTATCAGAACAAAGTGTGTTCTGACAGTGTGCCACGTGGCGCGTCAGGCGCTTTATGCCAATTAAAGAGCGCATTGCGCTTCTGTCAGGTAGCGTACACGAAGGTGACACGTGTCACGCTTAGCGCTAAGCGCTAGTTTATTAGCGCATTGCGCTTTCCATTTATGAGTCTGATTTAGGGGCGCACCAGTTGTAGGGTTACTAGACACTATCACATGGGTCTATAAGGCATCAACCATGCCCGATTTAAAATTTAGAAGTACCGAACAACTTAAAGCGAGGATCTTTGCTAGATAATTAGGGTTAAACATGCAAGTAAACATCTTTACATCTAAGAGAGAGGGATTACAACCTTTGTAGTCCGCTCCTTCGCTTCATAAGTTTCGAGTAGTAGTCTCTTCGCCGCGATCCATGATCTTCCGGACTCAAGAGAGGCTCCACAACCCGAATGATCCATGCTTGCTTGAAGTCTTCCTTTTCGAAGATGATCTACCTTGAAGTTTCTTTAACTCAAGCTCTCACTTCTCTAATCAAGTATTAATGAAGTGAACACCCTAATCTAAGTGGCTAGATTAGATAAGGATAATGAAATAGGAATTTGGCTCTCTTTTATTATCAATTTCTCACACACACTCATCTCAAAATCAAAAACTAGTAAGCTTTAGGAGGAAGAAGAAGATGAAGTCTTTTGTGATGAATAATGAATTGTTACTATGCTTACAAAAGAACCTTGAGTTAATAATATCAAGTATTAACCCATATAGAGAATTGACTAGGGTTAAGGGCTTGGGTAGGGTTAAATAATATCTCCAAAATATCAACGCATAATATCTTTGCTTAAAACAAAACAAAAGCTTCTAGAAGCTTCAAGAAAAGTCTAACCCAAATCAAACCCTAACCATGTTTAATCTCCACTAATCATGTTGCATTTGTAATCATAACTTGTTACAATATTATATATCACATATATAATATATTTTCGTAACAAAAGAAAATAATACAATTAACATATATCGCATATATATCAATGTATTATCCGGTGAGAAAATGAATCAATAAAGCGAGCCAATATTAGATAATGTAATGTAATATATCACATATATAATTATAAATTAAATTAACGAATCAACACTTGATCCGACAATCCGGCTATATCGCATATAACCGACTAATATATGATGTACCGATTCATCGAATCAACACTTGATCCGATGACCCGGCTGATATCAAATATCGCGAGAATAGAATACGATATCTCATATCGTAATATTGTCGATCCCGCACATATCACATATGTGCTCCTACTCCGTTTTGCCTGAGTCAAGAAACCTCTGTGTAGGACTCTAAAGAATCGTCAATACGCCGGCAGTAGGTGATGATCATATCAAACACCCACAAGCTGCAAGCGGTCAGCTAAACGTAACAGCCACCCAAGTATTGAGCGATCAGAAGATCAACAAGCAAGTCTGTACATTCTCCTGTGAATCCAATCAGTAACACTCCCGTACAGTCTGATATGTTGCATATCTAGTCTAGGGGTGGTATACGTCAGACCCCAGTAACCGATAATTCGTGTCAATGTGAGGCTCATAACGGGTCGAGAAACTACTGGTAACACTTACCAGCAAATCTCTAAATCAGCCCTGGCCAGGGACTTCCAGTTATAGCCAATCGAATACAGCACAACATCAACTCCCTATATCGGGAGAGACGAATCCCCACCTATTGCTCATTGCCTCCATGTGATTCGGGACTGTACCCAAAAGCCATCGTTTTGCACGCCCTCTTGGAAGTGGTGTAACAACCCTAATTTTCATATACACTTTTCTGTACAAATTTTTTTTTTAATTCCATAAAGGAGTATTTTAATCTGAGCACAAGATATATATAATTAATTATTTTGTTTTTAAATAATTTCATTTTTAGTGTACATAAAATTGTTTTAAAATTAAAGTATACTTGGAGTATTAATGATGCTGATAACACTTTAAGTATCTATTTTCCTACAATAATTACAAGAAGGAGCTTGTAGCTCATTGGTAATATCTTGCACTGCTGAACCAAACCACCAGAGTTCAAATCCCATGCCCCACATATTTTTTATATTATTTTGTTTTGACTTTTTTGGAAGGTCAACGGTCAAACAGCCATAACTCCCAAATATTGAACTGAACCCCAAAAACGGAGTATGCCAAAATCTTAGTCGGAGAACCCCGCACCCAACCGTCGCCGAACCCGTCCGGGATCGATCAACTCGGCCGGCCGGCCGGCCGAATCGGCCGGCGCCGCCTGCCGGAGTTGGTCGGATGGCCGGGGTCCCAACAGCAAAAGTGTGGCTTTTGGTCTTCTGAAACCCCCTGTTAACTCCAATTTATTAGATCGGTTCTCAAATGTTAAATACAACCAATTTAATACAAATTTTTAATGCTTTTTATTTAATTTTTTTTATAATTTTTAATAAACAAAACCTTTCACCTACCCTACCCTAGCTACCCTATAAATAGACCCCCTACCCCCTACCTTCTCATTCCAAAACCTTAGCATTACTCTCTTGAAATTTCCACAAGAAAAGTGTGTTTTGAAACCGAGTTCACGGCGAAGCGCTGACGGATTCCGGTGACGTTCTTTGAAGCAACCGACGACGAAACAACACCTCGGCCTTTTCTCTTACTCCTCTATACTCTTTAGAAGAGTTTGAAACCCGTAAGTCCCATTCTTCTCTCTTTTCTACTTCTTAAAATACGGAATTATGAAACCCGACGAAAATCGGAACAAACCGATTTCCGATTCGGTTTTTCTACAAAATCCCACTTGTCACCTAATCCATAATACCTAAACATATCCATGATGACTATTAATCACATAGAAATCAATTTAAACAAAGTTTCTCACATGAAATGATAACTTTCTTGTAATATCGTATTATTTTCATAAAAATACCATAAAGTTTATTTTTCTACTTCTAATCAATTCGTTCAATCCTAAACATGTTCATCTTGATCACTAAACTTTTAAAAATCAATTTGAATGAGTTTTCACACATAAAATGATAACGTTTTCAAATACCGTATTATTACACTTAAATACCCTTATGTTTAATTTAACATGTTTAACCTCTAAACTTCACTAAACCTTAAAATAAGTCACGAGGTAATGACCTAACTCTACACACACACAAATATAACCTTAATTGATATTCCCAAAATTTAGAATACGAAAATATAAGACTTTTCGCTAAAATACCATATTCTTTATAAACCTTTTCTAGAAGTTTTAAGTTGTACACAATTCTAAAACAAAATCTTTTAAAATGAAATTACGATATGTCATGGACATCGATCGTTTATCTAAACTGACTTTGTGGTGTCTAGGCAAGTGTGTCTAGGCTAGTGGTTTTTAATTAGGCCCACTACTGTGGTTCCTTCCCACTTACCTAGCACTTACCTGGCCGCAATTAGCGGTGAAGAGGCGATTTGAGGTTTCTAATGACTTATCGTTTAGACCTTAGAAATAGGCTAGTTGGCTTAGGAAACCCTAGAAACTAAAATACGGAAAACTATACCTTTTTACGAATAAATACCTTATACTTATAAAATCGTTTTTCTAAATGAATAGTATTTATAAAATCTTTGAAAAGCGCCACTACAACCCACCTTTGGGGAACCCGTTAGGGATAGTACGGTTCATCGTGCACCCGCGGGCTAGTAGTGCGAGATTCAGACCTCCGCAAGGAGCATTCGGTCTCGAAAGGTTTAAAATACGACATTTAAGAAAAATGAGATTTTTGGAAAATAAAATATTTATATAAAATTATTCTTGTATTAACATATGTATATTTATCATTTAAACACATATTTTATTATAAGATAAAGTTTCCACTTTTTTAAAAATTACCAGATTAAAGTTACATTAAAATACCATGAGTTTCAAATAAATCAATATTATAAATTAATACTTTTATTAGGATATATTCACTAGAATAACACAAATAAAATCCACACTCATTATAACTATAAAGACGAATAATAAATACTTGAGGTGTATTTTGAAAACTATACAAAAGTACTTTTTACATAAAACCCCCTCAAGTTTTATAAATTACAATAAGGACCCTAACAATTATAGAACTTCAAATTACTTTTCTTTTAGTCTGACTCGGGTTTGAGTCTGACTATTTTTGACTTGAATATGATTCAAGTTAACAATCTATATTCTTTAATATTCCACCTCAATATGAACACATGAATCCCTGAATCCAGTTAACAACCTATTCAACTTGGCTGAACCGAACCATGGATATATTCCTTTTACATGATTCCCAGTATTCCATTTACATGACTCTACAGTTATAACCGTTTCCTGATATCATGGTTTCGGTCAGTCAGTCAATCAATCATGCAATCAATACAATTTTACAAGATAACAATACAAACAAGACATCGCGGGGTTTAAGGGGTAGATTGGTACGGAAGGTGTTAAAGGTGGCACGAGGTGGTCAGATTAAGACACCTAACCTATATTCTGTTGCTGTTGTACCGTGGCATAAACGGTTCCTTGAGTTCCTGATACCTTAGTCTTCGGGGCAAGTGAGACTCCTCTCGTATACACTGGCATCCTTCTGTACCAAGCTACAAACAACAGCGTTAACACAATACTACAACAATATAGCAATGTAATACAACTATAATAATATACTCTCTCTCTATCTTACTCTTGGGACTTACCGAGCGACCTGTTCGCCGACGACATTCTATTTCTTTCTTCTTTGAATGTCGTCAGGTGGTTTGGACCCGGCAGAGATCGATCCATCACAAGAAGACTCGGAGCAGTTTACTGAAGACCCTGCACAGTAGTTTCATTGTACACTTTTCTTTTCAGTACTTTCCATTTCCTGTTATGCCACTGTTTAGGCATCTTTATTTCAGTTGTATTTTCCTTTCCATGTATTGTACAAATAATGTTAATAAATAAAAGTTGCTGTTCTTTTTATACTCTTGTCTCTTGTGTATTTATTTTATATTGCTTAGCTACGCTTAGCGTATGTACTTCTGAGTATATACGTAGCGGACCTCGCCGCGTCCCATTCGCCGTATACTGGGAAGCGGGGCATGACACGTGGTAAGGTGGAAATCAAAGCACAGTGGGAATCACACAAGACTCTATGACGATCTCGGATCTACAGACTACCCTGTACCAGTGTCACCAGAGAACTGCCATCTGACGTGAGGTATAATACCAACTGGGAGTTCCTGGCGAGTCCGTTCAGTGTACCCAGTCTCTACTGGGCACCCGTACACCATCTTTGATGTCAAACACTGTTGGATATGCGATCATCCATCGCCCATCATATGGGTCAAGATGCGTATACGCTAGTCTACTCTGGTGTATCGATGCCCTGTCTCGATACACCCTCGACTAGGAACAATTATAGGATATACTCATAGACTACCGTGGCCCCACAAGTATGATCTCATCATAGTCCCAGTAGTCGAGTACATATCCTAAGGGCTTTATCAACATGTGAGAGCAAGACAGTAAACTAATATAAGTCAACATGTTAAGACAAAGTGAAACCAAATAGCATACTATCATGTCGAGCAAGAAAGTCCTCTCTATATATATCCAAGCATCCACTATAATTGTAACGCCTTGAAAAGTCGTTTTGGAGTTTTCCTGAAAATCGGTGAAAATTCGGTATTTTTCCGAAAACCGTCTTTTTTGTTATTTTGCAGTTTAGGACTAATTATACCTAAAATGAATAGGTAATTGCTTGTTTTTATTAGCTAATGAGTTACTTATGAAATTTTGGTCATTTAAAAAAATTTCCCTTTTTTTCAATTTTTAATATTATTTTAAGCCGGTAAGAAAATACATTAAATTAGCGATAAATACAAATTTAAATGGGCTAAAATTAAGCTTTAAAATCATGTTAATTAAAATCTAGTTGTAACATAAATTTTTAGTATTTTATTTCAAGTTTTAACTAATTTTTATGATGGAAAACGAAATTTATTGAATTTAAGCTTAAACTTGCAATTTTGGACTTGTAGGGGGTCTTTTTGCAAAATAATTTTTGTGCACTCTCACACACACATCCTCACATCCCCTTGGCTGTCCCAAACTGCAGAAAATTCCCTCTCTCTCTTTTGTTTTAAAATTCTTTTGCTAGGGATGAATGGAGTTGAATGTGTATGTTTAAAATATTGTATGTTGAAGGTATGGTGTATTGACTTTGAGGGGGGTTGACCATGACTTTTTTCCATACACCCACACCACTCCCCTCTCCCTCTTCTGGCCGAGACCTGCTCCCCCCCCCCCATTTCTATTATTTTCCTTCTCTTTTCTCTCATTTTCTTCAAAAATTTGCATCAAAATTCAATAAAAATCAACAAATCCTTCACTATTTCAACACAAAACCTTATTTCCCCTCTTCTCAAACCAAAATTGGTTCAAATCATGGAGAAAGATGGCTTCTTGGGAGGCTTTAGCAACATAGGGTTTGAGCTTGTGAGGTATAATTTCAATCCTTGGTTAAATTGTAGTTTAAAGTGTGCTAATTAGAACTTTGAAAATTGTTTTAGTGTTAATTTTAGTGCTATTGCATACTAGTTTTTTTTAAAAGTTGTGGTTTGAAATTAATTTAGGATTTAGAACACCATTAAGAGATTAATTAAGATATTTTGTTATCTAGTTATTTTGTTAGCTTAATCTAAGTGGTTAACTTGCTAATTGGGCTAAAATCTAGTGTTAATTTAGTGTTAGTTTCTAATCTAGTTTTTAAAGGTTTATGGTTTGAGTTAAATTAGGGTTTTTAGAAACCATTAATTAGTTAATTAAAGCTAATTAGCTATCTAGTTGTTTACTAAACCAATCCTTGAGGTTACTTTGCTTAAGTGGCTTCAAATTTTGCTAATCCAACTTAATCTTGTGTGATATTTTCCTTGTTTTGCTAATTGCCAAAAATCAAGAGAAGGGTTGGTTGTGGAAAAATATGTTTTGAAGCATAGTTAATGGTTTAAAATTAGTGTAGTGGCTATCTAGTGAGTTAGTTTGGATTGTTGTGTTGGATTGTGTTAACTTTGTCGCTAATTGTCGATATTTGCACCAAATTGCAAATTAGTGCTTACTAGTTTTTACTAAAATATTGTGGCGAATTAATTGCGATATCTAGATTATATTGTTGGCTTATCCTATGACATTTAGGATGCGTGAGGGCGGATTTTTGAGTAATCGGGTTTTAGTTTTGCCGGGCGACCAAATCGGCGATTTTTGCAGTTTTTGCGATTTTCGCGTGTGTTCCGCGCACCTTGTGCACGTTGTACCTAGCTTGTGAACGTTAGTGTTTTCATTTGGGTTTTGCGTCGTTCTTGATGTGTAACCTTATGTTTGGTATTGATGTAAATTCCAGGTTCGGTCGCGGAGACGTCAGACGCGGCACGAAAGGGGAAAGCGGTGATTGGACGTGACTAGCTAGGGATTCCGGTGAGTAGATGTAATATCTACGGGGGACTATCGTTGGATGGCGCAAGCCGCCCGATAATTTTAGTAGCGTAAAAACATTCTTAGTAATGTTAGTAATTAGGGGTGTAATACTTGTATGATTATTTGCTACATTCATGCCTTATATTGACATACATATACGAACACATTCTATAGGACACATGCACCATTGCCAGGGTTTTTATATGCAGCACGAGCACCATTCATGCTTACACACACACCCTGGTAATTGCCATGCCACCACACTAGATAACCTTTAAATTGAAACCTTTTGCTATAATTGATACTTAAACTTGCGCTATTGCTTTAATTCCTTAAAATGAAATCGTAGGATTGCTATTCATGTGCATGTACTTCATCATATTATTTGTTCATGCCTAATCTATTAATCACATATCGCAACTTGATTATTGATACCATATGCATCCATTATCATTGACATATGCACTTATGAGGATTTCTTGATATTTTATGATATTTCTGGATTTCGGGGGAAAGCCGCAAAATTTCTAAACTTATTATATTTTTAAAAATATGTAAATTGCGGTTTTCTAGTGATGTAAGTATCGTCCACCATGAGTTTGCTGTGGTTTTCGAGATCCGTGTCGAGGAGTGGAGGAACCGTCACGGGTACATGGTGGGCCCGGTATGGTACCCCGGGACAAGATGAATGTGGTGTTGACGTTGAGCCTGGCAGGGGACGGATTACCTACCGGTGACTGTTTGGCACGGCGGATATCCAGAGGATACCGACCGTGGCCGCGAGATGATGAGATTTTGATATTGAGCTGGGTCGGCCGGATGGCTGAGGCCAGAGATACTATGACATGGATATATGAGATTTGTGATAGTTTTGAGGTGTCGTTGCTGGACACAGGTTCTGGTTGATTCTATTAGTATTGTGCTGGTATTTCAAAAGAGATTCTTAAAGGGAAAAACATGATTTCTTATACTTACACATTCAGATCACGAGTTGATTCGCATTGCATTCATACCTGCTAGTATATTCATATTGCATACATACTTGCCATTATGTCCTGCCTTACCTGTATTTGGATGCTAGGATGCTTGTGTGCATGCTTTCGATAGCCTGTGTAGATGTTATTTATTACTCACGAGTTGGCAACTCAACCCCGTTGTGCCACAGCCTTTTTCAGGTCCGCTCCGTCAGTACAGTAGCGGCGGGCGCACTTGCTTATTTTGCTCTTTTGCCTGTACTCGAGGTTTTGCTCTTAGGTGGGTTATATTATTATTTTTGTACCACCTTGTATATTCTTTGTATCTAGAGTACTCCATCTACTGTATCTACCAGTATTATTGTATATTGATCTAGAGATGAGACTGTGAGGTTTGTGGACTTTTATGCTGTATTTTGGGGTCGAGCTCACTTGAGTCGACATGCTGTTTTTCTTATGCTTCATTATGGTTATTTCGCATGTTGTTGCTTTATATTGCGTGGGATTTGTGACCGCCTTGTGGCGAAGAGCTAGCTCCCGCTTGGGGATGCCTTATTTGTTGGATTCATATATATTCTTGTTGTACCCATTTTAGGGGCCAGTATTTACAAAGGAGACTCTGCCGAAATTTTCGGAAAAATTGTTATTGTTTTTAAAAAGGGTTTTATATGACTTATTTGATAAACTCGCTTTCAATTGATTGGGTTTTCTTCACTCTTTTGCTTATTTGGTTTTGGTTTCTGGGTTTTGGCTTACTTATTTTACGGACGTCTTGAGACGTTTCGTAAACTTAAGTGCCAGTCACGTTCCGTACCCTGCGGGTCATGACAAAGTTGGTATCAGAGCGTTAGGTTTTACCTTTTTGAGTGTAGGATGACCCTTGGTAGATGGAGTAAGTGACTTAAGTAGGGTAACGTAGCGTGTGTATGTCCGCGGCATACTTGCGATACGGTACTCCGCCTAAGTGACTTTAGGATATACTTGCTTGAAAATTCCTTCTTCAATTCCGTGTATCCTATGATCCTATTGCACTGTTCTTATTATCCGTTTTCCTGTAACAGCCACTATGCCGCCGAAGGCTACGAGGGCACAGAGGGCTGCCGCCAGAGACGAGATTCGAGCTGGCTCGTCCGAGACTAGGACTGAGCAGGGTGGTATGCCTACGCCGCAGGGACAGACAGATCCACCTTCCCCAGGCCGTATGGATAGGCTTGAGACTGGTATGGAGGAGTTGCGACAGATGATGGGGAGTATGCAGGAGCTACGTCAGATGGTAGGATCCCTAGTTGCAGCCAGTCGTACACCGAGGCCGGATGACGTACCTACTACATCACAGACGACCATGATACCTGCTCCTACTATTACCACCGTGGCCATTCCGGTTTCGCTACAGGATTTCATGAGGCTGAGACCTCCAGTATTCACCGGCACCGAGGCAGCGGAGGACCCACAGACGTTCCTTGACAGTTTAGCCAGGATCTGCCGTTCGCTGAGATGTTCGGATGATTGATGGGTAGAGCTTGCGAGTTTCCGACTAGAGGGTCTCGCGCAGACATGGTGGGAGTCAGTCTTGAGAGGTCGAGCTGCAGGTTTACCGCCTATGACTTGGGCCGAGTTTACAGCGGTCTTTCTAGCTCGTTTCCTCCCAGAGAGCGTTCGTGACGCCAGAGCTCGTAGCTTCGAGGCCTTAGTCAAGACACCTGGGATGACGGTGTCTGAGTATGACATCCAGTTTACACAGTTATCCCGATATGCTCAGTATTTGGTGGATACCGAAGAGAAGATGGTGAAGAGGTTCGTACAGGGACTTGATGCCCAGCTATATCTTGCCATTGGCGCCTAGCACTACGACACTTATTCAGCTGCTATGGATACGGCATTACGGATGGAGGCACGCATATCACAGACTTCGGTCGTTTCTGGGCCGAAGAGGATTCGCACCGATGTACCGTCTCAAAGGCAGCGCGCCAGATTCTTTCCGAGAGATAGGCCTGGCAGAGGATTTGGACGGGGACAGTTATATGGTTCTTATCCCCAGGGACAGCAGCCGTCGCCAGGGTGTTTTGGGTGCGGGAGTCCGCACCATCTTGTCAGAGACTGTCCGGCGAGACGACAGGGAGCAACGACAGTTCCGCATGTGACCCTACCACCATCACCACCCCCTCCTCAGAGAGCCCTACTTCCTACCACAGGCGATGCTCCACGCCAGTTAGGTGCACCCAGAGGCCGTAGACACGGCGGTCCTGTTCAGAGAGGACGAGGAGGCAGAGGCCGAGGTCGAGGTCAGCCCGCTATCGGTGGAGGACAGGCCCGAGTATTTGCTTTGACACCGCAGGATGCGCAGGAATCCAATGCCGTTGTGACAGGTACCTTGCCAGTTTGTTCTTTCGACGCACGGGTATTATTCGACCCAGGTTCCACACATTCGTACGTCTCTACACACTTTGCACCGATGTTGGGCCGTGAGTCGTCGTCGTTAGATCATCCGCTTGTTTTAGTACTCCGGTAGGCGAGTCGTTTGTAGCTCGTTTTGTTTTTCGTTTGTGTTCCGTTCGTATCGGGGAGAGGGATTCATCAGTTGATTTGATTCTCCTCGATATGTTGGACTTTGACGTGCTTCTGGGCATGGATTGGCTAGCCACTTGTTATGCTTCGGTGGACTGCCGTGAGAAGGCAGTCAGATTTAGCTTTTCGGGAGAGCCAGTCCTTGTTATTCAGGGAGACCGCAGTGTCACCCTTCCCAGCTTGATTTCGTCTCTTCGCGCTGGTCAGCTCTTGCGGAAGGGATGTCAGGGATTCTTAGCGTTTATTTGTGATACTCAAGCTGCAGAGGTTCCGTTGGACCGGGTCCCGGTTGTTTGTGAGTTCCCTGATGTTTTCCCTGATGAGCTACCTGGGCTACCACCTGAGCGTGATGTTGAGTTCTGCATTGATTTGATTCCCGGCTCGGGGCCTATTTCTATACCGCCTTATCGGATGGTCCCGGCAGAGCTTCGAGTGCTGAAGGATCAGTTGCAGGATTTGTTAGAGAAGGGGCTTATTCGACCTAGTGTTTCTCCGTGGTGTGCTCCGGTCCTGTTTGTCAAGAAGAAGGATGGAAGTTTGCGCTTATGCATCGACTACCGCCAGCTGAACAAAGTTACCGTTCGAAACAGATATCCGTTGCCACGCATTGATGATTTGTTCGACCAGCTCCAGGGCGCGGGTTATTTTTCGAGGATCGACTTGCCATCAGGATACCATCAGCTGCGAGTTCGACAGGAGGATATACCGAGGACAGCTTTCCGCACGCGCTACGGCCACTATAAGTTTTTGGTGATGTCGTTCGGACTCACCAACGCCCCAGCAGCATTCATGGATTTGATGAACCGTACATTCAGGCCGTATCTTGACTTGTTCATCATCGTGTTTATCGACGATATCTTGGTGTACTCCCGGAGCAGAGAGGAGCACGAGCAGCACTTGCGGATTACGTTACAGACTCTGAGGGAGCACCAGCTGTTCGCAAAGTTCTCCAAGTGTGCATTCTGGCTGGACAGCGTCGGATTCTTAGGTCACGTGGTTACGAGAGACGGCATATGTGTGGACCCGAAGAAGATTGAGGCCGTTCAGCAGTGGCCCCGACCTACATCAGTTACTGAGATCCGTAGTTTTCTAGGCCTGGCGGGCTACTACAGGCGTTTTGTTCAGGACTTCTCCCGTATAGCTGCACCTTTGACCGGTTTGACCCGGAAGGGAGTTCCTTTCGTTTGGACAGAGGAGTGCGAGCACAGTTTTCAGCAGTTGCGGACATGTTTGACTACGGCGCCGGTATTATCTTTGCCTTCGGGATCAGGCGGATTTGTGGTCTACTGTGATGCTTCGCGAGTGGGATTAGGATGCGTATTGATGCAGCATGGCCGGGTGATCGCATATGCTTCTCGGCAGTTGAAGAAGCACGAACAGAACTACCCTATTCATGATTTGGAGATGGCTGCAGTAGTCTTTGCACTGAAGATTTGGCGACATTACCTATACGGCGAGTCGTGTCAGATATTCACTGATCACAAGAGCTTAAAATACATATTTCAGCAGCGAGACCTGAACCTCAGACAGCGTCGTTGGATGGAGTTGGTGAAAGACTACGACTGCGAGATCTTATATCACCCGGGTAAGGCGAATGTAGTGGCAGATGCGTTGAGTAGGAGGCCCGGGGGTAGTCTATCCTTTTTGCGCGCAAAGCGGAGGCAGTCGTCAGCAGATTGGCAGATTTTATGCGACAGCCGAGTGGAGTTCGAGTTCACTCAGACAGGGGGACAGCTCGCGCATGTTCGTGCACGCCCACAGTTGCTTGACCGTATATATGAGGCCCAGCGCAGTGACGACCGTTGCTCAGAGATCATGGCATAGATGGGACAGAGCAGATTTTCCGAGTTCGTGATTGACGATCAGGGGATTTTACGCTATGGATCTAGACTGTGCGTACCAGATACTGATGGATTACGGCGCGACATTCTTGAGGAGGCACACCGATCAGTGTATAGTGTCCACCCCGGTTCCACCAAGATATACCATGATATGAGAGAGACCTACTGGTGGGACGGGATGAAGAGGGACATTGCAGAGTTTGTATCGAGATGCTTGACTTGTCAGCAAGTCAAGGCCGAGCACCAGAGGCCCGCAGGAGAGCTACAGCCGTTACCCATTCCGGAGTGGAAATGGGAGCAGATTTCGATGGATTTCGTTGTGGGTCTACCCAGGACCAGTCGAGGGTATGACTCCATCTGGGTGATCGTAGATCGATTGACGAAAGCGGCGCACTTCCTGCCAGTGAAGACGACTTTCAGCTTCGCTCAGTATGCTCAGCTCTACATTGACGAGATCGTGCGACTGCATGGCGTACCGACTTGTATCGTGTCAGATCGAGGCACCCAGTTCACCAGCCGACTTTGGCAGAGACTTCAGGAGGCTTTGGGCACTCGTTTGAGCTTCAGCACAGCGTTTCATCCGCAGACCGACGGACAGTCAGAGTGGACCATTCAGACTCTCGAGGACATGCTCAAAGCGTGTGTTTTAGACTTCGGCGGTAGCTGGGATCGTCATTTACCTCTAGTGGAGTTCTCCTACAACAACAGCTTCCAGGATACTATTCAGATGGCACCTTTCGAGGCATTGTATGGGAGGAGATGCAGATCGCCCGTCTGTTGGACAGAGCTCAGCGAGAGCAGTATTTTGGGGCCGCAGCTTGTTGAGGAGACGACAGCAAAGATACAGCTGATCCGAGACCGGATGAGAGTGGCTCAGAGCAGGCAGAAATCTTATGCAGACAGGCGCCGTCGCAGGTTAGAGTTCGCAGTTGGCGATCATGTTTTTCTGAGGGTCTCTCCGATGAAGGGCATGATGCGTTTTGGGCGAAAGGGGAAGCTTAGCCCTAGATTCGTAGGTCCCTTCGAGATCCTCGAGCGTGTCGGCGCTGTTGCATATCGTTTGGCCCTTCCACCCAGCTTTCCCGATGTTCACCCCGTCTTCCATGTTTCGATGCTCCGCAAGTACCTTCACGACCCTTCGCATGCGATTCAGCACCCGACAGTCCAACTAGAGCGCGACCTTTCTTTTGCAGAGCAGCCGGTGGCCATCCTGGATCGGCAGGTGAAGAAGTTTAGATCGAAGATTATACCAACCGTTAAGGTCCTTTGGCGTAGCCCGAGCAGCGAGGAGGTTACCTGGGAGACCGAGGGCGAGATGAGGAAGAAATATCCCCATCTCTTTGAAGGTATGCGTAGTTATTTTTAAATTCGGGGACCGAATTTCTTTAAGGGGGGAAGATTGTAACGCCTTGAAAAGTCGTTTTGGAGTTTTCCTGAAAATCGGTGAAAATTCGGTATTTTTCCGAAAACCGTCTTTTTTGTTATTTTGCAGTTTAGGACTAATTATACCTAAAATGGATAGGTAATTGCTTGTTTTTAGTAGCTAATGAGTTACTTATGAAATTTTGGTCATTTAAAAAAATTTCCCTTTTTTTCAATTTTTAATATTATTTTAAGCCGGTAAGAAAATACATTAAATTAGCGATAAATACAAATTTAAATGGGCTAAAATTAAGCTTTAAAATCATGTTAATTAAAATCTAGTTGTAACATAAATTTTTAGTATTTTATTTCAAGTTTTAACTAATTTTTATGATGGAAAACGAAATTTATTGAATTTAAGCTTAAACTTGCAATTTTGGACTTGTACGGGGTCTTTTTGCAAAATAATTTTTGTGCACTCTCACACACACATCCTCACATCCCCTTGGCTGTCCCAAACTGCAGAAAATTCCCTCTCTCTCTTTTGTTTTAAAATTCTTTTGTTAGGGATGAATGGAGTTGAATGTGTATGTTTAAAATATTGTATGTTGAAGGTATGGTGTATTGACTTTGAGGGGGGTTGACCATGACTTTTTTCCATACACCCACACCACTCCCCTCTCCCTCTTCTGGCCGAGACCTGCTCCCCCCCCCCCCCATTTCCATTATTTTCCTTCTCTTTTCTCTCATTTTCTTAAAAAAATTGCATCAAAATTCAATAAAAATCAACAAATCCTTCACTATTTCAACACAAAACCTTATTTCCCCTCTTCTCAAACCCAAATTGGTTCAAATCTTGGAGAAAGATGGCATCTTGGGAGGCTTTAGCAACATAGGGTTTGTGCTTGTGAGGTATAATTTCAATCCTTGGTTAAATTGTAGTTTAAAGTGTGCTAATTAGAACTTTGAAAATTGTTTTAGTGTTAATTTTAGTGCTATTGCATACTAGTTTTTTTTAAATGTTGTGGTTTGAAATTAATTTAGGATTTAGAACACCATTAAGAGATTAATTAAGCTATTTTGTTATCTAGTTATTTTGTTAGCTTAATCTAAGTGGTTAACTTGCTAATTGGGCTAAAATCTAGTGTTAATTTAGTGTTAGTTTCTAATCTAGTTTTTAAAGGTTTATGGTTAGAGTTAAATTAGGGTTTTTAGAAACCATTAATTAGTTAATTAAAGCTAATTATCTATCTAGTTGTTTACTAAACCAATCCTTGAGGTTACTTTGCTTAAGTGGCTTCAAATTTTACTAATCCAAGTTAATCTTGTGTGATATTTTCCTTGTTTTGCTAATTGCCAAAAATCAAGAGAAGGGTTGGTTGTGGAAAAATATGTTTTGAAGCATAGTTAATGGTTTAAAATTAGTGTAGTGGCTATCTAGTGAGTTAGTTTGGATTGTTGTGTTGGATTGTGTTAACTTTGTCGCTAATTGTCGATGTTTGTACCAAATTGCAAATTAGTGCTTACTAGTTTTTACTAAAATATTGTGGCGAATTAATTGCGATATCTAGATTATATTGTTGGCTTATCCTATGACATTTAGGATGCGTGAGGGCGAATTTTTGAGTAATCGGGTTTTAGTTTTGCCGGGCGACCAAATCGGCGATTTTTGCAGTTTTTGCGATTTTCGCGTGTGTTCCGCGCACCTTGTGCACGTTGTACCTAGCTTGTGAACGTTAGTGTTTTCGTTTGGGTTTTGCGTCGTTCTTGATATGTAACCTTATGTTTGGTATTGATGTAAATTTCAGGTTCGGTCGTGGAGACGTCAGACGCGGCACGAAAGGGGAAAGCGGTGATTGGACGTGACTAGCTAGGGATTCCGGTGAGTAGATGTAACATCTACGGGGACTATCGTTGGATGGCGCAAGCCGCCCGATAGTTTTAGTAGCGTAAAAAGATTCTTAGTAATGTTAGTAATTAGGGGTGTAATACTTGTATGATTATTTGCTACATTCATGCCTTATATTGACATACATATACGAACACATTCTATAGGACACCTGCACCATTGCCAGGGTTTTTATATGCAGCACGAGCACCATTCATGCTTACACACACACCCTGGTAATTGCCATGCCACCACACTAGATAACCTTTAAATTGAAACCTTTTGCTATAATTGATACTTAAACTTGCGCTATTGCTTTAATTCCTTAAAATGAAATCGTAGGATTGCTATTCATGTGCATGTACTTCATCATATTATTTGTTCATGCCTAATCTATTAATCACACATCGCAACTTGATTATTGATACCATATGCATCCATTATCATTGACATATGCACTTATGAGGATTTCTTGAGATTTTATGATATTTCTGGATTTCGGGGGAAAGCCGCAAAATTTCTAAACTTATTATATTTTTAAAAATATGTAAATTGCGGTTTTCTAGTGATGTAAGTGTCGTCCACCATGAGTTTGCTGTGGTTTTCGAGATCCGTGTCGAGGAGTGGAGGAACCGTCACGGGTACATGGTGGGCCTGGTATGGTACCCCGGGGTAAGATGAATGTGGTGTTGACGTTGAGCCTGGCAGGGGACGGATTACCTACCGGTGGCTGTTTGGCACGGCGGATATCCAGAGGATACTGACCGTGGCCGTGAGATGATGAGATTTTGATATTGAGCTGGGTCGGCCGGATGGCTGAGGCCAGAGATACTATGACATGGATATATGAGATTTGTGATAGTTTTGAGGTGTCGTTGCTGGACACAGGTTCTGGTTGATTCTATTAGTATTGTGCTGGTATTTCAAAAGAGATTTTTAAAGGGAAAAACATGATTTCCTATACTTACACATTCATATCACGAGTTGATTCGCATTGCATTCATACCTGCTAGTATATTCATATTGCATACATACTTGCCATTATGTCCTGCCTTACCTGTATTTAGATACTAGGATGCTTGTGTGCATGCTTTCGATAGCCTGTGTAGATGTTATTTATTACTTACGAGTTGGCAACTCACCCCCGTTGTGCCACAGCCTTTTTCAGGTCCGCTACGTCAGTACAGTAGCGGCGGGCGCACTTGCTTATTTTGCTCTTTTGCCTGGACTCGAGGTTTTGCTTTTAGGTGGGTTATATTATTATTTTTGTACCACCTTGTATATTCTTTGTATTTAGAGTACTCCATCTACTGTATCTACCAGTATTATTGTATATTGACCTAGAGATGAAACTGTGAGATTTATGGACTTTTATGCTGTATTTTGGGGTCGAGCTCACTTGAGTCGACATGCTGTTTTTCTTATGCTTCATTATGGTTATTTCGCATGTTGTTGCTTTATATTGCGTGGGATTTGTGACCGCCTTGTGGCGAAGAGCTAGCTCCCGCTTGGGGATGCCTTATTTGTTGGATTCATATATATTCTTGTTGTACCCATTTTAGGGGCCAGTATTTACAAAGGAGACTCTGCCGAAATTTTCGGAAAAATTGGTATTGTTTTTAAAAAGGGTTTTATATGACTTATTTGATAAACTCGCTTTCAATTGATTGGGTTTTCTTCACTCTTTTGCTTATTTGGTTTTGGTTTCTGGGTTTTGGCTTACTTATTTTACGGACGTCTTGAGACGTTTCGTAAACTTAAGTGCCAGTCACGTTCCGTACCCTGCGGGTCGTGATAATAATATACATCATATGTACAACAACGGCCTCTATGGCATATATATAATTAACAATCTCCCACTTGCACTAAGGCCAGCTGTTATAGTATCTCATACCCAGCATCCCGAAGAGTCTCTCAAACTGTGTCTGGGGAATGGCCTTCGTGAGTGAATCCGCAGTGTTGTCCTTCATATCAACTCTCCTGACCTCGATCTCCCGGCGATCAACTATCTCCCGGATCAGGTGATACTGCCTCAGAATATGTGTGGACTTCTGATGGGACCTGGGTTCCTTGGCCAAAGCCACAGCTCCATTGTTATCACAATACAAAGGTATTGGATGCTCAATGGATGGAACCACTCCAAGTTCAGTTATGAACTTCTTCATCCAGACAGCCTCTTTTGCAGCATCGTTGGCAGCGATGTATTCAGCTTCCATCGTCGAGTCTATAATGGTTTCCTGTTTGGAACTCTTCCAACACACCGCCCCTCCATTGAGGGTAAAGACAAATCCCGAGTGCGACTTAGAGTCATCCTTATCACTTTGGAAGTTTGAATCGGTAAACGACTCCACCTAGAGTTCTCCGTTACCATACACTAAGAACATCTCCTTAGTTCTTCTCAAATACTTGAGAATGTTCTTCACAGCTATCCAGTGACTCTCTCCAGGATCTGCTTGATACCTACTCACTATACGTAGTGAGTATGCTACATCGGGTCTGGTATACAGCATCGCATACATGATAGAGCCTACTCCGAAGCATAGGGTATCCCTTGCATGCGAGCTCTCTCCAAATTAGTCTTGGGAGACATCTCTTTGGAGAGAGTGAGTCCAGAGATCGTGGGTAGGTTCCCACGCTTGGATTCTTCCATACTAAACCTCTTTAGTATGGTGTCAATGTACCTGGATTGGGACAATCCTAGTATCCGTTTAGATCTATCTTTATAGATCATTATTCCCAGTATGCAGGAGGCATCACCAAGATCTTTCATCGAGAATCTTTGTGATAAGAAGAGCTTGACCGATTGCAGCATAGGAACATCATTTCCTATCAAGAGTATGTCATCGACGTACAATACGAGGAAGACAACCTTACTCTCTGCAATCTTTTTATATATACAAGGTTCATCTACGTTTTTGATGAAGTCAAACTCTTTGACTACAATATCAAAGCAGATGTTCTAATTTCGCGATGCCTGCTTTAACCCATAGATGGATTTAAGCAGCTTGCACACCTTTCCGCTGCTCCCACTATCTATGAAGCCCTCTGGCTGAGTCATGTACACGCACTCCTCTAAATCACCATTTAGAAAGGCGGCCTTAACATCCATTTGCCAGATTTCATAGTCATGGTAGGCAGCAATGGCAAGTAAGATCCGGATGGACTTAAGCATAGCCACCGGAGAAAAGGTTTCGTAATAATCCACACCTGGTCGTTAACGAAAACCCTTTGCAACAAGTCTAGCTTTGAAAGTCTCCACTTTTCCATCTACACCAAGTTTCTTCTTAAAGATCCATTTGCTCCCAATGGGTTTTACCCCTTCAGGTGCAACTTCCAAAGTCCATACTTTGTTGGTGTACATGGATTCCATCTCAGATCGCATTGCATCCAGCCACTTCACAGAGTCATCACTCGTGATGGCCTGCTCGAAACTAGTCCGGTCATCATCTTCCATGATGCAATCCTCGCTCCCACCATCAACGAGAAAACCGTAGTATCTCTCAGGTGGATGAGAAACCCTACTAGATCGGCGGAGAGGCTGGGGTTCGTTGGGTATTACTGAATCCTCTGGTTCCAATAAATCATTAGTTGTAGTTTATGGTGCTGGAATTTCTTCCAGCTCTACCTCTTTGCTACTAATTTCTTTTGCAAGAAATTCCTTTTTCTAAAAAGGTGGCATGTTGAGAAACAAGCACCTTTTGCTCCTCACTGTGGTAGAAAAAATATCCATAAGAATTCTTTGGATATCCCACAAACTTGCAAAGAACTGATAGTGCCTCGAGTTTGTCCGGATTTTGTCTTTTGGCATAGGCCGGACAACCCCATATCTTAACTCTTTTAAGATACGGTCTCTTCCCACTCCATATCTCATATGGTATGGTAGGTACAGATTTAGACGGAACTTGATTCAATAGGTATGCCGCTGTCTCAAGTGCATAACCCTAGAAGGAAATAGGCAACTCAGTATTGCTCATCATAGAGCGCACCATGTCTAATAGGGTGCGATTCCTCTGCTCCGATACACCGTTGTGCTGTGGTGTATAAGGAGGAGTAAGCTGAGAGAGAATCCCATTCTCTTTTAGATAGTCCAGGAACTCATTGCTCAAGTATTCTCCTCCTCGATCAGATCGAAGGATTTTAATACTTTTGCCCGTTTGGTTCTCTACTTCGTGCTTATATTCCCTGAATTTCTCAAAAGCTTCAGACTTGTGTTTTATCAGGAACACATGTCCGTATTTTGAGAGATCGTCGGTGAATGTAATGAAGTAGGAAGAATCATTCCTGGCATGTGTAGACATGGGTCCACATACATCACTATGTATCAGCCATAAGAGTTCTATAACTCTTACTCCGTGTCCACTAAACGGAGTTTTGGTCATTTTGCCTATGAGACATGACTGGCAAGTGTCATAAGATGATAATTCGAAAGGATTCAAATATCCATCCTTATGCAATTTAGCTAGCCGTGTCGCATTGATATGACCTAGTCTACAATACCATAAGAAGGATTCGTTCATTTCTGAACTTTTCCTTTTGTTTGTGTTCTGTACATTAAGAATTGTAGTTTGATTTAGAACGTACATGCCATTATTTAACGATTCTGATCCTATCAACTTTTGATTCAGAAATATGTTTATAACATTATCCTGTATTACAAAATTATATCTTTCTTTATTCAATAAAGAAACTGATATAATATTGCATATCAGGATCGGAATGTAATAGCATTCGTTCAGGATCAATGTATTACCTTTTGGTAACATAAGGTGATATTCACCAACAGCCTTGGCTGCAACATTTGCACCATTCCTTACTCTTACGGAATGATCATCCATTCCCAGTTCTCTACCTTTACGTAGCCCACGTAACGTATTACATATCTGGGATCCTGATCCGGTATCTAATACCCAGGACGTAGAGTGAACTGAGAAACAGTTCTCAATAACTAACACTTCTGAAGAAGATGCATCAACATGCTTGTTCTTCGTTTAGGCGGTGTGAGAATCCAGATATTCTCCTATTTCCTGCTCAGTCTTATAACACTTATAAGAAAAAACGGGACCAACGTTCCCCTGCTCAGTATAATAAGTGGGTTCAGTCAATACATCCATATTATTATCTTGATTAAGGCCTGACATGGTCGCTACCTGGAGAGAGAGAGAAGGAAACAGTTTAGCGTATGCTCTTGCAAGATTAGATTGGTTATTATCTTATCTAATCAGGATGTCTCCCACTGTTTTTATCAAATATTCCTTCAAACCCTAAAAGGAAAAACTAACCAGGATTAATTACACCTTACAAGTTCGCCAATATTTCGGCCAGGCCAGTGTTAGTACTTTGAGGGAGGTTCCCCGTGCTTTCACATGGACCTAATTAAAATAAACCTCGTTTTTCCAGAGGCATAACCCCGTAAACACCTTTCTAGTGACCTACTTGATCGGCTAATTGTCCTGTGTAAAAGTCTCCCAGGAGTAACTTTTACTCACAGTGGGTATCAGGATCCATCTATCTCATAGAAGGTATGCAATCTCATTGCAAATTTCAACACTTGAAATTCCCGATAATATTCTACCCCTAGCGATCTATGACCTTGACAAGGTCAACAAACTATAAATCGCAAGTCAAGTTCAACCCGTTATATCCCGATTGAATTAAACCCACCCGCATGACCCTTGACAAGGTCAACAAGGCCGTACGAATACCCTAATCCAATCACATCTCATGTTTTAGCAGATAAACATTAATTAGCTACCGTACACTGTGCCTTAACAAGGTCAACAAACGCAGCACGAATACTAAGTAGGATTTATCTGAAATGACGGAGGGCTACGACAGGTTTTTCAGAAAACCTATTGCGTAATGAACTTGATATCGTTGTAGAAATAAGAGTTTTTGAAAAAGGAGTGTTTTTTAGGCTTTTCTAGTTTCGCTAAAAAGATTACTCCCGGTGAAGGGATCTCGGCTCTTTCCTCATCGAATAAGGTGCAGAATATTTCATAAATACCGCTGTGCAAAGCAAGAACTATAGAGGCAATCAAAAACTAATCCGTGAGTTTGTAGCATCTGTCGGTTCTGCTAAAGAGGTCACTCCCGGTGAAAGGATCTCGGCTCTTTCCTTATCGAATAAGGTGCAGGGTATATCATATATACCGCTGTACAAAGCAAAACTGTAGCTACCCTTTTTATAAAGTTTTGATTCTACAATATCTTTTAGGTTTCTTTTCTTTTATTAATCTCATTAATAAATCCCATCAATTATGCTTCCTAAGCATCACAGAAGAAACGAAAGCTGTAATATTTATATATCATCATATATATATTGTATAAGTATTCGTCTTAGGCAGTAATATGATCTCATCACAGAACATTGCAGCAGAAGATAACATATGAAATATTGGATATACTAGGACGTCCGAGTTTTACATCGAGCCTGTATAAAACACGGATTCCACGGTCACGATGAATAGCCAAACTCACATCCCTAGACCCCTACGAGAGTGGCAAGCAACACTGCCAATTCTAGGGTTAGGAGACCCGGTCTCGACTTCTCGAGATGGCCTCCCACTGGACCCTAGAACCCGGTTATTTGTTCTCCCCTCCTCAGGTCTACTTAATGCGGAAAAGTAAATAATATACAATGGTGACATCAACCTCAACCTGGAAGTGCCCCAATAAAAGAATATTACATACAATGAATTTTACATGAATGAAAATAAAAACCCTCATCTCACATAAAACCCCCGGCTATTCAGAACACGACGATCCAATATAATATATCACAGCAACACATAATATCTCATATCATCAACGTAAGCAAGTATGCGTATCCCGATTGTCGTTGATGTATAGCAACGAAGCCGGCGATACACCACATACTACTCTTACGGTCACAGAAAAGAAAATGTAAAACTACAACATTTGGAATCCACAATCACTTTAGACATCTTAAATCCGAAATATCACATATTTCGCATTTCATGCCTAACTATATGAATTCCACATATTGTATCACATTCCAGATAAATAGACAAAGTTAAACTTTCCGATCGAATAATCAAACACCCAAGATTTTCAAATAGCTCAACATTTGAGAGGAGTTCAAAAATCCCAGAACATGTCACTGCCCCAATGAAACAGCCGTAGAAGGGTCAAACCAACGCCTCACATGTGGCAACGCTAAACTACCACAAACCTAAGGGTTTAGTGGAAGTTTTGACGGTCACATAATCGAGTTAAAGTTACGTTCTTCTAAAGGGTCCACAAATATGCTTGCATGTTTTTCCGAAAGTTTTAAACTCAAGAAAAATTCAACACTTGAAAGTTTTTCGTGTCGGGAAAAAGTGAGTTATTGATATCCGTTCGAACATTTTAACACGTTCTAAAATATCCGGAAAACTAAACGAAGTTAAACTTTCCGATCGAATCAACGAATACAAAAGATCTCCAGAAAACTCAACACTTGAGTAATATTAAAAATTCCCAGAAGTATGTACTAATACCTACAGATAAACCATACAAATACGAGTCCCTAATTCCCAAGTACGGCCGCGGAACCGCCGCGCAAAGCATGTTCTTATTGCGGTTCCGCGGCGACTTGAGGGAGTTAGTGGTTCATATTTCACGGTAATCCTTAGAATTCCCTGCTTAATTTTCTGAGTATTTTTAATACAGAAAAATCATATTTTTTAGAAAATTTCCAGAGAGGGGGTCAAACTCGACGTTTCGGGGTTCGATCGGACTTTTAACTTCGCATACACGTCGCCTAATGCTCTAGCTAGGCTCTGATACCACTGTAGGGTTACTAGGCACTGTCACAAGGGTCTATAAGGCATCAACCATGCCCGATTTAAAATTTAGAAATGCCGAACAACCTAAAACGAGGATCTTTGCTAGATAATTAGGGTTAAACATGCAAGTAAACATCTTTACATCTAAGAGAGAGGGATTACAACCTTTGCAGTCCGCTCCTTCGCTTCATAAGCTCCGAGTAGTAGTCCTTTCACTGTGATCCATGATCTCCCGGACTCAAGAGAGGCTCCACAACCCGAATGATCCATACTTGCTTGGAGTCTTCCTTTACGAAGATGATCTACCTTGAAGTTTTTTTTAACTCAAGCTCTCACTTCTTTAATCAAATATTAATGAAGTGAACACCCTAATCTAAATGGCTAGATTAGATGAGGATGATGAAATAGGAATTTGGCTCTCTTTTATTATCAATTTCTCACATACACTCATCACAAAATCAAAAGCTAGTAAGCTTAAGGAGGAAGAAGAAGATGAAGTCTTTGTGATGAATAATGAATTGTTACTATGCTTACAAAAGAACCTTGAGTTAATAATATCAAATATTAACTCATGTAGAGAATTGACTAGGGTTAAGGGCTTGGGTTGGGTTAAATAATATCTCCAAAATATCAACACATAATATCTTTGCTTAAAACAAAACAAAAGCTTCTAGAAACTTCAAGAAAAGTCTAAACCAAATCAAACCCTAACCATGTTTAATCTCCATTAATCATGTTGCATTTGTAATCATAACTTGTTACAATATTATATATCACATATATAATATATTTTTGTAACAAAAGAAAATAATACAATTAACATATATCGCATATATATCAATATATTATCCGGTGAGAAAATGAATCAATAAAGCAAGCCACTATTAGATAATGTAATGTAATATATCACATATATAATTATACATTAAATTATCGAATCAACACTTGATCCGACAATCCGGTTATATCGCAAATAACCGACTAATATATGATGTACTGATTCATCGAATCAACACTTGATCCGATGACCCGGCTGATATCAAATATCGCGAGAATAGAATACGGTATCTCATATCGTAATATTCTCGATTCCGCACATATCACATATGTGCTCCTACTCTGTTTTGCCTGAGTCAAGAAACCTCTGCGTAGAACTCTAAAGAATCGTCAATACGCCGGCAGTAGATGATGATCATATCAAACACCCACAAGCTGCAAGCGGTCAGCTAAACGTAACAGCCACCCAGGTATTGAGCGATCAGAAGATCAACAAGCAAGCCGGTACATTCTCCTGTGAATCCAATCAGTAACACTCCCGTACAGTTCGGTCTCTTCGTCTGATTAGTTGCATATCTAGTCTAGGGGTAGTATACGTCAGACCCCAGTAACCGATAAGTCGTGTCGATGTGAGGCTCATAACGGGTCGAGAAACTACTGGTAACACTTACCAGCAAATCTCTAAATCAGCCCTGGCCAGAGACTTCCGGTTATAGCCAATTGAACACAGCACAACATCAACTCCCTATAGCGGGAGAGACGAATACCCTCCTATCGCTCATTGCCTCAATATGATTCGGGACTGTACCCAAAAGCCACCGTTTTGCACGCCCTCTTGGACGTAGTAAGGTGGAAATCAAAGCACAGTGGGAATCACACAAGACTCTATAACGATCTCGGGTCTACAGACTACCCTGTACCAGTGTCACCAGAGAACTGCCATCTAACGTGAGGTATAATACCATCTGGGAGTTCTCGGCGAGTCCGTTTAGTGTACCCAGTCTCTACTGAGCACCCATACACCATTTTTGATTTCAAATACCGATCGATATGGGATCATCCATCACCCATCATATGGGTTAAGGTGCGTATACGCTAGTCTACTCTGGTGTATCGATGCCCTGTCTCGATACACCCTCAACTAGGAACAATTATAGGATGTACTCATAGACTACCGTGGCCCTACTAGTATGATCTCATCATAGTCCCAGTAGTCGAGTACATATCCTAAGGGCTTTATCAACAAGTGAAAGCAAGACAGTAAACTAATATAAGTCAACATGTTAAGACAAAGTGAAACCAAATAACATACTATCATGTCGAGCAAGAAAGTCCTCTCTATATATATCCAAGCATCCACTATAATATACATCATATGTACTACAATGGCCTCTAGGGCATATATATAACTAACACCAGTGAGTGACATGTGGCGCGCTTGGCGCCAAGCGCCAGCCCATGAGCGCATAGCGCTACTTCAGAAGCTCAAAGTGCAAGTTGTTTCTGTGATTGACACGTGGCACGTTTTGGCGCTGAGCGCCGGTCCAAGGAGCGCAAAAGTGCAGTTCATGAGTGCAAGACACTGTTCAGCAGTGCAAAGCGCATCTGATCAAATTTGTGATCAGAGAACAAGTTTATGTTCTTCTTTTAAAAGAGGCTTTGCTTCAAGATTCAAGAACAAAAGTTCTTGTTTATAAAAGGGCTCTGCCTTTGTAGATCAAGGATCTGTGAATGAAGTAAATGCTTCTTTTATTTTTATGATTAGATCTTTTGATCTTTTTCTTTTTATCAAAGACCTTGGCCTTTTGTAGATCTGTGATCCTTTAAGAAGATAGTTCTTCTTTTTTAATGAGATGATTTCATCTCTGTTGTTCAAGAATTAATTCTTTACCTTGAAGAAATGCTCTTCTTTTTCTAAAAGCTTGCTCTTCTTTCTCTTTGAGTTTTTCTCAAAATTTGCAAGGGGGGTTTCTCTATATGAGACTTGAAGTCTTGGAGCCTTTATATAGGGCCAATTGATTTGTTAAATCAGTTTTAAGAGATATTTCTCTGATTGATTTGGGAATATTTCTCACTATTGGATCTTTGATCTTAGGGCTTCTGCTTTGCAGATGATAATATTCTTGTTTTAATAAGATTGGAAAGATCTTTCCATAACAGAATTTTAATTCTGATTAATTAATAATTTATTATTATTAGATCTTTTGATCTAACGGTATGGAATTTTTAATTCCAACGCTGGAGCATCTTGCGCTAGCGCATCTACGTTCGACACGTGGCACGCAGCACAGAGCGCAGCGCAACTGTGCTAGCGCACCCATTTTTGAAATGTGGCGCGCAGCGCAACTGCGCTAGCGCACCCGTGTTTGACACGTGGCGCGCGGCGCAGAGCGCTAGATCTGAAGTATTGCTTCAATTTTTGACTTTAGAATTTCAATACAGAGCTTTACTCTGATTGGGGAAAGGAAGCATCGCTTCATTCCAAATCTTGTAATTTGAACAGAGCTTCGCTCTGATTGGGGAAACAAATGCCCCCCAACCGTTGCGCTTACGTGGTTCACATGTGAGCGCAGCGGTGGCAACATCTAAGCCCTTGGATCAACTCAGAAGTTGAAGAGGCGGCTTAACACCTATAAATAGGACCTTTGGTCTTCTGGATGATTATCATCTTCTTTGAGAATTTTGTTCAGAGCACAGCTCTCTTGTTTAAGAATTTCTCAAGAGCAAAAAACTCTTTCCAAATTTGGGTAAAATTTTAATAAATTTTAATAAGTTAGGGTTTTACCTATTAACAGAGCCTTGCTCTTTGTAGATCTTTGATCTACAGAAAACCCATTTAGGGTTTTATTGGCGAAGCTTTGCTCTCATGAACCCATAGATCTAAAGAGATCTTTTGGGGTTTCTCAGCCCCTGAACAGAGCCTTGCTCTTCTAAATCATGTGTAGATTTCTTAATCTTTGATGAAGAACTCTTAAGAGTTTTCTCATGGATCTTGAAGATCACAGAATTTTTAATTCATAAAAAATTAATTTTAATCAATCCTTGATGGATTTTTCCATCATCATTACAGAGCCAGGCTCCTAACCTTCTCGGGAAATCTTCTCAAATTCCTTTCATAATTGACTTTGACATGTGTCATTCCTATCTGCAGAGCCTTGCTATCGAGGAAACTCCTTGACCCGAAGGGTTGTTTATTAAATGAGATTCCTTTTTTAGGATTTCTCAGTGATTCGAATTTATTAGGTGTCATAATTAGAATTCGTTTTCTCCATGGGGATATCATGAGCCGTTTAAATCCCTGCGCCTGTTTTGCTTAATCATTCTGTCCGCTAATTCTTGTTAATTTTCTTTTCCAGGAGTTATGGACGCTCACAAGTATGTCCTTGACGAGATCATCTCTTACGGAGACATTCGCTCACTCGACCGTTCTCAAAATCGAGAATTCACAAACGCCCAGTATGCCGAAATCGTGAGTCGCTTTGACGGATACGATGGTCGACTGCTTCCTCGACGTTCCTCTCTCTTGAAGCTTATCGTGGGAGCGATCTGAGAGGCGCTTCCTTTATTCTGTACTGGCGTGCCACTTAAGGCATTGGATGCTGCCGAGGATAAGGTGCACTTGGTGTTTCTGATGGGCCTAATCTCAAAGAAACGGCGAGACAACCTTATCGATTTTCTGCATCAAGCTTTTCAACAGTCGGCAATACTTCCTGTCTATCGGAGGGTGGAG
Organism: Agapanthus africanus; assembly: GCA_030015575.1. NCBI lineage: Eukaryota > Viridiplantae > Streptophyta > Magnoliopsida > Asparagales > Amaryllidaceae > Agapanthus > Agapanthus africanus. The sequence goes on from CM057350.1 coordinate 154,821,953, forward strand.
GACATCCGTAAGGATCCCGACGCTTGCGATCGCGAAAGAAAGCATACTAGGATGGTTCGAAAGGCCTGGAAGATTCTGGACAAAGTCACTTTTGAATTCCTCAATCCGTGTCCTGGATCTGAGGTTTTTCCATTGTAATCATCTTAATAATGTTTTTTATTTACTGCTTTCATAATTGTAAGAACTTTTTCGCAGTATGAATGGCAAATTTCTCATTTCAGCGTGTTTTATTTTATGTATTAAATCTTTTGCACATGCATGAATGGGTATGCTTCAAACGCTTAATTAAATGTAAATCAGATGTTCTTTCCGTCTCTTTCTTCTCTTTTTCGTTATCAGCATGTCACCTTAGCAAATATGGTCGGCAGATGATAGAGTGAGCATCTTGTCTTGGCTTCTTCGAGGGGTAGTGATGGCTTAGGAAACAGGGTTAGGATCTGTCACCTAAGACTTTTCAATTTTATGAGTCGTGAAGGTCTCATAAAAATTTTCTCCTTACGAGTCATGAGGATATCGTAGGTGTATTTTCTCCTTAGGAATCGTGAGGATACCTAAGTGCGTTTTTCCTTATAAGTCGTAAGGATCTTATAAGAGAATTTTCTTCCTTAGGAATCGAGAGGACCCGTAAGTGTTTAGTGGGATAGACATGTAGATGACGTATTTCCGAGCGGGGTCATGTGGATGACGTATTTCCGAACGGGGTCATGTGGATGACGTATTTCTGAGCGGGGTCATGTGGATGATGTATTTTCGAGCGGGGACATGTGGATGACGTATTTCCGAACGGGGTCGTATGGATGACGTATTTCCGTGCGCGGCCATGTGGATGACGTATTTCCGAGCGGGGCCATGTGGATGAAGTATTTCCGAACGAGGTCATGTGGATGACGTATTTCCGAACTGGGCCATGTGGATGACGTATTTCCGAATGGGGCCATGTGGATGACGTATTTCCGAACGGGGCCATGTGGATGACGTATTTCCGAACGGGGTCATGTGGATGACTATTTCCGAGCGGGGTCATGTGGATGACGTATTTTCGAGTGGGGTCATGTAGATGACGTCGCGTCTGTTGTAATGAGACGAATATCGAAGTAGTCTTCAGGTTATCCGTGAACCGTTGAGATTTGGCTTCTTCTTCCGATGGAGCCTGGGGAAGGAAGGTGTGATTCCTTCTTTGTTTGCGCCCCTGGATTGTGTACAGAGATTGATGTAATATCACCTGTAGGGCATAAATTTCATTTTATTTTATTTCTTTCCACGATGCTCTATCATTTCAGCTTTTATATCCCGAAGGTCGCGATTACCCAATCATTTCGGCTATCTTCGCGGTGCCCAATCATTTTGGCTATTTTTTTTTACTCACTGCTTTTTATTGCGAGTTACCCAATCATTTCGGCTATTTTGCATGCATACATTTTTTTTACTTGCTGATTTTGTTGCAACTTGCCCCATCATTTCGGCTATTTCGTATGCATGTGTGGCTCGCTAGCTTCTTGCTGCAAGCTTGGAATTAGACACCGATTTTGGCATCAGCACCGCTACAACTGGGATGTTGCCAGGAGCGAATCATCATTTGCCTCTGTCGATGTTGAACAAAGCTAGCTTAGCGATCAGGGTTAGGATCCTGTCGACTAAGGCTTTTGACTTCATGAGCCGTAATGGTCTCATAAAGGTTTTTCTCTTTACGAGTCGTGAGGATCACGTAGGTGCGTTTTCTCCTTAGGAATCGTGAGGATTCCTAAGTGTGTGTTCTCTTATAACTCGTAAAGATCTTACAAGAGTGTTCACCGTGTAGACATATCTCTAGTCACGGATTGGACTTTGTTAGGGAAATGCTTATTCGCGCCCGTGGATTGTATACAAGAGTCAGCGTTGAGCCGATTGTAGGGCAATATCGGAGGTTGTGGTGGTTGCTTAAGAACAGGTTTAGATCTCTGTAGCTTAAGACTTTCAAATCTTATGAGCCGTGAGGGTCCCATAAGAGGATTCTCCTTACGAGTCGTGAGGATCTCGCAAGTGTAATTTCTCCTTAGGAATCGTGGGGATCTCTAAGTGTGTTGCTCCCTTGTGAGTCGTAAGGATCTCACGCAGGTGGTTTCTCCTTACGAAGTCGAGAGGACCTTGCAAGTGTCTTTTAACGAGATTGCGCCCTTTCAGGTTTTCACAATACTCGCCGGTAGCCCTGCTGTTTTTACTCACGGAGCCCTTTCGGGTTGTCCGTGCTCATTTTGCTAATGGACATACCGTTTTCTTTTCCTCTTTTTTTATTTTAACGAGGCTGCGCTCTTTCGGGTTTTCACAAAACTCGCCGGTAGTCCTGCTGTTTTTACTCACGGAGCCTTTTCAGGTTTTCATCCGTGCCCATTTTGCTTGTGGACATACCGTTTTCTTTCTTCCCTTTTTTTTATTATTTTTTTTATCAGCTTCGGGATGCTGTAACCCACAGTAGTTTATCGACGTCTCGGTCAACAGCTAGTTTTAGGACATAGTGGTCCATTGTTAGTTTAAGGACGTTTCGGTCCGCTGTTAGTTTAAGGACGTTTCGGTCCGCTGTTAGTTTAAGGACGTTTCGGTCCGTTGGCTAGCTACTACTTATAGAGTTAAGGCTTAGGAAGATAGCGAGTGGACATAGTCGTCGTCATCTATCATTGACCTAGACCGTGACTCGTCAGGCATAGTACTTTTTTAGAAAGCGACCATTTATTGGTCTAAAGGGCCTTTCACCATGCATATCCATGAGTAGATAGGCTCCACCCTGGTAGACCTTGTTTATGATATACGGGCCTTCATAGTTCGGCTCGAATTTCCCCCGCTTGGCGCGATTAGGGATCATAGGTCTTTTGACCACTACCACGAGTTCGCCTTGGCGGAATGTCCTCGACCTAGTCAATCTTTCGTATGAGCGCGTCATCTTCGCTTTATAAGCCTCCAGATTTTGTTGCGCTATGAGCAGGGTTTCATCAAGGGCATCGAGCTCTTCAAGCCGAAGGTGAGCATTCTCTTCGTCTGTTAGCTCGTAATGAACTGCTACTCGTAGAAAGGGTAGCTCTATCTCGAGGGGAGTACCGCCTCCGTACTGAATACCAATGCGTACGGCGTTGTGTTCGTGGCCGTTTTGAACGTAGTTCGATACGCCCAGAGGGCTTCATGCAGTCTCTCATGCCAGTCCTTCTTATTTTGAGACACCATCTTTTTCATAATCTTCGTCAAAGTCTTGTTGAAAGCCTCAGCCAGACCATTAGCTCGAGGATTATAGACTGAAGAGTATCTCCAGTCTATGTTATACTGCTGTGCGAAGCGGCTTATCTTATGGCTTCTATAGGCTAGCCCGTTATCGAAGATGATCCGTCTCGGAGTTCCAAACCGATAAATGACGTGCGTTTTGAAGAAATGGAGGATATTCTCCGTCTTCACTTCTCTCAGCGATACTGCTTCTGCCCATTTGGAGAAGTAATCAGTTGTCGCCAAAATGAATCGATGTCCTCTGAATGATGCCGGTTCGATAGGCCTGATTATGTCGGTCCCCCACATTTCAAACGGCCAGCTAGCCATCGTTGGATGTAGTGGATTTGGATGCTGATTGATAAAGTCTCCGTGAATCTAGCACGCGTGATACTGCTTCGCGTGTTCGAGGCAGTCTTAGATCATCGTGGACCAATAATAACCCATCTGTTTGATCTTCAGCTTCATCTTCGGCCCGGCTTGGTAAGAACCGCAGAGCCCGTCGTGAGTTTCTTGGACGACTCTCCTTGCCTCGTCTGGTACCAGGCATCTTAGCCACAGAGAATCAAATGACCTTTTATACAGAGTATCATTGACGAAATCGAAAGACAGAGATCGTTTCATAAGCTGATGTCTTGAGGATGCATCTTCAGGTGTTCGACGGGATTTGAAGTAGTCTATAAAGACTTCTCTCCAATCCGCAACCTTTTTCTTGTCTCTTATTTGTAGAGTGGTTTGCTCGGTCGCTCCCTTTTCTTTGGACGATTCTGGAGATATTTCTGCCGGTGCGTGAACCCGACGGCTTTGCACAACGATCCTCACGTTATCGAGGTTTTCGTCAGCCAGTTCTTTAGCGAGCTTGGCTAATGTATCTTCTTTGCTATTTTCCGTGCGCGGTATACTTTCCAAGGTGTAGGAAGGAATTTGAGTCAGCAGTCGCTGTACTCTCTCGCCGTATTTCACCAACTCAGGCTTGCATGTCTGATAGTCGCCATTTACTTGACTAACGATCAGTTTGGAGTCTCCGTATATGAGGAGGTTTTCAATTCCCATATCAATGGCGATCTCGAGACCTGCTATCAGAGCTTCATACTCGGCTTCATTGTTCGTTCTCGGCTTTGTTAAGGAGAAGGCAAAACGCATTATCCCTCCTTGTGGAGTCATGAAGATGAGGCCTACCCCTGATTTGATTATAGGGGTGCTTTGTTTGCGCTTCTTCATGGAGGACGCCCCATCAAAATAGAGTTCCCATTGGGTATCATTCTCTCTTCTCTCCCTATCAATTGTATCAAATGCATGTTCGTCTGGCAATTCGTAGTTCAAGGGAGAACCGACAGGTATTAGATGCTCAGCGAGGAAGTCGGCGATGGCCTGGCCTTTCACTGCTTTAAGAGGTTGATAAGTTATCGAGAACTCCATCAATAGTAGGGCCCACTTAGCGAGCCGCCCCATTAATTTGGCCTTCGACATCAAATATTTGAGAGGATCCACCTTCGATATAAGATGGACCTCATGTGCCAACGCGTAGTGTCTGAGCTTCGTTATTGCGAAGATCAACGCCAGGCAGTGTTTTTCGATGGGGGAGTAATTGCTTTCTGCCCCCAGGAGAACTCGACTCAGATAATAAAGGGCTCTCTCCTTCCTTTGGTCATTTTCTTGTGCCCATAGTGCGCCTAAAGAACCTTCAAGGGCTGTTGTGTATAAGACGAGAGGTTTTCCTTTAACCGGAGCGGCCAGCACTGGCGGATTCTGCAGGTATTGCTTGATTTCATCCAATGCGCTTTGGCATTTACGATCCCAGACGAACGGGGTTCCCTTCTTCATTAGGTGACTGTAGGGACGGCACTTGCCTGAGAGATTGGCTATAAATCGCCGGAAATACGCGAGCTTCCCTTGGAGAGATCGTAATTGCTTGAGAGTCCTTGGCGGGGGCATTTCCATAATCGCCTTGATTTTTGACGGATCTATCTCGATACCTCGGTGTCGGACGATGAATCGTAGGAATTTGCCCGAGGAAACTCCGAACGCGCATTTGAGAGAGTTCATCTTCAAGTTTTATTGCCGAAGGTGTTTAAATACGATCTTCAGATGCTCTAAATGTTCCTCGTATGATTTGCTTTTTACCACAAGGTCGTCGATATAGCATTCGACGATTTCATGTATGAGGTCATCGAAGATCTTCATGATGGCCCTCTGATAGATGGCACCGGCGTTCTTTAGACCGAAGGGCATCACCTTGTAGCAGAATATGCCCAAAGGGGTCCGGAAAGTAGTATGTTTCTGGTCTTCGGGATACATCTTTATCTGATTATATCCTGATGAGCCGTCCATGAAGGAGAAAACTTCGTGAGTGGACGTGTTATCTATCATCAGCTCAGTGACTGGTACTGGGAAGTCGTCCTTCGGGCAGGCTTTATTGAGATCCCGAAAGTCCACACATATGCGCACCGTCCCATTTTTCTTCATCACTGGGACGATGTTGGCGATCCAGTCAGGATATTGGACCTTCTGGATGAAGCCGGAGTCGATTAGCTTCTTGACCTCGGCATTGATGCTCATCTCAAGCTCGAGCCGTATTCTTCTTGGTGCTTGTTTGATTGGCTTGACGTCCGGGGATATTGCCAATTTGTGTACAGCAATCTCTGGATCTAGTCCTGGCATCTCGAAATAATTCCATGCAAAGCAATTTTTGTGCTGCATGAGCACGTCTTTTAGCGTAGCCACCCTTTCTTTAGACAACAGCTCACTGACGAATGTCGGTCGTGGGTCACTTGCCGTCCCCAAATCAATTTTCTTGAGGTTATCTGCAGTAGTATGTATTCCATCTTCCAGCTCTTTTGGCGCCGGTGGAAACTCTGAGATCACTTCGCCATCATCATTTTCGAAGCACCAGGGGAGGTCATCCATATTCTCGGATTCTTCTTCTAATAGCGTTATCATATGACAGGTACGAGCTCGCTTCCAAGACCGATGTTGATCTGGTTCTGCTCTCGTGGTCTTCAGTTCATGCTTCTGCGGCGGGTTTATCCTCCAACTGCTGGATAGAGCGAACTTGCCGAGCTGATGTTGGTCTTCGACCCAGTTCTTGAAGGTGAAGCAATCTTCGAGAGGATGTCCTATTGCTCGGTGATAAGAGCAATAGTCTGGGTGAGAGACCTCGTTGGCTTTCTCGGGGTGTTTAGGCTCCGGAAGTGTAATCATCTGATGTCTTATGGCGAGATCAAGTATCTTCCGTGTTTTCTTCTGAGGAAAAGAATATGCTCGACCCATCTTTTTTATAAGAGACGACTCCGGATTGCTCGATTCCCGATCGTGTGGCTTCTTGATCCTGCTTTGTCGCTCTTGAACGCTTTTCCCGCTCTTTGATTTGTTTTTCCCTCTACGTCGGGCCTTTTGTACGACGGGTTGATAAGGAAGAGCATTGCCATTCCCCGCGGCCTGTTGAAGGAGGCGCTGTGTCCTGGCTTTTTCGTAAATGGCCATCTCGCGGTTATGGTCATCTCGGATCTTTTGACCCGCTTCCCTTACTAGCTTGTCCGTTCGTTCTTCAAATGACGGGCTCGGCATTTTGATGACAGGACCTTGTTTTGGTTTAGGATCGGTCTCTCTTAACATAATGTCTTCTTCTTCATCGAAGTCATGTATGACGTAACTGCTATGGACTCGCTCTCGCTTTTTGGGTTGAACATATCCAAGCCCGATCGTTTCCATTTTCCCGTTGGGCAACTTGCGCTGAGTTCCGGGGATATCCCAAATCCTGTTGTAGAACCGAGCTTGTCGAGTGGTCTGTTTGAAGGGTACCCGTTGGCGCTTCAAGAGTCTTTTCAAGCCTTTTGTGTAATATCTAGGCAGATGGATGGGCTGGAGCCTGTCAAGTGTAGAATCGGCGCCATGCCAAATTTCTTTTTCCACTTTGGTTTCCCCAGATCGGTAAAATAGGATCGCCTTTTCACCTTTTCGTCTGGGAGGGACGTAAAATGTCTGCAATTCTTGCACATTATAAGTCTTAAGTGCATCGAGCTCTTTGTAATGCTCTTGTGGAACTATGATGATTTGTAAACTCTGATTATCACCAGCGAAGGCTTGTATTGATGGCCGAGCGGAAAATATAGCGTTAACCTCATCTTCCGAGTCGCTGCCGAAGATCAACATGGGGGCGGACGGTCCCGGGTTGTTGCGTTGTGGCGGCCCTGGATAAACTATCTCTTCTTCCTCCTCGGTATCACTCCCGAAGACTGGAATAGTGGTGATAGCTTTGTCCTTTGGTTTGTGACATCTCTCCGTGTCCTAGAAATCTGGTAAAAAGTATTTTGCATCTTCGTACTTTCGTACTTCGTTCACGGAGAATGGATTCAGCTCTCCTGTTACGGTATACTCGAGACCATCCTTGAAATATTTCATACGCTGATGTTGTGTAGAAGGGATGATGTTGTACTCATGTAACCAAGGCCGGCCGAGCAAAGCATTGTAGCATGTCTTGGCGTCAATGACGTGAAATTTAATATCCGTGACAAGTAGCCCGAAGCGCAGCGTCAGTATCACAGACCCGAGAGTCCGTGATGACTGGGAGTCAAACCCGGAGATTGTGATTTTATCACGAGCAAGGTGCTGAACGCTCATGCAGATTTCCTTCAACACTCGTACGTTGAGGAGATTGACGGAAGACCTGTTGTCGACCAGGATTTTGCCTATCTTGATATCGTGACAATATCCTGAGACGTAAAGGGGACGGTTGTGCTCACATGTCCCGAGGAGGAGATCTTCATCGCCGAAGGTGATATCGGCTGTGTGCACTTCTTCTAGCTCATCCTTCATCTTTTCTTCGGCGAGGAAAGCTTGGAATTGCTCTGGCTCTTGTAGCGCCTTGATCAATGAATCTCTTGCTCTTTTTGATAGTAAAAGGGCGTCAAAAATGCTGAGCTGTGAAGATAACTTTCTCAAGTGCGCCAGAACGTTGTAGTCCACCTTACTTTTCTATGGCGGGTCCTTGGCTGTCAGCTTTTCAACGGCTTGGTCATCAAGGATGATATCCTCAGGGACCTTTTCTTTTCCCTTATCTTTTCTATTCGTGGGTCCGAGATTCTTTTCGGGCAGCGTACGATTGCGCAGCTGAATATTTTCGCAGGACTTTGGTTCTTCCTCTTTCCCCGAGGTGGATTCCTTGAAGAGAGGGCCAAGAGTTATTTCTTCATCGGAGTCGCTCCCGAAGGTGAGAACCTGCGATCCCCCGGCATTGACTGTGCGATAGTTGCCGGTAGTTCTTTTATACTCCTCAGTCGTACTTCTATGCTCCCGACGGGTTTTGCGTTTCATCCGCTTAAAATGTTACCGGTAAGCAACATACCCCTGCCACCATCTTTTAAAAGCGTTGCACTCTTCGATGGGGTGTGCTGTCTTTCGATGATATGGGCAGTAGCAAGGATGCATCTCTGCTTCACCGAGAGTGTTTCCTTCGGAGGATGGTAGCTTCATTCCCATTGATATGGTTTTAGCAAACCTTTTCCTCGTCTTGAACTTGTTTTTATTAGCGATGGATGTCCTTTGATTCGGCGGGAGTGTCTCGACTCTTTCGTCCAGTCGCCGGTGTTTGGCCTTTTCAAATATGGCCATCTCACGCTCCCGATCAGCTTTACTTTTCAGAAGAGCTCCGTTTAGGAATGCGTCGATCATTTTGTCTGATGGCCCTGGAAGTTCCAGTTTAGGACCTGCCCCCAGTCTCTCGGTACAAGGAGCTTCTTCATCGTCTATCGACGAGTGAGAGATCCCATGGCAACTTGCTACGTAGTCTTCAGATCCATCCGACGAGTCTTCTCCATCATCTCCATCTTCAAGGGCGTAGCCGAGGAACTCTTGGAGCATGATTGGAGTCCGCGCCTTCTGGTTATATTCTTCCAGCACGTCAATCTGCTTTTGCAGATCCGTGCGCTTGTCGTCAGGCTTCACGGGCTTCTTGGATTTCTTCTTCTTTTTTGAAGATTTTGACGGGTGGGTGTGGACACTTTGGCTATCAACACCGATCTTTGGAGTTGGGCGCGGCTTCAGCATCCCCTCGATGACCTCAGGTTCTAGTGGATTCTTCCATCTAAATGCCAGACATGTGCGGAGATCCTTCAGCATTCTTTTCATCTTGGCTGAAAGAGCGACCTCCCATGGAGCTTCTTCTACAAAAGAGCATGATGCCCCCAGTGTATCTATTTTCTTGGGAGTGTGTGGCCGAGGCGGGTTCACCTTCCAATTCTCAGATAATACGAACTTTCCCTGCTGGTATTGATCTTCTATCCAGCTTTTGAAGATGTAACAATCCTCGATTGGATGGCCCAATATTCGGTGATAAGGACAGTAGTTAGGATTTCTAATGTCGCCAGGTTGCGCTGGGCGTCTTGGCTCTGGCAAATTGATGAGCCTGTTGCGCAGTGCAAGCTCGAATAATCTCTTTGTCTTGTCTCTAGGAAATGAGTAAGGGCGACTCATTTTATCTTCAAGAGATCGAGTTCTGTTATTTTAGCGATCAACTGGTCTTGGGCCACCGGGCTGCTGTTGAGCATTGGCAACGATGATCGCTTTTCCCTTTCCCTTCTCATTTCGAGAGTCTGGTTTTGGAGGAGACGGTCTATGACCCATCTGGTCTATTTGGGCCAGTTTGTTGATCAAGGCTTGGAAAGTGGTCGGCTTGAAGAACATCATAAACTGGGAGATAGTCACATGAGGGTCTAGAGTGCCCATGAACATACCCACCGCCGGTGCTTCTTCGATGCATTGTTCGCATTTTGACCACAGATTCCGCCATCGTATGGCGTATTGGACCCACGTCTTGCCTGGCTTCACCCTGGCATTAATCAATGCCGTTATCGGGGTGCGTTCAATAGCACTTGCGAATCGCTAGGTGAATAACAGCTCCATTTCCGCAAAAGCCTTGACGGAGTCATTCGGGAGTTCAGAGTACCATTCGAAGGCCGTTTCTGACAAGCTGCCGATGAATTGACGAAGCAAAAGTTTATCATCACCCCCGGTGTTGCCGCAAAGAGCTCTGAACTGGGCGACGTGCTGGTGAGGATTTCCTGTCCCCTTGTACACATGGAATTTGGGGATTGTGTATCCCGGCGGGTATTTTATTTGGTCATACCAGCTTAGATACGGTCGCCCAGTTTTGACAACTTGGCCGGCCGTTTCATTCGCCCGGTGAGCTCGTATTTGCTGAGCTATATAGAAGTCCAGTGCGGCCTTGGAAATGGTTTCCTCCTTGGCTGCTGAAAGAGCCGGAGGAGGATTAGATATCTCCCCTCTATCGTCTTCAATAATGATCGGAGGGTCTTCAGCTGGAGGATCCGGCTGTAACATCATCCCTACCATGTCTTGGAAGAGAAGCGTCATTTGTTTTATGTTGGCAGCTTGTTCTGCTGCTTCTCTGTCCTTCTTTTCAAGGACCCACCATAGGAAGTCAGCATCAGTTTCTTGTTTGTGATGCTACTCTGATGATGCCTCCGGGCTTTCTTTTGGCCCGGTAAGTGCGGCCATTGCAGTCAGCATCTCCTGAAGCTTCTGCTGTTGTTGTTCCTGAGCCCTTGTTATTGATCGGGTGAGCGGTCGGTGGCCCGTCGAAGTGCGGCTTTCCTCTTTTCCGGAACCCATGTAAACAGTATGTACCATCATGTCCCCAGGTTTGGGGCGTTTGGTCTCAGCGTCTTTGCGTTCTGCCGTAGTCACAGGGGCTTTCTCTGGCCTCCTTTTCTTTTGAGCAGTTGACGTTGAGGGGGCCGTTGCAGCGAGCACCCAGGTGGTTGTCGTCCTTTGTGGCTTGCCAGGACGGTTCTCTTCCTGCTGAACCTTCAGCTTCTTCTGTCGGCGGGGATAGTCTTGATCAATCACTGATTCCTGGACCCGTCGCCAGACTTTGTAAACCTTGGAGGACAGACGCTGAGGGGGCTGCTCCGGCTTTGTTTCTGTAACATTCTCCATGGGTGGAGGAGATCTTTTCAGTACGGCGGTAGGAGAGTTCCTGTGCACCTTGTTTAGCAATTCGAAGCTGTTCCCGGTTGGAACAGCAGCATTGACTTCCACCGTTGGGGCTGGTGGAGTTAGCCCAGAGGGGGAGTTGCCCCCAGCGTTTCTTACTCGGCGCCAGTAGCGACGTCGAGCGCGTCGAGCTGTTGGGATGGTGTCAGCATGAGGGGTGACTTCGTCTTTCCCCCTGTTCAGATGAGGCGCTGCCGGTATCGGCATCTTGAAGACCGACGTCCGTTGAGTAGCGTTATCCAATCTGTCAAAGACAGGCTTTCGAGCAGGAACGGGAGCCGAAACAGTCAGTCTTGTAAAGACCGATCCTTTGGCAGGAGAAGCAGCCTTGACGACTTCGGGAGAAGGGATGGCTATCCTTTTCGGAATAACCTTTTCTGGAACTGCAGGCTTCATCATGGGCCCGCATGAATTTTGGCCCAATCTAGCGAAGACTGAGGCGCTGGAGCTGGACGACCCGTTGAGGGGGGCCGCTGTAGTTGCAAGCCGATCAAAGACCAACTTCTTCTGAGCTTCTTGTGTTGGTACAGGAGCGCTGAAGTGTAAGTCTACGGTAGCGCCCCGGCCGTCTGTCCGAGACCAAAATGCGGAAACGAAAACTTTTTCAAAACTTGAAACCGGCGCTATCGTATACTTTAATCCCAGATCGAACCATTAACCTACAACTAGCAACTAGAGAAAGGGTTGGAAAGCTATACCGATCGATCCGTGTCCTTCGGTCTTTAGCCACCATCTAAGCTCCTCGCGGCATCTCCGGTCTCGATCTCCTCGTCGGAAAGGGCACCACATCTTCGAGTCTTTTTACGGGCTCCCGTTTCGTCCGAATCAACTCGGGCACGAAGTTCGCTAGCCGACGTGTCCAAGGCGAAGTAGAGAATGTTTGTGCCAACTTTGTCTCTTGCATCCATTGCATGGATGGAGGTTGAAGATGGAGCCATCAATGGAGATTGTGAGCTAAAGGAAGAAGAAGAGGAGGAGGCTTTTCTCTTTCCTTTGTGTTCTATGATGAAAAACGAGAGAGTGAGAGATTCAATGAAACACAAGAGCAAACTCACAACCTTATGGCTGCCCTTCTCTCTCATCCTCTCATTTCAACATACAAAACTATCACATAATGTGACATATGCACAATAAAAGAGACCATAAGTCACTAATGAAGTTTATGTCACATTAAATGCACAAAATGATGATTTCTAGCTTATAATTTCCATTTGTAAACATTAACCCAAATGTTTACAATAATAAAAAGATACGGCAACATCTAAAGTAAACTCGTGACGGATCACAAGGATACCCCTCACCTGTATATACATACCTGCATCCGCATTCCGACCGAATGCGAATACGATGAGACTAAAGTAATCCAACAAATCTAATACTAGGATCCGGCTTAAACCAAAGCCCACTAGTATGATCCGTCCGATCATGATCTGTGCACTACTGCACGTATATGATCGGACCCTGCCATATATCATACGGCCTCTACAACGTTTCGCCCGAAACTTGAGAAACTGTCTGTGGGGGACTCTAAAAACTCATCAATACTTTGGCTGTGGATTTAACCACTAGCACGTCAGAGGTACTAGCTGTACGTAATGGGCTACCAGGTATTGACCAAAATAGAGGTCGATGAGCGGACTCATCCTGACACCCTACTGAGCCTGTCAGTGACAATATCCGTACAGTTCGGTCCATTCGTCTATGAGCATCGCGTGGCGGGCCTAAGGGGTTGGTAAGAGTCAGACCCCCAAAAGCGGTACAAGTCGTATCGGAGTGTAGCCCAGAACACCCTGAGATACTACTGGAATACTTACCAGTAAATCTCCTGTCTTGGCCAAGGACTTCGTGTAATGGCTCTCCTAGATATAGAGCGATCTCACCCCCAATACCGGGAGAGACGAAACCCCTGCCGATCTGCTCACTGCCTCCATGTGGCTCGGGACTGTACCCAACTAAAACCTGTTTGCACGACTCCTTTGAACCGTGGTAGGGTAGTAATAAAAGCACAGTGGGAACTCACACGAGACAAATGACGATCTCAGGTCGATGAACTAACCTGTACACATGTCACCAGGGAACTGCTATCTGACGTCAGGTATAATACCAACTAGCATGTTCCCGGCGAGTCCTGTCCGGTGTACTCATAACCCAAAGAGCACATGTATACATCTTAGGTGAACCAACTGACACCAATGGCTTGTAAGACCGGCCACCGCCCCTCGTTGGGGTCTCGACTGTATACACTAGTCTATTAATAGAGTATCGATGCCCAGTCTCGAAACTCCCACGACGATGAACCTTTTAAGGATGTGCCTATAGACCCCAGCTCCCACGTATATGATCGCCATCATACTGCTGGTAGTCAAGCAAGAATCCTAAGGGCTCTACCAACGTGCAATAGTAACCTGTAAGGTCACCTAAAGCTGTACACGATGATAAACATAAACCAGATAGCATACTATCATCTTGAGTAAGACTGTCCTACTGGCATAGGTCCTCCCTCAATCATTGCAATCACGTGCCTGTGATCCAATAATTGACTCTGAGGGCACTATATCCAACAATCTCCCACTTGCACTCAAGGCTAATTATTGCGATGTCGCATACTCACATCCCGTGTGATACCGAACACCCAACTCTTCTACTAATCAGTCTCACAAAGCCCGTTTGCGAAACTATTGCGTTCGAGGAATAGCCTCAGTGAGTGGATCCGCCCTGATATTTCTTTCTATATCTCTCTTTGTCTCAAGTTCGCGGAGAAAGCCACCTCCCGAAATGAGCAATACTTATCTTAGAATATGTCTGGATATCTGATGGGACCTAGTTCATAAATGAACTCCAAAACCAAACCTCTTAGACTGTATCGTCAACAGAACTTAATCAGTATCCTGCGCCAAGCCTCCCTCAGTATCCACTTGGACCTCCAGTCCAAACAACCGCCCTTCGTCAGAGGAAAAACTATAACTCTGATAGTCATTCTGTCATCCAGGTCACCTTGGAAGCCTGGAATGATAACTGTCTCTTAACAGAGGCTGTTGTTATCATATCCCTAGAATATCCACTTATGTTCTAAAAACTGCTTCCGAATGTTTCTCCAGGATAGGATTAATATCAACTTATTGCATTTAGTGCAAAAAACAACATCTGGTGTGGTACTTGACATCTCATGATTGACTCAATTGCCTAAGCAAGTGATATGTCAATCATGCACATCCCTCTCCCCTTTAGTCTGTAAGACACCTTTAGAGAGGGTGACTCCATCACCTGCAGGTACACTACCGTGCCAGGAGTCATCCATTCTAAAACACCTTTAGAATGCTGTCTAAGTACCCAGATTGGGAAACTACCCAAATCTAGATCTAAAACCATAGATCTAGTAACCAGAATGTCTGATATAAAATCCATGTCCTTTATAGAGAAACTACTGTATGACAACCAAAGTATAACCGATCATAGTATAGGAATTTAACTTCCTACTCTGTGTATGTCATCCAAATACCAGGACATCACACCCTACTACCTTCTTAATAGATCCATCCTCTATTCTGATGAAGTCAAACCTATGACTGTCACATCAGAAATAGATGATCTATCTCTGCTATATCTGCTTTAGTCTATAAATGGACATAAGCTACTTGTCCACTATGCTTCCGCTGCTCCCACTAACTACGACAACCCTCTGGCAGAGTCATATACACGTACACTTCTAAAGCTAGTTTAGAACGACGCTATACTCATCCTCCTGCCGGGTCTCACAGTCTGGAACAACAGCAATGGCAAGTCTGGGTAAACAAGAACCTCTCTGTCACCGTCCTTGAGGCTATCGGAGAACCTCTCGAGTGCCTGAGGTTACCCACCATATCTGCGGAGTGACCAATGGAATGTCAAACCATATTGAATCTTTAGGTCCTATTAAATTTTTAGTAATCGTTTGCGGTTCTAGAATCACTTCCAGTTCTACCATACTCCCACTACTGTTTTCTGAAAAAAATCCATTTTATTAAAACTGTGGCGAGTTAAGAACAATATCACTATTGATCTTCTAGATGGTAGAAAGTCAACCCTCTTCATGGCCCGGGTCAACCCACAAACAGCCATTACAGAAACGTGTCTTGAGTTATCCAGAGTCTAGTTTTAAGCATAAACCGGACAACTCCCCGTACCTTAACATGGTTAAGATATGAACTATTCTATATCCAATATAGAAACAGATGCACTGATTTAATTGGAACCAGATTCAAATCATGCAGCTGTGTCCAGTGCATGTCAACTAAATGGAGAGAGGCCGATCAGCATTACTCAACTTAGGAATACATCCAGATATGAGTAACCTGAAAGAGAAGCAAGTTCTCATAATCATTACTATCAACTGAATACCATACACAAGTATCTACATCTTCGATCACCTTGAAGAATCCTGATACTTGCAATACCTGGTTCTCTACTTTATTCATATACCTATAACTTCTCAAAACTTAGACCTTGCATTTTTTATGAAATACATGTCTAAGAACTAGAGAAGTCACAAGTAAACAGAATATAGTACGAGTACCAACCCCTCTGTCCTCATGGACACTGGACAACATACAATACTCTGTATAAGTCCCCTGAGTTTAATAACTCATTTCCCGTGTGTCGTAGGTTGAAAACTGTACTTATGGTTAAGAAGAATTACACCGCTGTTTAATGCTCCTTACCTAACCATCCACTGATATAGGTAAATGCTATAGACATAATTTCAAAAAGTTATATCTCACTTTATAAAAATAAACGTACAGATATATCAATTTGAAATTGGTGCATAACAACGGATATTCAAAACCAAATATTTGTCGTTCGGCAAACAACCCAGGCGATTTCCTCAAATATCACCAATTACAACGAATCTCGATATAATGAGGATGATCACCCAATTTCCAATAACTTACTCCCACTCATCATCTGTTAAACCATACAGATGTGAGAATCAAACCTGGTAAATACATACCGTGGAGCAAGGGCTAATTGGGAAATCAGTTTTTCTTTTAATAATACACAGTGAAACTGAAACATGTAAATGTTTCGAAGGAGTGTCTGGGTATTCCTAGTAATGCCTCTTCCATTATCAGATTCACAACTGTAACCGTATATTTCTTTGCCATCACTCCAAATCCCTTTATATGTCTTTAGTCATTACCTTCTGTACACCACCTTTAGGCCAAATGGTTTTCTTCCTTCCCTACCGTTCGGTACCAGCCTATGGTTTGGAAGAAGACTATCCAATAAGCATAATGGGTGTACTCCCTTAATCCTAGGAGTACTCGCAACCCAAGAGAAGGTAAAGATAAAAGACAACTGAATAAAACCTTATTCCTATTTCTCCTGAACCAGAATCCATCCCCGAACTGGAACAAGTTCCTTCGAGTTCGTATATAACCATACGATGGAGTATCCAAATAACTGTGGATCTTCGTAGTGATACGGAGTGTCCTGGAGAAATACAAAGGCGAAGTAGGATTGGCGAAGAAATACTTGGTTTGGTCGTGAATAGCAATCGCAATTTACTTTACCCTCTTACTAATCCCTTTATTTGTCTTAACTTATTACCTTCTGTACACCATCGTTAGGCTAATTAGTTTTCTTCATTCCCTACCGTTCGGCACCTGCCTATGGTTTGGAAGAAGACTATCCAATTAGCGTAATAGGTGTACTGTCCTAATCCAAGGAGCACGTAAAAGCTGAGAGAAGGTAAAAGGAAAAGACAACTGAATAGTCCTATTCATTTTCTCCAGAATCGGAAACCATCCTCGAATCTGGAACAAGTTCGTTTGAGTTCGTATATAACCATACGATGGTTTTATCCAATGGAAGTAGATGTTCGTAGTAATACGGGATGTTCTGGAGAAAAGGGTAAAAGTAGGAGTGGCAATGAGGTATGCAACTCAGACAATCCAAAAGCCAGTGTTTTAAGAAGGTTCGGTTAACTTGGTCACTGAGTCATAGTCTAGGGTCGGGCCATGGTCGCTGCCAAAGAGAGAGAGAAAAGAAACACTCAGCGTGCACTCTAACCTAAATCAGAATGGTTATCAATTTATCTAATCAGGAAACCTCCCACTGTTTCATCAAATTCTCCTCCAAACCTGAAAGAAGAATTAGTCGGGATCACCCGAGGAGTAAACCAACTCATCAGTGAGAATCGGGATCCAACTATCATCGCATGATAATGTGATGGAATCCACTCACGTTATCACACTCCAAATGGTATGCGCATATCTGGCAAGTTTCAGTTTCTTTAGAAACTCCCGATGTGATTTTTACCCCATGCTCTTATGACCTTGACGAAGGTCAACAAATCATAAGTCACATGTCAAGTTCTACCCGTCATTGTCCAGGTAAATTTGAACCTACCCGTACAAGCCCTTGATGAAGGTCAACAAGGCTATACGACTGTCCCAAACCAACGCATCTATCTATGTAGCAGAAAAGTAACAAATAGCTACCATACACTATACCTTGACGAAGGCCAACAAACATATCATGAATACTAAGTGCTACCCGTCTGAAATGACGGAGGGCTACGAATGGTTTTTGGTGAAAAACCTTTAACGTAATGAACTTGATATCGTTGAAGGAACCGGATAGCTTTTTATAAAAATATATTGGCGAAAACCTTTGCTAAAGAGGTCACTCCCGGTGAAGGGATCTCGGCTCTTTCCCCGTAGAATGAGGTGCAGGATATTCCAACTGAATACCACGATGCAAAGCAAAAGGCAATCGGCTATAGTGAAGTTATTACCCTGACGCAAACATTTGTCCAAGGGGTCACTCCCGGTGAAGGGATCTCGGCCCTTGCCTCATCGACTGAGGTTCTAAATATTCATAACCGAATACCACTGTGCAAAACAAAAGAGAACGTCCTTGCAATAACAGCTTTTTGAAAAATGTTCCAACAACATCAGAATAGATTTGTTTATCTTGCATTGATCCGAATCAATGCAGTCCCATCAATTAATCACACCACAAAAGAACGAAAATATGATGTACGTATATGCCATCCGCATTCGCCACTGGGTCCCGTCATCACCCGTTAGGTTACTTAACTAAAGACAGAGCGGGGACTGGACTAGCGCGGGTGTAAAACATATACAACATCTACTAGTATATATATCAATATATAATATTCGCTCAAGGCGTGATAAAATGCAACATCACAGAAATGTAATAAGTATCACAGAACAATACAGATAATCTGGGATCTCCGGGTTTCATAAAGCCGCTACTGAAACCCGACGTTCCCCTGGTCGTATGGATAGCCTGTGCAATGAAATCCTAGACCCCTATAGGCACGGCAAGTTACCCGCCAAAACGTGAAGCGAGGCAGCCCCCTTCAACAAAGTGAATGGACCACCCAGCACTTCACGGAATCCGGTAACTTGAGCACCCCTCCTTGGGTCAACCTGTACCCCCTATGAGTGCGGCGAATTGCCCGCCAATTCTAGAGTGAAGCCCCCTCCATCTCAAAGCCATGAGATGCGGGACCGTTGCCCTCTAGAACCCGGCTACCCGTGCACCCCACCGCGGGGTAATCCTAGTACAGAAAGTAAAAATATATACAACGGGTACATCGACCACAGCCCGGTCGTGCCCCAAAAGAATAATATACAAACAGGCAGTGACGACAGTCCACATGTCGGACGCTCGCCCCGCAATATCAAATGTACAAATATGACCAAACTGTACTACCATTGCATTCAGGCTATCCACCATGACAAATCCGCAACTTCACAGCACAACACAGAATATCAACGTGAATGTCATATTCGCAAATCCGTCTAAAAGGGCTATAGCAATTAGACAAGATTTACCGATCAAATGATATTCACGGTCGCAGATATAATGTAAATACTGTAAACTAACATATTTAAATTTTAGATCGATAAAATTTCCCGAAGTGAGCCCCAAGTACAATTACCGGTACTCAAAATAATCTGGGCCAAAACAAAAAATACCAGAAACCCCAATTCCAACTCAGAGACCACTGCAGAAAATTTGGTGCAGTGTTGCTACAGTACTGCAGCGGAACCGCAGCCAAAACGTGGGTACGGCCGCGGTTCCGCCGCGCTACAGTGAAATCAGCCTACAAAATTTCTGCAGTTTTCTTAAAAAAGCCTGCCTGATTTTCTGACATATTCAAAATAATTTTTTGACGACAAAAAAATTTCGACAGAAACTGCACAAATTGGAATCGCAGTTTTGGAAATTTCGTTCGATCGAAGTTCTAAACACGTTAGAGCAAACTAGTAAAGGTTAATGGCGTGGCTTTGATACCATGTAAGTCTACGGTAACGCCCCAGCCGTCTGTCCGAGACCAAAATGCTGGAAACGAAAACTTTTTCAAAACTTGAAACCAGCGCTATCGTATACTTTAATCCCGGATCGAACCATTAACCTACAACTAGCAACTAGAGAAAGGGTTGGAAAGCTATACCGATCGATCCATGTCCTTCGGTCTTTGGCCATCATCCCAAGCTCCTCGCCGCATCTCCGGTCTCGATCTCCTCGTTGGAAAGGGCACCACATCTTCGAGTCTTTTTATGGGCTCCCGCTTCGTCCGAAGCAACTCGGGCACGAAGTTCGCTAGCCGACGTGTCCAAGGCGAAGTAGAAAATGTTTGTGACAACTTTGTCTCTTGCATCCATTGCATAGATGGAGGTTGAAGATGGAGCCATCAATGGAGATTGTAAGCTAGAGGAAGAAGAAGAGGAGGAGGCTTTTCTCCTTCTTTTGTATTCTATGAAGAAAAATGAGAGAGTGAGAGAGTCAATGAAACACAAGAGCAAACTCACAACCTTATGGCTGCCCTTCTCTTTCATCCTCTCATTTCAACAAACAAAACTATCACATAATGTGACATATGCACAATAAAAGAGACCATGAGTCACTAATGAAGTCTATGTCATATTAAATGCACAAAATGATGATTTCTAGCTCATAATTTCCATTTGTAAACATTAACTCAAATGTTTACAACAATAAAAAGATACGGCAACATCTAAACTAAACTCGTGACGGATCACAAGGATACCCCTCACCTGTATATACATACCTGCATCCGCATTCCGACCGAATGCGAATACGATGAGACTAAAGTAATCCAACAAATCTAATAATAGGATCCGGCTTAAACCAAATCCCACTAGTATGATCCGTCCGATCATGATCCGTGCACTACTGCACGTATATGATCGGACCCTGTCATATATCATACGGCCTCTACAACGTTTCGCCCGAAACTTGAAAAACTGTTTATGGGGGATTCTAAAGACTCGTCAATACTTTGGCTGTGGATTTAACCACTGGCACGTCATAGGTACTAGCTGTACGTAACGGGCTATCAGGTATTGACCAAAAGGGAGGTCGATGAGCGGACTCATCCTGACACCCTACTGAGCCTGTCAGTGACAATATCCGTACAGTCTGGTCCGTTCGTCTATGAGCATCGCATGACGGGCCTAAGGGGTTGGTAAAAGTCAGATCCCCAAAAGCGGTACAAGTCGTGTCGGAGTGTAGCCCAGAACACCCTGAGATACTACTGGAATACCTACCAGTAAATCTTCTGCCTTGGCCAAGGACCCCGTGTAATGGCTCTCCAAGATACAGCGCGATCTCACCCCCAATACCGGGAGAGACGAAACCCCTGCCGATCTGCTCACTGCCTCCATGTGGCTCGGGACTATACCCAACTAAAACCTGTTTGCACGACTCCTTTGAGCCGTGGTAGGGTAGTAATCAAAGCACAGTGGGAACTCACAAGAGACAAATGATGATCACATGTCGATGAACAAACCTGTACACATGTCACCAGGGAACTGCTATCTGACGTCAGGTATAATACCAACAAGCATATTCCCGGCGAGTCCTGTCCGGTGTACTCATAACCCAATGAGCACCTGTATACATCTTAGGTGAACCAACTGACACCAATGGCTTGTGAAATCGGCCACCGCCCCTCGTCGGGGTCTCGACTGTATACACTAGTCTACTAATGGAGTATCGATGCCCAGTCTCGAAACTCCCACGACTAGGGACCTTTTAAGGATGTGCGTATAGACCCCAGCTCCCACGTATATGATCGCCATCATACTGCTGGTAGTCAAGCAAGAATCCTAAGGGCCTTACTGTAACGTTTTGAAAATCGTTTCGGTGAAATTTCGGAAAATCGGTAAAATAAGGGTGGTTTCTGTAAAAAGTCAAAATACAAATATTTTTATTATAAAATTTAAATATACATATTCTAGCTATGTAATTGCTAGTATTTTGTGTTCATTGAGCCACTGGTGAAATTTCAAATTTTCTGAAAAATTTTCCGAAATTTATTATTTTAATATTATTTTAAGCCGTCACTAATACAGTTAATTAAGGAAAATTAAAAATTGGAATGGGTTAATACAAATTTTATAATTCATGACACACTAAACTGAACTGTAAAATATTGTTTTTGAAATGAAATGGTTTGCCAAAATGGCTTAGAAAATATTGAAGAAAAAGGCTTTTTTTTGTGAAATTAGTGTAAGTGGTTGTTGGGTATAATATTTATCATTGTTTCTCACCCAAACAACGCCCACACCCATCCCCAAAATTCTGGGCCGAGCCCATGCTGTCCCCCTCCATCTCACACTTCTTTTCGGTTTGAAAAGAAAACAAAAGAAGAAAAGGAAATGAAAGAAAATTGTTTAATATGTATGGGCTTTGACTTTTGGGGTTGACCCAATACTTTACTCACCTCATTCTCTCTCCCCTCTCCCCATCATTTGGATAGCCCTATCCCCCTCTTACAGCAGCAGCCCCCTCCCCCTTTTCTCCTCTCATTTCTCTTCAAAAAATTCTTCAAAATTGCCTCAAAATCCATCAAAAAAAATCCCAAAATCCAAATCCAACTCTTACCCATTTTAGCTTAGCCTAACATGAATGGATTGTGGAGAAAAGAGAGCATTTTGAGAGGCTAGATTTCATGTTGATTCATGGATCATGAGGTATAATTTTAACCTTATGCTTATATTGTTGTTTAATTGCTTCAATATTAACAATTTAGATGTTTAATTGGGTTTTATTGCAAGTTTGGAAAATTCAAGACTGGGGTTTGAATTTAATTAGGATTTTTATCATTAGTTTATGGTTGTAATGAGGAGATTAACATGTAATTGTATGCAAAATCTAAGTTGGTTACTACTTGCTAATTTGTTAATTTAAAATTGTGATAATTATGCTAATTTGGTAACTAGGTTTTTAAAACTGGTTTATTAATTGGGTTTAAAAATGTAATTAAGATTTTCATGACTTCATTAACATTATAAAATATAGTTTAAAACTTTAGTTCATGAAAATCCAAGCTAAATTGTTGTTTGTGCATTTTTGCAATAAAATTGTTAAAATTAGGTATATTGTAAACTAGAATTTTGGGGTTAATGAAATTTAATGAGATTAAATTGTGGAAATTGTTTTTATGGCTTATTTAAGATGTTTAATAAGTATTATAGCCGCTAGATTTGTTTAAACGTCGAGTTTGTATTAAAACGGGTAATTTTTGCTTGCTAGATTTCCGGAAAAATGGCTTTTTAAGTGAGTTTGGGGTTTTTGTGAGTTTTAACCCATTTCATATTATAATTAGTGTTCGTGAATGTGCAAATGTGTTTGATTGGGTTTTTCTCGATGGTTTGACGTTTGTACATCGACATCGAGGGTTGGTTTGGCTATTCGTGCATGCGTAGGCGATAGGTTTTGACCTATGCGTGATACGCGTGCCGATTTGATTTTCGTATGCCGTTTCGATTTCGAATTTGGTTTTAATGCGATATGGTGCGTTATGACATGTAGGTACCCCATGTGGACTTCGAGACGACAAGCAAGCGCGTGGCGACGTCGGCACCGCCGAGCGAGGACCAGGTGAGTAGATTTATATCTACGGGGAGAATTTGGGTGGATGGCGTATAGCACCCCCGCAGTTCGTGGTGATGTATACGAATACGTATACACAAATAGTGATTATATATATTGTTTTATATTATCGATGACATAGATGGATTTAGGGTGTGATCGGATTAGTTTAGTGTTGCGAGACCCTAGAGTAGAGGTTGCACCACATTTACACACACACCATACTTGCATACATTCTTCTTTCATATGTGCTTATATGGGGTTAAATTGTTATGTGTTCACATGGGTATGGGACTGTGTGTTTGCATACTGGATTTGAGGATAGTATTGGGATTTGAGATGACTCGATAAGAATTGATTGAGACCGCGAGAACGGTGATATGGCAGGATTCGTACTTGAGGTGCGTCCTGATATCATAGCGGATCTTGGGACGACGATACATGTGAACAGCGTTATACATTGAATGGATGACATGTGATCGTGATATGAGATTAGATATGTTAAGATATTCATAATAGGTCGCATTAGGTGATGTATACCTCTTTATGACGATATAGGATGATGATATCGGTTTGTATGAGGCTGTAGATCAGCAGTCAGATCATGATTTGATTGATGATATTAGTATTGTACTAGACGTAGATCAGTGCCCCGGATTATGATCTTTAATAAAGAGGATACCAAAGGATTAAATTGATGAAGGTGATATTGACCCGTATCCAGATTTGGGGATGCCGTACGACGGATTTACGTACGAGCTATACATTGATGTTTGATCCGCACTCTTGACTTGGGAATGTCTGATTATAGATATGGTATCGGATGTGATATTATGGAGGCAGGATCACCGACTGACATATACATGTAGGTATATGTATCGAATCAGAGGTTAGGCGGTTTTCTTATCTTCAGTAGCCAGTTAGCTTAGCCTTTTAGTTTAGTGTAGTTGTTAGACTAAATTTATATTAAATATAGATTTGTTATCTTGTGTCTAGTATTTAGCTCCCGCTCATTATTGTTGTTCGCTCCGCATCACATGCTTATATTATGATTCATATCCTATTATTGATATCATGCTGTTAGGACACCAGCACCATTACCGATGACGCGTATGTACCACGTACACTTACTTGTCGGCTCGCACACATCTTCATCGGTAATTGCCATGTCACGAACACTTCAGAAAATATTATTTCATTTGACATAGGTTGTTAGCTAATAGTTTAGACATGATATTAGTGTACTTACCTTATATGCTAGTTTAGACATTATAGATATTACTTGCTACTTCATGCATGTTATTATTCATTGATATGCCGCATTCATGGATTTTTATGTCTATATTCACTGTTTACATGCTATTGAGGATTTGGATTCGGATTTTCATGAGATTTCCTGGATTTGGGGGGAAACCGCAAAAACACTTATAAAATTCTTTCTCTTTTTTTTAAAGAAAAGTGCGGTTTTCCCATGATGTATGAGTCATCCACCATGAGTTTGCTGATGGATTTCGAGACCCGAGTTCGAGGAGTGGAGAAACCGTTTCGGGTATATGGTGGACCCGGTGCGGTATCTCGGGGCAAGACGATCGCAGATGATGGCGTTGAGCCTGACAGGAGAGCACTACCGACCGGTGATATTACCCGACGCGTCGAATATCCGGAGGATACCGTCGTGGTCTTGAAATTGATGGTAGGGGCCGGTCTGGATTGACGGCGCCCTAGATAGTGAGATTGAGACATTAAGATCCTGAGATATTGAGACATTGTGATTTATGTTTTGTGTCGATGCTAGACACTGTTTATGCTGATTTCATTTATGATACCTCTTTTAAAAGTACAGAAATCTCACTAAATTATGAAAGCAGTTTTATTCTGTTTCATGCATTCATACATCATCCATATGATATATTGCTACCTGAGGCACTGACACGGGCACATGGGATTACACTCGGATTAGATATTTACCCTAGTCATTGTCATAGGCTGCATGTTATATATATTTGAGGATATATTATGATCGTTGACCTAGGATTGCGTTGCTCATGCGGTTTCTGTTTGTAGATATTTTTCTACTCAAGAGTTGGCAACTCACCCCCGTTGTGCCACAGTTTCTTGCACGTTTTGCCGTACAGGTTTCATTACGGCTTTGCTGGCACTACTTCTTTCGGGTGACTTGCTAGTAGGTCGGTTTATTGGTATCGTACCCATCAAATTACTTTGTATAATATTATTCCGTTGTATCTAGTAAATTCCAACAACCAAACATGTATTTATTTTGAGATAGAGACCAGTGATGTTATTCTTTCGACCTTAGAGTCGCACGTTATATTTCTGTGGATTTCTTGTTGTTTTGAGTTTCCTTTTGAGTTTTGATCCTCGCCCTTGGCGTTGTATATTATATTGCTTGTGTGGTTATGACCGTCGATTGACGAAGAGCTAGCTCCCGCTTGGGGATGCCTTTTTTTTATTTCGTATACTATTCATGTTGTATCCCGTTTGGGGGCCAGTATTTACAAAGGAGACTCTGCCAAAATTTTCAGGAAATATTTGATGTTTTAAAAAAAACGCATAATTCAGCTTATGCTATTAAAACTACTTGATTTAAATTGGTTTTCCTTCACTCTACTACTTTTCTTGGTTTGGATTTCTGGGTTTTCGGCTTACTTAGATTACGTACGTCTCGAGACGTTCGTAGTTTAAGTGCTAGTCTTGTTCCGTACTTTCGGGACGTGACAAAGTTGGTATCAGAGCGTTAGGTTTTACCTTCGGAGCGTAGGATGACGCTTGGTTGATGGAATAGGTGACTAAAGTAGAGTGACGTACCGTGGGTATGTTCCGCGGCATACTTACGATACGCTACTCCACTTAAGAAGCCTTAGAATGTACATTTCTTTGTTCAGTGTTATATTCATTCCTGATCTAGCCTCATCGGTAGCAGTTATGGTTTGCTGCCACGATTACGGGCAGGGAGAGCTACGGCTAGAGTTGCGGTCAGCACGAGCTCGTCACAAACGAGGACTGACCAGGGCGTGATTCCAGGGACATACGATTGCATTGAGAGGCGTCGTCTGATTGTGTTTTCGCGCCATGAGCGTTTGACAGATCGCTTTTACGAGATTTCTCGGATGTGCCGATCAGTACCAAAGGATCGAACCAATGATAAAGGCCAGCCAGATTTTGAGGACCGTTGGCGTATTGCTTACTCCTGATGATTGAGGCACTATTCAGCGTGCAGACGAGTGAGCCAGTCATTGCTGCGAACGACGAGATATCGCCCCAGATGTTTGAGCTATTGCAGTACGAGTTGTACTAAGAGATGATAGAAGGTCGCTAGTCACCGAGGATGAATGACTAGACATGTGGTTCGTTCGCTACCCCGATGCGAGGTCATCAGATATATTGATTCCAGCTAGAAACGACTTCACGCGGAGACGTTGGGGGTCGACAGAGACGATCGAATGTCAGAAACCTATTATTCCAAGTTTAAAGTATTCGGAAAGACATGCAGGCAATTCTATGGACCCTCTAGAAGAATGAAACCCTAACTCGACTTAATGACCGTATGAAAGCCTTCGAACCTTAGGGTTCGCGGCAGTTCCGCGGCGGCATTAGTGAGGCTTGGGTTAGCCCTTCTACGGCTGGACTATCGATGTTGTGGTACGTACTCGACACTATTAAACTGTACCCAAGATGTTGAGCTCTTGGGGGATTATGAGGTTTTGACAAATCGATCGGATGGTTCGACCTCATTCAGATGTCAGGTGGTGAGATGCATTTCTTGGGAGACTCCAAATACGAGGATAGCCATTGGAGCTCAGTCTATGCAGCCACGACGAGACGAGTCCGAAGAAGTCAACCTTAGAGAAAAGTGGAGTAGGAGGTTCGTATGAGATCTTGATGAGACGACGTTCCACTCCGCCGACATCAGAGATGCGATACGCATGTCGAGACATTGTACTTGGATATACCTTCCAGAAGGAGTCGCGATGAGTATGCAGTCGTTCCGGAACGAGAACAGATCTAGTAAGGGACGATGACTTCTGGACAGTTCGGCAGAGACAAGATTTGGGAGAGATATCGACAGGACCTTTCTAGAATGAATTACGAAAAGACTTGGACCCAGGAGTGGTCATGTTACGCACACCGGCAGGCCAGAGTTCAGGATCGTCGACGAGACATGCTATGAGTGACCACGACAGTTGGCGAGAGGTTCTTAGAGGAAGTGCTTGAGCGGGGACTATTTCGCCATATTTGATTTCGGTATTTTGGGCGATCTATTCGCATGATTGATTTTGATGATTGGGTTTCATGGTATTTGTTTTCATGGACCATGGTTGCACCTGCTGAGTATTTGCGATTTGGCACAGTTGTTGCACTTGATCTCGTTTTCGTGCCTTGGTTTCACACGTTTATGATTTTATGGGCTTCATACAGTTGAGTTGATTTCGTGCGTATACACGCACACGATTTGGTTTTTGCACTCGATATGATTCACATATGCTTGCAGTGCAGTGATACGCATTTTGTGCACTTAGATGCACCGGACATCGATTTCGATTGTGATACTCGATAATTGTTTTGTGCACCTTGTGCACCTGATTTGATTTTGCACATGTTCAGCGCTTGATATTGGATTTCATGATTTCGTGCATGATGGATGCACCTGGTTTTGATTTTCATGCATGTTGAGTGCATGTTTTGAGAAGCGATTTTGGTGCACACCGGATGCACTAAATCGAGATTCTTCGTGCGTGTCAGACGCACCTGTCCTTGCTGTCAGGCACACACATTGCCTATGACAGATGTTGTGTGCACACCCGATGCACTTAGATGTTGTTTCTGTGCGCATGTATGGCACCTATATGGATTTTGATTTCCGTGCACACCAGACGCACATAGCATTTATATGCATATTTTGGGATTGATTTCTTATGGAGAAGTACGTTTTTATGATGATTGCTATGAGTTTTTGTACTGAGCAGGACTAGTCAGAGGACAGTACCTGAATATATTTTGCATGCATTGATAGTTATTGAAGGGATTTCCAAAAAGCGAGCTATAGTCTCAGTATTTACATACGTGTCTGATATGACATGAAATGTTTAAAATAAGGAGACCCTTCTAAATTGTTTCCAAAACGGCGGAACGTACATATTAAACAAAAGATATATATCTATATGTAGTTATTTTCTTACAATAGACGTCCGCCACTGTGCAGTGCTGCGAGCATCGCACAGCGATTTGAAGAAAATTTGGCATGCATTGCTTCCAGATGTTTTAATGATGTATATCATATTGATTTTCATTTTGGATTTAGACACTGTGTCTTCACCATGACTCCGATGATTGCGGGATGCTGAATGGAGTTTTGATTTTGAGTTACATGCTCATTTTTTATGCGCATGCGCTGCGCTACGATTTGTTTTATGTATTTATGACTTCGGAGCCACGACGACTTGATGGTTTTGCTTAGATGTTTTAGTGTTTGGGGGGAGTTTTAATTTAAATTCGGGGACCAAATTTCTTTAAGGGGGGAAGATTGTAACGTTTTGAAAATCGTTTCGGTGAAATTTCGGAAAATCGGTAAAATAAGGGGGTTTTCTATAAAAAGTCAAAATACAAATATCTTTATTATAAAATTTAAATATACATATTCTAGCTATGTAATTGCTAGTATTTGGTGTTTATTGAGCCACTGGTGAAATTTCAAATTTTCTGAAATTTTTTCCGAAATTTATTATTTTAATATTATTTTAAGCCGTCACTAATACAGTTAATTAGGAAAAATTACAAATTGGAATGGGTTGATAAAAATTTTATAATTCATGACACACTAAACTGACATGTAAAATATTATTTTTGAAATGAAATGGTTTGCCAAAATGGTTTTGAAAATATTGAAGAAAAAGGCTTTTTTTTGTGAAATTAGTGTAAGTGGTTGTTGGGTATAATATTTATCATTGTTTCTCACCCAAACAAGGCCCACACCCATCCCCAAAATTCTGGGCCGAGCCCATGCTGTCCCCCTCCATCTCACACTTCTTTTGGGTTTGAAAAGAAAACAAAAGAAGAAAAGGAAATGAAAGAAAATTGTTTAATGTGTATGGGCTTTGACTTTTGGGGTTGACCCAATACTTTTCTCACCTCATTCTCTCTTCCCTCTCCCCATCATTTGGCCGACCCTATCCCCCTCTTACAGCAGCAGCCTCCTCCCCCTTTTCTCCTCTCATTTCTCTTCAAAAAATTCTTCAAAATTGCCTCAAAATCCATCAAAAAAAATCCCAAAATCCAAATCCAACTCTTACCCATTTTAGCTTAGCCTAACATGCATGGATTGTGGTGAAAAGAGAGCATTTTGAGAGGCTAGATTTCATGTTGATCCATGGATCATGAAGTATAATTTTAACCTTATGCTTATATTGTTGTTTAATTGCTTCAACATTAACAATTTAGATGTTTAATTGGGTTTTATTGCAAGTTTGGAAAATTCAAGACTAGGGTTTGAATTTAATTAGGGTTTTTATCATTAGTTTATGGTTGTAATGAGGAGATTAACATGTAATTGTATGCAAAATCTAAGTTGGTTACTACTTGCTAATTTGTTAATTTAAAATTGTGATAATTATGCTAATTTGCTAACTAGGTTTTTAAAATTGGTTTATTAATTGGGTTTAAAAATATAATTAGGATTTTCATGAATTCATTAACATTATAAAATGTAGTTTAATACTTTAGTTCATGAAAATCCAAGCTAAATTGTTGTTTGTGTATTTTTGCTATAAAATTGTTAAAATTAGGTATATTGTAAACTAGAATTTTGGGGTTAATGAAATTTAATGAGATTAAATTGTGGAAATTATTTTTATGACTTATTTAAGATGTTTAATAAGTATTATGGCCTCTAGATTTGTTTAAACGTCGAGTTTTGTATTAAAACGGGTAATTTTTGCTTGCTAGATTTCCGGAAAAATGGCTTTTAAAGTGAGTTTGGGGTTTTTGTGAGTTTTAACCCATTTCATATTATAATTAGTGTTCGTGAATGTGCAAATGAGTTTTATTGGGTTTTTCTCGATGGTTTGACGTTTGTACATTGACATCGAGGGTTGGTTTTGTTAGTGTATATGCCCTAGAGGCCATTACTGTATCATACTAGTTTGTATATTACTTAATGGATGCTTGGGATATTCACCTTGTATATACAATCTTGCTCAAAATAGTAGTATGCTACTTGGTTTGTTTCTACTTCAATGTGTACTTGTGTTTATTTCAGTATATCACTTATACGCATTAGTGGAGCCCTTAGGATCTTTGCTTGATTACCAGCGTTGTGATGGCAGTCACACTAGTGGGGGCTGGGTAATCTATAAGCACATCCTTATTCAGGTCCCTGGTCGCAGGACTATCGAGACAGGGCATCGATACTCCGGAGTAGACCAGCGCATGCGCTTCTCATCCCAGTGTGGGAGACGGTCTGTCCCACAGCCGTCAGTACGTCGTACTTGAGATAGTATGCGGGTGCTCGTTAGGTTACGGGTACACTGGACAGGACTCGTCGGGAACTGACTAGTTGGTATTATACCTATCGTCAGTTATCAGTTCCCAGGTGACATGAGTACAGCTTAGTCCGCTGACTTGACACTGTCACTCCGCCTCGAGTGTGTTCCCACTGTACTTTGATCACTACCCTACCACGGCTCAAAGGAGTCGTGCAAACAGGTGGTGGTTGGGTGCAGTCCCGAAGCACTTGGAGGCAGTGACGGTTAGACAGGATTCGTCTCTCCCGGTATTGGGGGTTGACATCGCGCTGTGTCTAGGAGAGCCATTACACGAGTAGTCCCTGGCCAGGGCAAACGAGATATACTGGTAGGTTTCCAGTGTTATCTCAGGGTGTATTGGGCTTCACTCCGGCACGACTTGTACCGCTATTGGGGGACTGACGTTTACCGCCCCCTAGGCCCGCCATGCGATGTATCAGACGAACAGACCGGACTGTACGGAGAATGTCACGCTCAGGCTCAGTAGGAGTTCAGATGGGTTTCGCCTCGTCGGTCTTCTTGTCGGCATTACCTGGGGACCGTTACGCACAGCTAGTGCCGCTTGCGGTCTGTGGTTAAACCCACTGCCAGCGTAGTGTCGAGTCTTTAGAGTCCCACACAGAAAGCTTTTCGCCTTTAGGCAAAAGAGTAGAGGTCGCATGGTATTGCGACAGGTCGCATGGTTTTGCGACAGGGTTCGGTCACATCCGTGCACTTGTGCACGTACAGTGTCCGGACAGTTTACACTAGTGGGCTTTGGTTTAAGCCAGATCCTAGTGTACCTTATGGGATTGGATTTATCCAGTTTGCATTCGTGTTCCTCGGAACGCGGATGCGGGTGTGTATGCACAGTTGACAGGGAGGCAGAGGTAGTGGATTCTCATTAGGGTTGTTGACAGTTGACCGTTGACTTTTGACTTTTTGCTCAACCCTAATGAGAATATGATATGTGATTAACTATTATATTAATTAAGTATTATGGTGATATGGTTGTTGACTTGTTGACTTTTGTTGACTTGTTGACTTTGGTGACTTGTTGACTTTTGTTGACTTGTTGACCGGTTGACTAGGCTTGACTAGTTGACCATCATGATAACCATGGTTATCATTTCATGCCAAAGACTTTTTTTCTTGCTTGCTTTTTGAGTAAAATGAGTGCATGATATGATAACCTTATGGTTGCTTCTAACCATCACCAAAAGACTTTTTTGATATGATGAGTTATGATCACTTTGGATTATGAGAGGGTGAGAGAGAAAAGAGAGCCTCATTCTTTCTTGCTCATTCTCTCTCTTGTTCTTGAGCTCTCCCCTTGCTCTCACCCTCAACCTCTTGCTCCCTCTCTTGATCTATGGTTCTCTTGTCTCATGAGTTGAGAATCAAGAACCATAGATAAAATCCCATTCTATTTTCCTCTCTACTCATTCTAGTTCACTAGGTTTAGCAAACCAAGTGAACTAGTTTCTTCAAAGACCGAAGAAGGAGCTAAAGGTTGGAGCTTTCAAGTGGATCTATCTTCGGCGTACGGAGACGACGAGAAGGAGCCATCGGACCACCACCGGAGCTTGAAGAGAAGGAGTTCAAGTTTAGGTATAACCATCTTCATCCGAGTAGCTAAATATCTTTAGCTTAGTTTGCTAGTTTTAGTTTAGGTAACGATCCCGACCATAAGTTAGTCCATGTTGCCTCTTGCGATAAAAATTTTGATTTTATACCGTTTCCGCCTCCCCGTAAGAACCGGGGGTCGCAATATGGACTTACAGTGGTATCAGAGCCTAACTAAACTTAAACTAGCTAGGTAGTAAAGTGTAACGAAGTTCGGAACCGAAAAAAAATCACAAAACCGGAAAACTACAAAAACTGAGTTTCTGTTGAAATTTTTTCTGGTCAAAATGAAAAACTTCATACTCCTAAATTCGTCTCAGGGTTTTGTTAGAACACCCATGAAAAACGATTCACCAATTCGTCTAAACCGCCGCGCTTCCGCCGCGTGACCCTTCTTGGCCGCCGCGGAAGCGCCGCGGTTTGTTGTCTTTAGTGCGTCGTTTTTCGTGCAGTGTGTGTCTGTGTTGGTTTTGGGATTTTTGAGATATATTATATGTGCCCAGATTTTACAGAAAAGAAATTTCCTTTTGGGGTCCTATAATTCCGTATTTTTTCCGAACTTCATTGCACTTTGACTATGATGGTTATATCTGTGATGTTTGCATGTATTGAACGTCGGCTAATCGCTATAAGTCGATTAGTCGGGGTTATACATGATCTGTAATGTGCTGGAATGTGTATATAAATATGTTGGATTGTCGCGGGTGAATAGCCGGGGGTTGTGAGACGAGAGTTTACTTTTCTTGCAATTCATGTAAATTTGTAAATTGATGTAATAATTATTTGTTTGGCCGCACAACCGGGTCGGGGTTGTAGCCGTCATTGTATAATTTCTTTTTACTGTTTTTGCTCCTAGGATAGACCCGTGGAGGGGTGCACAAACTACCGGGTATGCCGAAGTGTCGAGTGGCCTACTCATGGAGATGAGGGAGGTTGCTACGCTTCGGGTACTTGGCGGGTAGTTTGCCGTACCCGTAGGGGTCTTGGGTGGGGTATTGGCTATTCACCGCGACCGTGTTATCTGTTTTTGTTACAGGCTCGTACAAATTACAGATTACTAGTATATCCAATGTATTTATCTGTGATCTGAAATGTTTATCATTGCAGTATATCTATATAAGATATTATTTAGGCGTTGCTTATGTTTTACAGACGCGCTAGCCCAGCCCCCGCTCTGTCGTTAGTTAAGTAACCTAACGGGTAATGACGGGGCCCAGTGGCGAATGCGAATGGCATAAGCGTACGTCATATTTTGGTTGTTTTCTGCAATGGTAGGATTAAATGATGGGACGCATTAAAAGTACTAATGCAAGAATATCACGCATTAAAAGAACTAATGCAAGATAATAAACCAAGTTAAAGTCGTTGGAACACTTTCGAAAAACCACTCGGTTCTTTTCAAAACAAACTTTTAAAATACGGAGTTTGAGCCACTCCATTTTAAAGCTATCTCGTTCCATCGACCAAATCAAGTTCACTACGTTCACGGTTTTGCCAAAACCATCCGTAGCCCTCCATCATTTCAGTTAAATATTCGGTAGTATTCAAGCTATGTATTTTGACCTCACGCCAAGGCATAGTGATTGGTAGCTGCCGGATATTTATCTGTTGCATAGATAGAATGCGTTGGTTTGAGACAGTCGTACTGCCATTTTGGCCTACGTCAAGGGTATGTACGGGTGGATTCAAATTAACCTGGATAATGATGGGACGAACTTGACATGTGACTTATGACATTTTGACCTCACGCCAAGGTCATAAGAGCATGGGGCAAAAATCCACATCGGGAGTTTCATAAGTACTGAAACTTGCTAGATTTGCATACCATTTGGAGTGTGATGATTCTGGTAGGATTCCTTCAGTTTCGTCACGCGATGATATTTGGATCCCGATCCTACTGTGAGTATATGCTACTCCTCGGGAAATTTCTCACTTAACGATCAATGCTATAAACCTAGTAGGTGCCTAGAAAGGTGTTAGCGGGGCTACGCCCCCAGGGAAAAGAGGTTCTCTAATTAAGGAACTTCGCGAAAGCGTTGGAAAACCTCCCTCGAAGTACCGACACCGGCCTGGCTGAACGGTTAAGCAAGTATTGTACGGTGGGATTGATCCTGACTAATTCTTCCTTTATGGTTTGAGGAGGGATTCGAGAAACAGTGGGAGCCATCCTGTTTAGACAAACTAAAAACCACTCTAAACTTGCAAGAGCATCATGCTGAGTGTTTCTTCTTCTCTCTCCTAATTGCAGCGACCAATCAACATGACTGGACTTAAGTTACTCCTAGATAAAAACAAGCTGACAGGGCCAAACTACAAAGATTGGCTCAGGAATGTCACGATAGCAATCACTTATGACAAGCTGGGGTATCTTCTTACCACCAAAGCTCCCCCTGTCCCTGGTCCAACTTCCAGTGTCGCGGATAAGGAAATCCGCAAGACTTGGGAGATTGATAGCGCGAAGGCCAAGTGCCTCCTGCTTGCCTCGATGGACAACGAACATCAGAGGAGGCATGAGAATATGGACATGGAGTCCATATTGCTCCATACAAAAGAACTGTATGGAGAGCAATCACGTATCGCAAGATACGAAGCGTCGAAAAAGTTGTTTTCGACAAGAATGGCCGTCGGATCATCAGTAGCCGAGCATGTGCTAAAAATGATCGGCTTCATTGAGGAGCTCGCTGACCTAGGGATCACATTGGAGAGTGAGCTATATACGGATATAGTTCTCCAGTCCCTTCCTTCCACTTACGCCCAGTTTATACTGAACTTCAACCTACAAGAAAAAGAGGTTGAACTATCAGAGCTCCTCAACATGCTGAGGAGCGCAGAGGGCACCCTACAGAAAGGTAGGGAAACATCCACTTTGTTTGTAGGAGGATCATCTTCTTCTAGGTCCAAGGCGAAAGCCAAGGGAAAGAAGAAGAAGGCCCCCGCCAAACCAAGGGGCGGTGTTGGTAAAGTGGATACGAAGGGAAAAGGCAAAGCAACAAAGATAGCGGGGAAGCTTGTGGATAAAGAAGAATGCTTCTATTGTCATAAGAAAGGACACTGGAAGAATGATTGCAGGGCCTGGAAGGCCAGAACACAGGAATTGAAGCAGGTTGCAGCTTCAGCTTCAGGTGTGTATGTTATTGAAAACTGTCTTTCAATAAACTCTACTTCCTGGGTATTGGATACCGGATCAGGATCTCATATCTGTAATTCTTTGCAGGCGTTGAGAAACCGTAGGGTTTTGAAGGCAGGTGACATGACCCTCAAAGTTGCGAACGGAGCTAGCATGGATGCTAAAGCCGTGGGGGACTATCACCTGGGAATGTCAGATGGACATGTTTTGGTTTTGCGTAATTGCTTTTTTGTACCCAACGCAACTTGTAATATCATTTCTGTATCTTTAGTTTCTAAAGAAGGTTATGAATTTGCGTTTGTAAGTAATGTTGTAAACATTCACCTTAATCAAGTATTGATTGGGTCAGGTACTCTGAGTAATGGTATATACGTGTTAAACCAACCACAGATTTTTAATGTCCAGAATACACACAAAAGAAAGTCTCCAGAAATAAATCAGACTTTCTTATGGCATTGTAGATTGGGTCACATCAATGAGAGAAGGTTGACTAAGTTACATACAGAAGGATATTTGAATGCGTTCAAATATCAATCGTATGCCACTTGTCAATCTTGTCTCAAAGGAAAGATGACAAAGACTCCATTTACTGGACAAGGAGTAAGAGCGAGCGAGCTCTTGGGACTCGTACATAGTGACGTGTGCGGTCCAATGTCTACACATGCCCGAAGCGGACATTCTTACTTCATTACTTTTACGGATGACTTCTCAAGGTACGGTTATGTCTTCTTAATGAAACATAAGTCCGAGGCCTTTGGAAAATTCCAGGAGTATAAGAATGAAGTAGAGAAACAGACCGGCAAAAGTATTAAGATTCTAAGATCGGATCGAGGTGGAGAATACTTAAGTGCCGAATTCCTGGACTATTTAAAAGAGAACGGAATTCTCTCTCAGCTTACTCCTCCATACACCCCGCAACATAACGGTGTATCGGAGAGACGGAACCGCACCCTATTGGATATGGTGCGGTCCATGATGAGTAACGCTGAGTTGCCGCGATCATTCTGGGGATATGCGCTAGAATCAGCAGCATACCTTTTGAACCGAGTTCCGACTAAGACTGTGCCTACCACCCCATATGAAATGTGGAGTGGGAAGAAACCCTATCTTCAATATCTGAAGATCTGGGGATGTCCAGCTTTTGTCAAAAAGCAGCATGCGGACAAACTCGAGGCACGCTCAGTACTGTGCAAGTTTGTGGGATACCCAAAGAACACCAGGGGGTATCTTTTCTACTACGCAGAGGAACAAAAAGTCCTTGTTTCTCGTAATGCCCACTTTCTAGAACACCAGTTCTTGGAAAAGGAAATTAGTGGGAGCGCAGTAGAACTAGAAGAAATTCCAGAACCACAGACTATTACTGAAAGGTTAGTGGAACCAGAGGGTTCAACAGAACAGGACATTCCTACGCCGCTCCGCAGGAGTAGTAGGCAGTCTCATCCGCCCGAGAGATACTGCGGTTTTCTCATAGACGGGGATAGAGAGGATTGCATCATAGATTATGATGAGCCTACTAGCTTCCAGCAGGCCGTTCAGAGCGTTGACTCAGTGAAATGGCTGGATGCAATGCGGACCGAAATGGAGTCCATGTACACCAACAAGGTATGGACGTTGGACATTGCTCCAGACGGGGTAAAACCCGTAGGATGCAAGTGGATCTTCAAAAGGAAGATTGGTGTAGATGGACAGGTTGAGACCTATAAAGCTAGGCTGGTAGCAAAGGGTTTTCGTCAAAGACCTGGCTTGGACTACGACGAAACCTTTTCTCCAGTAGCCATGCTGAAATCCATTCGGATCCTTCTTGCCATTGCTGCCTTCCACGATTATGAGATCTGGCAAATGGACGTAAAGACAGCTTTTCTAAATGGTAATTTAGAGGAGTGTGTCTATATGGACCAGCCAGAGGGTTTCATTCAGAGTGGGAGCAGCGGAAAGGTGTGCAAGTTGCTTAAGTCCATCTATGGACTAAAGCAGGCATCGCGGAGTTGGAACATCTGCTTTGATGAGACGGTCAAAGAATTTGGCTTTATCAAAAATCCAGATGAACCATGCATCTATAGTAGATTTGTAGCGAGAACTGTAGTATTCCTCGTTTTATACGTGGATGACATTCTCTTAATAGGAAATGACATTCCTATGCTACAATCTGTCAAGGGGTTCTTGTCACACAGGTTCTCCATGAAAGACCTGGGTGATGCCTCATACATTCTGGGTATCCGGATCTACCGTGACAGATCCAAGAGGATATTAGGACTTTCACAGTCCAGGTACATCGACACCGTACTGAAAAGATTCAGTATGGAAGATTCCAAGCGTGGTAACCTACCAGCTTGTCACGGGATCACCCTCTCTAAAGAGATGTCTCCCAAGACTGATTTGGAGAGGGATCGCATGTCTATTATACCCTACGCTTCTGCGGTAGGCTCTATAATGTATGCGATGTTGTGTACCAGACCGGATGTAGCTTATGCACTGAGTGTGGTAAGCCGGTATCAGTCAAACCCTGGGGAGAAACACTGGATAGCGGTAAAGAACATTCTCAAGTACCTGAGAAGGACTAAGGAGATGTTCTTGGTGTATGGCGGAAAAGACCTCCAGATCGAGGCCTTTGCTGACTCCAGCTTTCAGAGTGACAAGGATGATTCCAAGTCCATGTCGGGTTTTGTCTTTACCCTCAATGGAGGGGCGGTGTGTTGGAAGAGTTCCAAACAAGAAACCGTTGCAGACTCGACGATGGAAGCGGAATACATCGCTGCATCTGATGCCGCAAAAGAAGCTGTCTGGATGAGGAAGTTCTTGAAAGAACTTCAGGTGGTTCCGTCCATTGTTGATCCAATACCTCTGTATTGCGACAACAACGGGGCTATAGCATTAGCGAAGGAACCCAGGTCCCATCAGAGATCCAGGCACATCTTGAGGCGGTATCACCTGATCAGGGAGATCGTGGATCGCAAGGAGATCGAGGTTCGGAGAGTCGCTTCAGAAGATAACACTGCTGATCCATTCACCAAGGCCCTGCCCCAGACTCAGTTCGAGCGGCTGATCGAGATGATAGGTCTTCGATACGCCAGTACATGGCCTTAGTGCAAGTGGGAGATTGTTAGTGTATATGCCCTAGAGGCCATTACTGTATCATACTAGTTTGTATATTACTTAATGGATGCTTGGGATATTCACCTTGTATATACAATCTTGCTCAAAATAGTAGTATGCTACTTGGTTTGTTTCTACTTCAATGTGTACTTGTGTTTATTTCAGTATATCACTTATACGCATTAGTGGAGCCCTTAGGATCTTTGCTTGATTACCAGCGTTGTGATGGCAGTCACACTAGTGGGGGCTGGGTAATCTATAAGCACATCCTTATTCAGGTCCCTGGTCGCAGGACTATCGAGACAGGGCATCGATACTCCGGAGTAGACCAGCGCATGCGCTTCTCATCCCAGTGTGGGAGACGGTCTGTCCCACAGCCGTCAGTACGTCGTACTTGAGATAGTATGCGGGTGCTCGTTAGGTTACGGGTACACTGGACAGGACTCGTCGGGAACTGACTAGTTGGTATTATACCTATCGTCAGTTATCAGTTCCCAGGTGACATGAGTACAGCTTAGTCCGCTGACTTGACACTGTCACTCCGCCTCGAGTGTGTTCCCACTGTACTTTGATCACTACCCTACCACGGCTCAAAGGAGTCGTGCAAACAGGTGGTGGTTGGGTGCAGTCCCGAAGCACTTGGAGGCAGTGACGGTTAGACAGGATTCGTCTCTCCCGGTATTGGGGGTTGACATCGCGCTGTGTCTAGGAGAGCCATTACACGAGTAGTCCCTGGCCAGGGCAAACGAGATATACTGGTAGGTTTCCAGTGTTATCTCAGGGTGTATTGGGCTTCACTCCGGCACGACTTGTACCGCTATTGGGGGACTGACGTTTACCGCCCCCTAGGCCCGCCATGCGATGTATCAGACGAACAGACCGGACTGTACGGAGAATGTCACGCTCAGGCTCAGTAGGAGTTCAGATGGGTTTCGCCTCGTCGGTCTTCTTGTCGGCATTACCTGGGGACCGTTACGCACAGCTAGTGCCGCTTGCGGTCTGTGGTTAAACCCACTGCCAGCGTAGTGTCGAGTCTTTAGAGTCCCACACAGAAAGCTTTTCGCCTTTAGGCAAAAGAGTAGAGGTCGCATGGTATTGCGACAGGTCGCATGGTTTTGCGACAGGGTTCGGTCACATCCGTGCACTTGTGCACGTACAGTGTCCGGACAGTTTACACTAGTGGGCTTTGGTTTAAGCCAGATCCTAGTGTACCTTATGGGATTGGATTTATCCAGTTTGCATTCGTGTTCCTCGGAACGCGGATGCGGGTGTGTATGCACAGTTGACAGGGAGGCAGAGGTAGTGGATTCTCATTAGGGTTGTTGACAGTTGACCGTTGACTTTTGACTTTTTGCTCAACCCTAATGAGAATATGATATGTGATTAACTATTATATTAATTAAGTATTATGGTGATATGGTTGTTGACTTGTTGACTTTTGTTGACTTGTTGACTTTGGTGACTTGTTGACTTTTGTTGACTTGTTGACCGGTTGACTAGGCTTGACTAGTTGACCATCATGATAACCATGGTTATCATTTCATGCCAAAGACTTTTTTTTCTTGCTTGCTTTTTGAGTAAAATGAGTGCATGATATGATAACCTTATGGTTGCTTCTAACCATCACCAAAAGACTTTTTTGATATGATGAGTTATGATCACTTTGGATTATGAGAGGGTGAGAGAGAAAAGAGAGCCTCATTCTTTCTTGCTCATTCTCTCTCTTGTTCTTGAGCTCTCCCCTTGCTCTCACCCTCAACCTCTTGCTCCCTCTCTTGATCTATGGTTCTCTTGTCTCATGAGTTGAGAATCAAGAACCATAGATAAAATCCCATTCTATTTTCCTCTCTACTCATTCTAGTTCACTAGGTTTAGCAAACCAAGTGAACTAGTTTCTTCAAAGACCGAAGAAGGAGCTAAAGGTTGGAGCTTTCAAGTGGATCTATCTTCGGCGTACGGAGACGACGAGAAGGAGCCATCGGACCACCACCGGAGCTTGAAGAGAAGGAGTTCAAGTTTAGGTATAACCATCTTCATCCGAGTAGCTAAATATCTTTAGCTTAGTTTGCTAGTTTTAGTTTAGGTAACGATCCCGACCATAAGTTAGTCCATGTTGCCTCTTGCGATAAAAATTTTGATTTTATACCGTTTCCGCCTCCCCGTAAGAACCGGGGGTCGCAATATGGACTTACAGGTTTGGCTATTCGTGTATGCGTAGGCGATAGGTTTTGACCTATACGTGATACGCGTGCCGATTTGATTTTCGTATGCCGTTTCGATTTCGAATTTGGTTTTAATGCGATATGGTGCGTTATGACATGTAGGTACCCCATGCGGACTTCGAGACGACAAGCAAGCACGTGGCGACGTCGGCACCGCCGAGCGAGGACCAAGTAAGTAGATTTATATCTACGGGGAGAAGTCGGGTGGATGGCGTATAGCACCCCCGCAGTTCGTGGTGATGTATACGAATACGTATACACACATAGTGATTATATATATTGTTTTATATTATCGATGACATAGATGGATTTAGGGTGTGATCGGATTAGTTTAGTGTTGCGAGACCCTAGAGTAGAGGTTGCACCACATTTACACACACACCATACTTGCATACATTCTTCTTTCATATGTGCTTATATGGGGTTATATTGTTATATGTTCACATGGGTATGGGACTGTGTGTTTGCATACTGGATTTGAGGATAGTATTGGGATTTGAGATGAGTCGATAAGAATTGATTGAGACCGCGAGAACGGTGATATGGCAGGATTCGTACTTGAGGTGCGTCCTGATATCATAGCGGATCTTGGGACGACGATACATGTGAATAGCGTTATACATTGAATGGATGACATGTGATCGTGATATGAGATTAGATATGTTAAGATATTCATAATAGGTCGCATTAGGCGATGTATACCTCTTTATGACGATATAGGATGATGATATCGGTTTGTATGAGGCTGTAGATCAGCAGTCAGATCATGATTTGATTGATGATATTAGTCTTGTACTAGACGTAGATCAGTACCCCGGATTATGATCTTTGATAAAGAGGATACCAAAGGATTAAATTGATGGAGGTGATATTGACCCGTATCCAGATTTGGGGATGCCGTACGACGGATTTACGTACGAGCTATATATTGATGTTTGATCTGCACTCTTGACTTGGGAATGTCTGATTATAGATATGGTATCGGATGTGATATTATGGAGGCAGGATCACCGACTGACATATACATGTTGGTATATGTATCGTCTCAGAGGTTAGGCGGTTTCCTTACCTTCAGTAGCCAGTTAGCTTAGCCTTTTAGTATAGTGTAGTTGTTAGACTAAATTTATATTAAATATAGATTTGTTATCTTGTGTCTAGTATTTAGCTCCCGCTCATTATTGTTGTTCGCTCCTCATCGCATGCTTATATTATGATTCATATCCTATTATTGATATCATGCTGTTAGGACACCAGCACCATTACCGATGACGCGTATGTACCACGTACACTTACTTGCCGGCTCACACACATCTTCATCGGTAGTTGCCATGTCACGAACACTTTAGAAAATACTATTTCATTTGACATAGATTGTTAGCTAATAATTTAGACATGATATTAGTGTACTTGCCTTATATGCTAGCTTAGACATTGTAGATATTACTTGCAACTTCATGCATATTATTATTCATTGATATGCCGCATTCATGGATTTTTATGTCTATATTCACTGTTTACATGCTATTGAGGATTTGGATTCGGATTTTCATGAGATTTCCTGGATTTGGGGGGAAACCGCAAAAAACACTTATAAAATTCTTTCTCTTTTTTTTAAAGAAAAGTGCGGTTTTCCCATGATGTATGAGTCGTCCACCATGAGTTTGTTGATGGATTTCGAGACCCGAGTTCGAGGAGTGGAGGAACCGTTTCGGGTACATGGTGGACCCGGTGCGGTACCCCGGGGTAAGAAGATCGCAGATGATGGCGTTGAGCCTGGCAGGGGAGCACTACCGACCGGTGATATTACCCGACGCGTCGGATATCCGGAGGATACCGTCGTGGTCTTGAGATTGATGGTAGGAGCCGGTCTGGATTGACGTCGCCCTAGATAGTGAGATTGAGACATTGAGGTCCTGAGATATTGAGACATTGGGATTTATATTTTGTGTCGATACTAGACACTGTTTATGCTGATTTCATTTATGATACCTCTTCTAAAAGTACAGAAATCTCACTAAATTATGAAAGCAGTTTTATTCTGTTTCATGCATTCATACATCATCCATTTGATATATTGCTACCTGAGGCACTGACACGGGCACATGGGATTACACTCGGGTTAGATATTTACCCTAGTCATTGTCATAGGCTGCATGTTATATATAATTGAGGATATATTATGATCGTTGACCTAGGATTGCGTTGTTCATGTGGTTTCTGTTCGTAGATGTTTTTCTACTCACGAGTTGGCAAATCATCCCCGTTGTGCCACAGTTTCTTGCAGGTTTTGCCGTACAGGTTTCATTACGGTTTTGCTGGCACTGCTTCTTTCGGGTGACTTGCTAGTAGGTGGGTTTATTGGTATTGTACCCATCATATTACTTTGTATAATATTATTCCGATGTATCTAATAAATTCCATCAACCAAACATGTATTTATTTTGAGATAGAGACCAGTGATGTTATTCTTTCGACCTTAGAGTCGCGCGTTATATTTCTGTGGATTTCTTGTTGTTTTGAGTTTCCTTTTGAGTTTTGATCCTCGCCCTTGGCGTTGTATATTATATTGCTTGTGTGGTTGTGACCGTCGATTGACGAAGAGCTAGCTCCCGCTTGGGGATGCCTTTTTTTTATTTCGTATACTATTCGTGTTGTATCCCGTTTGGGGGCCAGTATTTACAAGGGAGACTCTGCCGAAATTTTCAGGAAATATTTGATGTTTTAAAAAAACATATCAGATGTGGAGTGGGAAGAAACCCTATCTTAAGTACTTTAAGACATGGGGATGTCTAGCTTTTGTAAAAAAGCAGCATGCAGACAAGCTCGAGGCACGCTCAGTATTGTGTAAGTTTGTGGGATACCCAAAGAACTCCATGGGGTATCTTTTCTATTACGCAGAGGAACAAAAATTCTTTGTTTCTCGGCATGCCCAATTCTTGGAAACTCAATTTTTAGAAAATGAGATAAGAGGGAGCGCAATAGAACTGGAAGAAATTCTAGAACCGTGGATTATTACTGAAAGCATGGTAGAACCAGACGTTTCGAAAGAACCGAACACTCCCGCGCCACTCCGCAGAACTAGTAGGCAGTCTCATCCACCCAAAACATACTACAGTTTTCTCATAGACGGGGATAGAGAGGATTGCATCATCGACGATGATGAGCCAACTAGCTTCCAACAAGTCATTCAAAGCAGAGACTCGGTAAAATGGCTGGATGTAATGCGGACCGAAATGGAGTCCATGTACACCAACAAAGTATGGACTTTGGACTTTGCTCCAGAAGGGGTAAAACCCGTAGGCTACAAATGGATCTTCAGAAAGAATATTGGTATAGATGGACAAATTGAAACCTATATGGCTAGACTTATTGCAAAATGTTTTCGTCAAAGACCTGGTTTGGACTATGATGAAACCTTTTTCTCCAGTGGTTATGCTCAAATCCATTCGGATCCTTCTTACCATTGCTGCCTTCCATGACTATAAGATCTGGCAGATGGACCTAAAGACCGCTTTTCTAAATGGAAATTTAGAAGAGTGTGTTTATATGGATCAGCCGGAGGGTTTCATTCAAAGTGGGAGCAACGGGAAAGTGTGCAAGTTGCTTAAGTCCATTTATGGACTAAAGCAGGCATCGCGGAGTTGGAACATCTGTTTTGATGAGACGGTAAAGCAATTCGACTTTATCCAAAATCCAGATGAACCATGCATATATGGTAAAATTGTAGCGAGAACTGTGGTATTGCTCATTTTGTACGTGGATGACATTCTCTTAATAGAAAATGACATTCCTATGCTACAATCAGTCAAAAGATTCT
Source organism: Agapanthus africanus (assembly GCA_030015575.1). NCBI lineage: Eukaryota > Viridiplantae > Streptophyta > Magnoliopsida > Asparagales > Amaryllidaceae > Agapanthus > Agapanthus africanus. The sequence continues at coordinate 154,866,506 of CM057350.1, forward strand.
TGTCACAAAGGTTCTTTATGAAGGACCTGGGTGATGCCTCCTACATTCTAGGGATCCAGATCTATCGTGACAAATCAAAACGGATGTTGGGACTCTCATAGTAAAGGTATATCGACACTATATTGAAACGATTCAGTATAGAAGATTCTAAGAACGGTAATCTACCGGCTTGTCACGGAATCACCCTCTCCAAAGAGATGTCTCCCAAGACTAATTTGGAAAAAGGATCGCATGTCTACTATACCCTACGCATCAGCGGTAGGATCTATAATGTATGCGATGTTGTGTACCAGACCAAATGTAGCATACACCCTAAGCGTTGTAAGCCGGTATCAGTCAAACCCAGGGGAGAAGCACTGGATAGCAGTGAAGAACATTCTGAAGTACCTGAGAAGGACTAAGAAGATGTTCTTGGTGTACGACAGGGAAGACCTCTAGATCGAGGCCTTCACCGACTCCAGCTTCCAGAGTGACATGGATGACTCTAATTTTATGTCGGGTCATGTCTTTACCCTCAATGGAGGGGCGGTTGTTTAGAAGAGCTCCAAGCAGAACACCGTTGCTGACTCGACTATGGAAGCGGTGTATATTGCTGCCTGTGATGCCACAAAGGAAGCAGTCTGGATCAGGAAGTTTATGACAGAGCTTCAGGTGGTTCCATCTATTGTTGATCCAATACCGTTGTATTATGACAATAACGGCGCTATAACTTTGGCAAAGGAACCAAGGTCCTATCAGAAGTCCAGACACATCCTGAGGTGGTTCCACCTAATCAGGGAGATCATTGATCACCGGGAGATTGAGGTGCGGAGTGTAGAGACAGAGAACAACACTGCAGATCCACTCACAAAGGCCATCCCTCAGACACAGTTCGAGCGGCTAATCGAGATGATAGGTCTGCGATATGCCAATACATAGCCTTAGTGCAAGTAGGAGATTGTTAGTGATATATGCCCTAGAGACCATTATTGTATCATACTGGATTGTATATTATATATTGGATGCTTGGGATATTTCACAGTTATAATAATAGTCTTGCTCGATATGGTAGTATGCTACCTGGTTTGATTCTACCTCAATATGTGCATATGTTTCTTTTAGCATATCGCTTATACATATTGGTAAAGCCCTTAGGATCTTTGTTTGACTACCAGCGTTGTGATGGCAGACACACTTGTAGGGGCTGGGTAGTCTATAAGCACATCCTTATACAGGTCCCTACTCGTTGGATTATCGAGACGGGGTATCGATACTCCGGAGTAGACTATTGTATACGTTTCTCATCCCAGCAGGGGATATGGTCTGTCCCATAGCAATTAGTACGCCATACTAGAGTTGGTATGCAGGTGCTCATTAGGTTATGATTTACACTGGACAGGACTCATCGGGAACTGCTGGTTGGTATTATACCTATTGTCAGGTAGCAGTTCCCATGTGGCATGAGTACAGCTTAGTCCGTTGACTTGCCGTCGCTACTTCGTCTTGAGTGTGTTCCCACTGCACTTTGATTACTACCCTACTATGCTTAAAGGAGTCATGCAAATAGGTAGTAATTGGGTGTAGTCCCAAACCCAACCCGGTATTGGGGGTTGATATCGCGCAGTGTTCGGAAAGCCATTACATAAAGTCCTTGTTCAGGGCAGTCGAGAAATACTAGTAAGGTACTCCAGTAGTTTCTCATGGTGTATTGGGTTCTCCTCCGGCATGACTTATCATGTTGTTAGGGGTCTGACGTTTACCATCCCCATAGGCGGATATGCGAGTATCTCAGACGAACAGACCAGACTATACGGAGATTCTCAAAGATAGACTCAGTAGGAGTCCGGATGGGTTTGCTCATCGGCCTTCATATCGACAGATACCTGGGTAGCCGTTACGTGCAGCTAGTACCGCTGACGGCTTGTGGTTAAACCCACTGCCAGCGTACTGTTGAGTCTTTAGAGTCCCAAACATAGGGTTTCCCAGCTTCAGGCAATTGATGTAGACGTCGTATGGTTTTACGACTGGGCTTCGATCACATACATGTACTTGTACACGGATGCTGATCGAGCGGATAATACTAGTGGGTTTTGGTTTAAACCGGATCCTAGTATTGTATTATTGGATTGTTATCGTCTCTGGGTATCCATATTTTTTGAAATACGGATACGGGTATGTATATACAGTGAGGGGTATTCTTGTAATTTGGAAAGGCATACTTTTAGAAGGAGCCACCTCATTATTTAGTTTTATCCATTTTTTAAATGAATTAATGAGGTGGAAATGGAGGAGACTTTGGTGGCATGGTGAGAGGAATGGTTTATACATTATTATATTACACTTGACTCACTATTCAAGTATGGGCAATATTTTCTATTTTGAAATATTGCATGCTTGAATTATTGAGAAGAGATATTAGCCATTTCTCTCCACACTTAGCCATTCACTATACACTTGGTTTTATTTTCTTTGGTTGCTCTCCTCTTGCTCTCTTGAGATTTCTCCATCTCTTTATTCCTCAAACTAAACCCTAATCCTTCACATTTGTTGTGAGCCATAGGGTTTAGTGAGACACTACAATCCTTTAGCATTCTCTACATCTTCTAGGCTAGTTGGATTAGCGAACCATCTACCTTAGTTACCTCGATTAGAGGTTGGAGCTTGGAGCACATTCTCTCGTGGTGTATCATCTTTGATGCAAAGAGGCTGATGGAGCTTTCGTCATCCGATCACCGAGGAGCCATGGAGAGGAGCACTAGAAGACTCGAAGGACCGTATCTTGGAGGTATAACCATCTCACTGAGTAGTTAAACCTTTTAGATAGATTAGCTACCTAAGGCTTTAGTAAAGATCCTGGAGTTTAGCCAGTGTTGCGTAGTCAAATATTTATCGTTTTTGAAAATTCCGCCTCCCCGCGAACTACGGGGTGCACGACATCGGCTTACACACAATCCACGGGATTTGTAGAGAGGCGGAATTTACAAAAAACAATTTTATAGCAAGCAATATCAACTAAACTTCCAAGATCTACCAGAAGCCCTATCTAACAAAACTTACAAAAATTCTAATCTACCATGAAGTGATTTATACCTTTGTATTCAAGTCCTTCGGGTCTTCTTATTCTCCTTAAGCTCCTTGTTTATATGGATCGAGCTTGGTCGTCGGCCTCTTCGTGTCGAAGACGATCTACCCAAGAGTCCATGGTTCAAGCTTTAACCTCAAGACTTAAATAACTAAATTACCTAGTTTGCTAATCTAGGTAGCTTAGATGATGTAGAGAATGTTTATTAGATTAGTTTATCTCAATTACCCAAGGTTTCTCAACTCATGAGAGTGATAGGGTTTGAGGAAGAAGAAGAGAGAAAAGGGGAGAGACATTGTGAAGTCAAGAATGAGATGAAGAATGGCTAAGTTTCGATAATATCAAGCATATCATTTACAATAAAAATAATGTGACATGCTTCAATAGTTATCCAAATGAATGAGTCATCAAAAATAGACATGCTACAACCATGCTTAAATAACACCCCATTTCTCCGCCTCATTATCCATTTAAATAAATGGATTAATCACAAATGATGTGTCTTCTTCTAGAAGCACTCTTATGAAAATACAAGAATACCCCTCACCGTATATACATATCCGTATTCATACCACGAATACCAAGAGATTAAAATAATCCAATATTATAATACTAGAATGCGGCTTAATCCTATGCCTGCTAGTATTATCCGTCCAAACAAAAATACGTGTAGCTAGTTGATTGTCACACACTTCCGCGTGTCGTTTTACAAAGTATTCAAAGTTAACCGCAATCAAGACGGCGTCACATATAGCTAGCCGTAATGAGTACGAGTCGTCCGCAGGGAGATGGTGCATTTTGGTTCTTGTTATGACGAGTTAATCAAGGTTCAGGACGGTTCGTGTCTAACCTAAGTGTTGTATATGCAAAATATAAGTTTGTTAGGAATAGATAGGTTAGTGTGAATTAGGGAAGTCCGTACTTAATCCTTTGTGCTGAGCTTGACCATTGAAGCTAGAGCAATCGGCAACAACGTGGATTGGGGTACTTAAGCACGGTATCAGTGAAATTTGGCTTATTGACCCTTGTCCGTCCGTTCTTGTCTCTTGGCTTTCGCCTCCGGCTTAACCGAATGCAACCAGTCACGGTTAGGGATCACCGATACCTTGGTAGGGTAGGATGCCTAATGGAGCGCTTGCGTAAGGTTTGGGCAGAGTTCAATTAGCAAATATCGAGCAAAGAAAATGAGCAAATGGAATTCCTAACTTATATAACCATTCTTTTTCCTAACAACATCATTATTTACAAACCATCAAAACAACAAAAAGAAAGAGCAAATGAAATGATAAAAAGAAAAGAATAAAACAACATTGCAAGTAAGTAAATAGCAAGGAATAAAATAGCAAGTAAGTAAATGGCAAGAAATAAATACTAAGAACCCAAGTGCAAAATGAAGCTTTATTAAGTCCAAGTGATGATACAAACCTTGAGTTCAATAACCAAAACTTAAACTTGCAAGCTTAATGAAGAGGTTGCAAGATCAAGAGAAGGCAAAGAACTCAAGGCAAACTACTATGTACAAGAACTAAAACAAAATGGAAAAGAGAAACAAAGAGTGTATCCAAAAGTATATCAAGTAGTGAGTGTTTAGTCCCCTTTCCCTTGCTCACTGATCTGTATTTATAGGCCCAAAATAAGATTAAACAAGCAATAAAAATAAGATTATGTGACAGCAAGGGATGGACAGAAGAAAAATGGGGACATTTGGGCTTGATAAAACCGGTGGGACCGGGTTTTCGGAGCATCTCGCCGGTCCAAGCTTGGGCAAATGGGCTCGTGTTTGTTCTGTGATGTTGTGTGCTCTCCATATTCCCACTGGTATTGTTGGATTTGTTTATATGAATTTGGTCTGCATTCAGGGATTTGGGGGGAGACATGTAGCTTTATATCACATCGCAACTTTTTGCATTTATCATTCATGTCCCCCACATGTGCCCATTTATGCCATGGGCAGCCCCACAATGGTCCATGTGCCAAAGAGCATGTACACACTTGCATTATATTGGACCAAAATTGTGTGCACATATTTATTTGCAAAAGAACTCTTTGGTCATTGATCGGTTTGCAGTTCCGGTTGCAGTGTCGGTTCCCAAATGTTATATCCGTGATTTTGAGTGTGTTTCCAGTATTGTGTCACGGATACCTGTAATCTGTATTTACTGAGCAGACACTGGTTAATAGCACCGATATATAACAAAATAGATAATGAATGAGTGGTATTAAGATGCAGTTTTCTGAGATGAACACTAGTACACGTATATGATCGAAACCCTACACATAAAACCATACGGCTTCTACATCGTTTCGCTTAAACCAGGGAAACGCTCTGTGTGGGACTCTAAAGACTCAACAGTACACTGGCAGTGGGTTTAAATATAAGCACGTCAGTGGTACTAGCTGTACATAATGGCTGCCCAGGTATCTATCGAAAAGAAAGCCGACGAGCAAACTCGTCCGAACTTGTTACTTATATGTATGCCCTAGAGGCCATTACTGTACATACGATGTATACTGTAATGGATGCTTGGACATATATAGGGAGGACTTTCTTGCTCGACATGATACTACGCTATCTGGTTGTACTTTATCTTAACATGTATTCTGATTGTCTCTGATGTTACATGTTGATAAAGCCCTTAGGATATGTACTCGACTAATGGGACTATGATGAGATCATACTGGTGGGGCCATGGTAGTCGACGAGTACATCCTATAACTGTTCCTAGTCGAGGGTGTATCGAGATAGGGCATCGATGCTCCAGAGTAGACTAGCGTATACGCATCTTGACCCATATGATGGGTGATGGATGATCCCATATCCATCGGTGTTTGATATCAAGGATGGTGTACGGGTGCTCAGTAGAGACTGGGTACACTGGACGGACTCGCCGAGAACTCCCAGATGGTATTATACCTCACGTCAGATGGCAGTTCTCCGGTGATACTGTTACAGAGTAGTCTGTTGACCCGAGATCGTCATAGAGTCTTGTGCGATTCCCACTATACTTTGATTTCCATCATACCACGTCCAAGAGGGCATACAAAAAGGTGGCTTTTGGGTACAGTCCCAAATCACATGGAGGAAATGAGCGATAGGAGGGGATTCGTCTCTCCCAGTATAGGGAGTTGATGTTGCGCTGTGTTCGATTGGCTATAACTGGAAATCCCTGGCCAGGGTTGCTGAGATTTACTGGTAAGTGTTATCAGTAGTTTCTCGAACTGTTATAGACCTCATATCGACACGATTTATCAAGCTACTGGGATCTGACGTTTACCACCCCTAGGCGAGATATGCGACATATCAGACGACGAGACCGGACTGTACGGGAGTGTTACTGATTAGATTCACAGGAGAATGTACAGGCTTTCTTGTTGATCTTCTGAGCGCTCAATACCTGGATGGCTGTTACGTTTAGCTGACCGCTTGTAGCTTGTGGGTGTTTGATATGATCATCACCTACTGCCGGCGTATTGAGATTCTTTAGAGTCCTACACAGAGCTTTCTTGGTTCAGGCAAAACGGAGTAGGAGCACGTATGTGATATGTGCAGGACCGAGGATAATGTGATATGAGATACCGTATTCTATTCTCGCGATATATGATATCAGCCGGTTCATCGGATCAAGTGTTGATTCGATGAATCGGTAAATGAGATATTAGTCGGTTATATGCGATATAGCCGGATTGTCGGATCAAGTGTTGATTCGATAATTTAATGTATAATAATATATATGATATATTAAATTACATTAACTAATATTAGCTTACTAAAAGATTCTTTTTCTCACTCGGGTAATACATTGATATATATGCGATATATGTTAATTGTATTATTTTATTTTGTTACAATAAATATTATATAAGTGATATATAATATTGTAACATGATATGATTACTAATGCAACATGTTTAGTGGAGATTAAACAAGGTTAGGGTTTGATTTGGGTTAGTGCATTCATGAACCTTCTAGAAGGTTTCTTTTTGTTTTGTGTAAGATATTTTCAAGTGACTCATACTTAACCCAACCCAAACCCTAGCCCAAGTTAAATCTCTACAAAGATTTAGTTGACCATGGTTGCATAATTAATCATTATCTTCTTTTCATTATTCATCACAAAAGGATTCTAATTATTATTCATCTTCTTCTTGCTTGAGTTCTTCTTGGAAAAGGCTTTCTAGCTTTTTCTAGGTGATGATTATGTGTGAGAAAAAGATTATAAATGAGAGCAAAAATACTACTTCATCATCCTCATCTATCCTTGCCCTTTAGATGAGAGTGTTCACTTTATTTAGTGAGTGAGAGCTTGTGTTAATGAAACTTCAAGGTAGATCATCTTTGTTATCGAAGATCGGAAGTAAGCTTGCATCTTTCTCTTCGTGGAGCCTCTCGAGAGTCCGGAACACGATGATCGCATCGAAGGGACTTCAACACGGAGCTTAAGAAGTGAAGGACCGGATCTACAAAGGATGTAATCCCTCTCACTTAGTGTTAAAGTGTTTAACATGCTTGTTTTCGCCTAATCTTTAGTTTAAAGATCCGGCTTTGGGTTGTTCGGCACGGCTAAATTTTAAATCAGGCATGGTTGATGCCTCATAGACCCTTGTGCGTGTGCCTAGCAACCCTACAGAACTCCTACTGAGTTTGTCCATGACAATCTCTGTACAGTCCGGTATGTTCGTCTGAGTGTATCGCATGCTAGGTCTAGGGGGTGGAAAATGTCAGACCCCTAATAACCTGACAAGTTGTGCCGATGTTGCTCAAGACCATCCAAGAATCTACTGATCTAACTACCAGTAATTCCCTGGCCAGGGACTTATGGTGTTGGCCAACCGAACTGTAACGTTTTGAAAATCATTTCGGTGAAATTTCGAAAAAAACGGTAAAATAAGGGGGTTTTCTGTAAAAAAGTCAAAATGCAAATATCTTAAAATAATAATAAAATAATTTTTTTCAGAAAATTTGAAATTTCACCAGTGGCTCAATAAACACCGAATACTAGCAATTACATAGCTAGAATATGTATATTTAATTTTTATAATAACATATTTGCATTTTGACTTTTTTACAGAAAACCCCCTTATTTTACCGTTTTTTTCGAAATTTCACCGAAACGATTTTCAAAACGTTACAATCTTCCCCCCTTAAAGAAATTCGGTCCTCGAATTTAAATTAAAACTTCCCCCAAATACTAAAATATTTCAGCCAAAACCATCAAATCGCCGGGGCTCCGAAATCATAAATACATAAAACAAATCGTGGCGCAACGCATGCGCATGAAAAATGAGCATATAACTCAAATCAGAACTCCGTCAAGCATCCCGCAATCATCGGAGTCATGGGGAAGACATCAATACCAAATCCAAAACAAAACCAATATGATATAACTCGAAACTATACATGTAAATATCGAATCAATATATGTAAGTATCTGAAGGAAATGCATGCCAAATCTCTTTAAGTCGCTGTGCAACGCGTATAACACTGCACAGTGGCGGACGTCTATCATAAGAAAATAACTATATACATATATACCTTTGTTTGAAATGTACGTTCCGCCGTTTTTGAAAAAATTTAGAAAGGTCTCCTTGTTTTAAACATTTCGTGTCATATCAGACACGTAGGTAAATGCTGAGGCTATAGCTCGCTTTTTGGAAATCCCTTCAATAACTATCAATGCATGCAAAATATATTCAGGTACTGTCCTCTGACTAGTCCTGCTCAGTACGAAAACACATAGCAATATCATAAAAACGTACTGCTCTATAAGAAAAATCAATCCTAAAATACGCGTATGAATACTACGTGCGTCTGGTGCGCACGGAAATCAAAATCCAAATATGTGCCATACATATGCACAGAAACAACATCTAAGTGCATCGGGTGTGCACGAAACATCTGTCGTAGGAAACATGTGTGCCTGACCGCAAAATCAGGTGCATCTGACATGCACGAAAAATCTCGATTTAGTGCATCTGGTGTGCACCAAAATCACCCTTCAAAACATGCGCCCAACATGCACGAAAATCCAAATCAGGTGCATCCATCGTGCACGAAATCATGAAATCCAATATCAAGTGCCGAATATGCGCAAAATCAAATCAGGTGCACAAGGTGCACAAAACAAATATCGAGTATCACAATCGAAATCGAAGTCCAGTGCATCTAAGTGCACAAAATATATAACACTGCACTGCAAGCATATATGAACTATACCGAGTGCAAAAACCAAATTGTGTGCGTACATACGCACAAAATCAACTCAACCGTATGAAACCCATAAAATCATAAACATGCGAAACCAAGGCACGAAAATGATATCAAGGGCAACAACTGTGCAAAAATCGTAAATACTCAGTAGGTGCAACCATGGTACATGAAAACAAATGCCATGAAACTCAATCATCAAAATCTGTCATGCGAATAGATCATCCAAAATACCGAAATCAAATATGGCGGAATAGTCCCGCTCAAGCACATCCTCCAAGAATCTCTGGCCAACTGCCGTGGTCACTCATAGCATGTCTCGTCGACGATCCTGAACTATGGCCTGCCGGTGTGCATAACATGACCACTACTGGGTCCAAGTCTTCTCGTAATTTATTCCAGAAAGGTCCTATCGAGATCTCTCCCAAATCTCGTCTCTGCCGAACTGTCCGGAAGTCATCATCCCTTACTAGATCTGTTCTCGTTCTGGAACGGCTGCATACTCAACGCGACTCCTTCTGGAAGGTATATCCAAGTACAATGCCTCGGCATACGTATCGCATCTCTGATGTAGGCGGAGTGGAACGTCGTTTCATCTAGATCTGGTACAAACCTCTTACTTCACCTTTCTCTAATGTCGACCGCTTCGGACTCGTCTCGTCGTGGCTGCATGGACTGAGCTCCAACGGCTATCCTCGTATCGGGAGTCTCCCAAGAAATGCATCTCACCACCTAGCATCCGAATTAAGTCGAGCCATCTGAACGAGTCGTCAAAACTTCATAATCCCCCAAGAGCTCAACATCTTGGGCACAGTTTAATAATATCGAGTACATACCACAGCATCGGTGGTCCAGCCGTAGAAGGGCAAACCCAAGCCTCACTAATGGCGCCGTAGAACTGCCGCAAACCCGAAGGTTCAAAGGCTTTCACACGGTCATTAAGTCGAGTTAGGGTTTCATTCTTCTAGAGGGACCATAGCATTTCCTGCATGTCTTTCCGACTACTTTAAACTTGGAATAATAGGTTTCTGATATTCGATCATCTCTGTCGACTCCCAACGTCTCCGCGTGAAGTCGTCTCAAGCTGGAATCAATCTATCTGATGACCTCGCACCGGGGTAGGCGAACGATCCACATGTCCTAGTCATTCATCCTCGATGACTAGCGACCTTCTATCATCTCTTAGTACAACTCGTTCTGCACTAATTCCAGCATCTGGGGCAATAGCTCGTCGTTCGCAGCAATAACTGGCTCGCTCGTCTGCACGCTGAATAGTGCCTCGATCATCATGAATAAGCAACACACCAACGGTCATCAAGATCTGGCTGGCCTCTATTATTGGCTCAATCCTCTAGTGTCGATCAGCACATCCGAGTAACCTCATAAAGGCGATCCGCCAAATGCTCGTGGCGCGGAAACACAGTAAAAAGATACATCTCTGCAATCGTGTGTCGCCGGAATTTCGCCCTGGTCAGTCCTCGTTCATGACGAGCTCGTGCTGACCGCAACTCTAGCTGTAGCTCTCCCTGCCCGTAATCGTGGCAGCAAAACCATAACTGGTACTGATGAGGCTAGATCGGAATGAATATAATACTGAGCAAGGAAATGTACATCCTAAGGCTTCTTAAGTGGAGTAGCGTATCGTAAATATGCCGCGGAACATACCTACGGTACGTCACTCTACTTTAGTCACCTATTCCATCAACCAAGGGTCATCCTACGCTCCGAAGGTAAAACCTAACGCTCTGATACCAACTTTGTCACGTCCCGAAAGTACAGAACATGACCGGCACTTAAACTATGAAACGTCTCGAGGCGTACGTAATCCAAGTAAGCCGAAAACCCAGAAATCCAAACCAAGAAAAGTAGTAGAGTGAAGGAAAACCAATTTAAATAAGTAGTTTTAAAAGCATAAGCCGAATTATGCGGGTTTCTAAAAACATCAAAAAATTTCCTGAAAATTTCGGCAGAGTCTCCTTTGTAAATACTGGCCCCCAAACGGGATACAACATGAATAGTATACGAAATCAATAAAAATGCATCCCCAAGCGGGAGCTAGCTCTTCGTCAATCGACGGTCACAACCACACAAGTAATATAATATACAACGCCAACGGTGAGGATCAAAACTCAAAAGGAAACTCAAAACCACAAGAAATCTGCAGAAATATAACGCGCGACTCTAAGGTCGAAAGAATAACATCACTGGTCTCTATCTCAAAAATAACACATGTTTGGTTGATGGAACTTCTAGATACAACAGAATAATAATACACAAGATATATAATGGGGGTACGATACAAGTAAACCCACCTACTAGCAAACCACCAGAAGGAAACTATGCCCGCAAGCCGTAATGAAACCTGTACGGCAAACCTGCAAGAAACTGGGGCACAACGGGGGTGAGTTGCCAACTCGTGAATAGAAAAACATCTACGGATAGAAATCGCATAAATAACGCAACCTAGGTCAATGATCATAATATATCCTCAATATATATAACATGCAACCTATAACAAGGCTAGGGTAAATATCTAACCTGAGTGTAATCTCATGTGCCCGTGTCAGTGCCTCAGGTAGCAATATATCATATGAATGAGGTATGAATGCATGAAAACAGAATACATGTAAATGAAGAACTGTTTTCATAATTTAGTGAGATTTCCTTTGTATTTTTAAAATGAGGTATCATAATGAAATCAGCATAAAACAGTGCCTAGCATCGGCACAAAACGTAATCCCAATATCTCGATATCTCTGTATCACAGTCTCTGTACCTCAATATCTCGAAATCTCAATGTCTCAATCACAATATTTAGGGCGCCGTCAGTCCAGACCGGCCCCTACCATCCATCTCAAGACCACGACGGTGTCCTCCGGATATCCGATGCGTCGGGTAAAATCACCGGTAGGTAGTGCTCCCCTGCCAGGCTCACATCGTCATCATCACGCGCTTCTTGCCCCGGGGTACCTTACCGGGTCCACCATGTACCCGAAACGGTTCATCCGTCTCCTCGAATCGGGTCTCGAAATCCATCAGCAAACTCATGGTGGACGACTCATACATCATGGGAAAAACCACACTTTTTATTTTAAAAGAGAGAAAAGGTTTATTTATGTTTTTGCGGTTTTCCTCCAAATCCAGAAAATCTCATGGAAATCCGAATCCAAAATCTCAATAACACGTAAAATAGTGAATATATGCATGAGAATCCATGAATGCGGGATAACAATGAATAACAGTATGCATGAAGTAGCGGGTAATAACTACAATGTCTAAACTAACATATAAGGCAAGTACGCTATGTCAAGCAATAATATTTTCTAAGGTGTACGTGACATGGCAATTACCGATGAAGATGTGTGTGAGCCGGCAAGTAAGTGTACGTGGTACATGTTAGTTATATGTATGCCCTAGAGGCCATTACTATACATAGGATGTATATTGTAGTGGGTGCTTGGACATATATAGGGAGGACTTTCTTGCTCGACATGATAGTATGCTATCTGGTTGATCTTTATCTTAACGTGTACACTGATTGTCTCTCTGTTACATGTTGGTAAAGCCCTTAGGATGTGTACTTGACTACCTGGACTATGATGCGGATCATACTAGTGGGGACAGGGTAGTCCATAAGTACATCCTTCAAGGTCCCTAGTCGTGGGTATATCGAGACGGGGCATCGATATACCAGAGTAGAGTAGCGTATACCTTCTCGACCCATACAGATGGGCGATGGATGATCCCATATCCATTGGTGTTTGACATCAGAGATGATATACGGGTGCTCAGTAGAGACTGGGTACACTGGACGGACTCGCCGAGAACTCCCAGATGGTATTATACCTTACGTCAGATGGCAATTCTCTGGTGACACTGGTACAGAGTAGTCTGTTGACCCGAGATCGTCATAGAGTCTTGTGTGGTTCCCACTGTGCTTTGATTTCCACCTTACCACGTCCAAGAGGGCGTGCAAAACGGTGGTTTTTGGGTACAGTCCCGAATCACATTGAGGCAATGAGCGATAGGAGGGGATTCGTCTCTCCCGGTATTGGGGGTTGATGTTGCGCTATGCTCGACTGGCCATAACAGGAAATCCCTGGCCAGGGTTGCAGTGATCTACTGGTAAGTGTTATCAGTAGTTTCACACATGTTATGGACCTCACGTCGGCATGACTTATTGAGCTATTGGGGTCTGACGTTTACCACCCCTAGGCGAGATATGCGACATATCAGACGAACAGACCAGACTGTACGGTAAGTGTTACTGGTTGGATTCACAGGAGTGTGAGCGGGCTTGCTCGTCGATCTTCTGATCGCTCAATACCCGGGTGGCCGTTACGTTTAGCAGACCGCTTGCGGCTTGTGGGTGCTTGATATGATCATCACCTGCTACCGGCGTATTGACGAGTCTTTAGAGTCCTACACAGAGGTTTCCTGGCTCAAGCGAAACGAAATAGGAGCGCATATGAGATATGTGCGGGACCGAGAATAATACCAGTATGTGATACTGTATTCGATTCTCGCGATTTGTGACATTGATCGGTTATATGCGATATAGCCGGGTTATCGGATCAAGTGTTGATTCGATAAGTTGTTACTATGGATATTAGTCGGTTATATGCGATATGACCGGATCGTTAAATCAAGTGTTGATTTAATGATTTAATGCATAATTATATATTTGATATATTACTTTGCATTAACTAGTATTGGTTCACTTTAAATGGTTTTTCTCACTTGTTTGTGCACATTGTATATGTGATATATTTTTGTGCACAAGTTTGTATCATGTTTGATGATGCATGCTAACTTGGGTTTGTGTAAAGAGTTAAACCTTGGTTAAGTAAATGGTTAGGGTTTTTATTTATTCATTCATTTATCTTTTTAATTTGGATTAAAAGAAATGGAAAAGAAAACAAAATGGTTGCTTTCAAACTTGAAGCTTGTTGAAACTTCATGAAGCTTTGACTAAAGTGACCATTTTGTCTTCATGCTTAACCCTAACCATTCATCTAATCTTAGTCAATTCTCTACACCTAACCATGGTTCATTTTATGATAAGTATTCTTTTATTTTCTATTTTGAAAATAACTTATTATAATATTCATCTTCTTCTTCTTCTTCTTCAAGATGAAGAAGCTTGATTCCATCAATGGTGATTTGATGAAAAGAGTGAGAAATCCAATTCTAAAGTGAACCCACCTCCTATTTCTTCATCCTCTACCTCTTGCCAAGTAGTATAGGGTGTTTTCTTCACAAGTTTCATGACTTGGTGAAGTGGGAGCTTGATCTTGTGATGCCTCGACGTAGATCATCTTCGGCATCGTAGTCGATGACCTAGCCCGCCAATTTCTCCGATGAAGCCGATGCTAGAGCCCGGGATTCGATTTGGACAGCAAGGAGACTTCATCATGGAGCTATGGAGGTGGAGAACCGGATCTACAAAGGTTGTATTTCCGTTCACTTAGTAAAGTTGTTTACTAGTTATCGTTTTCGCCTAAAATCTAGTTAACGATCCGTATTAGAGTTTCTCGGCACTTGTAAAATTTGAAATTGGCATGGGTTGATGCCTTGTGAGACCTCATTAGTGTGCCTAGGAACCCTGCAGTGGTATCAGAGCCTAGCTAGAGCCTTAGGCGATGCGTAGACGGAGTTAGAAGTCCGATCGAACCGAAACCCTAATTCAATTTTGCTCTCTGGACAATTTTGAAAATCGTGGTTTTTTCCAGATTAAAAATATGCAGAAAAAATAGCAGGAATATCTAAGGGTTACTGTGAAATTCGACAGCCCAATTCCACTAAGTCGCCGCGGTTCCGCGGCACGAGCAAGGCTCGTGCGGCGGTTCCGCGGCCGTACGGCCTCATTATATAAAGAATTTTGCACAATAATTCTTAGTTTCCAGTGCTGGTTTTCCTGGGAATTTTTAATATTTATTCAAGAGTTGAATTTTCTGGGATGTATTGGGGACTCGGTGTATCGATCGGATTGTCTAATTCTGTCTGTGTGCTTTTCCGGATAATTTTTGAATATGTTAAAAAGTTCGACCGGATATAAATACCCACTTTTTCCCCTGTCGGGAAATTTCCAAGTGTTGGATCTTTCCGTGGTTTAAAGACGTTCTAAGTAGTGCAAGTAACGCGATGGTCCCTCTAGAAGACAACAAACCTTAACTCGATTATGTGACCGTCTTGAACTGCCCATTGAACCTTCGGGTTTGGGGCAGTACGACGTGCCACATGTGAGGCGTTGGCTTGATCCTTCTACGGCTGGACCGTTGGTACTGAGGCATGAACTGGATGTTTTTTAACTTGTTTCATGTGTTGATCTGTTTCGGGAAAACTTGGGTGTTCGAATGTTCGATCGGAAAGTTTAACATTTTCTGTTTATCCGGATTGTGATACAATAATTGGAATTCACAAGCAGTTATGAGATAACTGAATGAATGTTATAAACATAGCACTTTAGTCTCGCTTGATCGGTTGCCACGGAATTTTGATGTGATCAAAAGTCCGTCGCAATCACGTAGCTTACGCGGATACTCGCCGGGTAAACTTAATAGACAGCCTCACTCCATAGCCCCGACCAAGTGACTGTAGGAGAACCCCGTCGCTGAAAGCATCCGTTCGGGTGCTAGCGGTAGCGGTGTTCCGCCTTGGTGCACTTCGTCGACGGCGTCGGGGGTGCGGCCGCCTACTAAAGTTTGCGACGAGCATTCGATCAGTATGTCAGGAATCCTGTTGAATTGCCCGACTTGATATTGAAAAGTGTTTTCGATTTTGAGACTAAAATGCGGGATTTATAATTGTTAGGCATGTGATGTCTAAGGTATTCAATTGATCAGGCATGCGATGTCTATGCAGATTGCGGATTCCAACTGTTGTAGTTTTACACTTTCTTTTCTGTGACCGTAAGTGTAATATGTGATATCGCCGGTTTCGTTGCTATATGTCAACGACAATTGGGATGCGCATATTTACTTACATTGATGACATGTGATGTTATGTGTTGCTGGATATGTTATATTGGATCGTCGTGTTTGAATAGCCGGGGTTTTTTATGTGACATGAGTGTTTTTCATTTTCATTCATGTAAAAACTTGTATGTAATATTCTTTTATTGGGGCACTTCCAGGTTGCGAAAGATGTCACCTTTTGTATATTATTTTCTTTTCCGCACTAGGATAGACCCAAGGAGGAGGGCACAAGTAACCGGGTTCTGGAGTCCAGTGGGAGACCAACTCGAGGAGTCGAGTCCGGGTCTCCTAACTCTAGAATTGGTAGGGTTGCTTGCCGCTCTCGTAGGGGTCTAGGGGTGTGGGTTTGGCTATTCATCGCGACCGTGGAATCCGTGTTTTATACCGGCTCGTATTGAAAACACGGACATCCTAATATATCCAATATTTCATATGATTCTTCTGCTGCGATATCTGTGATGTGATCATGTGATATGTTCTGTGATAGATACAGTATATAGTATATATGATATATTATATAGACGTTACTTATGTTTTACACCCGCGCTAGCCCTGCCCCGCTCTGCCGTTAGTTACCTAACCTAACGGTGCATGAGGGGACATCGAGGCGAATGCGGATGGCATAAGTGTACGTCGTATTTATCTGTGATGTTTAGGTAACTTAAATGATGGGACTTCATTAATATGATTAATGAAATAAAAAGAAACCTAAGATGTTGTAGAATCGAATTTCAAAATAAAACAGGTAGCTACAGTTCTTGCTTTGCACAGCGGTATATATGATATATCCTGCACCTTATTCGATGAGGAAAGGACCGAGATCCCTTCACCGGGAGTGACTCCTTTAGCAATAACTGGCAGATGCTACACACTCGGTTTGTTTTCTGATTGCTTTTAAGAGTTTTTGCTTTGCACAGTGATATATATGATATATCCCGCACCTCATTCGACGAGGAAAGGGCCGACGATCCCCTCACCGGGAGTGACCCCTTTAGCAAAACTAGAAAAGCCTCAAAAGCACTCCATTTTTAAAATCATTTGATTCTACAACGATATCAAGTTCATTACGCAATAGATTTTCAGAAAAACCTGTCGTAGCCCTCCGTCATTTCAGATAAGTGCTGTTAGTATTCGTGCTACGTTTGTTGGCCTGCGTCAAGGCGTAGTGTGCGGTAGCTAACTAGTATTTATCTGCTTATGCATATGATGCAGATTGGATTAGGGTAGTCGTGCGACTTTGTTGGCCTGCGTCAAGGGTCATGCGGGTGGGTTTAATTCAATCAGGAAATGACGGATTGAACTTGATTAGCGCACTATGGTTTGTTGGCCTGCGTCAAGGTCATAGGACGCTAGGGGCAAAATATTATCGGGAATTTCAAGTGTTGAAATTTGCAATGAGATTGCATACCTTCTATGAGATAGTTGGATCCCGATACCCACTGCGAGTAATTGTTACTCCTGGTAGAGTTTTACACATTACAATTAGCCGATCAAGTAGGTGTCTAGAAAGGTGTTAACGAGGTTACGCCTCTGGGAAAACGAGGTTTACATTAATTAGGTTCATGCGAAAGCACGGGGGACTTCCCTCAAAGTACCGACACTGGCCTGGCTGAAAGATTGGCGAACTTGTAGTGTGTAATTAATCCCGGCTAGTCTTTCCTTTTAGGGTTTGAAGGAAGATTTGATAAAAACAGTGGGAGCCATCCTGATTAGATAAAATAATAACCAATCTATTCTTGAAAGAGTGCACGCTGAGTGTTTTCTTCTCTCTCTCTCCAGGTAGCGACCACATCACGCCTTAATCAAGATAATAATACGAAATATTGACCGAACCCGCTTGTTATACTGAGCTGGGGAACGTTGGTCCCGCTCCAACTTATAATTGTTATAAGACAGAGTAGGAAATTGGGGATTACCAGAATTCCCGTGCCACCCAAACGAAGAGAGTGCATGCTGATGCATCATCTTCGGGTGTGTTCATTACAAAGAACTGTTTCTCAGTATCCTCTGCATCCTGGGTATTTGATACCGGATCAAGATCCCAGATATGTAATCTGTTACATAGGGCTACAAAAGGGTAGAAAACTGAGAACGAGTGATGAGTTTCATGAGACAGAAAACGGGGCAAGTGTTGCAGCCAAGTCTGTTGGTCACTGTCACCCTGTATTACCAATACATTGATTCTGAACAAATGCTATTAGATACCGAACCTGATATACAAAATAATATCAGTCTCTTTATTAGTAAAGAAATGATAAAATTTTGTATTGATGGATAATGTTTTGAACATTTCCTATATCAAAAGTTGATCGGTTCAGGCACGTTATCTAAAAGCATTGATGTTCTAAATCAAACTACAGTTTTTAAGTATACAGAACACACACAAGAGGAAGAGTTCAGAAATGAACGAATCCTTCTTGAGGCATTGTAGACTAGGTCATATCAATGTGACCCGACTGGCTAAAGTTACATTTAGATGCATATTTAAATCAGTTTGAATTTACATCTTATGAAACTTGCCAGTCATGTCACAAAGATTAGATGACCGTAGCTCTGTTTATTGGAAACGGAGAAAGAGTTAGTAAACTCTTGGGATGATACATGTTGATGTATGTAAGGTCCCCTGTCTACATATGCCAGGACTGGTTCTTTGTACTTCATTACATTCTCTGATAATCTCTCAAGATTCAGACATATGTTCCTGTTGAAACACAAGTCCGAACCTTTTGAGATATTCATAGAATACAAGTTAGAAGTAGAGAACCAATATGGGTATAAGTATTATGTCCTTTGATGAGATCAAGAAGGAGAATACTTGAGCACGAAATTCTTGGACTTTTCTAAAGGAGAATGAGATTCTCTCTCAGCATTACTCCTCCGTATACACCATAGCACGATGGTATATCGGGGCGGAGCAATCACACCCTATGTGATAAGGTGTGCTCTATGATGAGTACTACTGAGTTACCTGATTCCTTTTGGGACTTATGCGCTTGAGAAGCTGCACACCTATTGAATAGGGTTCAAATCAAATCAGTTGCTTACCACTTCATATGTGATATGGAATGGGAAAGGGCCCATGTCTTAAGCTAGTTAAGATTTGGGGTTGTCCGGCCTATGTCTAAAAGCAAAATCGGGACAAGCTCGAGGCAAGATCTGTTATGTACAACTGGAAATGTTCCAGCTATACAAAATACAGCAGATGATTTGATAAAACCAAAGGATTCAATAGTCACCAACGAACCTCAGCCTCTCCGCCGATCTAGTAAGGTTCCTCACCCACCTGAGAGATACTTCGGTTACTCTATGACAGTGGGAGCGAGGATTGCATCATGAGATGATGACCCAACTAGTTTCGAACTGGCCATCAGGAGTGGGACTCTGTAAGAATGGCTGGATACTTAGCGATCTGAGATGGAATCCATGTACACCAACAAAGTATGGACTTTGGTTGCTATATCTGAAGGGTTAAATCCCCATCAGGAGCAAGTATATCTTGAGAAGATTACTTGGTGTAGATGGAAAAGTTGAGACTTTCAAAGCTAGACTTGTTAAAGCTTTTCGTCATCGACCAGGCGTGGATAATGATGAAACCTTTTCCAATGGCTATGTTTAAGTCCATCCGGATCCTACTTGCCACGGCTACATACCATAACTACGACATCTGGCGGTTGGGTGTCATGACTGCTTTTCTAAAATGATGTTTTAGAAGAGTGCGTCTATAAGTACACAGCCAGAGGGCTTCGTAAATAGTGGGAGCAGCGGAAACGTGTACAAGATGCTTTATAGGATAAAGCAGGTATCGCGGAGTTGGAACATCTGTTTTGATGTGTTAGTCAAACAGTTTGACATCATCAAAATGGTAGATGAACCTTGTATATAAAAAAAGGTAGTAGGGAGTATGGTGATGATCCTCGTAGAGTACGTGGATGACATGCACTTGATAGGGAAGGAGTTTCCTATGCTACGCTCGGCAAATCTCCGCTTATCACAATGATTCTCCATATAGGATCAAAGTGATACCTCCTAAATCCTGGGTTTTGGATCTATGAGATAGATCTAATTGGATGTTAGGATTCTCACTAGTTGTAGTGAGATGGTATCAACCGATCTTTGGGAGAATCACTGGAAGTGTTCCAGGGTGATGAGAACGACTGAATGTCAGTCACAGGCATTGTCTTTACCCTCAGAACAGGGACGGTATGTTGGAAGAGTTCCAAGCTAGATACCGTGGCATACTAGACGATAAAGGATCGATATATCGCTACTTAAGATGCTACCAAAGAGGCAGTCTGGATGTATATTTGTTCATGAGATGAACTAACTTCCTCCCATTGTGTGACAATGGAGTTGTGGCTTATGCCAAGGAACGTCCGTCCCATCAGTGATCCAGACATATTCTAAGGCAGTATTACCTGATCATGGAGATGGTTAATCTCCAGGGTGATCGAGGTTAGGAGAGTAGACTCAGAGGACAACACGGCGGATCCACTCACAAAGGCCTATTCCCAGAGAGAGACTTTTATGGGAAGGTTGAGTATGAGATACTGCAACCACTGCTATCAGATGGCCCTAGTGCAAGTGGGAGATTGTTAGTTATATGTATGCCCTAGAGGCCATTACTATACATAGGATGTATATTGTAGTGGGTGCTTGGACATATATAGGGAGGACTTTCTTGCTTGACATGATAGTATGCTATCTGGTTGATCTTTACCTTAACGTGTACACTGATTGTCTCTCTGTTACATGTTGGTAAAGCCCTTAGGATGTGTACTTGACTACCTGGACTATGATGCGGATCATACTAGTGGGGACAGGGTAGTCAGTAAGTACATCCTTCAAGGTCCCTAGTCGTGGGTATATCGAGACGGGGCATCGATATACCAGAGTAGACTAGCGTATACCTTCTCGACCCATACAGATGGGCGATGGATGATCCCATATCCATTGGTGTTTGACATCAGAGATGATATACGGGTGCTCAGTGGAGACTGGGTACACTGGACGGACTCGCCGAGAACTCCCAGATGGTATTATACCTTACGTCAGATGGCAGTTCTCTGGTGACACTGGTACAGAGTAGTCTGTTGACCCGAGATCGTCATAGAGTCTTGTGTGGTTCCCACTGTGCTTTGATTTCCACCTTACCACGTCCAAGAGGGCGTGCAAAACGGTGGTTTTTGGGTACAGTCCCGAATCACATTGAGGCAATGAGCGATAGGAGGGGATTCGTCTCTCCCGGTATTGGGGGTTGATGTTGCGCTATGCTCGACTGGCCATAACAGGAAATCCCTGGCCAGGGTTGCAGTGATCTACTGGTAAGTGTTATCAGTAGTTTCACACATGTTATGGACCTCACGTCGGCATGACTTATTGAGCTATTGGGGTCTGACGTTTACCACCCCTAGGCGAGATATGCGACATATCAGACGAACAGACCAGACTGTACGGTAAGTGTTACTGGTTGGATTCACAGGAGTGTGAGCGGGCTTGCTCGTCGATCTTCTGATCGCTCAATACCCGGGTGGCCGTTACGTTTAGCAGACCGCTTGCGGCTTGTGGGTGCTTGATATGATCATCACCTGCTACCGGCGTATTGACGAGTCTTTAGAGTCCAACACAGAGGTTTCCTGGCTCAAGCGAAACGAAATAGGAGCGCATATGAGATATGTGCGGGACCGAGAATAATACCAGTATGTGATACTGTATTCGATTCTCGCGATTTGTGACATTGATCGGTTATATGCGATATAGCCGGGTTATCGGATCAAGTGTTGATTCGATAAGTTGTTACTATGGATATTAGTCGGTTATATGCGATATGACCGGATCGTTAAATCAAGTGTTGATTTAATGATTTAATGCATAATTATATATTTGATATATTACTTTGCATTAACTAGTATTGGTTCACTTTAAATGGTTTTTCTCACTTGTTTGTGCACATTGTATATGTGATATATTTTTGTGCACAAGTTTGTATCATGTTTGATGATGCATGCTAACTTGGGTTTGTGTAAAGAGTTAAACCTTGGTTAAGTAAATGGTTAGGGTTTTTATTTATTCATTCATTTATCTTTTTAATTTGGATTAAAAGAAATGGAAAAGAAAACAAAATGGTTGCTTTCAAACTTGAAGCTTGTTGAAACTTCATGAAGCTTTGACTAAAGTGACCATTTTGTCTTCATGCTTAACCCTAACCATTCATCTAACCTTAGTCAATTCTCTACACCTAACCATGGTTCATTTTATGATAAGTATTCTTTTATTTTCTATTTTGAAAATAACTTATTATAATATTCATCTTCTTCTTCTTCTTCTTCTTCTTCTTCAAGATGAAGAAGCTTGATTCCATCAATGGTGATTTGATGAAAAGAGTGAGAAATCCAATTCTAAAGTGAACCCACCTCCTATTTCTTCATCCTCTACCTCTTGCCAAGTAGTATAGGGGGTTTTCTTCACAAGTTTCATGACTTGGTGAAGTGGGAGCTTGATCTTGTGATGCCTCGACGTAGATCATCTTCGGCATCATAGTCGATGACCTAGCCCGCCCATTTCTCCGATGAAGCCGACGCTAGAGCCCGGGATTCGATTTGGACAGCAAGGAGACTTCATCATGGAGCTATGGAGGTGGAGAACCGGATCTACAAAGGTTGTATTTCCGTTCACTTAGTAAAGTTGTTTACTAGTTATCATTTTCGCCTAAAATCTAGTTAACGATCCGTATTAGGGTTTCTCGGCACTTGTAAAATTTGAAATTGGCATGGGTTGATACCTTGTGAGGCCTCATTAGTGTGCCTAAGAACCCTACAGTACATATGCATCATCGGTAATGGTGCTGGTGTTCTAACAATATGATATCAACATTGCAATAAGAAATTATAACATAAGTATGCGAAGCGAAGCGAACCACAATAATACGCGGGAGCTGAATACTAAACGCAACTGTAACTAACCTGCATTAATCTAATATAAGTCCTACAAATGGTGCCTTTTGAAATAACACGAATCATGAGGTTTTGAAAATAGGGGCTACGGTGTTTTTATGAAAAGATACGTCTTTTGAAATATCCGTAGGATCCCTTGACCTGTCTTTTAAAATACCCACGATCCGCTAGTTTTGAAATAGGTAGGAGCCTAATCTAATCTAACAACTACACTAAACTATACGGCTGAACTAACAAGCTGAACTATAGGTAAGGAAACCGCCTATCATCTGAGTCGATACATATAAATACCTGTATATGTATAGTCGGTGATCCCGCCTCAATAATATCATATTCGATACCATATCTATAATCAGGAATCCCAAGTCAAAAGTGCGGATCAATCATCAATATATAGCTCGTACGTAAATCCGTCGTACGGCATCCCAGATCTGGGTACGGGTCAATATCACATTCATCATACTATTCACCTGGTATCCTCTTTATCAAATATCATGATCGGGGTACTGATCTACGTCTAGTACAATACTGATACCGCCTAAGTATGCATGCACGTGTGTGAAACACTATGTCAAGGACCCGCTACAACGTCATGTCGTATCTCAAATACGAACCCTGCTATATCACCGATCTCACGGCCTCAAATCAAATCTCATCGACTCATCTTAAATCCCAAGTACTATCCTCATTATCCATGCATGCGTATATGAATGTACATATGCATAGTCCCATACCCACGCATATATACATATATACACATCCCAATCTGCGCACAAGAAAGTAAAGTATGCAAGTCTGTGTGTGCGTATGTGGGTATAACAACCACTCTAGGGTTTCGCAACTAACCCAAAGGTAACCCATGAACACATAAAAATAGGAATTTATGCAAGTATGTAGGTGTGTATGTGTAGTGCAACACTACCCTAGGGTTCGCAACACTAAAATAATCCAACACACCAATATCCATCCTAAACATCGTTATTAATCCCAAATAACATATAAAAATTATTGGTGTATATACGCATCCGTATACACCACCACGGACTGCGGGGGTGCTATACGCCATCCACCCGACTTCTCCCCGTAGATATAAATCTACTCACCTGGTCCTCCCTCGCCGGTGCCGACGTCGCCACGCGCTTGCTTGTCGTCTCGAAGTCCACATGGAGTACCTACATATCATAACGCACCATATCGCATTAAAATCCGACTCATGACCAAAACTACGCACGAAACCCACATAGGTCAAAACCTATGGTTGCTTTCACAAATCGACCCAAAAACCCTCGACGTCGGCATACAAACGCCAAACCATCGAGAAAAACCCAAACACACCCAATTGCATATTCACAAACACTAAACTATATATGAAATAGGGTGAAATCATCAAAACCAATAAATTGATTAAATCGATTTATTTCCGAAAACCTAGAAAGCACTTAATTTTCGTTTTAACTCGAAACTTGATGTTTTAACAAAACTAATGGCCATAATATCCACTAAATATCATAATTATGTCATATAAACCATTTCCACAATTTAATCTCATCAATTTTTATAAAACTAAAAATTCTAGTTTCGCAATTTTATCAAATTTTAACAATTTCAAGTAAAAATGCACAAAACAACAACTAAGCTTGGCTTTGCATATTTTAAATGGTTAAACCATACATGGAAACCTTAATGATGTACTAAAAACCCTAACTAGATTTTAATCCCACATTTTAATTAAATTTCTAAAACCTAGTTAGCAATTTAGCATAATTATTACAATTCCAAACTAACAATTTGCAAACTAGAAATTTGATTAGGTTATCATTTCACCATATGTAGAACTACAATTGCAACCACCATTACATAATAAAAAAACTAACTTGAATTTCATAAACCCTTACTAAATTTTTCCAAACATACAATTAAATCCCAAATTAATAACTAATAATGCTTGATTTAAGGTATTCAAACAACAATTTAACAAAAGGTCTTGATTTATACCTCACAAGATTAAGGATCTAGCATGCAAATCCTAGCCTCCAAAAGTAGCTTCCAAGCTCCTAGATCCATGCTAGATTGGTTAAAGAATAATGGGTAAATGTTAGATTTGGGATTTGTGAGGTTTTATTTTGAGTTTTGTGGAATTTGTGAGGAATTTTGTGTGGAAATGAAGTGGGAAATTGGGGAGGCTGCTCATGGGAGCTCTCGGCCAGAATTGGGGATGAATGAGTGAGGAGAGAGAGTGAGAATGGGGTTTGTGGCAAAAGTCAAACAAAACCCATACTTCTTTAATTATAGTTTCATGTTCATTCTTTCTTTTTTTATTCCATTTTAAAAGTAGTGAAAAATGAGGTGATTGGAGAGAGAAAGAGAGAGAGGGCTGTCAAAAAGAGGGGTCGGCCACATGGTGGGGAGGAGAGAGGGTGTATGTGTGGAGCAATGAACACCAAACACCAATTCAATATGCACCAAAACCCTTTTATTTTCACAAAGTAAGCATTTTTCTTCGATATTTTCTAAACCATTTTGGCAAACGATTTCATTTCAAAAACCACATGATAAAATTGCGAAACTAGAATTTTTAGTTTTATAAAAATTGATGAGATTAAATTGTGGAAATGGTTTATATGACATAATTATGATATTTAGTGGATATTATGGCCATTAGTTTTGTTAAAACAGCAAGTTTCGAGTTAAAACGAAAATTAAGTGCTTTCTAGGTTTTCGGAAATAAATCGATTTAATCAATTTATTGGTTTTGATGATTTCACCCTATTTCATATATAGTTTAGTGTTTGTGAATATGCAATTGGGTGTGTTTGGGTTTTTCTCGATGGTTTGGCGTTTGTACGCCGACGTCGAGGGTTTTTGGGTCGATTTGTGAAAGCAACCATAGGTTTTGACCTATGTGGGTTTCGTGCGTCGTTTTGGTCATGAGTCGGATTTTAATGCGATATGGTGCGTTATGATATGTAGGTACCCCATGTGGACTTCGAGATGACAAGCAAGCGCGTGGCGACGTCGGCACCGGCGAGCGAGGACCAGGTGAGTAAATTTATATCTACGGGGAGAAGTCGGGTGGATGGCGTATAGCATCCCCGCAGTCCGTGGTGGTGTATACGGATGCGTATACACACCAACAATTATTATATGTTATTTGGGATTAATAACGATGTTTAGGATGGATATTAGTGTGTTGGATTATTTTAGTGTTGCGAACCCTAGGGTAGTGTTGCACTACACATACACACCTACATACTTGCATACATTCCTATTTTTATGTGTTCATGGGTTACCTTTGGGTTAGTTGCGAAACCCTAGAGTGGTTGTTATACCCACATACGCACACACAGACTTGCATACTTTACTTTCTTGTGCGCAGATTGGGATGTGTATATATGTATATATGCGTGGGTATGGGACTATACATATGTACATTCATATACGCATGCATGGATAATGAGGATAGTACTTGGGATTTAAGATGAGTCGATGAGATTTGATTTGAGGCCGTGAGATCGGTGATATAGCAGGGTTCGTATTTGAGATACGACATGACGTTGTAGCGGGTCCTTGACATAGTGTTTCACACACGTGCATGCATACTTAGGCAGTATCAGTATTGTACTAGACGTAGATCAGTACCCCGATCATGATATTTGATAAAGAGGATACCAGGTGAATAGTATGATGAATATGATATTGACCCGTACCCAGATTTGGGATGCCGTACGACGGATTTACGTACGAGCTATATATTGATGATTGATCCGCACTCTTGACTTGGGATTCATGATTATAGATATGGTATCGAATATGATATTATTGAGGCGGGATCACCGACTATACATATACAGGTATGTATATGTATCGACTCAGATGATAGGCGGTTTCCTTACCTGTAGTTCAGCTTGTTAGTTCAGCCGTATAGTTTAGTGTAGTTGTTAGATTATATTAGGCTCCTACCTATTTCAAAACTAGCGGATCGTGGGTATTTTAAAAGACAGGTCAAGGGATCCTACGGATATTTCAAAAGACGTATCTTTTCATAAAAACACCGTAGCCCCTATTTTCAAAACCCCGTGATTCGTGTTATTTCAAAAGGCACCATTTGTAGGACTTATATTAGATTAATGCAGGTTAGTTACAGTTGTGTCTAGTATTCAGCTCCCGCGTATTATTGTGGTTCGCTTCGCTTCGCATACTTATGTTATAATTTCTTATTGCAATGTTGATATCATATTGTTAGAACACCAGCACCATTACCGATGATGCGTATGTACCACGTACACTTACTTGCCGGCTCACACACATCTTCATCGGTAATTGCCATGTCACGTACACCTTAGAAAATATTATTGCTTGACATAGCGTACTTGCCTTATATGTTAGTTTAGATATTGTAGTTATTACCTGCTACTTCATACATACTGTTATTCATTGTTATGCCGCATTCATGGATTCTCATGCATATATTCACTATTTTACGTGTTATTGAGATTTTGGATTCGGATTTCCATGAGATTTTCTGGATTTGGAGGAAAACCGCAAAAACATAAATAAACCTTTTCTCTCTTTTAAAATAAAAAGTGCGGTTTTTCCCATGATGTATGAGTCGTCCACCATGAGTTTGCTGATGGATTTCGAGACCCGATTCGAGGAGACGGATGAACCGTTTCGGGTACATGGTGGACCCGGTAAGGTACCCCGGGGCAAGAAGCGCGTGATGATGACGATGTGAGCCTGGCAAGGGAGCACTACCTACCGGTGATTTTACCCGACGCGTCGGATATCCGGAGGATACCGTCGTGGTCTTGAGATGGATGGTAGGGGCCGGTCTGGACTGACGGCGCCCTAAATATTGTGATTGAGACATTGAGATTTCGAGATATTGAGGTACAGAGACTGTGATACAGAGATATCGAGATATTGGGATTACGTTTTATACCGATGCTAGGCACTGTTTTATGCTGATTTCATTATGATACCTCATTTTAAAAATACAAAGGAAATCTCACTAAATTATGAAAACAGTTCTTCATTTACATGTATTCTGTTTTCATGCATTCATACCTCATTCATATGATATATTGCTACCTGAGGCACTGACACAGGCACATGAGATTACACTCAGGTTAGATATTTACCCTAGCCTTGTTATAGGTTGCATGTTATATATATTGAGGATATATTATGATCATTGACCTAGGTTGCGTTATTTATGCGATTTCTATCCGTAGATGTTTTTCTATTCACGAGTTGGCAACTCACCCCCGTTGTGCCCCAGTTTCTTGCAGGTTTGCCGTACAGGTTTCATTACGGCTTGCGGGCATAGTTTCCTTCGGGTGGTTTGCTAGTAGGTGGGCTTACTTGTATCGTACCCCCATTATATATCTTGTATATTATTATTCTGTTGTATCTAGAAGTTCCATCAACCAAACATGTGTTATTTTTGAGATAGAGACCAGTGATGTTATTCTTTCGACCTTAGAGTCGCGCGTTATATTTCTGCAGATTTCTTGTGGTTTTGAGTTTCCTTTTGAGTTTTGATCCTCGCCGTTGGCGTTGTATATTATATTGCTTGTGTGGTTGTGACCGTCGATTGACGAAGAGCTAGCTCCCGCTTGGGGATGCATTTTTATTGATTTCGTATACTATTCATGTTGTATCCCGTTTGGGGGCCAGTATTTACAAAGGAGACTCTGCCGAAATTTTCAGGAAATTTTTTGATGTTTTTAGAAACCCGCATGATTCGGCTTATGCTTTTAAAACTACTTATTTAAATTGGTTTTCCTTCACTCTACTACTTTTCTTGGTTTGCATTTCTGGGTTTTCGGCTTACTTGGATTACGTACGCCTCGAGACGTTTCGTAGTTTAAGTGCCGGTCATGTTCTGTACTTTCGGGACGTGACACGAACACTGCGCGATATCAACTCCCTATACCAGGAAGACGAATCCCCAACAATCGCTCACTGCCTCCATGTAGCTCGGGATTGTACCCAACTAAAACCTGTTTGCACGACTCAGTAAAGCCGTGGTAAGGTAGTAATCAAAGCACAGTGGGAACTCATACGAGACAAATAATGACCTCAGGTCGACAGACTATCTTCACTCATGTCACCAAAGATCTGCTATCTGACGATAGGTATAATACCATCTAGCCAATTCTTGGCGAGTTCGTCCAGTGTACTCACCCCCAGTGAGCACCTGTATATAATCTTAGGTTCAACACACCAATGGCTGCGGGACCAACCATCGCCTCTTGTAAGGGTCTAGAAATGTATACACAAGTCTACTCTAGAGTATCGATGCCCAGTCTCGATACTCCCACGACTAGGAATATTTAAGGATGTGCTTATCGACTACCCAGCTCGCACAAGTATGATTGACATCACAACACTGGTAGTCAAGCGATGATCCTATGGGCTTTATCAACATGTAAAAGCGATATGAAATAACAAGTAAAACATATACACATGTTAAGATAAAGGAAAACCAAATAGCATACTATCATATTGAGCAAAATTGTCCTGTACATACATATCCCTAGCATCATATACAATGAAGGCGTTTAGGGCATACATATCCAACATACAATCCCCGTAGAGTATGCAACATCAACTAATAGATACGACCTACAACTTTACATTTTTCACACTTGTTAATTGTATACGGTTGTATGATCCAGACCATAGGGTACGGAAAGCATTTCTTTCGCTTTTGTTGGTCTTTAGGAGAAGCATTGCTTCAGGATTTTGTTTTATGGAGACATTGTTCCACGGGAATTGACTCATCACGAAGCGTTTCTTTTTGATGAGCGGGGGCTTGATCTTGTTGACAAAGTATTACTTTTCTTTAAAGTTTTGATCTGGGAAGATAGTAAGAGGACATAGGCATCGTCATCTACCGTTGACTCAAATCATAACTCATGAGAAACTTGTGAATGCTTGATTGTAGGGGAGCGTTGCTCCACTTGAAGGGGCCCATGATGGTAGCTTGGTTTGCCAATGTAGATGAACGCTTTACTTTCATAAGAGGTGAGCTTGCACTCAATTCATAAAAAAGGACCACGTTGGTTTCTTAGTCTGCTGACGTGGATTGGAGAGATGGGCTTTGCGCAGTAGACTAAGCATTGCTTAGTTTTAAACGTGAAGAGATGGCTTCATGTTGGTCTCTTGGTTTACCAACATGCGGTTTATGACATGATGAGAGCATTGCTCTTGGGGTTCATGTTCATATCTTAGATAGCCAACATGTGTTTTGGTCAAGCATTGCTTGATTATGCCCATATTGGTGTCTTGGTTTGCCCATGAGGTTTAACTTATGGTTCAATTCTCACATTGTGAGGTCCATAAGTTCTTTTATTATAAAATCATATGCTTTATCCTGGGACACTTTAGTCTCATTTGAGAACTATCGTCTACCCAAATGGTTTGGGGAACACAAGCTCTGCCTTGGGACACTTGGTCTCTTTTGAGAACTAGGTCAACCTAGGTGGTTTGAGAATTTTATTCTCTATTGATCATTGGGATCATAGGGGAAGCTTAAGCTTCAATACTTAGCCAATTTTCTATGTTTAGAACTATAGTTCAACGCTCATGTGCGCTTTGTGCTGGTGCTTTGCGCTCAAGAGTGACAAGTGCTTGCGCTCGTGCATTGCATGTGGCGCACTTGAGAAGAATGCCCGCTTATGCCCGTGCATTGAACATAGCGTTTGGTTCCATAATTGGTGCTAAAGTTAGGAGTAATGTGCGCTTGCGCTCTTGTATTGCACACAGCGCTGGCTCTGGCACAGGCGCACGTGCATTGCATGTGGAGCTGGCACAATTTTTCTAAAGGTATCTTTGGCGTCGGCGCTAGCGCATGTGTGCTCTAAGAGAGCACCATTGGCACTTGCATACTTTCATAGGATGAGCTTTACGAGGGAAAGCATATGCTTTCAATTTGGCAAAGCGCGTGCTTCTATTTGGTGAAGCTTAAGCTTCAAAGAGAAAAGGAAGGAGGGATCGTTGGTCGTAGGGACCCACCAACTTTCCGAAAATGCTGAGGGATTACAACGCCATACATCGGAGGTATGGAAGGATGTACCCCAAACCATACCCCTTTTACAAAGGGAGAGAACACCTTGAGTTCCAAAGGCTCTGTTGGAGCAGTAGCTTCGAGTTGCCAGAAAGGCTTATTTGGCATTGTCGCATGTGCGTTGCACGTAGCGCGCTTGGCGCTGGCGCATGTGTGTTGCACATGCATACTTGGCACTATTGGAGCATGCGCACTTTCATAGGGTGCGCCCTATGAGGGGAAAACTTAAGCTTTCAAGTGAAGCATATGCTTCTATATGGTGAAGCCCAGGCCTCTGTGTGTCTCCTCCTC
Source organism: Agapanthus africanus (assembly GCA_030015575.1). Lineage (NCBI taxonomy): Eukaryota > Viridiplantae > Streptophyta > Magnoliopsida > Asparagales > Amaryllidaceae > Agapanthus > Agapanthus africanus. The sequence continues at coordinate 154,898,064 of CM057350.1, forward strand.
TTTTTTTATGAAAGATGTGTTGGATATAGATGCTCTTAAGGTAATTAATTTAATTGCAAGCTGGCAATTACTTAATTGAAAGAGGACCTATACGAAGAACAGTCTTACTCAAAATAATAGTATGCTAACTGGTTTGTCTTTATCTTTCATGTGTATACATTTTAATCATTATCACGTATCGCTAATACATAAGATAGAGACCTTATAATTTTGCTTAACTACAGGATTAATGATAAGGATCATACTAGTAGGACCTGGATAGTCTATAAGCATATTCTTAAATGTCCCTAGTCATATGAGTATCGAGACTGGGCATCGGTACTCCAGTTTCGACTAGCGTGTATGTTTTCTGACCCGGTTGGAGGGCGATAGCTGATCCCACGGCTATTTGTGTTTGACACCGAGAATTGTATATAGGTACTCATAGCAGTATGATTTTCACTGGTCGGACTCACCGAGAACTCCTAGATGGTATTATACCAATGTCATGTAGCAGTTCTTTATGGTGACGATAGTACAGGGTAGCCTCTCGACCAGAGATCGCCATAGTGTTGTGTGCGCTCTCCCACTATACTTTGATTAATACCCTACTGCGGCTCAAAGAAGTCGTTCAAACAGGTTTTAGTTGGGTATAGTCCTGAAGCACATGGAAGCAGTGAGCGGTTGAAGGGATTCGTCTCTCCCGGTATACGGAGTCGATATCGTGCTATGCAGGACATGACTATAACCAGAAGTCGGTGGCCACTGCAGTGGAGATAAACTGATAAGTATTATCAGTTGTATCTCCTATTGGTTATGAGTACACAGTTGCACGACTTATCGGGTTAATGAGGGTCTGACAATTTCCACCCCCTCTCCAGACCCAGTATGCAATACTATTTAACGAAGAGACTGGACTGTATAGTATTCGTCTCTTATAAACTTTGTCGAGTCCGAATGAGTTTGCTCATCGACCTGTCTTTATCTTTCTCATACCTGGGTAGCCATTACGTGCAGTTGGTACCGCTGACGAGCTTGTAGGTTACTCCATGAGGGGATTGAATCTGAAAGTGTTTCGGATTCATTCGGATATGATCCTACATAACCTACTACCAGCGTATTGACAGGTCTTTAGAGTCCCGCAATGAAAGTGCCTTCCTGGGCAAAACATGATGCGGCGTGCGTATTGGATACGTGCGGGAGTTCGATTAAATGCGTGATTCAATCGAACGTCCAAAAGAGACTAGCCTGTTTAAAAACCGGAATATTAAGTCAAGTGTTGACTTGATGACCGTATATAAGATGTGGTTTCTAGCATTGTGTATATATTACACGCTCACTCTTCAATATATGATACTGATATGATAAAGATGGCTAATCATGTTTTTGATACATGATGTGTCTGTGAATAGGATACATATACTTAAGCTCATTTAATATATATATATATATATATATATATATATATATATATAAACCCACTCTTACATATGTGTGTGTGTCTTATATATATTATGTGACCATGTGTTGGTGCCCCCCCTCCCCTCTCTCTCTCTCTCTCTTTGTATGACAACAAAAAGGAGAGAGAGGGAATGAATGTTTTCATATTAATATGACAAAGTAAAAAGAAAAAAATCAATTATTTTTCCAAGCCATCTCATATTCTTCTTCTTCCTCCTCTAGCTTCTTGAACTTGCTCTCTACTCTAATGGCAAGTCTTATTTGATTGAAGGAAAAAGAAAAAGAGAGAGTACCCATTATAAACATCATCTCCCTTAACACCTAGCAAGTCACTTAAGAGAGTTTCTTCACTTTTGATGAAGATGGAGTTTCGGGCGGCCTCCTTTCACCGCGGATCATCTACGGTAAGGCGGTCAGCTTATACACTCTCGGGAGCCTACAAAGCCTAGCTAGGGTCTTCCGATAGAGATCGGGCATGCTACAAAGGTTGTAGCACCTAACTTACTCTCTAGGCTTTCCTAGTTTGGAACAATTGCATTGTATTTGATAATTTTAGTCTATGGATTGGTGCTATGTTAGTTAAAAACTTGTTTTTACTATTCCGCCGTAGTCCGTGAACGTCATGACTCTAGGCCCGATCCCTAACAAGATGTGCCCCACTATTTATAGGGAAGTGGTAGAGCGTTGCTCAGAATTTTATCCCATGTAGGACTAAAATCACATCCAATTGACTTGTCTCCGAAAGATTTGGCTCCCGTTTTTCTTCACTTCGTCGTAACTTTTGATCCCGAAAGAGTTATGAGACCCATAATATATCAAATTGAAGAACTTTTCTAGACGCTTTAGATGCCAACAGAATTTATCTAATTTAATTTATGAGTTTGACAAAAGAGAGCTCGGAAAAGATCTTTTATTACTTTCTTGAGCGTATTGAGGCCACTGGACGCTTTAGACTCTTTTGCGTCTTGTCTAAAAGGACATCAATTGAATCTTGCTTCTTGATGTATCATAACCACACTTTCTTGTGGGTAAAAAATAGCCTTGGGGTCTAGTTTAGAACCCCCTGGACATCATGAACAAAACAGACACACCCAAAGACCCGCGGAGGAACAAAAAAAGATACCATCGCAAGAAACAATATAGAATGAGGAATCTGTCCATTTAGGACAGAGAAAGGCATAGATTAATCAAGTAATTAGCAATAAGAACTGTATCCCCCAAAAAGATTTGGGCACTCGCATACGAAACAAAAGGATACGAGTAATCTCTAACAAATGACTATTCTTCCTTTATGGCACCCCATTTTTGGGGAGGGTATAAGCACAAGAAAATTCATGAATAATATTAAGTTTCTCCTTATACTCCCTGAAGTACTAAAATATTTCTTAACATTATCATTCCTCAAGCTACCAACAGTGACCCCAAATTGAGTCTGAAGTTCAGAACAAAAGATCTAGAAATAAGAAACACTTCATTCCTAGATTTCATCAAATATAACCACAAGACCCGAGAAAAAATATCAATAAAAGTCACAAAGTAGCGAAAGTCTCCTTGGGAAACAATATGGCATGGTCCTCAAATATCAGAATGAATTAAACCAATAGTTTTTCAGCTCTCTTATTGATACGAGATGGATAGCTTGAGTGATGATACTTACCTAACTCATAAGATTCACTCTCTAAACTAGACAAAATACCAAAAGAGAGAACAATCCTATTCAAGGTCTGCAGAGAAGGGTGACCAAACTGATAATGAGCATCAAAGGCAGATATGGATGCTGTTGGACATGCTATAGGGTGTGGATGCTCATCAAGGCAGTACAATCCATCTGTTAGTGCATGGTGCAAGGGTCGCAATACTTGCAAACCGCGGCGGAAATATAGAAAAAAAATTCTAAAACATAGCACCAAGCACAAAACCCAAAATCATCCAAATACTAGAAGTTGTACAAAACTAGAGAGCTAAAAATAGGGTTTAATAGTGCTACAACTTTTGTAGCTTGTCCACTCTCCTAATGGAAGACCCAACCTAGACTCCACGTCATATGCATCAAGCTTGCAATCGGACCTCCTTACCAAAGATGATCCACTTCGAAGAAAACTCAACCCAAGGTTCAACTTCACTAAAGAACACTTCTTTGTGAAGTAACTTGCTCTCACAATTTTCTAGAAAATGAGAGTAAGAAGATGTAGAAATCACTCTCTTTCTTTCTCTTTTTCTCTCTTTAGCTCTCACAAAATGAGGAGAGCGAAATTCCATGAAGAAATGAGCAAGAAAATCAAGAGATAACCATGCTAGAATAGTTTATTATATCAAATATAATAATGCCCATTCCTAACAACCATACCTCTCTACAACATTCCTCATTTCTTTATTAATAAATAAAGAAATGAGGTATCCCTTCTACATGCATACATGTACATATACATGTATTCTTCTATATGTATCATATAGATATGCATGTATTTGTATCGTATACAATAGTATCTTAGTATATGTATCATATACATACACTTGTATTTGTATCACATATAAATAGCAAATGATTCTAGAAGGGTATGTGTATCATATACATATACATGTATTTGTATTACATACAAATAATAAATGAGTGAGAAAGAGTGAACACAATACTAGAATATATATATTAAATCAACACTTGATTTAATAATCTGGTTTTATAATGAACCGACTGGTATTATTAAACATCCGATTAATGTACATATATCAAATACACGTGTTTAATCGAACTCTCGCAAGTATCATCATACGCATACTATGTCGTTTCTTCTGAGTAGGAAAACCCTCTGTGTGGGACCCTAAATACTCAACAATATGTTCGCAGTATATTAGAATTATATCTGATTGTATCTAAAACACTTTCAGATCAATTCCCTCACGGGTTAACCCACAAAGATGTCAGCGGTACTAGCTGCATGTAACGGCTATCCAGATATTGATCAAAAGGTAGGTCGACAAGCGAACTCATCCATACCCAATAGAGCCTATCAGTGATAATCACCGTACAGTTTGGTATCTTCTTCAAAGAGTGTCGCATAACTGGGTCTGAGGGTGGATACTGGCAAACCCCTAATAACCCAATAAGTCATGCTGATGCCAAACTCATAACCAGCTGAGATATAACTGATAACACTTATCAGTTTATCTCAACCGCCCTGATCAGGGACTTATGATTATAGTCAATCAAGCACAGCACGACATCAACTTCCTATACCGAGAGGAGAATCCCTTCGATCGCTCACTGCCTTCACGTGCTTCGAAACTGTACCCAACTAAAACCTATATGCAAGGCTCTTTAAAGTTGTGGTTGGGGTAGTAATCAAAGTACAGTGAGAACACACACAAGAAAATATGACGATCTCAGGTCAAAAGACTACCATGTACTCATATCACCAAAGAACTACTACGTGACAATAGGTATAATACCATCTAAGAGTTCTCGGCGAGTCCGTTCAGTGTACTCATTCTCTAATGAGCACCTGTATACAATTTTTGTGTCAAACATCAATGGCTGTAGGACCAACCATCGTTTCGGTCGCGATCAAGAAACGTATACACTAGTCTACTCAGGAGTATCGATGCTTAGTCTCGATACTCCTACGACTAAGAACATTTAAGGATGTGCTTATGAACTATACAGGCCCCACTAGTATGATCCCCATCATAATCCTGGTAGTTAATCAAAGATCTTATGGGCTTTATCAATATGTATTAGCGATACGTAATAGCAAGTAAAATATATACACATAAATGATAAAGATAAACCAGATAATATACTATCATCTCGAGCAAGAATGTTCTATCCATATAGGTTCATATACAATTGCAATAATTTCCTTCATAGCACATATATCCAACAATCTCCCCTTGCACTCAAGGCCAATTATTGCAGTATCACATACCCAATTTCTCTAATATCAGTTTCACAAACTGTATATGAGAAACAGGCTCAGTGAGTGGATCATGTGCAATGTCTCTAATTTCTTCTCTCTTTATCTTAATCTCACGGAGATCAACTATCTCCCAAATCAACCAATACCTGCATTAGAATTTGTCTGGATATCTGATGGGACCAAATTTAGAAATAAACTTATTTATCCAAACGAATTCTTAGGTTGTATACTTCGCTGAGTCATACTCAATATCCAGCGTCATGTCAGCCTCAGTATCCTGCTTGGAACCCTTCCAATATATTGCTCTTCAAAAGAGGGTAAACTTATAACCCATGACAGACATTCTGTCATCCATTTCATCTTGAAAGCTTGAATTGGTAACCACCTCCAGTTGGAGGCTGCCATTACCATACACCAAAAACATCTCTTCAGTACTTCATAAGTACTTGAGGATGTTCTTCACAACAATCCTTTGTTTCTCCAGGATTCGAATGATATCAGATTACTATAGTAAATACATTAGCTTCATCTGGTCTGGTACATAACATTGCTTGATTGATCCTACTGTTGAAACATAAGGAATGTCATTCATACGAGTCCCTCTCCTCATCAGTCTGGAAGACATCTCTTTAAAGAGGATGACTCCATTTTGTGCGGGTACACTACCGTGCTAAGAGTCCTCCATTATAAACTGTTTTATAATAGTGTCAGAGTACCCGGATTTAGACAATCCCAAAATACTTCTAAATCAATCTCGATAAATCAAGTCCCGGAATGATTGATATATATTATCCAAATCGTATATGGAAAACCTTTACAACCACAGTTTGACCGAATTGTAGCATAAGAATATCATTTCCTATCAGGAGGATATCATCCACATGCAATATGAGGAATGTGACAATATTCCCTACATCCTTCTTAGAAATACTTGGTTCATCTATAATTTTGATGAAGTCAAAGTTTTTGACTGTCACATCAAAATAGAAGATTTAACTCCGCGATGCCAGCTTTATTCCATAAATGGACTTAAGCTACTTGCACACTTTTCCGCTGCTTCCACTGACTACAAATCCCTCTGACAGGGTCATATACACGCTCACTTCTAAATCTTCTTATTTAGAAAGGCGTTATTGACGTCCACCTGCCTGATCTCATAGTCCTGAAGTGCAGGAATGGCAAGTGGTATCCGAATGGACTACATCATAAACACTGGAGAAAATGTTTCATCATAATCTACACTGGGTATTTGATGAAAACCTTTTGTTATAAGTTTAGTTTTATTAGTTTACTACCTTTCCATCTGCACTAATCTTCTTTTGGAAGATCTACTTATTCCTAATGGGTTTTATCCCTTCAGAAGCATCCAACAAGATCCATACATTGTTGGAGTGCATGGAGTCCAACTCGGATATCTTGGTATCTGTAAGTCGATTTCGCGCACCCCACATGTTCGCGGGAAGGCGGATATTCAAAAAATGATTTTTACGGGCTTCGCAACACCGACTTGAACTAAGGATCGATCACAAACCCTAGCTACCAAACAACTTGAGGTTTAACCACTCGGATGAATGTTATACCTCGTAGTATCGTGTCCTTCGGGTCTTATCGCTGTCCCCCTCGTCATCGTAGGCTTCGAGGATCAGAACGGATCGAAGCAACCTCAACGGCCTCCTTGAGTCAAAGACGATCCACCCGAGAGTCTATAGTCTGAGCTCCTATCTCAAATCCGAGATAACTATGGAATCTAGCTCACTAAACTAGATGTCCTAGGTTGTGTAGAGTGAGAAGATGGAGTGATTTTTCTCTTGGAACCCTAGGTTTCTCATGAGAGTTCTATGGTTATGAGGAAGAAGAAGAGGCTTGAGGAAATGAGAGAGGAGTTGTGAACATAGGACTTGAGCTTGGCTGCCCTCTTGAGATAGAATGAAGAATATTAGATATTTTATGAGATAAATATCACAATAAAATATCTTCAAACCTTCACAGATATCTTGTGGTGACTCGTGACCATGAGTCACCAAGTAGCAATGATAGGTTCAATACTCAAATCCACCTCATTTCCTCCACCCATTTTGTTTAATCCAAAAAGAATAAAACCCTAATAGGTGTCCCCCTTCTAGAAGCTAATCCCGAGGAATTACGAGAATACCCTTCATCCGTATATACATACCAGCATCCATATTCCAAAGAAAACGAATACTAAGAGACGAAACAATCCATCAATATAATACTAGGATCCGGCTTAAACCAAAGCCCACTAGTATTATCCTCCTGATCATCATACGCGCACAAGTGCACGTACGTGATCGAAGCCCTGCCGTAAAAACCATACGGCCTCTACACCTTTTGCCCGATGCAGGGAAACTCTCTATGTGGGACTCTAAAGACTCGACACTACGCTAGCAGTGGGTTTAACCACAAGCCGCAAGCGGTACTAGCTACACGTGATGGCTACCTAGGTATCTGTCGATAAGAAGGCCGATGAGCTAACTCATCCGAACTCCTACTGAGCCTGTATGTGACAATCTCCGTACAGTCTGGTATGTTCGTCTAAGAGTATTGCATATCGGGCCTAGGGGCGGTAATCGTCAGACCCCTAATAGCGCAATATGTTGTGTCAGAGTATAGCTCAAAACACCCTGAGGAACTACTGGAGTACCTACCAGTAAACCTCGCTTGCTTTGGCCAAGGACTTTGTGTAATGGCCTTCCGAACACAACGCGATATCAACCCCCAATACCGGGAGAGACGAATCCTATCTAACCGCTACTGCCTCCAAGTGTTCGGGACTGCACCCAACTACTACCTGTTTGCACGACTCCTTTGAGCCGTGGTAGGGTAGTAATCAAAGTACAGTGGGAACACACTTGAGGCAAAGCAGCAGTGTCAAGTCGACGGACTAAGTTGTACTCATGTCACCTGGAAACTGCTACCCGACGATAGGTATAATACCCACCAACAGTTCCCGACGAGTCATGTCCAGTGTACTCATAACCTAATGAGCACCTGCATACTATCTCCAGTACGACGTACTAATAGCTATGGGACAGACCATCTTCCATGCTGGGATGAGAAGCGTATACACTAGTCTACTCTAGAGTATCGATGCCCTGTCTCGATAATCCTATGACTAGGGACCTGTATAGGATGTGCTTATAGACTACCCGGCCCCCACTAGTGTGACTGCCATCACAACGCTGGTAATCAAGCAAAGATCCTAAGGGCTCTACCAATATGTATAAGCGATATGCTAAAAGAAACACATGCACATATTGAGGTAGAAACAAACCAGGTAGCATATTACCATTTCAAGCAAGACTGTTGCTATATCTGTGTATATCCCAAGCTCCCATTAAGTAATATACAATCTACAATAATGCCCTCTAGGGCATATATCACTAACAATCTCCCACTTGCACTAAGGCCTTATACTGGCATATCGCAGACCGAAGATCTCGAATAGCCTCTCGAACATTGTCTGAGGGATGGCCTCTGCGAGTAGATCTGCAGTGTTGTTCTTCATATCTACTCTCCTCACCTCGATCTCCAAGCGATCAACGATCTCCCTGATCAGGTGGTACCGCCTCAAGATATGTCTGGATCTCTGATAGGACCTGGGTTCCTTCCTTAAAGCTATAGCGCTGTATGTTGTCACAATACTAAAGTATTGGACCAACAAATGGAAAGAACCACCTGAAGTTCAATTAAGAATTTTCTCATCCAGACTGCCTCTTTTACGGCGTCTCATGCAGCGAACTAATCCGTTTCCATCGTCGAGTCTGCAACGGTGTCGGAGCTCTTCAAAAAGACCGCCCCTCTATTGAGGGTAAAGACATAACCCGACATGGATTTGGAGTCATCCTTATCACTCTGGAAGCTGGAGTCAGCAAATGCCTCGATCTGGAGGTTTTTTCCGCCATACACCAAGAATATCTCCTTAGTCTTTCTCAGGTACTTGAGAATGTTCTTTACTGCTATCGAGTGTTTCTCCTCTAGGTTTGACTGATATCGGCTTACCACGCTGTGTGCGTAAGCAACATCTGGTCTGGTACACAATATCGCATACATTATAGAGCCTACTACAGAAGCGTCGGGTATAGATATGATGTGAACACTTTCCAAATCAGTCTTTGCAGACGTCTCTTTGGAGAGGGTGATTCCGTGACAAGCCAGTAGACTACCGTGCTTAGAATCATCCACACTATTATTTTCAATATGCTGTTGTTGTACCTTGACTGTGAAAGTCCCACTATCCTCTTTGATCTATTACGATAAATCTGGATCCCCAGAATGTAGTTGGTATCACCCAGGTCTTTCATGGGGAACCTCTGTGATAAGAATCCTTTGACTGATTGTAGCATAGGAATGTCATTTCCTATCAAGAGAATGTCATCTACGTACTCAACGAGGAATTCTACAGTTCTTACTACAATCTTACTATAAATGCATGGGTCATCTGGATTTTTGATAAAGTCGAATTCTTTGACTGTCTCAATAAAAACAGATGTTCCAACTCCGCGAAGCCTGCTTTAGTCCATAAATGGACTTAAGCAACTTGCACACTTTCCTGCTGCTTCCACTCTGATTGAAACCCTCTGGCCGATTCATATAGACGCACTCTTCCAAATTACCATTTAGAAAAGCCGTCTCTACGTCCATCAACCGGATCTCAAAATCTTGGAAGGCAGCAATGGCAAGAAGGATCTGAATGGATTTGAGCATAGACACTGGAGAAAAGGTTTCATCATGGTCCAAACCAAGTCTTTGACGAAAATCTTTTGCAACAAGTCTAGCCTTATAGGTTTCAACCTATCCATCTACACCAATCTTCTTTCTGAAGATCCATTTGCAGCCTTCGGGTTTTACCCCTTATAGAGCAATGTTCAAAGTGCATACTTTGTTGGTGTACATGGACTCCATTTCGGTCCGCATTGCATATGTTAGTTATATGTATGCCCTAGAGGCCATTGTTGTGCATATGGTGTATATTATAGTGGATGCTTGGATATATATAGAGAGGACTTTCTTGCTCGATATGATAGTATGCTATCTGGTTTCACTTTATCTTAACATGTTAACAAATACTGTTTTGTGATCACGTGTTGATAAAGCCCTTAGGATATGTACTCGACTACTAGGACTATGATACAGATCATACTAGTGGGGCCAGGGTAGTCTACGAGTACATCCTATAACTGTTCCTAGTCGAGGGTGTATCGAGACATGGCATCGATACTCCAGAGTAGGCTAGCATATACGCATCTTGACCCATATGATGGGCGATGGATGATCCCATATCCATTGGTGTTGGACATCAAAGATGGTGTACGGGTGCTCAGTGGAGACTGGGTACACTGAACGGACTCGCCGAGAACTCCTGGATGGTATTATACCTATCGTCAGATAGCAGTTCTCCGGTGACACTGGTACAGGTTAGTCTCTAGACCCGAGATCGTCATAGAGTCTTGTGTGATTCCCACTGTGCTTTGATTTCCACCTTACCGCGTCCAAGAGGGCGTGCAAAACGGTGGCTTTTAGGTACAGTCCCGAATCACATGGAGGCAATGAGCGATACGAGGGGTTTCGTCTCTCCCGGTACAGGGAGTTGATGTTGTGCTGTGTTCGATTGGCTATTACCGGTAAGTGTTATCAGTAGTTTCTCGACCCGTTATGAGCCTTACATCGACACGACTTATCGGTTACTGGGGTCTGACGTTTACCACCCCTAGACTAGATATGCAACATATCAGACGAAGAGATCGGACTGTACGGGAGTGTTACTGATTGGATTCACAGGAGAATGTACAGGCTTGCTTGTTGATCTTCTGATCGTTCAATACACGGGTGGCTGTTACGTTTAGCTGACCGCTTGCAGCTTGTGGGTGTTTGATATGATCATCACCTGCCGCCGGCGTATTGACGATTCTTTAGAGTCCTACACAGAGGTTTCCTGGCTCAGGCAAAACGGAGTAGGAGCACATACGTGATATGTGCGGGACCGAGAATAATACGATATGAGATACCGTATTATATTCACGCGATATGATATAACTGGATCATCGGATCAAGTGTTGATTCGATGAAATGGTATATGTTATATTAGTCGGTTATATGCAATATAGCCGGATTGTCGGATCAAGAGTTGATTCGATAATTTAATGTATAATTATATATGTGATATATTACATTACGTTAACTAATATAAGCTCACTTTATTGATTCATTTTCTCACTGGATAATACATTGATATATATGCGATATATGTTAATTGTATTATTTTCTTTTGTTACAAAATATATATTGTATATGTGATATATAATATTGTAACAAGTTAGGGTTACAAATACAACATGTTTTGTGGAGTTTGAACAAGTTAGGGTTTGGATTTGGGTTAGCTTTTGGGTTAGCTTTTTCATGAAGCTTCATGAATCTTTCTTTTGTCTTTAGCTTAGATATTTTTGTGTTGATATTTATTAACCCAACCTAAACCTTAGCCTCTAGTTTATTCTCTACAAGGGTTAACTTTATCATTCTTAACCCATGGTTGGATTTGTAACCACAACAAGTATTTTCATTATTCATCACAAAAGCTTTCTTCTTCCTTCTCCTCCTTGAAAAAGCTTTCTAGCTTTTTGTGAAGTGATGATTTAAAGTGAGAAAATGGAAACAAAAGAGAGCAAAATTCCTACTTCATCATCCTCATCTAGCCACTTAGATTAAGGTGTTCACTTCATTAATACTTGATTAGAGAAGTGAGAGCTTGAGTTTGAGATTCTTCAAGGTAGATCATTTTCGAAAAGGAAGACTTCTAGCAAGTATGGATCATTCGACTTGTGGAGCCTCTCTAGAGTTTGGGAGTTTATGGATCGTGGCGAAGGGACTACTATTCGGAGCTTATGAAGCGAAGGAACGGACTACAAAGGTTGTAATCCCTCTCTTTTAGGTAAAGTTGTTTACATGCATGTTAACCCTAATTCTCTAGTTAAGATCTTGGTTGGGGTTTGTTTAGCACCCCAAAAATTTTAAAGTATCATGATTGATGCTTGCCAAAAGCTTCACAAGGTGCTATGCTAACCCAACAGCATACAACCATTTTACCGAGTCACCGCTCTAAATGGCTTACTGGAAACTAGTTGGCTCATCATTGTCAATGATGCAATCTTCTCTATCCCCGTCTATGGAAAATCGTAGTATCTCTCGGGCGGATGAGACTGCCTACTAGTCCTGTGGATTGGCGTAGGATGTCCAGTTCTTTTGAAACCTCTGGTTCTACCATACTTTCAGTAATAGTTTGTGGTTCTGGAATTTCTTCCAGTTCTATTGCACTCCCACTATTTCCTTTTATAAAAAATTGATTTTCTAAAAAAGTGGGCATGACGAGGAACAAAAACCTTTTGTTCCTCTCCGTAATAGGAAAGATGCCCCTTGGAGTTCTCTGAGTATCCTACAAACATATAACAGTACTGAGCGTGCCTCGAGCTTGTCCGCATACTGTTTTTCAACAAAAGCTGGACATCCCTATATCTTCAGATACTGAAGATAGGGTTTCTTCCCACTCCACATCTGATATGGTGTGGTAGGCACAGTCTTGGTAGGAACCTTATTCAAAAGATATGCAGCTGATTCTAGTGCATAACCACAGAAGGATCACTGTAACTCGGCATTACTCATCATAGAACGAACAATATCCAATAGGGTTCTATTCTTGATGCCGTCAAGGAGCAATTTCTAGAGTTTGTCGATGGTGAGCTCCGTGCTCGGGTCCCACTTTCGGTGGTCATGCCTCCGGCCGACGGTGATGAGGGAGGTGAGGCCTAGGTAGGCTTGCAGCTCGAACTTTTGGCTTTTCCTCCTCTCTCTTTTGTAAGCCTCCGGGTGATTTGATAAGACTGGGGAGCCCACAATACCCTTGAAAAGACTTTTGGCTTTGTGAATAAAAACTTTTTGCAGTCGTAGCACGCGTATTTTCCTTTGTTGGTAAACACTTGTATTTGCATAGTACTGCCTTCGTGTTATGTCGGTTCTTCGTCTAGCGATTACGCGTCGAGTTGAATCCGTTCACTTACCAAGTATGCAAAGACCGGCGGGAAGACGGTATCTCCATGGCCCCGAAGTCGAGGTGGAGATCGCTCAGACGTAGATAGAACGGATGCCTCGTGGTGAGGTCATGTTCCTTAGCGTGGAAGGCTTGGAAAGGCATACTAAGGATGGACCGACCAGGATAGCTGCCCGGTGTGTTTAGGCGAGGGCTTCGATCCCTGGCGTTGTAAAGGTTGTACAAGGCCTGTTAGGGATGGACCCAGCAGTGAAGCTGCTCAGTTGCCTCTTGGCGGGGGCTAAGATCCTTAGCACAGGAGGGGCCGTAAGGGGCCTACTAAGGACGGGGCCGAGCAGGGTAGCTGCTCGGTGCCTCTTGGTGAGGGATCTGATCCCTGGTGTGTTGGGGTAGGGAGCTACCAGCCAGGGATAACCGAGCAAGGACGGACCCGGTTGCCTCATACGAGGGCTTTTGATCCTTAGCGCGGGAGGGGCCGTATGGGACCTACTAAGGATGGGGCCGAGCAGGGTAGCTGCTCGGTGCCTCTTGGCGAGGGCTTTAATCCCTGGTGTGTTGGGGTAGGGAGCTACCAGCAAGGGATAACCGAGCAAGGGCGGGCCCGGTTGCCTCTTGCGAGGGCTTTTGATCCTTAAGGACGGGCTGGGCAAGGTTGCTGCCCGGTGCCTCTTGGCGAGGGCTTTGATCCCTGGTGTGTTGGGGTAAGGAGCTACCAGCTAGGGATAACCGAGCAAGGGCGGGCCCGGTTGCCTCTTCCGAGGGCTTTTGATCCTTAAAGCGGGAGGGGCCGTACGATGCCTACTAAGGACGTGCCAAGCAGGGTTGCTGCCCGGTGCCTCTTGGCGAGGGCTTTAATCCTTAAGGATGGCCAGGCAGGGTTTCCGCCTGGTGCCTCTTGGCGAGGGCTTTGATCAGTCGAAAATATTGTATTTTTAACACATCAATTTCCCTACTATTTACAATCATCTAAAGGTGTTCGGTATGAATATAGCACATATTAGCAATTTGTCTGTAAAATACCAGATAACATGTGTTATACATTATAACCGGAATTTTGAGGGGAATTGTGTATTTATTATTGCACGCATGATCTTTGTATATCGCAACACTTGTTTCGAGATTGTGTGCAGGAAATTCTCCAGGTAAAAGAATCGGAACTGTTAAAAGTGCTGATAAAATACATCAAGTCAAAGACTTGAGATCTGGCAGAAATCAAGAAAGAAAAATAGGATTCCAGACATCAGATAAAGACCCTAAACCAAACAGAAGAATCCCCTGGAAATTGCATGCAGGACTTCGCTAAAATGGCCGCGGATCCGCGACCAAGTTGGCCTACAGGCCGCGGATCCGCGGCCTGTTGGACTTATCATTGCGTCAAAATTCTCCACGTGGCTTACCATAACGGCCTCAGCTTCTAGAAGACTCCTAAAAAGCACGTAGCTTCTTCCAAAAGGCTCTGCATAATAAACTCACTCTAGAATATTCCTTGCAACAACCTTCTTCTAGAAGCCTCCTTATAACAACCTTCTTCTAGAAGTCTCCTTGTAACAATCTCATTCTAGAATTTTCTCTCTAACAAACTCATTCTAGAAGGCTCTCTCTAACAACCTAGCTTTGGAGGGAAGATTCAAATGAGGTGGTTATAAAAAGAGATCTAAATCTAGAATTTGGAGGTTGTTGAAATTGGAGGGAAAAATTGTAGATCCAAATCAAATCTAAATCAAATTGAGTGACACAATTTGATCCAAATCAAGATCTATCGAGTGCCGAGCCAAAGCAAGCATCCATCGAGCTTTTTTGAAGCAACGTCGATCTTCATCCGAGCAAGAGATCCAAGACGATCTGCGACTCACGAAGACGATGCGAAGCTAGTTCGACGATCGAGTTCTCTCCTCAATTCTTGTAGTCTTTGAGTGAATTGTAACGAATTGAATAATAAAAGGTGAAAATTCTTGATCTTGCTTTTCTTTACAATTGAGCATTAGGAAGATTTATCGATTCTTGATTGTTATTTTTTTCATGATGTTTGAGTGAAAACTCCGCTTGTGGAGGAATCGAGAAAATAGGTAGATGATGATGACTAAATTCTTGAACGATTCTTAAGTCTTATGAGTTTTGTAAACTTTAGGAAATTGAATCATCGACAACCTAGTTTCGAGCGAGATGCTTTCTTGAATATTTTTACTCTAAATTAGAGATCAACGCTTGATGATTGAATTTCCTAGAGGCTAGAATTTGAATGCTAATCAACGAAAGGACAAGGGATAGAAGGAGAAACCCTAATTTCTTCAATAAGTCCCTAATCCCCGTTGATCGTCATCGATCTAGCAACAAATCATCAATAGATAAGAATTTGTAATCATAATTCTTCATCATCACTATCAATTGGATCGATTCCTATAAGCCTCTTTACAAATCTTGATAATTCATTCGATTTGGACATCTTCTTGAACTTTATTGATTCTTGATTTTAGATCTAGTTCTTTATGATTCTTGAAACTAAATTTCAAAATTCATGAATCAATTTTCTTGCAATTTTTCTTTTATCTTATAATTTTCGACTCAACTAAAACAATAGCGAGCAAATCACACTTTCTCAGTGGACGATCTGTTCTCATTGACGAAACTACAATAGACACCGTCAATTGATTGCGGTATAAATTTCTTTGGTTGTGAAACATTCTAAACACGACATGGAAAAGATCAATCAAATGGCGCTGTTGCTGGGGATCGTGTGCTAATTTGTTCATTTTTGTAATTTGAGTTGAAAGATTTATTATTCCATCAGTTTTTTTTAGATCAAAATTCGTAACAAGCGCTTAACGATTTGTTGTGATTTGTTGCGGGGAAACCTGGAATCTGTGGAGCAAGAGGAAAAAATTTCAGGACATTCTAGAGAGTTCAGTAAGTGAACATGAGCATCTGCACAAAATTTTGTGCAGGGATCTCATCATACCACCGCGTTTCCGCGGCCGTAGAGCGCTTCTCGCGGCGGATCCGCGGCAAGGAAGTTGCTTCACTGTTCCAAAATTTTTAGGTATATCTCTGACTTTCTTATCTCCTTCCTTCTCTACTCCATTAACCAATTTCTGCAGGTTTCTTTGCAAAAATTCGCAGCGCCGCAAAAAGAAAAATTGTTGCGTGTTTTGATCTTGGTTGTTTGCATTTTTAATACGGAAATTAAGAGGCAAAGACCAAATTCAGATTAAGTAAGGAGTTCATTACCCTTCCTAAGCCCCAAAAATCACAAAACTGCATCCGCATTACCCTCAATAATTAAAAAATATCTAGACAAGACTCTAAAGACCGTCGCGCTCACTTAAGACAGAAGAAGGTCGTGGGTGATCTATTGCTTATCCGCGTTTCTTTTGTGGTGTCTAAGGCAAGTGTGTCTAAGGCAAGTGGTTACTTAATTAGGCCTACTACTTACGTAGTGGAGAACCTCCCACTTACCTGGCACTTACCTGGCCACAGGAGGGGCAAAGAGGCAGTAAAGGATTTATCTTGCGACTTGTCTTCTAGAAGTCTAGGAGCGGTCTAGAGACTTGACCTAGGTGACCACTAGATATACGGTTGCTTGTGCATTTTTGTGATTTGAATTTTTCAAAAATCCGTATTTTTCAAAAACAAATACCAAACTCATCTTTACCTTAATTATCACAACGCTGCCACTTGTGCTAAACCATTTAGCGCATGCTCGGCTGGATACGGGATTCTAGTGCCCATCTTGTCCGCGTTCCTCCTATCGACTCCGAAGTCGGTAATTCTACGTCTACTTTTTCTACACCCACCACCACACCCACTGTAAGCCCGCGGCGGCGCCCCGGCCGTCGATCCGACGCCGGAAACGCGGAAACAAAAACTTTCTAACAACTAGAAACCGGCACCACCGCGCACTTTTCACCCGGATCGGGCCATTAACCTAGCTACTAGCAAACTAGAAAAGAGTATAGAAGCCATACCAAGCGATCCGTGTCCTTCGGTCTTCGTCTCCACTCCGATCTCCCGCGGAATCTCCGTCCGTCAACTTCTCGTCGGAAAGGGCACCACGTAGCCAGAATCTTTTACGGGCTCCCACCTCTTGACCGAGGCAACTCGGGCGCGAAGTTGGCTAGCCGACGCGTCCAAGACTTGCTGTAGAATAGTGTAGTGGCCATGTCTCTTTGGGGTTTAAGAGGTTGCCATTTATGGAGGAATTTGTACACAAGAATTTCATGGATGCTTGCTAGAAAAGAATGATGGAGCATGCTCTCTCTTGCTGTGAAAAGAATGAGCTCTCTTTTAAATTAGCTAGGACCCCCCTCAATTTTTTAATGCATGATATGAAAATTAATCACCACCCACTAAAAATCAATCACTCCTCTCCCTGGAATAGTGGCCGGCCCAAATCATGGTGGAGGAAAAAGGAAAAAACAATACAAGAGAATAAAATCAATAATCTAATATCAAAATTGTCACAACCATATTCCTTTTCAATCCACTCACTAAACCATCACAATAAATGCAATGAATAAGACTAGAATAGAATCTCATGATGAAGAGGCTACAATTATGCAAGAAGCCCCTCCACAAAATGTTATTTGCAAATGTGCAAATAACACCCTCCATCGGAAAAGTCCGGACGGGAAAGAACAAAGGAAAACCGGCCGGAACGGAATGCAAACTGGCAACCCCAGAAAACCGATCCCGTAATAAATTACAGGAAAACCCCGCTACTGCAAATACATGCCTGCATTTGTATTCCCACTGAACACAAATGTAAAAAGACAAAACTATACTATCTAATACTAGGATCAGGCTTAAGCCAAAGCCGGCTAGTAAAAACCGTCCGATCATGATCCGTGCAATACCGCACGTATCTGATCGAACCCTGCCATATCTCCATACGGCCTCTACAGCGTTTCGCCCGAAACTTGAGTAACTGAGTGTGGTGGACTCTAAAGACTCGTCAATACTATGGCTGTGGATTTAACCACTAGCACGTCAGAGGTATCAGCCATACGTGATGGGCCACCAGCTATTGACCAAAAGGGACGTCGATGAGCGAACTCATCCTGACACCCTACTGAGCCTGTCAGTGACAATATCCGTACAGTCCGGTCCGTTCGTCTATGAGCATCGCATGGAGGGCCTAGGGGGTTGGTAAAAGTCAGACCCCCAAAAGCGGTACAAGTCGTGTCGGAGTGTAGCCCAGAACACCCTGAGATACTACTAGAATACCTACCAGCAAATCTCCTGCCTTGGCCAAGGACTTTTCATGTTCTGGCTCTCCTAGACACAGCGCGACCTCACCCCCAATACCGGGAGAGACGAACCCCTGCAGATCCGCTCACTGCCTCCATGTGGCTCGGGACTGTACCCAACTAAAACCTGTTTGCACGACTCCTTTGAGCCGTGGTAGGGTAGTAATCAAAGCCCAGTGGGAACTCACACGAGACAAATGACGATCTCAGGTGGATGAACTAACCTGTACACATGTCACCAGGGAACTGCTATCTGACGTCTGGTATAATCCCAACTAGCAGGTTCCCGGCGAGTCCTGTCCGGTGTACTCATAACCCAATGAGCACCTGTATACATCTTAGGTGAACCAACTAACACCAGTGTCTTGTGAGACCGGCCACCGCCCCTCGTCGGGGTCTCGACTGTATACACTAGTCTACTCTGGAGAATCGATGCCCTGTCTCGAAACTCCCACGACTAGGGACCTTTTAAGGATGTGCTTATAGACTCCAGCTCTCACGTATATGATCGCCCTCATACTGCTGGTAGTCAAGCAAGAATCCTAGGGGCTCTATCAACGTGTAATAGTGACTCGTAAGGTCACCTAAAGCAGTACACGATAATAAAGATAAACCAGATAGCATACTATCATCTCGAGTAAGACTGTCCTACTGGGATAGGTCCTCCCCTCAATCATTGCAATCACGTGCCTGTGATCCAATAATTGACTCTGAGGGCACTATCTCCAACACCCACTTCGATGGACAATTCTCCATTGAACTTCTTTAACACTACTCTGCCACCGTCCGCAGGTGCACAGAATCCACCCCACATCTCTCTCCAATAGAGATGTTACCCTATGCGAGGTCATCTTTCGACCTGTCTCACCATTCCACCAGCCAATGGGGACAAATTTCAAATAAAACCCCAATACATCAACCTTCTACCCAAATATCACGGTCTCGAGTCTGAAGACGCATATGTCTTTATTACCAAATTTGAAAATGTATGCGCTATGATGGGTACTTCACAGCTTTCTGTGGATGCTATGCGTCTACGTCTTCTCCCATTCACCTTATGCGATATAGCCGAGAAGTGGCTTTATAACACAACCGCACATTCTATTTCAAACTGGGAAGAATTCATCGCAGCTTTCCTAAAGAAATTCTACCCCAATCATAAAACAGCTCGAGTCCATAGCAAAATAAATCAATTTACCCAGCTTCCAAATGAACCATTCTCGAAGTGTTTTGAACGCTTCAAGGATCTGTTAGTTCAATGTCCACATCACGGAATTCCTAGATGGGATCTGTGCAGAATCATTTATGAGGGCATTAATCCTACAACAAAACAGAACCTTGAATCCATGTGTCAAGGCACTTTCATGACTAAAGATGATGGTGAAGCCTGGAGATTCTTAGAAGATTTTGCTAAAAAATATTTATA
Source organism: Agapanthus africanus (assembly GCA_030015575.1). Lineage (NCBI taxonomy): Eukaryota > Viridiplantae > Streptophyta > Magnoliopsida > Asparagales > Amaryllidaceae > Agapanthus > Agapanthus africanus. The sequence goes on from CM057350.1 coordinate 154,918,146, forward strand.
GTGGGAGAGTGTAAACCAGTCATCGTCTAGGGGTGGCATTCACCAAATTGATGTTTCTATAGGAGTTAGAGCAGAAATGGCAGCAATGCAAAAGAAACTCGAAGCTATGGAACATAAATTGTTAGCAGCCTCCCTAAATCAGATGTCACTCCCCAAAACTGTCTGTGGATGCTGTTCTGATCCATCTCATCTTACGGAAGAATGTCCATTGAATTCTCTGTTTCAAGGTCAAGAGTATACCAATGCTGCTTTCCAACAAAGATCTAGAAACGATCCGTATTCTTCCACTTATAATCAGGGTTGGAGGAATCACCCTAACTTTGCTTCGAACCAACAACAAAATCAAAACACGGTTCCAAATCAAAACAATTTCCAAAGGGCTCCTCCACCACAACAGCAGCCACTTCAACTGAGTCAGCACCCCTACCAATCACAAAACTTTCAAAACCCGGTCAACACACCTGCACCGTATAATCTTTGCAGTTGACCGGTCCTGATGAATCCTCTTCACTCGCACAAACCATGAATTTGATTCTGAAAAATTTCATGCAAGTGTCGGCTGAGATTCACTCTTCTGTCGATGATATAAAGAAAATCTCCACCTCCCAAGCTGAGAGTATAAAATCGATGGAAGCAGAAATTGCACAATTAAAAGCCGAGAGGAGTGCTAGAGAGAAAGGAAAACTTCCATCTCAACCCTTACCGAATCCTGGGCATTACAATGTGAATGTCATCACAACGTTGAGATCAGGAAGAGTGCTGAACAATCACGTTGGGGAAGAGATTGATGATAATGAAAGATTTATCAATAATACCCCGGCTGAGACCTTTCCTCACACACACACTTCTACTTCTGATCCTTGTTCTTCTACCCCATCGCCTTCTTGCAAGCCTATTCTTCGTTTTCCCCAAGGCTCGACACCTCAGCAAACCTCTTCTAGTCCACCAAAGACGATCTCCACTCCTATTCTGGGATCACTTCCACACACACCACCTTCTCTAATGTTGGACCCAGCTCTTATTGCTAAAGCTCCTTATCCTAATTGGTTAAGAAGTAACAAATCGAGTCCACATATGGAGAAGGTTATAGAAATGTTCAAACAGATTAACATCAACATCCCTCTCCTAAATGCTATTCAACAAGTCCCCGCTTATGCGAAAATTCTCAAAGACTTGTGCACTAAGAAGAGGAAGACTCAAGTGCCAAAGAAGGTCTTCATGACTAATAATGTTAGCACTGCTTTTACCCCACAGGTACCAAAGAAACGTAAGGACCCAAGATGTCCTATAATCTCGATTTCTATTGGGGATAAAAACATCAACCGTGTTTTACTTGACCTGGGTGCAAGTGTTAATCTGCTTCCATATTCTGTCTACGAGCAGTTAGGGATTGGAGAGTTGAAAGCAGCTCATTGCACTCTCCAAATGGCAGACCGTTCAATCACCAAACCTAGGGGTGAACTAGAGGATGTGTTGATAAAAGTCGGGGAATTTGTATTCCCTGTGGACTTTATTGTTCTTGATACACAACCTGTAGCAAACCCACGGAACCAAATTTCGGTGATTTTGGGTCGACCATTCCTTGCCACTTCCAATGCTGTCATTAACTGTCGAAATGGTTCAATGAACCTATCTTTTGGAAAAATGACAATTGAACTGAACATTTATAAAATTGGAAGTCAGCCATCTGAACCCTCTGCTCACATACTTGATGTTTGCTTTGTCCACGAGATTGCTCCCGAAAGTTGCGAAGTTGATAAACTTTGTTTTGAAGATCTCAACGACACTAGCACATCAATGTTTGATCTTTCACATCTTAGTGAGGACACGTTTTCCACGCTTGAGTCTGACACTCTTGACTCATCACCTTCCGAGTCTGTATCTTTTGCAGGCTACGAGCTTCTTTGTAACTCTGAATATCATTCGATGATCCCACCTTCTATAATTTCTCCACCTGCATTAGATCTCAAACTTTTACCTTCTCATCTTAAATATGCATATTTAGGTAAGAATGAGTCTTTACCTGTGATCATATCCGCTTCTTTAGCCTCAGAGCAAGAGAATGCGCTTTTGACGGTATTGAGATCTAATAGGCAGGCGTTTGGTTGGACTATGGCTGACATCAAAGGGATTAGTCCCTTGATTATTGAACATCATATGCATTTGATGGATGAAGCCAAGCCAACCCGAGAACCACAGAGACGGTTAAACCCCGTCATGAAGAATGCGGTTAAGAAAGAAACCGTCAAATGCCTTGACAATGGTATCATTTACCCAATCTCCGATAGCCAATGGGTGAGTCCAATTCATGTCGTCCCTAAGAAATCTGGCATCACAGTCATTACAAATGAGGCTAATGAGTTAATCCAGACACGCGCTCAAACTGGGTGGCGTGTATGTATTGATTATAGAAAACTCAATGCCGCAACGAGAAAAGACCACTTTCTTCTACCTTTCATTGACCAGATGCTAGAACGCTTAGCTGGACGTGAATACTACTGCTTTATGGACGGATACTCTGGCTATAATCAGGTCCCTATTGCCAAAAAGGATCAAGACAAAACCACATTTACTTGTCCTTTTGGTACTTTTGCTTATAGATGCATGCCCTTTAGGTTATGCAATACTCCCGCTATATTTCAGCGGTGTATGATGGGGATATTCTCCGACATGGTAGAGAACTTTTTGGAGATTTTCATGGAAGATTTCTCAATATTCGGAGATTCTTTTGCTGACTGCATATTTCATCTTGACGCAGTTCTTACTCATTGTAAAGAGAAGAACTTAACCTTGAATTGGGAAAAATGCCATTTCATGGTCCAAGAGGGAATTGTGCTTGGACATATTATTTCACGGAAAGGCAGTGAGGTTGACAAAGCTAAAATAGATGTCATTCAAAACCTTCCTCATCCTAAATGCGTCAAGGATATACGATCTTTTCTTGGCCATGCAGGCTTTTACAGGAGATTCATTAAGGATTTTAGCAAAATTACTAGACCTTTAACTCTTCTCTTGGCCAAGGACACAATCTTCCACTTTGACTCGGATTGTGAGGCAGCATTCGACTCACTCAAACACTCTCTCACTACAGCCCCCGTTTTATCATCTCCTGATTGGAACCACCCGTTTGAGCTTATGTGTTATGCTTCAGATTTTGCAATTGGTGCAGTCTTAGGACAGCACATTGAAAAGATGCCACACGTGATCTATTATGCAAGCAAGACCCTGAATGATACTCAAATTAACTATACAACTACCGAAAAAGAACTTTTGGCAGTTGTATTTGCATTAGAAAAATTTAGGCCTTACTTGATTGGTCACCTATTGTTGTGTACACTGACCACTCTGCTTTGAAACATCTTTTGGCAAAGAAGGATGCTAAAGGTAGGCTAATACGTTGGATCCTTCTATTACAAGAATTTGATCTTGTTATTAAAGATAAGAAAGGATGTGTAAACGTTGTAGCCGACCATCTTTCGCGCATCTCTTCTTCACCTGTGACCCTGCCGATCAATGATTCTTTTCCAGACGAACAACTCTTGAATGTATCCGATGAACCTTGGTTCAGGGATATTTTGAATTATCTTGCCACGGGACTTATCCCCCGCGAATGGTCAAAACAGGACAAACATTGATTTCTATCCCAAGTAAAACATTTTTATTGGGATGAACCATATCTGTTTAAGTATTACCCTGACCAGATCATTCGCAGGTGTGTCCCTAATGATGAATTCAAGAGTGTTCTATCTTTTAGTCATGATCAGGCATGTGGGGGTCATTTCGGTCCCCGAAAGACGGCGGAGAAGGTTTTGCAATGCGGTTTTTATTGGCCGACTTTGTTCAAAGATGTATTTGATCATTGTAAAACCTATACACAGTGTCAACACACGGGTAGGATTTCCCAGAGAAATGAGATACCACAGCAACCCATCTTAGTGGTTGAAATTTTTGACGTTTGGGGTATTGACTTTATGGGTCCTTTTCCCAACTCCTTTATGAATCTGTACATATTGCTTGCGGTTGATTACGTCTCGAAGTGGGTTAAAGCTATTCCTTATTGCACTAATGACAAAAAGGTTGTCATTAAGTTCCTAAAAGAAAACATCTTTTCATGATTTGGACACCCACGCGCTATCATCAGCGATAACGGGACGCATTTCTGCAATCGGTCTTTCGAGACTTTGATGTGGAAATATGCAATCAACCACAAACTTTCCACACCCTATCATCCCCAAACGAGCGGGCAGGCTGAGGTTTCTAATAGACAAATCAAACAAATTTTGGAAAAGACTGTTTCTAAAAATCGAAAAGATTGGTCAACCAAATTGACGGATACTCTTTGGGCATTCCGAACTGCATATAAAACCGATCTAGGGATGTCTCCTTACAGACTAGTGTTTGGGAAGGATTTTCACCTTCCGGTCGAGATTGAGCACAAAGCAATGTGGGCCATTAGAGAAATCAACTTTGACTTAAATCAAGTCTACAACTTTCGGAAGCTGCAATTAAACGAGCTAAGCGAACTCCGCGATGAAGCTTACGATAATGTTGTAATTGTAAAGAACCGGACTAAGGTATTTCATGATAAAAACATTTTGAGAAAAACTTTTACACCTGGTCAACAAGTCCTTCTTTATGATTCACGACTCTATCTTCATGCGGGTAAGCTAAAATCTCGGTGGAAATGACCTTTTATTGTGCAGACTGTATACCCGCACGGGGCAGTTGAGGTAGAAAATGTTGAAAACGGTACATTTTTCAAAGTAAATGGACATAGATTAAAACCATATTTTTCCACTGACCTCACGGAGGAGCTCCTGTTTTTACAGGAGCCACTTTATCTTGATTAAAATTCCTCCGTCTCACCTCCATGTCCTGTAAATTATTGTATCATCTTTAGAATGGAGGTGAGTGAAAAAAATAAGTTTGGGGGAGGATTTTCATGATCATATTTATTGCCCCCATTAATAAATTTCCTCCCAAGCTTACAGGTTTTGTGATCTAACAGAAGACAACAGTGAGGACACTGTTGAAAACAAGTTTGGGGGAGGTTTGTGCTTATTTACGTATCACTTTGCATCATACTTTGCATAAGCAAAAAACATATCACAAAACATTAAAAAAAATTGTACATAAATTGTAAGTGCACGGCGGCGCCCCGGCCGTCGATCCGACGCCGGAAACGCGGAAACGAAAAACTTTGCGAAACTTGCAAACCGGCACCACCGCGCACTATCAACCCGGATCGAGCCATTAACCTAGCTGCTAGCAAACTAAAAGATGGGTAGAGAAGCTATACCGAGCAATCCGTGTCCTTCGGTCTTCTCGTCGTCGTCCCGATCTCCCGCGGAATGTCTGGTCTCCACCTTCTCGCCGGAAGGGCACCACATCGCCGGCTTCTTTTACGGGCTCCCACCTCTGGACCGAGGCAACTCGGACGCGAAGTTGGCTAGCCGACGCGTCCAAGATTTACTGTAGATGTAGTGTAGTAGGCTATGTCTCTTGGGCTAGAAGTTGCCTTGTATGTGGAGGAATGAAGACAAGGAAAAATGGTGCTTTCATTTTTCCTAGCATGAAAAAAAATGAAGAAAAATGCCACCACTCAAAAATGAATCTCTCTCATTCTCTCTTCCAATAATGGTCGGCCTCCTCTTTTTGGTGGGTGGGAAAAAAGAATGAATAACAAGAGGAGAAAAAAGAAAAAGCACAAGGGAGGTGAGTGTAGTAGAATGAAAATGGGTGACCATAAACAAAGCAAACCTCACATCATTTCTAATCCATTCTAATCTCAATTAATGCAAGTGATAAGAAGGAAAAAGAATCTCATGATGAAGGTCATATCATAATGCCACAAAAGCAAGACACCCCCTCCACAATAAGTTATTTGCAAACTTACAAATAACCCCCTCTATCAGAAAGTCCGGCCGTGAAGGAACAAAGGAAAACCGGCCGGAACGGAATGCAAACTGGCAACTTCAGAAAACTGATCCCGTAATAAATTACAGGTAAACCCCGCTACTGCATATACATGCCCGCATTTGTATTCCCACTGAATACAAATGCAAAGAGACAAAACTACACTGTCTAATACTAGGATCCGGCTTAAACCAAAGCCCGGCAGTATTTTCCGTCCGATCATGAACCGTAGAATACCGCACGTATCTGATCGAACCCTGTCATATCTCCATACGGCCTCTACAGCGTTTCGCCCGAAACTTGAGAAACTGGTCTGTGGGGGACTCTAAAGACTCGTCAATACTTTGGTTGTGGATTTAACCACTAGCACGTCAGAGGTATTAGCCTATACGTAATGGGCTACCAGGTATTGACCAAAAGGGACGTCGATGAGCGAACTCATCCTGACACCCTACTGAGCCTGTCAGTGACAATATCCGTACAGTCTGGTCCGTTCGTCTATGAGCATCGCATGGCGGGCCTGGGGGTTGGTAAAAGTCAGACCCCCAAAAGCGGTACAAGTCGTGTCGGAGTGTAGCCCAGAACACCCTGAGATACTACTGGAATACCTGCCAGTAAATCTCCTGCCTTGGCCAAGAACTTTTCATGTACTGGCTCTCCTAGACACAGCGCGACCTCACCCCCAATACCGGGAGAGACGAACCCCTGCAGATCCGCTCACTGCCTCCATGTGGCTCGGGACTATACCCAACTAAAACCTGTTTGCACGACTCCTTTGAGCCGTGGTAGGGTAGTAATCAAAGCACAGTGGGAACTCACACGAGACAAATGACGATCTCAGGTCGATGAACTAACCTGTACACATGTCACCAGGGAACTGCTATCTGGCGTCAGGTATAATACCAACTAGCAGGTTCCCGGCGAGTCCTGTCCGGTGTACTCATAACCCAATGAGCACCTGTATACATCTTAGGTGAACCAACTGACACCAGTGGCTTGTGAGACCTGCCACCGCCCCTCGTCGGGGTCTCGACTGTATACACTAGTCTACCTTGGAGTATCGATGCCCTGTCTCGAAACTCCCTCGACTAGGGACCTTTTAAGGATTTGCTTATAGACCCCAGCTGTCACGTATATGATCGCCCTCATACTGCTGGAAGTCAAGCAAGAATCCTAGGGGCTCTATCAACACGCAATAGTGATCTGTAAGGTCACCTAAAGCAGTACACGATGATAAAGATAAACCAGATAGCATACTATCATCTTGAGTAAGACTGTCCTACCGGGATAGGTCCTCCCTCAATCATTGCAATCACGTGCCTGTGATCCAATAATTGACTCTGAGGGCACTATCTCCAACAATCTCCCACTTGCACTCAAGGCTAATTATTGCGATGTCGCATACTCACAGCCCGTGTGATACCGAACACCCAACTCCTCTACTAGTCAGTCTCACAAAGCTCGTTTGCGAAACTATTGCGTTCGAGGAATAGCCTCAGTGAGTGGATCCACTGTGGTGTTTCTTTCTATGTCTTTCTTTATCTCAAGTTCGCGGAGAAAGCCATCTCCCGAAATGAGCAATACCTGTCTTAGAATGTCTGGATGTCTGATGGGACCTAGCTCATAAATGAACTCCAAATCCAAACTTCTTAGACTGTATCGTCAACTGAACTTAATCAGTATCCTGCACCATCCTTCCCTCAGTATCCACCTGGACCACCTGTCCAAAATACTGCCCCTCGTCAGAGGGAAAACTATAACTCTGAGAGCCACTCTGTCAACCAGATCACCTTGGAAGCCTGGAATGATAACTGTCTCTCGAAGGAGAATGCTGTTATCATATCCCTAGAACATTAACTTATGTTCTAAAACTGCTTCCGACTGTTTCTCCAGGATTGGATCAATATCAACTTATTTCATTTACTGCAAGAACAACATCTGGTGTGGTACTTGACATCTCATAATCAACTCAATTGCCTAAGCAAGTGATCTGCCAATCATGCGTATCCCTCTCCCCTTTAGTCTGTAAGACACCTTTAGAGAGGGTTACTCCATCACCTGCAGGTAAACTACCATGCCAGGAGTCGTCCATTCTAAATACTCATAGAATGCTGTTAATTACCCAGATTGGGAAACCACCCAAATCTAGATCTATAGATCTAGTAACCAGAATGTCTGATATAATATCCAAGTCCTATGTGGAGAAACCACTGTGTGACGACCAAAGTATAACCAATCGTAGTAAAGGAATATCACTTCCTACTCTGTGTATGTCATCCAAATACCAGGACATCACACCCTACTACCTTCTTAACAGATCCATCCCCTATTCTGATGAAGTCAAACCTATGACTGTCACATCAGAAATAGATGATCTATCTCCGCTATATCTGCTTTAGTCTATAGATAGACATAAGCCTCTTGCCCACTATGCTTCCGTTGTTCCCACTGACTACGACAACCCTCTGGCAGAGTCATATATACGTACACTTCTAAAGCTAGTTTAGAACGACGCTATACTCATCCTCCTGCCGGGTCTCACAGTCTGGAACAACAGCAATGGCAAGTCTGGGTAAACAAGAACCTCTCTGCCACCGTCCTTGAGCATACCGAAGTACCTCTCGAGCGCCTGAGCTTACCCACCATATCTGCAGAGTGGCCAATGGAATGTCAAACCAGATTGATTCTTTAGGTTCTTATCAAATCTTCAGTAATCGTTTGCGGTTCTGGAATCACTTCCAGTTCTACCATACTCCCACTACTGTTTTTTGAAAAAATCCAGTTTTATTAAAACTGTGGCGAGTCAAGAACAATATCACTATTGATCTTCCAGATGGTAGAAAGTCAACCCTTGTCATAGCCCGGGTCAACCCACAAACAGCCATTACAGAAACGTGCCTTGAGTTATCCGGAGTCTGGTTTTAAGCATAAGCCGGACAACTCCCCGTATCTTAACAATGTCAAGATATGAACTGTTCTATATCCAATACATAAATAGAGGCACTGATTTAATTGAACCAGATTCAAATCATGCAGCTGTCTCCAATGCATGTCAAGTAAATGGAAGGAGGCCGATCAGCGTTACTCAACTTAGGATTGCTTCCAATTATGAGTAACCTGAAAGAGAAGCAAGTTCTCTTAATCATTACTATCAATTGAATACCATACACAAGTATCTACATCTTCGATCACCTTGAAGAATCCCGATACTTGCAATACCTGGTTCTCTACTTTATTCATATACCTATAACTTCTCAAAATTCGGACCCTGTGTTTCTACGAAACACCTGTCTAAAAACTAGAGAAGTCATAAGTAAACCGAATATAGTACGAGAACCATCCCCTCTGTCCTAATGGACACTGGACAATATACAATACTCTGTATAAGTCCCCTTGAGTCTAATAACTCATTCCCTGTGTGTCGTAGGTTGAAAACTGTACTTATGGTTAAGAAGAATTACACCGCTGTTCAATGCTCCTTACCTAACCATCCACTGATATAGGTAAATGTCATCGACATAATTTCAAAAGGTATATCTCACCCTATAAAAATAGACGTACAGATATATCAATTTGAAATTGGTGCACAACAACGGATATTCAAAACCAAATATTTGCCGTCCGGCAAACAATCCAGGTGCCTTCCTCAAATATCACCAATTACAACGAATCCCGATATAATGAGGATGATCACCTAATTCCCAATAACTTACTCCCACTCATCATCTGTAAAACCATACAGATGTGAGAAACAAAACTGGTAAATACATAACCTGGAGCAAGGACTGATCGGGAAATCAGTTTTCTTTTAACAGTACACAGTGAAACTGAAACATTGAAATGTTTCGATGGGGTATCCTGGTATTCCTAGTAATGCCTCTTCCATTATCCAGACTTACAACTGTAACCGTATATTTCTATGCCATCTCTCCAAATCCCTTTATATGTCTTTAGTCATTACCTTCTGCACACCCCTTTAGGCCAAATGGTTTTCTCCCTTCCCTACCTTTCGGCACCAGCCTATGGTTTGGAAGAAGACTATCCAATAAGCATAATGGGTGTACTGTCCTAATCCTAGGAGCACTCGCAATGCGAGAGAATATGAAGATAAAAGACAACCGAATAAACCTTATTCCTATTTCTCCTGAACCAGAATCCATCCCCGAACTGGAACAAGTTCCTTTCAAGTTCGTATATAACCATACGATGGAGTATCCAATAAACTGTGGATCTTCGTAGTGATACAGAGTGTCCTGGAGAAATACAAAGGTGAAGTGGGAGTGGTAATGAAATACCTGGTTTGGTTGTGAATATCAGTCGCAATTTACTTTGCCCTCTTACTAATCCCTTGATATGTCTTTACTTAATACCTTCTGTACACCATCGTTATGCTAATTGGTTTTCTTCATTCCCCACCATTCGGCATCAGCCTAAGGTTTGGAAGAAGACTATCCAATTTGCGTAATAGGTGTACTATCTCCAAAACCAAGGAGTACTCGCAACCTGAGAGAAGGTAAAAGGAAAAGACAACTGAATAGTCCTATTCGTTTTCTCCAGAACCGGAAACCATCCTCGAATAAATCCCTTCGAGTTCGTATATAACCATACGATGGTTTTGTCCAATGGAAGTGGACGTTCGTAGTAATACGGGGTGTCCTGGAGAAAAGGGTAAAAGTAGGAGTGGCAATGAGGTCTGCAACTCTGACAATCCAAAAGCCAGTGTTAAGAAGGTTCGGTTAATTTTGGTCTCTGAGTCATAGTCTAGGGTCGGGTCAATGGTCGCTGCCAAAGAGAGAGAGAAAAAGAAACACTCAGCGTGCACTCTAACTTAGATCAGAATGGTTACCAATTTATCTAATCAGGAAACCTCCCACTGTACCGTCAAATTCTCCTCCAAACCTGAAAAAAGAATTAGTCGGGATCACCCGAGGAGTAAACCAACTCATCAGTGGGAATCGGGATCCAACTATCATCGCATGATAACATGACAGAATCCGCTCACGTCATCACACTCCAGAAGGTATGCGCATATCTGGCAAGTTTCAGTTTCTTTAGAAACTCCCGATGTGATTTTTACCCCATGCTCTTATGACCTTGACTTTGGCCAACATATCATAAGTCACATGTCAAGTTCTACCGTCATTCTCCAGGTTAATTTGAGCCCACCCGTACATACCCTTGACTTTGGCCAAAATAGTAGTACGACTGCCCCAAACCAACGCATCTATCTATGCTGCATATGAATACCCAATAGCTACCAATCACTGTGCCTTGAATTTGGCCAACATATACAGCTTGAATACTATTGACCACCCATATGAAACGACGGAGGGCTACGAATGGTTTCTGGCGAAAACCTTTAACGTAATGAACTTGATATCGTTGAAGGAACGGATAGCTTTTATGAAAATACAGTGACGAAAACTTTTGCTAAAGAGGTCACTCCCGGTGAAGGGATCTCGGCTCTTTCCCCGTAGAATGAGGTGCAGGATATTCCAACTGAATACCATGATGCAAAGCAAAAGTAATCGGCTATAGTGAAGTTATTGCCCTGACGCAAACTTCTGTCCAAGGGGTCACTCCCGGTGAAGGGAACTCGGCCCTTGCCTCGTCGACTGAGGAGCAGGATATTTCAACTGAATACCACGATGCAAAACAAAAGAAAACGTCCTTGCAATAACAGCTTTTTGAAAAGTGTTCCACCAACATCAGAATAGGTTTGTTTTTAACTTGCATTGATCCGAATCAATACAGTCCCATCAATTGATCACACCAATAAAGAACGAAAATAATGACGTACGTATATGCCATCCGCATTAGCCACTGGGTCCCGTCATTACCCGTTAGGTTAGTTAACTAACGACAGAGCGGGAACTGGACTAGCGCGGATGCAAAACATATACAACATCTACTAGTATATATATCAATATATAATATTTCGCTCAAGACGTGATAAAATGCAACATCACAGAAATGTACAGCATCACAGAACAATACAGATATCTGGGATCCCCGGGTTTCATAGAGCCGCTACTGAAACCCAACGTTCCCCTGGTCGTGTGGATAGCCTGTGCAATGAAATCCTAGACCCCTACGGGCGCGGCAAGTTACCCGCCAAAACCTGAAGCGAGGCAGCCCCCTTCAGCAACGTGAATAGACCACCCAGCACTTCACAGAATCCGATAACTTAGGCACCCCTCCTGGGTCAACCTGTACCCTCTACGAGTGCGGCGAATAGCCCGCCAATTCTAGAGTGAAGCCCCCTCCGTCTCAATGCCATGAGATGCGGGCTCGTTGCCCTCTAGAACCCGGCTACCCATGCACCCCTCCGCGGGGCAATCCTAGTACAGAAAGTAAAATATACATACAACGGGTACATCAACCGCAACCTGGTCATGCCCCAAAAGAATAATATACAATCAGGCAGTGACGGCAGTCCACATGTCGGACGCTCGCCCCGCAATATCAAATGTACATAATACAACCAAAACTGTACTAGCATTGCATCCAGGCTATCCCCCACGACCGATCCGCAACATCACAGCACAAATACAGAACATCAACGTGAATGTCACGTTCGCAAATCCGTCTAACCGGGCTATAGCAGTTAGACAGGATTTACCGATCAAGTGACATTCACGAACGCAGATATAATGTAAATACTGTGAACTAATGTGTTTAAAATATCCGATCGATCAAATTTTACCAAGTGGGCCCCCAAGGATTACTGTAGCACTTAAAGAAATTCTGGGCCCAAAAATAATATTCCAAAACCCCTATTTTCAACCCAGAATCCCACTGAAGCGATTTGATGCATTGATCATTCCTTACTGCCGCGGAAACGCGGCCCCAAGTGGGGTTTGGCCGCGGTTCCGCACTCCCCTTAAGGAATCAATGCATCGAATTTCTCCAGAATGCGTAGAATTGACTGCACATCATTCTGCAACATACTGAAAAAATTTTGGAGCCCAAAAAATTTTAACAGAGAACTGATGCAGGAGAAAAACGCGGTTTTGGAATTTTTGTTCGATCGGAAATGTAAACACGTTAGACAAAGCTAGACTAGGTTAATAGCGAGGCTCTGATACCATTGTAAGTGCACGGCGGCGCCCCGGCCGTCGATCCGACACCGGAAACACGGAAACAAAAAACTTTGTGAAACTTGCAAACTGGCACCACCGCGCACTATCAACCCGGATCGGGCCATTAACCTAGCTGCTAGCAAACTAAAAGATGGGTAGAGAAGCTATACCAAGCTATCCGTGTCCTCCGGTCTTCTCGTCGTCGTCCCGATCTCTCGCGGAATGTCCGGTCTCCACCTCCTCGCCGGAAGGGCACCACGTCGCCGGCTTCTTTTACGGGCTCCCACCTATGGACCGAGGCAACTCGGGCGCGAAGTTGGCTAGCCGACGCGTCCAAGATTTGCTGTAGATGTAGTGTAGTAGGCTATGTCTCTTGGGGAAGAAGTTGCCTTGTATGTGGAGGAATGAAGACGAGGAAAAATGGTGCTTTCATTTTTCCTAGCATGAAAAAAAAAAGAAGAAAAATGCCACCACTCAAAAATGAATCTCTCTCATTCTCTCTTCCAATAATGGCCGGCCTCCACTTTTTGGTGGGTGGGAAAAAAGAATGAATAACAAGAGGAGAAAAAAGAAAAAGCACAAGGGAGGTGAGTGTAGTAGATTGAAAATGGGTGACCATAAACAAAGCAAATCTCACATCATTTCTAATCCATTCTAATCTCAATTAATGCAAGTGATAAGAAGGAAAAAGAATCTCATGATGAAGGTCATATCATAATCCTACAAAAGCAAGACACCCCCTCCACAATAAGTTATTTGCAAACTTGCAAATAACCCCCTCCATCAGAAAGTCCGGCCGAGAAGGAATAAAGGAAAACCGGCCGAAACGGAATGCAAACTGGCAACTTCAGAAAACTTATCCCATAATAAATTACAGGAAAACCCCGCTACTGCATATACATGCCCGCATTTGTATTCCCACTGAATACAAATGCAAAGAGACAAAACTACACTGTCTAATACTAGGATCCGGCTTAAACCAAAGCCCGCTAGTATTTTCCGTCCGATCATGATCCGTGCAATACCGCACGTATCTGATCGAACCCTGCCATATCTCCAAACGGCCTCTACAGCGTTTCGCCCGAAACTTGAGAAGCTGGTCTGTGGGGGACTCTAAAGACTCGTCAATACTTTGGTTGTGGATTTAACCACTAGCACGTCAGAGGTATTAGCCTATACGTAACGGGCTACCAGGTATTAACCAAAAAGGACGTCGATGAGCGAACTCATCCTGACACCCTACTGAGCCTGTCAGTGACAATATCTGTACAGTCCGGTCCGTTCGTCTATGAGCATCGCATGGCGGGCCTAGGGGGTTGGTAAAAGTCAGACCCCCAAAAGCGGTACAAGTCGTGTCGGAGTGTAGCCCAGAACACCCTGAGATACTACTGGAATACCTGCCAGTAAATCTTCTGCCTTGGCCAAGGACTTTTCATGTACTGGCTCTCCTAGACACAGCGCGACCTCATCCCCAATACCGGGAGAGACGAACCCCTGCAGATCCGCTCACTGCCTCCATGTGGCTCGGGACTATACCCAACTAAAACCTGTTTGCATGACTCCTTTGAGCCGTGGTAGGGTAGTAATCAAAGCACAGTGGGAACTCACACGAGACAAATGATGATCTCAGGTCGATGAACTAACCTGTACACATGTCACCAGGGAACTGCTATCTGACGTCAGGTATAATACCAACTAGCAGGTTCCCGGCGAGTCCTGTCCGGTGTACTCATAACCCAATGAGCACCTGTATACATCTTAGGTGAACCAACTGACACCAGTGGCTTTTGAGACCGGCCACCGTTCCTCGTCGGGGTCTCGACTGTATACACTAGTCTACTCTGGAGTATCGATGCCCTGTCTCGAAACTCCCTCGACTAGGGACCTTTTAAGGATTTGCTTATAGACCCTAGCTCTCACGTATATGATCGCCCTCATACTGCTGGAAGTCAAGCAAGAATCCTAGGGGCTCTATCAACGCGCAATAGTGACCTGTAAGGTCACCTAAAGCAGTACACGATGATAAAAATAAACCAGATAGCTGTAGGGTTCCTAGGCACACTAAGGAGGTCTCATAAGGCATCAACCATGCCAATTTCAAATTTTACGGGTGCCGAGAAACCCTAATACGGATCGTTAACTAGATATATAGGCGACAAATGAAACTAGTTAACAACTTAACTACAAGAACGGAAATACAACCTTTGTAGATCCGGTCCTCCACCTCCATAGCTCCGCAATGAAGTCTCCTCGCTGTCCAAATCAAATCCCGGGCTCTAGCGTCGGCTTCATCGGAGAAATGGACGGGCTAGGTCATCGACTACGATGCCGAAGATGATCTACGTCGAGGCATCACAAGATCAAGCTCCCACTTCACCAAGTCATGAAACTTGTGAAGAAAACACCCTATACTACTTGGCAAGAGATAGAGGATGAAGAAATAGGAGGTGGGTTCACTTTATAATTGGATTTCTCACTCATTTTCCCAAGTTGCCATTGATGGAGGCAAGCTTCTTCTTGAAGAAGAAGAAGAAGAAGATGAAAAATGTTATGATAAGTATATACCAAAAAGAAAATAAAATGAATACTTATCATAATCAAACCATGGTCAAGTGTAGAGAATGAACTAGGGTTAAGTGGAATGGTTAGGGTTAAGCATGAGACAAAATGGTCACTTAGTCAAAGCTTCATGAAGCTTCAACATGCATCCAAAGAAAGCCACCATTTTTCTTTTCTCTTTTCCAAAATAAAATAAATGAAATAAATAAATAAATGAATAAGAAAATGAAAACCCTAACCATTACACAACCATGGTTTAATCTTTACACAAACCCTAGTGAGCATGTATCATCAAACATGATACAAACTTGTATACAAAAGTATATCACATATACAATGTGCACAATCCAAGTGAGAAAATCCATTTAAAGTGAACCAATACTAGTTAATGCAAAGTAATATATCAAATATATAATTATGCATTAAATCATTAAATCAACACTTGATTCAATGATCCGGTCATGTCGCACACAACCGTCTATTATCCAATGTATCGGCTTATCGAATCAATCCTTGATTCGATAACTAGGTTATATCGCATACAACCATTCGATACATTCATCGCGAGAATGGAATACGGTATCACATACACGCATTATTCTCGGTCCTGCACATATCTCATATGCGCTCCTATTTCGTTTCGCTTGAGCCAGGAAACCTCTGTGTAGGACTCTAAAGACTCGTCAATACGCCGGCAGCAGGTGATGATCATATCAAGCACCCACAAGCCGCAAGCGGTCTGCTAAACGTAACAGCCACCCGGGTATTGAGCGATCAGAAGATCGATGAGCAAGCCCGCTCACACTCCTGTGAATCCAACCAGTAACACTTACCGTACAGTCCGGTCTGATCGCCTGATATGTCGCATATCTCGCCTAGGGGTGGTAAACGTCAGACCCCAATAGCTCGATAAGTCGTGTCGATATGAGGCCTATAACAGTTCGAGAAACTACTGGTAACACTTACCAGTAAATCTCAGCAACCCTGGCCAGGGATTTCCGGTTATAGCCAATCGAACACAGCGCAACATCAACTCCCTATACCGGGAGAGACGAATCCCCTCCTATCGCTCATTGCCTCCATGTGAATCGGGACTGTACCCAAAAACCACCGTTTTGCACGCCCTCTTGGACGTGGTAAGATGGAAATCAAAGCACAGTGGGAACCACACAAGTCTCTATGACGATCTCGGGTCAACAGACTACTCTGTACCAGTGTCACCAGAGAACTGCCATCTGACGTAAGGTATAATACCATCTGGGAGTTCTCGGCGAGTCCGTCCAGTGTACCCAGTCTCCACTGAGCACCCGTATATCATCTCTGATGTCAAACACCAATGGATATGGGATCATCCATCGCCCATCTGTATGGGTCGAGAAGGTATACGCTAGTCTACTCTGGTATATCGATGCCCCGTCTCGATACACCCACGACTAGGGACTTTGAAGGATGTACTTATGGACTACCATGTCTCCACTAGTATGATCCGCATCATAGTCCAGGTAGTCAAGTACACAACCTAAGGGCTTTACCAACATGTAACAGAGAGACAATCAGTGTACACGTTAAGGTAAAGATCAACCAGATAGCATACTATCATGTCGAGCAAGAAAGTCCTCCCTATATATGTCCCAGCATCCACTACAATATACATCCTATGTATAGCAATGGCCTTTAGGGCATACATATAACTAACAATCTCCCACTTGCACTAGGGCCATCTGATAGCAGTGGTTGTAGTATCTCATACTCAACCATCCCATAAAAGTCTCTCTCTGGGAAAAGGCCTTTGTGAGTGGATCCGCCGTGTTTATCCTCTGAGTCTACTCTCCTAACCTCGATCACCCTGGAGATCAACTATCTCCATGATCAGGTGATACTGCCTTAGAATATGTCTGGATCACTGATGGGATGGACGTTCCTTGGCATAAGCCACAACTCCATTGTCACACTATGGGAGGAACTAAGTTCATCTCATGAACAAATATACATCCAGACTGCCTCTTTGGTAGCATCTTAAGTAGCGATGTATCTAGCCTTTATCTTCTAGTATGCCACGGTATCTAGCTTGGAACTCTTCCAACATACCGTCCCTTTACTGAGGGTAAAGACAATGCCTGCGACTGACTTTCAGTCATCTTTATCACCCTGGAACCCTTCCAGTGATTCTCCCCAGGATCGATTGATACCATCTCACTACATCTAGTGAGTATCCTAACATCCAATTACATCTATCTCATAGATGAATACTTAGGATTAAGGAGGTATCACTTTGATCCTATATGGAGAATCCTTGTGATAAGCGGAGATTGACAGGGCGTAGCATAGGAAACTCCTTCCCTATCAAGAGTATGTCATCCACGTACTCTACGAGGATCACCATCATACTCCCTACTACCTTTTCTTTTATACAAGGTTCATCTACCATTTTGATGATGTCAAACTCTTTGACTAATACATCAAAACAGATGTTCCAACTCCGCGATACCTTCTTTATCCTATAAAGCATCTTGCACACGTTTCCGCTGCTCCCACTGTCTACGAAGCCCTCTGGATGTGTACTTATAGACGTTCTCTTCTAAAACATCATTTAGAAAAGCAGTCATGACACCCAACCGCCAGATATCGTAGTCATGGTATGTAGCCGTGGCAAGTAGGATCTGGATGGACTTAAGCATAGCCACTTGAAAAGGTTTCATCATCATCCATGCCTGGTCGATGACGAAAAGCTTTAACAAGTCTAGCTTTGAAAGTCTCAACTTTTCCATCTACACCAAGTAATCTTCTCAAGATATACTTGCTCCTGATGGGGATTTAACCCTTCAGATATCGCAACCAAAGTCCATACTTTGTTGGTGTATAAGGATTCCATCTCAGATCACTAAGCATCCAGCCATTCTTACAGAGTCTCACTCCTGATGGCCAGCTCGAAACTAGTTGGGTCATCATCTTATGATGCAATCCTTGATCCCACTGTCATAGAGAAACAGAAGTATCTCTCAGGTGGGTGAGGAACCCTACTAGATCGGCGGAGAGGCTGAGGTTCGTTGGAATCTACTGAATCCTTTAGTTCTACCAAATCATCTGCTGTAATTTGTATAGCTGGAACCTTTCCAGTTGTACATAACAGACCTTGCCTCGAGCTTGTCCGGATTATGCTTTTAGACATAGGCCGGACAACCCCAAATCTTAACTAGCTTAAGACATGGGCTCTTCCCATTCCATATCACATATGAAGTGGTAAGCAACTGATTTGATTCGAACCCTATTCAATAGGTATGCATCTTCTCAAGTGCATAACTCCCAAAAAGGAAATAGGTAACTCAGTAGTACTCATCATAGAGCACACCTTATCATATAGGGTGTGATTGCTCCGTCCCGATATACCATCGTGCTATGGTGTATATGGAGGAGTAATGCTGAGAGAGAATCTCATTCTCCTTTAGAATAGTCCAGGAATTCCGTGCTCAAGTATTCTCCTTCTTGATCTCATCAAAGGACATAATACTTATACCCGTATTGGTTCTCTACTTCTAACTTATATTCTGTGAACATCTCAAAAGGTTCTGACTTGTATTTCAACAGGAACATATGTCTGAATCAAAAGAGATCATCAGAGAATTTAATGAAGTATAAAGAACCGGTCTTAGCATATGTAGACAGGGGACTTTACATACATCAACATGTATCAATCCCAAGAGTTTACTAACTCTTTCTCTGTTTCCAATAAACAGAGTTGTGGTCATCTTATCTCTGTGACATGACTGGCAAGTTTCATAAGATGCAAATTCATACAGATTTAAATATGCATCTAAATGTAACTTCAGCTAGTCGGGTCGTATTGATATGACCTAGTCTACAATACCTTAAGAAGAATTCGTTCATTTCTGAACTCTTCCTCTTATGTGTGTTCCGTATACTAAAGAACTGTAGTTTGATTTAGAACATCAATGCTTTTAGATAACGTGCCTGAACCGATCAACTTTTGATATAGGAAATGTTCAAAACATAATCCAACAATACAAAATTTTATCATTTCTTTACTTATAAAGAGACTGATATGATTTTGTATATCAGGTTCGGTATCTAATAACATTCGTTCAGAATCAATGTATTTTGAATACAGGGTGACAGTGACCAACAGACTTGGCTGCAACACTTGCCCCGTTTTCTGCCTCATGAAACTTATCACCCGTTCTCAGTTTTTCTACCTTTCTGTAGCCCAATGTAACAGGTTACATATCTGGGATCCTGATCTGGTATCACATACCCAGGACGTAGAGGATACAGAGAAACAGTTCTTTGTAACGAACACACCCGAAGATGATGCATCAGCATGCACTCTCTTCGTTTGGGCGGCACGGGAATTCTGGTAATCCCCAATTTCCTGCTCTGTCTTATAACAATTATAAGTTGGAGCGGGACCAACGTTCCCCAGCTCAGTATAACAAGCGGGTTCGGTCAATAATCCGTATTATTATCTTGATTAAGGCGTGATATGGTCGCTACCTGGAGAGAGAGAGAAGAAAACACTCAGCGTGCGCTCTTGCAAGAATAGATTGGTTATTATTTTATCTAATCAGGATGGCTCCCACTGTTTTTTATCAAATCTTCCTTCAAACCCTAAAAGGAAAGACTAGCCGGGATTAATTACAAACTACAAGTTCGCCAATCTTTCAGCCAGGCCAGTGTCGGTACTTTGAGGGAGGTCCCCCGTGCTTTCGCACGAACCTAATTAATGTAAACCTCGTTTTCCCAGAGGCGTAACCTCGTTAACACCTTTCTAGACACCTACTTGATCGGCTAATTGTAATGTGTAAAACTCTCCCAGGAGTAACAATTACTCGCAGTGGGTATCGGGATCCAACTATCTCATAGAAGGTATGCAATCTCATTGCAAATTTCAACACTTGAAATTCCCGATAATATTTTGCTCCTAACGTGCTATGACCTTGACAAAAGCCAACAAACCATAGCCCGCTAGTCAAGTTCAACCCGTACATTTCTAGATTGAATTAAACCCACCCGCACGACCCTTGACGAAAGCCAACAAAGCCGCACGACTATCCTAATCCAATCGCATCGTATGCAGCAGATAAGCAGCATATAGCTACCGCACACTGCACCTTGACGAAAGCCAACAAATGCAGCACGAATACTATATACAACTTATCTGAAATGACGGAGGGCTACGACAGGTTTTTCTGAAAACCTATTGCGTAATGAACTTGATATCGTTGTAGAATCAAATGATTTTAAAATGGAGTGTTTTTGAGGCTTTTTCTAGTTTTGCTAAAGGAGTCACTCCCGGTGAAGGGATCGTCGGCCCTTTCCTCGTCGAATGAGGTGCGGGATATATCATATATATCACTGTGCAAAGAAAAAACTCTTAAAAGCAATCAAAAGACAAACCGAGTGTGTAGCATCTGCCAGTTATTGCTAAAGGAGTCACTCCCGGTGAAGGGATCTCGGTCCTTTCCTCATCGAATAAGGTGCAGGATATATCACATATACCGCTGTGCAAAGCAAGAACTGTAGCTACCTGTTTTATTTTAAAATTCGATTCTACAACATCTTAGGTTTCTTTTATTTCATTAATCTCATTAATGAAGTCCCATCATTTAAGTTACCTAAACATCACAGATAAATACGACGTACACTTATGCCATCCGCATTCGCCTCGATGTCCCCTCGTGCACCGTTAGGTTAGGTAACTAACGGCAGAGCGGGGCAAGGCTAGCGCGGGTGTAAAACATAAGTAACGTCTATATAATATATCATATATACTATATACTGTATCTATCACAGAACATCACATGATCACATCACAGATATCGCAGCAGAAGAATCATATGAAATATTGGATATACTAGGACATCCGTGTTTTCAATACGAGCCAGTATAAAACACGGATTCCATGGTCGTGATGAATAGCCAAACCCACACCCCTAGATCCCTACGAGAGCTGCAAGCAACCCTACCAATTCTAGGGTTAGGAGACCCGGACTCGACTCCTCGAGTTGGTCTCCCACTGGACCCCAGAACCCGGTTACTTGTGCTCCCCTCCTTGGGTCTATCCTAGTGCAGAAAAGTAAATAATATACAAACGGTGACATCTTCCGCAACCTGGAAGTGCCCCAATAAAAGAATATTACATACAAGTTTTTACATGAATGAAAATGAAAAACACTCATCTCACATAAAAAAAACCCCGGCTATTCAAACACGACGATCTAATATAACATATCCAGCAACACATAACATCACATGTCATCAACGTAAGTAAATATGCGCATCCCAATTGTCGTTGACATATAGCAATGAAACCGGCAATATCACATATTACACTTACGGTCACAGAAAAGAAAGTGTAAAACTACAACAGTTGGAATCCGCAATCTCCATAGACATCGCATGCCTAATCAAATGAATACCTTAGACATCACATGCCTAACAATTATAAACCCCGCATTTTAGTCTCATTATCGAAAACTCTTTTCAATATCAAGTCGGGCAATTCAACAAGATTCCCGACATACTGATCGAATGCTCGTCGCAAACTTTAGTAGGCGGCCGCACCCCCGACGCCGTCGACGAAGTGCTCCAAGGCGGAACACCGCTGCCGCGAGCACCCGGACGGATGCTTTCGGCGACGGGGTTCTCCTACAGTCACTTGGTCGGGGCTATGGAGTGAGGCTGTCTATTAAGTTTACCCGGCGAGTATCCGCGTACGCTACGTGATTGCGACGGACTTTTGATCACATCAAAATTCCGTGGCAACCGATCAAGTGAGACTAAAGTGCTATGTTTATAACATTCAAATCAGTTATCTCATAACTGCTTGTGAATTCCAGTTATTGTATCACATTCCGGATAAATAGAAAATGTTAAACTTTTCGATCGAACAATCGAACACCCAAGTTTTCCCAAAACAGATCAACACATGAAACAAGTTTTAAAACATCCAGTTCATGCCTCAGTACCAACGGTCCAGCCGTAGAAGGGTCAAGCCAACGCCTCACATGTGGCACGCCGTACTGCCCCAAACCCGAAGGTTCAAAGGGCAGTTCAAGACGGTCACATAATCGAGTTAAGGTTTGTTGTCTTCTAGAGGGACCATCGCGTTACTTGCACTACTTAGAACGTCGTTAAACTACGGAAAGATCCAACACTTGGAAATTTCCCGACAGGGGAAAAGGTGGGTATTTATATCCGGTCGAACTTTTTAACATATTCTAAAATTTATCCGGAAACCACATAGACAAAATCTGATAATCCGATCGAATCACCGAGTCCCCAATACAATCCAGAAAATTCAACTCTTGAATAAATATTAAAAATTCCCAGGAAAACCAGCACTGCAAAGTAGGAGTTACTGTGCAAAATTCAATGCACAAGGAGACATTTCGGCCGCGAAACCGCCGCACAAGCCATGCTTGTGCCGCGGAACCGCGGCGGTTTGATGGATTCAGGGTGTCGAATTTCACAGTAACCCTTACAATCTCCTGCTGAATTTTCTGCATATTTTTAATCCTCAAAAATCCCTGTTTTTGAAAAAAGTACAGAGAGCATGTTTGTGTTAGGGTTTCGGTTCGATCGGACTTCAAACGTCGTCTACACTTCGCCTAAGGCTCTAGCTAGGCTCTGATACCACTGTAGGGTTCCTAGGCACACTAAGGAGGTTACACAAGGCATCAACCATGCCAATTTCAAATTTTACGGGTGCCGAGAAACCCTAATACGGATCGTTAACTAGATATATAGGCGACAAATGAAACTAGTTAACAACTTAACTACAAGAACGGAAATACAGCCTTTGTAGATCCAGTCCTCCACCTCCATAGCTCCACAATGAAGTCTCCTCGCTTTCCAAATCGAATCCCGGGCTCTATCGTCGGCTTCATCGGAGAAATGGGCGGGCTAGGTCATCGACTACGATGCCGAAGATGATCTACGTCGAGGCATCACAAGATCAAGCTCCCACTTCACCAAGTCATGAAACTTGTGAAGAAAACACCCTATACTACTTGGCAAGAGGTAGAGGATGAAGAAATAGGAGGTGGGTTCACTTTAGAATTGGACTTCTCACTCATTTTCCCAAGTTGCCATTGATGGAGGCAAGCTTCTTCTTGAAGAAGAAGAAGAAGAAGATGAAAAATGTTATGATAAGTATATACCAAAAAGAAAATAAAATGAATACTTATCATAATCAAACCATGGTCAAGTGTAGAGAATGAACTAGGGTTAAGTGAAATGGTTAGGGTTAAGCATGAGACAAAATGGTCACTTAGTCAAAGCTTCATGAAGCTTCAACATGCATCCAAAGAAAGCCACCATTTTTCTTTTCTCTTTTCCAAAATAAAATAAATGAAATAAATAAATAAATGAATAAGAAAATGAAAACCCTAACCATTACACAACCATGGTTTAATCTTTACACAAACCCTAGTGAGCATGTATCATCAAACATGATACAAACTTGTATACAAAAGTATATCACATATACAATGTGCACAATCCAAGTGAGAAAATCCATTTAAAGTGAACCAATACTAGTTAATGCAAAGTAATATATCAAATATATAATTATGCATTAAATCATTAAATCAACACTTGATTCAATGATCCGGTCATGTCGCACACAACCGTCTATTATCCAATGTATCGGCTTATCGAATCAATCCTTGATTCGATAACTAGGTTATATCGCATACAACCATTCGATAGATTCATCGCGAGAATGGAATACGGTATCACATACACGCATTATTCTCGGTCCTGCACATATCTCATATGCGCTCCTATTTCGTTTCGCTTGAGCCAGGAAACCTCTGTGTAGGACTCTAAAGACTCGTCAATACGCCGGCAGCAGGTGATGATCATATCAAGCACCCACAAGCCGCAAGCGGTCTGCTAAACGTAACGGCCACCCGGGTATTGAGCGATCAGAAGATCGACGAGCAAGCCCGCTCACACTCCTGTGAATCCAACCAGTAACACTTACCGTACAGTCCGGTCTGATCGTCTGATATGTCGCATATCTCGCCTAGGGGTGGTAAACGTCAGACCCCAATAGCTCGATAAGTCGTGTCGATATGAGGCCTATAACAGTTCGAGAAACTACTGGTAACACTTACCAGTAAATCTCAGCAACCCTGGCCAGGGATTTCCGGTTATAGCCAATCGAACACAGCGCAACATCAACTCCCTATACCGGGAGAGACGAATCCCCTCCCATCGCTCATTGCCTCCATGTGACTCGGGACTGTACCCAAAAACCACCGTTTTGCACGCCCTCTTGGACGTGGTAAGATGGAAATCAAAGCACAGTGGGAACCACACAAGACTCTATGACGATCTCGGGTCAACAGACTACTCTGTACCAGTGTCACCAGAGAACTGCCATCTGACGTAAGGTATAATACCATCTGGGAGTTCTCGGCGAGTCCGTCCAGTGTACCCAGTCTCCACTGAGCACCCGTATATCATCTCTGATGTCAAACACCAATGGATATGGGATCATCCATCGCCCATCTGTATGGGTCGAGAAGGTATACGCTAGTCTACTCTGGTATATCGATGCCCCGTCTCGATACACCCACGACTAGGGACTTTGAAGGATGTACTTATGGACTACCATGTCCCCACTAGTATGATCCGCATCATAGTCCAGGTAGTCAAGTACACATCCTAAGGGCTTTACCAACATGTAACAGAGAGACAATCAGTGTACACGTTAAGGTAAAGATCAACCAGATAGCATACTATCATGTCGAGCAAGAAAGTCCTCCCTATATATGTCCCAGCATCCACTACAATATACATCCTATGTATAGCAATGGCCTCTAGGGCATACATATAACTAACAATAGCATACTATCATCTTGAGTAAGACTGTCCAACCAGGATAGGTCATCCCTCAATCATTGCAATCACGTGCCTGTGATCCAATAATTGACTCTGAGGGCACTATCTCCAACATAAATAAGATAATAAAAGATAAGATAGTGGAAAATTACATCCAAAAGATTGGAAAAATTTAAGAAAAACTAGAAAATTCAAAGTTTTCTTAAACGAAACTAGTAATAAGTAGTTATGAGCCGTTGTCCTAAGGGTTAGTAAGATGAAGGAAGTCACTAATCTGAGGATAAAAATAAGTCTGAAAAATAGTTCCTATTCTGGAAGCCAAACATTTGAATATTGATACCCTACTATACGCACTTACACACGTCTTGAAACTCGGGATAGTAGAGGATACCTTGAAATGCTCTTGTCTAATAGCCAAAGTATGAAGGAAATAATAAATGAAGAAAATATAAAATAGTGAATAAAAATGAACACTGGTTTTGTTATCACCAAGGCAGCAATAAAAAAATATAGCGAGAGTGTTTCATCACCTAGTGCCTTAGACCAACTGGTTTGGGAGTCACTGCTAAGCCTTAGGTGGTGCAAGATGAGGAAAATACTAATACACCTAATAAGCAAGCACATGAGTAATACGTCTGTTAGTACCTAAAGAAGTATGAACGGTCGCATGAAAAATGTGTGAGCAAATCCATCTAAATATTCATCAATTAAAAAGCACTGAGGCAGATGGACAAGAGTATGATAGCTTGAATTGAATTCTCCGAGTGTAGGGATGTCTTTTACACACACGTAGGGGTATATGATCGATATTTGGAAGAAAGATAGGAATGAAGAATAAAGACGATGTTTTATTAAGAGATGATGTGATTTCTAACATCTTTTCATGACTATTAAGATAGGGCTCATGACAACCGAAAAGCTAGTATAGTTGGAAACTCTAATTTTCAAAGTCTTTTTTTTACAATTCTCATCTTTATATGTAAGTTTCACGGTCTTCCTTTTATTATTGGATTTTTTGGGTGCAATCCGCTGAAAACCCTCAGGAGACAACACTCCTCCTACTAGGGACACCTAGAGATTTAAAGGCTTGTTGCATGTGCTCAGTGCAATCGTGTTACCTACGAAAGTGTGCTAGTTAGTTTTTCTTTTTCTTTATTTTCTCCTTCTCTTTTTAATAAAACAAGTTTGCTCGAGACGACCAAAATTAAGTTTGGGAGAATTTGATCAATCGAAAATATTGCATTTTTAACACATCAATTTCCCTACTATTTGCAATCATTTAAAGGTGTTCGGTATGAATATAGCACATATTAGCAATTTGTCTGTAAAATACCAGATAACATGTGTTATACATTATAACCGGCATTTTGAGGGCAATTGTGTGTTTATTATTGCACGCATGATCTTTGTATATCGCAACACTTGTTTCGAGATTGTGTGCAGGAAATTCTCCAGGTAAAAGAACCGGAACTGTTAAAAGTGCTGATAAAATACATCAACTCAAAGACTTGAGATCTGGCAGAAATCAAGAAAGAAAAATAGGATTCCAGACATTAGATAAAGACCCTAAACCAAACAAAAGAATCCCCTGGAAATTGCAAGTAGGACTTCACCAAAATGGCCCCGGATCCGCGGACAAGTTGGCCTATCCGCCGCGGATCGGAGGCCTGTTGGACTTATCATTGCGTCAAAATTCTCCACGTGACTTTCTATAACGGCCTCAGCTTCTAGAAGACTCCCAAAGAGCACGTGGCTTCTTCCAGAAGGCTCTGCATAACAAACTCACTCTAGAATATTCCTTGCAACAACCTTCTTCTAGAAACCTCCTTATAACAACCTTCTTCTAGAAGCCTCCTTGTAACAACCCCATTCTAGAATATTCCTTCTAACAAACTCATTCTAGAAAGCTCTCTCTAACAACCTAGCTTTGGAGGGAAGATTCAAACGAGGTGGTTATAAAAAGAGATCTAGATCTAGAATTTGGAGGTTGTTGAAATTGGAGGGAAAAATTGTCGATCCAAATCAAATCTAAATCGAATTGAGTGACACAATTTGATCCAAATCAAGATCAATCGAGTGCCGAGCCAAAGCAAGCATCCATCGAGCCTTTTTGAAGCAACGCCGATCTTCATCCGAGCAAGAGATCCAAGACGATCCGCGACTCACGAAGACGATGCGAAGCTAGTTCGACAATCGAGTTCTCTCCTCAATTCTTGTAGTCTTTTAGTGAATTGTAACGAAACGTTGAATAATAAAAGGTGAAAATTCTTGATCTTGCTTTTCTTTACAATTGAGCATTATGAAGAGTTATCGATTCTTGATTGTTATCTTTTTCATGATGTTTGAGTGAAAACTCCGCTTATGGAGGAATCGAGAAAATAGGTAGATGATGATGACTAAATTCTTGAATGATTCTTAAGTCTTATGAGTTTTGTAAACTTTAGGAAATTGAATCATCGACAATCTAGTTTTAAGCGAGATACTTTCTTGAATGTTTTCGCTCTAAATTAGAGATCAACGCTTGATGATTGAATTTCCTAAATGCTAGAATTTGAATGCTAATCAACGAAAAGACAAGGGATAGAAGGAGAAACCCTAATTTCTTCAATAGATCCCTAATCCTCGTTGATCGTCATCGATCTAGCAACAAATCATCTATAGATAAGAATTTGTAATCATAATTCTTCATCATCACTATCAATTGGATCGATTCATATAAGCCTCTTTACAAATCTTAAGAATTCATTCGATTTGGATATCTTCTTGAACTTTATTGATTCTTGATTTTAGATCTAGTTCTTTACGATTCTTGAAACTAAATTTCAAAATTCTTGAATCAATTTTCTTGCAATTTTTCTTTTATCTTTTAATTTTTGACTCAACTAAAACAATAGCGAGCAAATCACACTTTCTCAGTGGACGATCCGTTCTCATTGACGAAACTACAATAGACACCGTCAATTGATTGCGGTATAAATTTCTTTGGTTGTGAAACATTCTAAACACGACACGGAAAAGATCAATCAGACTTCGATCCCTGGCGTTGTGGGGTAGGGGGCTACGGGCCAGGGATAGCCAAGCAGGGTAGCCGCTCGGCTGCCTCTTGTTGAGGCCTTTGATCCCTGGCATTGTAGGGTAGGGAAGCTACCAGTAAGGGATAGCCGAGCAGGGTAGCCGCTCGGCTACCTCTTGGTGAAGGCTTTGATCCCTGGCGTTGTGGGGTAGGGGAGCGACCAGCCAGGGATAGCCGAGCGGGGTAGCCGCTCGGCTGCCTCTTAGTGAGGGCTTAGATCCTTGGCGATAGAGGGGCCATGGGAGGCCTGTCAAGGATGGACCGAGTAGTGAAGCTGCTCAGTTGCTTCTTGGCAAGGGTTTTGATCCCTGACGTTGTGGGGTAGGGAGCTACCAGCCAGGGATAATCGAGCAAGGGCGGGCCCGGTTGCCTCTTGCGAGGGCTTTTGATTCTTAAGGACGGGCCGGGCAGGGTTGATGCCCGGTGCCTCTTGGCAAGGGCTTTGATCCCTGGTGTGTTGGGGTAGGGAGCTACCAGCCAGGGATAACCGAGCAAAGGCGGGCACGGTTGCCTCTTGCGACGGCTTTTGATCCTTAGCGCGGGAGGGGCCGTAAAAGGCCTACTAAGGATGGGCTGAGCAGGGTTGTTGCCCGGTGCCTCTTTGCGAGGGCTTTGATCCTTAAGGATGGCCGGGCAGGGTTGCTTCCCGGTGCCTCTTAGCGAGGGCTTCGATCCCTGGCGTTGGGGAGTAGGGGGCTACCGAGCAGGGTAGCCGCTCGACTGCCTCTTGGTGAGGGTTTGATCCCTGGCGTTATGGGGTATGGGAGCTACCAGCCAGGGATAGCCGAGCAGGGTAGCCGCTCGGCTTCCTCTTGGTGAGGCCTTTGATCCCTGGCGCTGTGGGGTAGGGGAGCTAACAGCCAGGGATAGCCGAACGGGGTAGCCGCTCGGCTGCCTCTTAGTGAGGGCTTAGATCCTTGGCGATGGAGGGGCCGTGGGAGGCCTGCCAAGAATGGACCGAGCAGTGAAGCTGCTCAGTTGCCTCTTGGTGAGGTCTTTGATCCCTGGCGTTATGATGTAGGGAGTTACCAGCCAGGGATAGCCGAGCAGGATAGCCGCTCGGCTGCCTCTCGGTGAGGGCTTCGATCCTTAGCGCTGGAGGGACCGTGGGAGGCCCGCTAAGGATGGACCGAGCCTGCTGAGGATGGACCAAGCAGTGAAGCTTTTCGATTGCCTCTTGATGAGGGCTTTGATCCCTGGCGTTGTAAGGTAGGGAGCTGCCAGCCAGGGATAGCCAAGCAGGGTAGCCGCTCAGCTGCCCCTTGGTGAGGGCTTCGATCCTTAGCGCTGGAGGGGCCGTGAGAGGCCCGCTAAGGATGGACTGAGGCTGCTAAGGATGGACCGAGCAGTGAAGCTGCTCGATTGCCTCTTGGCGAGGGCTTTGATCCCTGGCGTTGTGGGGTAGGGAGCTACCAGCCAGGGATAGCCGAGCAGGGTAGCCGCTCGGCTGCCTCTTAGTAAGAGCTTCGATCCTTAGCGCTGGAAGGGCCTTGGGAGGCCCGCTAAGGGTGGACCGAGCCTACTAAGGATGGACCGAGCAATGAAGCTGCTCGGTTGCCTCTGTTGGCTATAGTGCCCTCAAGGCAATTATCATAGTCGCGGACTTGTGATTATAATGATTGAGGCAGGACCTATACCGATAAAACAGTCTTACTCAAGATGATAGTATGCTATCTGGTTTGTCTTTATCATCATGTACATGTTGATAGAGCGCATAGGATTCTTGCTTGATTGTCAGCATTATGATAGCGATCATATATGTGGGAGCTGGGGTCTATAAGCACATCCTTAAATGTCCCTAGTCGAAGGAGTATCGAGACCGGGCATCGATACTCCAGTATAGACTAGTGTATACTGATCGAAACCCCGACGAGGGGCGGTGGCCAGGTCTCACAAGCCATTGGTGTTAGTTTGTTCACCTAAGATAGTATGCAGGTGCTCATTGGGTTATGAGTACACTGGACGGACTCGCCGGGAACCTGCTAGTTGGTATTATACCTATTGTCAGATAGCAGTTCCCAGGTGACATGTGTACAGGTTAGTCTGTCGACCTGAGGTCGTCATTTGTCTCGTGTGAGTTCCCACTGTGCTTTGATTACTACCCTACCACGGCTCAAAGGAGTCATGCAAATAGGTTTTAGTTGGGTACAGTCCCGAGCCACATGGAGGCAGTGATTGGATCGTCGGGGATTCGTCTCTCCCGATATTGGGGGTTGATGTCGCGTTGTGTACGGATGGCCATCACCACAAATCCATGGCTATGGTAGACGAGAATTACCGATCCAGGATCGATAGTTTCTCAGGAGGTGATGGGTATCATGCCGACACTAAATATCGCGTTGTTAGGGGTCTGACTTTATCCACCCCCCTAGACTCGATATGCGATACTCTTAGACGAACAGACCAGACTGTACGGATATTGTCACTGTCAGGCTCAGTAAGGGTTCAGGATGAGTTTGCTCGTCGGCCTCCCTTTTCACTCAATACATGGATAGCCGTTACGTACAGCTAGTGCCGCTGACGTGCTTGTGGTTAAACCCACTGCCAGCGTATTGACGAGTCTTTAGAGTCCCACACAGAGGGTTTTTCACGGTTCAGGCGATATGGTGTACATGGCGTATGTTGGTACATACAGGTGTCCGATTAGATATATGTGCATGCTGCGCAGATTTTAATCGGACAGTTGATAATACTAGTGGCTTAGGATTAAGCCGGATTATTAAATCGAGTTTTTGATTTAATAATTTATATATGTATTTGTATATACGTATTCTAGTATTATTGTTCACTATTCGTTTTCTCTCTTGGCTATTCGTATTTTTGGTACGAATACGCGTATATGTATTTTGATACATGTACTGGGAAGTATTCCGTATTTTATACGGAATAGCTTCTAGAAGGTGTCCACCTCTTTTGTATGATTTTCCATTTTTGGAAAATTCATTTGACTCATAAATGAGGTGGAATATGTGAGGTGGCATGAACATAGTTCATAGTATGGGCATGAGTCAAAGCATGGTGTATAGTATGGTTTGGATTTGTTTATTGCAATTGGATAAGATTTCTTTTTGAGTGGGAATGAGAGAAGATGGGGGGGCCGTCCACTTCATTTTGGGGAGAGCTCATTTCATTTGGTTAATTTTGACATTACACATTTTGCTCTCCCACTCTCTCATTCTCACATAAAAGGACTTAGCCAATTCTATTGTTGTTCATGCCAAGTCTTCATCACCTCACTCCATTCATCTTCTATAGATGCTCTCTTGAGCTCAAGGGTAGAGAGAAAAACATAGTGACACACTACTACACCTCGACTCTCCATAGCTAGCGACTTTGGAGCGTCGGTTACCTTGTTCGTCGAGATTGGAGCTTGCGCCGTTTCCCTCGGGTGGATCATCGGAGATGGAGGAAGACCGGCGACCAAACCACATCAAGGAGCCGTTAGGAGCTTGGAATGAAGACCGAAGGATTAGGATCAACTCGATATAACAATTCTAACTCTTAGTTAGCATGCTAGTTTAGGGTTTAAGGTCGATCCGTAAATCGGGTAGCGGTAGCGCCGGTTTAGAAAATTTTTGTTCCGCATTTTGGCCGCGTTTCATGGCCGGGGCGCTGCCGGAACCCTTCATGGTATCAGAGCTACCCTTTAAACCCCTTACTAGTTTGTTTAAACGTGCTTAAAAGATCGATCAACGGAATTTACCAAAATCACGATTTCATATTTGGGTTTGCTGTCGATTTTCAAAAGTGGTCAAAAAATTATTTCGGGCATCTTAAAAATCCGTGCAAGCAATTTTATGGGTACACAAAAAGTTTGGGCTCATGATTCCTCTAAAGCACCACGGATCCGCCGCACTTAGCCCCTATTGGCGACGGTTCCGCGACTATTTAGTGGCAACGGGCGCCCAAAATTTTTCTGTTGCTCATTTACTTGGAATTGTGATTTTTGTGATATTCCATTTTGGCCCAGTTTTCTGTGCAGTGCTGGTTTTGCTACTGGGGCCAATTTGGAATTTAGTCGATCAATATTGTAAGTGTGCATTTAACAGTACATACATTTCTATCTGCGACCGTGAATGTCATTTGATTGGTAAACTCGTCTAACTGCTATATGTTCTTTTAGACGAGTTTGCGAACGTGACATTCACGTTGATGTTCTGTGTTGTGCTGTGATGTTGGTTGGATCGTCGTGGTGGATAGCTATGGTTCAATGTTAGTACAGTTTTATTTCATTTGTATATTTGATATTACGGGGCGAGCGTCCGACATGTGGACTGCCGTCACTGCCAGTTTGTATATTATTCTTTTGGGGCACGACCGAGTTGAGGTCGATGTCACCCTTGTATATTATTTTCTTTTCTGTACTAGGATTACCCCGCGGTGGAGTGCACGAATAGCCGAGTTTTAGAGAGCAACTAGTACGCATCTCATGGCGTTGGGACGGAGGGGACCTTACTTTAGAATTGGCGGGCTATTCGCCGCACTCGTAGGGGGTATAGGTGACCCAGGAGGGGTGCTCAAGTTACCGGATTACGTAAAGTGCTGGGTGGTCCATTTACGTTGTTAAAGGGGGATGCCTCACTTCTGTTTTTGGCGGGTAACTTGCCGCGCTCGTAGAAGTCTAGGTTTCATTGCACATGCTATCCACACGACAGGGAACGTCGGGTCTCACTTGCGGCTCAAGTGAAACCTGGGGCTCCATATTATCCACCATTCTGTGTTGCTTCTGTGATATTTCTGTGATGTTGCTTTATATCATGCCTGGGATGAATGTTATATATATATATATTTATATATACTAGTAGATATTGTATAAGTTTTGCACCCGCGCTAGCCCTGTCCCCGCTCTGTCGTTAGTTAAGTAACCTAACGGGTGATGACGGGACCTAGTGGAGAATGCGGATGGCATATACGTACATTTTATTTTTGTTCTTTTCTGGTGTGATTAATTGATAGGACTGCATAGATTCTTATCAATGCAAGGATAAAACAAATCTATATATGATGTTGTTGGAACCAAGTTTTTAAAAACTGATATTACAGACGTTCTCTTTTGCTTTGCACAGTGGTATTCGGTTATGAATATCCAGCACCTCATTCGACGAGACAAGGGCCGAGATCCCTTCATCGGGAGTGACCCCTTGGGTAAAAGTTTGCATTAACGTAATAACTTTACTATAGTCGATTATTTTTGCTTTGCATCGTGGTATTCAGTTTGGGATATCCTGCACCCCATTCGACGGGGAAAGAGCTGAGATCCCTTCACCGGGAATGACCTCTTTAGCAAAAGTTTTCGCCACTATATATTTATAAAACCACTTGGATTCCTTCAACGATATCAAGTTCATTACGTTAAAGGTTTTTCGCCAAAAACCAGCCGTAGCCCTCCGTCATTTCGGATAAATAGTGCATAGTATTCGTGCGGTGTTTGTTGGCCAAAGTCAAGGCATCGTGTGCGGTAGCTGTGTATTGCTTGTCCGTTGCATGGATATGCATTGGTTTAGGACAGTCGTACCACTTTGTTAGCCAAATTCAAGGGTGTGTGCGAGTGGGTCTAAATCAATCAGAACAATGACGGGTAGAACTTGACTTGCGGGTTATGATTTGTTGGCCAAAGTCAAGGTCATAAACCGCTTGGGGTAAAAACATATATCGGGAGTTTCAAACATACAGGAAACTTGCCAGGCTTGCGCATACCTTCTGGAGTATGGTGACTTGAGTGGCTTCCATCAGGTTATCATGCGATAATAGTTGGATCTCGATTCCCACTGATGAGTAGGATTACTCCTCGGGTGATTCCGACTAATTCTCCTTTTGGGTTTGGAGGAGAATTCGAGGAAACAGTGGGAGCCATCCTGATTAGATAAAATGATTAACCATTCTGATCTAGGTTAGAGTGCACGCTGAGTGTTTCTTCTCTCTCTCTCTGGCTGCAACTATGACCCGACCCCAAACTAAAACTCATGAACCAAATTAACTGAACTTTCTTAAAACACTTTGACTTTTGGAATGTCACGGTGTCGCATACATCATTGCCATTTCTATATCACCTTTACATTTCTCCAGAACACCTCGTATCACTACAAACATCCACTTCCATTGGATAAATCCATCATATAGTTACATACGAACTCGAAGGAACTTTTTCGAGAATGGATTCTGGTTCTGGAGAGATTGAATAGGATTATTCGGTTGTCTTTTCTCTTTACCTTCTCTCAGATTGTGAGGGCTCCTAGGATTAGGAGAGGGTACACCTATTGAACTTATTGGATAGTCTTCCTCCAAACCATAGGCAGGTGCCGAACGGTAGGGAAGGAAGAAAACCAACAAGCTTAACTGTGGTGTACAGAAGGTAATAAGTAAAGACATATAAAGGGATTAGAATAATGGCAAAGGAAATTGCGATCACCATCATTCACGACAAAGACCGTATGCACCCCTGCCACTCCTACATCCACTTTGCTTTTCTCTAGAACACTCCGTATCACTACGGATATTCACTTCTATTGGATATGCCATCGTAGAGTTACATACGAACTCGAAGGAATTCGTTCCAGATTCGGGGATGGTTTCTAGTTCAAGAGAAATTGGATAGAATTATTCATATATCTTTTCTCTTTACCTACTCTCAGGTTGCGAAGGCTCCTAGGATTAGGAGAGTACACCTATTACGCTTATTGGATAGTCTTCTTCCAAACCTTAGGCTGGTGCAGAAGGGTAGGGAATGAAGAAAACCAATTAGCATAAAGAAGGTGTACAGAAGGTAATAAGTAAAGACATAATAAAGGGATTGGAGTGAGGGCAGGTAAGTATATGGTTACTGTCATGATTCAGGATAATGGAAGAGGCGTTACTAGGAATACCAGTTAACCCATTTGAAACATTATCATGTTTCAGTTTTACTATACGATGTTAATTGAAAACTGTTTTCCCAATAAGAATCTAACTCCAGGGTATGTATTTACCAGATCAGTTTCTTACATCTGTATGTTATTACAGATGGTGAGTGGGAGTAAGATATTGGGAATTGGGTGATTAGATCCTCATTATATCGGAATTCATAGTAATTGGTGATATTTGAGCAAATCATCTGGTTTTTGCCGGATGGCAAATATTTGGTTTTGAATATCCTTTGTTATGCACCAATTTCAAACTGATATATCTGTACATTTATTTTATAAAGTGAGATATAACTTTTTGATATTGTGTCTATGACATTTACCTATATCAGTTGGTGATTAGGTAAGGTGCATTCAACAGCGGTGTAACTCTTCTTAACCAAAGTACAGTTTTTTAAGCTACGACGCACAGGGTTTGAGTTGTTGAACTCAGGGGACTTATACAAAGTATTGTATGTTGTCCAGTGTCCATTAGGACAATGGGGCTGGTACTCATACTATATTCTGTTTACTCATGACTTCTCTTATTTTAGACAGGTATTTCGATGAAATGCAAAGTCCAGATATTGAGAAGTTATAGGTATAAGAATAAAGTAGAGAACCATTTGTTAGAAGTATCAGGATTCTTCGAGGAAGTCGAAGATGTAGATACTTGTGTTTGGTATTCCGATGATAGTAATGGTTTTGAGAACTTGCTTCTCTTTCGGGTTACTCATATATGGATGCACTCCTAGATGAGTAATGCTGATTGTCCTCTTTCCATTTGGTTGATATGCACTGGAGACAGCTGCATGATTTTGAATCTGGTTCTAATTAAATTAGTGCTTTTGTTTCTATATTAGATATATATAGAATCAATTTATATCTTAACGATGTTAAGGTATAGGGAGTTGTCCGGCTGATGCTTAAAACCAGAATCCGGATAAACTCAAGGCATGTTTCAGTAATGGTTGTTTGTGGGTTATCCCGGGCTTTGACGAGGGATAACTTTCTACCATCAGGAAGATCAATATTTATATTGTTCTTGACTCGCCACAGTTTTAGTAAAATGGACTTTTCCAGAAAAACACAAGTGGGAGTATAGTAGAACTGGAAGTTATTCCAGAACCACAAACGATTACTGGAAATTTAATAGAACTTAAGAATTTAATTGGATTTGATGTTCCATTAGCCACTCCGCAGATTTTGGTGGGTAACCTCAGGCACCCGAGAGGTACTTTGATCTTCTCAGAGACGGTGATAGGGAGGTTCTTGTTTACCCAGACTTGTCATTGCTGCTGTTCTAGACTATAAGACCCGGCAGGAGGATGAGTATAGCGTCGTTCTAAACTAGTTTTAGAAGTGTACGTATATATATGATTCTGCCAGAGGGTTGTTATAGTCAGTGGGAGCAGCGGAAGCATAGTAGACAAGTTGCTTATGTCTATTTATAGACTAAAGCAGGTATAGAGGAAATAGATCATCTATTTTAGATGTGACAGTCATAGGTCTTGACTTCATCAGAATGGGAGATGGATTTGCTAAGAAGGTAGTAGAGAGTGATGTCCAGGTATTTGGGATGACATGCACTTGATAGGAAGAGATATTCCTATACTACGATCGGTTGTACTATGGTTGTCACAATGTTGTTTCTCCACATAGGATATAGAAATAATATTAAGTTTTCTGGTTATTAGATCTATGGTTTTAGATCTAGATTTAGGAAGTATCATAATCTGGGTATTTTGACATTAAATGGATGACTCCTGGCATAGTAGTTTACCTGCAGATGATGGAGGCACCCTCTCTAAAAGTGTCTTACAGACTAAAGGGGAGAGGGATCTGCATGATTAGCATATCATTTGCTTAGGCAATTGAGTTAATCATGATATGTCGAGTACCACACCGGATATTGCTTTTGCACTAGATGCAATAAGCAGATATATTAATCCAATCCTGGAGAAACATTGGGAAGCAGTTATTGAACATAAGTGAATGTTCTAGGGAAATGATTACGACAGCCTCTTTCAGGAGACGGTTATCATTTCAGGCTTCCAAGGTGACCTAGATGACAGAGTGACTGTCAGAGTTATAGTTTTTCCCTCTTTTGAGGGACAGTATGTTGGACAGGTGATCCAAGCGAATACTGAGGAAAGGCATAGCGCAGGATACTAATTAAATTCAGTGGACGATACAGTCTAAAAAGTTTACTGGATTTGGAGTTCATTTGTGAACTGGGTCCCATCAGATATCCAGAAAAATTCTAAGACAGATATTGCTCATTTTGGGAGATAGCTTTCTCCGTGAAGTTGGGATACAGAGAGATACAGAAAGAAACATTGGAGCGGATCCACTCACTGAGGCTATTTCTCGAACACAATCATTTTCACAAACGGGTTTTGCGAAACTGATTAGTAGAGAACTTGGGTGTTCGGTATCACACGGGCTGTGAGTATGCGACATAGCAATAATTGGCCTTAAGTGCAAGTGGGAGATTGTTGGCTATACTGCCCTCAAGGCAATTATCATAGTCGCAGACTTGTGATTATGATGATTGAGGCAGGACCTATACCGATAAAACAGTCTTACTCAAGATGATAGTATGCTATCTGGTTTGTCTTTATCATCATGTACATGTTGATAGAGCCCATAGGATTCTTGCTTGACTGCCAGCATTATGACGGCGATCATATATGTGGGAGCTGGGGTCTATAAGCACATCCTTAAATGTCCCTAGTCGAAGGAGTATCGAGACCGGGTATCGATACTCCAGTGTAGACTAGTGTATACTGATCGAGACCCCGACGAGGGGCGGTGGCCAGGTCTCACAAGCCATTGGTGTTAGTTTGTTCACCTAAGATAGTATGCAGGTGCTCATTGGATTATGAGTACACTGGACAGACTCATCGGGAACCTGCTAGTTGGTATTATACCTATTGTCAGATAACAGTTCCCAGGTGACATGTGTACAGGTTAGTCTGTCGACCTGAGGTCGTCATTTGTCTCGTGTGAGATCCCACTATGCTTTGATTACTACCCTACCACGGCTCAAAGGAGTCGTGCAAACAGGTTTTAGTTAGGTACAGTCCCGAGCCACATGGAGGCAGTGATCGGATCGTCGGGGATTCGTCTCTCCCGGTATTGGGGGTTGATATCGCGTTGTTTACGGATGGCCATCACTACAAATCCATGGCTATGGTAGACGAGGATTACCGATCCAGGATCGATAGTTTCTCAGGAGGTGATGGGTATCATGCCGACACTAAATATCGCATTTTAGGGGTCTGACTTTATCCACCCCCTAGACTCGATATGCGATACTCTTAGACGAACAGACCGGACTGTACAGATATTGTCACTGTCAGGCTCAGTAGGGGTTCAGGATGAGTTTGCTCGTCGGCCTCCTTTTTCGCTCGAATACCTGGGTAGCCGTTACGTATAGCTAGTGCCGCTGACATGCTTATGGTTAAACCCACTGCCAGCGTATTGACGAGTCTTTAGAGTCCCACACAGAGGGTTTTTCACGGTTCAGGCGATATGGTGTACATGGCGTATGTTGGTACATACAGGTGTCCGATTAGATATATGTGCATGCTGCGCAGACTTTAATCGGACGGTTGATAATATTAGCGGCTTAGGATTAAGCCGGATTATTAAATCGGGTTTTTGATTTAATGATTTATATATGTATTTGTATATACGTATTCTAGTATTATTGTTCACTATTCGTTTTCTCTCTTGGCTATTCGTATTTTTGGTACGAATACGCGTATATGTATTTTGATACATGTACCAGGAAGCATTCCGTATTTTATACGGAATAGCTTCTAGAAGGTGTCCACCTCTTTTGTATGATTTTCCATTTTTGGAAAATTCATTTGACTCATAAATGAGGTGGAATATGTGAGGTGGCATGAACATAGTTCATAGTATGGGCATGAGTCAAAGCATGGTGTATAGTATGGTCTGGATTTGTTTATTGCAATTGGATAAGATTTCTTTTTGAGTGGGAATGAGAGAAGATGGGGGGGCCGGCCACTTCATTTTGGGGAGAGCTCATTTCATTTGGTTAATTTTGACATTACACATTTTGCTCTCCCACTCTCTCATTCTCACACAAAAGGACTTAGCCAATTCTATTGTTGTTCATGCCAAGTCATCATCACCTCACTCCATTCATCTTCTATGGATGCTCTCTTGAGCTCAAGGGTAGAGAGAAAAACATAGTGACACGCTACTACACCTCGACTCTCCATAGCTAGCGACTTTGGAGCGTCGGTTATCTTGTTCGTCGAGGTTGGAGCTTGTGCCGTTTCCCTCGGGTGGATCATCGGAGATGGAGGAAGACCGGTGACCAAACCACATCAAGGAGCCGCTAGGAGCTTGGAATGAAGACCGAAGGACACAGATCAACTCGGTATAACAATTCTAACTCTTAGTTAGCATGCTAGTTTAGGGTTTAAGGTCGATCCGTAAATCGGGTAGCGGTAGCGCCGGTTTAGAAAAATTTTGTTCCACATTTTGGCCACGTTTCATGGTCGGGGCGCTGCCGGAACCCTTCATATTGGTGAGGGCTTTGATCCCTGGCGTTGTGGGGTAGGGAGCTACCAACCAGGGATAGCCGAGCAGGGTAGCCGCTTGGCTGTTTCTTGGTGAGGGCTTCGATCCTTAGTGCTGGAGGGGCCGTGGGAGGCCTGCTAAGGATGGACCGAGCAGTGAAGCTGCTCAGTTGCCTCTTGTGCGAGGTTCCGTCCGTCCTCCCTGGTGTGAGTAGCAGGAAGGGGGACAGTCTCTTGCGACACGTGTCATGATCGCGTGGGGAACGCGAAGTTCCAGAGTAGTGTCGTTTCGATTTCGCATCGAGCGGCGCGATTTCCGCCGCGTGGAGGCACAGTTTCGGGTGAAACGGGCGACCGTTGAACTCTGGGGGCGTTGTAGGCTATAAAACTGAGGGAGCGTTGATTACTCCCTTCCTCACACCCGAAACGTAAGAATGGAGGACTTCCCTTTCACCATCCACGAGATCATAAACTTTGAGGACGTGTACCTCTACGATCAGTACTGTACTGAAGACACAGTGCAATTGGTGATAGGCCGCATCGATGATCATTTTGGCCGATTGCTCCCCCGGCGCTCCCCCTACTTCAACTGTTGATGTATTCCATCTGGAGGGCGTCGCCGGGGCTCTACAACCTCTTGTCCGAACAGCTAAAAGACGAGGCCGTTGGCAAGCTAAGGTCTCTGAGGCGCTTCGGCCTGCTCTCTACGAGTCAGCTAAACCACTCGGTGGTGCTCGTCCTTGAGTGCTACCAATTGAGGCATGTTGTCGACGTTCGCGGGGGGCACCAAGGTAGAGGTTAGATGCCGCGAAGGCTCGGCTGGCGAAGATATCCTCAGAGTACAACGAGCAGTGTTCTCTGCACCCCCTTCCCCCGCTATTGTAATTTTTCTTTTTCGATGTATGACTGAGGAACCTATAGTACCCTTTGAATGAACAAGATTCTTTTTCTTTCATTGCAATGCTTTATTGATCCCTTTTATTATATAAAAAAAAGATCTCAAGAAAGGTGTACATTGCTTTAAAAGGAAATACATGCTAGTAGATGTTCTTATTCATGCAGCTTGAGCCCTTCGGATGTCTGTTGGCCTCTATGCCCGGCATAGGGTACTGAGCTTCATAGGTACCAGACGTATCCTCTGCTGACACGACCATAATTTGGCCGATGGTCAGCTCGGCGGAAGGGGGACACTGCTCCTTCTCGCGGTCAGCTTGCCGCTTGTCCCTCAAGTACACCGTGAGGTGTCCCGAACGGATGAGCTCCTCGATGTAGTCTCGGAGCTGCTTACATCTCTCCGTAGAGTGGCCTAGCGACCTGTGGAAACCGCAGTAGGGGCCACGGGTTCACTTTGAGGCCATTCGCGAGATCGGGGGGAGCTTGAAGAACCCCTCGCCCTTAGCCTCCTCTGGTAGCACTGTCTAGGAGACGTTGAGAGGGGTGTACTCCTGAAACTTCGGGAGATAGGGTTTTGACCGCTCAGTTCCCCTTCTCTCTTCCCTTGCCCTTTTCTTTTGGTCGGCTTGCTCCACCCGGAGGAGATTTGCGTTCACCTCGGATTCGAGCTGGACCTCGCGCTCGGTCCAGGCCTTTACCTCGGCCATGGTCTTAGGTTGCGCTAATGCAAAGGAGCGTAACCACTCCTTGTGCCTAAGACCAGACCTCAGGGCTGTGATGACCGTCTCGTCCTTATGTTCTGGGACCTCGAGTAGGGCGTTGTAGAAGCGGGTGACGTATGCCTTGAACGTTTCCTTATCCCCGCTCTTGATCGTGAAGAGATGGTCAACTGTGCGCTTTTTGCCGCCTGTTCCCGACAAAGTGGCTGAGGAATTGGGTGGCCAGCTCGTCAAAAGTTGAGATCGAGTGTGGCTCGAGTCCTCGGAACCAGTCTCGTCCGGAGCGGATAAGAGTGGCCGGGAAAGCTCGGCATTGGGAGGCATCGGAGTTATCTTGGAAGCTCATTCCCGCGGTGAACGCATCCAAATGGTCCTTCAGGTCAGATTTATCGTCGAAGAGAGAGACCTTTAGGGGCTTGTTGCGGGAGGAGACGTACTTAGCCCCGTCGCTCGAGCGTGACCTTCCCGACGTATACCTTCGATCTTCTTCTCGAGGGCATCGAGTCGGTCGTGGTATCCCGACGATTCGGCACATTCTGATCCCCAGGCTCTGCTGTTGGAGACCTGCGTCTGGGCGCGGCCCCGGTTCCTCTCAATGAGGTTCCTCAGATCCCCGGCAAGGTAGTCTTCGAGCTGCCGTAGCGAGTCCCATCCGCACGACCCCGTCGAGGGGGGTATTGGTCATGCCTAGGAACAAGAGAGCTGACCGACATCTCCTCGGGACGGAAAGGGTCGCGAAGAGGCTCGGGGCGAAGTGCTCTGGCAACAGACCTTGGTGTTGAACTGTGGGGCGCCCAGCAGGTCGCAGAATATATTGGCCTAGGAGATCTGCGGCCGTGGAAGGTAGCGAGGTGGTGGTCGGCAGTGTCGACACGTGCGGAGTCTTCTCTCCCCCTGTAGGGGTCTCGGTCCCGAGGTGGGGGAGTAGCAACCTGGGGATCTTGCCCTGCCATTTAGACACGAATGAGCGCCTCCACGACGGACGCGAGTCGGTCTATCCGGACGGCAAGGGCGTTGATAGCATTCGGCGGAGTAGGTTCGTCCGCGCCTCCGTTGAGGGGGAGGCGGCAACTAGTGCTTGGATCATCATGATGATCGCTCTCCATTAGATTGAGATTGAAAGATGAACTTTTGTTTCTGTGGAATCAAGGTGTTCCCACAGACGACGCCAGCTGACGCGACCTGGGTCATGCCAAGATGTTACCTTCCGTTGATTTGCTGACGGCGGCGATGGACGGCTGAGATTGGATCCGGAGGCAGGCTCCTGAAGCGTGTGGATCTCAATGGGTTTGAGGTTATTGTTGCCGAGCTACCTGCAAGGAAGTCCCAGGGTGGTTGTACCACCGAGGACCCTCCAACAGTCAAGTTAAAGAGGAAATCCGAGCAGAGTAACGGCTTAGTAGAGTAAAAATGGCTTACTTGAACCGTCTGAAGAAGGGGTTTATATAGCGGTGGTAGTAGGCAGGGCAGGCACGAGAATCACGCCGGCCGTTACGCTCCCGACGTCACACCCGATTGATGAGCAGGATCTCCCATTAATAGCGAGACAGACTCGTTAATGGGGGATCGTGATGGCGTGGAACATGGGATGTGGCCGGCGGATATCTCACGCATGGCGAGATTCACAGGATGGCGGTTGCGCCTGTGAGCAGTGCTGCTGATCGGTCGATGAGACCGAGGAAGATGACCTCGGCGGGAGAGCTCATGGACGAGCGGGAGAGCCGAGGTATCTTGGTTCTCGGTAGCCTAGAGACGAGCTGGGAGGCCGAGGAGACCAATTGTGCAGGGGGCTCAGAGGCGAGCCAGCGTTTGTTTGTGGGACGAGCACAGGAGTGGCCTGGTCGGCCACTGTAGGTCCTTTCTTGTGAGCTTTGGGACACGTCATCTGCCACGTGTCATGATCTGGGAGATCACCGATATCGACCATCATCACCACTAGTATTATCCACCCGATCATCATACGCGCACAAGTGCACGTACGTGATCGAAGCCCTGCCATAAAAACCATACGGCCTCTACACCTTTTTCCCGGTGCAGGAAAACTCTCTATATGGGACTCTAAAGACTCGACACTACGCTGGCAGTGGGTTTAACCACAAGCCGCAAGCGGTACTAGCTGCATGTAACGGCTACCCAGGTATGTGTCGATAAGAAGGCCGATGAGCTAACTCATCCGAACTCCTACTGAGCCTTTTTGTGACAATCTCCGTACAGTCTGGTCTGTTCATCTAAGAGTATCGCATATCGGGCCTAAGAGGCGGTAATCGTCAGACCCCTAATAGCGCAATATGTCGTGTTGGAGTATAGCCCAAAACACCCTGAGGAACTACTGGAGTACCTACCAGTAAACCTCGCTTGTCTTGGCCAAGGACTTTGTGTAATGGCCTTCCGAACACAGTGCGATATCAACCCCTAATACCGGGAGAGACGAATCCTATCTAACCGCTACTGCCTCCATGTAATTCGGGATTGCACCCAACTACTACCTGTTTGCACGACTCCTTTGAGTCGTGGTAGGGTAGTAATCAAAATGCAGTGGGAACACACTCGAGGCGAAGCAGCAGTGTCAAGTCGATGGACTAAGCTGTACTCATGTCACCTGGGAACTGCTACCTGACGATAGGTATAATACCCACCAACAGTTCCTGACGAGTCATGTCTAGTGTACTCATAACCTAATGAGCACCTGCATATTATCTCCAGTACGACGTACTAATGGCTGTAGGACAGACCATCTCTCCTGCTGAGATGAAAAGCGTATACACCAGTCTACTCTGGAGTATCGATGCCCCGTCTCGATAATCCTATGACTAGGGACCTATATAGGATGTGCTTATAGACTACCCAGCCTCCACTAGTGTGACTGCCATCACAACGCTGGTAATCAAGCAAAGATTCTAAGGGCTCTACCAATATGTATAAGCGATATGCTAAAAGAAACACATGTACATATTGAGGTAGAAACAAACCAGGTAGCATACTACCATTTCGAGCAAGACTGTTACTATATCCATGTATATCCTAAGCTCCCATTAAGTAATATACAATCCAGTATGATACAATAATGGCCTCTAAGGCATATATTGTTAGTGTATATGCCCTAGAGGCCATTACTGTATCATACTAGTTTGTATATTACTTAATGGAAGCTTGGGATATTCACCTTGTATAAACAATCTTGCTCAATATAGTAGTATGCTACTTGGTTTGTTTCTACTTCAATGTGTACATGTGTTTATTTTGCGATATCACCTATACGCATTAGTGGAGCCCTTAGGATCTTTGCTTGATTACCAGCGTTGTGATGGCAGTCACACTAGTGGGGGCTGGGTAATCTATAAGCACATCCTTATACAGGTCCCTAGTCGCAGGACTATCGAGACAGGGCATCGATACTCCGGAGTAGACTAGCGTATGCGCTTCTCATCCCAGTGTGGGAGATGGTCTGTCCC
Organism: Agapanthus africanus; assembly: GCA_030015575.1. Lineage (NCBI taxonomy): Eukaryota > Viridiplantae > Streptophyta > Magnoliopsida > Asparagales > Amaryllidaceae > Agapanthus > Agapanthus africanus. Next base: position 154,963,145 of record CM057350.1, read on the forward strand.
ACAGCCATCAGTACGTCGTACTGGAGATAGTATACGGGTGCTCGTTAGGTTACGGGTACACTGGACAGGACTCGTCGGGAACTGAAAGGTTGGTATTATACCTATCGTCAGTTATCAGTTCCCAGGTGACATGAGTACAGCTTAGTCCGCTGACTTGACACTGGCACTTCGCCTCGAGTGTGTTCCCACTACACTTTGATCACTACCCTACCACGGCTCAAAGGAGTCGTGCAAACAGGTAGTGGTTGGGTGCAGTCCCGAAGCACTTGGAGGCAGTGCCGGTTAGACAGGATTCGTCTCTCCCGGTATTGGGGGTTGACATCGCGCTGTGTCTAGGAGAGCCATTACACGAGTAGTCCCTGGCCAGGGAAAGCGAGATATACTGGTAGGTTTCCGGTGTTATCTCAGGGTGTTTTGGGCTTCACTCCGACACGACTTGTACCGCTATTGGGGGACTGACGTTTTACCGCCCCCTAGGCCCGACATGCGATGTATCAGACGAACAAACCGGACTGTACGGAGAATGTCACATTCAGACTCAGTAGGAGTTCAGATGGGGTTTTACCTCGTCAGCCTTCTTGTCGACATCTACCTGGGGACCGTTACGCACAGCTAGTGCCGCTTGCGGTATGTGGTTAAACCCACTGCCAGCGTAGTGTCGAGTCTTTAGAGTCCCACACAGAGGGTATTCGCCTCTGGGCAAAACAGAGTAGAGGTCGCATGGTTTTGCGACAGGGTTCGTTCTCATCCGCGCACTTGTGCACGTTTGGAGTCCGGACGGATATTACTGGCTGGCTCTGGTTTGAGTCAGATGCTGGTATATGTTTTGGGGTTGCTTTTATCTCTCAGTATTCATGTTCCTCGGAACAAGGATGCAGGTGTGTATGCACGGTTATTTGAGGAAGAGGAAGAGGGCTTTCATTAGGGTTTCGGAACGGGTGCGTATGCACAGTTGACAGTCGTCTTTTTCCAAACCCTAATGGATTTATGTTATATCAATTAATAATATATAATAAAATGAAATTGTGTCATGGTTGGTTTTTATGTTGACTTGTTGACCATGGTTGACTTGTTGACCATGGTTGAAGTTTTGACCATCATCATTACAAAAGAAAGATGCTCTTTGATTCTAGCAAATTCATTTAATGTTTGAAATGATAATGGTCATTCTTAAACTTTCCATCAACCTTTTCATTTTCATTATTATTATTATTTGATAATTCTTTTGCTTTATGTTATGGTTGCAAAAGAAAAAGAGCTCACTTTATCATAACAACTCTCTCTCCTCACTTCATCTTCTTCTTCCTCTAGCAAAAGAGAACCCTTCTCATGTGTTGAGAATCCTTCTCTTTAAAAAGAAAAGCACCCCTTAGACACTCTCTACTCATTCTAGGTTCAAGGTTTAGCAAGCCGGAAACCCTAGTTCACTCAAAGATCGAGGAAGAGCCCAAAGGTCGAACCCTCGAGGTGGATCCATCTTCGACGGAAGAAGGCGACAAGAAGAGAACCATCAACCTCTACAAGGTTTAAAGAAGAAGGAGTTCAAGTTTAGGTATAACCATCTTCCATAGTAGCTAACTCTCTTTAGCAAGTTTGCTAGTTTAGTTTAGACACGATCCCGACCTTGTTTAGTCCATGTTGCCTCTTGCGCTAAAAATTTGATTTTTATACCGTTTTCGCCTCCCCGTAAGAACCGGGGGTCGCAATATGGACTTACAGTGGTATCAGAGCCTAACTAAACTTAAACTAGCTTGGTAGTGAAGTGTAACGAAGTTCGGAACCGAAAAAAATCCAAAATCCAAACTTTTAAAAACCCTAGTTTCTGTTAAAAAATTTTCTGGTCAAAACAAGATTTGTTATACACCTAAAATCGGCTCAGGGTTTTTTATGAACACCCAAGAAAAACGATCAACCAATTCATTGAAAGAGCCGCGGATCCGCTGCCTCATCTATTGTCATGGCCGCGGATCCGCCGCTGTTTGGACCCTTCATTCGATCGTTTTTTGTGCAGTGTTCTGCTGGTAGGATTTTGGGATTTTTAAGATATATTATATGTGCCCAGATTTTCCAGAACAGAAGTTTACTTTTGGGGTCCTATAATTCCGTATTTTTTCCGAACTTCACTGCACTTTGGCTATGATGGTTATATCTGTGATGTTTGCATGTATTGAACGTCGGCTAATCGCTATAAGTCGATTAGTCGGGGTTATACATGATCTGTGTTTGATATTGGAATGTGTATATGAATGTGTTGGACTGTCGCGGGTGAATAGCCGGGGTGGATGTGAGATGAGCTTTTGTTTTTCTTTCATTCATTGTAAATGTAAATTGATGTAATAATTATTATTTGTATGGCCGCACAACCGGGTCGGGGTTGTAGCCGTCATTGTATAATTCTTTTTACTGTGTTTGCTCCTAGGATAGACCCATGGAGGGGTGCACAAACTACCGGGTACTTGGCGGGTAGTTTGCCGCACCCGTAGGGGTCTTGGGTGGGGTATTTGGCTATTCACCGCGACCGTGTAATCCGCTTTTCGTTGCAGGCTCGAAAGGATTGCGGATTGCTAGTATATCCAATGTATTCATCTGTGATCTGTAATGTCTATCATTGCTTTCTATTTAGGCGTTGCTTATGTTTTACAGCCGCACTAGCCCAGCCCCCGCTCTGTCGTTAGTTAAGTAACCTAACGAGTGATGACGGGACCCCGTGGCGAATGCGAATGGCATAAGCGTACGTCATATTTTGGTTGTTTTCTGCAATGGTAGGATTAATGATGGGACGCATTAAAAGAACTAATGCAAGAATATCACGCATTAAAAGAACTAATGCAAGATAATAAACCAAGTTAAAGTCGTTGGAACACTTTCGAAAAACCACTCGGTTCTTTTCAAAACTAACTTTTAAATGCGGAGCTTGAGCCACTCCTTCTAAAAGCTATCTCGTTCCATCGATTATATCAAGTTCACTACGTTCACGGTTTCGCCAAAACCATTCGTAGCCCTCCGTCGTTTCGTATGAATATTCAATAGTATTCAAGCTATGTTTGTTGACCTTCGTCAAGACATAGAGATTGGTAGCTGTTGGGTGTTCATATGTAGCATAGATAGATGCGTTGGTTTGGGACAGTCGTATTGCCTTGTTGACCTTCGTCAAGGGTATATACGGGTGGGTTCAAATTAACCTGGATAATGACGGGCAGAACTTGACATGTGACTTATGATTTGTTGACCTTCGTCAAGGTCATAAGAGCATGGGGCAAAAATCCACATCGGGAGTTTCATAAGTACTGAAACTTGCTAGATTTGCATACCATTTGGAGTGTGATGATTATGGTAGGATTCCTTCATTTTCGTCACGCGATGATATTTGGATCCCGATCCTACTGTAAGTATATGCTACTCCTCGGGAAATTTCTCACTAAACGATCAATGCTATAAACCTAGTAGGTGCCTAGAAAGGTGTTAGCGGGGCTACGCCCCCAGGGAAAAGAGGTTCTTAAATTAAGGAACTTCGCGAAAGCGTTGGAAAACCTCCCTCGAAGTACCGACACTGGCCTGGCTGAACGGTTAAGCAAGTATTGTGCGGTGGGATTGATCCCGGCTAATTCTTCCTTTGTGGTTTGAGGAGGGATTCGAGAGACAGTGGGAGCCATCCTGTTTAGACAAATTAAAAACCATTCTAAACTTGCAAGAGCATCGTGCTAAGTGTTTCTTCTCTCCCCCTGCAGCGACCAAATCGAAATGACTGGACTTAAGTTACTTCTAGATAAAAACATACTGACAGGGCCAAACTATAAAGATTGGCTCAGGAATGTCAAATTGGCAATCGCTTACGACAAGCTGGGGTATCTTCTTACCACCAAAGCTCCCCCCGTCCCAGGTCCCACCTCCAGCGTCGCGGATAAGGAAATCCGTAAGACTTGGGAGATTGACAGCGCGAAGGCCAGGTGCCTTGTACTTGCCTCGATGGACAACGAACATCAGAGGAGGCACGAGAATATGGATTTGGAATCCATATTTCTTCATACAAAAGAACTGTATGGAGAGCAGTCTCGTATCGCAAGATACGAAGTGTCGAAGAAGTTATTTTCGACTAAGTTGGCCGTCGGATCATCGGTAGCGGACCACGTGCTTAAGATGATTGGCTACACTGAGGAGCTCGCGGAACTTGGGACCACGTTGGACAGTGAACTCTATACGGATTTAATTCTCCAGTCCCTTCCATCCACTTACGCCCAGTTTATACTGAACTTCAACTTACAAGAAAAGGAAGTTGAACTTTCAGAACTCCTCAACCTGCTGAGGAGCGCAGCGGGCACCCTACAGAAGGGTAGGGAAACACCCGCTTTGTTTGTAGGAGGATCTTCTTCCTCTAGGTCCAAGGCGAAAGCCAAGGGAAAGAGGAAGAAAGCCCCCGCCAAACCAAGAGGCGGTGTTAGTAAAGTGGGTACGAAGGGAAAAGAAAAGGCAACAAAGATTGCGGGGAAGCTTGTTGGAAAGGAAGAATGCTTCTATTGTCATAAGAGTGGACACTGGAAGAAAGATTGCAGGGCTTGGAAAGCCAGGACACAGGAACTGAAGCAGGTTGCGGCTTCAGCTTCAGGTGTGTATGTTATTGAAAACTGTCTTTCTATAAACTCTACTTCCTGGGTATTAGATACCGGATCAGGATCTCATATCTGTAATTCTTTGCAGGCGTTGAGAAATCGTAGATTTTTGAAGGCAGGTGACATGACCCTCAGAGTTGCGAACGGAGCTAGCATGGATGCTAAAGCCGTGGGGGACTATCACCTGGGAATGACAGATGGGCATGTTTTGGTTTTGCGTAATTGTTTTTTTGTACCCAACGCAACTTGTAATATCATTTCTGTATCTTTGGTTTCTAAAGAAGGTTATGAATTTGCGTTTGTAAGTAATGTTGTAAACATTCACCTTAATCAAGTTCTGATTGGGTCAGGTACACTGAGCAATGGTATATACGTATTAAACCAACCACAGATTTTCAATGTCCAGAATACACACAAAAGAAAGTCTCCAGATATTAATCAGACTTTCTTATGGCATTGTAGACTGGGTCACATCAATGAAACACGGTTGACTAAGTTACATAAAGAAGGATACTTGGATCCGTTCGAGTATCAGTCTTATGCCACTTGTGAATCTTTTCTCATGGGAAAGATGACAAAGACTCCGTTCACTGGACACGGAGAAAGAGCGAGCGAGCTCTTGGGACTCATACACAGTGACGTGTGTGGTCCAATGTCTACACATGCGCGAAGCGGTTATTCATACTTCATTACTTTCACAGACGATTTCTCTAGGTATGGACATGTCTTCTTAATGAAGCACAAATCCGAGGCCTTTGAGAAATTTCGGGATTACAAGAATGAAGTTGAAAAACAAACCGGCAAAAGTATCAAGATTCTAAGATCGGATCGAGGTGGAGAATACTTAAGTGCCGAGTTCCTGAATTACTTAAAAGAGAATGGGATTCTCTCTCAGCGTACTCCTCCATACACTCCGCAATATAACGGTGTATCGGAAAGGAGGAATCGAACCCTATTGGATATGGTTCGTTCCATGATGAGTAAGGCTGAGTTACCGTGATCTTTCTGGGGCTATGCACTTGAAACAGCTGCATATCTCTTGAACAAGGCTCCTACCAAGACTGTGCCTACCACTCCATATCAGATGTGGAGTGGGAAGAAACCCTGTCTTAAGTACCTTAAGATATGGGGATGTCCAGCTTTTGTAAAAAAGCAGCATGCGGACAAGCTCGAGGCACGTTCAGTACAATGTAAGTTTGTGGGATACCCAAAGAACTCCAGGGGGTATCTGTTCTATTCCGCTGAGGAACAAAAAGTTTTTGTTTCTCAACATGCCCGCTTCTTGGAAACTGAGTTTTTGGAAACCCAGATAAGTGGGAACGCAATAGAACTGGAAGAGATTCCAGAACCACAAGCTATTACTGAAGACTTGGAAGAGCCAGTAAGTTCAAAAGAACAGGACATTCCTATGCCGCTCCGCAGGAGTAGTAGGCAGTCTCATCCGCCCGAGAGATACTGCGGTTTTCTCATAGACGGGGATAGAGAGGATTGCATCATAGACTATGATGAGCCTACTAGCTTCCAGCAGGCCGTTCAGAGCGTTGACTCGGTAAAATGGCTGGATGCAATGCGGACCGAAATGGAGTCTATGTACACCAACAAAGTATGGACGTTGGACATTGCTCCAGACGGGGTAAAACCCGTAGGATGCAAGTGGATCTTCAAAAGGAAGATTGGTGTAGATGGACAGGTTGAGACCTATAAAGCTAGACTTGTAGCAAAGGGTTTCCGTCAAAGACCTGGTTTGGACTATGACGAAACCTTTTCTCCAGTGGCTATGCTAAAATCCATTCGGATCCTTCTTGCCATTGCTGCCTTCCACGATTATGAGATTTGGCAGATGGACGTAAAGACCGCTTTTCTAAATGGAAATTTAGAGGAGTGTGTCTATATGGATCAGCCAGAGGGTTTCATTCAGAGTAGGAGCAGCGGAAAGGTGTGCAAGTTGCTTAAGTCCATCTATGGACTAAAGCAGGCATCGCGGAGTTGGAACATCTGTTTTGATGAGACGGTCAAGGAATTTGACTTTATCAAAAATCCAGATGAACGTTGCATCTATAGTAGATTTGTAGCGAGAACTGTAGTATTCCTTGTTTTATACGTGGATGACATTCTCTTAATAGGAAATGACATTCCTATGCTACAATCTGTCAAGGGTTTCTTGTCACACAGGTTCTCCATGAATGACCTGGGTGATGCCTCTTACATCCTGGGGATCCGGATCCATCGTGATAGATCCAAGAGGATATTAGGACTTTCACAGTCCAGGTACATTGACACCGTACTGAAAAGATTCAGTATGGAAGATTCCAAGCGCGGTAACCTACCGGCTTGTCACGGGATCACCCTCTCTAAAGAGATGTCTCCCAAGACTGATTTGGAGAGGGATCGCATGTCTATTATACCCTACGCTTCTGCGGTAGGCTCTATAATGTATGCGATGTTGTGTACCAGACCGGATGTAGCTTATGCACTGAGTGTAGTAAGCCGGTATCAGTCAAACCCTGGGGAGAAATACTGGATAGCAGTAAAGAACATTCTCAAGTACCTGAGGAGGACTAAGGAGATGTTCTTGGTGTATGGCGGAAAAGACCTCCAGATCGAGGCCTTTGCTGACTCCAGCTTCCAGAGTGACAAGGATGATTCCAAGTCCATGTCGGGTTTTGTCTTTACCCTCAATGGAGGGGCGGTATGTTGGAAGAGTTCCAAACAGGAAACCGTTGCAGACTCGACTATGGAAGCGGAATACATCGCTGCATCTGATGCCGCAAAAGAAGCTGTCTGGATGAGGAAGTTCTTGAAAGAACTTCAGGTGGTTCCGTCCATTGTTGACCCAATACCTCTGTATTGCGACAACAACGGGGCTATAGCTTTAGCGAAGGAACCCAGGTCCCATCAGAGATCCAGGCACATCTTGAGGCGGTATCACCTGATCAGGGAGATCGTGGATCGCAAGGAGATCGAGGTTCAGAGGGTTGCTTCAGAAGAAAACACTGCAGATCCATTCACCAAGGCCCTACCCCAGACTCAGTTCGAGCGGCTGATCGAGATGATAGGTCTTCGATACGCCAGTACATGGCCTTAGTGCAAGTGGGAGATTGTTAGTGTATATGCCCTAGAGGCCATTACTGTATCATACTAGTTTGTATATTACTTAATGGAAGCTTGGGATATTCACCTTGTATAAACAATCTTGCTCAATATAGTAGTATGCTACTTGGTTTGTTTCTACTTCAATGTGTACATGTGTTTATTTTGCGATATCACCTATACGCATTAGTGGAGCCCTTAGGATCTTTGCTTGATTACCAGCGTTGTGATGGCAGTCACACTAGTGGGGGCTGGGTAATCTATAAGCACATCCTTATACAGGTCCCTAGTCGCAGGACTATCGAGACAGGGCATCGATACTCCGGAGTAGACTAGCGTATGCGCTTCTCATCCCAGTGTGGGAGATGGTCTGTCCCACAGCCATCAGTACGTCGTACTGGAGATAGTATACGGGTGCTCGTTAGGTTACGGGTATACTGGACAGGACTCGTCGGGAACTGAAAGGTTGGTATTATACCTATCGTCAGTTATCAGTTCCCAGGTGACATGAGTACAGCTTAGTCCGCTGACTTGACACTGGCACTTCGCCTCGAGTGTGTTCCCACTACACTTTGATCACTACCCTACCACGGCTCAAAGGAGTCGTGCAAACAGGTAGTGGTTGGGTGCAGTCCCGAAGCACTTGAAGGCAGTGCCGGTTAGACAGGATTCGTCTCTCCCGGTATTGGGGGTTGACATCGCGCTGTGTCTAGGAGAGCCATTACACGAGTAGTCCCTGGCCAGGGCAAGCGAGATATACTGGTAGGTTTCCGGTGTTATCTCAGGGTGTTTTGGGCTTCACTCCGACACGACTTGTACCGCTATTGGGGGACTGACGTTTTACCGCCCCCTAGGCCCGACATGCGATGTATCAGACGAACAGACCGGACTGTACGGAGAATGTCACATTCAGACTCAGTAGGAGTTCAGATGGGGTTTCACCTCGTCAGCCTTCTTGTCGACATCTACCTGGGGACCGTTACGCACAGCTAGTGCCGCTTGCGGTCTGTGGTTAAACCCACTGCCAGCGTAGTGTCGAGTCTTTAGAGTCCCACACAGAGGGTATTCGCCTCTGGGCAAAACAGAGTAGAGGTCGCATGGTTTTGCGACAGGGTTCGTTCTCATCCGCGCACTTGTGCACGTTTGGAGTCCGGACGGATATTACTGGCTGGCTCTGGTTTGAGTCAGATGCTGGTATATGTTTTGGGGTTGCTTTTATCTCTCAGTATTCATGTTCCTCGGAACAAGGATGCAGGTGTGTATGCACGGTTATTTGAGGAAGAGGAAGAGGGCTTTCATTAGGGTTTCGGAACGGGTGCGTATGCACAGTTGACAGTCGTCTTTTTCCAAACCCTAAAGGATTTATGTTATATCAATTAATAATATATAATAAAATGAAATTGTGTCATGGTTGGTTTTTATGTTGACTTGTTGACCATAGTTGACTTGTTGACCATGGTTGACTTGTTGACCATGGTTGAAGTTTTGACCATCATCATTACAAAAGAAAGATGCTCTTTGATTCTAGCAAATTCATTTAATGTTTGAAATGATAATGGTCATTCTTAAACTTTCCATCAACCTTTTCATTTTCATTATTATTATTATTTGATAATTCTTTTGCTTTATGTTATGGTTGCAAAAGAAAAAGAGCTCACTTTATCATAACAACTCTCTCTCCTCACTTCATCTTCTTCTTCCTCTAGCAAAAGAGAACCCTTCTCATGTGTTGAGAATCCTTCTCTTTAAAAAGAAAAGCACCCCTTAGACACTCTCTACTCATTCTAGGTTCAAGGTTTAGCAAGCCGGAAACCCTAGTTCACTCAAAGATCGAGGAAGAGCCCAAAGGTCGAACCCTCGAGGTGGATCCATCTTCGACGGAAGAAGGCGACAAGAAGAGAACCATCAACCTCTACAAGGTTTAAAGAAGAAGGAGTTCAAGTTTAGGTATAACCATCTTCCATAGTAGCTAACTCTCTTTAGCAAGTTTGCTAGTTTAGTTTAGACACGATCCCGACCTTGTTTAGTCCATGTTGCCTCTTGCGCTAAAAATTTGATTTTTATACCGTTTCCGCCTCCCCGTAAGAACCGGGGGTCGCAATATGGACTTACATATATCACTTACAATAGCTAACCATCAGTAGGAAGTCACTACTCCCTATGGCCTGCTGATAATTAGTAGGATCATCATCAATCATGATGCAAAGCTCCCTATCACCATCTATGAGGAAACCGTAGTATCTCTCGGGAGGATGAGGTCACCTGCTAGATCTGTGGAGTGGCTAAGGTTTGTCGGGTACAATTGAATTCTCAGGTTCCATTAAATATTCAGTAACCGTTTGTGGTTCTGGAATCTCTTCCAGTTCTACCGTACTCCCATTAATTTAGTTTGGAAGAAATTCTTTTTCTAAAATGGTGGCATGTCAAGAACAAAACTACTTTTGATCCTGAGCATAGTAGATGTTAAGCCCTTGCGAATGCTTGGGATAACCCACAAACTTCTCATTACTGAAATTTGCCTTAAGTTTGTCCGGATTCTGTTTTCAACATGAGCCGGACAACCTAATATCTTAACAAACTTAAGAAATGGGGTTTTCAAGCTCAATTTTGTCTTTTTGAAAAAAAATGTAAGAAAGCCCTTAACTTTTTAGGTATCTAATGGAAAATTACGTGGAAGACCCTTATTTCCAAAATTTTGTTATGTTTGTAAAATTTCATAAACAAACTCCAATAACACAACTTAATTTCGTCATGCAAAAATTTTAACTTGCGAAAACAATCTTACTGCAGCTGTTGGGGCTAAAATTCATATCTTATTGACCAAAATTCAAAGTCAAAGTAAAACCGCGAACAAGTAGGCCCAAGACAAAACAAATGGCCCATACTGTCGGGCCCATGCCCGAACCTAAGTCCAAGCAGGTGGGCCAAAGCCCATACCAGACCCATGCCAAGAAAGTAAAACAAATAAATATAATATTTAAATAAATGTACAAAATGTAAAATAAACGGGCAAAAAGCCAAATTTTGTAAAGCTCGTGGCTCATGTGCAAAAAGAAACAAATGCATGGGCATGAGATGGGCAACATGCCATTTTGTAAAGCCCAAGGGGCTATATATAAATTTATAAGCCTATATAAGGCAATATTATAAAGAAATGGAAAACAACTTGATTTCTCTCATATATTTTTAGGGTTTTGTGCCTCCTTCTTCTTCAAGATTCAAAACCTTCTTGTTCTTTCTTTTTTGAATCAAATCAAGAGTTTAATTCTTATTTTCTCAAAAAGAAATAGTTATTCACCATAAAACCAATGAAGGGGAGTCCAAATCTCCTGTCAAATCTCTAGAAGGGTATATTTTAAATCGCACCACTCTTCTTCTCCAAGTTCCAGAGAAAAGAGGAGGAAGAAGGAAACCCATCTCAAAAGAAGCCATTTTGGGAAAGTGTCACGACCCGAAATTTAGTTCATGACCGGCACTTAAATCACGCAACGTCTAAAGGCGTAACGTAATTCAAGTAAGCCGAAGCCCAGAAAATCTAAACTTTTTTTATGGAAAATAGTGGGGGTGCAGTTTTGAAATAAAGATGTAATGAAATAAAGTTTATCTATAAATGCATAACTAATGATATAAGAAAATGCAAGTAGAATGTACTAAAATTGAGAAGGCTTTTCGTCTTTTTAAAAATTTGGGCAGCACCTCCCTTGTATATTTTGAACCGAAACCACATATACATAAAAATATGAAAGGCATCCCCAAGCGGGAGCTAGCTCTTCGCCGAATGGCGGAATCACAACCGCGTAAGTGAGCAACATATATATACGACACCCAACGGTGAAGATCAGCACAGAAGGAATGATAAATAAAGCGAGACATCAAAACCACCAATAGCGAACATATACCCCATCGCTCTAAGTCTCGCAACCACAAGTCTTTCTAAGTCTTACTAATAATACAAATACTAGTTTTCGGATTGATGGAGTTTATCTAGATACAATATGAAATAATAAATACAATAGTGGGCACGATCCAATGTGTCCCACCTACTATAGCAAACACCCGAAGGCAAGCTGTGTTCCAGCGATACCGCTACTGAGCCCAAGCGGTCAAACCTGCAAGAACTGTAGCACAACGGGAGTGAGTTGCCAACTCGTGAGTAGAAAACATCAGCAGGTAGAAATCAAATAAAACAACGATTTCCTAGGTCACTATATCAAGAAGTTAATACTATGATATCTAGGGTGACCATGTATGCGTATATGTCAACAATATAATCAATGCCAATGACATATACAATAAACATCTGAATCATATGCCTATATGCAGGTGGATATCATCCACGTGTCCATTAATGACACAATCAGCATCATTGAACATGAGTGTCCAACATCGACACTCGAAACATCATGAAAGTATAAGCATGTATATATGAGGATAACAACCAACGTGTGTCCATCAGCGACACATCAAAATCATGGAACCTGAGTGCCCAACACCGACACTCGAAACCTCATGAAACCCGTGTCCATCGTCGACACGTAAATCCTCATATCTTGGGCTCCGTCAGTCCGGATCGGCCTATATCCATCTCACGACTCCGGTCGGTATCCTCCGGATAACCGCAGGGTCTAAACTATCACCGGTAGGTAGTAGTCCTTCTGCCAGGCTCATCGTCTACTGCACAACACACCTTTCTTGCCCTGGGGTACCATACCGGGTCCACCATATACCCGCAAATGGTTCATCCAGCTCCTCGAATCGGGTATCACATAGCTCATAACCGAGAAAACACATGGTGGACGTCTCGAAATATCATAACAAGAGAAACCGGGTTTTTTAAACAATACATACTTTCTTTTGACATATAACCACGGTTCTCAAATCCAGAATATCATGAAAACAGCATCTCAATGCGTATAATCGTAAAGCATGATGTATGCAAATATAGAATAGAATGTAAGTCGACGTTGTACACCCCACGAGTTGCGGGGAGGCGGAATGAAAAACAATCATTTTGTTTGAAACAACATCGACTAACCGAAAAGATCTTTGCTAAACTATAACTAACACTTACATAGGAGTAATTAGCTACTATGATAGAAGATTATACCTAATGAACCAAGTCTTTCTTCTTCTCGTTAACCACCTCCTCGTCGGCCTCCTCTTTGTAATAGACGATCCACCCGAGAGCTTCTACTCCAAGCTTTGCCTCTAATCTTGAGATAACTAGGTTTCCCAAAGTGCTAATCTAAGCAACCTAGGTAATATAGAGTGTGATTATGGATTAATATGTCTTTCTAACCCTTGATCTCAACACATGAGAGGGTAGGGTTAGGGTTTGAAGAGAGAGAGCTTGAGGAGAGAGAAGGTGAGAGTGAGAATGAATTGAAATAATATCTCATCTTGAATATATGAAGCATGATGATTTATTAAATGAATAAATCAAATGATTTATCAACCATGCTTCCTTTATTCACTTTGTGTGATTCATCACATGAGTCATTAAACATTAAATGCAACACTAACTCCTTTGTATAAATCACACCATGAGTCATTAAATCAGTAAATGCAAATGTCACCTTAGCCCCCAAGTCATCATTCTTCTAGAAGCTTCTCGCCAAATTACAAGAACTCCCCTCCTATCCGTGAAAACATGGAAAAACTTTAGACTGTATAAATCCAATAATCCGATACTAGAATCTGGCTTAAACCAAAGCCGGCTAGTAAAAACTGTCCGAACATCATACGTGCATAAATGCACGTGCGTGTCCGAACCCTGTCGTAAAACCATACGACCTCTATATCGTTTCGCCCAGAGCAGGGAAACTCTCTATGTGGGACTCTAAAAACTCGACTACTACGCTGGCAGTGGGTTTAACCACAGACCGCAAGCGGCACTAGCTGTACGTAACGGTCCCCAGGTAGATTTCGATAAGAAGGCCGATGAGGAAACCCATCTGAACTCCTACTGAGCCTGATGTGACAATCTCCGTACAGTCTGGTCTGTTCGTCTAGGACTATCGCATATCGGACCTAGGGGGCGGCAAGCGTCAGTCCCCTAAAAGTGGTATAAGTCGTGTCGGAGCGAAGCCCATTACACCTTGAGAAACTACTGGAAAACCTACCAGTAAATCTTGCTTGCCCTGGCCAGGGACTTTGCGTAATAGATCTCTGACACAGCGCGATATCAACTCCCAATACCGGGAGAGACGAATCCTGTCTAACCACTACTGCCTCCAAGTGCTCGGGACTGCACCCAACTGCTACCTGTTTGCACGACTCCTTTGAGCCGTGGTAGGGTAGCAATCTAAGAACAGTGGGACACACTCGAGGTGAAGTAGTAGTGTCAAGTCTGCAGACTATGCTGTACTCATGTCACCTGGGAACTGTTAACTGACGACGGGTATAGTACCAACCAACAGTTCCCTGCGAGTCTTGTCCGGTGTACCCGTAACCCAACGAGCACCTGTATACTATCTCCAGTACGATGTACTGATGGCTGTGGGACAGACCATCTCCCCAATTGGGATGAGAAGCGTACACACTAGTCTACTCCGGAGTATCGATGCCCTGTCTCGATAATCCTACAACTAGGGACCTGAAAAAGAATGTGCTTGTAGACTACCCAGCCCCCACTAGTGTGACTGCCATCACAACGCTGGTAGTCAAGGAAGATCCTAAGGGCTCTATTAATACGTACACACATATTAAGATAGATAAAACCAAGTAGCATACTACCATATTTAGCAAGACTGTTAATATAACTGTGAATATCCCAAGCTTCCATTAAGTAATATACAAGCTAGTATGATACAATAATGGCCCCTAGGGTATATACACTAACAATCTCCCACTTGCACTAGGGCCATGTACTGGCATATCGAAGACCGATCATCTCGAGTAGCCTCTCGAACTGAATCTAAGGTAAGGCCTTTGTGAATGGATCAGCAATGTTCTCCTCTGTAGCAACTCTCCGGACCTCGATCTCCCGGCGATCTATGATCTCCCTGATAAGGTGATACCGCCTTAAGATGTGTCTGGACTTCTGATGGGACCTGGGTGCCTTCGCTAAAGCTATAGCTCCGTTGTTGTCGCAATACAAAGGTATTGGATCAATAATGGTAGGAACCACCTGAAGTTCTGTGAGGAACTTCTTCATCCAGACCGCTTCTTTTGCGGCATCGCAAGCAGCAATATACTCCACTTCCATCGTCGAGTCAGCAACGGTGTCCTGCTTGGAGCTCTTCCAGCACACCGTCCCTCCATTGAGGGTAAAGACATAACCTGACATGGACTTGGAGTCATCCTTATCACTCTGGAAGCCGGAATCAGCAAAGGCCTCGATCTTAAGGTCTTTTCCGCCGTAAACCAAGAACATCTCCTTAGTCCTTCTCAGGTACTTGAGAATGTTCTTTACTGCTATCCAGTGCTTCTCCCCTGGGTCTGACTGATACCGGCTTACCACGCTCAGTGCGTAAGCTACATCTGGTCTGGTGCACAACATCGCATACATTATAGAGCCTACCGCAGAAGCGTAGGGTATAATTGACATGTGTTCCCTTTCCAAATCATTCTTGGGAGACATCTCTTTAGAGAGGGTGATTCCGTGACAAGCCGGTAGATTACCGCGATTAGAATCTTCCATACTGAATCTTTTCAGTATAGTGTTGATATACCTGGACTGCGAAAGTCCCAACATCCTCTTGGATCTATCACGATAGATCCGGATCCCCAGAATGTAAGAGGCATCACCCAAGTCTTTCATGGAGAACCTGTGTGACAAGAATCCTTTGACAGATTGTAGCATAGGAATGTCATTTCCTATCAATAGAATGTCATCCACGTACAAGACAAGGAATACGACAGTTCGTGCTACAATTTTACTATATATACATGGTTCATCTGGATTTTTGATAAAGTCATATTCTTTGACTGTTTCATCAAAACGGATGTTCCAACTCCGCGATGCCTGCTTTAGTCCATAAATGGACTTAAGCAACTTGCACACTTTCCCGCTGCTCCCACTCTGATTGAAGCCTTCTGGCTGATCCATATAGACGCACTCTTCCAAATTACCATTTAGAAAAGCTGTCTTTACGTCCATCTGCCAGATCTCATAATCATGGAAGGCGGCAATAGCAAGAAGGACCCGAATGGATTTGAGCATAGCCACTGGAGAAAAAGTTTCGTTATAGTCCAAACCAGGTCTTTGACGAAAACCCTTTGCAACAAGTCTATCCTTATAGGTTTCCACCTGTCCATCTACACCAATCTTTTTCTTGAAGATCCATTTGCATCCTATGGGTTTTGCCCCATCTGGAGCAAAGTCCAAAGTCCATACTTTGTTGGTGTACATGGACTCCATTTCGGTCCGCATTGTATCTAGCCATCGTACCGAGTCGCCGCTCTGGATGGCCTACTGGAAGATAGTAGGTTCATCATCATCAATGATGCAATCCTCTCCATTCCCATCTATGAGAAAACCGTAGTATCTCTCAGGCGGATGAGACGGCCTACTACTCCTGCGAAGGGTTGCGGGAATGTCCTGTTCTTCTTGAACTACTGGTTCTACCAAACTTTCAGTAGTAGTTTGTGGTTCTGAAATTTCTTCCAGTTCTATTTCGCTCCTACTTGTTTCCTTTTCTAAAAACTGATGTTCTAGAAAATGGGCATTACGAGAAACAAAAACCTTTTGTTCCTCTGCGTAATAGAAATAATACCCCCTAGAGTTCTTTGGATATCCCACAAACTTACACTGTACTGATCGTGCCTCGAGTTTGTCCGCATGCTACTTTTTAACAAAAGCTGGACATCCCCATATCTTTAGATACTGAAGATAGGGTTTCTTCCCACTCCACATCTGATATGGCGTGGTAGGCACAGTCTTGGTAGGAACTATGTTCAAAAGATATGCTGCTGATTCTAGCGTATAACCCCAGAAAGATCGCGGTAACTCAGCATTACTCATCATGGAATGTACCATATCCAATAGGGTTCGATTCCGTCTATCTGATACACCGTTATGCTGTGGAGTGTATGGAGGAGTAAGCTGAGAGAGAATTCCTTTCTCTTTTAGGTAACCTAGGAACTCGCCACTTAAGTATTCACCACCTCGATCAGATCTCAGTGTCTTGATACTTTTGCCGGTTTGGTTTTCTACTTCATTCTTATACTCTTGGAATTTCTCAAAAGCCTCGGATTTATGTTTCATCAAGAAAATGAATCCGTACCTAGAGTAATCATCTGTAAAAGTAATGAAATAGGAAAAACCACCTCTTGCATGTGTAGACATTGAACCACATACATCGCTGTGTATGAGTCCTAAGAGCTCGCTCGCTCTTACTCCATGTCCAGTGAATGGAGTCTTTGTCATCTTTCCTTTGAGACATGATTGACAAGTGGCATAAGTTTGATATTCGAACGAGTCCAAATATCCTTCTCTATTTAACTTAGTTAACCTTGTCTCATTGATGTGACCTAGTCTACAATGCCATAAGAAAGCCTTATTTAAATCTGGAGACTTTCTTTTTAGTGTGTTCTAAACATTGAAAATCTGTAATTGGTTTAAGACATATATACCGTTATCCAGTGTACCGGACCCAATCAAACCATGATTAAGGTGGATGTTAACAACATCGCTTATAAACGTGAAATCATAACCTTTATTTGATAACAAGGAAACTGATATGATATTACACGTTAAACTGGGTACACAAAAACAGTTATGCAAAACCAAAATATGTCCACTCATCAATCCAAGGTGATAATCCCCTACGGACACAGCACCCACGCTAGCTCCGTTAGCAACCTGGAAGGTCATATCACCAACCTTCAGCACTCTACGGTTTCTCAGTGCCTGCAATGAATTGCATATATGAGATCCTGATCCGGTATCCAATACCCAGGAAGTAGAGTTGATTGACAGACAATTCTCAATTACAAACACACCTGAAGTCGAAGCCACGGCTTGCTTCGGTTCCTGGTTCTTGGCGTTCTACGCCTTGCAATCTTTCTTCCAGTGCCCTTTCCTATGACAGTGGAAGCACTCATCCTTTGCCACTACTGGCACCGCAATCTTTTTCTTTCCCTTCGCTCCCACCTTACTAACACCACCTCTAGGTTTGGTGGCGGCCTTATTCTTCCTTCCTTTGGCCCGAGCCTTGGACCCGGAAGAAGAAGCACCGCGAACAAACATAGCGGGTGTTTCCCTTGCCTTCTGCAAGGTGCCCTCTGCACTCCTCAACATGTTAAGGAGTTCTGGAAGTTCAACTTCTTTTCTTTGAATGTTGAAATTCAGAATAAACTGGACGTAGGTGGAAGGAAGGGACTGGAGAATCAAGTCTGTATAGAGCTCGTTCTCCAAAGTTGTCCCCAGGTCTGCGAGCTCTTCTATATAGCCAATCATCTTTATGACATGTTCTCCTACAGACGATCCGATAGCCAATCTCGCCTGAAACAGGTTCTTAGAGGTCTCGTATCTTGCTATACGAGATTGCTCCCCATACAGATCTTTTGTATGGAGAAATATGGATTCAAGATCCATATCCTCGTGCCTCCTCTGATGTTCATTATTCATCGAGGCAAGCACGATGCACTTGGCCTTCGCACAATCTAATTCCCAAGTTTTGTGGATTTCCTTATCCGCAAGACTGGATTTAGGACCAGGGACAGCAGGTGCCTTAGTGGTAAGGACATACCCCAATTTGTCATAAGTCAAAGCCATTTTGACATTCCGCAGCCAATCTTTATAATTTGGCCCTGTCAGTATATTTTTCTCTAATAGTAACTTAAGGCATGTCATGTTTTGGGTCGCTGCAATGAGAGAGAGAGGGAACACTTTAGCATGATGCTCTTGCAAGTTTAGAGTGGTTTTTAGTTTATCTAAACTGGATGGCTCCCACTGTTTCTCGAATCCCTCCTCAAACCAAAAAGGAAGAACTAGCCAGGACTATTCTCACCGTACAATACTTGCTTAACCGTTCAGCCAGGCCGGTGTCGGTACTTCGAGGGAGGTTTTCCAACACTTTCGTGAAGTTCCTTAATTAAATAACCTCTTTTCTCTGGGGGCGTAGCCCCGCTGCCACCTTTCTCGAGACCTACTTGGTTTATAGCATTGATCGTTAAGTGACGAATCTCCTGATGAACAGCATATACTCACAGTAGGATCGGGATCCAAATATCATCGTATGATAATGCTGAAGGAATCCTACCAACATTCATCAAACTCCAAATGGTATGCATCTCTTTGCAAATTTCAGTTTCTTTAGAAATTCCCGATATAAATTTTTTGCCCCATGCTCTTATGACCTTGGCGTTAGGTCAAAATGTCATATATCACATGTCAAGTTCTACCCATCATTATCTTGTTAATTTGAACCCATCCGTACATATCCTTGATGTTCGGCCAAAATGATAATACGACTGTCCCAAACTAACTCATCTATCTATGCAACAAATGAATACCCAGCAGCTACCAAACATTATGCCTTGGCGTTAGGTCAAAATACATAGCTTGAATACTACTGAATACCCAAATGAAATGACGGAGGGCTACGAATGGTTTTGGCGAAACCGTGAACGTAGTGAACTTGATATGATCGAAGGAACCTGATAGCTTTTAAAAGGAGTGGTTAAAGCTCCGCAATTTTAAAAAATATCCTCTGTTTTAAAATAACCGAGTGGTTTCTTTTAAACTGTTCCTACGATTCAACTTTGGTTTATTTTCTTTGCATTATTATAATGCGTCCCATCAATTAACCTATCATTGTAGAAAACAACGAAAATACTACGTTCTCTTATGCCACCCACATTCGCCACTGGGTCCCGTCATCACCCGTTAGGTTACTTAACTAACGACAGAGCGGGGGCTGGGCTAGCGCGGGTGTAAAACATAAGTGACGTCTAAATAGCTATCATATATAGATATTGTACATTCGTCAGACACAATAATAGGCATTCCAGATCACAGATGATCATTATTGGATATACAAGCAATCCGCGTTTCTTTTGAGCCTGCAACGAAAGACGGATTACACAGTTGTGATGAATAGCCATTACCCCACCCTAGACCCCTACGGGTACGGCAAACTACCCGCCAAGTAGCCGAAGTGAAGCGGTCTCCCTCAACAACATGAGTAGGCCACTAAACACTTCAAAGTACCCGGTAGTTTGTGCACCCCACCTTGGGTCTATCCTAGGAGCAAAACGGTAAAATGAAATAATACAACGGTGGCTACAACCGCAACCTGGATGTGCCCCGCAAAATAATATTACAACATATTACAATTACATCGAATGAATGAATATAATAACCCATCTCAAACCCCGGCTAATCATCACAACAATCCAATCAAGTTCATAATCACAAATAGTAAAATCATTACAGAAATATGCAACCCCCTGCCAACCGACATACTAGCAGTTAGGGGAGGTTTACGAACACATTATACAATCACAGATATAATCTAATTAGCCAAACATCGTATAATTTCGATCGAGCAAACACATTAGATTCTACTCCAAAACTTCTCTGTGCACCTGAGACTTGAGCAGAAAATAAACATTCCAGAAAAAACAAAAAACATCATAGAAGAGTTCTGGGAAAATTTGGGGTGAATCGGCTTCAACACGGCCGTGGATCCACGGCGGATCGGTGGGATCGGCCGCGGTTCCGCGACTCTTTGGCCGATTCATGCACCCAATTTTTTCCAGTATTCTTGTATTTCCCTGCTTGTAATTTTAGAGGCCCCTGAAAAATTTTTAGACCTCATTTTAAATTCGACAGAAACTTGGTGATTTCGATGTTTTTTCCGGTTTGTTTTGCGTTCGAAATTGTAACGACTTTGCTAATAAGTTAATTATTGTTTAGCGAGGCTCTGATACCACTGTAAGTCGACGTTGTACACCCCACGAGTTGCGGGGAGGCGGAAATATGAAAAACAATCATTTTGTTTGAAACAGCATCGACTAACCGAAAGGATCTTTGCTAAACTATAACTAACACTTACATAAGAGTAATTAGCTACTATGAAAGAAGATTATACCTAATGAACCAAGTCCTTCTTCTTCTCGTTAACCACCTCCTCGTCGGCCTCCTCTTTGTAATAGACGATCCACCCGAGAGCTTCTACTCCAAGCTTTGCCTCTAATCTTGAGGTAACTAGGTTTCTCAAAGTAAGCAACCTAGGTAATATAGAGTGTGATTATGGATTAATATGTCTTTCTAACCCTTGATCTCAACACATGAAAGGGTAGGGTTAGGGTTTGAAGAGAGAGAGCTTGAGGAGAGAGAAGGTGAGAGTGAGAATGAATTGAAATAATATCTCATCTTGAATATATGAAGCATGATGATTTATTAAATGAATAAATCAAATGATTTATCAACCATGCTTCATTTATTCACTTTGTGTGATTCATCACATGAGTCATTAAACATTAAATGCAACACTAACTCCTTTGTATGAATCACACCATGAGTCATTAAATCAATAAATGCAAATGCCACCTTAGCCCCCAAGTCATCATCCTTCTAGAAGCTTCTCGCCAAATTACGAGAACGCCCCTCCTATCCGTGAAAACACGGAAAAACTTTAGACTGTATAAATCCAATAATCCGATACTAGAATCTGGCTTAAACCAAAGCTGGCTAGTAAAAACTGTCCGAACATCGTACGTGCATAAATGCGCGTGCGTGTCCGAACCCTGTCGTAAAACCATACGACCTCTATATCGTTTCGCCCGGAGCAGGGAAACTCTCTGTGTGGGACTCTAAAGACTCGACTACTACGCTGGCAGTGGGTTTAACCACAGACCGTAAGCGGCACTAGCAGTACGTAACGGTCCCCAGGTAGATGTCGATAAGAAGGCCGATGAGGAAACCCATCCGAACTCCTACTGAGCCTGATGTGACAATCTCCGTACAGTCCGGTCTGTTCGTCTAGGACTATCGCATATCGGGCCTAAGGGCGGCAAGCGTCAGTCCCCTAAAAGCGGTATAAGTCGTGTCGGAGCGAAGCCCATTACACCTTGAGAAACTACTAGAAAACCTACCAGTAAATCTCGCTTGCCCTGGCCAGGGACTTTGCGCAATGGCTCTCTGACACAGCGCGATATCAACTCCCAATACCGGAAGAGACGAATCCTGTCTAACCACTACTGCCTCCAAGTGCTCGGGACTGCACCCAACTGCTACCTGTTTGCCTTTGAGCTGTGGTAGGGTAGCAATCTAAGAACAGTGGGACACACTCAAGGCGAAGTAGCAGTGTCAAGTCTGCGGACTATGCTGTACTCATGTCACCTGGGAACTGTTAACTAACGACGGGTATAATACCAACCAACAGTTCCCTGCGAGCCCTGTCCAGTGTACCCGTAACCCAACGAGCACCTGTATACTATCTCCAGTACGACGTACTGATGGCTCAGGGACAGACCATCTCCCCAACTAGGATGAGAAGCGTACACACTAGTCTACTCCAGAGTATCGATGCCCTGTCTCGATAATCCTACGACTAGGGACCTGAAAAAGGATGTGCTTGTAGACTACCCAGCCCCCACTAGTGTAACTGCCATCACAACGCTGGTAGTCAAGCAAGATCCTAAGGGCTCTATCAATACGTACACACATATTAAGATAGATAAAACCAAGTAGCATACTACCATGTTTAGCAAGACTGTTAATATAACTGTGAATATCCCAAGCTTCCATTAAGTAATATACAAGCTAGTATGATACAATAATGGCCCCTAGGGCATATACACTAACACAAAAATGTGAGCATATCAGTATATCATGCAATATAGAATAGTGATGTGAGCATATCAGTATATCATACAAACGAGTCATGTGATACTACTAAACAATTAAGAGTAATAGCATGATATGGCAAGTTGACTGTGTAAGTGACATGGTAATTACCGATGATAATTATGTGTAAGCCGGCAATCTGTGTTAGTGTAACATACGCATCATCGATAATTGTGCAGGTTTACTGGCACAGGTATATGTAATGCAGTGAGAATATCATAAACGTAGCAGAAAGCAAATCGTAAGCGCAACGTTATAAGGTATACATATCTAATCTAAAATCTACATAAAGGCTAAACTAAGCAGTTGTAACATTTCAGAAAAATAAAATATTATTTTTGGGAATTAAATGATTAAAATAATAAATATATTGAATATTTTATTAATGCGGTATAATTAAATACCGATAAATTGGGAAAAATTTGGAAAATTATAGGAAATTCTGAAATGAGGGTGCTTTATGTGATTTATGTAAATTACAAATTTTTATAATTAATTATATTCACTTTTAATGCTAATCGCGATTAAATATCGCTAATCGTGCATTAAGTTAGTTTTGTGCACATTACATGCACCAAGTCATTTTCACACTTGTTACATTTTCCTACATGATATTTTGTTTTGGGTGGTGTTGTTTTGAATTTAAAAGAGAAAAGAAAAGAAAAGAAAAAGGATATTTTAAGGAGGTATGGGCAAGAGAAAGAATGGAGAGAGAGGTGAGGGGTCTTTGACTATGACACTCATTTGTTATTCCTTCATCATTTCATCTTCATTCTCTCCCCTTCCTCTCCCATGGCAGCACTCCCTCCTCCCTCCTCAAACACCCCTCACTTCACCACCAAAAACAACTCCAAAGTCCATCTCCCTTTCACTAAAAACATGCACAAGCTCACAATAAGCACTTTGGACCAAGCAAAATTTGATTTTGAGCACTTGGGGCAACTCAAGAAAATTCTTGAGTTTCCAAATGAGCTAATTTCTGCACCTTTAGTATGGTATTTCGATTACTTTAGCACCTATACTAGTTTAAAAGTGTTTTATTTCGGTTTAGTGAACATTGAAAATTCCTAGAAAGGGTTAAGGTTTCTTGAGTTGTGATAGTGCTATTGAACTTTATTGGTGACCTTAAACCACCCATGGTGTTAGAAACCCAGACGAAACCCAACTGAAACCTGAAAACCCAAAACAGAAACTTTTCATGTCGGTTTTTTATTGAAATTGAGGCCTACAGGGAATCTGGAGTAAGCTGGAATTTTTATTGGAAAACCAAACATTACCAGAGACCTAATTATGACCCTACGAGGCCACCCTATGAAAATGAACCCCATCCCAGCCTAGAAAACCGAGGAGGCCGGAATTCTTGGGTATGTGGCCGGCCACTCTGTAGAATTTGGGGTCCAGGTTCCTTCAGTAGGTCATATACATCCTATATATCACCCCAGTACTATTTGTGCACCTTGATTTCACCTGAACCAAAATCTGGGACCATTTTCATGGGTTGCTTTTTTGATTGGGGGTTATGTTTCACGTATTTTGAATTCTTGGTTTTAGTATTTGGTATGGTATTCGGTTACTTGACGTTTGTACGTCGATATCGGGTGTTTTTGGGCTCTTTGGTGTGAGTAGACCATAGGTTTTGACCTATGTGAGATTCGCGTGTCGTTTTGGTTTTGAATTGGATTTTAATGCGATACGATACGCTATGATATGTAGGTACCCTCATGAGGACTTCGAGACGACAAGCAAGCGCGTGGCGACATCGGCATCGGCAAGTGAAGATCAAGGTGAGTAGATATATATCTACGGGGAAGTCGGGTGGATGGCGCATAGCACCCCCGCAAAGTCGTAAGAAATGATTTGATGTGATATAGATATACATTCCTATGTTATTGAGAGATATGAGCACTTAGCAAGAAAGCTTTAGAAGATCATGGGTTAATATTAGCGAGATTTGAGGAAGGTGATTTAGTTGGTTTCTTAGTCGCAAACCCTAGAGTAAGGTTGTTACACATACACATACACGCACGGGATATGGTTTTGGGTGTATATGTTATATGTATATGGATAGATGTGGATGCGTGGGTTTATATATATATATATATACACACACACACACACACACACACACACACACACACACACACACACACACACACACACACGGATGATGAGGATAGTATATGATACTATGAGATGAGTCGTTGTGTTTGGGCATGATGCCGTGAGATCGGTGATGCGATTTGGTTCGTATTAGGAGATACGACATGTTAGTATAGCGGATCTTTAGGCGATGTGTTTCAGACACACGCACATATAGTTATTGTTGGTATCAGTATGTACTAGACTTAGATCAGTACCCAAGTTCATGATATATGATAATAAGGATACCAGATAAGTAATGAGAAAAATATGATATTTGACCCGTACCCTGATTGGGATGCCGTACGATGGATTTACCGTACGAGATATAATTTTGATGATAGATCTGCACTCTTGACTCGAGAATGTCATATTATATATATTTTATCGTATATGATACTTTTGAGGCGAGATCACCGACTACTAGATATTTTTAGATCGACTCCGACTTAGGTGGATTTCCTTACCCTTTCGACTGGGCTCGAGTCATACTTGTTTTCAAAAGTAGCGAATCGTGAGTATTTTAAATACCCTAAACTGTATGACTCGTATATTGGATATGTATATTCTTCAGTGTTGCTGTTACTACATCGCTTCCCTTATATTCATGATGTTTCATCGCATTGCATGCATATACATGTGTTGTCTGTAATTATTATGAAACCCTGCTGTCAGGACACCGGCACCATTACCGATAATGCGTATGTTCCACGTACACCTGCTTGCTGACTCACACACATCATCATCGGTAATTGCCATGTCACGTACACTTTAGAGAATACTATTTCATTGACATAGCTTGCTAGCTGATAGTTGCAATATGTTATCGCTTTCATATGCTAGTTTAACTATTGCATTCATTGCATGATATTAGATGCATTTATATATTCATTGGTCATGTAGTATTATGAAGATTTGTGCCGGCATTCACTGTTTACTGATATCGTGATTTTGATGATTTCGGATTCTTCTTGAGATTTTCTGGATTTGGAAACCGCATGTGAAATTTTATAAACTGATGATTCATTTAAAAGAGAAAGATGCGGTTTTCCTTGATATGATGAGTATTGTCCACCATGATATTTTCTCAGTTCTGAGATGGTTTTCGAGACCCGATTCGAGGAGTTGGATGAACCGTCTGTGGGTAGATGGTGGACCCGGTATGGTACCCCGGGGAAAGAAGCTCGAGTTGTAGACGATGAGCCCGGCAGGGGAGCACTATCTACCGGTGATCGTATGGAAACTCGACGGATATCCGGAGGATACCGTTCGGAGTTATAAGAGAGATGGATTTGGGGGCCAGTCCGGATTGCCGTAGCCCGAGATATTGAGACACTGAGACATTGAGATTTGATGATACAGGCCAGTCCGGATAGCCGGAGCCTGAGATATTGAGATACTGAGATTTATGTTTTGTGTCGATGCTTGACACTGATTCTCTGTTGATTTCATTGATGATACTCGATTTATATATATATACATAAATCTCATTAAATTACGGAAACAGTTTTCTCATTCATGATGTATTCAGTTTTCATTTGTAATGCATTCATAGATCATATATCTGATATGTTGTTACCTAAGGCACTGACACGAGCACTTGGTATTACACTTATGTATAGAGATTTACCCATGCCATTATTAGATGTTTCAGACTATATTTTTATTTGAGAATATTACTGATCGTATGACCTCGGATTGAGTCATACATTCGATTTCTTCTCTGTGATGTTTTCTACTCACGAGTTGGCAACTCACCCCTGTCATGCCACAGTTTCTTGCAGGTTTTGCCGTACAGGTTTCTTGACGGCTTTGCTGGCACACTGCTTCCATTTCGGGTGATTGCTTTGGTAGGTGGGTTCACTTGCATCGTAACCACCATTGTACTTTATTTACATTCAGTTGTATCTAGTAAACTCCATCAAACAGACTTGTATTTTTGATAGAGATAGAAGACCAGTGTATATTCTTTCGACCGTAGAGTCGCGCACTGTATTACTGTGGTTTTCCTCTGGTTTTCTTGGTAATGATGGCTTTTCATTCTGAGTTTTGATCCTCGCCCTTTGGCGTTGTATATTATATTGCTTGCGTGGTGTTGTCCGCATTTTTGGCGAAGAGTAGCTCCCGCTTGGGGATGCCTTTTTATTATCGATTATCTATGTTATTCATCTTGTACCCCGTTTGGGGCTAGTATTTACAAAGGAAACTCTGCCGAAATTTTCAGAAAAGACTTAAGTTTTTAAAATGCATATTCGGCTTATCTTATTAAAACCACTTGCTTTAAAATAAGTTTTCTTCACTTCTTACTTAAAAATGGTTTAGATTTCTGGGCTTTTGGCTTACTTGAATTAGGTGGGGTCTTATAGACTTCACATGATTCAAGTGCCAGTCACGTGCTATTTCGGGTTGTGACAGCAGTGTAAACAGGGATTATCAATATCTATAATATATCCGAGTCGATGAATCTATTAATCGGCAATCCACTTTCATAACATCACGTACGGTATAATCCATCGTACGGCATCCTCTAGTCAAGGGTATGGATCAATCATCAGGTAAACTCATCGCGTATGGTAATCCATCGTACGGCGGCATTAAACAAATAGGGATTCTATCAACCTATACAACAATGAAGGTATGGATCTAACGTCTCGTAGGGTATATCACTCATTATTCTCATAAATATATATTTATCTTATTTTACCGATCTAATAACACATCTATCTCAATCTTATCATACTCATCGATCTCATGTCATATCCTTATAGATCCCGTCTCATATCTTGGTATATGTATTCAAGTATTCATAATATCTCCAACTAGCATTTTGATCATATTTCAGTTGTATGTATGTATAGTCTCACACTTATTCTCTTGCAACTACAATATATATATCGTGATTCACATTCACATTTCACATTCTCATATATCAATCCAGGACATCTTTATCTCTCATATTATTTCACACTAAAACCATTAACCATAACCTTAACTTGTGGCATATCTTATCTTCAAATTATAAATCACATATCGATTTCCATAGCAATGGTTACGGGGGTGCTATACGCCATCCACCCGACTTCTCCCGTAGATATAAATCTACTCACCTGCAATCTCCTCGCTTAGCCGAAGTCGATGTGCTTCGTCGTCTCGGAATTCCACGCAAAGGTACCTACAATGAATACACAGTCGCAATGCTATTAAAATCAAGTCCGGAAAATCGATACGGCACACGAAATGGTCATAGGTTAGAACCTATAGCTTATGCATGCAGCAATAACCAAAAACCCTCGTCGTTGACGTACAAATGTCCAACGACCCAATACAATATCAAATACCAAAACCCAAGTTCATAAATCACAAATACCAAATTCAGCAACATAGGAAATTACTCCCAGATTTCATCTCAGGTTAATTGGGACTAAACAAGCAAATACAGGGAATAGTTTATAGGGATTAGGAGCTACAGCCAAAAACCCAAACCCAGAACCCAACAGAAATCCGGCGACATCACCACAATATCCGATCTCGCCGGCCAAAGTAGAGGGAAACGGGTTCGTACTTCGGTGGTGGTCTTCTGGTGGTTTATCTAGGTAAATGGACTTGTTTGATTTTCTTGAAAAAACCCCATATTGCTCCAGATTCCCTGTAGGCCAACAAAATGTCATAAAACCGACACGGGACAATTTCAGAATTCATGTATCGGGTTCAAATCTCTCTTTTGGTCCAGGAAATCAACACTAAGATCTTGTAAACAGTCACTACATATCACAAGTCCACACAATCACCTAAACCCCCTCTTGGAATTCCAAACATCACTAACCCAACTAATACAAACTCTAAACTAAATTAAGATATACTAAACATAATAACTTAACTAAAAGATATGAGTTTTACCTCATTTGGCAACTCAAGAATTTTCTTGAGTTGCTCAAAGTCTTCAAAATCCAAGCTTGAAAGGTTTGAGGAGCTCAACTCCAAAATTCAAATCCTCAAAAGTGTTTAACCTCAAGAAGAAGAAAAGGGACCTCTTTTCATCATCCAAGATTTAAATCCTTTTGGAGTTTAACTCCAAATCATTGTTTGAGGAGCTCAACTCCAAGATTCAAATCCTCAAAAGAGTTTAACCCCAAATCCAGACCTTTTAGAGTTTAACTCCAAATACATATCCAATTTCTATTCAGGAGTTCAACTCCAAGCCTAAGGGCTTAGCCCTTCTTCCGCAGGTGCTCTACAGGCGTCTTACGGGCATGTGCTACTCACGTGACCCGCTGGCTCCCAGCGGTCATGCGCCGCTCACGTGACTCGCTGGCATCCATACACTCACGTGACGCGGTGGCGCCCCAGTGGCCATATGATGCTCACGTGACGCGCTGGCTCCCAGCGGCCATATGACCCTTACGTGGCCCGCTGGCGCCCCAGCGGCCATGTGACCCACCGGCGCCCAGCGACCATGTATCGGCCACGTAATGCGCTGGCCCCCCAACGGTCACGTGCCGCTCATGCGCCACACTGGCATCGGTGGGTATATGTTGTACATGTCCCCTACGGGCACCCTTCACTCCTCGTCTTTTTTTTAAAAAAAAGAAGAAAGGAAAATATATAATAAAATGCACACGTTCCACACTCAAAACACTTCTCCCGTTAGAATTTTTTTTCTAACGGGGCGCTGCCTCAGACCCCGCAAGGGGCCTGCTAGCCCTCTTGAACCCCAGCCCGCTATCCGGGTAGCGGGACCCCCGTAAACTCCGTGAGGCCCCTGATACGTCCAAAACAACTTTAAACCACAACACGTGTATACTGCATATTGAGTTCGCATGGTCTGCTTGACATGTTAATCAGAGGTTCTCTCGCTCCCAAGAGTAAAAGGGTAATTAATGGCAGCTTAGTCCGCGGCTACCGGAGATTCGGATCCCCACAATCATTAAATCCCAGCCTGCCCCAGGTAAAGGGAATCTGTATACGCCTGACAAGCGTGCGCATTCCTATCTCAATATGATGATGAAAAACACTCTACAGAATCTGGCACGCCCGGTGGGACTTATCTTTCCTTCCATATTTCGGGTTAAGCGATCATGCGAACTCATTAATATATCGGTATTTATACTGAAATAATGCTCTTCTATGCATCAATCAAGCGATCAACTTTCAAGAATCAAATCTCCCAAAGATGTCTCCAAAAACAAGCTCAACTTTCAAGGCAATTCCCGTCTTATACACGATGAAGACAGACGCTCGAACGATTCTCCCGGCAAGTTTCGGACGGCAGTGGGAGGAACCGCTGCTACAATTTGGCTCTATTTTATTTGTCTCGGCTAACACCATTTATGCTCCTCAAGCTTCGGTGACAGATAAACCAGCCTCAAAAAGCAAAAGGCCAAATGTCGTGGTCGCGAAGGCACTTCAACCCAAGCACAAATCCGTCTCCGAACAACTCTCTGTTGCTCTAGCTGGGGGCAAGGCCATCAACATTAACAAAGCAACAAGGCGTCTCGGGCAAGCTCTGGCGGTGCCCTTGACAACTGCTCGATCGGTTATCTTCTCTAACCTCCCTGTCAATCGACTCACGGTGGCTTCTCGAAAAATGGATGCCCGCCAAGCCCTCAAAATCTAGACACTAAGACAAAAAAAGCTCAGATACAAAGCCAACAAAAGGGGTAGGGCTCCTGCTAGGTTGAACTTCGTGAGGTTCCAAGAATAAGGTTATCCTGTGATAACAGCTGAATCGGCTGTAAAGCTCGTTAACTCTTTTGAATCACTGAAATTGGTTTAAAAGAGTGCCATGACCGCAAGAGTTAAGAAAACTGCGATCTGGAAAGTGCCGCCCAAGGACCCAGCCAGGCCAACCGTCTTCAGTCTCCTGTCTTTTCCCAAGGAGGAAAGGCCACGACAATAGTCCAAAAGATCAGCCGCCAAAGATAAATAGATAGTCGGATATGTGGTCTACACTGTTTACATGGCACGCACACGCAGCAAGAGCAAGTATGGGGCCACCACATCTCAAGTCCAATCTGGTTTGAATGTGGCTGCCACTTCTCAAGACCAGCCTCCTCTGAAAAATAATGAAAACCCTTCCAGTGAGGCTGATAGGCAGAGAGACCCCTCGGTTCATGAGGAATCAGGCTCGGAAAGTGAAGAAGAACCAATCTTTCATCCCATGACCACAAAGCAGCAATTTCTCTAAGAGCTCCAAAAATAGCTCAGAAACAAAGATAAGGAGATGGCCAAGCTCTACTCAAAGATTAACAACTTAACAAACGTCGTCTTACAGCTCACGGCCCAAGTTGCCTCTCAGCCGCCCAATCAAGCGCAGGGCTCTGCTCATGAACCAGAAAATGGTGCCCCGAAGCAGCTGACGCTTATTCCCTCAAATCCAAAAGTGGGTGTGCCGCATGAAAGTCGGCCACATTCTGCCTCAAGAAATGTCTTCACTACTGATGACAGCCGCCCGCCAACGCAGGATCAAATCATGGATTTGATCACCAACAAAGTCAAAACATTGGTGGCCGAGACCGAGATGCAGAAAGAGGTCGACAGCAGTGGGAGACCATACTCTGCACAATACGATCTTATGGAGTTTCCCAGTGGCTATGTCGTCCTAAAATTCGAAAGGTTCGATGTGACGGGAAATACGAACCGGCACATTGCCCAATTTAAAGCATCATGCACAAATACTGGGGGCAATGATGCACTCTTTCTCCGTTAGTTTGTCAATAGATTGACCGATGTTGCTTTCGATTGGTATGCAAGTATACCGGATGACTCAATCACAACGTTCGCTCAAATAGAATCCCTGTTCAAGCAAAGATTCATGAGTATCAGCGATAAAATCACCATTGCCGACCTTGTAAGGACCGATCCAAAGAACAATGAAAGCAACACGGATTTTATAGTCCGATGGCACAACCTCTCTGTCAAATGTAAACCGCCGTTGGAGCAAGACCAATTTGTCAGTCTTCTTATAGAAAATCTGAACAACTGGATGAAACCTTTCCTGTGCACTACAGGCCTCAAAACATTCCAAGAGCTGACCAACAAAGTTCAAATGTTGGAACGCTCAAAGGCCGAGTCCATTCAAGATCTCCAATTCACAAACAGAACGAGATATCGGAAGGACGATAATCGAAAAAGCGAAAGTTCCAACAGCACCAATTCTTTTAACAAGCAGAGAGCGGGCGGAACGAAGACTAAAAATCCTGAGAGACAACTTTGGAGGAAAGAAGAAATAAGGTCTACTCTTTCGGAAAAGACAAAGTCCACAAAATATTCAAAGATGCTCTGAAAAATGGCATGTGGCTACCAGAACCAAAAAGGCTAAGTGAAGCAAACAGGGTTATCAGCCCAATTATTGCTCATACCACCGAGTGTTGGGACACATTATTGAAGACTGTTGCATTTTTAAGGATTGGGTCAAGAAACAATACAAGGCAGGAGAAATCTCATTGCCCCCTAGCGTGTTAACAAACGATCAAGTTACGACCGCCAATTTTGTACAAACAAAGACCGAGTTATTTCGGGAACTGACCGCTCTCAATTGTTCACCCTTCCTTGAAAGGGGCAAACTACAACGACAATCCAAAAGTCCAGCGAGAAACGTTGATAATGAGGGGGAAACGGACGGATGCGCGACCTATATGGTCTACATGGTCGGACCTGAAGAAACAAACCCTCCTACGCTTTACAACCATGGTAATGATATGGTTGACGCTACACAATACTAGCTCGGTTCAGATAATGATGAGGACCCTGCTCAATCTGCTAAGCAAAAAGAGCCCATGGTTCTTAGAAAATCAAGCTCAAGCGATGAGGATAGCCCAGTCATCATCCCCAAAACAACAGAACAACTATTATTTCAATAGCTTCAAGAGCAATTTCAGGACCTGATAAGGAGTTAGCCAAGATCCATTCCAAAGTCGACGATCTGGTGAATGTTGTGGCAAATCTCGCAACCTGAGTCCTTCAAGTGTAATCACAACAAAATCAAAATTTGGTCCATGAACCAAGGATTGATATCCCAAAGCATCCAACAGCTATTCCCTCCAGTTTAAGAGCGAAATACCTTCATGAAAGTCGACGGCGGCTAGCCCCCAGGAAAGCCCTGATGCATGACTGCGACCAATTGACATGGGACAGAATTAAGGGAAAGTCATCAGCGGATCCCGAAACTCACCAGGACTCACTTAAAAGAGTCCACATGTTGGAACATGCCGGTCTCGAAGCTCTTCCAAACTTCCAATATAACAACAAGTCCAGATGTCCGGAGAACAACAACCACAAAGGTTGGCCTCCTAAGGACACTGAATCCTCTAATGCATCTGCCGACCAAAGTAGACGAGGAACATGCAGGCCTAATGCCGACCAGTCTCGAAGACCAGTGTTGGGAGGGGGAAGGGAATCGCTCCTAGAAGAGAAATTGAATAAGATTTATTCTTTCAGAAAGGAAAGAGTCCGGAAAATATTTAAGAACACCCTGAGAAATAGTCTTCAATTGCCTAAATCAAAAAGACCACATGAAGCAAACATGACTGATGATCGCTTGTACTGCCCGCACCACAGAATGGTGAGTCATACCATTGAAGACTACTTTTTTTTCAAGAATTGGGTTGGAAAAAAATACAAGGAGAGAGTGATCTCATTGGCCAAAGGTGTGTTAGCAGAAGACCAAGCTACGATTGTCCGCTCCATTCGAACGAAGACTAAAACCCTTTGGGGGCAGACAACTCAATCGCCTCCTTCAAAAAATAACCCAGTCCACCGCAGTTTTTACGAGGCACACGTACACGTTTCTCCAAAAAGACAAAGAGAGCGTTGAAGCACCGTAAGATCAAAGTCTAAGGATTTTGAATAAGCGCACAACATCGACCTTAAGTCGTTAAACTACCCCTAAGTCGTTAAACTGGGAACAGTCGACCCCTAAATCGTTAAACTGGGAGTAAAAAATGTATAAATAAATAAAAAGCCGAAATGATGGGGCAACTCGCAATAAAAATCAGCGAGTAAACAATTAAAAATAAAGCCGAAATGATAGGGCAACCGCAAATAAATAGCCAAAATGATGGGGTAGTGGCGATCTTCACGATAAGCAAAGCTGAAATGATAGAGCAATCACAGTAAAAAAAATCCTCAACGGCGAATGATGAGTCGCTCCTGGTACCATTCCAGTGTAGCGATGCAGACGCCGACAAACTTTCAAATCCATAAATTCTTCCAGCCCTACGACATGTCCCCAAGCGGACTACCGTATACAATCCACGGGTATAAACAACCCACATCCCAACCAAGTTCCACTATGTAGCCCTACGGCTAGTCCCCAAATTAACTACCGTATACAATCCATAGGCATGAACAAGCTAAATCACACCCATGCCCCAACGCAATCACCAGCCCTGCAGCCAGTCTCCGCCCTCATAATTATACCCCATTTGAGAAGACCCACTCATGTGTCCTTACGATACATAAGGAGAACAGGGCTTACGAGATCCTCTCGACTCGTAATAAAACACCTTCATGGGATCCTTACGAGTTACAAGGGAAAAACACACTTGGGGGTCCTCACGACTCGTAAGGAGAAAATACACCAATGAGATCTTCTCGACTCGGAGGGAGAAAATACTTCTATGAGACCCTTACGACTCATAAAATTGAAAAGCCTCAGGCGACAGGGACCTGAACCTGTCTCCTAAGCCATCGCTCCCTAACAGGCAAAGGAAAATGATATATCGCTCCTGACACCTGTGCTCCAGTGTGAGCAATGCTAATGCCGACCCTAATCCCAAAATTCCAAGCCTTCAATCCAAGGGACCCCTTAGTCGTTAAATGGAGAACAAATGACCCATAAATTGTTAAACTGGGAAGGAAGGGAATACTCTCATGGCAAATGATGATTCGCTCCTGGTACCATATCCTAGTGTAGCGATACTGATTCCAAACAAAAATCCAAATCCCACACTACAATGCCTCAAATTCAAAGGTCCCGCAAATAAGACAGGAATCTGACAAATCAAACTAAAGTCCCACCTGAAAGTGTTTCCAAGTTCAGAAGTCCCGCCTGACAGATTAGAACCTCTTAAAACAAAATAAATCAACTAATTCCAAACAGAACGATCCATCTTGAGAAAATATCAAACAGACACTCCGTTTTGGGGAAACTTCAGACAGAGACACTCCGTCTTGGTGAAACGTCAACCAGCGATACTCCGCCTCGGGGATACGTCAAACAGAAACACTCCGTCTTGGGGATATGTCAAATAGACACTCTGTCTCGGGAAAACGTCAACCAGTGACACTTTGTACCAGAGATACTTCATACACTGACACTCCATTTTTGGGGCAAGTCAAACAGGACACTCCGTCTCGGGGACACGTCAAACAAGACACTCCGTCTCGGGAAAACATCAAATAGACACACTGTTTCGGGGAAACGTCAGACAATAACATTCTGTCTCGGTGAAACGTCAACCAGCGATACTCCGCCTTGGGGATACGTCAAACAGAGACACTCCGTCTTGAGGATACGTCAAATAGACACTCCATCTCGGGGAAACGTCAACCAGCAACACTCCGTGCCAGGATACGTCATACACCGACACTCCACCTCGGGAATACGTCAAACAGAGACACTCCGTCTTAGGGATACGTCAAATAGTCTCTCCGTCTTGGGGAAACGTCAACCAGTGACACTCCGTCTTAGGGATACATCAAACAGACACTCTGTCTCGAGGAAACGTCAACCAGCGACACTCCGTACCAGGGATATGTCATACACCAACACTCCGCCTCGGGGATACGTCATACACCGACACTCCGTCTCGGGGAAACGTTAAATAGTGACACTCCATCTTGGGGAAACGTCAACCAGCGACACTCCATCTCGGGGATATATCATACACCGACACTCCGTCTCGGAAAAACATCAAATAGTGACACTCAATCTCGGGGAAACGTCAAGCAGACACTCTGTGTCGGGGATACGCCAACTAATGACACTCTGTTTTAGGGAAACGTCAAGCAGTGACACTCCGTTTCGGGGGAACGTCAACCAGTGACACTCTGTTTTGGGGAAACGTCAAGCAGTGACACTCCGTTTCGGGGGAACATCAACCAGCGACACTTCATGCCGGGGATACGTCAACCAGAAATACTCTGTGCTGAGGATATGTCAACCAATGACACTCCGTCTCGGGGACACATCAACCAGCGACACTTCATGCCGGGGATACATCAACCAACGACGCTGTGCCTCGGGGATACGTCATACACTGATACTCCGTCTCGGGGATACGTCAACCAGCAACACTCCGTGTTAGGGATACGTCAACCAACGAAACTCCGTGCCGGGAATACGTCATACACTGACACTCCGTCTCGGGGATACGTCAAACAGCAAACACTCCGTCTCGGAGATACGTCAAGCATCGACCGTCCATGTCATAAAAAGGGCAGTGCCAGCCTCCAAAAAACAGGAACCAAATCAAGTCAATCCCCACGCGAAAAAAGATCTATCAATTTTATGCATGCGAACCATACATATAGTGTGCATTCATTGATGGGGCACTTTGTTGGGATTAAAATTTACATCCCATTGACCTAAAATCAAAGTCAAAGTAAAATCGCGAACAAGTAGGCACAAGTGAAACAAACGGCCCCTGCTGTCGCGCCCATGCCGGGCCCATGCCCGAACATAAGCCAAGCCCACGCCCGCATCCAAGTCTAAGTAGGTGGGCCCAAACCCAGACCGGCCCCATGCCAAGAAAGTAAAACAAATAAATGTAATATTTTAATAAATGTGCAAAATATAAAATAAACGGGCAAAAATCCAAATTTTGTAAAACCCGTGGCTCATGTGCAAAAAGAAATAACCACATAGGCATGGAATGGGCAAAATGCCATTTTGTAAAGCCCAAGGGGTTATATATAAATTTGTAAGCTTATATAAGGCAACATTATGAAGAAATGGAAAATAACATGATTCCCCTCATATCTTTTTAGGGTTTTGTGCCTTCTTTTTTAAGGTTCAAAACCTTCTTGTTCTTTCTTTTTGAATTAAATCAAGAGTTTAATTCTTGTTTTCTAAAAAAAAAAGTAGTTTTTCACTATAAAACCATTGAAGAGGGGTCTAAATCTCCCATCAAATCTCTATAAGGGAAGATTTTAAATCTCACCACTCTTCTTCTCCAAGATTCAGAGAAAAGAGGAGGAGGAAGGAAACCAATTTCAAAAGAACCCATTTTGGAAAAGTCCAAGATTTGAAGAAGAAGAAGAAAAAGGATCTCTTTTCATCATCCCAGATCTAAATCCTTTGGGAGTGTAACTCCAAATCAATTTTTGAGGAGCTCAACTCCAATATTCAAATCCTCAAAAGAGTTTAACCCCAAATTCAGATTTTTTAGGAGTTTAACTCTAAATCCAAATCTTTTGGAAGTTTAATTCCAAATCCATATTCAATTTTTGTCCAGGCGTTCAACTCCAAACCCAGAGTTTTAGACCTTCTTCCGCAGGTGCTCCGCAGGCGCCTTACGGGCACGCGCCACTCATGTGATCCGCTGGCTCCCCAGCAGCCACGTGACACGCCGGCGCCAGTGGGTACATGTTGCACATGCTCCCTACGGATGCCCCTCACTCTTCATCTTTTTTTTAAAAAAAGAAGGGAAAATATATAATAAAACGCACACGTTCCATACTCAAAACACTTCTCCCATTAGAAAAAAATTTCTAACGTGGCGATATCCCGCAAACCGTAAGGGGGCTGCTAGCTCTCTTGACCCTCAGCCTACTTTCCGGGTAGCAGGACCCCCGTAAACTCTGCGAGACCTCCAATACGTCCAAAAGACATTTAGAACACATCACGCGCATACTACACATTGAGTTCGTATGATCTGCTTGACCTGTTAATTGGAGATTCTCTCGCTTCCAAGAGTAAAGGGGTAATTAACGGCAGCTTAGTCCGCGGTTGCCGGAGATTCGAATCCGCACAATCATTAAACCCCAGCCTATCCTAGGCAGGGGGAATCTGTATACGTCTGACAAACGCATGCATTCCTATCTCAATAGGGTGACGAAAAACACTCTACAGCAGCTATATTGGGAAATCGTCGCTTAATGCACTGTTCATTTTACTTTCAAATGTACATATGGAAACTTCGGCTTTTCATTCTTTTTAGGTATCTAGCGGATGTTTATTGGAAGATCATAATTTTTAAAATTTTGTCATGATTGCAAACTTTCGTAAACAAACTCCAATAATATACTTTATCTTCGTCATGAAAAATTACATTTTAATTACTTCATGAAAATTTTTTAATCTACGACAACCATCTTACTGCGATTATATTAGAAAATCGTCGTTTAATGCAGTATTCATTTTCCTTTCAAATATACAGATTCCGTGCTTTTTTTTGGCATCTATCGGAAAACTATATCGAAGATCATCATTTTCAAAGTACCGTCACAGTTGCAAAATTTCATAAACAAAATTCAATAATACACTTTAACTTCCACATGAAATTTTTTTTACTTGCGACAACCGTCTTATTGCTGCTTTATTGGAAAATCGTCGCTTAATATGCTGTTCATTTTTTTCAGTATACAGATGGAAAGTTCGGTGCCCTTGCGCTTGCATAGGGGTTCTTTCTAGTGTATCTATATAAAAAGCTATGTTGCAAATTTCAAGCTTTTTTTTTGCTCTAGTTAGAATTCCTAGCTTTTTTTGTCCTCTAGCCCTATATTATATATCTATATATCTATATAGATATAATATAAATCTACATATCTATATTTATAATATATATGGATATAGCTTGGAATTTTCAAGCTCAATTTTGTTTTTGGGCAAAAAAATATAGTAGTGCCCTCACTTTTAGGCATCGAACGAAAAATTATGTGGAGTACCCTGATCAGTCGAAAATACTGCATTTTTAATATGGCAATTTCCCTATCATTTGCACTCATCTAGAAGTGTTCGGTATTCATATTGCACAAATTAGCAAAACATCCCTGAAATACCAGATTACATGTGTTATACTCTAAAACCGGCACTTTAAGGGAAATTGACTGTTTATCATGGCATTGCATCATCCCTTTATTGCGCAACACTTGTTTCGAAGTCTATGTAGGAAATTCTAGGAACCGAGCCAAAATTGTGAAAATAGTGCTGATAAAACACGCCAACTCAAAGGCTAGAGATCTGGCAGTGATCAGGGACTCATTTGGAAAATCAACATATCAGAAAATATACATAAAGTCAGCATAAGAAAAGCCCAGAAGTTCCAAGCCCCAAGGCCTGCATTGAGCCGCGGATCCGCGGCCGGAGCCGGCTTGCGCCGCGGATCCGCGGCGGCTCCATGGCTTCAAATGCTCAATTTCCTGCATGTGCCTAATTGTAACGGTCCAAGCTTCCAGAAGACTCCAGATTTGCCACGTGGCTTCATCTAGAAGGCTCGGCCTAACAAACAATTTCTAGAAGGCTCTCTTTAACAAACTTTTGGAGGGAAATTCAAATTTTATTTCTAGATCTAGGGTTTTGAAAGTCTATAAAAAGGAGCCTAGATCTAAGGGTTAAGGGTTGTTGATTCTATCACCTCACCCACAAGTTGAGTGACACAACTTGTGCCTCAATCCCCAATTCAAATTCCAAAACCAAATTCAAGATCCCGAGTACCAAATCAAGCGAGAAGCCTTCAACCTTTTAGGAGCGGAGCCGATCTTCAACCGAGCAAGTGATCCAAGCCGATCCGCGACTCAAGGAGACGAGCGAAGCCAAATCGACGATCGAGTTCTTTCCTCTTGTAGTTCTTGAGCGATTTGTAACGGAATTGTTGATAAATAAAATGTGAAATTCTTTAATCTTGCTTTCTTTAAATTCTTGCATTATGATTCGATCTCAATTTGTGATTGTGCTTCTTGTTGTGATGTTTGAGTAAAACTCCGCTCGTAAAGGAGTCGAGACGATCAATAGAATGATGATGTAACAATTCTTAAAACGATTCTTAAGTCCTACAAGTTTTGTAAACCCTAGCAAATTGAAGAATTGACGACCTAGTTTCGTTGCGATACTTTCTTGATTGTAATCACTCGAAATTAGGGATCCACGATCGATTCTTGAATTTACTAGATGCTAGAATGTGAATGATATCGACGAAGGAACAAGGGATAGATGATGAAACCCTAGTTTCACACGAAATCCCTAATTCTCGTTGATCATCATCGATCTAGTATCAATTCATAGATGGATAAGAATATGTAATCGCTAGATTTCATCATATCTATATATCCGATCAATTCCTACGAGCCTCACTTCGATTCTTGATATTTGATTTGGAAATCATCA
Organism: Agapanthus africanus; assembly: GCA_030015575.1. NCBI lineage: Eukaryota > Viridiplantae > Streptophyta > Magnoliopsida > Asparagales > Amaryllidaceae > Agapanthus > Agapanthus africanus. The sequence goes on from CM057350.1 coordinate 155,003,106, forward strand.
CAAATTCTCAATTCTTGATTTTTAATGTTTCTTGATTTAGACTAGATTTTTCTAATTCTTGAACTTCAATTTACAAATCATGAATTGTTTGTTTTCTTTTCTTTAAAGTTTCAACTCATCTAAATCGAAACACGAACGATTACACTTTCCCTGTGGACGATCCGCACTTACTAACGCGCTACAATTCGACACCGTTATTGATTGCGGTCAAATAATTTTTGGTTGTGATTTCTACACAATTTTCCAACATACACATCCGGAAATCGTTTCAATCAAATGGCGCCGTTGCCGGGGATCATTTGATACACACACCGAGATTTCGTTAACAATCAAATGGCGCCATTGCCGGAGATAGTGCGCTAATTGTTCGTATTTTGAAATTTGAGTTGAAAAGTTTATTCCATCTACATTTTTAGATCTAAATTTTCACAAATCCTAAACGTGTTGTTGTGATTTGTTGCGAGGAAATCTAGAACTTGTGGAGCTGTGGAAAATTTTTTCAGAGAATTCCAGAGAGCTGAGGAGGTAAACAGGGACTTGCTGTAAATTTTTTGTTCAGGGAACCATTCATAGCACCACGATTCCGCGGCAATTGGCGACTCCCACCGCGTTTCCTCGGCTTTGTGAAAGCTTCTCTGTACCAAAAATTCTCAGGTGATCTATCACTTTCTTATCTTCTCCCTCATCTGCTCCAATTAACAATTTGCTGCAGGTTTCTTTGCAAATAAATCGCAGCGCCGCAAAAGCAAAATAAATTGTGCGTGTTTTGATTTTTGGTTGTTTGCATAATAATACGGAATTTAAGGGGCACGACCAAATCCAGATTGTGGGGAGTTCATTACCCTTCCTAAGCCCCAAAAATCACAAACTTGCATCTGCATTACCCTCATTAACTAAAAAATATCTAGAGATGACTCTAAGGACCGTCGCGCTCACTTAGGACAAGAAAAGGCCGTGGGTAATTCATTGCTTATCCGCGTTTCTTTTGTGGTGTCTAAGGCAAGTGTGTCGAAGGCTAGTGGTTACTTAACTAAGCCCACTACTTACGTAGTAGAGAACCTCCCACTTACCTGGCCATAAGAGAGACAAAGAGGCAGTAGAGGATTTATCCTGCAACTTGTCTTTTGGCAGTTAGGAGCAGTCTAGAGGTTTGACCTAGGTGACCACTAAAATTAGGGTTTTGCTTGTTGCATTTGTTGTGATCGCATCATTTTTTTCAAAAATCCGTATATTTTCAAAAGCAAACACCAATCACATTCATTTCCCCTAAGTATATCTACGCTGCCACTTGTACTAAATCCATTAGTGCAAGATAGGATGGACACGGGATTCTAGCGCCCTTTTAGTCCGCGTTCCCCCGATCGACCCCAAAGTCGGTATTTCTACATTTACCTTTTCTTTACCCACCACCACACCCACATCGATGGATCCGTCTCCATCGAACTTCTTTACCACTACTCTGCCGCCGTCCGCAGGTGCGCAGAATCCACCCCGCATCTCTCTCCAAGAGAGGTGCTATCCCACACGAGGTCCTCTTTCGACCTGTCTTTCCATTCCACCAGCCAACGGGGAAAATTTTGAAATTAAACCCCAATACATCAACCTTCTACCAAAATTTCACGATCTCGAGTCTGAAAACGCATATGCCTTTATCACCAAATTTGAAAATGTATGCGCTAAGATGGGTACTTCACAGCTTTCTGTGGATGCTATGCGTCTTCGTCTTCTCCCATTTACCTTGTGCGATATAACCGAGAAGTGGCTGTATAACACTACCGCACATTCCATCTCAAACTGGGGAGAATTCGTCAAAGCATTCCTTAAGAAATTCTACCCACATCATAAGACAGCTCGAGTCCGTAGCGAAATAAATCAATTCACCCAGCTTCCAAATGAACCATTTTCAAAATGTCTTGAACGCTTCAAGGATCTGTTAGTCCAATGTCCACATCACGGAATCCCTAGATGGAATCTGTGCAGAATCATATATGAGGGCATTAATCCTAACACAAGACAGACCCTTGAATCCATGTGTCAAGGCAACTTCATGACCAAAGATGATGGGGAAGCCTGGAAATTTTTAGAAGATTTCGCTGAAAAATCTTTACAGTGGGAGGGTGTGAGTCAATCGTTTAAGGGTGGCAATAACCAATCAGAAGTTTTCATAGGAGTTAGAGCTGAATTTCAGCTATCAATAAGAAACTCGAGACTATGGAAAACAAATTTTTAGCCACCGCCCTAAACCAAATGTTACTCTCCAAAACTGTATGTGGATACTGTTCTGATCCTTCTCATTTGACGGAAAAATGTCCATTGAATTCTCCGTTTCAAGGTCAAGAGCATACTAATGCCGCATTTCAAAGACCTAGAAACGATCCATATTCTTCCACATATAATCAGGGTTGGAGGAATCACCCTAACTTTGCTTGGAACCAATCACAATCTCAAAACACGGTTCCAACCCAAAACAATTTCTAAAAGGTCCCTCCACCACAACAGCAACCACTTCCATTGAGACAGCACCCCTACCAATCACAAAACTTCCAAAATCCGGCCAACACTTTTGCACCACATGAAAACTCTTTGCAATTGACCGGTATAGATAATACCTCTGCACTAGCACAAACTTTGGATACTTTCATGAAACAATCCATCCAAGGGACGGCAAGTTTGCATTCTTCCGTCAAGAATGTGATGAAGATCATTGTCTCTCAAAATGAGAATATCAAATCGATGGAAGCACAAATTGCACAACTAAAAGCCGAAATGAGTGCAAGAGAGAAAGGGAAACTTCCAGCTCAATCTTTACCCAATCCTGGCTATTCACATCATGTGAATGCAATCACGTTGAGATCTGGAAGAGTGCTTGACAATCACGTTAGGGAAGAGTTTGATGATACCGAAAAATCTATCGATGATACCCCGGCTGAGACCTTTCCTTCAACTTCTACTTCTAATTCTAACCCCAGTTCTTCTACCCCGCCACCTTCTTGCGAACCTATTCTTCGTTTCCCACAAGGCTCGCCACCTCAGCCCATTTCTTCTAGTTCTCTACGGACGATCCCCACTTCTATTCTGGAATCGGGTCCACACACACTTCCTTCTCCTATGATGGACCCAGCGCTTATTGCTAAAGCACCTTATCCTAATCGGTTAAGGGCTAACACATCGAGTCCATATATGGAGAAGATTATGGACATTTTTAAGCAAGTTAATATCAACATCTCTCTCCTAGATGCTATCCAACAAGTTCCGTCCTATGCGAAAACTCTTAAGAACTTGTGCACTAGGAAGAGGAAGACTCAAGTGCCCAAGAAGATATGCATGGCAAAGACTGTAGACACGGATTTTCCCCAACAATTACCGAGGAAACGTAAGGACCCTGGCTGTCCTACTATTTCCATTTCTATTGGGGAAAAACACATCAACCGTGCTCTACTAGACCTTAGTGCTAGTGTTAACTTGCTTCCATACTCGGTTTACGACCAACTAGGTATCGGAGTGTTAAAGCCCTCGAGCATAACTCTTCAGATGGCTGACCGATCAATCACCAAACCTAGGGGTGAACTGGAGGATGTGTTAATAAAAATCGGAGAATTCGTATTCCCTGTGGATTTTATTGTACTTGATACACAGCCTGTAGCGAACCCACGGAATCAAATTCCGGTGATTTTAGGTCGCCCCTTTTTGGCCACTTCCAACGCTATCATCAACTGTCGTAATGGTTCTATGACCCTATCTTTCGGGAATAGGTCAATTGAGCTGAACATTTACAAGTTGGAAGTGTACCCTCCGAACCTACTGCTCAGGTCCGTTCTGTCGACTTAATGGATGTCGATAGCAGCGAATTTGACGATCCTCATGATACTGATCTTGACTCTTTTCATACGTTATTGTTTGACCCAACTATGTATCATACACATACGGACTCTTCCACTGAGATGTCCGGGTCAACAACTAACACTGATTATGAACCGTTCTTAGAGTCTGAAGATCACCCCGCATTTTGTGATGACATTATTCATCGGGGTATTGATGGGACTTTTGAGGAAATCTTCGCTGATGAACTCGCATTTTTGAATGATACGGGTGTTGAGATGAATCATCTCCCAATCAATGAAATTGAACCTCCACCCCTTCTTCTGAATTGTAAAAAGAATGCGAGCAATCCATCATATTCACTGCATCGTCTCTCCAAAATGAGACGCACACACATTCTATACCACCACTTAACCTTTCCCCACTTCTTCTTCCACCAACCAGAGCACTGCATTGATAAAAATTTTGAATGGTTGGTGTTAACTTTCGGTCTTTACAAAGCTTGGCATCGACCAATGATTCTTGACCCTCTCATGTGATTTTCAAAGATTAACATTGCTTAAGTTTGGGGGGGTATAATCGGGCTCTTGAAAAGAAAATCTTTACAAAATTTTGAGCCAAAAATAAGTTTGGGGGGGATCTTCACTTAAATATTTTGCCCCCATTAATAAATTTCCTCCCAAGCTTACAGGTTTTTCGAGATTCAGCAGATGGCAACAGTGAGGACACTGTTGAAAACAAGTTTGGGGGAGGTTTGTGCTTATTTTCGCATCATTTGCATCATACTTTGCATAAGCACAAAACATTTTTTAAAAAAAACCTTTAAAAATTTAAAAAATTTCAAAAAAAATAAAGATATTTTGTACATAAATAAGATAATAAAAGATTAGATGGTGAAAAATTACATCCAAAAGATTAGAAAATTTTAAGAAAACCAAGAAAATTAGAAGTTTTCTTATACGAACTAGTAATAAGTAGTTATGAGCCGTTGTCCCAAGGGTTAGTAAGATGAAAGAAGTTACTAATCTGAGGATAAAAATAAGTCTGAAAAATAGTTCCTATTCTGGAAGCCAAACATTTTGAACATTGATACCCTGCTATTCGCACTTACACACGTCTTGAAACTCGGGATAGTAGAGAATACCTTGAAATGCTCTTGTCTAAAAGCCAAAGTATGAAGGAAATATAAAAAAAAATTGAAGAAAATATAAAATGGTGAGAACAATGGACACTGGTTTTGTTATCGCCAAGGCAGCAATAAAAAAATATAGCGAGGGTGCCTCTTCACCTAGTGCCCTAAGGCCAACTGGTCTGGGAGTCACTGCTAAGCCTTAGGTGGTGCAAGATGAGGAAAAACACCAAATAAGCAAGCACATGAGTAATCGGTCGGTTAGTACCTCAAGAAGTATTAACGGTCGCATGAAAGTGTGTGAGCAAATTCATCTAAATATTCATTAATTAAAAAGTACTGAGGCTGATAGGCAAGAGTATGATAGCTTGAATTGAATTCTCCGGTGTAGGGATGTTCTTTACACACACGCAGGGTTATATGATCGATGTTTGGAAGAAAGATAGGAATGAAGAATAAGACGATATTTTATTGAGGGAGGACGTGATTTCTAACATCTTTTCATGACTATTAAGATAGGGCTCATGACAACCGAAAAGCTAACTTAGTTGGAAACCCTAATTTTCAAAGCTTTTCTTTTACAATTCTTTTCTTTAAATGTAAATTTCATGATCTTCCTTTTATTATTGGATTTTATGGGTGCAATCTGCTGAAAACCCTCAGGAGACAACACTCCTCCTACTAGGGACACCTAGAGGTTTAAAGGCCTGTTGCACATGCTCAGTGCAATCGTGTTGCCTACGAAAGTGCGCTAGTTAGTTTTTCTCTTTCTTTATTTTCTCCTTCTCTTTTTAATAAAACAGTTCGATCGAGACGACCGAAAATAAGTTTGGGGGAATTTGATCAGTCGAAAATACTGCATTTTTAACATGGCAATTTCCCTATCATTTGCACTCATCTAGAAGTGTTCGGTATTCATATTGCACAAATTAGCAAAACATCCCTGAAATACCAGATTACATGTGTTATACTCTAAAACCGGCACTTTAAGGGAAATTGACTGTTTATCATGGCATTGCATCATCCCTTTATTGCGCAACACTTGTTTCGAAGTCTGTGCAGGAAATTCCAGGAACCGAGCCAAAATTGTGAAAATAGTGCTGATAAAACACGCCAACTCAAAGGTTAGAGATCTGGCAGTAATCAGGGACTCATTTGGAAAATCAACATATCAGAAAATATACATAAAGTCAGCATAAGAAAAGCCCAGAAGTTCCAAGCCCCAAGGCCTGCATTGAGCCGCGGATCCGCGGCCGGAGCCGGCTTGCGCCGCGGATCCGCGGCGGCTCCATGGCTTCAAATGCTCAATTTCCTGCACGTGCCTAATTGTAACGGTCCAAGCTTCCAGAAGACTCCAGATTTGCCACGTGGCTTCATCTAGAAGGCTCGGCCTAACAAACTATTTCTAGAAGGCACTCTTTAACAAACATTTGGAGGGAAATTCAAATTTTATTTCTAGATCTAGGGTTTTGAAAGTCTATAAAAAGGAGCCTAGATCTAAGGGTTAAGGGTTGTTGATTCTATCACCTCACCCACAAGTTGAGTGACATAACTTGTGCCTCAATCCCCAATTCAAATTCCAAAACCAAAATCAAGATCCCGAGTACCAAATCAAGCGAGAAGCCTTCAACCTTTTAGGAGCGGAGCCGATCTTCAACCGAGCAAGTGATCCAAGCCGATCCGCGACTCAAGGAGACGAGCGAAGCCAAATCGACGATCGAGTTCTTTCCTCTTGTAGTTCTTGAGCGATTTGTAACGGAATTGTTGATAAATAAAAGGTGAAATTCTTTAATCTTGCTTTCTTTAAATTCTTGCATCATGATTCGATCTCAATTTGTGATTGTGCTTCTTGTTGTGATGTTTGAGTAAAACTCTGCTCGTAAAGGAGTCGAGACGATCAATAGAATGATGATGTAACAAATCTTAAAACGATTCTTAAGTCCTACGAGTTTTGTAAACCCTAGCAAATTGAAGAATTGACGACCTAGTTTCGTTGCGATACTTTCTTGATTGTAATCGCTCGAAATTAGGGATCCATGATCGATTTTTGAATTTACTAAAGGCTAGAATGTGAATAATATCGACGAAGGAATAAGGGATAGATGATGAAACCCTAGTTTCATACGAAATCCCTAATTCTCGTTGATCATTATCGATCTAGTATCAATTCATAGATGGATAAGAATATGTAATCGCTAGATTTCATCACATCTATAGATCTGATCGATTCCTACGAGCCTCACTTCGATTCTTGATATTTGATTTGGAAATCATCACAAATTCTCAATTCTTGATTTTTAATGTTTCTTGATTTAGACTAGATTTTTCTAATTCTTGAACTTCAATTTACAAATCATGAATTGTTTGTTTTCTTTTCTTTAAAGTTTCAACTCATCTAAATCGAAACACGAACGATTACACTTTCCCTGTGGACGATCTGCACTTACTAACGCGCTACAATTCGACACCGTTATTTATTGCGGTTAAATAATTTTTGGTTGTGATTTCTATACAATTTTCCAACATACACATCCGGAAATCGTTTCAATCAAATGACGCCGTTGCCGGGATCATTTGATACACACACCGAGATTTCGTTAACAATCATACCCTGATTTTCACAATCTTGTTATGGTTGTAAAATTTCGTAAATAAACTCTAACAACAAACTTTAATTTTATCATGCAAAATTTTTAGTTTGCGACAATTATCTTACTGCTGCTATATTAGAAAATCGTCGCTTAATGCACTGTTTTTTTTCTTAGTACTGGCCCGTAAGTCCTAATCTAAACACACACGACACACCCACGCACACCACAAACAAGCACACAACACACACACGGACCCAGGGAACCCACGAATTTGCCGCTTAATACACTTCATTTTGCTTTCAAATGTACAGATGGAAATTTCGATTTTACATGCTTTTTTTGGCATCTAGAGGATAATTTTTGGAAAACTCTCATTTTCAAAATTTTGTCATGATTGCAAACTTTGTAAAAAAAACTCTAATAACACACTTTAATTTCTTCATGGAAAATTACATTTTAATTTCGTTATGACAAATTTTTAATCTGCGACAACTATCTTACTACTGCTATATTGGGAAATCGTCGTTTAATACAGTGTTCATTTTGCTTTCAAATATACAGATGGAAACTTTGGATTTTCATGTTCTTGTTGGTATCTGGCGGATAATTATATGGAACACCCTTATTTTCAAAACTTAGTCATGGTTGCATAAAAACGTCACGGTTGCAAAATTTCGTGAACAAATGCCAATAATACATTTTAAGTTCCTCATGGAAAAATTTTAATTTGCGACAACCGTCTTCCTGTAGCCATATTGGAAAATTGTCGTTTAATTCATTGTTCGTTTTGTTTTCAGTATACGGATGGAAACTTCAGTATCTCTGCGCTTGTGTAGGAATTCTTTCTAGCATATTGATTAAAGAGCTGCTAAACAGTCGAAAAATATCATATGAGAGACGGTATGGTAATCTAAATGGAGCATTTTAATCCCAAAAGTGCTGATAGAGGAAAGTCTGGGTATACATTTATTTGCCCTTGTTTTGAAATCTATGTATTTACGTGTAATATAAGTTAAACATTAGGTATTTGTATATCATTATTTTAAGACTAATGAGGAAGACAACATTAATTGCTAGTTTAATTGAGGAGACGACTCTTTGCAAAGCAAAATGGATGAAGCTTATGAGATAAGAGTTGATTGTTGTTGTACTAGGAGCAGTAGTAATTGATTAACTAAGTAAAACAACCAATGAGCTATATGTCAGTTCGTATATGGACAATTTCCCCATTGGAGAGAGTGTGGGGTTAAACCCTAATGAACATCAGGAAGGGAAGTGGTCACAATTTAATGCTTTCGGGACAAATTCGTGGATCTCTAGATGCTTGTGTGTGATGTGTGCGTGGGTATGAAGTGTTAATAGGTTAGGGCTTAGGGCCAGTGTCAAAAAAACAAAACTAAGTAAATCAATATCAGTAGTTTTGAAATAGAAAAGGGTAAAATTGAGGATATAAGAATTCGGTATGCATTCTTTGGTAGAAATTATTCACCACCCTCCCAATTAATTTGAAATCTTGCGGCGCTTCTATTGGGGTAGGTTTGTCGGACCACAGGCAAGACTACACCTCTTCATCTCCAATTTACTAAAACACCCCTTCACTTCACAAGAATCTAGTTATAACAAGGACACTCTCGTAATCATTTCACCCCCTTACACTTGAATAATTAATTAAGAAACAAAAAATATATATTACAACCAACAAAACAAATATCGACCCACCAAGATCCAAGGGATGAGAATCACACAACAAGGATGATTCCAACCGTCAACATAATTTACTCTCTCTTTGATAATAAAATCTAAGCAGCCGTAGAAGTGAATTTTCTCGATAGTAAATAAAACGAACTTCGTATTTTTTTATTCGATGAACAACTCCATATACTGATCTTCATGGTTTAAGGCAGGTATGTGTATACAAAAACCCTCATAGTTTTCAGGCTCTTTGTCCATACTAAAGAAGAACAGTCGATTTAGCCACCATCCAATAAAGCCTCTCTATACAGAAATCCTTATAGCTTTCAGGCACTTTGTTCATACTAAAAGGAAATTTACATGGTTTAAAACCTACTTCTTAGACAGTTTTCAAGTTCTTTGTTCATACCAAAGAAAACCATAGAGTTTACGATCAAATAAAAGCTAGTAATTGTAAATGATGGGATTGTTTCATGAAAAGATATCTTACAGCTTGTAGTTCAACATGAATAGATATCTTAGAGCTTATAAAAATATTTCCTCCTACAGCATCTGTGATCCCGTATTGTATTTAAGTTTTTTCTTTTTTCGCAATATATTTTTTTTCCAAATTATTATACGATATCAAAAAGAACATTATACATGCATACCATAATTAATGCCCTTTTGATGTCGAATACCAAAAGTAATCTTATAATTTTTAAAATAAGAAAACTCTTACTTATTCCTAAATCCCTAAATCCCAAAACAAGGATAATTTACAATTTTTATAGATCTATCTATCTGTAAACTTATGTTAAAGTTACGTTTTTCCCAGACCCACCACGTTAAAAGTATCTAATATGTAATGTTATCACCTAAGTTGGAGATACATATCATACATATACGCTATTAAATGCGTATGCATTCCAATTCAAGAATCAATAAATACAAATCCTCTCTGTTTTAAACGGAAAAATACCACAAATATTGGTAACTAATGTCTCACATCACGCCTAATTAAATCTTGAATTAATTAATTAACACTGAATTAATGCAAAGGGCTACAAAACAGAAGACTTAAAATGTAAGCTAACAAAAAGAGGAAAGAAGAAAGCAAGAAGAAAAGAACATGTACAGCTCACACCAACTCTTTGTACGTATGAAATACTTATGTATTATTTATTTTTTCCCCAAGAGATTAATTGAGTAATTAATAAAGTGAAAATGTTATGAGAATCACACATGGGCATGCTTATTTGGCTACCAAACAGCTGGAAACAGCAGCAATAGCCCCAAAAACTCTTTAGAAGGACAAGATTTCTGAATTTTTCCAAATTAATTCTTGCATTCAGCTGTTTAGAACATAAAATATGAAAATGGAAACCTATTAGTAATTAAGCTCACCGGATACGCTTTGAATTATACGGCGACATCGCCAACTCAGCACGATCGTCTGAAACCGCAGATAGCTCGTCCTCCGTCGGAGCCGGCAGATTAAGATCGATCAATCTCTTCTCTCTATTTTTCGATATCGGTGCTGCTGCAGACCGCGCAAAGTGCGATCTCTTGTGTCCGCCGAGCGCTTGACCTGAACTGAACACACGAAAACAAACAGGACATTCATGACGAAGTGCTGCTGCTCTCTCACTAGTCTGATCAGCTTCGTGGATCTGGATTCGGGTAACGGGCGCGGGGAGGCACCCGTTAGTCTTCTTATGGCTGGCCCGATGCCCGCCCAGTGCCTGATAGGACCGGAACACTCTCTTGCAGGTTCCACACTGGTACTTGCTCCTGCGGCCCTTCGCTGCTGCCACTGTATCTTCCAGCGACTTGGTCCATTTGTCGCGCGAGAGCAGCATGAGAGAGATCGCCATGTCCTCTTCCGGCGAGGTGTCGGAGACCGAGCTGAGTACGGGTTCGTGTTCTGGATAGGGTTGGGGTGCTACTTTCCTCGCCCGCGATTCGGTCTGGCTCTCGCCTTCTTCCAGGAGACGGGAACTCTTCTTCGGGTTCTCCCGCAGCTCGTAGCTAGCCGTCATGATAGCATCCTGGTATTGAGATGAATCAGAAGAGGATTCGGATCGGGAGTTCGAAGACGAAGAGTAGTCATTCAGGCGATGGCCGGCCGCGACGTGAGACCGCATGTGGCTGCCGAGGGCGCGGCCGTTGGTGAAGCGGCGGAAGCAGAGCTTGCAAGTGTGCTTCTCCATTGCTTCTTGTTTAGAGAGAGAGAGAGGGAGGGAGGGAGGGAGAGGGAACTAGTTAAAGGGAGTAGGAGACCAGCATTCTTACCACCAGAAGACACTAGAATGAAAAGGAAGGGAATTAAAAGAGAAGTAATTGGGATTTCATCAATGACAATGACGGGGAGAAAAATGAAAATTTACAGCAGAGGGAAGAATAAAATTGTTGTGATTATTAGTGAAGGAAACGGCTGATTGTTCCTAAAGCCAATTTGCATTCATATCTTTCACGCCTTGGGGTTTAATTTTATTTTGTGTGCGTCTTCTTTTATTTCCCAACATGCCTTTCCACCCTTTATGTACGGCGCGGGGGCGTTTTTGGCATTTATTCCAACCAGACATTTCTTAAAATTAATTTGTTAGGACCCTAAATTCATTTATTCCTGGAGCAGACGGAACAGATATATATGCTGCCATATCTGTATCACCTGGTTGCAGACAGACCCGGATATTTATCAAAATTGAGGAGTCCTATTGGATGACGGTAATGCCAAACCTTTATTTGATAAATCCACACCAAAAATTGTGTATAGACAAATGCCAAACCTCTCTATTTGATAAATCCACACCAAAAACTGACAAAATTAACCCCAAACAAATCCGTCTTTAATTATGATGTTGGTTCAATTTATTAAAATACCCTTTAATTCCTTTTAGAGAGAATTTTTTTAAGTTATGAAAGGGGTATTTTTGTAAATTGAATCGGCATCATTATTAAAGGCCGATTTAGTCGGGGTTATTTGTCCATACATAATTTTTGGTGTGGATTTATCAAATATAGGTTTGGCAATGTCACCACCTTGCTATTAGAAAAAATGAACCCAATAAATTAAAGAATTACTATATTTGAAATCGGATTCGGATAGAAACGGATATTGGCAGTACCATATATGTAACTGGAGGCTATTGGTAGATGTGGACACGGATTAGAATACAGATAGTCATCAGAAATGAAAACTACTATCCATATCTGATACAAATCGGATATGGATACGGAGTTGGCTCAGATTATCCATATGCTTTTACATACCTACCGATTCATTCAACAATCGGAATTATTTTTCCTTCTTTTTACTATATTTTATTAGTTAAATGGTAAGGATGTTTTAGGTAAAGGTGATCAGGTTGCGCAAGTCAATAAATCAGCTGGAGTTTGCTGTAACGACAATGTTAGAAAGATCATAACTATGTGTCACTGCGCTTGATTAAACAAAATTTATTTCTTTACTTATTGTATGTTTTCTAATTTTTAGAAGGAAAAAAACTTAATACCTTTCATGAATTTTTCTTTTATCATTCATGATGCTCAATATTGGGGACCCCTAAGATCAGGACACGTGGCGGATAGCACGTCCCAGAACTCAGAAGGAAGGGCCCACAGAGGCCGACCAGGCCACCCCTGTACCCGACCTGCCGGCGCAAGTCAGCCCTTCTCGGGGCTTCCTGCAGATTGGCCTCCTCGGCCTCTCAGCTCGTCCTGAGCTGCCATAAGACCAAGTATCCTCGGCCTTCTCGCTCGTCCACGAGTCCCCCGACCGAGGCCGTCTTCCTCGGTCCTCCGCCCAACTCCACCGCTCGCAGGCGTAACCGCCGCTCCACGAATCTCGCCATGCGTGGATTCTCCGCCCGCAACATCCCATGTTCCACGCCTCCACGATCCCCGTTAATGGGCGATCCGCTCTCTACGCGGGCGTGACGTCGGGAGCGTAACTGCCGGCGAGATTCTCGCGCCTGCTGCTGCGTGCCTCCACCACTATATAAACTCCCATCACAGAGAGTTAAGTAAGCCATTTTTTACTCCATTTAGCCGTTACGCTGCTCGGATCCAGTACTAACTTGATCATCGGAGGGTCCTCGGTGGTATCCAACCACCTCGGGACTTCTTTGCAAGTACTTGGCGCCAACTCCTCCAATCACCGAATTTCCTCTACACCCATTGAGACCCATATACAACAGGGAATCCCCTCCAGAATCTACCAGGAGATCGACGGAAGACAACATCTGAGGGAGATCTGAAAAGGACCTCCATCAGTTGGCGCCGTCTGTGGGAAATGCAAACTCCACAAAAACAAAGTCGGCCTTCCGATCTCCGTCCACATGGCAAGCGACCATCCTGAAGATTCGGGTACCAGCCGCCGCCTCCCCCTCACCAGAGGCGCGGATGAACCCCCTCCGGCGAGCATCATCCACGCCCTCGCCAGCCGAATAGATCGGCTACAGCCGCTCATGGAGGCGCTCGTCCGCGCCCAAACGGCCGGGCCTGGGACCCAGATCGCCGCCCCTCCGCCTCCGAAATGCTCTGCCCCCGTCGGCGCGGCCGACCACCAGCGGGCTGCGACTCCCGACCATGGATCCCACGGACCGATACTCCCTGAGGCTCGCTGGACGCCTGGTGGCTCCACCCCTAGGCCCGCTGCCGGAGCACCACGCCTCGAACCTCTTAGCGACCCTTGCCCCCCTGAGGAGAGTCGGTCACCTCGCCTGCCTACAGGCATGACCGACACCCGCTCCCCCGACGGGGTCCCACAGAAGGGGCTCGCCACGATGGCTCGAGAGCCACCGCGTCCGGGGATCTGAGGAACCTCATCGAGAGGAACCGGAGCCGTGCCCAGACGCAGGTCTCCCACAGCAGAGGCCAGGGATCACGAGGCGCCGAGTCCTCGGGGTACCACGGCCGACTCGACGCCCTCGAAAAGAAGATCGTGGGCATGCGCCAGGAAGGGCACCTCTCGGCCGACGGGGCCGAGTACACCGCCGACTCGCTCACCAAACCGTTCACCGAGGAACTGCTCGCTATCCACGTCTCCTCGCGCAACAAACTCCCGAAGGTCTCTCTGTTCGACGGGAAAACCGACCCCAAAGACAATTTGGATGCTTTCACCGCGGGAATGAGCTTCCAGGACCATTCCGATGCCGCCCAGTGCAGGGCCTTCCCTGCCATCCTCATCCGTTCTGGTCGGGACTGGTTCCGAGGACTCGAGCCTCGCTCAATCTTGACCTTCGACGAGCTGGCTATTCAGTTCCTCGGCCACTTCGTTAGGAACCATCGGCAGAAGCGCACTGTCGACTACCTCTTCACATTTAAGAGTGGAGACAAGGAGACGTTCAAGACTTACATCACCCGCTTTTACAACACCCTCCTCGAGGTCCCTGAGCACCGGAACGAGACCGTCATCACGGCGCTCAGATCTGGTCTAAGGCATAAGGAGTGGCTGCGCTTCTTTGCGTTGGCACAGCCTAAGACCATGGCCGAGGTCAAAGCGTGGACTGAGCGCGAGGTTCAGCTAGAATCCGAGGTGAACGCGAACGTCCCCCAGGCAGAACGACCCGACCAGAAGAAAAGGGCTCGGGAGGAGAGGCCGGAGCATCAGTAGCCCTATCACCCGAAGTTCCAGGAGTACACCCCGCTTAACGTCTCCCTCGCAGTGTTACTAGAGGAGGCCCAGGGTGAAGGGTTCCAAGTTCCTTCCAATCCCGCGTCAGGCCTCAAAGCGGACCCGGGGCCCTTACTGCGCCTTCCACCGGACGCTGGGCCACTCCACCGAGGATTGCAAGCAACTCCGGGACTACATCAGGGAGCTCATCCGATCGGGGCACCTCGCCGCCTACTTAAGGGATAAGCGACAGGCCGACCGCGAGCAGGAGCAGCGTCCTCCTCCCGAAGATCTGACCATCGGCCAGATCATGCTTGCCTCCGCGGAGGACCAGTCCAGCGCCTGGAGTGCCCCGTACCCAGCGCCAGGCATGAAGACCAGCAAACCTCCAGGAAGCTCGGGCCACGCTGATAGGGTCATCTATTAACCTGTACTTTTCTTCTGTGGCAATGTAAACTCTCCCTAAGGCTATTGTCAATTTAATAAAGATCAACGGAACATTGCAAGGAAAGTAGAAAAGTTCTTATTTATTCAAAAAAAAAGAGGGTATTATGTGCTCCTCAGCCGTACATACAAAAAGAAAAAATTATTATTACAACAGCGAGGGAAGGGGGTGCAGAGAGCACTACTCGTGATACTCGGTAAAGATCTCCGCCAGCCGAGGCCTCGCGAGATCCAACCTCTCCCCTAGGTTCCCCCCGCGCGCGTTAATCCCAAGCCTCAACTCGTAGCACTCGCGGACGAGCGCCTCCGAACGAGCCAGCCGGTTGGCGGAGATCAGGCCAAAGCGCCTCAGAGACCGAAGCTTGCCCACGGCCTCATCATAGAGCTGCTCGGACAGGAGGTTCTAAAGCCCCGGCGACGCTTCCAGATGGAGTACATCAGCAACTGCAGCAGGGAGGAACGTCAGGGGAGCAGCCGACCGAAGTGGTCCTCGATGCCCCCGGCGTCCTCGGTGCAGTTCTGATCGTATAAGTACACATCTTCGAAGCGGATGATGTCAGGGATGGTGAACGGGAAGTCTTGCATTCTCGATCTTCTGTTTATGAAGGAAGGAAGGACCAGTACTCATTCAGCCTTGTATAGCCCACTGCGTCCCAGCGAAGCTCAACAGTCGCCTGCTTTCGCCCAAGAGGTCGCTGACACGCGGCAATCGTCAAGCCATCTTTGGCGGAATCGAAGCGACGCGACCCTGGCGCTTTCACCTCCCCCCGCATTCAACGCGCATGCTAACCATTCATGTTCCCCAAATGTATGGTCGGGCGAAACCTCTTGAAGATCCGACCCAGCAGCTGCCCTGCTCGTTCACCCCTGGCGGGTAGCTTCCCTGCCGCAACGCCAGGGACCAAAGCCCTCACCAAGAGGCAACCTAGCAGCTGCACTGCTCGGTCATCCCTAGCGGGTAGCTCCCCTACCGCAACGCCGGGGATCAGAAAGTCCTCCCAGAGGCAGTCGGGCCCAACTATCGCTTGGCTATCCCTGGCGGGTAGCTTCCCTACCGCAACGCCAATGATCAGAAAGTCCTCTCAGAGGCAATCGAGCACAACCATCGGTCGGCTATCCTTGGCGGGTAGCTTCTCTACCTCAACGCCAAGGATCAGAAAGCCCTCCCAGAGGCGGTCGAGCCCGAGGATCCCTCGCTCGGCTATCCTTCAGGACAAAAGCCCTCGCCAAGAGACACCGGGCAGTGACCCTACCCGGCCAAGGGTCCTTGGTAGGCTTGTACAGCTCCTCCCGCGCCAAGGACCAAAGTTCTCCCAGAAGCAGTCGAGTCCTTGCTCGGCTATCCCCGGCTGGTAGCACCCTACCACAACCGACAAGGATCAAAGTCCTCGCCAAGAGGCACTGGACAGTAACCCTGCTCGGTCCCCGTCCTGAAGGATCAAAGCCCTCGCAAGAGGCAACCGGGCAGCTACCCTGCTCAGTCATCTTCGGCCGATAGCTCCCTACCCATGACGCTAGGGATCGGAGCCCTCGCAAGAGGCATCCGAGCGGCTACTCCCCTCAGTCGTCCCAGGCAGATAGTTTCCTACCCACGACCCCAGAAATCAAAAACCCTCGCAAGGGGCAACCGGGCAGCTACCCTGCTCGGTCATCTTCGGCTGGCCCTCTTATCTCTTCCTTCTCCGAGCTCAGGTTATTGAAGAAGGAACCGAGAAGGAAGTATCAGCAATTATAGCATGTAGCTGATCCTGGATACAGAACTCGTTCTGCGGCGTGATGGCAGGACCGCTAGGGCTATTCTTTTCAAGAATAGCTGATTAGGGCGGTTGCCCTCTCTACCCATGAAGCCAGGGGATCAGACCCCTTGCAAGAGGCGTCCGAGCGGCTATCCCACTCGGTCATCCCAGGCTGGTATTTGCCTACCCACGACGCCAGAGATCGAAGCCTCCATCCATCCTCGGCCCAAATAAGGCGGACAGCCCTCCGCCCACCACACGTAAACGGTCCGAGCCGCCAACTAGGGGCATCTGGTCCATCCAAGTCTCGAGCGATCTCCCCTCAACTTTGGGTCCATGGAGACGCCTTCTCTTCAGTAGTGCTTGGATCAACTTGACGGACGATCGCTTGGCAGATAGCTGACCTGACATGGAGGCCCAACAGCGCAAGAAGAAAAATTTTTTAAGCATTTTTCATGAACAAAAGACCAAAGCGCAAATCAATGAAACCAAAGAAAGAAAAAGTTTTATTATTAAAAGGCTGTCTTTACAGAGGGTATTTTTGGCTCCCCAGCCTAACAAAATACCCGGAGGCTTACAAAGTTCCAGACACAGCAAAATAAAAAGGAGGAGGAAGACGAGGGCTTTAGGCCTCGGGGCCAGGAGCGACCTCAAGGCCCTCGACATCCACCACGAGGCGAGCTGGGTCCTCGGCGACTTCCTCGTCGTTAATCTCTTGCCCCTGCTCGCTGGTGTCCGCGAGGGGGTACTGGGTCCGGAGCTCTTCATCGGTGAACCCCGGCACCCGGGCCTTAACAGAGTCGAGGGCCTCATGCTAGATGAGGGTCGTAGCGACGGCCAGGCATCGTAGTAGTCTTTTGACTTCTTGTAGCCCTCCACCGCCTTCGCCGCCGAGAGGTCGACCAACTTGGCCGCCCTCAGGTCGGCCGACTTCGCCCACTCAGCCGCCGCCCCCAGCTCCTTCCGGAGGGTTTTCACTGTCTTCCTCAGGTTGCCGGCCAGCACCTGAGCATCCTCAAGCTTGGTCTCAGTAACCACGGCGGCCTCGCGGTGCCGGGCGACCTCCCGCTTCCCGGCCTCCAGCTCGCCCTCCAAGGCGACAACCCTCGCCTTCATCGCCTCCAGCTCCCGCTTGGAGCTTTCTTCTAGCGAGGCAAGCTGGCCCGCAGCTTTCATCCCCGGGGCTACCACCTCGACCTCCATGCGCAAGGCGAGGGCGATGTGCTAAAGGACCTGAAAAGCAGAAAAGAGATCAGGAAGATTAGAAAGGCATCGAACCTCGAAAATAATAATAATGAAAGACAAGCGCTTGCCTGCACGGACTCCTGGGCGATGGACGCCAGCTGAGCCCTGAAGGCCCCCCCGGGGACTCTACCCCCGGCCGATGTCTCTATCTCATGCAGCAGGCTATCCGCGACGGATAGCCCCGAGGGCACGGCGAACTGGAGACCGCCTTCCTCCACCGTGATCGGCGAAGACGGTCCCAGGGCAGATCTCCTCTTGAGCGGCCTTGTGGGAGAGCCGGTCTCCTCCTCCGAGGCCGGGTCCTCCAGAATCCGAGCCCGCCTCCGCCCCGACGCTTTGCTGGACCCGGGGGCGAGATCCGCCTCTGAGCGCTCACGGGGCGCTACTACCGGGGGAGAAGGAGCCAGGGCAGGTTGTGAACGGGAAGAGCCGGTGCCCCCAACCTTCGCGACCGACCTCGACTGGCGCATGGACTTTCTGAGCGAGTCCATATCCATAGGTCCTGCACAAAACCGAGTGCAAAGGAGTCAGCGACACAGGCAATATACAAGCCAAAAAAGCAAATCTAAACTTACCGACGAACTCAACGGGGCTGAGTCCGGCCCAACTCAGAACCCTCTCAGACAACAACACATCGTAGCGGGGGATGGGCTCCTACGATGCCACTCTCACCGCGGCGGGGTCACTAGACTGGTCCCTAATAAGTGCTTCTCCCTCGACCACTCTGTAGGCACGGGCCAGTCCTCGCCCTCGGGAGGGGAAACGAAGAAGAATTTCTTCTTCCAGTCGTGAATGGAAGAAGGCAGGGCCACAACCTCCGTCCCGGCGGCACCCCTGGTCGCTTTCTGAAAGAGAGATAAACCCACCTCGGGTCGTCCGCTTGACCACCGGGGTGATTTTTGAAGACGAGGGAGGAATCAAGGAGGGAAATGATGAAGGGGATCGCCTTTAACTTCAGGCGGACAAGGAACCCGAGGAGAATTCTCCACGAGTTCGGCACCAACTGACCGGGAGCTAACCCGAAGAAGTTCAACGCTCCCACGACCTCAGGAGAGAAGGGCAGATGCATTCCACCCTAGAATGCCTCCAAATACAGGGCGATCTTTCTGTCATGTACTCGGTCTGCCCTCTCTCCCTCCTTGTCCAGACGGAGCGTATAGCATGAGAGGATGTGGAAACGAGCCCGAGCGTTGGTAAGCTCGTCCTCATGCCTTATCCAACACGAGGCGCCAGGGGCAGCATCTACCGCCTCCTCCCTGGGGGCTGCCCCCGCCGCACAATCCCGGGAAGAGGGGCCGACCCCTGCCCCCCGGGAGGACTCAGACTTACCTAAAGGGTTCCTAGAACCTACCTCAACGACATCTACTGACTCGAAAAGAGAAGACATCTAACCTTGAGAAGAATGATCCTCAGGAAACGAAAGTGGAAGGAAGGAGATGAGCGCCGAGCAACCGAGGCCTAGAACGAGGAATATGAAGGAGTAGGGGCCCTGGAATAGGCCCCACCCCTATTTACCATCACAAGTGACCTCATCCAACGGTGCCCTTCATCTCCCGCCAAGACGCCTCTTCGCGTCCAACGGCTCCGATTGCTCCACTTGTCGTCCCCGCACTGAATCGCGCTCTTTCAGACGTCGCAGGTCTGCACACGTCGCGTCAGCCAACCGACGCTTGACATGTGGGCTATCACTTCAAAGCGACACGAACCGGCGCACCTTCCTTAAATGCAGAGATTCTCCCCCCCCCGATTCGCTAGCAGAAAAGACAGCTGACGGTCCGGAGACGCGTCCCGACGAAAACTTAGGAGGGAGCTCACCCCGGGAGGCCCAGCAGTCCACTCCTGACCCGACCCTCTAATCGGTCGGGACAGGAGTGGGGGGCTAATGATGATGCTCAATATTGGGGACCCCTAAGATCAGGACACGTGGCGGATAGCACGTCCCAGAACTCAGAAGGAAGGGCCTACGGAGGCCGTCCAGGCCACCCCTGTACCCGACCTGCCGGCACAAGCCAGCCCTCCTCGGGGCTCCCTGCAGGTTGGCCTCCACAGCCTCTCAGCTCGCCCTGAGCTGCCACGAGACCAAGTATCCTTGGCCTTCTCGCTCGTCCATGAGTCCCCAGACCGAGGCCGTCTTCCTCGGTCCTCCGCCCAGCTCCACCCCTCACAGGCATAACCGCCGCTCCGCGAATCTCGCCATGCGTGGATTCTCCGCCCGCAACATCCCACGTTCCACGCCTCCACGATCCCCATTAATGGGTGATCCGCTCTCTACGCGGGCGTGACGTCGGGAGCGTAACTGCCGGCGAGATTCTCGCGCCTGCTGCTGCGTGCCTCCACCACTATATAAACTCCCATCACAGAGGGTCAAGTAAGCCATTTTTGACTCCACTTAGCCGTTACGTTGTTCGGATTCAGTACTAACTTGATCGTCGGAGGGTACTCGGTGGTGTCCAACCACTCCGGGACTTCTTTGCAGGTACTTGGCGCCAACTCCTCCAATCACCGAATTTCCTCTACATCCATTGAGACCCACACACAATAGGGAATCCCCTCCAGACTCTACCAGGAGATCGACGGAAGACAACATCTGAGAGAGATCTGAAAAGGACCTCCATCAAACATAATCTAGATACTGAAATATATTTATGGGTTCTTTAATTTTTATTTATATTTCACTAAATTAGATTTTGAGCTTAAATTTTTAGTTCATTTTTTGCCAGTAAACCCTATTGCTTCACAAATTTATCCCTCAAATAATTTTATTATGGAATTCATAATTATAATAAAAAGTTGAATTTTTAGTGAAATAAATTAGAAAGTGGAATGAGAAATTGAGATAATTTCTTTTAAAGAAAGATATTGAGATAATTTATGAGAACAAGAAAACGATATTTAAATATATTGTAGCTAAAAAAGATACAAAGAAGCAACAGATTGAGCAAAAAAGGTCATCCAGGGGCGGACCCCAGTGGGGGCATGTGCACCCCACTCAGTTTTTTAAATTTTTTTATACTCATCATTATACATAAATATATAGAGAGAGAATAATGGAGAAAGAGGCCATACGAGGAAATTCCTATTATGGCATCAAAAAAACACGCCCCCCCATCGTGTTTATATAATATACATTATCTACAATACAATCATAATATCTCATTATCTTCCATTCTCCAAGTCCCAAATCCCTAATCCCCCTCGCTTCTCCCGTGCGGCCGCGCCCCTCGTCTTTGGCCTCTCCCTCACCCTTGCTATAGCCTCGAGCTCGAGCTTGACAGTCGACTAACTCGACCTCCCCTCGGCCCTCACCCTCGTGGCCTAGATCCGACGGTTCGTCCCTCCTTGGCTCCCTCCGTGACTCCGTCCCTCGCCCACCCAGTCGCCCTCGCCTCTCCTCCTCGGCTCCTCGATTCCAGCTGCCTCGCCTAGTCGCCTCTCCTCCTTGGCTCCTCGATTCCAGATTCCTCGTCCCTCGCTCAGTCGCCCTCGATTCCAGATGCCATGCTTCGAATTTCTGCCGTTTGATTTCTGTATCGATTTGTTATCAGTATCATCTAAAATTCGATTAAAATTTCATACTTTGATTTCATAATGATGGTTTGGTAATGTATTTTTGTGATTTATTTGTGATCTGATAAGTCTAAATTTCCCCAAAAGCAATTATTTTTCTGGTTTAGGATTTAATTTTGTCAGTTTGAGACTGAAAATTGAGACGAGGCTCTGATCAATACCTTGCTGTGTGCTACTGTCGTTGCCTGCGGCCTCAAGGTCTTGACATCGAAATTGGCTCAGGTAAAAGAAAATTCCAATTGAATAAACAAAATTATTTTGTGCCTCCGGCGTAAAAATCCTGGATCCGGCTTTGGGACCATCCCGTTCTTTTTATTGAATGTTTATAGACATTTGTTAATGTCAACTCTCAACCATCATTTTTGTGGGGCAAAAAAACTTTTTGGAAATTGGTGAGCATTTCTAAAGGAACCTGCAAACCTGAAGAACTATGATAAACAATATAAATATGAAAATTCTACAATGTTAACCGAAACATTTTTTTTATTAACTAATCTATAATTGATGTATATTGTTTTAGGGGAGTGCTCCATTGCAAACCGGTCCGTATTTTTTAAAAACAGGAACTCTCGATATACTACATATTTTAACTATCTAATATGTTAAAGTTGATCATCGTACCCTCAAATGTATGTGTATGAAAAATCAAAAGATTTGAAGGGGTCTAACAAATATGTCGAATAAAGCTTATGTTGCATTATCGAAAGATGTTAATTTTTGCACCCATTCGATGCATGGGTTAAAGGCAGGGACGGAATCAAGTATAGAGAAAGGCAGCGATTGTCCCCCCAAGATTTCCCCGAGATCCCATCAACTAATTCCAAAATCAATCCAAGCAGTTACCATAAAAATAGCATATAATCTACAACTCAATAATTAATTATTAATTATGATAATCTAAATAACAGTAGAATTTTTACTGAAAAAAGTAACAATAAAATCAAAAGAGATTTTATCTAACCATGTTATATCTGTATCTTCCAAAATCAAAACAAATTTTATTAATCTTGATAATTGATTTTTTTGAATAGTGTTTATTTTTAGGTCATTTAGAAGAGTTGTATAATCATGAATAATAATTTACATCAACTACTAAATTATATTTAAAATTTATCTATTAAACATAGTAGTAAAATACTTATTCGAGATTTAATTTTATGTTCTTGATAGATCAAATTTTCAAAATTTTGTGCTATTTCAAAATAGTAAAATCAACTTTTAAATAAACATAAAGTTTAACTCGGTAATTTGGAGTGGTGGCTTTATTTTGCATCTTTATTTGTCGGGGATAAATAGGGCGTTGAGTTGATACGAATAAAATTTCAAGGATTTGTTGAGGTCTTTAATTGGTTTCGGCTTATTGTCGAACCACTTAATTTTCGTCCCTCCAATGCCTAATAGTTAGGGTCGTCCCTTGTTAAAGGACTTCAAATCTTTTGATTTTTCATAAGCATACATTTGAGGGTAGGGACAAAGAGGATTTTCTCAGGCAATGAAAATTCAACAGATAGGAGAGTTGAGGCATTGGTTGCTAATCCCACTTCTGATAGGAAAGGTGATCAACCTCAACAAATTGCACTGTTAGAATATGCCGTAGATCGAGAGTTTCCGTTTTTAAAAAAATCACGGATTGACTTGCAATGGAGCACTCCCCAATTCGTTTAGGTCTACATTTAGCATTCAATTTCATCAGTTAGTGAAAGATGCATTTATTAGTCTTTGTTCCACGTATCCGAAACATTATAAAAAGATGAATAATAAATATATATTAATTTAATAAATAACATTTTAACGGAATACCAAAGAATCATAGTAAAAAAGCCGATTTATGTGGAGTTGGTCAAGACCAAGTCCTACCCTAAGTTAGAAAACCATGTAAATGACAAAATGCGTGTCCATATATATAAGGGGCCCACCCTTGGGGCCCACGCCCACACCGTCATGCAAACGAGTTTCTGCTGCTTCTTGCGTCCAAGCACAGTTTTGCTGGTTAAGCAAAAAAGGTAAATTATTGAAAAGCCCCAGAACCAAAAAAAAAGGGTAAATTTTTTTCCGTATTTTTAAAACATGAAGAGAGGGCCTAATGTTCAAAAACTTGGTCGAAAAACCCCTGGCCCTAGGCTTGGATATTCACTACTACAAATGTGGGTTGCCCCTACTGATGGAATATTCCGTAGGGACAAATTTTGTTTGCCCCTGAGCCGCAAGACTAACCCCTGCGGATAAAACTGTAGGGACAATGTTTGGGTTTCTAAAAAAAAGTAGATAATTAAATCCCCAAATAATTTTACCATCGACACTGTACCCTAATCATTCCCGCCCCCTAAAATTTTTTTACCGCCGTAGGACTTCCATCGCCATCGTCCGGATTTCATAGACGCAGTTCAGATCCATCCCCGCCGTCTAGCATCCATTGCCGGCGATCTCTAACTCCCCCTTCCATCTCCTCGAGCTCCATCGCCGAGTCTTCTTTGCTGTTTAGCTTCCATCGCCGGCGAGCAGTCGCCGTTGTCGTCCACTGCCCTAATTCTTTTCTAGGTACATAAAACATTTTTATTCCATATTTAAAAATCGATTTTTAAAAGAAGCAGAAGAAGTAGATGATGTTGATGACGATGATTGTTGGCGGGAGTGGTTGTTTGGCAATGTTGATGATGATGGAGTTCATGGGTGAGATTTGGGTTAGAGTGTTGATTAGGGTAAATTTAGGTTAATTAGGGTAATTTGTATTAATTAGGGTTAGGGTTTAGGTGATAATTATGGTTAGGATTAGATGTACTTTGGGCTAATTAAATTAAATATGTTTAATTTGGGTCGGGGTGATGATTAAGGTTAATTAGGTTAATTTGGGTTAATTACGGTTAGGGATTGAGTGCATGATAATAAAATCCGTAGGGACGGTATTGGGTGGTGGTGGCTGTGGTGGTTATGGTGGTGGGTGATGGCGACTGTAGTGGTCGGTGGTGGGTGGTGATGGCTCTAGTGGTGGCTGGTGGTGGCTATGGTGGTCGGTGATGGGTGGGTGCATGGCGGCTGTGGCGGCGGCTGTGATCTGGAGATGTGGGTTGCGGTGGCGGCGGCTGTGGTGATGGCTATGGGTGATGGTGGTTGCGTTGTAATTAGGTCTAGGGTTAGGGTTAAGATAGTTAGGGTTAATTGGGTTTAGGGTTAGTGTTAAGATAATTAGGGTTAAAGTTAAGGATGGATGTTATGATTAGGGTATTTTAGTGTTAGTGTAAGTGTATGTGTGTATGTGTGAGAGAGATATTGTTGATGATGATATGCATGTGTTTTTGTGTGTGTGTTTATGATAATGATGATGTTGATCTCTCACGTTAAATAATGCCAAACCTTAATTTTAAATTTAACAACAGAACTAAATCCAAAATCGTAAACTTCACACCAGAACCAAATCTAAAATCTTAAACTTGATTAAGAAAACCCGTAATTTTAAAAAACTTTATCTGAACTAAAAACTTAAAACACTTGAAATTGAAACGTAAACGTAAAACCAATTCAAATTAAATCTTATAATAAGTGTATATATGGTAATCGATGATGATATAAAATTTTCATATGCTCATCGACCGTCATATATGAAAATCAAAGCACGATTTAATCTCTGTCTATCGGTTAACATACGTTCGATATTCGTCGTGACATAAAAATATACGAAAGTTGTTAAATATCGGACGGTATCGTTCGGTACTAACAACCGTCATGTAGTCTATATGATAAGAAAATTCAATCGTATGATAACCGATAGATTTATCCAGTTTGGATAAGTTAGGAATGTATAAAGTAAACATCTACATTCACTTGTGTTTTCATTCGTTTCAAGTTATTTCGTCGGTAATTTTCCACTGATTCTCCGTGTACAAAAATAGTTTAGATGTTCATTTCAAAGTTGTTTCACAGTATTGAAATGATTATCTATTCTATTACAGTGTACTCGGAGAACAGCGGAGAGGTGTTGTCGAAATTTACTCGAAACGGATGAAAGCACAAACGAATGGGTGTCTGCTCTATACTTTTTTAATGGGATAGAATCCTTACCCCGACAGCCGAAATACACACATATAACATGAATATACAACAAACGCACACACAAAGCACATACACACTAAAAATCCTATGCCTAAGCGAAATCATAAATTGAAACACGCATACACAGAATACAACTCATATTTGGGTATCTTCAAACCTAATTTTGTCAATCGATAATTTATTATTTTCAACGACAAACTTGCCACTATGGATTTTTTTCTTTGTCAATAACCATCTCGTTCTTAGATTTCTCAATATAGTCACCATAACTTACAATTTATATGTTATATAGTCTAACATGTCCCATGAGTACATCAGAGTTAAGAACTGGATATACGTGGATTGAAAACAACGCATGCAATCTAAGTTTGTCACAGGAGTTGCTGCTTTCATTGGATTTGCATGCGTACATAATAAGATCGTGTTAGAGAAGATTCTCTGTCCGTGCAATAGATATGAGAATAAGTTCTGGTAGAAGGTAGAAATCGTAGATCTTCACATCGTTAAACATGGTTTTACTAGACTTTATACAACTTGGCTATATCACGGGGTAGGACAAGAAGAAAACGGTAATACGGCAGAACCAGAAGGAGAAGACGATAATGTGGCGGAAAAAGAAGAAGACGATAACTTATTTTCAGGAGAAGAAATGGAGTATATAGTAGAGCCTGCCCTCGGTGATAGTATTCCTACCGAAGATGACATTCCTTCCGGTCAAGGATCGCGTGCGGATAAGTATGAAAAGTTCATAAATGATACTAGAATACCAATTTATGAGAATGCAAAGTATTCTACCTTATTATGGTTCGTCCAACTTTTTCAGATTAAGTGCCTAAATGGATGGAGCAACAAGTCATTCACGATACTTCTGAAGTTCCTGAAAGATTCTATACCCTCGGAAAATAACGTGTCCGACAGCTGGTACGAAACCCAGAAGATGATGTCTGATTTGAGTTTGAACTGTGAGAAGATTCATGCTTGTCCCAAAGATTGCATGTTGTACCGGAAAGAGAATTCAAATTTGAAAGAGTATCCAACATGCGGAGATACCAGATATAAGCCGAAAGAATCTGATAAGAAGCCCGATATACCTGTCAAGATAGCACGATATTTTTCCATAACACAGAGTCTGCAGAGGCTATTCGGGTGGAAAAAAACTGCTGAGGCAATGATTTGGCATCATCGTGCTGCTCCAAGCAAAAATGGAAAAATGAGCCATCCAAGAGATGCATCGGCATAGAAAGATCTCGATAGGAGGCACCAAATATTTAGTAGTAATCCTCGTAATGTCATGCTCGGACTGGCTAGTGATGGTTTCTGCCCATTCAACTATATGGCTGAAGGCTATAGCACAAGGCCCGTTGTAATGCTGGTTTATAATCTGTCGTCTTGGTTGGTTATGGATCAATCTTATTTTATATATTTGTTCTTATTGACGGACCAAACTTATCGGGAAACAATATCGACGTCTATCTCCGACCTCTGATCGATGAGTTAAAATCTTTATTCATTGATGGTGTATAGACTTACGATGCAAACACAGATACAACCAATGCGTGCGGTTTTAATGTGGAAAATTAATGACTTTTCTGCATATGGAATGCTATCAGATTGGTTCATACATGGTCACAAATTATGCCCTTATTGCCATCAAGATACAATATCGAAATGGTTCAATTTTAGCAGGAAGGTTTGTTATTACGGTCATCAGCGTTTCCTGCCACTAGACCATCCCTACATGTTAGACATTGCTCACTTTAATGGTCATCAGGAGTTTCTTCGGCCTCCAGTCTCATTGTCCGGAGAGGATGTGATTGCTCAGTGGGATGGTTACAATAATGTGACTTTCGGGATAGATCTGGTAAAACAGGTCAAACCACCCTACTGGAACAAATTAAGCATTTTTTACGAGCTTCTGTACTGATCAACAAATTTAGTGCGTCATTATCTGGACGTCATGCACATAGAGAAGGGAGTATCCGAGCACATACTTAACTTGTTTCTTTGTAAAGACGGAAAATCGAAAGACAACTTTCGTGCTTGGACTGGGAAATTAGAAGTGAATTGCATCCTAAACCGATAGCGGGTAAACCAGACAAGTTTGTACTTCCCAATGCCGTGTATCATATATCACAACCGGAAAAGAAAAGGTTTCTGCAGGTGTTGCATGATTTGAAAGTTCCGACATATTTCTCAGGATAATTTAGAAAGAAAATAAAAATTGTGAAAGGCAAGATCGATTGACTGAAAAGTCATGATCACCATGTTATTTTGGAGCACCTTCTTCCATTAGCTCTCAGGACTTTCCTTCTCGAATCAGTTAGTCTAGTAATCAATGACCTTTGTTGTTTTTTAGAGAATTATGCGCTAAAACCTTGGATGTTGTGACGCTAAAGAATCTAGAAAATTCTATTTAATTGATACTTTGCATGTTTGAGCATATTTTCCCGCTGTCGTTCTTCGATATCATAATACACCTGACGGTTCATTTTGCAACCGAGACTAAGTTTGCCGGACCGGTACAATATCGATGGATGTATCCCGTCGAAAAATACGTTGAATTTTTCGTTTCACGCATTTTGTAAAATTATTGTTGTCTTATATGCCCGTATTTATTTATTTAACATATTTTTCTTTAGGTATCTCTACACTCTAAAAAAATATATACGCAATAGAAATCGACCAGAGGGTTCTATCATGCAAAGTTATCTTCTAGATAAAGTAAGCACATTTTGTTCATGCTATCTGGACGAGAACATTGAGACGAAGCATAACCGGACTCGGGGAATTCAGGATGGGCCATATGGTAAAACTGATTATAAGAGAGTAGACCCTATATTTATCAACAAGATATATCGGTTTATCCTCCTCAATAGCGTATATCTTGAAGAAATTAGAGAGTAAGTTTTTTTGGATTAATTGTTATATTTATGCGTGTGTGTGTATAAAATGATATAATATTAATGCTATAATTTACTGTTGAGAATAGAATTCATATTGAAGAGGTATGTGAGGGGCATCCTGATTAGAATGAATGATTGGAAAAATATCATCAGGATATTTTTTGCGATTGGGTTGCAAATCATGTAAGTGGTTCGAATAACATGTTATTGCTACCAGTCTTAATCTAAACTTTTATCGTTATGTATTTGCCGTAAAATTTATTTTGTCAGATCCATGATCCGAACTTGTTTGCATCATTAGAGAGATATTCAAGATGTTTAGCTCAGTTTCCTAGCATGGAGGCTGCATACTATAAAGGATTCGGTGTCCTTGGATATAAATTTGAAGTTAAGGACATAGAAACATTTCGAACCACTCAGAATAGTGGGATTGCGACTGTAGGATCGGATGGTGTGATTTATTATGATACATAAATTGCATACTTGGCATCCAATATCCAAGACGATCAGAACCATTTTATATATTTCAGTGTATTTGGTACGATACACGAACCAATATGGATAAGTGGAAAAATAATCTCGGGACTTGGAAAGATGAATATGGATTGACTAGTGTGGACACACTTCGATTTTAAGGTCAGAATGATCCATTTATCTTTTTGCAACAAGCGTTTCAAGTATACTACTCACAGTGCTTGAAGCATCCGGGATGGAGTGTCGTATTCCATTGAAAACCTAGGGATGTTTACGATGTCCCAGAATTCGAGGATCGTATGGAGGACAGCGACGAGGATGAAGAAGAGAGAAGACTTAGAGTGCTCCGACCGTCTGTTTCCAAAGATGAGCTGTCTTCGGCTGATCATGAAGTTTCGTGGGTTAGGAATGATATCGATGATGAAATCCAAGTAGATATGTCTAATGCGTTTACGAAACGAAAAAGTTTATCAGTAATATTATATTATTACTTCACATTTCTACGATCTATACATATATTGCATGCATATGTAATGATTGTACTCTTATCTAGGTCTGATGACAAGGCCCGGAGCAGCGAGGGCCGACAGGAGCACCAGCCGCGGAAGAGGAAAAGGCAGAGGCAGATCAGTTCTGCCGTTTGGGGAGCTGCGTATGGAGCTCCAGAGGGATGGTCCTGCATCCCGATCCATATCCCCTTTGGATGACTCCTTTCGTGTATACTTTTCCACACCTCCAGGTATATTGCATGCATATTCATTTTTAATGTAATATTATAGATATACATACATATTTATGTTCAAATTATTTATACAGTCAATGTTTAGTTGTCTAGCTGTAGGTGGTGCGTCCACATCAGAGGCAGAGGCCATTACCGCACCTGCAGGTATGTTTATATATCCTATAGTGTATGTATATTAATTTAGAATGTTATATTATAAATATACACACATTATTTTTGCTCTTACTTAGATAATCAATTTTTGATTGTCTAGCTGTAGATGGTGCCTCTACATTCCGGGCAGAGGCTACCACTGCACCTGCATATATGTTTATATATCGTATAGTGCATACATATTGATTTAAAATGTTATATTATAAATATACACACATTCTTTTTGCCCTTACTTAGATAATCAATTTTTGATTGTCTAGCTGTAGATGGTGCCTCCACATCCCGGGCAGAGGCCACCACCGCACCTGCAGATATATTTATATATCCTATATTGCATGCATATTGATTTAGAATGTTATATTATAGATATACACATTTTTTTGCAATTACTTATATAATCCATTTTTAATTGTCTAATTGTAGGTGGTGCATCCACATCTGGCGTAGAGGCCACCCCCGCCACTTCCGTACCCTCCGCGCAGTCTGCAGGATAGTATTCTTAAATATAAAATATTTTTTCATTTTACATATTCTCTAAGAATAACCATGAACTTCATGTAATTTTATTGTCAATGTTTATTTTCTAGTTGGAGCGGATGCGTCCACGTCGGGGTCACCGGCTGTTTCTTATCGGAGGAACTATCGTCCCGCTCGTGCTACTGCCTGGGCCCGGGCTCGTGCTGTTTTCGCCGGAGGTATATATCACACTTCAATTTTAGTTAATCCTTGATTTCTAAATACCGTTTTGTCTTGATATTGCTTGTCTTGATATTTCTTGTAGATGTAGGGCAGCCCCATCCCGAGAGAGGGACCCGAGGGCCGAATTAGTCCCACAGGCTGAGGCCAGATAGAGCTATAGGGAAGGCACCATTCCCCCTCTTCTCTACCTCCGATTATTGCTATAATAGAGATCATACCGTGAGGTTTGGCTGGTATATGGAGGATGAGAGCTGCATCCAAAAGAAGTATCCACTTCACATTGAGTGGGGCGATTAGCACCGTCGCTCATTTGCCCTCTTTTGGGATCAGACTCGGGTATTAATATATATTTTCATTAGACTTATCAAATAATTTATTATTATTTAACACTTATGATTTAAATACATTATTTTCTTGTAATTGCAGTTGGATTACGACTTTCAGGCTGTACCCAACCTTGTTCACCCTGACAGAGTGCTCGATCTTCACGTTCTTTACCTGGGCCTCATAAAGAACATGCTCTTTACCTGGGCCTCATGAAGAACATGAAATCTAAGGTCCGATATAATAAGAACGAGCTGAAGTTCGATTGGTATTTGGTATGGCTTAAGACCCCCGAGGCGGAGAGAGCGACTCTCCTACATTCTTCGGCCTTTGCCAGAGTCGACGCAGATATATGGCCTCTCTTGTGCCAATATTATGACTCTGAGCTCAAACAGATTTGTAATTTAAATGTAATTCATTATTTAGTATATAAATTTTTTTTTGTTGCTTAATTAGAAAACTAAATCTGATTGTGTTGTGTAGAAACATGCCGATCAAAACAAGAAGAATAGGAAGTCGGCGAAGAGGGGTCGCCCCACTTACACAGATGGCTCGAGGAACATTACTCGTGCCATAGAGACATTGGTAAATTACAATAGGTCTATTTTTATATAATGCAATATTAAGAGTTATTTTATAATATATGTAAATTTTTGGCGAATTGCAGAGGGCTCAGACCCTGACACAGGGTGGTACACCGAGCGTGTTAACCGTGTATCTTACCGTCCACGATACCTCGACAGATCCCGCTATGGGCGAGCTTCGATTCCCCGACACCGCTATCCAAGAGTATTGTGTAAGTGTTAATATTTATTCTAATTCGAATGAAATTTTTGTTTTGATAAGTTCAAATTTAAATGATATACTTATATTTTAACGGTTAATGTGGGTGTAGGAGCGGGTGATAGAGCAGGCCGATGCATTGGGGATTGATTTTAGTGGACAGACCGATCTGATCCTACTGACCCCAGTCCTAAACGCTGCACACAGAGGGTACCACAGAGGTTGGAAGAGAGGCCGGGGACTGGGTCCTAGCAGGGCCCATATAAAGTTGGTCTCCACTCCGACGGTTACTTTCCCTACCCCCCGTGAGCGACGTCTGGAGCATGATGTTGTCACCTTGAAGACCGCCATTAAGGAGTTGAAGGAGATATTGGTACGTATATTACTTATTAGTAAAATATTATATCACATTATATATAGTAACATATGCAATATTAGTAGCCTGAGCTTATTTGGTTTTAGACTTAGGTTTGATTAATCAGACTTACATAAAACTATCTAATTAAACTGAACTCTATAATCATAACCATACCACATCTTTCTTCATTTTGGAGTTTAAAAAGTTATGATTATCCAAATTCAAAACTTGAGAAGAAAACATTTCTTTGTAAATTAGATAACTCCAAAACCAAGAATCCAATCAAAACTAAACAATTAAGGAGAGATACAGGCTTACAAGTTAGAGTAAGCATCATTTCTACCTCCACTTAAAATAAACTACGGTTTTCCAAACTAGATACCCAAACTAGGTCTAAGTCCCTGAGTATTCTTAGATTGGGGTATAAAAGTATAGTCCTGAATGTGTGGAATTTCAACATGTATAAATTCTCATACATAACATATGAATTTCAACAGAATGTGTGCAATCTCAACAAAGCATATATAAATTCGAGGTTTCGCAATAATATAAAAATGATATGAATTCGACTAAAATCTAATACACCGTTCTTACTCGTTTATTACACAAACACAAAATTTTACAGATTCGGAAGGCTAGTTCGGCTGCGAGTCCACATGCATCTCCTTCGGCTGCGGCTCCGCAAGAAACTACCTTGGCTGCGGTTGCGCATACCACTCTTATAGTTCCATAGCCCGCTCAGACTCCTGCACAGTCTGTTCCTTCATTAGTCGAGTTTTTGACAACTCAGGATTGCACCGAGGAGCAGATGTGCCAGATTACGACGATTATCAGAGGTGGAGGAGCTGGACCGAGCTAGGGTAGATTTATTTATATTTTTAAGGATATATATACTTATTTGATACATATTGTATATATTTTGGACGATATTGGTGGTTGTTTGTATGTTTACGACGATTTTCGATTGATTTCGTATTTTTTTTGTTTATTTCTTTTATATATTACGCGTGAGATGTTGTTTATGAATATTTCTGTATTTGGTTATATGATATATATATTATTGTGCATAGGGCGGAGAAAAAACGGGAAGCCCTTTTTAAAAAAAAACCCTGATATAATGTCCCTACAGATTACTCAGTAGGGGCAACTGTTGCACCTAAACATTAATCCGTAGGGGCAAGTTTTGCCCCTACACATTTCTCCATAGGGACAAAATATTAGAATATCTTATACTTTGTCCCTATATATTCAGTAATAGAGGCAAAACTTGCTCTTACGGCTTAAGCCGTAGGGACATTTATCAGGCCCTTCGGACAACTCCGTAGGGCAATTATTTTATTTTATAAACAGATAAATTAAATAAAGATTATGTCCCTACGGAATAATCCGTAGGGATAAATATCCTTACGGATTAAGATGTAGGGGCAATTATTACTCCGTAGAGGCATGTTCAGTATGAAGACTTGCACTTGCGGCCTTTGAACATATGGAGGAATTTTATATCCCTGCGGATAAATCCATAGGGGCAGTGGTTTTCCCCTACGGCTAAATCTATAGAGGCAAGTGATTATTGTAGTAGTGATTATATTTTGGCGCAGGGACGAAAATACCCCTCCGCAAATTTATCCACCATGTCCAAATTTCTTCTCCTTTATCTCTCTCTCTCACTGACGCTGTCGCAAACGTCCTTGTCCTCGAAAACCCTAACCCTAACCACATTTCTGTCGCTGCCATCATTATCGTCATTATAAAGGTAAGCTCTTCCTCCCGTCGCACTCAGAGAACCCAATTCGCCTGTCGCCATCATCGTCGTGGCGGGCATCACCGTCATCGTCATCGCCTTCGTCATTGTCGTCATCGTCGTCGCAACCTCGCCTCCCCAGCTAAGAACCATGAAAAAAGCAAACCCCTCTCCTTCTTCGATTTTTTTCTTTTCTCAAGCTCAGATAATTCATGGAAGTTCAAACCGTAAGGTTGGCGATGACGAGCTCTCTTCAGAATTCGTTCGATTTGATGCTCCGTGTCTCTGAATTGTGACTAAGTCCTTCAGGACTTAAGGAGATGGATTGCAAAAGTAAGTATCTTGATTAAGTTATTTGAGTTTTGGTTAATTATTGAACATTTATTGATAACTTTAAATGAGTCCTTAAAGATTATGGGGATTAGGATTTCTTTCAGTTATAAAATGGATTTTGAAATTGGATGCAGATGTTTTTTTAATCTTAGTTTTAAATCTTAATTCATTTGATCAAATGGTTATAGTTGAAATTGATCACTCAGTTTGATATTTAGTTGTATAGTCAAATTGAGCAAATTGGAACCATATTGGAATTTATCTAAAATTAAGTGGAATTAGAGGCCATGCTTATGCTAATTGCATCAGAATCTTCTTAATTTTTTTTATGGAATAAAGCTCTTTTTGGATTTCATTTTGTAGGGTTTCCTAGTACAGCAGCAAGCTTTCGGGAGGTATCGTCCATGCTAATTTCAAAAAATTGCTGTTCTAGCTAATCCTAACCTTAGAATCGTTACTAGAAAATCCGACGAATAAACATGTAAACTACTTTACATCTAAGTGAATGAGGAATACAACCTTTATAGACCGGTCCTTCACTTCAAAAGCTCCATGTAGTAGTCCCTTCGCTGCGAGTTGTGATCTCCCGAACTCTAGAAAGGGTTCTCCCGGAGAAATGAACAAGTTTGCTCGAAATCTTCGAGGCCGAAGATGATCTACGTCGAGAAGACTCAAGCTCATCCTACCTTTTCACTAATTGTGAAATTAGTGAAGTAAACACCCTAAACTAAATGAGAAGTAGTAGAGGATGATGAAGTAGGAAATGAGCTCACTTTAGATTTATTTTTCTCACAATATTTTCTCACTTTTCTAAAAGCTCGAAAGCTTTTTCTCAAGGATGAAGAAAATGAAGTGAAGAGATTAGAATGAACTAATGAGGTGAGAATAGCAACCATGGGTGAGTTAGTGTCATACACTAATTCATGTAGAGAATAAACCATGGGTTACAATAATGGTTAGGTTAATAAATATCTATAAGTAAAACAAAACTAGTTGACTAAGTCAAAGATGCTACAAGTTTCTCCAAGCTTCCAAGCATGTGACTAATTACCATTAATTTTGATTAACTTTATATAAATAAAACCATTCCATTATTATAAGCATGGTGTAAGTCACATACACCCATGTCATATGTGGCATCTAATATGATACAAAAGTTGTACATTAATATATATCACATATATACTAAGTGTACATAAGTGAGAAAAAGAAATGTTTAAGTGAGCTAATATTAATTAATGTAACCTAATATATCACATATATAATTATACATTAAATTATTAAATCAACACTTGATTTAATAATCCGGCTATATCACATACAACCGATAATATCAAATGTAACGATCCATCGAATCAACACTTGATCCGATAACCCGGCTATATCACATATAACCGACCGATATCATATATCGCGAGAATAGAATGCGGTATCTCATACGCGCATTAATCTCTATCCCGCACATATCACATATGTGTTCCTACTTCATTTCGCATGAACCAGGAAACCTCTGTGTAGGACTCTAAAGACTCGTCAAAACGCCGGCAGTAGGTGGCGATCATATCAAACACCCATATGCCGCAAGCGGTCTGCTAAACGTAACAGCCGCCCAGGTATTGAGCGATCAGAAGATCAACAAGCATGCCTGCTCATACTCTTGCGAATCCTATCAGTAACATTACCGTACAGTCCGGTCTCTTCGTCTTATATATCGCATATCTTGTCTTGGGATAGTAAATGTCAGACCCCAATAACTCGATAAGTCATGCCGATATGAGGCTCATAACGGGTCGAGAAACTACTGATAACACTTACCAGTAAATCTCATAAACAGCCCTGACCAGGGACTTCCTGTTATAGACA
This sequence comes from Agapanthus africanus, assembly GCA_030015575.1. Taxonomy (NCBI): domain Eukaryota; kingdom Viridiplantae; phylum Streptophyta; class Magnoliopsida; order Asparagales; family Amaryllidaceae; genus Agapanthus; species Agapanthus africanus. The sequence goes on from CM057350.1 coordinate 155,039,348, forward strand.
ATCGAGCACAGCGCAACATCAACCCCCAATACCGGGAGAGACGAATCCCCTCCTATCGCTCATTGCCTTCATGTGACTCGGGACTGTACCTAAAAACCACCTTTTTGCACGATCTTTTGACCGTGGTATGGTGGAAATCAAAGCACAGTGGGAATCACACAAGACTCTATGACGATCTCGGGTCGACAGACTGACCTGTACCTGTGTCACCAGAGAACTGCCATCCGACGTGAGGTATAATACCATCTAGGAGTTCTCGGCGAGTCTGTCCAGTGTACCTAGTCTCCACTGAGCACCCGTATATCATCTCTGATGTCAAACACCAATGGATATGGGATCATTCATCGCCCATCTACATGGGTCGAGAAGCTATACGCTAGTCTACTCTGGTAAATCGATGCCCCATCTCGATACACCCACGACTAGGGACATTAAAAGATGTACTTACCGACTACCTTTGTCCCACTAGTATGATCCGCATCATAATCCAGGTAGTCAAGTAAATATCCTAAGGGTTTTATCAACATGTAACAGAGAGACAATCAGTGTACATGTTAAGATAAAGAGTAACTAGATAGTATACTATCATGTCGAGCAAGAAAGTCCTCCCTATATATGTCCAAGCAACCACTACAATATACATCTCATGTACAGTAATGGCCTCTAGGGCATACATATAACTAACAATCTCCCACTTGCACTAGGGCCATCATATAGCAGTGGTTGTAGTATCTCATACTCAACCATCCCATAAAAGTCTTTCTCTGGGAAAAAGCCTTTGTGAGTGGACCCGCCGTGTTGTCCTCTGAGTTTACTCTCCTAACCTCGATCTCCCTGGAGATCGACCATCTCCATGATCATGTGATACTGCTTTAGAATATGTCTAGGTCACTGATGGGATGGGGGTTTTTAGGCCAAAGCCACAACTCCATTGTCACACAATGGTAGGAACGAAGTTTATCTCATGAACTAATATATACCCAGACTGCCTCTTTGGTTGCATCTTTGGTAGCGATGTATCCAGCCTTTATCGTCTAATTTGCCACGGTATCTAGCTTGGAACTCTTCCAACATACCGTCCCTCCACTGAGGGAAAAGACAGTGCCTGTGACTGACATTCAGTCGACCTTACCACCCTGGAAGCTATCTAGTGATTCTCCCCAGGATCGATTGATACCATCTCACTACACCTAGTGAGAATCCTAACATCCACTTAGATCTATCTCATAGATCCAAAACCCAAGATTTAGAAGGTATCACCTTGATCCTATATGGAGAATCAATGTGATAAGAGGAGATTGACCGAGCGTAGCATAGGAAACACCTTTCTTATCAAGAGTATGTCATCCACGTACAATACGAGGAAGACCACCTTACTCTCTACTACCTTTTTATATATACAAGGTTCATCTACCATTTTGATGAAGTCAAATGCTTTGACTACCACATCAAAACAGATGTTCCAACTCCGTGATTCCTGCTTTAATCTGTAAAGCAACTTGCACACGTTTCCGCTGCTCCCACTGTCTACGAAGCCCTCTGGCTGTGTACTTATAGACGCACTCTTCTAAATTAGTATTTAGAAAAGCAGTCATGACACCCAATCGCCAGATATCGTAGTCATGGTATGTAGCAATAGCAAGTAGGATCCGGATGGACTTAAGCATAGGCACTAGAAAAGGTTTCATCATAATCCATACCTGGTCGATGAGGAGAACCTTTTACAACATGTCTAGCTTCAAAAGTCTCAACTTTTCCATCTGCACCAAGTAATCTTCTTAAGATATACTTGCTCTTGATGGGGGTTTAACCCTTCAGATATAGCAACCAAAGTCCATACTTTGTTGGTGTGATTCCATCTTAGATCGCTTAGCATCCAGCCATCCTTACAGAGTCATCACTCTTGATGGCCTGCTCGAAACTAGTTGGGCCATCATCTCATGATGCAATCCTTGCTCCCACTGTCATAAAGAAAACCGAAGTATCTCTCAGGTGGATGAGGAACCCTACCAGATCGGCGGAGAGGCTGAGGTTCATCGAGAACTATTGAATCCTCCGGTTCTACCAAATCTTCAGCTGTAGTTTGTATAGTTGGAACTCCTTTCAGTTCTACTTCATGACCATAAATTTGTTTCCAAAATAAATTCCTTTTCTAAAAAGGTGGCATGCCGAAAAATAAAACATCTTTTGTTCCTCGGTGTGGTAGAAGATATACCTTGCGAATGCTTGGGATATCCAACAAACTTCCACTGAATTGTCCTTGCCTCGAGCTTATCCGGATTTTGCTTTTAGACATAGGCCGGACAACCCCAAATCTTAACTTACTTAAGACATGGGCTCTTCCCATACCATATCACATATGGAGTGGTAGGCACCTGATTTGGTTGGAACTCTATTCAATAGGTATGCAACTTCTCAAGTGCATAACTCCCTAAAAGGAAATAGGCAACTCAGTAATACTCATTATAGAGCGCACCATATCAAATAGGGTGCGATTGCTCCGTCCTGATAAACCGACGTGTTGTGGTGTATATGGAGGAGTAATGCTGAGAGAGAATCTCATTCTCCTTTAGAATAGTCTAGAAATTCCGTGCTCAAGTATTCTCTTCCCTGATCACATCAAAGAACATAATACTTATACTCGTTTTTGTTCTCTACTTCTAACTTATATTCATTGAATTTCTCAAAACCTTCAGACTTGTGTTTCAACAGGAATATATGTCTGAATCTTGAGGGATCATCAGTGAATGTAATGAAGTACAAAGAATCGGTTATGGCATGTGTAGACTGGAGACCTTACATACATCATCATGTATCAATCGCAAGAGTTTACTAACTCTTTCTCTGTTTCCAATAAACGGAGCTATGGTCATCTTATCTTTGTGACATGACTGACAAGTTTCACAAGATATAGATTCAAACTGATTTAAATATGCATCTTAATGTAACTTAGTTAGTCAGGTCGCATTGATATGACCTAGTCTACAATGCCTCAAGAAGGATTCGTTCATTTCTGAACTCTTCCTCTTGTGTGTGTTCCTGTACGTTAAGAACTGTGGTTTGATTTAGAACGTATATGCTTTTAGATAACGTGCCTGAACCGATCAACTCTTGATATAGAAAATGTTCAAAACATTATCCAACATTACAAAATTATATCATTCTTTAGTAAATAAAGAGACTGATATAATGTTGCATATCAGGTTTGGTATCTAATAACATTCGTTCAGAATCAATGTATTTGGTAATACAGGATGATAACTGCCAACACCTTGGCTGCAACAATTGCACCGTTTCCAACTCTTGAAACTTACCACCCATTCCCAATTCTCTATCTCTCTGTAGCCCATGTAACAGATTACATATGTGGGATCTCGATCCGGTATCTCATACCTAGGACGTAGAGGATACTGAGAAACAGTTATTGGTAATAAACACACCCGAAGAAGATGCATCATCATGCACTTTCTTTGTTTGGGCGGCACGGGAATCCTGGTAATCCCCTATTTCCTGCTCGGTCTTATAACAATTATAAGTTAGAGTGGGACCAACGTTCCCCAGCTCAGTATAATAAGCGGGTTCGGTCAATACATCCATATTATTATCTTGATTAAGGTGTGACATGGTCACTACCTGGAGAGAGAGAGAAGAAAACATTCTGTGTGTGCTCTTGCAAGATCAGATTGGTTATTATTTTATCTAATCAGGATGGCTCCCACTGTTTTATTAAATTTTCCTTCAAACCCTAAAAGGAAAGACTAGCCGGGATTAATTACACTCTACAAGTTCGCCAATCTTTCAGCCAGGCCAGTGCCGGTACTTTGAGGGAGGTTCCCCGTGCTTTCGCACGAACCTAATTAAAATAAACCTCGTTTTTCCAGGGGCGTAACCCCATTGACACCTTTCTAGACACCTACTTGATCGACTAATTGTAAAGTGCAAAACTCTCCCAGGAGTAACTATTACTCGCAGTGGGTATCGGGATCCAACTATTTCATAGAAGGTATGCAATCTCATTACAAATTTCAACACTTGAAATTCCCGATAATATTTTGCCCCTAGCATCCTATGACCTTGACGAAAGCCAACAAACCATAGGCTGCTAGTCAAGTTCAACCCGTATATTTCATGATTGAATTATACCCACCCGCACGACCTTTGACGAAAGCCAACAAAGTCACACGACTACCCTAACTCAATCACATCATATGCTTTTACAAATAAGCATAAATATCTACCACACACTACGCCTTGACGAAAGCCAACAAACACAGTACGAATACTATGAAGTACTTATCTGAAATGACGGAGGGCTACGACAGGATTTTAAGAAAACCTTTTGCGTAATGAACTTGATATCGTTGTAGAATAAAATGATTTGAAATGGAGTGTTTTTGATGCCTTTGCTAGCTTCGCTAAAGAGGTCACTCCCGGTGAAGGGATCTCGGCTCTTTCCTCGTCGAATGAGGTGCGGGATATTCACAATACCACTATGCAAAGCAAGAACTAGAAAAGCATTCAAAAGATGAAACCGAGGGTTGTAGCATCTGCCAGTTATTGCTAAAGAGGTCGCTCCCGGTGAAGGGATCTCGGCTCTTTCCTTATCGAATAAGGTGCAGGATATTCTACAAGAAATACCACTATGCAAAGCAAGAACTAGAGTTACCTGTTTTTGAAAATTCGATTCGAAAATATCATTAGGTTTATTTTCTTTCATTAATCTCATTAATGAATGTCCCATCATTTAAGTTACCTAAGCATCATAGATAAATACAACGTACGCTTATGCCATCTGCATTCGCCTCGATGTCCCGTCATGCACTGTTAAGTTAGGTAACTAATGACAGAGCGGGGCAGGGCTAGCGCAGGTGAAAAACATAAGCAACGTCTATATAATATATCATATATTCTATATACAGTATCTATCTCATCATATCAAGTGATCACATCACAGAATATCGCAGCAGAAATCAACATATGAAATATTGGATATGCTAGGATTTCCGGGTTTTATATTAAGCCTGTATAAAACACGGATTCTACGGTCACGATGAATAGCCAAACCCACATCTCTACACCCCTACGAGAGTGGCACACAACCCTACTAATTCTAGAGTTAGGAGACCCAGTCTCGACTCCTCGAGATGGTCTCCCAATGGACTCTAGAACCCGGTTACTTGTGCTCCCCTCCTTGGGTCATCCTAATGTGGAAAAGTAAATAATATACATCAACGGTGACATCTTCCTCAACCTGGAAGTTCCCCAATAAAAGAATATTACATACAAGTTTTTACATGAATGAAAATGAAAAACACTCATCTCACATAAAACCCCCCGGCTATTCAAACACGACGATCCAATATAACATATCACAGCAACATATAACATTTCATGTCATCAACGTAAGTAAATATGCGTATCCCAATTGTCGTTGACATATAGCAACGAAATCGGCGATACCCTACATATTACACTTACGGTCCCAGAAAAGAAAGTGAAAAACTACAACAATTGGAATCCGCAACCAACTTGGACATCATAAACCTAATGTATCACTTACTTTGGATTTCATGCCCAACCAAATGAATTCCTTAGACATCTCATGCCTAACAATTATAAACCCCGCATTTTAGTCTCGATATCGAAAATAATTTTCATTATCTAATCGGGTAATTCAACAAGATTCCCGACATCCTGATCGAATGCTCGTCGGAAAATTTAGTAGACGGCCGCACCCCCCGATACCGTCGACGAAGTGCACTTAGGCGGAACACCGCGGCCGCGAGCACCCGAACGGATGCTTTAGGAAACAGGGTTCTCCTACAGTCACTTGGTCGGGGCTATAGGCCATGGCTATCTAATAATGTTACCCGGCGAGTATCCGTGTACGCTACGTGATTGCGACGGACTTTTGATCATATCAAAATCCTGTGGCAACCGATTAAATGAGACTAAATTGCTAGATTTACAAAATTCAAATTAGTTTGGATTCCAAGTATTGTATCCCATCATATGATATCCGGACGACGTTAAAATTTTCGATCAATTCATCAAAATCCCAGAATTTCCCGACAGCTCAACACTTGAGCTTAGTTCACAAATACCCAGAACATGCCACAATACCTATGGACTAACCATAGAAGGGCAAACCCAAGCCTCATTAATGGCACCGCGGAACTGCTGCAAACCCTAAGGTTCGAAAGCGTTCCATTGACATTATGTCGAGTTAGGGTTTCAGTTTTCTAGAGGGTCAATAGAATTACTTGCATATTTTTCCGAATACCTTAAACTTGGAAAAATGGATTTTTGATATTCGTTCGAACTTTTTAATTTCGCCTGGACAATCATGCGAATACACAAAACAATGTTAAAACTACGAATACGAAACACTCCGAATTGCTTATAGTGTAAAATCACATCACATGCAAACTTAGAAAAAATAAACAACACCTGAAACACCAAAACACAGTGCCTGGAACACAAAAAATTTCAACCCAAAATTCCTCAAATTGACCGAGTAGGCGGAGTTTTTGGCAAAGTGACTGGTCCAATTTCGGCGAGGGGGGCTCAATTTTCTTGTGTGTTCATGTTGCATCTCATACAACATTCTACAGTTGTTTAAAAAAATTTTTGAAGACCTTTTTAAAATCGACAGAAACTACATTTTCGTGTTTCAAGTTTCGGAGTCGTTTCGGTTTCGTAATCTAACAAAATCCGTCTAATTTTCTATCATGGCTCTGATACCACTGCAGGGTTGCCTAGTATGGCAGCAAGGTTTTGGGAGGTATCGTCGATGCCAATTTCAAAAAATTGCCGTTCTAGCTAACCCTAACCTTAGAATCGTTACTAGAAAATCCGACGAATTAACATGTAAACTACTTTACATCTAAGTGAATGAGGAATACAACCTTTGCAGGCCAGTCCTTCACTTCAAAAGCTTCGTGTAGTAGTCCCTTCGCTGCGAGTTGTGATCTCCCGAACTCTAGAAAGGGTTCTCCCGGAGAAATGAACAAGCTTACTCGAAGTTTTCGAGGCCGAAGATGATCTACGTTAAGGAGACTCAAGCTCATACTATCTCTTCACTAATTGTGAAATTAGTGAAGCAAACACCCTACACTAAATGGCAAGTAGTAGAGGATGATGAAGTAGGAAATGAGCTCACTTTAGATTTATTTTTCTCACAATATTATCTCACTTTTCCAAAAGCTAGAAAGCTTTTTCTCAAGGATGAAGAAGATGACGTGAAGAGATCAGAATGAACTAATGAGGTGAGAATAGAAACCATGGGTGAGTTAGTGTCATACACTAACTCATGTAGAGAATAAACTATGGGTTACAATAATGGTTAGGTTAATAAATATCTACAAGTAAAATAAAAGTAGTGGACTATGTCAATGATGCTACAAGCTTCTCCAAGCATCCAAGCATGTGACTAATTACCATTAATTTTGATTAACTTTAAATAAATAAAACCATTCCATTATTATAAGCATGGTGTACGTCTCATACACCCATGTCACATGTGGCATCTAGCATGACACAAAAGTTGTACATTAATATATATCACATATATACTAAGTGTACATAAGTGAGAAAAAGAAATGTTTAAGTGAGCTAATATTAGTTAATGTAAATTAATATATCACATATATAATTATATATTAAATTATTAAATCAACACTTGATTTAATAATCCGGTTATATCACATACAATCGACTAATATCAAATGTAACAATCCATCGAATCAACACTTGATCCGATAACCCGGCTATATCACATATAACCGACCGATATCACATATCGCGAGAATAGAATGCGGTATCTCATACGCGCATTAATCTCGGTCCCGCACATATCACATATGTGCTCCTACTTCATTTCGCATGACCCAGGAAACCTCTGTGTAGGATCTAAAGACTCGTCAAAACGCCGGTAGTAGGTGATGATCATTTCAAACACCCACAAGCCGCAAGCGGTCTGCTAAACGTAAATGCCACCCGGGTATTGAGAGATCAGAAGATCAACAAGCTTGCCTGCTCATACTCCTGCGAATCCAATCAGTAACACTACCGTACAGTCCGGTCTCTTCGTCTGATATGTCGCATATCTCGTCTGGGGGTGGTAAACGTCAGACCCTAATAACTCAATAAGTCGTGCCGATATGAGGCTCATAACGGGTCGAGAAACTACTGATAACACTTACTAGTAAATCTCACAAACAGCCTTGGCCAGGGACTTCCTGTTATAGACAATCGAGCACAGCGCAACATCAACCCCCAATACTGGGAGAGACGAATCCCCTACTATCGCTCATTTTCTCCATGTGACTCGGGACTGTACCTAAAAACTACCTTTTTGCACGAACTTTTGACCGTGGTATGGTGGAAATCAAAGCACAGTGGGAATTACACAAGACTCTATGACGATCTCGGGTCGACAGACTAACCTGTACCAGTGTCACCAGAGAACTGCCATCTGACGTGAGGTATAATACCATCTAGGAGTTCTCGGTGAGTCCGTCCAGTGTACCCAGTCTCCACTGAGCACTCGTATACCATCTCTGATGTCAAACACCAATGGATATGGGATCGTCCATTGCCCATCTACATGGGTCGAGAAGCTATACGCTAGTCTACTCTGGTATATCGATGCCCCGTCTCGATACACCCACGACTAGGGACATTAAAGGATGTACTTACCGACTACCTTTGTCCCACTAGTATGATTCACATCATAATCCAGGTAGTCAAGTAAATATCCTAAGGGCTTTATCAACATGTAACAGAGAGACAATCAGTGTACATGTTAAGATAAAGAGTAACCAGATAGCATACTATCATGTCGAGCAAGAAAGTCCTCCCTATATATGTCCAAGCATCCACTACAATATACATCTCATGTACAATAATGGCCTCTAGGGCATACATATAACTAACACATTTTAGTATAGATGCTTATTGTTATTTTTTCTATGTAATCTGATTTTCATTCTAACAACTTGGATTTCATCTAACCACTTGCTTGTAACTTGTAAGCAGTTGCATGCAATTTCTAAGCACGTGAATGTAACTTCTAAACAGTTTTCTTTAATTTCTAAGCACTTGCATGTAACTTCACAGAGATTTGAGAATGGAAATTTCTTTCACCAGACGTAACATTCGGTTGTCAAAAATTTCTTAAGCAGACGTCTGTGTCAGACATTTGCAGTATGACTAAATTTTGAAAGAAGTTTCCTGTAACCTGTAAGCAGTTGCATGTAATTTCTAATTAGTTGTCTGTAATTTCTATGCACTTGCCTTTAACTTCTAACCATTTGCCTCTGACTTCTAAGCAGTTGCCTGTAACTTGGAAGAAGTTTCCTGTAACTTGTAAGAACTTTCCTGTAACTTATAAGCAGTTGCCTGTAATTTCTAACCAGTTGTCTACAACTGCTTAGAAGTGAGGCAAAATAATTAAATAATAAGGAACAATATCCTGGTTGCCATTGTTGAGAATGTGGTTAATATAGTCCCACATCACCTTGACCTCATACTCGAGATCCTACTCCTTGGATGTCGGTCCGATGAAAAGCTAGCGATATACAATTCCCCGAAGCAACATCGAGCATATTGACTACAACACCGGGGTTATTGAGGTTCGAATCCTGCACTCTCCCCAGCAATGACAACAAAAATAGCCTGAAACAGGCAAGAAACATAGAAGGAAGGCCAAAGGAGAATAGTAGCAATTAATCAAAGATGAAGTGAAAGACACCAAAGAAACAAGTCAGTGTGAAACAGGAGATGGAGGAAGATGAAAGTGGAGAAGATGAAGATGGTGATGATCATGAAGAGGAAGAATAAGCAGAAAAGAGTGATGATGACGAGAAAGATAGAAACACTACCAGTTTCATTAATGTGAGAATCGACCGAGGCATCCTTGATTGCCTTGTATGCCACAAGCCATCACAATCTTCTCTGTTTCAGTGCCAAAATGGTCACGTTTCTTGCTCTGAATGATGTACCAAGTTCAAGAAAAAATGTAATATTTTCTCTCTTGCAACCGGTGCCATCCGATGTTTGGTGATCAAATCGATGATCAAATCTGCCCATGTTTCATGCCAGAACTCCAAATTCGGCTGCAAGGAAACCTTACCCTACACAAAATATATAGCCACGAATAGACTTGCTAATATACGCCTTGCTACTGGCCCATGCATGATTGCGCCTTCAAAGGCCCAACGCTGAAGCTTTCACTTCACTTTAGCTCAGGACATAACACGGACTTATTGTACTTCCGCTACAGCAGTTTCAATATGTTTACATGCAATAAGACGAACCGTTTCATGTTTTGAATGGGAAGAACGACACCTATTTTTTCTTCTCAACAATATCTTGGTCAAGAAGCTCGGTGTTGCTTTGGGGAATTGTTTATCACTAGCTTGCATCAGGCCAACATCCAAGGAGTGGGATCTCGAGTATGAGATCAAGGTAATGTTGGATTATGTTAACCACATTCTCAACAGCCATGATGGACCAGGAGCTATAGATTGGTACAGGGGTCTTCAACCTCTAATCACACATACCAAGACAAGAGGAACTATGAGAGTAAAGCTTCATAGGGAATTTGTTGCACTTTTGGAGAAGGAAGTTCAAAAGAGAGGACCATTCGTGGTTCCATGTGGTGAAGATTTTATTAAATGGAAGGGTCTGCATGGTATAGAAGAAATTTCCATCCATGCTTTCCATTAGACAAACCAGTAACATATAGTGAGTTGCTTGTAACTTCTAATATATTGCATGTAACCTCTGATAACTTGATTATAACATATTATGATCTTCATTGATGCAGATTCTGGAGGAATGATTTATTGAGAAGCCGGATGAGAAGGAAAATGTGAAGGGCATGTTCTTTGAAGCACAGGTGACGCATTGAAAGAATGTTTGTACGAAAAAGAAGGTACACAAATTCTATAGGCGAACGAGAAAGAAATGGCTTGATATTGTTTTAGTTTTTTTTGGGCTGAAATTTAAACTCTTTGTTATTCGTATATGTATTCATCTATTTGTATTTGGTTGATATTCGCCGATGTTATTACTTATTTTGAGTGAGGATGACAAATTGCTTCTATGTTATTGGTTTGTCTAATGAATGTAAAAAATTGTTGACATATTTACTTTAATATCGCCGATTTTGTGATACAAATGATATTTTTGTTGATATTATCTTATTTATATAACCGATATTGGCCAATGCTACGATATGAAATTACATGTAACTAATCAGAAGTTGTAGGAAACTAATTAGAAATTACAGACAAGTGGTTAGAACTTACAGGCAACTAATTAGAAGTACGGCAACATATGTAACTTCTATGCACTTGCCTTTCACTTCTAACCACTTACCTGTAACTTCTAATTAGTTTCCCGTAACTTCTAATAAATTGCCTATAACTTGTAAGTACTTGCCTGTAATTTCAAACAACTTTCCTGTAACTTCTATTTAGTTGCATGTAACATTTAGGCACTTGCCTGTAATTTCTGATAAGTTGCCTGTAATTTGTAAGAAATTGTCTGTAACTTCTAATTAATTGACAGACGTTGGAGCCAGACGTTTGCAGTTCAAAAATTTCCTAGAGGCGACTGCCTCAAACGTTTCCTTTTGAAAACAGAATCTGGTTTGTTGAAAATTTTGTTTAGCAGACGTCTGTACCAGACGTCTGCAGTTCAGAATTTTTTTAAGGAGACGTCTGGTACAGACGTCTGTAGTTCAAAAATTTATAGACAACTGCTTAGAAGTTGCTTCTGTTGGGGTTCCTAGCGTCCTGACCGTCGATCACGGCCGTTGCGGAACAAAAATTTTTGGTGTTTAAAAAATTTGGCGCTAGAAACAACTACCTAGAATCGAAACCAAATATGAAACTAGCAAACTACAAAGAGCTTATCTACTGTGATAGAAGCGTTATACCAAAATATTCGTGTCCTTCGGTCTTCTACCCTCTTCCTTAGCTCCTTGAGGTCTCTTTGATCGAGCTTGGCCGCCGGTGTTCCTCCGTCGAAGATGATCCATCCGAGGGATGTGGTTCATGGCTGTAGCTCCATACTAAGAATCTAGTGGAACAACTAGGGACTCTAGGTTGCTAATCTAGAGTGCCTAGGGATATAGTGAGTTGTTCTAAGTGTGTATCTATCTCTCTTCTACCCTTGATTCTCAACACATGAGATGGTAGGGTAGAAGATGAAGAAGAAGGAGGAGGAGCTCAAGAAAGGCTAGAGAATAGAGATATGCAAAATGGTGAGAGTTTTTCAAAATGACCATCCAAGAGAGAGAAAACCATGAAGCATGGTTTTGTATATCTCATTTTCCAAATAAAAATATAGCAACCATACTTGAATAGTTTGCACAAATGAATTGAAAATTCATTTGTCAACACTATTCAAGTATGGTTCTCACCATTCTATCTTCACTACCTTTACACCTCATTTCCATTTAATTTAAGAAATGGATAAACTAAACTGAGGTATCCACCTTCTAGAATATTTTCTGTATAAATACAGAATACACTCAACTAAATATACATACCCATATTCGTACCAAAATACGAATACCCAAAAAGATAGAATAACATAAAGAACATAATACTAGAATATACATATCGAAATATATATACGAAAATTATTAGAATAACTCAAACCCTTTTTCCTAACGGATATCAGACAACATATAATACTTTGTGTAACTCAAACCCTGTGCGTCGTAGGTTGAAAACTGTGCTATGGTTAAGAAGAATTACACCGCTGTTGAATCCACCTTACCTAACCATCAACTGATATAGGTAAATATCATAAACATAATTTCAAAAAGTTATATCTCACTTTATAAAATAAACGTACAAATATATCAATTTGAAATTGGTGCATAACAACGGATATTCAAAACTAAATATTTGCCGTTAGGCAAAACCCAGATGATTTCCTCAAATATCACCAATTACAAAGAATTTTGATATATAGAGGATCTAATCACCCAATTCTCAATATCTTACTCCCACTCAGCATCTGTAACGCCATACAGATGTGAGAATCAAGTCTGGTAAATATATACCTTGGAGTCAGAATCTAATTGGAAAAATAGTTTTCAATTAACACCACACAGTAAAACTGAAACATGAAAATGTTTCGAAGGGGTGGCCATGTATTCCTAGTATTTTCTCTTCCACTATCCAGATTCATGACAGTAACCATATATTTTCTTGCCCTCACTCCAATCCCTTCATATGGCTTTACTTCGTACCTTCTGTACACCATACTTAGGCTAATTGGTTTTCTTCCTTCCTTACCTTTCGGTACCAGCTTAAGGTTTGGAAGAAGACTATCCAATAAGCGTAATAGGTATACTCTTATAATACTAGGAGCTCTCGCAACCTGAGAGAAGGCAAAGAGAAAAGACAACCGAATAATTCTATTCAATTTCTCCAGAACCGGAAACCATCCTCGAACAGAAACAAGTTTCTTTGAGTTCGTATGTAACTATACGATGGAATATCCAAGCAATATGGATCTTCGTAGTGATACAGAGTGTTCTAGAGAAATGCAAAGGGGAAGTAGGAGTGGCAGGGATATACGCGGCTTCATCGTGAATGATAGTAGTCGCAATTTCCTTTGCCCTTTGATTGATCGTGAAAAAAAGTGTGTTGTAAATAACCGCAATCAAGACGGTGTTGCTAGTAGCTAGCCGCGATGAGTACGGATCGTCCGCAAGGAAACGTGAACCTTTTTCTTGTTTTAAACGAGTTGATTGAAGAAGGGTGATTGTTTGTAGATCTATTTTAATACTGATATAAAATTTATGAAGAAAGAGGCTTGTAGGGTTCATAGGACTTAGTAGTAATGGATGAATAATTAAAAATGACTCGTTTTATCTTTTAATAGTTTAAAACTAGATCGATAGTGATGAATGTAGATTATGGTTCTTTTGGAAGAAACTAGGGTTTCCCTACTCTTAACCCTTGTCCTTGCATTGATCTTTATTCATGTCTAGCCCCTGACAAAACAAGTGTTAAACCAATCTCGAATTGCGGTCGTGACTATCAATAAATTGGGAGCATGCCCGATAAGGATGTTAACATTTATTTTGCTAAAGTTTATAGACTTTAAAATGTATAAAAGAAGTTAAATGATTTTATCATCCATTGATCTACCCTAACCTACGAACCTTAGCAAGCTAGGAATTACTCACTCATGGTTTGAGATTTAGAAGAAAGATTGAAGAATGAAAACATGATTAAGATGCAGAAAGTAAGTGCAAAAAGAATTAAATAATAAAAACACTACCTTTATTAATCAACTATTGCATACAACTTATGAAAGTAGAGTATAAGAACCCTAGTTGCTCTAGATTTCTATCTTATTAGAAGTAGATGACTAATTGATGATCAATTGGATGCGTGGATCGCTTTGGACCTCTTGATCTCTTCGGTGATGATTTTTGATGTGAAGCTCTCGGTCCTATATATAGTGACAGAAACCAGAAACTCTAGATACCATCTGTGATTATATGCTGATACGATCCAATCCCTAAAATCTCTCATCCAACGGCTTCAAATATCTGCGGATCCGCCGCAAATAGCCTATTTTGGCCGTCCAACCGCCGCAGTCTTAGAGAATCAGGTTCTGGAATTTTTTGTGCTGTCTGTTTTGATATTTGGAGATCTTCTAGATGTCTATATTCTGATAATAATGAACTGAGTCTCTGCCATTGCTAGATCTTACGATTTGCTTCAATATTCTGGTAGATTTAGTTCCGACATCTTGATTTGTCCCGGATCTTCTGGATTCCAGACTTGAGCTAATATGCACAATATCTCAAATCAAAGTGTTAGTAGTATTTGGTATTTTTGAGATATTATCCTAACCATTTTATATGATATTATATGTTAAGAATATTGATTAGAAATATTTGATATGATATGCATATTTTAATTACTTATATTTCATATAAATATTATATGCATGTATTTTCCCTCATTATGTTAATTATAATGTAGAAACATATGATACTAAACTTTTTACATTAAACCCTCATATGTTCTATAATCAATAAACACCATTTAGTACTTAACAATAGTGGGGAAAATAATCATTCAAATGTGCAATATTTTAGACTAATCACCCTCACTCTAATCCCTTTATATGTCTTTACTTATTACCTTCTATACACCACACTTAGGCTAATTGGTTTTTTTTTTCCCTACCTTTTGACACCTGCCTATGCTTTGGAAGAAAATTATCCAATAAGCGTAATAGGTGTACTCTCCTAATACCAGGAGCTCTCGCAATCTGAGAGAAGGGAAAAAGAAAGACAACCGAATAATTTATTCAATTTCTTCAGAACCGGAATCCATCCTCGAACAGAAACAAGTTTCTTCGAGTTCATATGTAACTATATGATAGAATCCAAGCAATATGGATCTTCGTAGTGATACGGAGTGTTCTGAAAAAATGCAAAGGGAAAGTAGGAGCGGCAGGGATATACGCAGCTTCATGACAATCTAAAAGCCAAAGTTTTTAAGAAAGCTCGGTTAACTTGGTTCATGAGTTTTAGTTTAAGGTCAGGTCATGGTCGCTGCCAAAGAGAGAGAGAGAGAAAATAAAAACTCAGCGCGCACTCTAACCTAGATTAGATCGGTTAATTACTTTATCTAATCAGGATGTCTCGCACCATTTCCTCGAATTCTCCTTCAAACCCTAAAAGAAGAATTAGTCAAGATTAATTGCACTCTACAAGTTCGCTTGACTTTTCGGCCAGGCCAGTGTTGGTACTTCAGAGGGAGGTGCCCCGTGCTTTCGCACAGACCTAATTAAATAACCTCGTTTTCCCAGAGGTATAGCCCCGTTAACACCTTTCTAGACACCTACTTGATTTGCTAATTGCAAAGTGAAAAATTCTCCTGAAGAGTAGCGGATACTCACAGTAGGATCAGGACCCAACTATCATTGTGTGATAATTTTGAAGAAAGCCTACCAAAAATACCACACTCCAGAAGGTATGCAACACTAGAAAGTTTCCTGTATATTTGAAACTCCCGATATGGTTTTTGCCCCGAGCGCTTATAACCTTGACGAAGGTCAAAACATCGTAAGTCGCAAATCAAGTAACCCGTCATTATCCAGATTAATCTAGACCCATTCGTATAAGCCCTTGGCGAAGGTCAAAACAGCTATACGCCTGTTCTAGATTAATGCATCTATCAATGCTACAGATAAGCACCCACTAGCTACCAAACACTATGCCTTGGCGAAGGTCAAAACACATAGCATGAATACTAGTAGATACCTATCTGAAATGACGAAGGGCTATGGCTGGTTTTTGGTGAAAAACCATTAATGTAATGAACTTGATATTGTTGAAGGAACTGAATAGTTTTGAAAAGGAGTGGTTTAGGCCCCGCTTTTAAAAACTAGTGGTTTTGAAGAAAACTGAGTAATCTACAGTATCATAAACTTTTTCTCAAGTGGTCACTCCCCGTGAAGGGATCTAGGCTTTTGCCTCCTAGAATGAGGTGCTGGATATTCCTGAACGAACACCACTATGCAAAGCAAAAGAATACAACTATAGTTTTTCAAAATTTATTCCGACAACATCTTTTAGGTTTATTTTCCTTGGATTAATTAAAATTAATGCGGTCCCTTCAATTAATCACTATCACACCAGAAAAGAAAAAAAAATACAATGTACGTATATGACATCCGCAGTCGCCATGGGGCCCGTCATGCACCGTTAGGTTACTTAACTACCGGCAGAGCGGGGGCTGAACTAGCGTGGGTGCAAAACATATACAACATCTATTAGTATACATATAAATATATATAACATTCGTTTCAGGCATGATATGAGCAACATCACAGAAAAGCGATAAGCAACATAGAATAACGGATAATCTAGGAGCCCCGGGTTTCATTTGAGCCGAAAATGAGACCCGACGTTCCCCGGTCGTATGGATAGCCTGTGCAATGTATAACCAAGACCCCTACGAGTGCGGAAAGTTACACACCAATCCCAGAAGTGAGGCAACCCAAATCAACAAAGTGAATGGGCCACCCAGCACTTTACAGAATCTGTTAACTTGAGCACCCTTCTGTGGGTCATCCTATATCCCCTACGAGTGCGGCGAATAGCTCACCAATTCTAGAGTGAGGCCCCCTCCGTCTCAACACCATGAGATGCGTGCCCATTTCCCTCTAGAACCCGGCTATTCGAGCACTCCATTGCGGGGTAATCCTAGTACAGAAAAGAAAAATATATATACAACGGTGACATCGACCTCAATTCGGTTGTGCCCCAATAAAAGAATATATAAACTGGCGGAAACGGCAGTCCACAAGTTGGATGCTCGCCCCACAATAATGAATATACAAATGAATCTAAACCGTACAACTACCATTGCACTAGAGGCTATCCAACATGACAATCCGAACATAGCCATCACAGATATCAAAATCACAATAGTATAAGCAAGTATGTGCAATCTCGTCTAAACGACATATAGCCAATAGACGACGTTTGAAAAACACATACACCACATCACAGATATCAACGATGCAAAATTTCAAGTTTTGAAACTCTACAAGTTTCCCCCAAAGCAAAGACAACACTAAGTGAAATCTGGGGAAATCAAACAAGACCAAAAACACCAATTTAAAAAACCCAAGACACTGGATGAAAACGGGGCCCAGAAGTGAATAGTAAAAAGGCAGAATCGGGAATTTTTGGGATTTGGTCGGCATATTTTGATGGAATGCCCTCATTTTCATCGTGTGTCACATACATGTCTAGACTAAGTCTCTGCACTTGTTTAAAAAATTTTTAGAGACCAAAAAAAATTCAGAACAGAGAATGGGTTTTGAAATCAGAATTTTTCGGTTTTGAAACTAATGCATCGTCTACTACTAGTTTCTAATGTTTGGGTGGCTCTGATACCATGTTGGGGTTCCTAACACCCTGGCCGTTGACCGCGGCCATTGCAAAACGAAAAATTTTGGTGTTTAAAAAACTTGGCGTTAGAAACAACTACCTAGAATCGAAACCAAATATGAAACTAGCAAACTACAAAGTGCTTATCTTTTGTGATAGAAGAGTTATACCAAAAGATTCGTGTCCTTCGGTCTTCTACCCTCTTTCTTATAGAATCGAAACCGAACATGAAACTAGAAAACTACAAAGAGCTTATCTTCTGTGATGAAGTGTTATACCAAAAGATTCGTGTCCTTCAGTCTTCTACCCTCTTTCTTAGCTCCTTGAGATCTCCTTGATCGAGTTTGGCCGCCGGTGTTTCTCCGTTGAAGATGATCCACCTGAGGGATGCGGCTCATGGCTCTAGTTCCACACTAAGAATCTAGTGGAGCAATTAGGGACTCTAGGTTGCTAATCTAGAGTACCTAAGGATGTAATGAGTTATTCTAAATGTGTATCTATCTCTCTTCTACTTTTGATTTTCAACACATGAGATGGTAGGGTAGAAAATGAAGAAGAAGGAGGAGGAGCTCAAGAAAGGATAGAGAAGAGAGATATGCAAAATGGTGAGTATGTTTTCAAAATGACCATCCAAGAGAGAGAAAACTATGAAGCATGGTTTTGTATATCTCATTTTCCAAATAAAAATATAGAAACCATACTTGAATAGTTTGCACAAATGAATTGAAATTCATTTGTCAACACTATTCAAGCATGGTTCTCACCATTCTATCTTCACTACCTTTACACCTCATTTCCATTTAATTTAAGAAATGGATAAACTAAAATGAGGTGTCCACTTTCTAAAATGTTTTCCGTATAAATATGGAATACATTCAACTGTATATACATACCCGTATTCATATCAAAATACGAATACCCAAAGAGATAGAATAACACAAAGAACATAATAGTAGAATATACATATCGAAATATATATACGAAAACTATTAAATCAATACCTGATTTAATAATCCGGCTCAATCCTAAGCCTTCCAGTATTATCAACCGTCCGATCGAAAATCCGGGTAACTAGTACAATCATTCGATCGGAGCCCTGCACGTATCAAAATACAGCTACTATATCATTTCGCCTGAACCAGGGAAAACCTTATGTTTGGGACTCTAAAGACTCGTCAATAAGCTGGCAGTGGGTTTAACCACAAGCACGTCAGCGGCACAAGCTATACGTAACGGCTACCCAGGTATTGAGCGAAAGGAAGGCCGACGAGCAAACTCATCCGAACCCCTACTGAGCCTGTCTGTGACAATCTCCGTACAGTCCGGTCTCTTCGTCTAAGAGTATCGCATATCGGGTCAAGGGGGTGGATAAAGTCAAACTCCTAATAACGCGATATTTCGTGTTGGTGTGAAGCTCATCACCAACTGAGAAACTACCGATCCAAATCAGTAATTCTCGTCTACCTTGGCCAAGGATTTCTGGTGATGGCCACCTGTGCACAGCGCGACATCAACCCCCAATACCGGAAGAGACGAATCCCCGACGATCCGCTCACTGCCTCCATGTTGCTCGGGACTATACCTAACTAAAACCTATTTGCACGACTCTTTTGAGCCGTGGTAGGGTAGTAATCAAAGCACAGTGGAAACTCACACGAGACAAATGACGATCTCAGGTCGACAGACTAACCTGTACTCATGTCACCTGAGAACTGCTATCTGACAATAGGTATAATACCATCTAGTATGTTTCCGGTGAGTTCGTCCAGTGTAACTTATAAACCAATGAGCACCTGTATACTATCTTAGGTGATTAACTGACACCAATGCCTTATGAGACCGGCCACCACCCCTCGTCGGGGTCTCGAAAAGTATACACTAGTGTACTACGGAGTATCGATGCCCAGTCTGGATACTCTCTCAACTAGGGACATTTAAGAATGTGCTTATAAACCACCCAGCTCCCATGTATATGATCGCCATCATAATGCTGGTAGTCAAGAAAGAATCCTATAGGCTCTATCAATATATAATAGTGATCTGTAATACCACATAATGCATGTATATGATGATAAAGACAAACCAGATAGCATATTATCATTTTGAGTAAGACTGTTCTACCCGTATAGGTCCTCCCTCAATCATCATAATCGCGTGCCTGCGATTACAATAATTGACTTGAGGGCACTATATCCAACAGCTTTTAAGCAGTTTCCTGTAACTTCTAACCAGTTGTCTATAACTTCTAAACCGTTTTGGTTCACTGAGTAATGAATTCTAACTCTTTTTTGTGGGCTCGTAGAGTTATATACGGGCTCTAGTTCCATCATCAAATTTATAGGAAAGAATGAAAATTGGATCAATTGTTTTTTTTTTTTTTTTGTTGGTACTTGGTGGTTGTTGTAATGTTGTTTGAGTGTAAGGATGAGGAGTTCTATTTCTATTCATGGGAAAGGTCACCGTGTCAGTTCATATTTGTTGATATGGAAATTTGGTAGATGCACTCCAGATGTTTGATGTTTTGGCTTTGTAAATTTTCCTCCTAATTTAAACTTAAAAGTTTATGCCTCTGTTTAGTTCCATATGAAAAACCACACTAATTTCCTACATTTTGACATATTTGTATATTGGTATGTCCAGTGCCATGGAGACATTATGTGGCCAAGCCTTTGGTGCAAAGAAACATTACATGTTGGGAATTTACTTACAAAGATCATGGATAGTGCTTTTGCTTTGCAATGTCTTGATACATACATGCAACAATTTAGAAGTTACAGGCAACTTAATAAAGTTACAAGCAACTGTTTAAAAATTACAGGCTGCTTAGTAGAGGTTACAGACAACTGGTTAGAAGTTATATGCAACTGGTTAGTGGAGAAAATGAAAGGTCTAATTTTGCAAGTGCTTAATGGGTTTTGTTGGAAAACATTGATCGGTTGTGTTGGAAAAGGATGATGATGAGGGGAACAAAATGTTGATGGATTGTGTTGAAATTGCAAGGAGAAAAAAATAAGAAGTTACATGCAATTCAAAACTTAATTTCATTCCTCTACTCTACATTTTTTCCCCACACATTCATTCTCTGTCTCTTTTTCACACACTCAGACATATTTTCTCAACACCAACAACTCAACAATTAAGAAGCTTAAGGGGAAAAAATGGGAAGACACAATCTTATTGCTACAAGCAGAAGCACTTGTTTGTAACTTTTGATAAGTTGCCTGTAACTTCTAGGCAGTTGCATGTAATTTGTAAACAATTTCCTGTAATTTCTAATTAGTTTCCAGACGTCTAGGGCTAGACGTCTGCAGTTCAAAAATTTCCTAGAGACGTCTGCCCTAGACGTTTTTTTTAAAAACAGAAACTGACATATTGAAAATTTTCTTTAGCAGACGTCTGTACCAGACGTCAGAAGTTTATTAGAAATTACAGGAAACTTATTAGAAGTTACAGGAAACTGATTAGTGGAGAAAATGAAATGTCTAATTTTCCAAGTTTTTAATGGGCCGTGTTGAAAAATATTGATGGGTGTTTACCGCCGAAAACAGAGACGAGCCGGGATTGATCGTCTTGCCTAAATTTGGGTGCAAATGCTATTTGGAACATATCTGTCCACCTCTCCGAAAATACCAAATTGATTTATTGCACCGTATATTGAAGGTTTGGACAGACGCAACAATTGCAGCGTAACTTTATCAGATTCCCCCTCTTTAAGGGGTTTTTGATTGTGGGGACGTTCTTCCCTATAGGCACAAGCCCCTGTAGTTAATTATGTTATCGCGTTGCGATAACGTCTTTCACCTGCTCCGGTAAGTCACTTCATATCGTGTTATATTTATTGTTTATTATGGTTGCCCGTGGATTGTATACGGAGACTAGTTTATGTTGTCACCCATAGGGCGCGGATTAGTCCAAATCCATATATTAAATTTAGGTTTTAACTTATGGCATATGTTTTATCGGTTCAGGGGATATTTTATTTTATTTAAAGACCGTTAATCTGATTTTAGATTAAGATCAACTTAAATATATGAGCACATAGGCTCTATTTATTTTGACTAGGATACGTTAGTTTTATATGAGACCAAGATCAACTTAGAAACCTAGTTAAGGATCATTATGTTTTGTTAAGATCCATTAACAGAGGTGAGCATATGGACTCGGTTATAATGAGCAATATGATCTCAAGGAGTATGAAGTTTTAGGGGCTAAGCCTATTTTGGGGCTTAGTCCTGGGCTTTTTCACCATCTAACAGTGCTGAACACTTATTCCATTTTGCTTTCTGGCACTCACGTGGGTGTCATATGAGGCGCTCTGGTTTGGGTATTGCCCTATAAGTGCTAAGCACTTGGTCACTGTGGATATTTATCATATGTTGGCGCTCACATGGATATTACGTGAGGCGCTGAGTCCTTAGACATTGCCATATCAGTGCTAAGCACTTTATACAGCGCTCACGTAGGTATCACGTAAGGCGCTCCGGCCTAACATTTTTTAAATGCTCACTTGGGTATCACGTGAGGCACTAGATCTTTGCTCATGGACGCTCACGTGTGTGGTATGTGAGGCGCCGTCTTCATGGGTCTTCTGCATGCTCACGCGAGTGTCATGTGAGGCGCTAATTTCATGGAATCTTTTGGGTGCTCACGTGAATATCATGTGAGGCGCTGAGTCCTTAGAGATTTAATCTCTATTTATTTTTTGAAAGAAATTAAACTTCTGTTAATGGTGTTTTGGCCATTGATGATTACCAAGAACCCTGTTTTGAGGATCTAGGATTGGATTTTTGATAACTATGTTCTTCGAAGGGTTAAACCCTGTTTTTTTAGGAATTAAATTCCTGGAATGAAAATTCCAATTTTTTTTGTTTATTTTCTCATATTTAGTTTTTCCTCTAAATCTTGAGTTTGAAGAACAAAATCTTCCCGATGAGATTTAAATTCTCAACTTATGAAAGATTTGTCTTGTGGATCTCAGATCCAGAGAAAGAACTAAGTTCTTTATAAAGGGTTAAACCCTTGTATCTCTATATATGAGAGGCAAAGGAGATACTTTGATCTCTGTTTTTTTTCTTTACTTAGGGTTTTAGAGGAACAAGAAGATTTTCTTCAAAAAGAGAATTAAATTCTCGGGTGTGGTTTCTATCTCTTTTTTACAGAAGCTTATTGAGGGTTTTCTCTCTCTAAGACTTAAAGTCTCGAGTCCTTTATAGAGGTGAGGGAAAGCTGTTGATTAGTTAAAAGGATCTCTTATTTAAGAGATCTCAGTCTGATTTCATAATCAGATGGTGATTTTTAATCACCGTTGGATATTAGATCCAAAGCTCTCTGTATAACAAAATATATTTTTCTTTTTTTAACAAAATTAGAGAAATATTTTCCCATGTAGAATTTAATTCTACCTTTGGATCTTTGATCTCACGTCTCTTTGCTCAACAGAGCATATCTTTCTTATTTAGAAAGATCAGGAAGATATTTTTCTCTAATAGAATTTAATTCTATCGTTGGATCTTTGATCCAACGGCTCTCCATATAAAAGAGAATATATTTCTTGTTTAGAGAAATATTTTCCTATATAGAATTTAATTCTACTCGAAGCAAAACTGCTTCAACTTGGGCGCTGACGCTCACGTGCTATGCACGTGGCATAATCAAAGAATTTAATTCTTAATGAAACAGGTACCCACATGCTTTACATGCCGGTGCTCACTTTCTTAACACGTGAGGTGCCGCTCTAGGATTTAATCCTCTATTAAAGACAGGCGTCCACGTGCTTTGCACACCGACACTTGCGCAGATCGTGAGGCGCTACCTTAGTATTTAATCCTACCAGAGACAGGTGTCTATGCGCTTTGCACGCTGACACTCACGTGCCCAGAACATGAGGCGCTGCCCTATTTTTTTATGAGGGAACAAATGACCCCCACCGTTGCACTCACATGCCTTGCACGTGAGTGCAACGGTGTCCAGCCTTTTAGCCGTCTGATCCGTCTTGGGATACGGGGAATCTGAACCGACCCCATCATTTTATAAATAGGGCATTAAGCTTTAGGCGACAGATGCATCTCCATCTTTTCTTCTTCCTTAAGAATTTTATTCTCCAGTAGAGTTTAGCTCTGTCGTGAAGCTTAGTTCTTCATTTTTCCACAAATCTATATTGCAGACTCACCCTGCCAAAAGCATCATCAAGATAATAGGGTGCGATTCCTTCGCTCTGATACACCGTTGTGCTGTGGTGTATACGGAGGAGTAAGCTGAGAGAGAATCCCATTCTCTTTTAGATAATCTTGGAATTCCATGCTTAAGTATTCACCTCCTCGATCAGATCGAAGGATTTTAATACTTTTACCCATCTGGTTCTCTACTTCGCTCTTATATTCCTTGAATTTCTCAAAAACTTCAGATTTGTGTTTCAACAGGAACACATGTCCGAATCTTGAGAGATCATCGGTCAATATAATGAAGTACGAGAAATCATTCCTGGCATGTGTAGATATAGGACCGCATACATCACTATGTATCAGTCCCAAGAGTTCTATAGCTCTTTCTCCATGTCCAGTAAAAGGAGTTTTGGTCATCTTTCCTTTGAGACATGATTGACATGTTTCATAAGATGTAAATTCGAATGGATTC
The DNA here is from genome assembly GCA_030015575.1 of Agapanthus africanus. Classification (NCBI taxonomy): domain Eukaryota; kingdom Viridiplantae; phylum Streptophyta; class Magnoliopsida; order Asparagales; family Amaryllidaceae; genus Agapanthus; species Agapanthus africanus. Next base: position 155,063,934 of record CM057350.1, read on the forward strand.
AAATATCCATATTTATGCAACTTAGCTAGTCTGTTCGCATTGATATGACTAAGTCTACAGTGCCACAGGAAGGCTTCGTTCATTTCTGAACTTTTCCACTTGTGTGTGTCCTGTATATTTAGAACTGTATTTTGATTTAGAACGTATATATTATTACACAATGTACCAAACCCAATCAACATTTGATTTAGGAAAATGTTCATAACATTTTTCTCTAATGCAAAGTTATATCCTTTTTTATCTAATAAAGAAACGGATATTATATTGCACATCATCGGCGGTACATAATAACAGTCGTTCAACATCAATGTATTACCATTTGGTAATACTAGGTGATATTCGCCGACCGCTTCGGCAGCAACAATTGCTCCATTCCCTACTCTAAGAGACATATCACTCTTTCCTAGTTCTCTACTTCTCTTTAACCCTTGTAAAAGATTACAAATATGGGATCCTGATCCAGTATCCAATACCCAGGACATAGAGCAGACTGAGAAACAGTTCTCAATAACTAACACACCCGAAGAAGATGCATCTTCTTTTTTCGTTCGGGTTGCATGGAAATCCTTGCATTCCCCTATCCCTTGCTCAGACTTATGACAGATGCCATAAGATAGAGCGGAACCAATGTTCCCTAGCCCAGTATAATAAGCGTGTTCGGTCAATACATCCATATTATTATCTTGATAAAGGCATGACATGGTCACTACTTGGAGACAGAGAGAAGAAAACACTTTACCGTGCGCTCTTGCAAGATTAGATTAGTTATTATTTTATCTAATCAGGATGGCTCCCACTGTTTTTACCAAGTCTTCCTTCAAACCCTAAAAGGTAAGATTAGCCGGGATTAATTACACCCTACAAGTTTGCTAATCGATCATCCAGACAGGTGTTGGTACTCCGAGAGAGTCTCCCCGTGCTTTCGTATGGAACTAATTAAATAATCTCGTTTCCGCAGGGGCATAACCCCGTTAACAACTTTCTTAGACACGTACTGGATTAGCTAATTGTAAAGTGGAGAACTCTCCCAGGAGTAACACTTACTCACAGTGGGTATCATGATTCAACAATCTTATATAGAAGGTATGCAACCTCATTACAAATTTCAACACTTGAAATTCCCGATATATGTTTTTACCCCATTCGGTCTATGACCTTGACAAGGTCAACAAACCATAAACCGTAAGTCAAGTTCAACCCGTCATTTTGTGACTGAATTAGACCCACCTGCACGACCCTTGACAAGGTCAACAAGGCCGTACGACTACCCTAACCAATCGCATCAACATGCGGCAGAAAAGTACTAATTAGCTACCGAACACTACGCCTTGTAAGTCTACGGTAGCGCCCCGGCCGTCGATCCGAGGCCAAAATGTGGAAACGAAAACTTTTTCTAAACTTGAAACCGGTGCTATCGCAGACTTTAATCCCGGATCGAACCATTAACCTATAACTAGCTAACTAGAGAAGGGTTAGAAAAGCTATACCGATCGATCCGTGTCCTTCGGTCTTTGGCCACCAACCCATGCTCCTCGCAGCATCTCCGATCTCCGGTCTCCTCGTCGGAAAGGGCACTACATCTTCGAATCCTTTTACGAGCTCCCGCTTCGTCCGAAGCAACTCGGACAAGAAGTTTGCTAGCCGACGTATCTAAGGTGAAGTAGAGAATGTGTGTGATCACTTTGTCTCTTGCATCCATTGATTCTCAACGCATGACAGTGTATGGATGGAGGTTGAAGATGATGCCATTAATGGAGATATTGAGCTCAAGAAAGATGGAGGAAGAAGAAGAGATTTCTTTTGTTTCTTGTTGCAATGATAAAGTGAGAGTAAAAACAAATAATACAAGAGCTAACCTCTCATATGGCTGCCCTTCTCTCTCTTCTTATCATTTCAACTCATAAATCAATCAAATAATATGACACATGCACAAAGAAAGAGACCATGAGTCATCACTTGTGCATGTGTCATAATTAATGCTCCTAATCATGACTTTGAGCTCATTATTTCCATTTGTAAACATTAATCCAAATGTTTACAACAATAAAAAGATATGCCAACATCTAAAATAAACTTGTGACGGATCACAAGGATACCCCTCATCTGTATATACATACCTGCATCCGCATTTCGACTGAATGCGAATGCGATGAGACTAAAGTAATCCAACAAATTTAATACTAGGATCCGGCTTAAACCAAAGCCCACTAGTATGATCCGTCCGATTATAATCAGTGCACGACTGCACGTATATGATCGAACCCTGCCATATATCATACGGCCTCTACAACGTTTCGCACGAAACTTGAGAAACTGTCTGTGGGGGACTCTAAAGACTCGTCAATATTTTGGCTGTGGATTTAACCACTAGCACGTCAGTGGTACTAGCTGTAAGAAATGGGCTACCAGGTATTGACCAAAAGGGAGGTCGATGAGCGAACTCATCCTGACACCCTACTGAGCCTGTCAGTGATAATATCCGTACAGTCCGGCCCGTTCGTCTATGAGCATCGCATGTCGGGCCTAGGAGGTTGGTAAAAGTCAGACCCTCAAAAGCGGTACAAGTCATGTCGGAGTGTAGCCCAGAACACCCTGAGATACTACTGGAATACTTACCAGTAAATCTCCTGCCTTGACCAAGGACTTCGTGTAATGGCTCTCCTAGATACAACGCGATCTCACCCCCAATACCAGGAGAGACGAAACCCCTGCCGATCCGCTCACTGCCTCCATGTGGCTCGGGACTGTACCCAACTAAAACCTGTTTGCACGACTCCTTTGAGCCGTGGTAGGGTAGTAATCAAAGAACAGTGGGAACTCACACGAGACATATGATGATCTCAGGTCGATGAACTAACCTGTACACATGTCACCAGGGAACTGTTATCTGACGTCAGGTATAATACCAACTAGCATGTTCTCGGCGAGTCCTGTCCGGTGTACTCATAACCCAATGAGCACCTGTATACATCTTAGGTGAACCAACTGACACCAATGGCTTGTGAGACCGGCCACCGCCCCTCGTCGGGGTCTCGACTGTATACACTAGTCTACTCCAGAGTATCGATGCCCTGTCTCGAAACTCCCTCGACTAGGGACCTTTTAAGGATGTGCTTATAGACCCCAGCTCCCACGTATATGATCGCTATCATACTGCTGGCCGTCAAGCAAGAATCCTAAGGGCTCTATCAACGTGCAATAGTGACCTATAATGTCACCTAAAGCATGTACACGATGATAAAGATAAACCAGATAGCATACTATCTTCTTGAGTAAGACTGTCCTACCGGTATAGGTTTTCCCTCAATCATTGCAATCATGTGCCTGCGATCTAATAATTGACTTTGATGGCACTATATCCAATAATCTCCCACTTGCACTCAAGGCTAATTATTGCGATGCCGCATACTCACAGCCCGTGTGATACCGAACATCCAACTCCTCTACTAATCAGTTTCACAAAGCCTGTTTGCGAAACTATTGCATTCGAGGAATAACTTCAGTGAGTGGCCCTAATGTTTCTTTCTATGTCTCTTTTTATCTCAAGTTCGCGGAGAAAGACATCTCCCAAAATGAGCAATACCTGTCTTAGAATATGTTTGGATATCTGCTGGGACCTAGTTCATAAATGAACTCCAAATCCAAACCTCTTCGACTGTATCGTCAACTGAATTTAATCAGTATCCTACGCCATGCCTCCCTCAGTATCCGCTTGGATCACCTGTCCAAAATACTGCCCCTCGTCAGAGGGAAAACTATAACTCTGACAGTCACTCTGTCAACCAGGTCACCTTGGAAGCCTGGAATGATAACCGTCTCCTAAAAGAGGCTGTTGTTATCATATCCCTAGAACATCCACTTATGTTCTAAAACTGCTTCCGAACGTTTCTCCAGGATAGGATTAATATCAACTTATTGCATTCCGTGCAAAAAACAACATCTGGTGTGGTACTTGACATCTCATGATTGACTCAATTGCCTAAGCAAGTGATATGTCAATCATGCACATCCCTCTCCCCTTTAGTCTGTAAGACACCTTTAGAGAGGGTGACTCCATTACCTGCAGGTACACCACCATGCCAGGAGTCGTCCATTCTAAAACACCTTTAGAATGCTGTCTAAGTACCCAGATTGGGAAACTACCCAAATCTAGATCTAAAACCATAGATCTAGTAACCAGAATGTCTGATATTATATCCAAGTCCTTTGTGGAGAAACCACTATGTGACAACCAAAGTATAACCGATCGTAGTATAGGAATTTCACTTCCTACTCTGTATATGTCATCCAAATGCCAGGACATCACACCCTACCACCTTCTTAACTGTAAGTCTACGGTAGCGCCCCGGCCGTCATTCTGAAGCCAAACGCGGAACAAAAACTTTTATAACTGGCGCTATCGCATACTATAACCCGGATCTTGCTCTTAACGCTAAACTAACAAACTGTAAAGAGGTAGAAAGGCTATACCGATCGATCTGAGTCCTTCGGTCTTTAGCCATCATCCCACGCTCCTCACGGCAACTTCGATCTCTCGTCTCCTCATCGAGGTGGCACCACGTCAACGGATCTTTAAACGGGCTCCCGCCTCTATACCGAGGCAACTCGGTCATCAAGTCTGCTAAAAGAGATGACTAAGATGAAGTAGAGAATGAGTAGAATACTTTGTCTCAAACACCCTAGGGTTCTCATCACATGAGAGGGTTAGGGTGGAGGTTGAAGAAGATGCTAAGGATTGAAAATGGTGAACTCAAGAAACTCAAGAGAGCAAAAGAAAACCAATAATATAATCTTGTGATTATTATTTCTTTTGTGAGCAGATATATATAAGGTTGTGAAAAGAAAATATCTCATGAAAAAATATCTCCTAAAAATATCTCTACAAACCCTAAATATCTACACCCAAAACAAACTACCATTAATTCTATCATGACTCACTTAGTGACTCATTAGCATGAGTCACTAATGAACATGCTAGAAGAAATGTGTCATCCTTATGAGTCACCCTTTCCAAAACTTAATAATCATTTAAACCAAAATGATTAATCCAAAAAGAAATGCATCTTCTAAAATATTCTCGTAACGGATTACGAGAATACCCCTCACCTGTATATACATACCTATATCCGTATTCCGACCGAATATGAATACGAGAGACTAAAATATTCCGACTCAATATAATACTTGGATCTGGCTTAAACCAAAGCCCACCAGTATTATCTGCCCGAAATATGACACGTGCACAAATGTACGTGCAATTTCGAACCCTGCCATAAAACCATACGGCCTCTACAACGTTTCGCCCGAACTTGGGAAACTATCTGTGGGGGACTCTAAAGACTCGTCAGTACCCCGGCAGTGGATTTAACCACAAGCACGTCAGCACCACTAGCTGTGCGTAACAGCTGCCCATGTACTGACCTTAAGGGGAGCTGATGAGCGAACTCATCCTGGAAACCAACTGAGCCTATCGGTGACAATATACATACAGTTCGGTCTGTTCATCTATGAGTATCGCATATCGGGTCTAGGGGGCTGGTAACGTCAGACCCCCAATAGCGGTATAAGTCGTGTCGGAGAGTAGCCCTGAACACCCTGAGAAACTACTGGAATAATTACTAGTAATTCTCACCTGCCTTGGCTAAGGACTTGGTGTAATGGCTCTCCTAGACACAGCGTGATCTCACCCCCAATACCGAGAGAGACGAATCCATTGCCGATCCGCTCACTTGCCTCCATGTGGCTCGGGACTGTACCAAAAAAAACCCTGTTTGCACGACTCCTTTAAGCCGTGGTAGGGTAGAAATCAAAGCACAGTGGGAACTCACACGAGAAAAATGACGACCTCAGGTCGATGAACTAACCTGTACACATGTCACCAGGGAACTGCTATCTGACGCTAGGTATAAATACCAACTAGCAGGTTCCCGGCGAGTCCTGTCCGGTGTACTCATAACCCAATGAGCACCTGTATACATCTTAGGTGATCCAACTGCACCAGTGGCTTGTGAGACCGGCCACAGCCCCTCATCGGGGTCTCGACTGTATACACTACTCTACTCCGGAGTATCGATGCCCTGTCTCGAAACTCCTACGACTAGGGACCACTTTTAAGGATGTTCTTATGGACTACCCAACTCTCACGTATATGATCGCCATCATACTGTTGGTAGTCAAGCAGGATCCTAAGGGCTCTATCAACATGTAATAGTGATCATGTCACCTAAAGCTGTACACGACTAATAAAGGCAAACCAGATAGCATACTATCATCTTGAGTAAGACTGTCCTACCGGTATAGGTCCTCCCTTAATCATTGCAATCACGTACCTGCGATCCAATAATTGACTTTGAGGGCACTATATCCAACATTAACAAATCTATCCCCTATTCTGATGAAGTCAAACTTATGACTGTCACATCAGAAATAGATGATCTATCTCAGCGATATCTGCTTTAGTCCATAAATAGACATAAGCTACTTGTCCACTATGCTTCCACTGGCTACGACAGCCCTCTGGCAGAATAATATACACGTGCACTTCTAAAGCCAGTTCAGAACGACGCTATACTCATCCTCCTGCCGGGTTTCCTAGCCTGGAACAACAGTTGTGTCAAGTCTGGGTAAACAAGAACCTCCCTGTCACCGTCCTTGAGCATACCGAAGTACCTCTCGAGTGCTTGAGGTTACCCACTATACCCGCGGAGTGGCTAATGGAATGTCAAACCTGATTGAATCTTTAGGTTTTTATCAAATTTACAGTAATCGTTTGTGGTTCTGGAATCACTTCCAGTTCTACCATACTCCCACTACTGTTTTCTGAAAAAATCCATTTTACTAAAATTGTGGCGAGTCAAGAATAATATCACTATTGATCTTCCAGATGGTAGAAATTCAACCCTCGTCATAGCCCGGGTTAACCCACAAACAGCCATTACAGAAACGTGCCTTGAGTTATCCAGAGTCTGGTTTTAAGTATAAGCCGGACAACTCCATATACCTTAACATCGTTAAGATATGATCCATTCTATATACAATATAGAAACAGAGGCACTGATTTAATTGGAACCAGATTCAAATCATGCAGCTGTCTCCAGTGCATGTCAACTAAATGGAGAGAGGCCTATTAGCATTACTCAACTTAGGAATACATCCAGATATGAGTAACCTGAAAGAGAAGCAAGTTCTCATAATCATTACTATCAACTGAATACCATACACAAGTATCTACATCTTCGATCATCTTGAAGAATCCCGATACTTGCAATACCTGGTTCTCTACTTTATTCATATACCTATAACTTCTCAAAACTTGGACCTTGTATTTCTACAAAACACATGTCTAAGAACTAGAGAAGTCACAAGTAAACAGAATATAGTATGAGTACCAACCCCTCTGTCCTCATGGACAGTGGACAACATACAATACTCTGTATAATTCCCCTGAGTCTAATAACTCAAACCCTGTGCGTTGTAGGTTGAAAACTGTACTATGGTTATGAATAATTACACCGCTGTTGAATGCTCCTTGCCTAACCATCAACTGATATAGGTAAATGTCATGGATATAATTTCAAAAAGTTATATCTCACTTTATAAAAATAAACGTACAAATATATCAATTTGAAATTGGTGCATAACAACGGATATTCAAAACCAAATATTTGCCGTCCGGCAAACACCCAGGCGATTTTCTCAAATATCACCAATTACAACGAATCCCGATATAATGAGGATGATCATCTAATTCCCAACAACTTACTCCCACTCATCATCTGTAAAACCATACAGATGTGATAATCAAATCTGGTAAATACATACCCTGGAGCAAGGGCTAATTGGGAAATCGGTTTTCTTTTAACAATACACAGTAAAACTGAAACATGTAAATGTTTCGAAGGGGTATCCGGGTATTCCTAGTAATGCCTCTTCCATTATCAGATTCACAACTGCAACCGTATATTTCTTTGCCATCTCTCCAAATCCCTTTATATGTCTTTAGTCATTACTTTCTGTACATCACCTTTAGGCCAAATGGTTTTCTTCCTTCCTTACCGTTCGACACCAGCCTATGGTTTGGAAGAAGACTATCCAATAAGCATATTGGGTGTACTCTCCTAATCCTAGAAGCACTCGCAACGCGAGAGAAGGTAAAGATAAAATACAACCGAATAAAACCTTATTCCTATTTCTCCTGAACTAGAATCCATCCCTGGACTGGAACAAGTTCCTTCGAGTTCGTATATAACCATACGATGGAGTATCCAAATAACTGTGGATCTTCGTAGTGATACGGAGTGTCCTGGAGAAATACAAAGGTGAAGTAAGAGTGGCGATGAAATACTTGGTTTGGTCGTGAATAGCAGTCGCAGTTTACTTTGCCCTCTTTCTAATCCCTTTATTTGTCTTTACTTAATACCTTCTGTACACCACCTTTAGGCCAAATGGTTTTTTTTCCTTCCCTACCGTTCGGCACCTGCCTATGGTTTGGAAGAAGACTATCCAATTAGCATAATAGGTGTACCGTCCTAATCCAAGGAGCACTCACAACCTGAGAGAAGGTAAAAGGAAAAGACAACTGAATAGTCCTATTCATTTTCTCCAGAACCGGAAACTATCCTCGAATCTTGAACAAGTTCCTTCGAGTTCGTATATAACCATACGATGGTTTTATCCAATGGAAGTGGATGTTCATAATAATACGGGGTGTTCTGGAGAAATACAAAGGGTAAAAGAAGGAGTGGCAATGATGTATGCAACTCAGACAATCCAAAAGCCATTGTTTTAACAAGGTTCGGTTAACTTGGTCACTGAGTCATAGTCTAGGGTCAGGCCATGGTCGCTGCCAAAGAGAGAGAGAAAAGAAACACTCAGCGTGCACTCTAACCTAGATCAGAATGGTTACCAATTTATCTAATCAGGAAACCTCCCACTGTAACCTCAAATTCTCCTCCAAATCTGAAAGAAGAATTAGTCGGGATCACCCGAGGAGTAAACCAACTCATCAGTGGGAATCGGGATCCAACTATCATCGCATGATAACGTGATGGAATCCAATCACGTTATCACATTCCAGAAGGTATGCGCATATCTGGCAAGTTTCAGTTTCTTTAGAAACTCCCGATGTGATTTTTACCCCATGCTCTTATGACCTTGACGAAGGCCAACATATCATAAGTCACATGTCAAGTTCTACCCGTCATTATCCAGGTTAATTTGAACCCACCCGTACATACCCTTGACGAAGGCCAAAATAGTAGTACGACTGTCCCAAACTAACACATCTATCTATGCAACAGAAAAATAACAAATAGCTACCATACACTATGCCTTGACGAAGGCCAACATACATAGCATGAATACTAAGTGCTACATTTCTGAAATGACGGAGGGCTACGGATGGTTTTTGGCGAAAAACCTTTAACGTAATGAACTTGATATCGTTGAAGGAACCGGATAGCTTTTTATAAAAATATAATGGCGAAAACCTTTGCTAAAGAGGTCACTCCCGGTGAAGGGATCTCGGCTCTTTTCCCGTAGAATGAGGTGCAGGATATTCCAACTGAATACCACGATGCAAAGGAAAAAGTAATCGACTATAGTGAAGTTATCACCCTGACGCAAACTTCTTCCCAAGGGGTCACTCCCGGTGAAGAGATCTCGGCCCTTGCTTCGTCGGCTGAGGTGCTGAATATTCATAACCGAATACCACTGTGCAAAACAAAAGAGAACGTCCATGCAATAACAGCTTTTTGAAAAATGTTCCAACAACATCAAACAGGTTTGTTTAGCTTGCATTGATTCGAATCAATGCAGTCCCATCAATTAATCACACCACAAAAGAACGAAAATATGATGTACGTATATGCCATCCGCATTCGCCACTGGGTCCCATCATCACCTGTTAGGTTACTTAACTAACGACAGAGCGGGGACTGGACTAGCACGGGTGTAAAACATATACAACATCTACTAGTATATATATCAATATATAATATTCACTCATGGCGTGATAAAATGCAACATCACAGAGAGTAATAAGCATCACAGAACAATACAGATAATCTGGAATCCCCGGGTTTCATAGAGCCGCTACTGAAACCCGACGTTCCCCTGATCGTGTGGATAGCCTGTGCAATGAAATCCTAGACCCCTACGGGCACGACAAGTTACCCATCAAAACCTGAAGCGAGGTAGCCCCCTTCAACAAAGTGAATAGACCACCCAGCACTTCATGGAATCCTGTAACTTGAGCACCCCTCCTTGGGTCAACCTATACCCCCTATGAGTGCGGCGAATAGCCCGCCAATTCTAGAGTAAAGCCCCCTCCGTCTCAAAGCCATGAGATGCAGACTTATTGCCCTCTAGAACCTGGCTATCCGTGCACCCCACCGCGGGGTAATCCTAGTACAGAAAGTAAAATATATACAACGGGTACAGCGACCTCAGCCCGGTCGTGCCCCAAAAGAATAATATACAAACAGGCAGTGGCGGCAGTCCACATGTCGGACGCTCGCCCCGCAATATCAAATGTACAAATAATACCAAACTGTACTACCATTGCTCCAGGCTATCCACCACGACAAATCCGCAACATCACAGCACAACACAGAACATCAACGTGAATGTTACGTTCGCACATCCGTCTAAAAGAGTTATAGCAATTAGACAAGATTTACCGCTCAAATGACATTCACGGTCGCAGATATAAAGTAAGCACTGTGAACTAACTTATTTAAATTTTCGATCGACAAAATTTCCCGAAGTGGGCCCCAAGTACAACTGCAGCACTCAAAATAATCTGGGCCAAAAATAAAAGATCCAGAAACCCCAATTCCAAGTTAAAGACCACTGTAGAAAATTTGGTGCAAAGAAGCCACAAAATGGCGGCGGAACCGCGGCCAAAACAGGGTTATTGCCGCGGTTCCGCGGCGTCACTATTGCATCATGCTACCAAATTTTCACAGATGTCTTAGAAAAGCTTGCCTGATTTTCTGGAATACTCAAAATAATTTTTCGACGACAAAAAAATTTCGACAGAAACTGCATAAATTGGAATCGCGGTTTTGGAAATTTCGTTTGATTGATATTTTAAATACGTTAGAACAAGCTAGTAAAGGTTAATGGCGTGGCTTTGATACCATGTAAGTCTACGGTAGCGCCCCAGCCGTCGATCCGAGCCCAAAATGCGGAAACGAAAACTTTTTCTAAACATGAAACCGGCGCTATCGCAGACTTTAATCCCGGATCAAACCATTAACCTATAACTAGCTAACTAGAGAAGGGTTAGAAAAGCTATACCGATCGATCCCTGTCCTTCGGTCTTTGGCCACCAACCCATGCTCCTCACGGCATCTCCGATCTCCGGTCTCCTCGTCGGAAAGGGCACCACATCTTCGAATCCTTTTACGGGCTCCCGCTTCGTCCGAAGCAACTTGGACACGAAGCTTGCTAGCCGACGTGTCCAAGGTGAAGTAGAGAATGTGTGTGATCACTTTGTCTCTTGCATCCATTGATTCTCAACGCATGAGAGTGTATGGATGGAGGTTGAAGATGATGCCATTAATGGAGATATTGAGTTCAAGAAAGATGGAGGAAGAAGAAGAGCTTTCTTTTGTTTCTTGTTGCAATGATAAAGTGAGAGTAAAAACAAATAATACAAGAGCTAACCTCTCATATGGCTGCCCTTCTCTCTCTTCTTATCATTTCAACTCATAAATCAATCAAATAATGTGACACATGCACAAAGAAAGAGACCATGAGTCATCACTTGTGCATGTGTCATAATTAATGCTCCTAATCATGACTTTGAGATCATTATTTCCATTTGTAAACATTAATCCAAATGTTTACAACAATAAAAAGATATACAACATCTAAAGTAAACTCGTGACGGATCATAAGGATACCCCTCACTTGTATATACATACCTGCATCCGCATTCCGACTGAATGCGAATGCGATGAGACTAAAGTAATCCAACAAATCTAATACTAGGATCCGGCTTAAACCAAAACCCACTAGTATGATCCGTCCGATCATAATCTATGCACGACTGCACGCATATGATCGAACCCTGCCATATATCATACGGCTTCTACAACGTTTCGCCCGAAACTTGAGAAACTGTCTGTGGGGGATTCTAAAGACTCGTCAATACGTTGGCTGTAGATTTAACCACTAGCACGTCAGTGGTACTAGCTATACGTAACGGGCTACCAGGTATTGACCAAAAGGGAGGTCGATGAGCGAACTCATCCTGACACCCTACTGAGCCTTTCAGTGACAATATCCGTATAGTCCGGTCCGTTCTTCTATGAGCATCGCATGTCGGTCCTAGGGGGTTGGTAAAAGTCAGACCCCCAAAAGCGGTACAAGTCGTGTCGGAGTGTAGCCCAGAACACCCTAAGATACTACTGGAATACCTACTAGTAAATCTCCTGCCATGGACAAGGACTTCGTGTAATGGCTCTCCTAGACACAGCACGATCTCACCCCCAATACCGGGAGAGACGAAACCCCTGCCGATCCGCTCACTGCCTCCATTTGGCTCGGGACTGTACCCAACTAAAACCTATTTGCACGACTCCTTTGAGCCGTGGTAGGGTAGTAATCAAAGCATAGTGGGAACTCACACGAGACAAATGACGATCTCAGGTCGATGAACTAACCTGTACACATGTCACCAGGGAACTGCTATCTGACGTCAGGTATAATACCAACTAGCATGTTCCCGGCGAGTCCTGTCCGGTGTACTCATAACCCAATGAGCACCTGTATACATCTTAGGTGAACCAACTGACACCAATAGCTTGTGAGACCGGCCACCGCCCCTCGTCGGGGTCTCGACTGTATACACTAGTCTACTCCGGAGTATCGATGCCCTGTCTCGAAACTCCCTCGACCAGGGACCTTTTAAGGATGTGCTTATAGATCCCAGCTCCCACGTATATGATCGCCATCATACTGCTGGCCGTCAAGCAAGAATCCTAAGGGCTCTATCAACGTGCAATAGTGACCTATAATGTCACCTAAAGCATGTACACGATGATAAAGATAAACCAAATAGCATACTATCATCTTGAGTAAGACTGTCCTACTGGTATAGGTCCTCCCTCAATCATTACAATCACGTGCCTGCGATCCAATAATTGACTTTGAGGGCACTATATCCAACACGCCTTGACAAGGTCAACAAACACAGCATGAATACTAAATAGTACATCTGAAATGACGGAGGGCTATGACTGGTTTTGAAGAAAACCTTTAACGCAATGAACTTGATATCGTTGTAGAATCTAGTGATTTGAAATAGAGTGGTTTAAGCTCCGCTTTAAAATCGAGTTGTTTTCAAAACAAACTGAGTGGGTTGTAGCATATGCTAGTTTTGCAAAAGAGGTCCTTCTCAGTGAAGGGATCTAGGCTCTTTCCTCATCGAATGAGGTGTGGGATATTTATAAGAGAATACCACTATGCAAAGCAAGAACTAGATCTACCTTTTTGAAAAATTTGATTTTACAACATCTTTTGGGTTTCTTTTCTTTTCATTAATATTATTAATGACATCTCATCATTTAAGTTTCCTAAACATCACAGAAGAAACAAAAATAAAACACACATATATGCCATTTGCATTCGCCGCAGGGACCCAGGTCTTCACCGTAAAATTACTTAACTATAGGCAGGACGGGGTCAGGACTTGCGCAGATGCAAAACATATATAGTGTCTACTAGTATATCATATATATAAGTAGCATTCATCTCATGCAGTTATATGATCACATTACATCACAAAAATAACAGAAGCAGATATATGAAATATAGGATATATTAGGAGGTCCGCGTTTTAGATTAAGCCAGTAATGAAAAACACGGATTCCACGGTCGTAATGAATAGCCAAGCCCACACCCTAAGACCCCTACGAGAGCGGCAAGCAACCCTGCCAATTCTAAAGTTAGGCTACCGGTCTCGACTCCTCGAGATGGCCTCCCACTAGACTCTAGAACCCAGTTACTTGTGCTTTCCACCTTAGGTCTATCCTAATACGGAAAAGTAAATAATATACATTAAATGGAGACAACAATCTCAACCTGAAAGTGTCCCAATAAAAGAATATTACATACAAATATTTACATGAATGAAAATTGAAAAACTCTCATCTCACCTAAAACCCCCCGGCTATTCAATCACGACGATCCAATATAACATATCAATAGTAACACAAAAACATCACATGTCATCAACGTAAGTAAATATGCGTATCTCTAATGTCGTTGTTGTATAGCAACGAGATTGGGGATACTGTCACATATTACACTTACGGTTGCAGAAAAGAAATGAAAACTACAATAACTAGAATCTGCATCATCTTTAGACATCATAAACTCGGATTATCACATATTCCGAATTTCATGCTTAATCCTATAAACCTTGCATTTAAGTCTCGAATTAAAAACACTTTTCAAAAATTAAGTAGGGTAATTCAACAAGATTCCCAATTAAATGATTGAATGCTCGTCAGGAACTTTAATAGATGGCCGCACTCCCGAAGCCGTCAACGAAGTGCACTTGGGCGGAACACCATGGCCGCGAGCACCTGAGTGGATGCTTTTGACCATGGGATTCTCCTATAGTCACTTGATCAGGGCTATAGGGCGTGGCTGTCTAGTAGCGTCTCCTGGCGAGTATTCGCGTACGATACGAGATTGCGATGGAGTTTCGACCCAAATCCAAACTCTGTGGTAAACCATCATTTTTAGACTAAAATGCGAGATTTACATTTCGTTAACTAGTTTTCGCAAAACTAATCAATGTGGATTCCAAAAATTGTATCACATATCCGAAGCTATCTAGACGATGTTAAACATTTCGATCGATATTTCAAACAATACCAATTCACAAAGACTTCAACAACTTGACCCTCATTAAAAATATCCAGAAAACGAAAAATGTTAACATGAAGCAGCAGAAGAAGAACGAGGAACTAATTCATCAAGTCGGCGGCGGAACTGCGGCCAAGACATGGTCTAAGCGGCGGTTCCACGGCCACTTATAAGAATTAGCTCATCGTTTTTCTTGTACCTCCATAGAAAACCCTGCATGATTTTCTGAGCATTTTTAATATAAAAAATCTCAACGTTTGAAAAAATTGACAGAAAGTAGTAAAAATCTGTGTTTAAAACTTCGATCGAACACTTTAACATCGTCTAGACTTCGCCTAAGTCTCTAGCTTGGCTCTAATACCATGAAATTATGTTTTAGCACCTCTACTAGGTTTATATGAGCATCAAGTATACAAATTTAAAAAATCTAGAGGCCTAAGTATACTAAATAAGAATCGAACTAGATAATTAGGGTTTTTAAGTAAGCAAGTAATGTTCTAAACTAAGTGATGGGAAACTACAACCTTTGTAGTCTAGTCCTTCACTTCTAAAGATCCGAGTTGAAGTCCCTAGAACTCTTCTTAAGGCTCCACTTGAAGAAAAAATCGAGCTTGCATGTTGTCTTTATTGCCGAAGATGATCCACCTGTAAGTCGATATCGCGCACCCCGCGGGTTCGCGGGCAGGTGGAATTTACAAAAAATGTTTTTTCAAAGCTTCGCAATACCGACTAAACTCTAGGATCTTTATGGAAAGCTTAACTAGCTATACTACAAGGAGGTTCTAACTACTCGGTTATGATTTTATACCTCCTTGTTAACAAGTCCTTCGGGTCTTCTTCTCCTCCTCTCCTTGAGCTCCTCGAAAATCCGGATCATGCTTGATCGTCGTCCTCCTCGTGTCGAAGATGATTCACCCGAGAGTCTATACCTCAAGCTCTAATTTTTAAACTGAGGTAACTAGGGTACCTAGTTAACTAAGCTAGGCAGCCTAGAAGATGTAGAGTATCTAATGGAGTATTTTATCTCATGAGACCCTAGGGTTCACAACTCATATGAGGGTTAGGGTCTTTGAGGAAGGAGGAGAAAATGGAGAGAGAAATGAAATGAACAAATGAGCTAGGGTTTTTTCAAGTGTGGAGAATGGCTCATACTCATCAATCATGAAGTATGGATTATTTTCACATAGAAAAATAGCAACCATGCTCCAATAGTGTAGCCAAACAAATAAACAAATGTATAAGCCATGCTTCACACCCATGCCACAAATATCCCCAATTTCCACCTCACTAATCTATTTCTCAAAATAGATAAATCAAATAATGAGGTGTCCCCTTCTAGAAGCATCTCTTGTGAAATTACAAGAATGCCCTCACCGTATAAACATACTCGTATTCGTATTCCGAAAAATATGAATACAATGAGATGATAATAATCTAATAATATAATATTAGGATTCGGTTTAAACCAAAGCTCACTAGTATTATCCGTCCGAACAACATTCGTGTAGCCAGTACACATATGTGATCGGAACCCTGCTGTAAAACCATACGGCCTCTACATCGTTTTGCCCGAAACAGAGAAACCCTCTGTGTGGGACTCTAAAGACTCAATAGTACGTTGGCAGTGGGTTTAACTATAAGCCAGTCAGCGGTACTAGCTGCACGTAACGGCTACCCAAGTATCCATTGATAAGAAGGCCGATGAGAAAACTCATCCGAACATCTACTTAGCCTATCTGTGAAAATCTCCGTACAGTCCGGTCTGTTCGTCTAAGATACTCACATATCGGGTCTAGGGGGATGGTAAACGTCAGACCCCTAACATCGCAATATGTCGTGCTGGAGTAGAGCCTAATACACCCTGAGAAACTAATGGAGTACCTACAAGTAAACCTCGCTTGCCCTGGCTAGAGACATTGTGTAATGGCTTTCTGAACACAGTGCGATATCAACCCCTAATACCGGGAGAGACGAATCCTGTCTAACCGCTACTGCCTTAAAGTGCTTCGGGACTGCACCCAACTACTACCTGTTTGCACGACTCCTTTGAGCCATGGTAGGGTAGTAATTAATGTGCAGTGGGATCACACTTGAGACGAATAGTAATATCAAGTCAACGGACTAATCTGTACTCATGCCACCTAGGAACTGCTACCCGATGATAGGTATAATACTAACCAGCAGTTCCCAACGAGTCCGTCCAGTGTAACTCATAACTCAATGAGCACCTATATACTATCTCCGGTACGACGTACCAATAGCTGTGGGACAGACCATCTCCCCTACTGGGATGAAAAGCGTATACACTAGTCTACTCCGGAGTATCGATGCTCCATCTCGATAATCCTACGACTAGGGACCTGTATAAGGATGTGCTTATAGACTACCCAGCCCCCACTAGTGTGACTGCCATCACAACGCTGGTAGTGAAGCAAAGATCTTAAGGGCTCTACCAATATGTTTAAACGATATGCTAAAAGAAATATATGAACATATTGAGGTAGAATAAAACCAAGTAGCATACTACCATTTTGAGCAAGACTGTTATTATAACTGTGAATATCCTAAGCTTCCAAAATGTAATATACAATCCAGTATGATACCATAATGGCCTCTAGGGCATATATCACTAACAATCTCCCACTTACACTAAGACCATGTATTGGTATATCGCAGGCCTATCATCTCGATTAGCCTCTTGAACTGTGTCTCAGGGATGGCCTTTATGGGTGGATCTGCAGTGTTGTTCTCTGTCTCTACTCTCCGCACCTCGATTTCCCGGCGATCAACAATCTCCCTGATCAGGTGGAACCACCTCAAGATATGTCTGGACTTCTGATAAGACCTTGGTTCCTTCGCTAAAGCTATAATGCCGTTGTTGTCACAATATAGTGGTATTGGATCAACAATGGATAGAACCACCTGAAGCTCTGTTACAAACTTCCTCATCCAGACTGCTTCTTTCACGGCGCCACATGCAGTGATATACTCTACTTCCATCATCGAGTGAGCAATGGTGTCCCGCTTGGAGCTCTTCCAACAGACCGCCCCACTATTGAGGGTAAAGACATAAACCTACATAGACTTGGAATCATCCTTGTCACTTTAGAAGCTGGAGTCAGCGAAGGCCTCGATTTAGAGGTCTTCACTGCCGTACACCAAGAACATCTCCTTAGTCCTTCTCAGGTACTTAAGAATGTTCTTCACTGCTGTCCAGTGCTTCTCTCCTGGGTTTGACTGATACCTGCTTACAACGCTCAGTGCGTAAGCTACATATGGTCTGGTACACAACATCGCATACATTATAGAGCCTACCGTAGAAGCGTAGGGTATAATAGTCATGCGATCCCTTTCCAAATCAGTCTTGGGAGACATCTCTTTGGAGAGGGTGATTCCGTGACAAGCCGGTAGATTACTGCGCTTTGAATCTTCTATACTAAATCTTTTCAGTATGGTGTCGATGTACCTTAACTGTGAAAGTCCCAACATCTGTTTAGACCTATCATAATAGATCTGGATCCCCAGAATGTAGGAGGTATCACCCAGGTCCTTCATGGAGAACCTTTGTGACAAGAATGCTTTGACTGATTGTAGCATATGAATGTCATTTCCTATTAGGAGAATGTCATCCACGAACAAGACGAGGAATACAACAGTTCTCGCTACAATTTTACTATAAATGCATGGATCATCTGGATTTTTGATAAAGTCGAATTCCTTGATCGTCTCATCAAAACAGATGTTCCAACTCCGCGATGCCCGCTTTAATCCATAAATGGATTTAAGCAACTTGCACACTCTTCCACTGCTCCCACTCTCTATGAAACCCTCCGGCTGATCTATATAGACACACTCTTCCAAATTTCCATTCAGAAAAGCGGTCTTTACGTCCATCTGTCAAATTTCATAATCGTGGAAGGCAGCAAAGGTAAGAAGGATCCGAATGGATTTAAGTATAGCCACTGGAGAAAAGGTTTCATCATAGTCCAAACCAGGTCTTTTACGATAACCTTTTGCAACAAGTCTAGCCTTATAGGTTTCAACCTGTCCATCTGCACCAATCTTCTTTCTGAAGATCCATTTGCAACCTACGGGTTTTACCCCTTATGGAGTAATGTCCAAAGTCCATACTTTGTTGGTGTACATGGACTCCATTTCGGTCCGCATTGTATACAGCCATTTTTACCGAGTCTCTGCTCTGAATGGCTTGCTAGAAGCTAGTTGGCTCATCATCGTCGATGATGCAATTCTCTCTATCCCCGTCTATGAGAAAACCGTAGTATCTCTCGGACAGATGAGACAGCCTACTAATCCTGCGGAGTGGCGCGGGGATGTCCGGTTCTTTCAAAACTTCTGGTTCCACCATACTTTCAGTAATAGCTAGTGGTTCTGGAATTTCTTTCAGTTCTATTGTGCTCCCACTTATTTCTTTTTCAAGAAATTGAGTTTCCAAAAAGTGGGCATGCCGAGAAAGAAAGACCTTTTGTTCCTCTGCGTAATAGAAAAGATACTCCCTGGTGTTCTTTGGGTATCCCACAAACTTACACAGTACCGTGCGTGCCTCGAGTTTGTCCACATGCTGCTTTTTTACAAAAGCTGGACATCCCCATATTTTCAGATACTTAAGATAGGGGTTCTTCCCATTCAACATCTGATATGGTGTGGTAGGCACTGCCTTAGTAGGAACCTTGTTCAAAAGATATGCAGCTGATTCTAGTGCATAACCCCAGAAGGATCGCGGTAACTCAGCATTACTCATCATGGAACGTACCATATCCAATAAGGTTCGGTTCTGTCTTTCCCATACACCGTTGTGTTGAGGTGTGTATGGAGGAGTAAGCTGAGAGAGAATTCCATTCTCTTTTAAGTAATTCAGAAACTCGGCACTAAAGTATTCACAACCTCGATCAGATTTAAGTGTCTTGATACTTTTGCCGGTTTATTTTTCCACTTCATTCTTATATTCCCGGAATTTCTCAAAGGCCTCAGATTTATGTTTCATCAAGAATACATGTCCATACATTGAGAAATCATCCATAAAAGTAATGAAGTAGGAATAACCGCTTCTTGCATGTATAGACATTGAACTGCACACGTCGCTGTGTACGAGTCCCAAGAGCTCTTTGGCTCTTACCCCGGATCCAGTGAACGGAGTCTTTGTCA
The DNA here is from genome assembly GCA_030015575.1 of Agapanthus africanus. Classification (NCBI taxonomy): domain Eukaryota; kingdom Viridiplantae; phylum Streptophyta; class Magnoliopsida; order Asparagales; family Amaryllidaceae; genus Agapanthus; species Agapanthus africanus. Next base: position 155,083,980 of record CM057350.1, read on the forward strand.
TCTTTTCTTTGAGAGATGATTGACAAGTTGCATAAGACCGATATTCGAATGAATCCAAATATCCTTCTTTATGTAACTTCGTCAACCGTGTTTTATTGATCTGACCCTGTCTACAATGCTATAAGAAAGCCTGATTTAATTCTGGAGACTTTCTTTTGAGTGCGTTCTGGACGTTGAAAATCTAAGCTTGATTTAATACGTATATACCGTTATCTAGTGTACCTAACCCAATCAAATTTTGATTAAGGTGGATGTGGACGGCATCGCTCACAAATGTAAAATCATAAGCTTCTTTAGAAAGTAAAGATACAGAAATGATATTACAAGACATACTAGGTACACACAAACAATTACGCAAAATCAAAATCTGCCCACTTGTCAATCCTAGATGATATTCCCCTACGGATACAACATCCACGCTTATTCCTTTAGAAACCCCGAGAGTCATATCACCTGCCTTGATAACTTTACGATTTCTCATAACCTGAAATGAATTACAGATATGAGATCCTGATTTGGTATCTAGTACCCAGGAAGTTGAGTTAACTGACAGACAGTTTTCAATCATTAACGCACCTGTAGCCGAAACCACAACGTGCTTCGAATCTTGGTTTCTGGATTTCCAAGCCCTGCAGTCCTTCTTCCAATGCCCTTTCCAGTGACAATATAAATATTTCTCCTTCCCTACTGTTAGCCCCGAAACTTTTGCCCTACCTTTTCCTTCTACCTTACTGAAACCGCATTTCGGCTTGGTGGAGGCCTTCTTCTTCTTCCCTTTGGCTTTCGCCTTAGATCTAGAAGAGGAAGATTCCCCAATAAGCAGAGCGGGTGTCTCCCTGGATTTCTGCAGGGTTCCCTCAGTGCTCTTCAACATGTTGAGGAGTTCTGAAAGTGAAACTTTCTTCTTTTGAATGTTGAAATTCAAGGTAAACTAGGCGTAGGTGGAGGGGACGGACTGCAAAATCAAGTCAGTATATAACTCATTCTCCAATGTGGTCCTTAGGACCGCGAGCTCTTCAATATAGCTAATCAACGTAAGGACATGGTCCCCTACAGATGACCCGACAACAAACCTCACCTGAAACAATTTTTTCGAGGTCTTATATCTTGCGATACGAGATCGCTCTCTATATAAATCCTTGATATAGAGAAAGATGGAAACTAAGTCCATCTTCTCATGCCGTCTCTGGTGTTCATAATCCATTAAGGCTAACATAAGGCACATGGCTCTCACACTGTCTTTTTCCCATGTCTTACGGATTTCAACATCCGCGACGGTGGAATTTGGACTTGAGACTGCGGGGGCTTTGGTAGTAAGGAGGTACCCCAGCTTGTCATAGGTAATGGCCATCTGGACATTCTTTAGCCAATTTTTATAATTTGGCCCAGTCATTTTATTATTATCTAGCAGTAAATTAAGCTCAGTCATTTTGGTCGTTGCTGTCAGGAAAGAGAGAAGAAATCGACATGATGCTCTTGCAAATTTAGATTGGTTATTAATTTATCTAAACATGATGGCTCCCACTGTTCCTCGAATCCTACTTCAAACCATAAAAGAAGAATTAGTCAGGATTAATCCTACCCTACAATTCTTGCTTAACCTTTCGGCCAGGCTAGTGTTGGAACTTCGTAGGAGGTTTTTCAACTTTTTTGCGAAATTCCTTAATTACATAACCTCTTTTCCCTAGAGGTGTAGCCCCGCTAACACCATTCTAGACACCTACTTGGTTTATAGCATTGATTGTTTAGTGAAAAATCTCCAGAAGAGTAGAGGATACTCACAGTAGGATCGAGATCTAAATATCATCGTGTGACAACCTTGAAGGAATCCTACCAAAAGCATCACACTCCAAATGGTATGCAACACTAGCAAGTTTCATTTACCTTGGAAACTCCGGATGTGGATTTTTGCCCCAGACGCTTATGACCTTGACGAAGGCCAACATATCATAAGACGCAAGTCAAGTTCTACCCGTCATTATCCAGGTTAATTTGAACCCACCCATACAAACCCTTGACGAAGGCCAAAATAGCTGTATGACTATCCCAAATCAACGCATCTATCTATGCTATAGATGAATACCCAGCAGCTACCAATCACTATACCTTGGCGAAGGTCAAAATACATAGCTTGAATACTACTAAATACCCATCTGAAATGATGGAGGGCTACGGATGGTTTTGGTGAAACCATGAACGTAATGAACTTGATATAGTCGAAAGAACCATGATAGCTTTTAAAAGGAGTGGTTTAGGCTTTGCATTTAAAAGTTGTTTTTCAAGAAAACCGAGTGGTTTTGAAATTGTTCCAACAATTTAAACTTTGGTTTGTTTTACTTGCATTAATCAATATTAATGCGGTCCCATCATTTAACCCCATCATTGCAGAAAAGAAACGAAAATAGAATGTACGCTTATACCATCCGCATTCGTCACGGGGCCCCGTCATGCACCGTTAGGTTACTTAACTAATGGCAGAGCGGGGGCTGGACTAGCGCGGGTGCAAAAAATAAGCAACGTTTATTATATATATATATATATATATATATATATATATATATATTAGGAATTCCGTGTTTCGTTTTAGCGTAGAATGAAAGACGGATTCCACAGTCGTGATGAATAGCCAAACCCTACCCTAGGCCCCTACGGGTGCGGCAAACTACCTGCCAAATTCTCGAAGTGAAGCAACCTCCATCAATAAAATGAGTAGGCTACTCTGCACTTCAAGAACCCGGTAGTTTGTGCACCCCATCTTGGGTCTATCCTAGGTGCAAGAAAAAGTAAATGAAATAATACAATGGTGGCTACAACCTCAACCCGGATGTGCCCCGCAAAATAATATTACATCATATTTACAAATTTACATGAATGAAAGAAAAGAAAACACTCTTTTCACATCCCCCGGCTATTCATCCACGACGATCCAATACTTCATATACACAAACCATCATCAAGATACAAATATGTGCAACCCCCACTAATTGACATATAGCAATTAGTCAACGTTTCGTAACACATATACAAACTGAAACGAATAAACGAGTTAAAATTGCGACTTCGAAACACTCTGAATTGCCCCAACAGAAAGAGAACAGAATATGAAATCTGGGCAAAAACAAACAACTCCTGAAAACCTAAATCCAAGATTCCAGAACCCCACACAAAGCACAAGACCCAAATCCATCTTTGGACCAGCCAGGCCAGGAAAATAGGGTATTTGGCTGGCCAAACTTTGGTCTTTGGGGATAATTTTCCTCTGGTGTTCTACATACAACAAGAAGAGCACTCTACAGCTGTTTAAATAATTTTTAGAGCCTCTTTAAAAATTAACAGAAACTTGGATCTAGCTTCGTTTGTTTCGGAGTTATTTCGGTTTCGTAACTTTAGACATCGTCTAAGTAACTAGTTAAGGTCTGAGTACTCTCTGATACCACTGTAAGTCATGTCGCGCACCCTGCAGGTTCGTGTGGAGGCAGAATTTTAAAAAAATGATTTTTCAAAGCTTCACAACACCGACTGAACTCTAAGATCTTTATGGAAATCTTAACTAGCTATACTACTAGGAGGTTCTAACTACTCGGTTAGGATTTTATACCTCCTTGTTAACAAGTCCTTCGGGTCTTCTTCTCCTCTTCTCCTTGAGCTCCTCGAAGATCCGGATCGTGCTTGATCGTCGGTCTCCTCGTGTCGAAGATGATCTACCCGAGAGTTTATACCTCAAGCTCCAACCTCTAAACCGAGGTAACTAGGGTATCTAGTTCGCTAAGCTAGGTAGCTTAGAAGATGCAGAGTATCTAATGGAGTATTTTATCTCATGAGACCCTAGGGTTCATAACTCATGTGAGGGTTAGGGTCTTTGAGGAAGAAGGAGAAGAAAATGGAGAGAGAAATGAAATGAACAAATGAGCTAGAGTTTTTTCAAGTGTGGAGAATGGCTCATACTCATCAATCATGAAGCATGGATTATTTTCATATAGAAAAATAGCAACCATGCTTCAATAGTGTAGCCAAACAAATAAAAAATGTATAAACCATGCTTCACACCCATGCCACAAATATCTCCAATTTCCACCTCACTAATCTATTTCTCAAAATAGATAAATCAAATAATGAGGTGTCCCCTTCTAGAAGTATGTCTTATGAAATTACAAGAATGCCCTCACCGTATATACATACCCATATTAGTATTCCGAAAAATACGAATACAATGAGATAATAATAATCCAATAATATAATACTAGGATCCGGCTTAAACAAAAACCCACTAGTATTATCCTTCCGAACAACATGCGTGTAGCCAGTACACGTATGTGATCGGAACCTAGCCTTAAAACCATACGGCCTCTACATCGTTTTGCTCGAAGCAGGAAAACCCTCTGTGTGGGACTCTAAAGACTCGACAGTACGCTGGCAGTGGGTTTAACCACAAGTCTGTCAGTAGGTACTAGCTGCACGTAATGGCTACCCAGGTATCTATCGATAGGAAGGCCGATGAGCAAACTCATACGAACTCCTACCGAGCCTATCTGTGACAATCTCCGTACATTCCGGTCTGTTCGTCTAAGATACTCGCATATCGGGCCTAGGGGGATGGTACACGTCAGACCCTTAACAGCGCAATAAGTCGTGCTAGAGTGAGCTCAATACATCTTGAGAAACTACTGGAGTACCTATCAGTAAATCTCGCCTGCCCTGGCCAGGGATTTTGTGTAATGGCTTTCCGAACACAAGGTGATATCATCCCCCAATATCGGGAGAGACGAATCCTATCTAACTGCTACTGCCTCCAAGTGCTTCGAGACTGCACCTAACTACTACCTGCTTGCATGACTCCTTTGAGCCGTGGTAGGGTAGTAATATAAGTGCAGCGGGAACACACTTGTGACGGATAGTGATATCAAGTCAACGGGCTAACCTGTACTCATGCCACTCGGGTACTGCTACCTGACGATAGGTATAATACCAACCAACAATTCCCAATGAGTCTATCCAGTGTAACTCATAACCCAATGAGCACCTGTATATTATCTCCGGTACGACGTACCAATGGCTGTGGGATAGACCATCTCCCATATTGGGGTGAGAAGCGTATACACTAGTCTACTCTGGAGTATCGATGCCCCGTCTCGATAATCCTATGACTAGAGACCTGTATGAGGATGTATTTCTAGACTACCCAGCCTCCACTAGTGTAATTGCCATCACAACGCTGGTAGTCAAGCAAAGATCCTAAGGGCTCTACCAATATGTATAAGCGATATGCTAAAAGAAAAGTATGCACATATTGAGGTAGAATCAAACCAAGTAACATACTAACATTTTGAGCAAGACTGTTATTATAACTGTGAATATCCCAAGCTTCTAAAATATAATATATAATCCAGTATGATACAATAATGGTCTCTAGGGCATATATCAGTAACACCACCTTGAAGTCTCTCTCACTCAAGCTCACACTTCACTAATCAAGGTATTAATGAAGTTAACAACCTAAACAAAAGGGCTAAAGTAGTGTAGGTTGATGAAGTAGAAATTTTGCTCACAAAATTTTCTTCTCTCTATTGTCTTTTCTCACCCTAGAAAATATCTAGTGAAGAGATCAAGAAGAAGATGGGGATGAACTTGGATGAGTTGTGTGAGTGTTACATGAACTTAAGAGATGAGATGAGATTGGAAAAATATCTATGAATAAAATAAGGAATAAGTGGTGAGTCATGATTTCTCAAGGCTTCTACAAGCATCTTAAGAAAAATGACTTATTCTCTTATTCTTTAATTCATAAATCAAATCATTATCTTCTCATCTTTAACCTCATGTGTGATTCTCATACATCCTAGTTCTATGTATCATCAACCATGATACACACACACACATATTACATATATATAAATATATATAAAGAGAAGAAAATCTTAACTGAGCTTAATATTAGTTAATATATAAATATATATCAAATTATTAAATCAACACTTGATTGAATATCCGGTTATATCATATATAACCGGCTAATATCAAATATATATATGTATATCAAATTATTAAAAATCAACACTTGATTCAATAATCCAGTTATATCATATATAACCGGCTAATATTCAATATTAGTCATTAAATTAACACTTGATTCAATAATCCGGTTATATTATATATAACCGACCAATATCAAATATATAACCATATATATATATATATATTAATCAAATCATTGAATCAACACATGATTCAATAATCCGGTTATATCACATATAATCTGACTGATATCAATATCGCTAGATTAGAATACGGTATCATATACTCGTATTTAATCAAGCTCCCGCACATATCTCCATACGTGCCCTATTTTGTTTTACTTGAGCTAGGAAACCTCTATGTGGGACTCTAAAGACTCTTCAATACGCCAACAGTAGGTAATGATCACATCAGATTCCCAAAAGCCGTCAGCGGTGCTAGCCGGACGTAATGGCTACTCAGGTATTGAACGAATAGAAGATCAACATGCAAACTTGTCCAAACTCCCATAGAGCCTATAACCAACACTTATCGTACAGTCCGGTCTTTTCGTCTGATATGTCGCATATCGAGTCTGGAGGTGGAATCATCAGACCCTAATAACTTGATAAGTTATGCCGATGTGTGGCCTATAACCTTTCGAGAAACTACTGATAGCACTTACCAGTAAATCTCATCAGCCCTGGCCAGGGACTTACTGTTATAGCCAATCGAGCATAGCGCAACATCAACTCCCAATACCGGGAGAGACGAAACCCCTCCTATCGCTCACTGCCTCCATGTGACTCGGGACTGTACCCAAAATCCACCTGTTTGCACGACTCCTTTGAGCCGTGGTAGGGAAGAAATCAAAGCACAGTGGGAACCACACATGACACTATGACGATCTCGGGTCTATAGACTAACCCGTACATGTGTCACCAGAGAACTGCTATCTGACGATAGATATGGTACCATCTAGGAGTTTTCGGCGAGTCCTGTTCGGTGTACCCATTCTCTAATGAGCACCTATGTACAATCTTTGATGTTAAACACCAATGGTTATGGGATCAACCATCGCCCCATACAGGGTCAAGAAACGTATGTTAGTTATATGTATACCCTAGAGGCCATTATTATACATGATTGTATTTTATAGTGGATGCTTGGACATATATAGAGAGGACTTTCTTGCTCAACATGATAGTATGCTATCTGGTTGTATTTTATCTTAACATGTATACTAGTGTCATTATACTGTCTCTCTCTGATACATGTTGATAGAGCCCTTAGGATGTTGGCTTGACTACCAGGACTATGATGCAGATCATACTAGTGGGGCATGGGTAGTCTGTAAGCACATCCTTTAATTGTTCCTAGTCGAGAGAATATCGAGACAGGGCATCGATATTCCAGAGAAGTAGATGTCAATATACGAGGACGCTGGTTGACTAGTGTGTACGTTTCTTGACCCTGTATGGGGCGATGGATGATACAACATACATTAGTGTTTGACTTCAAAGATTGTACACAGGTGCTCATTGGAGAATGGGTACACCGAACAGGACTCGCCGAGAACTCGTAGATGGTATTATACCTATCGTCAGATAGCAGTTCTCTGGTGACACTGGTGGAGGTTAGTCTGTAGACCCGAGATCGTCATAGAGTCTTGTGTGATTCCCACTGTGCTTTGATTTCCTCCCTACCACGGCTCAAAGGGTTCGTGCAAACAGGTGGATTTTGGGTAAAGTCCCGAGTCACATGGAGGCAATGAGCGATAGGAAGGGTTTCGTCTCCCCCGGTATTGGGAGATTATGTTGCGCTATTCTCGATTGGCTATAACAGGAAGTCCCTGGCCAGGGCTGATGATGAGATTTACTGGTAAGTGTTATCAGTAGTTTTTCGACCCGTTACGAGCCTCACATCGGCATGACTTATCAAGTTATTGGGATCTGACGTTTACCACCCCCAAACACGATATGCGACATATCAGACGAAGAGACCGGACTGTACGGTAGTGTTACTTACAGGATTCATGGGAGTTTGGACAAGCTTGCTTGTTGATATTTTGATCGCTCAATACCTGGGTAGTCGTTACATCCAGCTAGTACCGCTGACAGCTTGTGGGTGACTGATATGATCATCACCTACTGCTGGCGTATTGATGCGTCTTTAGAGTCCTACACAGAGGTGTCCTAGCTCAAACGAAATGAAGTAGGGCACATATGTGATATGTGTGGGACCGAGATTAATACGTTTATATGATACAGTATTTTAATCTCGCGATATAGGTTATATGTGATATAACCGGATTATTGAATCAAGTGTTGATTCAATAATTTGTTATATGTATATTTGATACATATAAATGATATTAATCGGTTATATATGATGTAGCCGGATTATTAAATCAAATGTTGATTTAATAATTTGATATATAATTATATATTTGATATATTAATATATATTAACTAATATTATCTCACTTAAGAATTTCTTTTCTACAAATACATTTAAATATATATGAGATATATATTAATGTATTTACTATTGCGTCATGCTAGATGATACATTGGACATGGGTGTATGAGACTCACACCAAACTAAAGATTATTTGGGTGATCTAATTATTAAGGGATAAACCAAATAGGTGGAAAATGCCATGGCTTAAGATACTTGTGGAAGCATGTAGAAATCTTGACTTAGTCCACTAATTTTGTTTTACTCAAGATATTTATTAAGCCAACCATTATCTTTAGCCATGGTTAACTCTCTACTAATATCTCTTGAGATATTTTCTTACCCATGATTCATATTAGTAGATCTTCTTCATCTCCTTCTTTGTTCTTTAGCTTTGATTGAGGTGAGAAAAGAAAAAGAGAAAAATAATTCTAAAGTGAGCAAAATTCCTACTTCATCAATATATACCAAATTAGCCATTTAGTATAGGTTGTTTACTTTACTAATTCCTCAATTAGTGAAGAGCTAGCTTGAGTTGGAGATTCCTCAAGGTAGATCATTTTCGGCCTCAAAGATCCTTAAGCAAGCTTGTTCCTTTCGCCTAGTGGAGCCTAAGAAGAGTTTATGGGGCCACTCATTGGAGATAAGGGACTACTAGTTGGAGCTTTAGATGTGAAGGACCGGTCTACAAAGATTGTATTCCTATTCAGTTAGTGTAAAGTTTGTTTAAATGTAATGAAACCTTAATTCTGTAGTTCGATTCTAGGATTGCATACAATAGCACACTATATTTTTTAAAATTGTATACTTGATGCTTTTAAAAACCTAGTAGTGGTTTTAAGGCATACTTTCATGGTATCAGAAATATTAGGCATTGGATGTTGACCTATGGGGGGTTCTCACTGTGTGACAGTGTGGCAAAGCATAGGCTCTTACCCCCAGGATGTCCCGAGATCAGAAGGTGTTCCAGCGGTTTGTAGTCCTCGCGAGGGGGCATGCATAAAAAGTAGCTGCTGAGAGACCCGTAGGTGCTACGGCGACCCCATTGGATAAGGTGGCTGCCTGACTTATATTGTATCAGAAGCAATCTAGAGCATTAGGAGTGGCCTAGACGACGTTAAAGTGTTCAATCGAACATCGAAACCCATATTTTCCTAAGTTTCTATAAATTTTTTCAAAAGTTGGATTTTTCCAGATTAAAAATATTCAGAAATTCATGTAGGTAATATTATGGAGCCACAAGAATTTCGAGACCATGACTCCACCATTGCGCCGCGGAACTGCCGCCAATCCCATGGTTTGGCCGCGGTTCTGCCGCAGTCTTGGTGAGTTGATGGTTCAATTTTCTTATGCTGCTCCATTATGATATTTCTGGCTTTCTGGGTATTTTTCTGAGGCTCAAGTTTTTGAGGTCTCTGGAAATTGTGGGTGTTTGATAAATCGATCGAAATGTTTGACATCGTCTAGATATCTGTGATCTGTAATACAATATTTAGAATCCACAATAATTAGTTTTGTGAAAACTAGTTAGGATATTGTAAATCTAGCAATTTAGTCTCATTCGATAGATTGCCATGGAATTTCGATTCGGATCAAAACTCCATCGCAATCTCGTATAGTACGCGAACACTCGTCGTGTAACACTACTAGATAGCCACGCCCTATAACCCCGACCAAGTGACTGTAGGAGAACCCCGTTGCCAAAAGCATCCGCTCGGGTGCTCACGGCCGCGGTGTTCCACCTAAGTGCACTTCGTCGACGGTATCGGGGGTGCGTCCGTCTACTAATGTTTCCAACGAGCATTCGATCATTTGTTGGGAATCTTGTTGAATTTCCCGACGGGTTATTGAAAAGTGTTTTCAATTTGAGACTAAAATACCGGGTTTATAGTGTTAGGCATGAAGTTCAGAGTATGAGATATTCCAGGTTTATGATGTCTAAGGTGGTTGCGGATTCTAATTATTGTAGTTTTCATTTCTTTTCTGCTACCGTAAGTGTAATATGTGGTGTATCGCCGGTTTCGGTTCTATATGTCAACGACAATTGGGATACACATATTTACTTACGATGACATGTAATGTTATGTGTTGCTGTGATATGTTATATTGGATCGTCGTGATTGAATAGCCGGGGGTTTTTGCGTGAGATGAGAGTTTTTCTATTTTCATTCATGTAATAAACTTGTATGTAATATTCTTTTATTGGGACACTTCCGGGTTGAGAATGATGTCACCATTGATATATATTATTTACTTTTCCGCATTAGGATAGACCCAAGGTGGGGAGCACAAGTAACCGGGTTCTAGAGTCCAGTAGGAGACCATCTCGAGAAGTCGAGACCGGGTCTCCTAACTCTAGAATTGGCGGGGTTACTTGCCGCTCTCATAAGGGTCTAGGGATGTGGGTTTGGCTATTCATCACGACCATGGAATCCGTGTTTTTTAATGGCTTGATTTGAAACACGGACCTCCTAGTATATCCTTTATTTCATATGTTGACTTCTGCTGCAATGTTCTGTAATGAGATCATATAACTGCGTGAGATGAATGCTTTATTATATATATGATATATAATAAACGTTGCTTATATTTTTCATATGTGCTAGCCCTGCCCCCGCTCTTCCGTTAGTTAAGTAACCTAACGGTGCGTGACGGGACCCCGTGGCGAATGCGGATGGCATAAGCGTACGTTCTATTTTCGTTTCTTCTGTGATGTTTAGGAAACATAAATGATGGGACTTTATTAATGAGATTAATGAAAGGGAAAGAAACCCAAAGATGTTGTAGAATCAAAATTTTAAAAGGGTAGCTCTAGTTCTTGCTTTGCATAGCGTTATTTTTTATGAATATCCAGCACCTCATTCGATGAGGAAAGAGCCGAGATCCCTTCACCGGGAATGACCTTTTTAGCAAAAGCTAGCAAATGCTAGCAAATGCTACAGTCCATTCGGTTTGTTTTGAAAACTATTCGATTTTAAAAAGCGGAGCTTAAACCACTCCTTTTCAAATCAATCGATTCTACGACGATATCAAGTTCATTACGCAAAAGATTTTCTTAAAAACTTGTCGTAGCCCTCTGTCATTTCAGATAAGGACTATTTAGTATTCATGCTGCATTTGTTGGCCTTCGTCAAGGCGTAGTGTACGGTAGATAATTAGTGCTTATCGGCCGCATATGATGCGATTGGATTAGGGTAGTCGTACGACTTTGTTGGCTTTCGTCAAGGGTCGTGCGGGTGGGTTTAATTCAATCACGAAATGTACGGGTTGAACTTGACTAGCGGCCTATGGTTTGTTGGACTTCGTCAAGGTCATAGGACGCTAGGGGCAAAAACAGATATTGGAAATTTCAAGTGTTGAAAATTGCAATGAGATTGCATACCTTCTATGAGATAGTTGGATCCCGATACCCACTGCGAGTAAGAATTACTCCTGAGAGAGTTTTACACTTACAATTAGTTAATCCAGTAGGTGTCTAAGAAAGATATTAACGGGGTTATGCCCCTGTGGAAACGAGGTTATTTAATTAGTTCCATGCGAAAGCACGGGGAGAATCCCTCGGAGTACTAATACCTGCATGGCTGAACGATTGGCGAACTTGTAGGGTGTAATTAATCCCGGCTAGTCTTACCTTTTAGGCTTTGAACGGAGATTTGATAAAAATAGTGGAATCCATCCTGATTAGATATAATAATAACCAATCTAACCTTGCAAGAGCATAAGCTAAAGTGTTTTCTTCTCTCTCTCTCTCTCTCTCTCTCTCTCTCTCTCCAGGTAGCAACCATGACACGCCTTAAATCAAGATAATAATATTGATGTATTGACCGAACTTGCTTGTTATACTGAGCTGGGGAACGTTGGTTTCGCTCTAACTTATAACTGTTATAAGTCTGAGCAGGAAATAGGGGAATTCCCAGATTCCCATGCGACCTGAGCGAGGAATGAGCATGTTGATGCATCTTCTTCGGGTGTATTCGTTACCGAGAATTGTTTCTCAGTTTGTTCTACGTCCTGGGTATTAGATACTGGATCAGGATCCCACAATTGTAATATGTTACATGGGCTAAAGAAAGGTAGAGAACTAGGAATAGGTGATCATTCTCTCATAGTAGGGAATGGTGCAATGGTTGTAGCCAAAGCAGTTGGCACATATCACCCAGTATTACCTAAAGGTAATACATTGATTATAAACGACTGTTAGTACGTACCAGAAATGATGTGCAATATTATATCAGTATCTATATTACATAAAGATGGATATAATTATTTATTGGAGGATAATGTTATGAACATTTTCCTAAATCAAGTGTTGATTGGTTTTGGCACGTTATGTAACGGTATATACGTTCTGAATCAAAATACAGTTCTTAACATACAGAACACACACAAGAGGAAATGTTCAGAAATAAACAAATCCTTCTTGTGACATTATATACTAGGTCATATTAATGTGACATGACTAGCTAAGTTAGATAAGGATGGATATTTGAATCCGTTCGAATTTACAACTTATGAGACTTGCCAGTCATGTCTCAAAGGAAAAATGACCAAAACTCCGTTTACTGGACACGGAGAAAGAGCTACTGAACTTTTGGGACTGATACATAGTGATGTATGCGGTCTTATGTCTACACATGTTAGGAATGGTTCATCGTACTTTATTACATTCACTGATGATCTTTCAAGATACAGACATGTGTTTCTGTTGAAACATAAGTCTGAAGCTTTTGAGAAATTCAAGGAATATAAATGCAAAATAGAGAACAAAATGGGTAAAAAGTATTAAAATCCTTCGATCTGACCGGGGAGGAGAATACTTAAGCACGGAGTTCCTGGATTATTTAAAAGAGAATGGGATTCTCTCTCAGCTTACTCCTCCGTATACACCACAACACAATGGTGTATCGGAGCGGAGAAATCGCACCCTATTAGATATGGTGCGCTCTATGATGAGTACTGCTGAGTTGCTTATTTCTTTTTGGTATTATGCGCTTGAGACAGTCGCACACCTATTGAATATCGTTCCTACCAAATCTGTGCCTACCACTCCATATGAGATATGGAAAGGGAAGAGACCATGTCTTAATTTTATTAAGATATAGGGTTGTCCGGTTTATATTAAAACGCAAAATCCAGACAAGCTCGGGGCAAGGTCAGTTCTGTGCAAATTTGTAGGATATCCCAAAAATTCATGAGGGTATATCTTTTACCACACCGAGGAACAAAAGGTGCTCGGAATGACACCTTTTTAGAAAAGGAATTTCTTGTAAAAGAAATTAGTGGTAAAGAGGTAGAGTTGGAAGAAGTTCCATCTACACAAATTATAGTTGATGTTTTGGTAGAGCCGGAGAATTCAATAGTCCCCAACAAACCTCAGCCTCTCCGCAGATCTAGTAGGGTTCCTCATCCACCTAAGAGATGCTACAGTTTTCTCATTGACTGTGGGAGTGTGGATTGCATCATGGAAGATGATGACCCAACTAGTTTTGAGGAGACCATCACGAGTGGGGACTCTGTGAAATAGCTGGATGCAATGCGATCGAGATCGAATCCATGTACACCAACAAAGTATGGACTTTGGAAGTTGCTTCTGAAGGGGTAAAACCCATTGGGAGAAAGTGGATCTTTAAGAAGAAACTTGGTGTAGATGGAAAAGTTGAGACTTTAAAAGCTAGATTTGTAGCAAAAGATTTTCGTCAACGACCAAGTGTGGATTATGATGAAACCTTTTCTCCTGTGGCTATGCTTAAGTCCATCCGGATCTTACTTGCTATCACTGCATACCATGACTACGAAATCTGGCAGATGGATGTCAAGACCGCTTTTCTAAATAGTGATTTAGAAGAGAATGTGTACATGACACAGCCAGAGGGCTTCATAGATAGTGTGAGCAGCTGAAAGGTGTGCAAGCTGCTTAAATCAATCTACGGATTAAAACAGGAATCATTGAGTTGGAACATCTATTTTGATGTAGCAGTCAAAGAGTTTGACTTCATCAAAAACGTAGATGAACCTTATATATACAAGAAGTTTGTAGAGAGTAAGGTTGTCATCCTCGTATTGTACGTGGATGACATACTCTTGATAAGAAATGATATTCCTATGCTACACGCAGTCAAGCTCTACTTATCATAATAGTTCTCCATGAAAGATCTAGGTGATGCCTCCTACATCCAGGGGATTAAGATCTATAGAGATAGATCTAAGCGGATGTTGGGATTGTCCCAATTCAGGTACATTGACACCATACTAAAGAGGTTTAGTATGGAAGATTCTAAGCGTGGTAATTTACCCGCTTGTTCAGGGACCACTCTCTCCAAAGAGATATCTCCCAAGACTGATTTGAAAAGGGATCGCATGCAAGAAATACCCTATGCTTCGGCAGTTAGGTTTATCATGTATGCGATGTTGTGTACCAGACTGTATGTAGTTTACGCACTTAGTGTAGTAAGCAGGCTTCAATCAGATCCTGGGGAGAATCACTGGACAGTTGTGAAGAACATTCTTAAGTACTTGAGAAGGACTAAAGAAATGTTTTTGGTATATGGTAATGGTGAACTTCAGGTGGAGTCCTTTAACGTTTCGAGCTTCCAGAGTGATAAGGACGCCAGTAAGTCGGTCTCGGGTTTTGTCTTTACCGTTAATGAAGGGGTGGTATGTTGGAAGAGTTCCAAACAAGATACCGTGGCAGACTCGACGATGGAGGCTGAATACATCGCTGCCAACGATGCCGCCAAAGAGACTGTATGGATGAAGAAGTTCATAACTGAACTTGGTGTGGTTCCATCCATTAAGCATCCAATACCTTTGTATTGTGATAAAAATGGAGCTGTGGCTTTGACCAAGGAACCCAGGTCCTATCAGCGATCTAAACATATTCTTAGGTGGTATCACCTGATCTGGAAGATAGTTGATCGCCGGAAGATCGAGGTTAAGAGAGTTGACACGAAGAATAACACGGTGGATCCACTCACGATGGCTATCTCCCAGATACAATTTGAGAGACATTTTGGGATGTTGGGTATGAGATACTACAACAACTGGCCTTAGTGCAAGTGGGAGATTGTTAGTTATATGTATGCCCTAAAGGCTATTATTATACATGATTGTATATTATTGTGGATGCTTGGACATATAGAGAGGACTTTCTTGCTCGACATGATAGTATGCTATTTGGTTGCTCTTTTTCTTAACATGTATACTAGTATTATTATACTGTCTTTCTCTGATACATGTTGATAAAGCCCTTAGGATGTTGGCTTGATTACCAGAACTATGATGTAGATCATACTAGTGGGGCTTGGGTAGTCCGTAAGCACATCCTTTAATTGTTCCTAATCGAGGGAGTATCGAGACATGGCATCGATATTCCAGAGTAGACTAGTGTGTACATTTCTTGACCCTGTATAGGGCGGTGGATGATACAACATCCATTGGTGTTTGACATCAAAGATTGTACATATGTGCTCATTGGAGAATGGGTACACCGAACAGGACTCGCCGAGAACTCCTAGATGGTATTATACCTATCGTCAAATAGCAGTTCTCTGGTGAAACTGGTACAGGTTAGCCTGTAGACCCGAGATTGTCATTGAGTCTTGTGTGGTTCCCACTGTGATTTGATTTCCTCCCTAACACGGCTCAAAGGAGTCATGCAAACAGGTGGATTTTGGGTACAATCCCTCCCGGTATTGGGAGTTGATATTGCGCTATGCTCGATTGGCTATAACAGGAAGTCCCTGGACAGGGCTGATGATGAGATTTCCTGGTAAGTGTTATCAGTAGTTTCTCGACTCATTATGAGCCTCACATCGGCATGACTTATCAAGTTATTGGGGTCTGACATTTACCACCCCAGATTCGATATGCGACATATCAGACGAAGAGTCCGGACTGTACGGTAGTGTTACTTACAGGATTCACGGGAGTTTGGACAAGCTTTCTTGTTGATCTTCTGATCGCTCAATACCTGGGTAGCCGTTACGTTCAGCTAGTACCGCTGACGGCTTGTGGGTGACTGATGTGATCATCACCTATTGCTGGCGTATTGACGAGTCTTTAGAGTCCTACACAGAGATTTCCTAGCTCAAACGAAACGAAGTAGGGCACATATGTGATATGCGCGGGATCGAGATTAATACGTGTATATGATATGGTATTCTAATCTCGCGATATAGCTTATATGTGATATAACCGGATTATTGAATCAAGTGTTAATTCAATAATTTGTTATATGTATATTTGATACATATAAATGATATTAGTCGGTTATATATGATATAGCCGGATTATTAAATCAAATGTTGATTTAATAATTTGATATATTATTATATATTTGATATATTAATATATATATATTAACTAATATTAGCTCACTTAAGAATTTCTTTTCTACAAATACAGTTAAATATATATGAGATATATATTAATGTATTTACTATTGTGTTATGCTAGATGATACATTAGACATGGGTGTATGAGACTCACACCAAACTAAAGATTATTTGGGTGATTTAATTATTAAGGGATAAACCAAAATTAGGTGGAAAATGCCATGGCTTAAGAAGCTTGTGGAAGCATATAGAAATCTTGACTTAGTCCACTAATTTTGTTTTACTCTAGATATTTATTAACCCAGCCATTATCTTTAGCCATGATTAACTCTCTACTAATATCTCTTGAGATATTTTCTCACCCATGGTTCACATTAGTAGATCTTATTCATCTCCTTCTTTGCTCTTTAGTTTTGATTGAGGTGAGAAAAGAAAAAGAGAAAAATAATTCTAAAGTGAGCAAAATTCCTACTTTATCAATATATACCAAATTAGCCATTTAGTATAGGTTGTTTACTTCACTAATTCCTCAATTAGTGAAGAGGTAGCTTGAGTTAGAGATTCCTCAAAGTAGATCCTCTTCGAACTCAAAGATCCTTAAGCAAGCTTATTTCTTTCGCCAAGTGGAGCCTAAGAAGAGTTCGGGGGACCACTACTTGGAGCTAAGGGACTACTACTTGGAGCTTTAGAAGTGAAGGACCGGTCTACAAAGGTTGTATTCTTATTCACTTAGTGTAAAGTTTGTTTACATGCAATGAAACTCTAATTCTCTAGTTCGATTCTAGGATGGCATGCAATAGAACACTAGATTTTTTAAAATTGTATACTTGATGCTTCCAAAAACCTAGTAGTGGTGCTAAGGCATACTTTCAACGTACACACTAGTCTACTCTGGAATATCGATGTCCTGTCTTGATCCTCGCTCGACTAGGAATTGTTTAAGGATGTGCTTATGGACTACACAAGCCCCACTAGTATGATCTGCATCATAGTCCTGGTAGTCAAGCCATCATCCTAAAAGCTTTATCAATATGTATTAAAGAGACAGTAAACTAAAACAAAATTTATATGTTAAGATAAAGAGCAACCAGATAGCATACTATTATGTCGAGCAAGAAAGTCCTCTATATATATGTCCGAGCATCCACTATAATATACAATAATGGTTCTTCCCTTATAAAAAAGGGAAAGTTCTCCACTAAAAAAACCCCACGTGTTTAACACGTGAGTGCCTATATGCAACATATATGGGCACTGTAATGAAAACAATTGCTAGACTAAAAACAACCCCACGTGTTTAACACGTGAGTGCCTAAATGCAATGCATATAGGCACTGCAATTAAAACAATTGCTAGGCGAAAAACAGCCCCACGTATTTAACACGTGAGTGCCTATATGCAACGCATATAAGCACTGTAATTAAAACAATTGCGAGGCCAAAGAGCCCTACGTGTTAAACACGTGAGTGCCTATATGCAACGCATATATGCATTACAATTAAAACAATTGCAAGGCCAAAGAGCCCCATATGTTTAACACGTGAGTGCCTATACGCAACGCATATAGGCACTGCAATTAAAAAAATTGCAAGGCCAAAGATCCCTATGTGTTTAACACGTGATTGCATATACGCAACGCATATAGGAACTGCAATTAAAACAATTGCTAGGCTATAACAGCCCCACGTGTTCAACATGTGAGTGCCTATATACAACGCATATAGGCACAACAATTGAAATAATTGCCAAGCTAATAAGCCTTACGTGTCAAAAACGTAAGGACACTTCCCTACGTAGGATTAAATTCTACTCAACAAGGAACTGTTGGATCAAAGATCCAATGATAATAGAATTAAATTCTATTAAACTTTTAAATGAGAAATGATATTTTCTGTTAAACAGAAAGTTGGCGGATCAAAGATCCCATGAGTTGGAAAACATTTTTCATCTCTCTTTAAAACAAAAAAATTGTGCTCCATTAAACCAAGTACCCTTAGATTAAAAATCCAACAGTGATTAAAAGTCACCAATCTACAGAATAAATTCTGTACAGGAAAATATTTTCCTAATCTTGTTTAAGAAACAAGAAAATATGTTCTGTGAGACAGAACCCTTGGATCAAAGATCCAACAGCGGGTAAAACCCCCAAATCAATTGAAGTCTCTCAATGAGAGATTTCCTAAAACTAATTAACAAACTTCTCTCCACTATATAAAGAACCCAATACTTCAAGTTAAAAAAGGAAAGAAAAATACAGAGAGAATTTAATTCTCTATAAGGAGGAGACCACCCTATAAGCTTTCCAAAAAGCTTCGACAAAATAAAAGAGAATTTAATTCTCAAACAAAGCATTTAACCCTTCAAGAAAAAGAACTTAGTTCTTCCTCTGGTTGAAGTCTGCAGAAGCAGATCTCCTCACAAGTTGACAATTTAATTCTCATCGGGGAGATTCTGTTATATAGATTCAAAACTTAGGGGAAAGAACTAAGTTCAAAGAATTTAATTCTTACAAAATAATATAGGAATTTAATTCCTCTGATAACACTAGGGTTTAAGCATGTAAAAATAATTTAGTTCTTATAAAACAAGAGACTTGAAATTCTCTAAACTCAGATCCCAGCATCGTTAATATGAGATCAAGATCTTCATCCACATAGAAGGAAATACTGGCGATTCATTAATGTTTAACACTATAACGAAACCTCACGCGTTTCCCCACGTGAGCATGTCACGCCCCGCTTCCCAAAATACGGAATACGAGGGGTAGACAAGGCCAGCCATGCTCCTACGGTCAAGGAAATGTCCTGCCGTAGTCACACTTCGGCTTCTAGTTTTTCATGGTAAACAGTAAATGATGCGCAGGTAATGAGAAATGCAGTAACTAAAAGGAACAATGTAAAGACTGACCTGAAGTGGAACAAACGAATGTAACTCGGAATGGCAAGTCAAGAAGTCTGTGATGCACTGGTCCAGGCTAAATCTTCTCCTCACACTGAGCATGCATACTCAGGTCGTCAGAGCGACACAATAGCAAAATAATATATATAAAATCAAGTGACAGTTCTAACAGTGGCAGTAGATATGAATAACAGTAATCGATGACAGCATGAATATGAATGTGCAGTAATCAATGCAGCGGAGCGGTAAAGCAGTAGAACGATATGTCACGTATGTCAATCACAGTAAATAAGGTATATAAATACCAGTATCCCTATCAGCCTCTAAGTCTCACTGTACAGGTCACTAAGCCTATCGTCAGTCCAAGTGTGAGAGTCAACCACTCGTGAGTGTCCTCCACCCAAGGGTAGAACCCAAGGGTAAGGGACCACGGGCCCAACATGTAACATGTATATCACGGTGTATATCACATACCCTGTAAATCTCCATATATCTCTCTAAATATATAAGCCGGCATGGGACTCTCGAGATTCTGTTGAATTCACACTTAAACTACCCCACACCCCGTGGTCTACATCAAACGCTAACCATAACCCTAAATACTAATCGATCCGTGACAAGTCTGCACGAGAACTGGAGGCAGGACCTCCAACAAGCACGTCCCGACTAATATCTAAGATAAATAGCAGTGTCGGATGCCTTATCTGTGGCACCCGTGCAAGTGCTTCCATAAGTGTCCCATACCACTTATAGTCACACGTACATGCATCCCACAGACGTCGACAATGCAATAGAATAATAGGGTCACTGATTGTGTACAAGTTCGTATCACTTTCACTTAATCACGGACACACGAACACTGACTTACTTGCCACAATCATCGCTAGAATCTAACACTGGGTAAATGCACGATATCACTAGGTTATCACTATAATGACATGGGTATGATATGATGCGTGAACAGTATACAAGCACGATTAAGGTGTCACAAAAACAGTATTTTATCACTTGCACGATTTATCATGAAACGTACGTATATAATTTAGCAAAATGATAAACAGGTAGTAATTAGTATGTTCATTTGTCCATCCATCGAATTTAGTTTCAAGCCAATCGGGTTCCAGGATCATTAATTATAGCCATTTCATTTTAAGCGCTCGCGGCTGGAAATCCGGTTTCAGAATCAGAAATCTATTTCGCAACGCATTTTAATCCCAGTTGGGATCAGATTTTGGCGATACTACAGTTGGATGAAATCTAGGGTTTTCAGTAAGGTTTTCAACGCAACAGACGGATCTTCAATCGTATCTGTACGTCAGGAGTTATACACTGTTTACTATTAATATGTCAATTCTGATTCTGTTGGGACAGTTATGCGTCCCGATCTTCTAAATTACAGATTAAATATCAAACGGTAACGAAACAGAATGAAACCATTTGTGTTGTCTAGCTAACAGATTTACCTATAATAAACAGCGGAGTTCCGCAACCTACGAGTTAAGGAATTCCTGTGGTACCCAATACGGAACAGCAAGCAACGACTGGAGTCGCTCTGGACTGCAGTCCAGAGTCGCACTCCGATACGAATATCATCACAATTTAAATACAGGAATATCAGGAAACCAGTATAGGGTTAAATTTCATCGAATCGGCTTCGATTTGAGCCCTCGAACGCTCCATTCTAGTGTGTATATGATTTATGGTGAATTTAACGGTTTTCAGGTACAATAAAATTCTAGTTTTACGGTTAAACTTGGGGGTAGTTGTTTTAGTCGTTAACGGTCATATTTTCCAGCGAAACTTGCACAAGGTATTCATCACAGACAACAAAGGCCAAAGTAATTGATCCAGTTCCGCCAATTTAGAAAAATATTTCCTTTGGGAACACGCGTCGAGCAGGTTATGGCACATAATTAGTTTAAACTGTAACTTATAATCTATATACTCAGCGATTGTAACTTAGGTAAAATAGCATGTAAGCAAGTAAAGAACTTGCCTGGACACGTCACGGGATTGAACAGCAGCAAAGGTATGGAACACAGTAAGGTTGGGCCTCGGCTCGATCTTGGAGCTTGGTCTAGGCTAGGAGCTCGAGCATGGCAACAAAGACTTGGTTACTGGGGTCTTGACGGCGAGGGTGGTGGCCGATAACATGGAGTTGCTCGTTGTGGTGGCTGGTAGAGCGGGTGTTAGAGAGAGAGAAAAATTGAGAGAGATTTGAGAGAGAGGAAGTGAGTGTGAGGGACAGAGAGTGAGATAGAAATAGGGATAAAGGGTTAGATTGAGAGTGAGAGAGAGAGAGAGGTGTGTGAGAGAACCAGAGAGAGAGAGAGTTAGAGGGATGAGTGAGAGAGAGGAAAACAGAGAGTTAGAGCGAGAGAGAGAGGGGGTGATCGGAGGTCGGATCTCCGGCGAGGTGAGCGGGTGAGGAACTGAAGGGGGAAGGAGGTGCTCGGTCGACGCCTAGGGTGAACGTCGGCGACAATGGCAGGTGAGGGTGCAGTGGGGCTCGCCGTCGTCGGGGTTGGGGCTGAGCTCGGTTACAGTGCCGTGGGTGAGTGGAGGAGTTGGCTGAAGTGGGGAGCTCGGTGGTGGTGTTTCAGCGTGGAGGCGAGGCTATGGCGATGGAGGGAGGTGAGGTAGTGGAGACGGGGGTCGCGCTTTGTGGGCGTAACGTCGCCAGAGCGGGGGCGACGGCGGAGGGAGCGGGTCACGCGAGACAGGGAGCGGGAGAAATGGAAAGGAGCCGTTGGGAGAGATGGGGGAATAGTGTGTTGGGCCGGGTCGGGTTGGATTGATGGAGGCGTGGGCTTGGAGAAAGTGTGGGCTGGAAAAATCAGAAAATAAATGAGGAAGAGGAGGGGGCCGGGCTTAGGATAAATTCGAAAGAATTATTAAGATAAAGGAGATGGGCTCGGGTTGGGCTTAAGAAAGAAAATAAGAAGGAAAAATATGCTTGAGGAGGGAAAAAGAAGACGGGCCGGAGAGTTGGGAAAGAATTCAATTAGTGAAAATATAGAAACGGGCCGGGGCTAATCCCTTATAATATTAAGTAAGAAAATAGTAGTGGCTTGGGAAAATTGTGCTGGGGTAAGGAATAACAAAAATAGGTAAGAAAAGAAAAGAAAAGAAAAGGCCGGGCTATGAATGGAAAATCAAAGGATAAGATGAGAAAAAGGGATGGGCTTGGGATAATCTAAATGAAATTTTGTGAGAAATGGCGGGAAAATGGAGGAGAACTAAAATAGATTGGGAAATTTTAAAATAATAAATAATTATAAATAAAATCTTATAGGTGAAAAGAAAATTACGGATATAGACGCACAAAAGGGTGCTGGGTATTACATCATACCACCCTTACAAAAATTTCGTCCTCGAAATTTAAAAGAACCAACAAGCTATAAAATAATAAGCGAAGAGATATCATATCGAACACTAATACATGTGGATTTACTTAAAACGGGTAGAAAAAGTTTTGAAGGTACATACATATATATAAGAACCACATAAAAAAAAATAGGCTTACAAGGTATAATGCAGGAAAACTATAAGGGCAAGTACAAATACACGAGAATATAGGTAACAATAACGAATAATAAT
Organism: Agapanthus africanus; assembly: GCA_030015575.1. Taxonomy (NCBI): domain Eukaryota; kingdom Viridiplantae; phylum Streptophyta; class Magnoliopsida; order Asparagales; family Amaryllidaceae; genus Agapanthus; species Agapanthus africanus. The sequence goes on from CM057350.1 coordinate 155,107,262, forward strand.
CAAAGTGTGCTCGATAAAAGTCGAGACTCAAATATGTGCACCTCTATGTTTATCAAAAAAATAAGCAGAAAAATAATCGTAAGGTCCAACCACTTATAATAGTAACTATATGCACAACGCCCGAAAATAAAGTAACGATAATAACGTAGCGAAAGATTTGTCGGTAGGTTAAAACATTTTAGGGTAATGTATCGTTCAAATAACGTAGAAAACTCATATAGTGAAAATAAGAAACATGGAGCGAAAATATGCGCGGTGTAAGGGTTGCGCTACTGAAAATGAGAATAATAATAATGTACTTAAAATACATAAAACGGAATAATCAATAACACGTACTCTTTGATAAATTTAAAGTACTGAAAACTAAATTTTTGAATAACAGTGTCCCTAAATATAATTAGGGTAATAGGAAAAACACAAATAGGTATAGGGCTAGATAGGGTAATGATTATAAGGAAGTGTGGCTCAATCAGAAGGTTGAAGTGTGTCGGTTTTAGGCTGAAGATCAAGGAGACTGGGATCGGGTCAGCACAGAAAGTAATGGTGAGCAACGAAAGGACTACAAGGTAAAAATATGGGGGAGACTAACGATCGGTAAATCCTATGAATCAAGAATTTGAAAAACTAATGAACTCGATAATCCATAAGGAAGGTCCTCCTCCCAGAAGGATCTCAAACAGGGTACAGACGAAGGATGAAAGGTGGCTCATTCCAAGGATCAGGGTGCGGTACTTTCTAGTCGAATCGAGGGTGAAAACTATACAATGAGTAGGGGTGGACAGTCAGGAATCTCCGCAGAAAAATAAATGGATATGGGCAATAAACAAGTATCAAGCGAGCCAATAATCAAAAGATTTACGAATTCAGAAGGTTTATTTCATTCAAGAAAATTTGAAACAAGGCATTCTCAAAGACGAAAAGTGGCCCTAAACTATACACATTTTATTTGGCCAGAAAGACAACATCAAAAGAAATTCCGTCAGTCGCGGTTGTGGAGATTCAGTAGGTTGCGGTAGGCTCGCGCACTCAGGTAGGGACGTCCATTGCCATATCGTCTTGCAGGCATTGCCACTGGAAGTTCTTGCACAGTAGGGTCTTGATTTTCTGGTCCTTTTTCCTCGGATGGAGCTCTTCATCGAGGTCCGATTCCATGTGATTCTCTTCTTCTGGATTTTCTTCCACGGGATTTTCCTCAACTGGATTTTCTTCTATCGGGTCTTCATCGGGATCTTCCTCTATCGGGTCTTCCTCTATAGGGTTCTCTTCATGATCTCCTTCTTCTTCGTCGGAATCAGCTAACACGTTAAACTCTGGGGCGGCTACTTCTTCGTCCTCTGAATCGTTGTTTCCGAAGTTGACCTGGGGACCGTTGATCTCATCATCAGAACTCGTCAGTGTGTGATCTAAGGAAACGCATGACTGTGTATCCTCACCTAGATGCGGCGCTGCTCCAGGGTAGGCCATGGTCTGAAAGAAAAGAGTCATGATTAGACAATGGAGTGAATAAGGAAAATGGCCAAGTGTACGAAGTATGGAAAGATATGCGGTGGCAGGAATTGTAAAATCAAGATTAAAATGTTATGCTACTGAATAGTATGAACAAGAGAAATGACAAGAGAATGATACATATATTACGATTCAAATTTTATTGCATTCAACTAAAAGTTCAGCGGACACAAGGTTTCAAACGGAAAGAAACATTCATAAAAATGACAATATTATTACTGGAAGTAGATAACATGAAAAAATCATTCTTCGACTGTTATAACGTTGCATTCTCGTCGCGTGAGTTGAATCCTGCGTTAGATCCACCTTATCGTCGAAGTTCGAACTACGCGATAATCCTCATGTGGCAGAAGTGGGGAGTGTGGACGAGTTTCCTCCTTGTAGTTTTTTCCTTTCTGGGCAACCGTTGATGAGATGTTTGTTGGACCCGTATATCAGACATTTCCCCTGGGCGCGGCGACAATCCTTCTGAAGATGTCCTGGCCTCCTACAGTATCCACAGCATGTGGTCTTCTGCTGCTTCTGTCGCTGGGGAACAAATTGACGCTTCATCTTCTTCTCCTTTCCTCGTCTAACGGGGATCCCTTTGTGATTGGAGACAGCCGCTGATGCCTGATTCACCTGTCTTCTCAATCCTTCAGCCAACAAGTCATTTGTTCGCTCCTGGGCTTCCTTTAGATCTTGCAGCACGCTAAGGATCTCAACAGTCTGATTCTGGGGAGTGGAGATAGATGAAGAGTCGTTGAAAGACATGATCCTGAAACAATGATTTTGAAGACGATATAAGGCACAAGCCATAAGATTCAAATATAATAAGGATTGGACAAAGATTCAAAAATACCAGATGTGATGAAATTTATTACAAGCGGAAAAATCAACTGTATGACTCCAAGTCGCTTAAACAAGTATGGTAATGTAATCGTGATGTAGTTCACAATTACAACCACGAAACTTTGCCAAGTTACCTGAAACCCTAGCGAATAAATAGCAGAACACTCAATGTGAATAGGGATCAAGGATATCAAGTTTACAATCTGGACTGAAGGATGTCTTAGATTGTCAAGCTATACACGGAAAACTGCAATCTCAATCGAAGCAAAACCTGGCTCTGATACCAACTAAACCATGTCACGCCCCGCTTCCCAAAATACGGAATACGAGGGGTAGACAAGGCCAGCCATGCTCCTACGGTCAAGGAAATGTCCTGCCGTAGTCACACTTCGGCTTCTAGTTTTTCATGGTAAACAGTAAATGATGCGCAGGTAATGAGAAATGCAGTAACTAAAAGGAACAATGTAAAGACTGACCTGAAGTGGAACAAACGAATGTAACTCGGAATGGCAAGTCAAGAAGTCTGTGATGCACTGGTCCAGGCTAAATCTTCTCCTCACACTGAGCATGCATACTCAGGTCGTCAGAGCGACACAATAGCAAAATAATATATATAAAATCAAGTGACAGTTCTAACAGTGGCAGTAGATATGAATAACAGTAATCGATGACAGCATGAATATGAATGTGCAGTAATCAATGCAGCGGAGCGGTAAAGCAGTAGAACGATATGTCACGTATGTCAATCACAGTAAATAAGGTATATAAATACCAGTATCCCTATCAGCCTCTAAGTCTCACTGTACAGGTCACTAAGCCTATCGTCAGTCCAAGTGTGAGAGTCAACCACTCGTGAGTGTCCTCCACCCAAGGGTAGAACCCAAGGGTAAGGGACCACGGGCCCAACATGTAACATGTATATCACGGTGTATATCACATACCCTGTAAATCTCCATATATCTCTCTAAATATATAAGCCGGCATGGGACTCTCGAGATTCTGTTGAATTCACACTTAAACTACCCCACACCCCGTGGTCTACATCAAACGCTAACCATAACCCTAAATACTAATCGATCCGTGACAAGTCTGCACGAGAACTGGAGGCAGGACCTCCATCAAGCACGTCCCGACTAATATCTAAGATAAATAGCAGTGTCAGATGCCTTATCTGTGGCACCCGTGCAAGTGCTTCCATAAGTGTCCCATACCACTTATAGTCACACGTACACGCATCCCACAGACGTCGACAATGCAATAGAATAATAGGGTCACTGATTGTGTACAAGTTCGTATCACTTTCACTTAATCACGGACACACGAACACTGACTTACTTGCCACAATCATCGCTAGAATCTAACACTGGGTAAATGCACGATATCACTTGGTTATCACTATAATGACATGGGTATGATATGATGCGTGAACAGTATACAAGCACGATTAAGGTGTCACAAAAACAGTATTTTATCACTTGCACGATTTATCATGAAACGTACGTATATAATTTAGCAAAATGATAAACAGGTAGTAATTAGTATGTTCAGTTTTCCATCCATCGAATTTAGTTTCAAGCCAATCGGGTTCCAGGATCATTAATTATAGCCATTTCATTTTAAGCGCTCGCGGCTGGAAATCCGGTTTCAGAATCAGAAATCTATTTCGCAACGCATTTTAATCCCAGTTGGGATCAGATTTTGGTGATGCTACAGTTGGATGAAATCTAGGGTTTTCAGTAAGGTTTTCAACGCAACAGACGGATCTTCAATCGTATCTGTACGTCAGGAGTTATACACTGTTTACTATTAATATGTCAATTCTGATTCTGTTGGGACAGTTATGCGTCCCGATTTTCTAAATTACAGATTAAATATCAAACGGTAACGAAACAGAATGAAACCATTTGTGTTGTCTAGCTAACAGATTTACCTATAATAAACAGCGGAGTTCCGCAACCTACGAGTTAAGGAATTCCTGTGGTACCCAATACGGAACAGCAAGCAACGACTGGAGTCGCTCTGGACTGCAGTCCAGAGTCGCACTCCGATACGAATATCATCACAATTTAAGTACAGGAATATCAGGAAACCAGTATAGGGTTAAAGTTCATCGAATCGGGTTCGATTTGAGCCCTCGAACGCTCCATTCTAGTGTGTATATGATTTATGGTGAATTTAACGGTTTTCAGGTACAATAAAATTCTAGTTTTACGGTTAAACTTGGGGGTAGTTGTTTTAGTCGTTAACGGTCATATTTTCCAGCGAAACTTGCACAAGGTATTCATCACAGACAACAAAGGCCAAAGTAATTGATCCAGTTCCGCCAATTTAGAAAAATATTTCCTTTGGGAACACGCGTCGAGCAGGTTATGGCACATAATTAGTTTAAACTGTAACTTATAATCTATATACTTAGCGATTGTAACTTAGGTAAAATAGCATGTAAGCAAGTAAAGAACTTGCCTGGACACGTCACGGGATTGAACAGCAGCAAAGGTATGGAACACAGTACGGTTGGGCCTCGGCTCGATCTTGGAGCTTGGTCTAGGCTAGGAGCTCGAGCATGGCAACAAAGACTTGGTTACTGGGGTCTTGACGGCGAGGGTGGTGGCCGATAACATGGAGTTGCTCGTTGTGGTGGCCGGTAGAGCGGGTGTTAGAGAGAGAGAAAAATTGAGAGAGATTTGAGAGAGAGGAAGTGAGTGTGAGGGACAGAGAGTGAGATAGAAATAGGGATAAAGGGTTAGATTGAGAGTGAGAGAGAGAGAGAGAGAGGTGTGAGAGAACCAGAGAGAGAGAGAGTTAGAGGGATGAGTGAGAGAGAGGAAAACAGAGAGTTAGAGCGAGAGAGAGAGGGGGTGATCGGAGGTCGGAGCTCCGGCGAGGTGAGCGGGTGAGGAACTGAAGGGGGAAGGAGGTGCTCGGTCGACGCCTAGGGTGAACGTCGGCGACAATGGCAGGTGAGGGTGCAGTGGGGCTCGCCGTCATCGGGGTTGGGGCTGAGCTCGGTTACAGTGCCGTGGGTGAGTGGAGGAGTTGGCTGAAGTGGGGAGCTCGGTGGTGGTGTTCCAGCGTGGAGGCGAGGCTATGGCGATGGAGGGAGGTGAGGTAGTGGAGACGGGGGTCGCGCTTCGTGGGCGTAACGTCGCCAGAGCGGGGGCGACGGCGGAGGGAGCGGGTCGCGCGAGACAGGGAGCGGGAGAAATGGAAAGGAGCCGTTGGGAGAGATGGGGGAATAGTGTGTTGGGCCGGGTCGGGTTGGATTGAAGGAGGCGTGGGCTTGGAGAAAGTGTGGGCTGGAAAAATCAGAAAATAAATGAGGAAGAGGAGGGGGCCGGGCTTAGGATAAATTCGAAAGAATTATTAAGATAAAGGAGATGGGCTCGGGTTGGGCTTAAGAAAGAAAATAAGAAGGAAAAATATGCTTGAGGAGGGAAAAAGAAGACGGGCCGGGGAGTTGGGAAAGAATTCAATTAGTGAAAATATAGAAACGGGCCGGGGCTAATCCCTTATAATATTAAGTAAGAAAATAGTAGTGGCTTGGGAAAATAGTGCTGGGGTAAGGAATAACAAAAATAGGTAAGAAAAGAAAAGAAAAGGCCGGGCTATGAATGGAAATCAAAGGATAAGATGAGAAAAAGGGATGGGCTTGGGATAATCTAAATGAAATTTTGTGAGAAATGGAGGGAAAATGGAGGAGAACTAAAATAGATTGGGAAATTTTAAAATAATAAATAATTATAAATAAAATCTTATAGGTGAAAAGAAAATTACGGATATAGACGCACAAAAGGGTGCTGGGTATTACAGAGCACCTCTGATGAACAAAAAAGAATAGCTGAGACCGGGTCACGTGTTTCCCACACGAGCGCCTAAATGAAGAATAAGAAGTGCCTCTTAGGGCAGTCACGTGTTTTGCACGCTACCCTCAATCAAGTGCTTAGCTTTTCTGTAAAATGAAGAGAAAATAAGATAGAAGGGCATTGCCCCCATTTGGGGCGTCTCACGTGTTTTACACGTGAGCGCTACGAGAACTAAGTGTCTAGCACTTACATAAAGGGAGAGGCAATAAAGCCAACGGGCAGACCCCAACTTTGGGGCACCTCACGTGTTTCACACATGAGCGCCATAAGAATCAAGTGCTCAACACTTATATAAAAGGGAGAAATAATTGGGCAGCACCCATATTTGAGCGCCTCACGTGTTCGCACGTGAGCACCACAGGGTCGTGCTTAGCAGTTATAAAAGAATGGGAAATAAAATTCAGAGAACAGTTCCCATTTCGGGCGCCTCACATGCTCGCACGTGAGCCGAATTCTTAGCACTTATAAAAGAAGAGGGAAATAAAACCCAAAATGGTAGTACCCAACTTTGGGACGCCTCACGTGCTTATATGTGAGTGTCACAAGAATTAAGTGTTTAACACTTATATATAAATGTGGACTTGAACCCAATGTACAGCGCCAGCTTTGAGATGCCCCACGTGCCATACGTGAGCGCCCCGGAATCCAGTGTTTAACACTGCTTTAGAACCTCACGTGGGAACACGTGAGTGCTGAATGTATACTAGTGCTTAACACTATGGGAAATGAACTCTAGCCTCTAGTTGGCTATGTCTTCTTGACATTAAAACATCTTTGAGCACCAAATAGACAGAGCCTCTATGCTCATGACCTCCCAAACTAATAAAGAACTCTTAGTCTCAAAATACGACTAATGATTTCTGGGCTCGACCATCGATTCCTCTTCCCTCAAACATAGAGTTGGTTCAAGGGTACATCCCTCTACACCTCTGATACATGTCGTTGTAATTCCTCAACGTCTTCAGAGAGGTGGCGGGTCCCGACAACCAACTGCTTTTGGATGCACTTCCCAAAATGGCGACAACGGACCGTAACGTCCTTAAACTAAAATCTCACCTCAAAAATTGTGATCTATGGACCGAAACACCCTTAAACTAATAACGGACCGTGACGTACTTAAATTAAAACAATAGAGCCCCAAATGCTCTTTTGTTGGGTCTGAATGATCCCAAAATCCTGTTGAGTAGATCTTAGTCTCAAACTGGACTAACATATCCTCAACAAACATTAAAATTGATCTTAATCTCAAACGAGATTAACGATCCTTAACCCAAACTTAAAATATACGGATTTGGACTAATCGCGCCCTACGGGCGAAGACATAAATTAGTCTCCGTATACAATCCACAGGCAACCAAAAATAAAACAAACACACACGATACGAAGTGAACATCCGGAGCAGGAGAAAGTGATTATCGCTACGCAGTAACGTAATTAACTGCAGGGGCTTGCGCCTGCAGGGAAGAGCGTCCCCACAATAAAAACCCATCAGAAATGAGGGAGAATCGGAAGAAGTCTGCTACAATGGCCGCATCTGTCCAAAGCTCCGATATACGATGCCATAAATCAACTTGGCATCTTCAAAGAGGTGGACAGATAAAACCAAATAGCATCTACCCCCAAATTCAGGCAAGACGACCCATCCCGGGTTCGTCTCTATTTTCGACGGTGAACAGATTCTGGCACGCCCGGTGGGATCTCTTCCTTTTTCCACTCCATACTTTGTGTGTCGTGTTTTTCTGCGATCAAATAATCATGGTATATATGTTTGTGGTTGCCCTTGGGTGATGGGATACTGAAGCCGGTGTTTCGTCTCTATGAAGAATGGCGTTTGCTTCTACCCTAGCAACTCAAGCTCTGTCATATCTGGTGGAGTCAAGTATGGGCCACTTGCAGCCTTAAATCTCTTCAATCCGGGTCTTCAAGAAATCAACTGTCTTTCATCGAAGGAGGAAGCCCGGAAAAAGTCTTTCTTCTACAGGCTGGCTCCCCAAGAAGCAGCTTTGCCGACGAAATCAGTTCTCAAACAACTGGCACCTGCCAAGGACCGAGGTCGACGCAGGGGGCAAAATATTCAAGCTCTCAAAGGAAATAGGGGGCAGGCTCAGCAAAATCCTGAAGCTAATCAAATCCCGGCCGTAAGAAACGGTCGACGTCGATATCAACATCATACAAAATGAGCTGGGGGCAGTTCTCCGTATGGTCCTGTTTTAACCCTAGTGGTGAATGTTGTTGTTCCAACTGGGAATAGCTTCAAACTGTTATGAAGGGTCAGACAAAATTCTTCTATCGCAATATTGAAGAAATCTCCACAGCCCATGGAGATCCCACGAGAGCAGAAACCAGTTCGCTCGCTAAAACAACTTTCCTCGTCTATATATAAGATGTAGAAGCATGTGAAGGTCTATGTCGTCAACCATGGCTCTTCCCCTAAACATCAGCCAAATTCTGACAAATCCCCTTTTAAATACAAGGGGACTCATCCCAAGACGAATCCTGATACAGCTGTTCCTCCCAAGACCAAAGCGGCTTTTCACAAAAAAGATAGGCCTAATAAAGCTCAAGTGCCCGAAGCAAACTCCAAAGGACAAAACTCCAAACACCCTAAGCCTGGGGGCATGGTAGTTCACATAGTCTATGTGGTGAATTCCATAGACGAAGTTCGAGCTTTTACTAGTCACCGACCTCAAACTCAGTCCCTGACAAAAATTCAACTGTAACGTGAAAAGCTGCAGGAGATGCTCGCTCAGGCGGTCGCAAACGCTAATCCATCGCATAAGGAAAATCCCGAGGATGCACTCGAAGAAAGAGTAGAGAAGGAGTCGGATATTGATTTCCTAAAGCGCGCTCTAAAAAAGAGAGATGAAGAAGCGGCAGAAATGTTCACTAAAATGAACCAGAAGGCCCTTTTGATTCAGAATATGGCTGGAATTATGGTTCAATCGGAACCACTGGTAGATGAACCGCCGGTAGTCGGTCTTAAAGATATAGATGACATTTCAATTCCTCTGCAAACCTCATCAACGGCTGAGGAGGAAATGATTCCTAAAAGAAAAGTTGGACACATATATCGCTCAGCAAGTCAAAACTCAATATGCCAGTGAAGCATCAAATAGGCCAATCAAGACTGGTCGATCGTATCCGGCATGCTATGATCAAATACAGTACCCACCAGAATACATACTTCCGACTCCACATATAAAACGGAACCGGGAATCCTCACCAGCACATCGTGCGATTTAAATCCATGTGCGGTAATACTGGAGAGAATAATATACCTCTCCTCTGACAGTTCGTCAGCTGTCTGGTGGGCATTGCCTTCGAATGGTATGCAGAACTCCTGAATGACTCCGTGAATACCTTCGACGAGATGGAGATGCTCTTCTGTCAGAGATTCGCTAGTGTGAATAAACGCACTATCGTAACGACGTTGGTCAATGAAAGGGTTAGACCAAATGAGACCTTGGTTCAATATGTTACTCGATGGAGAAATCTCTGGTCAAAATGCGAGCAACGTATCGACGAAGCTGCAGCTGTGGGAATGTTCATAGCCACCCTTGACCCAAATTCAAAAGGTGTTCCCATTTACGGCCCTTTTCAAGCCGACAACCTTCCAAGAGTTCATGGATAAAATAACTCGATCGGATCGGCTGGGTCAAGACCCTTCATCATCCGATGAAGATGAATGAAAAGCGGAGGTAAGGTAGCATTTGTCGCCAACGCTCAACAAAAAATGAGCGACTCTGAAGCAACCTGTCGCTAAAATAGCGATGACATGGGTACTCACTCCCCCTCGAGATATATACAGGAGGCTTATTTCTTACAGGCAGAAGAATCTCTACGTGGGATGGTCCTTTCTTCTCAAAGAACAGATAGAATATCAAGGGACTTACAAGCAGGTTCTGCAATCAAGTGGAATATCCCACTTGAACCAAAAAAACCATAGGAGGGATGTGAAACCAATGTCCCACTCCGAATCAGACGATGAGAAAAAAACTCCAAGTAAAATTCATTCTTCCAAGGAAGAGGAAGACTCGACAGAAGGAATGACGTGATATCTCGTTCCTTTGTATATGAAGAAGACGCTCCATCAGTATCGAAAAGCGACATTGATAAGTAGGGGGCAGGTGCTGTTTAAAATGCTTAGTACTTCCTGCAAAACAACCCGATTGGCACGATGATAGATGAAGAAGTCCAAGAAGGTAAAAATAGTCTAAGGCGTGAAGTGTCCATGCAAACAAAGGACAAGCAGCAGCGTCTCAGCAAACAAGAGTTGGAAGGGGTGAGTTATGCAACTTCGCGACCGAATGAGAATGTTGGACCGAGATGTCCCTAAACTAACAATGGATCGTAATGTCCTTAAACTAATACGTCGCCTCAAGCACGGCGATAATGGAATTCAAGTCCACAAGTCCCAACGGAAATGACTGTAACTTAAATCCCGCGGGCTACATAGCTACCCCGGTGGCGAAGTCCCCCATAAGTGCTATTGGCAAACAGAGGGGTAAAAAAATGGTACGTCCACAAGCGAAATGGGCAAGGACGAAAACCCGAAAGGGTGCCGTGAGTAAAAACAGCAGGGCTACCGGCGAGCTTGTGAAAACCTGAAAGTGCACAATCTCGCTGTTAAAAAAAAGGTATGTCCACAAGCGAAATGGACACGGACGAAAATCCAAAAGGGCACCGTGAGTAAAAACAGCAGGGCTACCGGCGAGCTTGTGAAAACTTGAAAGGGCGCAATCTCGTTGTTAAAAAAACGGTACGTCCACAAGCGAAATGGGTACGAATGAAAACCCGAAAGGGCTCCGTGAGTAAAAACAGCAGGGCTACCGGCGAGCTTGTGAAAACCCGAAAGGGAGCAATCTCGTTAAAATAAAGACACCTGCAAGGTCCTTTCAACTTTGTGAGGAGAAAACACCTACGTGAGTTCCTACGACTCATAAGAGAGCAACACACTTAGGGATCCACACGATTCCTAAGGAGAAATTACACTTACGAGATCATCATGACTCGTAAGGAGAATTTCCCCCTATATGACCCTCACGGCTCATAAGATTCAAAAGCCTTAAGATACAGGGACCTGAACCTGTTCTTAAGCCATCACACTCCCCAAGTTGCCATACAGGTGGTACAATGTTGTCTCTTGTACACAATCCATAGGAACAAATAAAATTTTCCCCCACCAAGTTCCACCAATGACGAGAAATGTCCTTATATGGTGAACGAAACTTGTAAGTCATCTCGACTTATAAGGAGAAAATACTCTTATGAGATCCTTACGACTTATAAGAGAACACACACTTAGAAATTCTCACGATTCCTAACCAGAAAATACACCTATGAGATCCTCACGACTCGTAGGGAGAAAACCTTTTATGAGACCCCTACAGCTCATAGAGTCAAAAAGCCTTAGTCGACAGGACCTTAATCCTGTTTGCTAAGCCACCTTTGTTCAAATTAGCAAAGGCAAATGATGATTCGATCTTGGCAACATCCCAGTGGTAGCGATGCTGATGCCTAAATTGGTATCAGATTCTAAGTCCTTTCAAGGCAATGATGATTCGCTCCTGGCAACATTCCAGTCTCAGCGATACTGATGCCTGAACAGGTGTCGATTTTCAAGTCCTTTCACGGCAAATGATGATTCGCTCCTGGCAATATTCCAGTCGCAGCGGTGCTGATGCCAAGATTGGTATCAGATCTCAAGTTCCATACTTGCAATAAAAATCAGCGAGCAAAATATATGCATATGAAATAGCCGAAATGATGGGGCAACTCATAATAAAAATCAGCGAGCAAAATATATGCGTATAAAAACAGCCGAAATGTTTGGGCAACTCGCCATAAAAAGTAGCGAGTAAAAAGAAAAAAACAGCCGAAATGATTGGGCACCGCGATAAAACATCCGAAATGATTAAGCAATCGCGACTTTCGTGATATAAAAAGCTGAAATGATAGAGCGCCGCGGAAAGAAATTAAAAAAATGATGAAACTTATGCCCTGCAGGTGAGTCCACATCAACCTCTGTATACAATCCATGAGTATAAACGAAAAGGGAACCACATTTTCCCACCGGGCTCTATCAAAGAGAGAGCCAAATCTCAACGGCAATATTTACAGCCTAGAAGATCAACACGACGTTTCTTCTCACTCCAGCAGGATGCAGACGCGACGTCAACAACCGACCCCAGGGTCAAAACCACGGAGCCATGGCAAAGTCTTTAGTTCCAAGCCTCGACGGTTCACCAAAAACCTAGAGACTACATCGGAGCCATGGTAAAGTCCCTAGTTTCAAATCTCGATGGTTCACAGACAGCCCAGAGATCACCCTGGCGTTCCTTCTCCACTCCAACAGGATGCAGACACGATGTCAACAAAATGGAGCCATAGCAAAGTCCCTAGTTCTAAATCTCGACGGTTCACAGATAGCCTAGAGATCAACAACGGTGTTTCTTCTCACTCCAGCAGGATGCAGATGCGACGTAAAAAAAAAATGGCCCCAGGGTCAAAAAAACAGAGCCACGGCAAAGTCCCTAGTTCCAAGCCTCGACGGTTCACCAACAACCTTGAGACTACCTCGGAGCCATGGCAAAGTCCCTAGTTCCCAGCCTCGACGGTTCACAAAAAACCTAGAGACAACCTCGACATTCGTCTCGTTACAGCAGACACAATGCCAGCAAATGAAGCAAAGAAAAATCCCTGGCTTCAGGGTCTTGACGGCAACTCAAATAAAACCTAAAAGACTATCGGAGATCATCCTACACTAGCGCAGAGTGGTTATGACTCATCGGGGCTCCCAAATTGACCCTAACCTCAAGTAAAAAGCGGCATGGAAAATCCCTAACGCTTGCTCTTCCGATGGTAATATGACCTAGGAGATTACTTGAAGACGTCTTGTCCAGCCCCCGAAGGGATCAGAGACACGACAGTCTCGAGGCTACTCGAACAGTAAGATTTCATATCGAGGAATATCAACCAACGCGACGGTACAACGGATAAAACCCTTGTACCACAGACCCTAACGGACCTCAGTCGTAAAGAGCAGGGGTTAACTGTGATGTTAGGACCAGTTTTCCTACAAGCCCAAGTGAGGTAAACTAAACAAGCTTCGAAATGAGTTCATAAACTAGAAACTCCGGGATGAGTGAATAAACTACAAGCTCCGAAATGAGTTCATAAACTAGAGACTCCGGGATGAGTGAATAAACTACGAGCTCCGAAATGAGTTCATAAACTAAGAGACTCCGGGATGAGTGAATAAACTACAAGCTCCGAAATGAGTTCATAAACTAGAGATTCCGGGATGAGTGAATAAACTACAAACTCCGAAATGAGTATATAAACTACTTTATGCTAAGCCAAGACAGCAAAAGAAAGAAAAGCGCTAGTATGAAGAAAAATGTCTTTTATTCATGAATCAAAATGAATACAAGATACTCTTATTCATGAATGGATACAAAAGAAAAGAAGAAGAAGGAAAATATACAGCGACAAAAAATTTTTAAGTCGGCGGATGGTGCAATAAGCTAGTAAGTTCGTCATTCTTCCGCTGGACCTCGGCTTCAAGCTCCGTTAAGGCGGCAAGATGGGTACCCGCTAGAGTTTGCTGAGTCTGATATCAAGCAAACCGACTCTCAAGCTCCCTTTCGGCGACTTTATAGGCTTCAACGATCTCGCGGGTAAAGAAAATGGCTTTATCAAGAGCCACCACCTATGTAATAGCTTCTTGAAGCACCCACCAAATTTCATAGGCGCGGGTGGTTTTGGCGGTAAGCTGAGCCTGAAGTTCCTCCAAAGTGTTTAAAGCTAGCCCCCTCTCCGAAAACTTTCGGTTGAGCCTCTTCTCGCATGACTGTAGATTGGCTCCGCACAATTCGATCCATCCCCGCAGACTCGATTTTATGGTTAAGATATCGGAAGGAAGGCGGATGCATTCAAGCCCGTGTAGGCAGACCTCCACTCGGCGACAGTACTCAACCCAGACATGCACTAATGCTTCGTCATGATAGGTGGCGATAATGGACAAGGAAGCGTTGGATTCGATAGCAAATTCTTCGGCCGTGACAGAGGTACCAGCGCGAAGGTCTTCAATGAGAGTCGTTAGGGAGTAAATGCTTTGTTTTGCCATCTTTTCAGACGCACGCCGGGCATAGGGGCCTGGTGGCATAGGGATCCGAGATTTTAACAGGGTTAGGGTTGGCAGAGCTGTCAAGATTTATGAATAGTCAGTGAGATTTACGAACATGGGATAGAAAAAACAATGCCAAAAATAAAGCCTTACTTACCCATAGTCATGCAAGGGGGGTTTAAGAGATCCCCAGGCCCATCAACGATCTCGACTTCGTCATCGGCTTCCAAAACTATGGAGTGCATATTAGCATCATTATAAAAAATAATAGTAAAACAAAAGGGGTCAAAAAACACCGACCTTGCCCAGAAGAAAGGACTATGCTTTGCAGGGGTATCGCCTGTGGGGCAGCTATATCAAGCAAACGCTGAAATGTTTTCCTAGGAGATAGATCTATGATGGAAGCCACCAATTCCTGCAATTCTGAAGGAAAGAAGGTTTCAGATAACAGAGGGATCGTTAAAACGAAACGCAGAAGATTGCCTTTAATACTTCGCCCACCTTAAGCTGGAGGGATAGCAGCCTCGGCATCTGCTGGGTTTCCTAGGTCGCCGCTGGGTTTCGGAAGGCATCGACCATGCCATTATTAAAAAAAGCGTGCTAAAGAACCCTAACCTAGAATCTTAACTAGAGAATTAGACGAATCTAGAATGTAAATATCTTTACATCTAAGTGAACAAGGAATACAACCTTTGTAGACCGGTCCTTCAATTCAATAGCTCCGTGTAGTAGTCCCTTCGCTCCAAGTAGTGAACTCCCGGACTCTAGAAAGGCTTTACAAGATGAAAGGAACAAGCCTGCTTGAAGTCTTCGAGACTGAAGATGATCTACGTCGAGGAGACACCAACTCAAGCTACCTCTTCACTAATATGGAATTAGTGAAGCAAACACCCTAAACTAAATGGTTAATCTAGTAGAGGATGATGAAGTAGGAATTTTGCTCACTTTATATTTATTTTTCTCACAATATTTCTTCACCTTGAGAAAAGCAAGAAAGCTTTTTCTTGATGAAGAAGAAGATGAAAATAGAGAAGAGAATGAAACTCATGAGGTGAGAATAGAAACCATGGGTGAGTTTGTATCATATACCAACTCATTTAGAGACTAAACTATGGCTAAGGATAATGGTTAGGTTAATAAATATCTTAAGTAAAATAAATTAGTGGACTAAGTCAATGGACAATACAAGCTTCTATAAGCTTCAACCATGACTAATTCCACCAATTTGTGAATTACTAAAATAAATAAAAACCTTTAATTATCAAGAGCCTGGTGTGAGTCCTATACACCCATGTTGCATATATCAACAACCATGACACAATAACATATATCACATATATATTAAAGTGTACATAAAAGTGAGAAAAAGAAATGTTTAAGTGAGCTAATATTAGTTAATGTAATTCAATATATCAAATATATAATTATACATTAAATTATTAAATCAACACTTGATTTAATAATTCGGCTATATCACATACAACCGGCTAATATCAAATGTAACAACTTATCGAATCAACACTTGATCCGATAACCCGGCTATAACACATATAACCGACCGATATCATATATCGCGAGAATAAAATACGGTATCACATACTCATATTAATATCGGTACCGCACATATCACATATGTGCTCCTACTTCATTTCGCTTGAGCTAGGAAACCTCTGAGTAGGACTTTAAAGACTCGTCAATACGCCGGTAGTAGGTGGTGATCATATCAGTCACCCACAAGCCGCAAGCGGTTTGATAAACGTAACAGCCATCTGGGTATTGAGCAATCAGAAGATCAACAAGCAAGACTGCTCATACTTATCACGCCCCGCTTCCTAGAGTATGCTAAGGTAGGCATGTGACATAGCCAACCATGCTACCTGTGGATAGGAATTATCCTTCCACAGTCACATTACGACTGTAGAGATATCAAGAACAATAATAAAACTATCTAGCCCATGTCCATAAGCCAAAATAAAATGAGTCAAGAATAAATAATGCGGAAGCAAGAGATCCATTACAAGAATAACTGGAATGTATGTCACATAATGCGGGCTCACATCAGGAATAAAATACTGAAAAGTAAAAGAACTAACTATTAATGAGTCCTCACTGCTCAACCTGCTGACTGAAGTGCTCCTGCTTGGACTACAGCAAAGGTACGGAATCTGGGCCATGCAAAACCCAGACGTCAGCGCGTCATGTCATCAAGCAATAAAATATAAACATGGTAACAAGACATGCAAGTATAATCATAAATGGTAAAGCAGGTGTAACAACAATATAAATCAGGGCAGTGAAGGGTAGTGTGCAGTGAGTAAACTAAACTGGTCTATTTGGTTAACTACTCTCAAGTCCTTGAAATCAATTTGATGAATCATCGATGTAACTCAATAGTATCCCGTGCGTGCCCGGGATCACAGTCTATGACTCTCGGGTTGAACCCGAGACGTGCCACAAGGCAGTAAAGGATGGTAGGTAATGATGAGGGATGTCCATAGCATTACTCCGGGGCTGGCCTAGCCCGTAAGACAGATCAGAACTGGTATAGAACTGTCGAGTTACAAGTCAGGTTTCATCATTGATTTTCCCATACCCCTAAGTCAAAAGTGTTCAAGTCAGGTATTAACTGATCTAAAGCTAATGCCAATACAGGATCAGGCAGGTACAGGTTTGTCTGGATAGACAACAGGAACGGTCCGTGTTGACAACAGGTCAGGTTTGTTGGCATTAGACACAAGATCAGGTAATAGGTAAAGCCATGGTACATCAGGTCAAGTCAAGTAATGTATATAGGTGTCATGTCATGTCAAGAGTTGCATGGTACCATGTCGTGTCAAGTAATAGGTGTAGCAAGTCATGTCAGGGTGTACAAGATATCATGTGGGCGCTCATAATCAAACTAGCATAAGCATGGGTATAAATAAACAAGCATGGGTACTAACAGAACAATAAACTGGAACATGTAATATGATATGCACATAGGTACAGAATAAACTATCTAGATGTTGTTGGATATAGTGCCCTCAAAGTCAATTATTGGATCGTAGGCACGTGATTGCAATGATTACGGAGGACCTATACCGGTAGGACAGTCTTACTCGAGATGATAGTATGCTATCTGGTTTGCCTTTATCAGTCGTGTACAGGTTCAGGTGACTGATCACCGTTACACTTTGATAGAGCACTTAGGATCTTGCTTTACTACCAACAGTATGATGGCGATCATATACGTGAGAGTTGGGTGGTTTATAAGCATATCCTTAATTGTGGTCCCCAGTCGTGGGAGTTTCGAGACAGGACATCGATACTCCGGAGTAGACTAGTGTATACAGCCGAGACCCCGATGAGGGGCGGTGGCCGGTCTCACAAGCCACTGGTGTCAGTTGGATCACCTAAGATGTATACAGGTGCTCATTGGGTCATGAGTACACCGGACAGGATTCGCCGGGAACCTGCTAGTTGGTACTATATCTATCGTCAGATAGCAGTTCCCTGGTGACATGTGTACATGTTAGTTCATCGACCTGAGGTAGTCATTTGTCTCGTGTGAGTTCCCACTGTGCTTTGATTTCTACCCTACCACGGCTCAATGGAGTCGTGCAAACAGGTATTTTTTGGGTACAGTCCCGAGCCACATGGAGGCAAGTGAGCGGATCGGCAGGGGATTCGTCTCTCCCGGTATTGGGGGTGAGATCGTGCTGTGTCTAGGAGAGCCATTACACAAAGCCCACGGCTGTGGCAGGAGATTTACTGGTAGGTACTCCAGTAGTATCTCAGGGTGTTTTTAGGCTACACTCCGACACGACTTATACTGCTATTGGGGGTCTTACGTTACCAGCCCCCTAGGCCGATATGCGATACTCATAGGAGGACGGACCGGACTGTATATATATTGTCACTGTTAGGCTCAGTAGGGTTTCCGGATGAGTTCGCTCATCGGCCTCCCTTGAGGTCAGTCTATGGGCAGCCGTTACGCACAGCTAGTGCTGCTTACGGCTTGTGGTTAAACCCACTGCCAGGGTACTGACGAGTCATTAGAGTCCCCCACAGATAGTTTCCCAAGTTTGGGCGAAACGTTGTAGAGGCCGTATGGTTTTATGGCAGGGTTCGAAAAATGCACGTGCGTTTACGCACGTGTCATTTTTCGGGCAGATAATACTGGTGGGTTTTGGTTTAAGCCGAATCCGAGTATTATACTGTGTAGATATAATATCTTTGTCTCAGTTGCATTTGTATTCGGTCGTAATACAAATGCGGGTATGTTTATACTGTTACGGGGTTATCCTGAAATTCGTTTCAGGATCACTTTTGGAAGTTGCAAGTTTCCAGTTTTCTATCAGCCGTATTTAACATTCGGTTAAATGCGGATTTATATTTTCTTGGGTGAGTCATGGTTCTAGAAGTTTCTAGAAATGGTGACTAGGATGATGAGGTGGCTAATGACTCATCTTGGCATTAATTGTTGCATTAATGAGTTATTGAGGTGTATTAGTGACTCATTCTTTTGCATTGATGTTTCTTGTTCTTGCTAAGATATTTTTTCTTGATCTTTTGTGAGAAGCTTTTCTTGTGGTCACCGTCCCCTCTCCTACACTCACCCCCACCTCTATAAGTGGCCGGCCCCTGCCCTCCTCCTCACTCACTCACTTGGATAAAAAGGATGATAGATTTTGGTTCATGAAATTTGATAGATACTCATTTCACATTCCCACCCGATCCAAATGGCAACTTAATTAACCGTTCGTCCATGGCTTTGGACGAAGCGAGACAAAGTGTTCTACTCATTCTCTACATCAATATTGGTCATCTCTTTTAGCAAACTTGATGACCGAGTTGCCTCGAGTCAGAGGCGGGAGCCCGTTTAAAGATCCGTTGACGTGGAGCCACCTAGACGAGGAGATCGGAGATCGACGAGATCGGAGCAGCCGCAACAAAGCGTGGGATGATGGATAAAGAACGAAGGGCTCAGATCGTTCGGTATAACCTTTCTACCCTCTTTGTAGTTTGTTAGTTTAGCAATAATGGCAGATCCTGGTTATAGTATACGATAGCGCTAGTTAAAAAGTTTTGTTCCGCATTTGGCGTCTGTTAGACGGCCGGGGCGTTACCGTAGACTTACAGTGGTATCAGAGGCTCACCATTATGCTTTACTAACTTGTGCTAACGCATTTAAAATATCGATCGGACCGAATTTCAAAAATAACAATTTTTCAGTGTTAAAGTTTCTGTTGATTTTAAATCTGGTCTAAAAATCATTTTGACCATACCAGAAAATTAAGCAGGCTTTTTATAGAACACTGCAGAAAAACGACTCACTATTTCGACCATACGGCCGCGGAAACGCGGTCCACTTCATGCTTTGACCGCGGAACCGCGGCCTTCTTGGTGAATCAATGGGTAATTTTTCTTCTGGAGTTTCTACATGATAAATTGTGGTTTCTGGTACTGTTCTTTTGAGCCCAGATTTTGTTACTGTACAGCAGATGTACATGGGGCCCACTTCGGGAAATTTAGTCGATCGAAATTTAAACGTGTTACTTTACAGTACTTACATTATATCTCCGACCGGGAATGTCATTTGAGCGGTAAACTGCGTCTAATTGCTATCGTTCTTTTAGACGGATTTGCGAACGTGACATTCGCGTTGATGTTCTGTGTTGTGCTGTGATGTTGCGGATTTGTCGTGGTGGATAGCAGTGTGCAATGGTAGTGCAGTTTGGATTTATTTGTACATTTGATATTGCGGGGCGAGCGTCCAACATGTAGACTGCCGTCACTGCCTGTTTGTATAATATTCTTTCGGGGCATGACCGGGCTGAGGTCGATATGCCCGTTGTACATTATTTTCATTTCTGTACTACGTTTTACCCCGCGACGGAGTGCACGGATAGCCGGGTTCTGGAGGGCAACGGGTCCGCATCTCATGGCTTTGAGAGGCAGATGGGCCTCACTCTGGAATTGGCAGACTATTCGCCGCACTCGTAGGGGGTACAGGTTGACCCAAGGAGGGGTGCTCAAGCTACCGGATTCCGTGAAGTGAAGGGTGGTCCATTCACTTTGCTGTAGGGGCTGTCTCGCTTCAGGTTTTGGTGGGTAACTTGCCGCACCCATAGGGGTCTAGATTTCATTGCACAGGCTATCCACATGACCAGGGGAACGTCGGGTTTTAGCAGCGGCTCTGTGAAACTCGGGGATCCCAGATTATCTGTATTGTTCTGTGATGCTTATTACTTTTCTGTAATGTTGCATATTATCACGCCTGGAGCGATTATTGTATATTTGTATATATACTATTAGATGTTGTATATGTTTTGCACCCGCGCTAGTCCAGTCCCCGCTCTGTCGTTAGTTAAGTAACCTAACAGATGATGACGGGACCCAGTGACGAATGTGGATGGTATATACGTACATTTTATTTTTTGTTCTTTTCTGGTGTGATTAATTGATGGGACTGCGTTGATTCTGATCAATGCAAAGGAAAACAAACCTGTTTGGTAGTTGTTGGAACAATTTTAAAAAGTGTTATTACAAAGACGTTTCCTTTTGTTTTGCATAGCGGTATTCAGTTGGAATATCCTGCACCTCATTCGACGAGGCAAGGGCCGATATCCCTTCACCGGGAATGACCCCTTGGGCAGAAGTTTGCGTCAGAGTAATAACTTCACTATAGTCGATTACAAGTTGCTTTGCATCGCGGTATTCAGTTGGAATATCCTGCACCTCATTCCACGAGGAAAGAGCCGAGATCCCTTCACCGGGAGTGACCTCTTTAGCAAAAGGTTTTCGTCACTATATTTTAAAAAAAAGCTATCAGGTTCCTTCAGTGATATCAAGTTCATTACGTTAAAGGTTTTTCGCCAAAAACCAGTCGTAGCCCTCCGTCATTTCTTTTGGGTATTCAGTAGTATTCAAGCTATGTATTTTGACCAACGCCAAGGCATAGTGTTTGGTAGCTGCTGGGTATTCATTTGTTGCATAGATAGATGAGTTGGTTTGGGACAGTCGTTCTGCCATTTGGCCAACGTCAGGGGAATGTGCGGGTGGGTTCAAATTAACAAGATAATGATGGGTAGAACTTGGCATGTGACTTATGGCGATTGGCCAACGTCAGGGTCATAAGAGCATGGGGCAAAAATCATATCGGGAGTTTCTAAAGAAACTGAAACTTGCCAAGTATGCGCATACCTTCTGGAGTGTGAGTAACGTGGATGGATTCCGTCACGTTATCATGCGATGAGAGTTGGATCCCGATTCCCACTGATGAGTTGGTTTACTCTTCGGGTGATCCCGATTGATTCTTCTTTTAGGTTTGGAGGAGAATTTGACAGTACAGTGGGAGGTTTCCTGATTAGATAAAGTGATAACCATTCTGATATAGGTTAGAGTGCACGCACAGTGTTTCTTTTCTCTCTCTCTTTGGCAGCGACCTTTGACGGACCCTAGACTATGACTCAGTGACCAAGTTAACCGAACCTTCTTAAAATACTGGCTTTTGGATTTTCCGAGTTGCATAAGTCATTGCCATTCTTTCTTTTACCCTTTGAATTTCTCAGAACACCCCGTATTACTACGGACATCCACTTCCATTGGATAGATCCATCGTATGGTTATATACGAACTCGTAGGGACTTCTTCGAGGATGGATCCAGGTTCAGGAGAAATAGAATTGGTTTATTCAGTTGTCTTTTATTATCACCTTCTCTCAGGTTGCGAGGGCTCCTTGGTTTAGGAGAGTACACCTATTATGCTTATTGGATAGTCTTCTTCCAAACCATAGGCAGGTGCCGAAAGGTAGGGAATGAAGAAAACCAATTAGCCTAAGTAGGGTGTACAGAAGGTAATATGTAAAGAAAAAATAAAGGGATTAGAAAGAGGGCAAAGTAAATTGCGACTGTTATCATTCATGACCAAACCGCGTACTTCATCGCCACTCCTATTTCACCTTTAAAAGAATAAGGTATTATTCAGTTGTCTTTTATCATCACCTTCTTTCAAGTTGTGAGTACTCCTTGGTTTAGGAGAGTACACCTATTATGCTTACTGGATAGTCTTCTTCCAAACCATAGGCTGGTGCCGTACGGTAGGGAAGGAAGAAAACCATTTAGCCTAACGATGGTGTACAGAAGGTAACGACTAAAGACAAATAAAGGGATTTGGAGAGATGGCAAAGAAATATACGGTTATAGTCATGAATTGGATTATGGAAGAGGCATTTCTAGGAATACCAGGATACCCCCACGAAACATTTTCATGTTTCAGTGCATTGTTAAAGGAAAACTGATTTCCCGATTAGATACTTACTCTAGGGTATGTATTTACCAGGTATGATTCTCACATCTGTATGGTTTTACAGATGATAAGTGGGAGGAAGTTATTGGGAATAAGGTGCTTGTCCTCATTATATCGAAATTCGTTGTAATTGGTGATATTTGAGGAAATTGCCTGGGTACAGTTTTCAACCTACGACGCACAGGTTTTGAGTTGTTCAAACTCAGCGGACTTATACAGAGTATTGTATGCTGTCCAGTGTCCATCAGGACAAAGGGGTTGGTCCTCGTACTATGTTCTGTTTACTTATGACTTTTCTAGTTTTTAGACAAGTGTTTCGTAGAAATACAAGGTCTAAGTTTTGAGAAGTTGTGGGTATAAGAATAAAGTAGAGAACCAGGTGTCACAAGTATCGGGATTCTTCAAAGAGATCGAAGATGTAGATTCTTGTGATTGGTATTCAGATAATAGTAATGGTTTTGAGAAACTTGTTTCTATTTCAGGTTGCTCATAATTGGATGGATTCCTAAGTTGAGTAATGCTGATTACCCTCTTTCCATTAAGTTGATATGCACTGGAGACAGTTGTATGATTTGAATCTGGTTCCAATTAAATAAGTGCCAAAGTTTCTATATTGGATATAGAATGGTTCATATCTTAACGATGTTAAGGTACGAGGAGTTGTCCGGCTTATGCTTAAAACCAGACTCTGGATAACTCAGGGCACGTTTCTGTAATGGCTGTTTGTGGGTTGGACCAGGCTATGACGAGGGTTGACTTTCTACCATTTGGAAGATCAATAGTGATATTGTTCTTGACTCGCCACAGTTTTAGTAAAATGGATTTTTTCAAAACAGTAGTGGGAGTATGGTAGAACTGGAAGTGATTCCAGAACCGCAAACGATTTCGGAAAATTTAATAGGACCTAAAGATTCAATCAGGTTTGACATTCTATTAGCCACTCCGCAGATATGTTGGGTGACCTCAGACACCCGAGAGGTACTCCGGTAGCCTCAAGGACGGTGACAGGGAGGTTATTATCTACCCAGACTTGATACTACTGTTGTTCCAGGCTATGACACCCGGTAGGAGGTTAAGTATAGAGTCGTTCTAAACTCGCTTTAGAAGTGCACGTATATATCATTCTGCCAGAGGGTTGTCGTAGTCAGTGGGAGCAGTAGAAGCATAGTGGGCAAGTAGCTTATGTCTATTTATAGACTTGAGCAGATATAGCGGAGATAGATCATCTATTTTTGATGTGACAGTCATGGGTTTGACTTCATCAGAATAGGGGATGGATCTGTTAAGAAGGTAGTAGGGTGTGATGTTATGGTATTTGGATGACATACACAGAGTAGGAAGTAAAATTCCTATACTACGATCGGTTATACTATGGTTGTCACACAGTTGTTTCTCCAGACGGGATATGGATATAATATCTGACATTCTGGTTTCTAGATCTATGGTTTTAGATCTAGATTTGGGTAGTTTCCCAATGTGGGTACTTTGACAGTATTCTGATACTATTTAGAATAGTTGACTCCTGGCATGGTGGTTCACCTGCAGGTGATGGAGTCACCCTCTCTAAAGGAGTCTTACAGACTAAAGGGGAGAGGGATGTGCATGATTGGCAGATCACTTGCTTAGGCAATCGAGTCAATCGTGAGATGTTAAGTGCCACACAGATGCTGTTTTTGCACTAGATGCGATAAGTTTGTATTAATCCAATCATGGAGAAACATAAGGAAGCAGTTTTAGAACATAAGTGCATGTTCTACGGATTTGATGACGGCAGCCTCCTTCGGGAGACGGTTATCATTCCAGGCTTCAAAGGTGACATGGATGACAGAGTGATTGTCAGAGGTATAGTTTTCCCTCTGACGAGGGACAGTATTATGGACAGGTGGTCCAAGAGGATACTGTGGGAGGCATGGTGCAGGATACTGATTAGGTTCAGTGATCGATACAGTCTAAGAAGTTTGGATTTGGATTTCATTTATGAACTAGGTCCCATCAGATATCCAGACATATTCTAAGACATGTATTACTCAATTCAGGAGATGGCTTTCTCCGCGAACTTGAGATTAAGAGAGATATAGAAAGAAACATCCAGGCGGATCCACTCACTGAGGCTATTTCTCGAACACAATAGTTTTACAAACGGGCTTTGTGAAACTGATTAGTAGAGGAGTTGGATGTTCGGTTTCACACGGGCTGTGAGTAGTCGACATCGCAATAATTAGCCTTAAGTGCAAGTGGGAGATTGTTGGATATAGTGCCTTCAAAGTCAATTATTGGATCGCAGGTACGTGATTTCAATGATTGCGGAGGACCTATACCGGTAGGACAGTCTTACTCGAGATGATAGTATGCTATCTGGTTTGCCTTTATCAGTCGTGTACAGGTTCAGGTGACTGATCACTGTTACACTTTGATAGAGCCCTTAGGATCTTGCTTTACTACCAACAGTATGATGGCGATCATATACGTGAGAGTTGGGTGGTTTATAAGCATATCCTTAATTGTGGTCCCCAGTCGTGGGAGTTTCGAGACAGGGCATCGATACTCCGGAGTAGACTAGTGTATATAGTCGAGACCCCGAAGAGGGGCGGTGGCCGGTCTCACAAGCCACTGGTGTCAGTTGGATCACCTAAGATGTATACAGGTGCTCATTGGGTTATGAGTACACCGGACAGGACTCACCGGGAACCTGCTAGTTGGTACTATACCTATCGTCAGATAGCAGTTCCCTGGTGACATGTGTACAGGTTAGTTCATCGACCTGAGGTCGTCATTTGCCTCATGTGAGTTCCCACTGTGCTTTGATTTCTACCCTACCACGGCTCAAAGGAGTCGTGCAAACAGGTATTTTTTGGGTACAGTACCGAGCCACATGGAGGCAAGTGAGCCGATCGGCAGGGGATTCGTCTCTCCCGGTATTGGGGGTGAGATCGTGCTGTGTCTAGGAGAGCCATTACACAAAGCCCACGGCCGTGGCAGGAGATTTACTGGTAGGTAATCTAGTAGTATCTCAGGGTGTTTTTGGGCTACACTCCGACACGACTTATACTGCTATTGGGGGTCTGACGTTATCAGCCCCCTAGGCTGATATGCGATACTCATAGGCGAACGGACCGGACTGTATATACATTGTCACTGTTTGGCTCAGTAGGGTTTCCGGATGAGTTCGCTCATCGGCCTCCCTTGAGGTCAGTCCATGGGCAGCCGTTACGCACAGCTAGTGCCGCCGACGGCTTGTGGTTAAACCCACTGCCAGGGTACTGACGAGTCATTAGAGTCCCCCACAGATAGTTTCCCAAGTTCGGGCGAAACGTTGTAGAGGCCGTATGGTTTTATGGCAGGGTTCGGAAAATGCACGTGCGTTTACGCACGTGTCATTTTTCGGGCAGATAATACTGGTGGGTTTTGGTTTAAGCCGGATCCGAGTATTATACTGTGTAGATATAATATTTTTGTCTCAGTTGCATTTGTATTCGGTCGTAATACAAATACGGGTATGTTTATACTGTTATGGGGTTATCCTGAAATTCGTTTCAGGATCACTTTTGGAAGTTACCAGTTTTCAGTTTTCTATTAGCCGTATTTAACATTCGGTTAAATGCGGATTTATCTTTTCTTGGGTGAGTCATGGTTCTAGAAGTTTCTAGAAATGGTGACTAGGATGATAAGGTGGCTAATGACTCATCTTGGCATTAATTGTTGCATTAATGAGTTGATGAGGTGTATTAGTGACTCATTCTTTTGCATTGATATTTCTTGTTCTTGCTAAGATATTTTTTCTTGATCTTTTGTGAGAAGCTTTTCTTGTAGTCACCTTCCCCTCTCCTACACTCACCCCCTACCTCTATAAGTGGCCGGCCCCTCCCCTCCTCCTCACTCACTCACTTGGTTAAAAAGGATGATAGATTTTGGTTCATGAAATTTGATAGATACTCATTTCACATTTCGACCCGATCCAAATGGCAACTTCATTAACCGTTCGTCCATGGTTTTGGACGAAGCGAGACAAAGTGTTCTACTCATTCTCTACATCAATCTTGGTCATCTCTTTTAGCAAACTTGATGACCGAGTTTCCTCGAGTCAGAGGCGGGAGCCCGTTTAAAGATCCGTTGACGTGGTGCCACCTGGATGAGGAGATCGGAGATCGACGAGATCGGAGCAGCCGCAACAAAGCGTGGGAAGATGGTTAAAGAACGAAGGACTCGGATCGTTCGGTATAACCTTTCTACCCTCTTTGTAGTTTGTTGGTTTAGCAATAATAGCAGATCCGGGTTATAGTATACGATAGCGCCAGTTAAAAAGTTTTGTTCCGCATTTGGCGTCTGTTAGACGGCCGGGGCGCTACCGCAGACTTACAGATGTACAGTTATTTATTAGAGTTTGGGTTATGGTTCCAACGTTAAGTATCATACACTTAAACAAATAGAGAATTGTTAAATCTCATTATTATGGGTTAAATGGTCTAGGGATGCAATGATATATAAATATGTTCAATGGATGCAACAATTTATAATTTAAGATCCGAGTCTACAATGATATAATCTGACATCGAAATGCAAGAATGGAAACTAATAGCCTTAGGTTCAATTTACAGGTTCAATCATGAAATAAATATGTAAAAATAATATAGTAGCATGTAGCAAGTTTCACTTGCCTTGACGGATCGCGAAGCGGTAAACAGAACGTCACACGTCGGCGAGAAAAGTCGCGATGCGCGCACGATACACGGAATGAATCCAAACAATGAACAGTGGGATCACACGGGTCAGATATCCTTGCTGGGTTGTCGGGATCGACGACGGCACGGCCGGATTCCGGTGATCATAGAAAACAGTGAATATCTAATTAAAAGAAATTGTATTGAAAGGAAAGAGAAGAACTGAAAGAGGACAGAGAAGATTGAGGAGAGAGGCTTACTCACTGGATTGCAGAGGGGTGATGGCGTCGACGGTGAGGATCGACGGAGCTCCGGTGATGGGGTTGGCTATGAAAGTTCGGTTAGGGTTTGGTTGCTGGGGGTGCTGTTGGACGGTATGCGCAGGGTCTTGGTGAGGTGATGATGTGGAGGAGAGGAAGGAAATGAGACGGTGATGATGGTGGGTGTGAGGCTGGGGTTGTCGTCGGCGACCGGTGACGTTGGGTTTCTAGGGTTTTTTGGGTGTGTGCAGGCGCAGTGGCTCGGGAAGAAGAAGAGAAGAAGAATAAAATGGAGAGAAAGAGGAGACAGTGGTTTTGGAGCAGGAATAGGGTTAGGGTTTGATGAGGCGACGAGGAGTTAGATGGGTTTTTCTTGTGGTGAGGAGTTGCATGGGATTTTAAAAGAAACAGAAGAAGAAGAAGGAGATGCAGAAGGAAGGTGACAGGATCCACGCGGCGTTGACGCGACTCGAGGAGTGAACAGTAATCACGAGCAGAGAGAGAAAGGCGCGAGAGGAGAGAGAAAGGGGGGAGAGAGAGAGAGAGAAAGGGAAAGGGAAAGGAGAGAGAGATTAGTGTGGGGCCCGGCGCAAAGAAATAGAGGATTCTGATTGGTGTGGAAATAAAAGAGAGAGCAGAGAGGTAAAGGAGGGAGAGAGACTCGGTGGTGGGGCCCAAGCGCTAAAGCAAAAACCTCACTGGCTCGTGGGAAAAATTGATAAAAAATTTATAAAAGATTTTATACTCTACAGCTAAAAGATTCACTCAGCTCCTCAATTTTAACAGAAAATCTAAAATACATAAAATAAAATAATTAATTTGAATTTAGGTGGACTACAAAATATTTCAAAAATGCGCCCGGGTCGGGTCCAAAATTTTGGATTTGAAATACGAAAATTATTAGAAAGTCCCAAAAATTAAAATGAAAGATTATTTAACAGAAATGCATACCCCCAAGAACGGACGCACGTACGTGCGCGTAGCCATCTAAACACGTCCGTTTCACTGAACGGGACGAGAACACGATGCAAGGACGCTACCACAGGGTTAGGGGTACCACGCAGGCCATGTCATGTATTTTAAAATTATTTTAAGTAACTTAAATTGTTATATGCAAAAATATGTAATGTTAGGGTAATCTATAACTAGGAACAATGAGCTCAAGCAAGCGGGTCGAATATAAAGTAAACTACCATTTACAACTAAACAGGGTAAATGAAATAAACACCACAAACAATACATACGGCAACAGAAATTGGTATAATTGAACTCGGTTATTACATTATACCCAACTACAAAAAGAATTTTGTCCTCGAAATTCCAAGAACACAGAAGGATAAACGACCAACAAACTATAAGAAAAGATGGGGAAACTTCTGCCGGACATCATCTTCTCGTTCCTAAGTTGACTCTCCATGTGGGCGATTACCCCAAGAAATAAGTACAAGAGGGATAACCTTGTTCTTAAGAACCTTTTCCCTTCTATCCACAATCGCAATCGGTCGCTCCTCAAAAGTCTGGTCTTCTCGTACAGTTAGCTCAGAATGATCCAACACATGTGTTTCATCTCGAACAGATTTACGGAGTTGAGATACGTAAAACACATCATGAACATTCGCCACGGATTGCGGTAACGCCAATCGATACGCTATCTCACCAACACGCTCCAAGATCTTGAAAGGTCCGACGAATCGAGGACTGAGCTTTCCTCGACTTCCGAAACGAATCACCCCTCTAGTCGGTGATATCTTCAAGAAAACCAAATCACCCACGGCGAACTCTAGAGGTCTTCTCGACGTATCTGCCCAACTCTTCTATCTGTCTTGTGCTGCTTTCATATGATTCCGGATAGCGTTAACTTTCTCAATTGTCTTCACAACCAAATCTGGTCCCAACAATATTCGTTCACCGATATCGTCCAAACAAATAGGTGAACGACACTTGCAACCATATAAAGCTTCGAATGGAGCCATCTGAATCGTCGCCTGAAAACTGTTGTTGTAAGAAAACTCCACTAAATGTAGATGATCCTCCCATGAACCCTTGAAGTCAAACATGCAAGCTATCAACATATCTTTAAGAGTTTGGATCGTTCTCTCCGACTGGCCATCTGTTTGAGGATGATAAGCTGTGCTAAACTTCAATCGAGTCCCCAAACTTTCCTGTAAGCTCCTCCAAAAGTGTGATAAGAACCGAGTGTCACGGTCGGACACAATGCTCACCGGTACTCCATGCAATCTTACAATCTCTTGCATGTACCGTTCTGCCAAAGTTTCTGTTGATTGACCAACCCGAAAAGGAATGAAATGAGCTGCCTTGGTCAAACGATCAACAATCACCCAAACTGCATTGTTGCCTTTTGGACTCCGCGGAGCTGTCACGAAATCCATGGTTATATGTTCCCACTTCCACTAAGGAATCGGGAGTGGTTGCAATAAACCAGCAACCATTTGATGTTCAGCCTTAACTTGCTGACACACCAAGCATTTTGCCACAAAGCGAGTAATTTCCCGTTTCATGCCTTCCCACCAGAAATGCTGTCGTATATCTCGGTACATCTTCGTGCCTCCTGGATGTACGGAATAAGCTAAGCTGTGCGCCTCCTTCATAAGTTCTTCGCGAATATCCCCCTTTGGCACACACAAACGGCTACCATATCTCAACGAACCATCTTCATGGATCAATAAATCTGTTCGAAGTCCAGCTTTAACCTGTTCTCAAAACTTTTGCAATCTAGAGTCCTGCGGTTGCGCTGCTTTAATACTCTCAATCAACGACGAATGTACCTGCAGCTGCATCAGCTGTCCCGAAGAATGCGGTAGCACAACCTCCAAATCAAATCACCGAAAGTCTTCAATGAGTTCCTTCTGAGCAGTCAACGTCTGAATTGCTGGTAACCGACTGAGCGCATCTGGCACGACATTAACTTTCCCTAGATGGTACTTAAGATCAAGATCGTAGTCAGCCATCAGCTCCAACCATCTATGTTGCCTCATATTAAGCTCCTTCTGCATGAACACATACTTCAAGCTTTTAGGATCGATAAAAACCTCGACCCTTTCGCCCAAAAGGTAGTGTCTCCAAATATTTAAAGCGAAGATCACAGCCGCAAGCTCCAAATCATGAGTTGGGTAATTCTTCTCATGGGTCTTCAACTGTCTCGATGCGTACGCTATAACCTTCCCATGATGCATCAAAACACATCCCAATCCTTTCCCAGATGCGTCGCTGTGAATTACCAATCCTCCGGAACCGTTTGGCACGGTCAGAATTGGAGCGGTTATCAATTTCTGCTTCAACGCCTCAAAAGCTGACGCACACCTATCCGTCC
Organism: Agapanthus africanus; assembly: GCA_030015575.1. Classification (NCBI taxonomy): domain Eukaryota; kingdom Viridiplantae; phylum Streptophyta; class Magnoliopsida; order Asparagales; family Amaryllidaceae; genus Agapanthus; species Agapanthus africanus. The sequence goes on from CM057350.1 coordinate 155,138,128, forward strand.
ACACAAATGGTACCTCCTTACGCGTAAGCTTGGTCAACGGCTCCGCCAGACGAGCAAAGTTCTCCACGAACCGTCTGTAATACCCGGCGAGTCCAAGGAAACTTCTTATCTCCGCAACATTCTTCGGAATCGGCCAATCTCGAACTGCTGCAATCTTTTCGGGATCGACGGCGATTCCATCGCCAGACATGACGTGCCCCAAAAACTTTACTTCTTTTAGCCAAACTCGCACTTGCTCATCTTTGCATATAACTTTTCTTGTCTCAGCGTCTGCAGTGCGATCTTCAAATGTTCTGCATGCTCTTCAATAATCTTCGAGTAGACCAGAACATCATCAATGAACACCACAATAAATTGGTCCAAGAATGGTGAAAAGATTCGGTTCATCAAGTCCATGAATATCGCCGGTGCATTCGTTACTCCGAAAGGCATCACTAAGTACTCGTAATGTCCATACCGAGTTCAGAACGCCGTCTTGCAAATACCTTCTGTTTTCACTCAGACCTGATGATATCCGGATCGTAAGTCCAGCTTTGAGAATACCCTCGCACCACTAAGCTGCTCAAATAGTTCGCCAATGCGAGGGATCGGGTACTTATTCTTAATAGTCACCCGGTTTAATTCTCGATAATCGATGCACATCCTTCTTGTGCCATCTTTCTTCTTGACTAGAAGAACTGGAGCTCCCCAAGACAAGTTACTTCTTCGAATCCAACCCTTCTCAAGTAATTCGTTAACCTGCTTCTTAACTTCTTCCAATTCCACTGGTGCCATTGGATAATACGCTTTAGATACTGGCGCTGCACCAGGAGTAAGATCAATCGCGAACTCTACATCTCACTTCGGCGGTAATCCTGATATGTCTTCGAACACGTCCATGAAATCTCGAACAACAGCTGGCGTTTCACCTTGAGCAACCTCCATCCATGAAATAACACTAGTTGTCGGCCTAGCCCTAAACTCGACTGGCCCGATAGAACTGCTTCCTCCAGTGAAGATAAACTCGGGATGTCCGGGAATCTAGAAAATTACTTTATTTGCCCTACAATCAATGTGAGCATGGAAAGTGCCGAGAAAATCCATTCCCAAAACGACTTCATAGCTGCCCGTATCAATCATTAAGAAATCTGCAAAAAGCTCCCTTCCGCAAACAACAACTGCACAATCTTTACACTCTCTACTAGATATGATTTTCCCATTCCCAGTGTGTATGTCCCAGAAACTAGACAGGGTCATGCAGGTAATCGAGTGTGTAGCTATAAACTTGGACGACATAAAACAATGGGATGCACTAAAATCAAATAACGCTAATGCTGGAAAACCATGAACAAGTAGAATACCTGAAACAACTTCTCCCGAAGCCTTGGCTTCCTCAGCCGTCAGGGTAAATGCTCGAGCTTGATTTGGTCCCTGAGTCAGCTGCTTCTGTCCCTGAAACGGTTTCTGTAGAGGCTTCCGACCATCATCCTTCGTGCGAAGCTTCGACGGACAAGTGCTGATAGTATGATCCGCCGATCCACAGACCAAACAGAGTCCCTGTTTCCTTCGACACTCCCTTTGCACATGCCCAGGTAAATGGCAGTAGTCATAGATCACGGTCCTCCTCTGATCAACGACAACATGCTTCTTCATCGGTGTTACACCATGACGGTCCACTGGAATACCTCTGCGTCCATGAGCTCGGTTCGGTGCAAATGCCGGCTTTCTTACTGTAACTGCTGGCTGCTGTGAACTCCCAGTCTTTGTAGATAGGCTCTGATGCTCTCGAGCCGTTGTAAGCACTTGAGAAAAAGTGGTCAAACTCAGGGAGACAATCTGCCTCTGGATGTCTACATCGAAACTGCGCATGAACCTCCTTTGCCCTATCAGCATCATTGGCAACCAGAGGTCCAGCGAATCTACTGAGCCGTGTCTACTCGGCTGCATGCACATCTACAGGTGCGCCGTTCTGCTTCAAACTAACAAACTTTTCCTCCATTTCCTCCCGTGCGGTCCGCGGGAAGAAATTCTCCAAGAAACTCTTCGAAAAATCCACCCACTTGATCGGCTTGGGAAAGCGGGTCTCTTCCACAAGCCACCATTCATGGGCGTAATCCACCAACTGGATGCGTACCACATCCACTCTCTTATCTTCAGGGATTTGTGCTGCAATGAGTAAATTCTCCGTGTCAACCAGCCACTGCTCCGCTGGCAACGACTCTTCTAAACCAGTAAAGACAGACAGATGCAGTCTCCTGAAATCCGCCACGGTACCCATACGATCCCCCGGTATGGCCACAACCCTGTTCAAAAACTGCTGAACGGTCCGCAAACCTTCCTGAAAAGATTCAACCTGCTGCTGGATCAGCTCAGTCTGTCGCTTTTGATTCTCCAACATCCCACGTATTACTCCAAGCATGGCGGCCTTGTCAACACGTTTTTGGTACGTCTTCAGATTCTTGTCTGCCATGTTCCTAAAATCAAAGCACCAAAGGATTAGCATGATAACAGATTCAAAATGTAGATCAAGGCTAGAACTCCAAGTTACTTAAATAGAGTACCGCATTGTAACCATGCCGCGGTATCATAGCTACAATTACATAACTCCACCCAAGTCGCCTAAGTTCTAGAGATAAACAAGGAATAAGGTTTCGAGTCGATATGCAAAGGAGGTTTGCATATCGTAAAGTATAATCAGGAGGAGGTTAAGATTCAAGAACGGTAAAACGGCAAGGTGGAAGGACATGTTTCCTAATCACGAGTATTCTGATTCGTGTATTGGGTCCAGTACCCAACTACAAAAGAATCAAAACCCGATTAACCTATGGCTCTGATACCAAAAGAACCATGTCACGTCCCGCTTCCCAGAGTACGCTAAGGTAGGTACATGACATAGCCAACCATGCTACCTGTGGATAGGAATTATCCTTCCACAGTCACATTACGGCTGTAGAGATATCAAGAACAATAATAAAACTATCTAGCCCATATCCATAAGCTAAAATAAAATGAGTCAAGAATAAATAATGCGGAAGCAAGAGATCTAATACAAGAATAATTGGAATGTATGTCCTATAATGCGGGCTCACATCAGGAATAAAATACTGAAAAGTAAAAGAACTAACTACTAATGAGTCCTCACTGCTCAGCCTGCTGACTGAAGTGCTCCTGCTCGGACTGCAGCAAAGGTACGGAATCTGGGCCATGCAAAACCCAGACGTCAGCGCGTCATGTCATCAAGCAATAAAATATAAACAGGGTAACAAGACATGCAATTATAATCATAAATGGTAAAGCAGGTGTAACAACAATATAAATCAGGGCAGTGAAGGGTAGTGTGCAGTGAGTAAACTAAACTGGTCTATTGGGTTAACTACTCTCAAGTCCTTGAAATCAATTTGATGAATCATCGATGTAACTCAATAGTATCCCGTGCATGCCCAGGATCACGGTCTATGACTCTCAGGCTGAACCCGAGACGTGCCGCAAGGCAGTAAAGGATGGTAGGTAATGACGAGGGATGCCCATAGCATCACTCCGGGGCTGGCCTAGCCTATAAGACTGATCAGAACAGGTATAGAACTGTCGAGTTACAAGTCAGGTTTCATCATTGATTTCCCCATACCCCCAAGTCAAAAGTGTTCAAGTCAGGTATTAAGTGATCTAAAGCTAATGCCAACACAGGATCAGCCAGGTACAGGTTTGTCTGGATAGACAACAAGAACGGTCCGTACTGACATCAGGTCAGGTTTGTTGGCATTAGACACAAGATCAGGTAATAGGTAAAGCCATGGTACATCAGGTCAAGTCAAGTAATGTATATAGGTGTCATGTCATGTCAAGAGTTGCACGGTACCATGTCGTGTCAAGTAATAGGTGTAGCAAGTCATGTCAGGGTGTACAAGATATCATGTATGTGCTCATAATCAAACTAGCATAAGCATGGGTATAAATAAGCAAGCATGGGTACTAAAAGAACAATAAACTGGAACATGTAATATGATATGCACATAGGTACAGAATAAACTATCTAGATGTATAGTTATCGATTATAGTTCGGGTTATGGTTCCAACATTAAGTATCATACACTTAAACAAATAGAGAATTGTTAAATCTCATTATTATGGGTTAAATGGTCTAGGGATGCAATGATATATAAATATGTTCAATGGATGCAACAATTTATAATTTAAGATCCGAGTCTACAATGATATAATCTGACATCGAAATGCAAGAATGAAAACTAATAGCCTTAGGTTCAATTTACAGGTTCAATCATGAAATAAATATGTATAAATAATATAGTAGCATGTAGCAAGTTTCACTTGCCTCGACGGACCGCGAAGCGGTAAACGGAACGTCATACGTCGGCGAGAAAAGTCGCGACGCGCGCACGGTACACAGAATGAATCCAAACAACGAACGGTGGAATCACACGGGTCAGATATCCTCGCTGGGTTGTCGGGATAGACGACGGCACGGCCGGATTCCGGCGATCACAGAAAACAGTGAATATCTAATTAAAAGAAAATGTATTGAAAGGAAAGAGAAGAACTGAAATAGGACAGAGAAGATTGAGGAGAGAGGCATACTCACTGGAGAGAGGCATACTCACTGGATTGCAGTGGGGCGACGGCGTCGACGGAGCTCCGGTGATGGGGTTGGCTATGAAAGTTCGGTTAGGGTTTGGTTGCTAGGGGTGCTGTTGGAGGGTATGCGCAGGGTCTTAGTGAGGTGATGATGTGGAGGAGAGGAAGGAAATGAGACGGTGATGATGGTGGGTGTGAGGCCGGGGTCGTCGGCGGCGACCGGTGACGTTGGGTTCCTAGGGTTTTGTGGGTGTGTGCAGGCGCAGTGGCTCGGGAAGAAGAAGAGAAGAAGAATAAGATGGAGAGGAGGAGGAGACGGTGGTTTTGGAGCAGGAATAGGGTTAGGGTTTGATGAGGCGACAAGGAGTTGGATGGGTTTTTCTCATGGTGAGGAGTTGCATGGGATTAAAAGAAATAGAAGAAGAAGAAGGAGATGCAGAAGGAAGGTGATGGGATCCACGCAGCGGTGACGCGACTCGAGGAGTGCACAGTAATCGCAAGCAGAGAGAGAAAGGCGCGAGAGGAGAGAGAAAGGGGAGAGAGAGAGAGAAAGAGGAAGGGAAAGGAGAGAGAGATTAGTGTGGGGCCCGGCGCAAAGAAAGAGAGGATTCTGATTGGTGAGGAAATAAAAGAGGGAGAAAAGAGGTAAAGGAGGGAGAGAGACTCGGTGGTGGGGCCCAAGCGCAAAAGCAAAACCCTCACTGGCTCGTGGGAAAAATTGATAAAAAATTTATAAAAGATTTTATACTCTACAACTAAAAGATTCACTTAGCTCCTCAATTTTAACAGAAAATCTAAAATACATAAAATAAAATAATTAATTTGAATTTAGGCGGACGACAAAATATTTCAGAAATGCCCCCGGGTCGGGTCCAAAATTTTGGATTTGAAATACGAAAATTATTAGCAGGTTCCAAAAATTAAAATGAATGATTATTTAACAGAAATGCATACCCCCAAGAACGGACGCACGTACGTGCGCGTAGCCATCCAAACACGTCCGTTTCACTGAACGGGACGAGAACACGATGCAAGGACGCTACCACAGGGTTAGGGGTACCACGCAGGCCATGTCATGTATTTTTAAATTATTTTAAGTAACTTAAATTGTTATATGCAAAAATATGTAATGTCAGGGTAATCTATAACTAGGAACAACGAGCTCAAGCAAGCGGGTCGAATATAAAGTAAACTACCATTTGCAATTAAACAGGGTAAATAAAATAAACACCACAAACAACACATACGGCAACAGAAATTGGTATAATTGAACTCGGTTGTTACAATACTTCTGCGAATCCAATCAGTAACACTACCGTACAGTCCGGTCTTTTTGTTTGATATGTCGCATCTCATAGCCTGGGGGTGGTAATCGTCAGACCCCAATAGCCTGATAAGTCATGCCGATGTGAGGCTCATAACGGTTCGTGAAACTACTGATAACACTTACCAGAAGATCTTAGCAACCCTGGCCAGGGATTTCCTGTTATGGCCAATCGAGCATAGCGCAATATCAACCCCCAATACCGGGAGAGATGAAATCCCCTCCTATCGCTCATTGCCTCCATGTGACTCAGGACTGCACCTAAAACCACCGTTTTGCATGATCTCTTGAACGTGGTAAGGTGGAAATAAAGCACAGTGGGAATCACACAAGACTCTATGACGATCTCGGGTCGACAGACTAACTTGTACCAGTGTCATCAGAGAACTGCTATCTGACGATAGGTATAATACCATCTAGGAGTTCTCGGCGAGTCCGTTCAGTATACCCAGTCTCCACTGAGCACCCGTATACCTTCTATGATGTCAAACACCAATGGATGTGGGATCATCCATCGCCCATCATATGGGTTAAGAAGCATATATGCTAGTCTACTCTGGAATATCGATGCCCTGTCTCGATACTCCCACGACTAGGAATATTTGAAGGATATACTTACCGACTACCTTTGCCCCACTAGGATGATCTGCATCATAATCCTGGTAGTCAAGTACTCATCCTAAGGGATTTATCAACATGTAATAGAGAGACAATAAGCGTACATGTTAAGATAAAGAGCAACCAGATAGCATACTATTATGTCGAGCAAGAAAGTCCTCCCTATATATTTCTAAGCATCCACTATAATATACATCACATGTATAATAATGGCCTCTAGGGCATACATATAACTAACATCATCCTCCTCCACACCCTTAGGTACATCATTGGGGATATGTGCTGGCGTAGCAGCTTTCAATTGAGAAACAACAACCGCCACTTCAGGCTCCAAGGAGAGGACAACGGTCTCGACAATCCTTTCTACACCCTTCAGGGCGCCATTAGAGAGATCCATGAATCTATGGCCGGCGAGATCATCACTCTGAAAGTATAGATACTGAAGGGATGGAAGTCGCCACCGGGAGCTCCAAGACAGGACTAACGGCTTCAGCAGTCTCTTCTACACCCTTCGGTGCATCACTAGAGATGTCCATGGGATCTGTAGCCAGTAAGGTCACCTATGCTGGAGGAATAGACCTTGAAGGAACAGAATTTACCACTTGATGCTCCACAGAAAGAGTAGCATCTTTAATAATCTCCTCTACACCTGCCGGTGCATCATGAGAGATATTTTTAGAGTCCACAGTTATGGCCCAATCTAGACTCAAATCCTCTTTCGTTGCCGAAGTCCCTGCAAAGTTTTCACAAAAATGAGAAGACATAAAAGTACTATAAACTATTCACTAAAACAAGGACACGAGAAAGACGCATACCAATACGCCAAGGAGCTTGAAGTAAGGCTTTTTCAAGACGTCTTTCCTTTCTGACTAAGTACGCTCACTGAGCTTCAACCGCAGATGAATGACTACCTGTCTTTAATGCAAGCTCATCTTCAGAGGCAGCCGTTATGGGCTGTTTGAGGGCCCGTTCTTCTTCCATTAACAAAGGACCCTTATGTACCCACCGTAATGATGGATAAATGTCATACAATATAAGATGGAGGTAGGGCTTTTTCGGGACACGCACGTTCTCGGTCTCATCTTATGAGCGCCTCAAAGCTTCAGCCAATTGCGCGGCCTCCTCGGCAGACGAGCCAAGGTAAATAAGACTGGCTTCTGACTCCTCCATAGCTATCGGTTCGTCCTAAATAAACGGCTAGGACTCAAGCAGGGTGTCGAGTAAGCCGGCAACCAATTTCTTCCTCCTCTTGGAACTTGTGCTAACACTAGTGGAAGAACGCTTCCTCCCCCTCGGCGCTTTGGCACTACGTTGCCCAACTTCACTTTCAGTATCCCTTTTTGGCGACACCACCATTGGTGACACCGCCGCTGATGACACTATGTTGGTGCTTCATTGGAAGCCTTTGCTTGGGCTCTAGTGTGCACTGGCATACCAGCAGTGTGAGGAATCGATTCTATTTCTGCGACTTTGGAGATAAGTACCAGACTGCTATCCCTCAGTGGAGGGCAAACCACTGACCGTGGCCGCAACGGAGCGTTAATGACTTGGGTCGGAGATGGAACTCTACATTCGAAGAGTACCCGCCTCTTCTCGACAATGACAGGACCGACTCGATGGCAATACCAGTCTTTGAAAGACCCTACAAACCTTGGAAGATAGTCGGGCTCTGGGATCATGAAACGGGAGCCAGTGTTCAGCAGCATAAAATGATGGATGACGTCACGAGTGGCTTCCGAAGACAAAGTGGGCTCAACTAAAAATACCTCGAGAAGGATGCCCTGGTTATAGCCTAATTGCTGCGCAAAGCGGTATGGATTATACCGCATAAAAAGAACTGTGTCATTCTGACGAAACACCAAATAGCCTGGCTTAATCGAGTACAGGTGCATAGTCTCTTTAGGCTTTATAGATGGCGCTCTACCATTTGACAGATCAAATAGCTGCTGAATGGGCCCCCTGGGAGCAGATAGGACTCGGTCTTTAAAAACCATCCTGCTCTCGTTTGAGTATGGGTTAAGAAACACGCGGAGGGCCCATAGCTGAGTCGGAGCGAGAGCGGAAGCATCCACCAACCTTATAACCCGTGGAAGGTATAGGAGTCTTAAAAATCTGGCCGCCGGTGAGCATCAAATGCTCCCAATACATGCATCTCGATCTACGATGTGAAGTAATGGAGGGAGAAATTCACAACATCTGTGCCTGGGGTCAAAGTATTAGCCGCAACGCTTAATCCATGATATAGGTGCGACAATCCTGCAATACCAACGGCCAATCGCGCCCCTCCAGCTTTACGATGAGCGGGGTAGAAGACGGAGGCTCTCATAAAGCGTCGATGCGTCGGTATGGCGAACCAACTAAGCTAGAGACTAATAAAGCCAACGAAGAAGGTCTCTTTGTCCATGCCGGGAGCCGCAATCGCATCGAAGGAAATGACCGACGAGGTCGGAATATAGAACTGCGGCAAATCTTCCTATTTGGCCGGCAGTTTATTCAACCCGAACCCAAAAGGGTCGTCGATGTTCATGAACTTTGGAGCCTCTCTGGATAAAGCATTTCCGCGGAGAAAATAGGCAATGAATTTTTCAAAGGTGATGCCTTGCCCTTCTGACGTTACTAACAGTTTCTTAAAAATACCCAGAGCTTTGATTAGACTTGGGTACTTATGACGGACGGCATTTTCAGTCGTCAAGCCGTCAAGCATAGCAGGCACGGTCGCGAACACATAGTCATCGGGAAGCAGCAACTCTTCATAATGCTCTCCCCTGATCGGCAATCCGGAGATCTCGCGGAACTCTTCCAGTGAAATCGAGACCTCGCGATCCCGTAGCAAGAAGGTGTCGGTGGGAATATTCCATTGGTTCAGAAAAGCTTTAACCCACCATACATGAGGGGCCTTGTAATGAAATAGAGACACGTATACCGCTTGATACAGCCCAACCTTCTGTAACCGTGCACGGTAGGCGGAAAGAATGTATCGAGCCCAGATAAGGTAGCCTACTGGGTGGCGGGAGGTAAGGCCTACCTTATAAACTTGCCCCCAGGGTCGGGCTTCACCCTGACATATGCGGCGCCCCAGATATCTATAGCCGGCAGGGGATGGTTGGGTATCCCAGTTGTTGACAGCTCAATCCGGCCTGTAGAAGTCCAGTTAATCGCCTCCACTGTGTAAGCGGTCTGTGGGTGTTCCGTCAGTGATATTGGGCGGAGGGGATCTGTTGACACCTCACAAGTAAAACTATGGCAACCCTGAATGATATGACTATACCAAACCCCCCATAAGAGTAGACTCGTACAATCCTTGTCATGTGCTATGATAATTGCCATAGGTTCCTCGTCCGACGGTGATAGCGGAAAAGAGGTGTCTGAGCGAGTATAAGGAAAGTAGGGAAGTGAAGCCATTGTTCCTGGAAAAAGGGAAAGAAAAACCATTAATAAAACATATATGTATATAATAACAGAAGAAAACGATAGGATGTTTGTTCCATGGGACCACTGATTGCAAAACTAATGGACCCCACAAAATCAATATGGCGGCTCACCAATGATGAGGCAAGATAATCATTGTAAGAATAAAAAAGGATTCTCATTAAATGGACATTGGAATTTAAACAACTCTTAACATCCTCAAAGAAAAATGAGGTCTGTCAAAATATCCAACGAATTAAAATCTGCAAAAAATGAAAATATGGCCAAGAACGCCAGGGAATAAATTTCCCAAAGGACCTCTCGATCTTTCAGAGCTAAGCTCTGTAATGAGGAATCAAATTCATTTTAAACAATGGAATTAAATTCTAAGGATCTTAAAAGATCGGTGACAGGGTAAAACCCTAAGAGGAGGATCAACGATCCCCATTGATTCAAGATCTTAGAATCTACAAAAAAATGTGTGATTTGGATCTTTAAGAAACCAATCTAAGAAAAGAGCAACGCTCTGTCCCCGGATTTAAAATCCACGATGAAAAGAACAAAAGGGGGGGTTCCATTCATGATCCTTACCAAGGAAAAAGTTTTAACAGAGTTTAACTCTGAGATTCCAGTAACCAGAGAACTAAGCTCCGAAGAGGAGAATTAAATTCCCAACGAAAATAAGTAAGGAAGAAGATGAAAGAACCGTGGCTTTACAAAGGCAAAAGCCATGCATTTATAAGACATGATGGGGAGCGGTTCATCTTCCCATTCCCCTAGGCAATCCAACTGCTGTGATGACAGACAGCGTTGCACTCACGTGCAAGCCAAGTGGGAGCAACGCTGGGGGGCATTTATTCCCTTATAAAAAAGGGATGAGAGAAAGTTCCCCACTAAAATAAACCTACGCGTTTAACACGTGAGTGTCTATATGCAACGCATATAGACACCGCAATTAAAACAGTTGCTAGGCTAAATACAGCCTCACGTATTTAACACGTGAGTGCCTATATGCAACGCATATAGACACTGCAATTAAAACAATTGTTAGGCTAAAAACAACCCCACGTGTTTAACACGTGATTGCCTATATACAACGCATAAAACCACGACAACTAAAACAATTGCAAGGCCAAAAAGCCGCATGCGTTTAACACGTGAGTGCCTATATGCAACGTATATAGGCACTGCAATTAAAACAATTGCAAGGCCAAAGAGCCCCACACGTTTAACACGTGAGTGCCTATATGCAACGCATATAGGCACTGCAATTAAAACAATTGCAAGGCCAAAGATCCTCACGTGTTTAACACGTGAGTGCCTATACGCAGCGCATATAGACACTGTAATTAAAACAATTGCTAGGCTAAAACAGCCCCACGTGTTCAACACGTGAGTGCCTATATGCAACGCATATAGGCGCAGCAATTAAAACAATTGCCAAGCTAATAAGCCTCGCGTGTCAAAAACGTGAGGACACTTCCCTATGTAGAATTAAATTCTACTCAACAAGGAACCGTTGGATCAAAAATCCAATGATGATAGAACTAAAATCTATTGAACTTTTAAATGTGAAATGATATTTTCTGTTAAACAGAAAGTTGGTGGATCAAAGATCCCATGAGTTGGAAAATATTTTTCATCTCTCTTTAAAAAAAATTGTGCTCCATTAAACCAAGCACCCTTGGATTAAAAATCCAACAGTGATTAAAAGTCACCAATCTATAGAATAAATTCTGTATAGGAAAATATATTCCTAATCTTGTTTAAGAAACAAGAAAATGTATTCTGTGAGACAGAACCCTTGGATCAAAGATCTAACATCAGGTAAAACCCCCAAATCAATTGAAGTCTCTCAATAAGATATTTCCTAAAACTAATTAACAAACTTCCTTCTACTATATAAAGAACCCAAGACTTCAAGTTAAAAAAAAAAAGGGAAGAAAAATACCGAGAGAATTTAATTCTCTATAAGGAGGAGACCACCCCATAAGCTTTCCAAAAAGCTCGCACAAAACAAAAGAGAATTTAATTCTCAAACAAAAGGTTTGACCCTTCAAAAAAAGAACTTAGTTCTACCTTTCGTTGAGGCTGCAGAAACAGATCTCCCCACAAGTTGAGAATTTAATTTTGATCGAGGAGATTCTGTTATGCATATTCAAAACTTAGAGGAAATAACTAAGTTCAAAGAATTTAATTCTTACAAAAGTATATATGAATTTAATTCCTCTGATAACACTAGGGTTTAACCCTGTAAAAAGAATTTAGTTCTTATAAAACAAGAGACTTAAAATTCTCTAAACTCAGATCCCAGCATCGTTAATATGAGATCAAGATCTTCATACACATAGAAGGAAAGACTGGTGATTCTTTAGTGTTCAACACTATAACGAAACCTCACATGTTTCCCCACGTAAGCACCTTTGATGAACAAAAAAGAATGGCTGAGACCGAGTCACGTGTTTCCCACGCGAGCGCCTAATAGAAGAACAAGAAGTGACTCCTAGGGCAGTCACGTGTTTTGCACGCTACCATCAGTCAAGTGCTTAGCACTTCTGTAAAAGGAAGATGAAATAAGATAAAAGGGCATTGCCCCCATTTGGGGCGTCTCACGTGTTTTACACGTGAGCGCTACCGAAACTAAGTGTATAACACTTACATAAAGGGTGAGGCAATAAAGCCAAGGGGTAGAACCCAACTTTGGGGCGCCTCACGTGTTTCACACGTGAGCACCATAAGAATCAAGTGCTCAACACTTATATAAAAGGGAGAAATAATTGGGCAGCACCCATATTTGAGCGCCTCACGTGTTCGTACATGAGCACCACAGGGTCTAAGTGCTTAGCACTTATGAAAGAAAGAGAAATAAAATTCAGAGAACAATTCCCATTTCGGGTGCCTCACGTGCTCGCTCGTGAGCCGAATGCTTAGCACTTATAAAAGAAGAGGGAAATAAAACCCAAAAAGGTAGTACCCAACTTTAGGGCGCCTCATGTGCTTACACGTAAGTGTCATAAGAATTAAGTGTTTAACACTTATATATAAATGGGCAATGTACAACGCCAGCTTTGAGATGCCCCACGTGCTACATGTGAGCGCCCCTGAAATCCATTGTTTAACACTGCTTTATAACCTCACATGGGAACACGTGAGTGCTGAACGTATACTAGTGCTTAACACAATGGGAAATCAACTCCAGCCTCAAGTTGGCTAAGTCTTCTTAAGATTAAAACATCTCCGATCTCCAAATAGACCGAGCCTCTTGCTCATGACTTCCCAAACTAATGAAGAAATCTTAGTCTCAAAATACGACTAATGATTTCTGTGCTCGACCATCAATTCCTCTTCTCTCAAACATGGAATTGGTTTAAGGGTACATCCCTCTACACCTCTGATACATGTCGTTGTAATTTCTCAACGTCTTCAGAGAGGTGGCGGGTCCTGAGAACCAACTACTTTTGGATGCACTTCCCAAAATGGCGACAACGGACCGTAACGTCCTTAAACTAAAATCTCACATCAAAAATGGTAATCTACGGACCAAAACGTCCTTAAACTAACAACGGACCGTGACGTCCTTAAACTAAAACAATATAGCCCCAAATGCTCTTTTGTTGGGTCTGAATGATCCTAAAATCCCGTTGAGTAGATCTTAGTCTCAAACTGGACTAACGTATCCTCAACAAATATTAAAATTGATCTTAATCTTAAACGAGATTAACGATTCTTAACCCAAACCTAAATTATACAGATTTGGACTAATCGCGCCCTACGGGCAACGACATAAATTAGTCTCCGTATACAATCCACGGGAAACCAAAAATAAAACAAACACACACGACACGAAGTGAACTTTCGGAGCAGGAGAAAGTGGTTATCGCTAAGCGGTAACATAATTAACTGTATAGTCGCCTGAAAACCGTTATAGTACGAGAGCTCCACTAAATGTAAATGATCCTCCCACGATCCCTTGAAGTCTAATATGGAAGCTTTCAATATATCTTTAAGAATTTGGATCATTCTCTTAGACAGTACATCTGTCTGAGGATGATAGGCCGTACTTAATTTCAAGTGAGTTCCCAAAATTTCTTATAGACTCCTCGAAAAATGTGATAGGAACTAGTGTCACAATCAGAAACAATACTCACTGGTACTCCGTGCAATCTCACAATCTCCTTCATGTACCTCTCTGCTAAATCCTCCGTTGATTGAACAACTCGAAATAGCATAAAATGAGCTGCCTTGTTCAGTCGATCGATGTTCAGTCGAAAATATCGCACAATTGATATAACATTTTCCTTACTTTTCTTAAATATCAAAAGGTGTTTATTATAAATATAGAACATATTTGGGGTTTATCTGGAAAATACTATTTACCATATGTTTATATATTATAATTAACATTATGAAGGAAAATATATGCATATAATATTTATATAATATTTTTTTATGCATATCATATCAAATAATCTTAATCAAATTGCTTAAAGATTTATTATCATATAAAATGATTAAGATTATATTTCTATAACAAATATTACTAACATTATTCATGGAGGTATTGTGCAAGATTTAGTTCAGGTCAAGAGATCGGGATATCGAGATGTCAAAATCAAAAATCTGCCAATAAAGTTAAATAAAATCGCAGAATTAATACTGGCAGAGACTTAGAGAAGATATGAAAATTCTAGATATCACAACAATCTCCATGTGCCAATATGATACTACAGAAGAATTTTCATCAACTAAATCCTCCAACCCACCGCATTTCCGCGGCCAAAACATACAATTTGCGGCGGATCCGCCACCATTATGTAGAGTTAGGGTTTGGGATTTTGTGGGTAGGATCTTCTCAACAAACCCTCACATATGAAATCTAGGGTTTGTATTTTCTGTGACTATAAATAGGACCGATGGTTAAAGCTCGAAAAGATCACCTTTTACACGAAGCAAATCACCGTCAAAGAACAAGTGATTCATGACAGATCCACGATTCGACGTAATAGAGCGACGTGAATATCGACGGAACATCTACTTTCTACGAGGTAGAGATCGAGAGAAACTTCTTCTTCTTCTTGTAATCTAAACTCATAAGATTTGTACTTATGAAGTTGATTAATAAAGGTAGATCATTAGATTAATTAGTTCGCATTTAATTTCTGCATTATGAATTCCTTCTTTATCCTTTCTTCTTCTATCTCCATCATGCACGAGTAATTCTCCGCTTGATATGGTTCGTAAGATTAGGGTAGAACAATGGATGAGAAAATATTTTAATTTCTTTTAAGTCTTATGAAGTTTATAAACTTTAGCAAAAGAATTGTTAATATCCTAATCGGACGCGCTATCAATTTATTGATAGTCTTGGCCGCGATTTGAGATCAGATTAACAATTATTTTGTTAAGGGCTAGAAATGAATAGAGATCAATGAAGGGACAAGGGTCAATAGTGGAGAAACCCTGGTTTCTTCCAAGAACTCTAATTCTCATTCATCACTATCATTATAGTTTTAAATCTATCAAAAGATAAAATGAGTCATCTTTATTAGTCATCCATGACTACTAAATCCTAACGAACCCTACAAGCCTTTTTCCTATAAAATCTAGATCCGTATTTAAACTAGATCTTAAAACTATAAATTCTACATCCTTGTTTAACATAGATCTATAATCTACAACTATTCTCCCTGTTTCCCCCAATCAGAGCAAAGCTCCATTCAAATTTTGAAATTTGAAATGAAGCAGCGCTTCATAAAAGCGCTGGCGCTCTTGAGTCAAATACTCTGAGGCAGCGCTCACGTGCAGAGCACGAGAGCGCTCGCGCCAAGTACGCCAGCGTTGAGAGTCAAATACTTTGAGGCAGCGCTCACGTGCAGAGCACGAGAGCGCTCGCGCCAAGTGCGCCAGCGCTGAGAGTCAAAGACTCTGAAGCAGCGCTCATGTGCAAAGCACGAGAGCGCTCGCGCCAAATGCGCCAGCGCTAAGAGTCAAAGACTCTGAAACAATGCTCACGTGCAAGGCACGAGAGCGCCAAGCGCTAGAACTAAATGTTCCCCACCGTTGGATCAAAGATCCTACGAAGGTGATAAATCATCAAATTACCAGAATAAAATTCTGTTAAGGAAATACTACTCATAATCTTTCCAAAAAAGAAGATTGTGCTCTGTAAATCAATGCACCGTTGGATCAATGATCCAATGGTGATTAAAAATCACCAAGGTACAGAACAATCTCTCTATGGGAAAATAATTTCCCAATCTTGTTAAGAAATAGAAGATTGTCTTCTGTAAAACAGAAGCCCTAGGATCAAAGATCCAATGGTGGGGAAACATCCCCAAATCAATCAAAGAAAGATCTCTTTAACTGATTCAACAAATCAGCCTCCCCTATATAAAGGACCAAAGACTTCAAGTCCTACAGAGAGGAACCCACCCCAACAAACTTTGAGAAATTTCAAAGAGAAGAGAGAGCTCTTGGAAGAAGAATTTCTTCAAGATAAATAAAACAGAGAGATCAAAGCATCTCATCAAAAGAAGAAGAACCTAGTTCTTTTTCTAGATCATAGATTTATAAGACAGAGCTCTTTCACAAAAGAGATCATAGCATCTCATCATAAAAAGGGAGGGAGAAGAACTTAGTTCTCGTTGGATCACAGATCTATAAGATAAAGACAAATTCTTTTACAAAAAAAAACAAAAAAAAACATAAGAGATTGTAACATCTCCTATTAAAATAAGAATCTTGTTCATAGAGCCATGAGACAATGTCTCTTATAAACGAGAACTTAATTTTTAGAGCACAAAATTGATCAAGGAGCGCTTTGCACTCATTGGCTGGCGCTCAGCGCCAAGCGCACCACGTACTCCTCATATGTGCGCTATTTCACAAGGAGCGCTCTGCACTTATTGGCTGGCGCTCAGCGCCAAACGCGCCATATGTTCCTCACGTGTGCGCTATTTCATAAGAAGCGCATCAGCGCTCCAAGTCTGGCGCTCAGCGCCAAGCGCACCATGTGCTCCTCACGTGTACGCTATTTCACAGGAAGCGCCTTAGCGCTCTAAGTCTGGCGTTCAGCGCCAAGCACGCCATGTGCTCCTCACGTGTGCGCTGATGGAACATAAATTGTTCTTTAAATAAAGCCCCAGAGCAATAATGAGGGCTCAACACTCAATAAAAGACAAAAAGGTTGTTAGAACCCAAACCAATGCTCATCATTGTTAAATGAAAAGGACTGAGCCTAATTAAATGTTCAACATTTTAACTGAGTAGGCCGAGCCCAAGTTGGCCGCAGATCTCTAATTCAGATTAATTGAACCCATATGCTCATAAATCTTTTTAACTGATCTTAGTCCCAAACTTGACTACAGATCTCCCAACCAACATTGGTTCAAGGGTACATCTCTTAATTCCTCTGACATTTGTCGTTGTAATTCTTCAACGTCTTCAGAGAGGTGGCGGGTCCCGGTAACCAAACATTCCATGGACTATGATGTTCTTAAACTTTACAGACTGAGGGGTCCTTAAACTCATGGACTATGATGTCCTTAAACTTTATGGACTGTGAGGTCCTTAAACTTATAGACTATGATGTCTTTAAACTTTATAGACTATGATGTCTTTAAACTGTCACGGACTATGATGTCCTTAAACCCAATGGACCGCAATGTCCCTAAACTAAAACAATAGAGCCTAAATGGTCTTTTGTTGGATCTAAATGAACCTGTTAAGTAGATCTTAGTCTAAAATTAGACTAACGTATCCTTAACAAATGTTTAAGTTGATCTTGATCTTAATGAGATTAATGATCCTTAAACCCAAACCAAACCCAAATCTAAGAAAATACGGATTTGGATTAATCCACACCCTACGGGCGACAACATAAATTAGTCTCCGTATACAATCTACGGGCAACCAAAAATAAAACAAACACACACGACACGAAGTGACCATCTGGAGAAGGAGAATGTGGTTACCGCTATGCGGTAGCGTAATTAACTGCAGGGGCTTGCGCTTGCAGGGAAGAGCGTCCCCACAATCAAAAACCCCTCGTACATGAGGGGGAATCTGATGAAGTCTGCTACAACGGTTGCATCCGTCTAAACCTCCGATACACGGTGCCATAAATCAACTTGGTATCTTCGGAGAGGTGGATGGATAAAACCAAATAGTATCTGCCCCCAAAATTCAGGCCGGACGTCCCAACGTCCCGGTCACGTCTTTCGGCGGTGAACAGATTCTGGCACGCCCGGTAGGACTTTTTCCTCTTTCCACTCCACACTTCATGTGTCGTGTTCGCGAACGAATCGTTGTTTAATGTGGTTGCCCCTGGATTCGAGGTACTAAGATTTGGCGTCTTGCTACGTTCTGAGAAAATAGCTTCCAACTGCATCAACTGCAACAATTGCAACAACTCCCGCTCTGTCCTTGCCGGAGGAGTGACCTATGGGCCTCAAGCGGCCTCCGTTTTCACAATGCCAGTGGAGCAGGTGACGCAAGCTGCCACTGGGCTATTCTTTGGGACCATGCTCCCACCAATGAGCTTCAATGCCCCACTGCCGTCACAAGAAGCTCCGTAGAAGTCGGTCTTTAATCGGCTTGCAACTACTACGGCCCCCCTCAACGGATCTCCCAAATCCAACACCTTGGTCTTTAATAGACTAAGCCAAAGCTTAAGTGGGCTCGTGAAGAAGCCTGCAATACCCGAGGGAGTTATCCCGAAGCAGATAGCCATTCCAACTCCGACGAACGAAGTCGTAAATGGGGCTTCTCCTGCTAAAGGATCGGTCTTCATAAGACCGTCCGTTCCAATTCCTGCTTCAGGCAAAGTCACTAAAGCTGCTTCCCCTGCCTAAGAGTCTTTCTTCGATAGGTTGGCCATCCCCACTCAACGGACGTCAGTTTTCAATAGGCTGGCACCGACGGCAACCCTCCACCAGAGCAGGCGGCATGATGAAGCCACCCCCATAGCTGAACCGATACCATCCGCATGACATGCTCGACGTCGCCACTGGCGCCGAGTGAGGAAGACTGGGGGCAGTTTCCCTTCTGGACTTACTCCGCTAGCTTCAACGGTGGAAATTGATGCTGCTGTTCCAACCGGGAACAGCTTCGAACCACTTAGGAAGGTGCGCAAAAACTCTCCGACGGCTGTGTTAAAAATATCTCCTCCACCTATGGAGAACGTCACAAAGGCGAAGGTAGAGCAGCCCCCTCAGCGGTTGTCCTCTAAAATTCATAAGGTCTGGCGACAGGTCCAAGACTCGGTGATCAACCAAGACTACTCCCGCCGACCGAAGAAGATGAAAGTTCGGCAAGAGAAGGACCACCCTGTCGTACCACGGAAGGTGTCGTCTACTTGGGTGCCCGCTGCAACGGCTGCCTCAACTTCGACCGCCCACAAAAGGAGAAGGCCGGAGAAAATCCCCGTGTCTGCGACGAATCTCAAGGGCACCGAGCCTAAACGCCCCATGTCTGGGGGCATGGTGGTGCACACTGTTTATATGGCATCCGGGAAAGAGGATAGCCGTATCTCCACGGGCCATCGACCACTCACTCGATTAGTGACAAAGGCTCAAGAGCAACAACAGCAAAAGCTCCAAGAGATGCTGACAACCATGGCCGCACTCACTGGGCCAAAAGCAAGCTCGGAGACATCGTTAGAGCAGCGTCAAGAGCAGGAAACTGATGCCGAATTCCTCCGAAGAATGCTCGAGAGGAAAGACAAAGAGGTCGCGGAACAAGTGGCCAACATAAAACAAATGGCGCTGTTGTTCCAAGATATGGTGGGCATGATGATCCAGCCAGACCCTCCAGCCGAAGAGCCCCCGGTAATAATTGAAGACGATAGAGGAGAGACATCAAACCCTCTTCCGTCCTCTTCAGCTGCAAAGGAGGAAACAATCTCAAAAGCCGCGCTTGACGACTATATAGCTCAACAGATACGAGCTCATCAGGCGAATGAAGCCGTTGGCCAAGTCGTCAGAACTGGGCGACCATACCCAAGCTGGTACGATTAGATTAAGTACCCACCAGGATACACAATTCCTAAGTTCCACGTATACAAGGGGACATGCAATCCCCATCAACATGTCGCTCAGTTCAGGGCTCTGTGTGGTAATACAGGGGGTGACGACAAACTGCTGCTTCGTCAGTTTGTTGGCAGCTTGTCGGAGATAGCGTTTGAATGGTACTCTGAGCTCCCGAATGACTCTGTCAAGATATTTACAGAAATGGAGCTACTGTTTACACAAAGATTCGCAAGCGCTAGCGAGCGCACCCCGATCACTGCACTAATTAACGCCAGGGTGAAGCCAGACGAAACATGGGTTCAGTATGCAATCCGGTGGCGGAACCTATGGTCGAAATGCGAACAACGCATCGAAGAAGCTCCTGCAGTAGGCATGTTCGTGGGTACCCTCGATCCGCAGGCGACCATATCCCAGTTCATGATGTTCTTCAAGCGGACCACCTTCCAGGTCTTGATTGACAAGCTAGCCCAAATGGACCAGATGGGCCATAGGCCTTCCTCTTCAAAGTCGGAGCCGCGGAATGAAAAGGAGAAAGGGAAAGCGACCTTCGTCATCAATGCTCAGCAACAACCGAACGGCCCAAAACCAGCTGATCTCCAAAACGATAGACAACGACTCTTCAACGAGAGGCTAAAACGCCCTTATTCGTTTTCTCGGGATAAAACGAGAAGACTGTTCGAGTTGGCGGTGCGCAACAGGCTCATTACCCTACCAGATCCGAAAATCCCACTGCAGCCTGGCGATGTCAACAGTCCCAACTATTTCCCCTACCATCGAATAATGGGCCATCCAATAGAAGATTGCTTCGTCGTCAAAGGCTGGATTGAGGACCGATACTAACAGGGCAAATTCGCGTTGTCTGAAAATTGGAAAGTAAACTCGCCCCAGTCACATGCTCCTAAAAAGAAGGACACGCCGGGGACATCGTGCTCTTTTATAGAAGAAGCTCCATGAGAGGTCGCTCTTTCATCTAAAACGAAAAGAATGTTGAAGGATCTCCAAACATGCCCTGCGATCAGGTGGAAAAGTCTACTGGAACCCGAGATCATTGAGGGAATGCTAAAACCGCGCCCAACGCCAAGAATTAGTAGCGATAATCAAAACGCCCATGCCCAGCCATCAAAGTCTTCAAAGAAGAAGAAGGAGACCGAAAATCTCGTGAAGCCGGATGACAAGCGCATGGACCTGCATAAACACATTGACGTGCTGGAGGAATAAAACCAGAAGGCGCGAACCCCGGTCACACTCCAAGAGTTTCTCAACCACATCCTTGAAGACAGAGATGGAAACAAAGATGAGGGAGAAGACTCGTCAGATGAACCTGAGAATTATGTGGGAGCTGCCACATGATCTCTCACTCGTCAATAGATGGTGAAGAAGCTCCTGATGCAGAGAAATTGGGGGCGGATCCCGAACCGAAACCCTTGGAACCGTCTAACGAGATGATCAATCTGCTGCTGAACGCAACCCTTCAGAAAAGCAAAGCTGCTCGAGAGCGCGAAATGGCCATATTCGAAAAAGCCAAACGTCGGCGACTAAACGAAAGGGTTAAAACACTCCCACGAGATTAAAGCACATCCACCGCAAACAAAAGCAAACTAAAGATGAGGAAACAGTTTGCCAAAGCATGTCAATGGGGATGAAGCTGCCACCCTCCGAAGGAAACACTCCTGGTGGGATACATCTTGACGAAGAGGATGCACATCCAAACTACTGTTTATACCATCGGAGGATCACACACCCTACCGAGGAATGCATAGCCTTTAAAAATTGGTGGCAGGGATACGTTGCTCATCGGCAGCATTTCAAGCGGATGAAGCGCAAAACTCGTCGAGAGCAGAGGAGCACGACAGATGAACGCAAAAGAACTACCGGCGAATGTCACATGGTTGATTCGGGGGGATCGCAAGTTCTTACATTCAGGAGCGATTCTGATGAAGAAATAGCCCTCGGCCCTCTCTTCAAGGAATCCATCTCCGAAACAGAAGAGATGAAGACCTGCGAGAACATTCAGCTGTGTAATCGCACGTTACCCGAAAAGAATCTCGGACTTGCAAACAGGGGATCGGATAGAAAAGATAAGGGGAAGGAAAAAGTCCCTGAGGATATTGCCCTCGATGACCGAGTCGTCGAAGAGCTGGCAGCCAAGGACCCGTCAAAGAAAAACAAGGTGGATTACAACGTTCTGGCACACTTGAGGAAGATACCCTCACAGCTAAGCATTTTGGATGCCCTTCTCTTGTCTGAAGAGGCACGGGATTCTCTAATCAAGGCATTACAAGACCCCGGACTGTTTCAAGCCTTCCTTGCCGAAGAAAAGATGAAGGACGAGCTGGAAGAAGTTCACACGGCCGACATTACCTTCAACGATGAAGACCTCCTCCTCGGGACGTGCGAGCATAACCGCCCCTATATGTCACCGGATACTGCCGTGACATTAAAATAGGGAAGATTCTAGTTGACAATGGGTCCTCTGTCAACCTCCTAAATGTCAGAGTGCTAAAAGAAATTTGCATGAGCGTTCAACACCTAGCTCGGGATAAAATTACCATCTCCGGTTTTGACTCCCAGTCATCACAGACGCTCGGGTCCGTAATACTGACGTTACACTTCGGGTCGCTCATCACCGACATCAAGTTTCACGTCATTGACGCCAAGAATTGCTACAACGCTTTGCTCGGCAGGCCATGGTTACACGAGTACAATATCATCCCTTCTACACAACATCAGTGTATGAAGTACTTCAAAGATGGTCTCGAGTACACTGTGACGGGGGAACTAAACACATTCTCCGTGAACGAAGTCCGAAAATATGAAGATACCAAGTACTTCCTACCAGACTTTGAAGATACAGAAAGATGTCATAAACCAGAGAACAAAAAAAAAACTATCACCACTATTCCGGTCTTCGGGAGTGATACGGAAGAGGACGAGGAAATAGTCTATTCGGGGCCGCCCCAATGCAGCAAGCTGGGACCGTCTACCCCTATTCCGGTCTTTGGCAGTGACTCTAAAGATGAGATCGACGTAGTATTCTTGGTTCGCCCATCAGCATAGGCCTTCGCTGGAGATGATCAGAATTTGCAAATCGCTATGGTTCCACGGAAGCACTACAAAGAGCTCGACGCACTTGATACATATAGTGTGCAAGAACAGCAGACGTTCTACATCCCTCCCAGGCGGAAAGATGAAAAGATGATCATCTTTTATCGATCCACGGAAACCAAAGTGGAGAAAGAAATTTGGCATAGTGCCGATTCTACGCTTGACAGGCTCCAGCCCATCCGTCTGCCCAGATACTACACAGAAGGATTAAAAAAGCTGTTGAGGTGCCAAGGCGTACCCTTCAAACAGACCGCTCGACAAGCTCAGTTCTACAACAGGATCTGGAACGTCCCTGGAACTTAGCGAAAATTGCCCAACGAGAGAATGGAAACGATCGACAAGCTCAGTTCTACAACAGGATCTAAGAAACGGGAGCGATTCCATGGCTGCTACGTTATACATGACTTCGATGAAGAAGGAGATGCTCTGTTAGAAGACACTGCGATTGAACCAAAACCAGATCCTACCGTAAAAATGCCAAGTCCGTCGTTTGAAGAACAAATGGACAAGCTGATAAGGGAAGCAGGTCAAAAAGCCCAGGATGACTACAACCGTGAAATGGCCATTTACGAGAAAGCCAGGACGCAGCGCCTCCTTCAGCAGGCTACGGAGAATGACGATGCTCTTCGTCGCCAGCCTGTCATACAGAAGACCTGACAAAGAGGTAAAAACAAGCTAAAGAACGGAAAAAACGTTCGACAGCGGCAAAGTTGATCCAAGAATCTATGCGATTGAGAATTGAGTTGCTGGGATTCGTCTCTTATAAAGAAGATGGGTCGAGCATATTCTTTTTCCCAAGACAAAACAAGGAAGATATTCGGTCTTGTCATGAAACATCAAATGATTACGCTCCCGGAATCCAAACACCATGAGCAAGCAGACGAGGTCTCTCACCCGGATTATTGCTCCTATCACCGAGCGATAGGACATCCTCTCGAAGACTGCTTCACATTGAAAGACTGGGTAGAAGACCAGTATCAGCAAGACAAGTTCGTTTTATCCAGCAGTTGGAGGGTAACCCCGCCATAGAAGCTTGAACTGAAAGCCACGTATGCAACAAGAGTAAAGCCAGATCAACATCGGTCTTGGAAGCGATCTCGTACCTGTCACGCGATAACGCTGTTAGGAGAAGGAGTACGCGAGGATATGGATGACCTCCCGTGGTGCTTCAAAAACGATGATGATGAGGTGATCTCAGAGTTTCTACCAGCACCAAAAGAGCTGGAAGATGGAATACATACTACTGCAGATAACCTAAGAAAAATCGACTTGGGAACGACAAACGACCTACGGCCGACATTCGTCAGTGAGCTGTTGTCTGAAGAAAAGGTGGGTACGCTCAAAGACGTGCTCATGCAGTATAAAGACTGTTTCGCATGGAACTATTCCGAGATGCCGGGGTTAGATCCAAAAATAGCGGTTCATAAATTGGCGATATCTCCGAACGTCAAGCCAGTCAAGCAAGCACGAAGAAGAATGCGGCTCGAACTTGAAATGAGCATCAACGCCGAAGTCAAGAAGCTAATCGACTCCGGATTCATCCAAGAAGTTCAATACCCTGATTGGATTGCCAACATCGTCCCAGTGATGAAGAAAAATGGGACGGTGCACATCTGCGTAGACTTTCGGGACCTCAACAAGGCTTGCCCGAAGGATGATTTTCCCGTACCGGTTACCGAGCTAATGATAGAAAACACGTCCACTCATGAAGTCTTCTCCTTCATGGACGGATCATCAGGGTACAATCAAATAAAGATGCACCCCGAAGACTAGAAGCATTCTGCTTTCCGGACTCCTCTGGGCATATTCTGCTACAAAGTGATGCCTTCTAGTCTGAAGAACGCCGGCGCTACCTATCTGAGGGCCATGACGAAGATTTTCAATGACCTCATACATGAAATCATTGAATGCTATATCGATGACCTCGTGGTGAAAAGCAAATCACACGAATAGCATTGGGAGCATCTAAAGATAGTTTTCCAGCGCCTTCGGAAATACAACCTGAAGATGAACCCTCTCAAATGCAATCAAATATGCAAACCAGAAGAGACTCCTCATATACGGACATGGGAATCGAAAACCTCCTCATATACGGAGTCTATTTCCTAACAGGTCGTTAGTCAAGTAAATGGCGACTATCAAATATGCAAACCAGAGTTGGTAAGGTACAGTGAGAGAGTGCAACAATTGCTAACTCAAATCCTTTCCTACGCCCTGGAAAGCATACCGTGTGCGCAAAATAGCAGAGCGGATGCGTTAGCTAAACTCTCTAAAGAACTGGCTGACGAAAACCTTGATGACGTGAGGATCATTGTGCAAAACCGTCGGGTTCTTGCACCAGCGAAAATATCTCCGGAATCGCCTGAAGGAAAGGGAGCGACCAAGGAGACAGCCTTACAAACAGAGGCCCAGGAAAAGGTTAAGGGTTGGAGAGAAGTATTTATAGACTACTTCAAATCTGGTCAAACACCAGAAGATGCATCCTCAAGACATCAGCTCATAAAACGAGCTATGTCTTTTGCCTTCGTCAATGATATGTTATATAAGAGATCGTTCGACTCTCTGTGGCTAAGATGCCTGGGACCGGAAGAAGCAAGGAGAGTCGTGTAAGTCCACGGTAGCGCCCCCGCCGTCTAACAGACGCCAAATGCGGAACAAAAACTTTTTACAACTGGCGCTATCGCGTATTATAACCCGGATCTGCCATTAAAGCTAAACTAACAAAATACAAAGTGGTTAGAAACGTTATACCGAATGATCCGAGTCCTTCGATCTTCAACCATCATCCCACGCTTTGTTGCGGCTGCTCCGATCTCCTGAATCTCCAGTCTCGTCGTCCAGGTGGCACCACGTCGACGGATCTTTAAACGGGCTCCCGCCTCTGAACCGAGGCAACTCGGTCGTCAAGTTTGGTAAAAGAGACGACCAAGATGTTATAGAGAATGAGTAGAACACTTTGTCTCGTTACGTCTAAGGCTATGGACGAACGGTAATGGAAGTTGCCTTTTGAAATCGGGTAAATTAGAAATTGATCACATCTAATTTCTATATACCATAACTATCATAATCTTTTTCTTCTCAAAATGAACAACCACCTTTCTTCAATAAGAGGGGCCGGCCATATACGGTGGGGGGGTGAGTGTAGGAAGGGAGAGGGTGACAATAAGCACACAAAGAAAAGCATGAGTCAATAATACACCTCACTTAAACATTAATGCAAACTATGAATCACCAAAACCTAGTCATCAAACATTAATTGCACAACAAATGCACTAATGAGTCACTAGCCACCTCATCATCCTAGTCATCATCTAGATGCTTCTAGAACCTTCCACACTCTCATGACTCACCTCATGAAGAAAAAATAAATCCGCATTTAACCGAATGTTAAATACGGCTGATAGAAAATTGGAAACTGGCAACTTCCAAAAGTGATCCTGAAACGAATTTCAGGATAACCCCGTAATGGTATAAACATACCCGCATTTGTATTACAACCGAATACAAATGCAACTGAGACAAAGATATTATATCTACACAGCATAATACTCGGATCCAGCTTAAACCAAAGCCGACCAGTATTATCTGCCCGAAAATGGACACGTGCGAAAACGCACGTGCATTTTCCGAACCTTGCCATAAACCCATATGGCCTCTACAACGTTTCGCCCGAACTTAGGAAACTGTCTGTGGGGGACTCTAATGACTCATCAACACATTGGTACTGGGTATAACCTCTAGCACGTTAGAGGTACAAGCTGTACATAACGGTTTGCCTATGTATTGATTGAAAGGGAATCTGATGAGCGAACTCATCCATAAACCCTACTGAGCCTGACAGTGACAATATACATACAGTCCAGTCCGTTCGTCTATGAGTATCGCATATCTGCCTAGGGGGCTAGTAACGTCAGACCCCCAATAACGATATAAGTCGTATCAGAGAGTGGCCCAGAACACCCTGAGATACTACTGGAGTACCTACTAGTAAATCTCCTGCCTCGGCTGAGGGCTTTGTGTAATGGCTCTCCTAGACACAGCGCGATCACACCCCCAATACCGGGAGAGACGAATCCCCTGCCGATCCGCTCACTTGCCTCCAATGTGGCTCGGGACTGTACCCAACTAAAACCTGTTTGCACAACTTCTTTGAGCGTGGTAGGGTAGTAATCTAAGCACAGTGGGAACTCACATGAGACAGATGACAACCTCAGATCGATGAACTAACTTGTACACATGTCACCAGGGAACTGCTATCTGACGATATGTATAATACCAACTAGCATGTTCCCAGCGAGTCCTATCCGGTGTACTCATAACCCAATGAGCACCTGTATACATCTTAGGTGAACCAACTGACACCAATGGCTTGTGAGACCGGCCATCGCCCCTCGTCGGGGTCTCGACTGTATACACTAGTCTACTCTGGAGTATCGATGCCCTATCTCGAAACTCCCATGACTAGGGACACTTTAAGGATGTGCTTACAGACCCTAGTTCCCACGTATATGATTGCCATCATACTGCTGGTAGTCAAGCAAGAATCCTATGGGCTCTATCAATATGCAATAGTGAACTAAAGCATTTATACGATGATAAAGACAAATCAGATAGCATACTATCATCTCGAGCAAGACTGTCATATTGGTATAGGTCCTGCCTCAATCATTGCAATCATGTACCTGCGATCCAATAATTGACTTTGAGGGCACTATCTCCAACAATCTCCCACTTGCACTCAAGGCTAATTATTGCGATGTCGCATACTTACAGCCCGTGTGATACTGAACATCCAACTTCTCTACTAATCAGTTTCACAAAGCTAGTTTGTAAAACTCTTGTGTTCGAGGAATAGCCTCAGTGAGTGGATCTGCCCTGATGTTTCTTTCTATGTCTCTCTTAATCTCAAGTTCGCAGAGAAAGCCATCTCCCGAATCGAGTAATACCTGTCTTAGAGTATGTCTGAATATCTGATGGGACCTAGTTCATAAATGAACTCCAAATCCAAACTTCTTAGACTGTATCGATAACTGAACCTAATCAGTATCCAGCACCATGCCTCCCACAGTATCCTCTTAGACCACCTGTCCATAATACTGTCCCTCGTCAGAGGAAAAACTATAACTCTGACAATCACTCTGTCATCCATGTCACCTTGGAAGCCTGGAATGATAACCATCTCCCGAAGGAGGCTGCCGTCATCAAATCCGTAGAACAACCACTTATGTTCTAAAACTGCTTCCTTATGTTTCTTCAGGATTGGATTAATATAAACTTATCGCACATAGTGCAAAAACAACATCTGGTGTGGTACTTGACATCTCACGATTGACTCAATTGCCTAAGCAAGTGATCTGCCAATCATGCACATCCCTCTCTCCTTTAGTCTCTAAGACACCTTTAGAGAGGGTGACTCCATCACCTGCAGGTACACCACCATGCCAAGAGTCACTATTCTAAAATACTTTTAGAATACTGTCAATGTACCCTGATTGGGAAACTACCCAATACTAGATCTAAAACCATAAATCTAGTAACCAGAATGTCAGATATTATATCCATGTCCTTTGTGGAGAAACAACTATGTGACGACCAAAGTACAACCGATTGTAGTACAGGAATTTTACTACCTACTCTGTGTATGTCATCCAAATACCAGGACATCACACCCTACTACCTTCTTAACAGATCCATCCCCTATTCTGATGAAGTCAAAGCCATGACTGTTTCATCAAAATTAGATGATCTATCTCTGCTATAATTGCTGAAGTCTATAAATAGATATAAGCTACTTGCCCACTATGCTTCCGCTGCTCCCACTGACCACAACAACTCTCTGGCAGAATAATATATACGTGCACTTCTAAAGATAGTTTAGAACGACGCTATACTTATCCTCCTGCCGGGTCTCATAGTCTGGAACAACAGTAGTGTCAAGTATGGGTAAACAAGAACCTCCCTGTCACCGTCCTTGAGGCTACCGGAGTACCTCTCGGGTGTCTGAGGTTACCCACCATGTCTGCGGAGTGGCTATTGGAATGTCAAACCTGATTGAATATATAGGTCCTATTAAATTTTCAGTAATCGTTTGCGGTTCTGGAATCATATCCAGTTCTACCATACTCCCACTACTGTTTTCTGAAAAAATCCATTTTACTAAAACTGTGGCGAGTCAAGAACAATATCACTATTGATCTTCCAGATGGTAGAAATATCAACCCTCGTCAAAACCAGGGTCAACCCACAAACTGCCATTACAGAAACATGCCTTGAGTTATCCAGTGTCTGGTTTTAAGCATAAGCTGGACAACTCCCCGTATCTTAACAACGTTAAGATATGAACCATTCTATATCCAATATAGAAATAGAGGCACTAATTTAATTGGAACCAGATTCAAATCATGCAGCTGTCTCCAGTGCATAACAACTTAATGGAAAAAGGCTAATCAGCATCACTCAACTTAGGAATCCATCCAATTATGAGTAACCTGAAAGAGAAACAAGTTTCTCAAAACCATTACTATTATCTGAATACCAATCACAAGAATCTACATCTTCAATCTCTTTGAAGAATCCCGATACTTATGATACCTGGTTCTCTACTTTATTCTTATACCCACAACTTCTCAAAACTTAGACATTGTATTTCTACGAAACACTTGTCTAAAAACTAGAGAAGTTATAAGTAAACAGAACATAGTACGAGGACCTACCCCTTTGTCCTGACGGACACTGGACAATTGTTCATATCAGATTTTTGCATTTTTATACCGCCTAATTTTTATCATATTGCTTATCGGTAGGTACTCTTGAGCCATGTTTGCTAGTCAATTGCAGGATGCAGGTTCTCGGCTCTAAACGATGAAATTCATGGAAAAACATGACAAAATCCGGATTCCTGCCAACCACAGATAAAACACGGGTCTCCGCTCTCTATCTGTATGTTACCACACACCAGTTTAAGAGACAAAATGGCAAATCGATTGCCATCTTCATGCACAAAGCACAATGGCAACACCAAGTCCAAGAAATCTACGCGGAGCTCAAGAAAATCATGACAAAAGATCCATATCCAATCACCTTTTGATCTACAGAATTCTGGAAGAGATGTGAAAAGATTATCAGAAAAAACATATGCCAAACTACAGACAAAAGAAGACCAGGGAAGCACAAAAAACCGGAGGGCCCAACTCCCCTATACGGCCGCGGTTCTGCGGCCAATAGGGGGTCTAGGCCGCGGAACCGCGGCCGTACGGTGTCGGCAGTTGATCAATTTTTGAGGGTATTTTGGTCATTCCATGTGTATTCTGAATGTTGCCCTAGATTTCCTTTTCCCTGCCTATAAATAGTCCAGATCTTGCCAAAGCCAAAGGTGCTTAATCTTGTATTTTAGGTTTTAGAGTACTTGTTGTTCTTCTTCCTCTTCTCATCTCTTCTCCATTAAAAACTTGTAGTGAGCTTTTGTGAGTGAAGAATGATGAATAAAGAAGTTCTTTTTGTTATTATACTTGTCTTGCTCTTGTTATGTTAATTGCTTGTAATCTTCAATTGATAATTTAGTTGTTGTTATTTATTGTTGTTTCTTTCTTATTCTCTTTTCCTTTATCCTTAAACAACCATGATGCTTACGTTTGAACCTTACCAAGGTGAGGTCGCAAATAGCTAGTTGTTATCTTCTAATCTCCTTCTTTCTATCTTCCTCCTTTGTTTTATTTTTCGTTCTTCTTGTAATGGGTGAGTAGTTTCCAGAATTGTTAGGGTAGGATAAGGGAAGTTTGAGAGAAGGAAATCTCTCTCACTCATTCCTTGCCCAACATCTTAAATCGGACTCCCGTTAATTGAACCATAATCCGCTCCCTACGGCACCCTATCCTACATGATAGCGGTGATTCCGTAGTGAGACCGGTTGTGGTTAAATTAACCGGAGGTTAAGGATAAGAGCCAAGAACGGACGGACAAGCACCAAAAGGAAGAACTTATGCGTTGGAAAGCCCAGCTTATACTCGCAAGTTCCTTCCTAGTCGTGCTAATCCCCGTTGTTGCCGATTACCGTAACACCGATATTAAGAGTGGCAACGAAAGAAGTGAGCGACTCCTAACTCAAACTAACCTAATCCTAACCCTAACAAGCTCTCTTTATATATCATTTTAACACTTAGTTAATCACAAACAAATCTGGACATTTGGACTTAACTCGTTAAAGCACATAGAAAAAGATTCCCATCTCCCTGCGGACGACCCGTACTCAACCGGCTAGCTTCAAGCGAAACCGTCTTGATTGCGGTAACAAACTTAGCACGCAAAAACATTACCAATCAACAACATACAATACTCTGTATAAGTCCGCTGAGTTGAATAACTCAAAAACCTGTGTGTCGTAGGTTGAAAACTGTACCCAGGCGATTTCCTCAAATATCACCAATTACAACGAATTCCGATATAATGAGGATGATCACCTAATTTCCAATAACTTACTCCCACTCATCATCTGTAAAAAAACCATACAGATATGAGAATGAAACCTGGTAAATACATACCCTGGAGTAAGTATCTAATCGGAAAATCAGTTTTTCCTTTAACAATGCACTGAAACATCAAAATGTTTCGTATGGGTATCCTAGTATTCTTAGTAATGTCTCTTCCATAATCAAATTCATAACTTTAACCGTATATCTCTTTGCCATCTCTCCAAATCCCTTTATTTGTCTTTATTCATTACCTTCTGTACACCATCGTTGTTAGTTATATGTATGCCCTAGAGGCCATTACTGTACATACGATGTATATTGTAATGGATGCTTGGACATATATAGGGAGGACTTTCTTGCTCGACATGATAGTATGCTATCTGGTTGTACTTTATCTTAACATGTACTCTGATTGTCTCTATATTACATGTTGATAAAGCTCTTAGGATATTTACTCGACTACTGGGACTATGATGAGATCATACTAGTGGGGCCACGGTAGTCGACGAGTACATCGTATAACTGTTCCTAGTCGAGGGTGTATCGAGACAGGGCATCGATACACCAGAGTAGACTAGCGTATACGCATCTTGACCCATATGATGGGCGATGGGTGATCCCATATCCATCGGTGTTTGACATCAAGGATGGTGTACGGGTGCTCAGTAGAGACTGGGTACACTGGACGGACTCGCCGAGAATTCCCAGATGGTATTATACCTCACGTCAGATGGCAGTTCTCCGGTGACACTGGTACAGAGTAGACTGTTGACCCGAGATCGTCATAGAGTCTTGTGTGATTCCCACTGTGCTTTGATTTCCATCATACCACGTCCAAGAGGGCGTGAAAAAAGGTGGCTTTTGGGTACAGTCCCGAATCACATAGAGGCAATGAGCGATAGGAGGGGATTCGTCTCTCCCGGTATAGGGAGTTGATGTTGTGCTGTGTTCGATTGGCTATAACCGGAAATCCCTGGTCAGGGTTGCTGAGATTTACTGGTAAGTGTTATCAATAGTTTCTCGAACTCTTATAGACCTCATATCGACACGACTTATCGAGCTACTGGGGTTTGACGTTTACCATCCCTAGGCGAGATATGCAACATATTAGACGACGAGACCGGACTGTACGGGAGTGTTACTGTTTGGATTCACAGGAGAATGTACAGGCTTGCTTGTTGATCTTCTGACCGCTCAATACCTGGGTGGCTGTTACGTTTAGCTGACCGCTTGCAGCTTGTAGGTGTTTGATATGATCATCACCTACTGCCGGCGTATTGACGATTCTTTAAAGTCCTACACAGAGGTTTCTTGACTCAGGCGAAACGGAGCAGGAGCACATATGTGATATGTGCGGGACCGAGAATAATACGATATGAGATATCGTATTCTATTCTCGTGATATTTGATATCAGCCGGGTCATCGGATCAAGTGTTGATTCGATGAATCGGTACGGATAAATATTAGTCGGTTATATGCGATATAGCCGGATTGTCGGATCAAGTATTGATACGATAATTTAATGTATAATAATATATATGATATATTAAATTACATTATCTAATATTAGCTCACTAAAAGATTCTTTTTCTCACTCGGGTAATACATTGATATATATGCGATATATGTTAAATGTATTATTTTATTTTGTTACGATAAATATTATATATGTGATATATAATATTGTAACATGATATGATTACTAATGCAACATGTTTAGTAGAGATTAAACATGGTTAGGGTTTGATTAGGGTTAAACCTTTCTAGATGTTTCTAGAAGATTTCTTTTTGTTTTGTGCAAAGATATTTGTTTAGATATTTTTGCATGATATTTCTTAACCCAACCACACCCCTTAACCCTAGTTCAATCTCTACAATGGTTACTTGACCATGGTTGCATAATTCATCATTATCATCTTTTCATTATTCATCACAAAAGGATTATTGATTTTTCATCATCTTCTTCCTTCTTCTTCTTTGCTTGCAAAGCTTTCTAGCTTTGATCTTTGTGATGAAAATGAATGAGAAATAGAAAACAAATGAGAGTAAAAATCCTACTTCATCATCCTCATCTATCCTTGCCATTTAGATGAGGGTGTTCACATCATTTCATGAGTGTTAGCTTGTGTTAACGAAATTTAAAGGTAGATCATCTTTGTATCGAAGATCGGAAGCAAAGGTTGCATCATTCTCTTTGTGAACCCTCTCGAGAGTCCGGAACACGATGATCGCAGCGAAGAGACCTCAACACAGAGCTTAAGAAGTGAAGGACCAGATCTACAAAGGTTGTAATCCCTCTCACTTAGTAGTTAAAGAGTTTAACATGTTCGTTTTCGCCTAAACCCTAGTTTAAAGATCCGGCTTCGGGTTGTTCGGCACGGCTAATTTTTTAATCGGGCATGGTTGATGCCTCGTAGACCCTTGTGGCAGTGCCCAGTAACCCTACAGTGGTATCAGAGCCAAGCTAGAGCTTTAGGCGAAGTCTAGACGAAGTTTAAAGTCCGATCGAACCCGAAAACCCCGATAAAACCCATTCTCTGGAAATTTTTCAAAAATGTGATTTTTGTGAATTAAAAATGCTCAGAAATATAAGCAGGGAAATATAGAAATTACTGTGAAGTACGGACCCTTGATTCGATCACGTGACCGCGGAACCGCGGCCAAACCAACCACGTGGCCGCGGATCCGCGGCGGAACAGTGTCGTTGGGGCCCGCAACTTCACAGTAATAATTCTGGGTTCTTTTGCAGTCTTCTGGGAATTTCTAATTTACTCAAGTGTTCAGTTTTCTAGGTTGTATTGGGGACTTGTTTTTTCGATCGGATATTTTAACTTTGTTTAGTTTGTCCGGATAATTTTTAGAAACTGTTAAAAAGTTCGAACGGATATCAATAACTCACTTTTTCCCCTGTCGGAAATTTTTTCAAAAGTTGGATTTTTTCTCGTGTTTAAGAATGTTCTAAGTCGTGCAAGTAACGCGGTGGACCCTCTAGAAGACAACAAACCTTAACTCGATTATGTGACCGTCTTGAACTGCCTCTGAACCTTAGGGTTTGTGGCAGTACGGCGTGCCACATGTGAGGCGTTGGCTTGACCCTTCTATGGCTGGACCATTGGTACTGTGGCATGTGATGGATGTTTTTAAACTGATTTCAAGTGTTGAGATATATTGGGAAATCTTGGGTGTTTGATTATTCGATCGGAAAGTTTAACATTGTCTATTTATCTGGATTGTGATACAATATTTGGAATCCACATGTAGTTATGAGATAACTAATTTGAATGTTATAAATCTAGCAGTTTAGTCTCAAATGATCGGTTGCCATGGAATTTTGATGTGATCAAAACTCCGTCGCAATCACGTAGCGTACGCGGAAACTCGCCGGGTAAACTTAATAGACAGTTACGCCCCATAGCCCCGACCAAGTGACTGTAGGAGAACCCCGTCGCCAAAAGCATCCGTTCGGGTGCTCGCAGCAGCGGTGTTCCGCTTTAGTACACTTCGTCGACGGCATCCGGGGGTGCGGCCGTCTACTAAAGTTTGTGACGAGCATTCGATCAGGATGTCGGGAATCTTGTTGAAATGCCCGACTTGATATTGAAAAGAGTTTTCGATAATGAGACTAAAATGCGGGGTTTATAATTGTTAGGCATGTGATGTCTAAGGAATTCATTTGGTTAGGCATGCGATGTCTAAGGAGGTTGCGGATTCCAACTGTTGTAGTTTTACACTTTCTTTTCTGTGACCGTAAGTGTAGTATGTAGTTGTATTGCCGGTTTTCGTTGCTATACATTAACGACGATCGGTGTATGCATACTTACTTACGTTGATGATATGAGATATTATGTGTTGTTGTGATATGTTATATTGGATCGTCGCGTTTTGAATAACCGGGGGTTTTATGTGAGATGAGAGTTTTTCTTTTTCATTCATGTAAAAACTTGTATGTAATATTCTTTTATTGTGGCATTTCCAGGTTGCTGAAGATGTCACCGTTGTATATTATTTACTTTTCCGCATTAGATAGACCCAAGGAGGGGAGCACAAGTAACCGGGTTCTAGGGTCCAGTAGGAGACCATCTCGAGGAGTCGAGACCGGGTCTCCTAACCCTAGAATTGGCTGTGTTGCTTGCCGCTCTCGTAGGGGTCTAGGGATGTGGGTTTGGCTATTCATCGCGACCGTGGAATCCGTGTTTTATACAGGCTCGTATTGAAAACACGGACGTCCTAGTATATCCAATATTTCATATATGTTCTTCTGCTGCAATGTTCTGTGATGAGATCATATTACTGCCTGAGACGAATGTTTATATTATATATATGAGATATGTGTTATATTGCAGATTTCGTTTTCAAATGTGATGCTTGCGAAGCATAATAAAATGGGACTTCATTAATGAGATTAATGAAACTAAAACAAACCTAAGATGTTGTAGAAACTTGTTTAAAAACTGGTAGCTCTAGTTCTTGCTTTGCATAGCGGTGTTCCTTGTAGAACATCCATCACCTTATTCGATAAGGAAAGAGCCGAGATCCCTTCACCGAGAGTGACCTCTTTAGTGAAACTAGCAGATGCTACAAACTCAGTTTGTCTTTTGATTGCTTCTATAGTTCTTGCTTTGCATAGTGATATTTATGAAATATCCTGCACCTTATTCGATGAGGAAAGGGCCGACGATCCCTTCACCGGGAGTGACCCCTTTAGCAAAACTAGAAAAGCCTTAAAAACATTCCATTTAAAATCACTCGATTCTACAACGATATAAAGTTCATTACGCAAAGGGTTTTCTTAAAAACCTGTCGTAGCCCTCCGTCATTTCAGATAAGTAACAGTTAGTATTCGTGCTGCGTTTGTTGACTCAGTCAAGGCGTAGTGTGCGGTAGCTATTTAGTGCTTATCTGCAAAGCATATGATGTGATTGGATTAGGGTAGTCGTGCGGCCTTGTTGACTCAGTCAAGGGTCGTGCCGGTGGGTTTAATTCAATCGGGAAATGACGGGTTGAACTTTACTTGCGGTCTATGGTTTGTTGACTCAGTCAAGGTCATAGATCGCTTGGGGCAAAATATTATTGGGAATTTCAAGTGTTGAAATTTGCAATGAGATTGCATACCTTCTATGAGATAGTTGGATCCCGATACCCGCTGCGAGTAAGAGTTACTCCTGGGAGAGTTTTACACATTACAATTAGCCGATCAAGTAGGTGTCTAGAAAGGTGTTAACGGGGTTATGCCTCTGGAAAAACGAGGTTTACTTTAATTAGGTTCGTGCGAAAGCACGGGGGACCTCCCTCAAAGTACCGACACTGGCCTGGCTGAAAGATTGGCGAACTTGTAGCGTGTAATTAATCCCGGCTAGTCTTTCCTTTTAGGGTTTGAAGGAAGATTTGATTAAAACAGTGGGAGACATCCTGATTAGATATATTAGATAACCAATCTAATCTTGCAAGAGCATACGCTGAGTGTTTTCTTCTCTCTCTCTCCAGGTAGTGACCATATCACGCCTTAATCAAGATAATAAAACGGATGTATTGACCGAACCCGCTTGTTATACTGAGCTGGGGAACGTTGGTCCCGCTCCAACTTATAATTGTTATAAGACAAAGCAGGAAATTGGGGAATACCAGATTTCCCGTGCCGCCCAAACGAAGAAAGTGCATGTTGATGCATCATCTTCGGGTGTGTTCATTACAGAGAACTGTTTCTCAGTATCCTTTACGTCCTGGGTATGTGATACCGGATCAGGAACCCGCATATGTAATCTGTTACATGGGCTACAGATAGGTAGAGAACTGAGAACGGGTGATAAGTTTCATGAGATAGAAAACGGTGCAAGTGTTGCAGCCAAGTCTGTTGGTCACTATCACCCTGTATTACCAGAATACATTGATTCTGAACAAATGTTATTAGATACCGAACCTTATATACAACATCATATCAGTCTCTTTATTAGTAAAGAAAGGATATAATTTTGTATTGTTGGATAATGTTTTGAACATTTCCTATATCAAGAGTTGATCGGTTCAGGCACGTTATCTAAAAGCATTGACGTTCTAAATCAAACTACAGTTCTTAGTATACAGAACACACATAAGAGGAAGAGTTCAGAAATGAACGAATCCTTCTTGAGGCATTGTAGACTAGGTCATATCAATGCGACCCGACTAGCTGAAGTTACATTTAGATGCATATTTAAAGAATTTTGAATTTACATCTTGTGAAACTTGCCAGTCATGTCACAAAGATACAATGACCACAGCTCTGTTTATTGGAAACAGAGAAAGAGTTATTGAACTCTTGGGATTGATACATGCTGATGTATGAAGGTCCCCTGTCTACACATGCCAAGACCGGTTCTTTTTACTTCATTACGTTCTCTGATAATCTCTCAAGATTCAGACATGTGTTCCTGTTGAAACATAAGTCCGAAGCTTTTGAGATATTCACAGAATATAAGTTAGAAGTAGAGAACCAAAATACAAGTATAAGTATTATGTCCTTTGATGAGATCAAAGAGGAGAATACTTGAGCACGGAATTTCTGGACTATTCTAAAGAAGAATGAGATTCTCTCTCAGCATTACTCCTCCGTATACACCACAGCACGTCGGTGTATCGGGGCGGAGCAATAGCACCCTATTTGATATGGTGTGCTCTATGATGAGTACTACTGAGTTTCCTATTTCCTTTTTGGGAGTTATGCACTTGAGAAGTTGCATACCTATTGAATAGGGTTCCGATCAAATCAGTTTCCTACCACTTCATATGAGATATGGAAAGGAAAGAGCCCATCTCTTAAAGTCAGTTAAGAATTAGGGTTGTCTGGCCTATGTCTAAAAGCAAAATCCGGACAAGCTCGAGGTAAGATCTGTTATGTAGAACTGGAAATGTTCCAGCTATACAAACTGCAGCTGATGGATTTGGTAGAACCAAAGGATTCAATAGTTTCTAACGAACCTCAGCCTCTCCGCCGATCTAGTAGGGTTCCTCACCCACCTGAGAGATACTTTGGTTTCTCTATGACAGTGGGAGCGAGGATTGCATCATGAGATGATGACCCAACTAGTTTCGAGCTGGCCATCAGGAGTGGGACTCTGTAAGAATGGCTGGATGCTTATCGATCTGAGATGGAATCCTTATACACCAACAAAGTATGGACTTTGGTTGCTTTATCTGAAGGGTTAAATCCCCATCAGGAGCGAGTATATCTTGAGAAGATTACTTGGTGTACATGGAAAAGTTGAGACTTTCAAAGCTATGCTTAAGTCCATCCAGATCCTACTTGCCACGGCTGCATACCAAGACTACGATATCTGGTGGTTGGGTGTCATGACTGCTTTTCTAAATGATGTTTTAGAAGAGAACGTCTATAAGTACACAGCCAGAGGGCTTCATAGACAGTGGGAATAGCGGAAACGTGTACAAGATGTTTTATATGATAAAACAAGTATCGCGGAGTTGGAACATCTGTTTTGATGTGGTAGTCAAAGAGTTTGACTTCATCAAAATGGTAGATGAACCTTGTATATACAAAAAGGTAGTAGGGAGTATGGTGGTGATCCTCGTAGAGTACATGGATGACATACTCTTGATAGGGAAGGAGTTTCCTATGCTACGCTCGGTCAATCTCCGCTTATCACAAGGATTCTCCATATAGGATCAAGGTGACACCTCCTAAATCCTAGATTTTGGATCTATGAGATAGATCTACTTGGATGTTAGGATTCTCACTAGTTGTAGTGAGATGGTATCAATCGATCCTTGGGAGAATCACTGGAAAGGTTCCATGGTGATAAGGACGACTGAATGTCAGTCGCAGGCATTGTCTATACCCTCAGTGGAGGGACGTTATGTTGGAAGAGTTCCAAGCTAGATACCGTGACATACTAGACGATTAGAGGCAAGATACATCGTTACCAAGGATGCTACCAAAGAGGCAGTCTGGATATAAATAAGTTCATGAGATGAACTTCGTTCCTACCATTGTGTGACAATGGAGTTGTGGCTTTAGCCAAGAAACTACCGTCCCATCAGAAATCCAGATATAATTCTTAGGCAGTATCACCTGATCATGGAGATGGTTGATCTCCAGAGAGATCGAAGTTAGGAGAGCAGACACAGAGGATGACAGCGCGGATCCACTCACAAAGGCCTTTTTCCCAGTAGAGACTTTTATGGGATGGTTGAGTATGAGATACTTCAACCACAGCTAATTGTTGGGTATGCGATACCTCAACAGATGGCCCTAGAGTGGGAGATTGTTTGTTATATGTATGCCCTAGAGGCCATTACTGTACATACGATGTATATTGTAATGGATACTTGGACATATATAGGGAGGACTTTCTTGCTCGACATGATAGTATGCTATCTGGTTGTACTTTATCTTAACATGTACTCTGATTGTCTCTATATTACATGTTGATAAAGCCCTTAGGATATTTACTCGACTACTGGGACTATGATGAGATCATACTAGTGGGGCCACGGTAGTCGACGAGTACATCCTATAACTGTTCCTAGTCGAGGGTGTATCGAGACAGGGCATCGATACACCAGAGTAGACTAGCGTATACGCATATTGACCCATATGATGGGCGATGGATAATCCCATATCCATCGGTGTTTGACATCAAGGATGGTGTACGGGTGCTCAGTAGAGACTGGGTACACTGGACGGACTCGCCGAGAACTCCCAGATGGTATTATACCTCACGTCAGATGGCAGTTCTCCGGTGACACTGGTACAGAGTAGTCTGTTGACCCGAGATCGTCATAGATTCTTGTGTGATTCCCACTGTGCTTTGATTTCCATCATACCACGTCCAAGAGGGCGTGCAAAAAGGTGGCTTTTGGGTACAGTCCCGAATCACATGGAGGCAATGAACGATAGGAGGGGATTCGTCTCTCCCGGTATAGGGAGTTGATGTTGTGCTGTGTTCGATTGGCTATAACCGGAAATCCCTGGCCAGGGTTGCTGAGATTTACTGGTAAGTGTTATCAGTAGTTTCTCGAACTGTTATAGACCTCATATCGACACGACTTATCGAGCTACTGGGGTTTGACGTTTACCACCCCTAAGCGAGATATGCAACATATCAGACGACGAGACCGGACTGTACGGGAGTGTTACTGTTTGGATTCACAGGAGAATGTACAGGCTTGCTTGTTGATCTTCTGGGCGCTCAATACCTGGGTGGCTGTTACGTTTAGCTGACCGCTTGCAGCTTGTAGGTGTTTGATATGATCATCACCTACTGCCGGCGTATTGACGATTCTTTAAAGTCCTACACAGATGTTTCTTGACTCAGGCGAAACGGAGTAGGAGCACATATGTGATATGTGCGGGACTGAGAATAATACGATATGAGATGCCGTATTCTATTCTCGCGATATTTGATATCAGCCGGGTCATCGGATCAAGTGTTGATTCGATGAATCGGTACGGATAAATATTAGTCGGTTATATGCGATATAGCCGGATTGTCGGATCAAGTGTTGATTCGATAATTTAATGTATAATAATATATAGTTATATTAAATTACATTATCTGATATCAGCTCACTAAAAGATTCTTTTTCTCACTCGGGTAATACATTGATATATATGCGATATATGTTAAATGTATTATTTTATTTTGTTACGATAAATATTATATATGCGATATATGTTAAATGTATTATTTTATTTTGTTACGATAAATATTATATATGTGATATATAATATTGTAACATGATATGATTACTAATGCAACATGTTTAGTAGAGATTAAACAAGGTTAGGGTTTGATTAGGGTTAAACCTTTCTAGATGTTTCTAGAAGATTTCTTTTTGTTTTGTGCAAAGATATTTGTTTAGATATTTTTGCATGATATTTCTTAACCCAACCACACCCCTTAACCCTAGTTCAATCTCTACAATGGTTACTTGACCATGGTTGCATAATTCATCATTATCATCTTTTCATTATTCATCACAAAAAGATTATTGATTTTTCATCATCTTCTTCCTTCTTCTTCTTGCTTGCAAAGCTTTCTAGCTTTGATCTTTGTGATGAAAATGAGTGAGAAATAAAAAACAACTGAGAGCAAAAATCCTACTTCATCATCCTCATCTATCCTTGCCATTTAGATGAGGGTGTTCACATCATTTCATGAGTGTTAGCTTGTGTTAATGAAACTTCAAGGTAGATCATCTTTGTATCGAAGATCGGAAGCAAAGGTTGCATCATTCTCTTCATGAACCCTCTCGAGAGTCCGGAACACGATGATCGCAGCGAAGGGACCTCAACACGGAGCTTAAGAAGTGAAGGACCGGATCTACAAAGGTTGTAATCCCTCTCACTTAGTAGTTAAAGAGTTTAACATGTTCTTTTTCGCCTAAACCCTAGTTTAAAGATCCGGCTTCGGGTTGTTCGGCACGGCTAATTTTTTAATCGGGCATGGTTGATGCCTCGTAGACCCTTGTGGCAGTGCCCAGCAACCCTACAATCGTTAGGCTAAATGGTTTTCTTCCTTCCCTACCGTTCGGCACCAGCCTATGGTTTGGAAGAAGACTATCCAGTAAGCATAATAGGTGTACTCTCCTAATCCTAGGAGTACTCGTAACTTAAGAGAAGGTGGTGATAAAAGACAACTGAATAATACCTTATTCTTTTAAATGTGAAAAAGTGTGGCGATGAAGTACGCAGTTTGGTCGTGAATGATAACAGTCGCAATTTACTTTGCCCTCTTTCTAATCCCTTTATTTTGTTTTTATACCTTCTGTACAACTTATTTAGGCTAATTGGTTTTCTTCATTCCCTACCTTTCGGCACCTGCCTATGGTTTGGAAGAAGACTATCCAATAAGCGTAATAGGTGTACTCTCCTAAACTAAGGAGCCCTCGCAACCTAAGAGAAGGTGATAATAAAAGACAACTGAATAAACTAATTCTATTTCTCCTGAACCTGGATCCATCCTTGTAGAAGTCCCTTCGAGTTCGTATATAACCATACGATGGATCTATCCAATGGAAGTGGATGTCCGTAGTAATACGGGGTGTTCTGAGAAATACAAAGGGTAAAAGAAGGAGCGGCAATAACTTATGCAACTCGGACAATCCAAAAGCCAGTATTTTAAGAAGGTTCGGTCAACTTGGTCACTGAGTCATAGTCTAGGGTCGGTCAAAGGCCGCTGCCAAAGAGAGAGAGAAAAGAAACACTCTGCGTGCACTCTAACCTAGATCAGAATGGTTTATCAATTTATCTAATCAGGAAACCTCCTACTGTAATCTCAAATTCTCCTCCAAACCTGAAAGAAGAATTAGTCGGGATCACCCAAAGAGTAAACCAACTCATCAGTGAGAATCGGGATCCAACTATCATCGCATGATAACTTGATGGAAGCCACTCAAGTTATCACACTCCAGAAGGTATGCGCATGCCTGGCAATTTTCCTGTATGTTTGAAACTCCCGATGTGATTTTTGCCCCATGCTCTTATGACCTTGGAGTTGGTCAAAATATCGTAAGTCACATGTCAAGTTTTGCCCGTCATTGTCCAGGTCAATTTGAACCCACCCGCACATGCCCCTGACGTTGGCCAAAAGGCAGAACGACTGTCCCAAACTAACTCATCTATCTATGCAACAGATGAATACCCCAGCAGCTACCAAACACTATGCCCCGGCGTTGGTCAAATGCATAGCTTGAATACTACTGACTATCTATAAGAAATGACGGAGGGCTACGGCTGGTTTTTGGTGAAAAAACTTTAACGTAATGAACTTGATCTCGTTGAAGGAACCTGATAGCTTTTTATAAAAATATAGTGGCGAAAACCTTTTGCTAAAGAGGTCACTCCCGGTGAAGGGATCTCGCTTTTTCCTCGTGGAATGAGGTGCAGAATATTCCAACTGAATACCACGATGCAAAGCAACTTGTAATCGACTATATTGAAGTTATTACCCTGACGTAAAATTCTGCCCAAGGGCTCACTCCCGGTGAAGGGATCTCGGCCCTTGCCTCGTCGAATGAGGTGCAGGATATTCTCAACTGAATATCACTGTGCAAAAAAAAGGTAACGTCTTTGTAATAACACTTTTTAAAATTTGTTCCAACAACATCAAATATAGGTTTATTTTATCCTTGCATTGATAAGAATCAACGCAGTCCCATCAAACAATCACACCAGAAAAGAACGAAAATAAAATGTACGTATATGCCATCCGCATTCGTCACTGGGTCCCGTCATCACCCGTTAGGTTACTTAACTAACGACAGAGCGGGGGCTGGACTAGCGCGGGTGTAAAACATATACAACATCTAATAGTATATATACCAATATACAATAATCGCTCCAGGCGTGATAATATGCAACATTACAGAAAAGTAATAAGTATCACAGAATAATACAGATAATCTGGGATCCCCGGGTTTCACAGAGCCGCTGCTGAAACTTGACGTTCCCCTGGTCGTATGGATAGCCTGTGCAATGAAACCTAGACCCCTATGGGTGCGGCAAGTTACCCGCCAAAACCTGAAGCGAGATAGTCCCCACAGCATAGTGAATGGAACACCCGGCACTTCATGGAATCCGGTAAATTGAGCACCCCTCCTTGGGTCAACCTGTACCCCCTACGAGTGCGGCGAATAGTCTGCCAATTCTAGAGTGAGGTCCCTCTGCCTCTCAAAGCCATGAGATACGGATCCGT
This sequence comes from Agapanthus africanus, assembly GCA_030015575.1. NCBI lineage: Eukaryota > Viridiplantae > Streptophyta > Magnoliopsida > Asparagales > Amaryllidaceae > Agapanthus > Agapanthus africanus. The sequence goes on from CM057350.1 coordinate 155,182,338, forward strand.
TTCCCTCCAGAACCCGGCTATCCGTGCACTCCTTCGCGGGATAAACCTAGTACAGAAAATAAAATATGTACAACGGGTACATCGACCTCAACCCGGTCGTACCCCAAAAGAATATTATACAACAGGCAGTGACGGCAGTCCACATGTTGGACGCTCGCCCCGCAATAATAAATGTACAAATAAATCCAAACTGCACTACCATTGCGCACTGCTATCCACCACGACATATCCGCAACATCACAACACAACACAGAACATCAACGCGAATGTCACGTTCGCAAACCCGTCTAAAAGAACTATTGCAATCAGACGCGGTTTACCGATCAAATGACATTCCCGGTCGGAGATATAATGTAAATACTGCATACTAACAAGTTTAAAATTTATATCGACTAAATTTCCCGAAGTGGGCCCCATGTACATCTGTTGTACGGTAACAAAATTTGGGCCCAAAAGAACAGTACAAAAAACCACAATTTCCTAAGAAAATCCTACTGGAGAATTTTGATGCACTGTTCCCACAGTACTGCCGCGGTTCCGCGGTCAAACCTTAGGTTTGACCGCGGATCCACGGCGGTCACGTGGGATCACTGCTCAAAATTTTCCCGTTTGCTTAAAAACCCCTGCTTTGCTTTCTGTGATATGTAAAATAATTTTTAGAACCCTTTTAAAATCGACAGAAACTCAGAACTTGGAAAATTGCGATTTTTGAAAATCTGTTCGATCGATATTTTAAACGCGTTAGCACAAGTTAGTATAGCTTAATGGTGAGACTCTGATACCACTGTAAGTCCACGGTAGCGCCCCGGCCGTCTAACAGACGCCAAATCCGGAATAAAAACTTTTTACAACTGGCGCTATCGCGTACTATAACCCGGATCTGCCATTAAAGCTAAACTAACAAAATACAAAGTGGGTAGAAACATTATACCGAATGATCCGAGTCCTTCGGTCTTCAACCACCATCTCACGCTTTGTTGCGGCTGCTCGGATCTCCTGAATCTCCAGTCTCGTCGTCCAGGTGGCACCACGTCGACGGATCTTTAAACGGGCTCCCGCCTCTGAACCGAGGCAACTCGGTCGTCAAGTTTGCTAAAAGAGACGACCAAGATGTTGTAGAGAATGAGTAGAACACTTTGTCTCGTTACGTCCAAGGCTATGGACGAACGGTAGTGGAAGTTGCCTTTTGAAATCGGGTAAATTAGAAATTGATCACATCTAATTTCTATAAACCATAACTATCATAATCTTTTTCTTCTCAAAATGAACAACCATCTTTCTTCAATAAGAGGGGCTGGGGGGGTGAGTGTAGGAAGGGAGAAGGGGACAATAAGCACACAAAGAAAGCATGAGTCAATAATACACCTCACTTAAACATTAATGCAAACTATGAATCACCAAAACCTAGTCATCAAACATTAATTGCACAATAAATGCACTAATGAGTCACTAGCCACCTCATCATCCTAGTCATCATCTAGATGCTTCTAGAACCTTCCACACTCTCATGACTCACCTCATGAAGAAAAGATAAATCCGCATTTAACCGAATGTTAAATACGGCTGATAGAAAACTGGAAACTGGCAACTTCCAAAAGAGATCCTGAAACGAATTTCAGGATAATCCCGTAATGGTATAAACATACCCGCATTTGTATTATGACCGAATACAAATGCAACTGAGACAAAGATATTATATCTACACAGCATAATACTCGGATCCGGCTTAAACCAAAGCCGACCAGTATTATCTGCCCGAAAATGGACACGTGCGAAAATGCACGTGCATTTTCCGATCCTCGCCATAAACCCATATGGCCTCTGCAAAGTTTCGCCCGAACTTGGAAAACTGTCTGTGGGGGACTCTAATGACTCATCAACAAATTGGCACTGGGTATAACCTCTATCACGTCAGAGGTACAAGCTGTACATAACGGTTTGCCTATGTATTGATTGGACGGGAATCTGACGAGCGAACTCATCCATAAACCTTACTGAGCCTGACAGTGACAATATACATACAGTCTGGTCCGTTCATCTATGAGTATCGTATATCTTCCTAGGGGGCTAGTAACGTCAGACCCCCAATAGCGGTATAAGTCGTGTTAGAGAGTGGCCCAGAACACCCTGAGATACTAATGGAGTACCTACCAGTAAATCTCTAGCCTTGACCGAGGGATTTGTGTAATGGCTCTCCTAGGCACATCGCGATCTCACCCCCAATACCGGGAGAGACGAATCCCCTGCCGATCCGCTCACTTGCCTCCAATGTGGCTCGGGACTGTACCCAACTAAAACCTGTTTGCACAACTCCTTTGAGCGTGGTAGGGTAGTAATCTAAGCACAGTGGGAACTCACATGAGACAAATGACGACCTCAGGTCGATGAACTAACATGTACACATGTCACCAGGGAACTGCTATCTGACGATATGTATAATACCAACTAGCATGTTCTCGGCGAGTCCTGTCCGGTGTACTCATAACCCAATGAGCACCTGTATACATCTTAGGTGAACCAACTGACACCAATGGCTTGTGAGACCGGCCATCGCCCTTCGTTAGGGTCTCGACTGTATACACCAGTCTACTCTGGAGTATCGATGCCCTGTCTCGAAACTCCCACGACTAGGGACACTTTAAGGATGTGCTTACTGACCCCAGTTCCCACGTATATGATCACCATCATACTGCTGGTAGTCAAGCAAGAATCCTATGGGCTCTATCAACATGCAATAGTGAACTAAAGCATTTATACGATGATAAAGACAAACCAGATATTATACTGTCATCTCGAGCAAGACTGTCATATTGGTATAGGTCCTGCCTCAATCATTGCAATCACGTACCTGCGATCCAATAATTGACTTTGAGGGCACTATCTCCAACAAGTCGTCCAAGAAACTCACGATGGACTCTGTGGTTCTCATCAAGCCGGGCCAAAGATGAAGCTGAAGATCAAAAGGATGGGCTATTATTGGCCCATGATGATTCAGGACTGCCTTGAATACGCGAAGCAATGCCATTCATGCCAGATTCATGGAGACTTCATCCACCAGCATCCAAACCCGCTACACCCAACAGTGGCTAGCTGGCCGTTCGAAATGTGGGGAACCGACATAATTGGGCCTATAGAACCAATATCGTCTAGAGGACATCGGTTCATATTGGCGACAACCGATTACTTCTCTAAGTGGGCAGAAGCAGTACCGCTAAGAGAAGTGAAGACAGAGAATATCCTCCATTTCTTCAAGACATACGTCATCTATCGGTTCGGCACTCCGCGACGGATTATCTCTGATATCAGGCCAGCCTACATAAGTCACAAAATCAGTCGCTTTGCACAGCAGCATAATATAGACTGGAGATACTCTTTGGTCTATAATCCCCGAGCTAATGGTCTAGCTGAGGCTTTCAACAAGACTTTGACGAAGATCATAAAGAAGACGGTGTCCCGAAATAAGAAGGACTGGCATGAGAGACATGAAGCTCTCTGGGCGTATCGGATCATGTTCAAAATGGCCACGAATACAACGCCGTATGCATTGGTATTCGGCACTGAAGCAGTACTCCCCTAGGAGATAGAGCAACCCTCCCTATGAGTGGCGGTTCATTATGAACTGACAGACGAAGAGAATGCTCATCTCCATCTTGAGGAGCTCGATGCCCTCGATGAAACTCGTCTCATGGCGCAACAAAACCTAGAAGCTTACAAAGCAAAGATGGCGCGCTCATACGAAAGATTGACTAGACTGAGGACATTTCGCCAAGGCGAACTCATGCTAGTGGTCAAGAGACCTATGATCCCCAAACGTGCCAAACGGGGGAAGTTTGAGCCGAATTATGAGGGCACGTATATCATAGACAAGGTCTACCAAGGTAGGGCTTACTTGCTTGTGGATATTCATGGTGAAAGACCCTTCAGGCCAATAAACGGCTGGTTCTTGAAAAAATACTTTGCCTGACGAGTCACGGCCTAGATCAACGATAGATGGCGACGCCTATGTCCGCTCGCTATCTTCTCAAGCTCAAACTCTATAAGTAGCATCCAGCGAAACCTCGCCTCGAAAACGTGCGATGGACCGAAACGTCCCTAAACTACTAGTGGACCGAAACGTCCCTAAACTAATAGAGGACCGAAATGTCCTAAAACTACCTACTAACCGAAACGTCTTGAAACTACTACAAACTCGCAGCATCCTTGGGTTGACGCGTAAAAAAAAGGGTACGTCCACAAGCAAAATAGGCACGGATGAGAACCCGAAAAGGCTCCGTGAGTAAAAACGGCAGGGCTACCGGCGCAATTTCGTTAAAAGACACTTGTAAGGTCCTCTCGACCTTGTAAGGAGAAAACTACCTGCGTGAGATCCTTACGACTCACAAAGGAGCAACACACTTAGGGATCCCCACGATTCATAAGGAGAAATTACACTTACGAGATCCTCACGACTCGTAAGGAGAACCCTCTTATGAGACCCTCACGGCTTATAAGATTCAAATGCCTTAAGCAACAGGGATCTGAACCTGTTCTTAAGCCATCACCTTTCCCAGATTGCCCTAAAAGAGCTTCAATACTGACCCTTGTATACAATCCATGGGCACAAATAATCATTTCCTTGCCGAGTCTCACCAACGATGAGGAATGCCCTCATTTGATGAACAAACACTTATAGGTCCTCTATTTTACAAGGAGAAAACACTCTTGCAAGATTCTTACGACTTACAAGAGAATATACACTTAGGAATCCTCACGATTTCTAAGGAGAAAAGACACCTACGAGATGCTCACGACTCGTAGGGAGAAACACCTTTATGAGACGCTTACGGCTCATGAAGTCAAAAGCCTTAGTCGACAGGATCTTAACCCTTTTTGCTAAGCCACCTTTGTTCGAACCGACAAAGGCAGATGATGATTCGCTCCTGGCAATGTCCCAGTGGTAGCGATGCTGATGCCTAAATCGGAATCAAATTCTAAGTCCTTTCACGACAAATGATGGTTCGCTCCTAGCAATATTCCAGTCGCAGCGATGCTGATGCTAAGACTGGCACCGGATTCTAAGTTCCATACTTGCAATAAAAATCAGCGAGCCAAAAATGCATATGAAATAGCCGAAATGATGGGGCAACTTGCAACAAAATCAGCAAGTAAAATATATGCATACAAAATACCCGAAATGGTTGGGCAACTCGCAATAAAAAACAACGAGTAAAAAGAAAAAATAGCTGAAATGATTCGGCAATCGCAACTTTCGCGACACAAAAGCTAAAATGATAGAGCATCATGGAAAGAAAACAAAATACGTATAAAATGAAACTTTTGCTCTATAGGTGAGTCAATACTGACCCCTGTGTACAATCCATAGGCATAAATGAAAGGGAACCACATTTCCCCACCATACTCTGTCAAAGGGACAATCAGATCTCGACGGCAACATGTACAATGACGTTTCCTCTCACTCCAACCAAATGCAGACGTGACGTCAACAACCGACCTCAACGTCGCAACGAAGCGGGGCCATGGAAAAGTCCCTAGTTCCAGATCTCGATGGCCACATCTATAGCCTAGAGAGCAAACGGCATTCCTCCTCATTCCAGTAGAATTCGGACGCGGCATCATTAATCGGAGCCACGGCAAACTCCCCGGTTCCAAGACCTTGCGGTTCACAGACAACCGAAAGTCAACCTGACACCGTTGCGGTGAAAGTCAACCCCGACACCGTAGTGGCGAAAGTCAACCCCGACACCGTAGCAGCGAAAGTCAAACCCGGTACCGTAGCGGCGAAAGTCAACCCCGACACCGTAGCGGCGAAAGTCGACCCCGACACCGTAGAAAATGGCGAAAGTCAACCCTCGACCTCCCCGTCGAAGCAATGCTTCGACTCGGCAACAAGTCAACTCATCAACCACTTACGAGTCCTCTCGACTTGTAAGGAAGAAAATTCTCTTGCGATATCCTTACGGCTCGTAAGAGAAAACGGACTTAGGAATCCTCACGATTCCTAAGGAGAAAATACACCTACGAGATCCCCACGACTCGTTGGGAGAAAAAGTCTTTATGAGACCCTCATGGCTCATAAAATTGAAAAGTCTTAGACGGCAGAACTGAACCTGTTTCCTAAGCCATCACTACCCTACAAAGAGTTCAAGATGAACTATTATCTATCATCTACAGGCCAAATTTCTAAAATCACATGACAACAACACAGCAAAGAAAAGAAGGCGATAATACAAGTTAGAAAAGGAATGTGTCCTTTATTCATGAATTCAATTGGATATAAGTTACATCATATGAAAATGAATGGAATAAAAAAAATCAATGAAATGAATACATGTTATTCATAAGTTACAAATTTTTAATCGATACAAAAGCAGCTATTGAGAAGGAGGCGATTTTAACAAATCAGCAAGTCGCTCGCGCACTCCTCTCAGCTCCTTTCTCGATCAGCCGCTGCGGCCAGCTCCGCTTCGACTTGGGCCCGTTGCTGCAGACATGATGAAAGTTTCTCATCAATTTCCTGTTGAACAACCTCTTGACTCTACGCAACCTGCTTAGTAAAGTCAAGTTTCTTCTTCAGCACCAGCCCGTCAGAAATACATCGTTAAAGGTTTTCAAAGATGAAGTTCAGCTGTGCAGCGTTCGCTACGACCTCGACACGCAGTTGGACAGACTCAGCGGAAGTCTCCTCACGTTCCTTTCGCTTAAGTGCCGTCTCTTGTTCGAAATAGCGAAGGAAAAGAACGCTCTGCTCAACCCATGCAGCCCGCTGGGAGTTCGAAGACAACACCTCCGGAGCAGGACGCCCGAGCTCAATCTCATACAGACAGGCCTCAATGTTCCTGCAGTGATTAACCCAAAACTCAACGACGCCCTCGTTGTGGAAGTTCGCAAGTATCGCCAACATGAGATTAACCTCAGCAGCAAAATCCGCAGCAGATGCGAAAGCCTCGGCGTCAAGATCCTCGACGAACTCACTTAACATTCACAAGCTGTTCGCAGCACCCCTGGAAGATGGGCGTTTAACAAAGGGCCCTGCCGGCATTGGAATTCGAGACTCGAAAGGAGCTGGAGTCGGTGCGATCGCTGCAAAACGAATCATAATCAGATGTCGGCTTAAGAGATAAAGAAAATGCACGAGTAATAGGGTCTACTATACCGGCTACGATAGGTGGTAAAGCTGGGAGTACCGGAGGTGCGACTGTTCTCTTATCCCCTCCTCCAATCTGTAATGCTGCAATCAATGCAAAGAAGAATTAGCAACGACATGTTTGCCCATAAAAGAAAGGAAGGGATGTCGGTTAAAAGATATATTTACCGACACCGGCAGGCAGATTGACTTCCGACTGTAAGGAGAAATGCGGGTTCTGCACTTGATAAAGATGATCAAAGAGAACTCCTGCAAGGTTGCGACGATGCATGGTCAGTACAAGGAAGATGGTATCCACAATTTAAACTAGATAAATCGCAAACCCATACCTTCCAGTATTTGGGAGGACATAAGAGAAGGCGAAGAGACGGCGGCCGTCAGTGCAGCAATCGGTGACGCTTCTTCGGGTGGCACAACCTCAACGCTCACCACACACTTGCATTCGAAACAAATAAATTTTCATCAGAAGGGATTGAAAGGGATTGCGAAACAAAAAGTAAACAGCGATTCGACATTACGGTTTCTTCGCTCTCCTTCAGTGGAATGGTTTCAGCGCCAGTGGCTTCATCCCCTGATTCTACGAGGGCCGTCATGACACTCGCAATGCCAGCCGATAGCAGGGAACTGCAAGGGGAAAGAGTGGAAATTAGGGCAGTCCCGGATTCTTGAGAAAGAGTAGCCGCTTCAGGCTCGGTGGTTGCCGTCATCTCACCTACCGCCTCATCGCCAGGATTTGGCCCTGCAGGATATGATATATGAGAATTTGAAGATCAAATTCTAATAAAAAGACCCGGTATTACGTTACCTTGGGCGGCTTTTCAATTGCCTCCCGAGCCGCGCGCACAACCTGTCTGTGGACGGTAGACAGGGCAGCCAGAGCACCTTCTGACGAAATAGCGACAGATGGGGTGGTGCTTGAGCCTGCACCTATAGCCAAAGCGGCATCACATTTCTTCGCCGCGTGCTTTCTACGCTTCTTGTCGGCGTCGGCAGTGAGAAGTGTCCTCCTCAAGACCTCCGTCAAGGAGACGTCATCGTCCGAACCAAGTTCTGCCTCTGTAGCCTCTACGGTGTCCGTCATCGGCTGTTTAAGTGAAGCCTCTTGCGACATTGACGGGAGAGTTGGGACACTATAGCCGGCTCTGGAAGCGTCACTGCATCACCGCTTGGGATCGGCAGCGCACCGGGGATAACCAGGGTCAAGGTAGTCCCTGCAATAAGATGAAAAGGAAGGGTCAAGCCACGAATGAAGAAAAAAGGGAATGAAGCCACAATGAGCCGAAGTATACCAACGCCCAAGGAAGCGTGAAGCCTCTCTTCCTCTTCAAATGTTTTGAGGGAAGCCACGAAAGCCTTTTCTGCGGAGATACCTATTGAAGAAGAAAGCGTCAGTCAAAGCATAATAATAAAAAATATAATAAAAAATAATAATACGACTGAAGTCTACCTGATTGTGCAATGGTGATCAGTGTTGCTTCATTGCGAGCTAGTTGCTCGGAAACCGCGATGGTAGCCTCTAGATCGGTATCATCCGGCGCCATAAATAAACCTTCGTTGGTCCCATACTCACTTAGGCCCTCGCTGTAAGGGGCATGAGGTTCCTGGCCAAATGCAACATCCGCGGAAAATAGCGACTTCTTCTTTTTCTGCGACTTAACGCCGGCAGCCGATAACGCGAGCCTGCGCTTAGCGGGAAATTTGGGGCGATGAGTCCCGATCTCAGTACCCACGCTAGACTCAGGAGACGCTACAGCTACCGCTTGTACAGGAGCACAGGGTAGGGGCAGCTCAGGCATAATACGTGGTACCACAGCCGTAGCAGCTTCTCTTAAGGGAGGACGGACGATGGTCCGTCGCTTCAAGGGAACGGCTGGATTACCAGTAGAGGCGGTGCCCTTGCGATCAAGCAATAATCGCTTTTCATCCCTAATAACGGCGCCCATCGAATGCTGATACCACGCCACATATGCGTTCAAGATTCGCGGAACGCAACTCGGCTCACTGATAAAGAAATTAGAGCCGGTGTTCAACCGCATAAAATGGTGTAATGCATTGCGAATACCTTCTTCTGTGGCAACTGGCTCAGCTAGGAAGGCCTCGAGTGGGACGCCTTGATTATAGCTTGATTGTTGGGAGAAACGGTGCGGGTTGTACCTCATGAACAACGCCGAATCGTTCTGCCTAAACACTAGAAAGCCTGGCCTGATTGAATATAAATGAAGAATCTCCCGAGCTTTCAAGGTAGAGGCCCCATCTTTAAAAGTGCCACGCAGAGGCTGCACCATTTTTGCGGATTCTTTGCCGTTGGTTAAAACCTTATCGACAAAGGTCATGCCATCTCCAACCGTACGCGGACAAAAGATAAAACCCCTAGCCTCCCGCTGTGACGGATTTAAAACGGACGCGTCAACTAGGCGCATAATCCGAGCGAAGTTGTAACTGTCGTAGAAACGGGGTTGTTTATGGGCGCCAAAAGCGCCAAGTACGTGCAGCTTGATCCATGACGTAAAGAAATGCAGCGAGAAAGTGACGGGCTGTACTCCTGGCTGAGTGGTGTGCGCCGCTAACCTGAGACCATGGTACAGGTGTGCCAACCCAGCAATCCCGATAGCCACTTGCATTTCCGCAACCATAAGATGGGCTGGGTAAAAGACTGATGACCTCATATGATGAGGGTACATTGGAAGCACGAACCAGTTCAGCCATAAGCTAATGAACCCTAGCACAAACGTCTCTTCATTGACGTCCGGAGCAGCAAGCTCCATGAAGGGAATGACAGGAGCAGCCGGGATAAAGAAACTTTTTAAATCCGCCTTCGTCGTCGGTTGGTTATCCAAACCAAAACCAAACGGATCGTCAAGCTTGGCGAACAGCGTAGCTTGCTTCGATAAGGCTTCCGGACGAAGAAAGCGAGCGATAAAGTCTGCGTAGCTGACTCCATGCCCTATGGACTCTAGAAATAGACTTTCGTAGATATTCAACACCTTGATCAAGCTCGGGAATTGGTGTTGAATGTCGTTCTTCGGGGTAAGACCCATTACCACTGATTTGGTGGCAAAGATGTACTCGTCCGGAGGAAGCAGCTTCTCGTAGTGTTCTACCCTAATGGGTAAGCCAGAGATCTCTGCAAACTTCTCTAAAGAGATTGAGACTTCTCGATCCGACAGAAGGAAGGTGCGGGTCAGAATATTCCATTGCTCCAGAAAATCCTTGACCTACCATACAAGAGGCATGGAGTATTGGAAGAGAGACACATAAACGGCGGGGTACAACCCAAGACTCACCAGCAACGATCTCTCGGCCGATAAAATGTACCGGGCCCACTGAATATACCCAGCTGGATGTCGAGGAGTTAGGCCTATCATGTACGGCTGTCCCTAAGGGCGCGATTCTCCCTGACATATACGCCGCCCAAGAGTATCCAAAGCCGTCGGCGGCTGTACGGGTATCGGGCCATAGAGGGTTGAAGGCAACCCTCTGAGGTCCAGTTGACCTCCTCCACGGCATAGTTCACTGGAGGTGCGTCAGCATAATGGATCGCCGAAATGGGCTCCGAAGGTGCTGTGCAAGAAAAGCTCCGCCGACCCCTGATGATCTGATTGTACCACGTCCCCCATAAACGAAGGTTCTTTTGCTATGGGTCGTGATCTTTGATCAACCCGAAGACTTTCTTATCCACAGGCGCTTCAGGGAATCCGCTTTCCGAATGGACAAAGTGGAAAGAAGTGTCGAAAGACATAGTACCTGCGCGAAAAAGAGCAAAAGTTAGCTGTCAATGCTACAGCTCAAGTTTTGGTATTTGGTACTTCAAATTTGTACTGCACTGCAATGCAGTGGAAGGGAACCAAAGGGGACCCATAAAATCTAGATGACGGCTCATCACTTATGAGACAGTCTCATCATTGATGAGACAGTCATTCATTAAATGAGAAATCCTAAAAGGATTCTCATTTAATGAGAGGCCCCTCAGGCCAAGGAGTTAATCTCCCTTGAGAGCAGCGCTCTACAACAGATATGACATCTATCATAATTAATGATGAAAGGAATAGAATTCCCCTCAAAAAAATTCTTAAGAGCTATGCTCTGTGAAGATGATGGAATAACCCATCAAAAACCATAAAAGCAAAGCTTTTACTAAGATAAAAACTTCAAGATCTATGAACAAACTCTAAGAGTTCTTCACGAATAGTGTTCAAATTCTTGGGTTAAAATCACCCTAAAAAAAGTTATATCTTGAAGATTTATGATCTAAAGATGAGCATGGCTCTGTTAATGGGTAAAACCCTAAAAATATTTTTTAAGATCTATGATCTGAGAAGAGCAAAGCTCTATTAATGAGTTTAATTCTTACCAAAGTTGGGCAGAGTTTTGACTCTTAATAAATTTCTTAAGGAAGAAAGCGTGGCTCTGAAAGAGAATTAATTCTCAGAAAAAAATACAAAACAAAAGGAACAAACAGTCATCTCAAGGGCCAAAGGCCCTATTTATAGGCACTAAGAGCCATTTCAACTTCTAAGTTGATCTAACGGTAGAAAGGCTACCACTGCTGCACTACGTGTGAGCCACGTGAGCGTAACGGTAGGGGGCATTTGTTTTCCCCAATCAGAGCAAAGCTCTGTTCAAATTTTGAAATTTGAAATGAAGCAGCGCTTCATAAAAGCGCTGGCGCCAAGAGCGCCAGCGCTAAGAGTCAAATACTCTGAGGCAGCGCTCACGTGGAAAGCATGAGAGCGCTCGTGCCAAGAGCGCCAGCACTGAGAGTCAAAGACTCTGAGGCAGCGCTCACGTGCAGAGCATGAGAGCGCTCACGCCAAGTGTGCCAGCGCTGAGAGTCAAAGACTCTGAAGCATCGCTCACGTGCAAAGCACGAGAGCGCTAGCGCCAAGTGAGCCAGCGCTAAGAGTCAAAGACTATGAAACAGCGCTCACGTGCAAGGCACGAGAGCGCCAAGCGCTCACGTGCAAGGCACGAGAGCGCCAAGCGCTAGAACTAAATGTTCCATACCGTTGGATCAATGATCCAACGAAGGTGATAAATCATCAAATTACCAGAATAAAATTCTGTTAAGGAAATACTCCTCAGAATCTTTCCAAATAAGAAAGATTGTGCTCTGTAAATCAGAATGGTGATTAAAAATCACCAAGGTACAGAACTATCTCTTTATAGGAAAATAATTTCCCAATCTTGTTAAGAAATAACAAGATTGTCTTCTGTAAAACAGAAGCCCTAGAATCAAATATCCAATGGTGGGGAAATATCCCCAGATCAATCAGAGAAAGATCTCCTCAACCGATTCAACAAATCAGCATCCCCTATATAAAGGACCCAAGACTTCAAGACTTACAGAGAGGAAACCCCCCTCCCACAAAGTTTGAGAAATTTCAAAGAGAAGAGCGAGCTCTCGGAAGAAGAATTTCTTCAAGGTAAATAAAAAAAAGAGATCAAAGCATCTCATCAAAAGAAGAAGAACCTAGTTCTTTTTCTAGATCATAGATATATAAGGCAGAGGTCTTTCATAAAAGAGATCATAGCATCTCATCATAAAAAGGGAGGGAGAAGAACTTAGTTCTCGTTAGATCACAGATCTATAAGATAAAGACAAAGCCTTTCACAAAAAAAAAACAAAAAAAATCATAAGAGATTGTAATAACTCCTATTAAAATAAGAATCTTGTTCTCAGAGCCACGAGACAAAGTCTCTTATAAACGAGAACTTAATTCTCAGAGCACAAAATTGATCAAGGAGCGCTCTGCACACATTGGCTGGCGCTCAGCGCCAAACGCACCACGTGCTCCTCATGTATGCGCTATTTCACAAGGAGCGCTATGCACTTATTGGGTGGCGCTCAGCGCCAAGCGCGCCACGTGCTCTTCATGTGTGCGCTATTTTATAAGAAGCGCATCAGCGCTCTAAGTCTGGCGCCCAGCGCCAAGCGCACTACGTGCTCCTCACATGTGCGCTATTTCACAGGAAGCGCCTTAGCGCTCTAAGTATAGCGCTCAGCGCCAAGCGCGCCACGCGCTCCTCACGTGTGCGCTATTTTATAAGGAGCGCTATGCACTCATTGGCTGGCTCTCAGCACCAAGCGCACTACGTGCTCCTCACATGCGCGCTATTTCATGAGAAGTGCATTAGCGCTCCAAGTCTGGCACTCAGCGCCAAGCGCACCATATGCTCTTCACGTGTGCGCTATTTCATAGGAAGCGCCTTAGTGCTCTAAGTCTGGCGCTCAGTGCCAAGCGCGCCACGTGCTCCTCATGTGGGCGCTGAGGGAACATAAACTGTTCTTTAAATAAAGCCCCAGAGCCATAATGTGGGCTCAACACTCAATAAAAGACAAAAAGGTTGTCAGAACCCAAACCAATGCTCAGCATTGTTAGATGAAAAGGACTGAGCCTAATTAAATGTTCAACATTTTAACTGAGTGGGCCGAGCCCAAGTTAGACGCAGATCTCTAATTCAGATTAATTGAGCCCATATGCTCATAAATCTTTTTAACAGATCTTAGTCCCAAACTTGACTACAGATCTCCTAACCAATAATGGTTCAAGGGTATATCTCTTCATTCCTCTGATATGTGTCTTTGTAATTCTTCAACGTCTTCAGAGAGGTGGCGGGTCCCGGTAACCAGACATTCCATGGACTATGATGTCCTTAAACTTTACGGACTATAGGGTCCTTAAACTCATGGACTATGATGTCCTTAAACTTTATGGACTGTAAGGTCCTTAACCTCATAGACTATGATGTCTTTAAACTTTATAAACTATGATGTCTTTAAACTGTCACGGATTATGATGTCCTTAAACCCAATGGACCGCAATGTCCCTAAACTAAAACAATAGAGCCCAAATGCTCTTTTGTTGGATCTAAATGATCCTGTTAAGTAGATCTTAGTCTAAAATTAGACTAACGTATCCTTAACAAATGTTTTAGTTGATCTTGATCTCAATGAGATTAGCGATCCTTAAACCCAAACCAAACCCAAATCTAAGAAAATACGGATTTGGACTAATCCACGCCCTACGGGCGACAACATAAATTAGTCTCCGTATACAATCCACGGACAACCCAAAATAAAATAAACACACACGATACGAAGTGACCATCTGAAGAAGGAGAAAGTGGTTACCGCTATGCGGTAGCGTAATTAACCGCAGGGGCTTGCGCCTGCAGGAAAGAGCATCCCCACAATCAAAAACCCCTCGTACACAAGGGGGAATCTGACGAAGTCTGCTACAACGGACACATCCGTCTAAACCTCCGATACATGGTGCTATAAATCTAATTGGCATCTTTGAAGAGGTGGACGGATAAAACCAAGTAGCATCTGCCCCCAAAATTCAGGCCGGACGTCCCAACGTCCCGGTCGCGTCTTTCGGCGGTGGAAACTCCCTATTCTTCAATCAAATCGTCTAAAGCAAGATTAAAAGTTCCACGCATCCCTGCGGATGACCCGTACTCATCTCGGCTAGCTACACGCGACACCGTTATTGATTGCGGTTAATTACTAAAAACACACTTTCATAGAATCAATCAAATGGTGCCGTTGCTGGGGATATGTGCGTAATTTTTTTGTCTTGCTATTCGAGTTGAATTCTTATTCGATCTATATCATAAAAATAAACCAAAACCGCAATTTGCATACTTAGCGATTATTGTGCGAATTTTTGCGAAAGAATCTGGAGTTACATGAACAAGGAATTAGAGATTCAAAGACTTTCAGAGTGGACCAGAGGAGAAAAAGAGGCCACTATAGCAAAATTGTCAAACGATCCCTCCATTGCGCGGCAGAACCGCGGCAAAAATGTCGATTTGGCGGCATAACTGCAGCGGAATTGGGGAGTTGTGCCCCCGAATTTCTCTGGTATCTTCTTCATATCTTTATCTCTCCTCTGAGATCCAATAATTTTATTTTTTGCAGGATTCTTTGCAAAATATCGCCGCTCAAAAATCTTTTGCGTGCTTTGTAATTGGTTTGTTTTTTCATATTTTAAACCGGACATTAAGGCGCAAAGACTAAAAATCAGAATATGTAGGGATTTCATCACCCTTCCTAGGCCCCACAAATCACAAAACAAGTATCCGCATCACCCTACATTGATTAAAAAATATCTAGACCAAGACTCTAAGGACCGTGGTGCTCAATTAGGACAGAGGAAGGTCATGGGTAATCTATCGCTTATCCGCATTTCTTTTGTGGTGTTTAAGGAAGTGTGTCTAGGAAAGTGGTTACTTAATTAGGCCCGCTATTTTTGGTGATTCGTATAGCGGATACCTCTCACTTACCTGGAATTTATCTGGCCACAAGAGTGAGAAAGAGGTGGTAGAGGATTGATTCTACAGTTTGTCCTTTAGAAGTCTAGGAGCGGTCTAGCGACTTGACCTAGGTGATCATAGTTCTAGGGTTGATTGTGCATTTTTTGTGTGATTTGTTTCACGTCCGACATTTTTCAAAACAAACCATTTTAAATAGTTCTCACACACACTGCCACTTGCGCTAAACCCGCTTAGTGCATGCTCGGCTGGACACGGGATTCTAGTGCCCGTCTTGTCCGCGTTTCTGTTATCGACTCCGAAGTTGGTACTTCTTTATCTCCTTTTTCCCTTCCACCAACCACATCGACCGAGATGTACGGTTCTCTATCAGATTTTACCAACACACCTCTACCACCACCCGTAGGTGCGCAGAATCCACCGCGCATCTCTCTCCAAGAGAAATGCTACCTGATACACGGACCCCTTCCTACTTGCCTATCTCTTCCACCTGCCAATGGGGATAATTTTGAAATTAAACCCCACTTCATCAACCTTTTGCCCAAATTTCACAGGCTCGAGTCTGAAGACACTTACATTTTTATCACCAAATTCGAAAACGTATGCGCAATGATGGGCACTTCACAATTTTCAGTGGATGCTATGAGATTGCGCCTTCTACCTTTTACTTTGTGCGATCTAGCAGAAAATGGCTTTAAAATACTGCCGCACACTCTATTGCCAATTGGGATGAATTCTTTATAGCATTCCTTAAGAAATTTTATCCCAATCATAAGACCGCCCGTGTTCGAAGCGAGATTAACCAGTTTACCCAGCTTCCCAATGAACCATTTTGGAAATTCTTTGAACGGTTTAAAGATCTGCTAGTCCAATGCCCTCATCATGGAATTAATAGATGGGACCTTTGTCAAATTATATATGAGGGTTATAATCCAGCGAAAAAACAGATGCTTGAGACTATTTGTTAATGCCATTTCATGTCCAAAGACGATGGTGAAGCTTGGCAATTCCTGGAAGATCTCGCCGAACAAACTTTATAGTGGGAAAGTGTTAGACCAACTTCATCTAGGGCAGGCATCCATCAGCTCGATATTTCCATCGTAGTGAAAGCCGAAATGGCCGCGATACAAAGGAAACTCGAAGACATAGAAAACAAAGTCTCTTCAGCCTCCCTAAACCAGGTTACGCTCCCCAAAACCATGTGTGGTTGCTGTTCCGACCCATCACATTTGACGGAAGAGTGTCCTTTGAGTCTATCGTTTCAAGGTCAAGAACAAATTAATGCTACTTTTCAGTAACGACCTAGAAACGATCCTTATTCTTCCACATACAATCAGGGATGGGTGAATCATCCTAATTTTGCTTGGAACCAAAACCAAACTCAAAATCAAAACCAGTTCCCAAGAAACTATCAAAGAACTCCTCCACAGCAATAGCAATCACCGCAATCAAGTCAGCACCCCTTTCAATCACAGACTTCTCAAAATCCGGCCAACAATTCTACACCTTATAGTGATTCTTTCCAAAAAGCTGGTATCGAAAAACTCTCTGCACTTAAACGAAGAGTGGATATGTTTATTAAACATTCCATGCGAATGATGGATATTTTAATGTCTTCTATCCAAATGTTAATGCAGACCACTACTTCCCATGATGAAAGCATAAAATCGATAGAAGCATAACTTGCACAGTTAAATGCCGCGATGAGTGAGAGAAAGAGAAAGGGAAACTTCCATCTCAACCCCTACCGAATCCCGGCCACTCACAAAGTCATAATGTGTGTGCCGTAACCACGTTGAGATCGGGAAGAGTGCTGAACAACCAAGTGGGTGAACAGGTTGATGATGAGGAATCAATTGAAACCCCGGGTTCTTCTTCTTCTTCTCCTACTTCGTCTAATCCAACAACTTCTTCCGATCCTATTCTTCATTTCCCCTAGGATCGAACCCTCAGCCCACTTCCTCGAGTCAACCTAAAACGATTCCAACTCCAATTCTGGGATCCATTCCATCCCCATAATCTTCTCCAATGTTGGACCTAACCATTGTTGATAAAGCTCCTTATCCACATAGGTTAAGAGGCAACAGACCAAGTCCACAAATGGAGAAAATTATGGAAATTTTTAAGCAAGTTAACATAAATATGCCTCTCTTAGATGCTATTCAACAAGTTCCGTTTTACGTGAAAATACTAAAGGACTTGTGCACTAGATAGAAAAAAATTCAAGTGCCTACAAAAGTTTTCTTACCGAGTAATGTGAGCACTGCGTTTACCCAACAAATACCAATGAAACGAAAGGACCCCGGGAGTCCTACAATATCTATTTCTATTGGAGGTAAAAATATCAATCATGCTCTACTCGATCTAGGCGCTAGTGTTAACTTGCTTCTATATTCTGTCTATGAGCAATTAGAGATCATAGAGTTAAAACCGGCGCACTACACTCTTCAGATGGCCGATCGATCTATCACCCAACCTAAGGGTGAGTTAGATGATGTGTTAATCAAAGTCGGGGAATTTATATTCCTTGTAGACTTTATTGTTATTGATTCACAGCCTGTAGCGAACCCCCGAAACCAAATCCCGGTGATTCTAGGTCGACCTTTTCTAGCAACTTCCAACGCTGTAATCAATTGTCGAAACGGCTCTATGACCCTATCCTTCGGGAATATGTCAATTGAGCTTAACATTTACAAGTTAGGAAGTGAACCCTCCAAACCCTATGCTCAAGTATTTTCTGTCAAAGCGATAAATTCCGACAGCAGCGAACTTGAAAACCTTCACGATACTTATCTCGACTCCACTAGTGCGTTGTTTGATCCTTTTATTTATTATACACATGCGGACCCCTCTATCGAGCTGTCCGGGTCAACATCTAATGCTAAATATGAACCTTTTATGGAGTCCGAGTATTATCCCATTCTTTCCAATGAGATTATTATTCAGGATATCTATGAAAACTTTGAAGAAATCTTCGCTGAAGAGCTCGCATTCTTAGAAAATATCGGAGTTGTGATGAATCAACCCCACCACACAGAAGTTGAACTCAACCCTAACATACAGAAGTTGAACCACCACCCTATCTTCTTATCAAGAACGAAAATGCAAGTAATCCATCGTCATTGTTTCGTTTCTATAAATCGAGATGTAAACCTGTTCTATTCCACCTCTTATCCTCTCCCCACTTCTTCACGTCTATAGGTGACATGTTCTTCTACCAACCTTGGTGCTACATTGATAAAATATTTGAATGGTTGGTGTTGACTTTTGGTCTTTATAAAGGTTTGCATAGACCAATAACTTTAACCCCCCCTCATAATTTTAAATGCTTAATACTATTTTACTCAAGTTTGGGAGGGGGGGAGAAAATATTTTGGTTCTTAAAAGAAAATAAATTTTTACAAAATTATGAGCCAAAAATAAATTTGGGGTAGGATTTCACTGTCATTACTTCTTGTCCCCGTTACTAACTTTTCCTCCCAAGTCTACAGGTTTTTTTTAGCTTAACAGATAACATCGGTGAGAACACTGCTGCAAATAGGTTTTGGGGAGGTTTGTGCTTATTCACGCATTATTTTGCATTATTATAAATATAACCACAAAAAAAAATTTTGATAATGAAAATTTGAAAGTGAAAAATTACATATGAAAGATAGGAATAGTTTGAGAAAAGCAAGAAAGTTAGATATTTTCTTAAACGAAACTAGTAATAAATAGTTATGAGCCTTTGTCCCAAGGGTTAGTAAGATGAAGGAAATTACTAATCTGAGGATAAAAATAAGTCTGAATAATAGTCCCTATTTTTGAGGCCAAACTTTTGAACGTTGATACTCTATTATACGCACTTACACATATCTTGAAATTTGGGATCGTAGAGCATACCTTGAAATGCTCTTGTCTAAAAGCTTTAGTATGGAAAATAAAATAAACAAAAAAAGTATAAGTGGTCGAAAAAAATGAACATTGATTTTGTAATTAGTTAAGGCAGCATAAACAAAATATAGAGAGGGTGTTTTATCACCTAGTGTCTTACACCAACTGGTTTGGGAGCCACTGCTAAGGTTTAGGTATTGCCAGACGAGGAATTACGCCTAAATGTGCAATCAAATTTGGTAATCAGTCAGTTAGTACCTCAACAAGTATTAACGATCACATGAAGAATGTGTGAGCAATTCCATCTGATAATATTCACCGACTATAAAGTACCAAGGAAAATGGACAAAAGTATGATAACTTGAATTGATTTCGCTAAGTGTAGGGATGTATTTTACACACACATAGGGGTATATGATCGATGTTTGGAAGATAGATGGGGAGGAAGACTAAAGGCGATGTTTTCTTGAGGGGTGATGTGATTTTTAACATTTTTTCATGACCATTAAGATAGGGCTCATGGCAACCGAAAAGCTAGTGTAGTTGGAAACTCTTATTTTTAAATTCTTTCTTTTATATGTTCTTATCTTTGTATATAATTTTCATTTTCTTTCTTTTATTATAAGATTTTGTGGGTGTAATCCGCTGAAAACCCTCAGTAGACAACACCCCTCCTACTAGGGATACCTAGAGGTTTAACGGCTTGTTGCACGTGCTCAGTGCAATCGTGTTGTCTACGAAAGTGTGCTACTTAGGTTTATCATTTTTATTTTTCTAACTCTCTTGAATAACTAGTTTGCTCGGGACGATCAAAGTTAAGTTTGGGGGTATTTGTTCAGTCGAAATATCGCACATTTGATATAACATTTTCCTTAGTTTTCTTAAATATCTAAAGGTGTTTATTATAAATATAGAACATATTTGGGGTTTATCTGAAAAATACTATTTACCATATGTTTATATATTATAATTAATATTATGAAGGAAAATATATGCATATAATATTTATATAATATTTTTATTATGCATATTATATCAAATAATCTTAATCAAATTTCTTAAAAGTTTTTTTACCATATAAAATGATTAAGATTATATCTCTATAACAAATATTATTAACATTATTCATGGAGATATTGTGCAAGATTTAGCTCAGGTCAGGAGATCGGGATATCGAGATGTCAGAATCAAAAATCTGCCGATAAAATTAAATAAAATCGTAGAATCAATACTGACAGAGACTCAGAGAAGTTATAAAGATTCCAGATATCACAACAATCTCCATGTGTTAATATGATACTACAGAAGAATTTTCATCAACTAAATCCTCCAACCCACCGCGGTTCCACGGCCAAAACATGCAATCTGCGGCGGATCTGCCGCCATTATGTAGA
The DNA here is from genome assembly GCA_030015575.1 of Agapanthus africanus. Taxonomy (NCBI): domain Eukaryota; kingdom Viridiplantae; phylum Streptophyta; class Magnoliopsida; order Asparagales; family Amaryllidaceae; genus Agapanthus; species Agapanthus africanus. Next base: position 155,203,026 of record CM057350.1, read on the forward strand.
GTTAGGTTTTGGGATTTTGTGGGTAAGATTTTCTCAACAAACCCTCACATATGAAATCTAGGGTTTGTATCTTCTGTGATTATAAATAGAACCGAGAGCTAAAACTAGAAAAGATCACCTTTTACACGAAGCAAATCACCGTCAAAGAACAAGTGATCCATGACAGGTCCGCGGTTCGACATGATAGAGCGACATGAATATTGACCGAACATCTACTTCCTATGAGGCAGAGATCGAGAGCAATTTCTTCTTCTTGTAATCTAAACACATAGGATTTGTACTTGTGAAGTTGACTAATAAAGACAGATCATTAGATTAATTAGTTCTCATTTAATTTCTGCATTATGAATTCCTTTTCTATCCTTTCTTCTTCTATCTCCATCATGCGCAGGTAATTCTCCACTTGATAGGGTTCGTAGGATTAGGGTAGAACAGTGGATGAGAAAATATTTTAACTTCATTTAAGTCTTATGAAGTTTATAAAATTTAGCAAAAGAATCGTTAGCATCCTAATCGGGCGCGCTATCAATTTATTGATAGTCTTGACCGCGATTTGAGATCAAATTAACAATTTTTTTGTTAAGGGCTATACATGAATAAAGATCAATGAAGGGACAAGGGTCAATAGTGGAGAAACCCTAGTTTCTTCTAAGAACCCTAATCCTCATTCATAACTATCAATCTAGTTTTAAATCTATCCAAAGATAAAATGAGTCATCTTTATTAGTCATCTATGACTACTAAATCCTAACGAACCCTACAAGCATTTTCCCTATAAAATCTATATCCGTATTTAAACTAGATCTTAAAACTATAAATTTTACATCCTTGTTTAACATAGATCTAGAATTTACAATTATTCTCCCTATTCTTTAATCAACTTGTCTAAAGCAAGATTAAAAGTTCCACGCATCCCTACGGACAACCCGTACTCATCTCGGCTAACTACACGCGACACCGTTATTGATTGCGGTTAATTACTACAAACACACTTTCATAGAATCAATCAATCGACGATCACCCAAACTGCGTTATTGCCCTTAGGACTCCGTGGTAAAGCTGTCGAGAAATCCATGGTTATATGGTCCCACTTCCATTGAGAAATCAGAAGCGGTTGCAACAAATCGGCTACCCTTTGATATGGCTTGTTAACACACTAAGCACCTCGACACGTAACAAGCAATCTCTCTTTTCATGCCTTCTCACCAAAAGTGTTTTCGCAAATCTCTATACATTTTCGTGTATCCTGGATGTACCGAATTTGCAGAACTTTGAGCCTCCATCATGACTTCTTCACGAACATTACCATTAGGCATACACAAACGACTTCCATATCTCAAAGAATCATCTACATGAATCAATAAATCCTTTCGATGTCCTGCTTCTACTTGTCCTTGAAATTTATGCAATCTAAGATCGTGCAATTGCGCTTCCTTAATGCTATTGATCAATGATCACTGTACTTTGAACTGCATCAACTGTCCTGAAGAATCTGGTAATATGAGCTCCAACTCGAATCTATGAAAATCCGTTATAATCTCCTTCTGTGGAGTCAACACTCGTATTGCTGGAAATCGATTTAAAACATCCGGTACTACGTTAACATTTCTCGAATGATACTTTATATCAAGATCATAGTCGGCCATCAGCTCCAACCATCTACGCTGCCTCATGTTGAGCTCTTTCTGTGTGAATACATAATTTAGGCTTTTATGATCGGTAAACACCTCGACCTTTCCCCCCAATAATTATTGTCTCCAAATCTTGAGCATAAATATAAATGATGCTAATTCTAAGTCGTGAGTTGGGTAGTTCTTTTCATGAGTCTTCAACTATAATGTTTTAAAAATCGTTATGCGAATTTTTCCGTTTTAGGGTAAAACTGTCGGTGTTTTCCCTTTAACCCGATTGTGATCAAACTTCCGTAGAAACTTGCCGGTACCTAGTTTAGCTAAAATAAAGCTAGTGCGCAAGCTTTGGGGGGTCTATAGGAAGGTTTGGTTCACATATAATTTTTCCCTAATAAAATATTATTTTAATACTTTATTTGTGCACTTTATTTGTGGTAATTAAATGTTTATGTAGGTTAATTACTACAAATGGGTTCTTAGCTAATATAATCACTAGAATTAATTTTAGAACCTTCTCACCAAATATCTTGATATTTTGTGTAATTAAATGAATTTTCAAGAAAAGAAAATGGTGACTAATGCTATTTTTGTTTTATTATGCAATTATTGTATTTTTTCTTTCTAGAAATTTCCACAAATTTCCACAAAATTCCACAAACCCTAATTTTATTTGCCTTGGCCGAAACTCCATTCCCCTTGCTTCCCTTCTCTCGCCTCACCTCATTTCATCAAATTCTAGTTCAAAAAATTCATGAAAAATCCAAATAATTCATAGAAATTCAAATATAATCCAAAACCTTCATTCTTCTTCACAAAGCTTGCTTGGATCTTCATTCTAGTGAGGATTTTGGAGGCTAAAGTTTGGTTTTATTCTTGTTTCAAGTGGTGTTCTTGAAGGTATAAAACCTTAACCCAATCTCTTTTTGTTGCTTAATACCTTTAATTAGCTTAATTAGATATTTAGTTTAAGCTTTTAAATTAATATTTAGAAATTCAAGATATTATTTTGATAATCAAATTAGAGTTTTGATTAGTGAAATGGTTAATTAATATGTTAAGCTTGATGAAAACTTAATCAAGTTGCTAATTTGTTATATGATATTTTCCTAATCGGTTAATTAAGCTAATTAATAAACTAAAGTTTTGCTAATCCTAATTAGTGAAATCTAAAATTTTAGTAAGGGTTTAAATGGTTTAACCTTTCTATTTGAAGATATTTGTAAATTATAGTTTTGGTAAAACTTGTAGTTTTGTGCTAAAATAATAAATACTGCTTACTAGATTTACGGATATTTTAGGCGTGGGTTTCTTTTGACGTTGCGATATTATGTATATTGATTCCACGCTATATCTTGGGTTGTGAATGTGCGATCTGTACGGTCAGGGTCTATACTTTGTAGTTGCGTCGCGTTGCGTTCCTAGCTAGGGTCGTGCCGATGTCGTTCGTGTCTTTGTATAGCTTTTGCTCTTGAGTTCGTTTCGTAGTGTCGCTACGCGCATTAGCCACTAAAATGAACACTTTGGAGTATGTTTGGAGTTGATGCATCAGTTAAATGTAGTTATACGTATTTTTGGTCGATTGCTTATATACACTTGCTTTATTGTTATATGTGTTCAGGATCGTATGCGGGGACTTCGAACGCTGCGAAGAGGGGAAAGCGAGTGGTAGGCTTTACTTAGCCAGGAGCGTTGATGAGTAGATTTAACATCTACAGGGGGATCGCCCGCATGGCGTTATGCGTCTGGGCTAGATCAAATGATATGACCTTTAGTGTTTAGTATATGGACTCATTTGTACATGTGTATTTCGTTGAATATCTCATTTACCTATTGTATTTGGATATAGTATTCATGAGATACAACACTTTTATTGATGGTTCATGTTGCACGAGCACTGATTGTATGCCACTCACACTATCAATAATTTCCATGACACGCACAACACCTATACATATGTGATATTGGATTGCTTAGGGACAGTGAGACATGATCTTTATTTTCATTGTACATATGACATATAGAATACCTGTATACCTACATGCTTACACATATGCCCTGACATGCTTACATGCTAGTTACCCATATACCTACAGGGTAGTGTACCATTACATGCTAGTTACCCATATGCCAGATGTACATGTAGCTATGTCTCATATGTGATATACACATATGAGACATAGCTACATGTACATCTGGCATACATACGTACATATACCTGGAGGGTATTATGGATAAGCATAGAGACATACCTTGCTACAGATATTTTTACATTATACATACTTACATATGGACACACATATCTTGCTATACCGACATGGTTACGCATACCTTGTTATAACTACATGTTCATCTGTATATGATGTTGCATCTGATTTCGGAGAAATCAGGAACCGCATGATATATTTAATAACTTGTTGCAGTTAAATAGCGGTTTTCCTTTATATGCTCATATTACTGTTTCATGTTTGCATATATTACATCCATGGATTTCATATGATGTTCTTTGATATTTTTACTCCTAAATATATATAACAGTGGAATGGGACGCTGTTATATATGCCTATACACATATATTAGTGGAATGGGACGCTAATATATGTATATTGAATCATGCATTTATACTTATTCATTACATGATATTTTCTGGATTTGAGAACCGTGGTTGTTTCTTGAAATTATACAAGTATTCTTATTCTTTACTCGATATTTGTATGCATCCACTCAGAGATTTTTTTTAATACCGATACGGGATCGAGGGTGTCGGTGTTTGGCACTTAAGATTCGAAGGACGTATAATACCGATACGGGATCGAGAGTGTCGATGTTGGGCACTTAAGATTCGAAGGGCGTATAATACAGATACGGGATCGAGAGTGTCGGTGTTTGGCACTTAAGATTCGAAGGTCGTATAAATCTGTTTTGGATCATAAGTGTCGATGTTTGGCACTTAGGATTCGCTGTTTTGGATCATGAGTGTCGGTGTTTGGCACTTAGGATTCGCTGAGACTTACAGGATAAATGAAAGTTACTTGATATTGGACACTTAGGATATACGAGATTTACTTGATAATTGGATACAGAATTTATATGAGATTCACCTGATATTGGATACATGATATATGAGATTTACTTTATTTTGTACATTTGGGACATATGAGATTTACTGATATTGTACATTCAGGATTTGTGAGACTTACATGATATGAGAGCCAATTTGGAGGCTGATTTGAGAAATTGGGATTTGGTTTGTCTAGATGACTTTGGTCCTACCACGATGTCAGGATTCCGTGGAAATGACATGTTTCATTCCATACTCCACATTTATTGTTTATGCACTGCTTCATGTATTAGTTGTACCAGATAGAGTACCTTTCATGACTGTTGCATATATATATTGTCATATCATCGTTTCATGTATTAGTTGTACCTGATAGAGTACCTTACATGATTGTTGCATACTGATTGTCATATTATTGCTTCATGTATTAGATGTACCTGCTAGAGTATCTTTCATGACCATTGCATTCATATGACCATTTATTGCTATCAGCTTGCATGTTTTAGATTCGCACTGTACGTGCATACTTGCGATTACATGCATATGTTATTTACTATTCACGAGTTAGCAACTCACACCCGTTGTGCCACAGTGTTTGCAGGTGTTTCCCCAGGGCAGTCGCGGCAGGCTTTCCATCTTTCGGATCATCTTTTGCTGCAGATACCACTTCGGCTGACTGTGCACGGTTTTGCTATAGATGGGTTTTTGCGGCTATCTATTGTTGTTATTGTTATCTTGTACCTTGTACTCTCCATATTGACTTAGAGACTTGATGTGAGGACGATATTGTATATTAGGGTGACTTGGATGTCTTTTATACATTTTTACTTATATCGTCTTTTATTTCTTCGCTATGGCGTTGTATATCTGTTGTGGTGGTTGTTTTCCGCCGTTGGGCGTGCATTTGCTCCCGTTGGGGATGCTTTACTTATATTTATGTTTTACCCATTTTTGATGTTGGATTTTACAAAGGAGGTGCAGCCAAAATTTTAAAGGAAGAAAAGTTGGACTTTAAAGAATTTGGGTTGAGATTTCAAAGGTTTTGAAAATGGTATTATCACTTTCTTACTACTTTTGATGATTTAGATTGCCGGGTTTTCGGCTTACTTAAATTGCGTTACACCTGTATACGTCGCGCAGTTTAAGGGCCGTCACGTGCCAATTTCGGGTCGTGACAAAATTGGTATCAGAACGCTAGGTTTTACCTTTCGGAGTGTAGGATGACCTTGGTATGATGGAGTAGCTAGCTTAAGTAGAGTAACATAGCGTGTGTATGTTCCGCGGCATACTCACGATCACGGTACTCCGCCTAAAGTGACCTAAGTACAAATTTCTTGAGATTCCTTCCTTGATGATACATATCCTTGTGATTCGATTTCCGTGTTCATATCGAATCCTATTTTCGTTGCTAGCCATATGCCGCCGATGACTGTGGGGACTCAGAGTAGTACAGTGAGGGCCGAGGTCAGAGTTGACTCGTGTGGGACGAGGAATGACCAGGATGGCATGCTCGTTGCACAGGATCAGATGGATCCGTCTTCGATAGATCGTATCGCTTGGCTTGAGGCAGAGATGTAAGACTTGCGCCAGACGATGAGGTCTTTGGTTGAGGCCAGTAGAGCGCGGCGACAGGAGGTTGCCATCCTTGTTACCCAGTTGTTCCTTGCGATCAGAATGCAGCATAGCGTTACGTATACGGCACCAGTGGATGCAGCTATAGTTGACGAGGCACGTCTTCCAAAGACTTTGGGAGTTCCGGATCAGAGGAGGGCTCGTGCAGGTGTGCCAGCCTAGTGCCAGAGGTTCAGTCACCATGATAGGTTTCGTGCACGTCGTGGGAGTACCAGAGGATTGAGGAATAGGATGGTCGTCTAGCTCTTATCCCCAGGATGGTCAGCAGTTTTCTTCCGGATGTTATCGGTGCGGGAGCCTTCAGCACTTCATCTGGGATTGTTCCTTAGTAACGCGTCAGACCCATGTTCAGAGAGGTCAAGGACGCATAGGGTTTGCTTTGTTCGGGATCTATGCACTTGTTGTTTTACACACTTGGTGCCATGGTTGGGCCGAGAGTTGTGTATGCTAGATCAGCCATGCTGTGTTAATTTCTGTCAGCGATTCTTTTGTTGCGCAACACGTATTTCAGTCGTGTGCCAATCGGTTAGAAGATAAAGATTCGTTCGTCACTTTGATCCTTCTAGAGATGTTGGATTTGACATTCTCCTGGGTACGGACTGGTTACCTACGTGCTATGAGTGTTGGGGATAGTGCCCTCAGAGTCAATTATTGGATCACAGGCACGTGATTGCGAGATCGGGACGACGGAGAGAAGACCGAAGGACACGGATCGCTCGGTATATCTCTCTACCCCTTCTCTTGTTAGCTAGGACTAGATTAATGGCCCGATCCGGGATTTTTGTGCGCGGTGGTGCCGGTTTACAAGTACGTAAAAAGTTTCGTTTCCGCATTCCGGCGTCGGATTGACGGCCGGGGCGCCGCCGTGCACTTACACTGGTATCAGAGCCACGCCATTAACCTAGTCTAGCTTTGTCTAATGTGTTTACAATTCCGATCGAACAAAAATCCCAAACCGCGTTTTCATGTGCATCAGTTTCTGTCGATTTTTTTTGGCTCCAAAATTTTTTCAGTATGTTGCAGAATGACATGCAGGGTGTTTTAAGACATCTGTGAAAAAATGGTACCTTGATGCTTTATAAAGGCCGCGGAACCGCGGCCAAATCCCTCTTCTGGCCGCGGTTCTGCCGCAGTGGTGAGTGATCATGCTGCCAATGTTTTACAGAAGGTCTTAAACAGGGAAATTGGGGTTTTGGCATATTCATTTTGGGCCCATAATTTATTTAAGTGCTACAGTAGTGCTTAGGGGCCCATTTAGGAAAATTTGATCGATTGAAAATTTTAAACACATTAGTTCACAGTATTTATATTATATTTGCGACCGTGAATGTCACATGATCGGTAAATCCTGTCTAACTGCTATAGCCCGGTTAGACGGATTTGCGAACGTGACATTCACGTTGATGTTCTGTGTTGTGCTGTGATGTTGCGGATTGGTCATGGGGGATAGCCTGGATGCAATGCTAGTATAGTTTTTGTTGTATTATGTACATTTGATATTGCAGGGCGAGCGTCCGACATGTGGACTGCCGTCACTGCCTGTTGTATATTATTCTTTTTAGGGCACGACCAGGTTGAGGTCGATGTACCCATTGTTTGTATATTTTACTTTCTGTACTAGGATTACCCCGCGGAGGGGTGCACGGATAGCCGGGTTCTAGAGGGAAACGGGCCCGCATCTCATGGCATTGAGACGGAGGGGGCTTCACTCTAGAATTGGCGGGCTATTCGCCGCACTCTTAGGGGGTACAGGTTGACCCAGGAAGGGTGCCCAAGTTACCGGATTCCGTGAAGTGCTGGGTGGTCCATTCACATTGCTGAAGGGGGCTGCCTCGCTTCAGGTTTTGGCGGGTAACTTGCCGCGCCCGTGGGGGTCTAGGATTTCATTGCACAGGCTATCCACACGACCAGGGGAACGTCGGGTTTCAGTAGCGGCTCTGTGAAACCCGGGGATCCCAGATATCTGTATTGTTCTGTGATGCTTATTAAATTTCTGTGATGTTGCATTTTATCACGCCTTGAGCGAAATATTATATATTGATATATATACTAGTAGATGTTGTATATGTTTTGCATCCGCGATAGTCCAGTCCCCGCTCTGTCGTTAGTTAACTAACCTAACAGGTAATGACGGGACCCAGTAGCGAATGCGGATGGCATATACGTACGTCATTATTTTCATTCTTTGTGGTGTGATCAATTGATGGGACTGCGTTGATTCGAATCAATGCAAGTTAAAAACAAACCTAATCTGATGTTGTTGGAACACTTTTCAAAAAAAGCTGTTATTGCAAGGATGTTCACTTTTGTTTTGCACAGTGGTATTCGGTTATGAATATCCAGCACCTCAGTCGACGAGGCAAGGGCCGAGATCCCTTCACTGGGAGTGACCTCTTGGACAGAAGTTTGCGTCAGGGCGATAACTTCACTATAACCGATTACTTTTGCTTTGCATCGTGGTATTCAGTTGGAATATCCTGCACCTCATTCTACGGGGAAAGAACCGAGATCCCTTCACCGGGAGTGACCTCTTTAGCAAAGGTTTTCGTCACTATATTTTTAAAAAGCTATCCGGTTCCTTCAACGATATCAAGTTCATTACGTTAAAGGTTTTCGCCAGAAACCATTCGTAGCCCTCCATCGTTTCACATGGATAGTCAATAAGTATTCAAGCTATGTTTGTTGGCCAAAGTCAAGGCATAGTGATTGGTAGCTATTGGGTATTCATGTGCAGCATAGATAGATGCGTTGGTTTGGGGCAGTCGTATAGCCTTGTTGGCCAAAGTCAAGGGCTTGTGCGGGTGGGCTCAAATTAACCTAGAGAATGATGGGTAGAACTTGACATGTGACTTATGATTTGTTGGCCAAAGTCAAGGTCATAAGAGCATGGGGCAAAAATCCACATCGGGAGTTTCTAAAGAAACTGAAACTTGCCAGATATGCACATACCTTCTGGAGTGTGATAACGTGAGCGGATTCCATCACGTTATCATGCGATGATAGTTGGATCCCGATTCCCACTGATGAGTTGGTTTACTCCTCGGGTGATCCCGACTAATTCTTATTTCAGGTTTGGAGGAGAATTTGACGGTACAGTGGGAGGTTTCCAGATTAGATAAATTGGTAACCATTCTGATCTAGGTTAGAGTGCACGCTGAGAGTTTCTTTTCTCTCTTTCTTTGGCAGCAACTATGACCCGACCCTAAGACTATGACTCAGTGACCAAAATTAACCGAACCTTCTTAAACACTAGCTTTTGGATTGTCAGAGTTGCATACCTCATTGCTATTCCTACTTTTACCCTTTTCTCCAGGACACCCCGTATTACTACGAACGTCCACTTCCATTGGACAAAATCATCGTATGGTTATATACGAACTCGAAGGAATTTATTGGAGGATGGTTTCCGGTTCTGGAGGAAACGGATAGGACTATTCAGTTGTCTTTTCCTTTTACCTTCTTTCAGGTTGCGAGTACTCCTTGGTTTAGGAGATAGCACACCTATTACACAAATTGGATAGTCTTCTTCCAAACCTTAGGCTGGTGCCGAACGGTGGGGAATGAAGAAAACCAATTAGCATAACGATGGTGTACAGAAGGTATTAAGTAAAGACATATCAAGGGATTAGTAAGAGGGAAAAGTAAATTGCGACTGATATTCACGACCAAACCAGGTATTTCATTACCACTCCCACTTCACCTTTGTATTTCTCCAGGACACTCCGTATCACTACGAAGATCCACAGTTTATTGGATACTCCATCGTATGGTTATATACGAACTCGAAAGGAACTTGTTCCAGTTCGGGGATGGATTCTGGTTCAGGAGAAATAGGAATAAGGTTTATTCGGTTGTCTTTTATCTTCACCTTCTCTCGCATTGCGAGTGCTCCTAGGATTAGGACGGTATACCCATTATGCTTATTGGATAGTCTTCTTCCTAATCATAGGCTGGTGCCGAACGGTAGGGAAGGAAGAAAACCATTTGGCCTAAAGGGGTGTGCAGAAGGTAATGACTAAAGACATATAAAGGGATTTGGAGAGGTGGCAAACAATTATACGGTTACAGTTATGAATCTGGATAATGGAAGAGGCATTACTAGGAATACCGGGATACCCCATCGAAACATTTCAATGTTTCAGTTTCACTATGTAATGTTAAAAGAAAACTGATTTCCCGATTAGATACTTACTCCAGGGTATGTATTTACCAGGTATGATTCTCACATCTGTATGGTTTTATAGATGATGAGTGGGAGTAAGTTATTGGGAATTGGGTGATCATCCTCATTATATCGGGATTCGTTGTAATCGGTGATATTTGAGGAAGTCACCTGGGTTGTTTGCCGGACGGCAAATATTTGGTTTTGAATATCCGCTGTTGTGCACCAATTTCAAATTGATATATCTGTACGTCTATTTTCATAGAGTGAGATATACCTTTTTGAAATTATGTCTATGACATTTACCTATATCAGTGGATGGTTAGGTGAGGAGCATTAAACAGCGGTGTAATTCTTCATAACCATAGTACAGTTTTCAACCTACGACACACAGGGAGTGAATTATTAGACTCAAGGGACTTATACAGAGTATTGTATGTTGTCCAGCGTCCATGAGGACAGAGGGGTTGGTTCTCGTACTATATTCGGTTTACTTATGACTTCTCTAGTTTTTAGACATATGTTTCGTAGAAATACAGGGTCCGAATTTTGAGAAGTTATAGGTATATAAATAAAGTAGAGAACCAGGTGTTGCAAGTATCAGGATTCTTCAAGGTGATCGAAGATGTAGATACTTGCATATGGTATTCAGTTGATAGTAATGATTAAGAGAACTTGCTTCTCTTTCAAGTTGCTCATAATTGGAAGCGTTCCTAAGTTGAGTAACGCTGATCGGCCTCCTTCCATTTAGTTAACATGCACTGGAGACAGCTGCATGATTTGAATCTGGTTAAATTAAATCAGTGCCTCTGGTCCTATATTGGATATAGAATAGTTCGTATCTTAACGATATTAAGGTACGGAGAGTTGTCCGGCTTATGCTTAAAACCAGACTCTGGATAACTCAAGGCACGTTTCTGTAATGGCTGTTTGTGGGTTGACCCAGGCTATGACGAGGGTTGACTTTCTACCATCTGGAAGATCAATAGTGATATTGTTCTTGACTCGCCACTGTTTTAATAAAAATGGATTTTTTCAGAAAACAGTAGTGGGAGTATGGTAGAACTGGAAGTGATTCCAGAACCGCAAACGATTACTGAAGATTTGATAGGAACCTAAAGATTCAATCTGGTTTGACATTCCATTGGCCACTCCGCAGATACGGTGGGTAACCTCAGGCAACCGAGGGGTACTCCGGTAGCCTCAAAGACGGTGACAGGGGGGTTCTTGTTTACCCAGACTTGTCAATGCTATTGTTCCAGGCTGCGAGACCCGGCAGGAGGATGAGTATAGCGTCGTTCTGAACTGGCTTCAGAAGTGTACGTGTATATGACTCTGCCAGAGGGTTGTCGTAGTCAGTGGGAGCAGCGGAAGCATTGGTGGACAAGTGGCTTATGTCTATTTGTAGACTAAAGCAGATGTAGCAGAGATAGATCATCTATTTCTGATGTGACAGTCATGGGTTTGACTTCATCAGAATAGGGGATAGATCTGTTAAGAAGGTAGTAGGGTGTGATGTCCTGGTGTTTGGATGACATACACAGAGTAGGAAGTGAAGTTCCTATACTACGATCGGTTATACTTTGGTTGTCACACAGTAGTTTCTCCCCAAAGGGACTTGGACATTATATCAAACATTCTGGTTACTAGATCTATGGTTTTTCTAGATTTGGGTAGTTTCCCAATCTGGGTACTTAGACAGCATTCTAAAGGTGTTTTAGAAAGGATGACTCCTGGCATGGTGGTGTACCTGCAGGTGATGGAGTCACCCTCTCTAAAGGTGTCTTACAGACTAAAGGGGAGAGGGATGCACATGATTGGCAGATCACTTGCTTAGGCCATTGAGTCAATCATGAGATGTCAAGTACCACACCAGATGTTGTTTTTGCAGTAGTTGCAATAAGTTGATATTGATCCAATCCTGGAGGAACATTCGGAAGCAGTTTTAGAACATAAGTGAATGTTCTAGGGATATGATAACGACAGCCTCATTCGGGAGACAGTTATCATTCCAGGCTTCCAAGGTGACCTGGATGACAGAGAGGTTGTCAGAGTTATAGTTTTCCTTCTGACGAGGGGTGGTATTTTGGACAGGTGGTCCAATAGGATACTGAGGGAGGCATGGCGCTGAATACTGATTAAGTTCAGTTGACGATACAGTCTAAGAAGTTTGGATTTGGAGTTCATTTATGAGCTAGGTCCCATCAGACATCCAGACACATTCTAAGACAGGTATTGCTCATTTCGGGAGATGGCTTTCTCCGCGAACTTGAGATATAGAGAGACATAGAAAGAAACATCAAAGCGGATCCACTCACTGAGGCTATTCCTTGAACGCAATAGTTTCACAAACGAGCTTTGTGAGACTGACTAGTAGAGGAGTTGGGTGTTCGGTATCACACGGGCTGTGAGTATGCGACATCGCAATAATTAGCCTTGAGTGCAAGTGGGAGATTGTTGGAGATAGTGCCCTCAGAGTCAATTATTGGATCACAGGCACGTGATTGCAATGATTGAGGGAGTACCTATCCCGGTAGGACAGTCTTACTCAAGATGATAGTATGCTATCTGGTTTATCTTTATCATCGTGTACTGCTTTAGGTGACCTTACAGGTCGCTATTACACGTTGATAGAGCCCCTAGGATTCTTGCTTGACTGCCAGCAGTATGAGCGCGATCATATACGTGAGAGCTGGTAGTCTATAAGCACATCCTTAAAAGGTCCCTAGTCGTGGGAGTTTCAAGACAGGGCATCGATACTCCAGAGTAGACTAGTGTATTCAGTCAAGACCCCGACGAGGGGCGGTAGCCAGTCTCACAAGCCACTGGTGTCAGTTGGTTCACCTAAGATGTATACAGGTGCTCATTGGGTTATGAGTACACCGGACAGGACTCGCCGGGAATATGCTAGTTGGTCTTATACCTGACGTCAGATAGCAGTTCCCTGGTGACATGTGTACAGGTTAGTTCATCGACCTGAGGATCGTCATTTGTCTCATGTGAGTTCCTACTGTACTTTGATTACTACCCTACCACGCTCAAAGGAGACGTGCAAACAGGTTTTAGTTGGGTACAGTCCCGAGCCACATGGAGGCAGTGAGAGGATCTTCAGGGGTTCGTCTCTCCCGGTATTGGGGGTGAGGTCGTGCTGTGTCTAGGAGAGCCATTACACAAAGCCCTCGGCCGAGGCAGGAGATTTACTGGTAGGTATTCCAGTAGTATCTCAGGGTGTTCTGGGCTACACTCCGACACGACTTGTACCGCTTTTGGGGGTCTGACTTTTACCAACCCCCTAGGCCCGCTATGCGATGCTCATAGACGAACGGACCAGACTGTACGGATATTGTCACTGACAGGCTCAGTAGGGTGTCAGAATGAGTTCGCTCATCGACGTCCCTTTTGGTCAATACCTGGTAGCCCGTTACGTATTGGCTAATACCTTTGATGTGCTAGTGGTTAAATCCACAACCAAAGTATTGACGAGTCTTTAGAGTCTCCCATAGACCAGTTTCTCAAGTTTCGGGCGAAACGCTGCAGAGGCCGTATGGAGATATGGCAGGGTTTGATCAGATACGTGCGGCATTGCACGGATCAGGATCGGACGGTTAATACTAGCAGGCTTTGGTTTAAGCTGGATCCTAGTATTGTACAGTGTAGATTTTGTCTCATTGCATTTGTATTCGGTCGGAATACAAATGCGGGTATGTATATACAATAGCGGGGTTTTCCTGTAATTTATTACGGGATCAGTTTTTTGGAGTTTTCAGTTTGTTTTCCGTTTCGGCCATTTTCCTTTGTTCTTTCATTGGCTGAAAATTGGTGGAGGAGGGCTTATTTGCAATTGTGCAAATAAGGCTTGTGGAGGGTGGTCTTTGCATTTTGTTGTGTCATGATGGTTGCACCATCCCTTGACTTCTTGACTTCTTAACTTCTTCATGATTGCTTGAATTTGGAGTAATGATGATGGTTGATGGAGTGTGGGTTTGAGTTTGTGATCATTTCTTTTCATGATAACATTTTATCTCTCTCATTTTTCTCACTCCCTTCACCATGTTTTGGCCGGCCATAGAGGGAGGGGGCTGTCCAAAATTTCTATGGGGAATTTTGTTCTTTTGATGCTACAAAATTCCCAAGTTCCTCTACAAAAGTTCATATATCATTTCCTCCACCAAAAGGCAACTTCCTACAATCCCAAATGAGACATAGCACTACACTATTCTACAGCAAATCTTGGGCACGTCGACTCGCCAACTTCGTGCCCGAGTTGCCTCGGTCAAGAGGTGGGAGCCTGTAAAAGAACCCGGCGACGTGGTGCCCTTCCGGCGAGGAGATGAAGACCGGAGATTCCGCGGCGAGATCGGGACGACGGCGAGAAGACCGAAGGACACGGATCGCTCGGTATATCTCTCTACCCCTTCTCTTGTTAGCTAGGACTAGATTAATGGCCCAATTCGGGATTTTTGTTCGCGGTGGTGCCGGTTTACAAGCACGTAAAAAGTTTCGTTTCCGCATTCCGGCGTCGGATTGACGGCCGGGGCGCCGCCGTGCAATTACAATGCGTCTGTGGACTGCCGCGAGAAAACAGTCAGGTTTTTGTTTTCCCGGCGAGTCAGTTCTTGTTGTGCAGGGAGACAGTGGTGCCGCCTCTCACAGTTTGAATTCAACCTTTTTCGCTAGTCAGCTTTTGAGGAGAGGATGTCGAGAATTCTTGGCTTTCATTCGTGTTACCGGAGCAACCGTGGATTGTTGGACAGGGTTCCTTTCGTGCGAGAGTTTTCCGACGTTGTTCCAGATGGGCAGGCGGAGCTTAGGGAGCTTAAGGATCAGCTGCAGAGTTGTTGGAGGACTTGTTCGTCCAAGTGTTTCGCTTTGGGGAGCTCCTATTCTGTTCATCGGGGAGGAAGACGGCAGTTTGAGGTTGTGTGTTGATTGATCGGCAATTGAACCGAGTTACGGTGAGGATAGGTATCATTTACCCCGCATTGACAATTTGTTTGACTTGCTCCAGGATGCGAGACATTTTCTAAGTTTGTTCGAGATCAAGTCATCATTGGTTGCGGGTTCGGAGTGATGACATTCCGAAGACTAATTTTGTGCGTGCTACGGGCAGTATGTGTTTTGGTGGTGTTGTTGGACTCACCAATGCCTAGCAGCATTCGTGGATGTGATGAACCAGATTTCTTCAGGCCGTTCCTCGACCAGTTTATTATTGTGTTATTGATGACATTCTGGTCTATTCCAATGTGTCGTGAGGAACAGGAGTAGCACTTGAGGATTTGCCTTGCAGACATTGGGAGAGCCCCAGCGGTTTGATAAATTCTCGGGTGTTCTTTCAGGCTTGATTGTGTTGACTTCCTAATGTCATGTGGTTACGGGAGACGGTTTCGTACGGACCCGAGGGAGATCGAGGCCGTACAGCTTTGGCCCAGACTTGTAGCAGGTACAGTGGTCCGCAGCTTTTTGGGTTTAGCCGGTTTTTACCGCCGTTTCGTGCAGGATTGCTTGTGTAGAGCTATAACGTTGACCGGATTGACCAGGAAGGGAGTTCCTTTTCTTAGACTGAGGCATGCTTGCGGAGTTTTCAGCGGTTGAAGACTCGGGTGACGACTGCACCAGATCTATCTTTGCTTCTGGATCGGGCGACTTTGTTGTTCACTGTGATGTTTCGATAGTGGGGCTCAATTGTGTACTGATGTGGCACTATTGAGTTATTGCTCATGCTTCCTGACAGTTGGAGGAAGTACGAGCAGATATCCTACTCATGATCTGGAGATGACTGGGATGGTTTTGCGTTGAAAATTGGGGGCACTACTTATGCGGAGAGTTGTGTCAGATTTTCACGGACCACCGGAGCTTAATGTACATCTTCCTGCAGCGGGTTTTGATTGTTGGGACAACGCTGTTGGATGGAGCTTGTTAAGGATTGTGTTTGTGAGATCCTTGTTACCCATAGTAAGGCGATTGTGGTAGCTGTTGCTTTGAGTCGTAGGCCCGGGGACAGCTTGTTCCAGTTGTGCGCAGTTCAGAGACAGTCTTCTGCAGATTTACAGTTCTTGTGCGATCGTGGAGTATAGCTTAAGTTCGCCTCTACTAAGGGGACAGCAGTCACGACACGAAATAGCACGTAACTGGCCCTTGAATCATATGAAGTCTATAGGACCTCATCTAATTCAAGTAAGCCAAAAGCCCAGAAATCTAAAACCATTTTGAATAATAAATGAAGGAAAAATAGTTTTAAGAAGCGAAGAAAACACGTTTTAAAAACAAGGTTTTTAAATAAGTAAGCTGGATATGCATTTTTAAAACCTCTAGTCTTTTCTGAAAATTTCGGCAGAGTTTCCTTTGTAAATACTGGCCCCAAACGGGGTACAACAAGAATAATATATGCACAATGATAAAAGGCATCCCCAAGCGGGAGCTAGCTCTTCGTCAATCGACAGTCACAACCACGCAAGCAGTATAATATACAACGCCGAAGGGCGAGGATCAAAACTCAAAGGAAAACTCAAAATCAGCATGAAAACCATAATACTACAACGCGCGACTCTAAGGTCGAAATAATACATAACTGGTTTTCTAAGTCTGAAACAATATACTAGTTTGGTTGATGGAATTACTAGATACAACTGAATAAAATAAATACAAGGGTGGTCACGATGTGAGTGAACCCACCTACCAATGCAATCACCCAAAAGGAAGCAGTGTGCCAGAAAAGCCGTAATGAAACCTGTACGGCAAAAACTGCAAGAACTGTGGCACAACGGGAGTGAGTTGCCAACTCATGAATAGAAAACATCACAGAGCAGAAATCGCATGTATGACTCAATCCTAGGTCAATACGATCAGATATATATATATATATATATATATATATATATATAAACCTCAAATGAATATGTCTGAAGCATGATAAGGTGGCAAAGGTAAACATTTATACATAAGTGTAATACCAGGTGCTCGTGCCAGTGCCTCAGGTAACAACATATCGTAATGTGAGGTATGATCAATGTAATCAGTGTCCACTATATCATGAAGTCTATGAGTATGTGGATATCATCCAACTACGTGATCAATGTCATCAATATCAATTATATGTATGTATGTATGTATGTGTGTGGATCTCGTCCACGTGTCACCCAATGACAATAAGCATTATGCATGTAAATATCATAAAGCATATGCATGGAAGTATGAGGATGTAAATCAACATGTGTTGCTCGCGACATATCAAAATCATGGAACCTGAGAGTCTAGCATCGACCCTCGAAAACATCATGAAACCTGTGCCTAGCATCGGTACGTAAATCCTCATATATCGGGCTCCGTCCGTCCGGATCGGCCCACGGGCTCCGTCAGTCCGGATCGGTCCATATCATCTTTCGACTCCGGTCGGTATCCTCCGGATATCCACCGAGCCCAATACTATCACCGGTAGGTAGTGGTCCCTCTGGCAGGTTCATCGTCGTCCATACGAAATCTCTCTCTCGTCCCGGGGTACCATACCGGGTCCACCATGTACCCGCAATCTGCATCATCCGCCTCCTCGAATCGGGTTTCACATGTCGCTCTCAGAACCAAGAAAACATATGGTGGACGCACTGAAATATCATATCAAGGGTAACCGGGTTTTTAAAACAATACATACTCTCTTTTGAAATACCCACGGTTCCCAAATCCAGAAATATCATGGAAACAACATATCTCAATGCGTATAACATAAAGCTTGATGTATGCGACATGTAAAATAAATGGAAGCATATCAGTATATCATGCAACATCGAATAGTAATATGCACATATTGAGGGAAACCGCTCTTTTAAAATGAATCAGTTTTAAAGAGTAACTTGCGCCAAATCAAGCCATAATCATCTATGTATGTGCAATTACGTATGTATACAAGCATAAGTGTACAACCAGTAGGTGCACAGCTATGAGTGTACATATGTAAGTACACAAGTATGAGTGTACAATATATGTGTGCACAAGTATGAGTGTACAATATGTAAATACACAAGTATGAGGGTACAATAGGTATTGCACAAGTATGAGTGTACAATATGTAAGTACACAAGTATGAATGTACAATATGTGTGTGCACAAGTATGAGTGTACAATATGTAAGTACACAAGTATGAGTGTACAATATGTGTGTGCACAAGTATGAGTATACAATATGTAAGTACACAAGTATGAGGGTACAATAGATATGTGCACAAGTATGAGTGTACAATATGTAAGTACACAAGTATGAGTATACAATAGGTATGCGCACAAGTATGGGTGTACAATAGGTATGTGCACAAGTATGCCATGCAAGAGATCATATCCTGATGCAATAATCCTACTGTGTAGTGACATGGCAATTATCGATGATGAATTGTGTGAACTTGTAAGCAGGTGTACATGGAACATACGCATCATCGATAATGGTGCTGGTGTCCTAACAGCATGGTTTTAATATAACAATAAACATATTTAAGCATGCAATGCGATGCGAAAAGCAAGAATATGCGGTAAATGAAAAATAAACACAACAGTGCAGAATCTACATCAGTGTATATGTATCATATTGTTTTGCTATTTGAAAGAAGACGAATCATGGTTTTTAGGAAAATAAGGGCTACGGTGGTTTTAAGAAAAGATGTGTCTTTTGAAAATATCCGTAGAATCCCTTTGCCTGCCTTTAAAATACTCCTGATTCGTTAGTTTTGAAATAAGTATGATATCGGTCTAGCCTAACATCTACTAAGCAAACTACAGATCTAACTAACAAGCTAATCGGGAGGGGTATGGAAACCACCTAAATCTGAGTCGATACATATATATATATATATATATAATAGTCGGTGATCCCACTTCAATAGTATCACGTACGATACAATATATCATATGACATTCTCGAGTCATGAGTGCGGATCTGTCATCAATATATAGCTCGTACGGTACATCCATCGTACGGCATCCCAAATCTGGGTACGGGTCAATATCACATTCATCTCATCAATTATCTGGTATCCTTATCATCATATCTCATGATCTATGGTACTGATCTAAGTTTAGTACAAACCGATACCATCTATGTAAATGCGTGTGTAAAACACACGTCCAAAAGCCCGCTAAAATCTCATGTCGTATCCCAAATACGAACCACATCATATCACCGATCTCATGGCACTATGCCCAATCTCATCGACTTATCTCCAAATATCATCCACTATCCTAATCATACAGGTATAAGT
Organism: Agapanthus africanus; assembly: GCA_030015575.1. Lineage (NCBI taxonomy): Eukaryota > Viridiplantae > Streptophyta > Magnoliopsida > Asparagales > Amaryllidaceae > Agapanthus > Agapanthus africanus. The sequence goes on from CM057350.1 coordinate 155,222,748, forward strand.
ATAACCAATACGCATGTGTGTGTATGTGGGTGTAACCTATTCTAGGGTTCACAACTAGGAAACTATACTAGTTTACTTCTAAACCCTAATCTATCCGTAGTACACCTAATCACATCTTGAATATTCATAACACACTTAACGCTATCATACACATATAAATATATAGTATATACATAGTATACTAAACATCGAACTGCGGGGGTGCTATACGCCATCCACTCGACTTCCCCCGTAGATATAATCTACTCACCTTGCATCCTGCGTGTTGGTGTCGATGTCGCCTTCATCTTCTTTATCATATGAAGCCCTCGTGAAGGTACCTACAAGATAACATAATTGCAAATGCACATTAAAATAACATCGGGAAAACCAAAACGACACGCTAAGGCCCTATACCCTATAGGTTGGAACCTATGGACAACGCTTTCAAAACTATCAAACAACCCTCGATGTCGTCGTGCAAACGTCAAGTGATCGAGGTAAAACACAAATACGCAAATCCAGAATTTAAAATACGAGAAACGAATCCCCGAATCAAAACATCAACTCTCGTAAAAAGTCCCAGATTTCACCCTAGGTCAAAGTGGTCAATTTTGCATATACCAAGGGTCTAGTTTACATGAAATAAAGCTACAGAACCAACACGAATCAAATCCCCACTGGTCTGGACGCAAATTGCGGCCAGAAAAATTAAATTTGCGGCCTGGATTGGGAGATAGGGGCTAGGTGTTAGTGTATATGCCCTAGAGGCCATTACTGTATCATACTAGTTTGTATATTACTTGATGGAAGCTTGGGATATTCACAGTTGTATAGACAATCTTGCTCGAAATGGTAGTAGGCTACTTGGTTTGTCTCTGCTTTAATGTGTACATGTGTTTCTTTATTGTATCACCTATACGCATTAGTAGAGCCCTTAGGATCTTTGCTTGATTACCAGCGTTGTGATGGCAGTCACACTCGTGGGGGCTGGGTAATCTATAAGCACATCCTTATATATGCACGTCCCTGGTCGTGGGATTATCGAGACAGGGCATCAATACTCTGGAGTAGACTAGCGTATGTGCTTCTCATCCCAGCTTGGGAGACGGCCTGTCCCACAGCCGTCAGTACGTCGTACTTGGGATAGTATGCGGGTGCTCGTTAGGTTACGAGTACACTGGACAGGACTCGTCGGGAACTATTGGTTGGTATTATACCTATCGTCAGTTATCAGTTCCCAGGTGACATGAGTACAGCTTAGTCCGTTGACTTGACACTGTCACTTCGCCTCGAGTGTGTTCCCACTGTACTTTGATTACTACCCTATCACGGCTCAAAGGAGTCGTGCAAACAGGTAGTTTTTGGGTGCAGTCCCGAAGCACTTGGAGGCAGTGACGGTTAGATAGGATTCGTCTCTTCCGGTATTGGGGGTTGACATCGCGTTGTGTCAAGGAGAGCCATTACACAAGTAGTCCCTGGCCAGGGCAAGCGAGGTATACTGGTAGGTTTCCAGTGTTATCTCAGGGTGTTCTGGGCTACACTCCGACACGACTTGTACCGCTATTAGGGGACTGACGTTTACCACCCCCTAGGCCCGCCATGCGATGTTATCAGACGAACAGACCGGACTGTACAGAGACTGTCACATTCAGGCTCAGTAGGAGTTCAGATGGGTTTACCTCGTTAGTCTTCTTATCGGCATCTACCTGGGGACCGTTACGTGCAGCTAGTGCCGCTTGCGGTCTGTGGTTAAACCCACTGCCAGTGTAGTGTCGAGTCTTTAGAGTCCCACACAGAGGGTTATTCGCCTTTAGGCAAAATGAGTAGAGGTCGCATGGTTTTGTGACGGGGTTCGTTTACATTCGCGCACTTATGCACGTTTTGTGTCCGGACAGCTTATACTAGCAGGCTTTGGTTTAAGCCGGATCCTAGTATATGTTTTGGGATTGGTTTTATCTCATTGTATTCGTGTTCCTCGGAACACGGATACGGGTGTGTATGCACAGTTGACTGAGGGAGAGACAGAGGACTTTCATTAGGGTTGATTACCATTGTCATTTTCTTAACCCTAATGGTTATGTGTGAATTATGATTTATTGATATTAGTTAATTATAATTGTGCATGGTTAGGGTTGTTGACCATTTGACTTTATTTGACTTGTTGACCTAGGTTGACAACTTGACCATAATCATTCCATAAGAAAGATGCTCTTTGATTCTACCAAAAAGCATTTAATATGAAATGATAATGGTCATTTTTTGATTAAAACATGACAATTATATTTAGCCAATTATCTATTTTCATAATTCACACATATATGTGAGAAGAATGGTTTATTTCTTCTCATTCTATCATTTTGATTCTCTCTCCTCCTCTTCCTCTCTCTCTAGCTCTCCCCTCTCATGAGTTGAGAATCCCTTGAGCTTGAGATAAATCCTTCTAAAATACTCTCTACTCTTTCTAAGGTTCTAGGATTAGCACTCCAAGCATATTAGTTACTTCTAGTTTGAAGTTGAAGCCAAAGGTTGAGGCCCTCGGGTGGATCTTTCTTCGACAAGAGAATGCGACAAGGAGATCCCTTTCTTTCACTCCAAGGAGCAAGAAGAGAAGGACTTGAAGACCTAGGTATAACCTCTTAACCGAGTAGCTAACTCCTTTAGCTTTGTTAATTAGTTTTGTTTAGCAAAGATCCCTCCTTTAGCAAGTCCATGTTGTCTAGTGTTGTAAAAATCAAATTTTTCATAACGTTTCCGCCTCCCCGCAAGCACCGGGGTAGGCAACGTGGACTTACAGTGGTATCAGAGACTAACTGAACGTAAACTAGCTAGTTAGTAAAGTGTATAGAACTTCGATCGCAAAAATCGCAAAACTTTTCTTCCGAAACCCTAACTTTCTGCCGATTTTAAACCTTGTTTAAATATAATAAATCTTATCTTAAAAATCGGATCAGGCTTTTTTAAGTACAGGCAAGAAAAACGACCCACTGAACCGACTAACTCGCCGTGATTCCGCGACAAGAGCTTGCTTTTGCCGCGGATCCGCGGCCGAGTTGACTCGGCTGTGGATCGTTTTTCATGCAGTTTACTTCTGGGGCTGTTTTATGATTTTTGACATAGTTTGTTTCCACCCAGATTTTCCAGAGAACAAGTTGGTTTTTGGGGTGGTCACAAATCCGTATTTTTGATCGAACTTCTTTACACTTTGGCTAATGGGTTATATCTGTAATGTGATATATGTATTGAACGTCCGCTAATCGCTATACGTCGATTAGTGGGGGGTATTGAACGTCCGCTAATCGCTATACGTCGATTAGTGGGGGTTATACATATCTGTGATCTGTAATGCTTGTTGGTTTATGTATATGAATTCGTTGGATTGTCGCGGATGAATAGCTGGGGGGTTGTGAGATGAGAGTTTTCTTATTCTTTCAATTCTTGTAATATGTAAATTGATGTAATCTTATTTGTTTGGCCGCACATCCGGGTTGAGGTTGTAGCCGCCATTGTATAATTTCTTTTTACTGTTTTTGCTCTTAGGATAGACCCAAGGTGGGGTGCACAAACTACCGGGTATCTCGAAGTGCCGAGTGGCCTACTCACGGGTTGAGGGAGGTTGCTTCACTTCGGGTACTTGGCGGGTAGTTTGCCGCACCCGTAGGGGTCTAGGGTGGGGTATTGGCTATTCATCGCGACCGTGTAATCCGCTTTTCGTTGTAGGCTCGAACGAATCGCGGGTTCTTAGTATATCCAAAGTGTTCATCTGTGATCTGGATTGGCTATCATTGCTATATATCTATATATGATATCTATTTAGGTGTTGCTTATGTTTTGCATCCGCGCTAGTCCAGCCCCCGCTCTGTCGTTAGTTAAGTAACCTAACGGGTGATGACGGGGCCCCGTGGCGAATGCGGATGGCATAAGCGTACGCCATATTTTGGTTGTTTTCTGCAATGGTAGGATTAAATGATGGGACGCATTGGAATTAATGCAAGAAAATAAACTAAGTAAAAGTCATTGGAACACTTTCAAAACCACTCGGTTCTTTTCAAAAACCAGCTTTTTAAACGCGGAGCTTGAACCACTCCTTCTAAAAGCTATCTCGTTCCATCGATTATATCAAGTTCACTACGTTCACGGTTTCGCCAAAACCATTCGTAGCCCTCCGTCGTTTCATATGAATATTCAACAGTATTCAAGCTGTGTTTGTTAGCCCTAGTCAAGGCACAGTGTTTGGTAGCTGGTGGGTATTCATATGTTGCATAGATAGATGCGTTGGTTAGGGACAGTCGTATTACTTTGTTGGCCATAGTCAAGAGTATATACGGGTGGGTTCAAATCAACCTGGACAACGACGGGTAGAACTTGACATGTGACTTATGATTTGTTGGCCTTAGTCAAGGTCATAAGAGCATGGGGCAAAAATCCACATCGGGAGTTTCAAAAGTACTGAAACTTGCTAGTGTTGCATACTATTTGGAGTGTGATGATTCTGGTAGGATTCCTTCAGTTTTGTCACGCAATGATATTTGGATCCCGATCCTACTGTGAGTATATGCTACTCCTCGGGAAATTTCTCACTTAACGATCAATGCTATAAACCTAGTAGGTGTCTAGAAAGGTGTTAGCGGGGCTACGCCCCCAGGGAAAAGATGTTCTTAAATTAAGGAACTTCGCGAAAGCGTTGGAAAACCTCCCTCGAAGTACCGACACTGGCCTGGCTGAACGGTTAAGCAAGTATTGTACGGTGAGATTGATCCTGACTAATTCTTCCTTTATGGTTTGAGGAGGGATTCGAGAGACAGTGGGAGCCATCCTGTTTAGATAAATTAAAAACCAATCTAAACTTGCAAGAGCATCATGCTGAGTGTTTTCTTCTCTCTCTCTTAATTGCAGCGACCCAGTGACCGCACCTAGGTTACATCTAGATAATAAAATGACTGAATCTGACTGTTATGACTGGCAAAGGTCTGTCCAGATGTCCATTGCCCATGACAAGATGGGACACCTCTTGACTGATCCAACCCCTGCCGTCTCAGGTCCAGTTTCCCCTGTCACGGATATTCATATCCGCGAGACATCGGAAGAAGACTGTGCGAAAGCCAAGTGCCTTGTGTTAGCCTCAGTTGATGGTACAAACCAGAGGCAGCACGAGAAGATGGACTCAGTTTCTATCTTCCTCCATAACAAAGATTTATATGGAGAGCAATCTCGTATCGCAAGATATGAGACCTCAAACGAATTGCTTCCAGCGAGGTTGGCTATCGGGTCATCTGTAGGGGGCAACGTCCTTACAGAGACCAGCTCTTTTGAGCTCACGGACCTGAAGACCACGTTGAAGAACGGGTCAGATGCTGACTTAGTTCAACAGTCTCTACCTACTACCCTGAAGGAAACCAGGGAAGTAGAAAGAAAGGGAAGGGCAGAAGTTTCGGGACTGGATGTAGTAAAAGAGGGATGTTCCTATTGTTACAGGAATGAACATTGGCAGAAGGATTGCAGGGCTAGTATAGACAGTAGCCAGAATTCGAAGCATGTTGTGGCTTCGGCTTCGGGTGTGTTTGTAATAGAGAACTGTATGTCAGTTAACCCTACTTCCTGAGTATTGGATACCGGATCAGGATCTCATATCTGTAATTCGTTACAGGCTCTGAGAAACCGTAGGGTTATCAAGAAAGGTGATATGACTCTCAGGGTTGCTAACGGAATGAGCATGTATGCTTAATCCGTAGGGGAATATCATCTAGGACTGACAACTAGGCAGATATTGATTCTGCGTGACTGTTTTTATGTACCAGGTGCGACTTGTAATATCATATCTGTATCCTTACTTTCTAAGGAAGGATATGATTTTACTTTTGTAAGCGATGTAGTAAACATCCACCTAAATCAAGTTCTGATTGGGTCAGGTACATTGAAAAACGGTATATACGTTTTGAATCAAGCTCAGGTCTTCAGTGTCCAGAACACACTTAAAAGAAAGTTTCCGGAATTAAATCAGGCTTTCTTATGGCATTATAGACTGGGTCACATCAATGAGACACGGTTGAAAAAGTTACATAAAGAAGGATACTTGGATCCGTTCGAGTACCAGTCTTATGCCACTTGTGAATCTTGTCTCATTGGAAAGATGAAAAAGACTCCGTTCACTGGACACAGAGAAAGAGCGAGCGAGCTCTTGGGACTCATACACAGTGACGTGTGTGGTCCAATGTCTACACATGCGCGAAGTGGTTATTCATACTTCATTGCTTTCACAGATGATTTCTCTAGGTATGGGCATGTCTTCTTGATGAAGCACAAATCCGTGGCCTTTGAGAAATTTCGGGAATACAAGAATGAAGTTGAATAACAAACAGGCAAAAGTATCAAGACACTGAGATCTGATCGAGGTGGTGAATACTTGAGTGCCGAGTTTCTGGGCTACTTAAAAGAGAATGGAATTCTCTCTCAGCTTACTCCTCCATACACATCACAACACAACGGTGTATCGGAAAGGCGGAATCGAACCCTATTGGATATGGTTCGTTCCATGATGAGTAAGGCTGAGTTACCGCGATCCTTCTGGAGTTATGCACTAGAAACAGCTGCATATCTTTTGAACCAAGTTCCTACTAAGTCAGTGCGTACCACACCATATCAGATGTGGAGTGGGAAGAAACCCAGTCATAAACACTTTAAGACATGGGGATGTCCAGCTTTTGTAAAAAAGCAGCATGCGGACAAGCTCGAGGCACGTTTAGTACAGTGTAAGTTTGTGGGATACCCAAAGAACTCCAAGGGGTAACTTTTCTATTACGCAGAGGAACAAAAGAATTTTGTTTCTCGTCATGCCCGCTTCTTGGAAACTGATTTTTTGGAAAACCAGATAAGTGGGAGCGCAATAGAACTGGAAGAAATTCCAGAACCACGAGCTATTACTGAAAGCTTAGTAGAACCAGAGGGTTCGAAACAACAAGACATTCCTACGCCACTCCGCAGGAGTAGTAGGCAGTCTCATCCGCCCGAGAGATACTACGGTTTTCTCATAGACGGGGATAGAGAGGATTGCACTATGGATTATGGTGAGCCTACTAGCTTCCAGCAAGCCATTCAGAGCGGTGACTCGGTAAAATAGCTGGATGCAATGAGGACCGAGATGGAGTCCATGTACACCAACAAAGTTTGGACTTTGGACTTTGCTCCAGAAGAGGTAAAACCCGTAGGCTGCAAATGGATCTTCAGAAAGAAGATTGGTGTAGATGGGCAGGTTGAGACCTATAAAGCTAGACTTGTTGCAAAGGGTTTTCGTCAAAGACTTGGTTTGGACTATGACGAGACTTTTTCTCCAGTGGCTATGCTGAAATCCATTGGGATCCTTCTTGCCATTGCTGCCTTCCACGATTATGAAATCTGGCAGATGGACGTAAAGACGGCTTTCCTAAATGGAAATTTGGAAGAGTGCGTCTATATGGATCAGCTGGAGGGATTCATTCAGAGTGGGAGCAGCGGTAGAGTGTGCAAGTTGCTCAAGTCTATTTATGGACTTAAGCAGGCATCGCGGAGTTGGAACATCTGCTTTGATGATACTGTCAAGGAATTCGACTTTATCAAAACCCCAGATGAACCATGCATTTACAGTAAGATTGTAGGGAGAACTGTGGTATTCCTCGTCTTGTACGTGGATGACATTCTCCTAATAGGAAATGCTATTCCTATGCTACAGTCAGTCTAAGGATTTTTGTCACAGAGGTTCTCCATGAAGGACCTGGGCGATGCCAACTACATTCTGGGGATCCAGATCTATCGTGATAGATCTAAGAGGATGTTGGGACTTTCACAGTCAAGGTACATCGACACCATACTGAAAAGGTTCAGTATGGAAGATTCCAAGCGTGGTAATTTACCGGCTTGTCACGGGATCACCCTCTCCAAAGAGATGTTTCCCAAGACTGATTTGGAAACGGATCGCATGTCTATTATACCCTACGGTTCTGTGGTAGGCTCTATAATGTATGCGATGTTATGTACCAGACCAGATGTAGCATACGCATTGAGCGTTGTAAGTCGGTATCAGTCGAACCTAGAGGAGAAACGCTGGATAGCGGTAAAGAACATTCTCAAGTACCTGAGAAGGACTAAGGAGATGTTCTTGGTGTATGGCGGAAAAGACCTCCAGATCGAGGCCTTTGCTGACCCCAGCTTCCAGAGTGACAAGGATGACTCCAAGTCCATGTCGGGGTCTTTACCCTCAATGGAGGGGCGGTTTGCTTGAAGAGTTCCAAGCAGGAGACCGTTGCTGACTCAACTATGGAAGCGGAGTACATAGCTGCTTGCGATGCCGCAAAGGAAGCTGTCTGGATGAAGAAGTTCCTCACGGAGCTTCAGGTGGTTCCTACCATTTTTGATCCAATACCGCTGTATTGCGACAACAACGGCGCTATAGCTTTAGCGAAGGAACCCAGGTCCCATCAGAAGTCCAGGCACATTTAGAGGCGGTATCACCTGATCAGGGAGATCATAGATCGCCGGGAGATCGAGGTGAAGAGAGTAGATTCGGAGAATAACACTGCAGATCCACTCACGAAGGCCCTACCCCAGACTCAGTTCGAGCGGCTGATCGAGATGATAAGTCTTCGATACGCCAGTACATTGCCTTAGTGCAAGTGGGAGATTGTTAGTGTATATGCCCTAGAGGCCATTACTGTATTATACTAGTTTGTATATTACTTGATGGAAGCTTGGGATATTCACAGTTGTATAGACAATCTTGCTCGAAATGGTAGTATGCTACTTGGTTTGTCTCTGCTTTAATGTGTACATGTGTTTCTTTATTGTATCACCTATACGCATTAGTAGAGCCCTTAGGATCTTTGATTGATTACCAGCGTTGTGATGGCAGTCACACTCGTGGGGGCTGGGTAATCTATAAGCACATCCTTATATATACACGTCTTTGGTCGTGGGATTATCGAGACAGGGCATCGATACTCCGTAGTAGACTAGCGTATGCGCTTCTCATCCCAGCTTGGGAGACGGCCTGTCCCACAGCCGTCAGTACGTCGTACTTGGGATAGTATGCGGGTGCTCGTTAGGTTACGAGTACACTGGACAGGACTCCTCGGGAACTATTGGTTGGTATTATACCTATCGTCAGTTATCAGTTCCCAGGTGACATGAGTACTGCTTAGTCCGTTGACTTGACACTGCCACTTTGCCTCGAGTGTGTTCCCACTGTACTTTGATTACTACCCTACCACGGCTTAAAGGAGTCGTGCAAACGTGTAGTTTTTGGGTGCAGTCCCGAAGCACTTGGAGGCAGTGACGGTTAGATAGGATTCGTCTCTCCCAGTATTGGGGGTTGACATCGCGCTGTGTCCAGGAGAGCCATTACACAAGTAGTCCCTGGCCAGGGCAAGCGAGGTATACTGGTAGGTTTCCACTGTTATCTCAGGGTGTTCTGGGCTACATTCCGACACGACTTGTACCGCTATTAGGGGACTGACGTTTACCACCCTCCTAGGCCCGCCATGCGATGTTATCAGACGAACAGACCGGACTGTACGGAGACTGTCACATTCAGGCTCAGTAGGAGTTTAGATGGGTTTACCTCGTCAGTCTTCTTATCGGCATCTACCTGGGGACCGTTACGTACAGCTAGTGCCGCTTGCGGTCTGTGGTTAAATCCACTGCCAGCGTAGTGTCGAGTCTTTAGAGTCCCACACAGAGGGTTATTCGCCTTTAGGCAAAATGAGTAGAGGTCGCATGGTTTTACGACGGGGTTCATTCACATTCGCGCACTTGTGCACGTTTTGTGTCCGGACAGCTTATACTAGCGGGCTTTGGTTTAAGCCGGATCCTAGTATATGTTTTGGGATTGGTTTTTTCTCATTGTATTCGTGTTCCTCGGAACACGGATACGGGTGTGTATGCACAGTTGACTGAGGGAGAGGCAGAGGACTTTCATTAGGGTTGATTACCATTGTCATTTTCTTAACCCTAATGGTTATGTGTGAATTATGATTTATTGATATTAGTTAATTATAATTGTGCATGGTTAGGGTTGTTGACCATTTGACTTTATTTGACTTGTTGACCTAGGTTGACAACTTGACCATAATCATTCCATAAGAAAGATGCTCTTTGATTCTAGCAAAAAGCATTTAATATGCAATGATAATGGTCATTTCTTGATTAAACCATGACAATTATATTTAGCTAATTATCTATTTTCATAATTCACACATATATGTGAGAAGAATGGTTTATTTCTTCTCATTCTATCATTTTGATTCTCTCTCCTCCTCTTCCTCTCTCTCTAGATCTCCCCTCTCATGAGTTGAGAATCCCTTGAGCTTGAGATAAATCCTTCTAAAATACTCTCTACTCTTTCTAAGGTTCTAGGATTAGCACTCCAAGCATCTTAGTTACTTCTAGTTTGAAGTTGAAGCCAAAGGTTGAGGCCCTCGGGTGGATCTTTCTTCGACAAGAGGAGGCGACAAGGAGATCCCTTTCTTTCACTCCAAGGAGCAAGAAGAGAAGGACTTGAAGACCTAGGTATAACCCCTTAACCGAGTAGCTAACTCCTTTAGCTTTGTTAGTTAGTTTTGTTTAGCAAAGATCCCTCCTTTAGCAAGTCCATGTTGTCTAGTGTTGTAAAAGTCAAATTTTTCATAACGTTTCCGCCTCCCCGCAAGCACCGGGGTAGGCAATGTGGACTTACACTAGGGTTTTCATGGTAGCTTCCTAGGTTCCTGCATGTATCACTGTCCTTGCAAAATAATTTTCAGAGGCACCGGGTGTTAGCAGATTCCATTTTACATCCACAGAATTCACAATTTTTCGATATCGGGTTTCTAAATCCGTATTCCGGGGTTCTAATCTCTGGTTTAGGTCTGAATTCTAGCACTAGGGGGTTTTTGTGGCCTCTACTGAGCTTAATTACACATTACAACCCAAAGTTTGCATAAACCCTAACTAGGGTTTTCAAAGTTCACCCAAACCATACGTTATCGGTTCTAATCTAACATGGGGGTAAAAGCAATGGAAATACTAAGCTAAGGGTTCAGAAAATACCTCATTTGGCAACTCAAGAATTTTCTTGAGTTGCCCAAAGTCCTTAAAATCTTTGCTTTCTTGGTCCATGGGGTAGCTAGTGAGCTCATGCATCTTTTTAATGAAAAGGGACTTGGGGTTTTGAGGTTTTTTTCATGGAGTTTTGGGGAGGTGAAGAGGTAGGAGGAGGGGGGTGCAGCAGCAGCAGCAAGATGAGGAGAGGGGAGAGGAATGAGTGAAAGAAATGATGCGGGAATGGCCAAGTCCAATGGTTGACCCCTTACCCACTCTTTCTCTCTCTTACCCATACTTGCATATTCTATTCTTTTCTTTTCCATTTTCTTTCCTTTTCTTTTCCCCTCTCTAATAATTTAACAACCATGATATAAAACATGTAGGAAAGCCATAAGAAAATGTAACAAGTGAAATAAAATGATATGGTGCATGTTTGCACAAAACTAGTTTAAAGCGCGATTAGCACTAAATTAGCATATAATTAATCATAAAATCTTAAAATTACATAATTCACATAAAACACCCTCTTTTTAGTAATTTCTATAATTTTCCAAAATTTTTTCACAAATTTATCGGTATTTAATTATAACGCCTTATTAAAATATTCAATATTTTATTATTAAATTATAAAAATTCCCAAAAATAATATTTTATTTTTTTAAAATGTTACAATCTTCCCCCCTTAAAGAAATTCGGTCCCCGAATTTAAATTTAAGCCCCTCAAATACTAAAACATTTCAGTAAAAGTCCAAGTCGTCGGGGCTCCAAAATCATCAATACATAAAACGCATCATAGCGCAATGTATGCGCATGAACAATGAGCAGATAACTCAAAATCAAAACTCCGTCAAGCATCCCGCAGTCATCGGAGTCATGGTAAAGACACAAATGTCAAATCCAAAGCAAAACCAATATGATACATATCAAAACCATACATGTAGACATCAAATCTATACATGTAAATATCTGAAAGAAATACATGCCAAACCTTTCATGTTGCTTTGCGATGGGCATATCACTGCACAGTGGCGGACGTCTAATGTAAGAAAATAACCATATATGTATATATCTTTTGTTTAATATGTACGTTCCGCCGTTTTGAAAACAATTTAGAAGGATTTTCTTGTTTTAAATGTTTCGTGTCCTATCAAACACGTAGGTATATACTGAGACTATAGCTTCCCTTTTGGAAATCCCTTCAATAACTATCAATGCATACAAAATATATCCAGGTACTGTCCTCTGACTAGTCCTGCTCAGTACGAAAACAAGTGGCAAATATCATAAAAACGTACTGCTCCATAAGAAGTCAATCCCAAAAATGTGCATATGAATGCTACGTGCGTCTGGTGCGCACGGAAATCAAAATCCATATAGGTGCCATACATGTGCATAGAAACAACATCAAGGTGCAACGAGTGTGCATGAAACATCTGTCATAGGCAACGTATGTGCCTGACAGCAAAATCAGGTGCATCTGACATGTACAAAGAATCCCGATTTAGTGCATCTGGTGTGCACCAAAATCGCATCTCAAAACATGCGCTCAACACGCGCGAAAATCCAAATCGGGTGCATCCATCAAGCACGAAAAAAATCTAAATCATGTGTATCCAACATGCATGAAATCACGAAATCCAATATCAAGCGCCGATCATGCGCAAGAATCCAAAAGAAGTGCACAGAGTGCACGAAATCAACATCAATATCAGAATCGAAATTGATGATATACAATAAATCTCAATACAAATCAGGTATACCGCGGTGTATAATCTCACAACGATGTGCATCAGCATGCACAAATCAAATCAAAACACTAAAAGTGCATGAAAACTATGCCAAAAGCATAAGTCAAATCACATGCATATCATAGGCATGAAATCAAAATAAATATGTCGAATGACATCAAATCGAAGTCCTGTGCAACAACGCACGAAATATAAATCCGGTGCAACAAATACACAAAATATAAATCTGGTGCGATAAACGCACGAAACATAAAATTGGCGCATCCTGTGCAAGAAATACAAATACAGTGCATCCTGTGCACACAACCCCAAACAATAACTCAAATACGTAAATAGCAACACCGATTGTACCAAGGTGTAAAAATCATAAACGTGTGCAACTGTGTGCACAAAACACATATCGATGCACTACAAGCACATATAAGCTATACCGAGTGCAAAAAGACAAATCGTGTGCATACCATATATACAAAATCAACTTAACTATATGAAATCCATGAAGTCATAAGCATGTGCAACCAAGGCACAAAAACTATATCAGGTGCAATAACTGTGCACAAATATGAATACCCAGTAGGTGCAACCATGGTGCACGAAAATAAATATCATGAAACTCAGTCATTAAGACTAAATCATGCGAATAGATCGCCCAAAATACCAAAATCCAAGGTGACGGATATGTGATAATCGAATCACCAAATCACAAATCATGAGTACCGTCGTCGATATATCCTCCTTCAAGGTCGAGAAGGTGTCGGTGCATCCAATGCTAGCAGCGCAAGATATCTACTTGCCTCCTGCTCACGGTCTAGCGTCCTCTGTCTATGGGCCCTTATCTTCTCTGTGGATTACTAATCTCGCAGTCCATCGGCTCATCGGCCCTGTCAGGTGTGCTAACGCGGACGATTCCGTCCTGGCACTTCTCTGGTCATCTCTCGGTCAATTCTCACGACCACTCGTATAGCAGCACGTCACTGGTGCCGACCTCTGGTCCTCTGAATACACATTACACATCTGATCCTAGGTGCAAATCTTATTGCAGCTGTGTCTTGGAAGGAATCCTACTCAAGGTCTCTTCCGATCTCGCCTATGCCGAACTGTACTGAGGCTGGTACTCTTGTATAATCTTTTCTCGGTCTCTGGACATCTACGTCCTTAGCACAGCATCTTCTCGGAAACTGGTCGTATCCCAACGCCTCTGTAGACATACCCGACCTTTAATCTTAACGGGGAGTAACAACAGCTCAACAGCATCTCGCATGAAACTCTTGTCCCACTTGTCTGTATCATTTTACACTTCGACGTCACGTCTCTATCTGCACTCTGCAAATGCTCTTGGCTACGGTCCATCCGAAGTCTCTCACACAGACTCGAAATCACGAACTCGGTATCTTCATCCCTCTGTGGAAGATATCTGGCCAAACACGTCCTCAGGAACTCATCCCAACCTGCGGAGATATACTCCATAACGTCCGTTCTTGATCAATTCACAACGCATCTAGGTGAGGTCCTCTATCTAAACCTGGTCAACTACCTCGTCGACGATGCCGAACTCTGGCCTGCTGGGTGTGCGCAATATGACCACTCCTGGGTCCAAGTCATCTCGTATAGTATTCCAGAAAGGTCCTGTCGAAGTCTTTCTCAAAACTCATTTTCGCCGAATTTCCTGGAAGTTACCACCCTTACTATATCTGTTTCTTGTTCCGGAATGGCTGCATACTCATCGCGACTCCTCTTGGAAGGTATATCCATATACAACGCCTCTGCATGCGTATCGCATCCCTGATGTCAACGGAGTGGAACGTCATCTCGTCGAAATCTCGTGCGAACTCTTTACTCCACCCTGTTCCAATGTCGACTGATTCGGACTCGTCTTCTCGTGGCTGCATGGACTGCGCTCCAACGGCTATACTCGTATCTGGAGCTCCCAAGCAATGTGTCCCATCACATGATATCCGAATGACGTCAAACCATCCGATCAATCTGTCAGAACCTCATATTCCCCTAAGAGATCAACATTTTGAGTACAGTTTAATAGTATTCTAGTACATACCACATCACCTGTGGACCAACCGTAGAAGGGCAAACCCAAGCCTCACAAATGGCACCGCTAAACTGCCGTAAACCCTATGGTTTGAAGGCGTTCCATGGTCATTATGTCGAGTTAGGGTTTCATTCTTCTAGAGGGTCCATAGCATTACTTGCATTGTCTTCCGAATACTTTAAACTTGGAATTGGGTTTCTGACATTCGATCGTTTCTATCGACTACCAACAAACCTGCGTGAAGTCGTCTCTAGCTGGAATCAATCTATCTGATGACCTCGCATCGGGGTAAGCGAACGAACCACATGTCCTAGTCATTCATCCTCGGGTGACTAGCGACCTTCCATCATATCTCTAAGTATATACTCATGCTGCAGTAGCTCCAACATCTGAGCAATATCTCGTCATTTGCAGCAACGACTGGCTCATTCATTTGTACGCTGAACAGCGCCTCAATCATCATGAACAAGTGATATATCAATGGTCATCACATCCTGGCTGGCCTCTAGCAGTAGCCTGATCCTCTGGTGCTGATCTTCACGTCCGAGAAATCTCATAAAAGCGATCTGTCAAACGCTCATGGCGCGAAAACACAATAAAACGACGCCACTATGCAATCGTACGTCTATGGAATCACGCCTTGGTCAGTCCTCGTCTGTGACGAGCTCAAGCTGACGCAACTCTAGCCGTAGCTCTCTCTGCCCGTTCAATCGTGGCAGCAAAATCATAACCAATACCGATGAGGATATATCATAGGAAGGAATATAATACTGTGCAAAGAAATGTACATCCTAAGGTTTCTTAACCGGAGTAGCGTATCGTAAGTATGCCGCGGAACATACGTACGGTACGTCACTCTACTCAAGCTACCTACTCCATCAACCAAGGGTCTGTAGGGTTCCTAGGCACGCTAATGAGGTCTCACAAGGCATCAACCATGCCAATTTCAAATTTTACGGTGCCGAGAAACCCTAGACTAGATCGTTAACTAGAATTTTAGGCGACATATGAAACTAGTTAACAACTTAACTACAAGAACGGAAATACAACTTTTGTAGATCCGGTCCTCCACCCCCATAGCTCCGCAATGAAGTCTCAACGCTGTCCAAATCAAATCCCGGGCTCTAGCGTCGGCTTCATCGGAGAAATGGGCGGGCTAGGTCGTCGATGTCGATGCCGAAGATGATCTACGTCGAGGCATCACAAGATCAAGCTCCCACTTCACCAAGTCATGAAACTTGTGAAGAAAACACCCTATACTACTTGGCAAGAGGTAGAGGATGAAGAAATAGGAGGTGGGTTCACTTTAGAATTGGATTTCTCACTCATTTTCACAAGTTGCCATTGTTGATAGAAAGCTTTTTCTTGAAGTGAAGAAGAAGCAAGAATATGATAAGTCTTTTTCTGAAATAGAAAATAGATGAATTCTTATCATAATCAAACCATAGTCAAGTGTAGAGAGCTAACTAGAGTTTATGTGAGTGGTTAGGGTTAAAGAAGAAGACAAAATGGTCACTTGGTCAAAAGCTTCATGAAGCTTCAACAAGCTTCATGAAAGAAAGAATGAAAGAAAATCATTTTGTTTTTTCTCTTTATGCTTTTATTTTCCAAAACTAATAAATAAATAAATGAATAAGTAATCATAACCCTAACCATTCATATAACCATGGTTCAATCTTTACACTTAACCAATTTAGCATGTATCATCAAACATGATACAATCAAGTGCACAAAACTATATCGAATATACAATGTGCACATGCGAGTGAGAAAATCCATTTAATGTGAACCAATACTAGTTAATGCAAAGTAATATATCAAATATATAATTATGCATTAAATCATTAAATCAACACTTGATTTTAACGATCCGGTCATATCGCATATAAATGACTAGTATCAAGTGTATCAATGTATCGAATCAACACTTGATTCGGCAACCCGGCTATATCATATATAACCTGCCGATGATACAAATTGCGAGAATAGAATACGGTATCACATACACGCATTATTCTCGGTCCCGCGCATATCTCATATGCGCTCCTATTTCGTTTCGCTTGAGCCAGGAAACCTCTGTGTAGGACTCTAAAGACTCGTCAATACGCCGGCAGCAGATGATGATCATATCAAACACCCACAAGCCGCAAGCGGTCTGCTAAACGTAACGGCCACCCGGGTATTGAGCGATCAGAAGATCGACGAGCAAGCCCGCTCACACTCCTGTGAATCTAACCAGTAACACTTACCGTACAGTCCGGTCTCGTCGTCTGATATGTCGCATATCTCACCTAGGGGTGGTAAACGTCAGACCCCAATAGCTCGATAAGTCGTGTCGATACGAGGTCTATAACTATTCGAGAAACTACTGGTAACACTTACCAGTAAATCTCAGCAACCCTGGCCAGGGATTTCCGGTTATAGCCAATCGAACACAGCGCAACATCAACTCCCCATACCGGGAGAGACGAATCCCCTCCTATCGCTCATTGCCTCCATGTGATTCGTGACTGTACCCAAAAACCACCGTTTTGCACGCCCTCTTGGACGTTGTAAGGTGGAAATCAAAGCACAGTGGGAACCACACAAGACTCTATGACGATCTCGGGTCAACAGACTACTCTGTACCAGTGTCACCAGAGAACTGCCATCTGACGTGAGGTATAATACCATCTGGGAGTTCTCGGCGAGTCCGTCCAGTGTACCCAGTCTCTACTGAGCACCCGTATATCATCTCTGATGTCAAACACCAATGGATATGGGATCATCCATCGCCCATCTGTATGGGTCGAGAAGGTATACGCTAGTCTACTCTGGTATATCGATGCCCCGTCTCGATATACCCACGACTAGGGACTTTGAAGGATGTACTTATGAACTACCATGTCCCCACTAGTATGATCCGCATCATAGTCCAGGTAGTCAAGTACACATCCTAAGGGCTTTACCAACATGTAACAGAGAGACAATCAATGTACACGTTAAGGTAAAGATCAACCAGATAGCATACTATCATGTCGAGCAAGAAAGTCCTCCCTATATATGTCCCAGCATCCACTACAATATACATCCTATGTATAGCAATGGCCTCTAGGGCATACATATAACTAACAATCTCCCACTTGCACTAGGGCCATCTGATAGCAGTGGTTGCAGTATCTCATACTCAACCATCCCATAAAAGTCTCTCTCTGGGAAAAGGCCTTTGTGAGTGGATCCGCCGTGTTGTCCTCTGAGTATACTCTCCTAACCTCGATCACCCTGGAGATCAACTATCTCCATGATCAGGTGATACTGCCTTAGAATATGTCTGGATCACTGATGGGACGAACGTTCCTTGGCATAAGCCACAACTCCATTGTCACACAATGGGAGGAACTAAGTTCATCTCATGAACAAATATACACCCAGACAGCCACTTTGGTAGCATCTTAAGTAGCGATGTATCGGGCCTTTATCGTCTAGTATGCCACGGTATCTAGCTTGGAACTCTTCCAACATACCGTCCCTTTACTGAGGGTAAAGACAATGCCTGTGACTGACTTTCAGTCGTAGTTATCACCCTGGAACCCTTCCAGTGATTCTTCCCAGGATCGGTTGACACCATCTCACTACAACTAGTGAGAATCCTAACATCCAATTAGATCTATCTCATAGATCCAAAACCCAGGATTTAGGAGGTATCACTTTGATCCTATATGGAGAATCCTTGTGATAAGCGGAGATTGACCGAGCGTAGCATAAGAAACTCCTTCCCTATCAAGAGTATGTCATCCACGTACTCTACGAGGATCGTCACTATACTCCCTACTACCTTTTTGTCTATACAAGGTTCATCTACCATTTTGATGATGTCAAACTCTTTGACTAAATCATCAAAAAAGATGTTCCAACTCCGCGATGCCTACTTTATCCTATAGAGCATCTTGCACACGTTTCCACTG
The DNA here is from genome assembly GCA_030015575.1 of Agapanthus africanus. Classification (NCBI taxonomy): domain Eukaryota; kingdom Viridiplantae; phylum Streptophyta; class Magnoliopsida; order Asparagales; family Amaryllidaceae; genus Agapanthus; species Agapanthus africanus. The sequence continues at coordinate 155,241,512 of CM057350.1, forward strand.
CTCCCACTATCTACGAAGCCCTCTGGCTGTGTACTTATAGACGCTCTCTTCCAAAACAACATTTAGAAAAGCAGTCATGGCACCCAACCGCCAGATATCGTAGTCATGGTATGTAGCCGTGGCAAGTAGGATCTGGATGGACTTAAGCATAGCCACTTGAAAAGGTTTCATCATTATCCAGGCCTGGTCGATGACGAAAAGCTTTAACAAGTCTAGCTTTGAAAGTCTCAACTTTTCCATCTACACCAAGTAATCTTCTCAAGACATACTTGCTCCTGATGGGGATTTAACCCTTCAGATATAGCAACCAAAGTCCATACTTTGTTGGTGTACATGGATTCCATCTCAGATCGCTAAGCATCCAGCCATTCTTGCAGAGTCCCATTCCTGATGGCCAGCTCGAAACTAGTTGGGTCATCATCTCATGATGCAATCCTTGCTCCCACTGTCATAGAGTAACCGAAGTATCTCTCAGGTGGGTGAGGAACCCTACTAGATCGGCGGAGAGGCTGAGGTTCATTGGTAACTATTGAATCCTTTGGTTTTACCAAATCATCTGCTGTATTTTGTATAGCTGGAAGCTTTCCAGTTCTACATTACAGACCTTGCCTCGAGCTTGTCCGGATTTTGCTTTTAGACATAGGCCGGTCAACCCCAAATTTAACTATCTTAAGACTTGGGCTTTACCCTTTCCATATCACATATGAAAAAGTAGGCAACAGATTTGATTTGAACCCTATTCAATAGGTATGCAGCTTCTCAAGTGCATAACTGCTAAGAGGAAACAGGTAACTCAGTAGTACTCATCATAGAGCACACCTTATCATATAGGGTGTGATTGCTCTGCCCCGATATACCATCATGCTATGGTGTATACGGAGGAGTAATGCTGAGAGAGAATCTCATTTTCCTTTAGAAAAGTCCAAGAATTCCGTGCTCAAGTATTCTCCTCCTTGATCTCATCAAAGGACATAATACTTATACCCGTATTTTGGTTCTCTACTTCTAACTTATATTCTGTGAATATCTCAAAAGGTTCGGACTTGTGTTTCAACAGGAACATAGGTCTGAATCTCGAAAGATCATCAGAGAATGTAATGAAGTATAAAGAACCGGTCCTGGCATGTGTAGACAGGGGACCTTTCATACATCAGCATGTATCAATCCCTAGAGTTCACTAACTCTTTCTCTGTTTCCAATAAACAGAGCTATGGTCATCTTATCTTTGTGACATGACTGGCAAGTTTCACAAGATGTAAATTCAAACTGATTTAAATATGCATCTAAATGTAACTTCAGCTAGTCGGGTCGCATTGATATGACCTAGTCTACAATACCTTAAGAAGGATCCGTTCATTTCTGAACTCTTCCTCTTGTGTGTGTTCCGTATACTAAAGAACTGTAGATTGATTTAGAACATCAATGCTTTTAGATAACGTGCCTGAACCGATCAACTTTTGATATAGGAAATGTTCAAAACATTATCCAACAATACAAAATTATATCCTTTCTTTACTAATAAAGAGATTGATATGATTTTGTATATCAGGTTCGGTATCTAATAACATTCGTTCAGAATCAATGTATTGGTAATACAGGGTGACAGTGACCAACAGACTTGGCTGCAACACTTGCCCCGTTTTCTGCCTCATGAAACTTATCACCTATTCTCAGTTCTCTACCTATCTGTAGCCCTATGTAACAGATTACATATCTGGGATCCTGATCCGGTATCATATACCCAGGATGCGGAGGATACTGAGAAACAGTTCTTTGTAATGAACATATCCGAAGATGATGCATCAGCATGCACTCTCTTCGTTTGGGCGGCACGGGAATTCTGGTAATCCCCAATTTCCTGCTCTGTCTTATAACAATTATAAGTTGGAGCGGGACCAACGTTCCCCAGCTCAATATAACAAGCGGGTTCGGTCAATATTCCGTATTATTATCTTGATTAAGGCGTGACATGGTCGCTACCTGGAGAGAGAGAGAAGAAAACACTCAGCGTGCACTCTTTCAAGAATAGATTGGTTATTATTTATCTAATCAGGATGGCTCCCACTGCTTTTTATCAAATCTTCCTTCAAACCCTAAAAGGAAAGACTAGCCGGGATTAATTACACACTACAAGTTCGCCAATCTTTCAGCCAGGCCAGTGTCGGTACTTTGAGGGAGGTCCCCCGTGCTTTCGCACGAACCTAATTAATGTAAACCTCGTTTTCCCAGAGGCGTAACCTCGTTAACACCTTTCTAGACACCTACTTGATCGGCTAATTGTAATGTATAAAACTCTCCCAGGAGTAACTCTTACTCGCAGCGGGTATCGGGATCCAACTATCTCATAGAAGGTATGCAATCTCATTGCAAATTTTAACACTTGAAATTCCCGATAATATTTTGCCCCTAACCTCCTATGACCTTGACAAAGGCCAACAAATCATAGGATGCTAGTCAAGTTCAACCCGTCATTTCCTGATTGAATTAAACCCACCCGCACGACCCTTGACAAAGGCCAACAAGGTCGCATAACTACCCTAACCCAATCTGCATCATATGCATAAGCAGATAAGCACCAGTCAGCTACCGCACACTACGCCTTGACAAAGGCCAACAAACGTAGCACGAATACTAACTACTACTTATCTGAAATGACGGAGGGCTACGACAGGTTTTCTGAAAACCTATTGCGTAATGAACTTGATATCGTTGTAGGATCGAATGAATTTTGAAATGGAGTGTTTTTGAGGCTTTTCTAATTTTGCTAAAGGAGTCACTCCCGGTGAAGGGATCGTCGGTCCTTTCCTCGTCGAATGAGGTGCGGGATATATCATATATATCACTGTGCAAAGCAAAACTCTTAAAAACAATCAAAAGACAAACCGAGTGTGTAGCATCTGCCAGTTATTGCTAAAGGAGTCACTCCCGGTGAAGGGATCTCGGTCCTTTCCTCATCGAATAAGGTGCAGGATATATCACATATACCGCTGTGTAAAGCAAGAACTGAAGCTACCTGTTTTATTTTTGAAATTCGATTCTACAATATCTTAGGTTTCTTTTTATTTCATTAATCACATTAATGAAGTCCCATCATTTAATTACCTAAACATCACAGATAAATACGATGTACACTTATGCCATCCGCATTCGCCTCAATGTCCCCTCATGCACCGTTAGGTTAGGTAACTAACGGCAGAGCGGGGCAGGGCTAGCGCGGGTGTAAAACATAAGTAACATCTATATAATATATCATATATACTATATACAGTATCTATCACAGAACATCACATGATCACATCACAGATATCGCAGCAGAAGAAACATATGAAATATTGGATATACTAGGACGTCCGTGTTTTTAATACGAGCCAGTATAAAACACGGATTCCACGGTCGCGATGAATAGCCAAACCCACACCCCAAGACCCCTACGAGAGCGGCAAGCAACCTACCAATTCTGGAGTTAGGAGACCCGGACTCGACTCCTCGAGTTGGTCTCCCACTGGACTCCAGAACCCGGTTACTTGTGCTCCCCTCCTTGGGTCTATCCTAGTGCGGAAAAGTAAATAATATACAGAAGGTGACATCTTCCGCAACCTGGAAGTGTCCCAATAAAAGAATATTACATACAAGTTTTTACATGAATGAAAATGAAAAACACTCATCTCACATAAAAAAACCCGGCTATTCAAACACGACGATCCAATATAACATATCCAGTAACACATAACATCACATGTCATCAACGTAAGTAAATATGCGCATCCCAATTGTCGTTGACATATAGCAACGAAACCGGCGAAATCACATATTACACTTACGGTCACAGAAAAGAAAGTGTAAAACTACAACAGTTGGAATCCGCAACCTCTTTAGACATCGCATGCCCAATCAAATGAATTGCTTAGACATCGCATGCCTAACAATTATAAACCCCGCATTTTAGTCTCATTATCGAAAACACTTTTCAATATCAAGTCGGGCAATTCAACAAGATTCCCGACATCCTGATCGAATGCTCATCGCAAACTTTAGTAGGCGGCCGCACCCCCGACGCCGTCGACAAAGTGCACCAAGGCGGAACACCGCTGCCGTGAGCACCCGTACGGATGCTTTCGGCGACGGGGTTCTCCTACAGTCACTTGGTCGGGGCTATGGGGTGAGGCTGTCTATTAAGTTTACCCGGCGAGTATTCGCGTACGCTATGTGATTGCGACGGACTTTTGATCGCATCAAAATTCCGTGGCAACCGATCAAGTGAGACTAAAGTGCTATGTTTATAACATTCATTCAATTATATCATAACTACTTGTGAATTCCAATTATTGTATCCCATTCCAGATAAATAGAAAATGTTAAACTTTCCGATCGAACATCCAAACACCCAAGTTTTCCCGAAGCAAATCAACACATGAAACAAGTTTAAAAACATCCAGTTCATGCCTCAGTACCAACGGTCCAGCCGTAGAAGGGTCAAGCCAACGCCTCACATGTGGCACGCCGTACTGCCCCAAACCCGAAGGTTCAAAGGGCAGTTCAAGACGGTCACATAATCGAGTTAAGGTTTGTTGTCTTCTAGAGGGTCCATTGCGTTACTTGCACTACTTAGAACGTCTTTAAACACCGGAAAAATCCAACACTTGGAAATTTCCCGACAGGGGAAAAATTGGGTATTTATATCCGGTCGAACTTTTTAACATATTCAAAAATTATCCGGAAACCACATAGACAAAATCTGATAATCCGATCGAATCTACGAACTCCCAATACAAACCAGAAAATTCAACTCTAGAATAATATTTAAAAATACCTAGAGAACTCAGCACTGAATAAAAGTAGTTACTGTGCAAAATTGGGAGGGTGACGTCACACTATTGCCGCGGAACCGCCGCAGAAGCTAGGCTTATGCCGCGGTTCCGCCGCAACCTTGAAGTATCTTTTGTCAAATTTTGCACCGTAATTCTTAGATTTCCCTGCTGAATTTTTTAAGCATTTTTAATCTGGAAAAAACCCAGTTTTTAGAAAAATTCCAGAGAGCTAATTCGTTTTAGGGTTTCGGTTCAATCGGGTTTCAAACTTCGTCTACGCATCGCCTAAGGCTCTAGCTTGGCTCTGATACCACTGTAGGGTTCCTAGGCATGCTAATGAGGTCTCATAAGGCATCAACCATGCCAATTTCAAATTTTACGGTGCCGAGAAACCCTAGACTAGATCGTTAACTAGAATTTTAAGCGACATATGAAACTAGTTAACAACTTAACTACAAGAACGAAAATACAACCTTTGTAGATCCGGTCCTCCACCTCCATAGCTCCGCAATGAAGTCTCCTCGCTGTCCAAATCAAATTCCGGGCTCTAGCGTCGGCTTCATCGGAGAAATGGGCGGGCTAGGTCGTCGATGTCGATGCCGAAGATGATCTACGTCGAGGCATCACAAGATCAAGCTCCCACTTCACCAAGTCATGAAACTTGTGAAGAAAACACCCTATACTACTTGGCAAGAGGTAGAGGATGAAGAAATAGGAGGTGGGTTCACTTTAGAATTGGATTTCTCACTCATTTTCACAAGTTGCCATTGTTGATAGCAAGCTTTTTCTTGAAGTGAAGAAGAAGAAGAAGAAGCAAGAATATGATAAGTCTTTTTCTAAAATAGAAAATAGATGAATTCTTATCATAATCAAACCATAGTCAAGTGTAGAGAGCTAACTAGAGTTTATGTGAGTGGTTAGGGTTAAAGAAGAAGACAAAATGGTCACTTGGTCAAAAGCTTCATGAAGCTTCAACAAGCTTCATGAAAGAAAGAATGAAAGAAAACTATTTTGTTTTTTCTCTTTATGCTTTTATTTTCGAAAACTAATAAATAAATAAATGAATAAGTAATCATAACCCTAACCATTCATATAACCATGGTTCAATCTTTACACTTAACCAATTTAGCATGTATCATCAAACATGATACAATCAAGTGCACAAAACAATATCGAATATACAATGTGCACATGCGAGTGAGAAAATCCATTTAATGTGAACCAATACTAGTTAATGCAAAGTAATATATCAAATATATAATTATGCATTAAATCATTAAATCAACACTTGATTTTAACGATCCGGTCATATCGCATATAACCGACTAGTATCAAGTGTATCGATGTATCGAATCAACACTTGATTCGGTAACCCGGCTATATCACATATAACCTGCCGATGATACAAATTGCGAGAATAGAATACGGTATCACATACACGCATTATTCTCGGTCCCGCGCATATCTCATATGCGCTCCTATTTCGTTTCGCTTGAGCCAGGAAACCTCTGTATAGGACTCTAAAGACTCGTCAATACGCCGGCAGCAGATGATGATCATATCAAACACCCACAAGCCGCAAGCGGTCTGCTAAACGTAACGGCCACCCGGGTATTGAGCGATCAGAAGATCGACGAGCAAGCCCGCTCACACTCCTGTGAATCCAACCAGTAACACTTACCGTACAGTCCGGTCTCGTCGTCTGATATGTCGCATATCTCACCTAGGGGTGGTAAACGTCAGACCCCAATAGCTCGATAAGTCGTGTCGATACGAGATCTATAACTATTCGAGAAACTACTGGTAACACTTACCAGTAAATCTCAGCAACCCTGGCCAGGGATTTCCGGTTATAGCCAATCGAACACAGCGCAACATCAACTCCCCATACCGGGAGAGACGAATCCCCTCCTATCGCTCATTGCCTCCATGTGATTCGGGACTGTACCCAAAAACCACCGTTTTGCACGCCCTCTTGGACGTGGTAAGGTGGAAATCAAAGCACAGTGGGAACCACACAAGACTCTATGACGATCTCGGGTCAACAGACTACTCTGTACCAGTGTCACCAGAGAACTGCCATCTGACGTGAGGTATAATACCATCTGGGAGTTCTCGGTGAGTCCGTCCAGTGTACCCAGTCTCTACTGAGCACCCGTATATCATCTCTGATGTCAAACACCAATAGATATGGGATCATCCATCGCCCATCTGTATGGGTCGAGAAGGTATACGCTAGTCTACTCTGGTATATCGATGCCCCGTCTCGATATACCCACGACTAGGGACTTTGAAGGATGTACTTATGGACTACCATGTCCCCACTAGTATGATCCGCATCATAGTCCAGATAGTCAAGTACACATCCTAAGGGCTTTACCAACATGTAACAGAGAGACAATCAGTGTACACGTTAAGGTAAAGATCAACCAGATAGCATACTATCATGTCGAGCAAGAAAGTCCTCCCTATATATGTCCCAGCATCCACTACAATATACATCCTATGTATAGCAATGGCCTCTAGGGCATACATATAACTAACAGGGTCATCCTACGCGAAGAAAGTTCGGGTATAATACCCCCTCGACTAAGTCTAAGTTCCGTAAGGTCAAGCCTAAGTTCTGTATATATATAACGCTCTAAGCTCCGCATAGTCAAACTTAGACTCGAACCAAGGTTAACCTAGCTCTCTGATATCAACTTTGTCACGACCCGAAATAGCACGTGACTGGCCCTTGAATCATATGAAGTCTATAAGACCTCATCTAATTCAAGCAAGCCAAAAGCCCAGAAATCTAAAACCATTTTTAATAATAAATGAAGGAAAAATAGTTTTAAGAAGTGAAGAAAACACATTTTAAAAACAAGGTTTTTAAATAAGTAAGCCGAATATGCATTTTTAAAACCTCTAGTCTTTTCTGAAAATTTCGGCAGAGTTTCCTTTGTAAATACTGGCCCCGAACGGGGTACAACAAGAATAATATATGCACAATGATAAAAGGCATCCCCAAGCGGGAGCTAGCTCTTCATCAATCGACGGTCACAACCATGCAAGCAGTATAATATACAATGCCGAAGGGCGAGGATCAAAACTCAAAGGAAAACTCAAAATCAGCATGAAAACCATAATACTACAACGCGCGACTTTAAGGTCGAAATAATACATAACTGGTTTTCTAAGTCTGAAACAATATACATGTTTGGTTGATGGAATTACTAGATACAACTGAATAAAATAAATACAAGGGTGGTCACGATACGAGTGAACCCACCTACCAATGCAATCACCCAAAAGGAAGCGGTGTGCCAGAAAAGCCGTAATGAAATCTGTACGGCAAAACCTGCAAGAACTGTGGCACAACGGGGGTGAGTTGCCAACTCGTGAATAGAAAACATCACAGAGCAGAAATCGTATATATGACTCAATCCTAGGTCAATACTATGTAAGGTCCCCTGTCTACATATGCCAGGACTCGTTCTTTGTACTTCATTACATTCACTGTTTATCTCTCAAGATTCAGACATATGTTCCTGTTGAAACACAAATCTGAACCTTTTGAGAAATTCAATGAATATGAATAAGAAGTAGAGAACCAAAACGGGTAAAAGTATTATGTCCTTTGATGAGATCAAGGAGGAGTATACTAGAGCACGGAATTCATGGACTATTCTAAAGCAGAATGAGATTCTCTCTCAGCATTACTCCTCCGTATACACCATGTCTGAAGCATGATAAGGAGGCAAAGGTAAACATTTATACATAAGTGTAGCACCAGGTGCTCGTGCTAGTGCCTCAGGTAACAACATATCGTAATATGAGATATGATCAATATAATCAGTGTCCACTATATCATGATGTAGGGTTACTAGGCACACACAAGAGGTTCCACAAGGTATCAACCATGCCGAATTCAAATTTTTCGGTGCCGAGAAAACCTAATGAAGATCGTTAACTAGAGGATAGGCGAAACTACAAGCAAGTTAACAACTTAACTACTAAGTGAATGGAAATACAGCCTTTGTAGATCCGGTCCACCACTTCTAAAGCTCCGTGTTGACGTCCCTCCGCTGCGATCATCGGATCCCGGACTCTAGCGATGGTTTCGTTGGAGAAATGATCCGGCTAGGTCATTGACTTTGAGGCCGAAGATGATCTACGTCAGGGAGACTCAAACTCAAGCTATTCCTTCACTTGGTCAAAAACTTTGTGAAGAGAACACCCTATACTACATGGCAAGTGGTAGAGGATGAAGAAATAGGAAGTGGGTTCACTTTAGAATTGGATTTCTCACTCTTTTTACCATGGCACCATTGGAGCTCTCAAGCTTTTGTGAGCTTGATGAAGAGGAAGAAGAAGAAAAGAATCATATCAATTATTATCCAAATGAAACTTATCCATTAAATAATGGAACCATGGTTGAGTTAAGCCCTCATGCTTAACTCATGTAGAGATTTAACCAAAGCATTAGGTTAAGGGTTGGGTTAACTAATATCTTGAACAAATGACAAAAGAGTTGACTTTGTCAATGTTTATCAAGCTTCATGAATCTTGATAACTTTGACCAAAGTCACACTCTTTTGTTATATGCTTAGGAAAATAGTAAACCCTAATCTAACCTTTATTTGGTTCAAGTCTCATACACACAACTTGTTTGTATCATCAAGCATGATACAAACATGTACACTTGCATATATCATATATAAACAATGTGCACATTCAAGTGAGAAAATCAATCTTAAGTGAACCAATACTAGTTAATGTAAAGTAATATATCAAATATATAATTATACATTAAATCATTAAATCAACACTTGATTTAACGATCCGGTCATATCGCATATAACCGACTAATATCAATAGTAACAACTTATCGAATCAACACTTGATCCGATAACCCGGCTATATCGCATACAACCGATCAATGTCACAAATCGTGAGAATAGAATTCAGTATCACATACTGGTATTATTCTCGGTCCCACACATATCTCATATGCGCTCCTATTTCGTTTCGCTTGAGCCAGGAAACCCCTGTGTAGGACTCTAAAGACTCGTCAATACGCCGGCAGTTGGTGATGATCATATCAAACACCCACAAGCCGCAAGCGGTCTGCTAAACGTAACGGCCATCTGGGTATTGAGCGATCAGAAGATCAACGAGCAAGCCTACTCACACTCCTGTGAATCCAACCAGTAACACCACCGTACAGTCCGGTCTGTTCGTCTGATATGTCGCATATCTCGCCTAGGGGTGGTAAACGTCAGACCCCAATAACTCGATAAGTCGTGTCGATATGAGGCTCATAACGGGTCGAGAAACTACTGGTAACACTTGCCAGTAAATCCCTAAAGCAGCCTTGGCCAAGGACTTCCTGTTATAGCCAATCGAGCACAGCGCAACATCAACTCCCTATACCGGGCGAGACGAAACCCCTCCTATCGCTCATTGCCTCCATGTGATTCGGGACTGTACCCAAAAGCCACCTTTTTGTACGCCCTCTTAGACGTGGTATGATGGAAATCAAAGCATAGTGGGAATCACACAAGACTCTATGACGATCTCGGGTGTACAGACTAACTTGTACCAGTGTCACCAGAGAACTGCCATCTGACGTAAAGTATAATACCATCTGGGAGTTCTCGGCGAGTCCGTCCAGTGTACCCAGTCTCCACTGAGCACCCGTATATCATCTCTGATGTCAAACACCAATGGATATGGGATCATCCATCGCCCATCTATATGGGTCGAGAAGCTACACGCTAGTCTACTCTGGTATATCGATGCCCCATCTCGATACACCCACGACTAGGGACTTTGAAGGATGTACTTATGTACTACCATGTCCCCACTAGTATGATCCGCATCATAGTCCAGGTAGTCAAGTACACATCCTAAGGGCTTTACCAACATGTAACAGAGAGACAATCAGTGTACACGTTAAGGCAAAGAGTAACCAGATAGCATACTATCATATCGAGCAAGAAAGACATCCCTATATATATCCAAGCATCCACTACAATATACATCCTATGTATAGTAATGGCCTCTAGGGCATACATATAACTAACAATCACCCACTTGCACTAGGGCCATCTGATAGCAGTGGTTATAGTATCTCATACTAAACCATCCCATAAAAATCTCTCTCTGGGAAAAGGCCTTTGTGAGTGGATCCGCCGTGTTGTCCTCTGAGTCTACTCTTCTAACTTCAATCCCCTGGAGAACAACCATCTCCATGATCAGGTGATACTGCCATAGAATATGTCTGGATCACTGATGGGACGGGCGTTCCTTGGCATAAGCCACAACTCTATTGTCACACAATGGGAGGAACGAAGTTCATCTCATGAACTAATATACATCCAGACTGCCTTCTTGGTAGCATCTTAAGTAGCGATGTATCCAACCTTTATCGTCTAGTATGCCACGGTATCTAGTTTGGAACTCTTCCAACATACCGTCCCTTCACTGAGGGTAAAGACAATGCCTGCGACTGACTTTCAGTCGTCCTTATCACCCTGGAACCTTTCCAGCGATTCTCCCTAGGATCTATTGATACCTTCTCACTACAACTAGTGAGTATCCTAACATCCAATTAGATCTATCTCATAGATCCAAAATAAGGATTTAGGAGGTATCACTTTGATCCTATATGGAGAATCCTTGTGATAAGCGGAGATTGACCGAGCGTAGCATAGGAAACTACTTTCCAATCAAGAGTATGTCATCCACGTACTCTACGAGGATCACCAGCATACTCCCTACTACCTTTTTGTATATACAAGGTTCATCTACCATTTTGATGATGTCAAACTCTTTGACTAACTCATCAAAACAGATGTTCCAACTCCGCGATGCCTGCTTTATCACATAAAACATCTTGCACACGTTTTCGCTGATCACACTGTTTACGAAGCCCTCTGACTATGTTCTTATAGACTATCTCTTCTAAATCTTTATTTAGAAAAGCAGTCATGACACCCAACCGCCAGATATCGTAGTCATGGTATGTAGCCGTGGCAAGTAGAATCTGGATGGACTTAAGCATAGCTACTTAGAAAAGGTTTCATCATAATCCATACCTGGTCAATGATGCAAACTTTTAACAAGTCTAGCTTTGAAAGTCTCAACTTTTCCATGTACACCAAGTAATCTTCTCAAGATATACTTGCTCCTGATGGGGATTTAACCCTTCAGATAAAGCAACCAAAGTCCATACTTTGTTGGTGTATAAGGATTCCATCTCAGATCGATAAGCATCCAGCCATTCTTACAGAGTCACACTCCTGATGGCTAGCCCGAAACTAGTTGGGTCATCATCTCATGATGCAATCCTCGCTCCCACTGTCTTAGAGAAACCAATGTATCTCTCAGGTGGGTGAGGAACCCTGCTAGATCGGCGGAGAGGCTGAGGTTCGTTGGTTGCTATTGAATCCTTTGGTTCTACCAAATCATCAGCTGCAGTTTGTATAGCTGGAACTGTTTCCAGTTCCACCTCATGACCAATAATTTCTTCACAAGAAATTCCCTTTCACAAAGGTGGCATGCTGAGAAACAAAACATTTTTGTTCCTCGGTTAGGTAGAAGATATTCCCTTGCGTATGCTTGGGATATCCAACAAACTTCCACAGATCTGAATTTGCCTCGAGCTTGTCCGGATTTTGCTTTTAGACATAGGCCGGACAACCCCAAATCTTAACTGACTTAAGAGATGGGCTCTTCCCTTTCCATATCTCATATGAAATGGTAGGCATCTGATTTGATCGGAACCCTATTCAATAGGTATGCAACTTCATAAGTGCATAACTCCCTAAAAGGAAATAGGAAACTCAGTAGTACTCATCATAGAGCACACTATATCACATAGGGTGATATTGCTCCACCCCGATACACCGAGGTGCTGAGGTGCATATGGAGGAGTAATGCTGAGAGAGAATCTCATTCTTAGAATAGTCCAGGAATCCCGTGCTCAAGTATTCTCCTCCTTGATCATATCAAAGGACATAATATTTATACCCGTTGTTGGTTCTCTACTTCTAACTTATATTCTGTGAATATCTCAAATGGTTCGGACTTGTGTTTCAACAGGAACATATGTCTGAATCTCGAGAGATTATCAGAGAATTTAATGAAGTACAAAGAACCGGTCTTGGCATGTGTAGACAGGGGACCTTCATACATCAACATGTATCATCCCAAGAGTACACTAACTCTTTCTCCGCTTTCAATAAACAGAGCTGTGGTCATCTTATCTTTGTGACATGGCTGGCAAGTTTCACAAGATGTAAATTCAAACTGATTTAAATATGCATCTCAATGTAACTTAGCTAGTCGGGTCACATTGACATGATCCAGTCTACAATACCTCAAGAAGGATTCGTTCATATCTAAACTCTTCCTCTTGTGTGTGTTCCGTATACTAAGAACTGCAGTTTGATTTAGAACATCAATGCTTTTAGATAACGTGCCTGATCCGATCAACTTTTGATATAGGAAATGTTCAAAACATTATCCAACAATACAAAATTATATCCTTCTTTACTAATAAAGAGACTGATATGATTTTGTATATCAGGTTCGGTATCTAATAACATTGTTCAGAATCAATGTATTTTGGTAACAAGGTGACAGTGACCAACAGACTTGGCTGCAACACTTGCACCGTTTTCTGCCTCATGAAACTTATCACCCATTCTCAGTTCTCTACCTTTCTATAGCCCTATGTAACAGATTACATATCGGGGATCCTGATCCGGTATCAAATACCCAGGACGTAGAGGATACAGAGAAACAGTTCTTTGTAATGAACACACCCGAAGGAGATGCATCATATGCACTTTCTTCGTTTGGGCGGCATAGGAATTTTGGTAATCCCTAATTTCCTGCTCTGTCTTATAGCATTTATAAGTTGGAGCGGGACTAACGTTCCCCAGCTCAGTATAACAAGCGGGTTCGGTCAATACTTCCGTATTATTATCTTGATTAAGGCGAGACATGGTCGCTACCTGGAGAGAAAGAGAAGAAAACACTCTGCGTGCGCTCTTGCAAGATCAGATTGGTTATTATTTTATCTAATCAGGATGGCTCCCACCGTTTTTATCAAATCTGTTAGTGTATATGCCCTAGAGGCCATTACTGTATCATACTAGTTTGTATATTACTTAATGGATGCTTGGGATATTCACCTTGTATATACAATCTTGATCAAAATAGTAGTATGCTACTTGGTTTGTTTCTACTTCAATGTGTACATGTGTTTATTTTAGTATATCGCCTATACACATTAGTGGAGCCCTTAGGATCTTTGCTTGATTACCAGCGATGTGATGGCAGTCACACTAGTGGGGCTGGGTAATCTATAAGCACATCCTTATGCAGGTCCCTGGTCGCAGGACTATCGAGACAGGGCATCGATACTCCGGAGTAGACCAGCGCATGCGCTTCTCATCCCAGTGTGGGAGACGGTCTGTCCCACAGCCGTCAGTACGTCGTACTTGAGATAGTATGCGGGTGCTCGTTAGGTTACGGGTACACTGGACAGGACTCGTCGGGAACTGACTAGTTGGTATTATGCCTATCGTCAGTTATCAGTTCCCAGGTGACATGAGTATAGCTTAGTCCGCTGACTTGACACTGTCACTTCGCCTCGAGTGTGTTCCCACTGTACTTTGATCACTACCCTACCACGGCTCAAAGGAGTCGTGCAAACAGGTAGTGGTTGGGTGCAGTCCCGAAGCACTTGGAGGCAGTGACGGTTAGACAGGATTCGTCTCTCCCGGTATTGGGGGTTGACATCGCGCTGTGTCTAGGAGGGCCATTACACGAGTAGTCCCTGGCCAGGGCAAACGAGATATACTGGTAGGTTTTCAGTGTTATCTCAGGGTGTTTTGGGCTTCGCTCCGGCACGACTTGTACCGCTATTGGGGGACTGACGTTTACCGCCCCCTAGGCCCGCCATGCGATGTATCAGACGAACAGACTGGACTGTACGGAGAATGTTACATTCAGGCTCAGTAGGAGTTCAGATGGGTTTCGCCTCGTCGGTCTTCTTGTCGGCATTACCTGGGGACCGTTACGCACAGCTAGTGCCGCTTGCGGTCTGTGGTTAAACCCACTGCCAGCGTAGTGTCGAGTCTTTAGAGTCCCACACAGAAAGCTTTTCGCCTTTAGGCAAAAGAGTAGAGGTCGCATGGTATTGCGACAGGTCGCATGGTTTTGCGACAGGGTTCGGTCACATCCGTGCACTTGTTCACGTACAGTGTCCGGACAGTTTACACTAGCGGGCTTTGGTTTAAGCCAGATCCTAGTGTACCTTTTGGGATTGGATTTATCCAGTGTGCATTCGTGTTCCTCGGAACGCGGATGCGGGTGTGTATGCACAGTTGACAGGGAGGCAGAGGCAGCGGATTCTCATTAGGGTTGTTGACAGTTGACCGTTGACTATTTGACTTTTTGCTCAACCCTAATGAGAATATGATATGTGATTAACTATTATATTAATTAAGTATTATGGTGACATGGTTGTTGATTTTTGTTGACTTTGTTGACTTGTTGACTTTTGTTGACTTGTTGACTTTGTTGACCGGTTGACTAGGCTTGACTAGTTGACCATCATGATAACCATAGCCATCATTTCATGGCAAAGACTTGTTCTTACTTGCTTATTTGTGTAAAATGAGTGCATGAAATGATATGGTTATGGTTGCTTCAACCATCACATAAGACTTTTTTTTGGTATGATGAGTTATCATGACTTTGGATTATGAGAGGGTGAGAGACAAAAGACTTGCTCATTCTTTCTTGCTCATTCTCTCTCTTGTTCTTGAGCTCTCTTGTTTTGCTCTCACCCTCTTGCTCTTTTTCCCTCTCTTTAATCTATGGTTCTCTTGTCTCATGAGTTGAGAATCAAGAACTATAGATAAAATCCCACACAAACTCTTCTCTACTCATTCTAGTTCACAAGGTTTAGCAAACCGAGTGAACTAGTTTCTTCAAAGAACGAAGAAGGAGCCAAAGGTTGGAGCTTTCAGGTGGATCTATCTTCGGCGTACGGAGACGACGGGAAGAAGCCAATCCGGACCACCATCGGAGTTTGAAGACGAAGAGTTCAAGACAAGCAAGGTATAACCCCCTAACCGAGTAGCTAGAAACTCGTAGTTAGGTTGCTAGATAGATGTTTAACCAAGATCCGGGTTTTAGGTCCATGTTACCACCTCCGTAAAAATCGTTTTTTTTTACCAAATTCCGCATTCCCGAAAGTACCGGGAGAGGTAGCATGGACTTACAGTGGTATCAGAGCCTAGTTAAACTCTATCTAACATGTTAGCAAGTAACTAGAAAATCGATCAAAGAAAAAGTCCCGAAAACGAACCCCAAAAATTCGAGTTTCTGTCGATTTTTTTACTGTTCAAAAGTTGATTATTTTAACACCTAAAATCGGCTCAGGCTTTTGTGTGAATAACCACCAAAGATGGTCCCACGATCGAGTCAAAGCGCCGCGGAAACGCGGCGGGAGCACGCTCCCGCCGCGGATCCGCGGCCGAGTTGACTCGGCCGAGGACAATCTTTGGTGCAGTGTTATTCTGGGGGTATTTTGGGATTTTTAGTATATGTGTTTTCTGCCCAGATTTTCCAGAACGAAAATTTTATTTTGGGGTCCCGAAAATCCGTATTTTTGATCGAACTTCTAAAAGACTTGACCTAACGGGTTTTCTGTAATGTGATATTTGTATTGAACGTCTACTAATCGCTATATGTCGATTAGTGGGGGTTATACAAATCTGTGATCTGTAATGTTGCTGGAATGTGTATATGAATATGTTGGATTGTCGCGGGTGAATAGCCGGGGGTTGTGAGAAGAGAGTTTTTCTTTTCTTTCAATTCATGTAAATTTGTAAATTGATGTAATAATTATTTGTATGGCCGCACAACCGGGTCGGGGTTGTAGCCGTCATTGTATAATTTCTTTTTACTGTTTTTTCTCCTAGGATAGACCCATGGAGGGGGTGCACAAACTATCGGGTATGCCGAAGTGTCGAGTGGCCTACTCATGGAGATGAGGGAGGTTGCTACGCTTCGGGTACTTGGCGGGTAGTTTGCCGCACCCGTAGGGGTCTTGGGTGGGGTTTTGGCTATTCACCGCGACCGTGTAATCTGTCTTTCGTTACAGGCTCGTACGAATTGCAGATTCCTAGTATATCCAATGTATTCATCTGTGATCTGAAATGTTTATCATTGCAGTATATCTATATATGATATTATTTAGGCGTTGCTTATGTTTTACAGCCGCGCTAGCCCAGCCCCCGCTCTGTCGTTAGTTAAGTAACCTAACAGGTAATGACGGGGCCCCGTGGCGAATGCGAATGGCATAAGCGTACGTCATATTTTGGTTGTTTTCTGCAATGGTAAGATTAAATGATGGGACGCATTAAAAGAACTAATGCAAGAATATCACGCATTAAAAGAACTAATGCAAGATAATAAACCAAGTTAAAGTCGTTGGAACACTTTCGAAAAACCACTCGGTTCTTTTCAAAACCAACTTTTAAATGCGGAGCTTGAGCCACTCCTTTTAAAAGCTATCTCGTTCCATCGACTATATCAAGTTCACTACGTTCACGGTTTCGCCAAAACCATTCGTAGCCCTCCGTCGTTTCGTATGAATATTCAATAGTATTCAAGCTGTGTTTGTTGACCTTCGTCAAGGCATAGTGATTGGTAGCTGTTGGGTATTCATATGTAGCATAGATAGATGCGTTGGTTTGGGACATTCGCATTACCTTGTTGACCTTCGTCAAGGGTATATACGGGTGGATTCAAATTAACCTGGATAATGACAGGAAGAACTTGACATGTGACTTATGATTTGTTGACCTTCGTCAAGGTCATAAGAGCATGGGGCAAAAATCCACATCGGGAGTTTCATAAGTACTGAAACTTGCTAGATTTGCATACCATTTGGAGTGTGATGATTCTGGTAGGATTCCTTCAGTTTCGTCACGCGATGATATTTGGATCCTGATCCTACTGTGAGTATATGCTACTCTTCGGGAAATTTCTCACTAAACGATCAATGCTATAAACCTAGTAGGTGCCTAGAAAGGTGTTAGCGGGGCTACGCCCCCAGGGAAAAGAGGTTCTTTAATTAAGGAACTTCGCGAAAGCGTTAGAAAACCTCCCTCAAAATACCGACACCGGCCAGGCTGAACGGTTAAGCAAGTATTGTGCGGTGGGATTGATCCCGACTAATTCTTCCTTTATGGTTTGAGGAGGGATTCGAGAAACAGTGGGAGCCATCCTGTTTAGACAAACTAAAAACCACTCTAAACTTGCAAGAGCATCATGCTGAGTGTTTCTTCTTCTCTCTCCTAATTGCAGCGACCAAATCGACATGACTGGACTTAAGTTACTCCTAGATAAAAACAAACTGACAGGGCCAAACTACAAAGATTGGCTCAGGAATGTCAAGATAGCAATCACTTACGACAAGCTGGGGTATCTTCTTACCACCAAAGCTCCCCCTGTCCCTGGTCCCACTTCCAGCGTCGCGGATAAGGAAATCCGCAAGACTTGGGAGATTGATAGCGCGAAGGCCAAGTTCCTCGTACTTGCCTCGATGGACAACGAACATCAGAGGAGGCACGAGAATATGGACCTTGAATCCATATTTCTCCATACAAAAGAACTGTATGGAGAGCAATCTCGTATCGCAAGATACGAAGCGTCGAAGAAGTTATTTTCGGCAAGAATGGCCGTCGGATCATCAGTAGCCGAGCACGTGCTAAAGATGATCGGCTACATTAAGGTGCTCGCGGACCTAGGGACCATATTGGAGAGTGAACTCTATACGGACATAGTTCTCCAGTCCCTTCCTTCCACTTACGCCCAGTTCATACTGAACTTCAACTTACAAGAAAAAGAGGTTGAACTTTCAGAGCTCCTCAACATGCTGAGGAGCGCAGAGGGCACCCTACAGAAAGGTAGGGAAACATCCACTTTGTTTGTAGGAGGATCATCTTCTTCTAGGTCCAAGGCGAAAGCCAAGGGAAAGAAGAAGAAAGCCCCCGCCAAACCAAGGGGCGGTGTTAGTAAAGTGGATACGAAGGGAAAAGCTAAAGCAACAAAGAAAGCGGGGAAGCTTGTAGATAAGGAAGAATGCTTCTATTGTCATAAGAAAGGACACTGGAAGAATGATTGCAGGGCCTGGAAGGCCAGAACACAGGAATTGAAGCAGGTTGCAGCTTCAGCTTCAGGTGTGTATATTATTGAAAACTGTCTTTCAATAAACTCTACTTCCTGGGTATTGGATACCGGATCAGGATCTCATATCTGTAATTCTTTGCAGGCGTTGAGAAACCGTAGGGTTTTGAAGGCAGGTGACATGACCCTCAGAGTTGTGAACGGAGCTAGCATGGATGCTAAAGCCGTGGGGGACTATCACCTGGGAATGTCAGATGGACATGTTTTGGTTTTGCGTAATTGCTTTTTTGTACCCAGCGCAACTTGTAATATCATTTCTGTATCTTTAGTTTCTAAAGAAGGTTATGAATTTGCGTTTGTAAGCAATGTTGTAAACATTCACCTTAATCAAGTTCTGATTGGGTCAGGTACATTGAGTAATGGTATATACGTATTGAACCAACCACAGATTTTCAATGTCCAGAATACACACAAAAGAAAGTTTTCAGAAATAAATCAGACTTTCTTGTGGCATTGTAGACTGGGTCACATCAATGAGAGAAGGTTGACGAAGTTACATACAGAAGGATATTTGAATCCGTTCGAATATCAATCGTATGCCACTTGTCAATCCTGTCTCAAAGGAAAGATGACAAAGACTCCGTTTACTGGACACGGAGTAAGAGCGAGTGAGCTCTTGGGACTCGTACACAGTGACGTGTGCGGTCCAATGTCTACACATGCTCGAAGCGGGTATTCTTACTTCATTACTTTTACGGATGACTTCTCAAGGTACGGTTATGTCTTCTTGATGAAACATAAGTCCGAAACCTTTGGAAAATTCCAGGAGTATAAGAATGAAGTAGAGAAACAAACCGGCAAAAGTATCAAGATTCTAAGATCGGATCGAGGTGGAGAATACTTAAGTGCCGAATTCCTGAATTACTTAAAAGAGAATGGTATTCTCTCTCAGCTTACTCCTCCATACACTCCGCAACATAATGGTGTATCGGAGAGACGGAACCGAACCCTATTGGATATGGTTCGGTCCATGATGAGTAACGCTGAGTTACCGCGATCATTCTGGGGATATGCACTAGAAGCAGCTACGTATCTCTTGAACAAGGCTCCCACCAAGACTGTGCCTACTACCCCATATGAGATGTGTACTGGGAAGAAACCCTGTCTTAAGTATCTTAAGGTATGGGGATGTCCAGCTTTTGTAAAAAAGCAGCATGCGGACAAGCTTGACGCACGTTCAGTACAGTGTAAGTTTGTGGGATACCCAAGGAACTCCAGGGGGTATCTTTTCTATTCCGCTGAGGAGCAAAAGGTTTTTGTTTCTCAGCATGCCCGCTTCTTGGAAACTGAGTTTTTGGAAACCCAGATAAGTGGGAGCATAATAGAACTGGAAGAAGTTCCAGAACCACAGACTGTTACTGAAGGCTTAGTGGAACCAGAGGGTTCAACAGAACAGGACATTCCTACGCCGCTCCGCAGGAGTAGTAAGCAGACTCATCCGCCCGAGAGATACTACGGTTTTCTCATAGACGGGGATAGAGAGGATTGCATCATAGATTATGATGAGCCTACTAGCTTCCAGCAGGCCGTTCAGAGCGTTGACTCAGTAAAATGGCTAGATGCAATGCGGACCGAAATGGAGTCCATGTACACCAACAAAGTATGGACGTTGGACATTGCTCCAGACGGGGTAAAACCCGTAGGATGCAAGTGGATCTTCAAAAGGAAGATTGGTGTAGATGGACAGGTTAAGACCTATAAAGCTAGGCTGGTAGCAAAGGGTTTTCGTCAAAGACCTGGTTTGGACTACGACGAAACCTTTTCTCCAGTAGCCATGCTGAAATCCATTCGGATCCTTCTTGCCATTGCTGCCTTCCACGATTATGAGATCTGGAAAATGGACGTAAAGACCGCTTTTCTAAATGGAAATTTAGAAGAGTGTGTCTATATAGACCAACCAGAGGGTTTCATTCAGAGTGGGAGCAGCGGAAAGGTGTGCAAGTTGCTTAAGTCCATCTATGGACTAAAGCAGGCATCGCGGAGTTGGAACATCTGCTTTGATGAGACGGTCAAAGAATTTGGCTTTATCAAAAATCCAGATGAACCATGTATCTGTAAGTCCACGTTGCGACCCCCGGTTCTTACGGGGAGGCGGAAACGGTATAAAAATCAAATTTTTAGCGCATGGGGCAACATGGACTAACAAAGTCGGGATCTTTTCCTAAACTAAAACTAGCAAACTTGCTAAAGAGAGTTAGCTACTCGGAAAGATGGTTATACCTAAACTTGAACTCCTTCTTTTTCAAACTTTGTAGAGGTTGATGGTTCTCTTCTCGTCGCCTTCTTCCGTCGAAGATAGATCCACCTGAGGGTTCAACCTTCGGGCTCTTTCTCGAACTTTGAGTGAACTAGAATCTCCGGCTTGCCAAACCCTTGATTCTAGAGTGAGTAGAGAGTGTCTAAGGGGTGCTTTTCTTTTAAGGAGAGGGATTCTCAACACATGAGAAGGATTCTCCTTTGGCTAGAGGAAGAAGAAGATGAAGTGAGGAGAGAGAATGATTATAATAGAATGAGCTCTTTTCTTTTGCAACCATAACTAAAAGAAAAGGAATTATCTAATTAATAATAATAATTGAAAATGAGAATAGTTGATGGTTATTTTGGAATGACCACTATCATACTTTCAATAAATGAGTTTAAGCATGAATCAAGGAGTATCTTTTCAAAGCATGATGGTGGTCAACATTCAACCATGGTCAACAAGTCAACCATGGTCAACAAGTCAACAAAATCAACCATAACAATATTTCATTTAATTACTATTATTAATTGATATTTCATAAATCTATTAGGGTTTGGAAAATGACGACTGTCAACTGTGCATACGCACCCGTTCCGAAACCCTAATGAAAAACCTCATCCTCCGCCTCAAGCAACTGTGCATACACACCTGTATTCTCGTTCCGAGGAACAAGAATACCGAGAAATAAAAGCAACCCCAAAACATATACCAGTATCTGGCTCAAACCAGAACCCGCCAGTATAATCCGTCCGGACTCCAAAACGTGCACAAGTGCGCGGATGAGAACGAACCCTGCCGCAAAACCATGCGACCTCTACTCTGTTTTGCCCAGAGGCGAATACCCTCTGTGTGGGACTCTAAAGACTCGACACTACGCTGGCAGTGGGTTTAACCACAGACCGCAAGCGGCACTAGCTGTGCGTAACGGTCCCCAGGTAGATGCCGACAAGAAGGCTGACGAGGTGAAACCCATCTGAACTCCTACTAAGTCTGAATGTGACATTCTCCGTACAGTCCGGTCTGTTCGTCTGATACATCGCATGTCGGGCCTAGGGTGCGGTAAAACGTCAGTCCCCCAATAGCGGTACAAGTCGTGTCGGAGTGAAGCCCAAAACACCCTGAGATAACACTGGAAGCCTACCAGTATATCTCGCTTGCCCTGGCCAGGGACTACTTGTGTAATGGCTCTCCTAGACACAGCGCGATGTCAACCCCCAATACCGGGAGAGACGAATCCTGTCTAACCGTCACTGCCTCCAAGTGCTTCGGGACTGCACCCAACCATTACCTGTTTGCACGACTCCTTTGAGCCGTGGTAGGGTAGTGATCAAAGTGCAGTGGGAACACACTTGAGGCGAAGTGCCAGTGTCAAGTCAGCGGACTAAGCTGTACTCATGTCACCTGGGAACTGATAACTGACGATAGGTATAATACCAACCTGTCAGTTCCCGACGAGTCCTATCCAGTGTACTCGTAACCTAACGAGCACCCGTATACTATCTCCAGTACGACGTACTGATGGCTGTGGGACAGACCATCTCCCACACTGGGATGAGAAGCGCATACGCTAGTCTACTCCGGAGTATCGATGCCCTGTCTCGATAGTCCTGCGACTAGGGACCTGTATAAGGATGCGCTTATAGATTACCCAGCCCCCACTAGTGTGACTGCCATCACAACGCTGGTAATCAAGCAAAAGATCCTAAGGGCTCCACTAATGCGTATAGGTGATATCGCAAAATAAACACATGTACACATTGAAGTAGAAACAAACCAAGTAGCATACTACTATATTGAGCAAGATTGTTTATACAAGGTGAATATCCCAAGCTTCCATTAAGTAATATACAAACTAGTATGATACAGTAATGGCCTCTAAGGCATATACACTAACAATCTCCCACTTGCACTAAGGCCATGTACTGGCGTATCGAAGACCTATCATCTCGATCAGCCGCTCGAACTGAGTCTGGGGTAAGGCCTTGGTGAATGGATCTGCAGTGTTTTCTTCTGAAGCAACCCTCCGAACCTCGATCTCCTTGCGATCCACGATCTCCCTGATCAGGTGATACCGCCTCAAGATGTGCCTGGATCTTTGATGGGACCTGGGTTCCTTCGCTAAAGCTATAGCCCCGTTGTTGTCGCAATACAGAGGTATTGGGTCAACAATGGACGGAACCACCTGAAGTTCTTTCAAGAACTTCCTCATCCAGACAGCTTCTTTTGCGGCATCAGATGCAGCGATGTATTCCGCTTCCATCGTCGAGTCTGCAACGGTTTCCTGTTTGGAACTCTTCCAACACACCGCCCCTCCATTGAGGGTAAAGACAAAACCCGACATGGACTTGGAATCATCCTTGTCACTCTGGAAGCTGGAGTCAGCAAAGGCCTCGATCTGGAGGTCTTTTCCGCCATACACCAAGAACATCTCCTTAGTCCTTCTCAGGTACTTGAGAATGTTCTTTACTGCTATCCAGTGTTTCTCCCCAGGGTTTGACTGATACCGGCTTACTACACTCAGTGCATAAGCTACATCCGGTCTGGTACACAACATCGCATACATTATAGAGCCTACCGCAGAAGCGTAGGGTATAATAGACATGCGATCCCTCTCCAAATCAGTCTTGGGAGACATCTCTTTAGAGAGGGTGATCCCGTGACAAGCCGGTAGGTTACCGCGCTTGGAATCTTCCATACTGAATCTTTTCAGTACGGTGTCGATGTACCTGGACTGTGAAAGTCCTAATATCCTCTTGGATCTATCACGATGGATCCGGATCCCCAGGATGTATGAGGCATCACCCAGGTCTTTCATGGAGAACCTGTGTGACAAGAACCCCTTGACAGATTGTAGCATAGGAATGTCATTTCCTATTAAGAGAATGTCATCCACGTATAAAACGAGGAATACTACAGTTCTTGCTACAAATCTACTATAGATGCATGGTTCATCTGGATTTTTGATAAAGCCAAATTCCTTGACCGTCTCATCAAAACAGATGTTCCAACTCCGCGATGCCTGCTTTAGTCCATAGATGGACTTAAGCAACTTGCACACCTTTCCGCTGCTCCCACTCTGAATGAAACCCTCTGGCTGATCCATATAGACACACTCCTCTAAATTTCCATTTAGGAAAGCGGTTTTTACGTCCATCTGCCAAATCTCATAATCGTGGAAGGCAGCAATGGCAAGAAGGATCCGAATGGATTTCAGCATAGCCACTGGAGAAAAGGTTTCGTCATAGTCCAAGCCAGGTCTTTGACGGAATCCCTTTGCTACAAGTCTAGCTTTATAGGTCTCAACCTGTCCATCTACACCAATCTTCCTTTTGAGGATCCATTTGCATCCTACGGGTTTTACCCCGTCTGGAGCAATGTCCAACGTCCATACTTTGTTGGTGTACATGGACTCCATTTCGGTCCGCATTGCATCCAGCCATTTTACCGAGTCAACGCTCTGAACGGCCTGCTGGAAGCTAGTAGGCTCATCATAATCTATGATGCAATCCTCTCTATCCCCGTCTATGAGAAAACCGTAGTATCTCTCGGGCGGATGAGACTGCCTACTACTCCTGCGGAGCGGCGTAGGAATGTCCTGTTCATTTGAACCCTCTGGCTCTACTAAGCTTTCAGTAATAGTCTGTGGTTCTGGAATTTCTTGCAGTTCTACTGCGCTCCCACTTGATTCTTTTTCTAAGAACTGGTGTTCTAGAAAGTGGGCATGACGAGAAACAAGAACTTTTTGTTCCTCTTCGTAGTAGAAGAGATATCCCTTGGAATTCTTTGGATATCCCACAAACTTACACAGTACTGAGCGTGCCTCGAGCTTGTCCGCATGCTGCTTTTTAACAAAAGCTGGACTTCCCCAAGTCTTAATGTGACTGAGATGGGGTCTCTTCCCACACCACATCTCATATGGTGTAGTAGGCACAGTCTTAGTAGGAACTCGGTTCAAAAGGTACGCAGCTGATTCTAGCGCATACCCCCAGAATGATCGCGGTAACTCAGCGTTACTCATCATAGACCGTACCATATCCAATAGGGTTCGGTTCCGTCTTTCCGATACACCGTTGTGTTGCGGAGTGTATGGAGGAGTAAGCTGAGAGAGAATTCCATTCTCTTTTAAGTAATTCACGAACTCGGCACTTAAGTATTCTCCACCTCGATCCGATCTTAGAATCTTGATACTTTTGCCGGTCTGTTTTTCCACTTCATTCTTATATTCCTGGAACTTTTCAAAAGCTTCGGACTTATGTTTCATTAAGAAGACATAACCGTATCTTGAAAAATCATCCGTAAAAGTAATGAAGTAAGAATAACCGCTTCGCGCATGTGTAGACATTGGACCGCACACATCGCTGTGTACGAGTCCCAAGAGCTCGCTCGCTCTTACTCCGTGTCCAGTGAACGGAGTCTTTGTCATCTTTCCTTCGAGACAGGATTGACAAGTGGCATATGATTGATATTCGAACGGATCCAAATATCCTTCTTTATGTAACTTAGTCAACCTTCTCTCATTGATGTGACCCAGTCTACAATGCCATAAGAAAGTCTGATTGATATCTGGAGACTTTCTTTTGTGTGTATTCTGGACATTGAAAATCTGTGGTTGGTTTAATACGTATATACCATTGCTCAGTGTACCTGACCCAATCAGAACTTGATTAAGGTGAATGTTTACAACATTACTTACAAACGCAAATTCAGAACCTTCTTTAGAAACCAAAGATACAGAAATGATATTACAAGTTGCGTTGGGTACAAAAAAGCAATTACGCAAAACCAAAACATGCCCATCTGACATTCCCAGGTGATAGTCCCCCACGGCTTTAGCATCCATGCTAGCTCCGTTCGCAACTCTGAGGGTCATGTCACCTGCCTTCAAAAACCTACGGTTTC
This sequence comes from Agapanthus africanus, assembly GCA_030015575.1. Classification (NCBI taxonomy): domain Eukaryota; kingdom Viridiplantae; phylum Streptophyta; class Magnoliopsida; order Asparagales; family Amaryllidaceae; genus Agapanthus; species Agapanthus africanus. The sequence continues at coordinate 155,267,723 of CM057350.1, forward strand.
TCAACGCCTGCAAAGAATTACAGATATGAGATCCTGATCCGGTATCCAATACCCAGGAAGTAGAGTTTATAGAAAGACAGTTTTCAATAACATACACACCTGAAGCTGAAGCCGCAACCTGCTTCAGTTCCTGTGTCCTGGCCTTCCAAGCCCTGCAATCTTTCTTCCAGTGTCCACTCTTATGACAATAGAAGCATTCTTCCTTTCCAACAAGCTTCCCCGCAATCTTTGTTGCCTTTTCCTTTCCCTTCGTACCCACTTTACTAACACCGCCTCTTGGTTTGGCGGGGGCTTTCTTCCTCTTTCCCTTGGCTTTCGCCTTGGACCTAGAGGAAGAAGATCCTCCTACAAACAAAGCGGGTGTTTCCCTACCCTTCTGTAGGGTGCCCTCTGCGCTCCTCAGCAGGTTGAGGAGTTCTGAAAGTTCAACTTCCTTTTCTTGTAAGTTGAAGTTCAGAATAAACTGGGCGTAAGTGGATGGAAGGGACTGGAGAATTAAATCCGTATAGAGTTCACTGTCCAACGTGGTCCCAAGTTCCGCGAGCTCCTCAGTGTAGCCAATCATCTTAAGCACGTGGTCCGCTACCGATGATCCGACGGCCAACTTTGTCGAAAATAACTTCTTCGACACTTCGTATCTTGCGATACGAGACTGCTCTCCATACAGTTCTTTTGTATGGAGAAATATGGACTCAAGGTCCATATTCTCATGCCTCCTCTGATGTTCGTTGTCCATAGAGGCAAGCACGAGGCACCTGGCCTTCGCGCAATCAATCTCCCAAGTCTTACGGATTTCCTTATCCGCGACGCTGGAGGTGGGACCTGGGACGGGGGGAGCTTTGGTGGTAAGAAGATACCCCAGCTTGTCGTAAGCGATTGCCAATTTAACATTCCTGAGCCAATCTTTGTAGTTTGGCCCTGTCAGTATGTTTTTATCTAGAAGTAACTTAAGTCCAGTCATTTCGATTTGGTCGCTGCAGGGGGAGAGAAGAAACACTTAGCACGATGCTCTTGCAAGTTTAGAATGGTTTTTTAATTTATCTAAACAGGATGGCTCCCACTGTCTCTCGAATCCCTCCTCAAACCACAAAGGAAGAATTAGCCGGGATCAATCCCACCGCACAATACTTGCTTAACCGTTCAGCCAGGCCAGTGTCGGTACTTCGAGGGAGGGTTTTCCAACGCTTTCGCGAAGTTCCTTAATTTAAGAACCTCTTTTCCCTGGGGGCGTAGCCCCGCTAACACCTTTCTAGGCACCTACTAGGTTTATAGCATTGATCGTTTAGTGAGAAATTTCCGAGGAGTAGCATATACTCACAGTAGGATCGGGATCCAAATATCATCGCATGACGAAACTGAAGGAATCCTACCAGAATCATCACACTCCAAATGGTATGCAAATCTAGCAAGTTTCAGTACTTATGAAACTCCCGATGTGGATTTTTGCCCCATGCTCTTATGACCTTGACTTTGGCCAAAATATCATAAGTCACATGTCAAGTTCTGCCCGTCACTATCCAGGTTAATTTGGATCCATCCGTGCATACCCTTGACTTTGGCCAAAATGGCAGCACGACTGTCCCAAACCAACGCATCTATCTATGCTACACATGAACACCCAATAGCTACCAATCACTATGCCTTGACTTTGGCCAAAATACATCGCTTGAATACTATTGCCTATTCATGCGAAACGACGGAGGGCTACGAATGGTTTTGGTAAAACCGTGAACGTAGTGAACTTGATATAATCGATGGAACGAGATAGCTTTTAGAAGGAGTGGCTCAAGCTCCGCATTTAAAAGTTAGTTTTTGAAAAGAACCGAGTGGTTTTTCGAAAGTGTTCCAACGACTTTAACTTGGTTTATTATCTTGCATTAGTTCTTTTAATGCGTGATATTCTTGCATTAGTTTTTTTAATGCGTCCCATCATTTAATCCTACCATTGCAGAAAACAACCAAAATATGACGTACGCTTATGCCATTCGCATTCGCCACGGGGTCCCGTCATCACTCGTTAGGTTACTTAACTAACGACAGAGCGGGGGCTGGGCTAGCGCGGCTGTAAAACATAAGCAACGCCTAAATATAAAGCAATGATAGACATTACAGATCACAGATGAATACATTGGATATACTAGCAATCCGCAATCCGTTCGAGCCTGAAACGAAAAAGCGGATTACACGGTCGCGGTGAATAGCAAATACCCCACCCAAGACCCCTACGGGTGCGGCAAACTACCCGCCAAGAACCCGGTAGTTTGTGCACCCCTCCATGGGTCTATCCTAGGAGCAAAAAACAGTAAAAAGAATTATACAATGACGGCTACAACCCCGACCCGGTTGTGCGGCCATACAAATAATATTATTACATCAATTTACATTTACAAATGAATGAAAGAAAAACAAAAGCCCATCTCACATCCACCCCGGCTATTCACCCGCGACAGTCCAACACATTCATATACACATTCCAACATCAAACACAGATCACAGAGATGTATAACCCCGACTAATCGACTTATAGCGATTAGCCGACGTTCAATACATGCAAACATCACAGATATAACCATCATAGTCAAAATGCAGTGAAGTTCGGAAAAAAAATACGGAATTATAGAACCCCAAAAGTAAATTTCTGCTCTGGAAAATCTGGGCACATATAATATATTTTAAAAATCCCAAAACCAACACAGAGACACACTGCACGAAAGCCGATCACCAGAAGACACTAAACGGCGGCGGATCCGCGGCTCGAAGAATAGGTGAGGCCGCGGATCCGCGGCGGTTTGAACGAATTAGGGGATCGTTTTTCTTGGGTGTTCACACAAAACCCTGTGCCGAATTTAGGTGTATAACAAATCTTGTTTTGACCAGAAAATTTTTTAACAGAAACTAGGGTTTTTGCAAAGTTTGGTTTTTGGATTTTTCGGTTCCGAACTTCGTTACACTTCACTACCAAGCTAGTTTAAGTTTAGTTAGGCTCTGATACCACTGTAAGTCCACGTTGCGACCCCCGGTTCTTACGGGGAGGCGGAAACGGTATAAAAATCAAATTTTTAGCGCATGGGGCAACATGGACTAACAAAGTCGGGATCTTTTCCTAAACTAAAACTAGCAAACTTGCTAAAGAGAGTTAGCTACTCGGAAAGATGGTTATACCTAAACTTGAACTCCTTCTTCTTCAAACTTTGTAGAGGTTGATGGTTCTCTTCTCGTCGCCTTCTTCCGTCGAAGATGGATCCACCTGAGGGTTCAACCTTCGGGCTCTTTCTCGAACTTTGAGTGAACTAGAATCTCCGGCTTGCCAAACCCTTGATTCTAGAGTGAGTAGAGAGTGTCTAAGGGGTGCTTTTCTTTTAAGGAGAGGGATTCTCAACACATGAGAAGGATTCTCCTTTGGCTAGAGGAAGAAGAAGATGAAGTGAGGAGAGAGAATGATTATAATAGAATGAGCTCTTTTCTTTTGCAACCATAACTAAAAGAAAATGAATTATCTAATTAATAATAATAATTGAAAATGAGAATAGTTGATGGTTATTTTGGAATGACCACTATCATACTTTCAATAAATGAGTGTAAGCATGAATCAAGGAGTATCTTTTCAAAGCATGATGGTGGTCAACATTCAACCATGGTCAACAAGTCAACCATGGTCAACAAGTCAACAAAATCAACCATAACAATATTTCATTTAATTACTATTATTAATTGATATTTCATAAATCTATTAGGGTTTGGAAAATGACGACTGTCAACTGTGCATACGCACCCGTTCCGAAACCCTAATGAAAAACCTCATCCTCCGCCTCAAGCAACTGTGCATACACACCTGTATTCTCGTTCCGAGGAACAAGAATACCGAGAAATAAAAGCAAGCCCAAAACATATACCAGTATCTGGCTCAAACCAGAACCCGCCAGTATAATCCGTCCGACTCCAAAACGTGCACAAGTGCGCGGATGAGAACGAACCCTGCCGCAAAACCATGCGACCTCTACTCTGTTTTGCCCAGAGACGAATACCCTCTGTGTGGGACTCTAAAGACTCGACACTACGCTGGCAGTGGGTTTAACCACAGACCGCAAGCGGCACTAGCTGTGCGTAACGGTCCCCAGGTAGATGCCGACAAGAAGGCTGACGAGGTGAAACCCATCTGAACTCCTACTGAGTCTGAATGTGACATTCTCCGTACAGTCCGGTCTGTTCGTCTGATACATCGCATGTCGGGCCTAGGGGGCGGTAAAACGTCAGTCCCCCAATAGCGGTACAAGTCGTGTCGGAGTGAAGCCCAAAACACCCTGAGATAACACTGGAAGCCTACCAGTATATCTCGCTTGCCCTGGCCAGGGACTACTTGTGTAATGGCTCTCCTAGACACAGCGCGATGTCAACCCCCAATACCGGGAGAGACGAATCCTGTCTAACCGTCACTGCCTCCAAGTGCTTCGGGACTGCACCCAACCATTACCTGTTTGCACGACTCCTTTGAGCCGTGGTAGGGTAGTGATCAAAGTGCAGTGGGAACACACTTGAGGCGAAGTGCCAGTGTCAAGTCAGCGGACTAAGCTGTACTCATGTCACCTGGGAACTGATAACTGACGATAGGTATAATACCAACCTGTCAGTTCCCGACGAGTCCTGTCCAGTGTACTCGTAACCTAACGAGCACCCGTATACTATCTCCAGTACGACGTACTGATGGCTGTGGGACAGACCATCTCCCACACTGGGATGAGAAGCGCATACGCTAGTCTACTCCGGAGTATCGATGCCCTGTCTCGATAGTCCTGCGACTAGGGACCTGTATAAGGATGTGCTTATAGATTACCCAGCCCCCACTAGTGTGACTGCCATCATAACGCTGGTAATCAAGCAAAAGATCCTAAGGGCTCCACTAATGCGTATAGGTGATATCGCAAAATAAACACATGTACACATTGAAGTAGAAACAAACCAAGTAGCATACTACTATATTGAGCAAGATTGTTTATACAAGGTGAATATCCCAAGCTTCCATTAAGTAATATACAAACTAGTATGATACAGTAATGGCCTCTAGGGCATATACACTAACAGTATCTATAGTAGATTTGTAGCGAGAACTGTAGTATTCCTCGTTTTATACGTGGATGACATTCTCTTAATAGGAAATGACATTCCTATGCTACAATCTGTTAAGGGGTTCTTGTCACACAGGTTCTCCATGAAAGACCTGGGTGATGCCTCATACATCCTGGGGATCCGGATCCATCGTGATAGATCCAAGAGGATATTAGGACTTTCTCAGTCCAGGTACATCGACACCGTACTGAAAAGATTCAGTATGGAAGATTCCAAGCGCGGTAACCTACCGGCTTGTCACGGGATCACCCTCTCTAAAGAGATGTCTCCCAAGACTGATTTGGAAAGGGATCGCATGTCTATTATACCCTACGCTTCTGCGGTAGGCTCTATAATGTATGCGATGTTGTGTACCAGACCGGATGTTGCTTATGCACTGAGTGTGGTAAGCCCGGTATCAGTCAAACCCTGGGGAGAAACACTGGATAGCGGTAAAGAACATTCTCAAGTACCTGAGAAGGGACTAAGGAGATGTTCTTGGTGTATGGCGGAAAAGACCTCCAGATCGAGGCCTTTGCTGACTCCAGCTTCCAGAGTGACAAGGATGATTCCAAGTCCATGTCGGGTTTTGTCTTTACCCTCAATGGAGGGGCGGTGTGTTGGAAGAGTTCCAAACAAGAAACCGTTGCAGACTCGACGATGGAAGCGGAATACATCACTGCATCTGATGCCGCAAAAGAAGCTGTCTGGATGAGGAAGTTCTTGAAAGAACTTCAGGTGGTTCCGTCTATTGTTGATCCAATACCTCTGTATTGCGACAACAACGGGGCTATAGCTTTAGCGAAGGAACCCAGGTCCCATCAGAGATCCAGGCACATCTTGAGGCGGTATCACCTGATCAGGGAGATCGTGGATCGCCAGGAGATCGAGGTTCGGAGAGTCGCTTCAGAAGATAACACTGCAGATCCATTCACCAAGGCCCTGCCTCAGACTCAGTTCGAGCGGCTGATCGAGATGATAGGTCTTCGATACGCCAGTACATGGCCTTAGTGCAAGTGGGAGATTGTTAGTGTATATGCCCCAGAGGCCATTACTGTATCATACTAGTTTGTATATTACTTAATGGATGCTTGGGATATTCACCTTGTATATACAATCTTGCTCAAAATAGTAGTATGCTACTTGGTTTGTTTCTACTTCAATGTGTACATGTGTTTATTTTAGTATATCGCCTATACACATTAGTGGAGCCCTTAGGATCTTTGCTTGATTACCAGCGATGTGATGGTAGTCACACTAGTGGGGCTGGGTAATCCATAAGCACATCCTTATGCATGTCCCTGGTCGCAGGACTATCGAGACAGGGCATCGATACTCCGGAGTAGACCAGCGCATGCGCTTCTCATCCCAGTGTGGGAGACGGTCTGTCCCACAGCCGTCAGTACGTCGTACTTGAGATAGTATGCGGGTGCTCGTTAGGTTACGGGTACACTGGACAGGACTCGTCGGGAACTGACTAGTTGGTATTATGCCTATCGTCAGTTATCAGTTCCCAGGTGACATGAGTACAGCTTAGTCCGCTGACTTGACACTTTCACTTCGCCTCGTGTGTGTTCCCACTGTACTTTGATCACTACCCTACCACGGCTCAAAGGAGTCGTGCAAACAGGTAGTGGTTGGGTGCAGTCCCGAAGCACTTGGAGGCAGTGACGGTTAGACAGGATTCGTCTCTCCCGGTATTGCGGGTTGACACCGCGCTGTGTCTAGGAGAGCCATTACACGAGTAGTCCCTGGCCAGGGCAAACGAGATATACTGGTAGGTTTCCAGTGTTATCTCAGGGGTGTTTTGGGCTTCGCTCCGGCACGACTTGTACCGCTATTGGGGGACTGACGTTTACCGCCCCTAGGCCCGCCATGCGATGTATCAGACGAACAGACCGGACTGTACGGAGAATGTCACATTCAGGCTCAGTAGGAGTTCAGATGGGTTTCGCCTCGTCGGTCTTCTTGTCGGCATTACCTGGGGACTGTTACGCACAGCTAGTGCCGCTTGCGGTCTGTGGTTAAACCCACTGCCAGCGTAGTGTCGAGTCTTTAGAGTCCCACACAGAAAGCTTTTCGCCTTTAGGCAAAAGAGTAGAGGTCGCATGGTATTGCGACAGGTCGCATGGTTTTGCGACAGGGTTCGGTCACATCCGTGCACTTGTGCACGTACAGTGTCCGGACAGTTTACACTAGCGGGCTTTGGTTTAAGCCAGATCCTAGTGTACCTTTTGGGATTGGATTTATCCAGTGTGCATTCGTGTTCCTCGGAACGCGGATGCGGGTGTGTATGCACAGTTGACAGGGAGGCAGAGGCAGCGGATTCTCATTAGGGTTGTTGACAGTTGACCGTTGACTATTTGACTTTTTGCTCAACCCTAATGAGAATATGATATGTGATTAACTATTATATTAATTAAGTATTATGGTGACATGGTTGTTGACTTTTTTTGACTTGTTGACTTTTGTTGACTTGTTGACTTTGTTGACCGGTTGACTAGGCTTGACTAGTTGACCATCATGATAACCATAGCCATCATTTCATGGCAAAGACTTTTTCTTACTTGCTCATTTGTGTAAAATGAGTGCATGAAATGATATGGTTATGGTTGCTTCAACCATCACATAAGACTTTTTTTTGGTATGATGAGTTATCATGACTTTGGATTATGAGAGGGTGAGAGACAAAAGACTTGCTCATTCTTTCTTGCTCATTCTCTCTCTTGTTCTTGAGCTCTCTTGTTTTGCTCTCACCCTCTTGCTCTTTTTCCCTCTCTTTAATCTATGGTTCTCTTGTCTCATGAGTTGAGAATCAAGAACCATAGATAAAATCCCACACAAACTCTTCTCTACTCATTCTAGTTCACAAGGTTTAGCAAACCGAGTGAACTAGTTTCTTCAAAGAACGAAGAAGGAGCCAAAGGTTGGAGCTTTCAGGTGGATCTATCTTCGGCGTATGGAGACGACGGGAAGAAGCCAATCCGGACCACCATCGGAGTTTGAAGACGAAGGAGTTCAAGACAAGCAAGGTATAACCCACTAACCGAGTAGCTAGAAACTCGTAGTTAGGTTGCTAGATAGATGTTTAACCAAGATCCGGGTTTTAGGTCCATGTTACCACCTCCGTAAAAATCGTTTTTTTTACCAAATTCCGCATTCCCGAAAGTACCGGGAGAGGTAGCATGGACTTACAAAATCTTCCTTCAAACCCTAAAAGGAAAGACTAGCCGGGATTAATTACACGCTACAAGTTCGCCAATCTTTCAGCCAGGCCAGTGTCGGTACTTTGAGGGAGGTTCCCCGTGCTTTCGCACGGACCTAATTAATGTAAACCTCGTTTTCCTAGAGGCATAACCCTGTTGACACCTACTTGAACGGCTATTTGTAATGTGTAAAACTCTCCCAGGAGTAACTCTTACTCGCAGCGGGTATCGGGATCCAACTATCTCATAGAAGGTATGCAATCTCATTGCAAATTTCAACACTTGAAATTCCCGATAATATTTTGCCCCAAACGATCTATGACCTTGACAAGGTCAACAAACCATAGACCGTAAGTCAAGTTCAACCCGTCATTTCTTGATAGAATAAAACCCACCCGCACGACCCTTGACAAGGTCAACAAGGCCGCACGACTACCCTAACCCAATCTGCATCATATGCATAAACAGATAAATACTGGTTAGCTACCGCACACTGCGCCTTGACAAGGTCAACAAACGCAGTACGCATACTAAGCAGGATTTATCTGAAATGACGGAGGGCTACGACAGGTTTTTATGAAAACCTATTGCGTAATGAACTTGATATCATTGTAGAATCAAATGATTTTAAAATGGAGTGTTTTTGAGGCTTTTCTAGTTTTGCTAAAGGGGTCACTCCCGGTGAAGGATCGTTGACCCTTTCCTCATCGAATAAGGTGCAGGATATATCATATATACCGCTGTGCAAAGCAAAAACTATAGAAGCAATCAAAAGACAAACCAAGGGTTGTAGCATCTGCCAGTTATTGCTAAAGGGGTCACTCCCGGTGAAGGGATCTCGGCCCTTTCCTTATCGAATAAGGTGCAGGATGTTCTACAAGGAACACCGCGATGCAAAGCAAGAACTGTAGCTACCTGTTTTTGAAAATTCGATTCCACAACATCTTAGGTTTCTTTTTCTTTCATTAATCATATTAATGAAGTCCCATCATTTAAGTCACCTAAACATCACAGATAAATACGACGTATACTTATGCCATCCGCATTCGCCTCGATGTCCCCTCGTGCACCGTTAGGTTAGGTAACTAACGGCAGAGCGGGGCAGGGCTAGCGCGGGTGTAAAACATAAGTAACGTCTATATAATATATCATATATACTATATACAGTATCTATCACAACATATCAAATGATCACATCACAGATATCGCAGCAGAAGAAACATATGAAACATTGGATATACTAGGACGTTCGTGTTTTCAATACGAGCCAGTATAAAATACGGATTCCACGGTCGCGATGAATAGCCAAACCCACACCCCTAGACCCCTACGAGAGCGGCAAGCAACCCTACCAATTCTAGAGTTAGGAGACCCGGACTCGACTCCTCGAGTTGGTTTCCCACTGGACTCCAGAACCCGGTTACTTGTGCTCTCCTCCTTGGATCTATCCTAGTGCGGAAAAGTAAATAATATACAATGGTGACATCTTCCGCAACCTAGAAGTGCCCTAATAAAAGAATATTGCATACAAGTTTTTACATGAATGAAAATGAAAAACACTCATCTCACATAAAAAAAAAACCTCGGCTATTCAAAACGCGACGATCCAATATAACATGTCTAGCAACACATAGCATCATATGTCATCAACGTAAGTAAATATGCGCATCCCAATTGTCGTTGACATATAGCAACGAAACCGGCGATATCACATATTGCACTTACGGTCGCAGAAAAGAAAGTGTAAAACTACAACAGTTGGAATCCGCAACCACCTTAGACGTCGCATGCCTAACAATTATAAACTCCGCATTTTAGTCTCTATATCGAAAACACTTTTCAATATCAAGTCGGGCAATTCAACAAGATTCCCGAAAAACTGATCGAATGCTCGTCGCAAACTTTAGTAGGCGGCCGCACCCCCGATACCGTCAACGAAGTGCACCAAGGCGGAACACCGCTGCCGCGAGCACCCGAACGGATGCTTTTGGCGACGGGGTTCTCCTACAGTCACTTGGTCGAGGTTATGGGGCGTAGCTGTCTATTAAGTTTACCGGCGAATATCCGCGTACGCTACGTGATTGCGACGGACTTTTGATCGCATCAAAATTCCGTGGCAACCGATCATTTGAGACAAAAGTGCTATGTTTATAACATTCAAATTAGTTATCACATAACTACTTGTGGATTCCAAATATTGTATCACATTCCAGATAAATAGAAAATGTTAAACTTTCCAATCGAACAATCAAACAGCCAAGTTTTCCCGAAACAGCTCAACACATGAAATAAGTTTAAAAACATTCACTTCATGCCTCAGTACCAACGGTCCAGCCGTAGAAGGGTCAAGCCAACGCCTCACATGTGGCATGCCGTACTGCCCCAAACCCTAAGGTTCAAAGGGCAGTTCAAGACGGTCACATAATCGAGTTAAGATTTGTTGTCTTCAAGAGGGACCATCGCGTTACTTGCACTACTTAGAACGTCATTAAACTACGGAAAAATCCAACACTTGGAAATTTCCCGCAGGGGAAAAAGTGGGTATTTATATCCGGTCGAACTTTTTAACATGTTCTTTAATACCCGGAAAACCATAAACGAGGTTAAAAATATCCGATCGAATCAATGAGTCCCCAATTCACCCCAGAAAAGTCAACTGTTGAGTATAATTAAAAGTGCCCAGAAATATCAGGAATCACATACGGGGGAAACTGTACAAAATTGAAACCCTAACTCATCAATTGCGCCGTGGAACCGCCGCCAACGGCATGTCATTGCCGCGGTTCCGCGGCCGTTTAAGTGAGTTACAGTCTCGTTTTTTACAGTTAATCTAATATTTCCCTGCACTATTTTCTGAGCATTTTTAATTGGGAAAAATCCACAGTTTTGAAAATTGTACAGAGAGGGGTGAAAAGCGGGGATTTCGGGTTCGATCGGACTTCTAACATCGTCTACACATCGCCTAAAGTTCTAGCTAGGCTCTGATACCACTGTAGGGTTACTAAGCACACACAAAAGGTTCCACAAGGTATCAACCATGCCAAATTCAAATTTTCCGGTGCCGAGAAACCCTAATGAAGATCGTTAACTAGAGGATAGGCGAAACTACAAGCAAGTTAACAACTTAACTACTAAGTGAATGGAAATACAACCTTTGTAGATTCGGTCCACCACTTCTAAAGCTCCGTGTTGACGTCCTTCTGCTGCGATCATCGAATCCCGGACTCTAGCGATGGTTTCGTCGGAGAAAAGATCGGGCTAGGTCATTGACTTCGAGGCCGAAGATGATCTACGTCAGGGAGACTCAAACTCAAGCTATTCCTTCACTTGGTCAAAAACTTTGTGAAGAGAACACCCTATACTACATGGAAAGTGGTAGAGGATGAAGAAATAGGAAGTGGGTTCACTTTAGAATTGGATTTCTCACCCTTTTTACCATGGCACCGTTGGAGCTCTCAAGCTTTTATGAGCTTGATGAAGATGAAGAAGAAGAAAAGAATCATATCAATTATTATCCAAATGAAACTTATCCATTAAATAATGGCACCATGGTTGAGTTAAGCCCTCATGCTTAACTCATGTAGAGATTTAACCAAAGCATTAGGTTAAGGGTTGGGTTAACTAATATCTTGAACAAATGACAAAAGAGTTGACTTTGTCAATGTTTATCAAGCTTCATGAAGCTTGATAACTTTGACCAAAGTCACACTCTTTTGTTATATTCTTAGGAAAATAGTAAACCCTAATCTAACCTTGATTTGGTTCAAGTCTCATACACACAACTTGTTTGTATCATCAAGCATGATACAAACATGTACACTTGCATATATCACATATAAACAATGTGCACATTCAAGTGAGAAAATCAATCTTAAGTGAACCAATACTAGTTAATGTAAAGTAATATATCAAATATATAATTATACATTAAATCATTAAATCAACAGTTGATTTAACGATCCGGTCATATCGCATATAACCGACTAATATCAATAGTAACAACTTATCGAATCAACACTTGATCCGATAACCCGGCTATATCGCATACAACCGATCAATGTCACAAATCGCGAGAATAGAATTCAGTATCATATACTGGTATTATTCTCGGTCCCGCACATATCTCATATGCGCTCCTATTTCGTTTCGCTTGAGCCAGGAAACCCCTATGTAGGACACTAAAGACTCGTCAATACGCCGGCAGTAGGTGATGATCATATCAAACACCCACAAGCCGCAAGCGGTCTGCTAAACGTAACGGCCACCCGGGTATTGAGCGATCAGAAGATCAACGAGCAAGCCCGCTCACACTCCTGTGAATCCAACCAGTAACACCACCGTACAGTCCGGTCTGTTCGTCTGATATGTCGCATATCTCGCCTAGGGGTGGTAAACGTCAGACCCCAATAACTCGATAAGTCGTGTCGATATGAGGCTCATAACGGGTTGAGAAACTACTGGTAACACTTACCAGTAAATCCCTAAAGCAGCCTTGGCCAAGGACTTCCTGTTATAGCCAATCGAGCACAGCGCAACATCAACTCCCTATACCGGGAGAGACGAAACCCCTCCTATCGCTCATTGCCTCCATGTGATTCGAGACTGTACCCAAAAGCAACCTTTTTGCACGCCCTCTTAGACGTGGTATGATGGAAATCAAAGCACAGTGGGAATCACACAAGACTCTATGACGATCTCGGGTCTACAGACTAACCTGTACCAGTGTCACCAGAGAACTGCCATCTGACGTAAGGTATAATACCATCTGAGAGTTCTCGTCGAGTCCGTCCAGTGTACCCAGTCTCCACTGAGCACCCGTATATCATCTCTGATGTCAAACACCAATGGATATGGGATCATCCATCGCCCATCTATATGGGTCGAGAAGCTACACGCTAGTCTACTCTGGTATATCGATGCCCCGTCTCGATACACCCACGACTAGGGACTTTGAAGGATGTACTTATGGACTACCATGTCCCCACTAGTATGATCCGCATCATAGTCCAGGTAGTCAAGTACACATCCTAAGGGCTTTACCAACATGTAACAGAGAGACAATCAGTGTACATGTTAAGGCAAAGAGTAACCAGATAGCATACTATCATATCGAGCAAGAAAGTCATCCCTATATATGTCCAAGCATCCACTACAATATACATCCTATGTATAGTAATGGCCTCTAGGGCATACATATAACTAACACATGAAGTCTATGAGTATGTGGATATCATCCAACTATGTGATCAATGTCATCCATATCAACTATATGTATGTATGTATTTGTGTGGATCTCGTCCACGTGTCACCCAATGACAATAAGCATCATGCATGTAAATATCATAAAGCATATGCATGGAAGTATGAGGATGTAAATCAACATGTGTTGCTCGCGACATATCAAAATCATGGAACCTGAGTGTATAGCAGACACTCGAAAACATCATGAAATCTGTGCCTAGCATCGGCACGTAAATCCTCATATATTGGGCTCCGTCAGTCCGGATCGGCCCACAGGCTCCGTCAGCCCGGATCGGCCCATATCATCTCTCGACTCCGGTCGGTATCCTTCGGATATCCGCCGAGCCCAATACTATCACCGGTAGGTAGTGGTCTCTCTGGCAGGCTCATCGTCATCTACACGAAATCTCTCTCTTGCCGCGGGGTACCATACCGGGTCCACCATGTATCCGCAATCGGCCTCATCCGCCTCCTCGAATCGAGTTTCACATGTCGCTCTCAGAACCGAGAAAACACATGGTGGACGCACTGAAATATCATATCAAGGGTAACCGGGTTTTTAAAACAATACATACTCTCTTTTGAAATACCCACGGTTCCCAAATCCAGAAATATCATGGAAACAACATATCTCAATGCGTATAACATAAAGCATGATGTATGCGACATGTAAAAGAAATGGAAGCATATCAGTATATCATGCAACATGGAATAGTAATATGCACATATTGAGGGAAACCGCTCTTTTAAAATAAATCAGTTTTAAAGAGTAACTTGCGGTTCCCAAATCTCCAAATCAAGCCAGAATCATCTATGTATATGCAATTACGTATGTATACAATCATGAGTGTACAACCGGTAGGTGCACAAGTATGAGTGTACAATATGTGTGTGCACAAGTATGAGTGTACAATATGTAAGTACACAAGTATGAGGGTACAATAGGTATGCGCACAAGTATGAGTGTACAATATGTAAGTACACAAGTATGAGTGTACAATATGTGTGCACAAGTATGAGTGTACAATATGTAAGTACACAAGTATGAGTGTACAATATGTGTGTGCACAAGTATGAGTGTACAATATGTAAGTACACAAGTATGAGGGTACAATAGGTATGTGCACAAGTATGAGTGTGCAATATATAAGTACACAAGTATGAGTATACAATAGGTATGTGCACAAGTATGAGTGTACAATAGGTATGTACACAAGTATGCCATGCAAGGGATCATATCCTGATGCAATAATCCTACTGTGTAGTGACATGGTCATTATTGATGACGAAGTGTGTGAGACGGCAAGCAGGTGTGCGTGGAACATACACATCATCGATAATGGTGCTGGTGTTTTAACAACATGGTTTTAATATAACAATAAACATATTTAAGCATGCAATGCGATGCGAAAAGCAAGAATATGCGGTAAATGAATAATAAACACAACAATGCAGAATCTACATCGGTGTATCTGTGTCATACTGTTTTGCCATTTGAAAGAAGACGAATCGAGGTTTTTAGGAAAATAAGGGCTTCGGTGTTTTTAAGAAAAGATGCGTCTTTTGAAAATATCCGTAGAAGCCCTTTGCCTGTCTTTAAAATACTCCCGATTCGTTAGTTTTGAAATAGGTATGACATCGGTCTAGCCTAACATCTACTAAGCAAACTACAGATCTAACTAACAAGCTAATCGGGAGTGGTATGGAAACCACCTAAATCTGAGTCGATATATATATATATATATATATATATATATATATATATATATAAAATAGTCGGTGATCCCGCCTCAATAGTATCACGTACGATATAATATATCATATGACATTCTCGAGTCATGAGTGCGGATCTATCATCAATATATAGCTCGTACGGTACATCCATCGTACGGCATCCCAAATCTGGGTACGGGTCAATATCACATTCATCTCATCAATTATCTGGTATCCTTATCATCATATCTCTTGATCTGTGGTACTGATCTAAGTATAGTACAAACCGATACCATCTATGTAAATGCGTGTGTAAAACACACGTCCAAAAGCCCGCTAAAATCTCATGTCGTATCCTAAATACGAACCACATCATATCACCGATCTCATGGCACTATGCCCAATCTTATCGACTCATCTCCAAATATCATCCACTATCCTCATCATACAGGTATAAGTATAACCAATACGCATGTGTGTGTGTGTGTGTGCGGGTGTAACCTATTCTAGGGTTCGCAACTAGGAAACTATACTAGTTTACTTCTAAACCTTAATCTATCCGTAGTACACCTAATCACATCTTGAATATCCATAACACACTTAACGCTATCATACACATATAAATATATAGTATATACATAGTATACTAAACATTGAACTGCGGGGGTGCTATACGCCATCCACCCGACTTCTCCCGTAGATATAATCTACTCACCTTGCATCCTCATGTCGGTGTCGACGTCGTCTTCATCTTCTCATCATATGAAGCCCTCGTGAAGGTACCTACAAGATAACATAATCGCAAATGCACATTAAAATCACATCGGGAAAACCAAAATGACACGCTAAGGCCTATAGGTTGGAGCCTATGGACTACGCTTTCAAAACCATCAAACAACCCTCGATGTCGTCGTGAAAACGTCAAGTGATCGAGGTAAAACACAAATACGCAAATCCAGAATTTAAAATACGAGAAACGAAACCCCGAATCAAAACATCAACTCTCGTAAATGGTCCCAGATTTTACCCTGGGTCAAAGTGGTCAATTTTGGATATAACAAGGGTCTAGTTTACATGAAATAAAGCTACAGAACCAACACGAATCAAATCCCCACTGGTCTGGCAGCAAATTGCGACCAGAAAGATTAAATTTGCGGCCTGGATTAGGAGATAGGGGCTAGGGTTTTCATGGTAGCTTCCTAGGTGCCTGCATGTATCACTGTCCTTGCAAAATAATTTTCAGATGCTCCGGGTGTTAGCAGATTCCATTTTACATCCACAGAATTCACAATTTTCCGACATCGGGTTTCTAAATCCGTATTCCGGGGTTCTAGTCTTTGGTTTAGGTCTGATTTTTAGCACTAGGGGGTTTGTGTGGCCTCTACTGAGCTTAATTACACATTACAACCCAAAGTTTCTATAAACCCTAACTAGGGTTTTCAAAGTTCACCCAAACCATACGATATCGGTTCTAGTCTAACATGGGGTAAAAGCAATGGAAATACTAAGCTAAGGGTTCAGAAAATACCTCATTTGGTAACTCAAGAATTTTCTTGAGTTGTCCAAATTCCTCAAAATCTTTGCTTTTTTGGTCTATGGGGTAGCTAGTGAGCTCATGCATCTTTTTAATGAAAATGGACTTGGGTTTTGAGGTGTTTTTCATGGAGTTTTGTGGAGGTGAAGAGGTAGGAGGAGGGGGGTGCAGCAGCAGCAGCAAGATGAAGAGAGGGGAGAGGAATGAGTGAAACAAATGATAAGGGAATGACTAAGTCCAATGGTTGACCCCTTACCCACTCTTTCTCTCTCTTACCCATACTTGCATATTCTATTCTTTTCTTTTCCCTTTTCTTTCCTTTCTTTTCCCCTCTCTAATAATTTAACAACCATGATATAAAACATGTAGGAAAGCCATAAGAAAATGTAACAAGTGAAATAAAAAGATATGGTGCATGTTTGCGCAAAACAAGTTTAAAGCGCGATTAGCGATTTTTAATCGCGATTAGCACTAAATTAGCATATAATTAATCATAAAAACTTAAAATTGCATAATTCACATAAAACACCATCTTTTTAGTAATTTCTATAATTTTCCAAATTTTTTTCACAAATTTATCGGTATTTAATTATACCGTCTTATTAAAATATTCAATATTTTATTATTAAATTATAAAAATTCCTAAAAATAATATTTTATTTTTTTGAAATGTTACAATAGCTTGCTCATGTCCGCACCCGTCCACTTTTCCGTAATCGTTGTCGTGAGGCACAGCCCGCTGATGCTCGTTTGTTAGAGATTCTGAGTATGTTCGGCTGAGTAATGATTCGGAGTTCTGATTTGTGACCAGGATGTGCTACGTTCCGGACTCGTTGGTGTGTGCCTGATACTGATAGGTAAAGACGTGAGGTCCCAGAGCAGGCGCATCAGTCAGCTTTCTGTGTTCATCCAAGTGCCACCAAGATGTGACGTGACTTGTGAGTTAGTTACCGGTGGGCAGGGATGAAGAGTGAAGTTTCAGGTTTCGTTTCGAAGTGTCTGACTTGTTGCATGCCAATGTTGAGCATTTGAGACCGGCTGGAGAGTTGCAAAATTTGACCGTTCCATAGAGGGAATGGGAGCAGATCTCCATGAATTTCGTTGAGGTTTCTACCCAGGCTTAGTCAGGGTATGACTCCATTTGTGTGTTGTTGCCCGGTTATACTCAGTTTGCTCTGTTGTTCTTCGGTGAGTTGTACGTTTGCACGGAGTTCCTTCAAGCGTGGTATCCATTGGAGGTACCCAGTTCGCTAGCCATCTGTGGCAGAAGCTTCAGGAAGCCTTGGGTACTGTTTGAGCTTTAGCTCCGCTTTCCATCCATTGGCCGATGGTTAGACAGAGAGGACTATACAGACTCTGGAGGTTTTGCTTGTGCGTACGTGCAAATTGGTTGTTGGCTGTTGGGATCGTCACATGTCATTGTTAGGGTTCTCCTTCGATAGCTGTTATCAGGAGACTTTCCAATTGGCAACCTTTCTGGCCTTGTGTGGTTGGTTGTGTCGATCGCCAGTCTGTTTTACTGACTCCGCGAGAGCGGGATTTTGGACCCAGCTAGTCCAGAGACGTCGGAGAAGATCCAATTAGTTCAGGTCAGGATGAGAGTAGCCCAGTGCAGACAGAAGTCTTTGCCGACCGTGGTGGTCGCAGACTTGAGTTCGCAGTGGAAGATCATGTATTCCTACGGATTTTTCCGCAGAAATGGCGTGTAGAGTTTTGGGAAGCTTAGTACCAAAATTGTAGGTCCTTTTGAGATCCTTGAAGTGAGTTAGTACCGTTGCCTATAATATGCCACTTCCGCCCAGATTATGGAGTATTCACCCCGTATTACTTGTGTCGATATTTCGCAGTTACCTTCATGACCTTTTTTCACATGATTCAGCATCAGATCATTTAGCTTGGACGCTATCTTTCGTTCACCAGCAGCCGATAGTTATATTGTATCGGCAAGTGGAGGAACTTCGGTCAAGGGTCTTGCCATCTGTGAGGGTTCTTTGGCGTAGCCGTATAGTGGGGTGATCACTTGGGAGGCTGCGAGCAAGATTTGAGAGTTTTGTACTCATCTCTTTGAAGGTACGTGTAGATGAATTTTAATTCGGGGACCGAATTTTTTTAAGGGGGGAAGATTGTAACGTTTTAGAAATCGTTATGCGCATTTTTCCGTTTTAGGGTAAAATTGTCGGTGTTTTCCCTTTTAACCCGATTGTGATCAAACATCCGTAGAAACTTTCTGGCACCTAGTTTAGCTGAAATAAAGCTAGTGCGTGAGTTTTGGGCGTCTATGGGAAGTTTTGGTTCACATAGAATTTTTCCCTAATAAAATATTATTTTAATTCTTTATTTGTGCGCTTTATTTGTGGTAATTAAATGTTTATGTGGGTTAATTACTACAAATGTTTTCTTAGCTAATATAATCACTAGAATTAAGTTTAGAACCTTCTCTCCAAATATCTTGATATTTTGTGTAATTAAATGAATTTTCAAGAAAAGAAAATGGTGACTAATGCTATTTTTGTTTTATTACGCAATTATTGTATTTTTTCTTTCTAGAAATTTTCAAAAAATTCCATAAACCCTAATTTCATTTGCCTTGGCCGAAACTTCATTCCCCTTGCTTCCCTTCTCTCTCCTCACCTCATTTCATCAAATTCTAGTTCAAAAAATTCATGAAAAATCCAAATAATTCATAGAAATTCAAATATAATCCAAAACCTTCATTCTTCTTCACAAAGCTTGCTTGGATCTTCATTCTAGTGAGGATTTTTGAGGCTAAAGTTTGATTTTATTCTTGTTTCAAGTGGTGTTCTTGAAGGTGTAAAAGGTTAACCCTAATCTCTTTTTGTTGCTTAATACCTTTAATTAGCTTAATTAGATATTTAGTTTAAGCTTTTAAATTAATATTTAGAAATTCAAGATATCATT
Source organism: Agapanthus africanus (assembly GCA_030015575.1). Taxonomy (NCBI): domain Eukaryota; kingdom Viridiplantae; phylum Streptophyta; class Magnoliopsida; order Asparagales; family Amaryllidaceae; genus Agapanthus; species Agapanthus africanus. Next base: position 155,287,439 of record CM057350.1, read on the forward strand.
TTGATAATCAAATTAGAGTTTTGATTAGTGAAATAGTTAATTAATATGTTAAGCTTTATGAAAACTTAATCAAGTTGCTAATTTGTTATATGATATTTTCCTAATCGGTTAATTAAGCTAATTAACAAACTAAACTTTTGCTAATCCTAATTAGTGAAATCTAAAATTTTAGTAAGGGTTTAAATGGTTTAACCTTGCTATTTGAAGATATTTGTAAATTATAGTTTTGGTAAAACTTGTAGTTTTGTGCTAAAATGATAAATACTGCTTACTAGATTTACGGATATTTTAGGTGTGGGTTTCATTTGACGTTGCGACGTTATGTATATTGATTCCACGCTATATCTTGTGTTGTGAATGTTCGATCGGTACGATCAGGGTCTAGACTTGGTAGTTGCGCCGCGTTGCGTTCCTACCTAGGGTCGTGCCGATGTCGTTCGTGTCTTTGTGTAGCTTTTGCTCTTGAGTTCGTTTCGTAGTGTCGCTACGCGCGTTAGCCACTAAAACAAACACTTGGGAGTATATTTGGAGTTGGTGCGTCGGTCAAACGTAGTTATACGTATTTTTGGTCGATTGCTTATATACACTTGATTTATTGTTATATGTGTTCAGGATCGCAGGCGGGGACTTCGGACGCTGCGAAGAGGGGAAAGCGAGTGGTAGGCTTTACTTAGCCAGGAGCGTTGGTGAGTAGATTTAACATCTACAGGGGGATCGCCCGCATGGCGTTATGCGTCTGGACTAGATCAAATGATATGACCTTTAGTGTTTAGTATATGGACTCGTTTGTGCATGTGTATTTCGTTGCATATCTCATTTACCTATTGTATTTGGACATAGTATTAATGAGACACAACACTTTTATTGACGGTTCATGTTGCACGAGCACTGATTGTATGTCACTCACACCGTCAATAATTGCCATGAAACGCACAATACCTATACATATGTGATATTGGATTGCTTAGGGACATTGAGACAAGATCCTTATTTTTATTGTGCATATGACATATAGCATACCTGTATACCTACATGCTTACACATATACCCTGACATGCTTACATGCTAGTTACCCATATACCAGATGTACATGTAGCTATGTCTCATATGTGATATACACATATGAGACATAGCTACATGTATATCTGGCATACATACGTACATATACCTGGAGGGTATTATGGATAAGCATAGAGACATACTTTGCTACAGATACTTTTACATCATATATACTTACATATGGACGCACATATCTTTCTATACCGACATGGTTACACATACCTTGTTATAGCTACATGTTCACCTGTATATGATGTTGCATCTGATTTCGGAGAAATCAGGAACCACATGATATATTTAATAACTTGTTGCAGTTAAATAGCGGATTTCCTTTATATGCTCATATTACTGTTTCATGTTTGCATATATTACTTCCATGGATTTCATATGATGCTCTCTGATATTTTTACTCCTAAGTATATATAACAGTCGAATGGGACGCTGTTATATATGCCTATACACATATATTAGTGGAATGGGACGCTAATATATGTGTATTGAATCATGCATTCATACTTATTCATTACTTGATGTTTTCTGGATTTGAGGACCGTGGTGGTTTCATGAAATTATGCAAGTATTCTTATTCTTTACTCGATATTTGTATGCATCCGCTCAGAGATTTGTTTTAATACCGATACGGGATCGAGAGTGTCGGTGTTTGGCACTTAAGATTCGAAGGACGTATAATACCGATACGGGATCGAGAGTGTCGGTGTTGGGCACTTAAGATTCGAAAGACGTATAATATCGATACGGGATCGAGAGTGTCGGTGTTTAGCACTTAAGATTCAAAGGACGTATAAATCTGTTTTGGATCATAAGTGTTGATGTTGGGCACTTAGGATTCGCTGTTTTGGATGATGAGTGTCGGTGTTTGGCACTTAGGATTCACTAAGACTTACAGGATATATGAAAGTTACTTGATATTGGACACTTAGGATATACAAGATTTACTTGATAATTGGATACAGAATTTATATGAGATTCACCTGATATTGGATACAGGATATATGAGATTTACTTGATTTTGTACATTCGGGACATATGAGATTTGCTGATATTGTACATTCAGGATTTGTGAGATTTACATGATATGAGAGCCAATTTGGGTGCTAATTTGAGGAATTGGGATTTGGTTTGTCTCGATGGACTTTGGTCCTACCACGATGTCAGGATTCCGTGGAAATGACATGTTTCATTCCATACTCCACATTTATTGTTTATGCACTGCTTCATGTATTAGTTGTACCTGATAGAGTACCTTTCATGACTGTTGCATATATACATTGTCATATCATCATTTCATGTATTAGTTATACCAGATAGAGTAACTTACATGATTGTTGCATACTGATTGTCATATTATTGCTTCATGTATTAGATGTACCTACCAGAGTATCTTTCATGACCATTGCATTCATTTGACCATTTATTACTATCAGCTTGCATGTTTTAGATTCACGATGTACGTGCATACTTGCGATTACCTGCATATGTTATTTACTATTCACGAGTTGGCAACTTACCCCCGTTGTGCCACAGTGTTTGAATGTGTTTCCCTAGGGCATTCACGGCAGGTTTTTCATCTTTCGTATCATCTTTTGCTGCAGATACCGCTTCGGCTGACTGTGCACGGTTTTGGTATAGGTGGGTTTTTGCGGCTATCTATTGTTGTTATTGTTATCTTGTACCTTGTACTCTCCATCTACCATTATCATGTATTGACTTAGAGACTTGATGTGAGGACGATATTGTATATTTTAGTGACTTGGATGTCTTTTATGCATTTTTACTTATATCGTCTTTTATTTCTTCGTTATGGCGTCGTATATCTGTTGTGGTGGTTGTTTTCCGCCGTCAGGCGTGGATTTGCTCCCGTTGGGGATGCTTTACATATATTTATATTGTACCTATTTTTGGTGTTGGTTTTTATAAAGGAGGTGCTGCCAAAATTTTAAAGAAAGAAAAGTTGGACTTTAAAGAATTTGGGTTGAGATTTCAAAGGTTTTGAAAATGCTATTATCACTTTCTTACTACTTTTGATGGTTTAGATTGCTGGGTTTTCGGCTTACTTAAATTGCGTTATGCCTGTAGACATTGCGTAGTTTAAGGGCCGTTACGTGCCAATTTCGGGTCGTAACATCAACTGTCTCGACGCATAAGCTACAACCTTTCCATACCACATCAAAACACATCCCAAGCCTTTCCCAGATGCGTCGCTGTGAATAAATAATCCTCCTGAACCATCTGACACAGTTAAAAATAAGAGTGGTTGTCAACCTTTGCTTCAGCGCCTCAAAAGCTAACGCACACTTCTCGGTACCTCCTTTCGTGTGAACCTGGCTAAGGGTTTTGCTATCCGAGCAAAGTTCTCCACAAACCTTCTATAGTATCCAGCAAGCCCAAGGAAATTTCTGAACTCCCCTATATTCTTTGGAGTCGGCCAATCGTGAACAACTGCAATCTTTTTAGGGTCAACTGCAATACCATCTCTGGATACAGCATGACCCAAGAACTTCATTTCATCGAGCCAAAACTCACACTTACACATCTTGGCATACAACTTTTCTTGTCTCAACGTCTGTAGTATGATTCTTAAGTATTCTTCATACTCTTCTTTGCTCCTCGAGTAAACCAGAATATCATCGATGAATACCACTATGAACTGATCTAGAAATGGTAAAATGATCCGATTCATCAAGTCCATAAATATCGCCGTTGCGTTAGTAACTCTAGATGGCATAACTAAATACTTGTAATACCTACCCGAACTTGGTGATAACCCAGTTGCAAAAACAACCCTTCTCTAATAATTCAAAAACTTGTCTCTTCACCTCTTCCAGTTCTACAGGTGTCGTCAGATAAAGCCCTCGAAATTGGCACTTCTCCAGGAATAAGATCAATCGCGAACTCCACATAGTACTTCATCTGTAACTTGTTCACGAACTTCACCTTTCAGTACACACAAATGTTGGGGTCACTTAGCACCACCACTAGGTTTTAGCAAGCATCAAGTATGCAATTTTAAAAAATCTAGAGTGCTAAGCAATACAAACCTAGAATCGGACTAGAGAATTAGGGTTTTATATGTATGTAAACAACTTTATACTAAGTGAAATAGGAATAAAACCTTTGTAGACCGGTCCTTCACTTCTAAAGCTCCGTGTAGTAGTCCCTTAGCTCCAAGAAGTGGCCCCCCAAAAAATTCTAAGGATATACAAGGCGAAAGGAACATGATAGCTTAAGGAATTTCGAGGCCGAAGATGATCTACATTGAAGAATCTCTAACTAAAGCTATCTCTTCACTAATTGAGGAATTGGTGAAGTAAACAACCTATACTAAATGGCTAGTTTGGTATAGATTGATGAAGTAGGATTTTTGCTTACTTTAGAATTAATTCTCTCTTTTTCTTTTTCACCTCACTCAAAAGCTAGAGAGCAAAGAAGGCAATGAAGAAGATGATCAAGTGATCAACCATGGTGAAGAAAATATCACAAGTGATATTAGTAGAGACTTAACCATGGCTAAAAATAATGGTTGGGTTAATAAATATCTAGAGTAAGACAAAATTAGTAGATTTAAGTCAAGACTTCTACATGCTTCCACAAGTATCTTTAGCCATGCTAATTTTGATTTCACCCTTAAGAATTAATCACCCAAATTATATTTAGTTTGGTATGAGTCTCATACACCCAAGTCCAATGTATCATCTAGCATAACACAATATAATATATAATATATATATACAAATATATATATATATATATATATATATATCATATAAATGCATATAGCATCATATATACATATATCAAGAGAAAGAATTCTTTAGTGAGTACAATATTAGTTAATATATATTAATATATCAAATATATAATTATATATTAAATTATTAAATCAACACTTGATTTAATAATCCGTCTATATCACATACAACCGACGAATATCATTTACATGTATATCAAATATACATATAACAAATTATTGAATCAACACTTGATTCAATAATCCGGTTACATAATCTATATCGTGAGATTAGAATACTGTATCACATACATGTATTAATCTCAGTCCCGCACATATCACATATGTGCCCTACTTCGTTTCTCTTGAGCCAGGAAACTCTGTGTAGGACTCTAAAGACTCGTCAATACGCCAGCAGTAGGTAATGATCATATCAGTCACCCACAAGCCGTTAGTGGTACTAGCTGGATGTAACGGCTACCCGGGTATTGAGCGATCAGAAGATCAACAAGCAAGCTTGTCCAAACTCATGTGAATCCAGTAAGTAACATAACCGTACAATCCGGTCTCTTCGTCTGATATGTCACATATCGAGTCTGTAGGTAGTAAACGTTAAACCCTAATAACTTGATAAGTCATGCCGATGAAAGGCTCATAACGGGTCAAGAAACTACTGATAACACTTACCAGAAAATCTCATCATCAACCCTGGCCAGGGACTTCCTGTTATAGCCAATCGAGCATAGCGCAACATCAACCCCTAATACCGGGAGAGACGAAACCCCTCCTATCGCTCATTGCCTCCATGTGACTCGGGACTGTACCTAAAATGCACCTATTTGCACGCTCTCTTGAGAATGGTAGGGTGGAAATCAAAGCACAATGGGAATCACACAAGACTCTATGACGATCTCGGGTCTATAGACTAACCTGTTCCAGTGTCACCAGAGAACTGCTATCTGACGTCGGGTATAATACCATGTAGGAGTTCTCGGCGAGTCCTGTTCGGTGTACTCATTCTCTAATGAGCACCTATATACAATCTTTGATGTCAAACACCAATGGATGTGGGATCATCCATCGCCCCATACAGGGTCAAGAAACGTACACGCTAGTCTACTCTGGAATATCGATGCCCTGTCTCGATACTCCCTCGACTAGGAACAATTAAATGATGTACTTGTGGACTACCCTGGCTCCACTAGTATGATCTCCATCATAGTCCGGGTAGTCAATTCCACATCCTAAGGGCTTTATCAACATGTAATGGAGAGACAACATAAAAATACAAGTATACATCTTAAGATAAAGAGCAACCAGATAGCATACTATCATGTCGATCAAGAAAGTCCTCTCTCTATAAGTCCAAGCATCCACTATAATATACAATCTTGTACAATAATGGCCTGTAGGGAATACATATTACTAACAATCTCCCACTTTCACTAAGGTCAATTGTTGTAGTATCTCATACCCAACATTGAGAAAAGTCTCTCAATTGTCCTTCGTGAGTGGATCCGTTGTGTTATTCTTCGTGTCAACTCTCCTAACCTCGATCTCCCGGAGATCAACTATCTCCGTGATCAGTTGATACCGTCTAAGAATATGTCTGGATCACTGATGGGACTGGGGTTCTTAGGCCATATCCACAGCTCCATTGTTATCACAATACACAAGTATTGGATGCTTAATGGTAGGAACCTCACCAAGTTCATCTCATGAACTTGTTCATCCAGAAAGCCACTTTGGCAGCATCATTGGTAGCGATGTATTCAGCCTTTATCGTTGAGTCTGCTACGGTATCTAGCTTGGAACTCTTCCAATATATCGTCCTTCCACTGAGGGTAAAGACAAAACCCGAGACGTCTTACAGTCGTCCTTATCACTCTGGAAGCTCGAATTAGTAAAGGACTCAACAAAGAGTTCACCGTTACCATACACTAAGAACATTTCTTTAGTCCTTCTCAAGTACTTAAGAATGTTCTTCACATCTGTCCAGTGTTTTTCCCTTAGATGTAAGAGGCATCACCCAGATCCTTCATGGAGAAACTTTATGATAAGAAGAGCTTGACCGAGTGTAGCATAGGAATATCATTTCCTATCAAGAGTATATTATCCACGTACAATATGAGGAAGACAACCTTACTCTCTACAACTGTATCATTTAAAAAAATATAAAATATTATTTTTGGAATTTAATATTAAAATAATATATTTCGTGAAAACTACTCGATTTGCGAATATGGGGTTTTCGTAAAATGGTATAAATATATACCGATATTTATGAAATAATTGGATATTAAAATGATTTATACATTTAAAAATATATTTATTGGATTTGGCATTTTTATAATTAATTATATGCAGTTTAAATAAAAAAAATTGATTAGTGCACTACTAATCGCGATTAGGCCAAATCTGTGTTTCTACATTTTTCCATGGTTAGTGTACCATGACATGTTGCATTTAGTTGTATGTTGTTTCATTGGTATTTGTTGATATTTGGTTTTAAAAAGAAAAAGAGAAAAGGTAAGAAAGAAAATTATTGCAGATAGAGAGTGAGGCATGAGCTTGTGAGGGGGTGAGAATAAGAAAGAGAGTGAGGATAAAAGAGAGAAACAGATAGGGTTGCCCTTCATTTCCCCTCTATTTATTTTCTTCAACCTCATCATCCTCTTGCTTGCTCTACCTTCACCTCCATGTATCATCTCAATTCCTTCACTAAAACCCTATGCTCCCTTCATTAAAAATGATCCCCACCTTATCCTCAAAACTTTGGACCTTTCAAAGTTGGATTTTGAAGACTTTGAGCAACTCAAAAAATTTCTTGAGTTGCCAAATGAGATATATTTCCTTTCCTTTAGTTTAGTTTTTAGTTTTCTTTGCATCCTAGTTTAGTTTAGAGTTAAACTTGTGAAGATTTGTGATCTTGGAATTTTCCAAGTTGAAGTTTAGTGGAGGGATGGACATGTAAATGGTAAATTGAGGTGTAGTAAGTATTTGTAAGACCTTAGAGTTGATTTTCCTGACCTGGACCAGAGACTAAAACCCCAAGACATGAACTAAGAAACTTCCCGTGTTGGTTTTGTGACATTTTATTGGCCTACAGGGAATCTGGAGCAATCTGGGATGTGTATAAGAAAAACTAGCAACCCCGGAGACATAGATGAACCACTAGAAGACCACCATGAAAATACGAACCCAATCAAAGCACCCAAAACCGAGCAGGCCAGATTTAGGGGTCATCTCGACGGGTCATTCGTGCGTGTTGGTGTTAGAATTGGTTCTGTAGCTCACATACCCCATATACTACCCCACTGTATTGCCTGTTTCGCCTAATTTTACACGAGAATAAATCTGGAACCATTTTCTTGACTTGTTGTTTTTGTTTTATGTCTTTTAATGACTTGAACTAAGGATATTGTGTTTTGTCTCGGTCACTTGACGTTTGTACGTCGATATCGGGACTTGTTTGGTTATTCTTGCATGCGCAGACCATAGGTTTTAACCTATGTGTGATTCATGTGCCGTTTTGGTTTCCGTGCGCGATTTCTTTTTACGATACTATGTGTTTATATATGTAAGCACCTTCACGTGGACTTCGGATATCAAGGAAGAGCATGGCGACATCGACTTCGGCTGAACAAGGAGTTCCGCAGATGAGTAGATTTATATCTACGGGGGAAGTCGGGTGGATGGCGTATCGCTCCCCCGCACATTATAATGGAAACCAATATATATATATATATATATATATATATATATATATAATATGGTTGGATGACACCGTGTGAGAAACTTATGGATATGGTTAAAAAAGTTAGTAGGCGATGAGATAAGATAAAACGAGCGGATACGATTGATATAAGATATGAAACGAGATGTATGAGGATATGACATGAGATCGATGAATATGATAAGATTGAGATGGATGTGTTGCGAGATCGGTAAAATAAGATAATGTATATAAGATTATATTGATGTGATGAAAAGTGTATACGATGAGATATGATGACTTGGTATGATATGTCGTTGCGGATGCGAGGCGATATGAGATAATTGATACCTTTGTTGGTCCCCTGATATGAGATTGATACGGATATGACCTGAGATATAGGTATATATATAATTATGTGAATGATGAGTGAGATGTCGTACGAGACTTTAGATCTGTACCCTCAATGTTGTATAGGTCGATAGAATCCTTATTCTGTTTGTTGTCACCGCACGCGATGCTTTACCGGATAATTGATCCATACCCTGCACTAGAGAATACCGTATGAGGATTATACCGTACGTGATGTTGTGAGGATGGATGCCGATTGATACATTCACCGACTCGGATATGTTATAGATATGTATACCTTATAGCATTTCGCTGACGATGTACTGTATGCTACGTTCATGATATTCTCATTGCATTATATATACCTGTGCTAGTATACCTACCCAATTATCGATGATTCGTATGTTACACTTACACAGATTGCCGGCTCACACACTTTCATCTTCGATAATTGCTATGTCACTTACATGGTAGAATTGCCACATCATGCTATTACTCTTAATTGTTCAGTGCTGTCACCTGACTCATTGGCATGATATACTTGCTATGCTCACATCATTATGCCATGTTGCATGATATACTTGATATACTCACATTACTATACTATGTCGCATGATATACTTGATATGCTCACATCTCTGTTCTATGTTTGCATACATCATGCTTTCTGATTATACGCATTGAGATGCTGTTTTCATGAGATTCTGGATTTGAGAACCGTAGTTATATTTCAAAAGAAAGTATGCATTGTTTTAAAAACCCGGTTTCTCTTGATATGATATTTCGAGACGTCCACCATGAGTTTTTCTCGGTTCTAAGATTGGTATGTGAAACCCGATTCGATGAGCCGTAGGCACCGTCTGTGAGTACATGGTGGACCCGGTGAGGTACCCCGAGGCAAGAAGACTCGTATAGTTAGGCGGTGAGCCTGACAGAGGAGCACTACCTACCGGTGATAGTATTTGGTCTCGGCAGTTATCCGGAGGATACCGACTGGAGCCGTGAGATGATATGGGCCGATCCGGACAGACGGAGCCCGAGATATGAGGATTTTCGTGTCGATACTGGACACGGGTTTCATGATGTTTCGAGTGTCGATGTTGGACACTCAGGTTCCATGATTTTGATGTGTCGTTGATGGACACATGTTGGTTGATATCCTCATATTTACATGCATATGCTTTCATGATGTTTTGAGTGTCGATGTTGGACACTCGGGTTCTATGATGTTGTTGTGTCATTTATAGGACACGTGGATGATATTCACATGCATACAGGCATTGATTTTATTGTTGACATATATGCAGATACGGTCACCTTAGATATCATAGTATTACTTTTATGATATAGTTGACCTAGGAATCGTTGTTTCATTCGATTTCTACCTGATTATGTTTTCAACTCACGAGTTGGAAAATCATCTTCGTTGTGCCACCGTTCTTGCAGGTTGACCGCATGGATCAGTAGCGGTATCGCTGGCATACAACTTGCTATCGGATGATTTGCTATGGTAGGTGGGGCATATTGGATCGTACTCACTCTTGTATTATTATTCCTGTTGTATCTAGTTAACTCCATCAATCAGAAACTAGTATTTGTATAAGTAGCAAGACTTGTGGTTGCGAGACTTAGAGCGACAGTTTATATGTTCGTTATTGGGGGATTTGATGTCTTGCTTCTTTACATTATTCTTTTGTGTTGATGTTCGCCGTTGGGCGTCGTATACATATATTTCTGTCTTGTGTGGTTGTGATTCCGCCGATTGGCGAAAAGCTAGCTCCCTCTTGGGGATGCCTTTATTGTTGTTATGTATATGCGGTTTTGGATCAAAATATACAAGGGAGTTGCTGCCCAAATTTTTAAAAGACGAAACATGTTTTTCAACTAGTCAAATCCACTTGCATTTTCATATTCCATTATCTATGCATTTAAGAAAACATTTGATTTCATCATACCTTTATTTCAAAACTTCACCTCTTTTATTTTCTTTAAAAGGTTTAGATTTCTGGGCTTCGGCTTACTTAATTTACATTACGCCTTTAGATGTTGCGTGATTTAAGTGCCGGTCATGAACTAAATTTTGGGTCGTGACAAAGTTGGTATCAGAGCGTTAGGTTTAACCTTGGTTTGAGTCTGGGTTTGACTATGTCGAATCTGGGGCGTAATCTATTTCAGAACCTAGGCTTGACCTTACAAAACTTAGACTTAAACAGGGGGGTATTAGACCCAAACTTTCGTTACATAGGTTGACCCTGATTGATGGAGTAGGTAACTCAAGTAGAGTGACGTACCGTACGTATATTCCGCTGCATACTTACGATACGATACCCCATTTAAGTAACCTTAAGATGTACATATACTTGAGATTCTTGATTCTATTCGTTCTCATGATCATACTTTTATTGATTCCGTTCTTCCTTATGATCATGTATCCATTATGGATCTGTTGATTCCTTTCATTCCTTTGATCTATTTTCTTCGATGCATGCTTGAGGTTCCTGTCACTATGGTTTGAGTGCAGATTGAGCTACTGCTAGTGATGCGGTCAGGGAGAGCTCGTCATGGACGGGGACTGACCATCGTGTTTTCTGGTGACATGGGAACGTATCGGTTTAGTGTTTGTGTTGGGACCTCCCGTTTGAAGCGAGTGTTTGGTTTTGCACCGGACGATCGGGCCATTGATAGAGGCTACCAGATTGAGAGAACTGTTGATGTACAGCCTACCTTAGAGTTTACGATGTCGTATACCTTGCAGACGGATGATCCAGTTGTTGCTGAGATTGATGGAATGTCGCTTCCAGAGCTTACGAGCTGAGATCGCTGGAGCTTTCAAGCAGGGATGCAACAGGTGATAGCTAGTCTATCTTGAGTTAAGAGACGAAGGTGATTCGTCTAATTTGATGTGCCGACGCAGGCTCAGCTGAGTTGAAGATTTCCAACGTGGAGAATCTTATTCAGATCTAGAGTAGATCGACCCAGAGATGATGTTGTTCGTTAGACGATCCGATAGGAGATCAGTAAGTTGACCAACTTCAGATAGAGGACCTCACTCAGATGCGTTGTGAGTTGATCGAGAATGGATGAATAATGTATATTTCTCCGATGGTTGGGATGAGTTCCCGAGGACGTGTTCAGCTAGATATCTTTTACAGAGTGTTGAAGATACCGAGTTCATAATTTTGAGTCCGTGTTAGAAACTCCGGATTGACTGTAGTCGAAAATAATTGCAGTACGCAGATAGCATGACGTGACGTCAATGTGGGTGATAATAAAGACGAGTGGAACAAGAGGTTCGTGCGAGATGTTAACGAGCTGTTGTTACTCCCCGTTGAGATTAGAGATTTGATATGTATACAGAGGCATTGGGATATGGCCAGTTCCCGAGAAAATGTTGTGCTGAGAACGCAGATGTCCAGAAAACGAGAAAAGATTATACAAGAGTACCATCCTCCGTACAATTCGGCATAGACGAGATCGAAAGGGACCTTGAGCAGGTGCCTTCCGGGACACTGCTGTGATAAGATTTGCACCGAGGATCAGTTGTGTCACATGTATTCAGAGGGCTATAGGCTGATGCCAGTGACGTGCTGCTTTACAAGTGGTCATACTAATTGGCCGAGAGATGACCAGAGGAGTGTCAGAGCGGAATCGTTTCCGTTAGTACACCTAACCGGGCCGATGAACCGATGGATTGCGAGATTGGTAATCAACAGAGAAAATGAGGACCCAAAGACAGAAGGCGCCAGACCGTAATCAGGAGTCAAGTAGACGATCTTGCTCTGCCAGTTTGGGTATGCCGGTATATTTTCGACATTGAACGAGGTGTACCTCAACGTCATTTGTTGTGATTTGCGTTTGTGATCCGAGTATCATGCTTATATCGCTTGGATTTGAGTTTTGATGATTGAGTTTCATGATATTGTTTTCGTGCACCAGGCCTGCACCTACTGGGTATTTATATTTTATGCATAGTTATTACACTTGATATATGTTTTATACCCCGTTGTGTCGGTTTGTGATTTGTGTATATCTATTGCAATTGATATCAGTTTTGTGCATTGGCTGCACGTGGTTATGAATTCGTGGATTTCATATGGTTGATTTGATTTTTGTGCATGTGGTATGCACTCGATTTGATTTTTGCACTCGGTATAGATCACATATGCTTGTAGTGCATTGATACGTGTTTTGTTCACGCAGTTGCACACGCTTATGATTTTATACACCTTGGTATACTCGGTGTTGTTTTTATACGCATTTGAGTATGGATGAGTTTTCGTGCACTTGTTGCACCCGATTTGTATTTTGTGCATTTGTTGCACTGGATCTATACCCCGTACATTGGTTGCACCCGATTTATGTCTTTGAGCATTGTTTCACCAGATTTATGTTTTTGTGCGCGTTTGCACTTGACGTTCGTTTTCATGCATGCTACTGCACCGGATGCTTTATACGGACCTGACGCGCTTGGATTGGATTTTTGCGCATGTTAGGCGCTTAGTGTTGGATTTTGTACGCATCGGATGCACTTGAGTGAGATTTTATTCGTGCATGACGGATGTACTTGATTTAGATTTTACTCGTGCATGTTGGATGCACTTGATTTAGATTTCATTCATGCATGACGGATGCACTTGATTTGGATTTTCGCGCATGTTGGACGCATGATATGAGATGTGATTTTGTGCACACCGGATGCACTCGATTGGGATTTTCATTCGTGCATGTTAGTTGCACTGGGTTGAGATTTTCGTGCACTACAGATGCACTTGATATTATTGTCATGCACATCCGTTGCACTGGACAGATATTTTCGTGCACACCCGTTTCACTTAGTTTTGCTTTTGTGAATATCGTAGTATTTGTATTTGGCTTTGATTTCCGTGCACACTAGACGTACATGATATTGGATATGCCTTTTGAGGATGATTTTTCTCTTGAGAACTTTGTTTTCATGATGGGCACAATATTATATAGTAGCCGAACAGGACTGATCTGAGGATAGTACCTGAGTACTTTGCATGCATATAAATTTTACTAAGAGGTTTTCAAAAAGGAGCTATAGTCTCGCTATTCCCTACGTGTCTGCGAGCGACACGAATGTTTACAAAGGAAAACCTTTTGGGATATTTTAAAAAGGGCGGAACGTATATTTGAGCAAAACATATATGAACGTATATTTATTACTTTACAAATGAGCATCTGTCACTCGTGTCGTGAGTTACGCATCACACGGCGATTCAGAAAATATTTTGCATGTGTTTTATTCAGTTTTAGGAGATTTTTACGAGGATGCGTACTATATACGTGTTATAGTATTCGACTAGTGTATATTAGATTTCAGTAGTAGTTTTCGAGATCTATATCTCCATTGTAACTTCGATGATTGCGTGACGCTTGACGGAGTTCGATTTTGAGTTTTATATTCGTTTTCATGCGCACTTGACGCGCTGTGGTATTTCTGTATTTTTCGTGATTTCGGAGCCCCGTTGATTTGAGCTGATTATTGAAATGTTTTAGTAATTGAGGGTTTAAATTTAAATTCAGAGACCGAATTTATTTAAGGGAGGAAGATTGTAACAGTTCAGAAAATATAAAATATTATTTTTGGAATTTAATATTAAAATAATATATTTCGCGAAAACTACCCGATTTGCGAATTTGGGGTTTTCGTAAAATGGTATAAATATATACCAATATTTGTGAAATAAGTGGAGATTAAAATGATTTATTCATTTAAAAATATATTTATTGGATTTGGCATTTTTATAATTAATTATATGCAGTTTAAATATAAAAAATTGATTAGTGCACTACTAATCGCGATTAGGCCAAATCCGTGTTTTTATATTTTTCCATGGTTAGTGCACCATGACATGTTGCATTTGGTTGTATGTTGTTTCATTAGTATTTGTTGATATTTGGTTTTAAAAAGAAAAAGAGAAAAGGTAAGAAAGAGAATTATTGGAGAGAGAGAGTGAGGCATGGGCTTGTGAAAGGGTGAAAATAAGAAAGTGAGTGAGGATAAGAGAGAGGGGGGCTGCCTTTCATTTCCCCTCCATTCGTTTTCTTCAACCTCATCATTCTCTTACATCCTCCACCTTCACCTCCATGTATCATCTCAATTCCTTCACTAAAACCCTATACTCCCTTCATTAAAAACGATCCCCACCTCATCCTTAACACTTTGGACCTTTCAAAGTTGAATTTTGAAGACTTTGAACAACTCAAGAATTTTCTTGAGTTACCAAATGAGGTATATTTCCTTTCTTTTAGTTTAGTTTTTAGTTTTCTTTTCATCCTAGTTTAGTTTAGAATTAAACTTGTGAAGATTCGTGATCTTGGAATTTTCCAAGTTGAAGTTTAGTGGAGGGATGGACTTGTAAATGGTAAATTGAGGTGTAGTAAGTGTTTGTAAGACCTTAGGGTTGATTTTCCTGACCTGGACCAGAGACTAAAACCCCAAGACATGAACATAGAAATTTCCTGTGTCGGTTTTGTGACATTTTATTGGCCTACAGGGAATCTAGAGCAACCTGCGATGTGTATAAGAAAAACGAGCAACCCCAGAGACCTAGATAGACCACTAGAAGACCACCATGAAAATACGAACCCAATCAAAGCACCCAAAACCGAGCAGGCCAGATTTAGGGGTCATCTCGCCGGGTCATTCGTGGGTGTTGGTGTTAGAATTGGTTCTATAGCTCACATACCCCATATACTACCCCCACTGTATTGGTTGTTTTGCTTTATTTTATCTGAGAATAAATCTGGAACCGTTTTCTTGAGTTGCTGATTTGGTTTTGTGATTTTTAATGACTTGAACTAAGGATATTATGTTTTGTCTCGGTCACTTGACGTTTGTACGTCGATATCAGAAGTTGTTTGGTTATTCTTGCATGCATAGACCATAGGTTTAACCTATGTGTGATTCATGTGCCGTTTTGGTTTCCGTGCGCAATTTCTGTTTACGATACTATGTTTATATATGTAGGCACCTTCACGTGGACTTAGGATAACAAGGAAGAGTGTGGCGACATCGACTTCGGCTGAACAAAGAGTTCCGCAGGTGAGTAGATTTATATCTATGAGGGAAGTCGGGTGGATGGCGTATAGCACCCCCGCACATTATAATGGAAACCAATATATATAGAATATGGTTGGATGAAACCGTGTGAGAAACTTGTGGATATGGTTAAAAGAGTTAGTAGGCGATGAGATAAGATAAAACGAGCGGATACGATTGATATAAGATATGAAACGAGATGTTTGAGGATATGACATGAGATCGATGAATATGATAATATTAAGATGGATGTGTTGCGTGATCGGTAAAATAAGATAGTGTATATAAGATTATATTGATGTGATGAAAATAGTATACGATGAGATATGATGACTTGGTTTGATATGTCGTTGCGGATGCGAGGCGATATAAGATAATTGATACCTTTGTCGGTCCCCTGATATGAGATTGATAAGGATGTGACCTGAGATATAGGTATATATATATAATTATGTGAATGATGAGTGAGATGTCGTATGAGACTTTAGAGCCGTACCTTCATTGTTGTATAGGTCGATAGAATCCCTATTCTGTTTATTGTCGCCGCACTCGATGCTTTACCGGATGATTGATCCATACCCTGGACTAGAGGATGCCGAATGAGGATTATACTGTACGTGATGTTGTGAGGATGGATGCTGATTGATAGATTCACAGACTCGGATATGTTATAGATATGTATACTTATAGCATTTCGCTGACGATGTACTTTATGCTACGTTCATGATAATCTCATTGCATTACATATACCTGTGCTAGTACACCTACACAATTATCGATGATGCGTATGTTACACTTACACAGATTGCCGGCTCACACACTTTCATCATCGATAATTTCTATGTCACTTACACAGTAGAATTGCCACATCATGCTATTACACTTAATTGTTCAGTACTGTCACCTGACTCATTGGCATGATATACTTGCTATGCTCACATCATTATGCCATGTTGCATGATATACTTGCTATGCTCACATCACTATACTATGTTGCATGATATACTTGATATGCTCACATTTCTGTTCTATGTTTGCATACATCACGCTTTCTGATTATACGCATTGAGATGCTGTTTTCATGAGATTCTGGATTTGAGAACCATGGTTATATTTCAAAAGAAAGTATGTATTGTTTTAAAAACCCGGTTTCTCTTGATATGATATTTCGAAACGTCCACCATGAGTTTTCTCGGTTCTGAGATTGGTATGTGAAACCCGATTCGAGAAGCGGTAGGCACCGTCTGCGGGTACATGGTGGACCCGGTGAGGTACCCCGGGGCAAGAAGACTCGTATAGTTAGGCGGTGAGCCTGGTAGGGGAGCACTACCTACTGGTGACAGTATTTGGATTCGGCGTTTATCCGCAGGATACCGACCGGAGTCGTGAGATGATATGGGTCGATCCGGACTGATAGAGCCCGAGATATGAGGGTTTACGTGTCGATGCTGGACACGGGTTTCATGATGTTTCGAGTGTCGATATTGGACACTCAGGTTCCATGATTTTGATGTGTCGTTGATGGACACACGTTGGTTGATATCCTCATATTTAGATGCATATGTTTTCATGGTGTTTCGAGTGTCGATGCTGCACACTCAGGTTCCATGATGTTGTTGTGTCATTGATAGGACACGTGGATGATATTCACATGCATACAGGCATTGATTTTATTGTTGGCATATATGCAGATACGGTCACCCTAGATATCATAGTATTGTCTTTATGATATAGTAGACCTAGGAATCGTTGTTTTATTCGATTTCTACTTGATAATGTTTTCTACTCACGAGTTGGCAACTCACCCCCGTTGTGCCACAGTTCTTGCAGGTTGACTGCATGGATCAGTAGTAGTATCGCTGGCACACAGCTTGCTATCGGGTGATTTGCTATAGTAGGTGGGACATATTAGATCGTGCCCACTCTTGTATTATTATTCCTCTTGTATCTAGTTAACTCCATCAATCAGAAACTAGTATTTGTATAAGTAGTAATACTTAGCAAGACTTGTGGTTGCGAGACTTAGAGCGACGATTTATATGTTCGCTATTGGGGGATTTGATGTCTTGCTTCTTTACATTATTCTTTTGTGTTGATCTCCACCGTTGGGCGTCGTATACATATATTTCTGTCTTGCGTGGTTGTGATTTCACCGATTGGCGAAGAGTTAGCTCCCGCTTGGGGATGCCTTTATTGTTATTATGTATATGTGGTTTTAGATCAAAATATACAAGAGAGGTGCTGCCCAAATTTTTAAAAGACGAAACATGTTTTTCAACTATTAAAATCCACTTGCATTTTCATGTTCTATTATCTATGCTTTTAAGAAAACATTTGATTTCATCATACTTTTATTTCAAAACTCCACCTCTTTTATTTTCTTTAAAAGGTTTAGATTTCTGGGCTTCGGCTTACTTAATTTACGTTACGCCTTTAGACGTTGCGTGATTTAAGTGCCGGTCACGAACTAAATTTCGGGTCGTGACAACAACCTTCTTGTATATACAAGGTCCATCTACCTTTTTGATGAAGTCAAACTCTTTGACTGCCACATCAAAACAGATGTTCTAACTCCGTGATGCCTGCTTTAATCCGTAGATTAATGTAAGCAGCTTGCACACCTTTCTGCTGCTCCCACTGTCCACGAAGCCCTCTGACTGTGTCATGTACACGCTCTCTTCTAAATCACCATTTAGAAAAGCGTTCTTGACGTCCAACTGCCAGATTTCATAGTCATGGTATGCAGTAATGGCAAGTAGGATCCTGATGGACTTAAGCATAGCCACTAGAGAAAAGGTTTCATCATAATCCACTCCTGGTTGTTGACGAAAACCTTTTGCTACAAGTCTAGCTTTGAAAGTCTCAACTTTTCCATCTACACCATTTATCTTCTCAAGATCTAATTGCTCCCAATGAGTTTTACCCCTTCAGGAGCAACTTCCAAAGTCTATACTTTATTGGTGTACATGGATTCCATCTCAGATCGCATTGCATCCAGCCATTTCACAGAGTACCCACTCGTAATAGCCTACTCAAAACTAATTGGGTCATTATCTTTCATGATGCAATCCTCGCTCCCACTGTCTACGAGAAAACCATAGTATCTCTCAGGCGGATGAGGAACCTTACTAGATCTACATAGTGGCTGAGGTTCGTCGGGGACTATTGAATCCTCCGGTTCCACCAAATCATCAGCTGTAGTTTGTGTAGCTGGAACTTCTTCCAGTTCTACCTCATGACCACTAATTTCTTTCATAAGAAATTCCTTTTCTAAAAAGGCGGCATTTCGAGAAACAAACACCTTTTGTTCCTCAGTGTGGTAGAAGATATACCCTCGCGAATGCTTGGGATATCCTACAAACTTGCACAGAACAGACCTTGCATCGAGCTTGTCCGGATTTTGTTTTTTAATATGGGCCAGACAACCGCATATCTTAACTCGTTTAAGAGTTGGTCTATTCCTATTACATATCTCATATGGAGTGGTAGGCACTGATTTGGTTGGAACTCTATTCAATAGGTATGCGGCTGTCTCAAGCACATAACCCCAAATGGAAACAGGTAACTCAGCAGTACTCATCATAGAGCGCACCATATCTAATAGGGTGCGATTCCTCCGCTCCGATACACCGTTATGCTGTGGTGTATACGGAGGAGTAAGCTGAGAGAGAATCCTATTCACTTTTAAATAATCCAGGAACTCCGTGCTTAAGTATTCTCCTCCCCAATTAGATCGAAGGATTTTAATACTTTTACCCGTTTGGTTATTTACTTCGCACTTATATTCCATGAATTTCTCAAAAGGTTTAGACTTATTTTTCAACAGGGAAACATGTCCGAATCTTGAGAGATCATCGGTGAATGTAATGAAATATGAAGAACCATTCCTGGCATGTTTAGACATAAGACCGCATACATCACTATGTATCAGTCCCAAGAGTTCAGTAGCTCTTTCTCTGTGTCCAGTAAACAGAGTTTTGGTCATTTTGCTTTTGAGACATGACTAACAAGTTTCATAAGATGTAAATTCGAACAGATTCAAATATCTATCCTTATGTAACTTAGCTAGTCGTTTCGCATTGATATGACCTAGTCTATAATGCCACAAGAAGGATTCGTTCATTTCTGAACTTTTCCTCTTATATGTGTTCTGTACCTTAAGAACTGTATTTTGATTCAGAACGTATAAATCGTTACATAATGTACCAAACCCAATCAACACTTGATTTAGGAAAATGTTCTACTACAAAGTTATATCTTTCTTTATCTAATAAAGAAATTGATATTAAATTCCATAACATAGATGGTACGTAACAACAGTCGTTCAAGATTTATGTATTCCCATTTGGTAATACAAGGTGATATTCACCAACTGTTTTGGCTGCAACATTTACACCATTCTCTACTCTGAGAGAAAGATCACATTTTCCCAGTTCTCTACCTCTCTTAAGCCCCTGTAACATATTACATATATGGGATTATGATCCGGTATCTAATACCCAGGACATAGAGTGTACTGAGAAACTGTTCTCGGTAATGAACACACCCGAAGAAGATGCATCAACATGGTCATTTCTCGTTCAAGTCAAGTGGGAATCCAGATATTCCCCTATTTCCTTGTCAAACTTATAACGGTTATAAAGTAGAGCGGAACCAACGTTCCCCAGCTCAGTAGAACAAGCGGGTTCGGTCAATACATCAATATTATTATCTTAATTAAGACGTGTCATGGTCGCTACCTGGATGGAGAGAGAGAGAAGAAAACATTTTAGAGCATGCTCTTGGAAGATTAGATTGGTTATTATTTTATCTAATCAGGATGGCTCTCACTGTTTTTATCAAATCTTCCTTCAAACCCTAAAAGGTATGACTAGCTGGGATTAATTACACCCTACAAGTTCGCTAATCGTTCAGCCAGGCAGGTATTTGTACTCCGAGGGAGTCTCCCCATACTTTCGCATGGAACTAATTAAATAACCTCTTTTCCGCAGGGGCATAACCCCGTTAACACCTTTCTTAGATCGGATTAGCTAATTGTAAACTGCAAAACTCTTCCAGGAGTAACTCTTACTCGCAGTGGGTATCGGGATCCAACTATCTCATACAAGGTATGCAATCTCATTGCAAATTTCAACACTTGAAATTCCCAATATCTTTTGCCCCTAACGTCCTATGACCTTGACGAAGTCCAATAAACTATAGGGCGCTAGTCAAGTTCAACCCGTACATTTCGTGATTGAATTAAACCCACCCGCACGACCCTTGACGAAGGCCAACAAAGTCCTACGACTACCCTAATCCAATCGCATCATATGCAGCAGATAAGCGCTAATCGGCTACCACACCCTACGCCTTTATGAAGGCCAACAAACATAACACGAATACTAAATAGCACTTATCTGAAATGACGGAGGGCTATGATAGGTTTTTAAGAAAACCTTTTACGTAATGAACTTGATATCGTTGTAGAATCGAGTGATTGGAAAAGGAGTGGTTTAAGCTCCGCTTTTTAAAATCAAGTGTTTTTCAAAACAAACCGAGTGGGTTGTAGCATCTTCTAGCTTTTGCTAAAGAGGTCACTCCCGGTTAAGGGATCTAAACTCTTTCCTCATCGAATGAGGTGTAGGATATTCATCAAGGAATAACACTATGCAAAGCAATAACTAGAACTACCATTCTGAAAATTTGATTCTACAACATCTTTAGGTTTCTTTCTTTTCATTAATCTCATTAATGAAGTCCCATCATTTATGTTTTCTAAACATCAACGAAGAAACGAAAATAGAACGTAAGCTTATTCCATCCGCATTCGCCACGGGTCCTGTCATGCACCGTTAGGTTACTTAACTAACGACAGAGCGGGAGAAGGGCTAGCGTGGATGCAAAACATAAGCAACGTTTATTATATATTATATATATAATATAAAACATTCGTCTCACGCAGTTATATGATCAGATCACTGAACATTGCAGCAGAAGTCAACATATGAAATATTGGATATACTAGGAGGTCCGTGTTTTAAATTAAGCCAGTAAAAAACACGGATTCCACGGCCATGATGAATAGACAAACCCACATCTCTAGACCCCTACGAGAGCGGCAAGCAACCCTACCAATTCTAGAATTAGGAGACCCGGACTCGACTCCTCGAGATGGTCTCCCACTAGACTTTAGAACCCGGTTACTTGTGCTCCCCGCCTTGGGTCTATCCTAATGCGGAAAAGAAAATAATATACATCAATGGTGACATCATCCTCAACCCGGAAGAGTCCCAATAAAAGAATATTACATACAAATTTTTACATGAACGAAAATGGAAAACTCTCATCTCACGCAAAAACCCCCGGCTATCCAAACACAACGATCCAATATAACATATCACAGCAACACATAACATCACATGTCATCAACGTAAGTAAATATGCGTATCCCAATTGTCGTTGACGTATAGCAACGAAACCGGCGATACACCACATATTAAACTTACGGTCGCAGAAAAGAAAATGAAAACTATAATAATTGGAATTCGCAACATTCTTAGACATCTAAATCCGAAATATCACATACTTCGGATTTCATGCCTAACCATATAAATTCCTTAGACATCATAAACCCGGAATATCACATATTCCGAATTTCATGCCCAACGTTATAAACCCGGCATTTTAGTCTCAAATTGAAAACACTTTTCAATATCCAGTTGGGCAATTCAACAAGATTCCCAACAAATGATCGAATACTCGTCGGAAACATTAGTGGACAGCTGCACCCCCAATACCGTCGACGAAGCGCACTTAGGCGGAACACCGCGGCCGCGAGCACCCGAATGGATGCTTTTGGCTATGGGGTTCTCCTACAGTCATTTGGTCGGCGTTATGAGGCGTGGCTATCTAGTAGTGTTACCCGGCGAGCGTTCGCGTACACTACGAGATTACAACGGAGTTTTAATCCGAATCAAAAATCCTATGGCAACTGGTCAAAAGAAACTAAATTGTTAGATTCGCAAAATTCTATTTAGTTTTCATAAAACCAATTATTGTGGATTCCAAATATTGTATCACATACAGAAAAGTCTAGGCGATGTTAAACATATCGATCGATTCATCAAACACCCACAAATCTCAGAGACCTCAACACTTGAGTCTCATTTAAAAATACCCAGAGAGTACCACAAGTACCTACGGATCATCAAAAGAAGGCACGGTCCTTGCCGAAAGAATGGCGCTACGAAACCGTGACTAAAAGCTTGGTTTTGCCGCGGTTGCACTGCCGTTTAGTCGAATTAGGCGCTCGTTTTTCTTGGGGATCCATAGAAAACCCTGTACAATTTTCTGCATATTTATAAACCTAAAAATTCCAACTTTTAAAAAATTTCCAGAGACTAGGGTTTTTTCAGGTTTTGAAATTCGATAGAACACTTTAACTTCATCAAGACAACTCCTAATGCTCTAGCTTGGCTCTGATACCACTGTTAGGGTCATTTAGCACCACCACTAGGTTTTAGCAAGCATCAAGTATGCAATTTTAAAAAATCTACAGTGCTAAGCAACACAAACCTAGAATCGAACAAGAGAATTAGGGTTTTATATGCATGTAAACAACTTTACACTAAGTGAAATAGGAATACAACCTTTGTAGACCGGTCCTTCACTTCTAAAGCTCCGTGTAGTAGTCCCTTAGCTCCAAGTAGTGGTCCCCCGAACTCTTCTTAGGCTCCACTAGGTGAAAGGAACAAGCTTGCTTAAGGATCTTCGAGGTCGAAAATGATCTACGTCGAAGAATCTCTAACTCAAGCTACCTCTTCACTGATTGAGGAATTAGTGAAGTAAACAAACTATACTAAATGACTAGTTTGGTATAGATTGATGAAGTAGGATTTTTTCTCACTTTAGAATTAATTCTCTCTTTTTCTTTTTCACCTCACTCAAAAGCTAGAGAGTAGATGAAGAAGATGATCAAGTGATCAACCATGGTGAAGAAAATATCACAAGTGATATTAGTAGAGACTTAACCATGGCTAAAGATAATGATTGGGTTAATAAATATCTAGAGTAAGACAAAATTAGTGGACTTAAGTCAAGGCTTCTACATGCTTCCACAAGCATCTTTAGCCATGCTAATTTCCACCTAATTTTGATTTTTCCCTTAATAATTAATCACCAAAATTATTTTTAGTTTGGTATGAGTCTCATACACCCAAGTCAAATGTATCATCTAGCATGACACAATATAATATATATATATACACACACACACACATACAAATATATATATATATATACATACAAATATATATACATACACACAAATATATATATATATATATATCATATAAATGCATATATCATCATATATACATATATTAAGAGAAAGAATTCTTTAGTGAGAAAAATATTAGTTAATATATATTAATATATCAAATATATAATTATATATTAAATTATTAAATCAACACTTGTTTTAATAATCCGGCTATATCACATACAACCGACTAATATCATTTACATGTATATCA
Source organism: Agapanthus africanus (assembly GCA_030015575.1). Lineage (NCBI taxonomy): Eukaryota > Viridiplantae > Streptophyta > Magnoliopsida > Asparagales > Amaryllidaceae > Agapanthus > Agapanthus africanus. The sequence continues at coordinate 155,311,894 of CM057350.1, forward strand.
AATATACATATAACAAATTATTGATTCAACACTTGATTCAATAATTCGATTAAATCACATATAACCTATATCGCGAGATTAGAATACTGTATCACATACACGTATTAATCTCGGTCCCGCACATATCACATATGTGCCCTACTTCGTTTCGCTTGAGCCAGGAAACCTCTGTGTAGGACTCTAAAGACTCATCAATACGCCAGCAGTAGGTAATGATCATATCAGTCACCCACAAGTCGTTAGCGGTACTAGCTAGACGTAACGGCTATCCAGGTATTGAGCGATCAGAAAATCAACAAGCAAGCTTGTCCAAACTCCCATGAATCCTGTAAGTAACACTAGCGTACAGTCCGGTCTCTTCGTCTAATATATCGTATATCGAGTTTGGAGGTGGTAAACGTCAGACCCCAATAACTTGATAAGTCATGCCGATGTGAGGCTCATAACGGGTCGAGAAATTACTGATAACACTTACCAGTAAATCTCATCATCAGCTCTGGCCAGAGAATTCCTGTTATAGCCAATCGAGCATAGCGCAACATCAACCCCTAATACCAGGAGAGACGAAACATTTCCTATCTCTCATTGCCTCCATATGACTCAGGACTGTACCCAAAATCCACCTGTTTGCACGCTCTCTTGAGCGTGGTAGGGATGAAATCAAAGAACAGTGGGAATTATACAAGACTCTATGACGATCTCGGGTCTACAGACTAACCTGTACCAGTGTCACCAGAGAACTGCTATCTGACGTCAGGTATAATACCATCTAGGAGTTCTCGGCGAGTCCTGTTCGGTGTACTCATTCTCCAATGAGCACCTGTGTACAATCTTTGATGTCAAACACTAATGGATGTGGGATCATCCATCGCCCTATACAGGGTCAAGAAATGTACACACTAGTCTACTCTGTAATATCGATACCCTGTCTCACTAGGAACAATTAAAGGATGTACTTGTGAACTACCCTGTGGAAGAGTTCCAACCAGAACTAGGAGTGGTTCAATCTATTGAGCATCCAATACCTTTGTATTATGATAACAATGCAGCGGTGGCTTTGGCCAAGGAACCCAGGTCCCATCAGCGATCCAGGCATATTCTGAGGCGGTATCACCTGATCCGGGAGATAGTTGATCGCCGGGAGATCGAGGCCAGGAGGTTTGACACGAAGAACAACACAGCGGATCCACTCACGAAGGCCGTTCCCCAGATACAGTTTAAGAGACTCTTCAGGATGCTTGGTATGCGATACTACAACAGCTGGCCCTAGTGCAAGTGGGAGATTGTTAGTTGTATGTATGCCCTAGAGGCCAGTATTGTACAGATGATGTATATTATATTGGATGCTTGGACATATATATGGAGAGGACTTTCTTGCTCGATATGATAGTATACTATATGGTTGCTCTTTATCTTAACATGTATACTTGTCTCTTGATACTGTCTTATAGTTACATGTTAGAAAAGCCCTTAGGATGTGTACTTGACTACCTGGACTATGATGCAGATCATACTAGTGGAGCCATGGTAGTCCATAAGTACATCCTTTGATGTTCCTAGTCGTAGGTGTATCGAGACAGGGCATCGATATACCAGAGTAGACTAGCGTATACGCTTCTCGACCTATGAGATAGGCGATGGATAATCCCATATCCATTGGTGTTTGAGATCAGAGATGGTATACGGGTGCTCAGTGGAGACTGGGTACACTGGACAGACTCACCGAGAACTCCCAGATGGTATTATACCTCACGTCAGATGGCAGTTCTCTGGTGACACTTGTGCAGGTTAGTCTGTAGACCTGAGATCGTCATAGAGTCTTGTGTGATTCCCACTGTGCTTTGATTTCCACCTTACCACGTCCATGAGGGCGTGCAAAACGGTGGTTTTTGGGTACAGTCCCGAGTCACATGGAGGCAATGAGCGATAGGAGGGGTTTCGTCTCTCTCGGTATAGGGGGTTGATGTTGCGATGTGCTCGATTGGCCATAACAGGGAAGTCCCTAGCCAGGGCTGATATAGAGATTTACTGGTAAGTGTTACCAGTAGTTTCTCGACCCGTTATGAGCCTCATATCGGCACGACTTATCAGTTATTGGGGTCTGGCGTTTACCACCGCTAGACTTGATATGCGACATATCAGACGAGGAGACCGGACTGTACGGGAAGTGTTACCGGCAGGCTTTTACAGGAGTTGGAGCGGGCTTGCTTGCTGATCTTCTGATCGCTCAATACCCGGGTAGCCGTTATGTCCAGCTAGTACTGCTGACGGTTTGTGGGTGCTTGATGTGATCATCACCTACTGCCGGCGTATTGACGAGTCTTTAGAGTCCTACATAGAGGTTTTACTGGCTCAGGCAAAATGAAATAGGAGCACGTATGTGATATGTGCGGGACCGAGAATAATGCATGTATGTGATACCGTATTCTATTCTCGCAACTTTTTGTATCGATCGATTATATATGATATGGCCGGGTTATCGAATCAAGTGTTGATTCGATAAGTCGATACAATGGATATTAGTCGGTTATATGAGATGTGACCGGATTATTAAGTCAAGTGTTGATTTAATAATTTAGTGTATAATTGTATATTAGATATACTAGTTTACATTAACTAACACTTGTTCACTTAAGGATTTTTCTCACATGTGCACAAATTTAATATATATGTGATATATATTGAAATGTGTTTTCTTTTTCTATCATGGTTGTTGATACACATGACATGGGTGTATGAGACTTACACCATGCTATTTATTATGTTGGGTTTTAATATTTAAAGTAATTACAAAATTAGTGGAGGATTAGCAAAATGCATGAAGCTTGTGGAAGCTTGTGGATGCATTGACTAAGTCCACTAAGTTTGTTTTTACTATGGATATTTGTTAACCCAACCATAAGGATTAGCCATGGTTATGTCTCTACATGAGTTAGTATATGATACTCACTCACCATGGTTAGTTTTCTCACTTGATCATTATCTCTTCTCATTTTTTTTTCATCATCTTCTTTCTTGAGCTAAAAAGCTCTCTAGGGTTTGATCCAAAGTGAGAAACATTGTGAGAAACTAAATTCTAAAGTGAACTCACTTCCTATTTCTCCATCCTCTACTAGACTAGCACTTTAGTTTAGGGTGTTTGCTTCACTAATTCTCTAGTTAGTGAAGTAGAAGCTTGAGTTAGCATCCCCTCGACGTAGATCATCTTCGGCCTCGAAAACTTCAAGCAAGGACGCTCCTTTAGCCTCGTGAAGCCATGCAAGAGTCCGGGAGAACCACGATCGCAGCGAAGGGACTTCAACAAGGAGCTAAAGAAGTGAAGGACCGATCTACAAAGGTTGTATTTCGTATTCACTTAGTTGTAGATACCATTTACTTGCATGTGAAACCCTAATTTTCTAGCAAAGATCTTGTTTAGGGTTGTTAGGCACGGCTAAAATTTTAATCGGGCATGGTTGATGCTTTCTTAACCCTTGTTAGAGTGCCTTGTAACCCTACAGTAGTATCAGAGCCTAGCTAGATCATTAGGCGATGTGTATACGAAATTAAAACTCCGAACGAACGCCGTAACGTCAAGATAACCCCCTCTCTGTACATTTTTTGAAAATGTGGTTTTTTCTGTTTTAAAAATACCTAAAAAATTCAGCAGGGTTTTCTAAGAATTGTGGTGAAAAACGACAGCATATTCCGTACAAGCCGCCGCGGAACGGCGGCCGTACCATGATTGGGCCGCGGATCCGCGGCAGTACAGAGGAAATATGCCATCGTTTTTGTACTGTAATTTCTATTTCTGTAATTGCTATTTTCTGGGTATTTTTAATCTGACTCAAGTGTTGAGTGTTCTGGGGTTTATTTTGTAATCGTTGATTCGATCGGAAAGTTTAAATTCGTTATTGTTTTCCGGATATTTAGAAACTGTTAAAATGTTCGAACGGATATCATTAACTCAATTTTTCCCGGCACGAAAAATTTTCAAGTGTTGAATTTTTATCGAGTTTAAATCTTTCGGAAAAACGTGTGATTGAAAAGAAATTCTTGTTTGTGTAAATCGAATAAAGCGAATAAGTTTCTTTGTGTCGGTAATTAGAGAATTGAATAAAATTCACAATCAAAGAATTATATTTGACCGCAATCAATTACGGTGTCGGTTGTAGATCGTAAGCTAGTGCGGATCGTCCACAGGGATTGTGCGATTCGTTTCTATATTTGATTTGTTTGAATTGAAAAGTTAATCAAAAAGAAAAGAAAACATGATTCAAGATTTTATCGATTGATTCAATTGTCACTAATCTAATCAAGTATCAAGAAAATGATAAACAATCGAGAATCGGGTTTCGATGATATTTCCAACCAAATATCAAGAATCTAAATGAGCCTCGTAGGAATCGATCCGATCTATAGACGTGATATAATCTCAAGATATCGTGTTCTTGTCCTTCGAAGAATTGATACTAGATCGATGATGATCGACGAGAGTTAGGGCTTTCTCGTGAAACTAGGGTTTCATCATTTAACCCTTGTTCTTTCATCGATATCATTCACATTCTAGCCTCTAGCAATTTGAAGAAACGATCGTAACTCCCCAATTTCGAGCGATATCAATCAAGAAAGCATCGCAACGAACTGGGTTGTCGGTTCTTGAACTTGCTAGGGTTTACAAAACTCGTAGGATTCAAGAATCGATTTAAGATATGTTACATCATCATTCTATTGATCGTCTCGACTCCTCGACGAGCGGAGTATTACTCAAACATCACAACAAGAAGTACAACTAGAAATTGAGATCGAATCATGATGCAAGAATTTAAAGAAAACAAGATAAAAGAATATCACCTTTTATTTATATCAACAATTTGATTACAGTCGCTCAAGAACTACAAGAGGAAGAACTAAATTGTCGATTTGGCTTTGCTCGGCTCTGTGAGTCGCGGGTCGGCTTGGACCACTTGCTCTGTTGAAGATCGGCTCCGCTCCTAAAATGTTGAAGGGCTTCTTGCTTGATTTGGTACTCGGGAATCTTGGCTTTTGATTGGAATTAGGGTTAGGGTTTCACACAAGCCTTGTCACTAGACTTGTGGAAGAAGATGAAGAAAGAGAGTGAATGGATCTATTGAATGAATAGAATTCCAAGAGATGATTTTCTTTTTACAAGTGAGCCTAGGGTCTTATTTATAGATCTCCCAAACCCTAGGTCTAGTTTTGAAATTACAATTCCCTCCAAAAGTTTGTTGAGGAGCTTCTAGAAAGAGTTTGTTAGGAGCTAGCTTAGGTTTTAAGCTAGGATTAATTAAGGTTAGAAAACCCTAGTTTGCTGATCTGGCAGAAGTCTCTGGAGTCTTCTGGAAACTGAAGTACATTTCTGAACTGTAGGAATTGAGATAGAGTTTTGGTGCAAAGCTGAAGTGATGATGTCAACAAGCCGCCGCGGAACCGCGGCACAAGGCGGCTTAGGCCGCGGTTCCGCGACCATTTGGGCTCCTTGGGGCTTCAACTTTCTTTTGTTGGTTTCTTATGTCTTCAGGTGTCTTTTGTGATACATTGAATTCCTGAATTCCCTTTATATCAATACCAGATTCCAAATGCTTGAGTTGGCGTATTCTTTTAGCAGTCTTGTCATGTAAATTTTGATCGATCTTCTGATTTTCCTGCACGGACTTCGAAACACGGGTTGCGATATATAGAAATGATGCCATGCTATGAAATGCAGTCAATTTCCCTAGAAATGCCGGTTTTAAGGTCTAACACATGTAATCTGATATTTTGCGACTATTTTGCTAATATGTGAAATATGAATGCCGAACACTTCTATATGAATGCAAATGATAGGGAAATTGCCGGTTAAAAGATGCAATATTTTCGACTTATCAAATTCCCCCAAACTTAATTTCGATCGTCTCGAGCGAACTTTTTATTAAAAAGAGAAGGAGAAAATAAAGAAAGAGAAAAACTAACTAGCACACTTTCGTAGGCAACACGATTGCACTGAGCACGTGCAACAAGCCTTTAAACCTCTAGGTGTCCCTAGTAGGAGGAGTGTTGTCTCCTGAGGGTTTTCAGCGGATTGCACCCACAAAATCCAATAATAAAAGAAAGATCATGAATATTACATTTAAAGAACAAAATCGTAAAAGAAAAGCCTTGAAAATTAGGGTTTCCAACTAAGCTAGCTTTTCGGTTGTCATGCGCCCTATCTTAATAGTCATGAAAAGATGTCAGAAATCACGTCCTCCCTCAATAAAACATCGTCTTATTTTTCATTCCTATCTTTCTTCCAAACATCGATCATATAACCCTACATGTGTGTAAAGACATCTCTACACCCGGAGAATTCAATTCAAGCTATCATACTCTTGCCCATCAGTCTAAGTACTTTTTAATTAATGAATATTTAGACGAAATTGCTCACATTTTTATGCGACCGTTAATACTTCTTGAGGTACTAACCGACCGATTACTCCTGTGCTTGCTGATTTGGCGTATTTTCCTCGTCTTGCACCACCTCAGGCATAGCAGTGACTCCCAGACCAGTTGGCCTTAGGGCACTAGGTGAAGAAGTACCCTCGCTATATATTTTTTATTGCCCTTGGTGATAACAAAACCAGTGTCCATTTTTCTCACCACTTTATATTTTCTTCATTTTTTTTATTTCCTTCATACATCGGCTTTAATACAAGAGCATTTCAAGGTATCCTCTACTATCCCAGGCTTTATGACGTGTGTAAGTGCGAATAGCAGGGTATCAACGTTCAAAATGTTTGGCTTCCAGAATAGAAACTATTTTTCAGACTTATTTTTATCCTCAGATTAGTGACGTCCTTCATCTTACTAATGTAGGGTTCCTAGGCACGCAAATGAAGTCTCACAAGGCATCAACCATGCCAATTTCTAATTTTATGAGTGCCGAGAAACCCTAATACGGATCGTCGACTAGAATTTTAGGTGAAAAACGAAACTAGTTAACATCTTAACTAAAGGAGAGAGGCTACAACCTTTGTAGATCCGTTTCTCCACTTCCTTAGCTCCACGTAGGCGTCCTCTCGCTGTCCGTCTCGAATCCCGAACTCAATCGTCGGCTTCATCGGAGAAATGGACGGGCTAGGTCGTCGGCTTCGTGCCGAAGATGATCTACGTCGAGGCATCACAAGTTCAAGCTCCAACTTCACCAAGTTGTGAAACTTGTGAAGAAAATACCCTATACTACTTGGCAAGAGGTAGAGGGTGAAGAAATAGGAGGTGGGTTCACTTTAGAATTTGATTTCTCTCACTTTTGCTCAAGTTACCATTAATGGACTTAAGCTTTTTCTTGAAGAAGAAGATGATGAAGAAGATAGAATATCATAAGTGTTGTTAAAAAGAATAATTAAAATAAATACTTATCATCTTCTAACCTTGGTTAGGTGTAGAGAATAGACCATAGTTAGTGGGAATGGTTAGGGTTAAGGATGAAGACAAAATGGTCACTTTAGTCAAAGCTTCAACAAGCTTCATGATAAAAAGAAATCATTTTGTTTTCTTATATCTTTTTCTCAAAAAGGAAAAGATAAATAATTAAGTGAAAATAAGAAACCCTAACCATTCACTAAACATGGTTTAAGTCTTTACACAAATCCAAGTGAGAATGTATCATCAAACATGATACAATCAAGTGAGAAAATCCATTTAAAGTGAACCAATACTAGCTAATGCAAAGTAATATATCAAATATATAATTATACATTAAATCATTAAATCAACACTTGATTTAACGATCCGGTCATATCGCATATAACCGACTAGTATCCTATGTATCGGCTTATCGAATCAATCCTTGATTCGATATCTAGGTTATATCGAATATAACCAATTGATACATTCATCGCGAGAATGGAATACGGTATCACATACATGCATTATTCTCGGTCCTGCACATATCTCATATGCGCTCCTATTTCGTTTCGCTTGAGCCAGGAAACCTCTGTGTAGGACTCTAAAGACTCGTCAATACGCCGGTAGCAGATGATGATCATATCAAGCACCCACAAGCCGCAAGCGGTCTGCTAAACGTAACGGCCATCCGGGTATTGAGCGATCAGAAGATCGACGAGCTAGCCCGCTCACACTCCTGTGAATCCAATCAGTAACACTTACCGTACAGTCCGGTCTGTTCGTCTGATATGTCGCATATCAAGTCTATGGGTGGCAAACGTCAGACCCCAATAACCGATAAGTCGTGCCGATGTGAGGCTCATAACGGGTCGAGAAACTACTGGTAACACTTACCAGCAAATCTCTGATCAGCCCTGGCCAGGGACTTCCCTGTTACGGCCAATCGAGCACAGCGCAACATCAACCCCCAATACCGGGAGAGACGAAACCCCTCCTATCGCTCATTGCCTCCATGTGACTCGGGACTGTACCCAAAGACCACCGTTTTGCACGCCCTCATGGACGTGGTAAGGTGGAGATCAAAGCACAGTGGGAATCACACAAGACTCTATGACGATCTCGGGTCTACAGACTAACCTGCACAAGTGTCACCTGAGAACTGCCATCTGACGTGAGGTATAATACCATCTGGGAGTTCTCGGCGAGTCCGTCCAGTGTACCCAGTCTCCACTGAGCACCCGTATACCATCTCTGATGTCAAACACCAATGGATATGGGATCATCCATCGCCCATCTCATGGGTCGAGAAGCGTATACACTAGTCTACACTGGTATATCGATGCCCCGTCTCGATACACCCACGACTAGGGACCTTGAAGGATGTACTTATGGACTACCATGTCCCCACTAGTATGATCTGCATCATAGTCCAGACAGTCAAGTACACATCCTAAGGGCTTTACCAACATGTAACTATAAGACAGTTTAAAGAGACTAGTATACATGTTAAGATAAAGAGTAACCAGATAGCATACTATCATATCGAGCAAGAAAGTCATCTCTATATATGTCCAAGCATCCAATACAATATACATCATCTGTACAATACTGGCCTCTAGGGCATACATACAACTAACAACTAACCCTTGGGACAACGGCTCATAACTACTTATTACTAATTCGTATAAGAAAACTTCTAATTTTCTTAGTTTTCTTAAATTTTTCTACTCTCATGGATGTAATTGTTCACTATCTAAACTTTATTATCTTATTTATGTACAAAAAAGTATAAATATTAAAATTATTTTTATACTTGAAAATTTTTAAATTTTTATGGGTTTTGAAAATTTTTCAATTTTTATAGATTTTTAAAAAATGTTTTGTGCTTATGCAAATGATATGCAAATGATGCAAAAATAAGCACAAATCTCCCCCAAACTTGTTTTCAACAGTGTCCTCACTGTTGCCAACTGCTATACCTACAAAAACTGTAAGTCTGAGAGGAATTATTAGTGGGGGCAAAATATATAAGTGAAGAACTTCCCCAAAACTTACTCTTTTCACTCACCTTCATTCAAAAAGATGATGCAGTGATATACAGGATATGAAGGTGAGACGGAGGAATTTTAGTCCAAATAAACTGGCTCTTGTAAGAACAAGAGCTCCTCCGTGGGGTCAGTGGAAAAATACGGCTTTAGTCTATGTCCATTTACTTTGAAAAATGTGCCGTTTTTAACATTTTCTACCTCTACTGCCCCGTGCAGGTATACAGACCGCACAACAAAAGGTCCCTTCCATCGAGATCGGAGCTTACCCGCGTGAAGGTGTAATCGTGAATCATAAAGAAGGACTTGTTGACCAGGTGAAAATGTTTTCCTCAAAATGTTTTTATCGTGAAAAACCTTAGTCCTATTCTTTACAATTACAGCGTTATCATAAGCTTCATCGCGGAGTTCGCTTAGCTCATTAAGTTGCAGCTTCCGAAAGTTGCAAGCAAGGTTTAAATCAAAATTTATTTCCTTAATAGCCCACAATGCTTTATGTTCTATCTCGACGGGTAAATGACATGCTTTCCCAAACACTATCCTATATGGAGACATTCCTAGGTCGGTTTTATATGCAGTTCTGAATGCCCAAAGAGTATCCGTCAGTTTGGTCGACCCGTCTTTTCTATTTTTAGCAACAGTCTTCTCCAGGATAAGTTTGATTTGTCTGTTTGAGATTTCAGCCTCCCCGCTTGTTTGGGGATGATAGGGTGTAGAAAGTCGGTGGTTGATTGAGTATTTCCGCATCAAAATCTCGAAAAACCTGTTGCAGAAATGTGTCCCATTATCGCCCTCTGGCTGAGTCATGTACACGCACTCTTCTAAATCACCATTTAGAAAGGCGGTCTTAACATCCATTTGCCAGATTTCGTAATCATGATATGCAGCGATGGCAAGCATGATCCGGATGGATTTAAGCATAGCCACTGGAGAAAAGGTTTCGTCATAGTCCACACCTGGTCTTTGGCGAAAACCTTTTGCAACAAGTCTAGCTTTGAAAGTCTCCACTTTCCCATCTACACCAAGTTTCTTCTTGAAGATCCACTTGCTCCCAATGGGTTTTACCCCTTCAGGAGCAACATCCAAAGTCCATACTTTGTTGGTGTACATGGATTCCATCTCGGACCGCATAGCATCCAGCCATTTCACTGAGTCCCTACTCGTGATGGCCTGCTCGAAGCTAGTTGGGTCATCATACTCCATGATGCAATCCTCGCTCCCACCATCCATGAGAAAACCGTAGTATCTCTCAGGTTGGCGAGGAACCCTACTAGATCGGCGGAGAGGCTGAGGTTCGTCGGGAGCTACTGAATCCTCTGGTTCCACTAAATCTTCAGTTTGAGTTTGTGTAGCCGGAATTTCTTCCAGTTCTACCTTATCGCCACTAATTTCTTTTGCAAGAAATTCCTTTTCCAAAAAGGTGGCATGTCGAGAAACAAACACTTTTTGTTCCTCTGTATGGTAGAAAAGATATCCATGTGAATGTTTGGGATATCCCACAAACTTGCATAGAACTGACCGTGCCTCGAGTTTGTCCGGATTTTGCCTTTTGACATAGGCCGGGCAACCCCATATCTTAACTCGTTTAAGACATGGTCTCTTCCCACTCCATATCTCATATGGTGTGGTAGGTACAGATTTAGATGGAACTTGATTCAATAGGTATGCTGCTGTTTCCAGCGCATATCCCCAAAAGGAAATAGGTAACTCAGCTATGCTCATCATAGAGCGCACCATATCTAATAGGGTGCGGTTTCTCCGTTCTGATACATCGTTGTGCTGTGGTGTATATGGAGGTGTCAGCTGAGAGAGAATCCTATTCTCTTTTAGGAAGTCCAGGAATTCATTGCTTAAGTATTCACCTCCTCGATCAGATCGAAGGATTTTAATACTTTTTCCGGTTTGGTTCTCGACTTCTTGTTTATATTCTCTAAATTTCTCAAAAGCTTCTAATTTGTGTTTCATCAGGAACACATATCCGAATCTAGAGAGATCGTCAGTGAATGTAATGAAGTACGAAGAACCATCCCTGGCATGTGTAGACATGGGACCGCATACATCACTATGTATCAGTCCTAAGAGTTCGGTAACTCTTTCTCCGTGTCCCGTAAACGGAGTTTTGGTCATCTTGCCTTTGAGACATGACTGGCAAGTGTCATAAGATGAAAATTCAAACGGATTTAGATATCCATCCTTATGCAACTTAGCTAGTCGTGTCGCATTGATGTGACCCAGTCTACAATGCCACAAGAAGGATTCGTTCAGTTCTGAACTCTTCCTCTTATGTGTGTTTGTTATGCTGAGAACTGTTAATTGATTTAGAACATAAATGCCATTGCATAACGTGCCTGATCCAACCAACTTTTGGTTACGGAAAATGTTCATAACATTGTCCTGTAATACAAAATTATATCCTTCTTTACTCAATAAAGAAACCGATATAATGTTGCATATCAGGTTCGGTATGTAATAGCATTCGTTCAGAACCAATGTATTACCAGTTGGTAATACAAGGTGATATTCCCCGACAGTCTTAGCTGCAACAATTGCACCATTTCCAACTCTAATGTCTTTAACACCTTCTCCAAGTTCTCTACCTTTCCTGAGCCCATGTAACTGATTACATATATGGGATCCTGACCCGGTATCTAATACCCAGGACGTGGAGCAAATGGAGAAACAGTTCTCTGTAACGAACACACCCGAAGAAAATGCATCATCATGTACTTTCTTCATTCGGGTGGCATGGGAATCCTGGTATTCCCCTAAGTCCTGATCATTCCTATAACTCTTATAAGAAAGAACGGAACCAACGTTCCCCAGCACAGTATAACATGCGGGTTCGGTCAATACATCCATATTATTATCTTGATTAAGGCATGAAATGGTCGCTACCTGGAGAGAGAGAGAAGAAAACACTTTAGCGTATGCTCGTGCAAGATCAGATTGGTTATTATCTTATCTAATCAGGATGGCTCCCACTGGTTTTTATCAAATCTTCCTTCAAACCCTAAAAGGAAAGACTAGCTGGGATTAATTACACCCTACAACTTCGTCGATCTTTCAGCCAGGCCAGTGTCGGTACTTTGAGGGAGGTTCCCCATGCTTTCGCACGTACCTAATTAATGTAAACCTCGTTTTCCCAGAGGCGTAACCCCGTTGACACCTTTCTAGACACCTACTTGATCGGCTAATTGTAGTGTGCAAAACTCTCCCAGGAGTAACTCTTACTCGCAGTGGGCATCAGGATCCAACTATCTCATAGAAGGTATGCAATCTCATTGAAAATTTCAACACTTGAAATTCCCGATAATATTTTGCCCCTAGCGTCCTATGACCTTGACAAAGGCCAACAAATCATAGTCTGCTGGTCAAGTTCAACCCGTCATTTCTTGATTGAATCAAACCCACCCGCACGGCCCTTGACAAAGGCCAACAAGGTCGTACGACTACCCTGAAACAATCTGCATCACATGCATAAGCAGACATGCACTATTCAGCTACCGCACACTACGCCTTGACAAAGGCCAACAAACGCAGCACGAATACTAAACAGTTCTTATCTGAAATGACGGAGGGCTACGACAGGTTTTTCTGAAAACCTATTGCGTAATGAACTTGATATCGTTGTAGAATCAAATGAAGTTTTAAAATGGAGTGATTTTGAGGCTTTTCTAGTTTTGCTAAAGGGGTCACTCCCGGTGAAGGGATCGTCGGCCCTTTCCTCGTCAAATGAGGTGCGGGATATATCATATATATCACTGTGCAAAGCAGAAACTATAGAAGCAATCAAAAAGTCAAACCGAGTGTGTAGCATCTGCCAGTTATTGCTAAGGGAGTCACTCCCGGTGAAGGGATCTCGGTCCTTTCCTCATCGAATAAGGTGCAGGGTATATCATATATACCGCTATGCAAAGCAAGAACTGTAGCTACCTGTTTTATTTTGAAATTCGATTCCACAACATCTTAGGTTTCTTTTCTTTCATTAATCACATTAATGAAGTCCCATCATTTATGTACCTAAACATCACAGATAAATACGACGTACACTTATGCCATCCGCATTCGCCTCGATGTCCCCTCGTGCACCGTTAGGTTAGGTAACTAACGACAGAGCAGGGCAGGGCTCGTGCGGATGCAAAACATAAGTAACGTCTATATAATATATCATATATACTATATACAGTATCTATCACAGAACATCACATGATCACAGCACAGATATCGCAGCAGAAGGAACATATGAAACATTGGATATACTAGGACGTCCGTGTTTTCAATACGAGCCAGTATAAAACACGGATTCCACGGTCGTGATGAATAGCCAATCCCACACCCCTAGACCCCTACGAGAGCGGCAAGCAACCCTACCAATTCTAGGGTTAGGAGACCCGGACTCGACTCCTCGAGATGGTCTCCCACTGGACCCTAGAACCCGGTTACTTGTACTCCCCTCCTTGGGTCTATCCTAATGCGGAAAAGTAAATAATATACAAAGGGTAACATCTTCCGCTACCTGGAAGTGCCCCAAATAAAAGAATATTACATACAAGTTTTTACATGAATGAAAAAGAAAAACACTCATCTCACATAAAAAACCCCGGCTATTCGAACACGACGATCCAATATAACATATCCAGCAACACATAACATCACATGTCATCAACGTAAGTAAGTATGCATACCCCAATTGTCGTTGACGTATAGCAACGAAACCGGCGATATCAAATATTACACTTACGGTCACAGAAAAGAAAGTGTAAAACTACAACAGTTGGAATCCGCAACCTCTTTAGAAATCACATGCCTAATCAAATGAAATACTTAGACATCACATGCCTAACAGTTATAAACCCCGCATTTTAGTCTCATTATCGAAAACTCTTTTCAATATCAAATGAAACTAAACCGCTAGATTTATAACATTCATTCAGTTATCTCATAATTGTTTGTGAATTTCAATTATTGTATCCCATTCCGGATAAATAGAAAATATTAAACTTTCCGATCGAACATTCGAACACCCAAGTTTTCCCGAAACCGTTCAACACATGAAATAGGTTCAAAGATATTCACTTCATGCCTCAGTACCAACGGTCCAGCCGTAGAAGGGTCAAGCCAACACCTCACATGTGGCACGCCGTACTGCCCCAAACCCGAAGGTTCAAAGGGCAGTTCAAGACGGTCACATAATCGAGTTAAGGTTTGTTGTCTTCTAGAGGGACCATCGCATTACTTGCACTACTTAGAACGTCCTTAAACCACAGAAAAATCCAACACTTAGAAATTTTCCGGCAGGGGAAAAGTTGGGTATTTATATCCGGTCGAACTTTTTAACATATTCTAAAATATCCGGAAAGCCACATAGACAAGGTTTGATAATCCGATCGAATCGTCGATTCGCAATACAACCCCAGAACACTCAACTCTCGAGTCAAATTAAAAATTCCCAGAAAATTCAGCATAATAAAATAGGAATTACTGTGCAAAAATTGACAGATGATGTCATTAGATGGCCGCGGAACCGCCGCAGAAGCCAGGCTTCTGCCGCGGTTCCGCCGCTCCCTTAGCAGATCATGGGATAAATTTTGCATCGTAATTCTTAGAATTCCCTGCTGAATTTTTTAAGCATTTTTAATATGGAAAAATCCCAGATTTTAGAAAAAGTCCAGAGAGCATATCGGGAATTAGGGTTTCGGTTCGATCGGGTTTCAAACGTCGTCTAGACTTCGCCTAAGGCTCTAGCTAGGCTCTGATACCACTCTAGGGTTCCTAGGAACGCAAATGAAGTCTCACAAGGTATCAACCATGCCAATTTCTAATTTTATGAGTGCCGAGATACCCTAATACGGATCGTCGACTAGAATTTTAGGCGAAAAACGAAACTAGTTAACATCATAACTAAAGGAGAGAGGCTACAACCTTTGTAGATCCGTTTCTCCACTTCCTTAGCTCCACGTAGGCGTCCTCTCGCTGTCCGTCTCGAATCCCGAACTCAATCGTCGGCTTCATCGGAGAAATGGGCGGGCTAGGTCGTCGGCTTCGTGCCGAAGATGATCTACGTCGAGGCATCACAAGTTCACGCTCCAACTTCACCAAGTTGTGAAACTTGTGAAGAAAACACCCTATACTACTTGGCAAGAGGTAGAGGGTGAAGAAATAGGAGGTGGGTTCACTTTAGAATTGGATTTCTCTCACTTTTGCTCAAGTTACCATTAATGGACTCAAGCTTTTTCTTGAAGAAGAAGATGATGAAGAAGATAGAATATCATAAGTGTTGTTAAAAAGAATAATTAAAATGAATACTTATCATCTTCTAACCTTGTTTAGGTGTAGAGAATAGACCATAGTTAGTGAGAATGGTTAGGGTTAAGGATGAAGACAAAATGGTCACTTTAGTCAAAGCTTCATGAAGCTTCAACAAGCTTCATGATAAAAGAAACCATTTTATTTTCTTATATCTTTTTCTCAAAAAGGAAAAGATAAATAATTAAGTGAAAATAAGAAACCCTAACCATTCACTAAACATGGTTTAAGTCTTTACACAAATCCAAGTGAGAATGTATCATCAAACATGATACAATCAAGTGAGAAAATCCATTTAAAGTGAACCAATACTAGCTAATGCAAAGTAATATATCAAATATATAATTATAAATTAAATCATTAAATCAACACTTAATTTAACGATCCGGTCATATCGCATATAACCGACTAGTATCCTATGTATCGGCTTATCGAATCAATCCTTGATTCGATATCTAGGTTATATCGAATATAACCAATCGATACATTCATCGCGAGAATGGAATACGGTATCACATACACGCATTATTCTCGATCCTGGACATATCTCATATGCGCTCCTATTTCGTTTCGCTTGAGCCAGGAAACCTCTGTGTAGGACTCTAAAGACTCGTCAATACGCCGGTAGCAGATGATGATCATATCAAGCACCCACAAGACGCAAGCGGTCTGCTAAACGTAACGGCCATCCGGGTATTGAGCGATCAGAAGATCGACGAGCTAGCCCACTCACACTCCTGTGAATCCAACCAGTAACACTTACCGTACTGTCCGGTCTGTTCGTCTGATATGTCGCATATCAAGTCTAGGGGTGGCAAACGTCAGACCCCAATAACCGATAAGTCGTGCCGATGTGAGGCTCATAACGGGTCGAGAAACTACTGGTAACACTTACCAGCAAATCTCTGATCAGCCCTGACCAGGGACTTCCCTGTTACGGCTAATCGAGCACAGCGCAACATCAACCCCCAATACCGGGAGAGACGAAACCCCTCCTATCGCTCATTGCCTCCATGTGACTCGGGACTGTACCCAAAGACCACCGTTTTGCACGCCCTCATGGACGTGGTAAGGTGGAGATCAAAGCACAGTAGGAATCACACAAGACTCTATGACGATCTCGGGTCTACAGACTAACCTGCACAAGTGTCACCTGAGAACTGCCATCTGACGTGAGGTATAATACCATCTGGGAGTTCTCGGCGAGTCCGTCCAGTGTACCCAGTCTCCACTGAGCACCCGTATACCATCTCTGATGTCAAACACTAATGGATATGGGATCATCCATCGCCCATCTCATGGGTCGAGAAGCGTATACGCTAGTCTACACTGGTATATCGATGCCCCGTCTCGATACACCCACGACTAGGGACCTTGAAGGATGTACTTATGGACTACCATGTCCCCACTAGTATGATCTGCATCATAGTCCAGGCAGTCAAGTACACATCCTAAGGGCTTTACCAACATGTAACTATAAGACAGTTTAAAGAGACTAGTATACATGTTAAGATAAAGAGTAACCAGATAGCATACTATCATATCGAGCAAGAAAGTCATCTCTATATATGTCCAAGCATCCAATACAATATACATCATCTGTACAATACTGGCCTCTAGGGCATACATACAACTAACAACTAACCCTTGGGACAACGGCTCATAACTACTTATTACTAATTCGTATAAGAAAACTTCTAATTTTCTTAGTTTTCTTAAATTTTTCTACTCTCATGGATGTAATTGTTCACTATCTAAACTTTTATTATCTTATTTATGTACAAAAAAGTATAAATATTAAAATTATTTTTATACTTGAAAATTTTTAAATTTTTATGGGTTTTGAAAATTTTTCAATTTTTATAGATTTTTAAAAAATGTTTTGTGCTTATGCAAATGATATGCAAATGATGCAAAAATAAGCACAAACCTCCCCCAAACTTGTTTTCAACAGTGTCCTCACTGTTGCCAACTGCTATACCTACAAAAACTGTAAGTCTGGGAGGAATTATTAGTGGGGGCAAAATATATAAGTGAAGAACTTCTCCTAAACTTACTCTTTTCACTCACCTTCATTCAAAAAGATGATGCAGTGATATACAGGATATGAAGGTGAGACGGAGGAATTTTAGTCCAAATAAACTGGCTCTTGTAAGAACAAGAGCTCCTCTGTGTGGTCAGTGGAAAATTACGTCTTTAGTATATGTCCATTTACTTTGAAAAATGTGCCGTTTTTAACATTTTCTACCTCTACTGCCCCGTGCAGGTATACAGACCGCACAACAAAAGGTCCCTTCCATCGAGATCGGAGCTTACCCGCGTGAAGGTGTAATCGTGAATCATAAAGAAGGACTTGTTGACCAGGTAAAAATGTTTTCCTCAAAATGTTTTTATCGTGAAAAACCTTAGTCCTATTCTTTACAATTACAGCGTTATCATAAGCTTCATCGCGGAGTTCGCTTAGCTCATTAAGTTGCAGCTTCCGAAAGTTGCAAGCAAGGTTTAGATCAAAATTTATTTCCTTAATAGCCCACAATGCTTTATGTTCTATCTCGACGGGTAAATGACATGCTTTCCCAAACACTATCCTATATGGAGACATTCCTAGGTCGGTTTTATATGCAGTTCTGAATGCCCAAAGAGTATCCGTCAGTTTGGTCGACCAGTCTTTTCTATTTTTAGCAACAGTCTTCTCCAGGATAAGTTTGATTTGTCTGTTTGAGATTTCAGCCTGCCCGCTTGTTTGGGGATGATAGGGTGTAGAAAGTCGGTGGTTGATTGAGTATTTCCGCATCAAAATCTCGAAAGACCTGATGCAGAAATGTGTCCCATTATCGCTAATAATAGCGCGTGGGTGTCCAAATCGCGAGAAGATATTCTCTTTTAAGAACTTTATGACAACTTTCTTGTCATTAGTGCGACATGGAATGGCTTCAACCCAATTTGAGACATAATCAACCGCCAGCAGTATGTACAAATTCCCAAAGGAGTTGGGAAAGGGACCCATAAAATCAATACCCCAAACATCGAATATTTCAACAACCAGAATGGGTTGCTGAGGCATTTCATTCCTCTGGGAGATTCTACCCGTGTACTGATATTGTGTACAGGTTTTGCAATGCTCAAATGCGTCCTTGAATAAGGTCAGCCAATAAAATCCACATTGCAAAACCTTCTCCGCCGTTTTTCTAGGACCGAAGTGACCCCCACAGGCCTGATCATGACAAAAAGAAAGAACACTCTTGAACTCTTCATTCGGGACACACCGGCGAATGATCTGATCAGGACAATATTTAAACAAATAGGGCTCGTCCCAGTAAAAGTGTTTTACTTGGGATAGAAAACGGTATTTGTCTTGTTTTGACCAATTGCTGGGTATCAGTCCCGTGGTATGATAGTTCACAATATCCCTGAACCATGGTTCATTGGATACGCTCAAGAGTTGCTCGTCAGGAAACGAGTCATTGATCGGAAGGGTCACATGGGAAGAAGAGATGCGTGAAAGATGGTCAGCTACTACGTTTTCACATCCTTTCTTATCTTTGATAAAAAAATCGAATTCTTGTAACAGAAGGATCCAACGTATTAGTCGACTTTTTGCATCTTTCTTCGCCAGAAGATGTTTTAAAGCGGAATGGTCAGTATACACAACTATAGGTGAGCCAATTAAGTAAGGCCTGAATTTTTCTAATGCAAATACAACCGCTAAAAGTTCCTTTTCGGTGGTTATATAATTGATTTGCGCATCATTCAGGGTCTTACTTGCATAGTATATTACGTGTGGCATCTTTTCAAAGTGCTGTCCTAAGACTGCACCTACTGCAAAGTCGGATGCATCACACATTAGCTCAAAGGGGTAGTCCCAGTTTGGTGATGATAAAACGGGGGCTAAAGTGAGTGAGTGTTTAAGTGAGTCGAAAGCTGTCTCGCAGTCCGAGTCAAAATGGAAGGTCGTATCCTTGGCCAGGAGAAGAGTTAAAGGTCTAGCAATTTTGCTAAAGTCCTTAATGAATCTCCTATAAAAGCCCGCATGGCCGAGGAAAGAGCGAATATCTTTGATGCTTTTGGGATGAGGGAGGTTTTGAATGACATCTATCTTAGCTCTGTCAACCTTAATGCCTTTCTGTGAAATGACATGTCCAAGAACAATTCCTTCTTGGACCATAAAATGGTATTTTTCCCAGTTCAAAGTTAAGTTCTTCTCTTTGCAGCGAGTAAGAACAGCGTCAAGATTCGCTAGGCAATCGGAAAAAGAGTCTCCAAAAATTGAGAAGTCGTCCATAAAGATCTCCAGGAAATTCTCTACCATATCAGAGAATATCCCCATCATACACCGCTGAAAGGTAGCGGGAGCATTGCATAACCCAAAGGGCATGCGACTGTAAGCAAAGGTACCAAAAGGACAAGTAAAAGTGGTTTTATCTTGATCCTTTTTGGCGATGGGGACCTGATTATAGCCTGAGTATCCGTCCATAAAACAATAATACTCTCGTCCAGCTAAGCGTTCCAGCATTTGATCAATGAATGGTAGAGGAAAGTGGTCTTTCCTCGTGGCAGCATTGAGTTTTCTATAATCGATACATACACGCCACTCAGTTTGGGCGCGTGTCTGAATCAACTCATTTGCCTCATTGGTTATAACAGTGATGCCGGATTTCTTAGGAACGACATGTATAGGACTTACCCATTGACTATAGGAGATGGGGTATATAATACCATTATCTAGGCATTTGACGATCTCTTTCATCACTGCTTCCTTCATGACGGGATTCACTCGAGTTGGTCTGGCATCATCCATCACATGTATATGATGTTCAACTATCAAGGGACTAATCCCTTTGATGTCCTCCATACTCCAGCCAAACACCTCTTTGTTAGATCTCAATACCGATAAAAGTGCATTCTCTTGCTCTAATGCTAGAGAAGCGGATATTATAACCGGTAAAGACTCCTTCTCACCTAAATAAGCATATTTCAGATGAGACGGTAAAATTTTGAGATCTAATTCGGGCGGAGAAATGATAGAAGGAGGGATCATTGAGTGATTTTTGGATTTACAAAGAAGCTCAGAGCCTGTGAAAGATACAGACTCGGGTGGAGAAAAGTCAGAAGTGCAGGACTCAAGTGTAGGTAAAGTGTCCTCACTAAGATCTTGTGTAAAGTCAAACAGAGATGTGGTAATGTCATCGAGATCAGTAAAGCAAAGTTCCTCAGCTCCACAACTATCGGAAGCGATCTCGTGGACAGAGCACACATCTAAAATATGAGCAGAGGGTTCTGATGGCTGACTTCCAACTTTGTAGATATTTAGTTCAATGGTCATATTTCCAAATGATAAGTTCATTGAACCGTTTCTACAATTTATAACAGCGTTGGAAGTGGCGAGGAAAGGACGACCCAGAATCACCGGAATTTGGCCCCGGGGGTTTGCTACAGGCTGTGTGTCGAGCACAATGAAGTCTACAGGGAAAACAAATTCCCCGACCTTTATCAACACATCCTCTAATTCACCCCTTGGTTTGGTGATTGAACGATCTGCCATTTGGAGAGTGCAGTGAGCAGGTTTCAGCTCTCCAATCCCTAGTTGCTCATATACAGAATATGGAAGGAGGTTAACACTTGCGCCAAGGTCTAAAAGAGCACGATTTATGTTTTTACCCCCAATAGAAATCGATATTTTAGGACATCCTGGGTCATTTCGTTTCTTTGGTAGCTGGGGAATAAAAGCAGTGCTGATATTATTAGCCATAAAGACCTTCTTCGGCACTTGGGTCTTCCTCTTCCTAGTGCACAAGTCCTTAAGAATTTTCGCATAAGCGGGGACTTGTTGAATTGCATCTAGGAGAGGGATGTTGATGTTAACCTGTTTGAACATTTCCATAATTTTCTCCATATGAGGACTCGTTCTATTACCCCTTAACCGATTCGGGTAAGGAGCTTTCGCAATAAGCGCCGGGTCCATCATAGGAGAAGGAAGAGGGGGTAGACGAGGTCCCAAAAAAGGTGTGGGGACCGTCTGTGGAGAACTATAAGGGTTGGGTTCAGGTGTCGATCCTAGTGGGAAATGGAGAATAGGCTCTCGAGAAGGTGGTGTGGTAGAAGAAGAAGGATCAGAAGGAGAAGTGTGTGTGTGTGGAAAGGTCTCAGCCGGGGTGTTAATGATAGGATTTTCAATATCATCAATACCTTCCCCGACATGATTGTTCAGCACTCTTCCCGATCTCAACGTTATGACGACATTTACATTGTAATGCCCAGGATTCTGTAGGGGTTGAGAGGGAAGTTTCCCTTTTTCTCTCGCACTCATTTCGGCTTTAAGGCGTGCTATTTCAGCTTCCATCGATCTGATACTCTCAGCTTGAGACGCTGAGTTTTTCTTTATCTCACTGACGGAAGATCTAACCTCAGTCGAAACCTCTATGAAATTTGATAAAAGTGATTTCATGGTTTGAGTGAATTCAGAGAATTCGTCAGAACAGGACAACTGCATAGGATTAGACTGTGCAGGATTGTTGACCTGATTTTGGAAATTTTGTGACTGATAGGGGTGCTGAGTGAGTTGAAGGGGTTGCTGTTGTGGTGGAGGAAGAGCCCTTTGAAAATTATTTGTGTTTGGAACCGTGTTTTGAGATTGGTTTTGGTTCCAAGCGAAATTCGGGTGATTCTTCCAACCCTGATTGTACGTGGAAGAATATGGATCGTTTCTGGGTCGTTGAAATGCAGCATTTGTATGCTCGTGACCTTGAAACGCAGAGTTTAATGGGTATTCTTCCGTTAAATGAGACGGATCAGAACAGCACCCACAAACAGTTTTGGGGAGCGATACTGGGTTTAGGGAGGCTGCTGCAAATTTGTGTTCCACAGCGTCGAGCTTCTTTTGCATTGCTGCCATCTCAGCTCGAACATCTATGGACACATCTATTTGGTGTATGCCACCCCTATTCAATGGTTGGGTTCCACTCTCCCACTGTAGTGATTTTTCAGCGAACTCTTCTAAATACTTCCAAGCTTCCCCATCATCCTTGGTCATAAAAGTACCTTGACACATGTTTTCAAGGCTCTGTTTAGTGTTTGGGTTAATCCCCTCATAAATGGTTCGGCATAATTCCCATCTCGGGATGCCGTGATGAGGACACTGAACCAAAAGATCCTTGAAACGTTCAAAGCATTTAGAGAATGGTTCAGTAGGGAGCTGGGCAAATTGATTCAGTTCGCTACGGATTCGAGCTGTCTTTTGTATTGGGTAAAATTTCTTAAGGAATGCAGCGACGAATTCTTCCCAATTCGTAATAGAGTGTGCGGTAGTGTTATATAGCCACTTCTCGGCTATATCGCACAATGTGAATGGAAGAAGTCATAGACGCATAGCATCCACTGAAAGTTGTGACGTACCCATCACTGCGCATACGTTTTCAAATTTGGTAATGAAAACGTAAGCGTCCTCAGTCTCGAGTCCGTGGAATTTGGGTAAAAGGTTGATGTATTGGGGTTTAATCTCAAAGTTATCCCCATTGGCTGGTGGTATGGATAAGCAGATCGAAAGAGGACCTCGCAGTGGATAGCACCTCTCCTGGAGAGAGATGCGGGATGGATTCTGCGCACCAACGGACGGCGGCAGATTAGGGTTAAAGAAGTTTGATGGAGGTGGATCCATCGGTGTGGGTGTGGTAGTGGGTAAAGGAAAGGTAAATGGAGAAATATCGACTTCGAAGTCGATAAAGGGTACGCGGACTAAATGGGCACTAGAATCCCGTGTCCAGCCTATCTTGTACTAAAAAGGGTTAGTACAAGTGGCAGCGTTGGCTTATAATTAGGGGTAATGAATGCGGTGTTTGTTTTGAAAAAGGGACGGATTTTTGAAAAAAATGATGCGACACAACAAATGCAGCACATAAACCCTAGAATCTAGTGGTCACCTAGGTCCGGCTCTAGACCGCTCCTAACTGCCAAAAGACAAGTCGCAGGATAGAATCCTCCACTGCCTCTTTGTCCCCCTGTGGCCAGGTAAGTGCCAGGTAAGTGGGAAGGTACTCCACTACGTAAGTAGTGGGCCTAATTAATAACCACTGGCCTTCGACACACTTGCCTAGACACCACAAGAAAACGCGGATAAGCAATGAATTACCCACGGCCTTCTTCTGTCCTAAGTGAGCGCGACGGTCCTTAGAGTCATCTCTAGATATTTTTTAGTTAATGTGGGTCAATGCGGATGCAAGTTTTGTGGTTTTCGGGGCCTAGGAAGGGTAATGAACTCCCCACCTAATTTGGATTTGGCCGTGCCCCTTAATATCCGTATTTAGAATGCAAACAACCAAGAAACAAAATCACGCACAAATTTAATTTTGCAATTTGCGAGCTACGATTATTTGCAAAGAATCCTGCACAAACTGTTAGTTGGAGCTAAAAAGAGAAGAGAGGAGAAGGTTAGAAACTTACAGAGGAAAAATTGCACAGAGAAGCCTCCAAGATGCCGCGGTTCCGCCGCATATGGGTGCTTAGACCGCGGAATCGCGGTTGGGTAGTGAGATCTCTGCACCAAAATTCAGCAGGGAGCTTCTGTAGACTCCCTCAACTCTCTGGTATTTTCAAAAAAATTTCTTCAATTGCCAAACAGCTCCAGATTTCCTTGCAATGAACCACAACAAATCGTTTAGGGTTTGCACGAATTTTGATCTCAAAATAACAATGGAATAAATCTTTCAATTCAAACTTTAATATGAAACGAATTAGCGCGTAATCCCCGGCAACGGCGCCATTTGATTGTAATAAATTCTTGTTGTGTAAATCAAATCAAATGTATCCCCGGCAACGGCGCCATTTGATTGTTAAAGAATTCTTATTGTGTAAATCAAATCAAATGATCCCCGGCAACGGCGCCATTTGATTGTTGATAAAATTCGAGACTGTGTAAATCGAATAAAGCGAATAAGTTTCTTTGTGTCGGTAATTAGAGAATTGAATAAAATTCACAATCAAAGAATTATATTTGACCGCAATCAATTACGGTGTCGGTTGTAGATCGTAAGCGAGTGCGGATCGTCCACAGGGATTGTGCGATTCGTTTCTATGTTTGATTTGTTTGAATTGAAAAGTTAATCAAAAAGAAAAGAAAACATGATTCAAGATTTTATCGATTGATTCAAGTGTCACTAATCTAATCAAGAATCAAGAAAATGATAAACAATCGAGAATCGGGTTTCGATGGTATTCCAACCAAATGTCAAGAATCTAAATGAGGCTCGTAGGAATCGATCGGATCTATAGACGTGATATAATCTCAAGATATCGTGTTCTTGTCCTTCGAAGAATTGATACTAGATCGATGATGATCGACGAGAGTTGGGGCTTTCTCATGAAACTAGGGTTTCATCATTTAACCCTTGTTCTTTCGTCGATATCATTCACATTCTAGCCTCTAGCAATTTCAAGAAATGATCGTAACTCCCCAATTTCGAGCAATATCAATCAAGAAAGCATCGCAATGAACTGGGTTGTCGGTTCTTGAACTTGCTAGGGTTTACAAAACTCGTAGGATTCAAGAATCGATTTAAGATATGTTACATCATCATTCTATTGATCGTCTCGACTCCTCGACGAGCGGAGTATTACTCAAACATCACAACAAGAACTACAACTAGAAATTGAGATCGAATCATGATGCAAGAATTTAAAGAAAACAAGATAAAGAAATATCACCTTTTATTTATATCAACAATTTGATTACAGTCGCTCAAGAACTACAAGAGGAAGAACTAAATTGTCGATTTGGCTTCGCTCGGCTCCGTGAGTCGCGGGTCGACTTGGACCACTTGCTCTGTTGAAGATCGGCTCTGCTCCTAAAAGGTTGAAGGGCTTCTTGCTTGATTTGGTACTCGGGAATCTTGGATTTTGATTGGAATTAGGGTTAGGGTTTCACACAAGCCTTGTCACTAGACTTGTTGAAGAAGATGAAGAAAGAGAGTGAATGGATCTATTGAATGAATAGAATTCCAAGAGATGATTTTCTTTTTACAAGTGAGCCTAGGGTCTTATTTATAGATCTCCCAAACCCTAGGTCTAGGTTTGAAATTACAATTCCTTCCAAAAGTTTGTTGAGGAGCTTCTAGAAAGAGTTTGTTAGGAGCTAGCTTGGTTTTAAGCTAGGATTAATTAAGCTTGGAAAACCCTAGTTTGCTGATCTGGAAAAAGTCTCTGGAGTCTTCTGGAAACTGAAGTACATTTCTGAACTGTAGGAATTAAGATAGGAGTTTTGGTGCAAAGCTGAAGTGATGATGTCAACAAGCCACCGCGGAACCGCGGCATAAGGCGGCTTAGGCCGCGGTTCCGCGGCCATTTGGGCTCCTTGGGGCTTCAACTTTCTTTTGTTGGTTTCTTATGTCTTCAGGTGTCTTTTGTGATACATTGAATTCCTGAATTCCCTTTATATCAATACCAGATTCCAAATCCTTGAGTTGGCGTATTCTTTTAGCAGTCTTGTCATGTAAATTTTGACCGATCTTCTGATTTTCCTGCACGGACTTCGAAACACAGGTTGCGATATATAGAAATGATGCCATGCTATGAAATGCAGTCAATTTCCCTAGAAATGCCGGTTTTAAGGTCTAACACATGTAATCTGATATTTTGCGACTGTTTTGCTAATATGTGAAATATGAATGCCGAACACTTCTATATGAATGCAAATGATAGGAAAATTGCCGGTTAAAAGATGAAATATTTTCGACTAATCAATGTGCATGTAACGTGATGGACCCTCTAGAAGACAACAAACCTTAACTTGATTATGTGACCGTCTTGAACTCCCTTTTGAACCTTAGGGTTTGGGGGAGTACGGCGTGCCACATGTGAGGCGTTGGCTTGACCCTTCTATGGCTGGACCATTGCTACTGTGACGTATTCTGGAATTTTTGAACTCCGCTCAAGTGTTGAGCTATTTAGGAAATTTTGGGTATTTGATTGTCTGTTCGGAAAGTTTAATACTGTTTATTTATCTGGAATGTCATACAATATGTGGAATTCATAAAGTTAGGCATGAAATGCGAAGTATGTGATATTTCGGATTTACGATGTCTAAAGAGATTATGGATTCCAAATGTTGTAGATTTACAATTTCTTTTCTGTGACCGTAAGTGTAATATGTGATATCGCCGGTTTCGTTGCTATATGTCAACGACAATTGGGATGCGCATATTTACTTACGTTGATGACATGTGCTGTTATGTGTTGCTGGATATGTTATATTGGATCGTCGCGTTTTGAATAGCCGGGGGTTTTATGTGAGATAAGAGTTTTTTTATTTTCATTCATGTAAAATTAAATGTATGTAATATTCTTTTATTGGGGCATTTCTGGGATGCGGTTGATATCACCATTTGTATATTATTTACTTTTCCGCACTAGGATAGACCTAAGGAGGAGAGCACAAGTAACCGGGTTCTAGAGTCCAGTGGGAGACCAACTCGAGTCGTCGAGTCCGGGTCTCCTAACTCTAGAATTGGTAGGGTTGCTTGCCGCTCTCGTAGGGGTCTAGAGGTGTGGGTTTGGCTATTCATCGCGACCGTGGAATCCGTGTTTTATAGAGGCTCAAAATAAAACACGGACGTCCTAGTATATCCAATGTTTCATATGTTTCTTCTGCTGCGATATCTGTGATGTGATCATTTGATATGTTGTGATAAATACTGTATATAGTATATATGATATATTATATAGACGTTACTTATGTTTTGCATCCGCGCTTGCCCTCCCCTGCTCTGCCGTTAGTTACCTAACCTAACGGTGCACGAGGGGACATCGAGGAGAATGCGGATGGCATAAGTGTACGTTGTATTTATCTGTGATGTTTAGGTGACTTAAATGATGGGACTTCATTAATGTGATTAATGAAAGAAAAGAAACCTAAAAGATGTTGTAGAATCAAATTTTCAAAAGGGTAGCTACAGTTTTTTGCTTTGCATAGTGATATATATGATATATCCTGCACCTTATTCGATGAGGAAAGAGCCGAGATCCCTTCACAGGGAGTGACCTCTTTAGCAAAAACTGGCAGATGCTATAACACTCGGTTTGGTTTTAGATTGCTTTTGGAGTTTTGCTTTGCATAGTGATATATATGATATATCCAGCACCTTATTCCATAAGGAAAGAGCCGAGATCCCTTCACCGGGAGTGACCTCTTTAGCAAAACTAATGAAAGCCTCAAAATCACTCCATTTCAAAATTCACTCGATTCTACAACGATATCAAGTTCATTACGCAATAGGTTTTCAGAAAAACCTGGCGTAGCCCTCCGTCATTTCAGATAAGTCCTACTTAGTATTCGTGCTACGTTTGTTGGTCTGCGTCAAGGCATAGTGTGCGGTAGCTAACTAGTATTTATCTGCTTATACATATGATGCAGATTGGATTAGGGTAGTCGTGCGACTTTGTTGGCCTGCGTCTAGGGTTGTGCGGGTAGGTTTAATTCAATCAAGAAATGACGGGTTGAACTTGACTAGCGCACTATGGTTTGTTGGCATGCGTCAAGTTCATGGGACGCTAGGGGAAAAATATTATCGGGAATTTCAAGTGTTGAAATTTGCAATGAGATTGCATACTTTCTATGAGATAGTTGGATCCCGATACCCACTGCGAGTAATTGTTACTCCTGGGAGAGTTTTACACAGGACAATTACCCGATCAAGTAGGTGTCTAGAAAGGTGTCAACGGGGTTACGCCTCTGGGAAAACGAGGTTTACTTTAATTAGGTCCGTGCGAAAGCACGGAAAACCTCCCTCAAAGTACCGACACTGGCCTGGCTGAAAGACCGGCGAAGTTGTAGGGTGTAATCAATCCCGGCTAGTCTTTCCTTTTATGGTTTGAAGGAAGATTTAATAAAAAACAGTGGGAGCCATCCTGATTAGATAAAATAATAACCAATCTGATCTTGCAAGAGCATACGCTAAAGTGTTTTCTTCTCTCTCTCTCCAGATAGCGACCATATCATGCCTTAATAAAGATAATAATATGGATGTATTGACTGAACCCGCATTTTATATTGTGCTGGGGAACGTTGATTCCGTTCTTTCTTATAAAAGTTATAAGATTGAACATGATATAGGGGAATACCAGGATTCCCATGCCACCCGAATGAAGAAAGTACATGTTGATACATTTTCTTCGGGTGTGTTCGTTACAGAAAACTGTTTCTCCATTTGCTCTACGTCCTGGGTATTAGATACCGGGTCAGGATCCCATATATGTAATCAGTTACATGGGCTTAGGAAAGGTAGAGAACTTGGAGAAGGTGATAAAGACATAAGGGTTGGAAATGGTGCAATTGTTGCAGCTAAAACCGTCGGGAAATATCACCTTGTATTGCCAACTGGTAATACATTGATTCTGAACGAATGCTATTACATGCCGAACCTGATATGCAACATTATATCGGTTCTTTATTGAGTAAAGAAGGATATAATTTTGTATTACAGGATAATGTTATGAACATTTTTCTAAACCAAAAGTTGGTTGGATCAGGCACGATGTGCAATGGCATTTATGTTCTAAATCAATCAACAGTTCTAAGCATAACAAACACACACAAGAGGAAGAGTTCAGAACTGAACGAATCCTTCTTGTGGCATTGTAGACCGGGTCACATCAATGCGACACGACTAGCTAAGTTGCATAAGGATGGATATTTGAATCCGTTTGAATTTTCATCTTATGACACTTGCCAGTCATGTCTCAACGGCAAGATGACCAAAACTCCGTTTACGGGACACGGAGAGAGAGTTACGGAACTCTTGGGACTGATACATAGTGATGTATGCGGTCCAATGTCTACGCATGCCAGGAATGGTTCTGCGTACTTTATTACATTCCCTGACGATCTCTCTAGATTCGGATATGTGTTCCTGATGAAACACAAATCGGAAGCTTTTGAGAAATTTAGAGAATATAAACAAGAAGTCGAGAACCAAACCGGAAAAAGTATTAAAATCCTTCGATCTGATCGAGGAGGTGAATACTTGAGCAATGAATTCCTGGACTTCCTAAAAGAGAATGGGATTCTCTCTCAGCTAACTCTTCCATATACACCACAGCACAACGGTGTATCGGAACGGAGGAACCACACCCTATTAGATATGGTGCGCTCTATGATGAGCACAGCTGAGTTACCTATTTCCTTCTGGGGGTATGC
The DNA here is from genome assembly GCA_030015575.1 of Agapanthus africanus. Taxonomy (NCBI): domain Eukaryota; kingdom Viridiplantae; phylum Streptophyta; class Magnoliopsida; order Asparagales; family Amaryllidaceae; genus Agapanthus; species Agapanthus africanus. The sequence goes on from CM057350.1 coordinate 155,341,792, forward strand.
ACTGGAAACAGCTGCAGACCTATTGAATATGGTTCCCACCAAATCTGTGCCAACCACTCCATATGAGATATGGAAAGGAACGAGACCATGTCTTAATTATGTTAAGATATGGGGTTGTCCGGCATATGTAAAAACGCAAAATCCGGACAAACTCGCGGCAAGGTCCATTCTGTGTAAGTTTATTGGATATCCCAAACATTCGCGCGGGTATATCTTCTACCACACCGAGGAACAAAAGGTGTTTGTTTCTCGACATGCCACCTTTTTAGAAAAGGAATTTATTGAAAAAGAGATTAGTGGCAACGAGGTAGAACTGGAAGAGGTTCCAGCAATACAGACTACGATAGAAGATTTGGTTGAACCGGAGGATTCAATAGTTTCCAACGAACCTCAGCCTCTCCACCGATCTAGTAGGGTTCCTCACCCACCTGAGAAATACTACGGTTTTCTCATGGATGGTGGGAGCGAGGATTGCATCATGGTTGATGATGACCCAACTAGCTTCGAGCAGGCCATCTCGAGTGGGGACTCAGTGAAATGGCTGGATGCAATACGGTCCGAGATGGAATCCATGTACACCAACAAAGTATGGACTTTGGAAGTTGCTCCTAAAGGGGTAAAACCCATTGGGAGCAAGTGGATCGTCAAGAAAAAACTTGGTGTAGATGGGAAAGTGGAGACTTTCAAAGCTAGACTTGTTGCAAAGGGTTTTCGTCAAAGACCAGGTGTGGACTATGACGAAACCTTTTCTCCAGTGGCTATGCTTAAATCCATACGGATCATGCTTGCCATCGCTGCATATCATGACTACGAAATCTGGCAAATGGATATTAAGACCACCTTTCTAAACGGTGATTTAGAAGAGTGCGTGTACATGACTCAGCCAGAGGGCTTCGTAGATAGTGGGAGCAGCGGGAAGGTGTGCAAGCTACTTAAATCCATTTATGGATTAAAGCAAGCATCGCGGAGTTGGAACATCTACTTTGACGTCGTTATCAAAGAGTTTGATTTCGTCAAAAACGTAGATGAACCTTGTAACTGTTAGTTATATGTATGCCCTAGAGGCCATTACTGTACAATGGATGTATATTGTAGTGGATGCTGGGACATATATAGGTTGGACTTTCTTGCTCGACATGATAGTACGCTATCTGGTTGCTCTTTATCTTAACATGTATACTTTCTGTCTCTCTGTTACATGTTGATAAAGCCCTTAGGATGTGTACTCGACTTTCAGGACTATGATGTAGATCATACTAGTGAGGCTTGGGTAGTCCATGAGTACATCCTTCAATGTTCCTAGTCGTGGGAATATCGAGACGGGGCATCGATATTCCAGAGTAGACTAGCGTATATCTTCTCGACCCATATGATGGGCGATGGATGATCCCATATCCATTGGTGTTTGACATCAGAGATGGTATGCGGGTGCTCAGTGGTGACTGGGTACACTGAATGGACTCACCGAGAACTCCCATATGGTATTATACCTCACGTCAGATGGCGGTTATCTGGTGACACTGGTACAGCTTAGTCTGTTGACTCGAGATCGTCATAGAGTCTTGTGTGTCTCACACTGTGCTTTGATTTCCACCCTACCACGGCTCTATTGAGTCGTGCAAGCAGGTAGTTTTTGGGTACATCCCGATTCACATGGAGGCAATGAGCGATAGGAGTGGATTCGTCTCTCCCGGTATTGGGGGTTGATGTTGCGCTATGCTCGACCGGCCATAACTGGAAATCCCTTGCCAGGGTTGCTGTGATATACTGGTAAGAGTTATCAGTAGTTTCTGTTGGAGATAATGCCCTCAGAGTCAATTATTGGATCACAGGCACGTGATTGCAATGATTGAGGGAGGACCTATCCCGGTACGACAGTCTTACTCGAGATGATAGTATGCTATCTGGTTTACCTTTATCATCGTGTACTGCTTTAGGTGACCTGACAGGTCGCTATTGCACATTGATAGAGCCCTTAGGATTCTTGCTTGACGACCAGCAGTATGAGGGCGATCATATACGTGAGAGCTGGGGTCTACAAGCATATCCTTAAAAGGTCCCTAGTCGTGGGAGTTTCGAGACAGGGCATCGATTCTCCAGAGTAGACTAGTGTATACAGTCGAGACCCCGACGAGGGGCGGTGGCCGGTCTCACAAGCCACTGGTGTCAGTTGGTTCACCTAAGATGTATACAGGTGCTCATTGGGTTATGAGTACACCGGACAGGACTCGCCGGGAACCTGCTAGTTGGTCTTATACCTGACGTCAGATAGCAGTTCCCAGGTGACATGTGTACAGGTTAGTTCATCGACCTGGGGATCGTCATTTGTCTCGTGTGAGTTCCCACTGTGCTCTGATACCACTGTAAGTGCACGGCGGCGCCCCGGCCGTCAATCCGACGGCCAAATGCGGAAACGGTGATAAACTTTAATTTTGCGAACTTAGCAAACCGGCACCACCGCGCACTAAACCCCGGATCGGGCCATTAAACTAGTTCTAGCAAAGTAACAAGATAAGGAAGAGATATACCGAGTGATCCGAGTCCTCCGGTCTTCTCGTCATCGTCCCGATCTCTCGCGGAAACTCCGGTCGTAGGCCGCGGATCCGCCGCAGTAATGAGAGCTCATGTCATCGTTTTTTTGCAGTGTGCTTGTGGGCTAAGAATAGGGGTTTTGGAATATTAAAATTGGGCCCAGAATTTCTGTGAGTGCTACAGTATTGCTTGGGGGCCCACTTGTTAATTTTTGATCGATCGGATATTTTAAACACATTATTTCACAGTATTTACTTTATATCTGCGACCGTGAATGTCACTTGATCGGTAAATCCAGTCTTACTGCTATAGCCCGGTTAGACGGATTTGCGAACGTGATTTTCACGTTGATATTCTATGTATTGCTGTGATGTTGCGGATCGGTCGTGGGGGATAGCCTGGATGAAATGCTAGTACTGTTGTGGTTGTATTATGTACATTTGATAATGCGGGGCGAGCGTCCGACATGTGGACTGCCGTCACTGCCTGTTTGTATTATTCTTTTGGGGCACGACCTGGTTGCGGTCGATGTACCCGTTGTATGTATATTTTACTTTCTGTACTAGGGTTACCCCGCGGAGGGGTGCACGGATAGCCGGGTTCTAGAGGGCAACGGGCCCGCATCTCAGGGCATTGAGACGGAGGGGGCTTCAGTCTCGAATTGGCGGGCTATTCGCCGCACTCGTAGGGGGTACAGGTTGACCCAGGAGGGGTGCCCAAGTTACCGGATTCCGTGAAGTGCTGGGTGGTCCATTCATGGTGCTGAAGGGGGCTGCCTCGCTTCAGGTTTTGGCAGGTGACTTGCCGCGCCCGTAGGGGTCTAGGATTTCATTGCACAGGCTATCCACACGACCAGGGGAACGTCGGGTTTCAGTAGTGGCTCTGTGAAACCCGGGGATCCCAGATATCTGTATTGTTCTGTGATGCTGTATATTTCTGTGATGTTGCATTTTATTCACGCCTTGAGCGAAATATAATATATTGGTTTATATATTAGTAGATGTTGTATATGTTTTTCATCCGCGCTAGTCCAGTCCCCGCTCTGCCGTTAGTTAGCTAACCTAACGGGTGATGACGGGACCCAGTGGCGAATGCGGATGGCATATACGTACGTCAGTATATTTTCGTTCTTTGTGGTGTGATCAAATGATGGGACTGCATTGATTCGGATCAATGCAAGATAAACAAACCTAATCTGATGTTGTTGGAACACTTTTCAAAAAGCTGTTATTGCAAGGACGTTCACTTTTGTTTTGCATCGTGGTATTCATTTGGAATATCCTGCTCCTCAGTCGACGAGGCAAGGGCCGAGATCCCTTCACCAGGAGTGACCCCTTGGACAGAAGTTTGCGTCAGGGCATTAACTTCACTATAGCCGATTACTTTTGCTTTGCACCGTGGTATTCATTTGGAATATCCTGCACCCCATTCTACGGGGAAAGAGCCGAGATCCCTTCACCAGGAGTGACCTCTTTAGTAAAGGTTTTCGTCACTATATTTTCTAAAAAGCTATCCGTTCCTTCAACGATATCAAGTTCATTACGTTAAAGGTTTTCGCCAGAAACCATTCGTAGCCCTCCATCATTTCGGTTAAATATTCGGTAGTATTCAAGCTATGTATTTTGACCTCACGCCAAGGCATAGTGTTTGGTAGTTACCGGGTATTTATCTGTTGCATAGATAGATGCGTTGGTTTGGGACAGTCGTACTACTATTTTGGCCTACGTCAAGGGTATGTACGGGTGGATTCAAATTAACCTGGACAATGATGGGTAGAACTTGACATGTGACTTATGATATTTTGACCTCACGCCAAGGTCATAAGAGCATGGGGTAGAAATCACATCGGGAGTTTCAAAAGAACTGAAACTTGCCAGATATGCGCATACCTTCTGGAGTGTGATACTGTGAGCGGATTCCGTCACGTTATCATGCGATGAGAGTTGGATCCTGATTCCCACTGATGAGTTAGTTTACTCCTCGGGTGACCCCGACTAATTCTTCTTTCAGGTTTGGAGGAGAATTTGAGGTACAGTGGGAGGTTTCCAGATTAGATAAATTGGTAACCATTCTGATCTTGGTTAGAGTGCACGCTGAGTGTTTCTTTTCTCTCTCTCTTTGGCAGCGACCATTGACCCGACCCTAAGACTACGACTCAGAGACCAAGTTGACCGAACCTTCTTAACACTGGCTTTTGGATTGTCAGAGTTGCAGACCTCATTGCCACTCCTACTTTTACCCTTTTCTCCAGGACACCCCATATTACTACGAACGTCCACTTCCATTGGACAAAACCATCGTATGGTTATATACGAACTCGAAGGAATTTATTCGAGGATGGTTTCCGGTTTTGGAGAAAACGGATGGGATTATTCAGTTGTCTTTTCCTTTTACCTTCTCTCAGGTTGCGAGTACTCCTTGGTTTAGGGGATAGTACACCTATTACGCAAATTGGATAGTCTTCTTCCAAACCTTAGGCTGGTGCCGACCGGTAGGGAATGAAGAAAACCAATTAGCATAACGATGGTGTGCAGAAGGTATTAAGTTTAGACAAAGCAAGGGATTAGTAAGAGGGCAAAGTAAAATGCGACTGATATTCACGACCAAACCAAATATTTCTTCGCCAATCCTAAATCACCTTTGTATTTCTCCAGGACACTCCGTATCACTACGAAGATCCACAGTTTATTGGATACTCCATCGTATGGTTATATACGAACTCGAGAGGAACTTGTTCCAGTTCGGGGATGGATTCTGGTCCAGGAGAAATAGGAATAAGGTTTTTTCGGTTGTCTTTTATCTTCACCTTCTCTCGCATTGCGAGTGCTCCTAGGACTAGGACAGTACACCCATTATGCTTATTGGATAGTCTTCTTCCAAACCATAGGCTGGTGCCGAACGGTAGGGAAGGAAGAAAACCATTTGGCCTAAGGGGTGTGCAGAAGGTAACGACTAAAGACATATAAAGGGATTTGGAGAGGTGGCAAAGAATTATGCGGTTATAGTTGTGAATTTGGATAATGGTAGAGGCATTACTAGGAATACCAGGATACCCCATCAAAACATTTCACTGTTTCAGTTCACTGTGTGATGTCAAAAGAAAACTGATTTCCCGATTAGATACTTACTCCAGGGTATGTATTTACCAGGTATGATTCTCACATCTGTATGGTTTTACAGATGATGAGTGGGAGTAAGTTATTGGGAATTGGGTGATCATCCTCATTATATCGGGATTCGTTGTAATCGGTGATATTTGAGGAGATCACCTGGGCTGTTTGCCGGTCGGCAAATATTTGGTTTTGAATATCCGCTGTTGTGCACCAATTTCAAATTGATATATCTGTACGTCTATTTTCATAGAGTGAGATATACCTTTTGATATTATGTCGATGACATTTACCTATATCAGTGGATGGTTAGGTAAGGAGCATTAAACAGCGGTGTAATTCTTCTTAACCATAAGTACAGTTTTCAACCTACGACACACAGTGAAAGAGTTGTTAGACTCAGCGGACTTATACAGAGTATTGTATGTTGTCCAGTGTCCATTAGGACAAAGGGGGTTGGTCCTCATACTATATTCTGTTTACTTTTAACTTCTCTAGTTCTTAGACATGTGTTTCGTAGAAACACAGGGTCTAAGTTTTGAGGAGTTATAGGTATTTGAATAGAGTAGAGAACCAGGTGTAGCAAGTATCGGGATTCTTCAAGGTGATCGAAGATGTAGATACTCGTATATGGTATTCAGTTGATAATAATGATAAAGAGAAATTGCTTCTCTTTCAGGTTACTCATAATTGGAAGCATTCCTAAGTTGAGTAACGCTGATCGGCCTCTCTCCATTTAGTTGACATGCACTGGAGATAGCTGCATGATTTGAATCTGGTTCAATTAAATGAGTGCCTCTGGTTCTATATTGGATATAGTACAGTTCATATCTTAACATTGTTAAGGTACGGAGAGTTGTCCGACTTATGATTAAAACCAGACTCTGGATAACTCAAGGCACGTTTCTGTAATGGCTGTTTGTGGGTTGACCCAGGCTATGACGAGGGTTGATTTTCTACCATAAGAAAGATCAATAGTGATATTGTTCTTGACTCGCCACAGTTTTAATAAAAATGGATTTTTTCAAAAAAAAAACAGTAGTGGGAGTATGGTAGAACTGGAAGTGATTCCAGAACCGCAAACGATTACTGAAGATTTGATAAGGAACCTAAAGATTCAATCTGATTTGACATTCCATTGGCCACTCCGCAGATAAGGTGGGTAACTTCAGGCACCCGAGAGGTACTCCGGCAACCTCAAGGACGGTGACAGGGAAGTTCTTGTTTACCCACACTTGCCATTGTTGTTGTTCCAGGCTGCGAGACCCGGCAGGAGGATGAGTATAGCGTCGTTCTAAACTAGCTTTAGAAGTGCACGTCTATATGACTTTGCCAGAGGGTTTTCGTAGTCAGTGGGAGCAGCGGAAGCATTGGTGGACATCAGGCTTATGTCTATTCATAGACTAAAGCAGATATAGCGGAGATAGATCATCTGTTTCTGATGTGACAGTCATAGGTTTGACGTCATCAGAATAGGGGATGGATCTGTTGAGAAGGTAGTAGGAAGTGATATTCCTATACTACGATCGATTATACTTTGGTCGTCACACAGTGGTTTCTCCACAAGGGACTTGGACATTATATCAGACATACTGGTTACTAGATCTATGGTTTTAGATCTAGATTTGGGTGGTTTCCCAATCAGGGTACTTTGACAGCGTTCTAAGAGTATTTAGAATGGACGACTCCTGGCACGGTAGTGTACCTGCAGGTGATGGAGTCACCCTCTCTAAAGGTGTCTTATAGACTAAAGTAGAGAGGGATTGGCAGATCACTTGCTTAGGCAATTGAGTCAATCATGAGATATCAAGTACCACACCAGATGTTGTTCTTGCACTAGATGCAATAAGTTGACATTGATCCAATCCTGGAGAAACAGTCGGAAGCAGTTTTAGAACATAAGTGGATGTTCTAGGGAAATGATAACGGCAGCCTCCTTTAGGAGACGGTTATCATTCCAGGCTTCCAAGGTGACCTGGACGACAAGGAGGTTGTCAGAGTTATAGTTTTCCTTCTGACGAGGGGCAGTATTTTGGACAGGTGGTCCAAGGAAATACTGAGGGTGGCATGGCGCAGGATACTGATTAAGTTCAGTTGACGATACAGTCTAAGAAGTTTGGATTTGGAGTTCATTTATGAGCTCGGTCCCATCAGACATCCAGACACATTCTAAGACAGGTATTGCTCATTTCGGGAGATGGCTTTCTCCGCGAACTTGAGATATAGAGAGACATAGAAAGAAACTTCAAGGCGGATCCACTCACTGAGGCTATTCCTCGATCGCAAGTGTTTCGCAAACAGGCTTTGTGAGACTGACTAGTAGAGGAGTTGGGTGTTCGGTATCACAAGGGCTGTGAGTATGCGACATCGCAATAATTAGCCTTGAGTGCAAGTGGGAGATTGTTGGAGATAATGCCCTCAGAGTCAATTATTGGATCACAGGCACGTGATTGCAATGATTGAGGGAGGACCTATCCCGGTACGACAGTCTTACTCGAGATGATAGTATGCTATCTGGTTTACCTTTATCATCGTGTACTACTTTAGGTGACCTGACAGGTCGCTATTGCACATTGATAGAGCCCCTAGGATTCTTGCTTGACGACCAGCAGTATGAGGGCGATCATATACGTGAGAGCTGGGGTCTACAAGCATATCCTTAAAAGGTCCCTAGTCGTGGGAGTTTCGAGACAGGGCATCGATTCTCCAGAGTAGACTAGTGTATACAGTCGAGACCCCGACGAGGGGCGGTGGCCGGTCTCACAAGCCACTGGTGTCAGTTGGTTCACCTAAGATGTATACAGGTGCTCATTAGGTTATGAGTACACCGGACAGGACTCGCCGGGAACCTGCTAGTTGGTCTTATACCTGACGTCAGATAGCAGTTCCCAGATGACATTTGTACAGGTTAGTTCATCGACCTGGGGATCGTCATTTGTCTCGTGTGAGTTCCCACTGTGCTTTGATTACTACCCTACCACGGCTCAAAGGAGTCATGCAAACAGGTTTTAGTTGGGTACAGTCCCGAGCCACATGGAGGCAGTGAGCGGATCTTCAGGGTGTTGGAGGTAGTGCCCTCAGAGTCAATTATTGGATCACAGGCACGTGATTGCAATGATTGAGGGAGGACCTATCCCGGTAGAACAGTCTTACACGAGATGATAGTATGCTATCTGGTTTACCTTTATCATCGTGTACTGCTTTAGGTGACCTGACATGTCACTATTGCACGTTGATAGAGCCCCTAGGATTCTTGCTTGACTGCCGGCAGTATGAGGGCGATCATATAAGTGAGAGCTGGAGTCTACAAGCATATCCTTAAAAGGTCCCTAGTCGTGGGAGTTTCGAGACAGGGCATCGATTCTCCAGAGTAGACTAGTGTATACAGTCGAGACCCCGACGAGGGGCGGTGGCCGGTCTCACAGGCCACTGGTGTCAGTTGGTTCACCTAAGATGTATACAGGTGCTCATTGGGTTATGAGTACACCGGACAGGACTCGCCGGGAACATGCTAGTTGGTCTTATACCTGATGTCAGATAGCAGTTCCCAGGTGACATGTGTACAGGTTAGTTCATCGACCTGGGGATCGTCATTTGTCTCGTGTGAGTTCCCACTGTGCTTTGATTACTACCCTACCACGGCTCAAAGGAGTCGTGCAAACAGATTTTAGTTGGGTACAGTCCCGAGCCATATGGAGGCAGTGAGCGGATCTTCGGGGGTTCGTCTCTCCCGGTATTGGGGGTGAGGTCGCGCTGTGTCTAGGAGAGCCATTACACGAAGTCCTTGGCCAAGGCAGGAGATTTACTGGTAGGTATTCCAGTAGTATCTCAGGGTGTTCTGGGCTACACTCCGACACGACTTGTACCGCTTTTGGGGGTCTGACTTTTACCCACTCCCTAGGCCCGACATGCGATGCTCATAGACGAACGGACCGGACTGTACGGATATTGTCACTGACAGGCTCAGTAGGGTGTCAGGATGAGTTCGCTCATCGACGTCCCTTTTGGTCAATAGCTGGTGGCCCGTTACGTATTGGCTTATACCTCTGACGTGCTAGTGGTTAAATCCACAGCCATAGTATTGACGAGTCTTTAGAGTCCACCACACATTCAGTTACTCAGTTTTCGGGCGAAACGCTGTAGAGGCCGTATGGAGATATGGCAGGGTCCGATCAGATACGTGCGGTATTGCACGGATCAGGATCGGACGGTTTGTAATAGTGGCCATATGGTGATATGGCAGGGTTCGATCAGATACGTGCGGTATTGTACGGATCAGGATCGGACGAATATTACTAGCCGGCTTTGGTTTAAGCCGGATCCTAGTATAGTACAGTGTAGTTTTGTCTCATTGCATTTGTATCCGGACGGAATACAGATGCGGGTGTGTATGCACAGTGTCGGGGTTTTCCTGTAATTTATTACGGGACCAGTTTTCTGGAGTTGCCAGTTTGCATTCCGTTCCGGCCGGTTTTCCTTTGTTCTTTCCCGGCCGGACTTTTCCGGTGGAGGGGGTTATTTGCAATTGTGCAAATAACATTTGTGGAGGGGGTTTCTTGCTATTGTGTTGATTATGATAGGATATGCATCTTATTCTTTCATGATGGTGCATTTATGTGATTGGAGGTGTAAGCATGGTTGATGTTTTCTTGTCTTTGGATGTGGTCACCTCTTCTATTCTCCTACACTCACCTCCCTTGGTTTTATGTTCCATTCCCTCCACCATTTCCCATGAGAGATTGGCCGGCCATTTTGAGAGAGGAGGAACAATGAGAGGTTCATTTTTGGTGTATCATTTGTTCATCTCATTTCCTTGCAAAATTGATAGCATCATTTCCTTAAAAAGGTTCATTCTTCCCTCCACATCAAAGGCAACTCCAATACCCCAAAGAGACATTAGCCACTACACATTCTACAGCAAATCTTGGGCACGTCGACTTGCCAGCTTCGTGCCCGAGTTGCCTCGGTATTGAGGTGGGAGCCCGTAAAAGAAACAGGCGATGTGGTGCCCTTCCGGCGAGGAGGCGACGACCGGAGTTTCCGCGAGAAGATCGGAGTGGAGATGAAGACCGGAGGACTCGGATCAGTCGGTATATCTCTTCCCCATCTTGTAGTTAGCTAGGACAAGTTTAATGGTCCGATCCGGAGTTTAGTGCGCGGTGGTGCCGGTTTGCAAAGTTCGCAAAATTATAGTTTATCACCGTTTCCGCATTTGGCCGTCGGATTGACGACCGGGGCGCCGCCGTGCACTTACACAGCGGTTCGTCTCTCCCGGTATTGGGGGTGAGGTCGCGCTGTGTCTAGGAGAGCCATTACACGAAGTCCTTGGCCAAGGCAGGAGATTTACTGGTAGGTATTCCAGTAGTATCTCAGGGTGTTCTGGGCTACACTCCGACACCACTTGTACCGCTTTTGGGGGTCTGACTTTTACCAACCCCCTAGGCCCGACATGCGATGCTCATAGACGAACGGACCGGACTGTACGGATATTGTCACTGTCAGGCTCAGTAGGGTGTCAGGATGAGTTCGCTCATCGACGTCCCTTTTAGTCAATAGCTGGTGGCCCGTTACGTATTGTCTTATACCTCTGACGTGCTAGTGGTTAAATCCACAGCCATAGTATTGACGAGTCTTTAGAGTCCACCACACTTTCAGTTACTCAAGCTTTCGGGCGAAACGCTGTAGAGGCCGTATGGAGATATGGCAGGGTCCGATCAGATACGTGCGGTATTGCACGGATCAGAATCGGACGGTTTGTACTAGAGGCCGTATAGTTATATGGCAGGGTTCGATCAGATACGTGCGGTATTGCACGGATCAGGATCGGACGAACATTACTAGCCGGTTTTGTTTTAAGCCGGATCCTAGTATAGTACAGTGTAGATTTTGTCTCTTTGCATTTGTATCCGGACGGAATACAGATGCGGGTGTATATGCACAGTATCGGGGTTTTCCTGTAATTTATTACGGGACCAGTTTTCTGGAGTTGCCAGTTTGCATTCCGTTCCGGCCGGTTTTCCTTTGTTCTTTCCCGGCCGGACTTTTCCGATGGAGGGGGTTATTTGCAATTGTGCAAATAACATTTGTGGAGGGGGTTTCTTGCAATTGTTTTCATTATGATTGATTTAGCATCTTTCATCCATGATGGTGCATTTATTATGATAAGAATGGGTATGGGTTGATTAAGGTGTAAGCATGGTTGATGTTTGTTTATGGTCACCTCTTCTCATCTCCTACCATGACCTCCCTCTTGTATTTGTTACACACACCACCACCATTTCTCATGAGTGCTTGGCCGGCCACACATTTGATGAGGGGAGAAAAATGAGAGAGTTTCATTTTGGTATGGTGGCATTATTCTTGATCTCATTTCATGCTAGAAAAATGCAAGCACCATTTTTCTTCTTGATTCCTCCATCATCTTTCAAATGGCAACAAAACCCCAAATGAGACATAGCCTCTACAATACACATTCTACAGCATATCTTGGGCATGTCGACTTGCCAGCTTCATCCCCGAGTTGCCTCGGTATAGAGGCGGGAGCCCGTAAAAGATGCAGGCGATGTGGTGCCCATCCGGCGAGGAGGCGACGACCGGAGTTTCCGCGAGAGATCGGGACGATGACGAGAAGACCGGAGGACTCGGATCACTCGGTATATCTCTTCCTTATCTTGTTACTTTGCTAGAACTAGTTTAATGGCCCGATCCGGGGTTTAGTGCGCGGTGGTGCCGGTTTGCTAAGTTCGCAAAATTAAAGTTTATCACCGTTTCCGCATTTGGCCGTCGGATTGACGGCCGGGGCGCCGCCGTGCACTTACAGTTTCACGCTTGTTATGGACCTTACGTCGGCATGACTTATCAAGCTACTTGGGTCTGACGTTTACCACCCCTAGGCGAGATATGCGACATATCAAACGAACAGACCGGACTGTACGTAAGTGTTACTGGTTGGATTCACAGGAGTGTGAGCGGGCTTGCTCGTTGATCTTCTGATCGCTCAATACTTGGGTGGCCGTTACGTTTAGCAGACCGCTTGCGGCTTGTGGGTGTTTGATATGATCATCACCTGCTGCGGCGTATTGACGAGTCTTTAGAGTCCTACACAGAGGTTTCCTGACTCAAGCGAAATGAAATAGGAGCGCATATGAGATATGTGCGGGACCGAGAATAATACCAGTATGTGATACTGTATTCTATTCTCGCGATTTGTATCATTGGACGGTTATATATGATATAGCCGGGTTACCGAATCAAGTGTTGATTCGATACATTGATACACTTGATATTAGTCGGTTATATGCGATATGACCGGATCATTAAATCAAGTGTTGATTTAATGATTTTATGTATAATTATATATTTGATATATTACTTTACATTAACTAGTATTTGTTCACTTAAGATGGATTTTCTCACTTGATGTGCACAAGTAGTATATGTGATATATTTTTGTGCACTAGATTGTATCATATTTGATGATACATGCAGACTTGGGTATATGTTTGCTTTAAACCATCTTTAGGTTAATGGTTAGGTTTTAATTTGTTTTCATTTATTTATTTATTCATTTTGGCAAGAAATGAAATGGTGGCTTTCTTTGGATTTTATTTGAAGTTTCATGAAGCTTTGAAAAGCTTTGACCATTTTGTTTCTTTCCTTAACCTAACCATTCACCTAAACCCTAGTTTATTCTCTACATGAGCTTATCTCATCCATGGTTGCAATATGATAGATATCACTTGAATTTTCTTTTTGTGATAATTCTTTTTCCATTATCATTTCATTTTTAATGCAAATTGCAAGGATCAAAGAGCATCTTCCAAATGAAATGATGATGGTCAAAGTGTCAACCTAGGTCAACAAGTCAAGAAGGTCAAATGGTCAACAACCATAACCATGCACAATTATATTAAACTAATATCAATTAACCATAATACACACATAAACATTAGGGTTAATAAAATGACAATGGTCATTAACCCTAATCAAAGTCCTCTCCCTCTGTCTCAAGCAACTGTGCATACGCACCCGTATTCGTGATCCGAGGAACACGAATACAATGAGATAAAACCAATCCTAAATCATATACTAGGATCCGGCTTAAACCAAAGCCCGCTAGTATAAGCTGTCCGGACAGCAAATGTGCACAAGTGCGCGGATGTGAACGAACCCTGTCGCAAAACCATGCGACCTATACTCATTTTGCCTAAAGGCGAATAGCTCTCTGTGTGGGACTCTAAAGACTCGACACTACGCTGGCAGTGGGTTTAACCACAGACCACAAGCGGCACTAGCTGTACGTAACGGTCCCCAGGTAGATGCCGATAAGAAGACTGACGAGGTGACCCCATCTGAACTCCTACTGAGCCTGTATATGACAGTCTCCGTACAGTCCGGTCTGTTCGTCTGATACATCGCATGGCGGGCCTAGGGGGCGGTGAACGTCAGTCCCCTAATAGTGGTACAAGTCATGTCGGAGTGTAGCCCAGAACACCCTGAGATAACACTGGAAACCTACCAGTATATCTCGCTTGCCCTGGCCAGGGACTACTCGTGTAATGGCTCTCCTAGACACAGCGCGATGTCAACCCCCAATACCGGGATAGACGAATCCTGTCTAACCGTCACTGCCTCCAAGTGCTTCGGGACTGCACCCAAAAACTACCTGTTTGCATGACTCCTTTGAGCCGTGGTAGGGTAGTAATCAAAGTGCAGTGGGAACACACTCGAGGCGAAGTGACAGTGTCAAGTCAGCGGACTAAGCTGTACTCATGTCACCTGGGAACTGATAACTGACGATAGGTATAATACCAACCGATAGTTCCCGACGAGTCCTGTCCAGTGTACTCGTAACCTAACGAGCACCCGCATACTATCTCAAGTACGACGTACTGACGGCTGTGGGACAGACCGTCTCCCACGCTGGGATGAGAAGCGCATACGCTAGTCTACTCCGGAGTATCGATGCCCTGTCTCGATAGTCCAACGACTAGGGACCTGTATAAGGATGTGCTTATGGATTACCCAGCCCCCACGAGTGTGAGCGCCATCACAACGCTGGTAATCAAGCAAAGATCCTAAGGGCTCTACTAATATGTATATCAGCGATATGCTAAAGGAAACACATGCACATATTAAAGCAGAGACAAACCAAGTAGCATACTACCATTTCGAGCAAGATTGTATATACAACTGTGAATATCCCAAGCTTCCATCAAGTAATATACAAACTAGTAAGATACAGTAATGGCCTCTAGGGAATATACACTAACAATCTCCTACTTGCACTAAGGCCATGTACTGGCGTATCGAAGACCTATCATCTCGATCAGCCGCTCGAACTGAGTCTGGGGCAAGGCCTTGGTGAATGGATCTGCAGTGTTATCTTCTGAAGCAACCCTCCGAACCTCGATCTCCTGGTGATCCACGATCTCCCTTATCAGGTGATACCGCCTCAAGATGTGTCTGGATTTCTGATGGGACCTGGGTTCCTTCGCTAAAGATATAGCCCCGTTGTTGTCGCAATACAAAGGTATTGGGTCAACAATGGACGGAACCACCTGAAGTTCTTTCAAGAACTTCCTCATCCAGACAGCTTCTTTTGCGGCATCAGATGCAGCGATGTATTCCGCTTCCATAGTCGAGTCAGCAACGGTTTCCTGTTTGGAGCTCTTCCAACACACCGCCCCTTCATTGAGGGTTAAGACAAAACCCGACATGGACTTGGAATCATCCTTGTCACTCTGGAAGCTGGAGTCAGCAAAGGCCTCAATCTGGAGGTCTTTTCCGCCATACACCAAGAACATCTCCTTAGTCCTTCTCAGGTACTTTAGAATGTTCTTTACTGCTATCCAATGTTTCTCCCCAGGGTTTGACTGATACCTGCTTACCACGCTCAGTGCATAAGCCACATCCGGTCTGGTACACAACATCGCATACATTATAGAGCCTACCGTAGAAGCGTAGGGTATAATAGACATGCGATCCCTCTCCAAATCAGTCTTGGGAGACATCTCTTTGGAGAGGGTGATCCCGTGACAAGCCGGTAGATTACCGCGCTTGGAATCTTCCATACTGAATCTTTTCAGTATGGTGTCGATGTACCTGGACTGTGAAAGTCCTAATATCCTCTTGGATCTGTCACGGTAGATCCGGATACCCAGAATGTATGAGGCATCATCCAGGTCTTTCATGGAGAACCTGTGTGACAAGAACCCCTTGACAGATTGTAGCATAGGAATGTCATTTCCTATTAAGAGAATATCATCCACGTATAAAACGAGGAATACTACAGTTCTCGCTACAAATCTACAATAGATGCATGGTTCATCTGGATTTTTGATAAAGCCAAATTCCTTGACCGTCTCATCAAAACAGATGTTCCAACTCCGTGATGCCTGCTTCAGTCCATAAATGGACTTAAGCAACTTGCACACCTTTCCGCTGCTCCCACTCTGAATCAAACCCTCTGGCTGTTCCATATAGACACACTCCTCTAAATGTCTATTTAGAAAAGCGGTCTTTACGTCCATCTGCCAAATTTCATAATCGTGGAAGGCAGCAATGGCAAGAAGGATCCGAATGGATTTCAGCATAGCTACTGGAGAAAAGGTTTCGTCATAGTCCAAACCAGGTCGCTGACGAAAACCCTTTGCAACCAGTCTAGCTTTATAGGTCTCAACCTGTCCATCTACACCAATCTTCCTTTTGAAGATCCACTTGCATCCTACGGGTTTTACCCCATCTGGAGCAATGTCCAACGTCCATACTTTGTTGGTGTACATGGACTCCATTTCGGTCCGCATTGCATCCAGCCATTTTACCGAGTCGACGCTCTGAATGGCTTGCTGGAAGCAAGTAGGTTCATCACAATCTATCATGCAATCCTCTCTATCCCCGTCAATGAGAAAACCGTACTATCTCTCGGGCGGATGAGACTGCCTACTACTCCTGCGGAGTGGCGTGGGAATGTCCTGATCTTTCGAACCCTCTGGTTCTACTAAGCTTTCAGTAATAGCTCATGGTTCTGGAATTTCTTCCAGTTCTATTGCGCTCCTACTTATTTCTTTTTCTATGAACTGGTGTTCTAGAAAGTGGGCATGGCGAGAAACAAAAACCTTTTGTTCCTCTTCGCAATAGAAGAAATATCCCTTGGAGTTCTTTGGATATCCCACAAACTTGCACTGTACTGAGCGTGCCTCGAGCTTGTCCGCATGCTGCTTTTTTACAAAAGCTGGACATCCCCATGTCTTAATGTGATTAAGATAGGGTCTCTTCCTACACCACATCTGATATGGTGTAATAGGAACAGTCTTAGTTGGAACTCGGTTCAAAAGGTATGCAGCTGATTCTAGCGCATATCCCCAGAACGATCGCGGCAACTCAGCGTTACTCATCATGGACCGTACCTTATCCAATAGGGTTCGGTTCCGTCTCTTCGATACACCGTTATGTTGCGGAGTGTATGGAGGAGTAAGCTGAGAGAGAATTCCATTCTCTTTTAAGTAACCCAGGAACTCGGCACTCAAGTATTCACCACCTCGATCAGATCTCAGTGCCTTGATACTTTTGCCTGTTTGTTTTTCTACTTCATTCTTATATTCCTGGAATTTTTCAAAAGCCTCGGATTTATGTTTCATTAAGAAGACATAACCGTACCTTGAAAAGTCATCCGTAAAAGTAATGAAGTAAGAATAACCGCTTCGTGCATGTGTAGACATTGGACCGCACACATCGCTGTGTACGAGTCCCAAGAGCTCGCTCGCTCTTACTCCGTGTCCAGTGAACGGAGGCTTTGTCATCTTTCCTTTGAGTCAGGATTGACAAGTTGCATACGATTGATATTCGAACGGATCCAAATATCCTTCTGCATGTAACTTAGTCAACCTTCTCTCATTGATGTGACCCAGTTTACAATGCCATAAGAAAGTTTTATTGATTTCTGGAGACTTTCTTTTGTGTGTATTCTGGACATTGAAAATCTTTGGTTGGTTTAATACGTATATACCGTTGTTCAATGTACCTGACCCAATCAAAACTTGATTAAGGTGAATGTTCACTACATTACTTACAAATGCAAATTCATAACCTTCTTTAGATAATAAAGATACAGAAATGATATTACAGGTTGCATTTGGTACATAATAACAACTACGCAAAACCAAAAAGTGTCCATCCGACAATCCCAGGTGATAGTCCCCCACGGCCTCAGCATCCATGCTAGCACCGTTTGCAACTCTGAGGGTCATGTCACCTGCATTCAAAACTCTACGCTTTCTCAACGCCTGCAAAGAATTACAGATATGAGATCCTGATCCGGTATCCAATACCCAGGATGTAGAGTTTATTGATAGACAGTTTTCAATAACATACACACCTGAACCTGAAGCTGCAACTCGCTTCAAATCCTGTGTTCTGGCCTTCCAAGCCTTGCAATCCTGTTTCCAGTGACCACTTTTGTGACAGTAGAAGCATTCTTCCTTCCCCACCAGCTATCCCGCTACCTTTGTTTCTTTTCCTTTTCCCTTCGTATCCACTTTACTAACACCGCCTTTTGGTTTGGCGGGGGCTTTCTTCTTCTTACCCTTGGCTTTCGCCCTGGATCTAGAAGAGGAAGATCCTCCTACAAACAAAGTGGATGTCTCCCTACCTTTCTGTAGGGTGCCCTCTGCACTCCTCAGTATGTTGAGGAGCTCTGAAAGTTCAACTTCCTTTTCCTGTACGTTGAAGTTCAGGATGAACTGGGCGTAAGTGGAAGGAAGGGACTGGAGAATCAAGTCCGTATAGAGCTCATTCTCCAACGTGGTCCCAAGTTCCGTGAGCTCCTCTATGTAGCCAATCATCTTAAGCACGTGTTCCGCTACCGATGATCCGACGGCCAACCTTGCCAAAAACAACTTCTTCGACACTTCGTATTTGGCGATACGAGACTGCTCTCCATACAGTTCTTTTGTATGAAGAAATATGGACTCTAGGTCCATATTCTCATGCCTCTTCTGATGTTCGTTGTCCATCGAGGCAAGTACGAGGCATTTGGCCTTCGCGCAATCTATTTTCCAGGTCTTATAGATTTCCCTATCTACGACACTGGTTTTGGGACCTGGGACAGGGGGAGCTTTGGTGGTAAGGAGATACCCCAGCTTGTCGTAAGTGATTGCCATCTTGACATTCCTGAGCCAATCTTTGTAGTTTGGCCCTGTCAGTATGTTTTTATCTAGTAATAACTTAAGTACGGTCATGTTGAATGGTCGCTGCAATTAGGAGAGAGAAAAGAAACACTTTAGCATGATGCTCTTGCAAGTTTAGAGTGGTTTTTAGTTTGTCTAAACAGGATGGCTCCCACTGTCTCTCGAATCCCTTCTCAAACCGTAAAGAAAGGATTAGTCGGGATCAATCTCACCGTACAATACTTGCTTAACCATTCAGCCAGGCCAGTGTCGGTACTTCGAGGGAGGTTTTCCAACGCTTTCGCGAAGTTCCTTAATTAAGTAACCTCTTTTCCCTGTGGGCGTAGCCCCGCTAACACCTTTCTAGACACCTACTAGGTTTATAGCATTGATCGTTAAGTGAGAGTTTTCCCGAGGAGTAGCATATACTCATAGTAGGATCGGGATCCAAATATCATCGCGTGATAAAACCGAAGGAATCCTACCAGAATCATCACACTCCAAATGGTATGCAGCGCTAGCAAGTTTCAGTACTTATGAAACTCTCGATGTGGATTTTTGCCCCATGCTCTTATGACCTTGACTTTGGCCAAAATATCATAAGTCACATGTCAAGTTCTACCCGTCATTCTCCTGGTTAATTTGGACCCACCCGTACCTACCCTTGACTTTGGCCAAAATGGCAGCACAACTGTCCCAAACCAACGCATCTATCTATGCTGCACATGAATACCCAATAGCTACCAATCACTATGCCTTGACTTTGGCCAAAATACATAGCTTGAATACTTTTGACCATTCATGTGGAATGACGGAGGGCTACGAATGGTTTTGGCGAAACCGTGAACGTAGTGAACTTGATATGATCGATGGAACGAGATAGCTTTTAAAAGGAGTGGTTCAAGCTCCGCGTATAAAAGTTTAGTTTTGAAAAGATCCGAGTGGTTTTCAAAGTGTTCCAATCGACTTTTACTTGGTTTATTTTCTTGCATTAGTTCTTTTAATGTGTCCCATCATTTAATCCTACCATTGCAGAAAACAACCAAAATATGACGTACGCTTATGCCATTCGCATTCGCCACGGGGCCCCGTCATCACCCGTTAGGTTACTTAACTAACGACAGAGCAGGGGCTGGGCTAGCGCGGCTGTAAAACATAAGCAACGCCTAAATAGTTATAATATATAAATATATAGCAATGATAGACATTACAGATCACAGATGAATACATTGGATATACTAGGAATCCGCAATCCGTTCGAGCCTACAACGAAAAGCAGATTACACGGTCGCGGTGAATAGCCAAATACCCCACCCAAGACCCCTACGGGTGCGGCAAACTACCCGCCAAGTATCCGAAGCGAAGCAACCTCCCTCAACACCATGAGTAGGCCACTCGGCACTTCGAGATACCCGGTAGTTTGTGCACCCCCTCCATGGGTCTATCCTAGGAGCAAAAACAGTAAAAAAGAATTATACAATGACGGCTACAACTCCGACCCGGTTGTGCAGCCATACAAATAATAATACATCAATTTACATATTACAATGAATGAAAGAAAAAGAAACACTCATCTCACATCCACCCCGGCTATTCACTCATGACAATCCAACGCATTCATATACACATACCATCATCAAACACAGATCACAGATATGTATAATCCCCACTAATCGACATATAGCGATTAGCCGACGTTCAATACATATAAACATCACAGATATAACCCTTTAGTCAAAGTGTAGTGAAGTTCGATCAAAAATACGGATTTATAGGCCTCCAAAGACAAATTTCTTTTCTGGAAAACCTGGGCACAAATAAACCATCTTAAAAATCCCAAAACCATGCCAGAAAAACACTGCACCAAACTCGACCCAGAACCGAGTCAAAACGGCCGCGGTTGCGCGGCTATAGCTTGCTATTGCCGCGGAACCGCGGCGCTTTGAGCGATTCACTGGATCGTTTTTGGTGGCTTTCTTCACAAAACCCTGAGATGATTTTTGACGTACGATTTATTTTATTTTGAACAGAAAAAATTTTAACAGAAACTTGGGTTTTTGTAAACTCGGTTTTGCGATTTTTCCGATTGAACTTCCATACACTTTACTACCTAGCTAGTTTATGTTTAGTTAGGCTCTGATACCACTGTAAGTCCACGTTGCCCACCCCGGTGCTTGCGGGGAGGCGGAAAACGGAATAAAAATCTGATTTTTACTACTCTAGGCAACATGGACTAGACAAAGTCGGATCTTTGCTAAACAAAAACTAGCTAAAGCTAACTAGAAACTAGTTGAAGGGTAGAATGGTTATACCTAGGGCTTTATGTCCTTCTCTCCTTGCTCCTTGGAGTAGTAGAAAGGGATCACCTTTGTCGTTTTCTCACGTCGAAGAAGGATCCACCCGAAAGCCTCAACCTTTGGCTTCAACTCCAAGCTAGAAGTAACTAGGGTGCTAGAAGTGCTAATCCTAGAACACTAGATGAGAGTAGAGATTATCAAGAAGTGGTTTTACTCAAGCTCAAGTGTTTCTCAACACATGAGAGGGGAGAGCTTGAGGAAGAGGAAGAGCAAGAGAGAGAAAGTATATGATAGAATGAGAGAAAATATGAAGTATTCTCACATATATATGTGAATTATTATAAATTGATAATTAGTAAGATAATTGTCATGGCTTAATCAAGACATGACCATTATCATTTCATTTTTAATGCAAATTGCAAGGATAAAAGAGCATCTTCCAAATGAAATGATGATGGTCAAAGTGTCAACCTAGGTCAACAAGTCAAGAAGGTCAAATGGTCAACAACCATAACCATGCACAATTATATTAAACTAATATCAATTAACCATAATACACACATAAGCATTAGGGTTAATAAAATGACAATGGTCATTAACCCTAATCAAAGTCCTCTTCCTCTGTCTCAAGCAACTGTGCATACGCACCCGTATTCGTGATCCGAGGAACACGAATACAATGAGATAAAACCAATCCCAAATCATATACTAGGATCCGGCTTAAACCAAAGCCCGCTAGTATAAGCTGTCCGGACAGCAAACGTGCACAAGTGCGCGGATGTGAACGAACCCTGTCGCAAAACCATGCGACCTCTACTCATTTTGCCTAAAGGCGAATAGCTCTCTGTGTGGGACTCTAATGACTCGACACTACGCTGGCAGTGGGTTTAACCACAGACCGCAAGCGGCACTAGCTGTACGTAACGGTCCCCAGGTAGATGCCGATAAGAAGACTGACGAGGTGACCCCATCTGAACTCCTACTGAGCCTGTATGTGACAGTCTCCGTACAGTCCGGTCTGTTCGTCTGATACATTGCATGGTGGGCCTAGGGGGCGGTGAACGTCAGTCCCGTAATAGCGGTACAAGTCGTATCGGAGTGTAGCCCAGAACACCCTGAGATAACACTGGAAACCTACCAGTATATCCCGCTTGCCCTGGCCAGGGACTACTCGTGTAATGGCTCTCCTAGACACAGCGAGATGTCAACCCCCAATACTGGGAGAGACGAATCCTGTCTAACCGTCACTGCCTCCAAGTGCTTCGGGACTGCACCCAAAAACTACCTGTTTGCACGACTCCTTTGAGCCGTGGTAGGGTAGTAATCAAAGTGCAGTGGGAACACACTCGAGACGAAGTGACAGTGTCAAGTCAGCGGACTAAGCTGTACTCATGTCACCTGGGAACTGATAACTGACGATAGGTATAATACCAACCGATAGTTCCCGACGAGTCCTGTCCAGTGTACTCGTAACCTAACGAGCACCCGCATACTATCTCAAGTACGACGTACTGACGGCTGTGGGACAGACCGTCTCCCACGCTGGGATGAGAAGCGCATACGCTAGTCTACTCCGGAGTATCGATGCCCTGTCTCGATAGTCCAACGACTAGGGACCTGTATAAGGATGTGCTTATGGATTACCCAGCCCCCACGAGTGTGAGCGCCATCACAACGCTGGTAATCAAGCAAAGATCCTAAGGGCTCTACTAATATGTATATCAGCGATATACTAAAAGAAACACATGCACATATTAAAGCAGAGACAAACCAAGTAGCATAATACCATTTCGAGCAAGATTGTATATACAACTGTGAATATCCCAAGCTTCCATCAAGTAATATACAAACTAGTATGATACAGTAATGACCTCTAGGGCATATACACTAACAGGAAGTGGAGGACCGGATCTACAAAGGTTGTAGTCCCTTTCACTTTTTAGTTAAGTTGTTAACTTGCTTATAGTTTCTCCTTTACCTCTAGTAACGATCTAGCATTAGGGTTTCTCGGCACATGTAAAATTTGATTTTGGCATGGTTGATCAGTTGTGGAACCTCTTGAGTGTGCCTAGAAACCCTACAGTGGTATCAGTGCCTAGCTAGAGTTTTAGGCAAAGTGTAGACGATGTTAGAAGTCTGATCGAACCCGAAACCCTAATCCAAAACCCTTCTCTATACAATTTTTCAAAACTGGGCTTTTTGTGAATTAAAAATATGCAGAAAAATCAGCAGGGTTTTCTAAGAAATACTGTACAACACGTGCGCCTGAATCGATCAAAGCGCCGCGGAACCGCGGCACGAGCATGGCTCGTGCGGCGGTTCCGCGGCCGTACGGTCACCTCTTTCATTACTTTTTGCACAGTAATTTCTTTCTTTTATTGCTGTGTTTTCTGGGAATTTTTAATGTTTACTCAAGAGTTGAGTTTTCTGGGTTGTATTAGGAGTTCGTAGATTCGATCGGATTGTCTAATTTTGTTTATGTGTTTTTCCGGGTAATTTTAGAACATGTTGAATAGTTCGACCGGATATAAATACCCAATTTTTCCCCTGTCGGGAAATTTCCAAATGTTGGATTTTTCCGTGGTTTAAAGACGTTATAAGTAGTGCAAGTAACGCGATGGACCCTCTAGATGACAACAAACCTTAACTCGATTATATGACCATCTTGAACTACCCTTTGAACCTTAGGGTTTGGGGCAGTACGGCGTGCCACATGTGAGGCATTGGCTTGACCCTTCTACGGCTGGACCGTTGGTACTGTGGCATGAAGTGAATGTTTTTAAACTTATTTCATGAGTTGAGCTGTTTCAGGAAAACTTGGGTGTTTGATTGTTCGATCGGAAAGTTTAACATTTTCTATTTATCCGGAATGTGATACAATATTTGGAATCCACAAGTAGTTATGAGATAACTGATTTGAATATTATAAATCTAGTAGTTTAGTCTCGCTTGATCGGTTGCAACGGAATTTTGATGTGATCAAAAGTCCATCACAATCGCGTAGCGTACGCGGATACTCGCCGGTAAACTTAATAGACAACCACGCCCCATAGCCCCGACCAAGTGACTGTAGGAGAACCCCGTCGCCGAAAGCATCCGTTCGCGTGCTCGCGGCAGCGGTGTTCCGCCTTGGTGCACTTCGTCGACGGCATCGGGGGTGCGGCCGTCTACTGAAGTTTGCGACGAACATTCGTTCTGGATGCCGGGAATCCTGTTGAATTGCCCGACTTTATATTGAGAAGAGTTTTCGATAATGAGACTAAAATGCGGGGTTTATAATATGTTAGGCATGCGATGTCTAAGGAATTCATTTGGTTAGGCATGCGATGTCTAAAGAGTTTGCGGATTCCAACTGTTGTAGTTTTACACTTTCTTTTTCTGTGACCGTAAGTGTAATATGTGATATCGCCGGTTTCGTTGCTATATGTCAACGACAATTAGGATGCGCATATTTACTTACGTTGATGACATGTGATGTTATGTGTCGCTGGATATGTTATATTGGATCGTCGTGTTTGAATAGCCGGGGGTTTTTATGTGAGATGAGTGTTTTTCATTTTCATTCATGTAAAAACTTGTATGTAATATTCTTTTATTGGGGCACTTCCAGGTTGCGGAAGATATCACCTTTTGTATATCATTTACTTTTCCGCATTAGGATAGACCCAAGGAGGGGAGCACAAGTAACCGGGTTCTAGGGTCCAGTGGGAGACCATCTCGAGGAGTCGAGTCCGGGTCTCCTAACCCTAGAATTGGTAGGGTTGCTTGCCGCTCTCGTAGGGGTCTAGGGGTGTGGGATTGGCTACTCATCACGACCGTGGAATCCGTGTTTTATTCAGGCTCAAAATAAAACACGGACGTCCTAGTATATCCAATATTTCATATGATATTTTCTGTTGCGTTATCTGTGATGTGATCATGTGATTTATTCAGATAGATATTGTATATAGTATATATGATATATTATATAGACGTTGCTTATGTTTTACACCCGCGCTAGCCCTGCCTCGCTCTGGCGTTACTTACCTAACCTAACGGTGCAGACGGGACATCGAGGCGAATGCGGATGGCATACGCGTACGTTATATTTATCTGTGATGTTTAGGTGGACTTAAATGATGGGACATTCATTAATGAGATTAATGAAAGAAAATAAACCTAAAAGATGTTGTGGAATCGAATTTCAAAAATAAAACAGGTAGCTACAGTTCTTGCTTTGCATCGTGGTGTTCCTTGTAGAACATCTTGCACCTTATTCGATGAGGAAAGGGCCGAGATCCCTTCACCGGGAGTGATCCCTTCACCGGGAGTGACCCCTTTAGCAATAACTGGCAGATGCTACAACCCTCGGTTTGTTTTTTGATTGCTTTATAGTTTTTGCTTTGCACAGCGGTATATATGATATATCCTGCACCTTATTCGATGAGGAAAGGGCCGACGATCCCTTCACCGGGAGTGACCCCTTTAGCAAAACTAGAAAAGCCTCAAAAACATTCCATTTAAAAACCATTTGATTCCGCAACGAGATCAAGTTCAAAGCGTTAAAGGTTTTCTCAAAAACCATCCGCAACCCTCCGTCATTTTAGGAAGTAGAGTACTTAGTATTCGTGCTGTGTTTGTTGACCATAGTCAAGGCACAGTGTACGGTAGCTAAGTGATGTCTTCCTACACCGCATATGATGCGATTAGTTAGGACAGTCGCGTGACTTTGTTGATCTTAGTTAAGAGTCATGTGGGTGAGTCTAATTAATCACGAAATGACGGGTAGAACTTGACTAGTGCTTATGATTTGTTGACCATAGTTAAGGTCATAAGTGCTAGGGGTAAAAACCTTTATCAGGAGTTTTAAGTGTTGAAATTTGCAATGAGATTGCATACCTTCTATATGATAGTTGGATCCCGATGCCCACTGCGAGTAATTATTACTCCTGGGAGAGTTTTGCACTTTACAATTAGCCGATCAAGTAGGTGTCTAGAAAGGTGTCAACGGGGTTACGCCCCTGGGAAAATGAGGTTTGTTGTAATTAGGTCCATGCGAAAGCACGGGGAACCTCCCTCAAAATACCGACACTGGCCTGGCTGAAAGATTGGCGAACCTGTAGAGTGTAATTAATCCCGGCTAGTATTTCCTTTTAAGCTTTGAAGGAAGATTTGATAAAAACAGTGGGAGTCATCCTGATTAGATAAAATATATAACCAATCTAATCTTGCAAGAGCGCACGCAGAGTGTTTTCTTCTCTCTCTCTCCAGGTAGCGACCATATCACGCCTTAATCAAGATAATAATATGGATGTATTGCCCGAACCCGCTTGTTATACTGAGCTGGGGAACGTTGGTCCCGCTCCAACTTATAATTGTTATAAGACCGAGCAGGAAATAGGGAATACCAAGATTCTCATGCCGCCCAAATGAAGAAAGTGCATATGATGCATCTTCTTCGGGTGTGTTCGTTACACAGAAATGTTTCTCAATATCCTCTGCGTCCTGTGTATCTGATACCGGATCAGGATCCCAGTTATGTAATCTGTTACATAGGGCTACGGAAAGGCAGAGAACTGAGAACGGGTGATAAGTTTCATCAGACAGAAAACGGGGCAAGTGTTGCAGCCAAGTCTGTTGGTCACTGTCACCCTATATTACCAGTACATTGATTCTGAACGAATGTTATTAGATACCGAACCTGATATACAAAATCATATCAGTCTCTTTATTAGTAAAGAAGGATATAATTTTGTATTGTTGGATATTGTTTTGAACATTTCCTATATCAAAAGTTGATCGGTTCAGGCACGTTATCTAAAAGTATTGACATTCTAAATCAAACTACTGTTCCTAGTATACAGAACATACACAAGAGGAAGAGTTCGGAAATGAACGATTCCTTCTTGAGGTATTGTAGACTAGGTCATATCAATGCGACCCGACTAGCTTAAGTTACATTCTAGATGCATATTTAAATCAGTTTGAATTTACATCATGTGAAACTTTCCAGTCATATCACAAAGATAAGATGACCATAGCTCTGTTTATTGGAAACAGAAAAAGAGTTAGTAAACTCTTGGGACTGATACATGATGATGTATGTAAGGTCCCCTGTCTATACATGCCAGGACCGGTTTTTTGTACTTCATTACATTCTCTGATGATCTCTCAAGATTCAGACATATGTTCCTGTTGAAACACAAGTCCGAAACTTTTGAGATAGTCACCGAATATAAGTTAGAAATAGAGAACCAAAAACCGGGTATAAGTATTATGTCCTATGATAAGATCAGGGAGGAGAATACTTGTGCATAGAATTCCTGGACTATTCTAAAGGAGAATGAGATTCTCTCTCCGTATTACTCCTCTGAATATACCACAGCACAATGGTGTATCGGGGCGGAGCAATCACACCATATTAGATATGGTGTGCTCTATGATGAGTATTACTGAGTTACATGTTTCTTTTAAGAGGTTGTGCACTTGAGAAGCTGCATACCTATTGAATTAGGTTCGAATCAAATCAGTGCCTACCACTCCATATAGGATATGGTATAGGAAGAGCCCATCTCTTAAGTAAGTTAAGATTTGGGATTGTCCGGCCTATGTCGAAAGCAAAAACCGGACAAGATCAAGGCAAGGTCAGTTCTGTAGAACTGGAAAGGTTCCAGCTATACAAACTACAGCTAATGATTTGACAGAACCAGAGGATTCAATAGTCCCCGACGAACCTCAGCCTCTCCGCCGATCTGGTAGGGTTCCTCATCCGCCAGAGAGATACTTTGGTTTCTCGATGACAGTGGGAGCGAGGAATGCATCATGAGATGATGACCCAACTAGTTTCGAGCAGGCCATCGAGAGTAGGGACTCTGTAAGAATGGCTGGATGCTTAGCGATCTGAGATGGAATCCATGTACACTAACAAAGTATGGACTTTGGTTACTATATCTGAAGGGTTAAATCCCCATCAGGAGCAAGTATATCTTGAGAAGATTACTTGGTGTAGATGGAAAAGTTGAGACTTTCAAAGCTAGACTTGTTAAAGGTTTTCGTCATCGACCAGGCGTGGATAATGATGAAACCTTTTCCAGTGGCTATGCTTAAGTCCATCCGGATCCTACTTAACATTGCTACATACCATGACTACGATATCTGGTGGTTGGGTGCCATGACTGCTTTTCTAAATAATGATTTAGAAGAGAACGTCTATAAGTACATAGCCAGAGGGCTTCGTAAACAGTGGGAGCAGCGGAAACGTGTGCAAGTTGCTTTACAGGATAAAGCAGGCATCGCGGAGTTGGAACATCTGTTTTGATGTGGTAGTCAAAGAGTTTGACTTCATCAAAATGGTAGATGAACCTTGTATGTACAAAAAGGTAGTATGGAGTATGGTGATGATCCTCGTAGTGTACGTGGATGACATAATCTTGATAGGAAAGGAGTTTCCTATGCTACGATCGGTCGATCTCCTCTTATCATATGGATTCTCCAATAGGATCAAAGTGATACCTCCTAAATCCTGGGTTTTGGATCTATGAGATAGATCTGAATGGATGTTAGGATTCTCACTAGCTGTAGTGAGATGGTATCAGTTGATCCTGGGGAGAATCACTGGAAAGCTTCCAGGATGATAAGGACGACTGAGTATCAGTCGCAGGCATTGTCTTTACCCTCAGTAAAGTGACTGTATGTTGGAAGAGTTCCAAGCTAGATACCGTGGCAAACTAGACGATAAAGGCTGGTAACATCGCTATTAAAGATACTACCAAAGAGGCAGTTTGGGTATACATTGGTTCATGAGATGAACTAGGTTCCTACCATTGTGTGACAATGGAAGTGTGGCTTTGGCCCATGAACCCTGGTCCCATCAGTGACCCAGACATATTCTGAGGCAGTATCACCTGATCATGGAGATAGTTGATCTCCAGGGTGATCGAGGTTAGGAGAGTAGACTCAGAGGACAACACGGCGGATCCACTCACGAAGGCCTTTTCCCATAGAGAGACTTTTATAGGATGGTTGAATATTAGATACTACAACCACTGCTACAGATGGCCCTAGTGCAAGTGAGAGATTGTTAGTTATATGTATGCCCTAGAGGCCATTACTGTACATTGGATGTATATTGTAGTGGATGCTGGGACATATATTGGTAGGACTTTCTTGCTCGACATGATAGTACGCTCTCTGGTTGCTCTTTATCTTAACATGTATACTTTCTGTCTCTCTGTTACTTATTGATAAAGCCCTTAGGATGTGTACTCGACTTCCAGGACTATGATGTAGATCATACTAGTGGGGCCTGGGTAGTCCATGAGTACATCCTTCAATGTTCCTAGTCGTGGGAATATCGAGACGGGGCATCGATATTCCAGAGTAGACTAGCGTATATCTTCTCGACCCATATGATGGGCGATGGATGATCCCATATCCATTGGTGTTTGACATCAGAGATGGTATGCGGGTGCTCAGTGGTGACTGGGTACACTGAACGGACTCGCCGAGAACTCCCAGATGGTATTATACCTCACGTCAGATGGCAGTTCTCTGGTGACACTGGTACAACTTAGTCTGTTGACCCGAGATCGTCATAAAGTCTTGTGTGTCTCCCACTGTGCTTTGATTTCCACCCTACCACGGCTCTACTGAGTCGTGCAAACAGGTGGTTTTTGGGTACAGTCCCGATTCACATGGAGGCAATGAGCGATAGGAGGGGATTCGTCTCTCCCGGTATTGGGGGTTGATGTTGCGCTATGCTCGATTGGCCATAACTGGAAATCCCTGGCCAGGGTTGCTGTGATATACTGGTAAGAGTTATCAGTAGTTTCACGCTTGTTATGGACCTTACGTCGGCATGACTTATCAAGCTACTGGGGTCTGACGTTTACCACCCCTAGGCGAGATATGCGACATATCAGACGAACAGACCGGACTGTACGGTAAGTGTTACCGGTTGGATTCATAGGAGTGTGAGCGGGCTTGCTCGTTGATCTTCTGATCGCTCAATACCCGGGTGGCTGTTACGTTTAGCAGACCGCTTGCGGCTTGTGGGTGTTTGATATGATCATCACCTGCTTCCGGCGTATTGACGAGTCTTTAGAGTCCTACACAGAGGTTTCCTGGCTCAAGCGAAACGAAATAGGAGCGCATATGAGATATGTGCGGGACCGAGAATAATACCAATATGTGATACTGTATTCTATTCTCGCGATTTGTATCATTGGACGGTTATGTATGATATAGCCGGGTTACCGAATCAAGTGTTGATTCGATACATTGATACACTTGATATTAGTCGGTTATATGCGATATGACCGGATCATTAAATCAAGTGTTGATTTAATGATTTGATATATAATTATATATTTGATATATTACTTTACATTAACTAGTATTTGTTCACTTAAGATGGATTTTCTCACTTGATGTGCACAAGTAGTATATGTGATATATTTTTGTGCACTAGATTGTATCATGTTTGATGATATATGCAAACTTGGGTGTATGTTTGCTTTAAACCATCTTTAGGTTAATGGTTAGGTTTTAATTTGTTTTCATTTATTTATTTATTCATTTTGGCAAGAAATGAAATGGTGGCTTTCTTTGGATTTTATTTGAAGCTTCATGAAGCTTTGAAAAGGTTTGATCATTTTGTTTCTTTCCTTAACCTAACCATTCACCTAAACCCTAGTTTATTCACTACATGAGTTTATCTCACCCATGGTTGCAATATGATAGATATCACTTGAATTTTCTTTTTGTGATAATTCTTTTTCCATTCTTTTCTTCTTCATCTTCTTCATGAAAAGAAAAAAGCTCTATTGAAAAATTCCAAGTGATGAATCCAAGTGAGAAATCCAATTCTAAAGTGAACCCACTTCCTATTTCTTCATCCTCTACCACTTGCCATGTAGTAGAGTGTGTTATCTTCACAAGTTTTATGACCAAGTGAAGATGGATCTTGATCTTGAGTTGCCTCGACGTAGATCATCTTCGGCATCGAAGTCGATGACCTAGCCCGATCATTTCTTCGACGAAACCAACACTAGAGTCCGGGATCCAGTTGATCGCAGCGAAGGGATGTCATCACGGAGCTAAGGAAGTGGAGGACCGGATCTACAAAGGTTGTAGTCCCTTTCACTTTTTAGTTAAGTTGTTAACTTGCTTATAGTTTCGCCTTTACCTCTAGTAACGAACTAGCATTAGGGTTTCTCAGCACATGTAAAATTAGATTTTAGCATGGTTGATCAGTTGTGGAACCTCTTGAGTGTGCCTAAGAACCCTACAGTATCTACAAGAAGGTGGCAGAGAGTAAGGTTGTCTTCCTCGTATTGTACGTGGACGACATACTCTTGATAGGAATTGACATTCCTATGCTGCAATCGGTCAAGCTCTTCTTATCACAAAGATTCTCAATGAAAGATCTGGGGGATGCCTCCTACATCTTGGGGATTAAGATCTATAGAGATAGATCCAAACGGATACTGGGATTGTCCCATTCCAGGTACATTGACACCATACTAAAGAGGTTTAGTATGGAAGAATCCAAGCGTGGGAACTTACCCACGATCTCTGGACTCACTCTCTCCAAAGAGATGTCTCCCAAGACTGATTTGGAGAGAGCTCGCATGCAAGTGATACCCTATGCTTCGGCTGTAGGCTCTATCATGTACGCGATGCTATGTACCAGACCCGATGTAGCACACTCACTAAGTGTAGTGAGTAGGTATCAAGCTGATCCTGCAGAGTGTCACTGGACAGCTGTGAAGAGCATTCTCAAGTACTTACGAAGGACTAAAGAGATGCTCTTGGTGTATGGGAGAACTCCAAGTGGAGTCCTTTACCGATTCGAGCTTCCAGAGTGATAAGGACGACTCTAAGTCGCACTCGGGGTTTGTCTTTACCCTTTACGGAGGGGCGGTTAGCTGGAAGAGTTCCAAGCAGGAAACCATGGTAGACTCGACGATGGAGGCTGAATACATCATTGCCAACGATGCTGCCAAAGAGGTTGTCTGGATCAAGAAGTTCATCACTGAACTAGGAGTGGTTCCATCCATTGAGCATCCAATACCTTTGTTTTGTGATAAAAATGGAGCGGTGGCTTTGGCCAAGGAACCCAGGTCCCATCAGCGATCCAGGCATATTATGAGGCGGTATCACCTGATCCGGGAGATAGTTGATCGCCGGGAGATCGAGGTCAGGAGGGTTGACACGAAGAGCAACACAACGGATCCACTCACGAAGGCCGTTCCCCAGATACAGTTTGAGAGACTCTTCGGGATGCTTGGAATGCGATATTACAGCAGCTGGCCCTAGTGCAAGTGGGAGATTGTTAGTTGTATGTATGCCCTAGAGGCCAGTATTGTACAGATGATGTATATTATATTGGATGCTTGGACATATATAGAGTATATGATAGTATGCTATTTGGTTGCTCTTTATCTTAACATGTATACTTGTCTCTTGATACTGTCTTATAGTTACATGTTGGAAAAGCCCTTAGGATGTGTACTTGACTACCTGGACTATGATGCAGATCATACTAGTGGGGCCATGGTTGTCCATAAGTACATCCATTGATGTTCCTAGTCGTAGGTGTATCGAGACAGGGCATCGATATACCAGAGTAGACTAGCGTATACGCTTCTCGACCCATGAGATGGGCGATGGATGATCCCATATCCATTGGTGTTTGACATCAGAGATGGTGTACGGGTGCTCAGTGGAGACTGGGTACACTGGACGGACTCGCCGAGAACTCCCAGATGGTACTATACCTCACGTCATATGGCAGTTCTCTGGTGACACTTGTGCAGGTTAGTCTGTAGACCCGAGATCGTTATAGAGTCTTGTGTGATTCCCACTGTGCTTTGATTTCCACCTTACCACGTCCATGAGGGCGTGCAAAACGGTGGTTTTTGGGTACAGTCCCGAGTCACATGGAGGCAATGAGCGATAGGAGGGGTTTTGTCTCTCCCGGTATAGGGGTTGATGTTGCGCTGTGCTCGATTGGCCATAACAGGGAAGTCCCTGGCCAGGGCTGATATAGAGATTTACTGGTAAGTGTTACCAGTAGTTTCTCGACCCGTTATGAGCTTCATATCGGCACGACTTATCGGTTATTTGGGTCTGACGTTTACCACCCCTAGACTTGATATGCGACATATCAGACGAGGAGACCGGACTGTACGGGAAGTGTTACCGGCAGGCTTTTACTGGAGTTGGAGCGGGCTTGCTTGCTGATCTTCTGATTGCTCAATACCCGGGTAGCCGTTACGTCCAGCTAGTTCCGCTGACGGCTTGTGCGTGCTTGATGTGATCATCACCTACTGCCAGCGTATTGACGAGTCTTTAGAGTCCTACATATAGGTTTTACTGGCTCAGGCAAAACGAAATAGGAGCACGTATGTGACATGTGCGGGACCGAGAATAATGCGTGTATGTGATACCGTATTCTATTCTCGCGACTTTTTGTATCGATCGGTTATATATGATATGGCCGGGTTATCGAATCAAGTGTTGATTCGATAAGTCGATACAATGGATGCTAGTCGGTTATATGAGATGTGACCGGATTATTAAGTCATGTGTTGATTTAATAAATTAGTGTATAATTGTATATTAGATATACTAGTTTACATTAACTAACACTTGTTCACTTAAGGATTTTTCTCACATGTGCACAAATTTAGTATATATGTGATATATATTGAAATGTGTTTTCTTTTTCTATCATGGTTGTTGATACACATGACATGGGTGTATGAGACTTACACCATACTATTTATTATGTTGGGTTTTAATATTTAAAGTAATTACAAAATTAGTGGAGGATTAGCAAAATGCATGAAGCTTGTGGAAGCTTGTGGATGCATTGCCTAAGTCCATTAAGTTTGTTTTTACTATGGATATTTGTTAACCCAACCATAAGGATTAGCCATGGTTATGTCTCTACGTGAGTTAGTATATGATACTCACTCACCATGGTTAGTTTTCTCACTTGATCATTATCTCTTCTCATTTTATTTTCATCATCTTCTTTCTTGAGCTAAAAAGCTCTCTAGGGTTTGATCCAAAGTGAGAAACATTATGAGAAACTAAATTCTAAAGTGAACCCACTTCCTATTTCTCTATCCTCTACTAGACTAGCACTTTAGTTAGGGTGTTTGCTTCACTAATTCTCTAGTTAGTGAAGTAGAAGCTTGAGTTGGCATCCCCTCGACGTAGATCATCTTCGGCCTCGAAGACTTCAAGCAAAGACGCTCCTTTAGCCTCGTGAAGCCATGCAAGAGTCCGGGAGAACCACGATCGCAGCGAAGGGACTTCAACAAGGAGCTAAAGAAGTGAAGGTCCAATCTACAAAGGTTGTATTTCGTATTCACTTAGTTGTAGATACCATTTACTTGCATGTGAAACCCTAATTTTCTAGCAAAGATCTTTTTTAGGGTTGTTAGGCACGGCTAAAATTTTAATCGGGCATGGTTGATGCTTTCTTAACCCTTGTTAGAGTGCCTAGTAACCCTACACCCTGGCCCTATTAGTATGATCTCTATCATAGTCCTGGTAGTCAAGTCCATATCCTAAGGGTTTTATCAACATGTAACAGAGAGACAACATAACAATACAAGTATACATGTTAAGATAAAGAGTAACCAGATAGCATACTATCATGTCGAGCAAGAAAGTCCTCTCTATATATGTCCAAGCATCCACTATAATATACAATCATGTACAATAATGGCCTCTTGGGCATACATATAACTAACAACAAATAGTTCCCCTCATCCTGAATTTACAAATCTGTTATAAGATCTATAAGTTATCAGCCTACCACACTTCCGCTTCACTACTTTGATAAATTGAGGCGGGTCTGTCAGAACTTCTTCAATGAAACATCTTACACCTGATCGGCCTTAAAGTAGTCTGTACCAACTCCCGTTGGGGTCCATCTCGAACTACTGCAATAATCATATGCTCTCCTTTGTTTTTCCTTGTTCTTCGAAACGCAGACAGATTGGTCACTACAGAACAAGATGAAAGATATATCACGGTTGTTGGATTTATGTAACGCCTTAGATTTCGGTTAGTGATAATTTAGACGTTAGTGCGGGTTTTTGGTAAAAAGTTTACCAATTTGGGTTCCTCACATTTTATAACATTTAATTATTATTTTTAATATTATTTGTTATGTCTTGCACGCACGTATGCATGTTAATGTGAGGGTATGTTTGTGTTATCTTGTTCTTAGCAACCATGACAACTTAACCCTTAACCTAATCCTTTGCTTTAATCTAATCCCTTGCTTTGCCTTAACCCTAATCCTAGATATTTTGAGTGAGATATTTACCTAGGGTTTTGTTTGAGAGAAGTGGTGGCATGGTGGCAGTGTGAATGCATTAATGGTGATTTAATGCAAAAGGTACACTCACCTCACTCTCACCCTACACTCACCTCCCTCTCTCATTATCCTCTCACTCTCTCTCATTTCTCTCACTTATTCCCTTCTCATTTTCTTCATCTTTCTCTTTTCTAAACTGAACACTTTATTAATCCATCACAAATCCATCTCAAAACTTTATCAAAACTCACAAAATCACATCTTTTGCCTAAATTTGCCCCTTGGATGCCTTGGAGCTTGGAAAGATAGGATCTTTGAGTTCTTTTGGTTAGGTAATGATCTCTTTCTGTTAGTTAAGTGTTTTTTTTGTAGCGTAGCTTTTAGTTTCAGTTTAGAACGCGTATAGTTTTGTTTCGGGTAAATATCGTATTTTTAGTGTAGTTTTGGGTATCGGATGATCTGCTATCAAACCAGGTATCTGTTGCAAAAGTTCCCATCACAGTGACCTAGTGTAGTGACCTAAAACCTACCCTCAAAATACGAGCCTATTCCCTTCTTGGACGGCCGCAGATTTAATGGTTCTGGCCGTAATTTGCGGCCAGAGTGGGGATGAGGTGGTGAGTTTTGGTGTAGGGGTCTCTGGGGTTGTATGTAGTCTCATTGTACTTGCAACTTTTACAGATTGTTGGTATAGCAAAATCTGGGATCACTTGCTTGTTTTCTTGTGTTTCGTTTCACGCGTTACGTTATCCGTTACGGTTCGTGTCATTGTGTTCTGTTGCTCTCGAGTTGGTTTCGTAGTGTCGTTATGCACGTTAGCTACAATACGAACACTTGAGAGTATATTTTATGTTGTCGTGTCGGTCAGCGTAGTTTGTACGTGTTTTAGGTCTATTGCTAATATACACTTGTTTTATTGTTTTATTGTTTTAGGTTCGCAGGCGGGGACTTCGGACGCTGCGAAGAAGGGGAAACAGGTGGTAGGCTTTACTTAGCCAAGAGCGTTGGTGAGTAGATTTAACATCTACAGGGGAATCTCCCGCATGGCGTTATACGTCTGGGCTAGAGATGTCATGATTTTGTCACATATTCTATTGCATATATAGAGTTGCGCATACACCTTATTGCTTAGTTACTTGTTGTGGTTGGATTTGTACCCTTAGGACACTGCACTATTATTGACGGCTCATGTTGCACGAGCACTGATTGTATGCCACACACACCGTCAATAATTGCCATGACACGCACAACACACATACATATATGATATTGTTTGGTTAGGGACATTGAGACATCGATTCATATTCCTTGTTGCATATGACATATAGTATACCTGTATACCTACATGCTTACACATATGCCTTGGCATGCTTACATGCTAGTTACCTGTATACCTATATGGTATTGTACCATTAGTGATAGGTATATTTCATACATAATGACATAGCTACATGTATACCTTGTATACATACTTCACTTATACCTGGAGAGTATATTACATCATTACTGATAGGTAGATACCTATACCTTGCTATACCTACATGTTTACACATATTTTTGGTTATAGCTACTTGTTCACTCTTATTTGATGTTATATTGTATTTGGAGAAATTAGGAACCGCATGATATATATTAACTTGTTGCAGTTAATTAGCGGCTTTTCCTTTATATGCTCACATTTCAGTTTTATGTTGCATATATTATATTCATGGATTTTCGCATTGAGATATGGATTTTTCATGATGTTTTCTGGATTTGAGGACCGTGGTAGTTTCATGAAATTATGCATTATTTGAAAAACCCGGTTTCTCTTGATATGATATTTCAGTATCCACCATGAGATTTATCGGTTCTGATATATTTACCCCATGCGAGGAGGAGTCGGGGGCCGTGTGAGGGTACATGGTGGGGCCCGGAGGTACCCCGGGGCGAGAAAGGGATGTCGATGTAACATGTCGATGAGGCCTGACAGGGGAACCATACCTACCGGTGACAGTACCTATGACTCGGCAGTTATCGTGGGGATACCAGCGGGAGTCATGTACGTATGGATACGTCGAAAGGCGAGGGTCGAAGCTGAGCACATGGGTTTTCGGAATAGCGTATGATACGTACCTATCAGGGGGCCAGTCCTGGTGACAGCACCTGATAGATCAATATTTTTGTGTCGATGCTTGACACATTGGTTTCATGATATTTTTACTCCTAAGTATATATAACAGTGGAATGGGACGCTGTTATATATATATATATATATATATATATATATATATATATATTAGTAGAATGGGACGCTAATATATATGTATACATATCAATTCATATACATCATCATAATTATTCATGCAAATATACTTAGGATATATAAGATTCACTTGATATCGGATACAGGATTTATGAGATTCATTTGATATTGGATACAGGATATATGAGATTGACTTGATATTGTACATTCAGGACATATGGGATTCACTTGATTTTGTACATTCAGGATATATGAGATTTACTTGATATTGTACATTCAGAATATATGAGACTTATATGATATGAGAGCCAATTTGGGGGCTGATTTGAGAAAATTGGGATTTGGATTGTCTTGATGGACTTTGGTCCTACCACGAGGTCAGGATTCCGTGAAAATGACATGTTTTATCCCATACTCCGCATTTATTGTTTATGCACTGCTTCATGTATTAGTAGTACCTGATAGAGTACCTTCCTTGACTGTTGCATTTACATGCTCTTATTTTATATGCATTGCTTCATGTATTAGTCGTACCTGCTAGTGTACCTTTCATGACTGTTGCATATATACATTGTCATATTAGTTGTACCTGCATATCATTTTCGGGCATTTGCATATAAAAAGGAATTCAAAAGCGAGCTATAGCCTCCGTATTTTGACATGTCCGATATGACACTGAGATCTTTAAATTATAAACCTCTAAACCTTCTTTATTAAAATAGCAGGACATATATCTAAAATAAGATACCTATTATATTTCATACCATCATGTCTGCTTGTATGCCGTGACATACCTATTCAGTGGCTATTTTAA
The DNA here is from genome assembly GCA_030015575.1 of Agapanthus africanus. Classification (NCBI taxonomy): domain Eukaryota; kingdom Viridiplantae; phylum Streptophyta; class Magnoliopsida; order Asparagales; family Amaryllidaceae; genus Agapanthus; species Agapanthus africanus. Next base: position 155,380,276 of record CM057350.1, read on the forward strand.
AGAAGAGCTTTATATACATATATTTTCAGCTACTTATGGGCGTTTATCTAGATACAGCTCATTTGCATTTGATATATTCTATATTGGGATCATATGATAGATAGATTTGCATTTATGATACATATGCATTTCATATATTATATTAGTACAGGATATGATAGTACTATACTTATGACCTAGGTATCGTTGTGTATTTCGATTTCTACCTTGTGATGTACTTTTACTCACTGAGTCGGCAACTCACCCCCGTTGTGCCACAGTTTCTTACAAGTGTTACCGTTTGGATTATCAGCGGTTTTGGGCACACATTCCTTTCGGTGATTGGTTTAGTAGGTGAGTTACTGTTGTATCGTACTCACACTTGTATATTCATGTCTTCTTGTATCTAGTAAAAAAAACTCCATCAACTTAGAAATGATATATTGTGGACTTAGAAGCGAGACTTAAAATTTATATGTTGTGGTGTCGCACTCATTGGAGTCGACTTTTTATATCGTTTGCTTTGTTGCTCCACCGTTTGGGCGTGGAAGCTAGCTTCCGTTGGGATGCTATTCTATTGTTATGTTGCATTGGGTTTTTATGCAAAATGTACCAAGGAGGTGTTGTCGAATTTCAAAATGACATAAATGCTCTTTAAACACACTTAGTGAAATTCAAATGGTTATTTTAAAGTGATTTCTTCTAATGAGTATTTAAACTTCACCTCCAATGTTTTCAAAAGAAAAAGGTTTAGATTCCGGGTTTCAGCTTACTTGGACTGCGTCGACATCTTTAGATATCACGTGATTTAAGTGCTGGCCACGTGCCATATTTGGGTCATGACAATTGGATTTCAATAGTGGATTTCGAGATCTGTATCTCCTATGTAACTCTGATGATATGCGTGCGAATCCGATGATTTGAGTGACGCTTGATGGAGTTCGATTTTGAGTTTCATACTCGTTTTCAGGCGCACGCAATGCGCTGTAGTATTTCGATATCTTCCGTGATTTCGGAGCCCCGTTGATTGAGTTGAATTTTGAAATGTTTTAGTATTTGGGGGTTTAAATTTAAATTCGGGGACCGAATTTATTTAAAGGGGGAAGATTGTAACATTTCAGAAAATATAAATATTATTTTTGGAATTTAATATTAAAAATAATATATTTCGCGAAAACTACTCGATTTGCGAAATTAGGGTTTTCATAAAATGGTATAAATATATACCAATATTTGTGAAATAATTGGAGATTAAAATGATTTATTCATTTAAAAATATATTTATTGGATTTGGTAATTTTATAATTAATTATATCCAGTTTAAAAATTAAAGCCGATTAATGCACCACTAATCGCGATTAAGCCAAATCCGTGTTTTTACTTTTTCTATGGTTAGTGCACCATATTATGTTGCATGTTGTGTTATTTGTTGGTTTCATGTTGTATTTGGTTTTGTGAAAAAAGAAAATGAAGAGAGTTTATTATTGAGGAGAGAAAGAGAGGGGACCACATCATGACTTGGAGCATGCAATGAGAGTGAAAGAGAGTGAGAATAAGTGAGAGAGAAGGGGGGCTGCCTCATTCATCTTCCTCCATTATTGTTCTTCATCTTCTTCAACTCCTCATCTCCCTCCACATTCACCCCCAAACTTCATCTCAATTTCCTTCCCAAAACCCTACAACCTCTACATTAAAGTTGATCTCCACCCCACCCTCAACACAATGGACCAATCAAAGTTGGATTTTGAAGACTTTGAAAAGTTAGGGTTTTTCTTGAGTTGCCCAAGTGAGGTATATCTTCTTACATTTAATTTAGTTTGAGTTTTCTTGGATTCTAGTTTAGTTAGAATGTGATTTGGTTAGGATATGTGATGTTTAGAAATTTCAAGAGAAAGGTTTGGGTGATAGAGTAGATTTGGTGATGTTTAGGGGCTGTTACAAGACTTGAGTAGTGTTTTTACTGGCCTAGAATAGAGAATACGGACTTAGGAATCATTCCATGTCGGTTTTGTGAAGATTGGTGTGCCTACAGGGAATCTGGAGCAACCCGGAAAGTTTCTAAGAGAAATAAACAATACCATTAACCTAATTAAGACACTAGGAGACCACCATGCAAGTACGAACCCATTCCAAGCAGTATTGGCCGAGCTGGACGGATTTTTAGGTGATGTGGCTGGCCAAATTTTGGTGGTTGGTGTCTAGGTTGGTCCAGTAGCTCACATACCCCTCATACAACCCCTTATACTTGCTAGTTTACTCCCAATTGACCTGAACCAAAATCTGGGAGCACATTGGGGTGTTTTTGGTTATGTTTTCCGTATTTTGGAATGGTTGGTTTTGATATTTGGATTTGTATTTGGTTATTGGGCATTTTTACATCAACAACCAGGGTTGTTTGATTGTTTTGCATGCGTAGACTATAGGTTCTAACCTTCGAGTGCACCGTATGCCATATTGGTTTTCCAGACTTGATTTTAACAGCATTACGACTGTGTATTGATTGTAGGTACCTTTGCATGGATTCCGAGACGACGGAGCATGGCGTCATCGACTTTGGCAAGTAAGAATCAATGTGAGTAGATTTATATCTATAGGGGACGTCGGGTGGATGGCGTATAGCACCCCCGCAAATTATAAATGGAAACCAATCTATAGGATACAGTCATAGAAACCTAGATTAGAAAACTAGGAATATGGTTAAAAAGATAGTTAGAGATGATATGAGTGATTGAATATATGTATCGAGATATGAGATGAAAGGTATAAAGATATGAAAGGTGGATATGAATCACGACTTATGGATATATAGTTGCACTAGAATAAGTATAAGATTTAGAGTAGCGTGACATGAGATTTATAGGATATAATGTATATGTAAGATGACTTGATGTAAGATACTATTGTGATGAAAAGAGTATACGATGTGATATGATCACTTTGTGGGATATGCCGTTATATGGATGCGAGACAATATGAGATAGTTGACACCTTTGTCGTGTAAGTCCATATTGCGACCCCCGGTTCTTACGGGGAGGCGGAAACGGTATAAAATCAAAATTTTTATCGCAAGAGGCAACATGGACTAACTTATGGTCGGGATCGTTACCTAAACTAAAACTAGCAAACTAAGCTAAAGATGTTTAGCTACTCGGATGAAGATGGTTATACCTAAACTTGAACTCCTTCTCTTCAAGCTCCGGTGGTGGTCCGATGGCTCCTTCTCGTCGTCTCCGTACGCCGAAGATAGATCCACTTGAAAGCTCCAACCTTTAGCTCCTTCTTCGGTCTTTGAAGAAACTAGTTCACTTGGTTTGCTAAACCTAGTGAACTAGAATGAGTAGAGAGGAAAATAGAATGGGATTTTATCTATGGTTCTTGATTCTCAACTCATGAGACAAGAGAACCATAGATCAAGAGAGGGAGCAAGAGGTTGAGGGTGAGAGCAAGGGGAGAGCTCAAGAACAAGAGAGAGAATGAGCAAGAAAGAATGAGGCTCTCTTTTCTCTCTCACCCTCTCATAATCCAAAGTGATCATAACTCATCATATCAAAAAAGTCTTTTGGTGATGGTTAGAAGCAACCATAAGGTTATCATATCATGCACTCATTTTATTCAAAAAGCAAGCAAGAAAAAAGTCTTTGGCATGAAATGATAACCATGGTTATCATGATGGTCAACTAGTCAAGCCTAGTCAACCGGTCAACAAGTCAACAAAAGTCAACAAGTCACCAAAGTCAACAAGTCAACAAAAGTCAACAAGTCAACAACCATATCACCATAATACTTAATTAATATAATAGTTAATCACATATCATATTCTCATTAGGGTTGAGCAAAAAGTCAAAAGTCAACGGTCAACTGTCAACAACCCTAATGAGAATCCACTGCCTCTGCCTCCCTGTCAACTGTGCATACACACCCGCATCCGCGTTCCGAGGAACACGAATGCAAACTGGATAAATCCAATCCCATAAGGTACACTAGGATCTGGCTTAAACCAAAGCCCGCTAGTGTAAACTGTCCGGACACTGTACGTGCACAAGTGCACGGATGTGACCGAACCCTGTCGCAAAACCATGCGACCTGTCGCAATACCATGCGACCTCTACTCTTTTGCCTAAAGGCGAAAAGCTTTCTGTGTGGGACTCTAAAGACTCGACACTACGCTGGCAGTGGGTTTAACCACAGACCGCAAGCGGCACTAGCTGTGCGTAACGGTCCCCAGGTAATGCCGACAAGAAGACCGACGAGGCGAAACCCATCTGAACTCCTACTGAGCCTGAGCGTGACATTCTCCGTACAGTCCGGTCTGTTCGTCTGATACATCGCATGGCGGGCCTAGGGGGCGGTAAACGTCAGTCCCCCAATAGCGGTACAAGTCGTGCCGGAGTGAAGCCCAATACACCCTGAGATAACACTGGAAACCTACCAGTATATCTCGTTTGCCCTGGCCAGGGACTACTCGTGTAATGGCTCTCCTAGACACAGCGCGATGTCAACCCCCAATACCGGGAGAGACGAATCCTGTCTAACCGTCACTGCCTCCAAGTGCTTCGGGACTGCACCCAACCACCACCTGTTTGCACGACTCCTTTGAGCCGTGGTAGGGTAGTGATCAAAGTACAGTGGGAACACACTCGAGGCGGAGTGACAGTGTCAAGTCAGCGGACTAAGCTGTACTCATGTCACCTGGGAACTGATAACTGACGATAGGTATAATACCAACTAGTCAGTTCCCGACGAGTCCTGTCCAGTGTACCCGTAACCTAACGAGCACCCGCATACTATCTCAAGTACGACGTACTGACGGCTGTGGGACAGACCGTCTCCCACACTGGGATGAGAAGCGCATGCGCTGGTCTACTCCGGAGTATCGATGCCCTGTCTCGATAGTCCTGCGACCAGGGACCTGAATAAGGATGTGCTTATAGATTACCCAGCCCCCACTAGTGTGACTGCCATCACAACGCTGGTAATCAAGCAAAGATCCTAAGGGCTCCACTAATGCGTATAAGTGATATACTGAAATAAACACAAGTACACATTGAAGTAGAAACAAACCAAGTAGCATACTACTATTTTGAGCAAGATTGTATATACAAGGTGAATATCCCAAGCATCCATTAAGTAATATACAAACCAGTATGATACAGTAATGGCCTCTAGGGCATATACACTAACAATCTCCCACTTGCACTAAGGCCATGTACTGGCGTATCGAAGACCTATCATCTCGATTAGCCGCTCGAACTGAGTCTGGGGCAGGGCCTTGGTGAATGGATCTGCAGTGTTATCTTCTGAAGCGACTCTCCGAACCTCGATCTCCTTGCGATCCACGATCTCCCTGATCAGGTGATACCGCCTCAAGATGTGCCTGGATCTCTGATGGGACCTGGGTTCCTTCGCTAATGCTATAGCCCCGTTGTTGTCGCAATACAGAGGTATTGGATCAACAATGGACGGAATCACCTGAAGTTCTTTCAAGAACTTCCTCATCCAGACAGCTTCTTTTGCGGCATCAGATGCAGCGATGTATTCCGCTTCCATCGTCGAGTCTGCAACGGTTTCTTGTTTGGAACTCTTCCAACACACCGCCCCTCCATTGAGGGTAAAGACAAAACCCGACATGGACTTGGAATCATCCTTGTCACTCTGGAAGCTGGAGTCAGCAAAGGCCTCGATCTGGAGGTCCTTTCCGCCATACACCAAGAACATCTCCTTAGTCCTCCTCAGGTACTTGAGAATGTTCTTTACCGCTATCCAATGTTTCTCCCCAGGGTTTGACTGATACCGGCTTACTACACTCAGTGCATAAGCTACATCCGGTCTGGTACACAACATCGCATACATTATAGAGCCTACCGCAGAAGCGTAGGGTATAATAGACATGCGATCCCTCTCCAAATCAGTCTTGGGAGACATCTCTTTAGAGAGGGTGATCCCGTGACAAGCCGGTAGGTTACCGCGCTTGGAATCTTCCATACTGAATCTTTTCAGTACGGTGTCGATGTACCTGGACTGAGAAAGTCCCAATATCCTCTTGGATCTATCACGATGGATCCGGATCCCCAGGATGTATGAGGCATCACCCAGGTCTTTCATGGAGAACCTTTGTGACAAGAACCCCTTGACAGATTGTAGCATAGGAATATCATTTCCTATTAAGAGAATGTCATCCACGTATAAAACGAGGAATACTACAGTTCTCGCTACAAATCTACTATAGATGCATGGTTCATCTGGATTTTTGATAAAGCCAAATTCTTTGACCGTCTCATCAAAGCAGATGTTCCAACTCCGCGATGCCTGCTTTAGTCCATAGATGGACTTAAGCAACTTGCACACCTTTCCGCTGCTCCCACTCTGAATGAAACCCTCTGGCTGGTCCATATAGACACACTCCTCTAAATTTCCATTTAGAAAAGCTGTCTTTACGTCCATTTGCCAGATCTCATAATCGTGGAAGGCAGCAATGGCAAGAAGGATCCGAATGGATTTCAGCATGGCTACTGGAGAAAAGGTTTCGTCGTAGTCCAAGCCAGGTCTTTGACGAAAACCCTTTGCTACCAGCCTAGCTTTATAGGTCTCAACCTGTCCATCTACACCAATCTTCCTTTTGAAGATCCACTTGCATCCTACGGGTTTTACCCCGTCTGGAGCAATGTCCAACGTCCATACCTTGTTGGTGTACATGGACTCCATTTCGGTCCGCATTGCATCCAGCCATTTCACTGAGTCAACGCTCTGAACGGCCTGCTGGAAGCTAGTAGGCTCATCATAATCTATGATGCAATCCTCTCTATCCCCGTCTATGAGAAAACCGCAGTATCTCTCGGGCGGATGAGACTGCCTACTACTCCTGCGGAGCGGCGTAGGAATGTCCTGTTCTGTTGAACCCTCTGGTTCCACTAACCTTTCAGTAATAGTCTGTGGTTCTGGAATTTCTTCTAGTTCTACTGCGCTCCCACTATTTTCCTTTTCCAAGAACTGGTGTTCTAGAAAGTGGGCATTACGAGAAACAAGGACTTTTTGTTCCTCTGCGTAGTAGAAAAGATACCCCCTGGTGTTCTTTGGGTATCCCACAAACTTGCACAGTACTGAGCGTGCCTCGAGTTTGTCCGCATGCTGCTTTTTGACAAAAGCTGGACATCCCCAGATCTTCAGATATTGAAGATAGGGTTTCTTCCCACTCCACATTTCATATGGGGTGGTAGGCACAGTCTTAGTCGGAACTCGGTTCAAAAGGTATGCTGCTGATTCTAGCGCATATCCCCAGAATGATCGCGGCAACTCAGCGTTACTCATCATGGACCGCACCATATCCAATAGGGTGCGGTTCCGTCTCTCCGATACACCGTTATGTTGCGGGGTGTATGGAGGAGTAAGCTGAGAGAGAATTCCGTTCTCTTTTAAATAGTCCAGGAATTCGGCACTTAAGTATTCTCCACCTCGATCCGATCTTAGAATCTTAATACTTTTGCCGGTCTGTTTCTCTACTTCATTCTTATACTCCTGGAATTTTCCAAAGGCCTCGGACTTATGTTTCATTAAGAAGACATAACCGTACCTTGAGAAGTCATCCGTAAAAGTAATGAAGTAAGAATGTCCGCTTCGGGCATGTGTAGACATTGGACCGCACACGTCACTGTGTACGAGTCCTAAGAGCTCGCTCGCTCTTACTCCTTGTCCAGTAAACGGAGTCTTTGTCATCTTTCCTTTGAGACAAGATTGACAAGTGGCATACGATTGATATTCGAACGCATTCAAATATCCTTCTGTATGTAACTTAGTCAACCTTCTCTCATTGATGTGACCCAATCTACAATGCCATAAGAAAGTCTGATTTATTTCTGGAGACTTTCTTTTGTGTGTATTCTGGACGTTGAAAATCTGTGGTTGGTTTAACACGTATATACCATTACTCAATGTACCTGACCCAATCAAAACTTGATTAAGGTGAATGTTTACAACATTACTTACAAACGCAAATTCATAACCTTCTTTAGAAACTAAAGATACAGAAATGATATTACAAGTTGCGTTGGGTACAAAAAAGCAATTACGCAAAACCAAAACATGTCCATCTGACATTCCCAGGTGATAGTCCCCCACGGCTTTAGCATCCATGCTAGCTCCGTTTGCAACTCTGAGGGTCATGTCACCTGCTTTCAAAACACTACGGTTTCTCAACGCCTGCAAAGAATTACAGATATGAGATCCTGATCCGGTATCCAATACCCAGGAAGTAGAGTTTATTGAAAGACAGTTTTCAATAACATACACACCTGAAGCTGAAGCTGCAACCTGCTTCAATTCCTGTGTTCTGGCCTTCCAGGCCCTGCAATCATTCTTCCAGTGTCCTTTCTTATGACAATAGAAGCATTCTTCCTTATCCACAAGCTTCCCCGCTATCTTTGTTGCTTTGCCTTTTCCCTTCGTATCCACTTTACCAACACCGCCCCTTGGTTTGGCGGGGGCCTTCTTCTTCTTTCCCTTGGCTTTCGCCTTGGACCTAGAAGAAGATGATCCTCCTACAAACAAAGTGGATGTTTCCCTACCTTTCTGTAGGGTGCCCTCTGCGCTCCTCAGCATGTTGAGGAGCTCTGATAGTTCAACCTCTTTTTCTTGTAGGTTGAAGTTCAGTATAAACTGGGCGTAAGTGGAAGGAAGGGACTGGAGAACTATATCCGTATATAGCTCACTCTCCAATGTGATCCCTAGGTCAGCGAGCTCCTCAATGAAGCCGATCATCTTTAGCACATGCTCGGCTACTGATGATCCGACGGCCATTCTTGTCGAAAATAACTTTTTCGACGCTTCGTATCTTGCGATACGTGATTGCTCTCCATACAGTTCTTTTGTATGGAGCAATATGGACTCCATGTCCATATTCTCATGCCTCCTCTGATGTTCATTGTCCATCGAGGCAAGCAGGAGGCACTTGGCCTTCGCGCTATCAATCTCCCAAGTCTTGCGGATTTCCTTATCCGCGACACTGGAAGTTGGACTAGGGACAGGGGGAGCTTTGGTGGTAAGAAGATACCCCAGCTTGTCATAAGTGATTGCTATCGTGACATTCCTGAGCCAATCTTTGTAGTTTGGCCCTGTCAGTTTGTTTTTATCTAGGAGTAACTTAAGTCCAGTCATGTTGATTGGTCGCTGCAATTAGGAGAGAGAAGAAGAAACACTCAGCATGATGCTCTTGCAAGTTTAGAGTGGTTTTTAGTTTGTCTAAACAGGATGGCTCCCACTGTTTCTCGAATCCCTCCTCAAACCATAAAGGAAGAATTAGTCAGGATCAATCCCACCGTACAATACTTGCTTAACCGTTCAGCCAGGCCGGTGTCGGTACTTCGAGGGAGGTTTTCCAACGCTTTCGCGAAGTTCCTTAATTAGAGAACCTCTTTTCCCTGGGGGCGTAGCCCCGCTAACACCTTTCTAGGCACCTACTAGGTTTATAGCATTGATCGTTTAGTGAGAAATTTCCCGAGGAGTAGCATATACTCACAGTAGGATCGGGATCCAAATATCATCGCGTGACGAAACTGAAGGAATCCTACCAGAATCACCACACTCCAAATGGTATGCAAATCTAGCAAGTTTCAGTACTTATGAAACTCCCGATGTGGATTTTTGCCCCATGCTCTTATGACCTTGGCGTGAGGTCAAAATGTCATAAGTCACATGTCAAGTTCGTCCCATCATTATCCAGGTTAATTTGAATCCACCCGTACATACCCTTGACGTAGGCCAAAATGGCAGTACGACTGTCTCAAACCAACGCATTCTATCTATGCAACAGATAAATATCCGGCAGCTACCAATCACTATGCCTTGGCGTGAGGTCAAAATACATAGCTTGAATACTACCGAATATTTAACTGAAATGATGGAGGGCTACGGATGGTTTTGGCAAAACCGTGAACGTAGTGAACTTGATTTGGTCGATGGAACGAGATAGCTTTAAAATGGAGTGGCTCAAACTCCGTATTTTAAAAGTTATTTTGAAAAGAACCGAGTGGTTTTTCGAAAGTGTTCCAACGACTTTAACTTGGTTTATTATCTTGCATTAGTTCTTTTAATGCGTGATATTCTTGCATTAGTACTTTTAATGCGTCCCATCATTTAACCCTACCATTGCAGAAAACAACCAAAATATGACGTACGCTTATGCCATTCGCATTCGCCACTGGGCCCCGTCATTACCCGTTAGGTTACTTAACTAACGACAGAGCGGGGGCTGGGCTAGCGCGTCTGTAAAACATAAGCAACGCCTAAATAGTAAGCAATGATAAACATTTCAGATCACAGATAAATACATTGGATATACTAGTAATCTGTAATTTGTACGAGCCTGTAACAAAAACAGATAACACGGTCGCGGTGAATAGCCAAAACCCCACCCAAGACCCCTACGGGTACGGCAAACTACCCGCCAAGTACCCGAAGCGTAGCAACCTCCCTCATCTCCATGAGTAGGCCACTCGACACTTCGGCATACCCGGTAGTTTGTGCACCCCTCCACGGGTCTATCCTAGGAGCAAAAACAGTAAAAAGAAATTATACAATGACGGCTACAACCCCGACCCGGTTGTGCGGCCAAACAAATAATTATTACATCAATTTACAAATTTACATGAATTGCAAGAAAAGTAAACTCTCGTCTCACAACCCCCGGCTATTCACCCGCGACAATCCAACATATTTATATACACATTCCAGCACATTACAGATCATGTATAACCCCGACTAATCGACTTATAGCGATTAGCCGACGTTCAATACATGCAAACATCACAGATATAACCATCATAGTCAAAGTGCAATGAAGTTCGGAAAAAATACGGAATTATAGGACCCCAAAAGGAAATTTCTTTTCTGTAAAATCTGGGCACATATAATATATCTCAAAAATCCCAAAACCAACACAGACACACACTGCACGAAAAACGACGCACTAAAGACAACAAACCGCGGCGCTTCCGCGGCGGCCAAGAAGGGTCACGCGGCGGAAGCGCGGCGGTTTAGACGAATTGGTGAATCGTTTTTCATGGGTGTTCTAACAAAACCCTGAGACGAATTTAGGAGTATGAATTTTTTCATTTTGACCAGAAAAAAATTCAACAGAAACTCAGTTTTTGTAGTTCTCCGGTTTTGTGATTTTTTTCGGTTCCGAACTTCGTTACACTTTACTACCTAGCTAGTTTAAGTTTAGTTAGGCTCTGATACCACTGTAAGTCCATATTGCGACCCCCGGTTCTTACGGGGAGGCGGAAACGGTATAAAATCAAAATTTTTATCGCAAGAGGCAACATGGACTAACTTATGGTCGGGATCGTTACCTAAACTAAAACTAGCAAACTAAGCTAAAGATGTTTAGCTACTCGGATGAAGATGGTTATACCTAAACTTGAACTCCTTCTCTTCAAGCTCCGGTGGTGGTCCGATGGCTCCTTCTCGTCGTCTCCGTACGCCGAAGATAGATCCACTTGAAAGCTCCAACCTTTAGCTCCTTCTTCGGTCTTTGAAGAAACTAGTTCACTTGGTTTGCTAAACCTAGTGAACTAGAATGAGTAGAGAGGAAAATAGAATGGGATTTTATCTATGGTTCTTGATTCTCAACTCATGAGACAAGAGAACCATAGATCAAGAGAGGGAGCAAGAGGTTGAGGGTGAGAGCAAGGGGAGAGCTCAAGAACAAGAGAGAGAATGAGCAAGAAAGAATGAGGCTCTCTTTTCTCTCTCACCCTCTCATAATCCAAAGTGATCATAACTCATCATATCAAAAAAGTCTTTTGGTGATGGTTAGAAGCAACCATAAGGTTATCATATCATGCACTCATTTTATTCAAAAAGCAAGCAAGAAAAAAGTCTTTGGCATGAAATGATAACCATGGTTATCATGATGGTCAACTAGTCAAGCCTAGTCAACCGGTCAACAAGTCAACAAAAGTCAACAAGTCACCAAAGTCAACAAGTCAACAAAAGTCAACAAGTCAACAACCATATCACCATAATACTTAATTAATATAATAGTTAATCACATATCATATTCTCATTAGGGTTGAGCAAAAAGTCAAAAGTCAACGGTCAACTGTCAACAACCCTAATGAGAATCCACTGCCTCTGCCTCCCTGTCAACTGTGCATACACACCCGCATCCGCGTTCCGAGGAACACGAATGCAAACTGGATAAATCCAATCCCATAAGGTACACTAGGATCTGGCTTAAACCAAAGCCCGCTAGTGTAAACTGTCCGGACACTGTACGTGCACAAGTGCACGGATGTGACCGAACCCTGTCGCAAAACCATGCGACCTGTCGCAATACCATGCGACCTCTACTCTTTTGCCTAAAGGCGAAAAGCTTTCTGTGTGGGACTCTAAAGACTCGACACTACGCTGGCAGTGGGTTTAACCACAGACCGCAAGCGGCACTAGCTGTGCGTAACGGTCCCCAGGTAATGCCGACAAGAAGACCGACGAGGCGAAACCCATCTGAACTCCTACTGAGCCTGAGCGTGACATTCTCCGTACAGTCCGGTCTGTTCGTCTGATACATCGCATGGCGGGCCTAGGGGGCGGTAAACGTCAGTCCCCCAATAGCGGTACAAGTCGTGCCGGAGTGAAGCCCAATACACCCTGAGATAACACTGGAAACCTACCAGTATATCTCGTTTGCCCTGGCCAGGGACTACTCGTGTAATGGCTCTCCTAGACACAGCGCGATGTCAACCCCCAATACCGGGAGAGACGAATCCTGTCTAACCGTCACTGCCTCCAAGTGCTTCGGGACTGCACCCAACCACCACCTGTTTGCACGACTCCTTTGAGCCGTGGTAGGGTAGTGATCAAAGTACAGTGGGAACACACTCGAGGCGGAGTGACAGTGTCAAGTCAGCGGACTAAGCTGTACTCATGTCACCTGGGAACTGATAACTGACGATAGGTATAATACCAACTAGTCAGTTCCCGACGAGTCCTGTCCAGTGTACCCGTAACCTAACGAGCACCCGCATACTATCTCAAGTACGACGTACTGACGGCTGTGGGACAGACCGTCTCCCACACTGGGATGAGAAGCGCATGCGCTGGTCTACTCCGGAGTATCGATGCCCTGTCTCGATAGTCCTGCGACCAGGGACCTGAATAAGGATGTGCTTATAGATTACCCAGCCCCCACTAGTGTGACTGCCATCACAACGCTGGTAATCAAGCAAAGATCCTAAGGGCTCCACTAATGCGTATAAGTGATATACTGAAATAAACACAAGTACACATTGAAGTAGAAACAAACCAAGTAGCATACTACTATTTTGAGCAAGATTGTATATACAAGGTGAATATCCCAAGCATCCATTAAGTAATATACAAACCAGTATGATACAGTAATGGCCTCTAGGGCATATACACTAACATGTCGGTCCCCTGATATGATATTGATACGGATATGACATGGGATATAGGTATATAGATATATATGATGTTGTGAATCATGAGTGTTATGCCGTACGAGACGTTAGGTCCGTACCCTCATTGTCATATAGGATGATAGGATCCCTGATGGTTTAATGCCGTCGTACGATGATTTACCGTACGTGATGAGTTTTATGATGATTGATTCATACCCTTGACTAGAGGATGTCGTACGATGGATTATACCGTACGTGATGTTGTGAGGCTGGATGCCGATGGATAGATTCACCGACTCGGATATTTTGTAGATACGTATACCTATTAGCATTTCACGTACGATGTACCTTATGCCACGTTCATGTCATTCTCATTGCATTACATATACCTGTGCTAGTACACCTACACCATTATCGATGATGCGTATTTTACACTTACATAAATTGGCCGGCTCACACACTTCATCATCGATAATTGCTATGTCACTCACATAGTAGAATTGCTACATCATGCTATTATACTGCTATGCTCACATTATGATGATATGCTCATGCTCACATCGCTGTTCCATATTGCATGATATACGGATATTCTTACATTCTGTTATATGTCGCATACATCATGCTTTACGATTATACGCATTGAGATATGTTGTTTTCATGAGATTTCTGGATTTGAGAACCATGGTTATTTCAAAAGAAAGTATGTATTGTTTTAAAAATCCGGTTTCTCTTGATATGATATTTCAGTGCATCCACTATGCGTTTTCTCGGTTGTGAGATGTGTGATAGAAACCCGATTCGAGAAGGCGGATGATCCGTTTGTGGGTTCATGGTGGACCCGGTATGGTACCCCGGGGCAAGAAAGAGATTTCGTGGGGATGACGGTGAGCCTGGAAGAGGGACTACTACCTATCGGTGATTGGTTGGACCTGGCAGTTATCCGAAGGATATTGACCGGAGTCGAAAGATGGATATGGGCCGATTCGTTCTGCCGGAGCCTGAGGGCCGATCCCGCAGACGGAGCCCGTGGGCCGATCCGGACTTACGGAGCCCGAGATATGAGGATTTACGTGTCGATGTTGGATACGGGTTTCATGATGTTTCATGTATCGATGTTGGACACTCAGCTTCCATGATTTTGATGTGTCGTTGTTGGACACACGTTGATTGATATCCTCATATTTACATGCATATGCTTTCATGATATTTACGTGATGTTGTTGTGTCATTGGTTGACACGTGGATGGGACCCACATGCATACAGTCATTGATTATATGGTTGGATGATATCCACATGCATATAGGCATTGAGTATATTGTTGGCTTATATGTAGATACGGCCATCCTAGATATCATAGTATTGCCTTTATGATATAGTTGACCTAGGGATCGTTGTTTATTTTGATTTCTATCTGATGATGTTTTCTACTCACGAGTTGGCAACTCACCCCCGTTGTGCCACAGTTCTTACAGGTTAACCGCATGGATCAGTAGAGGCATCGCTGGCACATAGCTGCATTCAGTTGTTTTGCTTTGGTAGATAGTACATGTTGGATCGTACCCCTCTTGTATTTATTATTCATGTTGTATCTAGTTAACTTTATCAAATCAGAAACGATTATTTGTATAATTAGTAAGACTTAGTAAGACTTGTGGTTGCGAGACTTAGAGCGAAGGTTTATGTTCGCTTGGTGGGGTTGATGTCTTGCTTTACATTATTCTTTGTATTGATCTTCGTCGTCGGGCGTCGTATACCTATATTATGACTTGCGTGGTTGTCATTCCGCCGATTGGTGAAGAGCTAGCTCCCGCTTGGGGATGCCTTTTATATTATCATTTGTATGTTGTTTTGGATCAAAATATACAAAAGAGGTGCTGCCCAAATTTTTAAAAGATGAAACATGTTTTTTTCAACTAGTAAAATTTACTTGCATTTTCATGTTCCATTACTTATGCATTTAAGGAAAAATTTGATTTCATCATACATTTATTTCAAAACTTCACCTCTTTTATTTTCTTAAAAAGGTTTAGATTTCTAGGCTTCGGCTTACTTGAATTACGTTACGCCTTCAGACGTTACGTGGTTTAAGTGCCGGTCACGAGCTAATATTTCGGGTCGTGACAAATTTGGTATCAAAACGCTAGGTTTAACCTTGGTTCGAGTCTAGGTTTGACTATGTGGAGTCTGGAGCATAATTTATTTCGGAATCTAGGTTTGAACTTACGGAACTTAGACTTGAACGGGGGGTATTAGACCCGAACTTTCGTTTCATAGGCTGACCCTGATTGATAGAGTAGGTACCTTGAGTAGAGTGACGTACCGTACGTATGTTCCGCGGCATATTTACGATACGATACTCTATTTAAGAAACCTTAGGATGTGCATATTTTGAGATTTGTGGTTCTCTTCGTTCTCTTGATCACACATCCGTTTGAGATCCTTGATTCTATTTGTTTTCATGATCATACTCTCATTGATTCCATTCCTCCTTATGATCATGTATCCATTCTGGATCTGTTGATTCTTTTCATTCTTTTGATCTATTTTCATCGATACTTGATTGAGGTTCCTGTCACTATGGTTTGAGCGCAGATTGAGCTGCTGCTAGTGATACGGTCAGGACGAGCTCGTGCAAACTGCTTGTCTAGAAAAATCGGGGATACAAGACAAAGGGTGTGGCACCCTTACAATTAATTGAAATTAAATATTCGAAAAAGAAAAAAATGAGAAAAATCCTTAATTCTAAGATGACCCATGTCATCGGTTTTTCTAATTAGTAAATATTAAAAAATCAATAACTGTGAAAAATTTAATTATGCTCAACTAAGGCTATAACAATATGAAATAAACAAAATAACTAATAAATTAATAACAAATTCAAGTAATATAATATAAATATATTTAAATTATAGATTTAACAATTCATTTTACTTCTGATAAGTAATGAATGTAATCACGCCATTATACATGCAAAAATAGTAGTAATAATAAATTGAGATATTTATTTAACTATAATAAAGTCCCCATCATTAGTTCATTTGTAAGGAATTAAAAAGTAATCTTTGAAAAGATAAATTTTAAAGAGCAAGCCAATATCCATGGTATTGCAACTTGAACTTTGCCAACTTTTCTAACTACCAATAATTAGCTTTGATATCCTTGCAATGTACTATAATTTTTTTAGTTTTTTAGTATATTATATTGGATATAGTGTTTTCAAGACAATTATTGTAATTGCTGAAATGCAATTATGATAATTGAAGATGGACCTATACTGGTAGAACAGTGTTACTCAAGATGATAGTATACTATCTGATTTGTCTTTATCATTCATGTGTATACGTTTTACTTACTATTATATGTCGCTAATACATAATTATAAAGCCCATAGGATTCTTACTTGACTACCAATATTATGATGGCGATCCTACTTGTGGGAGCTGGGCAGTCCATAAGCACATTCTTAAATGTTCCCAGTTATGGAAGTATCGAGACTGTGTATTGATATTCCAGAGTGGACTAGTGTATACCCCGGCGAAGGGCGATGGCCGGTCTCACAGTCATTAGTGTTTTACACCAAAGATTGTATACAGGTGCTCATTACAGAATGAGTACACCGAAAGATGTTCATTAAAGAATGGGTTATACCGAACGGACTCGTCAAGAACTCTTAGATGGTATTATACCTATCGTCAGATAACAGTTCTCTAGTGACATGAGTACAGGGTATTCTGTAGACTTGAAATCGTCATTTGTCTCGTGTGAGTTCCCACTATACTTTGATTGCTACCCTGCCACGACTCTACTGAGTCGTGCAAACACTTTTAGTTGGGTAAAGTCCTGAGACACAAAGAGGCAGCAAACGATCGGAAGAGCGTCTCTCCCGGTATAGGGAGTTAATGTCGCGTTGTGTTCGGTTGGCCATCACCATAAGTCCCTGACCAGGGCAGACGAGATTTACCAATATGAGATCAGTAGTTTCTCGGTTAGTCATGAGCCTGATATCAGCATGACTTATCGGGTTATTAGGGGTCTGACGACTTCCACCCCTGAAACTTGGTATGCGACACTCTCAGACGTAGAGACGGGACAGTATGGAGAATGTCACTTAGAGGCTCAGTAGGATACGGACAGATTTGATTGTCGACCTCCCCTTCGACATATACCTGGATAGCCGTTACGTACAGCTAGTATTGTTGACGTGCTCGTTATTAAGAATTTATCAGTAATTCACTGCTTACGAGTTGTCGAGTTTTTAGAGTGCCACACAGTGGTTTGTCTCGGTTCAGACGAAACGTTGTAGAGACCGTATGTTGATACCTGTAGAAGTCTGATTAAATACTTGTACTGGCTACACGAACTTTAATCGGACGTTCGGTAATACTAGTCGGCTTATGTTTTAAGCCGTATTGATTTAATAATATACACGTGCGCGCGCGCGCACATATATATATATATATATATATATATATATATTCTAGTATTATGTTCGTTATTCATTTTCTCTCTTTAGGCTATTCGTATTTTTATATGGATACGCGTATATGTATTCGATACATATATCAGGGATACATTTTTATATTTATACAAGAATATTTCTAGAAGGAGCACATCTCATTATCAATTTTCCTTTCAGGAAAAGAAAGAAAATGAGGTGGAGGGTGAGGTATAAAGAGAGCATGGTAGAGAGGGATGGTGAGAGAAATGGGCTTGCATATTTTATTGCAAAATGTTTTGTTAAAACAATTATTGATATGGCTCATTTCTCTCTCAAGCTTTCATTCTCTCATTCTCGCACTCTCTCTCATGCTCTCATCTCCTCCTTCATTCCTTTTCTCATGTGTTGAGAATCAAAGGAGAAAGTGAGAAAGGAAAAAGATAGTGATATTTTCTGCATCTCTCACACTCTATTCCTAAGAATGTCAATTGCTTCCGCAAAGTTCACTTTGGAGTGAAACTGGAGCTTAGATTGGTTTTCATCTGGTGGATCATCTTCGGTAAGGGAGACGCCTCTCAAGCTCGTTCTTGACGGTCTAGAAGCCTAGAAGAGATCTTCCATAATTGGGTGGATACGCTACAAAAGTTGTATGCTCACAAACTTCTAGCTAGCCATCTTGTTTATGTTCGCTAGTTTAGTGCTTGGAACGATTTCTAGGTTGTAGTTTCTAGTGCTTGCATGAAAGTTTTTGTTTTCGCTTCCTTCTGGGCCGTGAAGCATGAGCACTAGGACCTACTTATATGGCATCCGAACCGGCCCAAACAGTAGAACTAGTTTCATACGATGCGTTAGTTTTGAAACCATAATTTTAACCGTATTTTGTTTAAAATTTCAAGCCTCTGTTGGATTTTCAAAACTGTCTCTGTTTAACCGTATTTTGTTTTCGCTATGGTTGCCCTCTGATACAAGGTATTGAAACTTGGTGTCTTTCTCCTGCCTAGAAAATCAATGGATTCTCAATGCACTGCATGCAACACTTCAAAATCCCTCCTCACGTAGACGAATACACCTCGGCAAATCTCGCTCCACCCCAACTAGAGGAGTGACCTATGGGCCCAACGCGGCCTCTATTTTCTCAATGTTAGTGGGGCAAGCCACACAAGCCACTACTGGATTGTTCTTTGGGACCATGTTCCCACCTGTGAGTTTCGGTGCCTCAGCACCGCAAGAGAATGCTCCTAAAAGGTCAGTTTTCGATCGATTGGCAACCACAACGGCCCCTCTCAATGGGTCGTCCAAATTTGGCATCTCAGTCTTCAACAGGTTGAGTAAGAACTCAAATGGGCCCGCAAAGAAGCTGGTGAGACGTGAAGGGGATACCCCAAAACGGATTGCCGTCCCAACTCCTGCTACAGGTGAAGCTGTCAAAAGCGCTTCCCTCATCAGACGGTCGGTCTTCGAAAGACTGGCCGACCCTCCTCAAACATTAACAAGAACGTCAATCCAATTGAAGCTCCTTAGCAAAATCAGGGGTATGATGAAGCTGCTTTCAAAACTATGGTGGTCCCTTCAACAAGGAACGCTCGACGTCGCTACTGGTGCCGAGTGAGAGAAGCCGGGGGCAACTCTCTCTCTGGACTCACGCCACCTGCTCCAATAGTGGAAGTCGAAAATGCTGTTCTAACCAGGAACAGTTTTGATTCACTCAGGAGGGTATGTAAAAACTCCCTAACGGCGGTGTTAAAGAAATCACCCCTACCTGCGAAAGTTACAGTGCAGGCAAAGCCGGAGCAGCCTTATCAACTGCTCTCCTCGCAAATTCATAGAGTCTGGCGAAAAGTCCAAGACTCTATGATTGATGAAAATCTCTCTCGTCGACCCAAGAAATTGAAGGCTCGGCAAGAAAAAGACCACTCCTTCGCCATACAATGGGGGAATTCTTCTAAACAGGTGCCTATCACAACGGCTCCTTCAACTCCAATCTCTCATAAGAGAATAGGGCTGGAGAAAACTCTATCGCCCGTGACAAATTCCAAAGGCGATGGACCTAAATGCCCTATGTCTGGAGGCATGATCGTACATACGGTCTACATAGATTTAGGAAAATAGGAAAGCCATGCTTCAGTGAGTCACCGACCGCAAACTCAATCGCTAACAAAAGCTCAGGAGAAACAATAAAAGCTCCAAGAAATGCTGAACAAGATGACGGCACTCACTGGAAAAAAAGAAAGTCTGGACAAAGAGGTCGAACAGCGCCATGAGCAGGAGACCGATACAGAGTTTCTGCGAAGGGTGCTTGAGAGAAAGGACAAAGAGGCTGCTAAGAAAGCAGCTAACATAAAGCAGATGGCTCTCTTGTTCCAAGATATAGTTGGAATGATGATCCAACCAGAATCCCCGGCCAAAAATCCACCGATAATCATCGAGCATGAAAGAGGGAAAACATCAAACTCTCCTCCGGCCTTATCAGTGGACAAGGAGGAAACGATCTCCAAGGCCGCCCTTGATGATTACATTGCTCAAAAAATAAGAGTTCATCAAGCTAATGAAGCCGCTAGCCAAATTGTTAGAACCGGACGACTATATCCAGGTTGGTATGACCAAATCAAATACCCATCAAGATACACGATCCCCAAGTTCCATGTATACAAAGGAACATGCAACCCTCATCAACACGTCGCGCAATTCAGTGCTCTGTGCGGCAACACTGGAGGCGACGATAAACTGTTGCTTCGCCAGTTCATCGGCAGCTTGTCAGAAACAGCCTTCGAATGGTACTCGGAGCTCCTAAATGACTCCGTGAAAACATTTGCAGAAATGGAGCTGCTGTTCACATAGCAGTTCGCAAGTGCGAGCGAACGCACTCCGATCATAGCATTAATCAATGCTAGGGTAAGACCAGGAGAAACATGGGTCCAATACGCGATCCAGTGGTGGAACCTGTGGTCTAAGTACGAACAACGCATTGAAGAATCCCCTTCCGTAGGCATGTTCATTGGGACCCTTGATCCTCAAATGACTGTGTCCTAGTTCATGACATTCTTAAAACCAACTATCTTCCAGGCTCTGATAGATAAACTGGCCCAAATGGACTAGATAGGCCATAGGCCTTCCTCCTCAAATAAGGACCCTCGAAATGCTAAGGGTAAAGGGAAAGCAACCTTCGTTGCCAACACATAACAACAACCGAGTGGCCCGAAACCAGCCACTCGCCAAAACAAAGCGCGTCCACGCCCGTCCTTAGAGGAAACACTAGGACCCGCTTACTCGTTTCCCCGCGACAAGACGAGAAGACCTATCGAATTGGAAATGCATAATAAACTCATCACATTGCCAGACACATGACGTCCACCGCAACCTGGCGACGTCAACAATCCTAACTACTGTTCCTATCATAGAATGGCGAGCCACTCAATTGAAGATTGCTATGTCTTCAAAAACTGGGTCGAGGACCAGTATCAATAGGGAAAATTCGTGCTGTATGATAACTGGAAGATAAACTCACCCCACCCTAGAAGCACACTCCCAAAAAGGTGGATGTGCAGGGAGCATCATGCTCACTCGTGGAAGAAACTCCATGGGAAGTCGTTCTTTCAGCGAAACCAAAAGAATGCTGAAAGATCTGCAACCATGTCTGGCGGTGAGGTGGAAAAGCCCACTTGAACCCGATATAATCGAAGGGATGCTAAAAGCTCGTCCCACACCAAAAATTGTTGGCGAAGGGAAAACCCCCCAAATCAAGCCTTCAAAGTCTTCGAAGAAAATGAAGAAGACCAAGAAGCCTGTGCAGCCTGTCGAGTATGACGACAAGCGCACAGATCTAAAAAGATACATAGACACGCTAGAGGAGTATAACCAGAAGGCGTGGACACCGGTCACGCTGGAAGAATTCCTCAAGCATATTCTTGAGGGCGAAGACAGTGACAATGATGAGGGAAATAACTCATCAGAAGACACCGAAAATCGTGTAGCAAGTTGCCACATGGTATCCTATTCTTCGTTATATGGCGAAGAGATTCTCTCAGCGTTAGAAAACAACGCAGAGGAACTGGGGCAGAATCGGCGCTAAAATCCCCTGAACTGCCCGAAGAAGACCCGATTAAGAGGCTGCTAAACGAAGCCTTTCAAAAAAGCAAAGTTGACTGAGAACGCAAGACAGCCATATATGAAAAGGCTAAGAGTTAGCATCATGATAAAGAAACTGCGGTGAGGATGAGTCGTAAAGTACTCCGATCAAACCAAAGCACGCCTGCTACAAATAAGAGCAGGATCAAAACAGAGAAGTGCTTCGCCAAAACCTTGTCAATGGGGATGAAGCTGCCACCTCTCGTAAGGAACACTCCCGGGTCCATATACCTCGATGGAGAAGAATCATACCCAAACTACTGCCAATATCATCGGAGGCTCACTCACTCCACCGAGGAATGCAGTGCCTTCAAAAAGTGGTGGCAAGGATACGTTGCCCATCAAAAACACTTCAAGAGGATGAAGCGTGAAGCTCGTGCTCGTCAGCGGCAAAATAGTGGGATGAACACACTTGAAGAAACGACTGGCAACTATCATATAGTTGATACCAATTCGTAAGGGGAAAAACCCTAAGTTCTTACTTTTGGGAGCGATTCTGAGGACGAAACACCCCTCAGCCCTCTCTTCAAAGACAGTGCCTCCGAAAAAGAAGAGGAGGAGAAGAACTGCAAGAATATTCAGCTGCGTAACCGCACACTGCCTGAGAGGAATCTCGTACCTACAAACAAAGGTTTGAATAAAAAGAACAAAGGGAAAGGAAAAATCCCGGAGGAAATCTCCCTTGATGAAGAAATAGTCAAAAAGCTCGCGGTAAAAGATCCGCATAAGAAAAACAAGGTGGATTGAAATGTTCTAGCACATCTAAGGAAAATACCCTCTCAACTGAGCATATTGGATGCTCTCCTCCAGTCTAAAGAGGCACGAGATTCCCTGATCAATGCATTATAAGAGCCCAATCAGTTCTAAGCTTTCTTTACAAAAGAGAGGATGAAAGATGAACTGGCAGAGGTCCACATGACTGACATTAAATTCAGTGATGAGGATCTCCTCCTCGGTACATGCGAGCATAATTGCCCATTATACGTCACCAGGTACTACCACGATATCAAGATAGGGAAAATCCTTGTCGACAACGGATCCTTCGTTAGCTTTCTCAACATGAGAGTGCTGAAGAAGATTTGCATGAACGTTTAGCACCTTGCCAGAGATAAAATTGCCATCTCCGGGTTCGACTCACAGTCTTCACGGATGCTTGGGTCCGTAATACTGACACAGCGCTTCGGGCTGCTCGTTACTGACATCAAATTTTATGCCATTGACGCCAAGACTTGCTATAACGTTTTGCTCGGCAGGCCTTGGTTACACGAGTACAACGTCATCCCTTCTACACAATATTAGTGTATGAAGTATTTCAAGGATGGCTCGGAGTACACCGTCACGGGAGAGCTAAATCCGTTCTCCGTAAATAAAGTCCGGAAATACGAAGATGCAAAGTACCTCCTACCTGACTTTGAGGATACTGAAAAGTGCCACAAGCTGGAGGATAAACAAAAATCCGTCGCCACTATCCCGATCTTTAGGAGCAACACCTAGGAAGATGAAGAAAAGTCTACGCGGGGCAACCCAAAAGCAGAACAATAAGCCCGGACCGTCTAGTCCTATTTTGGTCTTTGGCAGCGACTCTGAGGACGAAGCAACGCAATTTTCTCCATCCGCCCGTAAATGCAAACCATCGCCAGAATAGATCAAAGTCTACGAATTATAATGGCTCCGCCTCGGCATTATAAGTGACTATATGTGCTCCATACATACAGCGTACAAGAACTGCATACTTTCTACGTGCCTCCCAGGCGAAGAGGTGAAAAAGTGATCCTCTTCTACCAATCTACAGAAACTAAAATAGAAAAAGAAGTCTGGCATAGTGTCGATTTTGCACTCGACAGGCTTCAACCCATCTGTCTGTCAAGATATTATGCGGAGGGATTGAAAAGGCTGTTAAGATGCCAAGGTGTACCCCTCGAACAAACTGTTCAAAAAGCCCAATTCTACAAAAAGATTTGGGATATTATCGGAACACGGCGAAAGATGTCCAACGGTAAGATGGAGACAACCGGACTCGGATATGTTCGGTCCAAGAAACGGGAACAGATCTACAGTTGCCGCGTCGTAAACAGCTCCAGTGAAGTGGAAAACACTCTTCTAAATAGCCGTGACATTAAATCGGAGCAAGCTCCTGTTCTAAAAATGTTGAGTTCGTCACTGGAATAACAAATTGATAGGCTAATAAAAGAATCTTGTCAAACGAGCTGGGACAATCACAACCGCGAAATGGCCATTTATGAAAAGTCCAAGACGCAGCGTCTCAATCAGCAATCTGCGGAGAAAATAGACCGTAATGCTCTTCATCCCCGGCCCAATATATGTTCTCACGAAAGGGGAAAACTCCGAAATGGAGGCAAAGATAAGGCCAGGAACACAAACAACGTTTGAAGACAACAAATTGGATCCAAGACACCGTGCAATCAATGAAAACTCGATTGGAGCCCATCCTTTATAAACAAGATGGGTCAAGAATACTGTTTCTCTCAAGACAAGACAAAGAAAATATTCAACCTTGTCATGAAGCACCAAATGATGATACTTCTGGAGTCTTGGCACTCTGAACAAATAAACAAGGTCCATCATCTGGATTATTTCTCCTACCACCGAGCAATAGGTCATCCCCTTGAAGACTGTTTCACCTTCAAAAACTGGGTAGAAAACTAGTATCAATAAGGTAGGTTTATGTTATCCGACAGCTGGAGGGTAACCCCGCCGTAAAAGCATGAGCCAAAAAGGACCTATACCGTCAGGATAGGACCAAGTCAACATCAAGAATGGAAGCGAACTCGTACTTGCCATATGATAACACTCTCAAAAGACGGAGGGCACAAGATTATAAATAACTTCTACAGGTGCTTCGCAAATGAAGACGAGAACAAAATGATCTCAGAGTTTCCACCAACACCAAAAGAGCTAAACGATGGGATACATACCACGGTGTACAACCTAAGAAATATTGACTTAGGGACAGAAAATGATCTGAGACCAACGTTCGTAAGTGAACTGTTATCTGAAAAATAGGTAGCCACGTTAAAAGACGTGCTCATGCAATATAAAGATTGCTTTGCCTGGAATTATTCTGAAATGCTGGGTCTAGATCCAAAAGTGGTAGTACATAAACTGGCTATATCACCAGGAATAAAGCCAATCAAACATGCATCAAGAAGGATGCGACTCGAACTTGAGATAAGCATCAACGCTAAGGTCAAGAAACTAATTGACTCTGGCTTCATCCAAGAAGTTCAATATCCTGACTGGATCGCTAACATCGTTCCACTGATGAAGAAAAATAGGACGGTGCACATCTGCGTGGACTTTCGGGATCTCAACAAAGCTTGCCCGAAAGATGACTTCTCAGTACCTGTTTCCGAGCTGATAATCGATAACACGTCCGCCCATGAGGTCTTCTCCTTCATGGATGGATCTTCAGGATACAACCAAATAAAAATGCATCCTGAAAACCAAAAGCTTACTGCCTTCCAAACCCCATTGGGCATATTCTGTTATAAAGTGATGCCCTTCGGCTTGAAGAACGCTGGCGCTGCCTACCAGAAGGCTATGACAAAGATCTTCGATGACCTCATACACGAGATCGTCGAATATTATATCGACGACCTTGTGGTAAATAGAAGATCTCAAGAGGAACATTAGGAACATCTAAAAATAGTGTCCCAACGTCTTCGGATGTATAATCTGAAGATGAATCCTCTAAAATGCGCGTTTGGAGTTCCCTCGGGCAAATTCCTAGGATTTATGATACGTCACCAAGGTATCAAAATCGACCCCTCAAAAATCAAGACGATCATGGAAATTCCCACGCCAAGAACCCTCAAACAACTGCAGTCTCTTCAAAGAAAGCTCGTATATATACGGCGATTCATAACCAACCTCTCGGAAAAATGCCGTCCCTATAGTCATTTGATGAAGAAGGGGACCTCGTTCGTCTGGGATCAAAAGTGCCAAAACGCACTGGACAAAATCAAACAATACTTGCAAAATCCACCGGTAGTGACCGCTCTTTTTAAGAGAAAACCCCTTATCCTATATACAACGGCCCTTGAGGGTTCTCTATGCGCATTGTAGGCACAAGAGAATGATCAGGGAAAGGAGAGAGCTCTGTATTATTTGAGTCGAGTTCTCCTGGGAGCAGAAAACAACTATTCATCCATCGAAAAGCGTTGCCTGGTGCTGATCTTCGTAATAACGAAGCTCAGACATTACGCCTTGGCCCATGAGGTCCGCCTCATATCGAAGGTGGATCCTCTCAAATATCTAATGTCAAGGGACATACTAACATCAAGTCTTGCCAAATGGGCCCTCCTCCTGATGGATTCTCGATAACATATCGACCCCTTAAAACAGTGAAAGGTCAGGACATGGCTGACTTTCTAGTGGAGTATCCGATACCAGCCGACTCCCCTTAAATTGTGAGTTGCCAGATGAACACGTGTTCGATGCGATTGAAGAAGAAAATGATTTCCAATGGGAACTCTACTTCGATGGAGTATCTTCCATGAAGCAGCGAAAGCAGAACACCCCTATAATCAACGCCATGGTGGGCCTGATCTTCGTGACTCCGCAAGAAGGGATATTGTGTTACGCTCTCTCCTTAACGGAGCCAAGGACTAATAAAGAAGCTGAATATGAAGCTTTGATAGCAGGTCTTGAGATCGCTATTACATGGGAATCAAAGACCTCCTCATATATGGAAACTTCTAGTTGATAGTTATCCAAGTAAATGGCGACTATCAGATATGCAAGCCAGATCTGATAAAGTATGGCGAAAGAGTGCAGCGAATGCTGACACAAATCCCTTCCTATACTCTGGAAAGTATACCACGTGCGGAAAACAGTAAAGCGGATGCATTGGCCAAATTGGCTAAGGAATTGGCCGATGAAGATCTTGATGACGCGAGAATCATTGTGCAAAGCCACAGGGTTCTCGCGCCAACAGAAATATCTTCTGAAGACCTAATAAAGCCATCCGAAGGAAAAGAAACGACCGAAAAAGTAACCCTTCAAATAGAGAACGAAGAAAAGGTCAAGGACTGGAGGAAAGTATTCATAGACTACTTTAAGTCCCAACGAACGCCCAAAAATGCATCGTCTAGACATCAGCTCATGAAACAAGCTTTGTCTTTCGCCTTCGTCAATGATACTCTATATAAGAGATCGTTTGATTTTTTATGGTTAAGATGCCTGGGGCTGGAGGAAGCAAAGAAAATCGTCCAAGAAACTCACGACGGACTCTGCGGTTCTCATCAAGCTGGGCAAAAGATAAAGCTGAAGATAAAAAGAATGAGTTACTATTGGCCCACGATGATCCAGGACTGCCATGAATATGCGAAGCAGTGTCACTGATATCAAATTCACAAGTACTTCATCCATCAACATCCAAATCCGCTGTACTCGACAGTAGCTAGCTGGCCGTGCGAAATGTGGGGTGTTAGTTATATGTATGCCCTAGAGGCCATTATTGTACATGTGATTGTAGTGGAGGCTTGGACATATATAGGGAGGACTTTCTTGCTCGACATGATAGTATGTTATCTTGTTGCTCTTTATCTTAACATGCACACTTATTGTCTCTCTATTACATGTTGATAAAGCCCTTAGGATGAGACTTGACTACCAGGATTATGATGCGGATCATACTAGTGGGGCAGAGTTAGTCGGCAAGTACATCCTTCAAATGTTCATAGTCATAGGAGTATCGAGATAGGGTATCGATACTCCAGAGTAGACTAACGTATACGCTTTATGACCCATGTGATGGGCGATGGATGATCCCATATCCATTAGTGTTTGACATTAGAGAAGGTGTACGGGTGCTCAGTGGAGACTGGGTACACTGGACGGACTCACCAAGAACTCTTAGATGGTATTATACCAATCGTCAGATAGCAGTTTTCTGGTGACACTGGTACAGATTAGTCTGTCGACCCGAGATCGTCATAGAGTCATGTGTGATTCCCACCGTGCTTTGATTTCCACCATACCATGGTCAAGAGATCGTGCAAAAATGTGATTTTTAGGTACATTCTCGAGTCGCATGGAGGCAATGAGCGATAGGAGGGGATTCGTCTCTCCCGGTATTGGGAGTTGATGTTGCGCTATGCTCGATTGGCCATAACAGAAAATCTCTGGCCAGGGTTGCTGAGATCTACTGGTAAGTGTTATCAGTAGTTTCTCGAACCGTTATGGATCTTGCATCAGCATAACTTATCAGGCTATTGGGGTCTGGTGTTATACCACCCCCAGGCTGCGATATGCGACATATCAGACGAAGAGACCGGACTGTACGGTAGTGTTACTGATTGGATTCGCAGGAGTATGAGCAGGCTTGCTTGTTGATCTTCTGATCGCTCAATACCCGGGTGGCCGTTTCATTTAGCAGATCGCTTGCGGCTTATGGGTGTTTGATATGATCATCACCTACTGTCGGCGTATTGACGAGTCTTTAGAGTCGTACACAGAGGTTTTCTGGTTTAAGCGAAACGAAGTAGGAGCACATATGTGATATGTGCGGGACCGATATTAATGCGCGTATGTGATACCGCATTCTATTCTCGTGATATGTGATATCGGTCGGTTATATGTGATATAGCCGGGTTATCGGATCAAGCGTTGATTCGATATATTGTTACATTTGATATTAGCTGGTTGTATGTGATATAGCCGGATAATTAAATCAAGTGTTGATTTAATAATTTAATGTAAAATTATATATGTGATATATTAATTTACATTAACTAATGTTAGCTCACTTAAAATTTCTTTTTCACACTTGTATGCATATAGTATATATGTGATATTTATTAATGTACAACTATTGTGTCATGCTTGATGCCACATGTGACATGGGTGTATGAGACTCACACCAAGCTTATGATGATGTATGGTTTTATTTATTTAAAGTTAATAAAAATTAGTTGGTAATTAGTCACATGGTTCAAGCTTGTAGAAGCTTGTGGAACCATTGACCAAGTCCACTAATTTTATTTTACTTGTAGATATTTATTAACCTAACAATTATTGTTAGCCATGGTTGATTCTCTGCATAAGTTAGTGTATGATACTAACTCACCCACGGTTGCTATTCTCACATCATGAGTTTCATTTTCTCTTCATCACTTCATCTTCTTCCTCATGAGAAAAAGCTTGCTAGCTTTTTTCTAAGTGAGAAAATATTGTGAAAAAATTAAATCTAAAGTGAGCCCATGTCACGCCCCGCTTCCCAGAGTACGCTAAGATGGGCACGTGACATAGCCAGCCATGCTACCTGTGGATAGGAAAAAATCCTTCCACAGTCACATTACGGCTGTAGAGATATCAAGAACAAGAAAGTAACTAACTATCTAATACATGTCCATAAGCCAGAGTAAAAGAGTCAAGAAATAACAATATGCGGAAGCCAAAAGATACAATAAATGAAACACCTGGAAGTGAAACTACATACTGTTAGTGTATATGCCCTAGAGGTCATTACTGTATCATACTAGTTTGTATATTACTTAATGGAAGCTTGGGATATTCACAGTTGTATAGACAATCTTGCTCAAAATGGTAGTATGCTACTTGGTTTGTTTCTACTTTAATACGTGCATGTGTTTCTTTTAGCATATTGCTTATACATATTAGTAGAGCCCTTAGGATCTTTGCTTGATTACCAGCGTTGTGATGGCAGTCACACTCGTGGGGGCTGGGTAATCCACAAGCACATCCTTATACAGGTCCCTAGTCGTAGGACTATCGAGACAGGGCATCGATACTCCGGAGTAGACTAGCGTATGCGCTTCTTATCCCAGCTTAGGAGACGGTCTGTCCCACAGCCGTCAGTACGTCGTACTTGAGATAGTATGCGGGTGCTCGTTAGGTTACGAGTATACTGGATATGACTCGTCGGGAACTGATTGGTTGGTATTATACCTATCGTCAGTTATCAGTTCCCAGGTGACATGAGTACAGCTTAGTCCGCTGACTTGACACTGTCACTTCGCCTCGAGTGTGTTCCCACTGTACTTTGATTACTACCCTACCACGGCTCAAAGGAGTCGTGCAAACAGGTAGTAGTTGGGTGCAGTCCCGAAGCACTTGGAGGCAGTGACGGTTAGACAGGATTCGTCTCTCCCGGTATTGGGGGTTGACATCGCGCTGTGTCTAGGAGAGCCATTACACGAGTAGTCCCTGGCCAGGGCAAGCGAGATATACTGCTAGGTTTCCAGTGTTATCTCAGGGTGTTCTGGGCTACACTCCGACACGACTTGTACCGCTATTAGGAGACTGACATTCACCACCCCCTAGGCCCGCCATGCGATGTATCAGACGAACAGACCGGACAGTACGGAGATTGTCACATTCAGGCTCAGTAGAAGTTCAGATGGGTTTCACCTCGTCCATCTTCTTATCGGCATCTACCTGGGGCCGTTACGCACAGCTAGTGCCGCTTACGGTCTGTGGTTAAACCCACTGCCAGCGTAGTGTCAAGTCTTTAGTGTCCCACACAGAGAGCTATTCGCCTTTAGGCAAAAGAGTAGAGGTCGCATGGTTTCGCGACAGGTCGCATGGTTTCGCGACAGGGTTCGGTCATATTCGCGCACTTGTGCACGTTTAGTGACCGGGCAGTTTTTACTAGCGGGCTTTGGTTTAAGCCAGATCCTAGTATACGTTTTGGGATTGGTTTTATTTCGTTTGTATTCGTGTTCCTCGGAACACGGATGCGGGTGTGTATGCACAGTTGACAGAAAGACAGAGGCAGAGAATTCTCATTGGGGTTGTTGACTGTTGACTGTTGACCATTGACTTTTTGCTAAACCCTAATGAGAATAAGAAATATGATTAGCAATAATATTAATTAAGTATTATAGTGACATGGTTGTTGAGGGGTTGACTTTGTTGACTTGTTGACTTTGTTGACCGGTTGACTAGGTTGGACTAGTTGATCATCATCATTATAATGGTTGTCATTTTCATGCAAAGACTTTTTCTTGCTTGTTGTGGTTTGCAAAATGAGTGCATGAAATGATATTGCCTTTTGTGAGATGATAACCATCATATAATACTTGATTATCATTATGGCTCATGATTCTTTTGGATTATGAGAGGTTGGATGAGAAAAGTGTGGCTCATTCTTTCATTTGCTTTCTCTCTCTTGAGCTCTCTCATTCTCAAGCTCTCTCCCTCTTCCTCTTGCTCTCTCTAGGTCAAGGCAAACCATTCTCATGTGTTGAGACTCATTGCCTTAGAGATAAAAAGACACCAAAACAATCCTCTATTCATTCTAGTTCACAAGGCCTAGCAAGCCAAGTGTTCTAGTTTCTTCAAAGTTCAAAGAAGAAGCAAAAGGTAGAAGCTTTCGGGTGGATCCGTCTTCGGCGTGAGAAGACGACGAGGAGAGGCCGGTCCGTACACCACAAGAGTTGAAGATGAAGGAGTTTAAGAAAGGAATAACCCCCTAACAGAGTAGGTAAAACTCCTAGTTAGGTTGTAAGGTGGATTGCTTAACAAAGATCCGTATTTGTAGTCCATATTACCACCTCTTGAAAAATCGTTTTTCACCACTTCCGCAAGCCCGTATGTACCGGGAGAGGTAGCATGGACTTACACATACCGACAGGAACTTCACCGCTCGTCTAACAGCGGTAGTACTCCTGGTCAGTCTGCAACAAGGTAGAAGAATCTGGGCCATGCAAAACCCAGACGTCAGCGCGTCATGTCATCAAGCAATAAAAATAAGCAGGGTAGGAGGCAATGCAAGTATAAACATGAATGAAAAGCAGGTGTAACAGTAATATAAATCAGGGCAGTGAAGGGTAGTGTGCAGTGAGTAAACTAAACTGTTCTATTGGGTTTTCTACTCTAAAGTCTTTGAAATCAATTTGATGAATCATCGATATAACTCAATAGTATCCCGTGCATACCCGGGACCACGGTCAAGATTCTCGGGCTGAATCCGAGACATGTCGCTAGGCACTAAAATAGGAAATATGTACAGATGAATGATGTCAGCAGCATCATCCTAAGGCTGGCCTAGCCTCTAAAACTGATCAGTATAAGCGAGTAACTGTCGAGTTACAAGTCAGGATTTCATCATTGATTTCCCCATGCCCCCAAGTTATATATGTCAAGTTAGGTATTCAGTAATCAAGAACTAATGCCAACACAGGATCAGGTAAGAGCAGGTTTGTCTGGATAGACAACAGGAACGGTCCGTGAGGACTACATGTCAGGTTTGTTGGCATTAGACACAAGATCAGGTAACGGGTCAATCCATGGTACAACAGGTCAGGTCAAGTAGTGTACGGTACTATATCGGGTCAATCGATATGTATGTAGTAAGTCAGGCCAGGGTGTAAAAGATAACATGTAGATGCTTAATATCGACTAGTATAATCATGGTTATGAATACACAAGCATGGCACTATCAGAACAATAAATAGGCACAATACATGATAGCAACAGGTGCAGATTAAACTGCTTAGTTGTACGGTCATCAGTTTGGTTTAAGTAATAGTTTTAACATTTCAAGAATGTAGTGTTACACATGTGGATGATAAAATCATATAAATATGCATTAAAACAATTTATAGGTGCAACCGAATGTGAATAAGGCTAAATGTATGCAATCGATCATCCGATAGGTTAAAACTACAACAAGGGTAATATGGCTATAAACAATTGTAATTATGTGATCTAAAATATAAATGGGGTTACGTTTATAGTTCTCAAACTAAATATGGTGCAATTTATAAAACATGGGTATCAATACTACAGTGTTATATATTCAAGCGATGTATGGGTACAATGATATATATATTCTAAATGAAATGGATGCAGACGGTATCCAAAGTTATAAAACTATCACATGGTGACATGGGATGTACCACTAAGCAATACGTGATGGAAATACTGGTATGGATGCAGTATGACGGAATATAACATGCAACAATCTAGGTTTCCATGTTCTAGATATTAAAATAATACAAACGGATGCAAACGGAACACCAAAAATGTTATAGAATGATGCATGGGGTACTATATTTAAACTACAGGTATTATATATATTAGAATAGGTATAAAATGATTTAAATAGCATGTAGCAAGATTAACTTGCCATGATCGGATCACGATACGGTATATGCACGCAGCGTCCATTGTCGGCAAATGTTGCAACACCCACACGCGCACACGGGACATGTCCAAGCACAGCAAGAAGGTAACCACGCAGGTAGGGACGTCCACAGAGTTGCTTGGATCGACGGCGGCGGCACGACTCCGGCGATGACCAGAAAAATACGGATCAAGAATTGAAATGTAAAGAAGAAGAAAGAAGAAGAAAGAAGAAGAAGAGCAAGAAGAAAGAAAGGGGACCTGTGGTCTCAGATATGGCTCAGGACAGGGACAGAGGAGGCGAGGGCATGATGAAGTGATGACGAGTCGCGGGTCACCGGCGATGGGATTTGCCGGCGATCACTGTAAAAAGATTTAGAAGGAGAAAGTAAAGAGAGAAGAAGAAGAAAAAGGGGGGGAAATGGCTGTGATGGTCTCTGGGTTTGGGTCAGAGGGAAAAGCGAGGGGCGAAGGCGATGAGGCTTTCCGTCGTGGGGTTGCCGGTGAAGTGCAGAGGGTGTGTAAGGGGTTGCAGGCGTGGACAGGGTTTGCAGTGGATTTAGTGTAGGAGGGAGAAGGGAATAGGAGAAGGAGAAGGTGATGAAGGTGGAGGCGATAGGAGAAGGTGATCGGCGGCGATGGAGTTCTGCAGGGTGATGGGTTCTGTGGGTTTGGTCGTAGGTGAGGGCCCGGGATGGAGGAAGAAGGAGGTGGTAGAGGCTCGGTTGAGGTCGAGGGAGGTGATGGAGATGAGGGTGACGGGATGATGGAGGTGAAGGGTCGGCGGCAAGAGGCGGCGCTACGAGAGGGCTAGGGTTCTCTCATGGAGAGAGCGGAAAAAGAATTTAAAGAAGAAGAGAGAGGGGGGTGACAATAGGGGATGAAGGAAGGTGAGGGGATTCAAGGAGTGTACAGTATTCACAATTGGAGAGAGAAAGGGAAGAGAGAGAGAGAGAGAGAGAAAAGCAGAGGGAGAAAGAGTAAGGTACGTCAGTTATTTTCTTGAGTTGAGTATGGGTTTTTAAAAATATAAAAGATTATAAAATAAAGTATATGTGTGCAGGGAGAGAGTGAGGTTAATTAATATATAAAATATATATATATATATATATATATATATATATATATATATATATATTTGACAGAGAGGGAGAGAAACGTATGAAAATATTTAAAAAGATTTACATATAAAATATTTAGTTTCTTAAAAACCAACTTAGATTCACAGTTAATATAAATATTAATATAATATTAGTCCGTTTTAGATTTGGCAAAATATAAACTTACTCTAAAACATGCCCGGGTCAGGTTTAAAAATTCAGTTTTAAAATATGAAAAATATATGTGATGACCAAACTTAAAAATGAATGCTCGGGTAACGAAAATGCATACCCCCAAGAACGGATGCCCGTACATGCGCGTAGCCATCCAAACACGTCCGTTTTACTGAATGGAACGAGAACAAGATGCGCGGATGCTACCACGGGGTTAGGGGTATCATGCAGGTTATGAAATGCAATTTTAACAATATTTTATGTGACCTAAAATGTTATATGTAAAAAGTGCGATGCTAGATGAAATGCCAGTATGTACTAAATATGAGATGCACGTGTCCATGCAATAAGTCAAGGTAATCTATAAATAAGAATCAAACAGATTCAAGCAAGTGGGTCGGGTCGAATGCAAAGTAATATGTAAAAATACTATTCGCACCCAAACACGCTAAATCAAGAAAAGATCACGGATAAGTAAATACGGAAACTAGAATTGGTATAAATGAACTCGGGTGTTACATTATACCCAACTACAAAAGAATTTCGTCCTCGAAATTCCAAGAAGAAAAAAAGGTAAACAATCAAGAAACTACAGGAATAGATGGGGAAACTTTTGTCGGACTTCATCTTCTCGTTCCCAAGTTGACTCTCAAGTGAGCGACTACCCCAAGAAACAAGTACAAAAGGGATAAGCTTATTCTTAAGAACCTTTTCCTTTCGATCAACAGTCGACATTAGTCGCTCCCCAAAAGTCAATTCTTCTCGTACAGTCAGTTTCGAATTATCCAACGCATGTATTTCATCTCGAGCCTTCATACGGAGTTGAGGTACACGAGACACGTCATGAATGTTCGCCAAAGATTGCGGTAAGGCCAAACGATATGCCACTTATCCAACATGCTCCAAAATCTCGAAAGGTCCAACGAATCGAGGACTAAACCTTCCTCGACTTCCGAAACGAATCACCCTTCTAGTCGGTGATATATTCAAGAGTACCGAATCACCAACGGCGAACTCTAGAGGTCTTCTCAACGTATCTTCCTAACTCTTCTGTCGGTCGTGTGCTGCTTTCATATGATTCCGGATAGTAGTAACCTTCTCAACTGTCTGCACAACCAAATCTGGTCCCAACAATCTTCGTTCCCCGACATCGTCCCAACAAACAGGTGAACGACACTTGCGACCACATAAAGCTTCGAATGGAGCCATCCCAAAAGTCGCATGGAAACTGTTGTTGTAAGAAAACTCCACCAAGTATAGATGATCCTCATAAGAACCCTGAAGTCCAACTTGCAAGCTCTCAGCATATCTTCAAGAGTTTGGATCATTCTCCCAGCCTAGACATCTGGTTGAGGATGGTAAGCTGTTCTAATCTCAATCGAGTCCCCAAACCTCCCTGTAAGCTCCTCCAAAAGTGTGATAAGAAACGAGCGTCACGGTTGGGCACGATGCTCACCGGTATTCTATGCAATCTTACAATCTCCTGTTTAGACCGCTCTGCTAACACTTCCGTTGATTAACCAACAATCATCAATCACCCAACTGCACTATTGCGCTTTGGACTCCACGGTAAAGCCTTCACTAATCCATGGTTATAAGTTCCCACTTCTACTGAGGAATCGGAAGTGGTTGCAATAAACCAGAAATCCTTCGATGCTCAACCTTAACTTGTTGACACTCCAAGCACTTTGCCACAAAACAGGCAATCTCCTGTTTCATGCCTTCCCACCAATGCTGTCGTATATCTCGGTACATCTTCATGGTTCCTGGATGTACGGAATACGTGTAACTGTGTGCCTCCTTCATAACTTCTTCGCGGATACCTCCATTGGCACACACAAACAACTATCACAACGAACCACCTTCATGAACCACTAAGCCCGTTCGAAGTCCAACTTCAACCTGTTCTCGAAATTTCTGCAATCTTAGGTGCTGCAACTTCACTGCTTCAATATCCTCGATCCACAATGACTGTACTTGCAATTGCATCATCTATCCCAAAGAACGCGGTACCACGATCTCCAACTCGAATCTCCGAAAGTCTCCAATAAGTCCCCTTGGTGCAGTCAACATCAGAATTGCTGGCAACCGACTAAGCGCATCCGGCACAACATCAACTTTCCCGGATGGTACTCAAGATCAAGATCGTAG
Source organism: Agapanthus africanus (assembly GCA_030015575.1). NCBI lineage: Eukaryota > Viridiplantae > Streptophyta > Magnoliopsida > Asparagales > Amaryllidaceae > Agapanthus > Agapanthus africanus. The sequence continues at coordinate 155,416,771 of CM057350.1, forward strand.
TCAGCCATCAGCTTCAACCATCTTCGCTGTCTCACAATTAGCTCCTTCTGAGCGAACACGTACTTTAGGCTTTTATGATCAGTGAATATTTCGACCCCCTTCGCCCAATAAGTAGTGTCTCCAAAACATCAAGCGAAAATCCCAGCCGCAAGCTCCAAGTCATGAGTTAAGTAATTCTTCTTATGGGCCTTCAACTGTCTCAACGCGTAAGCTACCACCTTCTCATGTTGTATCGAACCACATCCCAAACCTTTCCCAGATGCGTCGCTGTGAATCACCAATCCTCCGGAACCGTTTGGTACGGTTAAAACAAAAGCGGTTATCCAATCTTGCTCCAACGCCTCAAAGGCTAACGCACACTTATTTGTCCACACAAATGGTAATTTCTTGTGCGTAAGCTTGGTCAGATGCTCAGCCAAACAAGAAGAATTCATCACGAACCTTCTATAGTATCCTACAAGTCCAAGAAACTTCTGATCTTTGCAACGTTCTTCGGAATTGGCCGGTCTTGAACTGCTGCAATCTTCCCTGGGTAAACGGCGATTCCATCTCCAGCTACGATATGTCCCAAAACTTTACTTCTTCAAGCTAAAACTTGCACTTGCTCATCTTTGCATATAATCTTTCTTGCCTCCAAGTCTGCAGTGCGATCTTCAAGAGTTCTACATGCTCTTTAATGCTCCTCGAGTAGACCAGAATATCTTTAATGACCATTACTAAAACTGGTCCAAGAATGGTGAACAGATTCAGTTTATCAAGTCCATAAATATTGCCGGTGTATTCGTTACTCCGAAGGGCATCACTAATATTCGTAATGTCCATACTGAGTTCGGAACTCAGTTTTGCAAATATCTTCTGATTTAACTCGGACATGATGACATCGAACCGCAATCCAGTTTCGAGAATACCCTCACGCCACTAAGCTGCTCAACACTTCGCCAATGCGAGGGATCGGGTACTTGTCCATAATACTCACTCGGTTTAATTCTCGATAATCAATGCAGGCCTCCCCTGTGTTATCTTTCTTCTTTACTAGAAGGACTGGAGCTTCCCTAGTTAAGTTGCTGCGGCGAAACCAACCCTTCTCAATTAATTCAGCAACCTACTTCCTGACTTCTTCCAACTCCACTGGTGCCATCGGGTAATATGCCCTTTGAGATTGGCGCTGCACCAGGAACAAGTTCATGTGCGAACTCCACGTCTCGCCTCGGCGGTAACCCAGATATGTCTTCACACTTCCATGAAACTCTCAAATATAGCCAGCGCTTCTTCCTTATCCACTGCCATTGATGAAAGAACCTTGTTTTTTGGCCTAGCCCTAACTCGACTGGCCCGACAGAACTGCTTCCTCCAGCAAAACAACTTCCGAATGTCCGGGAATCTGGAGAATCACCTTCCCTTCCTTACAATCAATATGAATGTGAAAAGTGCCACGAAATCCCATTCCCAAGAAAACAACAAACAAGGAAATGCACCAGGATTGAATGATCCTAACACGGGGAAAAATAGGAACGAGTAAGATATCAAGATGAATTCATCTGAAGTCAAGATACTGAAGAGGGTTAACCACGGTAAACATGATTCAAGCTGGCGATGAAACAATAACTGGTAAGTAATGAAACCGAGAGAAGCAAGGTAATATAACGATCATGGAATACGGAAGTGAATCAAGACCAGGACTCCAAGTTACTTAAATAGAGTACCGCATTGTAACCATGCTGCAGTTCATGGGCACAATTACATAACTCCACCCAAGTCGCCCAAGTCCTAGAGATAACAAGGAATCAGGTTTTCGAGTCGATATGCAAAGGAAGTTTGCACATCGTAAAAGATATAATCAGGAAGAGCTTGATTCAAAAATGGTAAAACGGCAAGGTAGCAGGACATGTTTTCTAAACACGGGTATTATGATTCGTGTATTGGGTACAATACCCAACTACAAAAGAATCAACCCGACTAACATATGGCTCTGATACCAAAAGAACCATGTCACGCCCCGCTTCCCAGAGTACGCTAAGATGGGCACGTGACATAGCCAGCCATGCTACCTGTGGATAGGAAAAAATCCTTCCACAGTCACATTACGGCTGTAGAGATATCAAGAACAGGAAAGTAACTAACTATCTAGTACATGTCCATAAGCCAGAGTAAAAGAGTCAAGAAATAACAATATGCGGAAGCCAAAAGATACAATAAATGAAACACCTGGAAGTGAAACTACATACCGACAGGAACTTCACCGCTCGTCTAACAGCGGTAGTACTCCTGGTCAGTCTGCAACACGGTAGAAGAATCTGGGCCATGCAAAACCCAGACGTCAGCGCGTCATGTCATCAAGCAATAAAAATAAGCAGGGTAGCAGGCAATGCAAGTATAAACATGAATGAAAAGCAGGTGTAACAGTAATATAAATCAGGGCAGTGAAGGGTAGTGTGCAATGAGTAAACTAAACTGTTCTATTGGGTTTTCTACTCTAAAGTCTTTGAAATCAATTTGATGAATCATCGATGTAACTCAATAGTATCCCGTGCATACCCGGGACCACGGTCAAGATTCTCGGGCTGAATCCGAGACATGCCGCTAGGCACTAAAACAGGAAATATGTACAGATGAATGATGTCAGCATCATCATCACAAGGCTGGCTTAGCCTCTAAAACTGATCAGTATAAGCGAGTAACTGTCGAGTTACAAGTCAGGATTTCATCATTGATTTCCCCATGCCCCCAAGTTATATATGTCAAGTCAGGTATTCAGTAATCAAGAACTAATGCCAACACAGGATCAGGTAAGAGCAGGTTTGTCTGGATAGACAACAGGAACGGTCCGTGAGGACTACATTCAGGTTTGTTGGCATTAGACACAAGATCAGGTAACGGGTCAATCCATGGTACAACAGGTCAAGTCAAGTAGTGTACGGTACTATATCGGGTCAATCGATATGTGTGTAGCAAGTCAGGCCAGGGTGTAAAAGATAACATGTAGATGCTCAATATCGACTAGTATAATCATGGTTATGAATACACAAGCATGGCACTATCAGAACAATAAACAGGCACAGTACATGATAGCAACAGGTGCAGATTAAACCGCTTAGTTGTACGGTCATTGGTTTGGTTTAAGTAATAGTTTTAACATTTCAAGAATGTAGTGTTACACATGTGGATGATAAAATCATATAAATATGCATTAAAACAATTTATAGGTGCAACTGAATGTGAATAAGGCTAAATGTATGCAATCGATCATCCGATAGGGTAAAACTACAACAAGGGTAATGTGGCTATAAACTATTGTAATTATGTGATCTAAAATATAAATGGGGTTACGTTTATAGTTCTCAAACTAAATAGGGTGCAATTTATAAAACATGGGTATCAATATTTGTTAGTTATATGTATGCCCTAGAGGCCATTACTGTACATAGGATGTATATTGTAGTGGATGCTGGGACATATATAGGGAGGACTTTCTTGCTCGATATGATAGTATGCTATCTGGTTACTCTTTACCTTAACGTGTATGCTGATTGTCTCTCTGTTACATGTTGGCAAAGCCCTTAGAATTTGTACTTGACTACCTGGACTATGATGCGGATCATACTAGTGGGGACATGGTAGTCCATAAGTACATCCTTCAAAGTCCCTAGTCGTGGGTGTATCGAGACGGGGCATCGATATACCAGAGTAGACTAGCGTATACCTTCTCGACTCATACAGATGGGCGATGGATGATCCCATATCCATTGGTGTTTGACATCAGGGATGATATACGGGTGCTCAGTAGTGACTAGGTACACTGGACAGACTCGTCGAGAACTCCCAGATGGTATTATACCTCACGTCAGATGGCAGTTCTCTGGTGACACTGGTACAGAGTAGTCTGTTGACCCGAGATCGTCATAGAGTCTTGTGTGGTTCCCACTGTGCTTTGATTTCCATCTTACCACGTCCAAGAGGGCGTGCAAAACGGTGGTTTTTGGGTACAGTCCTGAGTCACATGGAGGCAATGAGCGATAGGAGGGGATTTGTCTCTCCCGGTATAGGGGGTTGATGTTGCGCTGTGTTCGATTGGCTATAACAGGAAATCCCTGGCCAGGGTTGCTGAGATTTACTGGTAAGTGTTACCAGTAGTTTCTCGAAGTGTTATAGACCTCATATCGACACGACTTATCGAGCTATTGGGGTCTGACGTTTACCACCCCTAGGCGAGATATGCGACATATCAGACGATCAGACCGGACTGTACGGTAGTGTTACTGGTTGGATTCACTGGAGTGTGAGCGGGCTTGCTCGTCGATCTTCAGATCGCTCAATACCCGGGTGGCCGTTACGTTTGGCAGACCGCTTGCGGCTTGTGGATGTTTGATATGATCATCATCTGCTGCCGGCGTATTGACGAGTCTTTAGAGTCCTACACAGAGGTTTCCTGGCTCAAGCGAAACGAAATAGGAGCGCATATGAGATATGTGCGGGACCGAGAATAATACGAGTATGTGATACTGTATTCGATTCTCGCGATGTGACATTGATCGGTTATATGCGATATAGCCGGGTTATCGGATCAAGTGTTGATTCGATAAGATGTTACTAATGGTACCAGTCGGTTATGTGCGTCATGACCGGATCGTTAAATCAAGCGTTGATTTAATGATTTAATGCATAATTATATATTTGATATATTACTTTGCATTAACTAGTATCGGTTCACTTTAAATAGATTTTCTCGCTTGGTTGTGCGCATTGCATATGCGATATGATTTTGTGCACTTGTTTGTATCATATTTGATGATACATGCAAATTAGGGTTTGTGTAAACAATTAAACCTTGGTTAAAGAAATGGTTAGGGTTTTTATTTGATTATTCATTTATTCATTTGTTTTTATTTTTGGAAAATAAAATTGCATAAAATAGAATGGTGGCTTCTTTTGTTTTCTTTCATGAAGCTTCATGAACTTTTGACTTAGTCACCATTTTGTCTCATGCTTAACCCTAACCAATTCAATTAACTCAAGTTAATTCTCTACACCTAACCATGGTGAGAATTATGATAAGAATGGATTTTTATTTATTCTTTTAAAACTTATCATAATATAGATCATCTTCTTGCTTTTTCTTCTTCTTCATTTCAAGAAGAAAAGCTTGACTACATCAATGGTGGATTGATGAAATGAGTGAGAAATCCAAAACTAAAGTCTACCCACTTCCTATTTCTTCATCCTCTACCTCTTTCCAAGTAGTAGAGTGTGTTTTCTTCACAAGTTTCATGACTTGGTGAAGTGAGAGCTTGATCTTGCGATGCTTCGACGTAGATCATCTTCGGCATGGACATCGACGACCTAGCTTGCCCATTCTCCGACGAAGCCGACGCTAGAGCCCGGATTTGATTTGGACAGCGGAGAGGACCTCGTTGCGGAGCCGTGGAGGTAGACCACCGGATCTACAAAGGTTGTATTTCCGTATCTCTTAGTTAATTGTTAACTAGTTAGCTTTTTCGCCTAGAAATCTAGCAAACGATCCATAGTTTAGGGTTTGTAGGCACCGTAAAATTATAATATGGCATGTTCGATGCCTTGTGAGACCTCTCTTGTGTGCCTAGGAACCCTACAATATTACAGTGTTATATATTCAAGCGATGTATGGGTACAATGATATATATATATATATATATATATATATATATATTCTAAATGAAATGGATGCAGACGGTATCCAAAGTTATAAAACTATCACATGGTGACATGGGATGTACCACTAAGCAATACGTGATGGAAATACTGGTATGGATGCAGTATGACGGAATCTAACATGCAAAAATCTAGGTTTCCATGTTCTAGATATTAAAATAATACAAACGGATGCAAACGGAACACCAAAAATGTTGTAGAATGATGCATGGGGTACTATATTTAAACTACAGGTATTATATATATTAGAATAGGTATAAAATGATTTAAATAGCATGTAGCAAGATTAACTTGCCTTGATCGGATCACGATACGGAATATGCACGCAGCGTCCAATGTCGGCAAATGTTGCAACACCCACATGCGCACACGGGACAGGTCCAAGCACAGCAAGAAGGTAACCACGTAGGTAGGGACGTCCACAGAGTTGCTTGGATCGACGGCGGCGGCACGACTCCGGTGATGACCGGAAAAATACGGATCAAGAATTGAAATGTAAAGAAGAAGAAAGAAGAAGAAGAGCAAGAAGAAAGAAAGGGGACCTGTGGTCTCAGGTATGGCTCAGGACAGGGACAGAGGAGGCGAGGGCATGATGAAGTGATGACGAGTCACGGGTCACCGGCGATGGGATTTACCGGCGATCACTGGAAAAAGATTTAGAAGGAGAAAGTAAACAGAGAAGAAGAAGAAAAAGGGGGGAAATGGCTGTGATGGTCTCTGGGTTTGGATCAGAGGGAAAAGCGAGGGGCGAAGGCGATGAGGCTTTCCATCGTGGGGTTGCCGGCGAAGTGCAGAGGGTGTGCAAGGGGTTACAGGTGTGGACAGGGTTTGAAGTGGATTTAGTGTAGGAGGGAGAAGGGAATAGGAGAAGGAGAAGGTGATGAAGGTGGAGGCGAGAGGAGAAGGTGATCGGCGGCGATGGAGTTGTGCAGGGTGATGGGTTCTGTGTGTTTGGTCACAGGTGAGGGCTCAGGAAGGAGGAAGAAGGAGGTGGTAGAGGCTCGGTTGAGGTCGAGGGAGGTGATGGAGATGAGGGTGACGAGATGATGGAGGCGAAGGGTCGGCGGCAAGAAGCGGGGCTACGAAAGGGCTAGGGTTCTCTCATGGCGAGAGCGGAAAAAGAATTTAAAGAAGAAGAGAGAGGGAGGTGACAATAGGGGATGAAGGAAGGTGAGGGGATTCAAGGAGTGCACAGTATTCATGATTGGAGAAAGAAAGGGAAGAGAGAGAGAGAGAGAGAAAAGCAGAGGGAGAAAGAGAAAGGTACGTCAGTTATTTTCTTGAGTTGAGTATGGGTTTTTAAAAATATAAAAGATTATAAAATAAAGTATATGTGTGCAGGGAGAGAGAGAGGTTAATTAATATATATAATATATATATATATTTGACAGAGAGGGAGAGAACGTATGAAAATATGTAAAAAGATTTACATATAAAATATTTAGTTTCTTAAAAACCAACTTAGATTCACAGTTAATATAAATATTAATATAATATTAGTCCGTTTTAGATTTGGCAAAATATTAACTTACTCCAAAACATGCTCGGTTCAGGTTTAAAAATTCAGTTTTAAAATATGAAAAATATATGTGATGACCAAACTTAAAAATGAATGCTCGGGTAACGAAAATGTATACCCCCAAGAACGGATGCACGTACGTGCGCGTAGCCATCCAAACACACCCGTTTTACTGAATGGAACGAGAACAAGATGCGCGGATGCTACCACGGGGTTAGAGGTATCATGCAGGTTATGAAATGCAATTTTAACAATATTTTATGTGACCTAAAATGTTATATGTAAAAAGTGCGATGCTAGATGAAATGCCAGTATGTACTAAACATGAGATGCACGTGTCCATGCAACAAGTCAAGCTAATCTATAAATAAGAATCAAACAAGTTCAAGCAAGCGGGTCGGGTCGAATGCAAAGTAATATGTAAAAATACCATTCGCACCCAAACACGCTAAATCATGAAAAGATCACGGATAAGTAAATACGGAAACTGGAATTGGTATAAATGAACTCGGGTGTTACAGCCCATTTCCTACTTCATCATCCTCTACTATATTAGCCATTTATTTTAGGGTGTTTGCTTCACTAATCTACCATTAGTGAAGAGATAGCATGAGCTTGAGTCTCCTCAACGTAGATCATCTTTTCCCTCGAAAGCTTTGAGCAAGCTTGTTCATTTCTTCATGTGAACCCTTACTAGAGTTCGGATGTTCACTACTTGGAGCGAAGGGATTACTACAAGCAGCTTTAGAAGTGAAGAACCGGTCTACAAAGGTTGTATTCCTCATTCACTTTGTATGCAAAGTTGTTTCCATGTTGTATTATTTAAATCTCTAGTTAAGATTCTAGGGTTAGGGCTGTTTAGAACGGAAAAAATTTGAAAACGGCATGGACGATGCCTCCCGAAACCTTACTACCGAGCTACGTAACTCTACAATGGTATCAGAGCCAAGCTAGAGATTTAAACGATGTTTGTTAGATTACGAAACTGAAACTACTCCGAAACACCAGATATACAATCCTAGTTTCTGTCGAATTTTAAACGGCCTCTAAAAATTTTTTTAGCAACAGTAGAATGTTGTATGTGATATAACATGAACACCATACAAATTTGAACACTACCAAACTTCTTTGGGCCATCCACATGAGCATTATTTCCGAGCTCACCGGTTCCATTTAAGCTTTTTGGCTTCAAATTATTAGGGTGTTCCAGTCTCTGGGTTTTGGTGTTTCAGGTGTTCCTTGTTTTTGCTAAATTGTCATGTGATGTTAACTTTCTGCAAAAGCAATTCGGAGTGTTTCGTAATCGTAATTCTAACATCTATTCGGGTTATTTAGACGGCGTTAAAAAGTTCGAACAGATATCAATAACCCATATTTTTCCTCACTGGAAATTTTCCAAGAGTTGGATTTTTTCCATGTTTAAAATCTTCAGAAAAATCATGCAAGCGATTCTGTAGACCCTCTAGAAGAACGATACCCAAACTCGACTTTTTGGATCGCAGAACCACGGTCATACCTTAGGGTTTGCCGCAGTTCCGCAGCGACATGAGTAAGGCATAGGTCGGCCCTTCTACGGATGGTTCATAGGTGCTGTGGCATGTTCTGGGTATTTTTTGAACTCCGCTCAAGTGTTGAGCTCTTCAGGAAATTTTGGGTGTTTGTTTATTCGATCGAAAAGTTTAATATCGTCTAGCTATTTATGATTGCTATACAATACTTGGAATCCACAATAATTAGTTATGAGATAACTAGTTTGAATTTTATAAATCTAGCACTTTAGTCTCACTTGATCGGTTGCCACGGAATTTTGATGTGGATCAAAAGTCTGTCGCAATTATGTAGTGTACGCGGATACTCGCCGGGTAACCTTACTAGATTGCCATGTCCCATAGCCCCGACTAAGTGACTGTAGGAGAACCCCGTCGCCAAAAGCATCCGTTCTGGTGCTCGCAGCCGTGGTGCTCCGCCTTAGTGCACTTCGTTTACGGCATCGAGGGTGCGGCCGTCTACTAAAGTTTCCGAAAAGCATTCAATCAGGTTATCGGGAATCTTGTTGAATTACCCGACTGGTTATTGGAAAGTGTTTTCAATATCGAGACTAAAATACGTGGTTTATAATTATTAGGCATGAGATGTCTAAGGAATTCATTTGGTTAGGCATGAAATCCAAAGTATGTGATACATTGGGTTTATGATGTCTAAGGTGGTTGCGGATTCCAATTGTTGTAGTTTTTCACTTTTTTTTCTGCGATCGTAAGTGTAATATGTGGTGTATTGCCGGTTTCGTTGCATTATGTCAACGACAATTGGGATACGCATATTTACTTATGTTGATGACATGTGATGTTATGTGTTACTGTGATATGTTATATTGGATCGTCGTGTTTTGAATAACCGAGGTTTTTATGTGAGATGAGAATTTTTTCATTTTCATTCATGTAAAAACTTGTATGTAATATTCTTTTATTGGAGCACTTCCGGGTTAAGGATGATATCACCATTGATGTATATTATTTACTTTTCCGCATTAGGATTGACCCAAGGAGGAGAGCACAAGTAATCGGGTTCTAGGGTCCAGTGGGAGACCATCTTGAGGAGTCGAGACCGGGTCTCCTAACTCTAGAATTGGTAGGGTTGCTTGCCGCTCTCATAAGGGTCTACGGATGTGGGTTTGGCAATTCATCGCGACCGTGGAATCCGTGTTTTATACTGGCTTAATTTAAAACACGGAATTCCTAGTATATCCAATATTTCATATGTGTTCTTCTGCTGCTGATATTCTGTGATGTGATCATTTGATATTCTGAGACGAATGCTTATATTTTATATATATGATATATAATAAATATTGATGCTTTCATTTCTTCTGTGATGCTCAGGAAGCATAATTGAAGGGAATTCATTAATGAGATTAATGAAATAAAAGAAACCTAAAGATGTTGTAGAAACGTGTTTTAAAACCTGGTAGCTCTAGTTCTTGCTTTGCATAGCGGTATTCCTTGTAGAATGTCCAGCACCTTATTCGATAAGGAAAGAGCCGAGATCCCTTCACCGGGAGTGACCTCTTTAGCGAAACTAGCAAATGCTACAACCCGCTCGGTGTTGTATTTTGATTGCTTTTCAAGTTCTTGTTTTGCATAATGGTATTTATGAAATATCCAGCACCTCATTCGATGAGGAAAGAGCCGAGATCCCTTCACCGGGAGTGACCTCTTTAGCGAAACTAGCAAAAGCCTAAAAAACACTCCTTTTTCAAAATCACTCGATTCTACAACGATATCAAGTTCATTACGCTCATGGTTTTCTTAAAAACCTGCATAGCCCTCCGTCATTTCAGATAAGTACTACTTAGTATTCGTGCTACGGTAGTTTGGCCTGTATCAAGGCGTAGTGTGCGGTAGCTAACTAGTGCTTATCTGCTACATACGATGCGATTGGATTAGGGTATTCGTACGGCGTTGTTTAGCCTGCGTCAAGGATCGTGCGGGTGGGTTTAATTCAATCAGGAAATGTACGGGTTGAACTTGACTAGCGGACTATGGGTTGTTTGGCATGCGTCAAGGTCATAGGACGCTAGGGGCAAAAGTATTATCAGGAATTTCAAGTGTTGAAATTTGCAATGAGATTGCATACCTTCTATGAGATAGTTGGATCCCGATACCCACTACGAGTAAGAGTTACTCCTGGGAGAGTTTTATACATTACAATTAGCCGATCAAGTAGGTGTCTAGAAAGGTGTTAACGGGGTTACACCCCTGGGAAAATGAGGTTTATTTTAATTAGGTCCGTGCGAAAGCACGGGGAACCTCCCTCAAAGTACCGACATTGGCCTGGCCGAAAGATTGGCAAACTTGTAGGGTGTAATTAATCCCGGCTAGTCTTATCTTTTAGGATTTGAAGGAAGATTTGATAAAAACAGTGGGAGCCATCCTGATTAGATAAAATAATAACCAATCTAATCTTGAAAGAGCGCACGCAGAGTGTTTTCTTCTCTCTCTCTCCTGGTAGCGACCATGTCACGCCTTAATCAAGATAATAATATCGATCCATTGACCGAAGCTGCTTATTATACTGAACTAGGGAACGTTGGTTCCATTCTTTCTTATAATTATTATAAGTCCGAGTAGGATATAGGGGAATATCCGGATTCCCATGCCACCCATTCGAAGAAAGTGTATGTTGATGTATCTTCTTCGGGTGTGTTCATTACCGAGAACTGTTTCTCAGTATGCTCTACGTCCTGAGTATGTGATACCGGATCAGGATCCCGTATATGTAATATATTACATGGGCTACAAAAAGGTAGAGAACTGAGATTGGGCGATATGTCTCTAAATGTAGAGAATGGTGCAATTGTTGCAGCCAAGTCAGTTGGCAAATATCACCTTGTCTTAATACATTGATTCTGAACAAATGTTATTAGATACCGAACCTGATATACAAAATTACATCAGTTTCTTTATTAAGTTAAAGAAGAATATAATTCTGTATTGGAGGATAATGTTGTGAACATTTTCCTGAATCAAGAGTTGATTGGATCATGTAATAGCATATACGTTCTTAATCAAACCACAGTTCAAAGTATCTAGAACACACACAAGAGGAGTAGTTCAGAAATGAACGAATCCTTCTTGTGGTTTTGTAGACTAGGTCATATCAATGCGACACGACTAGCTAAGTTACATAAAGATGAATATGAGAATCTGTTCGAATTTTCATCATATGATACTTGCCAGTCTTGTCTTAAAGGTAAGATGACCAATACTCCGTTTACTGGAAACAGAGAAAGAGTTAGTGAACTCTTGAGACAGATACATGATAATGTATACAGTTCTATGTCTACTAATGCCAGGGTTGGTTCTTTTTACTTCATTACATTCATCGACGATCTCTCAAGATTCGAACATGTGTTCCTGTTGAAACACAAGTCTGAAACTTTTGAGAAATTCAAGGAATATAAGCTTGAAGTTGAGAACCAGATGGGTAAAAGTATTAAGTTTTTCGATGTGATCGAGGAGGTGAATACTTGCGCATGGAGTTCCTGGAGTTTCTAAAAGGAGAATGAGATTCTCTCCCAGCTTACTCCTTCGAGTGCACCACAGCACAACGGTGTATCGGGGCGGAGGTATCACACTCTATGAGATATGGTGCTCTCTATGATGAGTACTGCTGAGTTACCTATTTCCTTTTGGAGTTATGCACTTGAGAAGCTGCATACTTATTGAATGAGGTTCCATCTAAATCAGTGCCTACCTTTGCATATGAGATATGGTATGGGAAGAGACCGTGTCTTAAACGAGTTAAGATATGCGGTTGTCCGGCCTATGTTGAAAAGCAAAATCCGGAAAAGCTTGAGGCAAGGTCAGTTCTGTATAAGTTTGTTGGATATCCCGAACATTCGCAAGGGAATAACTTCTACCACATTAAAGAGCAAAAGGTGTTTTATTTCTCAGCATGCCACCTTTTTAGAAAAGGAATTTCTTGTGAAGAAATTTATGGTCATGAGGTAGAACTGGAAGGAGTTCTAGCTGGACAAACTAACAGCTGATGATTTGGTGAAACCAAAGGATTCAATAGTCTCCAATGAACCTCAGCCTCTCCGCGAATCTGGTAGGATTCCTCATCCACTTGAGAGATACTACGGTCTTCTCGGTGACAGTGGGAGCGAGGATTGCATTATGAGATGATGGCCCAACTAGGTTCATACAGGTCATCACGAGTGGCAACTCTGTGAAAAGACTGGATGCTATGTGATCAAAGATAGAATCCACCTACACCAACAAAGTATGACTTTGCATGTTGCACCTGAAGGGGTAAAACCCATTGGGAGCAAATGGATCTTGAGAAGATTCTTGGTGTAGATGGAAATGTTAAGACTTTCAAAGCTATGCTTAAGTCCATCAGGATCAATACGCGCATCGCGGAGTGGGAACATCTGTTTTGATATGACAGTCAAAGTGTTTGATTTTATCAAAAAGGTAGATGAACCTTGTATATACAAGAAAGTTGTAGAGAGTGGGGTTGTCTTACACGTATTGTATGTAGATGACATACTCTAGATAGGAAAGGGTTTCTTATGCTACACTCGGTCAAGCTCCTCTTATCACGAGGATTCTCCATGGAAGATCTGGATGATACCTACTACATCTTGTGCACTATGATCTGTGGTGATAGATCTAAGTGGATGTTGGGAGTGTCCCAAATCCAGGTACATTAACACCGTACTAAAGGGGTTTAGTATGGAAGATTCTAAGCGTGGCGGTTCGCCCACTTACTCATGAATCACTCTCTCCAAAAAGATGTCTCCCGAGACTGATTTAGAGAGAGCTCGCGTGAAAGGGATAACCTATGCTTCGGCAGTAGACTCTATCATATATGTGATGTTATGTACCAGACCAGATGTAGATGACTCACTAGGTGTAGTGATCAGGAATCAATCGGATCTTGGAAGAATCACTGGACAGCTGTGGAGGACATTCTTAAGTACTTGAGAAGCACTAAAAGAAAGTTCTTGGTTCGAGCTTCCAGAGTGATAAGGACGACTGAAAGTCAGTCACAGGCATTGTCTTTACCCTCAGTGGAGGACGGTATGTTGGAAGAGTTCCAAGCTAGATACCGTGGCATACTAGATGATAAAGGCTGGATACATCGCTACCAACGATACTACCAAAGTGGCTTTCTGGACATTTCTTGTTCATGAGATGAACAAGGTTCCTTCCATTGATCGTCCAATAACTGTTATTGTAACAACAATGGAGTTGTGGCTTTGGCCAAGGAACGCCGATCCCATCAGCGTTCCAGACATATTCTGAGGCAAGTATCACCTGATCAGGGAGATAGTTGATCTCCAGGGGATCGAGGTTAGGAGAGTAGACGCGAAGGAAAACATGGCGGATCCACTCACAAAGGCCTTTCCCTAGAGAGACTTTTATAGGACGTTGAGTATGAGATACTGCAACAAATGGCCTTAGTGCAAGTGGGAGATTGTTAGTTATATGTATGCCCTAGATGCCATTACTGTACATGTGATGTATATTGTAGTGGATGCTTGGAAATATATAGGGAAGACTTTCTTACTCGACATGATAATATGCTATCTGGTTGCTCTTTATCTTAACATGTGCACTTATTGTCTCTCTATTATATGTTGATAAAGCCCTTAGGATGAGTGCATGACTACCAGGATTATGATGCGGATCATACTAGTGGGGCACAGGTAGTCGGCAAGTACATCCTTCAGATGTTCCTAGTCATGTGAGTATCAAGACAGGGCATCAATACTCCAGAGTAGACTAGCGTATGCGCTTCTCGACCCATGTGATGGGCGATGGATGATCCCATATCCATTAGTGTTTGACATCATAGAAGGTGTACGGGTGCTCAGTGGAGACTGGGTACACTGGACGGACTCGCCGAGAACTCCTAGATGGTATTATAACTATCATCAGATAGCAGTTCTCTGGTGACACTGGTACAGGTTAGTCTGTCGACCCGAGATCGTCATAGAGTCTTGTGTGATTCCCACTGTGCTTTGATTTCCACCATACAAAGGTCAAGAGATCGTGCAAAATGATGGTTTTTGGATACAGTCCTGAGTCACATGGAGGCAATGAGCGATAGGAGGGGATTCGTCTCTCTCGGTATTGGGAGTTGATGTTGCGCTATGCTCGATTGGCCATAACAGGAAATCCCTGGCCAAGGTTGCTGAGATCTACTGGTAAGTGTTATCAGTAGTTTCTCGAACCGTTGTAGACCTTGCATCGGCATGACTTATCCGGCTATTGGGGTCTGACATTATACCACCCCCAGGCTGCGATATGCGACATATCAGACGAAGAGACCGGACTGTACGGTAATGTAACTGATTGGACTCGCAGGAGTATGAGCAGGCTTGCTTGTTGATCTTCTGATCGCTCAATACCTGGGTGGCCGTTACGTTTAGCAGACCGCTTGCGGCTTGTGGGTATTTGATATGATCATCACCTACTGCCGGCGTATTGACGAGTCTTTAGAGTCCTACACAGAGGTTTTCTGGTTCAAGCGAAACGAACTAGGAGCAAATATGTGATATGTGCGGGACCGATATTAATGCACGTATGTGATACCGCATTCTATTCTCGCGATATGTGATATCGGTCAGTTATATGTGATATAGCCGGGTTATCAGATCAAGTGTTAATTCGATAGATTGTTACATTTGATATTAGCCGGTTGTATGTGATATAGCCGGATTATTAAATCGAGTGTTGATTTAAAAATTTAGTATAAAATTATATATGTGATATATTAATTTACATTAACTAATGTTAGCTCACTTAAACATTTCTTTTTCTTGTGTGCATATAATATATATGTGATATATATTAATGTACAACTATTGTGTCATGCTTGATGCCACATGTGACATGGGTGTATGAGACTCACACTAAGCTTATGATAATGTATGGTTTTATTTATTTAATGTTAATAAAAATTAGTTGGTAATTAGTCACATGGTTCAAGCTTGTAGAAGCTTCTGAAACCATTGACCAAGTCCACTAATTTTGTTTTACTTGTAGATATTTATTAACCTAACCATTATTGTTAGCCATGGTTGATTCTCTACATGAGTTAGTGTATGACACTAACTCACCCATGGTTGCTATTCTCACATCATGAGTTTCATTTTCTCTTCATCACTTCATCTTCTTCCTCATGAAAAAAAGCTTGCTAGCTTTTTTCTAAGTGAGAAAATATTGTGAGAAAATTAAATCTAATGTGAGCCCATTTCCTACTTCATCATCCTCTACTATATTAGCCATTTAGTTTAGGGTGTTTGCTTCACTAATCTACCATTAGTGAAGAGGTAGCATGAGCTTGAGTCTCCTCGACGTAGATCATCTTCGGCCTCGAAGACTTTGAGCAAGCTTATTCATTTCTTCATGTGAACCCTTACTAGAGTTCAGATGTTTACTACTTGGAGCGAAGGGACTACTACACGGAGCTTTAGAAGTGAAGGACCGGTCTACAAAGATTGTATTCCTCATTCACTTTGTATGCAAAGTTGTTTGCATGTTGTATTGTTTAAATCTCTAGTTAAGGTTCCATGGTTAGGGTTGTTTAGAATGGCAAAAATTTGAAAACGGCATGGACGATGCCTCCCGAAACCTTGCTGCCGCGCCACAAAACCCTACATGGGGAACCAATATAATTGGCCCTATCGAATCGGCATCATCCAAAAGACATCGGTTCATATTAGCAACAACTGACTGCTTCTCTAAATAGGCAGAAGCAATACCACTGAGGGAGGTGAAGACGGAGAATATCCTCCATTTCTTCAAAACCCATGTCATCTATCGGTTTGGAACTCCGTGATGGATAATCTCGGACAATGGGCCAGCTTACAGAAGTCATAAACTAAACCGCTTCGTACAGCAACATAAAATAGACTGGAGATACTCTTCAGTCTATAATCCCCAGGCCAACGGTCTAACTGAAGCTTTCAACAAGACCTTGATAAAGATTATAAAGAAAACATTGCCCAGAAACAAAAATGACTGGCACGAAAGGCTACATGAAGCACTTTGGACGTACCGAACAATGTTCAAGACGGCCACGAATACAACACCATACGTGTTAGTGTTCGGCATGGAAGTAGTGCTCCCGTTGGAAATAGAACTCCCCTCTCTACAAGTAGCGGTTCGATACGAGCTAACAGATGAAGAAAATGCTCGTCTTAGGCTTGAGGAGCTCAATGCCCTCAACGAAACTCGTCTTATATCACAGCAAAATCTGGAGGTTTATAAGGCAAGAATGACATGGTCATATGAAAGATTGACCAGGCCAAGAACATTCCACAAAGACGAACTTGTGCTAGTCGTCAAAAGACCAATGATCCCTGATCGTGCAAAAAGGGGGAAGTTCGAGCCAAACTATGAAGGCCCTTATATCATAGACAAAGTCTACCAAGGTGGAGCTTACCTGCTCATGGATATGCATGGCGAAAGAACCTTCCGGCCAATAAACGGACGATTCCTCAAAAAATACTATGCTTGACGAGTCATAACTTAGGTCAACGATAGATGACGACGCTTGTATCCGCTCGCTATCTTTTTGAGTCAGAACCTTGAAAGTAGTATCCAAAAAAAAGCTCCTTCATCCCGAAACGGGAATGTTGGACCGAAACAACCTTATACTAATGCTGGACCGAAACGTCCCTAAACTAATATTCATCTCCAAAACGGGAATGTTGGACTGAAACGTCCCTAAACTAGCATTTCGCCCCAAAATATGGCGATATAAGACCGTCATTTCATTAAACTCACACATTTAGCCCTATGGTAAATCCCCATATCGATTACCGTATACAATCCATGAGCATAAATGATTCATAACTCTCTCAAGTCCCACATGATGTAGTCCTTTGAACAAGGCCGGGACCTACAGCTAGTGGTGCGTTACTGTTAGTTGTATGTATGCCCTAGAGGCCAGTATTGTACAGATGATGTATATTATATTGGATGCTTGGACATATATAGTGATGACTTTCTTGCTCGATATGATAGTATGCTATCTGGTTACTCTTTATCTTAACATGTACACTTGTCTCTTTATACTGTCTTATAGTTACATGTTGGTAAAGCCCTTAGGATGTGTACTTGACTACCTGGACTATGATGCAGATCATACTAGTGGGGACATGGTAGCCCATAGGTACATCCTTCAAGGTCCCTAGTCGTGGGTGTATCGAGACGGGGCATCGATATACCAGTGTAGACTAGCGTATACGCTTCTCGACCCATGAGATGGGCGATGGATGATCCCATATCCATTGGTGTTTGATATCAGAGATGGTGTACGGGTGCTCAGTGGAGACTGGGTACACTGGACGGACTCGCCGAGAACTCCCAGATGGTATTATACCTCACGTCAGATGGCAGTTCTCAGGTGACACTTGTACAGGTTAGTCTGTAGACCCGAGATCGTCATAGAGTCTTGTGTGATTCCCACTGTACTTTGATCTCCACCTTACCACGTCCATGAGGGCATGCAAAACGGTGGTCTTTGGGTACAGCCCCGAGTCACATGGAGGCAATGAGCGATAGGAGGGGTTTCGTCTCTCCCGGTATTGGGGGTTGATGTTGCGCAGTGCTTGATTGGCCGTAACAGGGAAGTCCCTGGCCAGGGCTGATCAGAGATATGCTGGTAAGTGTTACCAGTAGTTTCTCGACCCGTTATGAGCCTCACATCGGCACGACTTATCGGTTATTGGGGTCTGACGTATACCACCCTTAGACTTGATATGCGACATATCAGACGAACAGACCGGACTCTACGGTAAGTGTTACTGGTTGGATTCACAGGAGTGTGAGCGGGCTAGCTCGTCGATCTTCTGATCGCTCAATACCCGGATGGCCGTTACGTTTAGCAGACCGCTTGCGGCTTGTGGGTGCTTGATATGATCATCATCTGCTACCGGCGTATTGACGAGTCTTTAGAGTCCTACACAGAGGTTTCCTGGCTCAAGCGAAACGAAATAGGAGTGCATATGAGATATGTGCAGGACCAAGAATGATGCGTGTATGTGATACCGTATTCCATTCTCGCGATGGATGTATCGATTGGTTATATTCGATATAACCTAGATATCGAATCAAGGATTGATTCGATAAGCCGATACATAGGATACTAGTCGGTTATATGCGATATGACCGGATCGTTAAATCAAGTGTTGATTTAATGATTTAATGTATAATTATATATTTGATATATTACTTTGCATTAACTGGTATCGGTTCATTTTAAAAGGATTTTCTCACTTGATGCACATTGTATATGTGATATATTTTTGTGCACATATTTGTATCATGTTTGATGATACTTGATCATGTGGTTAAGTGTAAAGGATTAAACCATGGTTAAGAGATGATTAGGGTTTTGCTTTTTCATTTATTTATTTGTTTATTTATTTGAAAATGGTTTAGATGAGAATGGTGGCTTTAATTTGTTTCTAGTTGAAGCTTCATGAAGCTTTGACTTCTTAACCATTCTTGTCTTCATGCTTAACCCTAACCCATCCAAGTAACCATGGTCTATTCTCTACACTCAACTATGGTTAGCTTATGATTAGTATTGAATTATTTTTCATTTTAATTCAACACTTATCATATTCTTTCTTCTTCTTCATCATCTTCTTCTTCAAGAAAGCTTGATGCCATCAATGGCAACTTGAGTTCTAAAGTGAGAAATCCAATTCCAAAGTGAACCCACCTCCTATTTCTTCACCCTCTACCTCTTGCCAAGTTGTTTTGGGTGTTTTCTTCACAAGTTTCACAAATTTGTGAAGTCGGAGCTTGAACTTGTGATGCCTCGACGTAGATCATCTTCGGCACGAAGCCGACGACCTAGTCCGCCCATTTCTTCGATCAAGCTGACGATTGAGTCCGGGATTAGAGATGGACAGCGAGAGGACGCCTACATGGAGCCAAGGAAGTGGATATCCGGATCTACAAAGGTTGTAGCTTCTTATCTTTAGTTAAGTTGTTAACTAGATTCGTATTTCGCCTAAATTTCTAGTTAACGATCCGTATTAGGGTTTCTCGGCACCCGTAAAATTTTAAATTGGCATGGTTGATGCCTTGTGAGAACTCTTGAGAGTGCCTAGGAACCCTACAGTTACCATACGGACCGCCAAAAAACAGGTATGTCCACAAGCGAAATAGGTACGGATGAAAACCCGAAAGGGCGCCATGAGTAAAAACAACAGGACTACCTACGAGCTTGTGAAAACCTGGAAGGGCTCTCGTAAAAAAAATCTGCGTGAGATCCTTACGACTCACAAAGGAAAAACACACTTAGGAATCCATACGATTCCTAAGGAGAAATTACACTTGCGAGATTCTCACGATTCGTAAGGAGAATGCCCCTATGAGACCCTCACGGCTCATAAGATTCAAAATCCTTAAGTTACAGGGATCTAAACCTGTTCTTAAGCTATCAAAAATCCTACAAAACCTTTCTACCCTACAAGTAGTCCAATATCGACTCTTATATACAACCCACGGGCATAAATAAACAATTCCCCACCAAGTTCCACCAATGGTAAGAAATATTCCTATATGGTGAGCAACACTTGTAAGTCCTCTCGATTTATAAGGAGAAAACACTCTTGTAAAATCCTTATAACTTACAAGGGAAAATATCACTTAGGAATCGCTATGATTCCTAAAGAGAAAATATACCTATGAGATCCTCATGACTCGTAGGGAGAAATACCTTTATAAGACTTTTAAGGCTCATAAAGTCAAAAGCCTTAGTCAACAGGATTTTAACCCTGTTTGCTAAGCTACCATTGCCCAAATCAACAAAGTCAAATGATGAGTCGCTCCTGACAATATCCCTGTTGTAGCGAGTAAGAATATAAAAAAATATAGCCGAAATGATTGGGCACCGCGGATAAAAAGCCGAAATGATTGGGCAATCGCGACATTCACGACATGAAAAAGCTAAAAAGATAGAGCATCGCGGAAAGAAATTAAAAAATGAAAGAAAAAAATAATGAAATGAAAATGAAACTTTTCTGCCATGCAAGTATGTTCATATTGACTCTTGTACATGATCCATGGGCACAGATAAAGGAAAAGGGACCATATTCTCCCACCGCGCTTCGTCAAAAGGATAACCAAGTCGTGATGGTTCATATACAACCTAGAGACTATCCAGGCATTCCTTCTCATTCAGGCAGAATGCAGACGCAACATCACCATAAAACAAGAAAGACCCAAGGGTCGAAACAAAAATAGAGTAATGGCAAAATCCTAACTCCTAGTCTTGATGGTTCATATACAACCTAGAGACTATCCAGGCATTCCTTCTCATGCCAGCAGGATGCAGACGCAACGTCAACAAAAGTCCTAAGGGTCAAAGAAAAAATAGAGCCATGGCAAAATCCTACCTCCAAGTCTTGACGGTATATATCCAACTTAGAGACTATCCCTGTGTCCCCCCTCCTCATTCCAGCAGGGGCAGACACAACAATCAAATAAAAGTGAAGTGACGGCAAAATCCTAGCTTCAGGTCTTAATGGAAACATCGAAAACCTAGAGATCACCTCGATGTTCTTCTCATTCCAGCAGGATATAGATGCAACGTCAACAAAAGAACCAAGGGTCAAAGAAAAATGGAGTAACAGCAAAATCCTAGCTCCAAGTCTCGACAGTACATATACAACTTAGAGACTATCCCGACGTTCCCCCTCATTTCAGCAGGATGCGAACGCAGCTATCAAATGAAATTGGAGCAATGGCATATTCCTAACTCCAAACTTCAATTACAATACACGCAGCATAGAGGTCGTACCGATGTCTACCCTACATCAGCAAAGAATCGTCGCGATATCGTCAAAGCAAAAAACGAAGTGGCAGCATATTCCCAACTTCGGGTCTTGACGGCAACTCATATAAAGCCTAAAAGACCATTGGAGATCATCCTATCCCAGAAGGGTGCGGTTACGACTCATCGGGGCTCCAAATTGAGCCTAACCTCGAGTAAAAAGCGTTACGGCAAATTCCTAACGCTTGCTCTTCCGACGGTAATATGACTTAAAGAGATTACTTAAAGACGTCTTGTCCAGCCCCCGAAGGGATCAGAGACACGACATTCGCGGGACTACTCGAACAACGGCTTAAATACTGCATACCGAGGAATACATCAACTAACACGACGATACCACGGACTAAAAGCCTAGTACCACAAACCTAACGGACCCCTATCGTAAGGAATGGGGGTTATCTACATACAACGTTAGGACAAGTTTTCCTGTAAACCCAAGAGAGGTAAACTAAAAACACTTCAAAATGAGTACATAAATTAGAAACTCTGAAATGAGTGAATAAACTACAAACTCCGAAACGGGTACATAAACTAGAAACTCCGAAATGAGTGAATAAACTACAAATTTCGAAATGAGTACATAAACTTGAGACTCCGAAACGAGTGAATAAACTACAAACTCCAAAATGAGTGCATAAACTACTTCACGCCAGATCAAGACATTAAGAAACAGAAAGGTCGAAATTCTAAAAGTTATATACGATACGCCAACCTGAAAGCCATATGCTATGCATTACTTTACCCTAATTCACTCACGGGTATACCTCCATGAGCAAGGTAGTAGGGGGAAGCATTTGTTCACATCAGTCCAGTGTTCACCTATATCAAGATGCATGTTTGAACGAGAAATAGCGTTGAAAGTATGCTCATTTATGTGTGCGTGTATGTGCGCTACATATGCGCACATCATTGGCAATCGTACACAGTAGAAAGTCCTAAAGTTAAAGTGCAAAGTATATGTGCAGAGGCAAGATGCCCACATGGATATGTGCTGGGGGTGAACATTCAGCGGTCAACAATAAAAAAAAACCATATTTAAAAAAACACTTTATTCCACAGGAAAAAGATCACCAAACACGGGATCAAAAGTACAAGGGTTTACAAAACTATGAATAAAGTTTTCTAAAGCCCTCTCAGTCTTCCCCAACATGTCGGAGCGGCGATCATTGCGAGGATTCTCTCCCCATTAGTCAGCGCCGTGCCCATCAGCGAAGGCAGACATGATTGCGCGCTGATCCCGTATCTGGCTTAGCAACTGAACAGAGCGATACCTCAAAGGCTAGGTAATCAAATCTGCCTCATGAAAGCACTCCATCTTTTCCTCCGCTGTGTCAAGTATCGCTAGAGTCATCTCCGCTGGGTGAGGGTTAATGTCAGCAAGCACGGACAGGAAGATCATCCGGAGCCAAATGGAGCCGATGGGAAGAGGAGACCCAATACGAGTCAAGAGCTCGTACATCACCGTGTCGCATTGGTCATCGGTAAGAACGGGATTCACCAAGTGTGCAGCAAAATGAGGAATAATTCCCTTGATAGGCACCTCCCATGGTTGCCGACGAGCATGTGGACGATTGCAAGCTATGACTCTTGGTCTGTTAAAAATGGTTCTCTCCTTGTAAAGAAGAAGGAAAACATTGCTTTAGATTATAAAGAGAAGCATTTAAATCTAGGCATGGAAAATGTTGTGCATGGTGGAACTATTTCCAAGTCCCAACAAAAAGGGCATGGGAAAAGAAAGAGTTGACTCAAGAAAAAAAGAGCAAGAAAATGAAACGATTCCTTCGTATCCCGTAATAGCGCCCCACGTGCATGATACGTGAGTGCCGACGCTAGTTTTCTTTTAGGGTTAAGTCCTATAGCAGCGCCTCACGTACATGACACGTGAGCGCCGGCGCTAGTTTTTTTAGGGTTAAGTCCTATAGCAGCGCCTCACGTGTATGACACGTAAGCGCTGGCACTAGTTCTTTTATATAAAAACACCTCACGTGAAACACATGTGAGCGTTGGCATAAAAAAAAAGGGGGAGGGAGACTGTCATTCATACTTCAAAAGAAATTTATACAACAGTAATGAGGATGATGCAAAAAAAAACATCATCAAAATGTCTACAATGGCAAGACACTGAACTCTGGACATGAATTCTCAAACTCAAAAGAAAGTTTGAGCGATACACGTTCAGCCTCATTAACCATCTTTTTGTGCATCTTCTCTCGGATGCAAGCGTCATGGTCACAACTGATGTCCTCCACCCTCTGTTATGCTGATACTATTGCTTTTTGCTGAAAGACGCGGTGCAAAATGACGACGAGATTATCTCTCTGTTTCTTTGAAATCAACCCCATCAAGTACATTGAATGTATCTTATCCTCAGCATCATCGAGCGCTTGAAGCGGCATAACCTCAATGCTCCCGAGTACAGCTTCCCAGATCGACCCAACGACGATCTTCAAAAGGGCAGAATGACGGGGAAGCAATCGACCGTTGTAATCATCGAAGCGACATATCACCGCGTTGAATTGGGCATCATTAAACTCCTGGCCTTGACAGCGGCCTTGAATGCGAATCTTCTCATAAGAGATAATCTTTTCAAGATCGTACAGACGACCAGGTATAGTACCTAAAAAGAAAAACCAGTGGAGGATTAGCGATTAAAATACTAAAATCACTACAGTCTAAAAGAAAATCAGTGGGTCCTACAAAAATCAAGATGATGTCTCATCAATGATGAGACATGCGCCCATTGTGAGAATCCAAAAGGATTCTCATTACATGAATAGTCCTATTAAACAGTGGAGTTAAAAACTCCCAATATTCTCAAAATGTGGGTTCTGTTAAGAATAACAATAGATTCAAATGTGTAAAGAGAGTATTAAAATTCTAAAAAAAATTATTCAAGAACAGGAAAGGGAATAAAATTCCAAAAAGTTCCAACAAAAATTCAGAGCTAAGATCTGCAAGCCAATAAGGAATTGAATTCCTCCAATAATGGGTTTAAATCCCAAAAATCCCCATGATGGGAAACAGATAGGAAACACAATGAAATTAAATTCCAAAAACTCTTAAGGATCAGAATCAATGATATGGTAAAACCCTAAGAAAAGAACTAGTGATTCTCGAGGATGCCCATCGATTCAAGACCCACGGTCTACTCAAAAAGAAATTTTTTATGATTTCTAAGAAATCAGTTCAAGAAAAGAGCCAAGCTCTGTTAATGGATTAAAAATCCAAAACAAAATAAAAAGTCTTTTAAGAGCTAAGCTCTGTTCATAATCCTTACCAAAATTTTTGACAAAGTTTAACTCTTATCAGAAAGAGTTCTGTGGGCAAAAAACTAAGCACTGAAATGAGAATTAAATTTTCAAGAGAGAAAAATTCAAGGAGGAAAATGATGAGACATCAATTATCTCAAGGGCCAAAGGCCCTATTTATAGGACGTGGGGAGGAAGGTTCAACTTCCTAGAAGATCCTACGGTGGTAAAAGTGACACCGTTGCACTTACGTATGAGCCACGTGAGAAAAACGGTGGGAAGCATTTATTCCCCTACTATTTAAACATAATAAAAAGAGCCAAGTTCTGTTAAATTTTAATGAGGCAGCGCCTAGCGTACTCACAATAAGGGCTCCAGCGCCAGCACTAACCCCTTATGATCAAATCCTATGGTAGCGCCGCACGTGAATCTCATGTGGGTGCCAATATGCAAAGCACAGGAGCGCCTATCATATATAAGAATTAAATTCTTAAGTAGCGTCCATGTGCACAACACGTGAGCGCCGGCGCCCAAGTTAAAATCAAGTAAAATTAAATTTTGCATGAGGATATTTCCCTAAAAATTGGGATACTCTCTATTAAAGAGAGCCGTTGTATCAAAAATCCAATGGTGATGATAAATCATCAAACAATAGAATTAAATTCTATCAGGAGAAAATATCTCCCAAATCTTTCTAAGTGAGAAAAATATTCTTGGTTGGATCAAAAATCCAATGATAGAATTAAATTCTATTTTTGGGAATATATTTCCCCAAATTTTCTAAACAAATAAAGATTGCTCTCTGTAAAACAGAGAGCCCTTAGATTAAAAATCCAATGGTGATTAGAAATAACTGTTTGACAGAATAAAATTGTGTATATGGGAAAATATTTCCCTAATCTTGTTAAAAATAAGAAGATATATTCTGTGAAACAAAAATCATTGGATCAAAGATCCAACGGTAGATAAAATCCTCTGAATAATTTTGAGACCAATTAAATCAATCGAAATCTCTCAACGAGAGATTTTCTTAAACTAATTAATAATTTGCCTCTATTATATACAGGACCCGAGACATCAAATCTCAAAAGGACAGACAGATAGAGAGGGAACCCCGCATAAGCTCATGAAAAATACAGAAAGCTTTAAAAATAACAAGAGAATTTAATTCTCAATAAAGAAGAAGGCTTTCCTCCTCTCAAATCCTAGGTAAAGAAAAAACGTCAAGATCAAAATATCTCCTTTACCTAACATATCTAAGGGTTTAACCCTCCTCAAGAACTTAGTTTTTTCTCTAAATCAAAGATCCATAAGACAAATCTCCTACATGTTGAGAATTTAATTCTCATCGGGAAGATTTTTTTCTTGAGAATCAAAGATTCAGAAACGAACTAGGTTAAAAAGAAAGGAAAAGGAAAAGAATCTATCCTATGGGAATTTAATTCCTTTGAAAATAGGGTTTAACTGTAAAAGAAACTTAGTTCTTATAAAAGAAAAAACATAAGAACTTAGTTCTGAAAGAAAACCTGATCCCAGATCTTCAAAATAAGGATTTTGGTGATCATTAATGAGATTATATCTCTAAAAAAGAAAAGGAATTAGCACCTCACATACTTCCCATGTGGGTGCCCCCAACAGCGCCCAGCGCCTCACGTGGAAAACACGCAAGCGCCCAAAACAAAGGGCTAGCGTCTCACGTGAAACACACGTGAGCGCTGAGTAAAGTGCTTAGAACTTCATACGCAGCCAAAATGGCTGAGTGCTTAATATTGATTAGGCAATGCCCGGCGCCTCACATGAAACATACATGGGGGCTCGACAAAATAAATGATATAGCGCCGCACGTGCTCCTAATGTGGATGCCATATAAAAGTGCTTAGCGCTATATATATATTCAGCCAAAATAACTGAGTGCTTAACACTAATTAGGTAATGCCCATAACTGAAGGTTTTACATGACACCCATGTGAGTGCCAGAGCATCAAACAAGTGCTTAGCACTTTTGCATTAAAAAATGGGGGCTGAACAAATAGAGCCCAAATAAGTGCTTATCACTTTTGGAACAAAAAAAGAGAGAAACTGAGTAGACTAAGCCCAAATTGGCTAAGTCTCTTTGAAAGTTTTCTTGCAGCTGAGCCAAAATGCTCTGTTGTTTGGATCTAATCTAAAATTTAATGATCCTTAAAATATTGCTATCTTAGTCTCAAATATGGCTAACGGATCCTTAGTTAAACATAAATTGACCCCAAATGCTCATATATTTAAGTTGATCTTAATCTCAAACTAGATTAACGGTTCTTAAATAAAACCAAACCTTTTTTAACTAAAGGAATATATAACCCATGTTCAAAACCCAAACCTAAATCTAAAATATACAGATTTGGACTAATCCGCGCCCTACAGATGACAACATCAAATAGTCTCCGTATATAATCCACGGGAAACTTTAACAAACAAAATAACACACGACATGAAGTGAACAAATGGAGCAGGAGAAAGTGGTTATCGCAATGCGGTAATATAATTAACTGCAGGGGCTTGCGCCTGCAGGGAAGAGCGTCCCCACAATTAAAAACCCCTCACAAATGAGGGGGAATCTGATGAAATCTGCTACAATGGTCGCATCTATCCAAATCTCCGATATACGGTGTCATAAATCAAATTGGTATCTTCGGAGAGGTGGATGGAGAAATCCAAATAGCATCTGCCCCTAAAATTCAGGCCAGACGTCCCAACGTCTCGATCTCTGTATTCAGCGGTGAACAGCCGTTAGGGGTAAAAACCATATCGGGAGTTTTATATAAAGGAAACTTGTCAGGTGTATGCATACCTTTTAGAGAGTAGTGACTTGTTAGCTTCCATCAAAATTATCACACGATGATAGTTGGGTCCCGACTCCCACTGTGAGTAGGTATTACTCCCGAGAGATTTTCACTTCACAACTAGCTAATCCATTAGGTCGCTAGAAAGGTATTAAAGGGGTTATACCTCTGCAGAAACTGGTTTATTTAATTAGGTCTTTGTGAATGAACGGGGAGCCTCTCTCGGACTACCAACACTGGCCTGGCTGAAAGGTTAGCGAACTTGTAAGGTGTACATGATCTCGGATAGTTCTTCTTTTAGGGTTTGAAGGGGAATTCAACGAAACGGTGAGAGTCAACTTGATCAGATAAATTAATATACATATCTAATCTTGCAAGAGCACACGCTGAGTGTTTCTTTTCTCTCTGGGGCTGCGACCATGAATGATCTTAAACTAAAACTCGTAAACTAAGATTAACCGAACATTTTTACCATCTGTCTTTGGAATGTCATGATTTACGACAAAGTCGTATATATCCCTTCTACTCCTACTTTCCTTTTTCCTTCTCCAGAACACTTCTTATCACTACAAAAATCCATATTGCTTGGAAAGGCCATCTCGTATAGTGACATACAAACTCGAAGAAGTTATTTCAGTACGAGGTTGGTCACAAGTTCTGGAGAAATTGAATTGTATAATTTTTTTCTCTTCTCTTTACCTTCTCTCGAGTTGAAGCTCTTTGTATTAAGAGTGTACACCAGTTACACTTGTTGGATAGTCTTCTTTCAAATCTTAGGCTAGTGCTTAGAGGTAGGGAAGGAAGAAAACCAACTAGCCTAAGTATGGTGTACAGAAGGTAGGATATAGAGACATATAAAGGGATTGAAATGAGAGCAAAAGAAATTGCAACTAGTGTCATGAATCTGGGCAGTGGAAGAGGCATTACTAGGAATACTTGGCCACTTGAAACATTTATTATGTTTCAATTTTCTTGTGTGGTTGTAATTGAAAACTGTTTCTCAATTAATTCTGACTCCTGAGTATATAGATACCGGATTAGAATCCCACATCTATAGGACGTTACAGATGCTGGGAAGGAGTAGAGTATTGGAAAAGGGTGATTAGATTCTCAATGTCGAAATTTGTAGCAATTGGTGCTATTGGGGAAAATCACCTGGTTTTTCCTAACGGCAAATATTTGGTTTTGAATAACTGTTATTATGCACCAATTTTTAAAACTGATATATCTATCTCTTTATTTAATAAAGTGATAAATTTTGAAAAATATGTTCTGAACATTTACCTTAATCAATTGATGATTGGGTATGGTGCATTGAATAACTGTATAGACATTCTTAACCAAAATATAATTCTCAATTTACAACATACGAAGTTTGAGTTAGTATACTCATAGGACTTATAAAAAATAATGTATGTTGTCCGATGTCCTTATAGACAAGGGGTTGGTACTCATACTTCATTCCGTTTTACCTATGAGTTCTCTGGTTCTAGACACGCATTCTTGCTGAAATACAAAGTCCAAAGATTTTGAGAAGTTCATAGGGTATAAGAATAAAGTAGAGAACCAAACGTTGTAAGTATCAAGGTTCTTTGAAGTGATCGAAGATGTGGGTACTTATGCTAGGTATTCCGTAGTTATACAATTGAGAATTTAATTCTCTTTCAGATTACTCATCCACGGGTGTGCTCCATGATGAGCAATGCTATATGGCCTTATTCCATTTGGAGATATGCACTAGACACAGCTACATAACATTTAAATCTGGTTACATCTAAATCAGTGCCTTTGATTCTATATGAACATAGAATGATAGCATATCTTAAGAATGTTAAGATATAGAGTTATCCGGTTTTTGTTTGAAAGCAGAATCCAGACATACTTAAGGCACGTTTCATTAGTGAGCAGTTTATAGATTATCCTAAGTGTTTGGAAGGGTTTAACTTTTACCAGTTTCAAGTCAATAGTTGTATTGTTCTTGACTCGCCATTTTTTTTTTATAAAAAGGAATATTTTTACAAAAGAAATTAGAGAGAGTATGGTAGAACTGGAAGTAATTCCAGAACTACAAACAGTTACTAAGAATTTAGTACAACCTGAGAATTCAAATTGACCCTGACAAACTTTAGCCACTCCGCAGATTTAGTAGGTGGCCTCAGCTACCGAGAGATACTTTGGCTTCCTCATAGATGGTGACAGGAAGATTTTCATCATGGTGATTATGACTCTACTTGTTATCTGCAGGCTATAGGAAGTAGTAACTTCCGACTATTGGCTAGATGTTTTATATTCAAGTTGGACTCACGCACTCCACAATGTTATGGACTTTGCTAGATGCTCTTGAAGGGGAAAGAACCATTAGGAGCAAGTAGATCTTTTGAGAGCAGTGCAGATGGAAAGGAAGTAACCTAATAAGGATAGACTTGTAGTAAAGGATTTTCATCAAATACTTGGCATGGATTATGATGAAACGTTTACTTCAGTGTCTGTGCAGAAGTTCATACGGATATAACTTGTAAGTCGATGTCGCACACCGCACGCACTTATGGGGAGGAGGAATACACAAAAAATGATTTTTAACTTTGCAACACCGACCTAAACTCTAGGATCTTTTCGAAAACCTTAACTAGCTAAACTACATAGAGTTCTAAACTACTATGTAAGTGTTTTATATCTTGTTGAATCAAGTCCTTCGGGTATTCTTCTCATCTCCTTGAGCACCTAAGAAGTGTGGATCTAGCTCGATCTTCGGCCTCCTCGTGTCGAAGTCGATCCACCTGAGAGTCTTTGATTCAAGCTCCAACCTCTAAACCGAGATAACTAAATTACCTAGTTTGCTAAACTAGGTAGCTTAGGAGATATAGAGTGTTAATTGGACAATTTAATCTTATGTGACCCTAGGATTCACAACACATGTGAGGGTTAGGATCTTGAGGAAGAAGGAGGAGAGGAAAATGGAGAGAGAAAGAAAATATGCAAATGAGTTAATCTTGTGCCAAGTGAAGAATGGCTCACTCTTTTCTCACATGAAGCATGCAATAATTTTCAATAGAAAATTGTAGCCATGCTTCAATAGTAAGTCCAAATCAATAAACAAATGAATTAGCCATGCTTCACCCATACCACAAATATCTCCATTTCCACCTCATTAATATATTTTCCAAAAATAGATAAATCCAATAATGAGGTGTTCCCTTCTAGAAGCATCTCTTGTAAAATTACAAGAATATCCTCACCGTATATATATACCTGTATTCGTACTGTAAAAATACGAATACGATGAGATAATAATAATCCAATAATATAATACTAGAATCTGGCTTAAACCAAAGCCTACTAGTATTATCCGTTCGAACATCATCTGTGTAGCCAGTACACGTATATGATCGGAACCCTGCACGTAAAACCATACGGCCTCTATATCGTTTCGCCTGAACCAGGGAAACCCTCTGTGTGGGACTCTAAAGACTCGACAGTATGCTGGCAGTGGGTTTAACCACAAGTCCGTCAGCGGCACTAGCTGTACGTAACGGCTACCCAGGTAGCTGTCGAAAAGAAGGCCGATGAGCGAACTCATCTGAATCCCTATTGAGCCTATCCGTGACAATCTTCGTACAGTTCGGTATGTTCGTCTAAAAGTATCGCATATCGGGCCTAGAGCGTGGTAACTGTCAGACCCCTAAAAGCGCAATAAGTCATGTCGGTGTAGAGCCCAATACACCCTGAGAAACTACTGGTGTACCTACCAGTAAATCTCACTTGCCCTGGCTAGAGTCTTTTTGTATTGGATATCCGAACACGGCGTGATATCAACTCCCAATACCGGGAGAGATGAATCCCTTCTAACCCCTACTGCCTCCAAGTGCTTCGAGACTGCACCCAACCACTACATGTTTGCACGACTCATTTGAGCCATGGTAGGGTAGTAATCTAAGTACAGTAGGAACACACTCGAGACAAATAGTGATGTCAAGTTAATGGACTAACCTATACTGATGTCACCCGGGAACTGCTAACTGATGATAGTTATAATACCAACCAGCGATTCCTATCGAGTCCGTCCAGTGTAACTCATAACCTAATGAGCACATGTATACTATCTCTGGTATCGCATACCAATAGCTGCGGGACAGGCCATCTCCCTTGACCGGGATGAGAAGCGTACACACTAGTCTACTCTAGAGTATCGATGTCCTATCTCGATAAACCTGCAACTAGGGACAAGCTTAAGAATGTACTTATAGACTACTCAGCCCCCACTAGTGTGACTGCCATCACAACGCTGGTAGTCAAGCAAAGATCCTAAGGCTCTATCAATATGTATTAGCGATATGCTAAAAGAAACATATACACATATTAAGATAGAATCAAACCAGATAGCATACTATCATCTTGAGCAAGACTATTATTATATCTGTGTATATCCCAAGCTTCCAAAATGTAATATATAATCCAGTACTACACAATAATGGCCTCTAGGGCATATATCACTAACAATCTCCCACTTGCACTAAGGCCATGTATTGGCATATCGCAGACCTATCATCTTGAATAGCCTCTCAAACTGCGTCTGAAGATGGCCTTTGTGAGTGGATCTGCAGTGTTTTCTCCATGTCTACTCTCCGCACCTCGATCTCTCGGCGATCCACGATATACCTAATCAGGTGATACCGCCTCAAGATATGTCTAGAATTTTGATAGGACCTTGGTTCTTTCGCTAAATCTATAGCCCCGTTGTTGTCACAATATAAAGGAATTGGATCAACAATGGATGGAACCATCTGAAGTTCTGTAATGAACTTCTTCATCCAGACTGCTTCTTTCGCAGCGTCACATGCAGCGATATACTCTGAATCTATCGTTGAGTCAACAACGGTATCCTGCTTGGAGCTCTTCCAACAGACTGCCCCTCTATTGAGGGTAAAGACATAACCCGACATGGATTTGAAGTCATCCTTATCACTCTGGAAGCTGGAGTCAGTGAAAGCCTCGATCTGGAGGTCTTTACTTCCGTACACCAAGAACATCTCCTTAGTCCTTCTCAAGTACTTAAGAATGTTCTTAACTGTTATCCAGTGCTTCTCCCCAGGGTTTGACTGATACCTGCTTACCATGCTCAGTGCGTAAGCAACATCCGGTCTGGTACACAACATCACATACATTATAGAGCCTACCGCAAAAACGTAGAGTATAATACACATGCGATCCCTTTCCAAATCAGTCTTGGGAGACATCTCTTTGTAGAGGGTGATCCCTTGACAAGCCGGTAGATTACCGCGCTTGGAATCTTCCATAATAAATCTTTTCAGTATGGTGTCGATGTATTAGGACTATGAAGGTCCCAACATCCACTTAGATCTATCACGATAGATCTGGATCGCCAGAATGCAGGAGGCGTCACTCAGGTCTTTTATGGAGAATTTCTGTGACAAGAATTCTTTGACTGATTATAGCATAGGAATGTCATTTCCTATCAAAATAATGGCATCCATGTACAAGATGAGGAATACCACAGTTCTCGCTACAATCTTACTATAAATGTATGGTTCATCTGGATTTTTGATAAAGTCAAATTCTTTGACTATCTAATCAAAGCAGATGTTCCAACTCCGCGATACCTGCTTTAATCCATAAATGGATTTAAGCAACTTTCACACTCTTCCTCTGCTCCCACTCTCTATGAAACCCTCTGGCTGATCCATATAAACACACTCTTCCAAATTTCCATTCAGAAAAACGGTCTTTACATCCATTTGCAAAATTTCATAATCATGGAAGGCAGCAATGGAAAGAAGGATCCGAATGGATTTAAGTATAGCCACTAGAGAAAAGGTTTCATCATAGTCCAAGCCAGGTCTTTGACAAAAACCTTTTGCTACAAGTCTTGCCTTATAGGTTTCAACATGTCCATCTGCACCAATCTTCTTTCTAAAGATCCATTTGCAGCCTACGGGTTTTACCCCTTGAGGTGAAATGTCCAAAGTCCAAACTTTGTTGGTGTACATGGATTCCATTTCGGTTCGCATTGCATCCAGCCATTTTACTGTGTCTCTGCTCGTAATGGCCTGCTGGAAACTAGTTGGCTCATCATCATCGATGATGCAATCCTCTCTATCCCCATCTATAAGAAAACCGTAGTATCTCTCAGGCGAATGAGACTGCCTACTAGATCTGCGGAGTGGTGCAGGGACGTCCGGTTCTTCTGAAACTTCTGGTTTCACCATGCTTTCAGTAATTTTTGTGGTTCTAGAATTTCATCCAGTTCTATTGTGCTCCCACTTATTTTTTTTTTCAAGAAATTGAGTCTCCAGAAAGTAGGCATGGCTAGAAACAAAAACCTTTTATTCCTCTGCGTAATAGAAAAGATACCCCCTGGAGTTCCTTAGGTATCCTACAAACTTACACAGTATTGATCGTGCCTCGAGCTTGTCCGCATGCTGCTTTTTGACAAAAGCTGGACATCCCCATATCTTAAAATACTTAAGATAAGGTTTTTTCCCACTCCACATTTCATATGGTGTGGTAGGCACAGACTAAATAGGAACCTTGTTCAAAAGATATGCAGCAGATTCTAGTGCATAACCCCAGAAAGATCGCGGTAACTCAGCGTTACTCATCATGGAACGTACCATATCCAATAAGGTGCGGTTCCGCCTTTCCGATACACCGTTGAGTTGAGGTGTGTATAGAGGAGTAAACTAAGAGAGAATTCCATTCTCTTTTAAATAATTCAGGAACACAGCACTTAAGTATTCACCACCTCGATCAGATCGAAGTGTCTTGATACTTTTGCCTGTTTTTTTCCACTTCATTCTTGTATTCCTGGAATTTCTAAAGACCCCGGATTTGTGTTTCGTCAAGAATACATCTCCATACCTTGAGAAATCTTCCGTAAAAGTAATGAGGTAGGAATAATCACTTCTTGCATGTATAGACATTGGACCACACGCATCGCTATGTATGAGTCCCAAGAGCTCGGTGGCTCTTACTCTGTGTCCAGTGAACGGAGTCTTTATCATCTTTCCTTCGAGACGTGATCGACAAGTTTCACAAGATAGATATTCAAACGGATCCAAATATCCCTCTTTATGTAATTTCGTCAACCGTGTTTCATTAATGTGACCTAGTCTACAATGCCATAAGAAAACTTGATTTAATTCTGGAGACTTTCTTTTAAGTGTGTTCTGAACATTGAAAACCTGGTGTTGATTTAATACGTATATACCGTTGTCTAGTGTACCGAACCCAATCAAACCATGATTAAGATGGATGTTTACAATATCGCTTATAAATATAAAATCATAACCTTCTTTAGATAGTAAAGATACAGAGATGATATTACATGTCAAACTAGGTACACAAAAACAATTACGCAAAACCAAAAAGTTTCCACTTATCAATCCTAGGTGATATTCCTCTACGGACACAGCATCCACGCTCGCTCCGTTAGCAATCTTGAGGGTCATATCACATGCCTTTAAAGCTCTACGGTTTCTCAGCGTCTGCAATGAATTACAGATATGAGATCTTGATCCGGTATCCAATACACAGAAAGTAGAGTTGATTGATAGACAGTTTTCAATCATAAACACACCTGAAGCTGAAACCACAACTTGCTTCGAATCCTGGTTCTGGGCTTTCTAGGCCCTACAGTCCTTCTTCTAATGGCCTTTCCTGTGACAATAGAAGTATTCCTCTTTCCCTACTGTTGTCCCCCAAACTTTTGCCTTACCCTTTCCCTGTATCTTATTGACACCTCCTTTCGGCTTTGTGGAGGCCTTCTTCTTCTTCCCCTTGGATTTGGCCTTGGATTTAGAAGAGGAAGGTTCCCCAATAAGCAGAGTGGGTATCTCCCTAGTTTTCTCTAGGGTGTCCTCTGCACTCCTCAACATGTTGAAGAGTTCTGAAAGTGTAACTTCCTTATCTTGATTATTAAAATTCAAGATAAACTAGGCATAGATAGAGGGGAGGGACTGTAGAATCAAGTCTGTATACAACTCGTTCTCCAACATGGTCCCAACGTCCGCGAGCTCTTCAATATAGCTAATCATCTTAAGGACGTGGTCTCCTACAGATAACCCAGAAGCCAATCTTGCTTGAAACAATTTCTTCGAGATCTCGTACCTTGTGATATGAGATTGCTCTCCATATAAATCTTTGGTATAGAGGAAGATGGAAACTAAGTCTATCTTCTCGTGCCACCTCTGGTGTTCATTATCCATTGAGGCCAGCACGAGACACTTGGATTTCACACTGTCTAATTCCCATGTCTTAAGGATCTCAATACCTGCGACGGTGGAATCTGAACCTGCGACGGAAGGGGCTTTAGTAGTAAGGAGGTATCCCAACTTGTCATAGGTTATGGCCATCTGGAAATTCCTTAGCCAATATTTATAGTTTGGCCCGTCAATATATTTTTATCTAGCAGTAACTTAAGCCCGGCCATTTTGGTCGCTGCAATTTGGAGAGAGAGAAGAAACACTCTGCATGATGCTCTTGTAAATTTAGATTGGTTATTAGTTTATCTAATCAGGATGGCTCCCACTATATCCTCAAATCCTCCTTCAAACCATAAAAGAAGAATTAGTCGGTATTAGTCGTACCTTTCAATTCATGCTTAACCTTTTGGCCAGGCTAGCGTCGGTAAGTTCCTTAATTACATAACCTCTTTTCCCTAGAGGCGTAACCCTACTAACACTGTGCTAGACACCTACTTGGTTTATAACATTGCTTGTTTAAGTGAAAAAATCTCCCGAGGAGTAATAAAACTCACGGTGGGATCGGGATCCAACTATCATTGCATTACAACTTTGAAGGAATCCTACCAAAATTATCACACTCCAGATTGTATGCAAAACTAGCAAGTTTCCTTTTCTTTTGAAACTACCAATGTGGATTTTTGCCCCAGGCTCTTATGACTTTGACGAAGGCCAAAATATCATAAGACGCAAGTCAAGTTCTACCCGTCATTGTCCAGATTAATCTGAACCCATTCGTAGCAAAAATATCTATATGCCTATCCCAGATTAACGCATCTAACTATGCTACAGATGAATACCCAGCTGTTCCCCGCCGAAGGACGCGACCGGGATGTTGGGACGTCAGGCCTAAAATTCGAGGGCAGATGCTAATTGGTTCTATCCATCCACCTCTCCGAAGATGCCAAGTTGATTTATGGCACCGTGTATCGAAGGTTTAAACGGATGCGGCCGATGTAGCAGACTTCGTTAGATCCCCCCTCGTTTGTGAGGGGTTTTTGATTGTGGGGACGCTCTTCCCTGCAGTCATAACCCCCTGCAGTTAATTACGCTAACGCATCGTGGTAACAACTTTCTCCTTCTCCAGATGGTAACTTCGTGTCGTGGGTGTTTGTTTTGTTTGTGGTTGCCCGTGGATTGTATACGGAGACTAATGTATGTTGTCGCCCATAGGGCGTGGATTAGTCCAAATCCGTATTTTCTTAGATTTGGGTTTTGGTTTGGGTTTAAGGATACGTTAGCTTCATTTGAGACTAAGATCAACTTAAACATATGTTAAGGATACGTTAGTCTAATTTTTAGACTAAGATCAACTTAACAGGATCATATAGATCAGACAAAAGAGCAATTGGGCTCTATTGTTTAGTTTAGGGACATTGCGGTCGATTAGTTTAAGGACATTATGGTCCGTTGCTAGTTTAAGGACATCTCGGTCCATCGGTAGTTTAAGGACATCTCGGTCCATGAGTTTAAGGACCCCACAGTCCGGTTTAGAGACATCGTAGTCTATAAGGTTTAAGGACATCGTAGTCCATGAGTTTAAGGA
This sequence comes from Agapanthus africanus, assembly GCA_030015575.1. Lineage (NCBI taxonomy): Eukaryota > Viridiplantae > Streptophyta > Magnoliopsida > Asparagales > Amaryllidaceae > Agapanthus > Agapanthus africanus. Next base: position 155,454,219 of record CM057350.1, read on the forward strand.
CCCCACAGTCCGGTTTAGAGACATCGTAGTCTATAAGGTGACATCGTAGTCCATGGGCTTAAGGACCCCACAATCCGGTTTAGAGATATCGTAGTCTATAAGGTTTAAGGACATCGTAGTCCATGAGTTTAAAGACCCCACAGTCCATGCGATATGTGGTTGTCGGGACCCGTCACCTCTCTGAAGACGTTGAAGGATTACAACGACAGATATCAGAGGAGTAAAGAGATGTACCCTTGAACCGGCGTAAATTGATTGGAAGATCTGTAGCCCAGTTTGAGACTAAGATCTGTTGAATATTTGTGAGCAGATGGGTTCAGTTTAATATAAGTTGAGGACTTATGTCCAGAATTGGGCTAAGTCCAATTAAAATGTTTAACATTTTTAATTATGGCTATTAAACCTTTACTTGGGCTTGGCCTATTTAGTAATGCTGAGCATTAGGTCCTGACAATTTTTGTCTTGTATTGAATGCATAGCATTCATCAGAACAAAGTGTGTTCTGACAGTGCGTCACGTGGCGCGTCAGGCGCTTTGCGCCAATTAAAGAGCGCATTGTGCATCTATCAGGTAGCGCACACGAAGGTGACACGTGTCGCTCTTAGCGCTAGTTTATGAGTGCATTGCGCTTTCAATTTATGAGCGCTTTGCGCTAGTTTGGTGGTGCACCAGTGAGTGACACGTGGCGTGCTTGGCACTGAGCTCCAGCCCATGAGCGCAGTGCTCTGTTTTAAAAGCGCAAAGCGCAAATAGTGTTTATGGTTGACACGTGGCGCGTTTTGGTGCTGAGTGCCGGTCCAAGAAGCGCAAAAGCGCAGTTCATGAGTGCAAGGCACTGTTCAGTAGCGCAAAGCGCATCTGATCAAATTTTTGATCAGAGAACAAGTTTATGTTCTTCTTTTAAAGAAGGCTTTGCCTCAAGATTCAAGAACAAAAGTACTTGTTTATAAAAGGGCTCTGCCTTTATAGATCAAGGATCTGTGAATGAAGTAAATGCATCTTTTATTTTTATGATTAGATCTTTTGATCTTTTTCTTTTTATCAAAGACCTTGGTCTTTTGTAGATCTATGATCCTTTAAGAAGATAGTTCTTCTTTTTTAATGAGATGATTTCATCTCTGTTGTTCAAGAATTAATTCTTTACTTTGAAAAAATGATCTTCTTTTTCTAAGAGCTTGCACTTCTTTCTCTTTGAGTTTTTCTCAAAGTTTGCAGGGGGGTTCTCTATTTGAGAATTGAAGTCTTGGGGCCTTTATATAAGGCCAATTGATTTGTTAAATCAGTTTTAAGAGATTTCTCTGTGATTGATTTGAGAATATTTCCCACCGTTGGATCTTTGATCCTAGGGCTTCTGCTTTGCAGAAGATAATCTTCTTGTTTTAATAAGATTGGAAAGATCTTTCCATAACATAATTTTAATTCTGATTAATTAATAATTTATTATTATTAGATCTTTTGATCTAACGGTGGAGAATTTTTAATTCCAGCGCTGGCGCACCTTGCGCTGGCGCATCTACGTTCGACACATGGCGTGCAGCGCAGAGCGCAGCGCAACTGCGCTAGCGCACCCGTTTTTGACACATGGCGCGCAGCGCAGAGTGCAGCGCAACTGCGCTAGCGCACCCGTGTTTGACACGTGGCGCGCAGCGCGTCTGGTGCTAGATTTGAAGCATTGCTTCAATTTTGGAGTTTTGAAATTTTAAAACAGAGTTTTGCACTGATTGGGGGTGCGCTGCCTAGGGCACAGCGCACCTGGCACTAGTGCGTCTGTATCTGACACGTGGCGCGCAGCGCTCCTAGCGTTGAATTTGAAGCGTTGCTTCAATTTTCAAATTTTGAATTTTAAAACAGAGCTTTGCTCTGATTGGGGGAAACAAATGCCCCCCACACCGTTTCGCTCACGTGGCGCACATGTGAGTGCAGTGGTGGCAACATCTGAGCCCTTGAATCAACTCAGAAGTTGAAGAGGCAGTTCAATGCCTATAAATAGGACCTTTGGTCCCTTAGATGATTATCATCTTCTTTCTTGAGAATTTTTATTCAGAACCTTGCTCTTCAGTTTAAGAACTTTTCAAGAGTCAGAACTCTACCAAAACTTAGGTAAAGTTTAAAATTTTAATAAATTAGGGTTTTTACCCATTAACAGAGCCTTGCTCTTCATAGATCTTTGATCTAAAGAAAACCCTTTTAGGATTTCATTAATAGAGCCTTGCTCTCATGAACCCATAGATCTAAACAGATCTTTTCTTGGGGTTTCTTAGCCCACGAATAGAGCTCTGTTCTTTGATAATATGTAGATCTCTTGATCTTCGATGAAGAACTCTTAAGAGTTTTTCATGGATCTTGAAGATCCCAGAATTTTTAATTCACAAAAATTAATTTTAATTAATCCTTGATAGATTTTTCCATCATCATTACAGAGCCTGGCTCTTTAAGAAATTTTATTCCTTCATGATCAGAGTGTGACAAGTGTCACTCTGTCATAGAGCTTTGCTCTCAAAGGGAAATTTTCTCATTTTCCCGAGGGATTTCTCATTCGATGAGAATTTCTTTGAGGATTTTCTCATTAATTAACAGTCTCATCCAATGATGAGGCTGTTTTTATTAATAATTTTTAATCGATGAATTGTCATCTAGATTTTGTGGGTCCCCCTTTGGTCCCCCTTTTCACTGCATTGCAGTGTGGTGCAACTTTTAAAATACCAAGTGTCAGAATTTTAAAATTAAATTATAGCACTGACAGTCGATTTCTGTCCCCCCCTTTTTGCAGGCAACATGTCTTTCGATACTTCGTTTCCATTCGTTCGTTCAGAGGGAGGATTTCCGGGAGCACCTGTAGACCGGGAGGTCTTAGCTTTGATCAGAGACTATGATCCAGAACATAAGAATATTCACCTCTGGGGGTCATGGTATAATCAGATTATCAGGGGTCGACAAAGCTTTTCGTGCGCGGTACCCTCGGAGCCCATCATGGCGTCCATTATGCCAACTCACCCCTAGTGAACTACGCCGTGGAGATGGTTAATTGGACTTCAGAAGTCCTTCTTCAGCCCGCTATAGCTTCGATTCCCGTTCAGCCTCCCATGGTTTTAGATACCTTGGGATGCCGTATTTGTCAAGGCGAGGCGCGGCCGTGGGGGCAACCATATAATATAGGTCTGATTCCTCGTCATCCGACCTGTTATCTGCAATGGGCCCGGTACATTCTGTCAGCGAAGAATTCGGAGTTGTTGAGGCTTGGGTTGTATACCGCCGTTTATACTTCTCTTTTCCAGTATCCTACGCTTCCCACCTGGTGGGTTAAGGCCTTTTTGGAGCAGTGGAATATCCCTACTCACACCTTCCTTTCACTGGACCGGGAAGTGTCAATCTCGTTAGAGGAATTTGCAGAAGTTTCTGGCTTACCGGTCATAGGGGAGCATTATGAGGAGATGCTTCCCACAGACGAATACGTCTTCGGTGCCAAGCCAGTGATAATGGGCCTTACTCCAGTGAATGCCGTTCAACACCAATTTCCTAGTTTGATCAAAGTATTGAATATCTACGAGGGTCTTTTCCTTGAATCTGGGAGCCGCGGGGTTAGTTTCGAGGATTTCATCGCTCGCTTTCTCCACCCGAAAGTCCTCTCGAAGGAAGCTGTTAAATTTGCTATGCTTGACGACCCTTTTGGCTTAGGTTTAGATAACCTGCCAACGATGGAGGTAGATCAGAAGAGTTTCTTCCTTCCCTACTCTCCAGTTGTTCCTTTTGCGGAGATTGCAGTCCCTGGGATGGATGAGGAAGCATTCTTTTTGGGATTTCTTGGGCTATGGTTGAGCTGGTTCGCGCTCCCGATTCACCTTCGCCGTATGAGGCCATCTGTCTTTTACCCGGCTTATCGGATGACTATTGGAGTGAAAGTGGCTGTCGGGGTCGGCGGCTTAGCCCATCTGTATTACGGCCTCAGTCAAGCGGCGGATATTACTAAACCCGGAGTACAGCATGTGAACTTCTCGATGCATTACTTCATGTCATGGCTCGAGCTACATGCACTTGGCGTTTTTGGTATCCATAGAAGGCCTTCATTCTATGACAGGTGCAGCTTCCCCCAGATTATGCGATTAGTCGACGCCTCAATTGTAAATCCGTCACCGCGGGATGCTAGAGGTTTGCTCTTTCGTCCCCGCACGGTTGGAGACGGGATGACCTTCACCGACAAGGTGTTAACCGTCGGAAAAGAGTCTGCCACAACGGTGCGGCTATTGCAGGATATTTTCAAAGATGGAGCCTCAGTTTTGACAGCTCGGGAGATCCTCCATTTATATTCTATCAGACCGGGCTTCCTGGTATTTAGGCAAAATGATGCGGCGCTTTTCATGAGATATAATCCGCATCGTTTTGCCCAACAATTGAGCTATAATCAAGGAGTGTCGCTAGAAGCTTTCTTGTTGGAACCCACAGCCACTGAAGAGGGGATGCGAAGCGCGCTGCATCACTTCATGCGTTTGAATACTGGCTCTCACTTCTTTATCAGCGAGCCGAGTTGCGTCCTACGGATCCTTAATGTGTATACGGCATGGTACCAGCATTCAACGGGCGCCGTTATTAAGGAAGAAAGGCGGTTGCTGATTGATCGCAAAAGTGCACCTCCTGCCAGTGATCACAAAATCCCTTTGAAGCGACGGACCACTGTCCCCCCTCCGCTAAGAGAAGTCGCTGCAGTCGAGCCTCCACGTGTGCTAAGCCCTACGCGCGGGTTGTCCCGTGCTCCTGTAGAGACGGTGGATGTACCATTGGTGCCCCGTGCTCCCGCAGAGACAGTAAACGTAGCTTCACCCGAATATGGCATGGGCTCGGATATCGGGACTCATCGCCCTAGGGTGCCCACCAAGCGTAAGCTCGTGGTTGCTGCGACTGGAGCTCGCGCACAGAAGAAGAAGAAGAAGTCCCTCTTCTCTGCCGATGTCGTATTTGGTCAGGAGCCTCAAGCTCCTTATAGTGAGGGCTTGAGCGAGTATGGGAGAAATGAGGGCTTATTCATGCCGCCAGATGATGCTGATCTGGCGGCTGCCATCGCAGCTTCTGAGCAATTGGCAAGCCGCGAAGAGGGGTTGGCTATGCTCACGTGATCAGGTAATCATTAGTCGTATTCTTCGCCATTGCATCATACTTCTATTATTATGTTTTGACTGACGCTTTTCCATCGCTAACAGGCATCTCCACTGAAGAAGCTCTTGCAGCTTCTCTCAAGACTTTTGAGGAAGAGGAAAGACTTCGAGCATCCTTAGGCATCGGTATGCTTCGGTTTATCGTGTCTCCGCTCCCGTTTTTTTTATATAGGTGATCTAACCCCGCTTTATCTTATCGCAGGGACCACAATGCCGATCCCGCAAGCTTATGCGGAGATTCTTCCTGGGCCAGCCATCGGAGTCCCAGCCTCTTCGGCACTGCCGAAAGAGGCCTTACTCAAACGACCGATGTTAGAAGGCTTGACGGCTCCAGAGGTAACCCTTGGTGCGGACGATGATGTCCTGTTGATGGAGGCGTCTAGATGGCCCGCTTTGACGGCTCGGGCGGAAAGGAAGCGCCGAATGTGCGTGGCAAGGGAGCGTAGTGCTGCCTTAACCGCGGGTGCGGGTTCGAGCACCGCTACCCCTGCCCCTGCTCCCTCAGAGGAATCTCCGGTTGCCTTTTCTACTGCTTACAAATGGGCGGCACGTGCGGCTAGGGAAGCAAACGGTATATCAGCTCAAGGTAATGTGCCGTGAGGTTCCATTGCCAAAGTTTTAAGTATCAATTCTCATATATCCTATCTTGCAGAGCCGAGTCTTCCCGAAGAGGTGGCGGCGACCGCTGAGCCTGAGGTAGCGGTGGAGGAGGTAGCTGTGATTGCCGAACCCAAGGCAGCGATAGGCGAGGTGGCTGTAATTGCCGGGCTCGAGGTAGTGACTGGTAACTCAATCACGATTGCCGAGCCTGATATAACTGTAGGTGAGATGGCTACAGCCGCTGAGCCCGAGGTGACCGCTCCTTCTCAAGAGTCGGGCACCGTCCCAATCATTTCTCTTTCTACCTGCGACCCTTTGCTATCTCCTGGCGTCGTGAGCGTTATGACGGCTCTGGTAGAGTCAGGGGATGAGGCGACAGGAGGTGAGACCTTCCCGATGGAAGAGGATGGAGCAGTTGCTGTGTCAAGTGACGCCCTTGTCGCGGTTCCGACTGGCGACTCACTAGGTAGATTTTGGATCATTGCTTTTCTTTTATTCTGCAATCTTTTTCAATCTTTCCTGACAGGGTTTATCTTGTTTCTAATGCAGGTGTGGGTAGTGCTGATGTTGCGCTATCCGAGGCAATGCCATCAGCTACCGCCTTGACGATGACACCTCCTCTACCCTCTCTCATACCATCTCAGATGTTGGAAGGTGCAGATTCATGACCCATCAGTCTTATTCTTTCTAAGCTGTATAATTTATGTATTGACGTTTCATTACTGTGTCCTTACAGGAGTCCTTTTCGACCACCTGTATCAGGTGCTGTACCCACACTTCTCCTTCCTGTCAGAGATTAGTCCGTCTGCTGGTGTCGGTGAGTATCTTTTCTAAACGACGTCCTTTCTTTAACGGGAAGTCACATTACTGCTAACTCTTCTTTATGTTGCTTGTAGCCTTACAAATTGAAGGAGGGGACGAGGCTGTCGTTGCGCTACCAGCACTCCCAGCTCTGCCCCTTGCTGCAGCTGGTATAGTAGACTCTATTTTCTTTGTGTATGTATATTCTTTATTTCTCGAGCCGTGATCTGACTATGATTTATTTTACAGCAATCACATCGACTCCAGCCTCTTTCGAGTCTCGCATTATGATGCCGGCAGGGCCCTTCTCCAGACGTCCATCCTCGAAAGGCGTCGCGAATAGTCTGCGCATGCTGAGCGACTATATTAAGGAGCTCGACTTGGAGACTCCCACATCTGCTGTGGATTTTGCCGCGGAGGTTAACCCTATGCTGGTGACGCTCGTGAACTTTCATGGTGAGGGCGTTGTTGAGTCCTGGGTTAATCGTTGCAGGGAAATCGAGGCTTGCATGCATGAGCTTGAGCTTAGGCGTCCTGCACCTGAGATTCTGGCTGCGAGCACTCAACGGGCTGCATGGATCGAGCAGAGCACTTCTTACTTCCGCCATCTTGAACAAGAAGTGGCTTTAAAGCAGAAGGAATGTAAAGAAACTTCAAGTGAATCTGCTCGACTGCATGCTCAGGTTGATGCGAATGCTGCCCAGTTGAAAGTTACCCTCGATGGCCTTCTGCGATGCATTTCTGATGGGTTAACTTTGAGGCAAAAGCTCGACGTCGTCAATCGGGATGTACAAGATCATGAAGCAGCTCAGCGGGCTGCTAAGGAACAACTTTCGTCTTACTTGCAGCAGCGAGCCCAGGTCGAAGCAGAGTTGGCCGCGGCAGCTGATCATGAAGATGGGCTGAAGGAAGTGCGTGAGCGGCTGATTGGATTACTGAAAGCGCTTCCTTCTCAATAATAATTTTTTTTACCATTTGTAATTTTGAATAAAATGTATTCGTCCTTTTAATCTTTCATATGATGTATTTTTGTAACCAATTGAATTCATGAATAAAAGATACACATTTTTTTGGCAATGTCTTGTGTCATCTCTCTGCTTTCTTCTTTCTTTTGTTATCAGCGTGTCACCTTAGCAAACATAGCCGGCAGATGATGGAGTGAGCATCTTGTCTTGGCTTCTTCGAGAGGTAGTAATGGCTTAGGAAGCAGGTTCAGATCTGTTACCTAAGACTTTTCAACTTTATCAACCGTGAGGGTCTCATAAAGACTTTTCTCCCTACGAGTCGAGAGGATCTCGTTGGTGTATTTTCTCCTTAGGAATTGTGAGGATTCCTAAGTGCGTTTTCCCTTATAAGTCGTAAGGATCTTAGAAAAGAGTTTTCTTCCTTACGAATCGAGAGGACCTGTAAGTGTTTAGTGGGATAGACATGTAGATGACGTATTTCCGAAACGGGGTCATATGGATGACGTATTTCCGTGACAGGGTCATATGGATGACGTATTTCCGAACTGGGTCATGTGGATGACGTATTTCCGTGACAGGGTCATATGGATGACGTATTTCGGGTCATATGGATGACGTATTTCCGAACGGGGCCATGTGGATGACGTATTTCCGAGCGGGGTCATGTGGATGACGTATTTCTGAACGGGGTCATATGGATGACGTATTTCCGAACGGGGTCATGTGGATGACGTATTTCCGAGCGGGGTCATATGGATGACGTATTTCCGAACGGGGTCATGTGGATGACGTATTTCCGATGATGTATTTCCGAGACAGGGTCATGTGGATGGTGTATTTTCGAGACGGGGTCATGTGGATGACGTATTTCCGAGACGGGTTCATGTGGATGACGTATTTCCAAGACGAGGTCATGGGGATGACGTATTTCCGAGACGAGGTCATATGAATGACGTATTTTCGAGACGGGGTCATGTGGATGACGTATTTCGGAGACGGGGTCATGTGGATGACGTGTTTCCGAGACGGGGTCATGTTGATGACGTATTTCCGAACGGGGTCATATGGATGACGTATTTCCGAACGGGGTCATGTGGATGACGTATTTCCGAGCGGGGTCATGTGGATGACGTATTTCCGAACGAGGTCATGTGGATGACGTATTTCCGAGCGGGGTCATGTGTATGACGTATTTCCGAGCGGGGTCATGCTGATGACGTATTTCCGAACGGGGTCATGTGGATGACGTATTTCCGAACGGGGTCATATGGATGACGTATCGTCTGTTGTAATGAGATGAATATCGGAGTGGTTCTCAGGTTGTCTGTGAGCCGTTGAGATATGGCTTCTTCTCCTGATGGAGCCTGGGGAGGAAAGCGTGATTCCTTCTTTGTTTGCGCCCCTGGATTGTATACAAGGATTGATGTGATATCACCTGTAGGGCATAAATTTTATTTATATATTTTATTTCTTTCATCGATGCTCTATCATTTCAGCTTTTATATCGCGAAGGTCGCGATTGCCCAATCATTTCGGCTATTTTTCGCGGTGCCCAATCATTTCGGCTATTTATTTTATTTTTACTCGCTGCTTTTTATTACGAGTTGCCCAATCATTTCGGCTATTTTACATACATGCATTTTTACTTGCTGATTTTGTTGCAAGTTGCCCCATCTTTTCGGCTATTTCGTATGCATGTGTGGCTCGCTAGCTTCTCGCTGCAAGCTTGGAATTAGACACCGATTTTGGCATCAGCACCGCTACAACTGGAATATTGCTAGGAGCGAATCATCATTTGCCTCTGTCGATGTTAAACATAGGTGGCTTAGCGAACAGGGTTAGGATCCTGTCGACTAAGGCTTTAGACTTCATGAGTCGTAAGGGTCTCATAAAGGTATTCCTCCCTGCGAGTCGTGAGGATATCGTAGGTGTGTTTTCTCCTTAGGAATCGTGAGGATCTCTAAGTGCATGGTCTCTTATAAGTCGTAAGGATCTTACAAGAGTGCTTTCTCCTTATGAGTCGAGAGGACTTACAAGGGTCATTCACCGTGCGAACATATCCCTAGTCACGGAAGGGACTTTGTTAGGGAAATATTTATTCGCGCCCGTGGATTGTATACAAGGGTCAGCATTGAGCCGCTTGTAGGGCAGTATTGGAGGTTGTGGGGGCTGCTTAAGAACAGGTTCAGATCCCTGTAACTTAAGACATTTGAATCTTATGAGTCGTGAGGGTCCCATAAGAGGGTTCTCCTTACGAGTCGTGAGGATCTCGCAAATGTATTTTCTCCTTTGGAATCGTGGGGATCCCTAAGTGTGTTGCTCCCTTGTGAGTCGTAAGGATCTCACGCAGGTGGTTTCTCGTTACAAAGTCGAGAGGATCTTGCAAGTGTCTTTTAACGAGATTGAGCCCTTTCGGGTTTTCATAAAACTCGCCGGTACCCTGCTGTTTTTACTCACGGAGCCCTTTCGGGTTTTCATCCGTGCCCATTTTGCTTATGGACATATCGTTTTCTTTTTCTCTTTTTTTTTTTTATTTTAACGAGGCTGTGCCCTTTCGCGTTTTCACAAAACTCGCCGGTAGTCCTGTTGTTTTTACTCACGGAGCCCTTTCGGGTTTTCATCCGTGCCCATTTTGCCTGTGGACATACCGTTTTCTTTCTTCCCTTTTTTTTATTTTTTTTGTATCAGCTCCGGGATGCTGTAACCCATAGTAGTTTATCGACGTCTCGGTCAACAGCTAGTTTTATGACATAGTGGTCCATTGTTAGTTTAAGGATGTTTCGGTCCGTTGTTAATTTAAGGACATTTCGGTCCGTTGGCTGGTTACTACTTATAGAGTTTGGGCTTAGGAAGATAGCAAGCGGACATAGTCTTCGTCATCTATCATTGACCTAGACCGTGACTCGTCAGGCGTAGTACTTTTTTAGGAAGCGACCATTTATTGGTCTGAAGGGCCTTTCACCATGCATGTCCATGAGTAGATAGGCTTTACCCTGGTAGACCTTGTCTATGATATACGGGCCTTCATAGTTCGGCTCGAATTTCCCCCGCTTGGCGCGATTAGGGATCATAGGTCTTTTGACCACTAGCACAAGTTCGCCTTGGCAGAATGTCCTCGACCTAGTCAATCTTTCGTATGAGCGCGTCATCTTCGCTTTATAAGCCTCTAGATTTTGTTCCGCTATGAGCCGGGTTTCATCAAGGGCATCGAGCTCTTCAAGACGAAGGTGAGCATTCTCTTTGTCTGTTAGCTCGTAATGAACTGCTACTCATAGAGAGGGTAGCTCTATCTCGAGAGGGAGTACCGTCTTCGTACCGAATACCAATGCGTACGGCGTTGTGTTCGTGGCCGTTTTGAACATAGTTCGATACGCCCAGAAAGCTTCATGCAGTCTCTCATGCCAGTCCTTCTTATTTCGAGACACCATCTTTTTGACAATCTTTGTCAAAGTCTTATTGAAAGCCTCAGCCAGACCGTTAGCTCGAGGATTATAGACTGAAGAGTATCTCCAGTCTATGTTATGCTGTTGTGCGAAGCGGCTTATCTTGTGGCTTCTATAAGCTGGCCCGTTATCGGAGATGATCCGTCTCAGAGTTCCAAACCGATAAATGACGTGCGTTTTGAAGAAATGGAGGATATTCTCCATCTTCACTTCTCTCAACGGTACTGCTTCTGTCCATTTGGAGAAGTATTCAGTTGTCGCCAAAATGAATCGATGTCCTCTGGATGATGCTGGTTCGATGGGCCCGATTATGTCGGTCCCCCACATTTCAAACGGCCAGCTAGCCACCGTTCGATGTAGTGGATTTGGATGATGATGGATAAAGTCTCCGTGAATCTGGCACGCGTGACACTGCTTCACGTATTCGAGACAGTCTTGGATCATCATGGGCCAATAATAACCTATCCGTTTGATCTTCAGCTTCATCTTTGGCCCGGCTTGGTGAGAACCGCAGAGTCCGTCGTGAGTTTCTTAGACGACTCTCCTTGCCTCGTCTGGTCCCAGGCATCTTAGCCATAGAGAATCAAATGACCTTTTATACAGAGTATCATTGACGAAAGCGAAAGACAGGGCTCGTTTCATAAGCTGATGTCTTGAGGACGCATCTACAGGTGTTCGGCGGGATTTGAAGTAGTCTATAAAGACTTCTTTCTAATCCGCAACCTTTTCCTTGTCTCTTATTTGTAGAGTCGTTTGCTCTGTCGCTCCCTTTTCTTTGGACGACTCCGGAGATATTTCTGCCGGTGCGAGAACCCGACGGCTTTGCACAACGATCCTCACGTCATCGAGGTTTTCGTCAGCCAGTTCTTTAGCGAGCTTGGCTAATGCATCTGCTTTGCTATTTTCCGCATGGGTATGCTTTCCAAGGTGTAGGAAGGAATTTGAGTCAGCGGTCGCTGTACTCTCTCGCCGTACTTCACCAACTCTGGTTTGCACGTTTGATAGTCGCCGTTTACTTGACTAACGACCAATTGGGAATCTCCGTATATAAGGAGGTTTTCAATTCCCATATCGATGGCGATCTCGAGACCTGCTATCAAAGCTTCATACTCGGCTTCATTGTTTGTCCTCGGCTCTGTTAAGGAGAAATCAAAGCGCATTATCCCTCCTTGTGGAGTTACGAAGATGAGGCCTACCCCTGATTTGATTATGGGCGTGCTTTGTTTGCGCTTCTTCATGGAAGATGCTCCATCGAAGTAGAGTTCCGATTCGGTAGCATTCTCTCTTCTCTCCCCGTCGATCGCGTCAAACGCATGTTCGTCTGGCAATTTGCAGTTCAAAGGAGAATCGGCGGGTATCGGATGCTCAGCGAGGAAGTCGGCGATGGCCTGGCCTTTCACTGCTTTAAGAGGTCGATAAGTTATCGAGAACTCCATCAATAGTAGGGCCCACTTAGCGAGCCGCCCCGTTAATATGGCCTTCGACATCAAATATTTGAAAGGATCCACCTTCGATATGAGATGGACTTCATGTGCTAACGCGTAGTGTTTGAGCTTCGTTATTGCGAAGATCAACACCAGGCAGTGTTTTTCGATGGGGGAGTAATTGCTTTCTTCCCCCAGGAGAACTCGACTCAGATAATAAAGGGCTCTCTCCTTCCCTTGGTCATTTTTTTGTGCCCACAGCGCGCCTAAAGAACCTTCAAGGGCGGTTGTGTATAGGACGAGAGGTTTTCCTTTAACGGGAGTGGCCAGCACTGGCGGATTCTTCAGGTATTGCTTGATTTCGTCCAGTGCGCTTTGGCATTTGCGATCCCAGACGAACGGGGTTCCCTTCTTCATTAGGTGACTATAGGGACGACACTTGCCTGAGAGATTGGCTATAAATCGCCGGATATACGCAAACTTCCCTTGGAGAGATCGTAATTGCTTGAGAGTCCTTGGCAGGGGCATTTCCATAATCGCCTTGATTTTTGACGGATCTATCTCGATACCTCGGTGTCGGACGACTAATCCTAGGAATTCGCCCGAGGAAACTCCGAACGCACATTTGAGAGAGTTCATCTTCAAGTTGTATTGCCGAAGCGTTGAAATACGATCTTCAGATGCTCTAAATGTTCCTCGTATGATTTGCTTTTTACCACAAGGTCGTCGATATAGCATTCGACGATTTCATGTATGAGGTCATCGAAGATCTTCGTCATGGCCCTCTGATAGGTGGCACCGGCGTTCTTTAGACCGAAGGGCATCACCTTGTAGCAGATGTTAGTTATATGTATGCCCTAGAGGCCAATACTGTACATAGGATGTATATTGTAGTGGATACTGGGACATATATAGGGAGGACTTTCTTGCTCGACATGATAGTATGCTATCTGGTTGCTCTTTATCTTAACGTGTATACTGATTGTCTCTCTGTTACATTTTGGTAAAGCCCTTAGGTTGTGTACTTGACTACCTGGACTATGATGCGGATCATACTAGTGGGGACCTGGTAGTCCATAAGTACATACTTCAAGGTCCCTAGTCATGGGTGTATCGAGACGGGGCATCGATACACCAGAGTAGACTAGCGTATACCTTCTCGACCCATACAGATGGGCGATGGATGATCCCATATCCATTGGTGTTTGACATCAGAGATGATATACGGGTGCTCAGTAGAGACTGGGTACACTGGACGGAATCGCCGAGAACTCCCAGATGGTATTATACCTTACATCAGATGACAGTTCTCTAGTGACACTGGTACATGTTAGTCCGTAGATCCGAGATCGTCATAGAGTCTTGTGTGATTCCCACTGTGCTTTGATTTCCACCTTACCACGTCCTAGAGGGCGTGCAAAACGGTTGTTTTTGGGTACTGTCCCGAATCGCATGGAGGCAATGAGCGATAGGAGGGGATTCGTCTCTCCCGGTATAGGGAGTTGATGTTGCGCTGTGGTCGATTGGCTATAACCAGAAATCCCTGGCCAGGGTTGCTGAGATTTACTGGTAAGTGTTACTAGTAGTTTCTCGAACTGTTATAGACCTCATATCGACACGACTTATCGAGATACTGGGGTCTGACGTTTACCACCCCTAGGCGAGATATGCAACATATCAGACGATCCGACCGGACTGTACGGTAAGTGTTACTGGTTGGATTCACAGGAGTGTGAGCGGGCTTGCTTGTCGATCTTCTGATCGCTCAATACCCGGGTGGTCGTTACGTTTAGCAGACCGCTTGCGGCTTGTGGGTGTTTGATATGACCATCACCTGCTGCCGGCGTATTGACGAGTCTTTAGAGTCCTACACAGAGGTTTCCTGGCTCAAGCGAAACGAAATAAGAACGCGTATGAGATATGTGCGAGACCGAGAATAATACCAGTATGTGATACTATATTCTATTCTCGCGATTTGTATCATCGGCAGGTTATATGTGATATAGCCGGGTTACCGAATCAAGTGTTGATTCGATACATTGATACACTTTATATTAGTCGGTTATATGCAGTATGACCGGATCATTAAATCAAGTGTTGATTTAATGATTTAATGTATAATTATATATTTGATATATTACTTTACATTAACTAGTATTGGTACACTTAAGATTATTTTTCTCACTTGATGTGCACATTGTATATATGATATAGTTTTGTGCACTAGTTTGTATCATGTTTGATGATACATGCAAACTTGGGTGTGTATGATTAAACCATGGTTATGTTAATGGTTAGGGTTTTGATTTACTTATTTATTTATTCTCTTTATTCATTTTGGCAAGAAATGAAATGGTGGCTTTGTTTGGATTTATCTTGAAGCTTCATGAAGCTTTGAAAGTCAAAACCATTTTGTTTCTTTCCTTGACCCAATCATTCAACTAAACCCTAGTTTAGTCTCTACACTTAACCATGGTTGCAATATGATAAGGGTCACTTGATTTTCTATTTTAGTTAATTGATTTTTCATTTTTCTTTCTTCTTCTTCTTCTTGAGAAAAGAAAAGCTTGCTTCAAAAATGTCAAGTGATGATTCCAAGTGAGAATTCCAAATCCAAAGTGAACCCACTTCCTATTTCTTCATCCTCTACCACTTGCCATGTAGTATAGGGTGTTTTCTTCACAAGTTTCATGACTTGGTGAAATTGGAGCTTGATCTTGAGTTGCCTCGACGTAGATCATCTTCGGCATCGAAGTCGACGACCTAGCCCGATCAATTCCTTGACGAAACCATCGCTAGAGTCCGGGATCCGATGATCGCACCGGAGGGACATCATCAGGGAGCTAAGGAAGTGGAGGACCGGATCTACAAAGGTTGTATTTCCATTCACTTAGCAATAAAGTTGTTTACTTGCATTACTTTTCGCCTTTACTCTAGTTAACGATCGCATTAGGGTTTCTTGGGCACCGAAAAATTTGAATTTGGCATGGTTGATGCCTTGTGAGACCTCATTAGTGTGCCTAGGAACCCTACGGTGGTATCAGAGCCTAGCTAGAGCCTTAGGCGATGAGTAGACGATGTTAGAAACCCGAACGAACCTGAAACCCTAATCCGACCCCTCTTTGTCCAATTTTTGAAAATGTGGATTTTTCCTGATTAAAAATATGCAGAAAAATAAGCAGGGTTTTATAAGAATTACTGTGCAAAACGAGGTCCTAATTCCATTAAACCGCCGCGGAACCGCGGCCTTACCCCACGTGGCGCGGCGGTTCCGCGGCCCTTCTGTTGCATCGTTGACCAAAATTTGCACAGTAATGTTTCTATTTGACTCCTGAATTTTCTGGGTAATTTTAATATTTACTCAAGAGTTGAGTTTTCTGGGGTTGTTTTGGGGATTCGATTATTCGATCGGTTTATTTAATTTCGTCTATGTGTTTTTCCGGATAATTTTAGAATATGTTAAAAAGTTCGACCGGATATAAATACCCACTTTTTCCCCTGCCGGGAAATTTCCAAATGTTGGATTTTTCCGTGGTTTAATAACGTTCTAAGTAGTGCAAGTAACGCGATGGTCCCTCTAGAAGACAACAAACCTTAACTCGATTATGTGACCGTCTTGAACTGCCCTTTGAACCTTAGGGTTTGGGGCAGTACGGCATGCCACATGTGAGGCGTTGGCTTGACCCTTCTACGGCTGGACCGTTGGTACTGAGGCATGAACCGGATGTTTTTAAACTTATTTCATGTGTTGAGCTGTTTCGGGAAAACTTGGGTGTTTGACTGTTCGATCGGAAAGTTTAACATTTTCTGTTTATCTGGAATGTGATACAATAATTGGAATCCACAAGTAGTTATGAGATAACTGAATGAATGTTATAAACATAGCACTTTAGTCTCACTTGATCGGTTGCCACGGAATTTTGATGCGATCAAAAGTCCGTTGCAATCACGTAGCGTACGCGGATACTCGCCGGATAAACTTAATAGACAGCTACACCCTATAGCCCCGACCAAGTGACTGTAGGAGAACCTCGTCACTGAAAGCATCCGTTCGGGTGCCCGCGGCAGCGGTGTTCCGCCTTAGTGCACTTCGTCGACGGTATCGGGGATGCGGCCGCCTACTAAAGTTTGCGACGAGCATTCGATCAGGATATCGGGAATCTTGTTGAATTGCCAGACTTAATATTGAAAAGAGTTTTCGATAATGAGACTAAAATGCGGGGTTTATAATTGTTAGGCATGCGATGTCTAAGTAATTCATTTGGTCAGGCATGCGATGTCTGAGGAGGTTGCGGATTCCAACTGTTGTAGTTTTACACTTTCTTTTCTGTGACCGTAAGTGTAATATATTATATCGCCGGTTTCGTTGCTATATGTCAACGACAATTGGGATACGCATGTTTACTTACGTTAATGACATGTGATGTTAGGTGTTGCTGGATATGTTATATTGGATCGTCGTGTTTGAATAGCCGGGGGGTTTTTTATGTGAGATGAGTGTTTTTCATTTTCATTCATGTAAAAACTTGTATGTAATATTCTTTTATTGGGGCACTCCTTGGTTGCGGAAGATGTCACCGTTGATGTATATTATTTACTTTTCCACACTAGGATAGACCCAAGGAGGAGGGCACAAGCAACCGGGTCCTAGAGTCCAGAGGGAGACCAACTCGAGGAGTCGAGTCCGGGTCTCCTAACTCTAGAATTGGTAGGGTTGCTTGCCGCTCTCGTAGGGGTCTAGGGGTGTGGGATTGGCTATTCATCATGACCGTGGAATCCGTGTTTCATACTGGCTCGTATTGAAAACACGGACGTCCTGGTATATCCAATATTTCATATGATTTCTTCTGCTGCGATATCTGTGATGTGATCATTTGATGTTCTGTGATAGATACAATATATAGTATATATGATATATTATATATGCGTTACTTATGTTTTACACCCGCGCTAGCCCTGCCCTGCTCTGCCGTTAGTTACCTAACCAACGGTGCACGAGGGGACATCGAGGCGAATGCGGATGGCATAAGTGTACGTCGTATTTATCCGTGATGTTTAGGTAACCTAAATGATGGGACTTCATTAATATGATTAATGAAAGAAAAGAAACCTAAGATGTTATGGAATCGAATTTTCAAAAACAGGTAGCTACAGTTCTTGCTTTGCATCGCGGTGTTCCTTTTAGAACATCCTGCACCTTATTCGATAAGGAAAGGACCGAGATCCCTTCACCGGGAGTGACTCCTTTAGCAATAACTGGCAGATACTACAACCCTCGGTTTGTCTTTTGATTGCTTCTATAGTTTTTGCTTTGCACAGTGATATATATGATATATCCCGCACCTCATTCGACGAGGAAAGGGCCGACGATCCCCTCACCGGGAGTGACCCCTTTAGCAAAACTAGAAAAGCCTAAAAAACACTCCATTTTAAAATCGTTTGATTCTACAACGATATCAAGTTCATTACGCAATAGGTTTTCAGAAAAACCTGTCGTAGCCCTCCGTCATTTCAGATAAGTACTAATTAGTATTCGTGCTGCGGTAGTTTGGCATTCGTCAAGGCGTAGTGTACGGTAGCTAACTAGTATTTATCTGCTTATGCATATGATGCAGATTGGATTAGGGTATTCGTACGGCGTTGTTTGGCATTCGTCAAGGGTCGTGCGGATGGGTTTAATTCAATCAAGAAATGTATGGGTTGAACTTGACTAGTGGACTATGGGTTGTTTGGCATTCGTCAAGGTCATAGAACACTAGGGGTAAAATATTATCGGGAGTTTCAAGTGTTGAAATTTGCAATGAGATTGCATACCTTCTATGTGATAGTTGGATCCCGATACCCACTGCGAGTAATTGTTACTCCTGGGAGAGTTTTGCATTTTACAATTAGCCGATCAAGTAGGAGTCTAAAAAGGTGTCAACGGGGTTACGCCTCTGGAAAAACGAGGTTTACTGTAATTATGTCCGTGCGAAAGCACGGGGAACCTCCCTCAAAGTACCGACACTGGCCTGGCTGAAAGATTGGCGAACTTGTAGCGTGTAATTAATCCCGACTAGTCTTTTCTTTTAGGGTTTGAAGGAAGATTTGATAAAAACAGTGGGAGCCATCCTGATTAGATAAAATAATAACCAATCTATTCTTGCAAGAGCGCACGCTGAGTGTTTTCTTCTCTCTCTCTCCTGGTAGCGACCGTATCACGCCTTAATCAAAATAATAAAACGGATATATTGACCGAACCCGCTTGTTATACTGAGCTGGGGAACATTGGTCCCGCTCCAACTTATAAATGTTATAAGTTAGAGCAGGAAATTGGGGAATACCAGAATTCCCGTGCCGCCCAAACGAAGAAAGTGCATGTTGATGCATCATCTTCGGGTGTGTTCGTTATAAAGAACCGTTTCTCAGTATCCTCTACGTCCTGGGTATTTGATACCGGATCAGGATCCCGCATATGTAATTTGTTACATAGGGCTATAGAAAGGTAGAGAACTAAGAACAAGTGATAAGTTTCATGAGGCAGAAAATGGGGCAAGTGTTGCAACCAAGTCTGTTGGTCACTGTCACCCTGTATTACAGATACATTGATTCTGAATGAATGTTATTAGATACCGAACCTGATATACAAAATCATATCAGTCTCTTTATTAGTAAAGAAATGATAAGATTTTGTATTGTTGGATAATGTTTTGAACATTTCCTATATCAAAAGTTGATCGGTTCAGGAACGTTATCTAAAAGCATTGATGTTCTAAATCAAACTACAGTTCCTAGTATACAGAACACACACAAGAGGAAGAGTTCAGAAATGAAAGGATCCTTCTTGAGGCATTGTAGACTAGGTCACATCAATGCGACCCGACTGGCTGAAATTACATTTTAGATGCATATTTAAATCAGTTTGAATTTACATCTTGTGAAACTTTCCAGTCATGTCACAAAGATTAGATGACCATAGCTCTGTTTATTGGAAACAGAGAAAGAGTTAGTAAACCCTTGGGATTGATACAAGATGATGTATGTAAGATCCCCTGTCTACACATGCCAAGACCGGTTCTTTGTATTTCATTACATTCTCTGATAATCTCTCGAGATTCAGTCATATGTTCCTGTTGAAACATAAGTCCGAAGCTTTTGAGGTATTCACAGAATATAAGTTGGAAGTAGAGAACCAAAATACGGGTATAAGTATTATGTCCTATGATAAGATTAGGGAGGAGAATACTTGTACATGGAATTCTTGGACTATTCTAAAGGAAAATGAGATTCTCTCTCAGCATTACTCCTCCGTATACACCACAGCACGATGGTATATCGGGGCGGAGCAATAGCACCCTATGTGATATGGTGTGCTCTATGATGAGTACTACTGAGTTTCCTATTTCCTTTTTGGGAGTTATGCGCTTAAGAAGCTGCATACCTATTGAATAGGGTTCCAATCAAATCAGTTGCCTACCACTTCATATGTGATATGGAAAGGGAAGAGCCCATATCTTAAGTTAGTTAAGATCTGGGGTTGTCCGGCCTATGTCTAAAAGCAAAATCCGGAAAAGATCGAGGCAAGGTCAGTTCTGTAGAACTGGAAACATTCCAACTATACAAACTACAGCAGATGATTTGATAGAACCAAAGGATTCAGTAGATTCCAACGAACCTCAGCCTCTCCGCCGATCTAGTAGGGTTTCTCACCCACCTGAGAGATACTTCGGTTTCTCTATGACAGTGGGAGCGAGGATGGCATCATGAGATGATGACCCAACTGGTTTCGAGCTGGCCATCAGGAGTGGGACTCTGTAAGAATGGCTGGATGCTTAGTGATCTGAGATGGAATCCTTATACACCAACAAAGTATGGACTTTGGCTGCTATATCTGAAGGGTTAAATCCCCATCAGGAGCAAGTATATCTTGAGAAGATTACTTGGTGTACATGGAAAAGTTGAGACTTTCAAAGCTAGACTTGTTAAAAGTTTGCATCATTGACCCGGTATGGATTATGATGAAACCTTTTTCTAAGTAGCTATGCTTAAGTCCATCCAGATCCTACTTGCCACGGCTACATACCATGACTACGATATCTGGTGGATGGGTACCATGACTGCTTTTCTAAGTGATGTTTTAGAAGAGTGCGTCTATAAGTACACAGCCAGAGGGCTTCGTAGACAGTGGGAGCAGCGGAAACGTGTACAAGTTGCTTTATAAGATTAATGCAGGCATCGCGGAGTTGGAACATCTGCTTTGATGAGATAGTCAAAGAGTTTGACATCATCAAAATGGTAGATAAACCTTGTATATACAAAAAGGTAGCAGGGAGTATGGTGGTGATCCTCGTAGAGTACGACGATGACATACTCTTGATAGGGAAGGAGTTTCCTATGCTACGCTCGGTCAATCTCCGCTTATCACAAGGATTCTCCATATAGGATCAAAGTGATACCTGCTAAATCCTAGTTTTTGGATCTATGAGATAGATCTAATTGGATGTTAGGACTCTCACTAGTTGTAGTGAGATGGTATCAGTTGATCCTGGGGAGAATCACTGGAAAGGTTCCAAGGTGATAAGGACGACTAAAAGTCAGTCACAGGCATTGTCTTTACCCTCAGTAAAGGGACGGTATGTTGGAAGAGTTCCAAGCTAGATACCGTGGCATACTAGACGATAAAGGCTGGATACATCGCTATTTAAGATGCTACCAAAGAGGCTGTCTGGGTGTATATTAGTTCATGAGATGAACTTAGTTCCTCCCATTGTGTGACAATGGAGTTGTGGCTTATGCCAAGGAACGTCCGTCCCATCAGTGATCCAGACATATTCTAAGGCAGTATCACCTGATCATGGAGATGGTTGATCTCCAAGGAGATCAAGGTAAGGAGAGCAGACTCAGAGGACAACACGGCGGATCCACTCACAAAGGTCTTTTCCCAGAGAGAGTCTTTTATGGGATGGTTGAGTATGAGATACTACAACCACTGCTACAGATGGCCCTAGTGCAAGTGGGAGATTGTTAGTTATATGTATGCCCAAGAGGCCATTACTGTATATAGGATGTATATTGTAGTGGATACTGGGACATATATAGGGAGGACTTTCTTGCTCGACATGATAGTATGCTATCGGTTGCTCTTTATCATAACGTGTATACTGATTGTCTCTCTGTTACATGTTAGTAAAGCCCTTAGGTTGTGTACTTGACTACCTGGACTATGATGCGGATTATACTAGTGGGGAGATGGTAGTCCATAAGTACATCCTTCAAGGTCCCTAGTCGTGGGTGTATCGAGACGGGGCATCGATACACCAGAGTAGACTAGAGTATACCTTCTTGACCCATACAGATGGGCGATGGATGATCCCATATCCATTGGTGTTTGACATCAGAGATGATATACGGGTGCTCAGTAGAGACTGGGTACACTGGACGGACTCGCCGAGAACTCCCAGATGGTATTATACCTTACGTCAGATGGCAGTTCTCTGGTGACACTGGTACAGGTTAGTCTGTAGACCCGAGATCGTCATAGAGTCTTGTGTGATTCCCACTGTGCTTTGATTTCCATCTTACCACGTCCAAGAGGGCGTGCAAAACGGTGGCTTTTGGGTACAGTCCCGAATCACATGGAGGCAATGAGCGATAGGAGGGGATTCGTCTCTCCCGGTATAGGGAGTTGATGTTGCGCTGTGTTCGATTGGCTATAACCGGAAATCTCTGGTCAGGGTTGCTGAGATTTACTGGTAAGTGTTACCAGTAGTTTCTCGAACTGTTATAGACCTCATATCGACACGACTTATCGAGCTACTGGGGTCTGACGTTTACCACCCCTAGGCGAGATATGCGACATATCAGACGATCAGACCGGACTGTACGGTAAGTGTTACTGGTTGGATTCACAGGAGTGTGAGCGGGCTTGCTCGTCGATCTTCTGCTCGCTCAATACCCTGGTGGCCGTTACGTTTAGCAGACCGCTTGCGGCTTGTGGGTGTTTGATATGATCATCACCTGCTGCCGGCGTATTGACGAGTCTTTAGAGTCCTACACAGAGGTTTCCTGGCTCAAGCGAAACGAAATAGGAGCGCGTATGAGATATGTGCGGGACCTAGAATAATACCTGTATGTGATACTGTATTCTATTCTCACGATTTATATCATCGGCAGGTTATATGTGATATAGCCGGGTTACAGAATCAAGTGTTGATTCGATACATTGATACACTTTATATTAGCCGGTTATATGCAGTATGACCGGATCATTAAATCAAGTGTTGATTTAATGATTTAATGTATAATTATATATTTGATATATTACTTTACATTAACTAGTATTGGTTCACTTAAGATTATTTTTCTCACTTGATGTGCACATTGTATATATGATATAGTTTTGTGCACTAGTTTGTATCATGTTTGATGATACATGCAAACTTGGGTGTGTATGATTAAACCATGGTTATGTTAATGGTTAGGGTTTTGATTTACTTATTTATTTATTCTCTTTATTCATTTTGGCAAGAAATGAAATGGTGGCTTTGTTTGGATTTATCTTGAAGCTTCATGAAACTTTGAAAGTCAAAACCATTTTGTTTCTTTCCTTGACCCAACCATTCAACTAAACCCTAGTTTAGTCTCTACACTTAACCATGGTTGCAATATGATAAGGGTCACTTGATTTTCTATTTTAGTTAATTGATTTTTCATTTTTCTTTCTTCTTCTTCTTCTTGAGAAAAGCAAAGAAAAGCTTGCTTCAAAAATGTCAAGTGATGATTCCAAGTGAGAATTCCAAATCCAAAGTGAACCCACTTCCTATTTCTTCATCCTCTACCACTTGCCATGTAGTATATGGTGTTTTCTTCACAAGTTTCATGACTTGGTGAATTTGGAGCTTGATCTTGAGTTGCCTCGACGTAGATCATCTTCGGCATCGAAGTCGACGACCTAGCCCGATCAATTCCTTGACGAAACCATCGCTAGAGTCCGAGATCCGATGATCGCAGCGGAGGGACATCATCATGGAGCTAAGGAAGTGGAGGACCGGATCTACAAAGGTTGTATTTCCATTCACTTAGCAATAAAGTTGTTTACTTGCATTACTTTTCGCCTTTACTCTAGTTAACGATCGCATTAGGGTTTCTTAGGCACCGAAAAAATTTGAATTTGGCATGGTTGATGCCTTGTAAGACCTCATTAGTGTGCCTAGGAACCCTACAGCAGAATATACCCAAAGGGGTCCGGAAAGCGGTATGCTTCTGGTCTTCGGGGTGCATCTTTATCTGATTGTATCCTGATGAGCCGTCCATAAAAGAGAAGAATTCATGGGTGGATGTGTTGTCTATCATCAGCTCGGTGACTGGTACTGGGAAGTCATCCTTCGGGCAGGCTTTATTGAAATCCCGAAAGTCTACGCAGATGCGCACCGTCCCATTTTTCTTCATCAATGGGACAATGTTGGCGATCCAGTCAGGATATTGAACCTCTTGGATGAAGCCGGAGTCGATTAACTTCTTGACTTCGGCATTGTTGCTCATCTCAAGCTCGAGTCGCATTCTTCTCGGCGCTTGTTCGATCGGCTTGACATCCGGAGATATTGCCAATTTGTGTACAGCAATCTCTGGATCTAGTCCTGGCATCTCGGAATAGTTCCATGCGAAGCAATCTTTATGCTGCATAAGAACGTCTTTTAGCGTAGCCACCCTTTCTTCAGACAACAGTTTACTGACGAACGTCGGCCGCGGGTCACTTACTGTCCCCAAATCAATTTTCTTGAGGTTATCTGCAGTAGTATGTATCCCATCTTCCAGCTCTTTCGGCGCCGGTGGAAATTCTGAGATTACCTCGTCATCATCGTTTTCGAAGCACCAGGGGAGTTCATCCATATTCTCAGGTTCTTCTTCTGACAATATTATCACGTGACAGGTACGAGCTCGCTTCCAAGACCGATGTGGGTCTGGTTCTACCTTCGTAGAATTGGGTTTCGGTTCATGCTTCTGTGGCGGGCTTACCTTCCAACTGCTGGATAGCGCGAACTTGCCCTGTTGATATTGGTCTTCGACCCAGTTTTTAAATGTGAAGCAGTCTTCGAGAGGATGTCCTATTACCCTGTGATAGGAGCAATAGTCCGGGTGAGAGACTTCGCCTGCTTGCTCGGGGTGCTTGGACTCCGGGAGTGTCATCAGTTGATGTTTTATGGCAAGATCAAGTATTTTCTTTGTCTTGTCTTGGGCAAAAGAGTATGCTCGACCCATCTTCTTTATAAGAGATGAATCTTGGCCGCTCGATTCCTGATCGCGTGGCTTCTTGGACCCGCTTTGTCGCCGTCGAACACCTTTCCCGTTCTTTGGCTTGTTTCTGCCTCTGCGTCGGGTCTTTTGTATAACGGGTTGACAAGGAGGAGCATTTTCGTTTTTCACAGCCTGCTGAAAGAGGCGTTGCGTCTTGGCTTTCTCGTAGATGGCCATTTCGCGATTATGGTCGTCTCGAACCTTTTGACCTGCTTCCCTTATAAGCTTGTCCATTTGTTCTTCGAACGACGGACTAGGCATTTTCATGGCGGGAGCCCTTTCTGGTTCTAGGTTAGCATCTTCCTACAGAACATCTTCTACTTCATCAAAGTCATGTATGACGTAACAGTCGTGGAGTAGCTCCCGTTTCTTGGATTGAACATACCCAAGCCCAGTCGTTTCCATTCTTCCTTTGGGCAATTTTCGTTGAGTTCCGGGAACATTCCAGATCCTTTTATAGAACTGTGCTTACCACGCAGTTTGCTTAAGGGGTACACCTTGGCGTCTCAAGAGTCTCCTTAGTCCGTCTGTGTAATATTTGGACAAACGGATGGGCTGGAGCCTGTTAAGTGTAGAATCCGCGCCATGCCAGATTTGTTTCTTCACTTTGGTTTCCCCGGATCGGTAGAATAGGATCGCCTTTTCACCTTTTCACGTGGGAAGGACGTAGAATGTTTGTAGCTCTTCCACACTGTAGGTGTCGAGCGCGTCTAGTTCTTTATGATGCTTGGGCGGAACCATGGCAACTTGCAAACTTTGATCTTCAGCAGCGAAGGTTCGTATTGATGGCCGAGCAGAGAATATAGCATTGACCTCATCTTCCGAGTCGCTGCTGAAGATCAACATAGGAACGGACGATACCGGCTTGTTGTACTTGGGCGGACCTGAGTAAACTATCTCTTCTCCTTCCTCGGTATCACTCCCGAAGATCGGAATAGCGGTGACAGCTTTGTTCTCCGGTTTGTGGCATCTTTCTGTGTCTTCAAAGTTTGGTAAGAAGTATTTTGCATCTTCGTACTTGCAGACTTCATTCACGGAGAATGGGTTTAGCTCTCCTGTCACAGTATACTCGAGACCATCCTTGAAATACTTCATACACTGATGTTGTGTAGAAGGGATGATATTGTACTCGTGCAACCAGGGCCGACCGAGTAAAGCATTGTAGTATGTCTTGGCGTCAATGACGTGGAACTTGATGTCTGTGACGAGCATCCCAAAGCGTAGTGTCAATATTACAGACCCAAGCATCCGTGATGACTGGGAGTCAAATCCGGAGATGGTGATTTTATCACGAGCGAGGTGCTGAACGCTCATGCAGATTTCCTTCAACACTCTCACATTGAGGAGATTGATAGAGGACCCATTGTCGACCAGGATTTTACCTATCTTGATGTCATGACAGTATCCAGAGACGTAAAGGGGACGGTTGTGCTCACACGTCCCAAGGAGGAGGTCTTCATCGCCGAAGGTGATATCGGCTGTGTGCACTTCTTCCAACTCGTCCTTCATCTTTTCTTCGGCGAGGAAAGCTTGGAATTGTTCAGGCTATTGTAATGCCTTGATCAAAGAATTTCTTGCTTCTTTGGATAACATGAGGGCGTCGAGAATGCTTAACTACGAAGGTAGCTTTCTCAGGTGTGCCAGAGCATTGTAGTCCACCTTACTTTTCTTTGGCGGGTCCTTGACTGTCAGCTCTTTGATGGCTTGGTCATCAAGGATGATATCCTCATGGACTTTTTCTTTTCCTTTATCTTTTCTATTTGACCCACTGTTCGAGGGCTTAAGATTCTTTTCGGGCAGCGTAAGGTTGCGCAGCTGAATATTTTCATAGGTCTCCAGTTCCTCCACTTTTCCCAAGGTGGACTCTTTAAAGAGAGGGCCAAGAGCCATTTCTTCATCAGAGTTGCTCCCGAATGTGAGGACTTGCGATCCCCCGGCGTTGACTATGCGACAGTTGCCGGTAGTTCTTTTATGCTCCTCGGTCATATTTCTTTGCTCCCGACGAGTTTTGCGTTTCATGCGCTTGAAATACTACCGGTGAGCAACATATCCCTGCCACCATCTTTTAAAAGCGTTGCACTCTTCAGTTGGGTGCGCAATCTTTCGATGATATAAGCAGTAACTAGGATGTGTTTCCGCTTCACCAAGAATATTTCCTTCGGAGGGTGGCAGCTTCATTCCCATCAAGATGGCTTTAGCGAACCTTTTCCTCGTCTTGAACCTACTTTTGTTTGCGGCGGATGTACTTTGTTTCGGCGGGAGCGTTTCAACTCGTTTGTCCAATCGCCGGCGTTTGGCCTTTTCAAATATAGCCATCTCACGCTCGCGATCAGCTTTGCTTTTAAGAAGAGCTGTGTTCAGGAATGCATCAATTATTTCATTTGATGGCCCCAGAAGTTCCGGCTTAGGATTTGCCCCCAGTTTCTTGGTGCAAGGAGCTTCTTCATCGTTTATCGACGAGTGAGAGATCACATGGCAACTTGCCACATAATCTTCAGACTCATCTGACGAGTATTCTCCATCGTCTCCGTCCTCAAGGACGTGGCTGAGAAACTCTTGGAGCGTGATTGGAGTCCGCGCCTTCTGGTTATACTCTTCCAGCGCGTCAATATGCTTTTATAGGTCCGTGCACTTATCGCCACGCTTCACGGGCTTCTTGGATTTCTTCTTCTTTTTCGAAGACTTCGACGGCTGGGTGTGCGAGCTTTTGCTATCACCACTGATCTTTGGAGTTGGGCGCGGCTTCAGCATCCCCTTGATAACCTCAGGTTCCAGTGGATTCTTCCATCTAATTTCCGGACATGTGCGGAGATCCTTCAGCATTCTTTTCGTCTTGGCTGAAAGAGCGACCTCCCATGGAGCTTCTTCTACAAAAGAGCATGATGCCCCCGGTGTATCTGTTTTCTTGGGAGTGTGTGGCCGAAGCGGTTTCACCTTCCAATTCTTAGATAATACGAACTTGCCCTGCTGGTATTGATCTTCTATCCAGCTTTTGAAGATGTAACAATCCTCGATCGGATGGCCCAACATTCGGTGATAAGGGCAGTAGTTAGGATTGCTAATGTCGCCTGGTTGCGCTGGGCGTCTTGGCTCCGGCAGAGTGATGAGCCTGTTGCGCAGTGCGAGCTCGAATAACCTCTTCGTCTTGTCTCTAGGAAATGAGTAAGGGCAACTCATTTTATCTTCAAGAGATCGAGTTCTGTTACTTTGGCGATCAACTGGTCTTGGGCCACCGGGCTGCTGTTGAGCATTGGCAATGATGATTGCTTTCTCCTTTCCCTTCTCATTTCAAGAGTCTGGTTTTGGAGGAGACGGTCTATGACCCATCTGGTCCATTTGGGCCAGTTTGTCGATTAAGACCTGGAAAGTGGTCGGCTTGAAGAACATCATGAACTGGGAGATAGTCGCATGAGGGTCCAGAGTGCCCACGAACATACCCACCGCCGGTGCTTCTTCGATGCGTTGTTCACATTTTGACCACAGATTCCGCCATCGTATGGCGTATTGGACCCACGTCTCGCCTGGCTTCACCCTGGCATTAATCAATGCCGTTATCGGGGTGCGTTCACTAGCACTTGCGAATCGCTGGGTGAATAACAGCTCCATTTCCGCAAAAGTCTTGACGGAGTCATTTGGAAGTTCAGAGTACCATTCAAACGCTGTTTCCGACAAGCTACCGACGAATTGACGGAGCAAAAGTTTATCATCGCCCCTGGTGTTGCCGCAAAGAGCTCTGAACTGGGCGACGTGCTGGTGAGGATTGCCTGTCCCCTTGTACACATGGAATTTAGGGATCGTATGTCCCGACGGGTCTTTTATTTGGTCATACCAGCTTGGATATGGTCGCCCAGTTTTGACGACTTGGCCGGCCGTTTCATTCGCCTGGTGAGCTCTTATTTGCTTAGCTATATAAGTCATCGAGTGCGGCTTTGGAAATGGTTTCGTCCTTGGCTGCCAAATGAGCCGGAGGAGGATTTGATGTCTCCCCTCTATCGTCTTCAATAATGACCGGAGGGTCTTCAGCTGGAGGATCCGGCTGTAACATCATTCCTACTATGTCTTGGAAGAGAAGCGCCATTTGTTTTATGTTGGCAGCTTGTTCTGCTGCTTCTCTGTCCTTCTTTTCGAGGACCCTGCGTAGGAAGTCAGCATCGGTTTCTTGTTTGTGACGTTGCTCTGATGATGCCTCCGGGCTTTCTTTTAGCTCGGTGACAGCGGCCATTGCAGCCAGCATCTCCTGAATCTTCTGCTGCTGTTGTTCTTGAGCTCTTGTGATGGATCGGGTGAGCGGTCGGTAGCCCGTAGAAGCGCGGCTATCCTCTTTCCCGGATGCCATATAAATAGTGTGAACCATTATGCCCCTAGACTTGGGGCGTTTGGTCTCGGCGTCTTTGCGTTCTGCCGTATTCATAGGGACTTTCTCTTGTAGGGTTTCTAGACACACTAATGAGGTCTCACAAGGTATCAACCATGCCAATTTCAAATTTTTACAAGTGCCGAGAAACCCTAATACGGATCGTTAACTAGATTTTAGGCGAAACATGCAACTAGTTAACAACTTAACTAAGTGAACGGAAATACAACCTTTGTACATCCGGTCCTCCACCTCCATAGCTCCATGATGAAGTCTCATCGCTGTCCATATCAGAATCCAAGACTCTCACGGTGGTTTCATCGGAGAAAAGACCGGGCTAGGTCGCCGACTTCGATGCCGAAGATGATCTACGTCGAGGCATCACTAAATCAAGCTCCAACTTCACCAAGTCATAAAACTTGTGAAGAAAACACCCTATACTACTTGGCAAGTGGTAGAGGATGAAGAAATAGAAAGTGGGTTCACTTTAGAATTGGATTTCTCACTCTTTTTCTCAAGTTGCCATTGATGGAGGCAAGGTTTTCTTCATGTTGAAGATGAAGAAGAAAAAGAAGATAATATGATAAGTTATTTTCCAAAAAGAAAATAATTGAATACTTATCATATAGCAACCATAGTTAGGTGTAGAGAATAAATCATGGCTAGTTTGAATGGTTAGGGTTAAGCATGAAGACAAAATGGTCACTTAGTCAAAGCTTCATGAAGCTTCAACAACAAACAAAGAAAGCCACAATTTTCTCTTTATCATTTCAAAAAGAATAATAAATAAATAAATAGATAAGAAAATGAAAACCCTAACCATTACACAACCATGGTTTAATCTTTACACAAAATCAAGTTAGCTTGTTTCATCAAACATGATACAAACAAGTGCACACAAAAATATATCACATATATAATGTGCACATCAAGTGAGAAAATCCTTTTAAAGTGAACCAATACTAGTTAATGCAAAGTAATATATCAAATATATAATTATACATTAAATCATTAAATCAATACTTGATTTAACGATCCGGTCATATCGCACATAACCGACTAATATCCAATGTATCGGCTTATCGAATCAATCCTTGATTCGATAACTAGGTTATATCACATACAACCATTCGATACATTCATCGCGAGAATAGAATACAGTATCACATACACGTATTATTCTCGGTCCCGCACATATCTCATATGCGCTCCTATTTCGTTTCGCTTGAGCCAGGAAACCTCTGTGTAGGACTCTAAAGACTCGTCAATACGCCGGTAGCAGATGATGATCATATCAAACACCCACAAGCCGCAAGCTGTCTGCTAAACGTAACGGCCACCCGGGTATTGAGCGATCAGAAGATCGACGAGCAAGCTCGCTCACACCCCTGTGAATCCAACCAGTAACACTTACCGTACAGTCCGGTCTGTTCGTCTGATATGTCGCATATCTCGCCTAGGGGTGGTAAACGTCAGACCCCAATAGCTCAATAAGTCATGTCGATATGAGGTCTATAACAATTTGAGAAACTACTGGTAACACTTACCGGTAAATCTCAGCAACCCTGGCCAGGGATTTCCGGTTATAGCCAATCGAACACAGCGCAAAATCAACTCCCTATACCGGGAGAGACGAATCCCCTCCTATCGCTCATTGCCTCCATGTGATTCGGGACTGTACCCAAAAACCATCGTTTTGCACGCCCTCTTGGACGTGGTAAGGTGGAAACCAAAGCACAGTGGGAACCACACAAGACTCTATGACGATCTCGGGTCAACAGACTACTCTGTACGAGTGTCACCAGAGAACTGCCATCTGACGTAAGGTATAATACCATCTGGAAGTTCTCGGCGAGTCCGTACAGTATACCCAGTCTCTACTGAGCACCCGTATATCATCTCTGATGTCAAACACCAATGGATATGGGATCATCCATCGCCTATCTGTATGGGTCGAGAAGGTATACGCTAGTCTACTCTGGTATATCGATGCCCCGTCTCGATACACCCACGACTAGGGACCTTGAAGGATGTACTTATGGACTACCATTTCCCCACTAGTATGATCCGCATCATAGTCCAGATAGTCAAGTACACATCCTAAGGGCTTTACCAACATGTAACAGAGAGACAATCAGTATACACGTTAAGGTAAAGAGTAACCAGATAGCATACTATCATGTCGAGAAAGACAGTCCTCCCTATATATGTCCAAGCATCCACTACAATATACATCCAATGTACAGTAATGGCCTCTAGGGCATACATATAACTGACAATCTCCCACTTGCACTAGGGCCATCTAATAGCAGTGGTTGTAGTATCTCATACTCAACCATCCCATAAAAGTCTCTCTCTGGGAAAAGGCCTTTGTGAGTGGATCCGCCGTGTTGTCCTCTGGGTCTAATCTCCTAACTTCGATCACCTTGGAGATCAGCCATCTCCATGATCAGGTGATACTGCCTTAGAATTTGTCTGGATCACTGATGGGACCGGGGTTCCCGGGCCAAAGCCACACTTCCATTGTCGCACAATGGTAGGAACCTAGTTCATCTCATGAACCAATATACACCCAAACAGCCTCTTTGGTAGCATCTTAAGTAGCGATGTATCCAGCCTTTATCGTCTAGTAAGCCACGGTATTTAGCTTGGAACTCTTCCAACATACCGTCCCTTTACTGAGGGTAAAGACAATGCCTGTGACTGACTTTCAGTCGTCTTTATCACCCTGGAACACTTCCAGTGATTTTCCCCAGGATCAACTGATACCATCTCACTACAGCTAGTGAGTATTCTAACACCCAAATAACATCTATCTCATAGATGAAAACTCAGGATTTAGGAGGTATCACTTTGATCCTATATGGAGAATCCATGTGATAAGCGGAGATCGACCGAGCGTAGCATAGGAAATTCCTTCCCTATCAAGAGTATGTCATCCACGTACTCTACGAGGATCGTCACAATACTCCCTACTACCTTTTTGTTTATACAAGGTTCATCTACCATTTTGATGATGTCAAACTCTTTAACTACTTCATCAAAACAGACGTTCCAACTCCGCGATGCCTGCTTTATCCTATAAAGCATCTTTTACACGTTTCCGCTGCTCCCACTGTCTACGAAGCCCTCTGGCTGTGTACTTATAGACGCCCTTTTCTAAAACATCATTTAGAAAAGCAGTCATGACACCCAACCACCAGATATCGTAGTCATGGTATGTAGCCGTGGCAAGTAGGATCTGGATGGACTTAAGCTTAGATCCTTAGAAAAGGTTTCAACATAATCCATACCTGGTCAATGATGCAAACCTTTAACAAGTCTAGCTTTGAAAGTCTTAACTTTTCCATCTACACCAAGTAATCTTCTCAATATATACTTGCTCCTGATGGGGATTTAACCCTTCAGATATAGCAACCAAAGTCCATACTTTGTCGGTGTACATGGATTCCATCTCAGATCGCTAAGCATCCAGCCATTCTTACAGAGTCCCCACTCTCGATGGCCTGCTCGAAACTAGTTGGGTCATCATCTCATGATGCAATCCTCGCTCCCACTGTCATAGAGCAACCGAAGTATCTCTCAGGTGGGTGAGGAACCCTACTAGATCGGCGGAGAGGCTGAGGTTCGTTGGTTACTATAGAATCCTCCGGTTCTACCAAATCATCTGCTATAGTTTGTATAGCTGGAACCATTCCAGTTCTACATAACAGATCTTGCCTCGAGCTTGTCCGGATTTTGCTTCTAGACATAGGCCGGTCAACCCCAAATCTTAACTAACTTAAGACATGGGCTCTTCCCTTTCCATATCACATATGAAGTGGTAGGCAACTGATTTGATTCGAACCTAATTCAATAGGTATGCAGCTTCTCAAGTGCATAACCCCCAAAACGAAATAGGTAACTCAGTAGTACTCATCATAGAGCATACCATATCAAATAGGGTGTATCTGCTCCGCCCCGATATACCATCGTGCTATGGTGTATACAGAGGAGTAATGCTGAGAGAGAATCTCATTCTCCTTTAGAATAGTCCAGGATTTCCGTGCTTAAGTATTCTCCTCCTTGATCACATCAAAGGACATAATACTTATATCCGTATTGGTTCTCTACTTCTAACTTATATTTTGTGAATATCTCAAAAGGTTCGGACTTGTGTTTCAACAGGAACATAGGTCTGAATCTCAAAAAATCATCAGAGAATGTAATGAAGTATAAAGAACCGGTCCTGGCATTTGTAGACAGGGGACCTTACATACATCATCATGTATCAGTCCCAAGAGTTTACTAACCCTTTCTCTGTTTCCAATAAACAGAGCTATGGTCATCATATCACTGTGACATGACTGGCAAGTTTCACAAGATGTAAATTCAAACTGATTTAAATATGCATCTATATGTAACTTTAGCTAGTCGGGTCGCATTGATATGACCAAGTCTACAATGCCTCAAGAAGGATTCGTTCATTTCTGAAGACTTCCTCTTGTGTGTGTTCTGTATACTAAAACTGTAGTTTGATTTAGAACATCAATGCTTTTAGATAACGTGCCTGAACCGATCAACTTTTGATATAGGAAATGTTCAAAACATTGTCCATCAATACAAAATTATATCCTTTCTTTACTTAATAAAGAGACTGATATGATTTTGTATATCAGGTTCGGTATCTAATAACATTCGTTCAGAATCAATGTATTAGTAATACAGGGTGACAGTGACCAACAGACTTGGCTGCAACACTTGCCCCGTTTTCTGCCTCATGAAACTTATCACCCGTTCTCAGTTCTCTACCTATCAGTAGCCCTATGTAACAGATTACATATTTGGGATCCTGATCCGGTATCAAATACCCAGGACGTAGAGGATACAGAGAAACAGTTCTTTGTAACGAACACACCCGAAGATGATGCATCAACATGCACTGTCTTCGTTTGGGCGGCACGGGAATTCTGGTAATCCCCAATTTCCTGCTCTGTCTTATAACAATTATAAGTTGGAGCGGGACCAACGTTCCCCAGCTCAGTATAACAAGCGGGTTCGGTCAATACATCCGTATTATTATCTTGATTAAGGCGTGACATGGTCGCTACCAGGAGAGAGAGAGAAGAAAACACTCAGCGTGCGCTCTTGCAAGAATAGATTGGTTATTATTTTATCTAATCAGGATGGCTCCCACTGTTTTTATCAAATCTTCCTTCAAACCCAAAAAGGAAAGACTAGCCGGGATTAATTACACGCTACAAGTTCGCCAATCTTTCAGCCAGGCCAGTGTCGGTACTTTGAGGGAGGTCCCCCGTGCTTTCGCACGAACCTAATTAATGTAAACCTCGTTTTCCCATAGGCGTAACCTCGTTAACACCTTTCTAGACACCTACTTGATCGGCTAATTGTAATGTGTAAAACTCTCCCAGGAGTAACTCTTACTCGCAGTGGGTATCGGGATCCAACTATCTCATAGAAGGTATGCAATCTCATTGCAAATTTCAACACTTGAAATTCCCGATAATATTTTGCCCCTAGCAGCTATATGACCTTAACATAGTCAACAAATCATAAGTGCTAGTCAAGTTCAACCCGTCATTTCCCGATTGAATTAAACCCACCCGCACGACCCTTAACATAGTCAACAAAGTCGCACGACTACCCTAATCCAATCGCATCATATGCTTATGCAGATAAGCACTAATTAGCTACCGCACACTACGCCTTAACATAGTCAACGAACGTAGCACGAATACTAACTAGTACTTATCTGAAATGACGGAGGGCTACGACAGGTTTTTCTGAAAACCTATTGCGTAATGAACTTGATATCGTTGTAGAATCAAATGATTTTAAAATGGAGTGTTTTTTAGGCTTTTCTAGTTTTGCTAAAGGAGTCACTCCCGATGAAGGGATCGTCGGTCCTTTCCTTGTCGAATGAGGTGCGGGATATATCATATATATCACTGTGCAAAGCAAAAACTCTTAAAAGCAATCAAAAGACAAACCGAGTGTGTAGCATCTGCCAGTTATTGCTAAAGGAGTCACTCCCGGTGAAGGGATCTCGGTCCTTTCCTTATCGAATAAGGTGCAGGATATATCATATACACCGCTGTGCAAAGCAAGAACTGTAGCTACCTGTTTTATTTTGAAATTCGATTCTACAACATCATTAGGTTTCTTTTTCTTTCATTAATCATATTAATGAAGTCCCATCATTTAAGTACCTAAACATCACAGATAAATACGACGTACACTTATGCCATCCGCATTCGCCTCGATGTCCCCTCGTGCACCGTTAGGTTAGGTAACTAACGGCAGAGCGGGGCAGGGCTAGCGCGGGTGTAAAACATAAGTAACGTCTATATAATATATCATATATACTATAAACTGTATCCATCACAGAACATATCACATGATCACATCACAGATATCGCAGCAGAAGAAACATATGAAATATTGGATATACTAGGACATCCGTGTTTTCAATACGAGCCAGTATAAAACACGGATTCCACGGTCGCGATGAATAGCCAAACCCACACCCCTAGACCCCTACGAGAGCGGCAAGCAACCCTACCAATTCTAGAGTTAGGAGACCCGGACTCGACTCCTCGAGTTGGTCTCCCATTGGACTCCAGAACCCGGTTACTTGTGCCTTCCTCCTTGGGTCTATCTTAGTGCCGAAAAGTAAATAATATACAAAGGGTGACATCTTCCGCAACTTGGAAGTGCCCCAACAAAAAAATATTACATACAAGTTTTTACATGAATGAAAATGAAAAACACTCATCTCACATAAAAACCCCCGGCTATCCAAACACGACGATCCAATATAACATATCCAGCAACACATAACATCACATGTCATCAACGTAAGTAAATATGTGCATCCCAATTGTCGTTGACATATAGCAACGAAACCGGCGATATCACATATTACACTTACGGTCACAGAAAAGAAAATGTAAAACTACAACAGTTGGAATTCGCATCATCTTTAGACATCGCATGCCTAATCAAATGAATTACTTAGATATCACATGCCTAACAATTATAAACCCCGCATTTTAGTCTCATTATCGAAAACTCTTTTCAATATCAAGTCGGGCAATTCAACAAGATTCCCGACATCCTGATCGAATGCTCGTCGCAAACTTCAGTAGACGGCCGCACCCCCGATACCGTCGACGAAATGCACCAAGGCGGAACACCACTACCGTGAGCACCCGGACGGATGCTTTCGGCGACGGGGTTCTCCTACAGTCACTTGGTCGGGGCTAAGGGGTGTAGCTGTCTATTAAGTTTATCCGGCGAGTATCCGCGTACGCTACGTGATTGCGACGGACTTTTGATCATATCAAAATTCCGTGGCAACCGATCAAGTGAGACTAAACTGGTATGTTTATAACATTCATTCAGTTATCTCATAACTACTTGTGGATTCCAATTATTGTATCACATTCCAGATAAACAGAAAATGTTAAACTTTCCGATCGAACATTCGAACACCCAAGTTTTCCCGAAATAGCTCAACACATGAAACAAGTTTAAAAACATCCAGTTCATGCCTCAGTACCAACGGTCCAGCCGTAGAAGGGTCAAGCCAACGCCTCACATGTGGCACGCCGTACTGCCCCAAACCCTAAGGTTCAAAGGGCAGTTCAAGATGGTCACATAATCGAGTTAAGGTTTGTTGTCTTCTAGAGGGACCATCGTGTTACCTGCATTACTTAGAACGTCATTAAACTACGGAAAAGTCCAACAATTGGAAATTTTCCGGCAGGGGAAAAAGTGGGTATTTATATCCGGTCGAACTTTTTAACATATTCTAAAATTATCCGGAAAAGCACACAGACAAAATTAGACAATCCGATCGAAACACCGAGTCCCCGATACAACTCAGAAAACTCAACTCTTGAGTAAATATTAAAAATTCCCAGGAAAACCAGCACTGCAAAGTAGGAGTTACTGTGCAAAATTCAATGCATGAAAAGACAAATCGGACGCGGAACCGCCGCACGAGCCATGCTCGTGCCGCGGAACCGCGGCGGTTTGATGGAATTAGGGTATCGAATTTTACAGTAACTCTTAGATTTTCCTGCTGATTTTTCTGCATATTTTTAATACTCAATAAACCACAATTTTCAAAAAAGTACAGAGAGCAATTTTTGGGTTAGGGTTTCGGCTCGATCGGACTTCTAACTCCGTCTACGCATCGCCTAAGGCTCTAGCTAGGCTCTAATACCACTGTAGGGTTCCTAGGCACACTAATGAGGTCTCACAAAGCATCAACCATGCCAATTTCAAATTTTTACAAGTGCCGAGAAACCCTAATACGGATCGTTAACTAGATTTTAGGCGAAACATGCAACTAGTTAACAACTTAACTAAGTGAACGGAAATACAACCTTTGTAGATCCGGTCCTCCACCTCCATAGCTCCGTGATGAAGTCCCATCGCTGTCCATATCGGAATCCAAGACTCTCACGGTGGTTTCATCGGAGAAAAGACCGGGCTAGATCGCCGACTTCGATGCCGAAGATGATCTACGTCGAGGCATCACTAAATCAAGCTCCAACTTCACCAAGTCATAAAACTTGTGAAGAAAACACCCTATACTACTTGGCAAGTGGTAGAGGATGAAGAAATAGAAAGTGGGTTCACTTTAGAATTGGATTTCTCACTCTTTTTCTCAAGTTGCCATTGATGGAAGCAAGGTTTTCTTCATGTTGAAGATGAAGAAGAAAAAGAAGATAATATGATAAGTTATTTTCCAAAAAGAAAATAATTGAATACTTATCATATAGCAACCATAGTTAGCTGTAGAGAATAAATCATGGCTAGTTTGAATGGTTAGGGTTAAGCATGAAGACAAAATGGTTACTTAGTCAAAACTTCATGAAGCTTCAACAACAAACAAAGAAAGCCACCATTTTCTCTTTATCATTTCAAAAAGAATAATAAATAAATAAATAGATAAGAAAATGAAAACCCTAACCATTACACAACCATGGTTTAATCTTTACACAAAATCAAGTTAGCTTGTATCATCAAACATGATACAAACAAGTGCACACAAAAATATATCATATATATAATGTGCACATCAAGTGAGAAAATCCTTTTAAAGTGAACCAATACTAGTTAATGCAAAGTAATATATCAAATATATAATTATACATTAAATCATTAAATCAATACTTGATTTAACGATCCGGTCATATCGCACATAACCGACTAATATCCAATGTATCGGCTTATCGAATCAATCCTTGATTCGATAACTAGGTTATATCACATACAATCATTCGATACATTCATCGCGAGAATAGAATACGGTATCACATACACGTATTTTTCTCGGTCCCGCACATATCTCATATGCGCTCCTATTTCGTTTCGCTTGAGCCAAGAAACCTCTGTGTAGGACTCTAAAGACTCGTCAATACGCCGGTAGCAGATGATGATCATATCAAACACCCACAAGCCGCAAGCGGTCTGCTAAACGTAACGGCCACCCGAGTATTGAGCGATCAGAAGATCGACGAGCAAGCCCGCTCACACCCCTGTGAATCCAACCAGTAACACTTACCGTACAGTCCGGTCTGTTCGTCTGATATGTCGCATATCTCGCCTAGGGGTGGTAAACGTCAGACCCCAATAGCTCAATAAGTCATGTCGATATGAGGTCTATAACAATTCGAGAAACTACTGGTAACACTTACCGGTAAATCTCAGCAACCCTGGCCAGGGATTTCCGGTTATAGCCAATCGAACACAGCGCAACATCAACTCCCTATACCGGGAGAGACGAATCCCCTCCTATCGCTCATTGCCTCCATGTGATTCGGGACTGTACCCAAAAACCACCGTTTTGCACGCCCACTTGGACATGGTAAGGTGGAAATCAAAGCATATTGGGAACCACATAAGACTCTATGACGATCTCGGGTCAACAGACTACTCTGTACGAGTGTCACCAGAGAACTGCCATCTGACGTAAGGTATAATACCATCTGGGAGTTCTCAGCGAGTCCGTCCAGTGTACCCAGTCTCTACTGAGCACCCGTATATCATCTCTGATGTCAAACACCAATGGATATGGGATCATCCATCGTCCATCTGTATGGGTCGAGAAGGTATACGCTAGTCTACTCTGGTATATCGATGCCCCGTCTCGATACACCCACGACTAGGGACCTTGAAGGATGTACTTATGGACTACCATGTTCCCACTAGTATGATCCGCATCATAGTCCAGATAGTCAAGTACACATCCTAAGGGCTTTACCAACATGTAACAGAGAGACAATCAGTATACACGTTAAGGTAAAGAGTAACCAGATAGCATACTATCATGTCGAGTAAGAAAGTCCTCCCTATATATGTCCAAGCATCCACTACAATATACATCCAATGTAGTAATGGCCTCTAGGGCATACATATAACTAACATCTCTGGGCTCCTTTTCTTTTGAGCAGTTGATGTTGAGGGGGCCGTTGCAGCGGGCACCCAGGCAGTTGTCGTCCTTTGTGGCTTGCTAGGACGGTTCTCTTCTTGCTGAACCTTCAGCTTCTTCTGTCGGCGAAGTTAGTCTTGATCGACCACTGACTCCTGGACCCATCGCCAGACTTTATAAACTTTGGAGGAAAGCCGCTGAGGGGGCTGTTCTGGCTTTGCCTCTGTAATATTCTCCACGGGTAGAGGAAATCTTTTCAATACGGCGGTAGGAGAGTTCCTGTGCACCTTGTTCAGCAATTCAAAGCTGTTCCCGGTTGGAACAGCAGCATTGACTTCCACCGTTGGGGCTGGTGGAGTTAGCCCAGAGGGGGAGTTACCCCCAGCCCTCCTTACTCGGCGCCAATGGCGACGTCGAGCGTGTCGAGCCGACGGTGTTGGTTCGGTGATGGGAATGGCTTTGTCTTGCCCCCTATCCAGGTGAGGGGCTGTTGCTGGCGTCAGCCTCTTGAAGACTGATGTCCTTTGAGAAGCAGTATCCAACCGGTCAAAAATAGATTTCTGAGCGGGGACGGGAACCGTAGTGGGAGTCGGAACAGTCAGTTTTGTAAAAACCGACCCTTTGGCGGGAGAAGCCGCCTTGACGACTTCAAGAGCAGGGATGGCTATCCTCTTCGGAACAACCTTTTCTGGGATTGCAGGCTTCATCATGGGCCCATATGAATTTTGGCCCAATCTGGCGAAGACTGAGGCACTGGAGCTGGACGGCCTGTTGAGAGGGGCCGCGGTAGTAGCAAGCCTATCAAAGACCGGCTTCTTGGGAGCTTCTAGTGTTGGTATGGGGGTGCTGAAGCTCATCGGTGGGAGCATGGTCCCAAAGATAAATCCGGTGGTGGCCTGAGTCACCTGATCTACAGGCATCGTGAACAAGGAGGCCGCTTGAGGCCCGTAAACTATACCTCCAGATGAGGCGGAGCGCGAGTTGCAGTTGCAGTTGGAACACTTCACTCAAGTAGATGCCATTATTGTTTCTCTTTCTACGCCAAGCAAGAAACCAAATCTTAGTATCTCGATCCTAAGGGCAACCATATCAAAACGCGATTCGTTCGCAAACACGATACACGAAGTGTGGAGTGGAAAGAGGAAAAGGACCCACCGGGCATGCCAGAATCTGTTCCCCGCCGAAGGACGCGACCGGGACGTTGGGACATCAGGCCTGAAATTCGAGGGCCGATACTAATTGGTGCTATCCTTCCACCTCCCCGAAGATGCCAAGTTGATTTATGGCACCGTGTATCGAAGGTTTAAATGGATGCGGCCAATGTAGCAGACTTCGTCTGATTCCCCTCGTTTGTGAGGGGTTTTTTTATTGTGGGGACGCTCTTCCCTGCAGGCGTAAGCCCATGCAGTTAATTACGCTACCGCATCGCAGTAACAACTTTCTCCTTCTCCAGATGGTCACTTCGTGTCGTGGGTGTTTGTTTTGTTTGTGGTTGCCCATGGATTGTATACGGAGACTGATGTATGTTGTCGCCCGTATGGCGTGGATTAGTCCAAATCCATATTTTCTTAGATTTGGGTTTTGGTTTGGGTTTAAGGATACGTTAGCCTCATTTGAGACTAAGATCAACTTAAACGTATGTTAAGGATACGTTAGTCTAATTTTTAGACTAAGATCAACTTAACAGGATCATTTAGATCCGACAAAAGAGCAATTAGGCTCTATTGTTTAGTTTAGAGACATTGCGGTCGATTAGTTTAAGGACATTATGGTCCGTTGCTAGTTTAATGACATCTCGGTCCATCAGTAGTTTAAGGACATCTCGGTCCATGAGTTTAAGGACCCCACAGTCCGGTTTAGAGACATCGTAGTCTATAAGGTTTAAGGACGTCGTAATCCATGAGTTTAAGGGCCCCACAGTCCAGTTTAGAGACATCGTAGTCTATAAGGTTTAAGGACATCGTAGTCCATGGGCTTAAAGACCCCACAGTCCGGTTTAGAGACATCGTAGTTTATAAGGTTTAAGGATATCGTGGTCCATGAGTTTAAGGACCCCACAGTCCGTGAGATATGTGGTTGTCGGGACCCGTCATCTTTCTGAAGACGTTGAAGGATTACAACGAAAGATATCAGAGGAGTAAAGAGATGTACCCTTGAACCGGCATGAATTGATTGGAAGATCTGTAGCCCAGTTTGAAACTAAGATCTACTGAACATTTGTGAGCAGATGGGCTCAGTTCAATATAAGTTGAGGACTTATGTCCAGAATTGGGCTAAGTCCAATTAAAATGTTTAACATTTTTAATTATGGCTATTGAGCCTTTACTTGGGCTTGGCCCTTTTAGTAATGCTGAGCATTAGGTCCTGACAATTTTTGTCTTGTATTGAACGCATAGCATTCATCAGAACAAAGTGTGTTCTGACAGTGCGCCACGTGGCGCATCAGGCGCTTTGCGCCAATTAAAGAGCGCATTGCGCATCTGTCAGGTAGTGCACACAAAGGTGACACGTGTCGCGCTTAGCGCTAAGCGCTAGTTTATGAGTGCATTGCGCTTTCAATTTATGAGCGCTTTGCGCTAGTTTGGTGGTGCACCAGCGAGGGACACGTGGCGCGCTTGGTGTTGAGCGCCAGCCAATGAGCGCAGTGCTCTGTTTTAAAAGCGCAAAGCGCAAGTAGTGTCTATGGTTGACACGTGGCGCGTTTTGGCGCTGAGCGCCGGTCCAAGGAGCGCAAAAGCGCGGTTCATGAGTGCAAGGCACTGTTCAGTAGCGCAAAGCGCATCTGATCAAATTTATGATCAGAGAACAAGTTTATGTTCTTCTTTGAAAGGAGGCTTTGCCTCAAGATTCAAGAACAAAAGTTCTTGTTTATAAAAGGGCTCTGCCTTTGTAGATCAAGGATCTGTGAATGAAGTAAATGCTTCTTTTATTTTTATGATTAGATCTTTTGATCTTTTTCTTTTTATCAAAGACCTTGGTCTTTTGTAGATCTGTGATCCTTTAAGAAGATAGTTCTTCTTTTTTAATGAGACGATTTCATCTCTGTTGTTCAAGAATTAATTCTTTATCTTGAAGAAATGATCTTCTTTTTCTAAGAGCTTGCTCTTCT
Source organism: Agapanthus africanus (assembly GCA_030015575.1). Taxonomy (NCBI): domain Eukaryota; kingdom Viridiplantae; phylum Streptophyta; class Magnoliopsida; order Asparagales; family Amaryllidaceae; genus Agapanthus; species Agapanthus africanus. The sequence goes on from CM057350.1 coordinate 155,496,779, forward strand.
TTCTCTTTGAGTTTTTCTCAAAGTTTGCAGGGGGGTTTCTCTATTTGAGACTTGAAGTCTTGGGGCCTTTATATAAGGCCGATTGATTTGTTAAATCAGTTTTAAGAGATCTTTCTCTGATTGATTTGGGAATATTTCCCACCGTTGGATCTTTGATCCTAGAGCTTCTGCTTTGCAGAAGATAATCTTCTTGTTTTAATAAGAGTGGAAAGATCTTTACATAACAGAATTTTAATTCTGATTAATTAATAATTTATTATTATTAGATCTTTTGATCTAACGGTGGGGAATTTTTAATTCCAGCGCTGGCGCATCTTGCGCTAGCGCACCTACGTTCGACACGTGGCGCGCAGTGCAGAGCGCAGCGCAACTGCGCTAGCGCATACGTTTTTGACATGTGGCGCAGAGCGCAGCGCAACTGCGCTAGCGCACCCCTGTTTGACACGTGGCGCGCTGCGCGCCTGGCGCTAGATTTGAAGCGTTGTTTCAATTATGGAGTTTTGAAATTTTAAAACAGAGCTTTGCTCTGATTGGGGATGTGCTGCCTAGGGCGCAGCACACCTGGCGCTAGCGCGTCTGTGTTTGACACGTGGCACACAGCGCGCCTAGCGCTGAATTTGAAGTGTTGCTTCAATTTTCAAATTTTGAATTTTAAAACCGATTTTTGCTCTGATTGGGGGAAACACCAGCAGCTACCAATCATTATGCCTTGGCGAAGGTCAAAATACATAGCTTGAATACTACCGAATACCCATCTGAAATGACGGAGGGCTACGGCTGGTTTGGGCGAAAACCGTGAACGTAATGAACTTGATATAGTCGAATGAACCATGATAGCTTTTAAAAGGAGTGGTTTAGGCTCCGCATTTAAAAGTTGTTTTTAAAGAAAACGAGTGGTTTAAAAATTGTTCTAACGATTTAACTTCGGTTTATTTTCTTTGAATTAATCAATATTAATGTTTTCCCATCATTTAACCCTATCATTGCAGAAAGAAACGAAAATAAAACGTACGCTTATGCCATCAGCATTCACCACGGAGACCCGTCATGCACCGTTAGGTTACTTAATTAACGGTAGAGCGGGGGATGGACTAGCGCGGGTGCAAAACATAAGCAATGTTTATTATATATATAATATATACATAGCCATTCGTCTCACGCAATAATAGTCATTCCAGATCACAGATCACATCAACACAGATGAATATATTGGATATACTAGAATATCCGTGTTTCGTTTTAGCCTAGAACCAAAAACGGATTTCACGGTCATGATGAATAGCCAAACCCCACCCTAGACCCCCACGGGTATGGCAAACTACACGTCAAATTCCCGAAGTGAAGCAACCTCCTTCAATTAAATGATTAGGCCACTCGGCACTTCAAGAACCCGGTAGTTTGTGCACCCCACCTTGGGTCTATCCTAGGTACAAGAAAAAAGTAAATAAAATAATACAACGGTGGCTACGATCTCAACCCGGATGTGCCCCGCAAAAGATTATTACATCAATTTACAAATATACATGAATGAATGAAAAGAACACTCTTCTCACATCCCCCGGCTATTCATGCACGACGAACCAAATACTTCATATCCACAAACCATCAACAAGATACTAAATATGTGCAACCCCCACTAATTGACATATAGCAATTAATAGAAATTTAGAAACACATATCCAATACATGAAAACACATATTAGCAAGAACTTAGAATTTCGATCGATTATAACTTTCCACGTTTACCCCATGCATAAACCAGTACACAAACAAATCTGGGAAAAACCAAATATGCCAAAAATCATATTTCCAAATATATGAACCACAGAAAAAATTGGGAGCACATTGGCCATAACTCGGCCGCGGATCCGCGGCCAAATGACCTATTTGGCCGCGGTTCCGCTGTCTAGTTGATAGGTTATGTGCTCGAAATTTTTCCTTGGTCCTAGAAAGCCTGCTCATGTTTTTAAGGTCACTGAAATGATTTTTTGAACAACTCTTAAAAACTAACAGCAAGCTATGTTAGTTATATGTATGCCCTAGAGGCCATTACTGTACATAGGATGTATATTGTAGTGGATGCTGGGACATATATAGGGAGGACTTTCTTGCTCGACATGATAGTATGCTATCTGGTTGAACTTTACCTTAACGTGTATACTGATTGTCTCTCTGTTACATGTTGGTAAAGCCCTTAGGATGTGTGCTTGACTACCTGGACTATGATGCGGATCATACTAGTGGGGATATGGTAGTCCATAAGTACATCCTTCAAAGTCCCTAGTCGAGGGTGTATCGAGACGGGGCATCGATATACCAGAGTAGACTAGCGTATACCTTCTCGACCCATACAGATGGGCGATGGATGATCCCATATCCATCGGTGTTTGACATCAGAGATGATATACGGGTGCTCAGTAGAGACTGGGTACACTGGACGGACTCGCCGAGAACTCCCAGATGGTATTATACCTCACGTCAGATGGCAGTTCTCTGGTGACTGGTACAGAGTAGTCTGTTGACCCGAGATCGTCATAGAGTCTTGTGTGGTTCCCACTGTGCTTTGATTTCCATCTTACCACGTCCAAGAGGGCGTGCAAAACGGTGGTTTTTGGGTACAGTCCCGAGTCACATGGAGGCAATGAGCGATAGGAGGGGATTCGTCTCTCCCGGTATAGGGAGTTGATGTTGCGCTGTGTTCGATTGGCTATAACAGGAAATCCCTGGCCAGGGTTGCTGAGATTTACTGGTAAGTGTTACCAGTAGTTTCTCGAACAGTTATAGACCTCATATCGACACGACTTATCAAGCTATTGGGGTCTGACGTTTACCACCCCTAGGCGAGATATGCGACATATCAGACGATCAGACCGGACTGTACGGTAGTGTTACTAGTTGGATTCACTGGAGTGTGAGCGGGCTTGCTCGTCGATCTTCAGATCGCTCAATACCCGGGTGGCCGTTACGTTTAGCAGACCGCTTGCGGCTTGTGGATGTTTGATATGATCATCATCCGCTGCCGGCGTATTGACGAGTCTTTAGAGTCCTACACAGAGGTTTCCTGGCTCAAGCAAAACGAAATAGGAGCGCATATGAGATATGTGCGGGACCGATAATGATGCGTGTATGTGATACCGTATTTCATTCTCGCGATGTGACATTGATCGGTTATATGCGATATAGCCGGGTTATCGGATCAAGTGTCGATTCGATAAGTTGTTACTGAAGATACCAGTCGGTTATGTGCGACATGACCGGATCATTGAATCAAGTGTTGATTTAGTGATTTAATGCATAATTATATATTTGATATATTACTTTGCATTAACTAGTATCGGTTCACTTTGAATGGATTTTCTCACTCGGGTGTGCGCATTGCATATGCGATATGATTTTTTGTGCACTTGATTGTATCATGTTTGATGATACATATCTTTTTGTTAAGTGTAATGAATTAAACCTAGGTTAAGTAAATGATTGGGGTTTTCTTTTATTCATTCATTTATCTTTTCATTTGCATTTAAAAGATAAATGAGAAAAGGAAAAGAAGTGAAAAATGGTGGCTAGTTTTGTTTTCATCATGAAACTTCATGAAGCTTTCATTAAGTCACCATTTTTGTCTCATCTCCTTAACCCTAACCATTCTTTAACCTTGGTCAATTCTCTACACTTAACTTGGGTTATGTTATGATAAGAATGGATTATTCTTTTCTTTTTTAACTTAACTTATCATATCATTTTTCTTCTTCTTCTTCCTTAAACTCAAGAAGAAAACCTTGAGGTCATCAATGGTGATTGATGATAAAGAGTGAGAAATCCAATTCTAAATTGAACCCACTTCCTATTTCTTCATCCTCTACCTCTTGCCAAGTAGTAGAGTGTGTTTCCTTCACAAGTTTTCATGACTTGGTGAAGGTGGAGCTTGATTTAGCGATGCCTCGACGTAGATCATCTTCGGCATGGACATCGATGACCTAGCCCGTCCATTCTCCGATGAAGCCGACGCTAGAGCCCGGGACTTGTTATGGACAGCGAGGAGACTTCATTGCGGAGCTATGGAGGTGGAGAACCGGATCTACAAAGGTTGTATTTCCGTATCTCTTAGTTAAGTGTTAACTAGTTTCTTTTTTCGCCTAAATATCTAGCTAACGATCCGTAGTTTAGAGTTTCTCGGCACCGTATTTTTTGAAATTGGCATGGTTGATGCCTTGTGAGACCTCACTAGGGTGCCTAGGAACCTTTCAGTGGTATCAGAGCCTAGCTAGAGCCTTAGGCGAAGTCTAGACGGACTTTGAAGTCCGATTGAACCAAAAATCCGAACCCAAAATAGCTCTCTGGACTTTTTCCAAATTCTGGGATTTTTCCAAATTAAAAATGCGTAAAAAATTCAGCAGGGAATTATAAGAATTACGGTGTAATTTTTTTTTCCATGAACAGTAAATCTCGCGGCGGAAGCGCGGCAGAAGCTTGCCTTCTGCGGCGGTTCCGCCGCACCTTGATGACGTCATCGTAGTATGTTTGCACAGTAACTCTTATTATATTATGCTAGATTTTCTGGGTATTTTTAAATTTTATTCAAGAGTTGAATTTTCTGGAGTTGTTTTGGGGATTCGGTGTTTCAATCGGAGTATCAAATTTTGTCTGTGTGGCTTTCCGGATAAATTTTAGAATATGTTAAAAAGTTCGACCGGATATAAATACCCAATTTTTCCCCTGTCGGGAAATTTCCAAGTATTGGATTTTTCCGTAGTTTAACGACGTTCTAAGTAGTGCAAGTAACGCGATGGACCCTCTAGAAGACAACAAACCTTAACTCGATTATGTGACCGTCTTGAACTGCCCTTTGAACCTTCGGGTTTGGGGCAGTACGGCGTGCCACATGTGAGGCGTTGGCTTGACCCTTCTACGGCTGGACCGTTGGTACTGAGGCACGAACGGAATGTTGTTAGACTTATTTCATGTGTTGAGCTGTATCGGGAAAACTTGGGTGTTAGATTGTTCGATCGAAAAGTTTAACATTTTCTGTTTATCTGGAATGGGATACAATAATTGGAATTCACAAAAGTTATGTGATAACTGATTGAATATTATAAACATAGAAGTTTAGTCTCACTTGATCGGTTGCCACGGAATTTTGATGTGATCAAAAGTCCGTCGCAATCACGTAGCGTACGCGGATACTCGCCGGGTAAACTTAATAGACAGCCTCACTCCATAGCCCCGACCAAGTGACTGTAGGAGAACCCCGTCGCCGAAAGCATCCGTTCGGGTGCTCGCGGTAGCGGTGTTCCGCCTTGGTGCACTTCGTCGATGGTATCGGGGGTGCAGCCGTCTACTAAAGTTTGCGACGAGCATTCGATCAATTTTTCGGGAATCTTGTTGAATTGCCCGACTTGATATTGAAAAGAGTTTTCGATTTTGAGACTAAAATGCGGGGTTTATAATTGTTAGGCATGCGATGTCTAAGTAATTCATTTGGTCAGGCATGCGATGTCTGAGGTGATTGCGGATTCCAACTGTTGTAGTTTTACACTTTCTTTTCTGTGACCGTAAGTGTAATATGTGATATCGCCGGTTTCGTTGCTATATGTCAACGACAATTGGGATGCGCATATTTACTTACGTTGATGACATGTGATGTTATGTGTTGCTGGATATGTTATATTGGATCGTCGTGTTTGAATAGCCGGGGGTTTTTATGTGAGATGAGTGTTTTTCATTTTCATTCATGTAAAAACTTGTATGTAATATTCTTTTATTTGGGGCACTTCCAGGTAGCGGAAGTTGTCATCCTTTGTATATTATTTACTTTTTCGCACTAGGATAGACCCAAGGAGGAGGGCACAAGTAACCGGGTTCTGGAGTCCAGTGGGAGACCAACTCGAGGAGTCGAGGCCGGGTCTCCTAACTCTAGAATTGGTAGGGTTGCTTGCCGCTCTCGTAGGGGTCTAGGGGTGTGGGTTTGGCTATTCATCGCGACCGTGGAATCCGTGTTTTATACTGGCTCGTATTGAAAACACGGACGTCCTAGTATATCCAATATTTCATATGATTCTTCTACTGCGATATCTGTGATGTGATCATGTGATGTTCTGTGATAGATACAGTATATAGTATATATGATATATTATATAGGCGTTACTTATGTTTTACTCCCGCGCTAGCCCTGCCCCGCTCTGCCGTTAGTTACCTAACCTAACGGTGCACGAGGGGACATCGAGGCGAATGCGGATGGCATAAGTGTACGTCGTATTTATCTGTGATGTTTAGGTACTTAAATGATGGGACTTCATTAATGTGATTAATGAAATAAAAGAAACCTAAGATGTTGTAGAATCGAATTTCAAAATAAAATAGGTAGCTACAGTTCTTGCTTTGCACAGCGGTATATGTGATATATCCTGCACCTTATTCGATAAGGAAAGGACCGAGATCCCTTCACCGGGAGTGACTCCTTTAGCAATAACTGGTCGATGCTACGCCCTCGGTTTGTCTTTTGATTGCTTTTAAGAGTTTTTGCTTTGCACAGTGATATATGTGATATATCCCGCACCTCATTCGACGAGGAAAGGACCGACGATCCCTTCACCGGGAGTGACTCCTTTAGCAAAACTAGAAAAGCCTCAAAAGCACTCCATTTCAAAATTCATTCGATCCTACAACGATATCAAGTTCATTACGCAATAGGTTTTCATAAAAACCTGTCGTAGCCCTCCGTCATTTCAGATAAGTACTAGTTAGTATTCGTGCTGCGGTTGTTTGGCATGCGTCAAGGCGTAGTGTACGGTAGCTAACTAGTGCTTATCTGCTAGCATACGATGCGATTGGATTAGGGTATTCGTACGGCGTTGTTTGGCATGCGTCAAGGGTCGTGCGGGTGGGTTTAATTCAATCAAGAAATGTACGGTTTGAACTTGACTAGCAGACTATGGGTTGTTTGGCATGCGTCAAGGTCATAGCGAGCTAGGGGCAAAATATTATCGGGAATTTCAAGTGTTGAAATTTGCAATGAGATTGCATACCTTCTATGAGATAGTTGGATCTTGATACCCGCTGCGAGTAAGAGTTACTCCTGGGAGAGTTTTATACATTACAATTAGCCGATCAAGTAGGTGTCTAGAAAGGTGTCAACGAGGTTACGCCTCTGGGAAAACGAGGTTTACATTAATTAGGTTCGTGCGAAAGCACGGGGGACCTCCCTCAAAGTACCGACACTGGCCTGGCTGAAAGATTGGCGAACTTGTAGTGTGTAATTAATCCCGGCTAGTCTTTCCTTTTAGGGTTTGAAGGAAGATTTGATAAAAAGCAGTGGGAGCCATCCTGATTAGATAAAATAATAACCAATCTATTCTTGCTAGAGCGCACGCTGAGTGTTTTCTTCTCTCTCTCTCCAGGTAGCGACCATATCACGCCTTAATCAAGATAATAATACGGATATTTGACCGAACCCGCTTGTTATACAAAGCTGGAGAACGTTGGTCCCGCTCCAACTTATAATTGTTATAAGACAGAGCAGGAAATTGGGGATTACCAGAATTCCCGTGCTGCCCAAACGAAGAGAGTGCATGCTGATGCATCATCTTCGGGTGTGTTCATTACAGAGAACTGTTTCTCAGTATCCTTTACGTCCTGGGTATGTGATACCAGATCAGGATCCCATATATGTAATCTGTTACATAGGGCTACAGAAAGGTAGAGAACTGAGAACGGGTGATAAGTTTCATGAGGCAGAAAACGGGGCAAGAGTTGCAGCCAAGTCTGTTGGTCACTGTCACCCTGTATTCCAAATACATTGATTCTGAACGAATGTTATCAGATACCGAACCTGATATACAAAATCATATCTATCTCTTTATTAGTAAAGAAATGATAAAATTTTGTATTGTTGGATAATGTTTTGAACATTTCCTATATCAAAAGTTGATCGCTTCAGGCACGTTATCTAAAAGCATTAATGTTCTAAATCAAACTACAGTTCTTAGTATACGGAACACACACAAGAGGAAGAGTTCAGAATTGAACGATTCCTTCTTGAGGTATTGTAGACTAGGTCAGATCAATATGACCCGACTAGCTAGAGTTACATAAAGATGCATATTTAAATTTGTTTGAATTTACATCTTGTGAAACTCGCCAGTCATGTCACAAAGATATAATGACACCAGCTCTGTTTATTGGAAACAGAGAAAGAGTTAGTAAACTCTTGGGATGATACATGTTGATGTATGTAGGTCCCCTGTCTACACATACCAGGACTGGTTCTTTATACTTCATTATATTCTCTGATAATCTCTCAAGATTCAGACCTATGTTCCTGTTGAAACACAAGTCCGAACCTTTTGAGATATTCACAGAATATAAGTTAGAAGTAGAGAACCAATACGGGTATAAGTATTATGTCCTTTGATGAGATCAAGGAGGAGAATACTTGAGCACGGAAATCCTGGACTATTCTAAAGGAGAATGAGATTCTCTCTCAGCATTACTCCTCCGAATACACCAAAGCACGATGGTATATCGGGGCGGAGCAATCACACCCTATATGATATGGTGTGCTCTATGATGAGTATTACTGAGTTTCCTATTTTCCTTTTGGGAGTTATGCACTTGAGAAGATGCATACCTATTGAATTAGGTTCGAATCAAATCAATGCCTACCACTTCATATGTGATATGGAAAGGGAAGAGCCCATATCTTAAGTTAGTTAAGATTTGGGGTTGTCCGGCCTATGTCTAAAAGCAAAATCCGGACAAGCTCGAGGTAAGGTCTGTAATGTAGAACTGGAAATGTTCCAGCTATACAAACTACAGCACATGATTTGATAGAACCAAAGGATTCAGTAGATTCCAACGAACCTCAGCCTCTCCGCCGATCTAGTAGGGTTCCTCACCCACCTGAGAGATACTTCGGTTTCTCTATGACAGTGGGAGCGAGGATTACATCATGAGATGATGACCCAACTAGTTTCGAGCTGGCCATCAGGAGTAAGACTCTATAAGAATGGCTGGATGCTTAGTAATCTGAGATGGAATCCATATACACCAACAAAGTATGGACTTTGGTTGCTATATCTAAAGGGTTAAATCCCCATCAGGAGCAAGTATATCTTGAGAAGATTACTTGGTGTAGATGGAAAAGTTGAGACTTTCAAAGCTAGACTTGTTAAAGCTTTTCGTCATCGACCAGGCGTGGATTATGATGAAACCTTTTTCAAGTGACTATGCTTAAGTCCATCCAGATCCTACTTGCCAAGGCTACATACCATGACTACGATATCTGGCGGTTGGGTGCCATGACTGCTTTTCTAAAATGATGTTTTAGAAGAGAGCGTCTATAAGTACACAGCCAGAGGGCTTCGTAGACAGTGGCAGCAGCGGAAACGTGTGCAAGATGCTTTATAGGATTAAAGCAGGCATCGTGGAGTTGGAACATCTGTTTTGATGGATTAGTCAAAGAAGTTGACATCATCAAAATGGTAGATGAACCTTGTATAAACAAAAAGGGTAGTAGGGAGTATGGTGACGATCCTCGTAGAGTACGTGGATGACATACTCTTGATAGGGAAGGAGTTTCCTATGCTACGCTCGATCAATCTCCGCTTATCACAATGATTCTCCATATAGAATCAAAATGATACCTCCTAAATCTTGGGTTTTTGGATCTATGAGATAGATCTAATTGGATGTTAGTATTCTCACTAGTTATAGTGAGATGGTATCAACCGATCCTGAAGAGAATCACTGGAAAGGTTCCAGGGTGATAAAGACGACTGAATGTCAGTCGCAGGCATTGTCTTTACCCTCAGTAAAGGGACGGTATGTTGGAAGAGTTCCAAGCTAGATACCGTGACATACTAGACGATAAAGGCAGGATACATCGCTACTTAAGATGCTACCAAAGAGGCTGTTTGGGTGTATATTGGTTCATGAGATGAACTATGTTCCTCCCATTGTGTGACAATGGAGTTGTGGCTTATGCCAAAGAACGCCGGTCCCATCAGTGATCCAGACATATTCTAAGGCAGTATCACTTGATCATGGAGATGGTTGATCTCCAGGGAGATCGAGGTTAGGAGAGTAGACTCAGAGGACAACACAGCGGATCCACTCACAAAGGCCAGTTCCCAGAGAGAGACTTTTATGGGATGGTTGAGTATGAGATACTGCAACCACTGCTACAGATGGCCCTAGTGCAAGTAGGAGATTGTTAGTTATATGTATGCCCTAGAGGCCATTACTGTACATAGGATGTATATTGTAGTGGATGCTGGGACATATATAAGGAGGACTTTCTTGCTCGACATGATAGTATGCTATCTGGTTGAACTTTACCTTAACGTGTATACTGATTGTCTCTCTGTTACATGTTGGTAAAGCCCTTAGGATGTGTGCTTGACTACCTGGACTATGATGCGGATCATACTAGTGGGGATATGGTAGTCCATAAGTACATCCTTCAAAGTCCCTAGTCGAGGGTGTATCGAGACGGGGCATCGATATACCAGAGTAGACTAGAGTATACCTTCTCGACCCATACAGATGGGCGATGGATGATCCCATATCCATCGGTGTTTGACATCAGAGATGATATACGGGTGCTCAGTAGAGACTGGGTATACTGGACGGACTCGCCGAGAACTCCCAGATGGTATTATACCTCACGTCAGATGGCAGTTCTCTGGTGACACTGGTACAGAGTAGTCTGTTGACCCGAGATCGTCATAGAGTCTTGTGTGGTTCCCACTGTGCTTTGATTTCCATCTTACCACGTCCAAGAGGGCGTGCAAAACGGTGGTTTTTGGGTACAGTCCCGAGTCACATGGAGGCAATGAGCGATAGGAGGGGATTCGTCTCTCCCGGTATAGGGAGTTGATGTTGCGCTGTGTTCGATTGGCTATAACAGGAAATCCCTGGCCAGGGTTGCTGAGATTTACTGGTAAGTGTTACCAGTAGTTTCTCGAACAGTTATAGACCTCATATCGACACGACTTATCAAGCTATTGGGGTCTGACGTTTACCACCCCTAGGCAAGATATGCGACATATCAGACGATCAGACCGGACTGTACGGTAGTGTTACTGGTTGGATTCACTGGAGTGTGAGCGGGCTTGCTCGTCGATCTTCAGATCGCTCAATACCCGGGTGGCCGTTACGTTTAGCAGACCGCTTGCGGCTTGTGGATGTTTGATATGATCATCATCCGCTGTCGGCGTATTGACGAGTCTTTAGAGTCCTACACAGAGGTTTCCTGGCTCAAGCGAAACGAAATAGGAGCGCATATGAGATATGTGCGGGACCGAGAATGATGCGTGTATGTGATACCGTATTTCATTCTCGCGATATGACATTGATCGGTTATATGCGATATAGCCGGGTTATCGGATCAAGTGTTGATTCGATAAGTTGTTACTGAAGATACCAGTCGGTTATGTGCGACATGACCGGATCATTGAATCAAGTGTTGATTTAGTGATTTAATGCATAATTATATATTTGATATATTACTTTGCATTAACTAGTATCGGTTCACTTTGAATGGATTTTCTCACTCGGGTGTGCGCATTGCATATGCGATATGATTTTTTGTGCACTTGATTGTATCATGTTTGATGATACATATCTTTTTGTTAAGTGTAATGAATTAAACCTAGGTTAAGTAAATGATTGGGGTTTTCTTTTATTCATTCATTTATCTTTTCATTTGCATTTAAAAGATAAATGAGAAAAGGAAAAGAAGTGAAAAATGGTGGCTAGTTTTGTTTTCATCATGAAACTTCATGAAGCTTTCATTAAGTCACCATTTTTGTCTCATCTCCTTAACCCTAACCATTCTTTAACCTTGGTCAATTCTCTACACTTAACTTGGGTTATGTTATGATAAGAATGGATTATTCTTTTCTTTTTTAACTTAACTTATCATATCATTTTTCTTCTTCTTCTTCCTTGAACTCAAGAAGAAAACCTTGAGGTCATCAATGGTGATTGATGATAAAGAGTGAGAAATCCAATTCTAAATTGAACCCACTTCCTATTTCTTCATCCTCTACCTCTTGCCAAGTAGTAGAGTGTGTTTCCTTCACAAGTTTTCATGACTTGGTGAGGGTGGAGCTTGATTTAGCGATGCCTCAACGTAGATCATCTTCGGCATGGACATCGATGACCTAGCCCGTCCATTCTCCGATGAAGCCGACGCTAGAGCCCGGGACTTGTTATGGACAGCGAGGAGACTTCATTGCGGAGCTATGGAGGTGGAGAACCGGATCTACAAAGGTTGTATTTCCGTATCTCTTAGTTAAGTGTTAACTAGTTTCTTTTTTCGCCTAAATATCTAGCTAACGATCCGTAGTTTAGAGTTTCTCGGCACCGTATTTTTTGAAATTGGCATGGTTGATGCCTTGTGAGACCTCACTAGGGTGCCTAGGAACCTTTCAAGCTATATATGGAAATGCAATTTTGGATAATTTTCCGTCGATCGAAGTTCTAATTACTTACTAACAAGCTAGTTAAGGTTTATGTAGACTCTGATACCACTGTAAGTCGATGCCGCACACCCCACGCACTTGTAGGGAGGTGGAATGCACAAAAAATGATTTTTAACTTTGCGGCACCGACATAAACTCCAGGATCTTTTCAGAAACCTTAACTAGCTAAACTACATAGAGCTCTAAACTACTATGTAAGTGTTTTATACCTTTTTGAATCAAGTCCTTCGGGTCTTCTTCTCCTCTCCTTGAGCTCCTAAGAAGTGTAGATCTAGCTTGATCACGGGCATTCTCACGTTGAAGGCGATCCACCCTAGAGTCTATGGCTCAAGCTCCAACCTCTAAACCGAGATAACTAAAGTACCTAGTTTGCTAAACTAGGTAGCTTAGGAGATATAGAGTGTTAATTGGACTATTTAATCTCAAGTGACCCTAGGATTCACAACACATGTGAGGGTTAAAGTCTTGAGGAAGAAGGAGGAGAGGAAAATGGAGAGAGAAAGAAAATATGCAAATGAGCTAATCTTGTGCCAAGTGAAGAATGGCTCACTCTTTTCTCACATGAAGCATGCAATAATTTTCAATAGAAAATTATAGCCATGCTTCAATAGTAAGTCCAAATCAATAAACAAATGAATTAGCCATGCTTCACCCATACCACAAATATCTCCATTTCCACCTCATTAATATATTTTCCAAAAATAGATAAATCCAATAATGAGGTATCCCCTTCTAGAAGCATCTCATATAAAATTACAAGAATGGCATCACCGTATATACATACCTGTATTCGTACTGAAAAAATACGAATACGATAAGATAATAATAATCCAATAATATAATACTAGAATCTGGCTTAAACTAAAGCCCACTAGTATTATCCGTCCGAACAGCATCCGTGTAGCTAGTACACATATATGATCGGAACTCTACACGTAAAACAATACGGCCTCTACATCGTTTCGCCTGAACCAGGGAAACCCTCTGTGTGGGACTCTAAAGACTCGACAGTATGCTGGCAATAGGTTTAACCACAAGTCCGTCTGCGGCATTAGCTGTACGTAACGGCTACTCAGGTAGCTGTCGAAAAGAAGGCCGACGAGAGAACTCATCTGAACGGTTACTGAGTCTATCCGTGACAATCTCTATACAGTCCGGTCTGTTCGTCTAAGAGTATCGCATATCGGGCCTAGGGGATGGTAACCGTCAGACCCCTAATAGCGCAATAAGCCGTGTCGGTATAGAGCCTAATACACCCTGAGAAACTACTGGTGTACTTACCAGTAAATCTCACTTGCCCTGGTAAGGGACTTTGTATTTTGGCTATCCGAACACAGCGCGATATCAACTCCCAATACCATAAGAGATGAATCCCTTCTAACCCCTACTGCCTCCAAGTGCTTCGGGAATGCACCCAACCACTACCTGTTTGCATGACTCATTTGAGCCGTGGTAGGGTAGTAATCTAAGTATAGTAGGAACACACTCGAGATGAATGGTGATGTCAAGTCAACGGACTAACCTGTACTCATGTCATCCGGAAACTGCTAACTGACGATAGGGATAATACCAACTAGCAGTTCCCATCGAGTCCGTCCAGTGTAACTCATAACCTAATGAGCACTTGTATACTATCTCTGGTATCGCATACCAATGGCTGCGGGACAGGCTATCTCCCCTGACTGGGATGAGAAGCGTATACACCAGTCTACTCTAGAGTATCGATGCCCTGTCTCAATAATCTTACGACTAGGGACAAGCTTAAGGATGTGCTTATAAACCACCCATCCCTCACTAGTGTGACTGCCATCACAACGCTGGTAATCAAGCAAAAATCCTAAGAGCTTTATCAATATATATTAGAGATATGCTAAAAGAAACATATACACATATTATGATAGAATCAAACCAAATAGCATACTATCATCTTGAGCAAGACTGTTATTATATCTATGTATATCCCAAGCTTCCAAAATGTAATATACAATCCAGTACTATACAATGATGGCCTCGAGGGCATATATCACTAACATATCTTACCACTGCTGCTTTTCATGACTATGAAATCTGGCAGGTGAATGACTATATCGTTTTTCTAAATCGGAATTTAGAAGAGCACATGTATATGACTCTGCCAGATGGTTATCGTAGTCAGTGGGAGCAGCGGAAGGTGTGCAAATTGCTTATATCTATTTATACACTAAAGCGGGTATAACGGAGATGGATCATCTGTTTTGATGTGACAGTTAGAGTGATTGGCTTCATCAAAATAACAGATGAACATGGTAAGAAGAATGTGGGGAGTATTGTCATATGATATATGGACGACATACTCCTAATATGAAGTGATGTTCCTATACTACAATTAGTCAAACTGGCTGCCACATATGTTTCTCTACATAGAATCTGGATAATGTATCAATAATTCTGGTGATTAGATCTATATCGATAGATCTAGATTTGGGAAGTGTCCCAATTCGGGTAATTGGACACCATTCTAAAGGAGCTTAGAATGGAAGACTTCAAGTGCGATAGTGTACCCGCATGTGATGGATTAACCCTCTCTAAAAAGATGTCTTCAGGATTAATGAGGAGAGTGACTCACATGGATGAAATTCGACATGTTTCGAAAGTGGGGTCAATCATGCGATGTCATGTACTAGACCGGATGTTGCTTTTGTTGTAGTAACCAGATATTTATCCAATTCTAGAGAAACAAAGGGAGGCAGTAAAGAACATAAGAGGATGTTCTTGGAGTATGGTAATGACAGCCTCTTATAGGAGGCGGTTACCGATTCTGGCTTCAAAGGTGACATGGATGACATAGTATCTGTCACGAGTTATAATTGTACCCTCTTCTTAGGAGCAGTATTTTGGAAAGTGTTTCAAGCAGGATACTAAGATAGACATGACGGATATTGAGATATTGATATATTGAGATTTGAAATGGTTATGGGCCGATCCTGTTCATGCGGAGCCCGAGATATTGAGATATTGGGATATATATTTTGTGTCAATACTTGACATGGATTCTTTGTTGATTTCATTGATGATACTTCGGTTTTTATACAAAAAATCTCACTTAGATAAGAAAATAGTTTTCTCATTCATGATATATTTTGCTTTCATTCTTAGTACATCCGTACATCATATATGTGACATATTGCTACCTGAGGCACTGACACGAGCACTTGGTATTACACTTATGTATAGATGTTTACCCTTACCATTATTAGATGCTTCAGCTTATATATTGAGGATATTATTATTGGATGACCTAGGAGAGAGTCATACATGCGATTTCTTCTCGGTGATGTTTCTACTCACGAGTTGGCAACTCACCCCCATTGTGCCACAGTTTCTTGCAGGTTTGGCCGTACAGGTTTCATTGCGGCTTGCTGGCACACTGCTTTGTAGGGTGTTTTTCGTCACCCCATTGAGATAGGAATACGCGCGCGCTTGTCAGGCGCATTACAGATTCTCCCTGCCTAGGGTAGGCTGGGGTTTATTGATCGTGGGGATCCGAATCTCCGGCAGCCGCGGACTAAGCTGCCGTTAATTACCCCTCGTCTTTGGAGCGAGGGAACCTCCGATTGACGGGTTAAACTGGTCATGCGAACTCAATGTGCAGTGTACGTGTGTTTTGTTTTAGGGACGCTTGGATATATCGGGAGCCACGCAGAGTTTTTACGAGGGTCCTGCTACCCGGTTAGCGGGCTGGGGGTCAAGGGGGCTAGCAACCCCTTGCGGGGTGCGGGGCAGCGCCCCGGCCCAAATTTTTTTTTGGGAGGGACAGTGGTGTAGAGTATGTGTATGTGTATATATGTATATATATATATATGGGGGAAAAGGGGCATCCAAAGGATGCGTGGGAAAAAGCGCCAGCGCTCCACGTGTCGGCACGTGGGCACTCGAGCGCTAGCGCTTTGGGCGCTAGCGCTCTGAGCGCAAGAGCGCTAGCGCTCCACGTGTCAGCACGTGGGCGCTCGGGCGCTAGCGCTTTGGGTGCTAGCGCCTTGAGCGCTAGCGCTCCACGTGTCAGCACGTGGGCGCTTAGGCGATAACGCTCTGAGCACAAGAGCGCTAGCGCTCCACGTGTCAGCATGTGGGCGCTCGGGCGCTAGCACTTTGGGTGCTAGCGCTCTGAGCGCAAGAGCGCTAGCGCTCCACGTGTCAGCACGTGGGCGCTCGCGTGGTAAAAGGGACTTGGTCCCTGCAATGGGAGTTGTACTCCCAGAAAGGAGCACTTATTATTTTGTTTATATATATATATATATATATGAGGAGTTAAACTTCTAGGATATTTTGAAGCTGATGAAGGGGCTTCTCCCCTTAAGCCCTAGTTCTTCCCCAAAGTGGGGTTTCTAGAGATGGATCTCCTTCTTCTTCCTTTGTTTGGCCGGATCCTGAAGATCAAGAGATGTGAGATTTTAAAAATCTCTTCTTTTTGAGATGTGATGGTAAATCCAAGTTCCCATTTGTGGGTTTTGTGGTGAAAAACTACTT
Organism: Agapanthus africanus; assembly: GCA_030015575.1. NCBI lineage: Eukaryota > Viridiplantae > Streptophyta > Magnoliopsida > Asparagales > Amaryllidaceae > Agapanthus > Agapanthus africanus. Next base: position 155,513,767 of record CM057350.1, read on the forward strand.
AGTTTTGAAAAAAGAAAAGTAAAACTCTTAATTTAATTCAAAAGAAAGAAGAAGGTTTGAGACCTTCAGAAAGGGGAAAGAGGCACAAACCCTAGGTTTTTTGGAGAATGAAAAGTTGTATTAGATATTTTCATCATGTTGCCTTTTATAGGCTTACATATTTGCACATAGCCCCTTGGGCATTACAAAATGGCATTTTGCCCATCTCATGGCTCATGTGCCATTTCTTTTTGCACATAAGCCATGGGCTTATAAAAATTTGGCTTTATGCCCATAAAAAAAATACATCAAAATTATTTTTTATATGATTTGCATGGGGAGGCCGGCCGCTTCATGTTCCGGCTCGACTCGGGCATGGACCCACTTGATCTGGGCTTGGGCCCACCTGGCTTGGGGTTGACCTTGACTTTGACTTGGTCAACCGGGGTGCAATTTTCGACCCTAACATGCTTCCTTCCGGGGGATTGCTTGGTAGGTGGGTTCACTTGCATCGTGACCACCGTTGCACTTTATATATTTTAGTTGTATCTAGTAAACTCCATCAACCAGACTTGTATTAAATTATAGACTTAGAAGACCATTGTATATTCTTTCGACCTTAGAATCACGCTTGTATTATTATGGTTTTCGTGAGGATGTTGTTTTATTCTGAGTTTTGATCCACGCCTTTCGACGTTGTATATTATATTGCTTGCGTGGTTGTTTCCGCCCATTTGGCGAAGAGCTAGCTCCCGCTTGGGGATGCCTTTATGCATTATTCATATTTATTCCTGTTTGTACCCATTTGGGGGCCAATATTTACAAAGAAGACTCTGCCGAAATTTCCGGAAAAATATGACGTTGCTTTTAAACGTTTAATGCCACTTATTTTTATTAAAACCACTTTCTTTAAAACAAGTTTTCCTTCACTTCTTCTTTAAAATGGTTTAGATTTTCTGGGTTTTTGGCTTACTTGAATTAGGTGGAGTCATATAGACTTCACATGATTCAAGTGCCAGTCACGTGCTTTTTCGAGTCGTGACAAAGTTGGTATCAGAGCGTTAGGTTTAACCTTAGTTCGAGTTTAGGTTTGACTATGCGGAGTCTAGGACATATATTTATATTCGGAATCTAAGCTTGACCTTACGAAATTTAGACTTGGTCGAGGAGGTATTAGACCCGAACTTTCGTCGCGTAGGTTAACCTTGGTTGATGGAGTAGGTGACTTAAGTAGAGTGACATACTGTGTGTATGTTCCGCGGCATACTTACGATACGCTACTCCGCTTAAGAAGCCTTAGGATGTACATTTCTTTGCACAGTATTCTATTCGTTCATTGATCTATCCTCATCGATTTCGGTTTGTGGTTTCTGTTACCACAGTTGCACCGGCAGAGAGAGCTACGGCTAGAGTTTCATTCAGCATGAGCTCGTCTTAGACGAGGACTGACCAGGGCGTAATTCCGGTGACACACGATTGCATAGAAATGTCATTTTATTGTGTTTTTCGCAATATGAGCGTTTTGATGGATTGTTTTTACTAAGAATTCTTGAACGTTCAGATCAGCACCAGAGGATCGGGCCACTGCTAGAAGCCGGCTAGAATGTGATGACCATTAATGTATCGTCTATCCTTGAGGATTGAGGCATTGTTTAGCGTGCGGACGAAGGGTATTCACATGTTGTCAAGGCAAAGTTAAAAAGTTAGAACAAATGTCAGAAACCCATTTTTCCAAGTTTAAGGTATTCGGAAACACATGCAAGTAATTCTGTGAACCCTCTAGAAGAATGAAACACTAACTCGACATAATGACCATGGAACCGCTTTTGAACCTTAGGGTTTACGGCAGTTCCGCGGTGCCATTAATAAGGCTTGGGTTTGCCCTTCTATGGCTGGTCCATAAGTACTATGGCATGTACTGGGTATTATTAAACTATGCTCATGTGTTGAGCTCTCGGGGAATTATGGGACTTTGATGAATCGATCGAAAAGCTTAATGTCGTCCGGATATCATGTGATGGGATACAATACTTGGAAACCACAAGAGAACAAATTTGAATATTATAAATCTAGCAATTTAGTCTCAGTTGATCGGTTGCCATGGGATTTTGACGAGATGACGTTCCACTCCGTTGGCATCAGAGATGTGACACGCATACAGAGGCGTTGAATATGGATATATCTTTTAGAAGAAGTCGTGATGAGTTTGCAGCTGTTCCGGAACAAGAAATTTATTCAGTAAAGGGTGATAATTTCCGGACAGTTCGGCAGAAACGAGAATTGGGAGAGACCCCGACAGAATCTTTCCGGTATACTACACGAGAAGACTTGGACCCAGGATCGGTCGTATCACGCACACCCAGTAGGCCATAGTTCGGCATCATCGACGAGACATGTTATGAGTGACCACGATGGTTAGCCAGAAATTTTAGAGGATGTGCCAGAGCGGAACTGTTTTCATCATCATTCCACATTGGGCCATTGAGCCAAGAAGTTATGTAACTGACAATCCGCAGTGAGAGACGAGAGCCTAAGGGCACAAGGCGCCAGACCTGAACAGGAGGCAAGTACATATCTTGCTCTGCTATCTTGAGATGCACCGACACCCTTCGACATTGGAAAAGAAGCATATCGACGACAGTGTTGGCGATTTACGATTTGGTGATTCGAATATCAGGTGTCCGTTATTTTGGATTTCAGTGTTTTGAGCGATTTATTTGCATGATTGAGATTTTGTGCACCGCAGTTGCACTCGACTTCGATTTGATATCATTCGAGATGTTTGATTTTGATTTCATTCTGTAGGGTTGCTAGGTACGCGCACAAGGGTCTACGAGGTATCAACCATGCCCGATTAAAAAATTAGCCATGCCGAAAAACCCGAAACCGGATCTTTAAACTAGAGTTTAGGCGAAAACTAACATGCTAAACACTTTAACACTAAGTGAGAGGGATTACAACCTTTGTAGATCCGGTCCTTCACTTCATAAGCTTCGTGTTGTGGTCCCTTCGCTGCGATCATCGGGTTCCGGACTCTCGAGAGGTTCCACGAAGAGAAAGATGCAGTCTTGCTTCCGATCTTCGATACAAAGATGATCTAGCTTGAAGTTTCATTAACACAAGCTAACACTCACTAAAATTGAGTGAACACTCTCATCTAAAGGGCAAGGGAAGATGAGGATGATGAAGTAGGATTTTTGCTCTCTTTATTTATCTTTTTCTCACATATTTTCATCACAAATATCAAAACAAGAAAGCTTTGCATGAAGAACTCAAGGAAGAAGAAGAATAGTAATCCATTTTCTTTTTTGATGAATAATGAAAGGATTAATATGATAAATAATGCAACCATGGTTGACTTAACCATTGTAGAGAATTAACCAAAGGCTAGGGTTTGGGTTAGGTTAAGAATGAGTCACTTGAAAATATCTTTTCCAAAACAAAAAAGAAAACCTTCTAGAATCTACTAGAAGACTTAACCCTAATCCAAACCCTAATCATGTTTAAACTCCACAAAACATGTTGCATTAGTTATCATATCATGTTACAATATTGTATATCACATATATAATATTTATCGTAAAAAAATAAAATAATACAATTAACATATATCAATGTATTACCCGAGTGAGAAAAAGAATCTTTTAGTGAGCTAATATTAGTTAATGTAATTTAATATATCATATATATTATTATACATTAAATTATCGAATCAACACTTGATCCGACAATCCGGCTATATTGCATATAACCGACTAATATTTATCCGTACCGATTCATCGAATCAACACTTGATCCGATGACCCGGCTGATATCATATATCGCGAGAATAGAATACGGTATCTCATATCGCATTATCCTCGGTCCCGCACATATCACATATATGCCCTACTCCGTTTTGCCTGAGCCAAGAAACCTCTGTGTAGGACTCTAAAGAATCGTCAATACGCCGGCAGTAGGTGATGATCATATCAAACACCCACAAGCTGCAAGCGGTCAGCTAAACGTAACAGCTACCCAGGTATTGAGCGCTCAGAAGATCAACAAGCAAGCATGTACATTCTCCTGTGAATCCAAACAGTAACACTCCCGTACAGTCCGCTCTCGTCGTCTGATATGTCGCATATCTCGCCTAGGGGTGGTAAACGTCAGACCCCAGTAGCTTGATAAGTCGTGTCGATATGAGGTCTATAACAGTTCGAGAAACTACTGATAACACTTACCAGTAAATCTCAGCAACCCTGGCCAGGGATTTCCGGTTATAGCCAATCGAACACAGCGCAACATCAACTCCCTATACCGGGAGAGACGAATCCTCTCCTATCGCTCATTGCCTCCATGTGATTCGGGACTGTACCCAAAAGCAACCTTTTTGCACGCCCTCTTGGACGTGGTATGATGGAAATCAAAGCACAGTGGGAATCACACAAGACTCTATGACGATCTCGGGTCAACAGACTACTCTGTACCAGTGTCACCGGAGAACTGCCATCTGACGTGAGGTATAATACCATCTGGGAGTTCTCGGCGAGTCCGTCCAGTGTACCCAGTCTCTACTGAGCACCCGTACACCATCCTTGATATCAAACACCGATGGATATGGGGTCATCCATCGCCCATCATATGGGTCAAGATGCGTATACGCTAGTCTACTCTGGTGTATCGATGCCCTGTCTCGATACACCCTCGACTAAGAACAGTTATAGGATGTACTCGTCGACTACCGTGGCCCCACTAGTATGATCTCATCATAGTCCCAGTAGCCGAGTACATATCCTAAGGGTTTTATCAACATGTAATATAGAGACGATCAGAGTACATGTTAAGATAGAGTACAACCAGATAGCATACTATCATGTCGAGCAAGAAAGTCCTCCCTATATATGTCCCTGCATCCACTACAATATACATCGTATGTACAGTAATGGCCTCTAGGGCATACATATAACTAACAATCTCCCACTTGCACTAGGGCCATCTGTTGTGGTATCACATACCCAACAATTAGCTGCGGTTGAAGTATCTCATACTCAACCATCCCATAAAAGTCTCTACTGGGAAAAAGGCCTTTGTGAGTGGATCCGCGCTGTTGTCCTCTGTGTCTACTCTCCTAACCTCGATCTCCCTGGAGATCAACCATCTCCATGATCAGGTGATACTAGCTAAGAATTATATCTGGATTTCTGACGGGACGGGGGTTCCTTGGCATAAGCCACAACTCCATTGTCACACAATGGTAGGAATGAAGTTCATCTCATGAACTTATATATATCCAGACTGCCTCTTTGGTAGCATCCTTGGTAACGATGTATCTTGTCTTTAATCGTCTAGTATGCCACGGTATTTAGCATGGAACTCTTCCAACATACCGTCCCTCCACTGAGGGTAAAGACAATGCCTGCGACTGACATTCAGTCGTTCTTATCACCCTGGAACCTTTCCAGTAATTCTCCCCAGGATCGATTGATACCTTCTCACTACAACTAGTGAGAGTCCTAACATCCAATTAGATCTATCTCATAGATCCAAAACACAGGATTTAGGAGGTATCTCTTTGATCCTATATGGAGAATCCTTGTGATAAGCGGAGATTGACCGAGCGTAGCATAGGAAACTCTTTCCCTATCAAGAGTATGTCATCCACGTACTCTACGAGGATCACCACCATACTCCCTACTACCTTTTTGTTTATACAAGGTTCATCTACCATTTTGATGAAGTCAAACTCTTTGACTACAACATCAAAACAGATGTTCCAACTCCGCGATGCCTGCTTTATCACATAAAACATCTTGCACACGTTTCCGCTGCACCCACTGTCTACGAAGCCCTCTGGCTGTGTACTTATAGACGCTATCTTCTAAAACATCATTTAGAAAAGCAGTCATGACACCCAACCACCAGATATCGTAGTCATGGTATGTAGCCGTGGCAAGTAGGATCTGGATGGACTTAAGCTTAGCTTTGAAAGTCTCAACTTTTCCATGTACACCAAGTAATCTTCTCAAGATATACTTGCTCCTGATGGGGATTTAACCCTTCAGATAAAGCAACCAAAGTCCATACTTTGTTGGTGTATAAGGATTACATCTCAGATTGATAAGCATCCAGCCATTCTTACAGAGTCCCACTCCTGATGGCCAGCTCGAAACTAGTTGGGTCATCATCTCATGATGCAATCCTCGCTCCCACTGTCATAGAGAAACCGAAGTATCTCTCAGGTGGGTGAGGAACCCTGCTAGATCGGCGGAGAGGCTGAGGTTCGTTGGAAACTATTGAATCCTTTGGTTCTACCAAATCATCAGCTGCAGTTTTTATAGCTGGACCCATTCCAGTTCTACATAACAGACCTTGCCTCGAGCTTGTCCGGATTTTGCTTTTAGACATAGTCCGGACAACCCTAAATCTTAACAAGCTTAAGATATGGGCTCTTCCCTTTCCATATCACATATGAAGTGGTAGGCAACTGATTTGATTTGAACCCTATTCAATAGGTATGCAGCTTCTCAAGTGCATAACTCCCAAAAGGAAATAGGAAACTCAGCAGTACTCATCATAGAGCACACCATATCAAATAGGGTGCTATTGCTCCGCCCCGATATACCATCGTGCTATGGTGTATACGGAGGAGTAATGCTGAGAGAGAATCTCATTCTCCTTTAGAATAGTCCAGGAATTCCGTGCTCAAGTATTCTCCTCCTTGATCTCATCAAAGGACATAATACTTATACCCGTATTTTGGTTCTCTACTTCTAACTTATATTCTGTGAATATCTCAAAAGGTTCGGACTTATGTTTCAACAAGAACACATGTCTGAATCTCGAGAGATTATCAGAGAATGTAATAAAGTACAAAGAATCGGTCTTGGCATGTGTAGACAGGGGACTTACATACATCAGCATGTATCAATCCCAAGAGTTCACTAACTCTTTCTCTGTTTCCAATAAACAGAGCTATGGTCATCTTATCTTTGTGACATGACCGGCAAATTTCATAAGATGTAAATTCAAACTAATTTGAATATGCATCTAAATGTAACTTGGCTAGTCGGGTCGCATTGATATGACCTAGTCTACAATACCTCAAGAAGGAATCGTTCATTTCTGAACTCTTCCTCTTGTGTGTGTTCCGTATATTAAGAACCGTAGTTTGATTTAGAACGTCTATGCTTTTAGATAACGTGCCTGAACCGATCAACTCTTGATATAGGAAATGTTCAAAACATTATCCAACAATACAAAATTATATCCTTTCTTTACTAATAAAGAGAAAGATATGATGTTGTCTATCAGGTTCGGTATCTAATAACATTTGTTCAGAATCAATGTATTCTGGTAATACAGGGTGATAGTGACCAACAGACTTGGCTGCAACACTTGCACCGTTTTCTGTCTCATGAAACTTATCACTCGTTCTCAGTTCTCTACCTTTATGTAGCCCGTGTAACAAATTACATATGCAGGATCCTGATCCGGTATCTCATACCCAGGACGTAAAGGATACTGAGAAACAGTTCTCTGTAATGAACACACCCGAAGATGATGCATCAACATGCACTTTCTTCGTTTGGGCGGCACGGGAATTCTGGTAATCCCTAATTTCTTGCTCTGTCTTATAACAATTATAAGTTGGAGCGGGACCAACGTTCCCCAGCTCAGTATAACAAGCGGGTTCGGTCAATTCATCCATTTTATTATCTTGATTAAGGCGTGATATAGTCGCTACCTGGAGAGAGAGAGAAGAAAACACTCAGCGTATGCTCTTGCAAGATTAGATTGGTTATCTAATATATCTAATCAGGATGTCTCCCACTGTTTTAATCAAATCTTCCTTCAAACCCTAAAAGGAAAGACTAGCCGGGATTAATTACACACTACAAGTTCGCCAATTTTTCAGCCAGGCCAGTATCGGTACTTTGAGGGAGGTCCCCCGTGCTTTCGCACGAACCTAATTAAAGTAAACCTCGTTTTCCCAGGGACGTAACCCCATTAACACCTTTCTAGACACCTACTTGATCGGCTAATTGTAATGTGTAAAACTCTCCCAGGAGTAACTCTTACTCGCAGCAAGTATCGGGATCCAACTATCTCATAGAAGGTATGCAATCTCATTGCAAATTTCAACACTTGAAATTCCCAATAATATTTTACCCCTAGCGTCCCATGACCTTGACGCAGGCCAACAAACCACAGTGCGCTAGTCAAGTTCAACCCGTCATTTCTTGATTGAATTAAACCCACCCGCACGACCCTTGACGCAGGCCAACAAAGTCGCACGACTACCCTAATCCAATCTGCATCATATGCATAAACAGATAAATACTAGTTAGCTACCGCATACTACGCCTTGACGCAGACTAACAAACTTAGCACGAATACTAAGTAGGACTTATCTGAAATGACGGAGGGCTACGACAGGTTTTTATGAAAACCCTTTGCGTAATGAACTTGATATCGTTGTAGAATCGAGTGATTTTAAATGGAATGTTTTTGAGGCTTTTCTAGTTTTGCTAAAGGGGTCACTCCCGGTGAAGGGATCGTCGGCCCTTTCCTCATCGAATAAGGTGCAGGATATATCATATATACCGCTGTGCAAAGCAAGAACTATAGAAGCAATCAAAAGACAAACCGAGTTTGTGGCATCTGCCAGTTATTGCTAAAGGAGTTACTCCCGGTGAAGGGATCTCGGTCCTTTCCTTATCGAATAAGGTGCTGGATGTTCTACAAGGAACACCGCTATGCAAAGCAAGAACTAGAGCTACCAGTTTTTAAACAAGTTTCTACAACATCATAGGTTTCTTTTATTTCATTAATCTCATTAATGAAGTCCCGTTTTATTATGCTTCACAAGCATCTCTTTTGAAATGAAATCTGCAATATAACATATATCTCATATATATAATATAAACATTCATCTCAGGCAGTAATATGATCTCATCACAGAACATTGCAGCAGAAGAAACATATATGAAATATTGGATATACTAGGACGTCCGTGTTTTTAATACGAGCCTGTATAAAACACGGATTCCACGGTCGCGATGAATAGCCAAACCCACATCCCTAGACCCCTACGAGAGCGGCAAGCAACACAGCCAATTCTAGGGTTAGGAGACCCGGTCTCGACTCCTCGAGATGGTCTCCCACTGGACCCTAGAACCCGGTTACTTGTGCTCCCCTCCTTGGGTCTACCTAATGCGGAAAAGTAAATAATATACAACGGTGACATCTTCCGCAACCTGGAAGTGCCCCAATAAAAGAATATTACATACAAATGAATTTTACATGAATGAAAAAGAAAAACTCTCATCTCACATAAAAACCCCGGCTATTCAAAACGCGACGATCCAATATAACATATCACAGCAACACATAATATCTCATATCATCAACGTAAGCAAGTATGCGTATCCCGATTGTCGTTGATGTATAGCAACGAAGCCGGCGATACACCACATACTACGCTTACGGTCACAGAAAAGAAAGTGTAAAACTACAACAGTTGGAATCCGCAATCTCTTTAGACATCGCATGCCTAACCAAATGAATTCCTTAGACATCGCATGCCTAACAATTATAAACCCTGCATTTTAGTCTCATTATCGAAAACTCTTTTCAATGTCAAGTCGGGCAATTCAACAAGATTCCCGACAACCTGATCGAATGCTCGTCGCAAACTTTAGTAGACGGCCGCACCCCTGATGCCGTCGACGAAGTGCACTAAGGCGGAAAACCGCTGCCGCGAGCACCCGAACGGATGCTTTTGGCGACGGGGTTCTCCTACAGTCACTTGGTCGGGGCTAAGAGGTGTAGCTGTCTATTAAGTTTATCCGGCGAGTATCCGCGTACGCTACGTGATTGCGACGGACTTTTGATCACATCAAAATTCCGTAGCAACCGATCATTTGAGACTAAACTGCTATGTTTATAATATTCAAATTAGTTATCTCATAACTACCTGTGGATTCCAAATATTGTATCACATTCCAGATAAATAGACAGTTAAACTTTCCGATCGAATAATCAAACACCCAAGATTTCCCCAATATATCTCAACACTTGAAATCAGTTTAAAAATATCCATCACATGCCACAGTACCAATGGTCCAGCCGTAGAAGGGTCAAGCCAACGCCTCACATGTGGCATGCCGTACTGCCACAAACCCTAAGGTTCAGAAGCAGTTCAAGACGGTCACATAATCGAGTTAAGGTTTGTTTTCTTCTAGAGGGTCCACCGAGTTACTTGCACGATTTAGAACGTTCTTAAACACGAGAAAAAATCCAACTTTTGAAAAAATTTCCGACAGGGGAAAAAGTGAGTTATTGATATCCGTTCGAACTTTTTAACAGTTTCTAAAAATTATCCGGACAAACTAAACAAAGTTAAATTATCCGATCGAATCAACGATTCCCCAATACAACCCTTGCAAACTCAACACTTGAGTGGAATTAAAATATTCCCAGAAAAAATTAACAAGAAAGGGCCTAAAAATAATTACATGAAATTTCAGGGAATAAGTCAAATTTTGGCTGCGGAACCGCCGCAAAACCCATGGTTTCGCCGCGGTTCCGCGGTCAAATTTTCGAGTTAGAGGTCCGTACTTCACAGTAATTCTTAGTTTTTCCTGCTTGTTTTTCTGAGCATTTTTAATTAATAAAAAACCACATTTTCAAAAAATATTCAGAGAGGGGTTAAATCGGGGTTTCGGGTTTCGATCGGACTTTAAACTTCGTCTAGACTTCGCCTAAAGCTCTAGCTTGGCTCTGATACCACTAAAGGGTTGCTAGGCACGCGCACAAGGGTCTATGAGACATCAACCATACCCGATTAAAAAATTAGCCGTGCCGAACAACCCGAAACCGGATCTTTAAACTAGAGTTTAGGCGAAAACTAACATGCTAAACACTTTAACACTAAGTGAGAGGGATTACAACCTTTGTAGATCTGGTCCTTCACTTCATAAGCTCCGTGTTGTGGTCCCTTCGCTGCGATCATCGGGTTCCGGACTCTCGAGAGGTTCCACGAAGAGAAAGATGCAGTCTTGCTTCCGATCTTCGATACAAAGATGATCTACCTTGAAGTTTCATTAACACAAGCTAACACTCACTAAAATTGAGTGAACACTCTCATATAAAGGGCAAGGAAAGATGAGGATGATGAAGTAGGATTTTTGCTCTCTTTATTTATCTTTTTCTCATATATTTTCATCACAAATATCAAAACAAGAAAGCTTTGCATGAAGAACTCAAGGAAGAAGAAGAATAGTAATCCATTTTCTTTTGTGATGAATAATGAAAGGATTAATATGATAAATAATGCAACCATGGTTGACTTAACCATTGTAGAGAATTAACCAAAGGCTAGGGTTTGGGTTAGGTTAAGAATGAGTCACTTGAAAATATCTTTTCCAAAATAAAAAAGAAAACCTTCTAGAATCTACTAGAAGACTTAACCCTAATCCAAACCCTAATCATGTTTAAACTCCACAAAACATGTTGCATTAGTTATCATATCATGTTACAATATTATATATCACATATATAATATTTGTCGTAACAAAATAAAATAATACAATTAACATATATCAATGTATTACCCGAGTGAGAAAAAGAACCTTTTAGTGAGCTAATATTAGTTAATGTAATTTAATATATCATATATATTATTATACATTAAATTATCGAATCAACACTTGATCCGACAATCCGGCTATATTGCATATAACCGACTAATATTTATCCGTACCGATTCATCGAATCAACACTTGATCCGATGACCCGGCTGATATCATATATCGCGAGAATAGAATACGGTATCTCATATCGCATTATCCTCGGTCCCGCACATATCACATATGTGCCCCTACTCCGTTTTACCTGAGCCAAGAAACCTCTGTGTAGGACTCTAAAGAATCGTCAATACGCCGGCAGTAGGTGATGATCATATCAAACACCCACAAGCTGCAAGCGGTCAGCTAAACGTAACAGCTACCCAGGTATTGAGCGCTCAGAAGATCAACAAGCAAGCCTGTGCATTCTCCTGTGAATCCAAACAGTAACACTCCCGTACAGTCCGGTCTCGTCGTCTGATATGTCGCATATCTCGCCTAGGGGTGGTAAACGTCAGACCCCAGTAACTTGATAAGTCGTGTCGATATGAGGTCTATAACAGTTCGAGAAACTACTGATAACACTTACCAGTAAATCTCAGCAACTCTGGCCAGGGATTTCCGGTTATAGCCAATCGAACACAGCGCAACATCAACTCCCTATACCGAGAGAGACGAATCCCCTCCTATCGCTCATTGCCTCCATGTGATTCGGGACTGTACCCAAAAGCCACCATTTTGCACGCCCTCTTGGACGTGGTATGATGGAAATCAAAGCACAGTGGGAATCACACAAGACTCTATGACGATCTCGGGTCAACAGACTACTCTGTACCAGTGTCACCGGAGAACTGCCATCTGACGTGAGGTATAATACCATCTGGGAGTTCTCGGCGAGTCCGTCCAGTGTACCCAGTCTCTACTGAGCACCCGTACACCATCCTTGATGTCAAACACTGATGGATATGGGGTCATCCATCGCCCATCATATGGGTCAAGATGCGTATACGCTAGTCTACTCTGGTGTATCGATGCCCTGTCTCGATACACCCTCGACTAAGAACAGTTATAGGATGTACTCGTCGACTACCGTGGCCCCACTAGTATGATCTCATCATAGTCCCAGTAGCCGAGTACATATCCTAAGGGTTTTATCAACATGTAATATAGAGACGATCAGAGTACATGTTAAGATAAAGTACAACCAGATAGCATACTATCATGTCGAGCAAGAAAGTCCTCCCTATATATGTCCCAGCATCCACTACAATATACATCGTATGTACAGTAATGGCCTCTAAGGCATACATATAACTAACACATTCCTATGGTATGAATGTGATTTGACTTATGCCTTCAGTGTAGTTTTCACGCACTTTTAGTGTTTTGATTCGATTTTGCACACGCTGATGCACGTGGTTGTGAGATTATATACCACGGTATACTTGATTTGTTTTGAGGTATGTTGTATACCGTCGATTTCGATTATGATATTCGATATTTGTTTTCGTGCACCTTGTGCACTTGATTTGGATTCTTGCGCATACTTGGCGCACTTGATGCGATTTTGGTGCACACCAGATGCACTAAATCAGGATTCTTCATGCATATCAGATGCACCTGATATTGTTGTCAGGCACACCCATTGCTCTTGACAGGTGTTTTCGTGCACACCCATTGCACTTCGATTTTGATTTCTGTGCACATGTATGGCACATTCATTGATTTCGATTTCTGTGGGCACCAGACACATGTAGCATTATTACATATACTATTGAGTATGATTTCGTTTGAGCAGTACGTTTTTATGATATTTACTATTTGTTTTAGTAACCGAGCAGGACTATTCTGAGAACAGTACCTAGGTGTTTTTGCATGCATCGATAGTTATCGAAGGGATTTCCAAAAAAGAGCTACAGTCTCTATATTCTTCCTGTGTGTCCGAGATGACACGAAATATTTTACAAAGCGAACCCTTCTAAATTATTTTCAAAACGGCGGGACGTGTATGTTAAACAAAGGATATATATATATATATATATATATATATAATTATAATTATTTTCTTACAATAAACGTCCGCTACTTGTGCTGTGATACGCGCATCGCACACCGACTTGAAAAGGTTTGGCAAGCATTTCTTTCAAATGTTTTGACGAGTTTACAACGATGCGCACTATGTATATGTTATAGTTTTAATGTACATCATATTGGTTTTCGTATTGGACCTTGACATTGGTATCTTCACCATGACTCCGATGATTGCGTGATGCTTGACGGAGTTTCGATTTTGAGTTATATACCCGTTTTCATGCGCATGCATTGCGCTGAGATGCGTTTTAAGTATTGGTGATTTCGGAGCCCCGATGACTTGATTGTTTTGCTAAAATGTTTTAGTATTTGGGGGAGCTTTAATTTAAATTCGGGGATCGAATTACTTTAAGGGGGGAGATTGTAACGTTTTGAAAATCGTTTAGGTAAATGTTCGGATAATCAGTAAAATAACTGGTGTTTTCCGTAAAAACTAAGATATAATTATTTTTCAATATAGACTTAAATATACCTATTCTAGCTAGGTAATTGCTAGTATTTGGTATTTAATTGGTCACTTATAAATTTCTAGTTTACTTAAATATTTTCTTTAATTAATTATTTTAAATATTATTATAAGCTTTTAATTATACATTTAATTAGTGTAAATTACAAATTAGAATGGGCTATGTATACATTAGTGAACCATGACTACTTATAGATAGTTTGTCATATATTTTGTTGCTCTTCAATAGTCTAAGTGATTCTAGAAAAAAATCTAGGATTTGCTAGAAAATAAAATAGAATGAATTAATTAAGAAAAGGGATTAATATATGATAATTTAGGATGTTTCTACACACTACTCTCTCTCCCCTTTTTCCTTACCTCATTTTGGCTGAGCCCATTTTCTGGAACAGCCCCCCTCCCCCTCTCTCTACAACATCCATTCATTGCACAAAAAAAGAAAGAGAATAAAGAAAGAAGGCATGTGGGAATAGTGAGATATGGGATAATTGTTGGCTTGTAATTTTCCTCCACTAACAAACATTTCTCTCTCTCTCTCTCTCTCTCTCTGCTTCCCCTCAAAGTGGCCGAGCCTCCCTCTTGCTGCCCTCATTTTTCTCCATCTCATTTTCTCTCAAAAATTCTTCAATTTTCATCAAAAATCCAACTCACAAACCTTACTACTTTATCATTCAACCATTACCCTTTACTCTTTAGCCAAATGATTGATCTAATTTTTGATTTGTTGAAATGAAATGTATAATCACAATCAAATAATTTATAACCGCAATCAATAACGATGTTGATGTAGTTCGTTAATAAGAACGGGTCGTCCACTGAGATTCGTGTATTTATTTGTTCTTACTTTAGTTGAACCGAAAGATAATAGTAAAGAAAATTCAAGAAAAATGAGATTTCAAGATTTAATTGAGTTTATCATTTCAAGAGAATCAAGGAAGAGTTTAAGATTTAGTGATCAAGAAAGTGTCCAATATAAATTTTAGTTATCAAGAAAATTGAAGAATAGCATGTAGAATTCGATAGGAATTTGTAACAATGATGAATACTAACAATGACTTATCTTAGCTATTAATGAATTATAGCTAGAACGATGGCGATGAATGAAGATTAGAGATCTATTGAAGAAACTAGGGTTTCTCCTTCACTATCCCTTGTCTTTTCATTGATCACCATTCAAATCTAGCTTTTAGCAAAGAAAATCATCACTCATTTGATCTAAAATTGCAACGAGATTATCAAGAACGGTGATCTCGCTCCAAATTTGGTCGTTGACAATTCTTTTTCCTAAAGTTCATAATTCTCATAAGACTTAAGATGCGTATAGGATTTCATCACCATTTGATCCACCGAATTCCTTCAAATCCTCAGCAAGCGGAGATTTACTCACGCATCATGAAATTGAAAGAATCAACAATTAGAAATTTCATAGTGCGAAAATTTAAAGAAAGCAAGAATTAACAATTGATCACCTTTATTAATCAACTTCTAATTACACGTTCCTTCAATCCGAGATTACAAGAATTGCTCTCGATTGCTCCCTTGAAGAGGTAACTATTCCGTCGAATTTCGCTTTGCTCGATCTCCGTGAGACTTGGACCTGTCGAGGATCTCGTGCTCTTGATAATGATCGGCTTTGCGTAAAGGATCTTGAATGTCGTCACTTGATGTTGTTCTCAACGATTCATGATTTGGATCTTGATTTGGAATTGATTTGGAGTTACAAGTTGTGTCACTCAACTTGTGTAATGAATTGTTTAACTAAAAATTGAGTAACCCCCAAAATGAAGGCTTAGGTCCTTTATATAGCCCTTTACCAATTTTCCACTAAAAGCTACGTCAATCTTTCCCAAGAAGCTAGGTAGTTGTAGGGAAACTTCTAGAATAAGGTAGTTATCAAGCTTCCTCAAGAAGCTAGGCTGTTGTAGGGAAGTTTCCAGAACGTGGTTGTTACAATGGAGCGTCTCAAATATGCTAGGTTGTTGGAATGAAGCTTCTGGAGAAGTATCGTCACCGGAGCCTCCAACTCGGCCGCGGATCCGCGGCGGATCGACCTGACTTGGCCGCGGATCCGCGGCCGTTTAGTGAGCTTGATGCTTCATTTCTCTGAGGTTGTTTGGTATTGGTCTATTAGTGTTCAAGTGATATCTGGAATCTTCTTATCTCTTCTGAATCTCTGCCATAATCTAACTCTTTGATTTCCTGTATTTTGTCGGCGAATTTGCAATTCCGATATCTGTCCTGAAATACGTTTCTGCACAAATTCTTGATGAAGAATGTTGAGATATACAATATCATGCGTGAAATAATAAACACACAATTTCCTTCTAGAATATTGATTATAATGTATAACACGTGGTATTTAGTATTTTCCAGACGAACTTGTAATACGTGTTATTTTTATAGCAAACATTATTAGATAATTAGAAAATTGAGGAAATTGTTATGTTAAACATTGCAATATTTTCGACTAAACAAATTCCCCCAAACTTGATTTTAATCGTCTCGAACAAACTTCTTTTATTCAAGAGAAGGAGAAAATAGAAAGAAAAAGAAAAACTAACTAGCACACTTTCGTAGGCAACACGATTGCACTGAGCACGTGCAACAAGCCTTTAAATCTCTAGGTGTCCCTAGTAGGAGGAGTGTTGTCTCCTGAGGGTTTTCAGCGGATTGCACCTACAAAATCCTATAATAAAAGGAAGACTGTGAAAGTTACATATAAAAGATAAGAACTATAAAAGAAAGAATTTGAAAATCAGAGTTTTCAACTACACTAGCTTTTCGGTTGTCATGAGCCCTATCTTAATAGTCATGAAAAGATATTAGAAATCACATCATCCCTCAATAAGACATCACCTTT
This sequence comes from Agapanthus africanus, assembly GCA_030015575.1. NCBI lineage: Eukaryota > Viridiplantae > Streptophyta > Magnoliopsida > Asparagales > Amaryllidaceae > Agapanthus > Agapanthus africanus. The sequence goes on from CM057350.1 coordinate 155,530,772, forward strand.
ATTCTTCATCCCTACCTTCCTTCCAAATACCGATCATATACCCCTACGTGTGTGTAAAAGACATCCCTGCACTCGGAGAATTCAATTCAAGCTATCATACTCTTGTCCATCTACCTTAGTATTTTTTAGTCGGTGAATATTTTAGATAGAATTGCTTACACATTTTTCATGCGGCCGTTAATACTTCTTGAGGTACTAACTGACCGATTACTAAATGTGCTCACTTATCAGGCGTAATTAGCAATTTTCTCATCTTGCAAAACCCTAGACTTAGCAGTGACTCCCAAACCAGTTGGTCTAAGGCACTGGGTGATGAAACACCCTCGCTATATTTTTTTTATGCTGCCTTGGTGATTACAAAACCAGTGTTCATTTTTCTTCACCATTTTATACTTTTATGCTTCATTTATTATTTTCTTCGTACTTTGGCTTTTAGACAAGAGCATTTCAAGGTATCCTCTACTATCCCGAGTTTCAAGACGTGTGTAAGTGAGTAAAGTAGGGTATCAATATTCAGATGTTTGGCTTCCAGAATAGGAACTATTTTTCAGACTTATTTTTATTCTCAGATTAGTGACTTCCTTCATCTTACTAATCCTTGGGACAGCGGCTCATAACTACTTATTGCTAGTTTCGTTTAAGAAAACATCTAACTTTCTTGGTTTTCTTAAATTCTTCCAATCTTTTAAATGTAATTTTTCACTTTCTAATCTTTCATTATCAGAGAAATTTTTTTTGAAAATTTTGTGTTTTGTGCTTATGCAAAGTGTAATGCAATGTAATGCGTAAATAAGCAAAAACCTCCCCCAAATCTGTTTACATCAGTATCCTCACTGTTTTCGTCTTTTAAAATCTCAAAAACCTGGAGACTTAGGAGGAAAAGTTATTAACGGGGACAAGAATAAATGGACATGAAAACCTCCCCCAAACTTATTTTTGGCTCACAATTTTGTATACAAATTTTATTTTCAAGAGCCAAAAATATAAACCCCCCCCCAAAACTTGAGTTAAACAATATTAAGCTTTTGAAATCATAAGAGGGAGCGTAAAATTATTGGTCAATGCAAAGCTCTATAAAGACCAAAAGTCAACACCAACCATTTGAAGATTTTATCAATGTAACGCACCGGTTGGTGGAAGAACATGTTATAAAGAGCCAGGACGAAGTGGGGAAGAGACGGGTGGTGGTGGAGAAAGGGTTTGAGTCTCGATTTGGAGAGATGACATAATGATTATGATGATGGATTACTCGCATTCTCGTGATTGTCAAGAAGAAGGGGTGGTGGTTCAACTTCTTTAGGTGGAGGTTGATTAATCGTAAAATCCGTGTCAGCTAAGAATGCGAGTTCATCAGCGAAGCTTTCATCGATATCCCGAAGAATAATGTCATCGGAAAGAACGGGATGATACTCAGACTCCATGAAAAGTTCAGAATAAGCGTTAGATGTTGACCCGGACAACTCGAAAGAAGGGTCCGTATGTGTATAATACATCGCTGGGTCAAACAACAACGTACTAAGGGGGTCTGGATCTATATCGTGGAGCTGTTCTAATTCGCTGCTGTCGACATCCATTAATTCGACAAAAAATACTCGAGCATGAGGTTCGGAGGGTTGACTTCCCAACTTGTAAATGCTAAGCTCAATTGATCTATTCCCGAAGGATAGGTTAGAGCCATTTCGACAGTTGATTACAGCGTTGGAAGTAGCCAAAAAGGGTCGACCTAGAATCATCGGAATTTAGTTCCGTGGGTTTGCTACAGGCTGTGTATCTATAATAATAAAGTCCACATGGAAGATAAACTCCCAAACTTTTATCAACACATCCTCTAACATACCTCTTGGTTGGGTGATAGATCGATCTGCCGTCTGTAAAGTGCATTGCGATGGTTTTAATTCTCTGATTCCCAATTGCTCATACACAAAATATGGAAGCGGGTTAACACTAGCACCTGAATCGAGTAGAGCACGATTGATATTTTTACCCCCAATAGAAATGGATATTGTAGGACAGCCAGAGTCCTTACGTTTCTTAGGTAATTGCAGTGTAAAAGTTGTGCTTACATTACTCGACATGAATACCTTTTTGGGCACTCGAGTTTTTCTCTTCCTAGTGCACAAGTTCTTAAGTATTTTCTCATAAGCCGGAACCTGTTGAATCGTATCTAGGAGAGGAATGTTTACGTTAACCTGCTTAAACATATCCACAATTTTCTCCATTTGTGTGTCAGGTTTGTTGGCCCTCAATCTGTTTGGAAATGGAGCTTTATCCATAAGGGTTGGGTCCAACATATGTGGAGAAGTTTGTGGGGGTAGAAAGGATGAAGTGGGTAGAGGGTTCGAGCCTAGGGGAAAATGGAGAATAGGCTCGGAAGAAGAAGGTAGATTAGACGGAGTAGGATAAGAAGAAGAAGAAGCCGGGGTATCATTTATTGTTCCTCAATATCAGTATCAACCTGTTCACCGACTTGGTTATTTGGCACTCTTCCAGATCTCAACGTGGTAAGTGCATTCACATTATACTGTGAGTACCCTGGATTCGGTAAGGGTTGAGATGGAAGTTTCCCTTTCTCTCTAGCACTCATCGCGGCATTCATCTGTGCAATTTGTGCTTCTATCGCTTTTATACTCTCACCATGGGAGGCAGTGTTTTGAAGTAATGTTTGGATAGAAGACGTTAAAATATCATTCGTTAGCATGGAATGTTTAATGAACATGTCGAGTGCAGAGGGTTTATCGGTACCGGTAGAAGAAGGATCAAAGTTGTTGGCCAGGTTTTATAAAGGTTGCGGTTGAAAGGGGTGCTGACTCAGTTGTGGTGGTTGCTGTTGTTGTGGAGGAAGTCTTTGATAATTGCTTTGGAACTGGTTTTGATTCCAAGCAAAATTAGGGCGATTCCTCCAACCCTGATTAGAAGTGGACAAATAAGGATCGTTTATAGGTTGCTGCTGAAAAGTAGCATGAGTGTGCTCTTGACCTTGAAACGATACATTCAAAGGACATTCTTCCGTCAAATGTAATGGGTTGGAACAACATCCACACATGGTTTTGGGGAACGTGAATTGATTTAGGGAGGCTGAAGAGAATTTGTTTTCTATAGCATCGAGTTTCCTTTGTATTACAGTCATTTCGGCTTTCAATGCGATGGAAACATCGAGCTGATGGTTACCTTCCCCAGACAATGGCGGTCTAACGCTTTCCTATTGCATTATGTTTTCAGCAAAATCTTCCAAGAATTTCCAAGCTTCACCATCGTCTTTAGAAAGTAACTTGTCTTGACACATGATTTCAAGCATCTGCTTTGTCGAAGGAGTAATGCCCTCATATATAATGCGGCAAAGATCCCATCTATTGATTCCGTGATGAGGACATTGGATAAGCAGTTCCTTAAATCGCTCAAAGCATTTCCAAAATGGTTCATTAGGAAGTTGGGTAAATTGGTAGATCTCGCTTCGAATGCGGGCGGTCTTATAATTGGAATAAAATTTCTTAAGGAATGTCACAACAAATTCGTCCCATTTTGAAATAGAATGTGCGGTTGTGTTAAAAAGACACTTCTCGGCTAAATCGCACAAAGTAAAAAGGAGAAGACGTAAACGCATAGCATCCATAGAAAGTTATGAAGTGCCCATCATAGCACATACGTTTTCAAATTTGTTTATAAAGACGTATGCGTCTTCGGATTCAAGCCCGTGAAATTTTGGCAACAGTTTGATGAATTGAGGTTTGATTTCGAAATTATCCCCATTGGCTGGTGGAATAGAAAGACAAGTGGGAAGGGGACTATGAACCGGATAGCATCTCTCTTGGAGAGAGATGCGCGGTGAGTTCTGCGCACCTGCGGGCGGTGGCAAAGTGGTGTTGTGAAAATTTGATGGAAATCCGTCCATCTCAGTCGATGATGTGGGTGGTGGGAAAGAAGTTGTAGAATTACCGACTTTAGGGTCGATAAAAGAAACGCGGACAAGACGGGCAATAGAATCCCGTGTCCAGCCTAGCACGTGCTAAACGGTTGTAGCACAAGTGACAGCATTTGTGATAATTAAAGAAAGTGGTTTGGTTTGTTTTTGGTTTTTTTTGAAAAGACGTATTTTGAAAAATCACACAAAAATGCACAATCAACCCTAAATCTACGGTCACCTAGGTCAAGTCACTAGACCGCTCCTAGACTTCCAGAAGACAAATCGCAGGATAAATTCTCTACAACCTCTTTATCCCTTCTGTGGCCAGGTAAGTGCCAGGTAAGTGGGAGGTATCTGCTACGTAAGTAGCGGGCCTAATTAAGTAACCACTTGCCTTAGACACACTTGCCTTAGACACCACAAAAAAATGCGGATAAGTAATAGATTACTCATGACCTTCTTCTGTCCTAATTGAGCGCGATGGTCCTTAGAGTCTTGTCTAGATTTTTTTAGTTAATGAGGGTAATGTGGATGCTAGTTTTGTGATTTTTGGGGCTTCGGAAGGGTAATGAAATCTCAACTAATCTGAATTTGGTCTTTACCCCTTAATTTCCGTATTAAAATATGCACAAACAACCAATATCAAAACACGCAACAAATTTTTATTTTTGAGCGGTGAATTTTTGCAAAGAATCCTGCAGAAAAGTTGTTATTAGACAGATCAGAGAAGAGAGGAGAGAGCAGAGATTATACCATAGAATTTTTAGGCACTGAATCACCTAAACGGCGGCGGAACCGTCGCAAAAACAACCAAACCGCCGCGGAACCACGGTGCAATGGAAGAGATAGGTGATGTAATTTTTACCGTAGCTTCCTTTGCTCCTATGGAATCTTCAGAAAGTCTCTGAATTATGATCTCCCTTCTACAGTGATGCCAGATTCCCTCGCAAAAAATTCAAACACTAATCGTTAAGCACACGCAGCGATTTTGATTCAAATTTTGATGGAATAATAATATTTCAAATCAAATAGCAAGAACGAACAAATTACGCACGGATCCCCGGCAACGGCGCCATTTGATTGATCTAATTTTTGATTGGTTGAAATGAAATATATAATCACAATCAAAGAATTTATAACCGCAATCAATAATGGTGTCGATGTAGTTCGTTAATGAGAACGGGTCGTCCACTGAGATTCATGTATTTATTCGTTCTTACTTTAGTTGAGTCGAAAGAAAATAGTAAAAAAAATTCAAGAAAAGTGAGATTTCAAGATTTAATTGAGTTTATCATTTTAAGAGAATCAAGGAAGAGTTTAAAATTTAGTAATCAAGAAAGTATCCAATATAAATTTTAGTTATCAAGAAAATTGAAGAATAGCTTGTAGGATTCGATAGGAATTAGTAGCAATGATGAATACTAACAATGACTTATCTTATCAATTGATGAATTATAGCTAGATGGCGATGAATAAAGATTAGGAATCTATTGAAGAAACTAGGGTTTCTCCTTCACTATCCCTTGTCTTTTCATTGATCACCATTCAAATCTAGCCTTTAGCAAAGAAAATCAACACTCATTTGATCCCAAATTGCAACGAGATTATCAAGAAAGGTGATCTCGCTCCAAATTTGGTCGTTGACAATTCATTTTCCTAAAGTTCATAATTCTCATAAGACTTAAGATGCGTATAGGATTTCATCACCATTTGATCCACCGAATTCCTTCGAATCCTTAGTAAGCGGAGATTTACTCACGCATTATGAAAATGAAAGAATCAACAATTAGAAATTTTATAGTGCGAAAATTTAAAAAAAGCAAGAATTAACAATTGATCACCTTTATTAATCAACTTCTAATTATACGTTCCTTCAATCCGAGATTACAAGAATTGCTCTCGATCGCTCCCTTGAAGAGATAACTATTCTGTCGAATTTCGCTTTACTCGATCTCCGTGAGACTTGGACCTGTCGAGAATCTCGTGCTCTTGATGATTATCGGCTTCGCGTAAAGAATCTTGAATGTCTTCACTTGATGTTGTTCTCAACGATTCTTAATTTGGATCTTGATTTGGAATTGAATTGGAGTTACAAGTTGTGTCGCTGAACTTGTGTAATGAATTGTTTAACTAAAAATTGAGTTACCCCCAAAATGAAGGCTAAGGTCCTTTATATAGCCCTTCACCAATCTTCCACTAGAAGCTAGGTCAATCTTCCCCAAGAAGCTAGGTAGTTGTAGGGAAACTACTAGAATAAGGTAGTTATCAAGCTTCCTCAAGAAGCTAGGCTGTTGTAGGTGTAGGGTTCCTAGGCACACTCAAGAGGTTCCACAAGGCATCAACCATGCCAAAATCAAATTTTTCTTGTGCTGAGAAACCCTAATGCTAGATCGTTAACTAGAGGTAAGGCGAAACATGCAAGTAAATAACTTTATTGCTAAGTGAAAGGGACTACAACCTTTGTAGATCTGGTCCTCCACTTCTCTAGCTCCGTGTTGACGTCCCTCCGCTGCGATCATCGGAATCCCGCACTCTAGCATCGGTTTCATCGGAGAAATGGACGGGCTAGGTCGTTGACTTCGATGCCGAAGATGATCTACGTCGAGGCGACTCAAACTCAAGCTCCATCTTCACTTGGTCATGAAACTTATGAAGATAACATACTCTACTACATGGCAAGTGGTAGAGGATGAAGAAATAGGAAGTGGGTTCACTTTGGATTTGGATTTCTCACTTGGATTCATCACTTGTAATTTTCTAGTAAGCTTTCTTCACCTCTTGAAGAAGATGAAGAAGAAAAGAAATGAAAAGCATTATCACACAAAGAAAATACAAGTGATATCTATCATATTGCAACCATGGGTGAGGCTAACTAGTGTAGAGACTAAACTAGGGTTTAAGTGAATGGTTAGGTTAAGGAAAAAACAAAATGGTAGATAATGCTAAGAAGCTTCATGAAGCTTAAGCAAGAAAAACAAAGTTAGCCACCATTTCATTTTTGCCTAAAAATAAATGAATAAAGAAAATAAATAAAGATAACAAAACCCTAACCATTAACCTAAACATGGTTTAAATCAAACATACACCCAAGTTTGCAAGTATCATCAAACATGATACAATCAAGTGCACAAAAATATATCACATATACTACTTGTGCACATCAAGTGAGAAAATAATCTTAAGTGAACCAATACTAGTTAATGTAAAGTAATTTATCAAATATATAATTATACATTAAATCATTAAATCAACACTTGATTTAATGATCCGGTCATACTGCATGTAACCGACTAATATCAAGTGTATCAATGTATCGAATCAACACTTGATTCGGTAACCTGGCTATATCTCATATAACCGTCCAATGATACATATCGCGAGAATAGAATACAGTATCTCATACTGGTATTATTCTCGGTCCCGCACATATCTCATATGCGCTCCTATTTCATTTCGCTTGAGCCAGGAAACCTCTGTGTAGGACTCTAAAGACTCATCAATACGCCGGCAGTAGGAGATGATCATATCAAACACCCACAAGCCGCAAGCGGTCTTCTAAACGTAACGGCCACCCGGGTATTGAGCGACCAGAAGATCAACGAGCAAGCCCGCTCACACTCCTGTGAATCCAACCAGTAACACTTACCGTACAGTCCGGTCTCGTCGTCTGATATGTCGCATATCTCGCCTAGGGGTGGTAAACGTCAGACCCCAATAGCTCGATAAGTCGTGTCGATATGAGGTCTATAACAGTTCGAGAAACTACTGGTAACACTTACCAGTAAATCTCAGCAACCCTGGCCAGGGATTTCCGGTTATAGCCAATCGAACACAGCGCAACATCAACTCCCTATACCGGGAGAGACGAATCCCCTCCTATCGCTCATTGCCTCCATGTGATTCGGGACTGTACCCAAAAACCACCGTTTTGCCCGCCCTCTTGGATGTGGTAAGGTGGAAATCAAAGCACAGTGGGAATCACACAAGACTCTATAACGATCTCGGGTCTACAGACTAACCTGTACCAGTGTCACCAGAGAACTGCCATCTGACGTAAGGTATAATACCATCTGGGAGTTCTCGGTGAGTCCGTCCAGTGTACCCAGTCTCCACTGAGCACCCGTATATCATCTCTGATGTCAAACTCCAATGGATATGGGATCATCCATCGTCCATCTGTATGGGTCGAGAAGGTATACGCTAGTCTACTCTGGTATATCGATGCCCCGTCTCGATACACCCACGACTAGGGACCTTGAAGGATGTACTTATGGACTACCATGTCCCCACTAGTATGATCCGCATCATAGTCCAGGTAGTCAAGTACACATCCTAAGGGCTTTACCAACATGTAACAGAGAGACAATCAGTGTACACGTTAAGATAAAGAGCAACCAGATAGCATACTATCATGTCGAGCAAGAAAGTCCTCCCTATATATGTCCCAGCATACACTACAATATACATCCTATGTACAGTAATGGCCTCTAGGGCATACATATAACTAACAATCTCCCACTTGCACTAGGGCCATCTGTTGCAGTAGTTGTTGTATCTCATACTCAACCATCCCATAAAAGTCTCTCTCTGGGAAAAGGCCTTTGTGAGTGGATCCGCCGTGTTGTCCTCTGAGTCTGCTCTCCTAACCTCGATCCCCTGGAGATCAACCATCTCCATGATCAGGTGACACTGCCTTAGAATATGTCTGGATCATTGATGGGACGTGCGTTCCTTAGCATAAGACACAACCCCATTGTCACACAATGGGAGGAACGAAGTTTATCTCATGAACTAATATACATCCAGACTGCCTCCTTGGTAGCATCTTAAGTAGCAATGTATCCAACCTTTATCTTCTAGTATGTCACGGTATCTAGCTTGGAACTTTTCCAACATACCGTCCCTTTACTGAGGGTAAAGACAGTGCCTGTGACTGACATTCAGTCGTCCTTATCACCCTGGAAACTTTCCAGTGATTCTCCCCAGGATCGATTGATACCATTTCACTACATCTAGTGAGAATCCTAACATCCATTTGGATCTATCTCATAGGTCCAAAACCTAGGATTTAGGAGGTATCATCTTGATCCTATATGGAGAATCCTTGTGATAAGCGGAGATTGACCGAGCGTAGCATAGGAAACTCCTTCCCTATCAAGAATATGTCATCCACGTACTCTACGAGGATCACCACCATACTCTCTACTACCTTTTTGTATATACTAGGTTCATCTACCATTTTGATGAAGTCAAACTCTTTGACTACCACATCAAAACAGATGTTCCAACTCCGCGATGCCTGCTTTATCACATAAAACATCTTGCTCACGTTTCCGCTGCTCCCACTGTCTACGAAGCCCTCTGGCTGTGTACTTATAGACGCTCTTTTCTAAAACATCATTTAGAAAAGCAGTCATGACACCCAACCGCCAGATATCGTAATCATGGTATGTATCCGTGGCAAGTAGGATCTGGATGGACTTAAGCTTAGATACTTGAAAAGGTTTCATCATTTTCATACCTGGTTAATGATGCAAACTTTTAACAAGTCTAGCTTTGAAAGTCTCAACTTTTCCATGTACACCAAGTAATCTTCTTAAGATATACTTCCTGCTGATGGGGATTTAACCCTTCAGATATAGCAGTCAAAGTCCATACTTTGTTGGTGTATAAGGATTCCATCTCAGATCGATAAGGATCCAGTCATTCTTACAGTGTCCTACTCCTGATGGCCAGTTCGAAACTAGTTGGTCATCATCTCATGATGCAATCCTCGCTCCCACTGTCATAGAGAAACAAAAGTATCTCTCAGGTGGGTGAGGAACCCTACTAGATCGGCGGAGAGGCTGAGGTTCGTTGGAAACTATTGAATCCTTCGGTTCTACCAAATCATCAGCTGCAGTTTGTATAGCTGGAACTTTTCCAGTGCTACATAACATACCTTGCCTCGAGCTTGTCAGGATTTTGCTTTTTAGACAGGCCGGACAACCCCAAATCTTAACAAACTTAAGATATGGGCTCTTCCCTTTCCATATCACATATGAAGTGGTAGGCAACTGATTTGATTTGAACCCTATTCAATAGGTATGCAGCTTCTTGAGTGCATAACTCCCAAAAGGAAATAGGTAACTCAGTAGTACTCTTCATAGAGCACACCTTATCATATAGGGTGTGATTGCTCCGCCCCCGATACACCGACGTGCTTTAGTGTATACGGAGGAGTAATGCTGAGAGAGAATCTCATTCTCTTTTAGAATAATCCAGGAATTTCGTGCTCAAGTATTCTCCTCCTTGATCACATCAAAGGACATAATACTTATACCCGTTTTGGTTCTCTACTTCTAACTTATATTCTGTGAATATCTCAAAAGGTTCGGGCTTGTGTTTCAACATGAACATATGTCTGAATCTAAAGAGATCATCAGAGAATGTAATGAAGTACAAAGAACCAGTCTTGGCATGTGTAGACAGGGGACCTTCATACATCAACATGTATCATCCCAAGAGTACACTAACTCTTTCTCTGCTTCAAATAAATAGAGCTGTGGTCATCTTATCTTTGTGACATGACCGGCAAGTTTTCACAAGATGTAAATTCAAACAGATTTAAATATGCATCTATGTTCAACTTAGCTAGTCGGGTCGCATTGATATGACCTAGTCTACAATACCTCAAGAAGGATCCGTTCATTTCTGAACTCTTCCCCTTGTGTGTGTTCCATATACTAAGAACTGTAGTTTGATTTAGAACATCAATGCTTTTAGATAACGTGCCTGAACAGATCAACTTTTGATATAGGAAATGTTCAAAACATTATCCAACAATACAAAATTTTATCACTTCTTTACTAATAAAGAGACTGATATGATTTTGTATATCAGGTTCGGTATCTAATAACATTCATTCAGAATCAATGTATTTGGAATACAGCGTGACAGTGACCAACAGACTTGGCTGCAACACTTGCGCCGTTTTCTATCTCATGAAACTTATCACCCGTTCTCAGTTCTTTACCTATCTGTAGCCCATGTAACAGATTACATATGCGGGATCCTGATCCGGTATCATATACCCAAGACGTAAAGAACATTGAGAAACAGTTCTCTATAATGAACACACCCGAAGATGATGCATCATCATGCATTTTCTTCGTTTGGGCGGCACGGGAATTCTGGTATTCCCCAATTTCCTGCTCTGTCTTATAACAATTATAAGTTGGAGCGGGACCAACGTTCCCCAGCTCAGTATAACAAGCGGGTTCGGTCAATTTATCCGTATTATTATCTTGATTAAGGCGTGATATGGTCGCTACCTGGAGAGAGAGAAGAAAACACTCTGCGTGCGCTCTTGCAAGATCAGATTGGTTATTATTTTATCTAATCAGGATGGCTCCCACTGTTTTTATCAAATCTTCCTTCAAACCCTAAAAGGAAAGACTAGCCGGGATAAATTACACGCTACAAGTTCGCCAATCTTTCAGCCAGGCCAGTGTCGGTACTTTGAGGGAGGTTTCCCGTGCTTTCGCACGGACCTAATTATTGTAAACCTCGTTTTCCCAGAGGCGTAACTTCGTTGACACCTTTCTAGACACCTACTAGATCGGCTAATTGTAATGTGTAAAACTCTCCCAGGAGTAACAATTACTCGCAGTAGGTATCGGGATCCAACTATCTCATAGAAGGTATGCAATCTCATTGCAAATTTCAACACTTGAAATTCCCGATAATTTTTCCCCTAGCGTCCTATGACCTTGACGCAGGCCAACAAACCATAGTGCGCTAGTCAAGTTCAACCCGTCATTTCCTGATTGAATTAAATCCACCCGCACGACCCTTGATGCAGGCCAACAAAGTCGCACGACTACCCTAATCCAATCTGCATCATATGCATAAGCAGATAAATACTAGTTAGCTACCGCACACTACGCCTTGACGCAGGCCAACAAACGTAGCACGAATACTAACTACTACTTATCTGAAATGACGGAGGGCTATGACAGGTTTTTCTGAAAACCTATTGCGTAATGAACTTGATATCGTTGTAGGATCGAATGAATTTTGAAATGGAGTGTTTTTGAAGCTTTTCTAGTTTTGCTAAAGGGGTCACTCCCGGTGAAAGGATCGTCGGCCCTTTCCTCATCGAATAAGGTGCAGGATATATCAAATATACCGCTGTGCAAAGCAAAAACTATAGAAGTAATCAAAAGACAAACCGAGGGGTGTAGCATCTGCCAGTTATTGCTAAAGGGATCACTCCCGGTGAAGGGATCTCGGCCCTTTCCTTATCGAATAAGGTGCAGGATGTTCTACAAGGAACACCGCGATGCAAAGCAAGAACTGTAGCTACCTGTTTTTGAAAATTCGATTGCACAAAATCTTTTAGGTTTCTTTTCTTTCATTAATCATATTAATGAAGTCCCATCATTTAAGTCACCTAAACATCACAGATAAATTCGACGTACACTTATGCCATCCGCATTCGCCTCGATGTCCCCTCGTGCACCGTTAGGTTAGGTAACTAACGGCAGAGCGGGGCAGGGCTAGCGCGGGTGTAAAACATAAGTAATGTCTATATAATATATCATATATACTATATACAGTATTTATCACAGAACATCAAATGATCACATCACAGAAATCGCAGCAGAAGAAACATATGAAACATTGGATATACTAGGACGTCCGTGTTTTTAATACGAGCCAGTATAAAACACGGATTCCACGGTCGCGATGAATAGCCAAACCCACACCCCTAAACCCTTACGAGAGCGGCAAGCAACCCTACCAATTCTAGAGTTAGGAGACCCGGACTCGACTCCTCGAGTTAGTCTCCCACTGGACTCCAGAACCCGGTTACTTGTGCCCTCCTCCTTGGGTCTATCCTAGTGCGGAAAAGTAAATAATATACAAATGGTGACATCATCCGCAACCTGGAAGTGCCCCAATAAAAGAATATTACATACAAGTTTTTTACATGAATGAAAAAGAAAAACACTCATCTCACATAAAAATCCCCCGGCTATTCAAACACGACGATCCAATATAACATATCCAGCAACACATAACATCACATGTCATCAACGTAAGTAAACATGCGTATCCCAATTGTCGTTGACATATAGCAACGAAACCGGCGATATTACATATTACACTTACGGTCACAGAAAAGAAAGTGTAAAACTACAACAGTTGGAATCCGCAACCTACTTAGACATCGCATGCCTAACCATCTGAATTCCTTAGACATCACATGCCTAACAATTATAAACCCCGCATTTTAGTCTCATTATCGAAAACACTTTTCAATATCAAGTCGGGCAATTCAACAAGATTCCCGGCATTTTGATCGAATGCTCGTCGCAAACTTTAGTAGGCAGCCGCACCCCCGATGCCGTCGACGAAATGCACCAAGGCGAAACACCGCTACCGCGAGCATCCGAACGGATGCTTTCGGCGACGGGGTTCTCCTACAGTCACTTGGTCGGGGCTATGGGGCGTGGCTGTCTATTAAGTTTACCGGCGAATATCCGCGTACGCTACGTGATTGTGACGGACTTTTGATCGCATCAAAATTCCGTGGCAACCGATCATTTGAGACTAAACTGCTATGTTTATAACATCCAAATCAGTTATCTCATAACTACATGTGGATTCCAAATATTGTATCACATTCCAGATAAAATAGAAAATGTTAAACTTTCCGATCGAACAATCAAACACCCAAGTTTTCCCGAAACAGCTCAACAGAGGAAATAAGTTTAAAAACATTCACTTCATGCCTCAGTACCAACGGTCCAGCCGTAGAAGAGTCAAGCCAACGCCTCATATGTGGCACGCCGTACTGCCCCAAACCCTAAGGTTCAAAGGGCAGTTCAAGACAGTCACATAATCGAGTTAAGGTTTGTTGTCTTCTAGAGGGACCATCGCGTTACTTGCACTACTTAGAACGTTATTAAACTACGGAAAAATCCAACACTTGGAAATTTGCCGTCAAGGGGAAAAAGTGGGTATTTATATCCGGTCGAACATTTTTAACATATTCAAAAATTACCCGGAAAAACACATAGACAAAGTTTGACAATCTGATCGAATCTACGAACTCCCAATACAACCCAGAAAACTCAACTCTTGAGTGCAAATTAAAAATTCCCAGAAAACTCAGGAATAAAATAGTGACATTACAGTGCAAACCTTGGTGACAGAACAGACCGTACGGCCGCGGAACCGCCGCACGAGCCATGCTCGTGGCGCGGTTCCGCGGCGCCTTAATCGAATTAGGCCCACGTTTTTCACAGTAATTCATATAAAACCCTGCTTATTTTTCTGCATATTTTTAATTCGGAAAAATCCACTTTTTCAGAAAAAGTCCAGAGAGTGGTGTAATATAGGGTTGCGGGGTTCGATCGGGTTTCTAACTTCGTCTACTCATCGCCTAAGGCTCTAGCTAGGCTCGGATACCACTGTAGGGTTCCTAGGCACACTCAACAGGTTCCACAAGACATCAACCATGCCAAAATCAAATTTTTCTTGTGCCGAGAAACCCTAATGCTAGATCGTTACCTAGAGGTAAGGCAAAACATGTAAGTAAACAACTTTATTGCTAAGTGAAAGGGACTACAACCTTTGTGGATCCGGTCCTCCACTTCTCTAGCTCCGTGTTGACGTCCCTCCGCTGCGATCATCGGAACATCGGACTCTAGCGTCGGTTTCATCGGAGAAATGGGCGGGCTAGGTCGTTGACTTCGATGCCGAAGATGATCTACGTCGAGGCGACTTAAACTCAAGCTCCATCTTCACTTGGTCATGAAACTTGTGAAGATAACACACTCTACTACATGGCAAGTGGTAGAGGATGAAGAAATAGGAAGTGGGTTCACTTTGGATTTGGATTTCTCACTTGGATTCATCACTTGTAATTTTCTAGTAAGCTTTCTTCACCTCTTGAAGAAGATGAAGAAGAAAAGAAATGAAAAGCATTATCACACAAAGAAAATACAAGTGATATCTATCATATTGCAACCATGGGTGAGGCTAACTAGTGTAGAGACTAAACTAGGGTTTAAGTGAATAGTTAGGTTAAGTAAAAAACAAAATGGTAGATAATGCTAAGAAGCTTCATGAAACTTAAGCAAGAAAAACAAAGTTAGCCACCATTTCATTTTTGCCTAAAAATAAATGAATAAAGAAAATAAATAAAAATAACAAAACCCTAACCATTAACCTAAACATGGTTTAAATCAAACATACACCCAAGTTTGCATGTATCATCAAATATGATACAATCAAGTGCACAAAAACATATCACATATACTACTTGTGCACATCAAGTGAGAAAATAATCTTAAGTGAACCAATACTAGTTATGTAAAGTAATATATCAAATATATAATTATACATTAAATCAGTAAATCAACACTTGATTTAATGATCCGGTCATACTGCATGTAACCGACTAATATCAAGTGTATCAATGTATCGAATCAACACTTGATTCGGTAACCCGGCTATATCTCATATAACCGTCCAATGATACATATCGCGAGAATAGAATATAGTATCTCATACTGGTATTATTCTCGGTCCCGCACATATCTCATATGCGCTCCTATTTCGTTTCGCTTGAGCCAGGAAACCTCTGTGTAGGACTCTAAAGACTCGTCAATACGCCGGCAGTAGGCGATAATCATATCAAACACCCACAAGCCGCAAGTGGTCTGCTAAACGTAACGGCCACCCGGGTATTGAGCGATCAGAAGATCAACGAGCAAGCCCGCTCACACTCCTGTGAATCCAACCAGTAACACTTACCGTACAGTCCGGTCTCGTCGTCTGATATGTCGCATATCTCGCCAAGGGGTGGTAAACGTCAGACCCTAATAGCTCGATAAGTCGTGTCGATATGAGGTCTATAACAGTTCGAGAAAGTACAGGTAACACTTACCAGTAAATCTCAGCAACCCTGGCCAGGGATTTCCGGTTATAGCCAATCGAACACAGCGCAACATCAACTCCGTATACCGGGAGAGACGAATCCCCTCCTATCGCTCATTGCCTCCATGTGATTCGGGACTGTACCCAAAAACCACCATTTTGCACGCCCTCTTGGACGCGGTAAGGTGGAAATCAAAGCACAGTGGGAATCATACAAGACTCTATGACGATCTCGGGTCTACAGACTAACCTGTACCAGTGTCACCAGAGAACTGTCATCTGACGTAAGGTATAATACCATCTGGGAGTTCTCGGCGAGTCCGTCCAGTATACCCAGTCTCCACTGAGCACCCGTATATCATCTCTGATGTCTAACACCAATGGATATGGGATCATCCATCGCCCATCTGTATAGGTCGAGAAAGTATACGCTAGTCTACTCTGGTATATCGATGCCCCGTCTCGATACACCCAAGACTAGGGACCTTGAAGGATGTACTTATGGACTACCATGTCCCCACTAGTATGATCTGCATCATAGTCCAGGTAGTCAAGTACACATCCTAAGGGCTTTACCAACATGTAACAGAGAGACAATCAGTGTACACGTTAAGATATAGAGCAACCAGATAGCATACTATCATGTCGAGCAAGAAAGTCCTCCCTATATATGTCCCAGCATCCACTACAATATACATCCTATGTACAGTAATGGCCTCTAGGGCATACATATAACTAACAGTAGGGAAGTTTCCAGAACGAGGTTGTTACAATGGAGAGTCTCAAATACGCTAGGTTGTTAGAATGAAGCTTCTGGAGAAGTGTCGTCACCGGAGCCCTCAACTCGACCGTGGATCTGCGGCGGATCGGCGGCGGATCGGCCTGACTCGGCCGCGGATCCGCGGCCGTTTAGTGAGCTTGATGCTTCATTTCTCTGAGATTGTTTGGTATTGGTCTATTAGTGTTCAAGTGATATCTGGAATCTTCTTATCTTTTCTGAATCTCTGCCAGATTTTAACTCTTTGATTTCCTGTATTTTGTCTGCGAATTTGCGATTCCGATATTTGTCCTGAAATAATTTTCTGCACAAATTCTCGATGAAGAATGCTGAGATATACAATATCATGCGTGAAATAATAAACACACAATTTCCTTCCAGAATTTTGATTATAATGTATAACACGTGGTATTTGGTATTTTCCAGACGAACTTGTAATACGTGTTATATTTATAGCAAACATTATTAGATAATTAGAAAATTGAGGAAATTGTTATGTTAAATATTGCAATATTTTCGACGGAACATCAAACTAGCTTGAATCCTTGGAGCAAGAGACCATTTTGGAGACATGTTTGCATGTTTGGATCTCAAGTTGTGAGGTATAATCCCAACCCGTGTTTAGATTGTTGTTTAATTACTTCAATTTAGTTAATTTTGGTGTTTAATTATGGTTCTAATTGCTAACTTGAAATTTCAAGAAAGGTTTTGAATTAAGATTAGGGTTTGATCATTGGATTGTGGTTGTGATGGGTAGATTAACATGTTATGACATGCTAAGATCTAAGCTAGTTGCTATATTACAAATTGTTATTTTAAAAATTGTCCAAATGATATATTTTGCAAACTAGATTTATAGAATTATGTAAATAAGTGACAGTAAAAATCTAGTTGGTATTTGTGTGACCTAATTGAGATATTTAGTGAGCACTGTGGCCACTAAAATTGTTAAAACATCTAGTTTTGTAACAAGTGGTTAAAAGAGCCTTACTAGGTTTTTGGAAATAAAACGATTTGATTTTTTTTGAAGTTTTGATGAGTTACAACATATTTCATATTAATATTTAGCGTGTTGTGAAACCACGATTGGTGCGATTGTGGTTTTGGTTTGGTAGTTTCCATGTATAGCGACCCTAGTTGTGGTCTGTGGCGTTGTCGTGAACGCGTTTGGTGCACCGAGTGTGTGCGCGTTTAGTTAGTGCGCGTGGTTAACTTGTATTGTTTGTGTCCGCGACTAATTATATATTTATTCTCTTCTTACTTGTGTACGTTTCTAGGATCGGATGCAGAGGCGTCGGATGTGGCGAGGAAAAAGACAAGGCGGAGATCGGATCAGATTAGCCGAGGCGTCCAGGTGAGTCGATGTATATCTACGGGGGAAGTCGGGTGGATGGCGTATAGCACCCCCGCAATTTCGTAGAATATGATGTGTTATGATATATATATATATATATATATATATGAGATGTGAATACTTAGCAAAAAAGGTTTTAGGAAAACCTTGAGTTGGATTTAGTGTAATTGGAAGAAAGCGCTTTTAGTTTAGTTCTTAGTCGCGAGACCCTAAAGTAAAGGTTAACACATACACACACATGCACACACGTGTTATGATTATTTGGGTATATATGTTTATGTGTGTGTGTGTATGCGTATATATATATATATATATATATATATATACATATATGTATACACAGATGATGAGGATAGTATATGATACTTGGAGATGAGTCGATGCGATCGGGCTTAATGCCGTGAGATCGGTTACGTGATTTGGGTCGTGTTGTGAGATTTGACATGATATTATAGCGGATCGTTGGGCGATATGTTTTATTCACATGCGGATATATGTTTGATGGTAACAGAATATACTAGACTTTAGAATGGTACCCCTAATTCAGGATATTATGATAATAATACCATATGAATAGTGAGATATATGGGATATTTGACCCGTACCCCGATTTTGGGATGTCGTACGATGGATTTTACCATACGAGGAAATGATATGATGATTGATCAGCACTCTTGATTCGAGAATATCGTATTATATATTTCACCGTATGTGGCGCTATTGAGGCGGGATCGCCGACTACTAGATATATCGACTCGGACTTTAGGTGGTTTCCTTTACCCTTTCGATTAGTCCTGTAGTTATCAGATAGGTGTTAGGCTGGGCTTGAGTCATACTTATTTTCAAACTACTGAATCGTGAGTATTTTAAAGACAGGCCAAGAGATACTACAGATATTTCAAAGGACGTACCTTTTCTTAAAAACACCGTAGCCCCTATTTTCTAAAAACCACGATTCGTGCTATTTCAAATGCCAAAACGGTATGACTCGTATATATAAATGTATATCATATATGTTGCGGTTACTATATCTTTTCCATATATTCATGTCGTCCTTATCGCATTGCATGTGTATACTTATGATTTCTATTGTTATTATGAACTCATGCTGTCAGGACACCGACACAATTATCGATGATGCATATGCTCCACGTACACTTGCTTGCCGGCTCACACACATCATCATCGATAATTTCCATGTCACGTACACTCTAGAAAATATTACTTCATGGATATAACTGCTAGTAGATAGTTCTGATATCTAATTACTATGTTAGTTTAAATATTGCATTCTTTGCTTAAATACCATGCATGTATATGTATTCATTTGTCATGCGATATCATAGAGCTTTATGCCGATATTCACTGTTCACTGACTCGTGATTTTGAGATTTCGGATCTTTTATGACATTTCTGGATTTGGGAAACCGCATGTGAATGTTTATAAACTTATGATTTGTTTTAAAGAGAAAGATGCG
Organism: Agapanthus africanus; assembly: GCA_030015575.1. NCBI lineage: Eukaryota > Viridiplantae > Streptophyta > Magnoliopsida > Asparagales > Amaryllidaceae > Agapanthus > Agapanthus africanus. Next base: position 155,550,214 of record CM057350.1, read on the forward strand.
GTTTTCCTTGATATGATGTTTTCTCGATTTTGAGATGGTTTCGGGCCGATCCTGTTCATGCGGAGCGCGAGATTTGCGATGGTTATGGGCCGATCCTATTCATACGGAGCCCGAGATATTGAGATATTAAGATATTGAGATTTGAGGTGGTTATGGGCCGATCCTGTTCATGCGGAGCCCGAAATATTGAGATATTGAGATTTGAGATGGTTATGAGCCGATCTTGTTCATGCGGAGCCTGAGATATTGAGATATTGGGATATATATATTGTGTCGATGCTTGACACGGATTCTCTGTTGATTTCATTGATGATACTTTGGTTTTTATACAAAAAATCTCACTGAGATAAGAAAACAGTTTTCTCATTCATGATGTATTTTGCTTTCATTCTTAGTGCATTCGTACATCATATATGTGACATGTTGCTACCTGAGGCACTAACACGAGCACTTGGTATTACACTTATGTATAGATGTTTACCCTTGCCATTATTAGATGCTTCAGCTTATATATTGAGGATATTATTATTTGATGACCTAGGAGAGAGTCATACATGCGATTTCTTCTCGGGGATATTTTCTACTCACGAGTTGGCAACTCACTCCCGATGTGCCACAGTTTCTTGCAGGTTTGGCCATACAAGTTTCATTGTGGCTTGCTGGGACACTGCTTCCTTCCAGGCGATTGCTTGGTAGGCGGGTTCACTTGCATCGTGACCATCGCTGCACTTTATATATTTCAGTTGTATCTAGTAAACTCCATCAACCAGACTTGTATTAAATTATAGACTTAGAAGACCAGTGTATATTCTTTCGACCTTAGAGTCGCGCTTGTATTAATATGGTTTTCGTGAGGATATTGGTTTTATTCTGAGTTTTGATTCTCGCCCTTCGGCGTTGTATATTATATTGCTTGCGTGGTTGTTTCCGCCCATTTGGCGAAGAGCTACGCTTGGGGATGCCTTTATGCATTATTATTATTCATATTTATTCATGTTTGTACCCGTTTGGGGGCCAGTATTTACAAAGGAGACTCCGCCGAAATTTCCGGGAAAATATGACGTTGCTTTTAAACGTTTAATGCTACTTATTTTTATTAAAATCACTTGCTTTAAAACAAGTTTTCCTTCACTTCTTATTTAAAATGGTTTAGATTTTCTGGGTTTTTGGCTTACTTGAATTAGGTGGGGTCCTATAGACTTCACATGTTCAAGTGTCAGTCACGTGCTATTTCGGGTCGTGACATATACATGGGTAGCCGTTACGTACAGCTAGTATCGCTGACGTCCTCGTAGTTATGGATTTATCCAGTAACTTACTGCCAGCGTATTTTCGAGTCTTTAGAGTCCCACTATAACATTTTAAAAATTATAAATATTATTTTATAATTCAAATATAGGTATTATGAGTTTTATGAAAATAATACCGAGTATGGATTTCGGTTTTACGGATTGTCATCCGTATGTATATTTATTTTTTGGGAATTGGAAAATGCAAGTTTTAGTGAAAAAATAATAGATTTTTAAGGTTTTGGGAATTTTCGAGTTTTTACAAAAAAAAAATCAGTAAAATCCTTCTTTAGACGTCTGCCTCATATACATTTTTCATGTTTTTCCTTCTTCAGACATCTGGCCCCTAAACCTTCAGACGTCTGTCGATGATATGTAAATCTTTGATTTGTTGATTTTCAGACGTTTGATACTCATATCAACAGACATCTGCTTTTGATTTAGATTTTTTGCGATTTGTTCTTCAGCCGTTAATGACCCCTTCTTCAGACGGCTACTTTCTTTCTGTTTGATTGTGACCATTTGGGTAGACGTTTGTGATCCCTTCTTCAGACTGTAGGGTGTTTTCATCACCCCATTGATATGAGAATTCGCATTGCTTGTCAATCGTATACAGATTCCCCCTGCTTAGGGTAAGCCGAAGTTTATTGATTGTAGGGATCCGAATTTCTGGCAGCCGCGGACTAAACTGTCATTAATTACCCCTCGTTTTTGGAGCGAGAGAATCTCCGATTGACGGGTGAAAATGGTCATGCGAACTCAATGCGATATATTGGTGTGTTTTTTTATAACAATAGGGACGTGTTCATTTTTTTGTTCCATTTGTGAAAAAATATTTTTAAAAAAAAAATTTATTTAAAGAAACATTTTTTAAATTTTATTTATTATTTAAATTTTATTTTTCTCTTTTTTCTAAAAAATAAAAAAAATAGGGAAGGGAAGCACCCCTCCACTCGTGAGGGGGGAAGGGGCTCCTACTAAGTGGGAGCCTCCCCCTCACGTGAAATGGAGTGGGGAGCTCCCACTTAATGGGAGCTTCCTCCCCCTCACGTAGAGGGGTGGGAGCTTCCTCCCCCTCAGTGAGGGGGCTCCAAAAAAAATTTATTTTTGAAGGAGTTGAACTACAGAACATTTTATTTAGAGTTAAACTCTCAAAACAATTTTGTTTGGAGTTAAACTCCCAAAAGTTTTTATATGGAGTTAAACTCAAAAGATTTAAGGTGGAGTTAAACTCTCCAAAAAGATTTTTATTATGGAGTTCAACTCCAAAAGATATTTTTTATTATGGATTTAAACTCCAAAAGATTTTAAAAGGAGTTAAACTCCTAAAAGGTTTTTTATTATGGTGTTAAACTCTAAAAGATTTTTAAATGGAGTTCAACACCTAAAACGATTTTTATTGTGGAGTTAAATTCCAAAAGAATTTTTATTATGAAGTTAAACTCCAAAAAATATTTTATTTGAAATTAAACTACCAAAAAAATTTATACAAAGTTAAACTCCCAAAACAAAAAAAAATTCTTCAGCACTCAGCCTATAAATAGTACAGTTTTGGGCCAAGCCAAGGGTCTTCTTTTCATGCTTCTTTTTGTTAGGAATTAGTGTAGTGTTAGTTCTTCTTCTTCTTCTTCATGTATTCTTCCATTAAAATGTAGTGAGAGTATTGAGTGGATGATGAATGAAAATGAGGGTTTGTTATTTTTATTATCTTATAATTTTATTTCTTGTATTGTATTTTAATTTCTAGTGTAACTTTTATTCTTGTTGTTAAGTAGTTATTGATATTTCTTTGCTTGTTTTATGTTCCTTCTCTTCTCCTTTCCGTATTATTTTCAATCGATGATACTCGACGGAGTTTCTTGCTAAGGTGGGGACCCAGCACCATTTGTAAAACCGTATTTTCCTTTTCTCTCTTTTCTTCCTTCTTGTTTTGTTTTATTTTCTTTTATAATGTGCAAATAATTCCACACTTGTTAAGGCTAAGGAAAGTGGTATGAGGGACGGAAAAATCCCTTGTGCTTCTCTTCGCCAAATATCTTGAAACGAACCCCGACCAAACAAACGCAACCCCCTCACTTAGGCACGCTATACGTGACATGTAGCCGCAACCTAAGTCGAGAAGTCCTTTAAGCGCACTACAACGTGACATGTAGTTGTGACTTAATTGGATACATGGTTGCAGGTGTTTGGCCGGGGGTTGGAAATAAGCGTATTTAGCGGACGGACAAGGGGCACTAGGAATGGATTTAGCGTTGGAAAGCTTGCTTAAACTCGCAAATCCCATTCCTATGTCCTCCTAATCCCCACTACTTTCGATTATCCCAACATCGTTTTAAGAATGGCAAAAGATAAGCACAAGACTAATCCTAACTCTACTAACCAATCTTAACCTTAACAAGCTTACTTGAACATAAAATACAAACACTTAGGATAGAACTGAACAAACACATATACATTCTTTATTGACTCGTCTAAAACACGAACGGACATACAACCATCTCCCTGCTGATCGACCCGTGCTCAACCGGCTAGCTGCAAAGAGACACCGTCCTGATCGCGGTTATAACTTTAGAACTTTGAATCCCGACACGCCAAGAGCGTGCGATCAAATGGCGCCGTTGCCGGGGAGACGGTGATCTGGAGCATGTACAGTAATATAATCAAGAGATAGAGGATTTTATTCTGTCGTACAGAGAAAGAGGAGTGTAGGGACCAAAGTTTCAGGCGCCAATACAACATTTTGACCGCGGAACCACGGTCAAAGCTTGGATTGTGCGGCGGTTCCGCAGTTCTATTGTGGGTTCTTGGCCCCAATTTTTTTTCCACCCTTTCTTTTCTCTCTATTCTTCTCTGTGAATTCCACTAAACTGTATTTTCTGCAGGTTTCTTGCACAGATTGCGCCGCCGCCATATAAATTTTTTTGTTGTTTTAGATTTTGTTTGTTTACCGCTTTGCATATAATAATACGGACATTAAGGGGCTATAACACCAATTCAGATTGGGTGGGGATTTCATCACCCTTCCTAAAACCCCACAAATTACTAATTGCATACACATTATCTTGAGCTAATAAAAAATATCTAGACCAAACCTATAAGGACTGTCGCGCTCAATTAGGACAAGTGAAGGTTACGGGGAATCGGTCATTTATCTAAACTTGACTTTGTGGTGCCTAGGCTAGACAAGTGAGAAGGTAATTATAAAAGGCCCGTCTCACGATGATTCATGAGCGGAACCCTCCTTACCTCACTTGTGCTTACCTTGCCACAATTGGCAATGAAGAGGCGATTCGAGGGTTATCCTGCAACTTGTCGCTTGGAAGTCTAGAAGCGGTCTAGTTGGACTTTGAAGACCCTAACTCTAGGTGTGTTTGTGCATATTGTGATTGTGCTTATAAAAAGTTAGTCCCATAATTCTGTATTCTTTCAAACAAACAATTTCAAAACACCAAAAACAAACATTTTTTTAAAAAAAATATTTAAAAAATATTTAAAAAACACTTCCTTCCCTCCTTGCCTTTTCACTCTTCTAACATGGGTACCCCACCTCGCAAAACTCTTGCCGAACTTTGGTACCCACAACCAGACATTTCTTCTTACGGTTCTTGCTTTGACCGAACCTCGAACGATCCATCCATGCCTAAAATTTCTTTGAACGATCGAATAGACGCATCTAGGTCAAACAACTGGACTCCGCAATCCACTTCATATCAACCATTTCAAACATTCACCCCTTCTTACGTTGATACACCTGTTGAGAGTCCGGTTATAACTCCGAAACCCATGTTTATTGCTAAACGTATTAAACAATCTCGTTGCCGATCTTTCACTCCTTTCAACACTTCCAGTTCTTGGGATCAACAATTCCATTCACCTTCTTATCCAAATGTTGATCCTACTCCTGTCTAACCATTCGATTCCTACCAGTCCTACCCGACTTTTACATCTTCCCTAGACATTGCTTCTACACAGCCATTTGGGAGTTTCCAGTATCCAAACAACTTTGAATCTTTTACTAAAACCCTTCACATCCCATGTCTAGTCTTGAACATTCGTTAGAAGAATTTCGGGTAGCGTCATGTCAACAGATGATGGATTTGAATGCGTCCATGGCCGCCCTCATACAACCTAACGACCTGGTAGCTAGTTTCCAACTAGCTCCTAATTTTCCAATGTATGATGAGGCGGTTGGACAGGTTGAGCATGTGAGTGGAGAAAGTGAGCTGTATACCCTTCCAAATCAAACCTACCCGTTTCAACTTGAATTCCACAACTCTGGTTTTGAATTTCTATCAAGTGTTCCACATGATTTGCCAGTTGAAGATAGAACGTTGAATGAGTTGTGCGACTTTATAGTGTTTGATTTACTTAATTGTGAAGGGTCCCTTTCGAGTGAAACCATCACCAATCCTTTTGACCTCTACACCTCCATCTTAGAACCACAATTGATTGAACTCCATGCTTTTGATGAGGTGTCTTAGAATATTGATTTTCACTTGATTAAGGATATCGACGCTGGGAATATTTTGTTAGTTATATGTATGCCCTAGAGGCCATTACTGTACATTGGATGTATATTGTAGTGGATGCTGGGACATATAAAGGGAGGACTTTCTTGCTCGACATGATAGTATGCTATCTGGTTGCTCTTTACCTTAACGTGTATACTGATTGTCTCTCTGTTACATGTTGGTAAAGCCCCTAGGATGTGTACTTGACTACCTGGACTATGATGCAGATCATACTAGAGGGGACATGGTAGTCCATAAGTACATCCTTCAAGGTCCCTAGTCGTGGGTGTATCGAGATGGGGCATCGATATACCAGAGTAGACTAGCGTATACCTTCTCGACCCATACAGATGGGCGATGGATGATCCCATATCCATTGGTGTTTGAGATCAGAGATGATATACGGGTGCTCGGTGGAGACTGGGTACACTGGACGGACTCGCCGAGAACTCCCAGATGGTATTAAACCTTACGTCAGATGGCAGTTCTCTGGTGACACTGGTACAGAGTAGTCTGTTGACCCGAGGTCGTCATAGAGTCTTGTGTGGTTCCCACTGTGCTTTGATTTCCATCTTACCACGTCCAAGAGGGCGTGCAAAACGGTGGTTTTGGGTACAGTCCCGAGTCACATGGAGGCAATGAGCGATAGGAGGGGATTCGTCTCTCCCGGTATAGGGAGTAGATGTTGCGCTGTGTTCGATTGGATATAACAGGAAATCCCTGGCCAGGGTTGCTGAGATTTATTGGTAAGTGTTACCAGTAGTTTCTCGAATTGTTATAGACCTCATATCGACACGACTTATCGAGCTATTGGGGTCTGACGTTTACCACCCCTAGGCAAGATATGCGACATATCAGACGAACAGACCGGACTGTACGGTAAGTGTTACTGGTTGGATTCACAGGAGTATGAGCGGGCTTGCTCGTCGATCTTCTGATCGCTCAATACCCGGGTGGCCGTTACGTTTAGCAGACTGCTTGCGGCTTGTGGGTGTTTGATATGATCATCACCTGCTGCCGGTGTATTGACGAGTCTTTAGAGTCCTACAAAGAGATTTCCTGGCTCAAGCAAAACGAAATAGGAGCGCATATGAGATATGTGCGGGACTGAGAATAATGCGTGTATGTGATACCGTATTTCATTCTCGCGATGAATGTGTCGAATGGTTATATGCGATATAACCTAGTTATCGAATCAAGGATTGATTCGATAAAACGATACATTGTATACTAGTCGGTTGTGTGAGACATGACCGGATCATTGAATCAAGTGTTGATTTAATGATTTAATGCATAAATATATATTTGATATATTACTTTGCATTAACTAGTATTGGTTCACTTTAAATGGTTTTTCTCACTTGTTTGTGCACATTGTATATGTGATATATTTTTGTGCACAAGATTGTATCATGTTTGATGATGCATGATAACTTGGGTTTGTGTAAAGATTAAACCATGGTTATATGGATGGTTAGGGTTTTATTTTCTTATTCATTTATTTATTTATTTATTTATTCTTTTTGGAAAATAAAAAGCATAATGAGAAAAAATGGTGGCTTTCTTTGTTTGCATCTTGAAGCTTCATGAAGCTTTGACTAAGTGACCATTTTGTCTCATGCTTAACCCTAACCACTCCATCTAACCTTAGTTAAATCTCTACACTAAACCATGGTTTGTATATGATAAGAATTGATTTTTCTTTTCTATTTGATAATTCTTATCATATCATTATCTTCATCTTCTTCTTCTTCTTCACATGAAGAAAGCTTGCCTCATCAATGGCAAGTGAAGAAATCAAGTGAGAAATCCAATTCTAAAGTGAACCCACTTCCTATTTCTTCATCCTCTACCTCTTGCCAAGTAGTATAGGGTGTTTTCTTCACAAGTTTCATGACTTGGTGAAGTGGGAGCTTGATCTAGTGATGCCTCGACGTAGATCATCTTCGGCATCGTCGTCGATGACCTAGCCCGCTTTTTCTCCGATGAAGCCGATGCTAGAGTCATGGTTCGATTTGGACAGCGGAGAGGACTTCATCATGGAGCTATGGAGGTGGAGAAACGGATCTACAAAGGTTGTATTTCCGCTCTTTTAGTTTAGTTGTAAACTAGTTTCATTGTTTCGCCTTTATATCTAGTTAACGATCCGTATTAGGGTTTCTCGGCACTTGAAAATTTTGAAATTGGCATGGTTGATACCTTGTGAGACCTCTTGTGAGTGTCTAGGAACCCCACAGTGGTATCAGAGCCTAGCTAGAGCCTTAGGCGATACGTAGACGGAGTTAGAAGTCCGATTAAACCGAAACCCTAACATAAATTTGCTCTCTGGACTTTTTCCAAAAATTGGGTTTTTTCCAGATTAAAAATATGCAGAAAATTCAGCAGGAAATTCTAAGAATTACGGTGCAAAAATTACCTAATGATCTGTCTAAAGTGCGGCGGAACCGCGGCATTAGCGTGCTAATGCGGCGGTTCCGCGGCCATTTTGTCTCTTCTCCCATTGAATTTTGCACAGTAATTCCTATTTTGCAGTGCTGGTTTTCCTGGGATATTTTTTTTCTGAACTCAAGAGTTGAGTTTTTTGGGTTGTATTGGGGGCTCGGTGTTTCGATCGGATTGTCTAATTTTGTCTATGTGGCTTTCCGGATATTTTAGAATATGTTAAAAAGTTCGACCGGATATAAATACCCAACTTTTCCCCTGTCGGGAAATTTCCAAGTGTTGGATCTTTCCGTAGTTTAATGACGTTCTAAGTAGTGCAAGTAACGCAATGGTCCCTCTAGAAGACAACAAACCTTAACTCGATTATGTGACCGTCTTGAACTGCCCTTTGAACCTTAGGGTTTGGGGCAGTACGACGTGCCACATGTGAGGCGTTGGCTTGACCCTTCTACGGCTGGACCTTAGTACTGAGGCACGAACTGAATGTTTTTAGACTTGTTTCATGTGTTGATCTGTATCTGGAAAACTTGGGTGTTTGAATGTTCGATCGGAAAGTTTAACATTTTCTAATTATCTGGAATATGATACAATAATTGGAATTCACAATAAGTTATGAGATAACTGAATGAATGTTATAAACATAGCAGTTTAGTCTCACTTGATCGGTTTCCACGGAATTTTGATGTGATCAAAAGTCCGTCGCAATCACGTAGCGTACGCGGATACTCGCCGGGTAAACTTAATAGACAGCCTCGCTCCATAGCCCCGACCAAGTGACTGTAGGAGAACCCTGTCGCCGAAAGCATCCGTTCGGGTGCTCGCGGCAGCGGTGTTCTGCCTTGGTGCACTTCGTCGACGGCGTCAGGGGGTGCGGCCGCCTACTAAAGTTTGCGACGAGCATTCGATCAGGATGTCGGGAATCCTGTTGAATTGCCCGACTTGATATTGAAAAGTGTTTTCGATAATGAGACTAAAATGCGGGGTTTATAATTGTTAGGCATGCGATGTCTAAGGAATTCATTTGATTAGGCATGCGATGTCTATGCAGGTTGCGGATTCCAACTGTTGTAGTTTTACACTTTCTTTTCTGTGACCGTAAGTGTAATATGTGATATCGCCGTTTTCGTTGCTATATGTCAACGACAATTGGGATGCGCATATTTACTTACGTTGATGACATGTGATGTTATGTGTTGCTGGATATGTTATATTGGATCGTCGTGTTTGAATAGCCGGGGGTTTTTATGTGAGATGAGTGTTTTTCATTTTCATTCATGTAAAAAACTTGTATGTAATATTCTTTTATTGGGGCACTTCCAGGTTGCGGAAGATGTCACCTTTTGTATATTATTTACTTTTCCGCACTAGGATAGACCCAAGGAGGGGAGCACAAGTAACCGGGTTCTGGAGTCCAGTGGGAGACCAACTCGAGGAGTCGAGTCCGGGTCTCCTAACTCTAGAATTGGTAGGTTGCTTGCCGCTCTCGTAGGGGTCTAGGGGTGTGGGTTTGGCTATTCATCACGACCGTGGAATCCGTGTTTTATACTGGCTCGTATTGAAAACACGGACATCCTAGTATATCCAATATTTCATATGATTCTTCTGCTGCGATATCTGTGATGTGATCATGTGATGTTCTGTGATAGATACAGTATATAGTATATATGATATATTATATAGACGTTACTTATGTTTTACACCCGCGCTAGCCCTGCCCCGCTCTGCCGTTAGATACCTAACCTAACAGTGCACGAGGGGACATCGAGGCGAATGCGGATGGCATAAGTGTACATCGTATTTATCTGTGATGTTTAGGTACTTAAATGATGGGACTTCATTAATGTGATTAATGAAATAAAAAGAAACCTAAGATGTTGTAGAATCGAATTTCAAAAATAAAACAGGTAGCTACAGTTCTTGCTTTGCACAGCGGTATATATGATATATCCTGCACCTTATTCGATGAGGAAAGGACCGAGATCCCTTCACCGGGAGTGACTCCTTTAGCAATGACTGGCAGATGCTACACACTCGGTTTGTCTTTTGATTACTTTTAAGAGTTTTTGCTTTGCACAGTGATATATATGATATATCCCGCACCTCATTCGAAGAGGAAAGGACCGACGATCCCTTCACCGGGAGTGACTCCTTTAGCAAAACCAGAAAAGCCTAAAAAACACTCCATTTTAAAATCATTTGATTCTACAACGATATCAAGTTCATTACGCAATAGGTTTTTCAGAAAAACCTGTCGTAGCCCTCCGTCATTTCAGATATGTACTAGTTAGTATTCATGCTGCGGTAGTTTGGCATTCGTCAAGGCGTAGTGTACGGTAGCTAACTAGTATTTATCTGCTTGAGCATATGATGCGATTGGATTAGGGTATTCGTACGGCGTTGTTTGGCATTCGTCAAGGGTCGTGCGGGTGGGTTTAATTCAATCAAGAAATGTACGGGTTGAACTTGACTAGTGGACTATGGGTTGTTTGGCATTCGTCAAGGTCATAGAACACTAGGGGCAAAATATTATCGGGAATTTCAAGTGTTGAAATTTGCAATGAGATTGCATACCTTCTATGAGATAGTTGGATCCCGATACCCGCTGCGAGTAATTGTTACTCCTGGGAGAGTTTTACACATTACAATTAGCCGATCAAGTAGGTGTCTAGAAAGGTGTTAACGAGGTTACGCCTCTGGGAAAACGAGGTTTACATTAATTAGGTTCGTGCGAAAGCACGGGGGACCTCCCTCAAAGTACCGACACTGGCCTGGCTGAAAGATTGGCGAACTTGTAGTATGTAATTAATCCCGGCTAGTCTTTCCTTTTAGGGTTTGAAGGAAGATTTGATAAAAACCAGTGGGAGCCGTCCTGATTAGATAAAATCATAACCAATCTGATCTTGCAAGAGCGCACGCTGAGTGTTTTCTTCTCTCTCTCTCCAGGTAGCGACCATATCACGCCTTAATCAAGATAATAATACGGAATATTGACCGAACCCGCTTGTTATACTGAGCTGGGGAACGTTGGTCCCGCTCCAACTTATAATTGTTATAAGACAGAGCAGGAAATTGGGGAATACCAGATTTCCCGTGCCCCCCAAACGAAGAGAGTGCATGCTGATGCATCATCTTCGGGTGTGTTCATTACAAAGAACTGTTTCTCTGTATCATTTACGTCCTGGGTATGTGATACCAGATCAAGATCCCAGATATGTAATCTGTTACATAGGGCTACAGAAAGGTAGAGAACTGAGAACGGGTGATAAGTTTCATGAGGCAGAAAACGGGGCAAGAGTTGCAGCCAAGTCTATTGGTCACTGTCACCCTGTATTCCAAATACATTGATTCTGAACGAATGTAATTAGATACCGAACCTGATATACAAAATCATATCCGTCTCTTTATTAGTAAAGAAACAATAAAATTTTGTATTGTTGGATAATGTTTTGAACATTTCCTATATCAAAAGTTGATCGGTTCAGGCACGTTATCTAAAAGCATTATTGTTCTAAATCAAACTACAGTTCTTGGTATATGGAACACACACAAGAGGAAGAGTTCAGAAATGACTAAATCCTTCTTGAGGCATTGTAGACTAGGTCATATCAATGCGACCCGACTAGCTGAAGTTACTTGTAGATGCATATTTAAATCAGTTTGAATTTACATCTTGTGAAACTTGCCAGTCATGTCACAGAGATAAGATGACCATAGCTCTGTTTATTGGAAACAGAGAAAGAGTTAGTAAACTTTTGGGATGATACATGTTGATGTATGTAGGTCCCCTGTCTACACTTGCCAAGACCGGTTCTTTATACTTCATTAAATTCTCTGATGATCTCTTTTGATTCAGACATATGTTCCTGTTGAAACACAAGTCAGAACCTTTTGAGATATTCACAGAATATAAGTTAGAAGTAGAGAACCAAAACGGGTAAAAGTATTATGTCCTTTGATGTGATCAAGGAGGAGAATACTTGTGCATGGAATTCCTGGACTATTCTAAAGGAGAATGAGATTCTCTCTCAGCATTACTCCTCCGTTTACACCATAGCACGATGGTATATCGGGGCGGAGCGAATAACACCCTATGTGATTAGGTGTGCTCTATGATGAGTACTACTGAGTTACCTGTTTCCTTTTTGGGAGTTATGCACTTGAGAAGCTGCATACCTATTGAATAGGGTTCAAATCAAATCAGTTGCCTACCACTTCATATGTGATATGGAAAGGGTAGAGCCCATCTCTTAAGCTAGTTAAGATTTGGGGTTGTCCAGCCTATGTTTAAAAGCAAAATCCGGACAAGCTCGAGGCAAGGTCTGTTATGTACAACTGGAAAGGTTCCAGCTATACAAACTACAGCAGATGATTTGGTAAAACCAAAGGATTCAATAGTAACCAACGAACCTCAACCTCTCCGCCGATCTAGTAGGGTTCCTCACCCACCTGAGAGATACTTCGGTTTCTCGATGACAGTGGGAGCGAGGATTGCATCATGAGATGATGACCCAACTATTTTCGAGCTGGCCATCTGGAGTGGGACTCTGTAAGAATGGCTGGATGCTTAGCGATCAGAGATGGAATCCTTATACACCAACAAAGTATGGACTTTGGTTGCTATATCTGAAGGGTTAAATCCCCATCAGGAGCAAGTATATCTTGAGAAGATTACTTGGTGTAGATGGAAAAATTGAGACTTTCAAAGCTAGACTTGTTAAAGCTTTTCGTCATCGACCAGGCGTGGATAATGATGAAACCTTTTCAAGTGGCTATGCTTAAGTCCATCCAGATCCTACTTGCCACGGCTACATACCATGACTACAATATCTGGCGGTTGGGTGCCATGACTGCTTTTCTAAAATGATGTTTTAGAAGAGAGAGTCTATAAGTACACAGCCAGAGTGCCTCGTAGACTGTAGAAGCAGCGGAAACGTGTGCAAGATGTTTTATGTGATAAAGCAGGCATCGCGGAGTTGGAACATCTGTTTTAATGGATTAGTCAAAGAGTTTGACATCATCAAAATGGTAGATGAACCTTGTATATACAAAAAGGTAGTAGGGAGTATGGTGATGATCCTCGTAGAGTACGTGGATGACATACTCTTGATAAGAAAGGAGTTTCCTATGCTACGCTCGGTCAATCTCCGCTTATCACAATGATTCTCCATATAGGATCAAAGTGATGCCTCCTAAATCCTGGGTTTTGGATCTATGAGATAGATCTAATTGGATGTTAGGATTCTCACTAGTTGTAGTGAGATGGTATCAATCGATCCTGGGGAGAATCACTGGAAGGGTACCAGGGTGATAAAGACGACTGAATGTCAGTCGCAGGCATTGTCTTTACCCTCAGTAAAGGGATGGTATGTTGGAAGAGTTCCAAGCTAGATACCGTGGCATACTAGACGATAAAGGCTCGATACATCGCTACTTAAGATGCTACCAAAGAGGCAGTCTGGATGAATATTTGTTCATGAGATGAACTTAGTTCCTCCCATTGTGTGACAATGGAGTTGTGGCTTATGCCAAGGTACGCCCGTCCTATCAGTGATCCAGACATATTCTAAGGCAGTGTCACCTGATCATGGAGATGGTTGATCTCCAGGGTGATCGAGGTTAGGAGAGTAGACTCAGAGGACAACACGGCGGATCCACTCACAAAGGCCTTTTCCCAGAGAGAGACTTTATGGGATGGTTGAGTATGAGATACTACAACCACTGCTATCAGATGGCCGTAGTGCAAATGGGAGATTGTTAGTTATATGTATGCCCTAGAGGCCATTACTGTACATTGGATGTATATTGTAGTGGATGCTGGGACATATATAGGGAGGACTTTCTTGCTCGACATGATAGTATGCTATCTGGTTGCTCTTTACCTTAACGTGTATACTGATTGTCTTTCTGTTACATGTTGGTAAAGCCCCTAGGATGTGTACTTGACTACCTGGACTATGATGCAGATCATACTAGTGGGGACATGGTAGTCCATAAGTACATCCTTCAAGGTCCCTAGTCGTGGGTGTATCGAGACGGGGCATCGATATACCAGAGTAGACTAGCGTATACCTTCTCGACCCATACAGATGGGCGATGGATGATCCCATATCCATTGGTGTTTGACATCAGAGATGATATACGGGTGCTCGGTGGAGACTGGGTACACTGGACGGACTCTCCGAGAACTCCCAGATGGTATTATACCTTACGTCAGATGGCAGTTCTCTGGTGACACTGGTACAGAGTAGTCTGTTGACCCGAGGTCGTCATAGAGTCTTGTGTGGTTCCCACTGTGCTTTGATTTCCATCTTACCACGTCCAAGAGGGCGTGCAAAACGGTGGTTTTTGGGTACAGTCCCGAGTCACATGGAGGCAATGAGCGATAGGAGGGGATTCGTCTCTCCCGGTATAGGGAGTAGATGTTGCGCTATGTTCGATTGGATATAACAGGAAATCCCTGGCCAGGGTTGCTGAGATTTACTGGTAAGTGTTACCAGAAGTTTCTCGAATTGTTATAGACCTCATATCGACATGACTTATCGAGCTATTGGGGTCTGACGTTTACCACCCCTAGGCAAGATATGCGACATATCAGACGAACAGACCGGACTGTACGGTAAGTGTTACTGGTTGGATTCACAGGAGTATGAGAGGGCTTGCTCGTCGATCTTCTGATCGCTCAATACCCGGGTGGCCGTTACGTTTAGCAGACCGCTTGCGGCTTATGGGTGTTTGATATGATCATCACCTGCTGCCGGCATATTGACGAGTCTTTAGAGTCCTACACAGAGGTTTCCTGGCTTAAGCAAAACGAAATAGGAGCGCATATGAGATATGTGCGGGACCGAGAATAATGCGTGTATGTGATACCGTATTTCATTCTCGCGATGAATGTGTCGAATGGTTATATGCGATATAACCTAGTTATCGAATCAAGGATTGATTCGATAAAACGATACTTTGTATACTAGTCGGTTGTATGAGACATGACCGGATCATTGAATCAATTGTTGATTTAATGATTTAATGCATAAATATATATTTGATATATTACTTTGCATTAACTAGTATTGGTTCACTTTAAATGGTTTTTCTCACTTGTTTGTGCACATTGTATATGTGATATATTTTTGTGCACAAGATTGTATAATGTTTGATGATGCATGATAACTTGGGTTTGTGTAAAGATTAAACCATGGTTATATGGATGGTTAGGGTTTTATTTTCTTATTCATTTATTTATTTATTTATTCTTTTTGGAAAATAAAAAGCATAATGAGAAAAAATGGTGGCTTTCTTTGTTTGCATCTTGAAGCTTCATGAAGCTTTGACTAAGTGACCATTTTGTCTCATGCTTAACCCTAACCACTCCATCTAACCTTAGTTAAATCTCTACACTAAACCATGGTTTGTATATGATAAGAATTGATTTTTCTTTTCTATTTGATAATTCTTATCATATCATTATCTTCATCTTCTTCTTCTTCTTCACATGAAGAAAGCTTGCCTCATCAATGGCAAGTGAAGAAATCAAGTGAGAAATCCAATTCTAAAGTGAACCCACTTCCTATTTCTTCATCCTCTACCTCTTGCCAAGTAATATAGGGTGTTTTCTTCACAAGTTTCATGACTTGGTGAAGTGGGAGCTTGATCTAGTGATGCCTCGACGTAGATCATCTTCGGCATCGTCGTCGATGACCTAGCCCGCTTTTTCTCCGATGAAGCCGATGCTAGAGTCATGGTTCGATTTGGACAGCTGAGAGGACTTCATCATGGAGCTATGGAGGTGGAGAAACGGATCTACAAAGGTTGTATTTCCGTTCTTTTAGTTTAGTTGTAAACTAGTTTCATTGTTTCGCCTATATATCTAGTTAACGATCAGTATTAGGGTTTCTCGGCACTTGCAAATTTTGAAATTGGCATGGTTGATGCCTTGTGAGACCGCTTGTGAGTGCCTAGGAACCCCACATATTTCGGATGATGAACCCACAGCTTTGGATGAGTTTGTTCTAAAATTCATCATTTACTGTCACTTCCGTGTGGACATCATCCTGAGTCATTAAATGTTTTTCCCGAACCCCATATGCGTTTGAAATTTGATGATAAAGGCATGGATGAGCTAATTATTGAGGATATTTTTTAGGATGAACCAGTTTTACTTGATGAGTCGGATTTTTCAATTCATCCTATCCCTTTCACTGACTGTGTACACCCTCCTAAACCTTTAACCGATCTCATTCCTCAGTCACTCCCTTCCACCCTATTCATCATTCCGACCTTGCAAGAAACCGTATCACTTTCATTTACTATGTCTGGTTTACCAAGTTCGGTGTACCCATGTTTTCTCATGAATCTTGAGGGATTTGATCCCATCTCTCAAAGGGTTAATAGATTAGCACAATAGCTTTTTATACATCGGTCATTACAAATTGTGCTAATTTATTCACTCCATTTTCACCCTCAAGTTCGTACTCCATTTCTTTTTCACTTCCGCCATTCTTCTTCTCATATACCGAGACCGTGTTTCGCTTCTATCTCCATACGGTCTCGCGTATTCTCCATTTCTTTTCTCCGTCTTCTTTCACCAACCACACCATTATAACGATAAAATTTTTGAATGGTCGGTGTTAACTTTTAGCCTTTGTAAGGCCTTGTATAGCTTGATATTGTTCTCTTCCCCCTCCAACTCTGAACTTCAACGC
This sequence comes from Agapanthus africanus, assembly GCA_030015575.1. Lineage (NCBI taxonomy): Eukaryota > Viridiplantae > Streptophyta > Magnoliopsida > Asparagales > Amaryllidaceae > Agapanthus > Agapanthus africanus. The sequence continues at coordinate 155,567,158 of CM057350.1, forward strand.
TTAACAGCGGAAACACTGTTTCACTTAAATTTGAGGGGAACCTTTTTGTGTATATATATTTTTTTTGTTTTTTTTTGTTTTGTATAAAAAAAAAATTTTAGGGAGCGTCGACAATTTTGACCCTCTTGGTGTAGCCTGACAGTGAGAGCACTGTCAAGTTTAAGTTTGGGGGTGTGCTCGGTAAGCTTTCTTCCTTTGTATTCATTTGTATAATTTGCATTTGCATACTTATTTTAAAACCCATAAAAATCGAAAAATTTTACAAAAATATAAAAACTTTGTCGTCAAGTTAGCTAATAGGGTAACTTAGATTTTTTATTCCGAAAATTTAGTTGATACGTTAGAAATAACTAAATCCTAGGTTTAGAAATTGAAAACCCTAAAAATAACCCTCATTCTGATTAACCTTGATAATTATACGTCATTGCAGTTTTTTTTATAGAAGTAAATAATCCTGAGTTCAATTCTTGAGTTAAATCGAAATGAAGGGAAAGTATTGAAGGTTTACTGAAAGATAAGTCTGAAAAATAGTTCATATTCTTGAGTTCAATAGTAGAGGATACCTAGAAATACTCTTGCCTGAAAACCTAGTATGAAAGAAAAAACGGTATTTAAAGCTAACCACCTAAAGAGCGCATTGAAAAATATATCCGGTCTTGAAAAAGAAAAAAATAAAGAAAAGAAAAATAAATAAATAAATAAAGTCAAGACCTGGAAACTGTTATTTACGCTTTAGGCTCACGCATTCAGTAATCGGCTGTCAGTGCCTCAAGAAGCATTAATAGTCGCATGAAAGGTATGTGAGCAACACCGTCCATTATTAATGAAAAGAAATAGTATTAGGTATGAAGGCAAGGGTACTATAGCTTGAATTGAATTCTTAAGTGTAGGGGTGAAATTTTACACACACGTAGGGGTATACGATCGATATTTGGAGGAAATATAGGAATAAAGAATAAGACTTATGTTTTCAGTAAAATTGATAAAAATCCATGACTGGAGATCGCACTTTAGAAGGAAAACTCAAGAGAGACCGAGACCTTTTTAAACTGTAAAACGTATAGGATCTGGGGTTGAACAAATAGGAGGCGTGAAACATAAGGGTTGAATATTTCTAACTTAGGATAATAGAACTTCTAACCTAGATACTAAACCGTAGGAATAGAATCGATGTTAACTTATGAAACTAGCTTGACGAGATTTTGTGGGTAGTATCCGCTGAAAACCCTTAGGAGACAACACTCCTCCTACTAAGGACACCTAGAGGTTTAACGGTTTGTTGCACGAGCTCAGTGCAATCGCGTTCCCTGCGAAAGTGAGGTTAGGACTTTTTGTGAATGATTGGTTTTGCTCGGGACGAGAAAAAGTTAAGTTTGGGGGTATTTGTTCATACCAGAATATTGCATTTAATACCGCCCATTATTATGCTCGTTTGTTTATAGGCAGGTACTTTTAATCCGTGTTTGCTACATATTTACAAGCTACAGGTTCCTAGTCCAAAATAACGCAAATGATACAAAATCTCCACAGTTACGCTAAAATGCAGAACATCTGTTGCCAACAGATAAAAGCCGGGTTCCGGTCATCCGTATCCGTCCAGTGCCGCGTACCAGTTCCAGAGACAAGATATATGACAGTGGTCATTCATGTATCAGACAAGCACAGAGCACGAGAAGGGCAACACAAAACTCAATAGGTGTGCGGAGCTCGAGGGAGATGAGGTCAAAAGTATTATTTTTTATGCCACTTTGGACTGTTGCAGATCTGAAGAAATTGTTGATGCAATTTGCAATTTGCAATTTGGAGCATGTAGAACAACAGAAGAGAACGACACAAGAAACCTCAGAAAAAACTACATTCCAATTCCTCCAAATGGTCGCGGATCCGCGGCCAATTGGCCCATTATGCGACAGATCCGCGGCCTAGTTGACTCAGTGTCAACTCGGATTTTTGGGGTAGTTTGGTAACTTCATTTGGGCAGAGAATCTTACCCTAGGGTTTCAGCACCCAGCCTATAAATAGCCCAGTTTTGTGCCAAGCCAAGGGTCTTCTTTTCCTGCTTCTATTTGTTAGGAATTAGCGTAGTGATAGTTCTTCTTCTTCTTCTTCTTCATGTATTCTTCCATTAAAATGTAGTGAGAGCATTGAGTGGATGATGAATGAAGATGAGGGTTTGTTATTTTTATTATCTTGTAATTTTATTTCTTGCATTGTATTTTAATTTCTAGTGCAACTTTTATTCTTGTTGTTAAGTAGTTTTCTTTGCTTGTTTTATTTTCCTTCTCTTCTCTTTTCCGTATTATTTTCAATCGATGATACTCGACGGAGTTCCTTGCTAAGGTGAGGACCCAAGAGTTAGCTTGCACCATTTGTAAAACCGTATTTTCCTTTTCTCTCTTTTCTTCCTTATTGTTTTGTTTTAATTTTTTTTATAATGTGTGAATAATTCCACACTTGTTAAGGCTAAGGAAGGTGGTATGAAGGATGGAAAAATCCCTTGTGCTTCTCTTCACCAAACATCTTGAAATGAACCCTGACCAAACAAACGCAACCCCCTCACTTAGGCACGCTATACGTGACATGTAGCTGCGACCTAAGTCGAGAAGTCCTTTAAGCGCACTACAACGTGACATGTAGTTGTGACTCAATTGGATACATTGTTGCGGGTGTTTGGCCGGGGGTTAGAAATAAGCGTATTTAGCGGATGGACAAGGGGCACTGGGAATGTATTTAGCGTTGGAAAGCTTGCTGAAACTCGTAAATCCCATTCCTATGTCCTCCTAATCCCCGCTACATTCGATTATCCCAATATCATTTTATGAATGGCAAAAGATAAGTACAAGACTAATCCTAACTCTACTAACCAACCTTAACCTTAACAAGCTTACTTGAACATAAAATACAAACACTTAGGATAGAACTGAACAAACACATATACATTCTTTATTGACTCGTTTAAAACACGAACGGATATACAACCATCTCCCTGTGGATCGACCTATGCTCAACCGACTAGCTGCAAAGCGACATCGTCCTGATAGCGCTTATAACTTTAGAACTTTAAATCCTGACATGCCTAAAGTGTGCGATCAGCATCGCTACACTGGAATATGGTACCAAGAGAGAATCATCATTTGCCGTAGAGAACATCGGATTTGGGTTAGCATCAGCATCGCTACACTAGAATATGGTGCCAGGAGAAAATCATAATTCGCCATGAGAGGATTTGAGAATTTTGGTTTAGGTTTGGCATCAGCATTGCTACACTGGAATATGGTACCAGGAGCGAATAATCATTCGCTAGGAGGGGATTTCCCTTGTTCCTAGTTTAACGACTTAAGGGTCATCTATTCCCAGTTTAACAACTTAAAGCTCATCTATATAGGAAAGATTGGCACGACAGTAAGGTTTCGGGAGGCATCGTCCATGCCATTATCAAAAATTTGTCGTACAAAACAATCCTAACCCTAGAATCTTTACTACAGATTTAGACAATACAATGTGTAAACTACTTTACAACTAAGTGAACTAGGAATACAACCTTTGTAGACCGGTCCTTCACTTCAATAGCTCCTTGTAGTAGTCCCTTCGCTCCAAGTAGTGATCTTGAGGACTCTTGAGTGGCTCCACAAGAAGAAAGCAACAAGCTTGCATGAAGTCTTCGAAACCGAAGATGATCTACGTCGAGGAGACACTAACCCAAGCTACATCTTCACTAATGTGGGATTAGTGAAGCTAACACCCTAAACTAAATTGCTAATCTAGTAGAGGATGATGAAGTAGGATTTTTGCTCAATTTAGAATTACTTTTCTCACTAATTTTATGCTCCTCTCAAAAACCTAGAGAGCTCTCTCTTGAGCTTGAGAAAGACGAAGCAAATAATGGATGAGAGAGTGAAATGGAAACCATGGGAGAGAAAATATCTCATATATCTCATGTAAAGACTTAACAATGAGTTTAGATAATGGTTGCGTTAACAAATATCTAGTGTAAGACAAAACTTGTGGACTAAATCAATGGATCTCCTAGCTTCTACAAGCTTCATGCCATGTGGCCAATTTCCAACTAATAATTGATTTACTCTAAATAAATAAACCCTTCATTATCATTAGCATGGTGTAAGTCTCATACACCCATGTTGCATGTGGCATCAAGACACATAAAAGAAAACACAATTAATATATATCACATATATATTAACTGTGAACATCTAAGAAAAAGAAATGCTTAAGTAAGCTAATATTAGTTAATGTAAATTAATATATCAAATATATAATTATACATTAAATCATTAAATCAACACTTGATTTAATAATCCGGTTATATCTCATATGAACGACTACTATTATTCGTATCAATCTATCGAATCAACACTTGATTCGATAACCCGGTTATATATCTCATATAATCGACCGATACAGTATCGACTTATCGAATCAACATTTGATTCGATAATCCGGCTATATCCCATATAACCGATCGATACCTTATATCGCGAGAATAGAATACGGTATCACATACTCGTATTAATCTTGATCCCGCACATATCACATATATGCTCCTACTTCGTTTCGCCTGAGCAGTGAAACCTCTGTGTAGGACTCTAAAGACTCGTCAATACGCCGGCAGTTGGTGATGATCACATCAAGCACCCACAAGCCGTCAGCGGTACTAGCTGGACGTAACGGCTACCCGGGTATTGAGCGATCAGAAAATCAACAAGAAAGCCTGCTCCTACTCCTGAAAAGCCTGTCAGTAACACTACCGTACAGTCCGGTCTTTTCGTCTGATATGTCGCATATCTAGTCTAGGAGCAGTCAATGTCAGACTCCAGTAACCGATAAGTCGTGCCGATGTAAGGCTCATAACGGGTCGAGAAACTATTGATAACACTTATCAGTAAATCTCCATAGCAGCCCTGGCCAGGGACTTATCATTATGGCCAATCGAGCACAGCGCAATATCAACCCCCAATACCGGGAAAGACGAATCCCCTCCTATCGCTTATTGCCTCCATGCGATTTGAGACTGTACCCAAAAGCCACCATTTTGCACGTTCTCTTGAACGTGGTAAGGTGGAAATCAAAGCACAGTGGGAATCATACAAGACTTTATGATGATCTCAGGTTTACAGACTAACATGTACTAGTGTCACAAGAGAACTGCTATCTGACGATAGGTATAATACCAACTAGGAGTTCTCGGCGAGTCCGTTCAGTGTATCCAGTCTCCACTGAGCACCTATATACCATCTTTGATGTCAAACACCAATGGATGTGGGATCATCCATCGCCCATCATATGGGTCAAGATGCGTATACGCTAGTCTACTCTAGAATATCGATGCCATGTCTCGATACACTCTCGACTAGGAACAATTATAGGGTGTACTTATGGATAACCCTTGGCCCCACTAGTATGATCTCCATCATAGTTCAAGTAGTCAAGTACACATCCTAAGGGATTTATCAATATGTGAGAGTAAGACAGCATCACTTATACAAGTCAACATATGTTAAGACAAAGAGCAATCGATAGCATACTATCATGTCGAGTAAGAAAGTCATCTTTATATATATCCAAGTATCCACTATAATATACATCACATGTACAATAATGGCCTCCAGGGCATACATATAACTAACAATCTCCCACTTGCACTAAGGACAGTTATTGTAGTATCTTTTACCCAACATCCCGAAGAGTCTCTCAAATTGTATCTGGGGTATAGCCTTTGTGAGTGGATTTGCTGTGTTGTCCTTCATGTCAACTCTCCTAATCTCGATCTCCCGGCGATCAACTATCTCCCAGATCAGGTGATACTGCCTCAGAATATACCTGGATCGCTGATGGGACCTGGGTTCCTTGGCCAATGCCACTGCTCCATTGTTATCGCAATACAAGGGTATTGGATGCTCAATGGATGGAACCACTCCAAGTTCAGTTATAAACTTCTTCATCCAGACAGCCACTTTGGCAGTATCGTTAACAGCGATGTATTCAGCCTCCATCGTCGAGTCTGGCACGGTTTCCTGTTTGGAACTCTTCCATCAAACCGCCCCTCCATTGAGGGTAAAGACAAATCCCGAGACCGACTTAGAGTTGTCCTTATCACTCTGGAAGCTCGAATCGGTAAAGGACTCCACTTGGAGTTCTCCATTACCATACACCAAGAACATCTCTTTAGTCATTCTCAAGTACTTGAGAATGTTCTTCACAGTTGTCCAGTGACTCTCTTCTGGATCTGCTTGATACCTGCTCACTACACTTAGTGAGTATGCTACATCGGGTCTGGTATATAACATCGCATACATGATAGAGCCTACTAACGAAGCATAGGGTATCTCTTGCATGCGAGCTCTCTCCAAATAAGTCTTGGGAGACATCTCTTTGGAGAGAGCGAGTCCTGTGATCGTGGGTAAATTCCCATGTTTGGATTCTTCCATTATAAACCTCTTTAGTATGTTGTCAATGTACCAAGATTGGGATAATCCCAGTATCCGTTTAGATCTATCTCTATAGATCTTAATCCCCAAGATGTAGGAGGCATCACCTAGATCTTTCATTGAGAATCTTTGTGATAAGAAGAGCTTGACTGAGTGCAGCATGGGAACACCATTTCCTATCAAGAGTATTCCATCCACATACAATACGAGGAAGACAACCTTACTCTCTTCCACCTACTTGTATATACAAGGTTCATCTACATTTTTGATGAAGTCAAACTCTTTGACTACCACATCAAAATCGATGTTCCAACTCCGCGATACCTGCTTTAACCCGTAGATGGATTTAAGCAGCTTGCACACCTTTCCGCTGCTCCAACTGTCCATGAAGCCCTCTGGCTGAGTCATGTACACGCACTCTTCTAAATCACCATTTAGAAAGGCGGTCTTAACATCCATTTGCCAGATTTCATGGTCATGGTATGCAGCGATGGCAAGCAGGATCCGGATGAACTTAAGCATAGCCACTGGAGTAAAGGTTTCATTATAGTCAACACCTGGTCATTGACGAAAACCTTTTGCAACAAATTTAGCTTTGAAAGTCTCAACTTTTCCATCTACACCAAGTTTCTTCTTAAAAATCTATTTGCTCCCGATGGGTTTTACCCCTTCAGGATCAACTTCCAAATTCCATACTTTGTTGGTGTACATGAATTCCATCTCAGATCGCATTACATCCAGCCATTTCACAGAGTCCCCACTCTTGATGGCCTGCTCGAAACTAGTTGGGTCATCATCTTCCATGATGCAATCCTCGCTCCCACCATCTACGAGAAAACCGTAGTATCTCTCAGGTGGATGAGGAACCCTACTAGATCGGCGAAGAGGCTGGAGTTCGTTGGAGACTACTGAATGCTCTAGTTCCACTAAATTTTCTGTTGCGGTTTGTATCGCTGGAACTTCTTCCATTTCTACCTCCTCGCCACTAATTTCCTTTGCAAGAAATTCCTTTTCTAAAAAGGTGGCATTTCGAGAAACAAACACCTTTTATTCCTCGATGTGGTAGAAGATATACCCACGCGAATGTTTAGGATATCCAATAAACTTACACAGAAAAGACCTTGCCCCGAGCTTGTCCGGATTTTGTGTTTTCACATATGCCGGACAACCACATATCTTAACATAATTAAGATATGGTTTCTTCCCTTTCCATATCTCATATGGAGTGGTTGGCACAAATTTGGTGGGAACCATATTCTATAGGTCTGCAGCTGTCTCCAGTGCATATCCCCAAAAGGAAATAGGCAACTCAGCAGTGCTCATTATAGAGCGCACCATATCTAATAGGGTGCGATTCCTCCGTTCCGATACACCGTTGTGCTGTGGTGTATACGGAGGAGTAAGTTGAGAGAGAATCCCATTGTCTTTTAGATAGTCATGGAATTCCGTGCTCAATTATTCTCCTCCCCAGTCGGATCGAAGGATTTTAATACTTTTACCCGTTTGGTTCTCGACTTCGTGCTTATATTCTTTGAATTTCTCAAAAGCTTCAGACTTGTGTTTCAACAAGACACATGTCCGTATCTTGAGAGATCGTCAGTGAATGTAATGAAGTATGAAGAACCATTCTTGGCATGTGTAGACATGGGACCTCATACATCACTATGTATCAGTCCCAAGAGTTCCGTAAATCTTTCTCCATGTCCTGTAAACGGAGTTTTGGTCATTTTGCCTTTGAGACATGACTGGAAAGTTTCATAAGATGAAAATTCAAACGGATTCAAATATCCATCCTTATGTAACTTAGCTAGTCATGTCGCATTGATATGACCTAGTCTACAATGCCACAAGAAGAATTCGTTCATTTCTGAACTCTTTCTCTTGTGTGTGTTTTGTACGTTAAGAACTGTGGTTTGATTTAGAATGTATATGCCATTATTTAACGAGCCTGATCCAATCAACTTTTGATCCAAGAAGATGTTCATAATATTATCCTGTACTACAAAATTATATCCTTCTTTACTTAATAAAGAAACTGATATAAGATTGCATATCAGAGTCGGTATGTAATAACATTCGTTCAGAATCAATGTATTACCATTTGGTAATACAATGTGATATTTGCCAACTGCTTTGGCTGCAACATTTGCACCATTCCCTACTAGTACAGAATGATCACCTATTCCCAGTTCTCTACCTTTCCTTAGCCCATGTAACATATTATATATGTGGCATCCCAATCCGGTATCTAATACTCAGGACGTAGAGTGTACTGAGAAACAGTTCTGAGTGACTAACACACCCGAAGAAGATGCATCAACATGCTCATTCTTCATTTGGGTGGCGTGGAAATCCAGATATTTTCCTTTTTCATGCTTGGACTTATAACAATTATAAGTGGGAGCGGAAACAACATTCCCTTGCTCAGCATAACAAGCCGATTCAGTTAATACATCCATATTATTACTTGATTAAAGCCTGACATGGTCGATACCTGGAGAAAGAGAGAAGAAAACACTTTTGCGTATGCTCTAGCAAGATTAGATTGGTTTATTATCTTATCTAATCAGGATGGCTCCCACTGTTTTTATCAAATCTTCCTTCAAACCCTAAAAGGTAAAAATGATCGGTGTTAATTACACCTTACAAGTTCGCCAATTTTTTGGCCAGGCCAGTGCTGGTACTTTGAGGGAGGTTCCCCGTGCTTTCGCACGGACCTAATTAAAATAAACCTCGTTTTTTTAGGAGCATAACCCCGTTAACACCTTTCTAGACACCTATTTGATTGGCTAATTGTGATGTGTAAAACTCTCCCAGGAGTAACTCTTACTCGCAGTGGGTATCGGGATCCAACTATCTCATAGAAGATATGCAATCTCATTGCAAATTTCAACACTTGAAATTCCCGATAATACTTTTGCCCCTAGCGTCCTATGACCTTAACGCAGGCCAACAAACCATAGTCCGCTAGTCAAGTTCAACCCGTCATTTCCTGATTGAATTAAACCCATCCGCACGACCCTTGACACAGGCCAACAAAGTCGCACGACTACCCTAATTCAATCTCATCTCATGTCACAGATAAGCACTAGTTTAGCTACCGCACACTACTACATGATGCAGGCCAATAAACGTAGCACGAATACTAAGTAGTACTTATCTAAAATGACGGAGGGCTACGCAAGTTTTTAAGAAAACCATGAGCGTAATGAACTTTATATCATTGTAGAATCGAGTGATTTTTGAAAAGGAGTGTTTTTTAGGCTTTTTACTAGTCTTGCTAAAGAGGTCACTCCTGGTGAAGGGATCTCGGCTCTTTCCTTATCGAATAAGGTGCGGGATATTTCATAAATACCGCTATGCAAAGCAAGAACTAAAAGAAGCAATCAAAAGACAAAACCGAGTGGGTTATAGCATCTGCTAGTTTCGCTAAAGAGGTCACTCCCGGTGAAGGGATCTCGGCTCTTTCCTTATCGAATAAGGTGCTAGATATTCTATAAGGAAGACCGCTATGCAAAGCAAGAACTAGAGCTACCCTCTTTTGAAAATATGATTCTACATCTTTTAGTTTTCTTTTCATTTCATTAATCTCATTAATGAATTCCCATCATTTATGCTTCCTAAGTATCACAGAAGAAACGAAAATATAACGTACGCTTATGCCATCCGCATTCGCCACAGTGTCCCGTTATACACCGTTAGGTTACTTATCTAACGGCATAGCGAGGCGGGACTAGCACGGGTGCAAAACATAAGCAACGCTTATTATATATCATATATACAATAATAAAGCATTCGTCTCACGCATAAAAACTGATCACATCACAGAATATCAGCAGCAGAAGATAACATATGAAATATTGGATATACTAGGAATTCCGTATTTTAAATTAAGGCAGTATAAAACACGGATTCCACGGTCGCGATGAATAGCCAAACCCACATCCCTAGACCCCTACGAGTGCGGCAAGCAACCTACCAATTCTAGAGTTAAGAGACCCGGACTCGACTCTTCGAGATGATGTTCCACTGGACTCTAGAACCCGGTTACTTGTGCTCCCCACCTTGGGTCTATCCTAATGCGGAAAAGTAAATAATATACAACAATGGTGATATCATCCTCAACCCAGAAGAGCCCCAATAAAAGAATATTATATACAATGAATTTTACATGAATGAAAATAAAAACTCCTATCTCACATAAAACCCCCGGCTATTCAAAACACGACGATCCAATATAACATATTCCAGCAACACATAACATCACATGTTATCAACGTAAGTAAATATGCGTATCACAATTGTCGTTGACATATAGCAACGAAAACGGTGATACACCACATATTACACTTACGGTCGCAGAAAAAAAATATCAAACTACAATATTTGGAATCCACAATCACCTTAGACATCATAAACCCAAAATATCACATATTTTGGATTGCATGCCTAACTATATGAATTCCACATATTGTATCACATTCCACAAATAGCTAGACGACGTTAAGCATTCCGATCGAATCAACAAACACCCAAAATTTCCAAAAAAGATTAACACTTGAGCATTGTTAGAAATACCCAGAACCATACCACAGTGTTCATGGACCAGCAGCTGAAGGCCCGTCCCAAGCCTCTCAAGTGGCGCCGCGGAACCGCCGCCAAAAACATGTTTTGGCCGCGGTTCCGCGATCACTTAGACGAGTTAGGGACTCGTTCTTCAGGTGGGTCCATGGAATTGCCTACATGATTTTTAGAGTATTTTTAACATTAAAAATTCCAACTTTTTGAAAAATTTCTAGAGAGGGGTCCAAAATTGGATTTTCGGGGTTCGATCGGACTTTTAACTTCGTCTAGACAATACCTAAAGCTCTAGCTTGACTCTGATACCACTATAGGAAAGCTTGGCATGACAGCAAGGTTTTGGGAGGCATTGTCCATGCCATTTTCAAAAATTTGCCGTACAAAACAATCCTAACCCTAGAATCTTAACTAGATATATAGACAATACAATGTGTAAACTACTTTACAACTAAGTGAACTAGGAATACAGCCTTTGTAGACCGGACCTTCACTTCAATAGCTCCTTGTAATAGTCCCTTCGCTCCAAGTAGTGATCTTGCGGACTCTTGAGTGGCTCCACAAGAAGAAAGCAACGAGCTTGCATGAAGTTTTCGAGGCAGAAGATGATCTACGTCCAGGAGACACTAACCCAAGCTACATCTTCACTAATGTGGGATTAGTGAAGCTAACACCCTAAACTAAATTGTTAATCTAGTAGAGGATGATGAAGTAGGATTTTTGCTCACTTTAGAATTACTTTTCTCACTAATTTTATGCTCCTCTAAAAAACCTAGAGAGATCTCTCTTGAGCTCGAGGAAGATGAAGAAAATAATGGATGAGAGAGTGAAATGGCAACGATGGGTGAGAAAATATCTCATGTAGAGACTTAACCATGAGTTTAGATAATGATTGGTTTAACAAATATCTAGTGTAAGACAAAACTCGTGAACTATGTCAATGGATCTCCAAGCTTCTACATGCTTCATGCCATGTGACCAATTTCCAACTAATAATTGATTTACTCTAAATAAATAAATCCTTCATTATCATTAGCATGGTGTAAATCTCATACACCCATGTTGCATGTGGCATCAAGCATGACACATAAAAGAAAACACAATTAATATATATCACATATATATTAAGTGTGCACATCTGAGAAAAAGAAATGCTTAAGTGAGCTAATAGTAGTTAATGTAAATTAATATATCAAATATATAATTATACATTAAATCATTAAATCAACACTTGATTTAATAATCCGGTTATATCTCATATGACCGACTAATATTATTTGTATCAACATATCGAATAAACACTTGATTCGATAACCAGGTTATATATCTCATATAACCGACCGATACAGTATCGACTTATCGAATCAACATTTGATTCGATAACCCGGCTATATCTCATGTAATCGATCGATACCTTATATCGCGAGAATAGAATACGGTATCACATGCTCATTTTAATCTCGGTCCCGCACATATCGCATATGTTCTCTTACTTCATTTTTCCTGAGCCAGTGAAACCTCTGTGTAGGACTCTAAAGACTTGTCAGTACGCTAGCAGTGGGTGATGATCATATCAAGCACCCACAAGCTGTCAGCGGTACTAGCTGGACGTAACGGCTACCCGGGTATTGAGCGATCAGAAGATCAACAAGCAAGCCTGCTCCTACTCCTGAAAAGCCTGTCAGTAACACTACCGTACAGTCCGGTCTTTTCGTCTGATATGTCGCATATCTAGTCTAGGGGCGGTCAACGTCAGACTCCAGTAACCGATAAGTCGTGCCGATCTAAGGCTCATAACGGATCGAGAAACTATTGATAACACTTATCAAGAAATCACCGTAGCAGCCCTGGCCAGGGACTTATCGTTATGGCCAATCGAGCACAGTGCAACATCAACCCCCAATACCGGGAGAGACGAATCCCCTCTTATCGCTCATTGCCTCCATGCGATTTAAGACTGTACCGAAAAGCCACCGTTTTGCACATTCTCTTGAACGTGGTATGGTGGAAATCAAAGCATAGTAGGAATCACACAAGACTCTATGATGATCTCGGGTCTACAGACTAACCTGTACTAGTGTCACCAGAGAACTACTATCTGACGATAGGTATAATACCAACTAGGAGTTCTCGACGAGTCCGTTCAATGTACCCAGTCTCCACTGAGTATCCGTATACCATCTTTAATGTTAAACACCAATGGATGTGGGATCATCCATCGCCCATCATATGGGTCAAGATGCGTATACGCTAGTCTACTCTAGAATATCGATGCCATGTCTCGATACACACTCGACTAGGAACAATTATAGGGTGTACTTGTGGACTACCCTTGGCCCCACTAGTATGATCTCCATCATAGTCCAGGTAGTCAAGTACACATCCTAAGGGATTTATGAACATGTGAGAGTAAGACAGCATCACTTATACAAGTCAACATATGTTAAGACAAAGAGCAACCGATAGCATACTATCATGTCGAGCAAGAAAGTCCTCTCTATATATATCTAAGTATCCATTATAATATATATCACATGTACAATAATGACCTCTAGGGCATACATATAACTAACAATCTCCCACTTGCACTAAGGCCAGTTGTTGTAGTATCTCATACCCAACATCCCGAAGAGTCTCTCAAATTGTATCTGGGGTATAGCCTTTGTGAGTGAATCCGCTGTGTTGTCCTTCATGTCAACTCTCCTAACCTTGATCTCCCGGCGATCAATTATCTCCCGGATCAGGTGATACTGCCTCAGAATATGCCTGGATCGCTGATGGGACCTGGGTTCCATGGCCAATGCCACTGCTCCATTGTTATCGCAATACAAGGGTATTGGATGCTGTAGGGTTCCTAGGCACCCTAATGAGGTCTCACAAGGCATCAACCATGCCAATTTCAAATTTAAACGGTGCCGAGAAACCCTAGAACGGATCGTTGGCTAGATGTCTAGGCGAAAAAGAAACTAGTTAACAACTTAACTAAAGTTTAAACGGAAATACAACCTTTGTAGATCCGGTGCTCCACCTCCATAGCTCCGCAACGAAGTCCCTTTGCTGTCCAAATGAATTCCCGGGCTCTAGCGTCGGCTTCGTCGGAGAAATGGCGAGCTAGGTCGTCGATGTCCATGCCGAAGATGATCTACGTCGAGGCATCGCTAAATCAAGCTCCACCTTCACCAAGTCATGAAAACTTGTGAAGGAAACACACTCTACTACTTGGCAAGAGGTAGAGGATGAAGAAATAGGAAGTGTGTAGACTTTAGAATTGGATTTCTCACTCATTTCCATCAATCACCATTGATGGAGCTTGCTTTCTTCAAGTGAAGAAAGAAAGAAGAAGAAGAATTATGTTATGATAAGTTAATTAAAAAGAAGAAAAAGAATAATCAATCCTTATCATAACATGACCATAGTTAAGTGTAGAGAACTAATCATGGTTTAATGCAATGGTTAGGGTTAAGCTAAAAACAAAATGGTCATCAAGTCAAAGCATTCATGAAGCTTCATGAATGTGCAAAAGAAATGCCACCATTTTATCATTTCATTTCCTTTTTCCAATAAGAAAAAGATTAATAAATAAATGAATAAAATGAATAAGCAAATAGTAAACCCTAACCATTCCATTAACCAAGGTTTAATTCTATAACTTAATTAAAAAGGCATGTATCATCAAACATGATACAAGCATGTGCACAAAATCATATCGCATATGCAATGCGCACACCCGAGCGAGAAAATCCATTTAAAGTGAACCGATACTAGTTAATGCAAAGTAATATATCAAATATATAATTATGCATTAAATCATTAAATCAACACTTGATTTAACGATCCGGTCATATCGCATATAACCGACTAGTATCATTAGTAACAACTTATCGAATCAACACTTGATCCGATAACCCGGCTATATCGCATACAACCGATCAATGTCACATCACGAGAATCGAATACAGTATCACATACTGGTATTATTCTCGGTCCCGCACATATCTCATATGCGCTCCTATTTCGTTTTGCTTGAGCCAGGAAATCTCTGTGTAGGACTCTAAAGACTCGTCAATACGCCGGCAGCAGATGATGATCATATCAAGCATCCACAAGCCGCAAGCGGTCTGCTAAACGTAACGGCCACCCGGGTATTGAGCGATCAGAAGATCGACGAGCAAGCCCGCTCACACTCCTGTGAATCCAACCAGTAACACTTACCGTACAGTCCGGTCTGATCGTCTGATATGTCGCATATCTCGCCTAGGGGTGGTTAACGTCAGACCCCAATAGCTCGATAAGTCGTGTCGATATGAGGTCTATAACATTTCGAGAAACTACTGGTAACACTTACCAGTAAATCTCAGCAACCCTGGCCAGGGATTTCCTGTTATAGCCAATCGAACACAGCGCAACATCAACTCCCTATACCGGGAGAGACGAATCCCCTCCTATCGCTCATTGCCTCCATGTGACTCGGGACTGTACCCAAAAACCACCATTTTGCACGCCCTCTTGGACGTGGTAAGATGGAAATCAAAGCATAGTGGGAACCACACAAGACTCTATGACGATCTCGGGTCAACAGACTACTCTGTACCAGTGTCACCAGAGAACTGCCATCTGACGTAAGGTATAATACCATCTGGGAGTTCTCGGCGAGTCCGTCCAGTGTACCCAGTCTCCACTGAGCACCCGTTTATCATCTCTGATGTCAAACACCAATGGATATGGGATCATCCATCGCCCATCTGTATGGGTCGAGAAGGTACACGCTAGTCTACTCTGGTATATCGATGCCCCGTCTCGATACACCCACGACTAGGGACCTTGAAGGATGTACTTATGGACCACCATGTCCCCACTAGTATGATCCGCATCATAGTCCAGGTAGTCAAGTACACATCCTAAAGACTTTACCAACATGTAACAGAGAGACAATCAGCATACACGTTAATGTAAAGAGTAACCAGATAGCATACTATCATGTCGAGCGAGAAAGTCCTCCCTATATTTGTCCCAGCATCCACTACCATATACATCCTATGTACAGTAATGGCCTCTAGGGCATACATATAACTAACAATCTCCCACTTGCACTAGGGCCATCTGTAGCAGTGGTTGCAGTATCTCATACTCAACCATCCCATGAAAGTCTCTCTCTGGGAAAAGGCCTTTGTGAGTGGATCCGCTGTGTTGTCCTCTGAGTTTGCTCTCCATACCTCGATCTCCTTGGAGATCAACCATCTCCATGATCAGGTGATACTGCCTTAGAATATGTCTGGATCACTGATGGGACAGACGTTCCTTGGCATAAGCCACTATTGGAGATAGTGCCCTCAGAGTCAATTATTGGATCACAGGCACGTGATTGCAATGATTGAGGGAGGACCTATCCCGGTAGAACAGTCTTACTCGAGATGATAGTATGCTATCTGGTTTACCTTTATCATCGTGTACTGTTTCAGGTGACCTTACAGGTCGCTATTACACGTTGATAGAGCCCCTAGGATTCTTGCTTGACGACCAGTAGTATGATGGCGATCATATACGTGGGAGCTGGGGTCTATAAGCACATCCTTAAATGGTCCCTAGTCGTGGGAGTTTCGAGACTGGGCATCGATACTCCATTAGTAGACTAGTGTATACAGTCGAGACCCAGACGAGGGGCGGTGGCCGGTCTCACAAGCCACTGGTGTCAGTTGGTTCACCTAAGATGTATACAGGTGCTCATTGGGTTATGAGTACACCGGACAGGACTCGCCGGGAACCTGCTAGTTGGGATTATACCAGACGTCAGATAGCAGTTCCCAGGTGACATGTGTACAGGTTAGTTCATCGACCTGAGATCGTCATTTGTCTCGTGTGAGTTCCCACTGTGCTTTGATTACTACCCTACCACGGCTCAAAGGAGTCGTGCAAACAGGTTTTAGTTGGGTACAGTCCTGAGCCACATGGAGGCAGTGAGCGGATCTGCAAGGGTTCGTCTCTCCCGGTATTGGGGGTGAGGTCGCGCTGTGTCTAGGAGAGCCATTACGCAAAGCCCTCGGCCGAGGCAGGAGATTTATTGGTAGGTATTCCAGTAGTATCTCAGGGCGTTCTGGGATACACTCCGACACGACTTGTACCGCCTTTGGGGGTCTGACTTTTACCAACCCCCTAGGCCCGCCATGCGATGCTCATAGACGAACGGACCGGACTGTACGGATATTGTCACTGACAGGCTCAGTAGGGTGTCAGGATGAGTTCGCTCATCGACGTCCCTTTTGGTCAATAGCTGGTGGCCCGTTATGTATTAGCTTATACCTCTGACGTGCTAGTGGTTAAATCCACAGCCATAGTATTGACGAGTCTTTAGAGTCCACCACACTTTCAGTTACTCAAGCTTTCGGGCGAAACGCTGTAGAGGCCGTATGGAGATATGGCAGGGTCCGATCAGATACGTGCGGTATTGCACGGATCAGGATCGGGCGGTTTGTACTAGTGGCCGTATGGTTATATGGCAGGGTTCGATCTGATACGTTCGGTATTGCACGGATCAGGATCGGACGAACATTACTAGCCGGCTTTGGTTTAAGCCGGATCCTAGTTTAGTACAGTGTAGATTTTGTCTCTTTGCATTTGTATCCGGACGGAATACAGATGCGGGTGTGTATGCACAGTATTGGGGTTTTTCTGTAATTTATTACGGGACCAGTTTTCTGGAGTTGCCAGTTTGCATTCCGTTCCGGCCGGTTTTCCTTTGTTCTTTCCCGGCCGGACTTTTCCGATGGAGGGGGTTATTTGCAATTGTGCAAATAACATTTGTGGAGGGGATTTCTTGCAAATATATTCATTATGATATGTTTAGCATCTTTCTTCCATGATGGTGCATTAAATGAGATTAGAAAGGGTATGGTTTGGATGTAAGTTTGTAATGATAATGTTTTTGGATATGGTCACCATTCTCTTTATCCTACACTCACCTCCCTCTTGTAATATACTTTGCCTCCACCACCATTTCCAAATTGAAGTGGCCGGCCACAATTTTGGAGAAGAAGGAAAAATGAGAGAGTTTCATTTGGTGTGGGAAATTTATCATTCATATCATTTTTCATTGCTACCAAAATTCCCAAGTTCATTTCTCAACCTCATTCCTCCATCATGGCAACAAACCCCAAATGAGACTTGCATGATCTACACCACATTCTATAGCAAACCTTGGGCACGTCGACTAGCCAGCTTCGTGCCCGAGTTGCCTCGGTATTGAGGTGGGAGCCCGTAAAAGATGCAGACGATGTGGTGCCCTTCCGGCAAGGATACGACGACCGGAGTTTCCGCGGAAGATCGGGACGATGACGAGAAGACCGGAGGACTCGGATCACTCGGTATATCTCTCACCCTCTCTCTTGATAGCTAGTATAGGTTAATGGTTTCGATCCGGGTATATTGTCCACGGTAGCGCCAGTTTAAAGTTAAGAAAAATTTTGATTCCGCATTTTGGCCTCGGATAGACGGCCGGGGCGCTGCCGTGGCGCAACATGGTATCAGAGCCAGGCCATTAACCTTGTCTAGCTTGTTCTAATGTGTTTTACTTATCCGATCGACCAAAATTCCAAAAACCGCGTTTTGCTTGCATCAGTTTTCTGTCGATTTTTTCCGGGCTCTAAAAATTTTTCAGGTTGTAGAAAACTGATGTACATGAAATTATAAGACATCTGGGAAAATTTGGACGAGTGTTACTGTAGAACCGCCGCGGAACCGCGGCCAAACCCCCCTTGGCGCCGCGGTTCCGCCGCAGTTCAGTGTGTTCACTGGACCAATTTTTCACAGTGATCTTTTTGCAGGGAAATAGGGGTTTTGGAACATTAAACTTGGGCCCAGAATTTCTGTGAGTGCTACAGTATTACTTGGGGGCCCACTTGTTAATTTTTGATCGATTGGATATTTTAAACACATTATTTCACAGTATTTACATTATATCTGCGACCGTGAATATCACTTGATCGGTAAATCCTGTCTAACTGCTATAGCCCGGTTAGACGGATTTGCGAACGTGATTTTCACGTTGATGTTTTGTGTTTATGCTGTGAGGTTGCGGATCGGTCGTGGGGGATAGCCTGGATGCAATGCTAGTACAGTTTCTGTTGTATTATGTACATTTGTTGTTGCGGGGCGAGCGTCCGACATGTGGACTGCCGTCACTGCCTGTTTGTATTATTCTTTTGGGGCACGACCTGGTTGCGGTCGATGTACCCGTTGTATGTATATTTTACTTTCTGTACTAGGGTTACCCCGCGGAGGGGTGCACGGATAGCCGGGTTCTAGAGGGCAACGGGCCCGCATCTCAGGGCAATGAGACGGAGGGGGTTTCAGTCTGGAATTGGCGGGCTATTCGCCGCACTCATAGGGGATACAGGTTGACCCAGGAGGGGTGCCCAAGTTATCGGATTCCGTGAAGTGCTGGGTGGTCCATTCACGGTGCTGAAGGGAGCTGCCTCGCTTCAGGTTTTGGCAGGTGACTTGCCGCGCCCGTAGGGGTCTAGGTTTTCATTGCACAGGCTATCCACACGACCAGGGGAACGTCGGGTTTCAGCAGCGGCTCTGTGAAACCCGGGGCTTCCAGATATCTGTATTGTTCTGTGATGCTGTACATTTCTGTGATGTTGCATTTTATCACGCCTTGAGCGAAATACTATATATTGGTATATATATTAGTAGATGTTGTATATGTTTTTCATCCGCGCAAGTCCAGTCCCCGCTCTGCCGTTAGTTAGCTAACCTAACGGGTGATGACGGGACCCTGTGGCGAATGCGGATGGCATATACGTACGTCAGTATATTTTCGTTCTTTGTGGTGTGATCAATTGATGGGACTGCATTGATTCGGATCAATGCAAGTTAAAACAAACCTATTCTAATGTTGTTGGAACACTTTTCAAAAAGCTGTTATTGCAAGGACGTTCACTTTTGTTTTGCATCGTGGTATTCATTTGGAATATCCTGCTCCTCAGTCGACGAGGCAAGGGCCGAGATCCCTTCACCGGGAGTGACCCCTTGGACAGTCGTGCGGCCTTGTTGACTCCGTCAAGGGCACGTACGGGTGGGTTTAATGCAATCCAGATAATGACGGGTTGAACTTGACTAGGACTCTTTGATTTGTTGACTCCGTCAAGGTCACTTGAGTCCTAGGGGTAAAAACACACATCGGGAGTTTCTAAAGAAACTGAAACTTGCCAGGCATGCGCATACCTTCTGGAGTGTGGTGACTTGAGTGGATTTCGTCAAGTCATCATGCGATGATAGTTGGATCCCGATTCCCACTGATGAGTTGGTTTACTCCTCGGGTGATCCCGACTAATTCTTCTTTCAGGTTTGGGGAAGAATTTGACGTTACAGTGGGAGGTTTCCAGATTAGATAAAGTGATAACCATTCTGATCTAGGTTAGAGTGCACGCTGAGTGTTTCTTTTCTCTCTCTCTTTGGCAGCGACCATTGACCCGACCCTGGACTATGACTCAGTGACCAAGTTGACCGAACCTTCTTAACACTGGCTTTTGGATTGTCTGAGTTGCAAACCTCATTGCCACTCCTACTTTTACCCTTTTCTCCAGGACACCCCGTATTACTACGAACGTCCACTTCCATTGGACAAAACCATCGTATGGTTATATACGAACTCGAAGGACTTCGAGGATGGTTTCTGGTTCTGGAGAAAACGAATAGGATTATTCAGTTGTCTTTTCTTTTCACCTTCTCTCATTGCGAGTACTCCTTGGTTTAGGAGATAGTACACCTATTACGCAAATTGGATAGTCTTCTTCCAAACCTTAGGCTGGTGCCGACTGGTAGGGAATGAAGAAAACCAATTAGCATAACGATGGTGTGCAGAAGATATTAAGTTAAGACAAAGCAAGGGATTAGTAATAGGGCAAAGTAAATTGTGACTGCTATTCACGATCAAACCAAGTATTTCTTCGCCAATCCTAAATCACCTTTGTATTTCTCCAGGACACTCCGTATCACTACGAAGATCCATAGTTTATTTGGATACTCCATCGTATGGTTATATACGAACTCGAAAGGAACTTGTTCCAGTTCGGGGATGGATTCTGGTCCAGGAGAAATAAGAATAAGGTTTATTCGGTTGTCTTTTATCTTCACCTTCTCTCGCATTGCGAGTGCTCCTAGGATTAGGACAGTACACCCATTATGCTTATTGGATAGTCTTCTTCCAAACCATAGGCTGGTGCCGAACGGTAGGGAAGGAAGAAAACCATTTGGCCTAAAGGGGTGTGCAGAAGGTAATGACTAAAGACATATAAAGGGATTTGGAGAGGTGGCAAAGAATTGTGCGGTTATAGTTGTGAATCTGGATAATGGTAGAGGCATTACTAGGAATACCAGGATACCCCATCGAAACATTTTAATGTTTCAGTTCAACTGTGTACTGTTAAAAGAAAAACTGATTTCCCGATTAGACACTTGCTCCAGGGTATGTATTTACCAGGTTGGATTCTCACATCTGTATGGCTTTACAGATGATGAGTGGGAGTAAGTTATTGGGAATTAGGTGACCATCCTCATTATATCGGGATTCGTTGTAATTGGTGATATTTGAGGAAGCCACCTGGGTTGTTTGCCGGTCGGCGAATATTTGGTTTTGAATATCCGCTGTTGTGCACCAATTTCAAATTGATATATCTGTACGTCTATTTTCATAGAGTGAGATATACCTTTTGATATTATGTCGATGACATTTACCTATATCAGTGGATGGTTAGGTAAGGAGCATTGAACAGCGGTGTAATTCTTCTTAACCATAGTACAGTTTTCAACCTACGACACACAGTGAATGAGTTGTTAGACTCAGGGACTTATACAGAGTATTGTATATTGTCCAGTGTCCATTAGGACAGTGGGGTTGGTCCTCATACTATATTCTGTTTACTTTTAACTACACTAATTCTTAGACATGTGTTTCGTAGAAACACAGGGTCTGAGTTTTGAGGAGTTATTGGTATAAGAATAGAGTAGAGAACCAGGTATTGCAAGTATCGGGATTCTTCAAGGTGATCGAAGATGTAGATACTTGTGTATGGTATTCAGTTGATAGTAATGAGAACTTGCTTCTCTTTCAGGTTACTCATAATTGGAAGCATTCCTAAGTTGGGTAACGCTGATCGGCCTCCTTCCATTTAGTTGACATGCACTGGAGACAGCTGCATGATTTGAATCTGGTTCATTTAAATCAGTGCCTCTGGTTCTATATTGGATATAGAACAGTTCATATCTTAACGATGTTAAGGTACGGGGAGTTGTCCGGCTTATGATTAAAACCAGACACTGGACAACTCAAGGCACGTTTCTGTAATGGCTATTTGTGGGTTGACCCAGGCTAAGACGAGGGTTGACTTTCTACCATCTGGAAGATCAATAGTGATATTGTTCTTAACTCGCCACATTTTAAAAAGAAATGGTTATTTTTCAGAAAACAGTAGTGGGAGTATGGTAGAACTGGAAGCGATTCCAGAACCGCAAACGATTACTGAAGATTTGATAAGGAACCTAAAGATTCAATCTGATTTGACATTCCATTGGCCACTCCGCAGATAAGGTGGGTAACTTCAGGCACCCGAGAGGTACTCCGGTAGCCTCAAGGACGGTGACAGGGAAGTTCATGTTTACCCACACTTGCCATTGTTGTTGTTCCAGGCTGCGAGACCCGGCAGGAGGATGAGTATAGCGTCGTTCTAAACTAGCTTTAGAAGTGCACGTCTATATGACTCTGCCAGAAGGTTGTCGTAGTCAGTGGGAGCAGCGGAAGCATTGGTGGACATCAAGCTTATGTCTATAGACTAAAGCAGATATAGCGGAGTTAGATCATCTGTTTCTGATGTGACAGTCATGGGTTTGACGTCATCAGAATAGGGGATGGATCTGTTGAGAAGGTAGTAGGAAGTGATATTCCTATACTACGATCGGTTATACTTTGGTCGTCACACGGTGTTTTCTCCACATGGGACTTGGACATTATATCAGACATACTGGTTACTAGACCTATGGTTTTAGATCTAGATTTGGGTGGTTTCCCAATCAGGGTACTTTGACAGCATTCTAAGAGTATTTAGAATGGACGACTCCTGGCATGGTAGTGTACCTGCAGGTAATGGAGTCACCCTCTCTAAAGGTGTCTTATAGACTAAAGTAGAGAGGGATGTGCATGATTGGCAAATCACTTGCTTAGGCAATTGAGTCAATCATGAGATGTCAAGTACCACACCAGATGTTGTTCTTGCACTAGATGCAATAAGTTGATATTGATCCAATCCTGGAAGAACAGTCGAAAGCAGTTTTAGAACATAAGTGAATGTTCTAGGGATATGATAACGGCTGCCTCCTTTAGGAGACGGTTATCACTCTAGGCTTCCAAGGTGACATGGACGACAAGGAGGTTGTCAGAGTTATAGTTCTCCCTCTGACGAGGGACAGTATTCTGGACAGGTGATCCAGGCAGATACTGAGGAAGGCATGGCGCAGGATACTGATTAAATTCAGTTGACGATACAGTCTAAGAAGTTTGGATTTGGAGTTCATTTATGAACTAGGTCCCATCAGACATCCAGACATTCCAAGACAGGTATTGCTCATTTCGGGAGATGGTTTTCTCCGCGAACTTGAGATATAGAGAGACAAAGAAAGAAACATCTAGGCGGATCCACTCACTGAGGCTTTTCCTCGAACGCAATAGTTTCGCAAACAGGCTTTGTGCGACTGACTAGTAGAGGAGTTGGGTGTTCGGTATCACACGGGCTGTGAGTATGCGACATCGCAATAATTAGCCTTGAGTGCAAGTGGGAGATTGTTGAAGATAGTGCCCTCAGAGTCAATTATTGGATCACAGGCACGTGATTGCAATAATTGAGGGAGGACCTATCCCGGTAGAACAGTCTTACTCGAGATGATAGTATGCTATCTGGTTTACCTTTATCATCGTGTACTGTTTCAGGTGACCTTACAGGTCGCTATTACACATTGATAGAGCCCCTAGGATTCTTGCTTGACGACCAGCAGTATGATGGCGATCATATACGTGGGAGCTGGGGTCTATAAGCACATCCTTAAATGGTCCCTAGTCGTGGGAGTTTCGAGACTGGGCATCGATACTCCATTAGTAGACTAGTGTATACAGTCGAGACCCGGACGAGGGGCGGTGGCCGGTCTCACAAGCCACTGGTGTCAGTTGGTTCACCTAAGATGTATACAGGTGCTCATTGGGTTATGAGTACACCGGACAGGACTCGCCGGGAACCTGCTAGTTGGGATTATACCAGACGTCAGATAGCAGTTCCCAGGTGACATGTGTACAGGTTAGTTCATCGACCTGAGATCGTCATTTGTCTCGTGTGAGTTCCCACTGTGCTTTGATTACTACCCTACCACGGCTCAAAGGAGTCGTGCGAACAGGTTTTAGTTGGGTACAGTCCCGAGCCACATGGAGGCAGTGAGCGGATCTGCAGGGGTTCGTCTCTCCCGGTATTGGGGGTGAGGTCGCGCTGTGTCTAGGAGAGCCATTACGCAAAGCCCTCGGCCGAGGCAGGAGATTTACTGATAGGTATTCCAGTAGTATCTCAGGGCGTTCTGGGCTACACTCCGACACGACTTGTACCGCCTTTGGGGGTCTGACTTTTACCAACCCCCTAGGCCCGCCATACGATGCTCATAGACGAACGGACCGGACTGTACGGATATTGTCACTGACAGGCTCAGTAGGGTGTCAGGATGAGTTCGCTCATCGACGTCCCTTTTGGTCAATAGCTGGTGGCCCGTTACGTATTGGCTTATACCTCTGACGTGCTAGTGGTTAAATCCACAGCCATAGTATTGACGAGTCTTTAGAGTCCACCACACTTTCAGTTACTCAAGCTTTCGGGCGAAACGCTGTAGAGGCCGTATGGAGATATGGCAGGGTCCGATCAGATACGTGCGGTATTGCACGGATCAGGATCGGACGGTTTGTACTAGTGGCCGTATGGTTATATGGCAGGGTTCGATCTGATACGTTCGGTATTGCACGGATCAGGATCGGACGAACATTACTAGCCGGCTTTGGTTTAAGCCGGATCCTAGTTTAGTACAGTGTATATTTTGTCTCTTTGCATTTGTATCCGGACGGAATACAGATGCGGGTGTGTATGCACAGTATTGGGGTTTTCCTGTAATTTATTACGGGACCAGTTTTCTGGACTTGCCAGTTTGCATTCCGTTCCGGCCGGTTTTCCTTTGTTCTTTCCCGGCCGGACTTTTCCGATGGAGGGGGTTATTTGCAATTGTGCAAATAACATTTGTGGAGGGGGTTTCTTGCAAATATATTCATTATGATATGTTTAGCATCTTTCTTCCATGATGGTGCATTAAATGAGATTAGAAAGGGTATGGTTTGGATGTAAGTTTGTAATGATAATGTTTTTGGATATGGACACCATTCTCTTTATCCTACACTCACCTCCCTCTTGTAATATACTTTGCCTCCACCACCATTTCCAAATTGAAGTGGCCGGCCACAATTTTGGAGAAGAAGGAAAAATGAGAGAGTTTCATTTGGTGTGGGAAATTTATCATTCATATCATTTTTCATTGCTACCAAAATTCCCAAGTTCATTTCTCAACCTCATTCCTCCATCATGGCAACAAACCCCAAATGAGACTTGCATGATCTACACCACATTCTATAGCAAACCTTGGGCACATCGACTAGCCAGCTTCGTGCCCGAGTTGCCTCGGTATTGAGGTGGGAGCCCGTAAAAGATGCAGACGATGTGGTGCCCTTCCGGCAAGGATACGACGACCGGAGTTTCCGCGGGAGATCGGGACGATGACGAGAAGACCGGAGGACTCGGATCACTCGGTATATCTCTCACCCTCTCTCTTGATAGCTAGTATAGGTTAATGGTTTCGATCCGGGTATATTGTCCGCGGTAGCGCCAGTTTAAAGTTAAGAAAAATTTTGATTCCGCATTTTGGCCTCGGATAGACGGCCGGGGCGCTGCCGTGGCGCAACAGCCACAACACCATTGTCATACAATGGGAGGAACTAAGTTCATTTCATGAACTAATATACACCCAGACAGCCTCTTTGGTAGCATATTAAGTAGCGATGTATCCAGCCTTAATCGTCTAGTATGTCTCGGTATCTAGCTTGGAACTCTTCCAACATACCGTCCCTTTACTGAGGGTAAAGACAATGCCTGTGACTGACATTCAGTCGTTTTTATCATCCTGGAACCCCTCCAGTAATTCTCCTCAGGATCGATTGATACCATCTCACTACATCTAGTGAGTATCTTAACATCCAACTACATCTATCTCATAGATGAAAACTCAGGATTTAGGAGGTATGATTTTGATCCTCTGTGGAGAATCCTTGTGATAAGCGGAGATTGACCGAGCGTAGCATAGGAAACTCCTTCCCTATCAAGAGTATGTCATCCACGTACTCTACGAGGAACACTACCATACTCCCTACTATCTTCTTGTATATACAAGGTTCATCTACCATTTTGATGAAGTCAAACTCTTTGACTACCACATCAAAACAGATGTTCCAACTCCACGATGCCTGCTTTATCCTATAAAGCATCTTGCACACGTTTCCGCTGCTCCCACTGTCTACGAAGCCCTCTGGCTGTGTACTTATAGATGCTCTCTTCCAAATCATCATTTAGAAAAGCAGTCATGACACCCAACCACCAGATATCGTAGTCATGGTATGTAGCCGTGGCAAGTAGGATCTGGATGGACTTAGCATAGATCCTTAGAAAAAGTTTCATCATGATCCACACCTGGTCAATGATGTAAACCTTTAACAAGTCTAGCTTCGAAAGTCTCAACTTTTCCATCTACACCAAGTAATCTTCTCAAGATATACTTGCTCCTGATGGGGATTTAACCCTTCAGATATAGCAACCAAAGTCCATACTTTGTTGGTGTATATGGATTCCATCTCAGATCGCTAAGCATCCAGCCATTCTTACAGAGTCTTACTCCTGATGGCCAGCTCGAAACTAGTTGGGTCATCATCTCATGATGCAATCCTCGCTCCCACTGTCATAGAGAAACCGAAGTATCTCTCAGGTGGGTGAGGAACCCTACTAGATCAGCGGAGAGGCTGAGGTTCGTTGGAATCTACTGAATCCTTTGGTTCTATCAAATCATCAGCTGTAGCTTGTATAGCTGGAACTATTCCAGTTCTACATAACAGACCTTGCCTCGAGTTTGTCTGGATTATGCTTTTAGACATAGCCCGGACAACCCCAAATCTTAACCAACTTAAGATATGGGCTTTTCCCTTTCCATATCACATATGAAGTGGTAGGCACTGATTCGATTCGAACCCTATTCAATAGGTATGCAACTTCATAAGTGCATAACTCCCAAAAAGGAAATAGGAAACTCAGTAGTACTCATTATAGAGCACACCATATCACATAGGGTGCTATTGCTCCGCCCCGATATACCATCGTGTTATGGTGTATACGGAGGAGTAATGCTGAGAGAGAATCTCATTCTCCTTTAGAATAGACCAGGATTTCCGTGCTCAAGTATTCTCCTCCTTGATCTCATCAAAGGACATAATACTTATACCCGTATTTCGGTTCTCTACTTCTAACTTATATTCTGTGAATATCTCAGAAGGTTCGGACTTGTGTTTCAACAGGAACATAGGTCTGAATCTCGAGAGATCATCAGAGAATGCAATGAAGTATAAAGGACCGGTCTTGGCATGTGCAGACAGGGGATCTTACATACATCATCATGTATCAATCCCAAGAGTTTACTAACTCTTTCTCTGTTTCCAATAAACAGAGCTAAGGTCATTATATCTTTGTGACATGACTCGCTAGTTTCATAAGATGTAAATTCAAACTCATTTAAATATGCATCTTTATGTAACTTCAGCTAGTCGGGTCACATTGATATGACCTAGTCTACAATGCCTCAAGAAGGATTCGTTCATTTCTGAACTCTTCCTCTTGTGTGTGTTCCATATACTAAGAACTGTAGTTTGATTTAGAACATCAATGCTTTTAGATAACGTGCCTGAACCGATCAACTTTTGATATAGGAAATGTTCAAAACATTATCCAACAATACAAAATTTTATCATTTCTTTACTAATAAAGAGAGTGATATGATTTTGTATATCAGGTTCGGTATCTAACAACATTCGTTCAGAATCAATGTATTGGTAATACAGGGTGACAGTAACCAACAGACTTGGCTGCAACACTTGCCCCGTTTTCTGCCTCATGAAACTTATCACCCGTTCTCAGTTCTCTACCTTTCTGTAGCCCTATGTAACAGATTACATGTCTGGGATCCTGATCTGGTATCACATACCCAGGACGTAGAGGATACAGAGAAACGGTTCTTTGTAATGAACACACCCGAAGATGATGCATCATCATGCACTCTCTTCGTTTGGGCGGCACGGGAAATCTGGTATTCCCCAAATTCCTGCTCTGTCTTATAGCAATTATAAGTTGGAGCGGGACCAACGTTCCCCGTCTCAGTATAACAAGCGGGTTCGGTCAATAATCCGTATTATTATCTTGATTAAGGCGTGATATGGTCGCTACCTGGAGAGAGAGAGAAGAAAACACTCAGCGTATGCTCTTGCAAGATCAGATTGGTTATTATTTTATCTAATCAGGATGGCTCCCACTGCTTTTTATCAAATCTTCCTTCAAACCCTAAAAGGAAAGACTAGCCGGGATTAATTACACGCTACAAGTTCGCCAATCTTTCTGCCAGGCTAGTGTCGGTACTTTGAGGGAGGTCCCCCATGCTTTCGCACGAACCTAATTAATGTAAACCTCGTTTTCCCAGAGGCGTAACCTCGTTAACACCTTTCTAGACACCTACTTGATCGGCTAATTGTAATGTGTAAAACTCTCCCAGGAGTAACTCTTACTCGCAGCGGGTATCGGAATCCAACTATCTCATAGAAGGTATGCAATCTCATTGCAAATTTCAACACTTGAAATTCCCGATAATATTTTGCCCCGAGCGATCTATGACCTTGACTGAGTCAACAAATCATAGACCACAAGTAAAGTTCAACCCGTCATTTCTCGATTGAATTAAACCCACCCGCACGACCCTTGACTGAGTCAACAAGGCCGCACGACTACCCTAATCCAATCGCATCATATGCTTTGCAGATAAGCACTAATCAGCTACCGCACACTACGCCTTGACTGAGTCAACAAACGCAGCACGAATACTAACTAGGACTTATCTGAAATGACGGAGGGCTACGTCAGGTTTTTAAGAAAACCTTTTGCGTAATGAAGTTTATATCGTTGTAGAATCAAATGATTTTAAAATGGAGTGTTTTTGAGGCTTTTGTAGTTTTGCTAAAGGAGTCACTCCCGGTGAAGGGATCGTCGGTCCTTTCCTCGTCGAATGAGGTGCGGGATATATCATATATATATCGCTGTGCAAAGCAGAAACTATAGAAGCTATCAAAAGAAAAACCGAGTGTGTAGCATCTACCAGTTATTGCAAAAGGAGTCACTCCCGGTGAAGGGATCTCGGTCCTTTCCTCATCGAATAAGGTGCAGGATATATCATATATACCGCTGTGCAAAACAAGAACTGTAGCTACCTGTTTTATTTTGAAATTCGACTCTACAACATCTTAGGTTTCTTTTATTTCATTAATCACATTAATGAAGCCCCATCATTTAAGTACCTAAACATCACAGATAAATACGACGTACACTTATGCCATCCGCATTCGCCTCGATGTCCCCTCGTGCACCGTTAGGTTAGGTAACTAACGGCAGAGCGGGGCAGGGCTAGCGCGGGTGTAAAACATAAGTAACGTCTATATAATATATCATATATACTATATACAGTATCTATCACAGAACATCACATGATCACATCACAGATATCGCAGCAGAAGAATCATATGAAACATTGGATATACTAGGACGTCATGTTTTCAATACGAGCCAGTATAAAACACGGATTCCACGGTCGCGATGAATAGCCAAACCCATACCCCTAGACCCCTACGAGAGCGGCAAGCAACCCTACCAATTCTAGAGTTAGGAGACCCGGACTCGACTCCTCGAGTTGGTCTCCCACTGGACTCCAGAACCCGGTTACTTGTGCCCTCCTCCTTGGGTCTATCCTAGTGCGGAAAAGTAAATAATATACAAACGGTGACAACTTCCGCAACCTGGAAGTGCCCCAATAAAAGAATATTACATACAAGTTTTTACATGAATGAAAATGAAAAACACTCATCTCACATAAAAACCCCCGGCTATTCAAACACGACAATCCAATATAACATATCCAGCAACACATAACATCACATGTCATCAACGTAAGTAAATATGCGCATCCCAATTATCGTTGACATATAGAAATGAAACCGGCGATATCACCTATTACACTTACGGTCACAGAAAAGAAAGTGTAAAACTACAACAGTTGGAATCCGCAACCTACATAGACATCGCATGCCTAATCATATGAATTCCTTAGACATCGCATGCCTAACAATTATAAACCCCGCATTTTAGTCTCAAAATAGAAAACTCTTTTCAATATTAAGTCGGGCAATTCAACAAGATTCCCGATATCCTGATCGAATGCTCGTCGCAAACTTTAGTAGGCGGCCGCACCCCCGATACCGTCGACGAAGTGCACCAAGGCGGAACACCGCTACCGCGAGCACCCGGACGGATGCTTTCGGCGACGGGGTTCTCCTACAGTCACTTGGTCGGGGCTATGGAGCGAGGCTGTCTATTAAGTTTACCCGGCGAGTATCCGCGTACGCTACGTGATTGCGACGGACTTTTGATCACATCAAAATTCCGTGGCAACCGATCAAGTGAGACTAAACTGCTATGTTTATAATATTCATTCAGTTATCTCATAACTTCTTGTGAATTCCAATTATTGTATCCCATTCCAGATAAATAGAAAATGTTAAACTTATCGATCGAACAGTCAAACACCCAAGTTTTCCCGATACAGATCAACTCATGAAATAAGTCTAACAACATTCAGTTCGTGCCTCAGTACCAACGGTCCAGCCGTAGAAGGGTTAAGCCAACGCCTCACATGTGGCACGCCGTACTGCCCCAAACCCTAAGGTTCAAAGGGCAGTTCAAGACGGTCACATAATCGAGTTAAGGTTTGTTGTCTTCTAGAGGGTCCATCGCGTTACTTGCACTACTTAGAACGTCGTTAAACTACGGAAAAATCCAACACTTGGAAATTTCCCGACAGGGGAAAAATTGGGTATTTATATCCGGTCGAACTTTTTAACATATTCTAAAATTTATCCGGAAAGCCACATAGACAAAATCTGATACTCCGATCGAAACACCGAATCCCCAAATCAACCCAGAAAATAAAACTCTGGAATAAATATTAAAATATTCCCAGGAAAACCAGCACTGACAATTATTGATTATGGTGCAAATTTCGATGAACAATACGACAAAATGTCCGCGGATCCGCCGCACAAGCCATGCTCGTGCCGCGGATCCGCGGCGTAATGAGGGAATTAGGTCATCAAAATTCACCGTAACTCTTAGATATCCCTGCTGATTTTTCTGCATATTTTTAATGTTGAAAAATCCTAGATTTTAGAAAAAGGACAGAGAGCATTTTTTGAGTTGGGTTTCGGGTCGATCGGACTTCAAACTCCGTCTAGACTTCGCCTAAGGCTCTAGCTAGGCTCTGATACCACTGTAGGGTTCCTAGGCATCCTAATGAGGTCTCACAAGGCATCAACCATGCCAATTTCAAATTTAAACGGTGCCGAGAAACCCTAGAACGGATCGTTGGCTAGATGTCTAGGCGAAAAAGAAACTAGTTAACAACTTAACTAAAGTTTAAACGTAAATACAACCTTTGTATATCCGGTGCGCCACCTCCATAGCTCCGCAACGAAGTCCCTTTGCTGTCCAAATGAATTCCCGGGCTCTAGCGTCGGCTTCGTCGGAGAAATGGCGAGCTAGGTCGTCGATGTCCATGCCGAAGATGATCTACGTCGAGGCATCGCTAAATCAAGCTCCACCTTCACCAAGTCATGAAAACTTGTGAAGGAAACACACTCTACTACTTGGCAAGAGGTAGAGGATGAAGAAATAGGAAGTGGGTAGACTTTAGAATTGGATTTCTCACTCATTTCCATCAATCACCATTGATGGAGCTTGCTTTCTTCAAGTGAAGAAAGGAAGAAGAAGAAGAATTATGTTATGATAAGTTAATTAAAAAAAAGAAAAAGAATAATCAATCCTTATCATAACATGACCATAGTTAAGTGTAGAGAACTAATCATGGTTTAATGCAATGGTTAGGGTTAAGCTAAAAACAAAATGGTCATCAAGTCAAAGCATTCATGATGCTTCATGAATGTGCAAAAGAAATGCCACCATTTTATCATTTCATTTCCTTTTTCCAATAAGAAAAAGATTAATAAATAAATGAATAAAATGAATAAGCAAATAGTAAACCCTAACCATTCCATTAACCAAGGTTTAATTCTATACACTTAATTAAAAAGGCATGTATCATCAAACATGATACAAGCATGTGCACAAAATCATATCGCATATGCAATGCGCACACCCGAGCGAGAAAATCCATTTAAAGTGAACCGATACTAGTTAATGCAAAGTAATATATCAAATATATAATTATACATTAAATCATTAAATCAACACTTGATTTAACGATCCGGTCATATCGCATATAACCGACTAGTATCATTAGTAACAACTTATCGAATCCACACTTGATCCGATAACCCGGCTATATCGCATACAACCGATCAATGTCACATCGCGAGAATCGAATACAGTATCACATACTGGTATTATTCTCGGTCCCGCACATATCTCATATGCGCTCCTATTTCGTTTTGCTTGAGCCAGGAAACCTCTGTGTAGGACTCTAAAGACTCGTCAATACGCCGGCAGCAGATGATGATCATATCAAGCATCCACAAGCCGCAAGCGGTCTGCTAAACGTAACGGCCACCCGGGTATTGAGCGATCAGAAGATCGACGAGCAAGCCCGCTCACACTCCTGTGAATCCAACCAGTAACACTTACCGTACAGTCCGGTCTGATCGTCTGATATGTCGCATATCTCGCCTAGGGGTGATTAACGTCAGACCCCAATAGCTCGATAAGTCGTGTCGATATGAGGTCTATAACATTTCGAGAAACTACTGGTAACACTTACCAGTAAATCTCAGCAACCCTGGCCAGGGATTTCCTGTTATAGCCAATCGAACACAGCGCAACATCAACTCCCTATACCGGGAGAGACGAATCCCCTCCTATCGCTCATTGCCTCCATGTGACTCGGGACTGTACCCAAAAACCACCGTTTTGAACGCCCTCTTGGACGTGGTAAGATGGAAATCAAAGCACAGTGGGAACCACACAAGACTCTATGACGATCTCGGGTCAACAGACTACTCTGTACCAGTGTCACCAGAGAACTGCCATCTGACGTAAGGTATAATACCATCTGGGAGTTCTCGGCGAGTCCGACCAGTGTACCCAGCCTCCCCTGAGCTCCCGTATATCATCTCTGATGTCAAACACCAATGGATATGGGATCATCCATCGCCCATCTGTATGGGTCGAGAAGGTACACGCTAGTCTACTCTGGTATATCGATGCCCCGTCTCGATACACCCACGACTAGGGACCTTGAAGGATGTACTTAGGGACCACCATGTCCCCACTAGTATGATCCGCATCATAGTCCAGGTAGTCAAGTACACATCCTAAGGTCTTTACCAACATGTAACAGAGAGACAATCAGCATACACGTTAATGTAAAGAGTAACCAGATAGCATACTATCATGTCGAGCGAGAAAGTTCTCCCTATATATGTCCCAGCATCCACTACCATATACATCCTATGTACAGTAATGGCCTCTAGGGCATACATATAACTAACAGATTCTCAATTGATGGAACCACTCCAAGTTCAGATATAAACTTCTTCATCCAGACAGCCTCTTTGGCAGTATCGTTGGCAGCAATGTATTCAGCCTCCATCGTCGAATCTGGCACGGTTTCCTATTTGGAACTCTTCCATCAAACCGCCCCTTCATTGAGGGTAAAAACAAATCCCGAGACCGACTTAGAGTTGTCCTTATCACTCTGGATGCTCGAAACGGTAAAGGACTCCACTTGGAGTTCTCCATTACCATACACCAAGAACATCTCCTTAGTCATTCTCAAGTACTTGAGAATGTTCTTCACAGCTGTCCCGTGTCTCTCTCCTGGATCTTTTTGATACCTGCTCACTACACTTAGTGAGTATGCTATAACGGGTCTGGTATATAACATCGCATACATGATAGAGCCTACTGCCGAAGCATAGGGTATCCCTTGCATGCGAGCCCTCCCCAAATAAGTCTTGGGAGACATCTCTTTGGAGAGAGCGAGTCCTGTGATCATGGGTAAATTCCCATGTTTGGATTCTTCCATAATAAACCTCTTTAGTATGTTGTCAATGTACCTAGATTAGGATAATCCCAGTATCCGTTTAGATCTATCTCTATAGATCTTAATCCCAATGATGTAGGAGGCATCACCTTGATCTTTCATTGAGAATCTTTGTGATAAGAGGAGCTTGACCGAGTGCAGCATAGGAACATCATTTCCTATCAAGAGTATGTCATCCACGTACAATACGAGGAAGACAACCTTACTCTCTTCCACCTACTTGTATATACAGGGTTCATCTACATTTTTGATGAAGTCAAACTCTTTGACTACCACATCAAAATAGATGTTCCAACTCCGCGATGCCTGCTTTAACCCGTAGATGGATTTAAGCAGGTTGCACACCTTTCCGCTGCTCCCACTGTCCACGAAACCCGCTGGCTGAGTCATGTACACGCACTCTTCTAAATCACCATTTAGAAAGGCGGTCTTAACATCCATTTGCCAGATTTCATGGTCATGGTATGCAGCGATGGCAAGCAGGATCCGGATGAACTTAAGCATAGCCACTGGAGAAAAGGTTTTATCATAGTCCATACCTGGTCGTTGACGAAAACCTTTTCCAACAAGTCTAGCTTTGAATGTCTCAACTTTTCCATCTACACCAAGTTTCTTCTTAAAGATCTATTTTCTCCCGATGGGTTTTACCCCTTCAGAAGCAACTTCCAAAGTCCATACTTTGTTGGTGTACATGGATTCCATCTTAGATCGCATTGCATCCAGCCATTTCACAGAGTCCCCACTCGTGATGGCCTGCTCGAAACTAGTTGGGTCATCATCTTCCATGATGCAATCCTCGTTCCCACCGTCTACGAGAAAACCGTAGTATCTCTCAGGTGGATGAGGAACCCTACTAGATCGACGGAGAGGCTGGAGTTCGTTGAAGACTACTGAATCCTCTGGTTCCACTAAATCTTCTGTTGCGGTTTGTATCGCTGGAACTTCTTCCATTTCTACCTCCTCGCCACTAATTTCCTTTGCAAGAAATTCCTTTTCCAAAAAGGTGGCATGTCGAGAAATAAACATCTTTTATTCCTCGATGTGGTAGAAGATATACCCACGCGAATGTTTAGGATATCCAATAAACTTGCACAGAAAAGACCTTTCCCCGAGCTTGTCCGGATTCTTTGTATTCACATATGTCGGACAACCACATATCTTAACATAATTAAGATATGGTTTCTTTCCTTTCCATATCTCATATGGAGTGGTTGGCACAGATCTGGTGGGAACCATATTCTATAGGTCTGCAGCTGTCTCCAGTGCATATCCCCAAAAGGAAATAGACAACTCAGCAGTGCTCATTATAGAGCGCACCATATCTAATAGGGTGTGATTCCTCCGTTCCGATACACCGTTGTGCTGTGGTGTATACGGAGGAGTAAGCTGAGAGAGAATCCCATTGTCTTGTAGATAGTCACGGAATTCCGTGCTCAAGTATTCTCCTCCCCGATCGGATCGAAGGATTTTAATACTTTTACCCGTTTGGTTCTCGACTTCGTGCTTATATTCTTTGAATTTCTCAAAAGGTTCAGACTTGTGTTTCAACAGGAACCCATGTCCGTATCTTGAGAGATCGTCAGTGAATGTAATGAAGTATGAAGAACCATTCTTGGCATCTGTAGACATGGGACCGCATACATCACTATGTATCAGTCCCAAGAGTTCCGTAACTCTTTCTCCATGTCCTGTAAACGGAGTTTTGGTCATTTTGCCTTTGAGACATGACTGGAAAGTTTCATAAGATGAAAATTCAAACGGATTCAAATATCCATCTTTATGTAACTTAACTAGTCATGTCGCATTGATATGACCTAGTCTATAATGCCACAAGAAGAATTCGTTCATTTCTGAACTCTTTCTCTTGTGTGTGTTTTGTACGTTAAGAACTGTGGTTTGATTTAGAATGTATATGCCATTATTTAACGAGCCTGATCCAATCAACTTTTGATCCAATAAGATGCTCATAACATTATCCTGTACTACAAAATTATATCCTTCTTTACTTAATAAAGAAACTGACATAAAATTGCATATGAGGGTCGGTATGTAATAACATTCGTTCAGAATCAATGTATTACCATTTGGTAATACAATATGATATTCGCCAACTGCTTTGGCTGCAATATTTGCACCATTCCCTACTAGTACAGAATGATCACCTATTCCCAGTTCTTTATCTTTCCTTAGCCCATGTAACATATTATATATGTGGCATCCCAATCCAGTATCTAATACTCAGGACGTAGAGTGTACTGAGAAACAGTTCTGAGTGACTAACACACCCAAAGAAGTGCATCAACATGCTCATTCTTCATTTGGGTAGCGTGGAAATCCGAATATTTTCCTATTTCATGCTTGGACTTATAACAATTATAAGTGGGAACGGAACCAACGTTTCCCTGCTCAGTATAACAAGCCGGTTCAGTTAATACATCCATATTATTATCTTGATTAAAGCCTGACATGGTCGCTACCTGGAGAAAGAGAGAGAAGAAAACACTTTAGCGTATGCTCTTGCAAAATTAGATTGGTTTATTATCTTATCTAATCAGGATGACTCCCACTGTTTTTATCAAATCTTCCTTCAAACCCTAAAAGGTAAGACTGATCAGGGTTAATTACACCTTACAAGTTCGCCAATTTTTCGGTCAGGCCAGTGCTGGTACTTTGAGGGAGGTTCCCCGTGCTTTCGCACGGACCTAATTAAAATAAACCTCATTTTTCCAGGGGCATAACCCCGTTAACACCTTTTTAGACACCTACTTGATTGGCTAATTGTGATGTGTAAAACTCTCTCAGGAGTAACTCTTACTCGCAGTGGGTATCGAGATCCAACTATCTCATAGAAGGTATGCAATCTCATTGCAAATTTCAACACTTGAAATTCCCGATAATACTTTTTCCCCTAGCGTCCTATGACCTTGACGCAGGCCAACAAACCATAGTCCGCTAGTCAAGTTCAACCCGTCATTTCCTGATTGAATTAAACCCATCCGCACGACCCTTGACACAGGCCAACAAAGTCGCACGACTACCCTAATTCAATCTCATCTCATGTCACAGATAAGCACTAGTTATCTACCGCACACTACGCCGTGATGCAGGCCAATAAACGTAGCACGAATACCAAGTAGTACTTATCTGAAATGATGGAGGGCTACGCAAGTTTTTAAGAAAACTATGAGCGTAATGAACTTGATATCGTTGTAGAATTGAGTGATTTTTGAAAAGGAGTGTTTTTTAGGCTTTTTACTAGTCTTGCTAAAGAGGTCACTCCTGGTGAAGGGATCTCAGCTCTTTCCTTATCGAATAAGGTGCAGGATATTTCATAAATACCGCTATGCAAAGCAAGAACTAAAAGAAGCAATCAAAAGACAAAACCGAGTGGGTTGTAGCATCTGCTAGTTTCGCTAAAGAGGTCACTCCCGGTGAAGGCATCTCGGCTCTTTTCTTATCGAATAAAGTGTTGGATATTCTATAAGGAAGACCGCTATGCAAAGCAAAAACTGTAGGGTTACTAGGCACACTCAAGAGGTTCCATAAGGCATCAACCATGCCAAATTTAAATTTTCCGGTGCCGAGAAACCCTAAACTAGATCGATTACTGGAGGTAAGGCGAAAAAGAGAAGCAAGCAAACTACTTTGCTAACAAGTGAATGAAAATACAACCTTTGTAGATCTGGTCCTCCACTTCTTTAGCTCCATGATGACGTCCCTTCGCTGTGATCACCGGGATTCCGGACTCTTGCGATGGTTTCGTCGGAGAAATTAGCGGGCTAGGTCGTTGACTTCGATGCCGAAGATGATCTACGTCGAGGCAACTCTAACTCAAGCTCCATCTTCACTTGGTTATGAAACTTGTGAAGATAACACACTCTACTACATGGCAAGTGGTAGAGGATGAAGAAATAGGAAGTGGGTTCACTTTGGATTTGGATTTCTCACTTGGAATCATCACTTAGAATTTTCTAGCAAGCTTTTCCTTTCTTCATGAAGAAGATGAAGAAGAAGGAAAGGAATTAGAATGAATTAGAAAATTCAAGTGATTCTTATCATATAGCAACCATGGGTTAGTTTAACTCATGTAGAGAATAAACTAGGGTTTAGGTAATGGTTAGGTTTAAGAATAAAAACAAAATGGTGAAGCTTCATGAAACTCCAAGAATAAAACAAAGAAAGCCACCATATTTGTTTTTGCTCAAAAAAACAAATGAATAAATAAATGAGTAAATCAAACCCTAACCATTAACCTAATCATAGTTTAAAGCATACACACACCCAAGTTTGCATGTATCATCAAACATGATACAAACAAGTGCACAAAAATATATCATATATACAATGTGCACAATCAAGTGAGAAAATAATCTTAAGTGAACCAATACTAGTTAATGTAAAGTAATATATCAAATATATAATTATACAATAAATCACTAAATCAACACTTGATTTAATGATCCGGTCATACTGCATATAACCGACTAATATCAAGTGTATCAATATATCGAATCAACACTTGATTCGGTAACCCGGCTATATCTCATATAACCGTCCAATGATACAAATCGCGAGAATAGAATACAGTATCACATACTGGTATTATTCTCGGTCCCGCACATATCTCATATGCGCTCCTATTTCATTTCGCTTGAGCCAGGATACCTCTGTGTAGGACTCTAAAGACTCGTCAATACGCCGGCAGCAGGTGATGATCATATCAAACACCCACAAGCCGCAAGCGGTCTGCTAAACGTAACGGCCATCCGGGTATTGAGCGATCTAGAGATCAACGAGCAAGCCCGCTCACACTCCTGTGAATCCAACCAGTAACACTACCGTACAGTCCGGTCTGTTCGTCTGATATGTCGCATATCTCGTCTAGGGGTGGTAAACGTCAGACCCCAATAACTCGATAAGTCATGTCGATATGAGGCTCATAACGGGTCGAGAAACTACTGGTAACACTTACCAGTAAATCCCTAAAGCAGCCTTGGCCAAGGACTTCCTGTTATAGCCAATCGAGCACAGCGCAACATCAACCCCCAATACCGGGAGAGACGAAACCCCTCCTATCCCTTATTGCCTCCATTTGACTCGGGACTGTACCCAAAAACCACCGTTTTGCACGCCCTCTTGGACGTGGTAAGGTGGAAATAAAAGCACAGTGGGAATCACACAAGACTCTATGACGATCTCGGGTCTACAGACTACCCTGTACCAGTGTCACCAGAGAACTGCCATCTGACGTAAGGTATAATACCATCTGGGAGTTCTCGGCGAGTCCGTCCAGTGTACCCAGTCTCCACTGAGCACCCGTATATCATCTCTGATGTCAAACATCAATGGATATGGGATCATCCATTGCCCATCTGTATGGGTCGAGAAGGTATACGCTAGTCTACTCTGGTATATCGATGCCCCGTCTCGATATACCCACGACTAGGGACCTTGAAGGATGTACTTATGGACTACCATGTCCCCACTAGTATGATCTGCATCACCGTCCAGGTAGTCAAGTACACATCCTAAGGGCTTTACCAACATGTAATAGAGAGACAATCAGTGTACACGTTAAGGTAAAGAGTAACCAGATAGCATACTATCATGTTGAGCAAGAAAGTCCTCCCTATATATGTCCAAGCATCCACTACAATATACAACACATGTATAGTAATGGCTTCTAGGGCATACATATAACTAACAATCTCCCACTTGCACTAGGGCCATCTGATAACAGTGGTTGTAGCATCTCATACTCAACCATCCCATAATAGTCTCTCTCTGGGAACAAGCCTTCGTGAGTAGATCCGCCGTGCTGTCCTCTGAGTCTACTCTCCTAACCTCGATCCCCTGGAGATCAACCATCTCCATGATCAGGTGACACTTGCCTTAGAATATGTCTGGATCACTGATGGGACGGGCATTCCTCGGCATAAGCCATAACTCCATTGTCACACAATGGAGGGATCGAAGTTCATCTCATGAACTAGTATACATCCAGACTGCCTCTTTGGTAGCATCTTAAGTAGCGATGTATCCAGCCTTTATCGTCTAGTATGCCACGGTATCTAGCTTGGAACTCTTCCAACATACCGTCCCTTTACCGAGGGTAAATACAATGCCTGTGACTGACATTCAGTCATCCTTATCACTCTGGAACCTTTCCTATGATTTTCCCTAGGATCAATTGATACCTTCTCACTACAGCTAGTGAGGATCCTAAGGTCCACTTAGATCTATCTCATAGATCCAAACTAAGGATTTAGGAGGTATCACTTTGATCCTATATGGAGAATCCTTGTGATAAGTGGAGATTGACCGAGCGTAGTATAGGAAACTACTTCCCTATCAAGAGTATGTCATCCACGTACTCTATGAGGATCACCACCATACTCCCTACTACCTCTTTGTATATACAAGGTTCATCTACCATTTTGATGATGTCAAACTCTTTGACTAACACATCAAAACAGACGTTCCAACTCCGCGATGCCTGCTTCAATACATAAAACATCTTGCACACGTTTCCGCTACTCCCACTGTCTACGAAGCCCTCTGACTGTGTACTTATAGACTCTCTCTTCTAAATCTTTATTTAGAAAAGCAGTTATGACACCCAACCGCCAGATATCGTAGTCATGGTATGTAGCCGTGGAAAGTAGGATCTGGATGGACCTCAGCATAGTTACTTAGAAAAGGTTTCATTATAATCCATACCTGGTCAATGATGCAAACCTTTAACATGTCTAGCTTTGAAAGTGTTAACCTTTCCATGTACACCAAGTAATCTTCTCAAGATATACTTGCTCCTGATGGGGATTTAACCCTTCAGATAAAGCAACCAAAGTCCATACTTTGTTGGTGTATAAGGATTCCATCTCAGATCGATAAACATCCAGCCATTCTTACAGAGTCACACACCTGATGGCCAGCTCGAAACTAGTTGGGTCATCATCTCATGATGCAATCCTCGCTCCCACTGTCATAGAGAAACCGAAGTATCTCTCAGGTGGCTGAGGAACCCTACTAGATCGGCGGAGAGGCTGAGGTTCGTTGGTTACTGTTGAATCCTTTGGTTCTACCAAATCATCGGCTGCAGTTTATATAGCTGGAACTCTTTCCAGTTCTACCTCATATCCACTAATTTCTTCACAATAAATTCGCTTTCACAAAGGTGGCATGCTGAGAAAACAAAACATTTTTGTTCCTCGGTTAGGTAGAAGATATTCCCTTGTGTATGCTTGGGATATCCTCCAAACTTATACAGTCCTGACTTTTCCTCGAGCTTGTCCAGATTTTGCTTTTTAGACATAGGCCGGACAACCCCAAATCTTAACTGACTTAAGAGATGGGCTCTTCCCTTTCCATATCTCATATGAAATGGTAGGCATCTGATTTGATCGGAACCCTATTCAATCGGTATGCAACTTTATAAGCGCATAACTCTCTAAAAGGAAATAGGAAACTCAGTAGTACTCATCATAGAGCGCACCATATCATATAGGGTGTGATTGCTCCGCCCCGATACACCGAGGTGCTGAGGTGTATACGGAGGAGTAATGCTGAGAGAGAATCTCATTCTTAGAACAGTCCAGGAATCCCGTGCTCAAGTATTCTCCTCCTTGATCACATCAAAGGACATAATACATATACCCGTTTTTGGTTCTCTACTTCTAAATTATATTCTGTGAATATCTCAAAGGCTTCGGACTTGTGTTTCAACAGGAACATATGTCTGAATCTCGAGAGATCGTCAGAGAATTTAATGAAGTACAAAGAACCGGTCTTGGCATGTGTAGACAGGGGACCTTTATACATCAATATGTATATTCCCAAGAGTTCACTAACTCTTTCTCTGTTTCCATTAAGCAGAGCTATGGTCATCTTATCTCTGTGACATGACTGGCAAGTTTCACAAGATGTAGATTCAAACTAATTTAAATATGCATCTATATGTAACTTCAGCTAGTCGGGTCACGTTGATATGACCTAGTCTACAATACCTCAAGAAGGATTCGTTCATTTCTGAACTCTTCCTCTTGTGTGTGTTCTATATACTAAGAACTGTAGTTTGATTTAGAACGTCAATGCTTTTAGATAACGTGCCTGATCCGATCAACTCTTGATATAGGAAATGTTCAAAACATTATCCAACAATACAAAATTATATCCTTTCTTTACTAATAAAGAGACTGATATGATTTTGTATATCAAGTTCGGTATCTAATAACATTTGTTCAGAATCAATGTATTCTAGTAATACAGGGTGACAGTGACCAACAGACTTGGCTGCAACACTTGCACCGTTTTCTGTCTCAAGAAACTTATCACCCGTTCTCAGTTCTTTACCTTTCTATAGCCCATGTAATTTATTACATATGTGGGATCCTGATCTGGTATCAAATACCCAGGACGTAAAGGACATTGAGAAACAGTTCTTTGTAATGAACACACCCGAAGGAGATGCATCATATGCACTTTCTTCGTTTGGGCGGCACGGGAAATCTGGTATTCCCCAATTTCCTGCTCTGTCTTATAACATTTATAAGTTGGAGCGGGACCAACGTTCCCCAGCTCAGTATAACAAGCGGGTTTGGTCAATACATCCGTATTATTATCTTGATTAAGGCGTGATATGGTCGCTACCTGGAGAGAGAGAGAAGAAAACACTCAGCGTATGCTCTTGCAAGATCAGATTGGTTATTATTTTATCTAATCAGGATGGCTCCCACTGTTTTTATCAAATCTTCCT
Source organism: Agapanthus africanus (assembly GCA_030015575.1). Classification (NCBI taxonomy): domain Eukaryota; kingdom Viridiplantae; phylum Streptophyta; class Magnoliopsida; order Asparagales; family Amaryllidaceae; genus Agapanthus; species Agapanthus africanus. The sequence goes on from CM057350.1 coordinate 155,610,472, forward strand.
TCAAACCTTAAAAGAAAAGACTAGGCGGGATTAATTACACGCTATAAGTTCGCCAATCTTTCAGCCAGGCCAGTGTCGGTACTTTGAGGGAGGTTCCCCGTGCTTTCGCACGGACCTAATTAATGTAAACCTCGTTTTCCCAGAGGCGTAACCCCGTTGACACCTTTCTAGACACCTACTTGATCGGCTAATTGTAATGTGTAAAACTCTCCCAGGAGTAACAATTACTCGCAGTGGGTATCGGGATCCAACTATCTCTTAGAAGGTATGCAATCTCATTGCAAATTTCAACACTTGAAATTCCCGATAATATTTTGCCCCTAGCAGCTATATGACCTTAACATAGTCAACAAATCATAAGTGCTAGTCAAGTTCAACCCGTCATTTCCCGATTGAATTAAACCCACCCGCACGACCCTTAACATAGTCAACAAAGTCGCACGACTACCCTAATCCAATCGCATCATATGCATATACAGATAAGCACTAATCAGCTACCGCACACTATGCCTTAACATAGTCAACAAACGTAGCACGAATACTAACTAGTACTTATCTGAAATGACGGAGGGCTACGACAGGTTTTTCTGAAAACCTATTGCGTAATGAACTTGATATCGTTGTAGAATCAAATGATTTTGAAATGGAGTGTTTTTGAAGCTTTTCTAGTTTTGCTAAAGGGGTCACTCCCGGTGAAGGGATCGTCGGCCCTTTCTTCATCGAATAAGGTGCAGGATATATCATATATACTGCTGTGCAAAGCAAGAACTATAGGAGCAATCAAAAGACAAACCGAGGGTTGTAGCATCTGCCAGTTATTGCTAAAGGGGCCACTTCCGGTGAAGGGATCTCAGCCCTTTTCTTATCGAATAAGGTGCAGGATGTTCTACAAGGAACACCGCGATGCAAAGCAAGAACTGTAGCTACCTGTTTTTGAAAAATTAGATTCCACAACATCTTAGATTTCTTTTCTTTCATTAATCATATTAATGAAGTCCCATCATTTAAATCACCTAAACATCACAAATAAATACGACGTACACTTATGCCATCCGCATTCGTCTCGATGTCCCCTCGTGCACCGTTAGGTTAGGTAACTAACGACAGAGCGGGGCAGGGCTAGCGCGAGTGCAAAACATAAGTAACGTCTATATAATATATCATATATACTATATACAGTATCTATCACAACATATCAAATGATCACATCACAGATATCGCAGCAGAAGAAACATATGAAACATTGGATATACTAGGACGTCCGTGTTTTCAATACGAGCCAGTATAAAACACGGATTCCACGGTCGCGATGAATAGCCAAACCCACACCCCTAGACCCCTACGAGAGCGGCAAGCAACCCTACCAATTCTAAAGTTAGGAGACCCGGACTCGACTCCTCGAGTTGGTCTCCCACTGGACTCCAGAACCCGGTTACTTGTGCCCTCCTCCTTGGGTCTATCCTAGTGCGGAAAAGTAAATAATATACAAAAGGTGACATCTTCCGCAACCTGGAAGTGCCCCAATAAAAGAATATTACATACAAGATTTTACATGAATGAAAATGAAAACTCTCATCTCACATAAAACCCCGGCTATTCAAACACAACGATCCAATATAACATATCCAGCAACACATAACATCACATGTCATCAACGTAAGTAAACATGCGTATCCCAATTGTCGTTGACATATAGCAACGAAACCGACGATATCACATATTACACTTACGGTCACAGAAAAGAAAGTGTAAAACTACAACAGTTGGAATCCGCAATCTCCTCAGACATCGCATGCCTGACCAAATGAATTCCTTAGACATCACTTGCCTAACAATTATAAACCCCGCATTTTAGTCTCTATATCGAAAACACTTTTCAATATCTAGTCGGGCAATTCAACAAGATTCCCGAAAAACTGATCGAATGCTCGTCGCAAACTTCAGTAGACGGCCGCACCCCCGATACCGTCAACGAAGTGCACCAAGGCGGAACACCGCTACCGCGAGCACCCGAACGGATGCTTTTGGCGACAGGGTTCTCCTACAGTCACTTGGTCGGGGCTATGGGGCGTGGCTGTCTATTAAGTTTACCGGCGAATATCCGCGTACGCTACGTGATTGCGACGGACTTTTGATCGCATCAAAATTCCGTGGCAACCGATCATTTGAGACTAAACTGCTAGATTTATAACATTCAAATCAGTTATCTCATAATTACTTATGGATTCCAAATATTGTATCACATTCCAGATAAATAGACAATGTTAAACTTTCCGATCGAACCATCAAACACCCAAGTTTTCCCGAAACAACTCAACACATGAAATAAGTTTAAAAACATTCACTTCATGCCACAGTACCAACGGTCCAACCGTAGAAGGGTCAAGCCAACGTCTCACATGTGGCACGCCGTACTGCCCCAAACCCTAAGGTTCAAAGGGCAGTTCAACACGGTCACATAATCGAGTTAAGGTTTGTTGTCTTCTAGAGGGACCATCGCGTCACTTGCACTACTTAGAACGTTCTTAAACCACGGAAAAATCCAACACTTGGAAATTTTCCGGCAGGAGAAAAATTGGGTATTTATATCCGGTCGAACTTTTTAACATATTCAAAAATTATCCGGAAAAACACATAGACGAAGTTAAATAAACCGATCGAATTATCGAATCCCCAAAACAACCCAGAAAATTCAACTGTTGAATATAAGTTAAAATTACCCAGAAAACACAGGAATTAATATACGACATTACTGTGCAAAGCACGTGCAAAGAAACACCTTTATGGCCGTGGAACCACCGCACATGCTAGGGTGGGGCCGCGGTTCCGCGGCGCTTTGGTTGACTTGGGATCACGTGCTTCACAGTAACTCTTATAATACCCTGCTGTATTTTTTGGATATTTTTAATTTGGAAAAATCCACATTTTCAGAAAATGTACAGAGAGGGTTAAAAGTCAGGGTTTCGGGGTTCGATCGGATTTCTAACATCGTCTATACTTCGCCTAAAGCTCTAGCTTGGCTCTGATACCACTATAGGGTTACTAGGCACACTCAAGAGGTTCCACAAGGTATCAACCATGCCAAATTTAAATTTTCCGGTGCCGAGAAACCCTAAACTAGATCGATTACTAGAGGTAAGGCGAAAAAGAGAAGCAAGCAAACTACTTTGCTAACAAGTGAATGGAAATACAACCTTTGTTGATCCGTTCCTCTACTTCTTTAGCTCCGTGATGACGTCCCTTCGCTGCGATCACCGGGATCCCGGACTCTTGCGATGGTTTCGTCGGAGAAATGAGCGGGCTAGGTCGTTGACTTCGATGCCGAAGATGATCTACGTCGAGGCAACTCTAACTCAAGCTCCATCTTCACTTGGTCATGAAACTTGTGAAGATAACACACTCTACTACATGGCAAGTGGTAGAGGATGAAGAAATAGGAAGTGGGTTCACTTTGGATTTAGATTTCTCACTTGGAATCATCACTTAGAATTTTCTAGCAAGCTTTTCCTTTCTTCATGAAGAAGATGAAGAAGAAGGAAAGGAATTAGAATGAATTAGAAAATTCAAGTGATTCTTATCATATAGCAACCATGGGTTAGTTTAACTCATGTAGAGAATAAACTAGGGTTTAGGTAATGGTTAGGTTTAAGAATAAATAAAAAATTATGAAGCTTCATGAAACTCCAAGAATAAAACAAAGAAAGCCACCATATTTGTTTTTGCTCAAAAAAACAAATGAATAAATAAATGAGTAAATCAAACCATAACTATTAACCTAATCATAGTTTAAAGCATACACACACCCAAGTTTGCATGTATCATCAAACATGATACAAACAAGTGCACAAAAATATATCATATATACAATGTGCACAATCAAGTGAGAAAATAATCTTAAGTGAACCAATATTAGTTAATGTAAAGTAATATATCAAATATATAATTATGCATTAAATCACTAAATCAACACTTGATTTAATGATCCGGTCATACTGCATATAACCGACTAATATCAAGTGTATCAATGTATCGAATCAACACTTGATTCGGTAACCCGGCTATATCTCATATAACCGTCCAATGATATAAATCGCGAGAATAGAATACAGTATCACATACTGGTATTATTCTCGGTCCCGTACATATCTCATATGCGCTCCTATTTCATTTCGCTTGAGCCAGGATACCTCTGTGTAGGACTCTAAAGACTCGTCAATATGCCGGCAGCAGGTGATGATCATATCAAACACCCACAAGCCGCAAGCGGTCTGCTAAACGTAACGGCCACCGGGTATTGAGCGATCAGAAGATCAACGAGCAAGCCCGCTCACACTCCTGTGAATCCAACAAGTAACACTACTGTACAGTCCGGTCTGTTCATCTGATATGTCGCATATCTCGTCTAGGGGTGGTAAACGTCAGACCCCAATAACTCGATAAGTCATGTCGATATGAGGCTCATAACGGGTCGAGAAACTACTGGTAACACTTACCAATAAATCCCTAAAGCAGCCTTGGCCAAGGACTTCCTGTTATAGCCAATCGAGCACAGCGCAACATCAACCCCCAATACCGGGAGAGACGAAACCCCTCCTATCGCTCATTGCCTCCTTGTGACTCGGGACTGTACCCAAAAACCACCGTTTTGCACGCCCTCTTGGACGTGGTAAGGTGGAAATCAAAGCACAGTGGGAATCACACAAGACTCTATGACGATCTCGGGTCTACAGACTACCCTGTACCAGTGTCACCAGAGAACTGCCATCTGACGTAAGGTATAATACCATTTGGGAGTTCTCGGCATGTCCGTCCAGTGTACCCAGTCTCCACTGAGCACCCGTATATCATCTCTGATGTCAAACATCAATGGATATGGGATCATCCATTGCCCATCTGTATGGGTCGAGAAGGTATACGCTAGTCTACTCTGGTATATCGATTCCCCGTCTCGATATACCCACGACTAGGGACCTTGAAGAATGTACTTATGGACTACCATGTCCCCACTAGTATAATCCGCATCACAGTCTAGGTAGTCAAGTACACATCCTAAGGGCTTTACCAACATGTAACAGAGAGACAATCAGTGTACACGTTAAGGTAAAGAGTAACCAGATAGCATACTATCATGTTGAGCAAGAAAGTCCTCCCTATATATGTCCAAGCATCCACTACAATATACAACACATGTATAGTAATGGCCTCTAGGGCATACATATAACTAACAAAAACTAGAGCTGCCCTCTTTTGAAAATATGATTCTACATGTTTTAGGTTTCTTTTCTTTTCATTAATCTCATTAATGAATTCCTATCATTTATGCTTCCTAATCATCACGGAAGAAACGAAAATATAACGTACGCTTATGCCATCCGCATTCGCCACAGTGTCCCGTTATGCACCGTTAGGTTACTTAACTAACGGCATAGCGGGGCGGGACTAGCGCGGGTGCAAAACATAAGCAACGCTTATTATATATCTTATATACAATAATAAAGCATTCATCTCACGCATATAAAGTGATCACATCACAGAATATCAGCAGCAGAAGATAACATATGAAATATTGGATATACTAGAAATTCCGTATTTTAAATTAAGGCGGTATAAAACACGGATTCCACGGTCGCGATGAATAGCCAAACCCACATCCCTAGACCTCTACGAGAGTGGCAAGCAACCCTACTAATTCTACAGTTAGGAGACCCGGACTCGACTCCTCGAGATGAACTCCCACTGGACTCTAGAACCCGGTTACTTGTGCTCCCCACCTTGGGTCTATCCTAATGCGGAATAGTAAATAATATACAACAATGGTGACATCATCCTCAACCCAGAAGTGCCCCAATAAAAGAATATTACATACAATGAATTTTACATGAATGAAAATAAAAACTCCCATCTCACATAAACCCCCGGCTATTCAAAACACGACGATCCAATATAACATATTCCAGCAACACATAACATCACATGTTATCAACGTAAGTAAATATGCGTATCACAATTGTCGTTGACATATAGCAATGAAAACGGTGATACACCACATATTACACTTACGGTCGCAGAAAAGAAAATGTCAAACTACAATATTTGGAATCCACAATCACTTTAGACATCATAAACCCAAAATATCACATACTTTGGATTTCATGCCTAACTATATGAATTCCACATATTGTATCACATTCCACAAATAGCTAGACAACGTTAAGCATTTCGATCGAATCAACAAACGCCCAAAATTTCCCAAAAAGCTCAACACTTGAGCATTGTTAGAAATACCCAGAACCATACCACAGTGTCCATGGACCAGCAGCTGAAGGCCCGTCCCAAGCCTCTCAAGTGGCGCCGCGGAACTGCCACCAAAAACATGTTTTGGCCATGGTTCCACGGTCACTTAGACGAGTTATGGACTCGTTCTTCAGTTGGGTCCATGGAATTGCCTACATGATTTTTAGAGTATTTTTAACATGAAAAATTCTAACTTTTTGATAATTTTCCAGAGAGGGATCCAAAATTGGATTTTCGGGGTTCGATCGGACTTTTAACTTCGTCTAGACAATGCCTAAAGCTCTAGCTTGACTCTGATACCACTGTAGGAAAGCTTGGCACGACAGCAAGATTTTGGGAGGCATCGTCCATGCCATTTTCAAAAATTTGCCGTACAAAACAATCCTAACCCTAGAATCTTAACTAGATATATAGACAATACAATGTGTAAACTACTTTAGAACTAAGTGAACTACGAATACAACCTTTGTAGACCGGACCTTCACTTCAACAGCTCCTTGTAGTAGTCCCTTCGCTCTAAGTAGTGATCTTGCGGACTCTTGAGTGGCTCTACAAGAAGAAAGCAACGAACTTGCATGAAGTTTTCGAGGCCGAAGATGATCTACATCGAGGAGACACTAACCCAAGATACATCTACACTAATGTGGGATTAGTGAAGCTAACACCCTAAACTAAATTGTTAATCTAGTAGAGGATGATGAAGTAGGATTTTTGCTCACTTTAGAATTATTTTTCTCACTAATTTCATACTCCTCTAAAAAACCTAGAGAGCTCTCTCTTGAGCTCGAGGAAGATGAAGCAAATAATGGATGAGAGAGTGAAATGGCAACCATGGGTGAGAAAATATCTCATATATCTCATGTAGAGACTTAACCATGAGTTTAGATAATGATTGAGTTAACAAATATCTAGTGTAAGACAAAACTCGTGGACTATGTCAATGGATCTCCAAACTTCTACAAGCTTCATGCCATGTGACCAATTTCCAACTAATATTTGATTTACTCTAAATAAATAAGCCCTTCATTATCATTAGCATGGTGTAAGTCTCATACACCCATATTGCATGTGGCATCAAGCATGACACATAAAAGAAAACACAATTAATATATATCACATATATATTAAATGTGCACATCTGAGAAAAAGAAATGCTTATGTGAGCTAATATTAGTTAATGTAAATTAATATATCAAATATATAATTATATATTAAATCATTAAATCAACACTTGATTTAATAATCCGGTTATATCTCATATGACCGACTAATATTATTTGTATCAACCTATCGAATCAACACTTGATTCGATAACCCGGTTATATATCTCATATAACCGATCGATACAGTATCAACTTATCGAATCAACATTTGATTCGATAATCCGGCTATATCTCATGTAACCGATCGATACCTTATATCGCGAGAATAAAATACGGTATCACATACTCATATTAATCACGGTCCCGCACATATCACATATGTGCTCCTACTTCGTTTTTCCTGAGCCAGTGAAACCTCTGTGTAGGACTCTAAAGACTTGTCAATACGCTGGCAGTAGGTGATGATCACATCAAGCACCCACAAACCATCAGCGGTACTAGCTGGACGTAACGGCTATCCGGGTATTGAGCGATCAGAAGATCAACAAGCAACCCTTCTCCTACTCCTGAAAAGCCTGTCAGTAACACTACCGTACAGTCCGGTCTTTTCGTCTGATATGTCGCATATCTAGTCTAGGGGCGGTCAACGTCAGACTCCAGTAACCGATAAGTCGTGCCGATGTAAGGCTCATAACGGATCGAGAAACTATTGATAACACTTATCAGTAAATCACCGTAGTAGCCCTGGCCAAGGACTTATCGTTATGGCCAATCGAGCACAGCGCAACATCAACCCCTAATACCGGGAGAGACGAATCCCCTCTTAACGCTCATTGCCTCCATGCGATTTGAGACTGTACCTAAAAGCCACCGTTTTGCACGTTATCTTGAACGTGGTAAGGTGGAAATCAAAGCACAGTGGGAATCACACAAGACTCTATGATGATCTCAGGTCTACAGACTAACCTGTACCAGTGTCACCAGAGAACTGCTATCTGACGATAGGTATAATACCAACTAGGAGTTCTCGGCGAGTCCGTTCTGTGTACCCAGTCTCCACTGAGCACCCGTATACCATCTTTGATGTCAAACACCAATGGATGTGGGATCATCCATCGCCCATCATATGGGTCAAGATGCGTATACGCTAGTCTACTCTAGAATATCGATGCCATGTCTCGATACACTCTCGACTAGGAACAATTATAGGGTGTACTTGTGGACTGCCCTTAGCCCCACTAGTATGATCTCCATCATACTCCAGGTAGTCAAGTACACATCCTAAGGGATTTATCAACATGTGAGAGTAAGACAGCATCACTTATACAAATCAACATATGTCAAGACAAAGAGCAACCGATAGCATACTATCATGTCGAGCAAGAAAGTCCTCTTTATTTATATCCAAGTATCCACTATAATATACATCACATGTACAATAATGGCCTTAGGGCATACATATAACTAACAATCTATTCCCAGTTTAACGACTTAGGGGTCTATGGGATCGAAAGTTTGAAATTTTGGGGTTGGGGTTGGCATCAGCGTTGCTAACACTGGTGCACAAGTGCCAGGAGCAATTAATCATTTGCATTTGCCTGTTGGGGAGCAATGCCTTAGAAGACAAGTTTAGGTCCCTATTATCTAAGGCTTTTCAAATTTATGAACCGTAAGGGTCCCATAAAATCATTTTCTCTCTACGATTCGAAAGGATCTCGTAGGTGTATTTTCTCCTTAGGAGTCGTGGGGACCCCCAAGTGTGGTTTTCCTTTATGAGTTGTAAGGATCCCACGAAAGTGTTTTCTTACGCGTCGAAAGGATCTCGTAAGGTCTGTTCTCCTCATGTATCGTGAGGACACATGAGTGGGTCTTCTCAAATGGAGCATAATTCCGAGGACGAAGACCGGCCGCGGGGCTTATGATGAGGATTATTTGAGCCCGTGGATTATATACGGTAGTCCATTTGGGAACTGGCCGTAGGGCAAGAGAATTTTAGGAATTTGAATTTCGTTTGGTGTCTACATCGCTGCACTGGAATATAGTACCAAGAACGGCTCATCATTCACCGTTGGGAATTTAGGGATTTGGATTTTGGTTGGCGTCTGCATCGCTGCACTGGAATATGGTAGCAGGAGCGACTCATCATTCGCCATTGGGATATTCGAAGTATTTTTTTTACCGCGATTGCTCCGCCATTTTAGCTTTCCTTACCACGAAGGTCGTGATTGCCCTATCATTTCGGCTGTTTATTCATGGTTGTCCCATCATTTCGGCTGTTTATTTTCATTTTTATTTTACTCGCTGATTTTATTGCAAGTTGCCCCATTATTTCGGCTCTTTTTATTTGTTTTACACATTTTTTTTATTTACACATTTTTTTACATTCCCAGTTTAACGACTTAGGGGTCGTGTGTTCCTATTTTAACGACATGGTGGTCAATTCGTCATAGTTTAACGACGTGGTTGTCGATTGTTCCCAGTTTAATGACGTGGTGGTCAATTGGTCCCAGTTTAACAACGTGGTTTTCGATTGTTCCCAGTTGAACGACGTGGTAGTCAATTGTTCCCAGTTTAACGACGTAGTGGTCATTTGTTGTCTGCTTATCCAAGACTCTTGAAGTTTGATCTTGGGGGGTTGTGTTGATAACCGTAACTTGGTGGTTTGCCTGTACATCCGAGGACGGTAGGTTTTTCCCAGCCTTGTATTGGCTCTCTACCCAATCTTTGAAAACATAGCAGCCTTCGATGGTATGACTCACCATCATATGATATGAGCAGTACATGGGATCGTTAGTCATGTTCATTTCATATAGCCTCTTTAGAATAGGCAGTGGCAGACCGTTGTCCAAGGCGTCCTAGAATATTTTTCGGACTTCTTCCCTCTTGAAGGAGTATACTTTCTTTCTTCTCTCCATTAGAGCCAGTGCCTTTCCTAATGCTAGTCCTCATGGCCGATCAGTCTTTGGTTCGCTTGCTGCCCGCTTACCCCGTTCACTGTACGTATCAGAGGAATTGGAAGCTGATCACGGCCGTTTTTCACAAAGGTGTTCCACTCTTGGGATGGAGGGAGTGTCGGTTAGCTGTTTTAGGATATCAATCTCTGGCTTATGAACCAAATTTTTATTTTGCTGTAATTTCAAACGGGCGACTTGGGTCATGAGATCTTCCACGACGTTTTCCAGCTCGTCGACTTTAGAATAGACCTTGGCCAACTTCTCGTCCTTGTCCTGAAGTTGCTTTTGAAGTCATTGGAATAATGCTTGCTCTATAGTTCCGGGCATGATAACCGGGTTATTCTTACTGCATGAGCTCGATTCCGCAGGAACCACGAGCTCTTTTGGCTTAATGGCCTGTGCGGGCTTTTCATCATCTAGACCGAGCCGGTGTTGGGTAGCAACAACCACGTCGTTGTCATGGGTATGAGGCGTCGAAGGACTTGTTCTTATGGGCTCCACCATGTAGACCGTGTGACTTATGTACCCGTCTACTGCTTCATTGGTAATGTTGCTCGTTAGGCTTTTGGCTTGTTGCCTTGGTCCGCTCTTTTCAGAAAAGGACAGATGACTGAGAGAAGCAGGTTTCCGAAGGGCTTCGATCTCTGTTTGTATGAAATTGGCGGTTGCAACTTGATTGTTTGCTAACATACCTTTAGATAGTTCTATCTCTCCTGCCTTGTATTGCTTTTCGACCCAATCTTTGAAGACAAACCAGTCCTCAATGGCATGACCTATTACTCTGTGCAATATTTGGGGTCGTCGGTCATATTCGCTTCTTGAGGTCATTTTGATTCTGGAAATTATAGACCGTTTCTTAGGGCATCCTTGAATATTTTATAGATTTTGTCCCTTTTGAAGGAATAGACCTTATCCAGCATCTCTTTCAGTGGAGATTCTCCTCTCTCTCCGAACACTAGCTTCCGAGGCTGGTTGGCATTAGGCCCGCTCATCCCTCGCTTATTTCGGTTAGTCGAAATGTTAAAAGATTCAATATCGTCGGAATTTATGCTTTTGCGATTATCGTCCTTTCGGTTTCTCCAGGACCTATTGTTATTTTGGGAATTAAAGGAGGACTCCTGCTTTGAGCGCTCCAACATCTGAACTTTCTTGGTCAGCTCTTGGAATGTTTTGAGACCCGCGGTGCATAAAAACGGAGCCATCCAATTATTGAGATTTCCGACGAGGAGGCTGACAGATTGGTCCTGCTCTATCGACGGTTCACATTTGATGGAGAGATTGCGCTATCGGATTATAAAATCCGTGCTGCTTTCGTTGTTCTTTTGCTTGGTTCTTACGAAGTCAGCAATGGTGATCTTATCGCTGATACTCATGAACCTTTGTCGAAACAGAGATTCTATTTAGACGAAAGTAGTAACAGATCCATCCGGTAAGGTCGTATACCAATCGAAAGCGGCATCGGTTAAGCTATTAACGAACTGGCGGAAGAGAAGTGCATCATTGCCTCCAATATTCTCGCATGATACTTTAAAGTGGGTGATGTGCTGATTCGCATTTCCTGTCCCATTAAATCTTCCGAATTTGGGGATGCATAGCCACCAAGAAACTCTACCAGATCATACCGAGAAGGATATGGTCTCCCACTACTGCTGATATCTTTTTGCGTTTCGACTTCGGCTACCAATGTTTTGACTTTTTTGGCGACCAAATCCATGATTTGATCTTGCGTTAGCGAGTTGCTGTCATCGGTAGTCAAGACATTTCCCGAGATGGGATGCGGCTGGCTTTCATGCGGCTCGCCCACCTTTGGATTAAGGGAATATGCATCGGCTACCTCGGAACACCGTTTCCCGGTTCATGAGCAGAGCCCTGCGCTTGATTAGGTGGCTGAGAGGCAACTTAGGTCGTGAGCTGTAAGACGATATTTGTCAAGTCGTCAATCTTTGAGTAGAGTTTGGCTATCTCCTTGTCTTTTGTTTCTGAGCTGCTTCTAGAGCTCTTGGAGAAGTGGCTACTCTGCGGTCTTGGGATGGAAGATTGGCTCCTCTTCGCTTTCCGAGCCCGACTCCTCATGAACTGAGAGATCTCTCTGCTTATTATCCTCACTGGAAGGGCTTTCATTACCTTCCATAGGAAGCTGGTCTTAGGAAGTGGCAGCCACATTCACACCAGATTGGATTTGAGATGTGGTGACCCCGTCCTTACTTTTGCTGCGCATGCCCACCATGTAGACAGTATGGACCACATATCTAGCCATCTCTTTATCTTTGGCGGCTGATTTTTTGAACCATCGTCGTGTCCCTTCCTCTTCTGGAAAGGACATGCGACTGAAGACGGTTAGTCTGACTGGGTCCTTGGGTGGCGTTGTCCGGATCGCAGCTTTCTTGACTCTCGCGGTCATGGAATTCTTCTAAACCAATTTCAGCAGTTCAAAAGAGTAAGCGAGCTACACATCCGGTTCAGTTGTTGTTGCGGGGTAACCATATTCTTGGAAACTCATGAAGTTCAGCCTAGCAGGAACCCTCGCCCTTTTGTTAGCTCTGTATCTGAGCATTTTTTGACTTAGCTTCTCGATTTTGAGGGCTTGGCGGGCATCCGTTATCCAGGAAGCCATTGTGAGTCGATTGACGGGGAGGGTAGAGAAGATACACGATTGAGCAGTTTTCATGGGCACCGTTGGAGCTTTCCCAAGATGCCTTATTGCTTTGCTGGTGTTGATGGCCTTGCCCCCCAGCTGGAGCAACGGAGAGTCATTCGAAAACGGATTTTTTCTTGGGCTGAGGTGCCTTCACGACCATGACATTTGGCCTTTTCCCTTTTGAGACTGGTTTATCCATCACCGAGGCTTGAGGAGCAGAGATGGCGTTAGCTGGTATGAACAGAATAGAGCTAAATGGTAGCGGCGGCACCTCCCAATGTCACCCGAGACTGGCCGGGAGGACCGTCCTAACGTTCATCTTCATCGTGTAGGAGAAAGGAACTGTGTTGAGAGCTGAGTTTCTCCTTGGAAACATTTTGTTACGTCCGATGATTACAATTGGAAAATGTTAACCTGCACAAAGAAGCATGATTTCAGTACAGGCAATCGATATATATGTTGATTGAGTTCGCATGAAATTTTAACCCGAAATATGGGAGGAAAGATATGTTCTACCGGACGTGCCAGAATCTGTAGCGTGTTTTTCATCATCCCATTGAGATGGGAATTCCCGTCACTTGTTAGGCATATACAGATTTCTCCTGCTTAGGGTAGGCCGGGGTTTATTGATTGTGGGGATCCGAATCTCCGACAGATGCGGACTAAACTGCCGGTAATTACCCATCGCTTTTGGAGCGAAAGAACCTCCGATTGACGGATAAAACTGGTCATGCGAACTCAATGCGATGTATTGGTATATTTGTTTTTTTATAACAATAGGAATGTGTTCATTATTTTTGTTCCATTTGTGAAAAAATGATTTTTTTAAATAAATATTTAAAGAAACATTTTTTAAATTTTTTTATTTATTATTTATATTTTATTTATTTTATATTTCATTTTTCTCTTTTTTTAAAAAAATTTAAAAAAATGTGGAGGGGAAGCCCCCCAACACTCACGTGAGGGGGGAAAGGGGCTCCCACTAAGTGGGAGCCTCCCCTTCACGTGAAGGGGGAGCTCCTTCCCCCTCACGTAAGAGGGAGCATGGGTGGAAGCCTCCCCCTCACGTGAGAGGGAACAGGGCCTCCCCCTCATGTGAGGGGCCTCCAAAAAAAAATTTTTTTTAAGGAGTTAAACTCCAAAACATTTTATTTGGAGTTAAACTCCCAAAAGTTTTTATATAGAGGTAAACTCCCCAAAAGGATTTTTATAGTGGAGTTCAACTCCAAAAGATTTTTATATTATGGAGTTAAACTCCAAAAGAATTTTTATTGTGGAGTTAAACTCCAAAAGATATTTTTTATTGTGGAGTTAAACTCCAAAAGATTTTAAATGGAGTTAAAGTCCTAAAAGGATTTTTATTGTGGAGTTTGTCACGCCCCGCTTCCCAGAGTGCGCTAAGATCGGCACGTGACAGAGCCAACCATGCTACCTGTAGCTAGGAAACATCCCTCCACGGTCACATTACGACTGTCTATAGATATCAAGAACAGGAAAATAAAAGAACTATCTAGTATATGTCCCTGAGCCAGAAATAACGAGTCAAGAAATAATATGCGGAAGCAATAAATTCAAGTAACAATAACAATCTGGAAAGTACGTCCCAAAATACGGACTCACATCAGAAATGAAAATGCGAAATAAAACTAAACTAACTAGCAACTAACAAGATCTTCACTGCTCGGCTTGTTGGTCAAAATACTCCTGAACTGCATGCGACAGAGATAGAGGATCTGGGCAATGCAAAACCCAGACGTCAGTGCGTCATGATATCAACCAATAATAAATGAACAGGATACACGAGATATGCAGGCATGAATCATAAACAGTAATAAGAGTATAACAGTATCACGAATAAGGAACAGTAAAGGGTATCAATATATGTGACGTGCAGTGATCAATCTAAACTGTGCTACTGGGTTATCGATTCTAAAATTTGTTTGAAATCAATTAGTGTACTCCTCCATGTAACTCAAAAAATATGTCCCGTTACCCCCTGGAACCACGGATCAGGAATATGCGAACCAAGAGTGGTTATGTCCCGTTACCCGCCGGGACCACAGATCAAGATGTAAGAGTCATGAATGGCTTTGTCCCGTTACCCCCCGGGACCACGGATCAAGCAATACCCTTTTAAGTTACACTTTAGTTTACACTTTTGATTTCCCCATACCCCCAAGGTTTTGTGTTCAAGTCAGGTATTGAAAATCTGGAGCTAATGTCAACACAGGATCAAGCAGGTACAAGTTTGTCTAAATAGACAACAGGATATGTCCATAGGGACAACAGGTCAAGATTGTCGGCATTAGTAACAAGATCAGGTATCAAGTCAAGCAGTGGTATATCAGGTCATGACAGGTAGTGCACATGTGTCAAGCGGATGCTCATAGTAAAACTGTAGCAAGTACGGATGCATGGTAAAAGCATGGATGCACAATTATTTATCAGGGGTTACGTCATGATTATGTAGGATGCATAATATCAAGCATGGGGTGCTAATAAAATAATAATATGGATTAATATAATCTGTAGATGCAACTGGATATAAAGAATTAATGGTATGGGTACACAATAAAACATGGATGCATAACTAACTATTAGGGATTGCAACTATAGCTCCATTGCTATGTAGGATGCACATTATCTAGCATGGGGTGTTAATGTAGCAGTAATATGAAATAACGTGACATGGAATGCAAATAGATATATAATTAATGGTATGGATGCACAAACATCGATTAGGGTTACATTTACAGTTCCAAGACTAAATGGGATGCACATCATTAAGCATGGGATGTTACTACAATAATTATATGAGTTAATGTGATCTATAGATGCAGTTATATATATTTTAAACGATATGGATGCAAACGGGTATCCGAAAATAGTAAAACTGTAAAATGGATGCATAACTAAACAATATGTAATACTATTATTCAAATGGGTGCAGTATATTGTAGTATAGCATGTAGAAAGATTAACTTGCCTCGATCGGATCACACAACAGATACGTACGGCACGTCCGACGTCGGTAAATCGTCGCTACGTACACGTGGCACGCGGGACGGGTCTAAGCAAGGCGAGAGGGTGTTCACGCGAGCAAGGTACGTTTCCTAGATCGTCGGATCGGCAGCGTCGACGCAACTCCGGCGATCGCTGGAAACAAGGTTCAAGAAAAGATAAAGAAAAGAAAAAGGAAAGAAGAAGAGGAAGAAGAAGAGAGAGGGGATTGCTTACTGGGTTGTGCACTGGGGTCAGGGAGATGAGATGGTGGCGACGAGATCAACGGAGCTCTGGCGACAAGGCTAAGGTTTGGCTTTGAGGAGTTAAGGTTTGGGCTCGGGTGTAGGTGCAGGCTGGGGCTCGGGTGCAGGGATCTTGGTGTAGGAGGGAGAAGGGAAGAGGAGAGGGAGAGGAGGAGATGGTGGTGGTGACGGCGAGGTCGAGGGATCGCCAGCGACGAGGTGTGCAGGGTGATGGGTTGTCGGGGTTCTTGATGTGCAGGGTTTTGGTGCTCGGGAAGGAAGAAGGAGAGGAAGAAGATGACGAGGAGGAGGAGAGAATGGAAATGGAGGTGGTGACAAGGTCGGGTTAGTGGAGGCAGAGGAGTTTTAGGGTTAGGGTTTCGTTTGTATGGGTTTTCTCGTGGGCGCTCGGGCTTTAAGAAGAAGAGAAGGGAGAAAGAAGAGAAGGGAGGTGATGGTAAGAGGAGAGGAGGTGACCAGAATCGAGAAGGAAACAGTGTTTCTGAGAGGAGAGAGGCGAGCGAGGGGAGAGAGAAAGTGCTGCGGAGAGAGAGAGAGAGAAGGAAAGAGAAAGAGAAAGAGAAAGGTTGTTTAAAGTTAAGATTTTAAATTTAAAAAATATTTTTAGTTACAAAGAATTAAACTGTGTTAATTAATTTAAATTAATAAAATTTGATTTTCAGGTAAATACAAACTTAGTCCAAAGCACGCCCGGGTCGGGTCTAAAAATTCAGTTTTAAAATACGAAAAATATATGTGTCGACCAAAACTAAAATTGGATCTCCGAGTAACGAAAATGCATACCCCCAAGAACGGCTGTACGTACGTGCGCGTAGCCATCCAAACAAGTCTGTTTCACTAAACGGGACGAGAACAAAATGCGCGGATGCTACCACAGGATCAGGGGTATCATGCAGGCCATGCAATATATTTTTAAACTATTTTATGTGACTTTAAATGTTATATTTAAAAATGCAGGTGCCAGATAAGATGCTAATATGCAGTATGCAAATGAAAGTGCACGAGTCCACGTAACAGGTCAGGATAAATCATAAACATGAATCAAGACGGGTTTTAAGTAAGCGGGTCGGGTCGAATGCAAATACAGATGTCAAATATACTATTCGCACCCAAAACACGGTAAATCGGGAAAATACCATAAATAAAGAAATACTAGAATTGGTATAAATGAACTAGGGTGTTACATTATAGCCAACTACACAAAGAATTTCGTTCTCGAAATTCCCAAAACAAGAAAAGATAAACAATCAAGAATCTACAAGAATAGGTGTGGAAACTTCTGTCGAATCTCGTCTTCTCATTCCCAAGTCGATTCTCTGTGCGAGCGATCTCCCCATTAAACAAGTACGAGAGGGATAACCTTGTTCTTAAGGACCTTTTCTCTACGATCAACAATCGACATCGGTCGTTCCTCAAAGCTTAAATCCTCTCTTACAGTCAGCTCCGAATGATCCAGCACGTGTGTTTCATCTCGAACATACTTACGGAGTTAAGATACATGAAACACGTCATGAACATTCGCCAAAGATTGTGGTAACGCCAATCGATAAGCCACTTCTCCAACACGCTCCAAAATCTCAAAAGGCCCCACGAATCGAGGACTAAGCTTGCCTCGACTCCCAAAACAAATCACTCCTCTAGTCGGTGATATCCTCAAGAATACCAGATCACCAATAGAGAACTCTAGAGGTCTTCTCGATATGTCGGCCTAACTCTTCTGCCGATCCTGTGCTGCCTTCATATGATTCCGGATAGTATTAACTTTCTCTACTGTTTGCACGATCAAATCCGGTCCCAACAATCTTCGTTCTCTAACATCGTCCCAACAAACAGGTGAACGACACTTGCGACCATACAACGCTTTGAATGGAGCCATCTGAATAGTCGTTTGAAAACTTGTTGTTGTACGAAAACTCCACTAAGTGTAGATGATCCTCCCACGAACCCTTGAAATCTAACATGCAAGCTCTCAACATGTCTTCAAGAGTTTGGATCGTTCTCTCCGACTGGCCATCTGTCTGAGGATGATAAGCTGTGCTAAACTTCAATTGAGTCCCCAAACTTTCCTGTAAACTCCTACAGAAGTGCGATAAGAATCGGGTGTCACGATCGGACACGATACTCACAGGTACTCCATGCAATCTTACAATCTCCTGCATGTACCGTTCCGCTAACGCTTCCGTTGACTGACCAACTCAAAATGGTATGAAATGAGCTGCCTTGGTCAATCGATCAACAATCACCCAAACTGCATTGTTGCCCTTTGGATTCCGCGGTAAAGCTGTCACGAAATCTATAGTTATATGTTCCCACTTCCATTGAGGAATCGAAAGTGGTTACAATAAACCAGCAACCCTTTGATGTTCAGCCTTAACTTGCTGACACACCAAGCAGTTCGCTACAAAGCGAGCAATCTCCCTTTTCATGCCTTCCCACCAGAAAAGCTGTCTTAGATCGCGGTACATCTTCGTGCCTCCTGGATGTACGGAATATGCGGAACTGTGCGCCTCCTTCATAACTTCTTCGCGAATATCTCCTTTTGGCACACACAAACGGCTACCATATCGCAACGAACCATCTTCATGAATTAACAAGTCCGTACGAAGTCCAGCTTCAACCTGTTCTCGAAACCTTTGCAATCTTGGGTCCTGCGACTGCACTGCTTTAATATTATAGATCAACGACGACTGTACTTGCGGCTGTATCAACTGTCCCGAAAAATGCGGTAGCACGATCTCCAACTCGAATCTCCAAAAGTCTTCGATAAGCTCCTTCTGTGCAGTCAACATCCGAATTGCTGGCAACCGACTAAGCGCATCCGGCACTACATTAACTTTCCCCGGATGGTACTTAAGATCAAGATCGTAGTCAGCCATCAGCTCCAACCATCTACGCTGCCTCATGTTAAGCTCTTTCTGTGTGAACACATACTTTAGGCTTTTGTGATCGGTGAATACTTCGACCCTTTCGCCCAATAAGTAGTGTATCCAAATCTTCAAAGCGAAAATCACAGCTGCTAGCTCCAAATCATGAGTTGGGTAATTCTTCTCATGGGTCTTCAACTGTCTCGATGCGTAAGCTATAACTTTCCCATGCTGCATCAAAACACATCCTAAACCTTTTTCAGATGCGTCGCTGTGAATAACAATCCTCCGGAACTGTCTGGTACGGTCAAAATAGAAGCGATTATCAACCTTTGCTTCAACGCCTCAAAAGCTGACGCACATCTATTCGTCCATACGAACGGTACTTCTCTGCACGTAAGCTTGGTCAAAGGCTCAGCCAAACGGGCAAAATTCTCCACGAATCTTCTGTAATATCCAGCAAGTCCAAGAAAACTTTTGATCTCTGCTACGTTCTTCGGAATCGGACAATCTTGAACTGCTGCAATCTTGTCAGGGTCAACGGCGATTCCATCTCCGGATACAACATGCCCCAAAAATTTCACTTCTTCAAGCCAAAACTCGCACTTGCTCATCTTTACATACAATCTTTCTTGCCTCAATGTCTGCAGTGCGATCATCAAGTGTTCCGCATGCTCTTCAATGCTCCTCGAGTAGACCAGAATATCATCGATGAACACCACTATAAACTGATCCAGGAACGGTGAAAAGATTCGGTTCATCAAGTCATAAATATTGCCGGTGCATTCGTGACTCCGAATGGCATCACTAAATACTCGTAATATCCATATCGAGTTCGGAACGCGGTCTTGCAAATATCTTCTGATTTAACTCGGACATGATGATATCCGGATCGCAAATCCAGCTTCGAGAATACCCTCGCGCCACTGAGTTGCTCGAACAATTCACCAACGCGAGGGATCGGATACTTGTTCTTAATAGTCACCCGGTTCAATTCTCGATAAGCGATGCACATTCTCCTTGTGCCATTTTTCTTCTTGACTAGAAAAACTGGAGCTCCCCAAGGTGAATTACTGCTGCGAATCCAACCCTTTTCTAGCAAATCGGTAACCTGCTTCTTGACTTCTTCCAACTCCATTGGTGCCATTGGATAGTACACCTTTGAGATTGGCGCTGCACCAAGAATAAGATCAATCGCGAACTCCACATCTCGTTTTGGTGGTAGACCTAAGATGTCCTCGAATACGTCCATGAACTCTCGAACTACAGTTGGCGCTTCCTCCTTATCAACTTCCATCGACGAAAGAACACTGTGTGTCAGCCTAGCTCTAAACTCGACTGGCCCGACAGAACTGCTACCTCCAGCAAAAACAAACTCCGGATGTCCGAGAATCTAGAAAATCACTTTCTTTACCCTACAATCGATTTGAGAAAGGAAAGTGCCAAGAAAATCCATTCCCAAGACGACGTCAGAACTGCCAGTATCGATCACCAAGAAATCTGCGAATAATTCACGTCCGCAGATAACTACAGAACAATCCTTGCACTCACTACTAGATATGATCTTCCCGTTCCCAGTGTGTATGTCCCAACAACTAGACAGGGTCGTGCAAGAAATCGAGTGTGCAGCAATAAACTTGGACGGCATAAAACAATGGGATGCACCAGAATCGAATAATGCTAATGCGGGAAAATCATGAACAGGTAGGATACCGGAAACAACTTCATCTGAAGCTAAGATACTAAAGAAGATAAGCACGGTAAACAGGATTCAAGCTTGTGATAAAAAATGAACTGGTAATCAATGAAACCGAGAGAAGTAAGATAATATAACGACCATGAAATAAGGAAAAGAATCAAGACTAGGACTCCAAGTTACTTAAATAGAGTACCGCATTGTAACCATACTACAATTCATGGGTACAATCACATAACTCCGTTCAAGTCGCCCAAATCCTAGTATCAGAATAGAAAGAAACAATAGGGAACCAGAAGGTTTCAAGCTGAGATACAAAGTTGTTTGCATATCATCAAGACAAGGATCAAGAGAAAGATATGATTCAAGAATCACGATAACAATGTGGCAGGACATGTTCCTAATTACGGGTTTTCTGACTCGTGTATTGGGTCCAATACCCAACTACAAAAAAATCAAACCCGATTAACCTAAATCCTATTCTCTGATACCAAACAAACTCTGTCACGCCCCGCTTCTCAGAGTACGCTAAGATCGGCACGTGACAGACCCAACCATGCTACCTGTGGCTAGAAAACATCACTCTACAGTCACATCACGGCTGTCTATAGATATCAAGAACAGGAAAATAAAAGAACTATCTAGTACATGTCCATGAGCCAGAAATAACGAGTCAAGAAATAATATACGGAAGCAATAAATTCAAGTAACAATAAGAATCTAGAAAGTACGTCCCAAAATATGGGCTTACATCAGAAATGAAAATGCGAAATAAAACTAAACTAATTAGCAACTAACAAGATCTTCACTGCTCGGCTTGTTGGTCAAAATACTCCTTAACTGCCTGCGACAGAGATAGAGGATCTGGGCCATGAAAAACCCAGACATCAGTGCGTCATGATATCAACCAATAATAAATGAACAGGATACACGAGATATGCAGGCATGAATCATAAACAGTAATAAGAGTATAACAGTATCACGAATAAGGAACAGTAAAGGGTATCAATATATGTGACATGCAGTGATCAATCTAAACTGTGCTACTGGGTTATCGATTCTAAAATTTGTTTGAAATCAATTAGTGTACTCCTCCATGTAACTCAAAGAATATGTCCCGTTACCCCGCGGGACCACGGATCAGGAATATGTGAACCAAGAGTAGTTCTGTCCCGTTACTCCCTGGGACCACGGATCAAGATGTAAGAGTCACGAATAGCTCTGTCCCGTTATCCCCCGGGACCACGGATCAAGTAATACCCTTTTAAGTTACACTTTAGTTTACACTTTTGATTTCCCCATAACCCCAAGGTTATGTGTTCAAGTCAGGTATTGAAAATCTGGAGCTAATGTCAACACAGGATCAAGCAGGTATAGGTTTGTCTAAATAGACAATAGGATATGTCCGCAGGGACAACAGATCAAGATTGTCGGCATTAGTAACAAGATCAGGTATCAAGTCAAGCAGTGGTATATCAGGTCATGACAGGTAGTGCACATGTGTCAAGCGGATGCTCATAGTAAAACTGTAGCAAGTACGGATGCACGGTAAAAGCATGGATGCACAATTATTTATCAGGGGTTACGTCATGATTATGTAGGATGCATAATATCAAGCATAGGGTTCTAATAAAACAATAATATGGATTAATATAATCTATAGATACAACTGGATATAAAAAATTAATGGTATGGATACACAATAAAACATGGATGCATAACTAACTATTAGGGATTGCAACTATAGCTCTATTGCTATGTTGGATGCACATTATCTAGCATGGGGTGTAGTAATATGAAATAACGTGACATGGAATTCAAATAGATATATAATTAATGGTATGGATACACAAACATCGATTAGGGTTACATTTACAGTTCCAAGACTAAGTAGGATGCACATCATTAAGCATTGGGTGTTACTACAATAATAATATGAGTTAATGTGATCTATAGATGCATTTATATATATTTTAAACGATATGGATGCAAACGGGTATCTGAAAACAGTAAAACTGTAAAATGGATGCATAACTAAACAATATGTAATACTATTATTCAAATGGATGCAGTAAATTGTAGTATAGCATGTAGCAAGATTAACTTGCCTCGATCGGATCACACGACGGATACGCACGGCACGTCCGACGTCGGTAAATCATCGCAACGTACACGCGGCACGTGGGACGGGTCTAAGCAAGGAGAGAGGGTGTTCACGCGAGCAAGGTACGTTCCCTAGATCGTCGGATCAGCAGCGTCGACGCAACTCCGGCGATAGCTGGAAACAAGATTCAAGAAAAGATAAAGAAAAGAAAAAGGAAAGAAAAAGAGAGAGGGGATTGCTTACTGGGTTGTGCACTGGGGTCAGGGAGATGAGATGGTGGCGACGAGATCAACGGAGCTCCAGCGACAAGGCTAGGGTTTGGCTTTGAGGAGTTAGGGTTTGGGCTCGGGCGTAGGTGCAGGCTGGGGCTCGGGTGTAGGGATCTTAGTGTAGGAGGGAGAAGGGAAGAGGAGAGGGAGAGGAGGAGATAGTGGTGGTGACGGCAAGGTCGAGGGATCGCCGGCGACGAGGTGTGCACGGTGATGGGTTGTCGGGGTTCTTGATGTGCAGGATTTTGGTGCTCGGGAAGGAGGAAGGAGAGGAAGAAGATAACGAGGAGGAGGAGAGAATGGAAATGGTGGTGGTGACGAGGTCAGGTTAGTGGAAGCAGAGGAGTTTTAGGTTTAGGGTTTCGTTTGTATGGGTTTTCTCATGGGTGCTCAGGCTTTAAAAAGAAGAGAAGAGAGAAAGAAGAGAAAGGATGTGACGGTAAGAGGAGAGGAGGTGACCAGAATCGAGAAGAAAACAGTGTTTCCGAGAGGAGAGAGAGGCGAGCGAGAGGAGAGAGAAAGGGGGGAGAGAGAGTGCTGTGGAGAGAGAGAGAGAAGGAAAGAGAAAGAGAGAGAGAGAGAAAGGTTGTTTAAAGTTAAGATTTTAAATTTAAAAAATATTTTTAGTTACAAAGATTTAAACTGTGTTAATTAATTTAAATTAATAAAATTTGATTTTCAAGTAAATACAAACTTAGTCCAAAGCACGTCCGGGTTGGGTCTAAAAATCCAGTTTTAAAATACGAAAAATATATGTGTCGACCAAAACTAAAATTGGATATCCGGGTAACGAAAATGCATAGACCCAAGAACGGATGCACGTACGTGCGCGTAGCCATCCAAACAAGTCTGTTTCACTGAACGGGACGAGAACAAGATGCGCGGATGCTACCACAGGGTCAGGGGCATCATGCAGGCCATACAATATATTTTTAAACTATTTTATGTGACTTTAAATGTTATATTTAAAAATGCAGGTACCAGATAAGATGCTAGTATACAGTATGCAAATGAAAGTGCACGAGTCCATGTAACAGGTCAGGATAAATCATAAACATGAATCAAAACGGGTTTCAAGCAAGCGGGTCGGGTCGGATGCAAATACAGATGTCAAATATACTATTCGCACCCAAAACACAGTAAATCAGGAAAATACCATAAATAAAGAAATACTAGAATTGGTATAAATGAACTAGGGTGTTACAGAGTTAAACTCCAAAAGAATTTTTATTGTGGAGTTAAACTCCAAAAAATTTTAAATGGAGTTGAACTCCTAAAACAATTTTTATTGTGAAGTTAAACTCTAAGATAATTTTTATTATGGAGTTAAACTCTAAAAGATGTTTTATTTGGAGCTAAACTCCCAAAAAAATTATACCGAGTTACACTCTCAAAACAAAAAAAATTATTTATTATTTTTTTTAAGAGGAAGCTCGCACTGAATGTGAGCTTCCCTCCCCTTCACGTGAGAAGGAGGAGGGGCTCCCACTAAGTGTGAGCCTCCCCCTCAAGGGGAGTAAGGAATTCCCACTAAGTGGGAGCTTCCTCCCCCTCACGTGAGAGGGAGCAGGGTGTCCCACTTGGTGGGAGCCTCCCCCTCACGTGAGGGAGGGAAGCTCTCACTTCCCCATGTGAGGGAGCAGGGGGCTCCCACCAAGTGGGAGCCTTCCCCTCACATGGGGAAGGGAACCCTCTTAGTGGGCTCCAAAACCTTTTTTTAAACTCTTTTTATTTATTTATTTTTAAATGGAGTTAAACTCCAAAAGATTTTATTTGGAGTTAAACTCCTAAAATAAATTTTTATTATAGAGTTAAACTCCAAAAGAATTTTTATTGTGGAGTTAAACTCCAAATAAGTTCCACCTTTCTCTTTTGAGAAGAAACCCAAAATGGGTTCTCTTGAAACTTTAAGATTTAGATCATGCATGATGAAAAGAAACCCCTTTTCTTCTCTTGATGGAGTCTTGGGAGGTGAATTTCTCTTCTTCTTCCTCTCTCAAATTGGATCTTGAGTGGGAGAAGAAAGTAGCGAAAATATACCTCTTTTTTTAATCGGATATGAGAGTTAAACTCTCTTTCAGTGGGTTTATGGTGAAACTTTATTTAGTTTTGAAAAAAAAAGATTTAAGCTCTTGATTTAATTGGAAAATGAAGAGAAAGAGGAAAAACTTGAGAGAGTGAGGTTGGAGGCACAAACCCTGGAGATTTGATTGGTAATGAATTCTTCTTTTCTTATTTTATCATCATGTTGTCTTATATAGGCTTACAAGTTTTACACTTAGCCCTTGGGCTTTACAAAATGGTATTTTGCCCATCTCATGTCTCATGTGCTTATTTCTTTTGCACATGAGCCATGGACTTTACAAAAATTTGGTTTTATACTCATTTTTCACACATTTATTTATAAAAATTACATCAAAATTATTTATTATATAATTTTCATTTTGGCATGGGGGAGGCCGGCCGCGGGGCTCGACTTGAGCATAGGCTTACTTGATCTGGGCTTGGGCCCACCTGGTTTGGGGTTGATTTTGACTTTGATTGGTCAACAGGGGTGTAATTTTTGACCCCAACACAGACGTCTGCTTTCTTTCTGTGCGACTGTGAACCTTTGATCAGATGTCTGTCCAGAATAAGTTCAGACCTCTGTTCTTCAGTATTTTTGACAGTTTTGATATTTTGTTAATGTTTTCGCCGTATTTCATTTGTTTGGTTTATATTGGTTTTAATTGAGTTTCCTTGCATGTTTATGCCTGCTTTGGTTATAGGGACCATAACGGAGACTTCCAAGACGGGGAGGAAGGAAAAGAAAGTCGTCGTCTTCGATTAGAGCGAGACTCACTTCGGTGAGTAGATTTATATCTACGGGGGAAATCGAGTGGATAGTGTAAAGAACCCCCAAACTAATTATAGGAAACACTTAGTATATAAAACGTTTATACGGAACCCGGACACTTAGAGATAAATTAGTTTATAGTTTGTAGATTATGTAGTTAACGTATAATTCATAACTTGTAAGCTATACACACACACACACACACACACTTAAAGATAAATTAGTCTACAGTTTGTAGATTATGTAGTTAACGTATAATTCATAATCGGTAGGCTTTATATATATATATATATATATATATATATATATATATATATATGAGAATAATGGAGGAAAGAGGTCCTAAGAGACTTTTTGCATTAAGTGGCGGCACAAGTCACGTCCTCCACCATTTTATTTGACGATCGACACCGACCATCTTGATCTCCATCCTCGAATTTGTCAATACACCAAATTTTGTATGATTACAATACCATTTCACCGTTGATTTAGCAATATAAAAAGTTCTATTGTTGGTAAACTGTTAATTTTGCACCCACTAAATCAACGGTGAAAAGGTGTTGGAATCACTTGAAATTTGGTGTATCGACAAATTCGATGATGGAGATCAAGATAGGCGGTGCCGATCGTCAAATAAAATAGTGGAGGACGTGATTTGTGCCGCCGCCTAACGCAAAAAGCCTCCTAGGGCCTCTTTCCTCCATTATTCTCTATGTGTGTGTGTGTGTGTGTGTGTGTGTCGTACGCGACTAAATGTCCGTACTAATATTATGGATGATTGTTGATATCGTACGATGGAGATTCCGTACTCGATATGATGAGGATAGATCGCCAATTGCAGCTTGTGATTATTTGACTCGTGGAGTGTTCAGTCGAAAATATCGCACATTTAATATATCATTTTCCTTACTTTTCTTAAATATCCAAACGTGTTTATTATAAATATGACACATATGAGGGTTTATCTGTAAAATTATCTATTGTCATATGTTTATATATTATAATTAAAATTATGAAGGAAAATGTAGGCATATAATATTTATATAATATTTTGATAATTTAAATATGCATATCATATCAAATATCCTTAATCAATATTCTTAAAATATAATATCATATAAAATGGTTAGGATAATATCTCAAAAATACTAAATATTACTAACATTATTGATTTAGATATTGTGCAAGTTTTAGCTCAGGTCAGGAGATCGGGATATCGAGATGTCGGGAATCAGAAATCTGCCGATAAAGTTAAATAAAATCGAAGAATCAATTCTGGCAAAGACTCAGAGAAGATTTTCAAAATCCAGATATCCAAAAGATCACCACATGTCAACAAGATAAAGCTCCAGAATTTTGAAACCCTAAATCACCTAGAGTGCCGCCCAACCGCAGCCAAACCCTACTTCTGGCAACGGATCCGCGACCGATTCATCGAGTTAGGAGTTGGGATTTTGTGGTTTGGATCTTCACAACAAACCCTAATTTTTGGGATTTATAGTTTCTGGTTTTGGGACTATATAAAGGACCTAAGGCTAAACCTAGAAATAATCAACTTTTTACACGAAGCAAATCAACATAAAAGAACAAGTGATCTACGACAAATCCGCGATTCGATGTGATAAGACGACGTGAGATTCGATGGAGCATCTACTTCCTATGAGGTAGAGATCGAGAGCAATTTCTTCTTCCTCTTGTAATCTAAACTCGAAGAATTGTAATTGTGAAGTTGATTACTAAAGGTAAATCATTAGTTTAATTATTTAGTATTTAATTTCTACATTATGATCTCATTCTCTATCCGTTTTTCTTCTATCTCCATCATGCGCGAGTAATTCTCCGCTTGATAAGGTTCGTAGGATTAGGGTAGAACAATAGATGAGAAAATATTTTAACTTCTTTTAAGTCTTATGAAGTTTATAAACTTTAGCAAAAGAATCGTTAACATTCTAATCGGGCGCGCTACCAATTTATTGCTAGTCTCGACCGCGATTTGAGGTCAGATTAACAATTGTTTTGTTAAGGGCTAGACATGAATAGAGATTAATGAAAGGACAAGGGTCAATAGTGTGGAAATCCTAGTTTCTTCCAAGAACCCTAATCCCCATTCATCACCATCTATCTAGTTTAAATCTATCAATAGATAAAAGGAGTAATCTTTATTAGTCATCCATAACTACTAAATCCTAACACAAGTCTTCTTCTTATATATTCTATATCCGTATTTAAACTAGATCTATATTCTACATCCGTGTTTAACATAGATCTAGAAACTATTCTCCACTATCCTTTATTTTTCTATTCTTTTTCTTTCTAATCAACACGTCTAAAGTAAGACTAAAAGTTTCAACATATCCCTGAGGACGACCCGTACTCATCTCAGCTAGCTACACGCGACACTGTTATTGATTATGGTTATTACTACAAACACTCACATAGAATCAATCAAATGGTGTCGTTGCTGAGGATACGTGCGTAATTTTTTTTTCTTACTATTCGTGTTGAATTCTTATTCGATACATATCATAAAATAAAACAAAACCGCATCTTGCATATTTAACGATTAGTGTGCGATTTTTGCGAGGATATCTGGAATCACTATAGCGAGGAGATAAAGTTTTAGAGACTGTTATCAAAGACCAGAGGAGAATAGAGGTGCACAGAAGAAATTTCAGCAGAAGAACACACCCAAACACGGTGGAACCACGGCACTAAGGGGCTTTTTGCGGCGGAACCGCGGCAGAGTTTGCGAGTTGTGTCCCCAAATTCCTCTGGTATCTTCTTTACATCTTTCTCTCTCCTCTGAAAAATCCAATAATATTTTTTCTGCAGGATTCTTTGCAAAATATCGCCGCTCAAAAATCCTTTTGCGTGTTTTTTTTTGCGGTTTGTTTGTGCATATTTTAATACGGACATTAAGGGGCAAAGACCAAATTCAGATTAGGTGGGGATTTCATCACCCTTCCTAAGCCCCACAAATCAAAAAACGAGCATCTGCATCATCCTACATTAATTAAAAAATATCTAGACCAAGACTCTAAGGACCGTCACGCTCAATAAGGACAGAGGAAGGTCGTGGGTAATCTATCGCTTATCCGCATTTCTTTTGTGGTGTCTAGGCAAGTGTGACTAAGGCAAGTGGTTACTTAATTAGGCCCGCTATTTTCGGTGATTCGTATAGCGGATACCTCCCACTTACCTGGCCACAAGAGTGATAAAGAGGT
Organism: Agapanthus africanus; assembly: GCA_030015575.1. Classification (NCBI taxonomy): domain Eukaryota; kingdom Viridiplantae; phylum Streptophyta; class Magnoliopsida; order Asparagales; family Amaryllidaceae; genus Agapanthus; species Agapanthus africanus. Next base: position 155,639,720 of record CM057350.1, read on the forward strand.
GGTAGAGGATTGATCCTGCGGCTTGTCCTTTAGAAGTCTAGGAGCGGTCTAGTGCTTGACCTAGGTGACCTTAGTTTTAGGGTTTGCTTGGGCATTTTGTGATTTGTCGAGTCAACTCTCAAGTCCCACTTTCAAAACAAAACAATCCAACTAGAGCTTAAATATTTTCACCCTCCTTCCTCTTTTCACCTTCTTATAATGGATAACCCAAATAAACGAACTCTTGTTGAGCTTTGCTATCCAGAACCAGATATTTCTTGTTATCGTAATCGTTTCGGTATACCATCTGACTCTACCATGTCTTTAAGAGATCGGATAGAGCAAGCGGAAAGAAATAGTTAGCCCCCTCACTCTAGGTCCTATCAACCGCATCAAAATTCTACATCTTCTTATGTTGATACTCCATCTAACGCGTGTGAGGGAACTCCTAAACGTATGTCCATCGATGAATATATAGCGAGGACTAACGGCCAAAGTTTCAATCCGGTCAAACCGTTAGGACAACAAACACCACCACTTTCTAAAGAAGATTTTACTGCTCGGTTTGTGGCATATATGACATCTATTGAAAGTCGCCAACCAACCAACTAATATCAATATTTTTCTTATCACAATATTGATCCTACTCCTGCCCAATTTTCACAACCATTCGATTCCTATCAATCCTACCAGACTTTTACACCTTCTCTAGAAATTCCTTCTAATCAGTCATTTGGGAGTTTTACTCATCCACAAGAATTTCAATCTTATACTGAAACCCCTTACTGACCTATGTCTAGTCTTGAACGGACCGTTGAAGAATATCTGGTAGTGTCGCGCCGTGCCATAGAGGAATTGAATACGTCCATGGCCGTCCTCAATAAACAAAACGAACGAGCAACTAGTTTCAAACCAGCTCAAAATTTTTCAACGCATGATACGGCCATGGGACAAATTGAGAATTCGGGTAGTGAGAGAGAGCGGTACACCCTTCTAAATCAAACCTCCCCATCCCAAATTGAAATCCACAACTCCAGTTTCACAGATCTGTCGAGTACACCAAATGATTCACCAATTGAAGATAGAATGTCTGATGAGTTGTGTGACTTTGTAGTGTTTGATTTACCCGATTGTGAAGGATCCATTTCAAGTGAAACCACACCCAATCCTTGTGATCTCTACACCTCCACTCTAGAACCACAATTGATTGAAAACCCTGCTTTTGATGAGGTGTCTGAAAATTTTAACCTTCACTTGATTGAGGAGATTGACGTTGGGGATAGATTGGATGATGAACCCGAAATTTTTGATGAGTTTGTCCCACCAATTCATCAGGTCCTTTCACTCCCTTGTGGTCATCATCTCGAGCCTTTAACTATTCTTCCCGAACCCCATATGCGTCTTGAAGTTGATGATAAATGTATAACCGAAAAGCAGAACGAAATTCAGCCTTCATTTCCCACATCTGGTTTAGCAATACTCGACACACCAATTTGTTTACCCATTTCATCTCCCACTTTCTCTGGTTCTTCTTCTAATCTTCTTTTAATAATAGCGAGTGTTGATGAATCACAATCCGATATTTCGAGTTTGATAATTCAAGAAAGACAACTTGATTTAGATTCTTTTAAGAATTAGGTAGATGGGCTTTTCGAGTCTCCTACCTACATAATTTTTGACAAATCAAGTGTGTTGAATTCTGGCGCGACACTTATTGACATTGAAACGTTCAATCAGACCATCAATGAAAGTTTCGAAGATATTTTTGCCGACGAACTCGCATTCCTAAACGACACGGATTTTGTGATTAATCAACCTCCACCCGAAGAAGTTGAACCACCATCATTTCTTCTTATCCCTTACGAGAATATGACTATTCTTCCCATTCCTAATCATTCACATTCTCGTTTTCATTCATCATTATTGTTTCGTCTCTATCAACCGAGACGTAAACCATACCACCTCTTATCTCCTCTCCACTTCTTGTCTACATATATTAAGATCTTCTACCAACCAGTGCATTACATCGATAAAAATTTTGAATGGTTGGTGTTGACTTTTGGTCTTTGTAAATCTTTATATTGACCAATGACTTTACCCCCCTCTGTATAATTTTAAAATGTTTAATACGGTTTTACTCAAGTTTAGGGGGCATATTTTGGCTCTTGAACGCAAAGAAAATTTTTACAAAATTTTGAGCCAAAATTAAGTTTAGAGGAGTATTTCACTGTCATTTATTCTTGTCCCCTTTGAACACTTTTTCTCCCAAATCTACAGGTTTTTTAAGCTTAACAGATGACATCAGTGAGGACACTACTGCAAACAAGTTTGGGGGAGGTTTATGCTTATTCGCGCATTATTTTTCATTATACTATATATAAGCACAAAATAAAATTGATAATGAAAGTTTGAAAGTGAAAAATTATATTTGAAATATAGGAAAAGTTTAAGAAAAGTAACAAAATTAGATGTTTTCTTAAACGAAACTAGTAATAAGTAGTTATGAGCCGTTGTCCCAAGGGTTAGTAAGCTAAAGGAAATTACTAATCTGAGAATAGATCTGAGTCTGAAAAAATAGTCCCTATTCTTGAGTCTCAAAATTTAAACGTTGATACCTTACTATACGCACTTACACACATCTTGAAACTTGGGATAGTAGAGCATACCTTGAAATGCTCTTGTCTAAAAACCTTAGTATGAATAAAAAAAAGTATAAGTGGTGAAGAAGAAAAAAATGAACACTGGTTTTGTAATTACGAAGGCAGCATAAAAAAAATATAGCGAGGGTGCTTTATCACCTAGTGCCATAGACCAACTAGTTTGGGAGCCACTGCTAATCCTTAGGTGTTGCAAGACGAGAAATTACGTCTAAATGCGCGAGCACATTTTGTAATCGGTCGGTTAATATCTCAAAAAGTATTAACGGTCGCATGAAGGATGTGTGAGCAATTCCATCTGACAATATTCATCAACTAAAAAAAGTACTAAGAAAGATGGACAAGAGTATAATAGCTTGAATTGAATTCTCTAAGTATAGGATGTTTTTTACACACACGTAGGGGTATATGATCGATGTTTGGAAGATAGATGGGGAGAAAGACTAAAAGCGATGTTTTATTGAGGGATAATATGATTTCTAACATTTTTTCACGACTATTAAGATAGGTGTTCCCCTCCGAATGGCGGCCGAGACATTAGGACGTCTTGCCTGAGATTCGGGACAGATGCTATATGGTTTTATCCGTATCCTCTCCGAAGATGCCAAGTTGATTTATGGCACTGTGTATCGGAGGTTTAGACAGATGCGGCCGATGTAGCAGACTTCATCAGATTCCCCCTCGTTTGAAGGGCTTTTGATTGTGGGGACGCTCTTCCCTGCAGGCGCAAGCCCCTGCAGTTAATTACGCTACCGCATCGCGGTAACCACTTTCTCCTTCTCCGGAATTTCACTTCGTGTCGTGTATGTGTTTGTTTGTTTGTGGATGCCCGTGGATTGTATACGGAGACTAAGTAATGCCGTCGCCCGTAGGACGTGGATTAATCCAAATCCGTATTTACTTAGATTTGGGTTTGGTGTTTTGGTTTAAGGATACGTTAACCATTTTTGAGGCTAAGATCAACTTAAACGTTTGTTAAGGATACGTTAGTCTAATTTCCAGACTAAGATCAACTTAACGGGATCGTCTAGATCCATTTCCAGTTTAGGGACATGATGGTCCATTTAATATATGGCCGTCGGGACCCGTCACCTCTCTGACGACGTTGAAGGATTACAACGACATGTGTCAGAGGAGTTCGGAGATGTACCCTTGAACCAAAGTTGATTGGGGGTCTTATAGTCCAATTTGGGACTAAAGTCTGTTTGAATGTTTAAGGATACGTTAGCCATATTTGAGGCTAAGATCAACTTAAACGGGATCGTTTAGATCCAACAAAAGAGCGTTTGGGGGCTCTATTGTTCCAGTTTAGGGACGTAGTGGTCCATAGGTAGTTTAGGGACATTGCGGTCCATTGGTAGTTTAAGGACATTGCGGTCCATTGGTAGTTTAAGGACGCATAAGTCCATGGGTTTAAGGACCCCACAGTCCATATGGGTGTGTTTAAGGATGCATTAGTCCGTTAGTTTAAGGACGCTTAAGTCCGTATCTTGGTTTAAGGACGCATAAGTCCATGAGTTTAAGGACCCCACAGTCCGTGTTGATGTGTGGTTGTCGGGACCCGTCACCTCTCTGACGTCGTTGAAGGATTACAACGATAGGAGTCAGAGAAGTTCGGAGATGTACCCTTGAACCGAAGTTGATTAGGGAATATGTAGTCCAATTTGGGACCAAAGCCTGTTTGAAGGTTTAAGAATACGTTAGCCATACTTGAGGCTAAGATCAACTTAAACGAGATCGTTTAGATCCGACAAAAGAGCATTTGGAGGCTCTATTGTTCCAGTTTAGGGACGTAGTGGTCCATAGGTAGTTTAAGGACATTGCGGTCCATTGCCAATTTAGGGACATAGGGGTCCATATTCCAGTTTAGGGACGTAGAGGTCCATAGGTAGTTTAAGGACGCTTAAGTCCATGGGTTTAAGGACCCCACAGTCCGTGTTTTAGTTTAAGTACACATAAGTCCGCGGGTTTAAGGACCCCACAGTCTGTGTTTTAGTTTAAGGACGCATGAGTCCATGAGTTTAAGGACCCCATAGTCCATGTTGATGTATGGTTGTCGGGACCCATCGCCTCTCTGACGTCGTTGAAGGATTACAACGATAGGTGTCAGAGGAGTTCGGAGATGTACCCTTGAACCGGATGTAAATTGATTTAGGAGAGCAGTCTTGCTCAGTCAATTTAATTTGAGGACTTACGGCCATGATTGGGCTAAGTCCAGTTGAGAATATTCAACGTTTTTTATCTTTGGCCTATTAGGCCTGTGTTAGGGCTTTGCCCATGCACAGCATTTTATTGCCTGTTAGACCTGCTAGGCCTTTCTGATTTGGGCTCTGCCCATTTATTTTTGATGCAGAACATCTGTCTTTGCTTGGGCTCTGCCCTCTTTTAAAATAATGCAAAGCATTTAGTTCAGCCTGTTGGGTCTTTTTTAATTGGGCTAGGCCCTTCTGCAAATAATGCAATGCATTAATTATTTGGTGGTGGCTTGTCAGACGCTTTGCGCCAAATAATGAGCGCAAGCGCTCGTAGAAGCGACACGTGTCGCATTCTGGTGCGCGCAAGCGTAACAGCGCAGTGCGCTATGTCAGTGCGCTGCGCTGTTACTGTCACGACCCGAAAGTACGGAACATGACCGGCACTTAGACTACGAACGTCTCAAGGCGTACGTACTCTAAGTAAGCCGAAACCCAGAAATCCAAACCAAAAGAAGTAGTAGAGAATAGGAAAAACCATATCAAGTCAACCTGTATGCACATAATATACAACGCCTAAAGGCGAGGACCACAACAGAAATGAAACTCAACCAGCAAGAACCCATCGAAAATATAATATGCGACTCTAAGGTCGAAAGAATAAACATCACTGGTCTCTATCTCAAATAAGTACAAGTTTGTTTGATGGACATTCTAGATACAACTGAAATATAATATACAAGGTATAACGATGGGTAAGATACAATAAACCCACCTACTAGCAAGTCACCTGAAGAAGATGTGCCCGCAAAGCCGTAATGAAATCCGTACGGCAACACCTGCAAGAAACTGGGGCACAACGGGGGTGAGTTGCCAACTCGTGAGTAGAAAAAGATCTACGAACAGAAAATCGCATGTATGATGCAATCCTAGGTCATACGATCAATATATATAAACCTCAAGTATATAACCAGTAATCTCTACCCAGGTCTAGGGTAAATATCTAACCCAAGTGTAATCCCATATGTCCATGTCAGTGCATCAAGTAACAATGTATCATATAGATGATGTATGAATGCATGTAACAGAATGCATGTACTGAAGAAAACTGCTGTCATAAATTTGTGAGATTTCTGTATTTTAAAAATGAGGTATCATAAATGAAATCAGCATAAACAGTGCCTAGCATCGGCACAAAACATAAGTCTCAGTATCTCGATACCTCTGTATCACAATCTCTGTACCTCAATGTCTCGAAATCTCAATGTCTTAATCACAAAATCTAGGGCGCCGTCAGTCCAGATCGGCCCCTACCATCCATCTCATGACTACGGCGGTATCCTCCGGATATCCGACGTGTCGGGTAATATCACCGGTAGGTAGTGCTCCCCTGCACAGGCTCAACGCCATCTCCTGCGATCTTCTTGCCCCGGGGTACTGCACCGGGTCCACCATGTACCCGCAATCGGTCTCATCCGCCTCCTCGATTCGGGTTTCACATGTCACTCTCAGCACCGAGAAAACACATGGTGAACGCACTGAAATATCATATCAAGGGTAACCGGGTTTTTAAAACATTTACATAATCTCTTTGAAATACCCACGGTTCCCAAATCCAGAAATAACATAGAAACAACATATCTCAATGCGTATAATCAGGAAGCATGATGTATGTGACATATAAATGGAATGCAAGTGTAACAGTATGTCCTGCAACATGGAATAATAGTATGCACATACAAGGGTCATATCCTGATGCAATAATACTACTGTGTAGTGACATGGCAATTACCGATGAAGATGTGTGTGCGACAGCAAATAAGTGTACGTGGTACATACGCATCATCGGTAATGGTGCTGGTGTCCTAGCAGCATGATATCAATAATAGAATATGAATCATAACAGTATGCGATGCAGAGCAACAATAATAATATGCGGGAGCTGAAATACTGAACACCATGATCGCTAAACTGCATCTAATGTCATAAAGGTCATATAGCTACACTACTACAAGGCTGAGCTAAAGCTAGTAGTAGGTAAGGGAAACCGCCTAACCTCTGAGTCGATACATAAATATAAGTATATATATAGTCGGTGATCCGCCTCAATGATATCACATCCGATAACATATCTCTATAATCAATTATCCCCAAATCAAGAGTGCGAATCAAACATCAATTTATGGCTCGTACGTAAATCCATCGTACGGCATCCCCAAATCTGGGTACGGGTCAATATCACATCTGTCATATCATTCATCAAGTATTCTCTTTATCAAATGTCATCATCTGGGTACTGACTTATGTCTGGTACAATGCTAACATCATCACTAAAATCAAGATCTAACTACTGATCGACAGTCTAGTATAGATCGATATTATCCTCATATATCATCACCAGAGTATACATCACCTAAGGTGGCCTATCACAAGTATCTTGTCATATCATATCATATCATATCCCATCGTATATCATAATCACATGTCGATCACATAATATATATGTCGCTATTACTATGGCATCATCATCCCCAAAATCCTCTAAAGTATCAAGGTGTCTCTAAATCATGAATTTTACCATCATAACAGGTCATATCGCCGATATCATAATCTCATATCAACTCATCGACTCATATCAATCCCATGTATCATCCTCAAATCCGTAATAAACACATAGCCTCATACCCAAGTGAACACATGTCCATAACGAATCCCATAAGCATATATGAAGTGAGGATGTATGCAAGTATGTATATGTGTGCATGAATGTGTAGTGCACCCACTACCCTATGGTTTCGTAACTTTTCACCAATCCAATATACCAATATCCATTTAACATCAATAATTAATCCCAACAACAATAATATTTATAGGTGTGTATACGCATCCGTATACACCACCTCGGACTGCGGGGGTGCTATACGCCATCCACCCGACTTCTCCCCGTAGATATAAATCTACTCACTTTTCTTTAAGTGTGCCGATGCCGATGTCGCCGTTTGCATTTCCAACGCCTCGACGCCACGTGGGGTACCTACAAGGATATCACACGCTAAAACTCATGAAAACCATGTCGGAAACCAAAATGGTGCACACTACGCCCATAGGTAAAAACCTGTGACCTTGTGTGCAAACACAGCCGATATCCGCTGTCGTTGACGTCCAAACGCCACCCGACAGAAACGAATCACCAAATATCAAAATCCATACGAAAACACGTCGTAAAACATACGCCAACTCATGAAAATGAACCCAGATTTTACCCTAACAGGAACCAGTCAAAACTAGACATGCCTGGGGTCAATAAAAGGGGCTGTGCACGCAAAACGAGGCAGTTTTATACTGCTCTGGCCACAAATGGCGGCCAGGATGATTAAATTTGCGGCCGGGGTTTTGAGATGGGGGCTAAGGCTTTTGGTAGGGGTTCCATGGTGCCTGCACAGCTCTCTGCCAAGTCAATTTTTCCCTAGGAGGCCCCGGGTGAAAGCAGATCTCAGAAAGGTCTCAAAATCAACAAAAACGCTAAAATACGCCAAGTCGCATAACTCTGGTAAATACTAGGATTCTGGAGTAATATTGGTTACAATGGTCTCAAAAACACCTAATAAGTTTATACTAACGATCAAAACCAATACTAGGTCAAGTTTCACTCAAATTCACTAAAACTAGCACCATATCACAAAACTAATACTAAACTTCAGCTAATATCAGAACTTGGCAACTTAGGAGTTGGGTTGTAAGATTATACCTCAAAGAAGGTCCTAGGAATGAAGGAGAAGGAGGAAGGGGTGGGGGAGTGAGTTGCTGCTACTGAGCTGCTCCTAGTGGCTGATTTCCTGTGTAGTTGTTGTTGCTGTTGGTTGGTCCAGTGGCTGTTGCTGCTACTGCTGCTTGGAAATTCCTTTTGTTGTAGCCGTTGCACTGGTGTTGCGTTGTTGTGGTTTTGGTTCTGTGGGAATGGTTGTGGTGGTGTGGTGGTGTTGTATGTAGCTGCAGGGGTTTATGGTGTTGCTGCAGAAGTGGTTGTTTTGGTGGCTAATGTTGCTTCAGCTGCTGATGCTGAAGCTAACCTGCTGCTGTTTTGTGTTGTGAAGTGTTGGTGGTTTAGTTGTTGGGGTGTTGGTTTGTGGTGGAGTGAAGTATTTGATGTTGTGTTGAGGTTGTTGATGGGGTGGTATTGATGTTACTGCTGAGCAGCAGCTGATGCACAGGGGGCTGAAATGTTGATAGGGGTGCATAGGTATGGGGCTATGGTGCTAGGGTGGTGGCTGCAGCTGCTGTAGCTGTTGTAGGGGCTGATGTTACAGCTTGTAGCAGTAGCTAGGGGGCTGATGGTGACTGAACTGATGGTGTAGGTGTTGGGCTAAGGGGGTTAGGGGCTGGTGTAGCTGATGTTGCAGCTCGTAGGGTGGCTGGTGTGTTGATATAGGCTGATGGTATTCTTTTCAGCTGAATTTTGGGGCTGTTTTAGTGGCTGAAGTCAGCTATTGTGGCTGAAGGTGTTGATAAGGGGGTGTGTAGGTCAGCTAGGAGGCTGAAGAGTCATGATGGGGGTGTGTAAGTCAGTTATGGGGGCTGAAATTTGTTAGGGGCTGGTGTAGATCAGCTATGGGGGCTAATGTAGCTGATGTATTTGTCAATGAGGTTTGGTGGCTGAAGTGTTGGGCTGATTTGTGTCACATCTTGTAGTAGCAGCTAGGGTGGCTGATGGGTGGGTGTATATGTCTGGTGTAGAGAGGTTGGTATATGTGTGTTTGAGAGGCAAACCAAAGTTTTGAATGAGATGAGTTAACTCTCATCATCCCATTCACCATGAACTAAACCAAACCTGATTAACCCACTTAACTTAGCCTAAAGGTTTAAAACTCACCATGGTCATCTAAACATGGTTCAACCCTAGGCCACCATGAGTCCAAAACATGAACCAAATGTGACAGGTGTGGAAATGTCATGTGCATATTGCACAAAAGCCAAAAATCCACTTAGCGATTGTTAATCGCGGTTAACACCAAAATAACGTATACGTAACCATAAAAGCTTAAAAATGACATATTTCCACAAAATAGCCTATTTTAGAATTTTCCAAAATTTTCTCCGGAATTTTCATCATTTATCGGTATTTAATTACACCGACTATTAAAATATTCATTAAAAATTATGAAAATTCCCAAAAACAATATTTTATTTTTTTGAAATGTTACAGTTGCGCTGCTGACACGTGGCGCTCCCTGGTGGCTTGCGCCAACAAAGGAGCGCAACAGTGCAATTTTTCAAGTGCAAAGCACTGTTTTATATTTTGATCTATTTTAAATCAAAGAAAAACAAGTTTTTCTTGTTTTCAAAAAACCAATGGTTCATAAGAAAGTGCAAAGCACTATTATTATTTACTTTTCTTTTTATTTAAGATTATTGATCTTGTTCTTAGATCAATAATCTGTTCATAAGAGAATTTTCTCTTTTTCCTAAAGGTTTTTACCTTTTCTTCTTTTGAAATTTCTTCAGAGTTTTCTCTGTATAAAGTTCTTAATCTCTCACCAAAATTCCTCTCTTTGAATTGAGGTCTAGGGCCCTTTTTATAGTGCCCATAAATTAGTTAAATTTGTTGAAGAGATCTTTCTCTGAGTGATTTAGGAAATTTTTCCCACCGTTGGATCTTTGATCCAAAGGCTTCTGTTTTACAGAAGAAAATCTTCTTGTTTTTACAAGAACAGAAAGATTTCTTAGAATTTTAATTCTATTTGGCGCAAATGCTCCAGAGCGTGACACGTGTCGCGCAGCGCACAGCGCAGCGCAGCTGTGCTTGCGCAACTGCGCTGACACGTGTCGCGCAGCGCTTGCGCAAAAGCGACTGCGCTGACACGTGTCGCGCAGCGCAGCACTTGCGCAACTGAAGCTTTGCTTCTATTTTGTTTTTTAGTAGAGCTTTGCTCTGATTGGGCGCACTGTCTTGGGCGCTGCGCCGCCGTATCAGTTTTTGACACGTGGCGCATTGCGCGCAGCGCAAAAAATTTGAAGCGTTGCTTCGAATTTTGAATTTTGAAATTCAAACAGAGCTTTGCTCTGATTGGGGGAAACAAATGCCCCACCACCGTTGCGCTCACGTGGCGCACATGTGAGTGCAGCGGTGGCAAAATCTTGACCGTTGGATCCAAGGGGTCAGGTGAAAGGGCGCAGGCGCCTATAAATAGGACCCTTGGTCCTTGATAAAAAATTTTACCATTTTCAAGAACTTGAATTTCAGAGCCTTGCTCTTGTTTAAGATTTTTAGAGCCTTGCTCTCATTTCTTTCCAAGAACTCCAGAGTTCAGATTTTTAAAACAACTTAGGTAAAATTTAAATTGAATTAAATTAAATTAAATTTGATTAACAGAGCCTTGCTCTATAGATCTACAGAGATCTTGTTCATGGGTTTTAACCCATGAACAGAGCCTTGCTCATGGATCAAATATAGATCTTCTCTGACCTGAAAATGGAGAACTCCTAAAAGTTTTTATGGATCTTTAAGATCCCAAATTTTTAATCTTTAAGAGTTAAAGTTTTCCTTTTTGATGGCTTTTTCATCATTATTATAGAGCTGGGCTCTTTCCAAGGAAATTTTTATTCCCTTGAGACCAGAGTTTGACAAATGTCACTCTGTGATAGAGCTTTGCTCTAAAAGAGGAGATTTTCTCCTTGTCTCTAGGGATTTCCCATCAATGAGGATATTCTCTTGGGGATCTTTTCATTAACTGACAGTGTCATCCAATGATGGGGACTGTCTTATTAAATGATGCACCGTCATTCAGATTTTGTGGGTCCTCATTTGGTCCCTTACCCACTGCATTGCAGTGTGGCGTAAAATTTTAAAATGTCGAGCGTTGGAGTTACAACACTGACGGCTAATTAAAAATTTTGTCTCTCCGTAGGAAACATGTCTGGTAACTTGTCTTTCCCATTTGTTTGCTCGGAGGGAGGGTTTCACCAGGCACCGGTGGACCGAGTGGTGCTCGCTCTCATAAAGGATCATGACCCCGAGTACAAGAGCCTTCACCTGTGGGGTAGGTGGTACAATGAGATTATCCAGGGTCGCCGAAGTTTCAGCTCTGCCACGCCATCTAAGCCGATATTTCCGATCCCTTATGCGGATGAACCCCCGGTGAAGTATGCCGTGGAGGTTAAGAATTGGAATTCAGATGACCTCCTACAGCCTGCAATTGGCGCTATTCCCGTGCAGCCGCCGCCGGCAATAGATATTTTAGGAAGGCGAATCTGTCAGGGTGAAGCACGCCCTTGGGGACAGGCCTATAATATTGGATTGGTCCCGCGACCCCCCGCCGGATACTTGCAGTGGGCCCGGTATATCCTATCGGCGAAAAGGACCCATTTGATTAAGATTGGTTTGTATTCGGCCATCTATGTCTCGCTCTTCGAGTATCCCTCTCCTCCGACGTGGTGGATCAAGGCCTTTATCGAACAATGGAATATCCCCACACATACCTTCCTGATGACAGACAGGGAAGTCTCTATCTCTTTGGAGGAGTTTGCTGAAGTCTCAGGTCTGCCAATGAGGGGGGAGCACTACGAGGAGCTGCTTCCTCCCGATGAATATATCTTTGCCACCAAGCTGCTGGTGTTTGATCTGACTCCGGAGAACGCTATTCAGCACCAGTATCCGAGCTTGGTGAAGGTATTGGAGATTTATGAAAGACTCTATCTGGAATCGGGCGACCGGGGCGTCAGTTTTGCAGATTTCATTGCTCGCTTCATTCAACCGGAGTTCTTATCAGAGCGGAACGAGAAGTTCGCCCAGCTCGATGACCCTTTTGGGTTCGGTTTGGATCGCCGACCCACATCGGAGGATGACCACAAAGACTTTTATCTTCCCGGTGCCGCCGTCGTCCCTTTTTCAGAAATTGTCGTCCTCGACATGGATGAAGAGACCTTTTTTGTAGGGTTCTTGGGCTTGTGGTTATGCAGTTTTTCTCTTCCTATGCACCCACGCTATATGCGGCCGACTGTTTTCTACCCAGCGCATCGGATGGTGGCTGGTTTGCAGTTGTCAGTAGGAATCGCCGGACTGGCTCATCTTTATAATGGACTTAGTGTAGTGACGGACGCTAGTGAGCCAGGGGTGCAACCCGCCAACTTCCCGATGCACTACTTTACCTCTTGGATGGAAATGCACGTGCACGGGGTGTTCGGTGCCCATAAGATTCCTCCCTTTTTTGAGAAATGCAGGCTCCCGAAGGTCATACGGCTGGTCGGGGCTTCGATCGTAGTTGCACCTCTGCGGGAGGCTAGGGGGCTGCTCCTTCGACCACACCTGGTCGGGGCGAAGATTTCTTTCTTGGACAAGGTCATAACAATAGGCTCAGAGACCACCAAGTCAGTAGTGTCGCTACGCGATGATTTTAAAGACGGGGCTTCCGTATTGAAGGCTCGGGAAATCCTCCACCTCTATTCCATTCGGCCGAGCTACCTGGTGTTCAGGCAGAATGAGACAGCACTCTTTATGAGGTATAATCCGCACCGGTTCGCTCAGCAATCGAGCTACAACAAAGGAATCCCGATGGAAGCTTTCTTGGAAAAGCCCGTGGTTAGCCGAGAGGGGATAAAGAACGCAATGCACCACTTTACGCGGCTCAACACGGGTTCTTATTTCTTTATTAGCGAGCCGAGCTGCGTCCCCAAAGTCCTCAACGCGTACGTGGCCTGGTATGCGCATGCAATGGGGCCCGTTATTCTGATGGAGAAACGTATGCTGGTTGACCGCAAGGCTGCACCTCCCGGCGGCGATCGCAAGGCTCCCTTGAGGCCGAAGACTCCGGTCATTCCTCCATTGAAAGGTGCTGGAGGTGGACCTCCGCGCGTGTTGAATCCTCCGCGCGGATTGCCTCTTCGCGATACTGTGGATGCGCCACCAGCCCCCCGTGCTCCAGTAGAGGCGGTAACTGTGGTATCGCCGGAGTCCGGTGCAGGCGCGGATATCGGGACCCGCCGCCCCAAGGTGTCCGCCAAGCGTAAATCAGTCCCGGGTGCATCCAGAACTGGTGGGCAAAAGAAGAAGAAGTCGCTCCTTTCCCTTGATGCGATTCTTGGCTTAGAGCCTGAGGCCCATCTTACCGAAGGAATAAGTGAATATGGCAGCAATAAGGGCTTCGCGGTAGACCCCGCAGACACCGACCTGGCGGCCGCCATTGCGGCTTCTGAGCGATCAGCGAGGCTTGAAGCGTGGTTGAGTAAACTCGCTGAGTCAGGTAATTATTATCTGCTTTCTTCATCATTTCATCGCATTTTTTATCATTATTCTTGACTAATATTTTTCCCCATTTTTAACAGGTGTCTCAACCGAAGAAGCTATTGCTGCCTCTTTGAAGACCTTCCAAAAGGAGGAGGAGAAACGCGCTTTAGCGGGCGCCGGTATGTCCCACTCCCTTTTTTTTTAAAACAAATTTCGTTATCTTTTTCGATGGTCAACCTAAATTTCTTCCTTTGTTTCTTTATAGGGGTTATACCAGTCGATGAGGGGATCCTCCATGAACCTGTTACTGGAGTTCCGGTCTCGTCGGGGCTGCTGCAAGAGCCTCGACTTGACAAGTCGACGAGGGATGCCTTGAAGAATTTGGAGGCATCCTTGTATACAGACGAGGACGCCTTAATGAAAGAGGCTCTGGTAAGGTCCATTTCAACGGCCCGGGAGGAAAGGAAACGGCTGGGGCGTGAGGCGAAGGCGCGCCGGGCTGCTTTGGCTACGAGAGCGGGCCCAAGCACCGTCCCTCAGGCTGATACTCCCTCCGAAAAGGCCCCCGTTGCCCTATCCACTGCTCGCAGACAAGTGGCACGCGCCACTCGAAGCGCAAATGATAAGTCCACTTCAGGTAACATTTCTTTCAGAATTCTTATTATAATGCCAACGGTTCTTATATATTTTATTTTGCAGGGACAAGTCCGACCGAGGGGGAGGCGGAGACCGTTGAACCCAAGGAAACAGAGGAGGCGGCACCTACCAAACCTGAGCTGACGGTGGGCAACGTCGCTGAGGCTTCGGGGCCTGAGATAGAGGTTGAGGGGTCTGCAGCCGAGAAGGTCATTGATGCCCAGTCTGAAGTGGCGACAGATGAAATGATCATTATAATTGAGCCCAGGGTGGTGGCGGACGAGGCGCTTGGGGCCGGCGATCTCGTGGTGACGGAAGATGAGCCGGTGGAGACCGAGGAGCCCGCAGAAGTAGCGGGTGAGATGGGTACGACTCTTGGGGAAGAGTTAGCCGCTCCCTCCCAAGAGTCCGGCAACGCTCCAATCATTGCCCTTCCCGTGTACGATCTTCCGCCGTCTCCAGGTCTTGCGAGCACGACAACGGTCCCTATCAAGTCGGGTGATGAGGCCACAGGCGGCGGCCTCATGTCAATGGAGGAGGGAGTCGCCTCCGTTTCAGCCGGCAGCTTATCAGGTAAATCCCAAGTTGCTGTCTTTCTTTACCTTACAATCCTTTTTGACAAGTTCACCTTTTTTCGTAACGTAGGTGCAGCCAGCACTGATGCCCCACTGCTCGAGGGAGCGCCTTCAACGACCGCCTTGGCGGTGGTCACCTCTCCACCCTCTCTCATACCATCGAAGATGTTGGAAGGTATAGGTTTGCAATTTATTGATCTTATCTTTCAGACGTATAATTTATGTACTAAAGTCGTACTGTTGTGCCTTTTCAGGAGTGCTCTTTGACCATCTTTATCAAGTGTTACTTCCACACTTCTCCTTTCCATCTGAACTCGCTTCTCCCTCTGGTGGTGCTAGTGAGTATAGTTTCCGACTGATATCTTTCTTTTTCATTGATGGAATTATTTCTAACTTTTATCTCGTCTTGACTGCAGTGCTACAAATCGAAGGGGGAGATGAAAGATTGGCCGCGCCCCCGACCCTTCCGGCCTTGCCACCCGCTGCAGCTGGTATAGTAGACCATCCCATCAATAATTTCTTCATATTTCTTGAGCCGTTATCTAATCGCATTTCGTCTTTTCAGCTGTCATTCCGATCTCGACGCCATTCGAGTCTCGTATTATCATGCCAGCAGGCCCCTTCCTGAGATGTCCGTCTTCAAAGGCTGCCGTGAATAGTTTGCGCATGGTGAGCGACTACATTGAGGAGCTCGACGTCGAAACTCCTACGTCTGCCGCGGATTTTGCTATGATGGTTAACCCAATGCTGGTGATATTCGTGAACTTCCATAACGAGGACATCGTCACGTCTTGGGTTAACCACTGCCGGGAGATTGAAGCCCGCCTGCATCAACTGGAGCTTATGCGCCTCGCTCCTGAGACCTTAGCCGCAAGTCGTCAAAGAGCCGCGTGGATTGAGCAAAGCGCTTCTCATGTCCACCACTTGGAACAAGAAGCGGCTTTAAGGCTGAGGGAGTATCAAGAGACCTCGAGCAAGACTGCTCGCCTGCGCGCTGAGGTTGAAGCGAATGCTGCCCAAGTGAAGGCTATTTTTGAGGGCCTCATGGGGTGCATTTCTCACGGGCTAAACTTGAAGCGGGAGCTTGACATCGCCGAGCGTGACGCTCCAGGCCGCGAAGCTGCTCATCAGGCCGTAGGGGAGCAGCTTGCATCTTTCTTGCAGCAGCGGGCTCAAGTGGAAGCAGACTTGGCGGTGGTGGCCGATCAGGAGAAAGCGTGGAAGGAGGCGCGGGAACAATTGTTAGGACTATGCAAGACGATTCCTTCCCCGTAGTTCCTCTTGTATCCATTTACTTGTAAAAAATTTTCCTTTTCGAATAACATGCATCCATTCTTTATTCTTTTGTACAATCCACCTTGTACTTGACTGAATTAATAAATAAAGATACACATTTTTTCTTTGCAATGTCTTGTATGCCCTTCGGCTTTTCTCCCTTTCTCTTATCATCAGGATATTGTCTTGATGAACAAGATTGACAGATAATAGAGTAAGCGTCTTAATTCCTCCACGAGATAGCGATGGCTTAGGCCGCAGGTTCAGATCTGCTGCCTAATACTTTTCAACTCTATGAGCCGTGAGGGTCTCATAGAGACTTTTCTCCCTACGGATCGAGAGGATCTCGTAGGCGGGTTTTCTCCTTAGGAATCGTGAGGATTCCTAAGTGTGTTTTCTCTAATAAGTCGTAAGGATCCTATAAGAGATTTTCCCCTCTTACGAGTCGAGAGGACTTGTAAGCGGTTGTTTCCCTCCTTGTCGAAGTTCGATGTTGGAGAGTGAGACCCGTGGATGGTATGCAAGAGACCGTTTTGGGCCAACTTGCGGGGTCCCGGTGCTTAGGAAACAGGCTTCTTTTATGCCCACTGCCTAAGGCTTTATCTCACGAGTCGAGCCGCCTCATGAATTTCTCGCAAAGACATCAATTTCTTCACAAGCCGAGACGAATCGAGCGTTTCTCGCAAGAACATCCTAACGTCGCATTTAACCTCTGCTCTTTACGACAGAAGCCCGTTAAGGTCGGTGGTACTTAGGGTTTTGGCCATCGTACCGTCGCATAAGCTGATATAGTTCTCGATAGGCAATCGTGCTGTTCGAGTAGCCATGCGACTGTCGTGTCTCTGATCCCTTCGGGGGCTGGACAAGACGTCTTCAAGCAATCTTCCTAGGAAGTTTGACCGTCGGAAGAACAAGCGTTAGGAATTTGCCATGCCGCTTCTTACTTGAGGTTAGGCTCATTTTGGCGAGCCCCGATGAGTCATAACCACTCCGCGCTGGTGTGGGATGATCTCCGATAGTCTTTCAGGTTTTATGTGAGTTGCCGTCAAGACCCTGAAGCTAGGAATTTGGCCTTTGCTTCGTTTTGCTGGCATCGCGTCTGCTGTATCGAGACGAATGCCGCGGTTGTTTTTAGTTTGCTGATGAACCGTCGAGGTTTGGAACTAGGGATTTTGCCATGGCTCCATTTGTTTGATTGTCGCGTCCGAATCCCGTTGGAGGAAGAACGCTGGGGTGACAACTCGTCTGCTGTATTGAAACAAACGTCGAGATGGAGCTGGAATTTTGCCGTGGCTCTATTTGTTTGATTGTCGCGTCCGAATCCCGCTGGAGGAAGAACGCTGGGGTGACAACTCGTCTGCTGTATCGAAACGAACGTCGAGGTGGAGCTGGAATTTTGCCGTGGCTCTGTTTGTTTGATTGTCGCGTCCGAATCCCGCTGGAGGAAGAACGCTGGGGTGACAACTCGTCTGCTGTATCGAAATGAACGTCGGGGTGGAGCTGGGATTTTGCCGTGGCTCCGTTTGTTTGATTGTCGCGTCCGAATCCCGCTGGAGGAAGAACGCTGGGGTGACAACTCGTCTGCTGTATCGAAATGAACGTCGGGGTGGAGCTGGGATTTTGCCGTGGCTCCGTTTGTTTGATCGTCGCGTCCGAATCCCGCTGGAGGAAGAACGCTGGGGTGACAACTCATCTGCTGTATCGAAACGAACGTCGGGGTGGAGCTGGGATTTTGTCGTGGCTCCGTTTGTTTGATGATGTTGCGTCTGCTGTGTCGAGACGAACGTCGAGGTGGTGACCATTCCACACTGGTGTGAGACGATCTTCAGTTGTCTTTCTGGCTTTATATGGGTTGCCGTCAAGACCTTGAAGCTAGGAATTTAGCCTTTGCTTCATTTGCTTTGTCATGTTCGAAGCTTGTTGGAGGAAGAACATTATTGTTGACATTGCGTCTACTGTATCGAGGCGAATGTCACGGTTGTCTCTAGGTTTTTGTTGAACCGTCGAGACTTGGCTTCGCTTTTTGGCGGAGCCTGTCGGGAAGGTATGGTTCCCTCTTTGTTTGTGCCCCTGGATTGTATACAGGGATTGCTGTGCTATCGTCTGTAGGGCATGAATTTCGTTACATATATATTTTTTTTTAATTTTAGTTCTTTCCGCGATGCTCTATCATTTCAGCTTTTATATCGCGAAGGTCGTGATTGCCCAATCATTTCGGCTATTTTTCGCGGTGCCCAATCATTTCGGCTGTTTACTTTATTTTTACTCGCTGCTTTTTATTGCGAGTTGCCCAATCATTTCGGCTATTTATTTTATTTTTACTCGCTGCTTTTTATTGCAAGTTGCCCAATCATTTCGGCTATTCTGCATGCATACTTTTTACTTGCTGCTTTTTACTGCAAGTTGCCCCATCATTTCGGCTATTTCGTATGCATGTGCGGCCTACTGGCCTTTCGCCGTAAACCTAAAATTGGACACCGATTTCGGCATCAACATCGCTACAACTGGGATATCGCCAGGAGCGAATCATCATTTGTCTCTGTCGTTGTCGAACAAAGGAGGCTTAGCGACCAGGGTTAGGGTCCTGTCGACTAAGGCTTTGACTTCATGAGCCGTAAGGGTCTCACAAAGTTATTTCTCCCTACAAGTCGTGAGGATCTTATAGGTGTATTTTCTCCTTAGGAATCGTGAGGGTTCCTAAGTGTTTTGCTCCTCTGTAAGTTGTAAGGATCCTACAGGAGGGTTTTCTCCTTGTAAATTGAGAGGATTTACAAGGGTTATTCATCGTGCAAACATATCCCTAATCTCGGATGGGACTTAGTTAGGGAAATGTTTATTCGCGCCCGTGGATTGTATACAAGGGTCAGTATTCAGCCACTTGTAGGGCAATGTCGAAAGTTGTGGGGGTTGCTTAAGCACAGGTTTAGGTCTCTGTAACTTAAGACTTTCAAATCTTATGAGCCGTGAGGGTCCCATAAGAGAGTTCTCCTTACGAGTCGTGAGGATCTCGCAAGTGTATTTTCTCCTTAGGAATCGTGGAGATCCCTAAGTGTGTTGCTCCCTTGTGAGTCGTAAGGATCTCACGCGGGTGGTTTCTCCTTACAAGGTCGAGAGGACCCTATAAGTGTCTTTTAACGAGATTGCGCCCTTTCGGGTTTTCACAAACACTCGCCAGTAGCCCTGCTGTTTTTACTCATGGAGCCCTTTCGGGTTTTCATCTGTGCCCATTTTGCTTATGGACATACCGTTTTTTTTTATTTATTCTTTTTATTTTCTTCTTCTCTTTTTTTTAATGAGGTCGCGTCCTTTCGGGTTTTCATGAACACTCGCCGGTAGCCCTGCTGTTTTTACTCACGGAGCCCTTTCGGGTTTTCATCCGTGCCCTTTTTGCTTATGGACATACCATTTTTATTTATTATATTTTTCTTTATTTATATTTTGTTTATTCACCTCGTCAGCCTAAGGATGCTGCGGTATTAGTTTAAGGACGTTTCGGTCCTTTGCAAGTTTTAGGACATTGCGGTCCATCATTAGTTTAGGGACGTTTCGGTCCGTCATTAGTTTAGGGATGTTTCGGTCCGCCATTAGTTTAGGGACGTTTCGGTCCGCTATTAGTTTAGGGACGTTTCGGTCCGCCATTAGTTTAGGGACGTTTCGGTCCGGTGTCGCCGTATTTGCGGCGAATATCTAGTTTATTGACTTTTCGGTCTATGGGGCTTTCTCTATGACTGACCATGATGCCCCTACTGTATCCATCTTTCTCGGAGCATGCGGTTGTGGCGGGTTCACCTTCCAATTTTCGGACAACGCGAACTTGCCCTGTTGGTATTGTTCTTCAACCCAGTTCTTGAAGACGTAGCAATCCTCGATCAGATGACCTACCGTTTGATGGTAAGGGCAATAATTAGGATTATTAACATCGCCTGGCCGCAATGGACGTTTTGGACTCGGCAGATTGATGAGTCTGTCGCACACTGCCAGCTTGAACAGTACCCTTGTTTTATCTTGCGGAAACGAGTAAGGACGTTTCAATTTTTCCTGGAGGGGTTGCCGCTTGTTGCTTTGGTGAGCAACCGGTCTAGGGTCACATAATTGTTGTTGAGCGCTGGCGACGAAGGCCGTTTTTCCTTTTCCTTTATCCTTTTTGTTCGCTCCGTTGTTTGCGGGGCCGGGATTTTTTCCGAGTAGCATGCGATTGCATGGCTGAACGTTCTCGCAGCTCCTCAGTTCCTTCATTTTTGAAATAGATTCCCTGAGGGAAGGGTTGGGGGTAGCTTCTTCGTCAGAGTCACTTCCAAAGGTGATAATTTGCGATACCTTAGAGTCGGCCGTATGACAATCGTCGGCGGCTCGTTTGCGCTCATCTGTCGCATTTTTTTCGACGTCTACAAGCTTCACATTTTATCCTATCGAAGTGTTGCTTTTGAGCGACATACCCTTGCCACCAACAGTTAAAAGATTCGCAGTCTTCGGTAGGATGTATGATCTTCTGATGATATAAACAGAAGTTAGGGTGCATCTCTACCTCAGCGAGAGTATTTTCTTCAGAGGGCGGTAGCTTCATTCCTACTGATAAAGCTTTGGCGAACCTTTTCCTCGTCTTGAATTTGTTTTTATCCGCAGTGGATGGCTTTTGATTTGACGGGAATGCCTTGGCTCTTTCCAGTATGGCCATCTCACGCTCTTGATCGGCTTTTGCTTTCAGACGAATTTCATTTAGGAAGACATCGATCAGCTCGTCTGATGGCTGTAGAATTTCCAGTTCGGGGTTCGCCATTGGTTTCTTGGCGCAAGAAGCCTCTTCATCATCTGCCAGTGAGTGAGAAATCACATGACAAGTCACTACGTAGTCTTCAGATTCATCTGATGAGTTTTCTCCATCGTTTTCATCCTTGACTAAAGAACAAGCTGCCCCCGGCGTGTCCGTCTTCTTTGAAGAGTGCGGCTGTGGTAGGTTTACCTTCCAGTTTTCCTACAGCGCGAACTTGCCTCGTAGGTACTGATCCTCGATCCATCCCTTAAAGACGAAACAATCCTCAATCGGGTGACTTACCGTTTGGTGGTAAGGGCAATAATTGGGATTATTAAGATCGCCTGGCTGCGACAGACGCTTTGGACTCGGCAGATTAATGAGTCTGTTGCACACTGCCGGCTCGAACAGTCTTCTCGTTTTATTCTGAGGAAACGAGTAAGGACGTCCTAGCCTCTCTTCGAGGGATGGGCGTGGACGCACGTTGTTTTGGCGAACGACCGGCTTTGAGTTGTTCGACTGTTGCTGAGCATTGGCGACGACGATCGCTTTCGCTTTTCCTTTCTCATTTCGGGAATCTGGTTTTGGAAGAGACGGTCCATGGCCCATCTGGTCTATTTGGGCTAATTTGTCGATCAAGGCCTGGAAGGTGGTCGGCCTGAAGAACATCATGAATTGCGAGATGGTCGCCTGCGGATCGAGAGTGCCCACAAACATGCCTACCGCAGGTGCCTCTTCTATGCGTTGTTCGCATTTCGACCATAGGTTTCGCCATCGTGTTGCGTATTGGACCCACGTTTCGCCTGGCCTTATTCTGGCATTTATTAATGCTGTTATCGGGGTGCGTTCACTAGCACTCGCGAATCTTTGTGTAAACAGCAGCTCCATCTCTGCAAATGTTTTGACAGAGTCGTTAGGTAGCTCCGAATACCATTCAAAGGCTGTTTCTGCTAAGCTGCCGACGAATTGACGTAGCAGCAATTTGTCATCGCCTCCAGTATTGCCGCATAAGGCCCTGAATTGAGCGACATGCTGATGCGGATTCCCTGTCCCTTTATATACGTGGAATTTAGGGATCGTATATCCCGGCGGGTAACTGATTTGGTTATACCATCTCGGATACGGTCGTCCGGTTCTAACAATTTGCCTAGCCGTTTCATTCGCCTGATGAACCTGGATCTGCTGAGCTATATAATCGTCTAGCGCGGCCTTAGAAATGGTTTCATCTTTGGCTGCTGAAAGAACCGGCGGAGGATTAGATGTCTCCCCTCCGTCATCTTTAACAATGATTGGAGGGTCTTCAGCTGGAAGGTATGGCTGTAACATCATCCCTACCATATCTTGGAAGAGGAAGGCCATTTTCTTTATGCTGGCCGCTTGTTCCACAGCCTCTTTATCCTTTTTCTCTAATATCCGGCGAAGAAACTCAGCGTCAGTTTCTTGTTCTTGACGCTCATCCGAGGACGTTTCAGAGCTTTCTTTTGGCCCAGTGAGTGCAGCCATTGCAGTCATCATTTCCTGAAGCTTTTGTTGTTGCTCCTGGGCTTTCGTCACAGATCGGGTGAGCGGTCGGTGGCCCGTAGAAGTGCTGTTAGTTATATGTATGCCCTAGAGGCCATTACTGTACATAGGATGTATATTGTAGTGGATGCTGGGACATATATAGTGAGGACTTTCTTGCTCGACATGATAGTGTGCTATCTGGTTGACCTTTACCTTAACGTGTATACTGATTGTCTCTCTATTACATGTTGGTAAAGCCCTTAGGATGTGTGCTTGACTACCTGGACTATGATGAGATCATACTAGTGGGGACAGATAGTCTATAAGTACATCCTTCAAAGTCCCTAGTCGTGGGTGTATCGAGACGGGGAATCGATATACCAGAGTAGACTAGCGTGTACCTTCTCGACCCATACAGATGGGCGATGGATGATCCCATATCCATCGGTGTTTGACATCAGAGGAGATATACGGGTGCTCAGTAGAGACTGGGTACACTGGACGGACTCGCCGAGAACTCCCAGATGGTATTATACCTCACGTCAGATGGCAGTTCTCTGGTGACACTGGTACAGAGTAGTCTGTTGACCCGAGATCGTCATAGAGTCTTGTGTGGTTCCCACTGTGCTTTGATTTCCATCTTACCACGTCCAAGAGGGCGTGCAAAACGGTGGTTTTTGGGTACAGTCCCGAGTCACATGGAGGCAATGAGCGATAGGAGGGGATTCGTCTCTCCCGGTATATGGGGGTTGATGTTGCGCTGTGTTCGATTGGCTATAACAGGAAATCCCTGGCCAGGGTTGCTGAGATTTACTGGTAAGTGTTACCAGTAGTTTCTCGAACAGTTATAGACCTCATATCGACACGACTTATTGAGCTATTGGGGTCTGACGTTTACCACCCCTAGGCGAGATATGCGACATATCAGACGAGCAGACCGGACTGTACGGTAGTGTTACTGGTCGGATTCACTGGAGTGTGAGCGGGCTTGCTCGTCGATCTTCAGATCGCTCAATACCCGGGTGGCCGTTACGTTTAGCAGACCGCTTGCGGCTTGTAGATGTTTGATATGATCATCATCCGCTGCCGGCGTATTGACGAGTCTTTAGAGTCCTACACAGAGGTTTCCTGGCTCAAGCGAAACGAAATAGGAGCGCATATGAGATATGTGCGGGACCGAGAATAATACGAGTATGTGATACCGTATTCTATTCTCGCGATAAATATATCGAATGGTTGTATGCGATATAACCTAGTTATCGATTCAAGCGTTGATTCGATAAGCCGATATATTTGATACCAGTCGGTTATGTGCGCATGACCGGATCATTGAATCAAGTGTTGATTTAATGATTTAATGTATAATTATATATTTGATATATTACTTTGCATTAACTAGTATCGGTTCACTTTAGACGGATTTTCTCACTTGGTTCGTGCGCATTGCATATGCGATATGTTTTTGTGCACTTGTATGTATCATGTTTGATGATGCATACTAACTTGAGTTTGTGTAAAGATTAAACCATGGTTATTCAAATGGTTAGGGTTTTGTTTTTCATATCTATTTATTTATTTATTTATTTGGAAAATGAAATGAGAAGAATGGAGGCTTTCTTTGTTTTTTCATGAAGATTCATGAACCTTTGACTTTGTCCACCATTCTTATCTCATGCTTAACCTAACCATTTGAATTAACCCTAGTTAAATCTCTACACATAACCATGGTTATATTATGATAAGAATTCTTTTTCTTTGATTATTCTTTGAACTTATCATAACTATTTTCCTTCTTCTTCTTCATTCTTCAAGTGAAGAAAAGCAAGGTCCATCAATGGTGATTGATGCATTTGAGTGAGAAATCCAATTCTAAAGTTAACCCACTTCCTATTTCTTCATCCTCTACCTCTTGCCAAGTAGTAGAGTGTGTTTTCTTCACAAGTTTCATGACTTGGTGAAGTGAGAGCTTGATCTTGCGATGCTTCGACGTAGATCATCTTCGGCATGGACATCGACGACCTAGCTTGCCCATTCTCCGACGAAGCCGACTCTAGAGCCCGGATTTGATTTGGACAGCGGAGACGACCTCGTTGCGGAGCCGTGGAGGTGTAGGACCGGATCTACAAAGGTTGTATTTCCGCTTTCTCATTAGTTAAGTTGTTAACTAGTTCTTGTTCGCCTAGACATCTAGTTATCGATCCGTAGTTTAGGGTTTGTAGGCACCATAATTTTTGAAATTGCCATGGTTGATGGCTTGGGAGACCTCACTAGTGTGCCTAGGAACCCTACAGTGGTATCAGAGCCTAGCTAGAGCCTTAGGCGAAGTCCAGACGGAAATTGAAGTCCGAACGAACCCGAAACCCCGCATCGATATTGCTCTCTGTACAATTTTTAAAAACAGGGATTTTTCAACATTAAAAATATTCAGAAAAACATGCAGGAAAATATAAGAGAAACTGTGAATTTCGTAGCCCTAATTCCATTAGAGAGCCGCGCTTCCGCGGCACGAGCCTGGCTCGTGCGGCGGAAGGGCGGCCGTTTTGTCGTTTTCTGTGGGGTTGTTAGCACAGTAACTCCTATTTAACTGTGCTGAGTTCTCTGGATATTTTTAAAATTTTATTCAAGTGTTGAATAATCTGAGTTGATTTGGGGATTCGGTATTTCGATCGGGTATCAAATTTTGTCTGTGTGGCTTTCCGGATAAATTTTAGAATATGTTAAAAAGTTCGACCGGATATAAATACCCAACTTTTCCCCTGTCGGGAAATTTCCAAGTGTTGGATTTTTCCACAGTTTGACGACGTTCTAAGTAGTGCAAGTAACGCGATGGTCCCTCTAGAAGACACAAACCTTAACTCGATTATGTGACCGTCTTAAACTGCCTTTTGAACCTTCGGGTTTGGGGCAGTACGGCGTGCCACATGTGAGGCGTTGGCTTGACCCTTCTACGGCTGGACCGTTGGTACTGAGGCACGAACTGAATGTTGTTAGACTTGTTTCATGTGTTGATCTATATCGGGAAAACTTGGGTGTTCGATTGTTCGATCGGAAAGTTTAACATTTTCTATTTATCTGGAATGGGATACAATAATTGGAATTCACAAGTAGTTATGTGATAACTGAATGAATATTATAAACGTAGCAGTTTAGTCTCACTTGATCGGTTGCCACGGAATTTTGATGTGATCAAAAGTCCGTCGCAATCACGTAGCGTACGCGGATACTCGCCGGGTAAACTTAATAGACAGTCTCACTCCATAGCCCCGACCAAGTGACTGTAGGAGAACCCCGTCGCCGAAAGCATCCGTTCGGGTGCTCCCGGTAACGGTGTTCCGCCTTGGTGCACTTCGTCGACGGTATCGGGGGTGCGGCCGCCTACTGAAGTTTGCGACGAGCATTCGATCAGGATGTCGGGAATCTTGTTGAATTGCCCGACTTGATATTGAAAAGAGTTTTCGATTTTGAGACTAAAATGCGGGGTTTATAATTGTTAGGCATGTGATGTCTAAGGTATTCATTTGATTAGGCATGCGATGTCTATGCAGATTGCGGATTCCAACTGTTGTAGTTTTACACTTTCTTTTCTGTGACCGTAAGTGTAATATGTGATATCGCCGGTTTCGTTGCTATATGTCAACGACAATTGGGATGCGCATATTTACTTACGTTGATGACATGTGATGTTATGTGTTGCTGGATATGTTATATTGGATTGTCGTGTTTGAATAGCCGGGGGTTTTTATGTGAGATGAGTGTTTTTCATTTTCATTCATGTAAAAACTTGTATGTAATATTCTTTTATTGGGGCGCTTCCAGGTTGCGGAAGTAGTCACCGTTTGTATATTATTTACTTTTCCGCACTAGGATAGACCCAAGGAGGAGGGCACAAGTAACCGGGTTCTGGAGTCCAGTGGGAGACCAACTCGAGGAGTCGAGTCCCGGTCTCCTAACTCCAGAATTGGTAGGGTTGCTTGCCGCTCTCGTAGGGGTCTAGGGGTGTGGGTTTGGCTATTCATCGCGACCGTGGAATCCGTGTTTTATACTGGCTCGTATTGAAAACACGGACGTCCTAGTATCTCCAATATTTCATATGATTCTTCTGCTGCGATATCTGTGATGTGATCATGAGATGTTCTGTGATGGATATAGTATATAGTATATATAATATATTATATAGACGTTACTTATGTTTTACACCCGCGCTAGCCCTGCCCCGCTCTGTCGTTAGTTACCTAACCTAACGGTGCACGAGGGGACATCGAGGCGAATGCGGATGGCATAAGTGTACGTCATATCTATCTGTGATGTTTAGGTAATTAAATGATGGGACTTCATTAATGTGATTAATGAAATAAAAGAAACCTAAAGATGTTGTAGAATCGAATTTCAAAATAAAACAGGTAGCTACAGTTCTTGCTTTGCAAAGTGGTATATGCGATATATCCTGCACCTTATTCGATGAGGAAAGGACCGAGATCCCTTCACCGGGAGTGACTCCTTTAGCAATAACTGGCAGATGCTACACACTCGGTTTGTCTTTTGATTGCTTTTAAGTGTTTTTGCTTTGCACAGTGATATATATGATATATCCCGCACCTCATTCGACGAGGAAAGGACCGACGATCCCTTCACCGGGAGTGACTCCTTTAGCAAAACTAGAAAAGCCTCAAAAACACTCCATTTCAAAATTCATTCGATCCTACAACGATATCAAGTTCATTACGCAATAGGTTTTCAGAAAAACCTGTCGTAGCCCTCCGTCATTTCAGATAAGTTGTATATAGTATTCGTGCTGCATTTGTTGGCTTTCGTCAAGGTGCAGTGTGCGGTAGCTATATGCTGCTTATCTGCTAGCATATGATGCAATTGGATTAGGGTAGTCGTGCGGCTTTGTTGGCTTTCGTCAAGGGTCGTGCGGGTGGGTTTAATTCGATCAAGAAATGTACGGGTTGAACTTGACTAGCGGGCTATGGTTTGTTGGCTTTCGTCAAGGTCATAGCACGTTAGGGGCAAAATATTATCGGGAATTTCAAGTGTTGAAATTTGCAATGAGATTGCATACCTTCTATGAGATAGTTGGATCCCGATACCCGCTGCGAGTAAGTGTTACTCCTGGGAGAGTTTTATACATTACAATTAGCCGATCAAGTAGGTGTCTAGAAAGGTGTTAACGGGGTTACGCCTCTGGGAAAACGAGGTTTACTGTAATTAGGTTCGTGCGAAAGCACGGGGGACCTCCCTCAAAGTACCGACACTGGCCTGGCTGAAAGATTGGCGAACTTGTAGTGTGTAATTAATCCCGGCTAGTCTTTCCTTTTAGGGTTTGAAGGAAGATTTGATAAAAAGCAGTGGGAGCCATCCTGATTAGATAAAATAATAACCAATCTATTCTTGACAGAGCGCACGCTGAGTGTTTTCTTCTCTCTCTCTCCTGGTAGCGACCATATCACGCCTTAATCAAGATAATAAAACGGAATATTGACCGAACCCGCTTGTTATACTGAGCTGGGGAACGTTGGTCCCGCTCCAACTTATAAATGTTATAAGACAGAGCAGGAAATTGGGGATTACCAGAATTCCCGTGCCGCCCAAACGAGGAGAGTGCATGATGATGCATCATCTTCGGGTGTGTTCATTATATAGAACTGTTTCTCAGTATCCTTTACGTCCTGGGTATGTGATACCAGATCAGGATCCCAGATATGTAATCTGTTACATAGGGCTGCAGAAAGGTAGAGAACTGAGAACGGGTGATAAGTTTCATGAGGCAGAAAACGGGGCAAGTGTTGCAGCCAAGTCTGTTGGTCACTGTCACCCTGTATTACCGATACATTGATTCTGAACGAATGTTATTAGATACCGAACCTGATATACAAAATCGTATTTGTCTCTTTATTAGTAAAGAAACGATAAAATTTTGTATTGTTGGATAATGTTTTGAACATTTCCTATATCAAAAGTTGATCGGTTCAGGCACGTTATCTAAAAGCGTTGATGTTCTAAATCAAACTACAGTTCTTAGTATATGGAACACACACAAGAGGAAGAGTTCAGAAATGAACGAATCCTTCTTGAGGTATTGTAGACTATGTCAGATCAATGTGACCCGACTAGCTAGAGTTACATATAGATGTATATTTAAATCAATTTGAATTTACATCTTGTGAAACTCGCCAGTCATGTCACAAAGATAAGATGACCATAGCTCCGTTTATTGGAAACAGAGAAAGAGTTAGTAAACTCTTGGGATGATACATGTTGATGTATGTAAGGTCCCCTGTCTACACATGCCAGGACTGGTTCTTTGTACTTCATTACGTTCTCTGATGATCTTTCGAGTTTCAGACCTATGTTCCTGTTGAAACACAAGTCCGAACCTTTTGAGATATTCACAGAATATAAGTTAGAAGTAGAGAACCAATACGGGTATAAGTATTATGTCCTGTGATGAGATCAAGGAGGAGAATACTTGAGCACGAAATTCCTGGACTATTCTAAAGGAGAATGAGATTCTCTCTCAGCATTACTCCTCTGTATACACCATAGCACGATGGTATATCAGGGCGGAGCAATCACACCCTATTTGATATGGTGTGCTCTATGATGAGTACTGCTGAGTTACCTATTTCCTTTTGGGAGTTATGCACTTGAGAAGTTGCATACCTATTAAATAGGGTTCAAATCAAATCAGTTGCCTACCACTTCATATGTGATATGGAAAGGGAAGATCCCATATCTTAAGTTAGTTAAGATTTGGGGTTGTCCGGCCTATGTCTGAAAAGCAAAATCCGGAAAAGCTCGAGGCAAGATCTGTTATGTACAACTGGAAAAGTTCCAACTATACAAACAACAGAAGATGATTTGGTAGAACCAAAGGATTCAGTAGATACCAACGAACCTCAGCCTCTCCGCCGATCTAGTAGGGTTTCTCACCCACCTGAGAGATACTTCGGTTTCTCTATGACAGTGGGAGCGAGGAATGCATCATGAGATGATGACCCAACTAGTTTCGGGCTGGCCATCAGGAGTAAGACTCTGTAAGAATGGCTGGATGTTTAGCGATCTGAGATGGAATCCTTATACACCAACAAAGTATGGACTTTAGTTGCTATATCTGAAGGGTTAAATCCCCATCAGGAGCAAGTATATCTTGAGAAGATTACTTGGTGTAGATGGAAAAGTTGAGACTTTCAAAGCTAGACTTGTTAAAGGTTTGCATCATTGACCAGGTGTGGATCATGATGAAACCTTTTCTAAGTAGCTATGCTTAAGTCCATCCAGATCCTACTTGCCACGGCTACATACCATGACTGCGATATCTGGTTGGGTGTCTTGACTGCTTTTCTAAATGATGATTTAGAAGAGAGCGTCTATAAGTACACAGCCAGAGGGCCTCGTAGACAGTGGGAGCAGCGGAAACGTGTGCAAGATGCTTTATAGGATAAAGCAGGCATCGCGGAGTTGGAACATCTGTTTTGATGAATTAGTCAAAGAGTTTGACATCATCAAAATGGTAGATGAACCTTGTATATACAAAAAGGTAGTAGGGAGTATGGTGACGATCCTTGTAGAGTACGTGGATGACATACTCTTGATAGGGAAGGAGTTTCCTATGCTACGCTCGATCAATCTCCGCTTATCACAATGATTCTCCATATAGGATCAAAGTGATACCTACTAAATCCTGGATTTTGGATCTATGAGATAGATCTAAATGGATGTTAGGAAACTCACTAGATGTAGTGAGATGGTATCACATGATCCTGGGGAGAATCGCTGGAAGGGTTCCAGGGTGATAAAGACGACTGAGTGTCAGTCACAGGCATTGTCTTTACCCTCAGTAAAGGGACGGTATGTTGGAAGGGTTCCAAACTAGATACCGTGACATACTAGACGATAAAGGCTGGATACATCGCTACTTAAGATGCTACCCTAGAAGCTGTTTGGGTGTATATTGGTTCATGAGATGAACTACGTTCCCACCATTGTGTGACAATGGAGTTGTGGCTTATGCCAAGGAACGCCGGTCCCATCAGTGATCCAGACATATTCTAAGGCAGTATCACTTGATCATGGAGATGGTTGATCTCCAGGGAGATCGAGGTTTGGAGAGTAGACTCAGAGGACAACACAGCGGATCCACTCACAAAGGCCTGTTCCCAGAGAGAGTCTTTTATGGGATGGTTGAGTATGAGATACTGCAACCACTGCTACAGATGGCCCTAGTGCAAGTGGGAGATTGTTAGTTATATGTATGCCCTAGAGGCCATTACTGTACATAGGATGTATATTGTAGTGGATGCTGGGACATATATAGTGAGGACTTTCTTGCTCGACATGATAGTGTGCTATCTGGTTGACATTTACCTTAACGTGTATACTGATTGTCTCTCTATTACATGTTGGTAAAGCCCTTAGGATGTGTGCTTGACTAACTGGACTATGATGAGATCATACTAGTGGGGACAGATAGTCTATAAGTACATCCTTCAAAGTCCCTAGTCGTGGGTGTATCGAGACGGGGCATCGATATACCAGAGTAGACTAGCGTGTACCTTCTCGACCCATACAGATGGGCGATGGATGATCCCATATCCATCGGTGTTTGACATCAGAGGAGATATACGGGTGCTCAGTAGAGACTGGGTACACTGGACGGACTCGCCGAGAACTCCCAGATGGTATTATACCTCACGTCAGATGGCAGTTCTCTGGTGACACTGGTACAGAGTAGTCTGTTGACCCGAGATCGTCATAGAGTCTTGTGTGGTTCCCACTGTGCTTTGATTTCCATCTTACCACGTCCAAGAGGGCGTGCAAAACGGTGGTTTTTGGGTACAGTCCCGAGTCACATGGAGGCAATGAGCGATAGGAGGGGATTCGTCTCTCCCGGTATATGGGGGTTGATGTTGCGCTGTGTTCGATTGGCTATAACAGGAAATCCCTGGCCAGGGTTGCTGAGATTTACTGGTAAGTGTTACCAGTAGTTTCTCGAACAGTTATAGACCTCATATCGACACGACTTATTGAGCTATTGGGGTCTGACGTTTACCACCCCTAGGCGAGATATGCGACATATCAGACGAGCAGACCGGACTGTACGGTAGTGTTACTGGTCGGATTCACTGGAGTGTGAGCGGGCTTGCTCGTCGATCTTCAGATCGCTCAATACCCGGGTGGCCGTTACGTTTAGCAGACCGCTTGCGGCTTGTGGATGTTTGATATGATCATCATCCGCTGCCGGCGTATTGACGAGTCTTTAGAGTCCTACACAGAGGTTTCCTGGCTCAAGCGAAACGAAATAGGAGCGCATATGAGATATGTGCGGGACCGAGAATAATACGAGTATGTGATACCGTATTCTATTCTCGCGATAAATATATCGAATGGTTGTATGCGATATAACCTAGTTATCGATTCAAGCGTTGATTCGATAAGCCGATATATTTGATACCAGTCGGTTATGTGCGCATGACCGGATCATTGAATCAAGTGTTGATTTAATGATTTAATGTATAATTATATATTTGATATATTACTTTGCATTAACTAGTATCGGTTCACTTTAGACGGATTTTCTCACTTGGTTCGTGCGCATTGCATATGCGATATGTTTTTGTGCACTTGTATGTATCATGTTTGATGATGCATACTAACTTGAGTTTGTGTAAAGATTAAACCATGGTTATTCAAATGGTTAGGGTTTTGTTTTTCATATCTATTTATTTATTTATTTATTTGGAAAATGAAATGAGAAGAATGGAGGCTTTCTTTGTTTTTTCATGAAGATTCATGAACCTTTGACTTTGTCCACCATTCTTATCTCATGCTTAACCTAACCATTTGAATTAACCCTAGTTAAATCTCTACACATAACCATGGTTATATTATGATAAGAATTCTTTTTCTTTGATTATTCTTTGAACTTATCATAACTATTTTCCTTCTTCTTCTTCATTCTTCAAGTGAAGAAAAGCAAGGTCCATCAATGGTGATTGATGCATTTGAGTGAGAAATCCAATTCTAAAGTTAACCCACTTCCTATTTCTTCATCCTCTACCTCTTGCCAAGTAGTAGAGTGTGTTTTCTTCACAAGTTTCATGACTTGGTGAAGTGAGAGCTTGATCTTGCGATGCTTCGACGTAGATCATCTTCGGCATGGACATCGACGACCTAGCTTGCCCATTCTCCGACGAAGCCGACTCTAGAGCCCGGATTTGATTTGGACAGCGGAGACGACCTCATTGCGGAGCCGTGGAGGTGTAGGACCGGATCTACAAAGGTTGTATTTCCGCTTTCTCATTAGTTAAGTTGTTAACTAGTTCTTGTTCGCCTAGACATCTAGTTATCGATCCGTAGTTTAGGGTTTGTAGGCACCATAATTTTTGAAATTGCCATGGTTGATGGCTTGGGAGACCTCACTAGTGTGCCTAGGAACCCTACAAGTGCGGCTTTCTTCCTTTCCAGAAGTCATATAAACAGTGTGCACCACCATGCCCTCAGATTTAGGGCGTTTGTGTTCAGCTCTTTTATGCTTCGCCATGTTCACAGAGGCTTTTTGCGGCCTCCTTTTCCTTTGAGTGATTGGAGTTGAGGGGGCCGTCGCAGTAGTAGACACCCGAGTAGCCATTGCTTTTTGTGGCTTGACGGAGTGATCCTTCTCCTGCCAAACCTTCATCTTTTTCTGTTGGCGGAGATAGTTTTCATCAATCACCGACTCTTGAACCTGTCGCCAGACTATGTAAATTTTAGAGGACAGCCGTTGAGGGGGCTGCTCTAACTGCTTCTCTGGAATATTCTTCACAGGTGAAGGAGTTCGCTTCAGCACCGCAATAGAAGAGTTTCTGCACACCGTATTCAGCAATTCAAAGCTGTTCCTGGTTGGAACAGCAGCATCGATCCCCACCGTTGGAGCTGGAGGAGTGAATCCAGAGGGGGAGTTGCCCCCGGCCTTCCTCACTTGGCGCCAGTGGCGACGTCGAGCATGTCGTGCTGATGGAGTTGTTTCAGCTATAGGGGTGACCTCCTCATGCCCCCTGTGTTGGTCAGAATCTGCTGGTACCAGCCTTTTAAAGACCGACGTCCGTTGAACGGGGACGGCCAACCTGTCAGAAGCGGACTTCCGAGCAGGGGAAGCAACCTTGGTGATTTCTCCTGAAACTGGAGTAGGGAAAGCTATCCACTTCGGGATAACGCCTTCTGGTATTGCAGGCTTCTTCATGGGCCCATTGGAGCTCTGACCTAGCCTGTTAAAAAACGAGGCAGTGGAGTTGGGCGACCCGTTTAGAGGGGTCGCGGCAGTGGTAAGTCGATCGAAGACCGACTTCTTTGGGGCTTCTTGCAGCGTCATTAGGGCATTGAAGCTCATTGATGGGAGCATGGTCCAAAAAAATAGTCCAGTGGTGGTTTGAGCCACCCGCTCCACCGGCATTTTGAAAAGGGAGGCCGCTTGGGGCCCATAAGTCACTACTCTAGCAATGACGGAGCGAGAGTTGCAGCAGCAGGCGGTGCAGTTCGAAGCCATCGATCTTCTGTTTTCTGCACGGAGCAAGACACCAAATCTTAGTACCTTGAATCCACAGGCAACCACAGCAAACCGCGATTTGCTCGCGAACACGACACACGAAGTGTGGAGTGGAAAGAGGAAAAGGTCCCACCGGGCGTGCCAGAATCTGTTCCCCTCCGAATGGCGGCCGAGACATTAAGACGTCTTGCCTGAGATTCGGGGCAGATGCTATATGGTTTTATCCGTCTACCTCTCCGAAGATGCCAAGTTGATTTATGGCACTGTGTATCGGAGGTTTAGACAGATGCGGCCGATGTAGCAGACTTCATCAGATTCCCCCTCGTTTGAAGGGTTTTTGATTGTGGGGACGCTCTTCCCTGCAGGCGCAAGCCCCTGCAGTTAATTACGCTACCGTATCGCGGTAGCCACTTTCTCCTTCTTCGGAATTTCACTTCGTGTCGTGTATGTGTTTGTTTGTTTGTGGATGCCCGTGGATTGTATACGGAGACTAAGTAATGCCGTCGTCCGTAGGACGTGGATTAGTCCAAATCCGTATTTACTTAGATTTGGGTTTAGTGTTTTGGTTTAAGGATACGTTAGCCATTTTTTAGGCTAAGATCAACTTAAACGTTTGTTAAGGATACGTTAGTCTAATTTCCAGACTAAGATCAACTTAACGGGATCGTCTAGATCCATTTCCAGTTTAGGGACATGATAGTCCATTTAATATATGGCCATCGGGACATGTCACCTCTCTGACGACGTTGAAGGATTACAATGACATGTGTCAAAGGAGTTCGGAGATGTACCCTTGAACCAAAGTTGATTGGGGGTCTTATAGTCCAATTTGGGACTAAAGTCTGTTTGAATGTTTAAGGATGCGTTAGCCATATTTGAGGCTAAGATCAACTTAAACGGGATCGTTTAGATCCAACAAAAGAGCGTTTGGGGGCTCTATTGTTCCAGTTTAGGGACGTAGTGGTCCATAGGTAGTTTAGGGACATTGCGGTCCATTGGTAGTTTAAGGACATTGCGGTCCATTGGTAGTTTAAGGACGCATAAGTCCATGGGTTTAAGGACCCCACAGTCCATATGGGTGTGTTTAAGGACGCATTAGTCCGTTAGTTTAAGGATGCATAAGTCCGTGGGTTTAAGGACCCCACAGTCCGTATCTTGGTTTAAGGACGCATAAGTCCATGAGTTTAAGGACCCCACAGTCCGTATTGATGTGTGGTTGTCGGGACCCGTCACCTCTCTGACGTCGTTGAAGAATTACAACGATAGGAGTCAGAGAAGTTCGGAGATGTACCCTTGAACCGAAGTTGATTACGGAATATGTAGTCCAATTTGGGACTAAAGCCTGTATGAAGGTTTAAGGATACGTTAGCCATACTTGAGGCTAAAATCAACTTAAACGGGATCGTTTAGATCCGACAAAAGAGCATTTGGAGGCTCTATTGTTCCAGTTTAAGGACGTAGTGGTCCATAGGTAGTTTAAGGACATTGCGGTCCATTGCCAGTTTAGGGACATGGGGGTCCATATTCCAGTTTAGGGACATAGAGGTCCATAGGTAGTTTAAGGACGCTTAAGTCCATGGGTTTAAGGACCCCACAGTCCGTGTTTTAGTTTAAGGACGCATAAGTCCGCGGATTTAAGGACCCCACAGTCCGTGTTTTAGTTTAAGGACGCATGAGTCCATGAGTTTAAGGACCCCACAGTCCGTGTTGATGTATGGTTGTCGGGACCCGTCGCCTCTCTGACGTCGTTGAAGGATTACAACGATAGGTGTCAGAGGAGTTCGGAGATGTACCCTTGAACCGGATGTAAATTAATTTAGGAGAGAGCAGTCTTGCTCAGTCAATTTAATTTGAGGACTTACGACCATGACTGGGCTAAGTCTAGTTGAGAATATTCAACGTTTTTTATCTTTGGCCTATTAGGCCTGTGTTAGAGCTTTGCCCATGCACAGCATTTTATTGCCTGTTAGACCTGCTAGGCCTTTCTGATTTGGGCTCTGTCCATTTATTTTTGATGCAGAGCATCTGTCTTTGCTTGGGCTCTGCCCTCTTTTAAAATAATGCAAAGCATTTAGTTCAGCCTATTGGGTCTTTTTTAATTGGGCTAGGCCCTTCTGCAAATAATGCAATGCATTAATTATTTGGTAGTGGCTTGTCAGACGCTTTGCGCCAAATAATGAGCGCAAGCGCTCGTGGAAGCGACACGTGTCGCATTCTGGTGCGCGCAAACGTAACAGCGCAGTGCGCTGTGTCAGTGCGATGCGCTGTTGCGCTGCTGACACGTGGCGCTCCCTGGTGGCTTGCGCCAACAAAGGAGCGCAACAGTGCAATTTTTCAAGTGCAAAGCACTGTTTTATATTTTGATCTATTTTAAATCAAAGAAAAACAAGTTTTTCTTGTTTTCAAAGAACCAATGGTTCATAAAAAAGTGCAAAGCACTATTATTATTTATTTTTCTTTTTATTTAAGATTATTGATCTTGTTCTTAGATCAATAATCTGTTCATAAGAGAATTTTCTCTTTTTCCTAAAGGTTTTTACCTTTTCTTCTTTTGAAATTTCTTCAGAGTTTTCTCTGTATGAAGTTCTTAATCTCTCACCAAAATTCCTCTCTTTGAATTGAGGTCTAGGGCCCTTTTCATAGTGTCCATAAATTAATTAAATTTGTTGAAGAGATCTTTCTCTGAGTGATTTGGAGAATTTTCCCCACCGTTGGATCTTTGATCCAAGGGCTTCTGTTTTACAGAAGAAAATCTTCTTGTTTTAACAAGAACAGAAAGATTTGTTAGAATTTTAATTCTGTTTGGCGCAAATGCTCTAGAGCGTGACACGTGTCGCGCAGCGCACAGCGCAGCGCAGCTTGCGCAACTGCGCTGACACGGGTCATGCAGCGCACAGCGCAACTGCGCTGACGCGTGTCGCACAGCGCAGCGCTTGCGCAAAAGCGACTGCCCTGACACGTGTCGCGCAGCGCAGCACTTGCGCAACTGAAACTTTGCTTCTATTTTGTTTTTTAGTAGAGCTTTGCTCTGATTGGGCGCACTGCCTTGGGCGCTGCGCTGCCGTATCAGTTTTTGACACGTGGCGCGTTGCGCGCAGCGCAAAGAATTTGAAGCGTTGCTTCGAATTTTGAATTTTGAAATTCAAATAGAGCTTTGCTCTGATTGGGGGAAACAATAGGGCTCATGGCAACCGAAAAGATAATGTAGTTGAAAACTCTTATTTTCAAGTTCTTTCTTTCATAATTCTTATCGTTGTACGTAACTTTCATTTTCATTCTTTTATTATAGGATTTTGTGGGTGTAATCCGCTGAAAACCCTCAAGAGACAGCACTCCTCCTATTAGGGACATCTAGAAATTTAACGGCTTGTTGCAAGTGCTCAGTGCAATCGTGTTGCCTACGAAAATGTGCTACTTAGGTTGTTTTTCTTTTTCTCGCTCTCTTGAATAAATAAGTTTGCTCGGGACAATCAAAGTTAAGTTTGGGGGTATTTGTTCAGTTGAAAATATCGCACATTTGATATATCATTTTCCTTAATTTTCTTAAATATCTAAAGGTGTTTATTATAAATATGACACATATGAGGGTTTATCTGTAAAAATATCTATTGTCATATGTTTATATATTATAATTAACATTATGAAGGAAAATGTATGCATATAATATTTATATAATATTTTGATAATTTAAATATGCATATCATATCAAATATCCTTAATAAATATTTTTAAAATATAATATCATATAAAATGGTTAGGATAATATCTAAAAAATACCAAATATTACTAATATTATTCATTGAGATATTGTGCAAGTTTTAGCTCAGGTCAGGAGATCAGGATATCGAGATGTCGGGAATCAGAAATCTACCGATAAAGTTAAATAAAATCGAAGAATCAATTATGGTAGAGACTCAGAAAAGATTTCCAAAATCCAGATATCCAAAAGTTCACCACATGTCAATAAGATAAAACTCTAGAATTTTGAAACCCTAAATCACCTAGAGTGCCGCCCAACCACGGCCAAACCCTACTTCTGGCGGCGGATCCGTGGCCGATTCACCGAGTTAGGAGTTGGGATTTTGTGGTTTGGATCTTCACAATAAACCTTAATTCTGGGGATCTATAGTTTCTGGTTTTGGGACTATATAAAGAACCGATGGCTAAACCTAGAAATAATCAACCTTTTACACGAATCAAATCAACGTCAAAGAATAAGTGATCCACGACAGGTCCGTGATTCGACGTGATAAGACAACGTGAGATTCGACGAAGCATCTACTTCCTACGAGGCAGAGATCAAGAGCAACTTTTTCTTCCTCTTGTAATCTAAACTCGAAGAATTTTAATTGTAAAGTTGATTAATAAAGGTAGATCATTAGTTTAATTATTTAGTATTGAATTTCTGCATTATGATCCCATTCTCTATCCGTTCTTCTTCTATCTCCATCATGCGCAAGTAATTCTTCGCTTGATAGGATTCGTAAGATTAGTGTAGAACAATGGATGAGAAAATATTTTGATTTCTTGTAAGTCTTATGAAGTTTATAAACTTTAGCAAAAGAATCGTTAACATCCTAATCGGGCACGCTACCAATTTATTGCTAGTCTCGACCGTGATTTGAGATCAGATTAACAATTATTTTGTTAAGGGCTAGAAATGAATAGAGATCAATGAAAGGACAAGAGTCAATAGTGTGGAAACCCTAGTTTCTTCCAAGAACCCTAATCTCCATTCATCACTATCTATCTAGTTTTAAATCTATCAATAGATAAAAAGGAGTAATTT
This sequence comes from Agapanthus africanus, assembly GCA_030015575.1. Classification (NCBI taxonomy): domain Eukaryota; kingdom Viridiplantae; phylum Streptophyta; class Magnoliopsida; order Asparagales; family Amaryllidaceae; genus Agapanthus; species Agapanthus africanus. Next base: position 155,678,820 of record CM057350.1, read on the forward strand.
TTATTAGTCATCCATGACTACTAAATCCTAACGAACCCTACAAGCCTTCTTCTTATATATTCTATATTCGTATTTAAACTATATCTATATTCTACATCCGTGTTTAACATAGATCTAGAAACTATTCTCCACTATCCTTTATTCTTCTATTCTTCTTCTTTCTAATCAACACGTCTAAAGTAAGATTAAAAGATTCCATATATCCCTGAGGACGACTCGTACTCATCTCGGCTAGCTACACGCAACACCATTATTGATTGCGGTTATTACTATAAACACTCACATAGAATCAATCATAGAGTCTTGATATTTAGTCCCGATTGGGATAATATTATTATGATGCTTGATTACACTATTTGTAAAACTAACGATTCATTTTCAATTATAACACTAATGTCGAGAATGTGCTGCTTATTTTAAATGAATATTTATATTAAAAACATTATAGTCTCCTCCTTTCCAAACAACGTTTCGTTTTATTTTAAACTGTATAATCGTATATATAACGCTTGTTCACGTTAAGTTTATTATACTTTTTATGTGCTTGCGTTTAGTTTATTTTGTCAAGTTATGCTACGCTTATTATATTCATTCGTAGACGCTTCGTATATTTGGTTTATGATACCACGCTTGTATGAACACCCTTTATAGAACACTTCACAATTATCAATGATTTCCATGTTGCACGATCACAGACTCACATGCCACACAAACACATCATTGGTATTGTCATGACACTATAGAATTGTCATACTCGATAGTGTTCTTATTATAGCGATGCTATTATATGAATATGATTGATTGATATATCTGCGTATTTATCGTCAACTGAAGGATGCGGTATGATGCATTGTTGACGATTATGATATTGATATTTCCGATTAGAAATCGATAGCTACTCTCATATGAATACACTTTGATAGAACACTTGCAAATGTACTAATGATTGTCATATTGCATAATCACAGACACGTATACCACACTACACTGTTGCGCCACGGCAGCGCCCCGGCCGTCTATCCGAGGCCAAAATGCGGAATCAAAATTTTCTTAACTTTTAAACTGGCGCTACCGCGGACAATATACCCGGATCGTAACCATTAACCAACACTAGCTAACAAGAGAAAGGGTGAGAGATATACCGAATGATCCGAGTCCTCCGGTCTTCTCCTCGTCGTCCCGATCTCCTGCGGAAACTCCGGTCGTCGCCTCCTCGCCGGAAGGGCACCACATCGCCTGTATCTTTTACGGGCTCCCACCTCAATACCGAGGCAACTCGGGCGCGAAGTAGGCTAGCCGACGCGTCCAAGATTTGCTGTAGAATGTGTAGGGTTGAAGCTATGTCTCATTTGGGATTTTGTTGCCTTTGAAGATGATGGAGGAATCAAGATAAGAAAAATGGTGCTTGCATTTTTCTAGCATGAAAATGAGATCAAGAATACCACACTCTCAAGAATGAAACTCTCATCTTCTTTTCTCTCAAGTGAGTTCAACCATCTCCTCATGAGAATGGTGGAGGAAGGAATACATAAGCAAGAGGGAGGTGAGTGTAGGAAAAGAGAGAGGGTGACCATATCCAAACATCATCATAACTAACTCACATCAACTACTAATCACCTCAAATCAACAAAAAGCAAGTGATGATGATAGATAAGAATGGTATCAAAAAGATGCTATCATAATTAATACATTTGCAAGAAACTCCCTCCACAAATGTTATTTGCAAACATGCAAATAACCCCCTCCATCGGAAAAGTCCGGCCGGGAAAGAACAAAGGAAAACCGGCCGGAACGGAATGCAAACTGGCAACTCCAGAAAACTGGTCCCGTAATAAATTACAGGAAAACCCCGATACTGTGCATACACACCCGCATCTGTATTCCGTCCGGATACAAATGCAATGAGACAAAATCTACACTGTACCAAACTAAGATCCGGCTTAAACCAAAGCCGGCTAGTAAAAACCGTTCGATCCTGATCCGTGCAATACCGCACGTATCTGATCGAACCGTGCCATATAACTACACGGCCTCTAGTACAAACCGTCCGATCCTGATCCGTGCAATACCGCACGTATCTGATCGGACCCTGCCATATCTCCATACGGCCTCTACAGCGTTTCGCCCGAAAGCTTGAGTAACTGAAAGTGTGGTGGACTCTAAAGGCTCGTCAATACTATGGCTGTGGATTTAACCACTAGCACGTCAGAGGTATAAGCCAATACGTAACGGGCCACCAGTTAACTCATCCTGACACCCTACTGAGCCTGTCAGTGACAATATCCGTACAGTCCGGTCCGTTCGTCTATGAGCATCGCATGGCGGGCCTAGGGGGTTGGTAAAAGTCAGACCCCCAAAGGCGGTACAAGTCGTGTCGGAGTGTAGCCCAGAACGCCCTGAGATACTACTGGAATACCTACCAGTAAATCTCCTGCCTCGGCCGAGACTTTGCGTAATGGCTCTCCTAGACACAGCGCGACCTCACCCCCAATACCGGGAGAGACGAACCCCTGAAGATCCGCTCACTGCCTCCATGTGGCTCGGGACTGTACCCAACTAAAACCTGTTTGCACGACTCCTTTGAGCCGTGGTAGGGTAGTAATCAAAGCACAGTGGGAACTCACACGAGACAAATGACGATCTCAGGTCGATGAACTAACCTGTACACATGTCACCAGGGAACTGCTATCTGACGTCTGGTATAAGACCAACTAGCAGGTTCCCGGCGAGTCCTGTCCGGTGTACTCATAACCCAATGAGCACCTGTATAAATCTTAGGTGAACCAACTGACACCAGTGGCTTGTGAGACCGGCCACCGCCCCTCGTCGGGGTCTCGACTGTATACACTAGTCTACTAATGGAGTATCGATGCCCTGTCTCGAAACTCCTACGACTAGAGACCTTTTAAGGATGTGCTTATAGACTACCAGCTCCCACGTATATGATCGCCATCATACTGCTGGTAGTCAAGCAAGAATCATAGGGGCTCTATCAACGTGTAATAGCGACATGTCAGATCATCTAAAGCAGTACACGATGATAAAGATAAACCAGATAGCATACTATCATCTCGAGTAAGACTGTCCTACCGGGATAGGTCCTCCCTCAATTATTGCAATCACGTGCCTGTGATCCAATAATTGACTCTGAGGGCACTATCTCCAACATACACACCATTAGTATTGCCATGACACCGTAGATACTGACATGCTTATTCGTGTTCTAGTTATTTATGCTTGTATGCATGACACTTGATGATATTGATATTGATATACGAATACCATTACCATACATATTCGTATATGATTATTGCCAATTGTGGCAAAGATGATTATGGATTTTGTCCTTATAGACTTGATATTTTTCATGGATTTCGAGAAACCGCAATATGATTTTAAAACTTGCTTGTGTTTGAAAAAGCGTGATTTTCTACTGATATGATGATTTGGACATCCACCATGACTTGTGTATTTATGATTGTGATATCTGATATTGAGGCGAAGGATAGCTGATTGAAGATACATGGTGGATCCGGTTTGGTACCCAGGGACAAGAAACCGTATGGAAAGATGGTAAGCTAGTGAAGTGACATGATACCGGTGATAGTGTTGGGCACGGCAGTTAACCGGAGGATACCGACCGGTGCGAGAAAGAAAGAAAGATAGGACTAATCTGGGGGACAGTGCCTAAGAAAACACCTGAGATTTAAGTGTTGATAATTGGCACGGTTTTCTGATGATTTTATTGGTGATGTGTTTCCATTTGCACGATCTGATTATGATGCGCTTTATTTGATGTGATATGATATATGTGAGAGATCAATATAGATATCTTGCACGGATTGAGAGGTTTAAGCTATATTGTAACCAAACATGACTGATCTTAGAGACGGTACCTAAAATACTATTTTCATTTATCGATATATATTAAAGAGGTTTTCAAAGGAGATACAGCCCCCCTATTTTCCACGTGTTTATGATGACATAAGAAACCTTCAAAAAGAAAACCTTCTTAAAATCAATTTCAAAAGGCATGATGTATATTTTAAACAAAATTGCATATATTGCTATATAAATCAACGTCCGCTACTCGTGCCTGACATACATATCATACAGTTATTTTGAAACGATTTACATATATACATCTTCGACTACTTTATAGGCTTACTTGGATGCATGTTATATATGAAATGATTACGCGGTCCATTGGGATACGCTCATAGTACTTGTGCATTATACATATATTAGTACAGGATATGATAGTACTATATCTTATGGTTTAGGTAGATCGTTATGTATTCGATTTCTACCTTATCATATCTTTTTACTCACGAGTTGGTAACTCACCACCCCTCATTGTGCCTTAGTTTTTTTCCGGATCGACCGCTCGGATCGTAGCGACTTACTGGCACATCTCTTCTTCTTTGGGTGATTGCTTTGGTAGGTGAGTTACCGGCCATATCGTAACCTCCTCTTGTATAAATATTTCTTTTTGGATCTAATTAAAAACTCTATCAACCATTTACATATTTGTATAATCCATGACTTAGAGACAGGACTTAGATATGTATTGTTTTGGATGTCGGACTCGTTTAGAGCCGGCTTGAGTTATTTACATATCTTTTGTTTTTCTGCTGTGATTCTTCGCCTTGGGCATTATATATATATTTGCATGGATTGTGTCTCCGCCATTGGATGTGACCTAGCTTCCATTGGGGATGCTTTATATATATATATATATATATATATATATATATATATATATATATATATATATATATATATATATTACTCAAAATTTATAAAAGAGATGCTGTCCAGTTTTTAAATGACGAACATATTTTCAATCAAACGTTACTTATACTATAAACAAAACTTGATTTCAATTTATAAACTCTTTTTCAAAACCACATCTCCACTATTTTCTAAAATGGTTTAGATTCCTGATTTTTGGTTTACTTGGGTTGCGGTGGGGTCCTATAGATTTCACGTGATTCAAGTGTCAAACACGTGCCATTTCCTGGTCATGACACTAACACAGAGGGTTTTCCTGGTTCAGGTGAAAAGATATAGAAGCTGTATATTGATACGTGCAGCAGTCCGATTAAATACGTGTAATGGCTACACAGATTTTAATCAGACGTTTGGTAATACGAGCCGGCTTATGTTTTAAGCCGGATTATTATATTAAGTATTGATTTAATAATACACACACACATATATTGATATATATTCTAATATTATGTTCACTGTTCATTTTCTCTCTTTAGGCTATTTGTATTTTATACGGATACACATATATTTATTCGATACATATACCGTGGATGTATTTTTGTATTTATACAAGAATACTTCTAAAAGGAGTACACCTCATTATTGATTTTCTTTTTTTGGAAAAGAAAAGAAATGAGATGGAGGGTGAGGTGTAAAAAGAGCATGGTAGTGAGGGATGGTGAGAAGAATGGGTTTGCACTTTTTATTGCAAAATGTTTTGTTAAAACTATTATTGATATGACTCATTTCTCTATCAAGCTTTCATTCTCTCATTCTCTCTCTCATGCTCACATCTCTTCCTTCATTTCTATTCTCATGTGTTGAGAATCAAAGGGGAAAGTGAGAGAGAAAAAAGGTGGTGATATTTTCTACATCTTTCAAACTCTATTCTTAGCGAGTTTAGAATGTCGGTTGCTTCTTCAAATTTCACTTTGAAGTAAAACTGGAGTTTGGATCGGTTTTCCTCGGGTGTATCATCTTCGGTAAGGGATATCGCCTCTCAAACTCGGCCACGATGGCTTAAGAGCCTAGAAGGGGTCTTCCAAAATTGGTGGACACGCTAAAAAAGTTGTATACTCGCAAACTTCTAGCTAGCTATCTTGTTTATGTTTGCTAGTTTAGTATTTGGAACGATTTCTAGGTTGTAGTTACTAGTGCTTGCATGAAAATTTTTGTTTTCGCTTCCGTCTTGACCGCGAATCTTGTGACGCGAGCATTATGACCTACTTACATATTAATCTTTCTCCTCCCCTTTCCCCAAAACCCCCATCTCAGGTATTTATATATATCCTTTTTCCAATAATTGTTTTTAGGATACATTGTAAAAGAAAACTGACCATTTTCTCCCGATGTCCAAAACCCCCTAGCCTCAAAACGGTAATCAAAACCCTCCTGAAAAAGTTTTCAATTTTCAAAAAACCCCTTACATATGATGTCTAGTAATTATCTTTGCTGCGATATCTAAGCAGTTGCTAGCGACATATAAGCAGTTGTCTGTGATATCTAAACAGTTTCCTGTGATATCTAAATAGTTTGTATGAATTGGTTAGATATAGCAGGCTATTATGTAGATACTGCAGGAAAAAAATTTAATGAGGTTTTGACTACCGCTTCGAGGCCAAGGCATTTTTGACAATAGAAAAAGGTGCTCGGGGGTTATTAGAACTTACCCTTTTATTTATATATGACTCCCCTTAAAATCATTAAAGCTGTTTAAAAAAACACATTTTCAACCATATTTGCTCAAATCTTCACTTTTTAAAGTTGCAATGATAACTTTATTAGTCTATTCATTATAAATATGGAAAATGAATATTATTTTCAATATTATAGTTATTATCATTTTTTAATAATTATATACAAGAAAATATTTTATTCAAGCTTCTTTAAATTGCCTTGTTGTATCCAACTTTATCACTTTGATCATTCATTCCGCTGTATCATACTCATTGTGGATAAATACAACCATAATGAGGGTTTGAGTTGTAAATTTGATTAATAAGCTTAGTTAAAAACTCAGCAAATAGCGTTTAGAAATGAAAAATAAACTGTTAGGTTAAAAATTAGTAGATAGATATAACAGGATGTGCATTTACTTAGCAAATAGTCTATATATGTTGTATATACACTCTTGATGGCGAAGCGGTTTAAGAAACAACATATAAGATTTGAAGAGGATATATATACAAACACAAATATTGGAAGGGAGGTATATATGGAAATAAAAGATTGCATGAAGTGTATAAAAAAAACCTAAAACTTTATAAACTGATCGAAAACTAATTAATATATAAATGAGTTAATTAAACGAATATAATAGATAGAAAGGAACATCTTAAACTAGTAATTACATATGAAAACAAGACAATGGGCAAATAATGTGCATCCCGCGCCTAATAGGTATTGTTTCAGGTTAAAATCTTCAAAAATAATCTAATTTTTTTGTCCATCACATTAGCATATATATACTTAGGTGCACCCATGAGCAATAGCTCAGTTAATATGGCACTTTGCCTTCTTAGAAGAGTGTGAGGGTATGATCCTCAGGATGTGAAGTGACCATAATTTAATATTTTCGGGGCAAATTCATGCGTCGTCTAGGTGGGTGAATGTGTTGCGTGCTTGCGTGTTTTTAAGTATGTAGGTATGTTGTGTGCGTGTGTTAGACTTACGAGCCAGTTTAAATTAAAAGAAAAAGAAAAATATATATATACATAACACGTTGCATGTGCATAAGACAGCACGACACGATGATACCTTGACCTTAGTGAGGTTATGAATAGAATAAGTAGTTTGTTCCATTTGGCCTGGTTTTTGACTTTTTCTCTCCCGAGCAAGAAATGTCACTTCTCGCTGCTGTGGAAGAGATCCTAAATTAGTGCTAATTAAGTTGAGTGCAGTATGCTTTAGCAATAGGTAGTTGATATGGGCATTTTCTTCTGTGGAGAGAGGTCGGGGTTTGAATCTTAAGAGCTCCAAAAGAAGAAGTGGTCATAAATTAACGTTTTCAGAGCAAATTCTTGAGTTTTCTGTGTTGTGTGCAGTTTGGTTGGTACTTATGAGCGGTGCCCAAAAAAAATTTAGTGAGGCCGACGCTTATTAGTCCCACGAACTAGTAGTACAAATTTCCAATATTGCTAAGTCAATAGGTCCCCCTGGGCCCCAAACTAAACCTTGTAGCATCTACAAGGGTGGCAAATGGGTCGGGCGGCCGTTGCTCGACTCAGCTGCCATGTGGCGGGCCTATGCCAGCCGTCTAATTGTCAGGTCTGGCCTAGGGCCGGGCCGGGCTTGGCTAAAATAGCCCACTGGCCTGGACCGGACCGGACCCGATCAACATAATTCAAAAATTTTTGAATTGTGGGGAGGGGACATTTTTTTAACTTTGGATTCTTGGTGGTGTTTGGGCGGTAGGAGGGGGGTTTGGGCCGGCATGGGCCCAACCCGGCCCGACCCAAGCCGGGCTCGGCTCGGGTTTAGGGAGCCTTGGTCGGCTGAGGCCCTGTCTGAAAACCCGGTCAACGGGTTTGGCCCGGCCCGCTGACCGGCCAAGCCTAACTGGCTTCGGGCCGGCCCGGTCCGTTTGCCATCTTGGACTCAAGTTGGGTCCACGGAAACATAAATGAAGCAGATGCCGGCCATTATGGAAGTCATGAAAGAACAAATTGTTTTAGGAGCAATTCAACTCTAACAAGAATCATAGTTTGATCTATATTTGAAATAAAGAAAGCTAGATGTTTGTATATCCGATGCATGATTGTATATATTTTCATGCAAATTTAGAATCTAAGATAATGGTTTGGGGGCGGGGATGATAGTTAAAATCATATATATTATGATATTTGAAGCACATCACTCATGGATTAGTATTTAATCGAGCATCTATTACTACACTTCAAGCATTCTCCTATGCCGACTGGGCTAGGGATCTAGATGATTGTGACTCTGTAAGTGGCTTTAGTATTTTCTTAGGATCCAACCTTATCACTTTGAGCTCCATGAAATAAAGCATTTTAGCTCGATGTAGCACCGAATTAGAATATAAAGGTTTGGTCGATGCTTCATGTGAACTCATTTGAGTGCAACAACTTTTTTCTGAGCTGGGTTCCCTCTTCATTCTCCACCTAGCTTATGGTATGATAATCTTTCCGAGATTTATCTTATTGCTAATCGAGTCTTCCGTGCTCGAATGAAGCATACAGAAATTAATTATCATTTTGTTCGAGAACATATGGGTCGTCAACATCTTCGAGTTTGTTTCTCTTTTTGAATTGATCTGTAAGTCGCATCCAAGCACATACCATACCCACTCACACAAGCATACAACACACACATGCATCCAGGGGAGCGACGAAATTTGCTCCAAAAGTGTTAATTTGTGGCCACTTCCCCTCGGGGGTTTCAAACCGCGCACTCTCCCAAGGAGGGAAAGTGTCATACCAACTGAGCTATTGCTCACTATGATGCAATTTTTGACTCTTAGATCCAAGCCAGTGATCCGAGATTGCCCATCACCTTGCGGAGAAGCATGAATATAATATGAAAGATCCTCAAATAAATCATAATATTGATAGATTTCATAATCAAGATATTTTGGCAATAAGATTTTCTATAAATAATCTTTGCAAGATTATTTTAGTACAAGATTTTAGTACAAGATTTCATAATCAAGATATTTTGGCAATAAGATTTTCTATAAATAATCTTTGCAAGATTATTTTAGTACAAGATTCAAGGATACGGTTTGTTGGAGTTAAATAAATTAGCTCCTAAAAGATAAATAGATAAATACTTGTATAGTATTTGATTGAAAGAATAGGCCAATAATTAAGAACTTGATCAAATTAGACATAAAATGGATGTAAATGACATCATCAAACGAGTGAAAATCTTGTTTTATATTGGGAATATTCGCGAATTCGCGAATAATTCACGAATTATGTGACTGCCGATTAAATCTGCGAATTATTCGCCATCACCGAACGCGTCAAATTATTGCCGAATTATTCGTGAATAATTCCTGAATTATTCGCGAATTATTAAAAAAAAGCGAATTATTCAAAAAACAGCAAATAATTCACGAAATCAAAATCTAGCGTCTCATATATTAATTTTATATTAATTTTTTGCTCGAAATCCTTCCCGAACACTTACCGAATCTTTCCCGAATACCTGCCGATTTTTTCCGAATAGTTCTCCGAATCCGAATTTTCGACTTCGCCGAATTATTGCCGAATCACGAATTTGTGACTATGCCCTTCTCAAAACAATTCAAAAAGAATTATTTTTGAGAGGTTCCGATGGCCAGGACCCCCCTCCCGATGTCGAGAGGTCTTGTTTTTAGGTATTCCCGACCCACTTTGGCAAGCGGCATCGGGGCCCTATCAAAATAGACACTGAGGTATATTTTTAAGGAGAAGTGTGTGGGTGGGAGGGAGGGGGGTTCCCCTGCTCCCAGAACATGAGGGAAGTGGTGTTTAACCGCTCCACTCCTAGAGAAGTATAAACACTTCTCAATTGACAGATTAAAGAAGAGGAGATTCAGATTTGAAGAAATTGATGAAGAGTGTGTTCTCGGTTAGAAGAAAATAAAGAAGGTGAGAAATAGATTAATGGGATTCCGTTCCTCCCCCTTTCAATGTTTTTTCTCCCTATCTTCTTTCCTTTATTATTTTAAGTATGGATCTAAAAATGATCTGTATAAACTTTTATAAGTTTCTATCATGAAAAGTAGCCATGGATATGGCTCTTTCATCATATTCAATGAAGATGAGGATGAAAACTGACGAGGACTATCAAAACATGTGCTCACATGTTCTTGACAAACATGGGCCGAACTTAGGATACGAACCATTACATGTCCTGCATAAAGAGAAATAAAACATCTAATGTGTCCCTCATATTTATGAGAAATAAAAATAAACTCATTTCTGTTCATGAAAACAGAAATTATAGATTGAAATCGGAATTTCTAATGAATATGTATAAATGAATAAAGAAGTCCTATTGCTTTTCATGAAGATATGAAAATTATCTCTTTTTAATTGAATCCAAAGTGTTTAAACACATTATATTCATTCTGAGAACACGTTTCCTTCATGTTCTGCCTTGAATACAAAAATACGTGTTCATATTGTATACCAAATTGTAAAAATGATGAAAATACACCATTTTTATGTTTTGCATGGAATTCAATATGTGAATTTCCATATTTGATGAATTTTCATAAAGATACTTCATTTTTGTGGCCAAAACAAACTATAAGAAGTACAAATTGGGCTTCCTATTCACCATCTGAACCCCTCCTGATGGTCGGGACCCCTTCCGGACCTGTCGGGACTCCCCCTCCTGACGTCGGAAGGTCCCATTTTCATGCACAAAATTGCATAAAGCTTATTTTTTCCACATGAATGGTTGGCCCTATCTAGAGTGGCCCAATTTTGATCACTTTCACTGTAACGTGGACCCATATAGGACAGTGTCCATTCATATGTGTCTAAAGTGACACTAAATTATCCCGGGCATAATTTTGAACTTTAAAATTAAAGTTTCTATGTATAACTACTTTCTTTTGTAAACTTGATTTTTGTAAACTTGATTTAATTACATTCAAATGTATATAAACATGAAAAATATGAATAAAATCTTTTTCTTTTATAACATTCTTTGCTTACAAGTGTTTGATATTTACATATTTTCAAACTTCCATTTAAATAATGTGATTTAAATAGTTTAGCATGGTATCCTGTCTAGGCTTTGTTTAAGACAATAAAGGGTAATTAACGATACGTGCTCGCGCTATTGGAAGTCTCGAATCCCGTAACCTTTTGGTCAATTTTAAATACAAATATTTATTTTGTTTAAACTCTACCTATTTCGAATATTCATTTCATCAGAGGTTTTTTAAGAGATTAAAAAAATGACGACTCCGCTGGGGATCTTTCGACTTCTCCTTAAGCTACGCTAAGTTATATCATTTTGAGCGTTTTGTCCCAGAATCTCTGATCGACGGAACCCAAAAGAGTATATGTGCACTTGCACTAATAAAAAGCTTTTAAGTTAGGTCATCAGCTTAAAAGAACTATGTTCTAATATACCCTTGCTTTAGCATGCATAGAATATTGAGACCGGATCAGTTTATTGGAGCAGGCCCGCTTTTATCTAAAAGATTTCTAATGCCAACATCATTTTTCCTTTTCAGGATCATACTAATGGCATTCAATAACAATAACACTCCATTCTCAGCTGACCTTACTGCGGCAGCGAAGATCGCAGAACTATGTTTGTTATTACCGGGGCTAACCCACAATTTGTCATGTCACCTGCCGGCATTGCAGGATATGACCCTGAGACATGCCCATTTGGTACGATCAATGATTTTATGGATCTGCTAGCCGGACTAGAAAAGAAACTACATGTTGGGGTAAAAATTTGCACCCCGGTTGACCAAGTCAAAATCAAAGTCAAGACAAACCAAGTGGGCCAATGTCCGGGTCGAGCCCAAACATGAAGCGGCCGGCCTCCCCCAATGCCAAAATAAAAATTTTGTAATAAATAATTTTGGTGTATTTTTTTGAATAAATGTAAGAAAAATGGGCATAAAGCCAATTTTTTGTAAAACCCATGGCTCATGTGCAAAAGAAATGAGCACATGAGACATGAGATGTGCAAAATGCCATTTTGTAAAGCCCAAAAGGCTATATGTAAAGTTTGTAGCCTATAAAGGCAAACATGATGAAAATATCTATAACTTTTTTCTCTCTCTCTTGAAAATTAGAGTCTGTGCTTCTTCTCCTTCCTCAAGGTTCTAAAATTTTCTTTCACTTTTTGAATTAAATCAAGAGTTTAACTCTTTCTTTTCTAAAAATAAATAGTTTTTCACCATCAAACCCATGAAGGGGAACTCGGATTTTCCATCAGATCTCAAAAAGGGGAGATTTGGAATCTCACCCTCCCCCCCCCTCCCACACTTTTTCCTCCAAGATCCGGCCAACAAAAAGGAGGAAGAAGGATACCCATCTCTGAAAATCCCACTTTAGAAAAGATCCAAGGCTCAAGAGAAGATCCAAGACTTAAGAAAGAAAAACCTCTGAATATTTTTAGGGAGTTCAACTCCAAGACCCAAATCCAGATCTTTTAGGAGTTCAACTCCATATCTTTTAGGAGTTTAACTCTTTTGGAGTTTAACTCCACTCAAAATCCTCTTTTGGAGTTTAACTTATATTTCCGGGGATAAAACCCCCTTCTTTTCGCCGGCGCCCACATGTCAGGCACGTGAGGCGCTAGCGTCCAAAGCGTCAGCGTCCACGTTCCGGACACGTGAGGCGCTAGCGCCAGCGTCCAAAGCGCCTAGCGCCCAAGTGCTCACGTGCCGGACACGTGAGGCGCTAGCGCCCAAAACGCTAGCGCCAGCACCCAAGCGCCCACGTGCCAAGCACGTGAGGCGCCAGCGCCCAGTGCCAGCGTGCTAAGCACGTGAGGCGTTGGCGCTCACGCGTCCTTTGGACGCCATTTTTCCCTCATTATACATGTACTCCACACTAAAAATACCTCCCCCGTTAAAAAAATTTCTAATGAGGCGCTGCCCCGCACCCCGTAAGGGGGCTGCTAGCCCCGTTAACCCCCAGCCCGCTATCCGGGGTAGCGGGACCCCCGTAAAAACTCCGCGGGGCCTCCCGATATATCCAAAACCCCTTCAAAACACAACACTACATATTGAGTTCGCATGACCTGTTTGACCCGTCAATCGGAGGTTCTTTCGCTCCAAAGGCGAGAGGTAATTAACGGCAATTTAGTTCGCGGCTGCCAGAGATTCGGATCTCCACAATCAATAAACCCCAGCCTACCCTAGACAGGGGGAATCTGTAATGCGCCTGACAAGTACGTGCGTATTCCCATCTCAATAGGGTGACGATAAACACCCTACACTACCGATGAGGCAGAGATTAGGCCGCCAAGCAAGCCAGCCCTTGGCGCCAACTCAGAAGCCGGTGTTCAACCAAGCTGCTTCTGATATTCCCTCGTCGTCTGAGAGAGTTACCCAATAAGTTCGGGATAGAAAGATGTTCCTTAATGACACCACCACAATCTATGGGGGCAACTAGTCGCGGTGCCAGCTCCTTGTATTGGAAAAAAATGAAAGTCGGCGTTTGAACGACTTTCTTTCCCTCAAGGGCCTCAGCACGTTCCTCGAGAAAATGAAGACGTCATTTTCAAGACGAGATGTTTTGCTGCTCCTTCCCATCAAAAGAAGAACATGACGTCTTGCAACGCGAGAAGAAGGGCCGCTAAGAAAGACCATAATGAGAACTCCTATCCAGCTCTTCAACGTCGACAGGTCCCTGCATTGCATGTCAAGACTTCTTTTGCTCCTCTACAAGGACAACAGCGACAACCTCGTAAGAATGAATTTGCTGATAGGTCGTTCCAAGGCCGAGGAATAACCAACAAAAGGACATATAGGGCTTACAAGGAAGCCAAAGTTCTTCAAAGAACTGTCCCTCCTAAGGTCTTCTATCGTAAGAAGAAACATATCCTGAACAATCTGGCCAGCGAGGCCCATATGGTTGCTCGCAAAAAGAAAGCCCTACGCCAGACTATGTTGATCATGACTCAGCTCAAATTCATTTTAACAGAACAAATTTAAGTCCTGTGTCGGCTTCTTCGATTAGTCCGGTAAGAGATTAATCGGCTAGTCCGATGTCACATTCCCCAACTCGGCCAGTGGTGCATACTTGTCGAATGGTGCACACCTGCCAAATGGTCGGTTCAAGTAATCCAAACGACCCGCATGCTAGCCTACGAGAGGGTTCGTCAGCTCATACAAGGAGTCAAGATAATCTTCCTCAAGTAGACGCAGAAATAAATATCGATCCGTTGAATCCGCCTAATCCACTGGAGGTCCTTTTAACAAATGAAGTAAATAACCTTCCTCCGCCAGGTCAAAATAATCCCATGAAAGAGGCTAACGTCGATAATATGGCTGAAAACGTTCCGTTAAGGAATAGAGATCGTCAAATTGACAACATGTAAGAATAGATGGCCAATCTAACGTCCATCATTCAGGTCTTGTCCGCTCAGGTTCAGAACCAGACAGAAGCTCTAAGGCAAAACCCGCTAGTTGAAAGAACAGAACAAGCAGCAGTCCCGTAAAACTCTGCAACCAAAGAACCTAGGAGGGAATCAAATCCTCCTATTCCTCAAACAATGCCGGTGGTGAACAGGGGAGCTGTTCCACCCGTAATAGAAATCAATCAGCCTCAAATGATTGCGAGACCGACAGCAATAGTGATAATGGAAACTACTCTGGCTGCAATAACTCCTAATACAATGCTTTCAACATCAACAATAGGGCCTCCATTCATTGTTGATATAGATGTTGATACTCTACAAAAATTCATCGTGGAACAAATGACACAGTTGAATAAAAAAGAAACAGTGCCAGTAGAAAACCAGCCATCTCCGAATGAGTATAATGATGAAGCATATCCTCCAGGGTACTTAATACCTTCCTTTCATATATATAACAGGACAGGGAACCCTAAGCAGCATCTGGCTCATTTTAAAGTAGCTTGCAGTGATTCAATTAAGAATGATAAGTTTCTTTTAAGGCAATTCCCAAAGAGTTTACATGTCATCTCCTTTGATTGGTTTGCTGAGTTAGAACTACGCTCCATACTCACTTTCAACCAGCTCGCAGAGAAATTCAAGCATAGGTTTGGGGGTAATGTCATAAATAAGATGACACTTAGCTTACCTTCAGGAATCCTACGAAAGGAGAGTCATTACTTGAATTCGTACAGAAATGGAGAACGGCTAGTATTCGTTTTTAGCCGCCAATCGCTGAAGAGCAGTCAGCTCAACTGCTACTTAGTAAAATCCTTGGAAGGTCAAACTTTTTATGGTATCAATAAAGCATACCATGTTTACTTCCTTAATTGATAAAATCATGACTTTGGGAAATGCAAATCCAGAGTTGTTTGAGGCTTATTGGGTGTCTTCGCAATAGAAGAGGGAGAAAACCTATTAATCCCGTAATAACCAAAAGGGAAAACAGGTTATGTCCCTGACGGTTGACGCTCCTGTAGATTCTTCGGATTCAAAACTGACACAAACATCTTCTCGACAAGCTAAACCATCGAAAGATAACCGATACAAGACTTTTCTTGAAGAAAGGATGAGTGGTAAATACTCATTTAAAAAAGACTCTACAAAGCATATTTTCAATTTAGCTTTAAAGAACGGATTGGAACTTCCTAAGGTTAAGAAAACTGAAGATGCCAATAGGAAGGATAACCCGAGATATTGTCCCTATCACCGGATGTTAGGGCATCCTATTGAAGACTGTTTTGTCTTCAAGAATTAGGTAGAAGAGCACTACAAATTAGGGAACATCTTCCTACCCAACAAATTTAAATTTGATATCCTTACTGCACACAGTCATTGTGTAACTGCGTGTGATAAAATGACTTTCTTGTCAACATCTTCTAAATCATAAGGAGATCCATGCGAAACGTTGTCTTGAAGAAGACTCAAAAGCTTCAAAAGAGATTAGAAAATATACCAGGGATCACTCAGAAGAATGATGTTCCTGCAATAACTCAAACGGGCATGGTTTCGTTTAGCACGAATCACCAAAATTCTAAAAAGAAAGAGAAAGTGTCTCAACTGGAGGAATATTTAAACATTCCCTCGATAACACTATGCGATTTCATCCCATCTAATTTCCTAAAAGAAGAAAGTGATAGAGATATGCTAGAAGAAAGGTTCTGGGAGGACGACAATGCCAAGTCATATGACTCGGAAGAAGCGAAATGACAATGGCAACGCTTAATTCTGCTCGCCAATGCGTTTGTAAGAAGCGATGTGAGGACCAAGCTTATACAGGTTCGCACATGTCGTATGACGTCATACTCTTCTTCTGAAGCGACAAAGAGTGAGAATGAACCCCAAGAAGCTGACGTGCATCCAATAACTGAAGGAATCGAGGAAGTTTGTCAAACACTTGATGAACCTTCAGAAATTGACATTGCCTCAACTCCTGAAGATATTAAGGCTCTATGTTCAATGTTACAAGGAGAAAGCAATACTTCCTGTCTGGATACAAATGAAGAATATCCGGCCGAAAAAATAATTGAGGCACTACCATGTTTGAATTGCTCGAATCCTACCTCACCTGGTAATTGAGAAGAGTCTATCGATGAAAGTGGACAAGTGTGGGATCAAGTCGATATTAACTTTGTCCCTTCATCTCTTTCACCTTGGATTGAACCCGGAGGCTCAAGGCCTTCAATGCCATATGAAGTCAGTGAGCTTAATGAAAACCACTTCACCCAGCCACAGGTTTTCATGAGGAATATGACTGAAACGGTTGGCGCTCTAGTCCAGACATTAGAAAGCCATAATAATGTCCTTGAAAATATGGACACGATGTTCTAAGAGATGTTCAAGAATATATGAGGCTGCGAAGTGAAAATGCTTCAATGCACCAAGATATAGATTTGTTGCGTCAACAAGTTCACGAGCCTCGGATATTAACAAGGAACATGCAAAGACAAATATCAACATATAAGAATGAAAGAGCTCAAGTGGTGGTAGCCGCACGAGCTAATCGGCAGAGGGCCTCACGGAAAAATGTTCCTCGACCTTCTCAAAATCCGAGACGAACAACTCATACCGATGCAACTTCTACCTCTTTGATTCAAAATTTCCAATCATCGAAAAGACAAATCGATAGGGCTATCTAATCGATGTCTGGTCAGGATTTATATGCAGCCTTCCGTTTTCTTAGAAGCATAAGCACGAAACTTGTCACGCCTCACTTCCCAAAAGACGAAAGCAGGTACGTGACGAGGCCTGCAACATATTTATTTCGAGAAGGTCATTTCTCGGAATAAATACGCTAAGCGTAATTGAGCAATATAAAATTACAAGAAATTAATATGAGATTTAAACTTCAACAACTTTATTTACATTCAAACTTGATACATTTGCAATACATGAGTTCAACTGAAAAGAAAATATAAGAACAGAAATGCCTAAACAGATGGCATACATAAACTGAAAGAGGAGATGAGTTAAGCTAAACTTGAGTGGTGGTCTAGTCGTAATCCCTTGCAGCCTTTACTATATCATCAGTCTCTAGACCACCTGACGAACATCCAAAAGAAGAAAGAGATAGGTGGATGCCCGTCAGCGAACTTTCGCTCGGTAAGTCTCCAAGGTATGAAGTATAAAATTATAATGATAAGTTGGAAATGGATATCATGAAGCAATGGTCTATGAGATATGGTGTTTAAACTTGTCATTTAATATAAGCATGGTAATTTTATGTAATATGCAGTTCTATATATCATGGCAAAATAACATGAGCATAGTATAGCATGGCTGTGAAGTGCAGGTATAGTGAACATGAAGTGCATGTAAGTGTCCTAAAAGATCTCTATAAGGGTAAACTAATCTAACGTAAGTTTAAGAGTGAATGTCAACTAATCTCAAAAGTGTTCTCGAACACAACAGGCTGCAATCCAGGGATAAGCAACCACGAGCCTGAATCAAATGTTAGTAACGGGAATTCAACCTGGTGTTGAAATATTCCAAACTCAACATGCTATAATTCAGGAGCAAGAAAATACGGGCCCTTATGATAAATTGCTTGTGTTAGTAAACATAAATTCATGATCTAGGAGAACTCCTGAGATTTCATTGGATTCGCACTTGAACTATTCCAACATCCCGTGTATTCTAGATTATAGTTAAATTACCGGTCTTGCTCAAATCCATAAATATATCAAGTTGCAAGATTGAGTTCATGTCAAAATTAATTATTCGTGTCACGTGTTCATGTATTCATGTCAAGTTGTATTCATGGTTCGAGTCAATTCGGTTCAATAGTAGACATTGGGTTCATGTATCATGTTAAGTTCAAGTGTCAAGTTCAGATTCATATTTACTTTCTAGTTCGAGTTCGAGTTTAAATTCAAGTTTAGCTTCGAATTTGGATTCGAGTTATAGTCATTTTATTTAAATCTTTTGAATACATTTAATCTTGTAAATTCTTAAGTTCGGGAATAATCGGACAACCGCTGCACATAGACGGCAGGATTTGTGTCTTTTTCCAAGACGATTGCCATTGATAACTCCGTTAATTTGCAGTGTTATCTAATCTGAATAAACAAGCACTCACTTTTTCCGGCTCTCTGGAGCTCAATAAAAATGATACCGCATAAACCTATATTAATTTAGGATTTTTAAAGATTTATTCAAGTTGTTTACATTGTGTTTACATTGTTTGCATTTCTCGAGGGAGGGTTTTATGAAAAATATTTTAATATTGTTTAAAAAATAAATCCCGAGGGTGATTTAGAATATTAAGAGTTTTATAGAAATATATTTTAATTTAGGTGGTATTTTAGTGATGAAATCTAGCTTTTAAAAGTTTATGGTATTTTTTGAAAACTACTACTTTTGGAAATTTGATGGTATTTTTTAATTAAAATTAAAAATTTTCATTTAAAAATATATTTTTCACAATTTGTTTTCATTGAAAATACGGTTTCATAATTTTATATAATTTTACAAAGTTTAATTTGTTTTAAAAAGTCGTATTTCTTTAAAATCGTATTTTCTTCCTTTCAAGACCGAATTCTCCGTGAGGAGTTCTGCATCCCGCTCTATTATTCCAAGAATGTGCGATAACCAGCACCATCCATAAATGGATTCCCCTAAAAGGGTTGTAGAAGCGTAATTGCAAAGAATTTAAAAATAACGATTTAAAAACCATATTTTAGAAAGTGAGGGTATTTTAGTGCAAAGCTATTCTTTAGAAATTAATATAAATTTTAGTAGATTAGTATTCAAAAAGTGAGTGTGAGGTAGATCGTTATCCAGTGCGTTGTCTACAAGTAATGTTTAACAAATAACAATAAAATGTGCTTCTAAAACCAATACAATAAAGGTTTCAAGGGTGTATAAAGCAAATACAAAAAATTGCAAGGCTCAAGTATTAATACAAAACAATCCAGGGGGTGATACAGAATAATGATGTTATGAACCTCTTTAGATTACTGAGAAATACTCTTAAAGATCAATGATTCTAGTGGTTCAAATCATGAAGCATGAAATAAAAGCATGGAAGGTATATCTAGGATAAGTCTTGAAGTGTGATGCCAAAAACTAAAGAAGGAAAATAAAGGAAAACAACATCTAGCCGTTTGGATCATATCAAAATGCTCCAGATCAATGCATTCAATATAACTTTTATTGAGATTATAGCATGAAGGAGATCTTAGCTTTTTATGTATCAGCTTTCCAATCTTTTTTTTATATAGATTTAGTCTAAAGCTGTTGTATAAGGAAAACACTGAATATAAAGCCCAAGATCACATTACGCTTTCCCGGTGGCTTGTGCGGTGAAGGTTTTAACCTTTGGTGATGAATATTGGTGGGGAAAGAAGAAGAGGGACTTACCCGTGTTTAGAACATGAGAACGACGCAATTTCCCATTATGGCATTTCATCAAACACTATCGCGCACAAAACCGAAACGTCAATGGAACAGAGATCTGGAGGCGGTGAAACGATTGCGGCGTTCACGCGGTCTTGGCGCTTCGTTTCTCGGCTCAGTCGCGTCGTACGGAATTGCTGAAAGTCGATGGTCGAGAATTTTGGTGTTGCATTTGGTGGTTGGAGGGAGGAAATGAGGGGATGATGATGTGGTGGCAACAACGTAATTGATGATGACGAGGAGAAGGAGTTCGGCTCCGAGAGATGGCCGGCCATAGAGGGGGCAAGGGCTTGGTGTTGGGTATTGTGATAAAAATAAAGTAGTAGAGGGAGAATATAGTGAGGATTTATATTAAAAAGATAAGTGAAAGAGAGAGAGAGGGGGGGCGCGGGCGGGGAGGAAAGGTCTTTGATTTTGGAAGGAGGGAAGAGGAAGAGATGAAGGAGGTTATTGCATGTTGAAAGGGAAGAGAGGGGGTTACGGTGAGAGAGTGAGAGTTAATGCATAGAAGTGAATGGGTTTTGGTTTAATAACATGTAAATGGATTTAACATGCGAAGAAAGAAGGAAATGTTTGAGAGGGAAATCGTGGGCTGTGAGTGAGTGGACTTGGAGAGAAAAATAAGAAAAAGAAAAAGAGAAGAATGGATATGGGCTTTGGGTTTGGGTTTTTTTATATATTTAAAATAAATGGGTTATGGTTTAACGGTTATGTCATTAATAAAATAAGAATGTTTATTTGGTAATGTAAGGAAAATACAAAGAGGAGAATAAATAGTTAAGTGATTAAATAATATAAACGTGCTTTTGGGCTCAACGAAAATAACAATATATTTAATAGAAGACAAAATATACATAAAATACTAAAAATAAATAAATACAATATTTTACTAAACTATGGTATAATAATATTAGGTTCATTACAAAACTTCTAAATCAAAGGATGCCATATGAGGCCGAACTGGCAGGATTATCTAACTTCTGTATACAACACCGCCGAACAGGGCATTCCTTGAGAAACTGCTTCACGTTTAGAGAAATGATACAAGATTATTCTTAAATCCAAGTACCGTCAGTCCCTCATAACCGAAGAAGGCTAAGGACTTCCTCAAGTTCTTCGGATCATGTTCATATATGCTGTTGGGTGAGCCATCGAAACCCCAGGGTAGAAGAGGATGAGAGTTCTCAACATGAACATGGTGTTTTCCTTACTCTCTTACAAGAAAAAAAAATAACTATGTGAATTGGAATGAACATCCATCAATTAAAAGTCAACCAAATTATCCTCCTTAGGAGGACCCTTTGAGAATCCTATCTCGTCCGTCGTCACAGAGGAGTTCAATTGAGATTATGAACTTCCCATTTAGGACCTCTGAAAGGCATAATGAGATGCATATGACCGCCACACGAACAATCTCGGAGTTGAATGATGATGCCAGAGATTTACGTATAGATATACATGAAACTCGCCAACAGATGATGCAGTTACATCAACAATTCGTCCAAACCCAACTTTGAATTGATAATTTACAACAAAGAGTATCAAAATGTCGGCGCGAACATTCAAATGACACGGTTTCAAGAAGACGGCTACAGAGCAGCCGAAATCTAGAAACCTTTATCGTAACCGGAGGGTCAGGTTACATCAGGAGTCCATCTCTTAATCTAGGAGACAAATAAACCAGACGATATCTTTAATGACTGATGTGGAATTGTTGCATACATTCTAAGTCGTAAGGCACATCAGTCCGGAGCTCCTTGTCTTTACTTCTGCACAGGAAAAAGAATTAGACATACGCTAAGAAATTGAGTAGTGTTCAGATTCCATATGCAAGAGTTAGCAGAGAATCACCTGTCAATCTCTTCTCCACCACCTTCACAAAGGCAAACAAGAACACCTCAATCAGTGAATTCTTCTCAAACCCGTCGAGCCATTCATTGTGAAAGTGAAACTGAGGATAACACGCTTTATTTTCCTGAGGATAATGAAGATGACGATGGAATCAAGTTTGTAAATCAGGTGATCACTCGTCAGGGAACCGTCGTTCCCGACTCAAAGCCTAATGAGCCAAAATGCAAAACTAAAGAGGCCGAAAAGGACAAGACAATCAAAGTTGAAAAAGTGGTTCTCCCTACAACTTCAAAGGAGAAAAGCAAAGCAGGTTATAATGTGCTGGCTCATCTCAAAAAGATACGAGCATTAATGACTGTATATGAAGCCTTGATGCTTTCCCCAGAGCTCATGAACATGTTGATCGAAGCTTTGCAAAATCCTAAAGAGTATCAAGTATTTTTCGCTGAAGTAGATATGAAAGAAGTTTGTTATGATGAACGAATGATCGGAGTTGTGTTTACTTACGAAAATATGTTGTTAGGAACCTCTGAACATAATCGACCCCTATTTATTACTGGAAGTTCTGCGACACCATTGTTAAGAGGGTACTTGTTGACCCAGGTGAATCAATAAATATAATCCCATTAAGAACTCTTCACACCTTGGCACTCGATGTAAATCATCTCACTTTTGAGAAAATCTTGATTCAAGGATTTGATCAGAATACGAGAAAAGCCTTAGGATAGGTCACTCTTAACTTTCATGTGGGACCACTAAAATACAGGACGAACTTCCACGTGATTAACGATGATACCGCTTACAAGGTTTTGCAGCGTAGGCCTTGGTTGCACGATTATAGAATAGTACCATCGATCCTACATCAATATCTTAAATACAAAGATGGTGATAAGGATTACCGTATTGCTAGGGAAACTCACCCATTCACGGTCAATGAATTACACATTGACGAAGCTTGATTTTTCTTTGAAGAATTTAATGGTAAATCAACTAATCTGAGGTAGTTGCATGCTCCAAAGAATGATGATTCTTATCATACAAACATTCAATCCTCCGAACTCGAACAAGAGAATAAAAGGGTTCTAAGGATAGGATTCAATTAAGAGTTTACATATGAAGATGATGATACATTGGTAAAATTTCTTCCTGGAATTTATCAACAGGTTGAAAG
This sequence comes from Agapanthus africanus, assembly GCA_030015575.1. Lineage (NCBI taxonomy): Eukaryota > Viridiplantae > Streptophyta > Magnoliopsida > Asparagales > Amaryllidaceae > Agapanthus > Agapanthus africanus. Next base: position 155,702,119 of record CM057350.1, read on the forward strand.
CCATCAAATATCAGATGATGATAATGAGGACGATCCCTATTATGAAACAAAAGACTTTAGAGCCAACAGTCAGAAAGAGAAAAGTCAAGTTCATCTCATTTTCACTCCCGATAAACATCAAAAGCCTTTGCAAGAATTGCATGTGGCTAATGTATCATATCTAGAAGACTTTTATGTCCACCCGTTCCGGGGGCAAAAGAGAATCTTGTTTTATAAATCTCAATCTAATGAAAGTGTTCAAAGGATACTTTCCTATCCTGCAACTTTACAAGAAAGTGAGAGTTTCTTTAAGGCAATCCTCAGAAGCCTTTCACACTTTTGATGCCTTTTGGTATTCATGACAAATCCGTGAATATGTAAAAGGCTCGAAACCTAAAGATACATGAGCCTTGGGGTATTTCTCATATACTTCCAAACTTCCTCACTTTAAATTTCATAAACATGTTCATCATTGCCGCATGATATCTGCGCAGCAAGAACAAATAAAACAAGATATTGCAAACACTTCACAAGAAAATGTGGAGTTGCAAGACTTAGATCTAACACAATTACAGTTTGCCTCTCCTAAATTTGAAGAGGGGGGATATGCTACTATTGATGATTTAATAAAAATAAATCTGGGAACTAACAAAAATCTCAGGCCTACCTTTTTTATGCACAACTTAATAAAGAAGATGTCACGTCCCGCTTCCCAGAATACGGAATACGAGGGGTTGACAAGGCCAGCCATGCTCCTACGGTCAAGAAAATATCCTGCCGTATTCACACTTCGGCTTCTAGCTTTACATGGTAATCAGTAAACAATGCACAGGTAATGAGAAATGCAGTAACTGAAACAAAACAAATACAAAGAACTAACCTGATAGAGATCAAAAGAGTATAGCTCTAGATAGCTGATCAAGATGTCCGCGATGTACGTCTGGTCCTCGTCCAAGCTAGACCCACTTCTCACTCTGAGCATGCATACTCAGGTCGTCAGAGCGACGCGATAGCAATATATATATATATATATATATATATATATATATATATATATATATATATATATATATATATATATATATACAAGTGGTAACTCGTACAGTAATAATGGATATATATATATATATATATGCAAGTGGTAACTCGTACAATAATAATGGATATATAACAGTGAACCAAGATAGTAAAGACGTGAACATGAAGTAGCCAATGCGGGTGTCTAATAGAGCAGGTGCACAGTAAAGCAATAAAAATAGTATGTAAGGTGTGTCGATTCAGTAAGCAATGCATGTCAATGTCACTATCTCTATCAGTCTCTAAGTCTCACTGTACAGGTCACTAAGCCTATCGTCAGTCCAAGTGTGAGAGTCAACCACTCGTGAGTATCCCCCACCCAAGGGTAGGACCCAAGGGCAAGGGACCACGGACCCGAAAAACGCACGGTAATAATCAGTGATATCCCTATATATATCTCCATATATCTCCATATGTGGCGGCATGGGACTCCCGAGATTCTGTTGAACTCACACTCAAACTACCCCACACCTCGTGGTCTACATCAAACGCCAACCATAAACTCAAATACCAATCGGTCCATGACGAGGCTACACGAGAACTGAAGACAGGGTCTCCATCAAGTATGTACCGACTAATACCCAAGATAGATGGACTGTGTTTGGTGTCTTACCTGTGACACCCATACAAGTGCTTCCATAATTGTCCCATACCAATTATAGTCACACTTATACACGTCGCACAGACATCGACAATGCAATACATCAATCGGGTTCACTGATTGTGTACAAGTACGTGTCACTTTCACTTATCCAATCATGCTCAACCACTAACGTACTTGCCACAATCACCACTAATACCTAACACTGGGTAATGCACATGATCACTAGGTTACCAATGTAATGACATATATGTAACGTGATGAGAAAACAGTATTTAAGGCATGATTAAGATGTCATCAAACGATGTCCTACCACTTGCATAAATCTTCATAAATCACACATGCAAAATTTAGCGAAACAATGCACATAGGATAAGTAGTACGTTTGATTATCTAACCAGAAAATTTGGTTTCACGTCAATCGGGTTTCAGGATTTCTAGATATGGCCATTTCATTTTAAGCGTTCACTGCTGGAAATCCGGTTTCAGAATCAAAAGTCCGTTTCATAACGCATTTTAATCCCAGTTGGGATCGTAATTTAGCGATGCTACAGTTGAATGAAATTTAGGGTTTTCAATGAGGTTTATAACGCACTAGAGGGATTCTCAATTGCATCTCTACATCAGAAGTTATGCACTGTTCAACACTAGGGTATCAGTTCTGGTTCTGTTTGGGACTGCTATACGTCCCGATCTTTTAAATTGCAGTTTAAATAGTAAACGACGATAAAACAGGGTGAAATCACTTGCGTTATTTATCTAACATATTCATATTCAATAAGGTGTAGGGTTCCGCAACATACGAGTTCAGACAGCAAGGTAGTAAACATTACGGGACAGAAAACAATAACCAGAGTTGCCCTGGACTGCAGTCCAGAGCCGCTCTCCGAACCAATTATCGTCATAATATCAGTACAGAAACAATTAAGAACTTGCATAGGGTTACAGGTCGTCGAGTCGGCTTCGATTTTAGCCCTCGAACGCCTCATTTCAATATGTACACAATTAATTGTGATTTTAACAAATCTCAGGTACGGGAAATTCCCAGTTTTTACGGGTGTATTTGGGGGTGTTCGTTTAAGCCATTAACAATTATATTTTCCAGTAAAATTTCTACACAGTGCTCATTGCCACACGGCCAGAATACTCAATTAAGTTCCGTCAAATTAAATGAAGGTTTTCATTTGGATCTTGCATCGAACACTTATGTTATTTAAGTTTTCATGAATCGCAAATAGGGAATTAATACGGTTTGATTTGTAACGGAAATAATATAGCATGTAGCAAGTAGGGTACTTACCTGGAGACGCCTTGGCGATGCACGGCAGCGGCAACGGCACGAACGCGTGACGAACGGCGCGGTTAGGGTTCGCGGCCTCGGCTCGCGATTCGGTTTCGTCGTCGGAGTTGTCCGGGGGTGACTCGTGTTCGCTGGAAGCGGAGTGGGATGCTCTGTGGATCTCCCGGGATGTGCTGGGGTTGAATACGGTCGGCGGCGTCACTCCGGCGATGGGCAGTAGGGGGTTTGGTTGCAGCGAGGGTTTTGGAGAGAGAGAGAGATAGAGGGGCTTGGGTTGGATGAAGGTGATGATGCTGAGGTTGTAGGGTGTCGATGACGTGGTTCAGGTCAGTTGGGGGCTCGCCGGCGTCGAGTGCAAGGGAGTGGCCGAGATGGGTGCAGGGGAGCTCGGGGCGGCTGAAGGTGCAGGGGCTCGGTGAGGGGGTGAGTCAGGGGCTCTGTTGGTGGAGAGAAGAGAGCGAGGGAGGATGAATGAGGGGTTGTAGTCGTCGCCGCCGTCGGCGGCGAGCGGATGATGGGAGCTCGAGTTTGGTTTTCCGTAGATAGAGAGAGATGAGGAGGAGTTGGAGAGTGAGGGTGTGAGGGAGAGAGGAGGAAGGAGTTTGAGGAGAGGGTGAGGAATCGTGGTCGAGGTCATGGGGCACGGCGCGGCGACGTGGGCGCGTAGGTGCGCGCGACGTGGGCACGACGAGGGAGAAAGAAAAATGGGCGGGAAAGTTTTTGTTGGGGGAGAAGGAGTAAGTGAAGCGGGTCGGGTCGGGTCGTGCGGGTGCGGGTTAGGGTGCTGGGCCAAGGCGTTTTAATAAAAGGGAAGAAAATGAAATGGGCTGAGTTGGACTGGGTTTTGGGAATGAGGTTTTAATTAAATTTGAATTTCCTTGGGCTGAGGGAATGTTGGGCCGGGGAAAAATTTTGGGCTGGGTTTTTTTTTTGTGTTGGGCTGAGGCAAAAGGAAATAAAATAAAAAGGAAAATAGATATGGGGAAGTGGCCCGGCTAATAAGAGCGAAGAAAATACGAAAGGGAAAAAGGTAGAAGACGAATTTGAAGAATTGGGGACGGAGTAAATAGAGGAAAAGAAGGATGAACGGGAAAGGGTTCAGGGTTTTTTATAAATTAGGGCTAGGTTAAAACAAAATAATTATAAATATAATGATTAAATTTTGTAAGTAGTCTTATATATAAAAATACGGATAATGGTGCGTAACAGAACTGGGTATTACAGAAGAGCAACTTAAAATGATAGAGCTTCTTAAAGCATATATTGATTGCTTTGTATAAACTTATTTTGAAATGCCAGGTTTGGACCCGGAGATCGCAGTGCACAAACTGGCGATTAAACCAAGCAAGAAGCCGGTGAAACAACTTCAATGTAATATGAGAATCGAAGTTGAAAATGTTGTCATAAAAGAAATCAAGAAGTTAGTAGATGCTGGTTTCATCTGCGAAGAAAAATACCCTGACCGGGTCTCTTTAATAGTCCAAGTCAAGAATAAGAATGGAGATATTCAAGTCTATATCGACGCCAGGAACGTTAATAAAACTTGTCCCAAGGTTGACTTCCCCCTACCCGCAATGGAGTTGTTAATCGATAATATCTCATCATATGAGATATTTTCGTTCATGGATGGCAACTCCGGTTATAATCAAATAAAGATGCACCCAGATGATAAGAAGAATACTGCCTTTAAGACTCCGATGGGAATCTACCGCTATAAGGTCATACTTTTTGGTCTTAAGAACGCATGAGCCACGTATCAAAGGGCAATGACTAGAATTTTTGATGAAATTTTACATGATATTTGTGAATATTATGTAGATATCTTGTAAAGTGTTTTCGTCACCTTATTGAGATAGGATGTGCTCGCTTGTCAAGCGGGCATAGATTCTCCCTTCCTAGGTTTACTGATTGTGAGGATTCTGATCTCCGGCAACTGCGGACAAAACTGTCGTTAATTACCCCTCGTTTGGAGGCGAGAGAACCTCCGATTAACGGGTCGTATAGGTCATGCAAACTCAGTGGGCAATATTCGCGTGTTATGTTTTGAAAAAACAATTTTGAGGGCACTTTGGACATATCGGGGGCCTCACAGAGTTTACCGGGGTCCTGAAAAGAGAACCATTTAGAGCGTGGCGGAGATCTTTGAAAAAGGGAAATTTAGAGAGAAGCGAATATCCCTATTGAGGATGTCCGCTGCTGGCATTTCCTTGGAGATATCTGCTGCGGACATCTCTTGGGAGGTGTCCGCGAGCAAGCATCCCCTTGAGATATTCATGAGCGAGCATCCCATAGAGATGTCCAAAGTGGATATAGCGGAAATTCCCATGGAGGGGATTTCCAAGGCGGATTATCCCCTTACGGGGCGGGGCAGGCACTCCCCTCACGAGGATGTCCATAGAAAGGATCCTTTTGAGGATCCTCGCCAACGAGTGAGGTGATGTGAATAGGATAAAAGCCAATGGCTTTCATCGAAGTTCTTCATCGGCGGCTACTTTCTTGTGTTCGATGCTATCGGTCATGCTTGCTCCCCTAAGAACCCTTATCCTCTCTAGTTCTTCAAGTTTGGTGAGGAAAGCTTCTTTCTTTATTGGGTTTTGATCTTGGATCTTAAACTTTGAGGGATGGAATTTTCTTCAAGAGATGAGTTCTTTTTTGATGGGTTATTTTGGAGAAGAAAGAGATAAAGAAGACGAGAGAACCCAAAAGGAACTCTTCTTTCCTTTGGGTCTCTCTCTTGAAGAAGAAGAGAGAGCTCACCTTAAGAGAGCAATAGAGGCACAAAATTCTAGAATGATATGAGAGGAATCAAAAGTTGTTATTTCTTCATATGTTTAGCCTTATATAGGCCTATAAATTTACACATATCCCTTTGGGCTTTACACAATTAGTATTTTGCCTTTTCCATGCCTATATACTCATTTCTTTTTGCACATAACCCATAAATTTTACATAATTTTGGTTTTTTGCTTATTTGTATTAAATTTTCACATTTATTTGCTACAAAATTTATTTATTACAGATTTCTTTCTCTTTCTTGTTCGATGGCTGGCCGGCTTCGCTTGTACTTGAAGCGGTTTGGACGCGAGCCCACTTGTTTGGGCTTGGGCACGGGTTGGTTGGACTTGGGTCCATTTGTTTGGGCGTTGATTTTGACCTTTTGATTGACTTTTGAATTTTTGATTTTTGATTTTCAGCAGTGGGGTGTAAATTTCGGCCCCAACAAAGTGCCCCCATTAATAAATGCATACGATATATATGTGTCATGCAGAAGTAATTAATGGATCTTCCTTCACAGAGAGGTTGACTTATTTCTGGCACGGAGGTCGCTACTTGGCTTGGTTTAGTTCGGGAATGGAGCTGTCGTCTTCATTCGTCTGCCACCCGATGTGATTTAACGAAATGTTTAACGCCGTCTTAGACGGGAGAGTTTACACCATCTTAGATGGAAATTTTGTTTAACTTCTAATTAGAAGGAGGAGCTTTGTTTTAACGTCTTCTTAGACGGAGGAGCTTGGTTTATCGTCTACTTAGACGGAAGGTTTTTGAGGATTTTGGAATTTTGACTTAGAATTTGGATATTTAACGTCATCTTAGATGGGAATTTTTGGAATTTTGATTCGAAATTTGGATTCTTGGTTGGCATCAGCACTGCAAACGCTGAAATATAGTGCCAGGAGCGACTCGTCATCTAATTTTGGAGGATTTAGAGATTTGGATTTTTGGTCAGTATCAGCATTGCTAATACTGAAGCATGGTATCAAGAGCGACTCATCGTTTGCCTTTGGAGAATTTGGAGATTTGGAATTTTGGTTGACATCAATAGCGCTAACACTGAAACATGGTATCAGAAGCGACCTATCATTTGTCTTTGGAGGATTTTATTTGTTCCCAGTTTAACGACCTAAGGGTTATCTATTCCCAGCTTAACGACTTAGGGGTCATCTGCTCCCAGTTTAACGAGTTAGGTGTCAATCGGGTTTGATTTCCTTATTAGGCAGTTTTGGTGCATTCTTACAGAGCTATTTGGGATTAGCTTATCCGTGATTTGAGGTATTTATGCATAATATTTCTTGAGATATCGGTCGTGGATGGACGGCATGGGCCCATTTCCCTCAACGCTTATCAGTTAGTATGATTCTCCATTATACACTTTCTCGATAATGTATGGCCTTTCCCAGTTCGATTCAAACTTTCCTTTCGCATGTCGGCTGAGGATGTAACGACCCTTAGATCCCCGAATTTTTATATTTCACTTTCCTTTTTTATGATGCTTAATATTAGCGATGCGAGATCAGGACACGTGGCGGATGACATGTTCCAAGACCCAGAAGAAAGGGTCCACAGAGGCCGACCAGGCCACCCTAGTACCCGATCTGCAAGCACAAGCCGGTCCTCCTCGGGGCCCCCTGCAAATTTGCCTCCTCGGCCCCTCAGCTCGCCCCGAGCTGCCACATGACCAAGACTCCTCAGCCCTTTTGCTCGGTTCCGAGCTCCCCAACCGAGGCCGTCTTCCTCGGTCCCTCCGACCGACCAACTCCACAACTCACAGGCGTAACCACCGCTCCGCAAATCTCGCCACGCGCAGATTCTCCGCCAGCAACGTCCCACATTTCACGCCATCACGATCCCCATTAATGGGCGATCCGCTCTTTACGCGGGCGTGACGTCGGGAGCGTAACTGCCGGCGATATTCTCGCGCCTGCTGCTGCATGCTGTCGCCGCTATATAAACCCCCATCACAGAGGGGTCAAGTGAACCATTCTTGATTCCACTTAGCCGTTACTCTGCTCGGATCTAGTACTAACTTGATCGTCGGAGGGTCCTCGATGGTACCAAACCATCCCGGGACTTCTTTGCAGGTACTCGGCGCTAAACTCCTCAAATCACCAATCTCCTCAAAACCCATTGAGACCCACACGCAATAGAAGATCACCGCCGAAATCCACCGGAAGATCAACGGAAGACAACATCTGACAGAGACCCGAAAAGGACCTCCATCAGTTGGCGCCGTCTGTGGGAAAGCAAACTCCACAAAAACAATGTTGGCCTTCCAATCTCCGTACGCATGGCGAGCAACCATCCTGAACATCCTGGTACCAGCCGCCGCCTTCCCTTCACCGGAGGCGTGGATGAGCCTCCTTCAGTGACCATCATCAACGCCCTTGCCAGCCAGATAGATCGGCTACAGTCCCTCGTGGAGGCGCTCGTCCGTGTCCAAGCGGCCAGGCCCGGGCCCCAGATCGCCGTTCCACCGCCTCCAGAAGGCTCTGCCCCCGTCGGGACGGCTGATCACCAGCAAGCTACGATTCCTGGCCACAGATCTCTAGAGCCGATACTCCCCGAAGCCCGCTGGGCGCCCCATGGATCCACGCCAAGGTCCGTCGCCAGAACGCCTCGCCTCGAGCCTCCTCATGACCCTTACCCCCCTGAGAAGATGTCAGTCACCTCGCCTGTCCACAGGCATGGTCGACACCACTTCCCTCGGCGGGGTCGCACAGAAGGGGTTCACCTCGGCGGCTCGAGAGCTACCTCGCCCAGGGATCTGAGGCACCTCATCGAGAGGAACTGAGGCTGCTCCCAGACGCAGGACACCCGCAGCAGAGGCCAGGGATCCTAAGGCGCCGATTCCTTGGGATACCACGGGCGACTCGACGCCCTCGAGAAGAAGATCGAGGGCATGCGCCGGGAGGCTCACCTCTCGAGCGACGGGGCTAAATACGCCTCCGACTCGCTCACAAAGCCGTTCACCGAGGAATTGCTCGCCGTCCACGTCTCCTCACGCAACAAGCCCCCAAAGGTCTCTCTGTTCGACGGGAAAACCGACCCGAATGACCATTTGGACACTTTCACCGTGGGGATGAGCTTCCAGGACCACTCCGACGCCGCCCAGTGCAGGGCCTTCCCAGCCACCCTCATCTGCGCAGGTCGGGACTGGTTCCGAGGGCTCGAGCCCCGCTCAATCTCGACCTTCGACGAGCTGGCTACCCTGTTCCTCGGCCACTTCGTTGGAAATCGTCGGCAGAAGCGCACGGTCGACTACCTCTTCACGGTTAAGAGTAGGGATAAAGAGACGTTCAAGGCCTATATCACCTGCTTCTACAATGCCCTTCTCGAGGTCCCCGAGCACCGGGACGAGACCGTCATCACGGCACTCAAATCTGGTCTGAGGCACAAGGAGTGGTTGCGCTCCTTTGCGTTGGCACAACCTAAGACCATGGCCGAGGTCAAGGCATGGACCGAGTGCGAGGCTCAGCTGGAATCCGAGGTGAACGCAAACCTCCCTCGAGCAGAACGGTCCAACCTGAAGAAGAGGGCTCGGGAGGAGAGGCTGGAGCGTCAGCAGCCCTATCACCCGAAGTTCCAGGAGTATACCCCGCTTAACGTCTCCCTCACAGTATTGCTAGAGGAGGCCCAGAACGAGGGGTTCTTCAAGTTCCCTCCAATCCCGCGTCAAGCCGCGAAGCGAACCCGGGGCCCTTACTTCGCTTTCCACCGGACGCTGGGCCATGCCACAGAGGATTGTAAGCAACTCCGGGACTACATCGAGGAGCTCATCCGATCCGGGCACCTTGCCGCCTACTTGAGAGACAAACGGCAGGCCGACCGCGAGCAGGAGCAGCGTCCCCCTCCCGCCGAGCTGACCATCGGCCAGATCATGCTCGTTTCGGCAGATAACCTGTCCGACGCTCAGGGAGCCCCATACCCGGTGCCTAGCACGGAGACCAACAAGCCCCCGGGGAGCTCGGGCCACGCTAATAAGGTCATATATTAGCATATACTTTTCCTTTGGGGCAATGTAAACTCTTCCTAGGGTCTGTTGTTAATTTAATAAAGATCAATGGAATATTGTAGAAAAGAGGGAAAGATCTCATTTATTCAAAAAAGGTATTATAGGCTTCTCAGCCATACATACAAAAGGAAAAAGAAAATTACAACAGCGGGGGAAGGGGGTGCAGAGAGCACTGATCGTGATACTCGGTAAAGATCTCCGCCAGCCGAGGCCTCGCGAGATCCAACCTCTGCCCTCGGTTCCTCCGCGCGCGTTGGCCTCGAGCCTCAGCCCGTAGCACTCGCGGACGAGCGCCTTTGAGCGAGCCAGCCGGTTTGCGGAGATCAGGCCGAAGCGCCTCAGAGACCGCAGCTTGCCCACGGCCTCGTCATAGAGCTGCTCGGACAGGGGGTTGTAAAGCCCCGGCGACGCCCTCCAGATGGAGTACATCAGCAGCTGCAGCAGGGAGGAGCGTCGGGGGAGCAGCCGGCCGAAGTGGTCCTCGATGCTTTCATAGACCAACTGCACCGTGTCCTCGGTGCAGTTATGGTCATAGAGCTATACGTCTTCGAAATGGATGATATCGGGGATAGTAAAGGGGAAGTCCTGCATCCTCAACGATCTGTTTACGAAGAAAAGAAGGACCGGTACTCCTTCAGCCTTATATAGCCCACTGTGCCCCAACAGAACTCAAAAGTCGCCCGCCTTCGCCCAAAAAATTCGCTGCCACGTGGCGATCAACGAGCCTTCCCTGGAGGAATTGAAACGACGCAACCCTGGCGCTTCGCCTTCCCCCACATTCAATGCGCATGCTGCGCGCGCGTTCGCCGCGACCGTTCCTGTTCCCCATACCTGCGACTGGATGGTCGGGCGAAACCTCATGAAGAATCAGCCGAGCAGCTACCCTGCTCGGCTATCCCTGAAGGGTAGCTTCCCTACCGCAACGCCAGGGACCAGAAAGTCCTCCCAGAGGCAGTCGAGCCCGACCCTCGCTCGGCTATCCCTGGCGGGTAGCTCCCCTACCGCAACGTCAGGGATCAGAAAGCCCTCCCAGAGGCAGTCGAGACCGAGGATCCCTCACTCGGCTATCCTTCAGGACAAAAGCCCTCGCCAAGAGGCACCGGGCAGTAACCCTGCCCGGCCAAGGGTCCTTGGTAGGCTTCTTACAGCCCCACCCACGCCAAGGACCAAAGTCCTCCCAGAGGCAGTCGAGTCCTTGCTCGGCTATCCCCGGCTGGTGGCTTCCTACCACAACCGACAGGGATCAAAGTCCTGTAGGGTTCCTAGGCACTCTCAAGAGGTCTCACAAGGCATCAACCATGCCAATTTCAAATTTTACGGTGCCGGGAAACCCTAGACTAGATCGTTGACTAGAAATTTAGGCGAAATACGAATCTAGTTAACAACTTAACTAAAGATAAGAAGCTACAACCTTTGTAGATCCGGATATCCACTTCCTTGGCTCCATGTAGGCGTCCTCTCGCTGTCCATCTCGAATCCCGGACTCAATCGTCGGCTTGATCGGAGAAATGGGCGGACTAGGTCGTCGGCTTCGTGCCGAAGATGATCTACGTTGAGGCATCACAAGTTCAAGCTCCGACTTCACAAATTTGTGAAACTTATGAAGAAAACACCCAAAACAACTTGGCAAGAGGTAGAGGGTGAAGAAATAATAGGTGGGTTCACTTTAGAATTGGATTTCTCACTTTAGAACTCAAGTTGCCATTGATGGCATCAAGCTTTCTTTCTTGAAGAAGAAGATCAAGAAGAAGAAAGAATATGATAAGTGTTGAATTAAGATGAAAAATAAATCAAAACTTATCATAAGCTAACCATAGTTGAGTGTAGAGAATAGACCATGGTTACTTGGATGGGTTAGGGTTAAGCATGAAGACAAGAATGGTTAAGAAGTCAAAGCTTCATGAAGCTTCAACTAGAAACAAATAGAGACACCATTCTCATCTAAACCATTTCCAAATAAATAAATGAACAAATAAATAAATAAATGAAAAAGCAAAACCCTAATCATCTCTTAACCATGGTTTAATTCTTTACACTTAACCAAATGATCAAGTATCATCAAACATGATACAAATATGTGCACAAAAAGTATATCACATATACTTCTTGCACATCAAGTGAGAAAATCCATTTAAAGTGAACCAATACTAGTTAATGCAAAGTAATATATCAAATATATAATTTTACATTAAATCATTAAATCAACATTTGATTTAACGATCCGGTCATATCGCATATAACCGACTAGTAACCTATGTATCGGCTCATCGAATCAATCCTTGATTCGATATCTAGGTTATATCGAATATAACCAATCGATACATTCATCGCGAGAATGAAATACGGTATCACATACACGCATTATTCTCGGTCCTGCACATATCTCATATGCGCTCCTATTTCGTTTCGCTTGAGCCAGGAAACCTCTGTGTAGGACTCTGAAGACTCGTCAATACGCCGGTAGCAGATGATGATCATATCAAGCACCCACAAGCCGCAAGCGGTCTGCTAAACGTAACGGCCATCCGGGTATTGAGCGATCAGAAGATCGACGAGCTAGCCCGCTCACACTCCTGTGAATCCAACCAGTAACACTTACCGTACAGTCCGGTCTGTTCGTCTGATATGTCGCATATCAAGTCTAGGGGTGGTATACGTCAGACTCCAATAACCGATAAGTCGTGCCGATGTGAGGCTCATAACGGGTCGAGAAACTACTGGTAACACTTACCAGCAAATCTCTGATCATCCCTGGCCAGGGACTTCCCTGTTATGGCCAATCGAGCACAGCGCAACATCAACCCCCAATACCGGGAGAGACGAAACCCCTCCTATCGCTCATTGCCTCCATGTGACTCGGGACTGTACCCAAAGACCACCGTTTTGCACGCCCTCATGGACGTGGTAAGGTGGAGATCAAAGCACAATGGGAATCACACAAGACTCTATGACGATCTCGGGTCTACAGACTAACCTGCACAAGTGTCACCTGAGAACTGCCATCTGACGTGAGGTATAATACCATCTGGGAGTTCTCGGCGAGTCCGTCCAGTGTACCCAGTCTCCACTGAGCACCCGTACACCATCTCTGATGTCAAACACCAATGGATATGGGATCATCCATCGCCCATCTCATGGGTCGAGAAGCGTATACGGTAGTCTACACTGGTATATCGATGCCCCGTCTCGATACACCCACGACTAGGGACCTTGAAGGATGTACTTATGGACTACCATGTCCCCACTAGTATGATCTGCATCACAGTCCAGGTAGTCAAGTACACATCCTAAGGGCTTTACCAATATGTAACCATAAGACAGTTTAAAGAGACAAGTGTACATGTTAAGATAAAGAGCAACCAGATAGCATACTATCATATCAAGCAAGAAAGTCATCTCTATATATGTCCAAGCATCCAATATAATATACATCATCTGTACAATACTGGCCTCTAGGGCATACATACAACTAACAATCTAGGGCCAGCTGCTGTAGTATCGCATACCGAGCATCCCGAAGAGTCTCTCAAACTGTATCTGGGGAATGGCCTTCGTGAGTGGATCCGCCGTGTTGTTCTTCGTGTCAACCCTCCTGACCTCGATCTCCCGGCGATCAACTATCTCCCGGATCAGGTGATACCGCCTCAGAATATGCCTGGATCGCTAATGGGACCTAGGTTCCTTGGCCAAAGCCACCGCTCCATTGTTATCGCAATACAAAGGTATTGGATGCTCAATGGATGGAACCACACCAAGTTCAGTAATGAACTTCTTGATCCAGACAGCCTCCTTAACGGCATCGTTGGCAGCGATGTATTCAGCCTCCATCGTCGAGTCTGCCACGGTTTCCTGCTTGGAACTCTTCCAGCTAACCGCCCCTCCGTAAAGGGTAAAGACAAAGCCCGACTGCGACTTAGAGTCATCCTTATCACTCTGGAAGCTCGAATCGGTAAAGGACTCCACTTGGAGTTCTCCGTTACCATACACCAAGAGCATCTCTTTAGTTCTTCGTAACTACTTGAGAATGCTCTTCACAGCTGTCCAGTGACTCTCTCCAGGATCAGCTTGATACCTGCTCACTATACTTAGTGAGTATGCTACATCGGGTCTGGTACATAGCATCGCATACATGATAGAGCCTACAGCCGAAGCATAGGGTATCCCTTGCATGCGAGCTCTCTCCAAATCAGTCTTGGGAGACATCTCTTTGGAGAGAGTGACTCCAGAGATCGTGGGCAAGTTCCCACGCTTGGAATCTTCCATACTAAACCTTTTTAGTATGGTGTCAATGTACCTGGATTGGGACAATCCCAATATCCGTTTGGATCTATCTCTATAGATCCTAATTCCCAATATGCAGGAGGCATCACCAAGATCTTTCATTGAGAATCTTTGTGATAAGAAGAGCTTGACCGATTGCAGCATAGGAATATCATTTCCTATCAAGAGTATGTCGTCCACGTACAATACGAGGAAGACAACCTTACTCTCTGCCACTTTCTTGTAAATACAAGGTTCATCTGGGTTTTTGACGAAATCAAACTCTTTGATAACGACGTCAAAGCAGATGTTCCAACTCCGCGATGCTTGCTTTAAACCATAAATGGATTTAAGCAGCTTGCACACCTTCCCGCTGCTCCCACTGTCTACGAAGCCCTCTGGCTGAGTCATGTACACGCACTCTTCTAAATCACCATTTAGAAAGGCGGTCTTAACATCCATTTGCCAGATTTCGTAGTCATGATATGCAGCGATGGCAAGAATGATTCGGATGGATTTAAGCATAGCCACTGGAGAAAAGGTTTCGTCATAGTCCACACCTGGTCTTTGACGAAAACCCTTTGCTACAAGTCTAGCTTTGAAAGTCTCCACTTTCCCATCTACACCAAGTTTTTTCTTGAAGATCCACTTGCTCCCAATGGGTTTTACCCCTTCAGGAGCAACTTCCAAAGTCCATACTTTGTTGGTGTACATGGATTCCATCTCGGACCGCATAGCATCCAGCCATTTCACTGAGTCCCCACTCGTGACGGCCTGCTCGAAGCTAGTTAGGTCATCATCCTCCATGATGCAATCCTCGCTTCCACCATCAATGAGAAAACCGTAGTATCTCTCAGATGGATGAGAAACCCTACTAGATCGGCGGAGAGGCTGAGGTTCGTCGGGTACTACCGAATCTTCTGGTTCCACTAAATCTTCAGTTATAGTTTGTGTTTCTGGAACTTCTTCCAGTTCTACCTCAGAGCCACTAATCTCTTTTGCAAGAAATTCCTTTTCTAAAAAGGTGGCATGTTGAGCAATAAACACTTTTTGTTGTTCACTGTGGTAGAAAAAATATCCATTTGAATGTTTAGGATATCCCACAAACTTACATAGAACTGACCGTGCCTCGAGTTTATCTGGATTTTGCCTTTTGACATAGGCCAGACAACCCCATATCTTAACTCGTTTAAGACATGGTCTCTTCCCACTCCATATCTCATATGGTGTGGTAGGTACAGATTTAGTTGGAACTTGATTCAATAGGTATGCTGCTGTCTCAAGCGCATACCCCTAGAAGGAAATAGGTAACTCAGCTGTACTCATCATAGAGCGCACCATATCTAATAGGGTGCGATTCCTCCGCTCCGATACACCGTTGTGCTGTGGTGTATAAGGAGGAGTAAGCTGAGAGAGAATCCCATTCTCTTTTAGATAATCTAGGAACTCATTGCTTAAGTATTCTCCTCCTCGATCAGATCGAAGGATCTTAATACTTTTGCCTGTTTGTTTTTCTACTTCGTGCTTATATTCTCTGAATTTCTCAAAAGCTTCAGACTTGTGTTTCATCAAGAACACATGTCCGAATCTAGAGAGATCGTCAGTGAATGTAATGAAGTAGGAAGAACCGTTCCTGGCATGCGTAGACATGGGACCGCATACATCACTATGTATCAGTCCTAAGAGTTCATTAACTCTTTCTCCGTGTCCACTAAACGGAGCTTTGGTCATTTTTCCTTTGAGACATGAATGACAAGTATCATAAGATGATAATTCAAAAGAATTCAAATAACCATCCTTATGTAACTTAGCCAGTCGTGTCGCATTGATATGACCAAGTCTACAGTGCCACAAGTAGGATTCGTTCATTTCTCAACTTTTCCTCTTGTGTGTGTTTTGTATATTGAGGACTGTATTCTAATTTAGAATGAATATGCCATTATGTAACGAGCCTGATGCAATCAACTTTTGATCCAGGAATATGTTCATAACATTATCCTTTACTATAAAATTATATCCTTCTTTACTTAATAAAGAGACTGATATAATGTTGCACATCATGTTCGGTATATAATAGCACTCATTCAGAACTAGTGTATCACCATTTGGTAATACCAGGTGATATATGCCAACAGCTTTGGCTGCAACATTTGCCCTATTCCCTACTTGAACGGAATGATCACCTTTTCCCAGTTCTCTACCTTTCCGTAGCCCATGTAACTGCTTACATATGTGGGATCCTGATCCGGTATCTAATACCCAGGACGTAGGGTGAACTGAAAAACAGTTCTCAATAACTAACACACCCGAAGAAGATGCATCAACATGTATTTTCTTTTGGGCGGCTTGAGAATCTAGATATTCTCCTATTCCCTGTTCAGTCTTATAACTCTTATAAGAAAGAACGGGTCCAACGTTCCCCTGCTCAATATAATAAGCGGGTTCAGTCAATACATCCATATTATTATCTTTATTAGGGCATGACATGGTCGCTACCTGGAGAGAGAGAGAAGAAAACACTTTAGCGTATGCTCGTGCAAGATCAGATTGGTTATTATCTTATCTAATCAGGATGGCTCACACTGGTTTTTATCAAATCTTCCTTCAAACCCTAAAAGGAAAGACTAGCCGGGATTAATTACACACTACAAGTTCACCAATCTTTCAGCCAGGCCAGTGTCGGTACATTGAGGGAGGTCCCCCGTGCTTTCGCACGAACCTAATTACAGTAAACCCCGTTTTCCCAGAGGCGTAACCCCGTTGACACCTTTCTAGACACCTACTTGATCGGCTAATTGTAATGTGTAAAACTCTTCCAGGAGTAACTCTTACTCGCAGCGGGTATCGGGATCCAACTATCTCATAGAAGGTATGGAATCTCATTGCAAATTTCAACACTTGAAATTCCCGATAATATTTTGCCCCTAGTGTGCCATGACCTTGACAGAGGTCAACAAACCATAGTGCACTAGTCAAGTTCAACCCGTCATTTCTTGATTGAATCAAACCCACTCGCACGACCCTTGACAGAGGTCAACAAGGTCACACGAATACCCTAATCCAATCACATCACATGCTTTACAGATAATTACTAGTTAGCTACCGCACACTACGCCTTGACAGAGGTCAACAAACGCAGCACGAATACTAAATAGTCTTTATCTGAAATGACGGAGGGCTACGACAGGTTTTTCTGAAAACCTATTGCGTAATGAACTTGATATCGTTGTAGAATCAAATGAAGTTTTGAAATGGAGTGATTTTGAGGCTTTTCTAGTTTTGCTAAAGGGGTCACTCCCGGTGAAGGGATCGTCGGCCCTTTCCTCGTCGAATGAGGTGCTGGATATATCATATATATCACCGTGCAAAGCAGAAACTATAGAAGCAATCAAAAGTCAAACCGAGTGTGTAGCATCTGCCAGTTATTGCTAAAGGAGTCACTCCCGGTGAAGGGATCTCGGTCCTTTCCTCATCGAATAAGGTGCAGGGTATATCATATATACCGCTATGCAAAGCAAGAACTGTAGCTACCTGTTTTGTTTAAAATTTAATTCTACATCATCTTAGGTTTCTTTTATTTCATTAATCACATTAATGAAGTCCCATCATTTAAATCACCTAAACATCACAGATAAATACGACGTACACTTATGCCATCCGCATTCGCCTGGATGTCCCCTCGTGCACCGTTAGGTTAGGTAACTAACGACAGAGCAGGGCAGGGCTAGTGCGGGTGCAAAACATAAGTAACGTCTATATAATATATCATATATACTATATACTGTATCTATCACAGAACATCACATGATCACATCACAGATATCGCAGCAGAAGAAACATATGAAACATTGGATATACTAGGACGTCCGTGTTTTCAATACGAGCCAGTATAAAACACGGATTCCACGGTCGTGATGAATAGCCAATCCCACACCCCTAGACCCCTACGAGAGCGGCAAGCAACCCTGCCAATTCTAGGGTTAGGAGACCCGGACTCAACTCCTCGAGTTGGTCTCCCACTGGACCCCAGAACCCGGTTACTTGTGCTCCCCTCCTTGGGTCTATCCTAATGCGGAAAAGAAAATAATATACAAAGGGTGACAACTTCCGCAACCTGGAAGTGCCCCAATAAAAGAATATTACATACAGGTTTTTACATGAATGAGAATGAAAATGAAAAACACTCATCTCACATAAAAAACCCCGGCTATTCAAACACGACGATCCAATATGACATATCCAGCAACACATAACATCACATGTCATCAACGTAAATAAATATGCGCATCCCAATTGTCGTTGACATATAGCAACGAACCGGCGATATCACATATTACACTTGCGGTCACAGAAAAGAAAGTGTAAAACTACAACAGTTGGAATCCGCAACCTCTTTAGACATCACATGCCTAATCAAATGAAATACTTAGACATCACATGCCTAACAGTTATAAACCCCGCATTTTAGTCCCATTATCGAAAACTCTTTTCAATATCAAGTGAAACTAAACCGCTAGATTTATAACATTCATCCCGTTATCTCATAACTATTTGTGAATTCCAATTATTGTATCCCATTCCGGATAAATAGAAAATATTAAACTTTCCGATCGAACATTCGAACACCCAAGTTTTCCCGAAACCGTCCAACACATGAAATAGGTTCAAAGACATTCACTTCATGCCTCAGTACCAACGGTCCAGCCATAGAAGGGTCAAGCCAACGCCTCACATGTGGCACGCCGTACTGCCCCAAACCCGAAGGTTCAAAGGGCAGTTCAAGACGGTCACATAATCGAGTTAAGGTTTGTTGTCTTCTAGAGGGACCATCGCGTTACTTGCACTACTCATAACGTCTTTAAACCACGGAAAGATCCAACACTTGGAAATTTCCCGACAGGGGAAAAAGTGGGTATTTATATCCGGTCGAACTTTTTAACATATTCAAAAATATCCGGAAAACACATAGACAAAGTTTGACAATCCGATCGAAATACCGAGTCCCTAATACAACCCAGAAAACTCAACTCTTGAGTGATATTTAAAAATTCCCAGAAAATCCAGCATCAGAAAAGAGGAATTACTGTGCAAAAATTATAGGGCATTGTGACCATACGGCCGCGGAACCGCCGCAGAATCCATGCTTCTGCCGCGGTTCCGCGGTGGGTTGATGGAATTGGGTTGTCGAATTTCACAGTAACTCTTAGATATTCCTGCTGACTTTTCTGCATATTTTTAATTTACAAAATTCCCCGATTTTCAAAAATGTACAGAGAGCATGTTTTGAATTAGGGTTTCGGTTCGATCGGACTTCTAACTTCGTCTAGACTTCGCCTAAGGCTCTAGCTAGGCTCTGATACCACTGTAGGGTTCCTAGGCACTCTCAAGAGGTCTCACAAGGCATCAACCATGCCAATTTCAAATTTTACGGTGCCGAGAAACCCTAGACTAGATCGTTGACTAGAAATTTAGGCGAAATACGAATCTAGTTAACAACTTAACTAAAGATAAGAAGCTAGAACATTTGTAGATCCGGATATCCACTTTCTTGAATCCCGGACTCAATCGTCGGCTTGATCGGAGAAATGGGCGGACTAGGTCGTCGGCTTCGTGCCGAAGATGATCTACGTTGAGGCATCACAAGTTCAAGCTCCGACTTCACAAATTTGTGAAACTTGTGAAGAAAACACCCAAAACAACTTGGCAAGAGGTAGAGGGTGAAGAAATAAGAGGTGGGTTCACTTTAGAATTGGATTTCTCACTTTAGAACTCAAGTTGCCATTGATGGCATCAAGCTTTCTTTCTTGAAGAAGAAGATCAAGAAGAAGAAAGAATATGATAAGTGTTGAATTAAAATGAAAAATAAATCAATACTTATCATAAGCTAACCATAGTTGAGTGTAGAGAATAGACCATGGTTACTTGGATGGGTTAGGGTTAAGCATGAAGACAAGAATGGTTAAGAAGTCAAAGCTTCATGAAGCTTCAACTAGAAACAAATAAAGCCACCATTCTCATCTAAACCATTTCCAAATAAATAAATGAACAAATAAATAAATAAATGAAAAAGCAAAACCCTAATCATCTCTTAACCATGGTTTAATTCTTTACACTTAACCAAATGATCAAGTATCATCAAACATGATACAAATATGTGCACAAAAAGTATATCACATATACTTCTTGCACATCAAGTGAGAAAATCCATTTAAAGTGAACCAATACTAGTTAATGCAAAGTAATATATCAAATATATAATTTTACATTAAATCATTAAATCAACATTTGATTTAACGATCCGGTCATATCGCATATAACCGACTAGTAACCTATGTATCGGCTCATCGAATCAATTCTTGATTCGATATCTAGGTTATATCGAATATAACCAATCGATACATTCATTGCGAGAATGAAATACGGTATCACATACACGCATTATTCTCGGTCCTGCACATATCTCATATGCGCTCCTATTTCGTTTCGCTTGAGCCAGGAAACCTCTGTGTAGGACTCTAAAGACTCGTCAATACGCCGGTAGCAGATGATGATCATATCAAGCACCCACAAGCCGCAAGCGGTCTGCTAAACATAACGGCCATCCGGGTATTGAGTGATCAGAAGATCGACGAGCTAGCCCTCTCACACTCCTGTGAATCCAACCAGTAACACTTACCGTACAGTCCGGTCTGTTCGTCTGATATGTCGCATATCAAGTCTAGGGGTGGTATACGTCAGACCCCAATAACCGATAAGTCATGCCGATGTGAGGCTCATAACGGGTCGAGAAACTACTGGTAACACTTACCAGCAAATCTCTGATCTGCCCTGGCCAGGGACTTCCCTGTTACGGCCAATCGAGCACAGCACAACATCAACCCCCAATACCGGGAGAGACGAAACCCCTCCTATCGCTCATTGCCTCCATGTGACTCGGGACTGTACCCAAAGACCACCGTTTTGCACGCCCTCATGGACATGGTAAGGTGGAGATCAAAGCACAGTGGGAATCACACAAGACTCTATGACGATCTCGGGTCTACAGACTAACCTGCATAAGTGTCACCTGAGAACTGCCATCTGACGTGAGGTATAATACCATCTGGGAGTTCTCGGCGAGTCCGTCCAGTGTACCCAGTCTCCACTGAGCACCCGTACACCATCTCTGATGTCAAACACCAATGGATATGGGATCATCCATCGCCCATCTCATGGGTCGAGAAGCGTATACGCTAGTCTACACTGGTATATCGATGCCCCGTCTCGATACACCCACGACTAGGGACCTTGAAGGATGTACTTATGGACTACCATGTCCCCACTAGTATGATCTGCATCACAGTCCAGGTAGTCAAGTACACATCCTAAGGGCTTTACCAACATGTAACCATAAGACAGTTTAAAGAGACAAGTGTACATGTTAAGATAAAGAGCAACCAGATAGCATACTATCATATCGAGCAAGAAAGTCATCTCTATATATGTCCAAGCATCCAATATAATATACATCATCTGTACAATACTGGCCTCTAGGGCATACATACAACTAACAAGTCATCGCCAAGAGGCACTAGGCGGTAACCCTGCTCTGTCCCCGTCGTGAAGGATCAAATCCCTCGCAAGAGGCTACCGAGCGGCTGCCCTGCTCGGTCAACTCCGGCTAGTAGCTCCCTACCCACAATGCCAGGGATCAAAGCCCTCACAAGACGCACCCGAGCGGCTACCCCGCCCATTCATCCCAGGCTGGTAGTTGCCTACCCACGACGCCATAGATCAAAGCCCTCGCCAAGAGGCAACCGCGCAGCTTCAGTGCCCGGTCATCCTTAGTGGGCTTCTTACAGCCCCTCCAATGCTAAGGATCAAAGCCCTTGCAAGAGGCAACCGATCAGCTACCCTGCTCAGTCGTCTCTGGCGGGTAGCCTCCCTACCGCAACGCCAGGGACTAGAAAGTCCTCCTTAGGGGCAGCTCAGTAGCTTCCCTACCGCAACGCCAGGGACCAGAAAGTCCTCCTTAGGGGTAGCTCAGTAGCTTCCCTACCGCAACGCCAGGGATCAGAAAGCCCTCCCAGAGTCAGTCGAGCCTGAGGATCCCTCGCTCGGCTATCCGTCAGGACAAAAGCCCTCGCCAAGAGGCACCGGGCATAAACCCTGCCCGGCTAAGGGTCCTTGGCAGGCTTCCTACAGCCCTTCCCACGCTAAGGACCAAAGTCTTCCCCGAGGCAGTCGAGTCCTTGCTCGGCTATCCCTGGCTGGTAGTTTCCTGCCACAACCGACAGGGATCAAAGTGGTCGCCAAGAGGCACTGGGCGGTAACCCCGCTCGGTCCCCGTCCTGAAGGATCAAAGCCCTCGCAAGAGGCAACCGAGCAGCTCCCCTGCTCAGTCATCTCCGGCTGGTGGTCGATGCTCGCATTGCCAGAAGTCAAAAGATGGCACCCCCCCCATGGGGGTGGCGAGCAGCCTCCCACTCACGCTCGGCATAAATACGGCGAACAGTGCTCTGCCCGTCACCCGCAGAGGATCCGAGACCCCAGTGAGAGGCATCAAGTCTATCCAGGTCCAAACGATCTACCCTCGACTTCGGGGCCCATGGGGATACCTCCTCGGCAGCACTTGGCATGCTTGTCGGCGAGTGATCGAAATCAACTCGACGGACGATCGCTAGACAGATGGCCAACCTGACATAAAAACACAACGGTGTAAGCAGAGATATCTTACGAGCATTCTTCATAAACAGATGATAGAGCGCGATTCGATGAAACCAAAGAAAAATTTTATTACTACCAAAGACAAAGGCTTTACAAAGGGTATTTTTTGGGCTCCCCAGCCTTACAAAATTCCGAAAACAAAGAAATAAAAGGAGGAAGACGGGGGCTCTAGACCTCGGGGCTAGGTGCGACCTCGGGGTCCTCGACATCCACCACGTGACGCGCGGGGTCCTCGGCGGTTTCCTCGTCAGGAACCTCTTCCCCCTGCACATCGGTGTCCGCGAGGGGGAATTCGGCTCGGAGATCTCCGTCGGCAAACTCCAGCATCCGGGCCTTAACGGCATCGAGGGCCTCGTGCCAGATGCGGGTCGTAGCCACAGCCAGGTCATCATAGAAGTCCTTCGACTTCTTGTAGCTCTCCACCGCCTTCTCCGCCTTCAGGTCGGCCGACTTGGCCGCCTTGGCCGCCGCCCCAAGCTCCTTCCGGAGGGTCTTCACCGTCCTCTTCAGGTTGCCGGCAAGCACCTGAGCATCCCCGAGCTTAGCCTCGACAGTCACAGCAGCCTCGTGGTACCGGGCTACCTCCCGTTTCCCGGCCTTCGCCTTGCCTTCCAAGGCGGCAACCCTCGCCGTCATCGCCTCCAGCTCCCACCTGGAGCTCTCTTCCAGCGAGGCGAGCCGACCCGCAGCCTCCAGCGCCGGGGCTACCACCTCGGCTTCCATACGCAAGGCGAGGGCAACGTGCTGGAGAACCTGGGAGATACGAAAAAGATAAGAAAGATGAAGGAGGCACCGAATCTCACAATGAACCAAACACTTACCTGCACGGACTCCTGGGCGATGGATGCCAGCTGAGCCCTGAAGGTCCCCCCGGGAACTCTACCCCCGGCCGAGGCCTCTATCTCATGCAGAAGGCTATCCGCAACGGATAGCCCCGATGGCACCGTGAACCGGAGGCCCCCTTCCTCTACCATGATCGGCGAGGACCGGCCCCGGAAAGGTCTCTGGGAGCTCCTCTTGAGCGGCTCCGAGGGAGAGCCGATCTCCTCCTCCTAGCCCGGATCCTCCAGAACCAGGGCCCGCTATCGGCCCGACACTCTGCTGGGACCCGGGGCGGGATCCGCCCACGAACGCTCGCGGGACACCACCACCGGAGCTGTAGGAGCCGGGGCGGGCTTCGCGCGAGAAGAGCTGGTGCCCCCAGCCTTCGTAACCTTCCTCGGCTGGCGCATGGAGGCTTTAAGCGAGTCGAAGTCCATGGATTCTGCACAAAACAAATACCCAACAAGTCAGCGACACGAGCAAAACACAAGACAAAAAGCAAGCCTAACTTACCGACGAACTCAACGGGGCTGAGCCCGGCCCAACTCAGGACCCTCTCAGACAGCAGCACGTCAGGTCGGGGGATGGGCTCCCACGACGCCACTCTCACCTCGGCGGGGTCATTGGACTGGTTCTCCAGCAAACATTTCTCTCTCGACCACTTGGTAGGCACGGGCCAGTCCTCGCCCTCGGAAGGGGAAACGAAGAAAAATTTCTTCTTCCAATCATGAAGAGAAGAGGGCAAGGCTACGACCCCAGTTCCGGCAGCGCCGCTTGGCCGCTTTCTGAAAGAGAGATAGACCCATCTCGGGTCGCCCGCTCGACCACCAGGGTGATTTTTGAAGACGAGAGAAGAATCGAGAAGTGAGAGGCTGAAGGGAACCGCCTGTAACTTCAGGCGGATCAAGAACACGAGGAGGATCCTCCACGAGTTCGGCACTAACTGGCTGGGGGCCAAACCGAAAAAATTCAGCGCTGCGACGACCTCGGGAGAGTAGGGCAGGCGCATTCCACCCCAAAAAGCTTCCAAATACAAGGCGATCTCCCTGCCCCGTACTTGATCCGCCCTCTCTCCCTCCTTGGCCAGTCGGAGCTTGTAACACGAGGGGATGTGGAAGCGAGCCCGAGTATTGGCGAGCTCGTCCTCATGCCTTGTAGCATTCTGAAAATTTAGAAATAAATAAAATTAATTAATTTAAGAATAATATGATAAATCACAAAGTTGTTAAAAACAAATAAGTCAATTTTCATAAATTCTATGCAAAACAATTTAAATTAAAATTTTAGTATGCAACATAAATAAGTTATAAGGGTTTTAGTGACTATTTTAGCTTCATTTTAATAAAATGGGTGTTTTATAATAAACTAAGTTGTGAGGGGTTTTTAGGTAAAGTTTAGATTATTGTGCAAATGAAAAATTGTTAAGGGTATAAATGAAAATGGGATGGAAAATCATTTTTGTTCAGAATTTAGTTTCAAATTAAAACAAATTATGAAGATAAGGCTAGCACACCTCATGCTTACATGCACACACTCATCTCACACCTCCTCCTTGCATGAAATGAGCACTCTTCAACCCTTGACACCTCTTTATACCACCCCACCCTTACCTCTTCTCATATATAGGATATGTTCAGATCTATTACAAAAATTAAATCTGAAAATTTCTGAAATCAAAACTAAAATAAAGAGAAAAGAAAGAACAAGAGGAAGAAGAAGAAGAAGGAGAAGAAGGAAGCTAGGTTTCATCACCATCAAGCTAGGACAAGGGGCTTAGCATCTTGGAGGGGTTATTCCAATAACTTTTTGGTGGGAAAAATTTCTTAATCACGGTAGGAAATTAGGTTCTGTACTTAGTTAATTTGAATTGAACAAAGTTCCATAATATCGTATTTTAGTTAATTATAAGCTCTATTGAAATCTGCTATTGTTTGGAAGATAATTTACTTAACAAAACAGTGCTAAAATGATGTATGAAACACCGAGAGAAAACCATAGGATCACGAACCAGAGGGCTCGGATTTGGGCCGGCGACCAACATGGGAAATCCGGCGTCGCCGGATTTGTGGGTAGCTAGGGTGTTTTGGGTGATTGTGTAGGTTTCAGTAGATCATTTTGGCCATTTTGGTATTGTTTAAATAAATTAGTTTCACTGCAGATAGAATCTGGAAGCGTATATCGGAAAGGATATCTTAAAACACAAAATACGACACGATTAAAACGCATCGTGATTTAAATTCTGTAGCGATGCAGGTTAGGGTTAAAATCCAGTAAGGTTAAGTGTTTAATAGCTCGATATAGTCGTATACAATATAACTAGTATGTGGGAGCGTGTGTTTTTCATTTCCGTCATGTCGGAGTAACCGTTTCCTTATACAAGTTAAATTGTGATGTTAGATTCGAATACGGGATTTTCGGAAGCAGCGAGGAAAGGGAAAGGATTGGCAATTCCTGAATAGATTCGACGTTTTCCGGTGAGTAGACTAAACATCTACCGGGGAATTTTGTAAAGATGGCATGATACGCCCGTAGTTTTATTTAACTTAATGCTTTATTTGATATGTTAAATTAACAATATGTATTCATAAGTTACACATACCTTGTTTAGTTGCTAGAACGCTACACCATTATCGACGAGTCATGCCACGTGCACGTCTTATATGTTACATATACCTCGTCGATATTACTATGTCACTTTTACACTTAGCACAATTCTTATTAAAATGATTCATATCGTATCTTACATACCAATAATAGTAGTAAATTGCATCATTAATATTATGTTAATATCTGCGTATTTTATGTTGATATAATAGGTAAATGTATTATTGAGGATTTATGGTTTTAAGTTTTGAATACTATTACATAAATCCAGTGATTTTATGATTGATGTGTCATGTCCACCATGAGATGTTTTATGATTTGGTTTTATTCCGGACCGAGTGGGGGAGATATACGGTTGCGGATTTTACGTTATCCATACTGAGTGAGGGAGATATACAGTTGGATATATGGTGGACCCGGTCGAGACTGAGGGGCAGGATAGCCGCATTGAGGCGGGGGAGCCTAGCGAGGTTACTCGATACCGGAGATAGTGGTAAGAATACGGCGTATATCTAGATGATAACGACCGGTATTGTTGATTTCAGGATCATTCGAGGAATGATTCCTGTGAGAAATGGAAGTTTTGTGTTGATGATGGACACGGGGAAATAAATTTTATTGGGAATACATGATGAGATTTCAGTTGGATTATGAGATTCGTATTATAGATTCTTGAATTTCACATATAATCATACATTATACTTGTTCACATTTCAGTTAGTATAATCGTCATATTTACATTATTAACCGTTATATGTTAGTTATATTCATTGAGTTGGCAACTCATCCCCGTTGTGCCACAGTTCCTTGCAGGGGTAGAGTGGACGGTTAGCTGCGGTGCAGATCTACTTTTGCAGCTTTATTACATCGTTTGATAGGTGTGTTACATATGTAGTAACCTTCTCTTTTGGTATTGTATCTTGTATCTAGAAAATCTCCATTAGACCTGTATTTTGACTAGAGTGAGAGATGATATGTATATTATTTGACAGTTGAGATTTAGTTCTATAAACTGCTAATTCATTTCTTTATGTCTGAGATTCGTATTGATGCCCTATATACTGAGATTTTATTTTATGCTGTTGATATTGTTGATCCCAACTAGGGATGCAACTAAACTTAACACTTTATACTTGTTTATCATTTTAACTTCATAACCTGTGATTTGTACTTAAAAATTAAATTTTTTTATATAAAGAATTCCGCAAAAAGGATTTTGTTCTAGGTTTTTGGCTTACTTGGACGGTGTGCATATCTTTAGATATAATACAATCTAAGTGCCGGTCACATCCAAACTTGGGTCGTGACAAAGTTGGTATCAAAGCTTAGGAATAACCTTACGGAATTGAGTAGGGAATTAAAATAGGTTGACGTGAGTCCATGAGTTAGGATGACCTTTGGTTTGATGGAGTAGGTGAATTAGGATGAATGCAGTACCGTACGTATGTTCCGCGGCATATTTACGTTATCGTATTCAGCCTAACTAACCTTAGAATGTATATCTTGATCTATCCTTCCGTTAATTCTCCATTATGGATTGTTCCTATTGGTAAGCCTTATCAACTCTCGTTTCTTATTCCGGTTGCTATGGCTATGCGGGGTAGGCGAGCCGCAGCCAGAGATGCAGCTAGGGCGAGTCCGCCTGTGACGACGACTGGTACACCGGACGTTCCGACGGTGCATGAGCATGTTGATCCTCCTCCTCCAGATCGCATGACTAGGATTGAGGAGGGCATGTTGGGATTGCAGCGAGTGGTAGGACAGTTAGCTGAGGCCACTCGAGTACTGAGACAGGATCCGGCACCGACCGTAGCAGAGTCCGAGGTACAGCTTACGCAGACGGTGGCACTGGTAGATACGAGGGTGATAGAAGTATCGCTTGCGGAGTTTATGAGACTGAGACCTCCGGTATTTACGGGGACCGATGTAGCGGAAGATCCTCAGTAATTTCTTGATAGGATGGCGAGGATTGGCAGATCATTGCGATATTCTGATGCGAGGTCAGTTGAGCTGACTAGTTTTCGTTTGGAGGGACTTGCACAGGAGTGATGTGAGTCGATGGAGAGAGGGCGAGCTATGAGTCTTCCTCCGATGTCGTGGACCGAGTTTTCCACGGTCTTTCTTGCCAGATTTCTTCCCTAGAGTGTGAGGGACACTAGAGCTAGCAGTTTTGAAGCGTTGCGGAAATCGGCAAGTATGTCGGTGGCAGATTATGATTTACGATTCACCCAGCTGTCGCGCTATGCCCCATACTTAGTACCTACGGAGGAGTTTCGGGTGAAGAGGTTCCTAAGGAGTCTAGACATGCAGTTGTATCTGGCTATAGGCTCCCAGCATTTTGATACGTATGCGCAGACCATGGATGCAGCGATATGAGTGGAGGAGAGTTTGAGCGAGTCAGTGGTTGTTCCAGAGCCAAAGAGGAGTAGACCGATTGGGCCGATGACTAGACAGTTTGGCAGAGGTAGAGGCAGATATACTCCAGGCCGCAGTGTCGGACGAGATTAGACCCAGAGCCAGATGTTCAGTTCTTATCTCGATGATCAGAGGCCTCCATCTACATGTTTTAGTTGTGGACTTCCCGGACACTTTGCGCGGGACTGTAGATCCCAGGGAGGGACCGTTGTTCCACAGGCTGTTTTACCCCTTCCACCTTCTACGCCGATGGCTTTACTTCCTCCCCCGGTTGGCGCTACACGCCAGGCAGTTGTACCAAGAGGTCGAGGCTTTGCGAGACGTTCTCAGAGAGGTCGAGGAGATAGAGGTAGAGAACGATAGGATGCGGGCAGGGGCCAGGCACGGGTATTTGCGCTGACTCCACAGGATGCCCTGGCATCAAATGCAGTCGTGACAGGTACTCTTAAGTATGCTCGTTAGAGGCACATGTTTTATTTGATCCCGGTTCTACACATTCTTATGTATCTTCACGATTTGCACTTTCTTTGGGGAAAGAGTCGTCGTTGTTAGAGTTACTATTAGTGGTGATTACCCCGGTGGGAGATTCTTTTATAGCTCGGCACATATTCAGATCGTGTTCTGTGCGTATTGGTGATAGAGATTCGCTAGTTGATCTGATTCTCCTGGATATGTTAGATTTTGATATACTTCTTGGTATAGATTGGTTAGCCGCCTGTCATGCTTATGTAGATTGTCGGGGAAAGACGGTTAGATTTTGTTTTCTAGGTGAACCGGTGTTTGTTATGCATGGGGATTGTAAATTAACTCCTGCCAACATGATTTCTGCTCTTTGTGCGGGGCGACTTTTGAAGAAGGGTTGTCATGGGTTCTTGGCATTCGTTCAGGACTTAGGGGTCACTGAGATTCCATTGGACCAGGTTTCGATCGCACAAGAATTTCCTGAGGCGTTTCCTGCTAAGTTACCAAGATTGCCACCCGATCGTGACATTGAATTTTGCATCGACTTGATTCCGGGTGCGGGGCCTATTTCTATACCACTCTATCGGATGGCACCGACGGAATTGAAGGAACTCAAAAGCCAGTTGCAAGAGTTGTTAGATAGAGGGCTTGTTCGTCTAGTGTATCACCGTGGGGAGCTCCTGTCTTATTTGTAAAGAAGAAGGACGGTAGTATGAGACTGTGTATCGACTACCGACAACTGAATCGCGTCACTGTGCGAAACAGGTATCCACTACCATGTATAGATGACTTGTTCGATCAGTTGTAGGGAGCTGGTTATTTCTCAAAGATTGATTTGAGGTCGGGGTATCACCAGTTGAGGGTTCGGAAGGACGATATTCCGAAGACGGCATTTCGTACGAGATATGGGCACTATGAATTTCTGGTGATGTCGTTCGGACTCACCAACGCTCCAGCAGCTTTTATGGATATGATGAACCGTATCTTTAGACCCTTCATTGATCGGTTTATTATAGTGTTCATAGATGACATTCTTGTTTATTCTCGGAGTCGGACTGAGCACGAGCAGTATTTACGTATTATGTTGCAGACCTTGAAGGAGCATCAGCTGTTTGCAAAATTCTCTAAGTGTGCTTTTTGGCTCGATAGTGTGGAGTTCTTGGGTCACATAGTTATGAGAGAGGGTATATGTGTGGACCCAAAGAAGATTGAAGCGGTACAGCACTGGCCCAGACTTGTGTCAGTTACAGAGGTTCGGAGTTTCTTAGGTCTGGCAGGTTATTACCGACGCTTCGTGCAGGATTTTTCACGGATAGCTGCACCTTTGACCGGATTAACTAGGAAGGAGGTTCCATTTCAGTGGACAGATGCATGTGAGCAGAGTTTCCAGCAGTTGAAGACGCGCTTGACGACTGCACCTGTCTTATCTTTACCTTCCGGGTCAGGTGGTTTTGTTGTGTATTGTGATGCTTCTAGAGTGGGTTTAGGCTGTGTGTTGATGCAGCACGGCAGAGTAGTGGCTTATGCTTCTCGACAGTTGAAGAGGCACGATCAAAACTACCCCACTCATGATCTAGAGATGGTTGCTGTGGTATTCGCATTGAAGATTTGGAGACATTACTTGTATGGAGAGTCGTGTCAAATCTTCACAGATCATAAGAGCTTAAAATATATTTTTCAGCAGAGAGATCTGAACCTAAGGCAGTGTAGATGGATGGAACTGGTAAAAGATTACAATTGTGAGATCTTGTATCATCCAGGAAAAGCAAATGTTGTAGCAGATGCTTTGAGTCGGAGACCTAGAGGTAGCTTATCTCATTTGCGCATCTTGCAGAGACAGTCTTCTACAGACTGGAAGATTTTATGTGATAGTCGTATACAGTTTGAGTTTACAGCCACAGGAGGCCAGCTAGCACATGTTCGCACCCGACCTCAGTTATTGGATCGCATTCGAGAGGCACAGCCCGCAGGTACTCGTATGATGGAGATTATGGATCAGGTTAGGCAGGGCAGGGAGACGGAGTTTATGATTGATGATCATGGAGTATTACGTTTTAGGACTCGTCTCTGTGTGCCAGATTCTGACGGATTGAGGCGTGAGATTTTAGAGGAGGCCCATAGATCAACATACAGTATTCATCCTGCTTCCACCAAGATGTATCATGATCTGAAGGATATTTACTGGTGGGAAGGAATGAAGAGGGATGTTGCGGAATATGTTTCGAGATACTTGACTTGTCAGCAAGTCAAAGCAGAACACCAGAGGCCAGCCGGAGAGTTGCAGCCCTTACCCATTCCAGAGTGGAAATGGGAACAGATTTCCATGGATTTCGTGGTGGGTCTACCCAGGACTAGTAGAGGGTATGATTCCATTTGGGTGATTGTTGATAGATTGACAAAGGCAGCTCATTTTCTCCCAGTGAAGACGATGTATGGTTTTGCATAGTATGCTCAGATTTATATCGATGAGATTGTACGTCTGCATGGAGTTCCGACGTGCATAGTTTCAGATAGGGGTACCCAGTTTACTAGCAGGCTATGGCAGAAACTTCAAAAAGCTTTGGGTACACTGTTGAGTTTTAGTACAGCTTTCCACCCACAGACAGATGGTCAGTCGGAGCGGACCATTCAGATACTAGAGGATATGCTTCGAGCTTGTAGCTTTGATTTCGGTGGTAGTTGGGATCATCACCTACCTTTGATAGAATTCTCGTACAACAACAGTTTTCAGGAGACGATCCAGATGGTACTCTTTGAAGCTTTGTATGGGAGGAAATGTCGATCACCCGTTTGCTGGACGGAACTAAGCGAGAGTTGCATATTGGGACCGCAGATAGTACAGGAGACTATAGAAAAGATTCAGTTGATACGGGATAGAATGAAAGTGGCCCAATGCAGACACAAATCGTATGCAGATCGACGGCGTCGTAGACTCGAGTTTGGAGTAGGAGATCATGTGTTCCTTCGGGTATCTCCAATGAAAGGTGTGATGCATTTCGGGAAAAAGGAGAAGCTCAGCCCCAGATATGTCGGACCTTACGAGATTCTGGAAAAAGTGGGTGCTGTAGCTTATCGCTTAGCACTTCCACCGAGTTTTCCCGACGTGCATCCGGTGTCCCACGTTTCGATGCTTCGGAGGTATCTTCACGATCCATCTCACGCGATCCAGTATCAGACCTTACAGTTTGAGCCGGATTTATCCTTCACAGTGCAGCCAGTCGCTATTCTTGACAGACAGGCAAAGAAACTACGATCGAGGGTACTTCCGTCTGTAAAGGTTCTTTAGCAAGGAAAGAATCGCGAGGAGATTACTTGGGAGACCGAGGATGCGATGCGAAAGAAATTTCCACATCTTTTCGAAGGTATGTCTAGTTAATTATTTTAAATTCGGGGACCGAATTTTCTTAAGGGGGAATATTGTAGCATTCTGAAAATTTAGAAATAAATAAAATTAATTAATTTAAGAATAATATGATAAATCACAAAGTTGTTAAAAACAAATAAGTCAATTTTCATAAGTTCTATGTAAAACAATTTAAATTAAAATTTTAGTATGCAACATAAATAAGTTATAAGGGTTTTAGTGACTATTTTATCTTCATTTTAATAAAATGGGTGTTTTATAATAAACTAAGTTGTGAGGGGTTTTTAGGTAAAGTTTAGATTATTGTGCAAATGAAAAATTGTTAAGGGTATAAATGAAAATAGGATGGAAAATCATTTTTGTTCAGAATTTAGTTTCAAATTAAAACAAATTATGAAGATAAGTCTAGCACACCTCATGCTTGCATGCACACACTCATCTCACACCCCCTCCTTACATGAAATGAGCACTCTTCAACCCTTGACACCTCCTTATACTACCTCATCCTTCCCTCTTCTCATATATAGGATATGTTCAGATCTATTACAAAAATTAAATCTGAAAATTTCTGAAATCAAAACTAAAATAAAGAGAAAAGAAAGAACAAGAGGAAGAAGAAGAAGAAGGAAGCTAGGTTTTCATCACCATCAAGCTAGGACAAGGGGCTTAGCATCTTGGAGGGGTTATTCCAACAACTTTTTGATGGGTAAAATTTCTTAATCACAGTAGAAAATTAGGTTCTGTACTTAGTTAATTTGAATTGAACAAAGTTCCATAATATCGTATTTTAGTTAATTATAAGCTCTGTTGAAATCTGCTATTGTTTGGAAGATAATTTACTTAACAAAACAGTGCTAAAATGATGTATGAAATACTTAGAGAAAACCATAGGATCACGAACCAGAGGGCTCGGATTTGGGCCAGCGACCAACATGGGAAATCCGGCGTCGCCGGATTTGTGGGTAGCTAGCGTGTTTTGGGTGATTGTGTAGGTTTCAGTAGATCATTTTGGCCATTTTGGTATTGTTTAAATAAATTAGTTTTACTGCAGATAGAATCTGGAAGCATATATCGGAAATGATATCTTAAAACACAAAATACGACACGATTAAAACGCATCGCGATTTAAATTCTGTAGCGATGCAGGTTAGGCTTAAAATCCAGTAAGGTTAAGTGTTTAATAGCTCGATATAGTCGTATACAATATAACTAGTACGTGGGAGCGGGTGTTTTTCATTTCCGTCATGTCGGAGTAGCCGTTTCCTTATACAAGTTAAATTGTGATGTTAGATTCGAATACGGGATTTTCGGAGGCAGCGAGGAAAGGGAAAGGATTGGCAATTCCTGAATAGTTTCGACGTTTTCCAGTGAGTAGACTAAACATCTACCGGCGAATTTTGTAAGGATGGCGTGATACGCCCGTAGTTTTATTTAACTTAATGCTTTATTTGATATGTTAAATTAACAATATGTATTCATAAGTTACACATACCTTGTTTAGTTGCTAGAACACTACACCATTATCGACGAGTCATGCCAGGTGCACGTCTTATATGTTACACACACCTCGTCGATATTACTATGTCACTTTTACACTTAGCACAATTCTTGTTAAAATGATTCATGTCATATCTTACATACCAATAATAGTAGTAAATTGCATCATTAATATCATGTTAATATCTGCGTATTTTATGTTGATATAAGAGGTAAATGTATTATTGAGGATTTATGGTTTTGAGTTTTGAATACTATTATATAAATCTAGTGATTTTATGATTGATGTGTCATGTTCACCATGAGATGTTTTATGATTTGGTTTTATTCCGGACCGAGCGGGGGAGATATACGGTCGCGGATTTTACGTTATCCATACTGAGTGGGGGAGATATACAGTTGGATACATGGTGGACCCGGTCGAGACCGAGGGACAGGATAGCCACATTGAGGCGGGGGAGCCTAGCGAGGTTACTCGATACCGGAGATAGTGGTAAGAATACAGCGTATATCTAGATGATAACGACCGGTATTGTTGATTTTAGGATCATTCGAGGAATGATGCCTGTGAGAAATGGAAGTTTAGTGTCGATGATGGACACGGGGAAATAAATTTTATTGGGAATACATGATGAGATTTCAGTTGGATTATGAGATTCATATTATATATTCTTGAATTTCACATATAATCAAACATTATACTTGTTCACATTTCAGTTAGTATGATTGTCATATTTACATTATTAACCGTTATATGTTAGTTATATTCACTGAGTTGGCAACTCATCCCCGTTGTGCCACAGTTCCTTGTAGGGGTAGAGTGGACGGTTAGCTGCGGTGCAGATATACTTTTGCAGCTTTATTACATCGTTTGATAGGTGGGTTATATATGTAGTAACCTTCTTTTTTGGTATTGTATCTTGTATCTAGAAAATCTCCATCAGACCTGTATTTTGACTAGAGTGAGAGATGATATGTATATTATTTGATAGTTGAGATCGTTTAGTTCTATAAATTGTTAATTCATTTCCTTATGTCTGAGATTCGTATTGATGCCCTATATACTGAGATTTTATTTTATGCTGTTGATATCCAACTAGAGATGCAACCATACTTAATACTTTATACTTGTTTATCATTTTAACTTCATAACTTGTGGCAAATAAATTTTTTTATATAAAGAATTCCGCAAAAAGGATTTTGATCTTGGTTTTCGGTTTACTTGGACGGTGTGCATATATTTAGATATAATACAATCTAAGTGCCGGTCACATCCAAACTTGGGTCGTGACATGCCTCACCCAATACGAGGTGCCGGGGGCCGCATCTGCCGCCTCCTCCCTGGGGGCTGCCCCCGCCGCACGATCCCGGGGAGAGGATCCGACCCCTGCTCCCCGGGGGGACTCGGACACAACTAAAGGGTCCCTAGAACCTACTCCTACAACATCTACTGACTCTACAAAGGAAGACATCTAACCTTGAAAAAGGGAATCCTCGGGAACCGAAAGCAAGAGAAAGAAGACGAGCGCCGAGCAACCAGGACTTAGAAGAGGGAAATATAAAGGAGTAGGGGCCCAAGGACGGGCCCCACCCCTATTTATTGCTGCAAGCGACCTCATCTAACGATGCCCGTCATCTCCCGCCAAAACGACTCCTCGCGTCCACCGGCTCTAATCGCTCCACGTGTCGATCCTGCGCTGGACCGCATCCCATCAGACGCAGCAGGCCTGTATACGTCGCGTCGGCCAATCACGCTTGATACGTGGACCGTCGCTTCAGTGGCAGAATGCACGAACCGGCGCACCTTCCTTAAATGCAGAGATCTCGTCCTGATTCGCTGACAGAAAAGACAACTGACAGTCCGAGGACTCGTCCTGATGAAGCCTTAGGAAGGAGCTCACCTCGGGAGACCTGGCCGTCCACTCCTGACCCGACCCGCTGGCTGGTCGGGACAAGAGTGGGGGGCTAATGATGATGCTCAATATTGGCGATGCGAGATCAGGACACGTGGCAGATGACATGTTCCAAGACCCAGAAGAAAGGGCCACAGAGGCCGACCAGGCCACCCTGGTACCCGATCTGCAAGCACAAGCTGGCCCTCCTCGGGCCCCCCTACAAATTTGCCTCCTCGGCCCCTCAGCTCACCCCGAGCTGCCACAGGACCAAGACTTCTCAGCCCTCTTGCTCGGTTCCGAACTCCCCAGCCGAGGCCGTCTTCTTCGATCCCTTCGACCGACCAACTACACAACTCACAGGCGTAACCGCGCTTCGCAAATCTTGCCACGTGCAGATTCTCCGCCAGCAACGTCCCACGCCATCACGATCCCCATTAATGGGTGATCCGCTCTTTACGCGGGCGTGATGTCGGGAGCGTAAGTGCCGGCGAGATTCTCGCGCCTGCTGCTGCGTGCCGCCGCCGCTATATAAACCTCCATCACAGAGGGGTCAAGTGAGCCATTCTTGATTCCACTTAGCCGTTACTCTGCTCGGATCTAGTACTAAATTGATCGTCGGAGGGTCCTCGGTGGTACCAAACCACCCCGGGACTTCTTTGCAGGTACTCGGCGCTAAACTCCTCAAATCACCAATCTCCTCAAAACCCATTGAGACCCACACGCAACAGAAGATCACCGCCGAAATCCACCGGGAGATCAACGGAAGACAACATCTGACGGAGACCCGAAAATGACCTCCATCGCTTTTAAAAGCCTACTTTCTTTTCAAATGTTTGTATATATTCAATTCTTGTTGAATATATGTAAGAACAAGTTTATATCCCATTGGTTAAATTTTGTCACTTAGTCAAATCTTGGATCTTGCAATTATTTTTATCGATTCTTTTTTTAAAACTCTCTCATAACGGGAACCCTTGATGAGAGGGAAAGCGCATGGAATAACTGCAACCCTTGATGAGAGGGAAAGTGCATGGAATAACTGCAACGAAGATAGAAAATGACAAGAAAAGTACTGACATCCACAATAGATCATTCATTGCTTTCTAAAATATTTTCTAAAATATAATATTTGCATTCAACAGATATTAATCTTATGTTTTTTTCACAATAACGGGGCAATTGCCAGACCCTATATAGATTCGCCCTGATGAGGATCAAAATTTCAGTTGGCTGGCGTGTGATGAAGGGTTTGGATCAAGTGTGAAAAATAACATCATTACTCAATCCCCATTAAGTCATGCCTGCAACTAGTAGGCATCATGGAAACATTGGAACGTAGGAGCTTTGTATTGACTATGAGAAAACGTGCAACACTGCATGTCTATTGCATGGCCCATGGGACGCTGAGACTTTTTTACACATAGGCCCCAAGCCCTAAAAGGCCTACAGTTATGGGCCCACGGCATACGAGGCCTGGTCTTTTTTCTCAAATACTGTTTATTTTATTTCATTTCTAAAGAAGCATAAATTTATCTGATGTACCCAAGAGCTCACAACTATTTCTTTACCTTTCCTACAATGTATGCAATTATGCATGTATTCAAAGTATACACATGCTATGCGGTGACATTGCAGGGTGTTGTCTTGTCGCCGCTTTCCATAGTAGTTTCATGTACTTTCGAAACTTTTTGGTAGTTTCTTCAAAAACTTGGAAGGCCTATAATGCAAACACATGCTAGCTTCCATTTAGTCAGCTCCTACCGCAAACCATTGAACAACAAGCAGCATCGAATCATAGTTCCCTTCAAAAAAAAAAAACGAAAGAAAATAAAAGATCCGAATTCTTGATCAGAAATCTCTTCCAACTGAAAGAACATAGACAACCCCCACCAATTTGAAGCAATGCAAAACAAACTTATCTTACTTTTAAATACACCAATAAATTTGAAATTAATTGAGAAAAGAAAAGAATGCAATTTATTCAAAATAAGCATGTATCATCTATCAGACCTTCAAAACATCACACTTTTTTTTAATTACAATTTTCTTTTATCATTAAAAAAAACTCAAAAGATTTAATCAAAAAAAATTCAAATATACATTGCCCCTGTAATTAACAAGTCTCTCTTAATACAAAAAAAATCAAACAGTATGAATGTGTGATTACAGAAAATTACTAATTTTCTGTCGACTCACATGCAAATTTGAGATCATGGTTGATCACTCCCCTCATTTCCTGAGGAACCAATCCCAACCTGCAACCAAGGAGAGACCTCTCCGCCCTCATCATCAATGTCCTTGAGCTCACTCAGCTTTGCTAGTCGCCTCACCTTGCTTTCATCCTCATTGTTATCACCAATAATATTATTATTGTTGATCACACTACAAACCCCCTCATTCTCATTATTATTGTTGTTGCTGCTGCTGCTACTAGCATGTAGATACAATGCTGCAGCAGGCACGTTGAGCCTCAACGGGCTCCCGATGTCTTCCCCCCTTGAGCGGCCGCCACTACCGATCTCGTTGGATGCTGGGAGATTGAGATCCAGGGTCTCCGATGCATCGAACATCGGCCGCAACGTCAACACCTGATGTTGTTGTTGGTACTGGCTGTCGAGGCCGTGATGGTTGCTAGGAGGACGGTTGTTGGTCAAATCTTGCATCTGTGGAGGCTTTGCACTCGAGCTCGGTTTTGCGGAATTAGAGGTGATCCAATGGCACCTCTTGTGCCCGCCTAATGCCTGGCCCGACGCAAACTGTCGGTGGCATATCGAGCACTCGTGCACTTTGGACTTCCTGTTGAGCGGTGTGACCGCCAACGGCGCGTTATGGAAAGGCACGATCGCCATTGCCATTGCCGCCTCCTCCTCAGGCGGATGCGTGTTGTCTACGTTCGTGATGATGTCCTCTTCGGGAGGGGCCTCGTCCAGTTTCGCGGCGAAACATCCCTTGACCTTCTTGTGGCTGGCTCTATGGCCACCTAGGGCTTGATGAGAGGCGAACACTTTCTTGCAAGCCTTGCACTCGAACATCCCTTTGGGTACAGGGTTATACGCTTGCAGCACCGGCGCTTTGCATTTATAGTCGGAGGCGTTGGCCATCGGATACTGGCGGCGGTCCTCGTCCTTGCTGGCGGACGCACACGACTCCTCCGGCTCAACATTAACATGCATCATCGGCTCCACGCGAGCTGACGACAGCAACATCAGGCAATTCGCGAGATCCTCCTCCTCGCTCGACGCGACCACCACCGACTTCGTCCGGCGCGTCCGCTTCCCTTTCGACCAATGCCCGATCCCCGTGTCGTCATCCCCATCCGACCTTGGAGAGTACATATACGAATCGTCCGCCTCCTCATCCGAACTGCATTTCCCATGCTCAAGGAAGGACTTCCAGGAAACAAACTCCTTGCCGCAGTTCTCGCAGACCCTGCAGCTCTTAAGGCGGTTGGGGTTCGTCCTCAGGGCGTACATCCGCTTATTACTCGGCGGCCTATCATCACCGCCCCACTCGCTGCACCCGGAAGGGTCGTCATCCAGGTCGGCATTGCCGGCCGAGGAGTCATCATTGATCCCATGCGCCCTCATGTGTCCTCCAAGGGCCCGGCCGCACCCGAACCCCTTCTTGCACACCCTGCAGTAGTGCTTATATGCCTGATTCGACGGCTGCTGCTGTTCCTGCTGCTGCTGCTGCTGGTGGTCGATCAACATGGCCATTTTCATAGAATGTCGGGAAAGAGAGGAGGTTGTTATTTGTAGGGGTTGTCGACGATGTCGGGGGATATTAGTAAGTTAGTAGAAGGGTATGTATGTATGGTGTAAGACTAAGCTCTAGCTAGCTAGCACATGCATGTTGTTTGTGTCCAGGTTTGTAGTTGGAGTTACTGGTTGAGGGAAGAGGGTAGGTGACAAGTGGGTGAAGGAGGAGGAAGGGTACGTAGGGTGCGGGTGAATAGGGGGGACGGCGACACTGGAGTCAACACGGCCACATATGTATGATGATGAATCGTCGTCGATCGTCTGTTGTCTCTGATATCTCTCTCTCTCTCCCCCTCTCCCTCTCCCAACACTTGGGCAAAAAAAATGGACAGTGGAGAGTGAGCATCTCCTTGCCATTGCCTTGCCTTGCGCATCGCTTTTGATTCCAAGCCAGACAAGGGGGGAAACTAGGCAGGAATTGTGGAGGGGAAGGAGCTGTGGGCTGGACATCTTGCTTGCTTCTCCTTTTATGTAGTTGCTCCCCTGCTAACTATTTTTCCTTTTTTTTGTTCAATTCCAAGGAGACTTTAATAACCTCTGAGTTCTTCGTTCTACTAAATAAGTACATTCCCATAATTAGCTAACTGTTTATCTTTATCAATCATAATGCTGAAAACAGACCGGACTCATTGAATTCCAATTGAATTTTGATATTAGGATCTGAATTTTCTTATTAAGATCGTAGTTTCTTCTTTCCAAATTAATATAGAAGGTTGAGTGAGAACTACAATTTCACTTTTTCATTAACAGTTTCTTCATTTACTTATTTATTTTTTTAAAAATAGTTATTATTAAAACCCGAGGGTCACATCTTCCTAGGTTCAAACTAGACTGGCATATATATGGTATGATTTGCACTTCATGGTCTAAGAGATTAGCTCTATAAATTATGTGTGACCCATGTTGCAACCATGAAAAAATAAATAAACAATTGCTCGTACATGAAGGAAAGAGTGTTGAAAGTTGAAATGTGAATGAGTGTTAGAATAGCCCCACATATACGGGGGACAACTAGAAATTGCACAGATATAGATGGAAACCCCGGTCATCGTGATCAGTTTTTTTTCCAGAGGAAATCCCAATCAAATTGAAAGCTCATGGTCACTCATATAAACCCAACTCTCCAAATATCATACTATAACATTATATTAGAACCCATATCTAATGGTACCTTTGAGCAAGCAATATACAGGTACCAAAAAGATGTGTATTTGAGAGATTAATTTTACAGGTTGCTTCCCGGAAGTCTAACAGGACTTTCCAGGGCGCAAAACTAGGGGTCCGAATTTTTGTCGCTGACCGGAAGTCGATTTCGACTTTCCGGGACGCCAAAAAGGAAAAAGTGAGCTTTGCACTCACAAAATTGATCCACATGACAACCATGAAAAAAATAAAGATCATGTATGCACATGAAGAGGAGTATTGCAAGGTTGGAGTGAGAGAGACCATTGGAATAGTAGGGCATTGTGAATAATAATAAAATATTGGGTAAATTGTCAAAAAAAAAACCTGACTCGTTTCAACTTGTGTAAAAACCTTTAGTGATGAAGCTCTGAATCTCCTTCAGATGTTGTTTTCCGTTTATCCTCAGCGAGTGTTGGTAAGTGGCTGAGATTGGATCCGAGGGTTTCCTCTTGGTGCGTGTGGATCTCAATGGGTTTGATTTCAAGATTAAGCCGAGCTACCTGCAAAGAAGTCCCGGGGTGGTTGTACCACCGAGGACCCTCCGGCGATCAAGTTAGTCGAAGTATTTGGGCAGAGCAACGGCTTAGTGGGGTAAAATTGCCTTATCTGAGTCGTCTGAAGAGGGGTTTATATAGTGGTAGGCATGGGCTGGCGGGTACGAGATTCACGCCGGCCGTTACGCCCCTAGCTTTGCGCCTGCGTGAAAGGCGGGGTTCCCCATTAATGACGAGATATGCTCGTTAATGGGGGAACGCGATGGCGTGGAACGTGGGATCGTGGGCGGCGGATATCTCGCGTCTGGTGTGATTCGCGGAGCCATGGCAGAGACGCCTGTGATCTGTGCTGTGGGTCGGTCGATAAGACCGTAAGCTCGGCGGGAGGCTCGGGAACGAGCGGAAGGCCGAGGGAGCTTGTTTCAGCGATAGCTCGGAGGCGGGCAAGGAGGGCTGAGGGAACACAGCGTGTAGGAGGGCTCAGAAGCGAGCCAATGGTTATTTGTAAGGCGAGAACATGAGTGGTCGGGAAGGTCACTGAAGGTCGGGAACATCCTCGGGTCAAAGGCCCGGGGCGACGCTTCCAATGTACTATTCCTGCTCTTTTCCCGTAAGCCTTGGGACACGTCATCTGCCATGTGTCACGATCTGGGGAGTGCTCAGTACCGAGCAGCATCATTAGCCCCCCACTCTCGTCCTGACCTATTTATGGGTCGGGTCAAGAGTGGTCTAATCGGTCCCCCGGTCTAAGTTCTTATTTGAAGACAGCGTCGACTCGGATTCCCGGGCAGTTAATCGTATTTTTTCTGATGAAGTCAGCGGATCAGGGAAGAGATCTTGCATTAAAGAGGAAGCGCCGATTCGGGCGTACATTCATTGGAGCGCCAGGTCATGTATCCGACGCTGGTTGGCTGACGTGATCGGCCGCCGGTGTTTTCGCGCCCGATGGGACTCTCCCAATGCGCGTGCGAAAGGTAGAGCGTTGATGGTCGTTGAATGCAAAGTGTCATTTTGGTGGGAGACAATCGGCACCGCCGAATGTGTTCGCCGACTGCTATAAATAGAGGTGGGATCCCCCCGAAAGTCCACACTTTGCTATAATTTCCTCTTCTCTTCGTGTGTTAGCTCGGCGCTCTTCCCTCTAGGTCGGATTTCCTGCATTCTTTCATCGGAGGACCCCTTCTTTTGATCAAGTTAGATGTCTTCCTCTGAGGAATCCGTAGAAATAGTTCGGGTAGAGTTTAGGGAGTCTTCTGCAGCTTCATCTTCTTCGTCCGGGTCAGAATCTTCCCGAGAAGTTAGGGTTAGTCGCGCTTCCCAGGGTCGTGCGGCGGGGACGGCCCCTAAAGTGAGTGCCCGGAGTGTCCGCGACGTACCTTCCCTTGTGAGGCATGTGGATGAGCTCACCACAATCCGAGCTCGCTTCCACATTCCCTCCGGCTACTCACTTCGCTTGGTCGGGGAGGTAGCGAGGGCAGATCAGGTACAGGGCAAGGAGACCGTCTTGTACTTGGAGGCCTTTTGGGCCGGAATGCGCATGCCCTTCTCTCCCGAGGTGAGTGCGGCGTTGCATTGTTTTCAGTTAGCCCCGGGCCAGTTAGTGCTAAACTCCTGGAGGATTCTCCTCGGGTTCCTGGTCAGGTTGAAATTGCGGGAAATCCCTTTTAGTATTAACCTTCTCCTTTCCTCTCTCTGCTACAAAAACCACCCC
Organism: Agapanthus africanus; assembly: GCA_030015575.1. Lineage (NCBI taxonomy): Eukaryota > Viridiplantae > Streptophyta > Magnoliopsida > Asparagales > Amaryllidaceae > Agapanthus > Agapanthus africanus. The sequence continues at coordinate 155,745,039 of CM057350.1, forward strand.
GGCACTCGCAAGGATGAGACGAGCTGGGTATACATTTCTTTTAGAAAGCACCGTGGAGGTGCGACCGGGTCGGGGGTCGTCGCAGTACCTTCTTCCATTCGTGAGTGGAAGGAGAAGTTTTTATTTTTCGGGCCACCCGAGGGTGAGGATTGGCCTATGCCCATCCAGTGGCATAGGGCCAATTGCCCGCGGGTGAGGCCGTCGAATGATCCCGACGCGGTGGCCGTGTCGGAGTGGGAGCCCATCCCCCGGGCCGATGTGTTGCTGTCTGAGTAGGCCCTCAGTTGGGCCGGGCTCAGCCTCGCTCAGTTTGAGGGTAAGTTAGGAGTTTTAGGCGACCTGTTTAGACTTATGTATTCTTCCACTTTTTTCTAGCATTGTTAACTCCTTCTTTGTATTTTCGCTTTCTTACAGAACAATTGGACCGAGCTAAATTTCGGGCGGCCCTGGTCGAACAGAAGAAAGGGAGGAAGGCCGGAGGCGCCGGCCCGTCACGTCCCGCTTCGAGCCCTGCTCCATCGGTGGCCGCTCCGGCCAGGTGCTCGAGCACGCCCCGGACCTCGGAGCCCTCCGCGCGCAGAGCCGCAAACACGCTCGGGAGCAAGAGCCCCGGGTCTTGGAGGTCGGAGACGAGGAAGATGTCCCTACGCCCCTCCTCAAGAGGCACCATAGGACGTGCCCCATACCCCGGCTTTCCCGATCTTCATGGATGAAGGGGAGTTTCGCTTCGAGGTGCCATCGGGGCTTTACGTCGCTGACAGCCTGCTCTCAGAAATGGAAAGGTCAGCCGGGAGCAAAATCCCTCAGGGGACCCTTAGGGCCTAAATGGCGGCTATAGCTCAGGAGACCGTGCAGGTCAGTGTTCGCCTCCCACTTGGGTTTTTATTAAGTACATTATGTTTCGCAAGATCGGGTGCCCCCTTTTTCCTTATAACCCCTCCTTTTGCTTTCCTTAGGTCCTCCAGCACTACGCCCTCATCGTCAGCATGGAGGACGAGGAGATTGCCCAGGCGATGCAGATCGCCGGCGAGTACACCTTGCGGGAGAAAGGCTTGAGCCGGGAGCCGAGCGAGGAGAAAGAGAGGATCGCCGCCCTCGAAGACCGGGTAGCAGCCGAGGACCGGGTGAACTCCAACTGCCGGGAGACAAACCGGGTTATGATGGAGTCCAATAAGGCCGTCGAGGCCAAGTTGGAGGATACCAGGGTGCTCGCCGCTACCCTGAAGAAGACCCGGGACACCTTCAAGAGGGAGAACGAGAAGATGAAGGAGGCGGTGAGGCGCGCCGACCTCTAGGCTACGAAGGCGGTGGAGACCTACAGAACGTCGGACCAGTTCTACGCCGACCTTGCCGAAGCCTCGGCCCTCGTCTGGCATGATGCCCTTGATGCCGTCAAGATGCTAATGCCGGAGTTTCCCGACACTAAGCTCCGGCTCGAGTACCCCTTTGATGGTAAGGGGCAGAAGGATGCCACCGGAAGCGTTGCAGGAGGAAGGCCCCCGGTGGGGGCGTCGGAGAGAAGGTGGTCGCCCCGGCTCCCAGTGCCGAAGTCCCTGCGGTGGGTGCTGACCCTCAAGCAGTCGCCCCGGCTCCCGAGGTAGCCGAAGAGCAGGTCGACGTCCTTCCCGGCCCTGAGGTCTAAGTTTCCCTGCCCCTTCCTTTTTTGTATATTTTTGTTTTTCTTTTGGGATTTTGTAGGCCTTCGGGCGATTTTGTAAGGCCGAGGAGCCCAGAATACCTTTGTAAAGACTTCTGAGTTGTGAATAAAGCCTTTTGCAAAAATTTTTGTTTGTAGCAATGTTCCAGTTTGTGGTAATGTCTCTTCGACGGCCGGTCCTTTAGTTGGCGATCGTGCGTCGGGTTAAATTTAGTCATTTGTCAAGTGTGCAATGACCGGTGCTAGGTTGGCGTGTTTATGGCCACGAAGTCGAGGTGGCGATCGCTCATTGAATGTAAGTCGAGTTGGACTGGCAACCGCCGCTCTTAATAGCTGCTAGGTTGCCTCTTGGCGAGGGGTTTGGTCCTTGGCGTTGTTCATACGATAATATTGCATTATTATATTCCCCAGTCCTAGTTATTTTACAAATAAATAGGTGCTTTTGACCCATGTCTGCTACTTAATTACAGGTTACAGGTTCTTGGACAAAAACAGTGAAAAAGACAGAAGACGATGCAAAAGTGAGAGTTCGACCAACAAACAGAGAATCTTGATAAAGCCTACACGAAGATCAGTTCACAAAGTACAAGGCAGTGCAAGGTTCAAGACTTCGTCACGAAGCAACGGCAAAAGTCCACTACAATGTTCACTGGAAAGATCTGGAAGAAACCTAGAAGCTAACCTGAGAAAAGAACCAAAGAAATAAGAAGACAAAAACACCAGGAATATAACCAGGAATTTTCAGCAGAAGAAGCCTCCATACGGCCGCGGTTCCGCGGCCAAACCCTACTTCCGGCCATGGATCCGCGGCCGTCTATTGCCCGTGTCGGTGGTGATTTTGTGGCAGTGCGCGTATCGTTGACTAGGTCTTTTCTCAGAGGGTATTTTTGTAAAAGCAGATGTGCGAGTCAATTGTAACCTAGGGTTTCTATAAATCTATAAATAGAAACCCAAATACCTCTTTTGAGGTATGCCTCCTTTCATTAATAAAATTCAGATTTCTTTTGGAGAGCATCGATGCCTCTTTTCATATCATCTATTCAGATCTGACAACCCTGTGTAAATGTTTGAAGAAGAGCCATCTGTAAAGTAAGTAATTTTAATTCCTTGCCCTAGTTTAGATTTAATTACTTGCCCTAGATAGATAGTTTAGATATGTTCTTCAATTCCCTAATGAGCGAGTAGTCTCCTCGCTTGTTAGGGTTAGCTTTGGGGAAGGATTTTGAGAGATGGGATCTCTCATCCCTTTCTTGCCCATCACATATAATCAATAGGACACCATGCATACATGCACACACCGCTCCCTACGGCACCCTATCCCACGAGGTAGCGGTGATACCGTAGTATAAAGGCCCAGTTGAGCGTGTTTTCCATGGAGGTTAGGGTAAGGATTGATAAAGGAAGGACAAGAACCCAGATGAAGGAACACCTTCCCGAATTGATCTAATCCCCTTTATTAATAATTACCATAACACCTCATAGATCCTAATTTGGGTATAGAAAGCGTTGAGATTTATTTACATTTCCAAACCTACCCTAAACCTAACCCTAGCAAGATTTAGATCTAGATAGATTTAGTTTTTAGATTTAATCAATCCGTTCACACCGTTCGGAATTAACTCGTAAGAACAACTAGGAAATTCACAACATCCCTGTGGACCGACCCGTACTCACCGGCTAGCTACCAAGCGACGCCGTTCTTGATTGTGGTTACTAAATTCTTTGATTCATCTTTTTAAAAGCGCATAAGCACGCTAAACTCTCTCAATCAAATGGCACCGTTGCCGGGGATGGCGTGTTATTTCCTTTTTGCAATTTTGGGTTAATATAAAATTGAAAAATTATAAAAACTGAAAAATCAAAAAAAATATAAAAATTTATCCTCTTTTATTTTTGTGAAGGGTATTTTTTGTGTGAATCTTTGCAGGATCGACGGATCTGGAAAAATCCAGAGTGCGAAACAGAAAACGGGAGATCAGAACAGAGGGGGATCTCAAAAACAGAACTACAGAATTTTTCTTGGGACTTGCGCCGCCTACTCCGCCGCTAAACCGCCGTCGTAACCGCCCTCCCACTGTGGATTTGCGGTCCTCCTCGGTCGGCATCGCGTAAAATTTGCACTGTTTGTTTTCTCTTTCTCTCTTCTGTAAATACCCATATATCTTTTGTCAAATCTTCTGCAGGATTCTTTGCGCTTAAAAAAAATCTCCCCCCTTCCAAATAACAAATCTTGTGCAGGATTCTTTGCGCCACGCTTAAAATAAAAATTGATTGCAAGTGATTTATTGTTTTGCATATTTTTAATCGAACTTTAAGGGGCTTAAGACCAATCCAGATTGGGTGGGGATATCATCACCCTTCCAAGGACCCCAGAAATCACATAAGGCATATGCATTGACCATTCTTAATTAAAAAATACTAGACTCAGCCCTAAGGACGTCGCGCTCAATAGGACAGAGGACTAATTATAGGCATCGACCTTTTATCCTAACCTGACTTTGCGGTGTCTAGGCAAGTGTGTCTAAGGCAAATGGTTACTTAATTAGGATCACTACTTATAGTGGGGAGCCTCCCACTCACCTGGCACTTACCAGACCGCAATTGGCGGTGAAGAAGCGGTTTGAGGTCCTATTTCTAGCCCTTTTGAACAGTTAGAAGCTGTCTAGTAGACCTAAGTGACCCTAAATCTAGGCCTGATTGTGTATTTGTGGTTGATTGAAAGTGTGTCAAAGCCCTTTATCAAAAATCTTTTTTGCAAACAGTTCCAAATAAAGAAAAAAAAGGAATTTTTTTTATAAAAACTTGCAAAAATTTTGTCGCTAAGAAATCCTTGCACCCAACTTGCACCACCCACCTTCTTTCTCTTCTCCCTTCTTCCATCATGGGTACCCCACCTCATAAATCTCTTGCCGAACTTTGGTATCCCGAACCAAACTTTGCCTCTTACGTGAATTGTTTCAGTCGATTTAAGGACGACTTCTTCATGCCTAAAATTTCTTTGAAAGATCAAATAGAAGCGTCTAGGAGAAACGGTTCGACTTTACAATCCACTTTGTATCAACCATCTCAACCTTCACCACCTTCGTACGTTGATACCACTTTTTCGAGTCCTGTTGTAACTCCTAAACCCATGTCTATCGCTGAGCACATTGAACAATCTCATAGCCGATCTTTCACTCCTCTCCACACATCCAGTTCTAGGGATCAACAAGTCCATTTACCTTTTTATCCAAATGTTGATCCTACTCCTGTCCAACCATCCAATTCCTACCAGTCCTACCCGACTTTTCCACCTTCATTAGACATTGCTTCTACATAGCCATTTGGGAGTTTCACGTATCCAAACAATTTCGAATCTTTTACCGAAACCCCTTCACAACCCATTTCTAGTCTAGAACAGTCGTTGGAGGCGTACATTGCAGCAACAAACCGAATGATAAGGAATGTGGATGCGTCCATTGCCGCCCTTAGACAACCTCGTGAACCGGTAGCTAGTTTCCAACTAGCTCCAAATTTTCAAATGTATAATGAGGCGGTTGGACAGAGTGAGAATTTGAGTGGTGAGAGTGAGCTGTGCACCCTTCCAAATAAAACCTACCCATTACGCATTGAATTCAACAACTCCAGTTTTCAAACAAGTGCCCAAAATGATGAGTTGTGTGACTTTGTAGTGATTGATTTGTAAGATTGTGAAGAATCCCTTTCGAGTGAAACCGCACCTAATCCTTTTGAATCTTACACCTCTACTCTAGAGCCTAAATTAATTGATATCCATGCTTTTGATGAGGTGTCCAAAGAAATTGATTTTCACTTGATTGAGGATATAGACGCCGGGAATATTTTGGATGATGAACCCGTTGATTTGACTGAAATTTTATCCCCAATTCATCATCCCGAGTCATTAAATGTTTCTCCCGAACTTCATATGCGTCTTGATTTTGATGATAATGGCATGGATAGGCTAAATTTTGAGGAGAATTATGAGGATAGTATTGAGGAGAATATTGAGGACAATATTGAGGTTGAACCATTTTTGTTTGATGTGTCGGATTTTCCAATTCATCCTCTTGAACCTTTAACTAAATCACCCTCCCTCCTTTCCATCGTTCCGACCACGCAAAATATCACGCTTGAAGACTGTGAGCTTGAAAATTTTCTTTTTGAATCTGACACAGTTCTCACAGACGATAATGATTACGGGTGTATCACTTTTTCGGACGATGTTGAAAACTCACCTCCCGAGTTTGAGTCCATTACATTTTCAGATGAGTTAGTTGAACCATCAGACTCGGTTGCTTACAGTCAATTCGAACCATTAATGGAATCCTTTGAGTTCGAGACAGATTACTTAGGTGAGATTAAGACTATCCCTAAATCACTCCCTTTCGTCCTTCCTATCGTTTCGACCACGCAAGAATCCGTCGCGTTTCCGCTTCCAATAGATGGTTTACCAAGTTCGACGTACCCATGTTTTCTTGCGAATCTTGAGGGATTTGACCCCATTTCTCGACGGGTTGATAAATTAGCACAATCGCTTTTAACACATCGGTCATCACATATTGCGCTAATTTATTCACTCGATTTACACCCTCAAGATCGTACCACACTTCTTTCTCTCTCCCGCCATTCTCCTCCTCCACTGAGACCGTATACCGTTTCTATCTCCACACGGTCTCGTGTGCTTCTCATTTCTTTTCTCTACACCCCATTCTTTCACCAACTCTACCATTACCATGATAAGATTTTTGAATGGTTGGTGCTAACCTTTGGCTTGTGTAAGGCCTTATTTAGTTTGGGGAGGACCTTGTTGTATATATGTATATATATTTTTGTTTTTCTTTTAAAAATAAAAAAATATAAAAAAATTGTAAATAAATAAACAGGGGAGTGCCGACATTTTGACCCTCTTGGTGTAGCATAACAGTGATGACACTGTCAAGTTTAAATTTGGGGGTGTGCTCGGTAAGTTTTCTTCCTTCGCATTCATGTGTATATTTTTGCATTTGCATACTTATTTTAAAACCCATAAAAATTAAAAAATTACGAAAAATTATAAAAATTAAAGTATTCAATTTTGGCCATAATTGACTTGAGTTTGACAGATAGGTTAACTAGCTAGGAACAACTAGATCTTATACTTAGTAAATTAAAAACCCTAAAAATAACTTTTCTTAAAGTTTAACGGTAGAAAGTATATGTCTTTGTAGTTTATTTAGAAATAGGCAAATTTTGAGTTCAGTTCTTGGGCTAAGTTAAAACAAGGGAAGAGTATTGATATTTTTTATTAAAGTATAAGTTTGAAAAATAATTCCTAGCTTAAGTCTAAATTCTGAAAATGTATACCCTACAAATTGCATAAACACGCACCTTGAAACTTGGAATAGTATAGGAGACCTTGAAATGCTCTTGTCTAAAGTCCTTAGTACGAAATAAAATAAAATAAAAAATACAAGTGTGAATAAAGAGATAATAAAAAAATGAACACTGGTTTTTGTGATTACTTAAGGCTGCAAAAATAGAAAAATATTTAGCGACGGTGCTTCATCACCTAGTGCCTTAGACCAACTGGTTTGGGAGTCACTGCTAAAGCCTTAGGTGTTGCAAGACTAGGAATTACGCTTTAATGTGCAAACACATCTTGTAATCGGTTGTTGGTACCTCAAGAAGTATTAACGATCTCATGAAGGATGTATGAGCGAAATTCATCTAAAAATTCACCAATTAAGAAGTGCTTTGGACGACGGACAAGAGTATGATTGCTTGATTTGAATTTCCAAGTGTAGGGGTGATTTATACACACACGTAGGGGTATGTGATTGGGGTTTAGATAAGAGATGGGAATGAAGAATAGGACTTGTATCTTTAATAGAGATGATAAAAATTCCTAAGTTGAGATAAAACCCTAGAAGGAAAACTTATAAGATGCCGAAAGCTAAGTAAGTCTACAGAACATATATAATCTTAAGTTAAATAATAAGGAAGCGTGAAGAATACGGGTGGATAATTTATGAGTCGAAGATAATAGAGTTCTTGTTGGAAAACCTAATTGGAGAATAAAAGTTAATGGGCCAAATTGATAGGATTTTGTGGGTAGTATCCGCAGAAAATCCTCAGGAGACAACACTCCTCCTACTAGGGACACCTAGAGGTTTAACGGCTTATTGCACGAGCTCAGTGCAATCGCGTTTCCCTGCGAAAGTAAGGTTAGGATTTTGTCGAGAATAAAACTAGGTTTGCTCGAGGACGAGCAAAAGATAAGTTTGGGGGTATTTGTTCATACGATAATATTGCATTATTATATTCCCCAGTCCTAGTTATTTTACAAATAAATAGGTGCTTTTGACCCATGTCTGCTACTTAATTACAGGTTACAGGTTCTTGGACAAAAACAGTGAAAAAGACAGAAGACGATGCAAAAGTGAGACTTCAACCAACAAACAGAGAATCTTGATAAAGCCTACACGAAGATCAGTTCACAAAGTACAAGGTAGTGCAAGGTTCAAGACTTCGTCACGAAGCAACGGCAAAAGTCCACTACAATGTTCACTGGAAAGATCTGGAAGAAACCTAGAAGCTAACCTGAGAAAAGAACCAAAAAAATAAGAAGACAAAAACACCAGGAATATAACCAGGAATTTTCAGCAGAAGAAGCCTCCATACGGCCGCGGTTCTGCGGCCAAACCCTGCTTCTGGCCGCGGATCCGCGGCCGTCTATTGCCCGTGTCGGTGGTGATTTTGTGGCAGCGCGCGTATCGTTGACTAGGTCTTTTCTTAGAGGGTATTTTTGTAAAAGCAGATGTGCGAGTCAATTGTAACCTAGGGTTTCTATGAATCTATAAATAGAAACCCAAATACCTCTTTTGAGGTATGCCTCCTTTCATTAATAAAATTCAGATTTCTTTTGAAGAGCATCAATATCTCTTTTCATATCATCTATTCGAATCTAACAACCCTGTGTAAATGTTTGGAGAAGAGCCATCTGTAAAGTAAGTAGTTTTAATTCCTTGCCCTAGTTTAGATTTAATTCCTTGCCCTAGATAGATAGTTTAGATATGTTCTTCAATTCCCTAATGAGCGAGTAGTCTCCTCGCTTGTTAGGGATAGCTTTGGGGAAGGCTTTTGAGAGATGAGATCTCTCATCCCTTTCTTACCCATCACATATAATCAATAGGACTCCATGCATACATGCACACACCGCTCCCTACGGCACCCTATCCCACGAGGTAGCGGTGATACCGTAGTATAAAGGCCCATCACATATAATCAATAGGACTCCATGCATACATGCACACACCGCTCTCTACGGTACCCTATCCCACGAGGTAGCGATGATACCGCAGTATAAAAGCCCGGTTGAGCGTGTTTTCCATGGAGGTTATGGTAAGGATTGATAAAGGAAGGACACGAATCTAGAGGAAGGAACGCCTTCCCGAATTGTTCTAATCCCCTTTATTAATAATTACCATAACACCTCATAGATCCTAATTTGGGTATAGAAAGCGTTGAGATTTATTTACATTTCCAAACCCACCCTAAACCTAACCCTAGCAAGATTTAGATCTAGATAGATTTAGTTTTTAGATTTAATCAATCCATTCACACCGTTCGGAATTAACTCGAAAGAACAACTAGGAAATTCACAATATCCCTGTGGACCGACCCGTACTCACCGGCTAGCTACCAAGCGACGCCGTTCTTGATTGCGGTTACTAAATTCTTTGATTCATCTTTTTAAAAGCGCATAAGCACGCTAAACTCTCTCAATCAGGCATCGGTGGGTAGTGAGCTACCAGCCATTGTGGACCGAGCATGGTAGCTGCTCGGTTGCCTCTTGGCGAGGGCTTTGATCCTTGGCGTCGGTGGATAGCAAACTACAAGCCATGGATGGACCGAGCATGGTAGCTGCTCGGTTGCCTCTTGGCGAGGGCTTTGATCCTTGGCGTCGGTGGGTGTCACGACCCGAAATGGCACGTGACTGGCACTTGAATCATATGAAATCTATAGGACCCCATCTAATTCAAGTAAGCCAAGAAATCCCATAAATCTAAACCATTTAAAGAAAGAAGTGAAGAAAACATATTTTAAAATAAGGGGTTTTTAATAACATAAGCCGAAGTATGCATTTTTAAAATCTCAAGTCTTTTCTGAAAATTTCGGCAGAGTTTCCTTTGTAAATGCTGGCCCCAAACGGGGTACAACATGAATAATACATGCACAATGATAAAAGGCATCCCCAAGCGGGAGGTAGCTCTTCGTCAATCGACGGTCACAACCACGCAAGCGATATAATTTACAACGCCGAAGGGCGAGGATCAAAACTCAAAAGGAAACTCAAAATTATCAAGAAAACCATACTTATACAACGTGCGACTCTAAGGTTGAAAGAATATACAATTGGTTTTCTAAGTCTGAAATAATATACAAGTCTGATTGATGGAATTTTTCTAGATACAACTGAAAATAAATAAGTACAATGGTGGTCACGATGCGAGTGAACCCACCTAACAAAGCAATCATCCAGAATGGGAGCAGTGTGCCAGAAAGCCGCAATGAAACCTGTACGGCAAAATCTGCAAGAAACTGTGGCACAACGGGGGTGAGTTACCAACTCGTGAGTAGAAAATATCACAGAGCAGAAATCATATGTATGACTAAATCCTAGGTCAAACGATCAGTAATATATATATATATATATATATATGTATGTATGTATGTATGTATGTATGTATCTATATATATATGTATGTATGTATGTATGTATGTATGTATGTATGTATATATCCTCAATATGATAAAGTCTGAAGCATAATAAAAAGGCAAGGATAAACATCTAAACATAAGTGTAATCCTATGCTCGTGTCAGTGCCTCAGGTAGCAAAATATCGTAAATATAAGGTATGAATGCGGTAAAATGAAAACAGAAGATATCATGAATGAGAAAACTGTTTTCTTAATATAGTGAGATTTTTGAATAAACATTCAAGTTTCATCAATGAAATCATCAGAAAATCAGTGTCAAGTATCGACACAAAAACATATATCTCAATATCCCAATATCCAATAAATCTCATATATCCAATATCCAATATCGAGCACATAGGCCCCGAGCACATTGGCCCCTCACATCGACCATATAGGCCCCTCACAACGAGCACATAGGCCCCGAGCACATAGGCCCCTTTCATCGACCATATAGGCCCACACATCGACCATATAAGCCCCTCACATCGAGCACATAGGCCCCACTCATCGACCATATAGGCCCACACATCGACCATATAGGCCCCTCACATCGAGCACATAGGCCCCTCTCATCGACCATATAGGCCCACACATATATAATGAAAAAGTATATTTGCATATATCATTATGATGATGATATATATATATATATATATCAGCGTCCCATACCACTGATATATATATATATATATATATATACGATGGGTATATATATATATATATATCAGCGTCCTATACCACTGATATATATACGCAGGAGTAAAACAATCCAGAAAACATCATATGAAAACCATATTTCAATGCGAAACCCATGAATATAATATATGCAACATGAATCGGTAATACGAGCATATAAGGAAAAATCGCTATTTAACTGTAACAAGTTATAAAATATATCATTCGGTTCCTAAATTCTCCAAATTCATACAACATCATATAAAAGTGAACATGTAACTATGTAAAGGCATATGTGTAAGCATGTAGGTATACAAGTATACTATATGTCATATGCACAATAAAATATGAATCAATAACATAAAAGCATGCAATGCAATGCGAGCAGCAGAAAAATGGTAAATGAATAATAATGCAGCAATAAAGAAAAATACATTCCTATATATGAGTCATACAGTCTTTGGTATTTGAAAGTTGCACGAATCGTGGTGTTTAGAAAATAGGGCTACAGTGTTTTTATGAAAAAGTACATCCTTTGAAAATATCCGTAGTATCCCTTGGCCTGTCTTTAAAATACTCACGATTCGTTAGTTTTTGAAATAGGTATGATTCGAGTCTAGTATAATATCTACAAGTAAACTACAGGAATAAACTAACTGGCTAATCGAAAAGATAAGGAAACCATCTAAATCTGAGTCGATACATATAAATATAACAGTCGGTGATCCCGCCTCAATAGTATCACATACGATACAATATATATTATGACATCCTCGAGTCAAGAGTGCGGATCTATCATAAATATATAGCTCGTACGTAAATCTGTCGTACGGCATCCCAAATCTGGGTACGGGTCAAATATCGCATTCATCTCATTATTCATCTGGTATCCATTATCATCATATCCAGTATTAGGGGTACTGATCTAAGTGTAGTACAAACTGATACCATCTATGTATATATATGCGTGTATGAAAACACACGTCTAAAGGCCCGCTAAAATCTCATGTCGTATCTCATAATATGAATCAAAACATATCACCGATCTCATAGCATCATGCCCAATCTCATCGACTCATCTCCAAATACCATATACAATCCTCATCATCCATGTGTAGGTATATATATAGTCCCATACCTAAGTGTGTGTGTGTATATATATATATCCCCATATACGCACAGGTAAATAAAAGTATGCAAGTGTGTGTGCGCGTGCGTGTAGGTGTAAACCCTATTTTAGGGTTCGCGACTAAGAAGCTAAACTAAGTTACTTCTAACTACCCTAAACTAAACCATGAATACAAAAATCATATCTTGATAATCATCCACGTAATATAAAACTCATATATAACCATATATATATATATATATATATATATATATATATATAAGCTATACTACGAACTGCGGGGGTGCTATACGCCATCCACCCGACTTCCCCCGTAAATATATATCTACTCACATTGATTCTCGCTTGTTGATGCCGATGACGCTACGCTCATCCTTGTCGTCTTGAAATCATGTGGGGGTACCTACAACCAATACACAATCGCAAATGCATATTAAAATCAAGTCGGAAAACCAAAACGGCACACGTTTCGCTCATAGGTTAAAACCTATAGCCTACGCCTGCAAAACCATCAAACAACCCCCGTCGCTGACGTACAAACATCAGACGATGGAACACAAAATCAAATACCAAATCCCAATTTAAAACGAAGTCGCAAAACAATGCAGCAACTCAAGAAAAAGGTCCCAGATTTTACCCTAAGTGAAATTAGCCAATTTTGCATATATGAAGGGTTTAATTTACTAGAGATAAAGCCCTGGACCAAACGCGGATCATTTCCACTCTACCCAGGCCGCAAATTGTGGCCAAAATGAGTAAATTTGCTGCCATAACTTGGAGTGGGGGTCTCATGTTTTGGGTATAGGTTCTAGGTTGCCTGCACATCTCTCAGTCTTCACTAAATATTTTTTAGGTCATCCGGATTATAGCAGATCACAAAACTTCATCACAGCAGTTATCAAAATACGATATCGGAGTTTCTAAGTTTGGGAATTGGGGGTTTACTCTATGGTTTAGCCCACTATACCATCCCTACAGGGGTCGTAGTCCCTCATTACACCTCAATCGCACTTTTGGAATTAATTCAAACCCTAATCCCTAACTTGGAATTTTCAAAGTTCGCTAAACTACACAATATCGATTCTAAACTTGTATGGATGCTTAAGGAATTGAAATACTGTTCTAATGGTGCAGAAATTATCTCATTTGGCAACTCAAGAATTTTCTTGAGTTGCCCCAAGTGATCAAAATCGGATTTTTCTTGGTCCAAGGTGCTTGTGAAGAGCTTGTGCATGTTTTTTTGTGAAATGGAGGTGAACTTTTGAGTTGTTTTTGGTGTTGTGTGATGAGATAGAGGGGTATGGAGAAGAGGGCAGCAGCCATGGTGAAGGAGGAAGAGGAAATGATGAAGTGAAGATGAGAGAGGAGATGAGACCAAGTTAAGAGAACCCCTCACCTCACTCTCTCTCATGCCCATCCCTCCCTTTGTTTATTCATTTCTTTTTCTTTTCTTTTCTTTTCTTTTCTTTTCTTCTCTCTTCTCACTCAAAACAAAACCATGAGAGAAATATAAGGAAAAGTCATGATAAAATGTAACACAAGTGTAAAAATGATATGGTGCATATCATGTGCACCATTCAAGCTTAATGCGCGATTAGCGACATTTAATCGCGATTAGCACTAAAATGGAATATAATTAATCATAAAAATTCATAATTTGCTTAATCCATTTAAAATACCCTCATTTCAGTAATTTCTATAATTTTCCAAATTTTTCCCAATTTATCGGTATTTAATTATACCGCACTATTAAAATATTCATAATATTTATTATTTAATTATAAAAATTCCCAAAAATAATATTTTATTTTTCTGAAATATTGCAGTCTTCCCCCTTTAAAGAAATTCGATCCCCGAATTTAAATTTAAACCACTCAAATACTAAAACATTTCAGTAAAAAGATCAAGTCGTCGGGGCTCCGAAATCATAAATACATAAAACACATCGTAGCGCAACGTATGCGCATGAAAAATGAGTATATAATCCAAAATCAAAATCAGAATTCCGTCAAGCATCTCGCCATCATCGGAGTTTTGGTGAAGACACAATGTCAAAATCCAATACGAAAACCAACGTGATATACATCAAAACTATACATGTACACCTCGTTGTAAATTCGTTAAACATCTGAAGAAATGCATGCCAAAACCTTTTTAAGTTGTTGTGCGATGCACGTAACATGGCATGGTGGCAGACATTTATTGTAAGAAAATAACCATATATATATAGTCTTTGTTTAATGTACACGCCCCGCCGTTTTGAAAACGATTTTAGAAGGGTTTCCTTTGTTAAAAGTTTCGTGTCATCTCGGTCACGTAGGTAAATACTGAGACTATAGCTCTCTTGTTGGAAATCCCTTCGATAACTATCAATGCATGCAGAATATGTCCAGGTACTGTCCTCTGACTAGTTCTGCTCAGTACGAAAACAAATAGCAAATATCATAAAAACGTACTGCTCCATAAGAAATCAATCCCAAAATATGCATATGAATGCTACGTGCGTCTGGTGCGCACGGAAATCGAAATTCATAAATGTGCCATACATGTGCACAGAAACAAAATCTAAATGCAACGGGTATGCACGAAACACTGTCAAAGGCAACGGATGTGCCTGACAACAATATTAGGTGCATCTGATATGCACGAAGAATCTTGATTTTAATGCATCTGGTGTGCACCAAAATCGCATCAAGCGTCCAAGCATGCGCAAGAATCCAAATCAAGTGTACGAAAACAAATATCGAATATCAAAATCGAAATCGACGGTATACGACACATTGAATCCAAATCCAAATCAGATATACCGTGATACATAATCTCACAACCATGTGCATCAGCGTGCACAAAATCAAATTAAATATTAAAAGTGCATGAAAACTATGCCGCAAGTACAAGTTAACTCATAAGCATATCATAGGCATGAAATCAAAATTAATATCTCGAATGACATCAATCGAAGTCAAGTGCAACCGTAGTGTACAAAAATCTCAATCATGCAAACAAATCGTCCAAAATACCGAAATCCTAAAATGACGGATACGTGATAATCGAATCACCAAATCACAAATCATAAATACCGTCGTCGATATGTCCTCCTTCAAAGTCGAGAAGGTGTCGGCGCATCCAATGCTAGCAGAGCAAGATATCTACTTGCCTACTGTTCGTGGCCTGTCATCTGGTGCCCTTAGGCTCTCGTCTCTCACTGCAGATTGCTAAGTGCATAGCTCCTCAGCTCAACGGTCCAATATGGAAACGATAATGGAAGCAGTCCGCTCTGGCACATCCTCGAAAGACCTCTGGCCAACTATCATGGTCACTCATAACATGTCTCGTCGACGATGCCGAAATCTGGCCTGCTGGGTGTGCGTAATATAACCGATCCTGGGTCCAAGTCTCCTCGTATAATATTCCAAATGGGTTCTGTCGAAGTCCCTCCCAAATCTCGTTTCTGCTGAACTGCCCGGAAGTTATCATCTTTTACTAAATGTGTATCTTATTCCGGAACGGCTGCATACTCATCGCGACTCTTTTTGGAAGGTATATCCATATACAACGCCTCTGCATGCGTATCACATCTCGGATGTCGGTGGAGTGGAACGTCATCTCATCAATATCTCGTACGAACCTCTTACTCCACTTTTCTCTAATGTCGACTACTTCGGACTCGTCTCTTCGTGACTGCATGGACTGCGCTCCAACGGCTATACTCGTATCTGGAGTCTCCTAAGCAATGTATCCCATCATGTGACATCCAAATGACATCGAATCTTTCGATCGATTTGTCAAGTTCCATAATCCCCCAAGAGCTCAACATCTTGGGTACAGTTTAATAGTATTCCAGTACGTACCACAGTACCAGTGGACCAACCATAGAAGGGCAAACTCAAGCCTCACTAATGGCACCGCTGAACTGCCGCAAACCCTAAGGTTTCAAAGCGTTCTCATCGTCATTATGTCGAGTTAGGGTTTCATTCTTCTAGAAGGTCCATAGCATTACTTGCATTTGTCTCTGAATACTTTAAACTTGGAAAATGGGTTCCTGACATTCGATCGTCTCCATCGACTCTCAACATAGCTGCGTGAAGCCGTCTCTAACTGAAATCAATCAATCTGATAACCTCGCATCGGGGTAGGCAACGAATCACATGCCTTAGTCCTTCCTCTATGGATGACTAGCGATCTTCTATCATATCTCTAAGTACAAACTCGTGCTGCAGTAGCTCCAACATCTGGGGCGATAACTCGTCATTCGCAGCAACAACTGGCTCATTCGTCTGCACGCTGAACAGTGCCTCTATCATCGAGAATAGGCGATACATTAACGGTCATCACAATCTGGCTGGCCTCTATCAGTGGCTCAATCCGCTGGTGCTGATCTGCACGTCCGAATAATCTTATAAAAGCGATCCATCAAACGCTCATGGCGCTAAAACACAATACAACGATGCCTCTATGCAATCGTATGTCCCTGGAATCATGCCCTAGTCAGTCCTCGCCCGTAACGATCTCGTGCTGACGCAACTCTAGCCGCAGCTCTCTCTGCCCGTGTAATCGTGGCAGCAAAACCGTAACCAATAATGATGAGGATAGATCATAGGAATGAATATGATAATGTGCAAGAAAATGTACATCCTAAGGCTTCTTAAGCGGAGTAGCGTATCGTAAGTATGTCGCGGAACATACACATGGTATGTCACTCTACTGAAGTCACCTACTCCATCAACCAAGGTCAACCTACGCGACGAAAGTTCGGGTATAATACCCTGCCGACTAAGTCTAAGTTCTATAAGGTCAAGCCTAGATTCCGTATTTATACAAACGCTCTAGGCTCCGCATAGTCAAATATAGACTCGAACCAAGGTTAACATAGCGCTCTGATACCAACTTTGTCACGACCCGAAATGGCACGCGACTGGCACTTGAATCATATGAAGTCTATAGGACCCCATCTAATTCAAGTAACCTAAGAAATCCCAGAAATCTAAACCATTTAAAGAAAGAAGTGAAGAAAACATGTTTTAAAACAAAAGGTTTTTAATAACATAAGCCGAAGTATGCATTTTTAAAATCTCAATTTTTTTCTGAAAATTTCGGCAGAGTTTCCTTTGTAAATACTGGCCCTAAACGGGGTACAACATGAATAAAACATGCACAATGATAAAAGGCATCCCCAATCGGGAGCTAGCACTTTGTCAATCGACGGTCACAACCACGCAAGTAATATAATATACAACGCCGAAGGGCGAGGATCAAAACTCAAAAGGAAACTCAAAATCATCAAGAAAACCATACTAATACAACGCGCGACTCTAAGGTCGAAAGAATATACAATTGGTTTTCTAAGTCTGAAATAATATACAAGTCTGGTTGATGGAATTTTTCTAGATACAACTGAAAATAAATAAGTACAATGGTGGTCACGATACGAGTGAACCCACCTACCAAAGCAATCACCCGAAATGGGAGTCATTGCGCTCATTAACTGGCGCTACTTGGCAGAAGCGCATTGCGTTCATTAACTAGCGCAAAGCGCCTGGCCCGCCACGTGTTGCGCTGTCAGAACGTAAATTGTTCTGATGAATGCTCTGTATTCAATACAAGACAAAAAAATGTCAAGATCTAATGCTCCGTATTGATTAAAAGGGCCAAGCCCAAATGAAGGCTCAACAGCCCAGAACAATGAAATGTTAAACATTTATTGGACTTAGCCCAATATTGGCCATAAGTCCTCAACTTATGTTAACTGAGCCCACCTACTCATGAATATTTAACAGATCTTAGTCCCAAATTGGACTACAGATCTTTTAACCAACTCACACCGGTTCGAGGGTACATCTCTTTACTCCTCTGATATTTGTCGTTGTAATCCTTCAACGTCTTCAGTGAGGTGACGGGTCCCGACAACCAAACATTCTATGGACTGTGAGGTCTTTAAACTCATGGACTATGATGTCCTTAACCTTGGACTGTGGGGTCCTTAAACTCACGGACTACGATGTCCTTAACCTGGACTGTGGGGTCCTTAAGCCCATGGACTATGATGTCCTTAACCTTGGACTGTGGGGTCCTTAAACTCACGGACTACGATGTCCTTAACCTGGACTGTGGAGTCTTTAAGCTCGTGGACTATGATGTCCTTAACCTTGGACTGTGGGGTCCTTAAACTCACGGACTATGATGTCCTTAACCTTGGACCACCATGTCCTTAAACTGGTAATAGACCGCAATGTCCCTAAACTAAACAATAGAGTTCAAATGCTCTTTTGTTGGATCTAAATGATCCTGTTAAGTTGATCTTAGTCTAAAATTAGACTAATGTATCCTTAACAAACGTTTAAGTTGATCTTAGTCTCAAATGAGACTAACGTATCCTTAAACCCAAACCAAAACCCAAATCTAAGAAAATACGGATTTGGACTAATCCATGCCCTACGGGTGACAACATAAATTAGTCTCCGTATACAATCCATGGGCAACCAAAAACAAAACAAACACCCATGACACGAAGTGACCATCTGGAGAAGGAGAAAGTTGTTACCGCGATGCGGTAGCATAATTAACTGCAGAGGCTTGCGCCTGCAGGGAAGAGCGTACCCACAATCAAAAACCCCTCATCAACGAGGGGGAATCTGACGAAGTCTGCTACATCGTCCGCATCCATTTAAACCTTCGATACATGGTGCCATCAATCAACTTGGCATCTTCGGAGAGGTGGACAGATAGCACCAATTAGCATCTGCCCCGAAATTCAGGCGAGACGTTCACCGCATCTTCACGCGTCTTTCAGCGGGGAACAGATTCTGGCACTCCCGGTGGGACTTTTTCCTCTTTCCACTCGACACTTGGTGTGTCGTGTTCGCGAGCGAATCGCGGTTTGCTATGGTTGCCTGTGGATTCGAGGTACTAAGGTTTGGTGTCTTTCTCCGTGCAGAAAACAGAAGATCAATGGCTTCAAACTGCACTAACTGCAACTGCAACTCTCGCTCTGTCCCGTCCGGAGGAGTGACTTACGGTCCCCAAGCGGCCTCCATCTTCGCTATGCCGGTGGAACAGGTGACTCAGGCCACCACTGGGCTATTCTTCAGGACTATGCTCCCACCGATGAGCTTCAATGCCCCAATGTCGTCGCAAGAAGCTCCAAAGAAGTCGGTCTTTGATCGGCTTACAACTACCGCGGCCCCTCTCAACGGGTCGCCCAAGTCCAATACCTTAGTTTTCAGCAAACTGGGCCAAAGCTCAAGTGGGCCGATGAAGAAGCCCGCGATACCTGAAGCGGCCATCCCGAAGCGGATAGCCATTCCTGGTCCTAAAGTCGTCAAGGAAGCTTCCCCTGCTAAAGGGTCGGTCTTCTCAAGACTGTCCGAAGTCACGAAGGCTGCTACTCCTGTTCGAAAGTCGGCCTTCGCAAGACTGACTATCCCCTCTCAACGGACGTCAGTCTTCGACCGACTAGCACCAATAACAGTCTCTCCTCAAAACAGGTGGCATGACAAAGCCATCCCCATAGCCGAACCAACACCATCTGCGCGACATGCTCGCCGTCGTCACTGGCGCCGAGCACGGAAGGCTGGGGGCAGCTCTCCGTCTGGATTTACTCCACCAGCTCCAACGGTGGAAGTCAATACTGTTGTTCCAACTGGGAACAGCTTCGAGCTGCTTAATAGGGTGCGCAGGAATTCACCCACCGCCGTACTGAAAAGATCTCCTCCACCCATGGGGAATGTTACAGAAACGAAGCCGGAGTAGTCCCCTCAGCGGCTGTCCTCTAAAATTTACAAAGTCTGGCGACAGGTTCAGGGCTCGGTAATTGATCAAGATTACTCTCGCCGACATAAAAAGGTGAAGGTTCCACAGGAAGAGAACCGTCCTGTCATGCCACAAAGGACGAAACTACCTGGGTGCCCGCTGCAACAGCCCCCTCGACGTCAACTGCTAAAAAGAAAAGGAGGCCAAAGAAAGCCCCTGTGACTATGGCAGACCACAAAGACGCTGAGCCCAAACGCCCCAAGTCTGGGGGCATAATGGTGCATACTGTTTATATGGCTTCCAGAAAAGAGGAAAGCCGCGCTTCCACGGGTCACCGACCGCTCACCCGATCCATGACAAAAGCCCAGGAGCAGCAACAGAAACTTCAAGAAATGCTAACGCAAATGGCCGCACTCACCGGGCCAAAAGAAAATCCAGAGACCTCAGAGCAGCGTCGGGAACAAGAAACTGATACCGAGTTCCTTCGAAGAATGCTCGAGAGGAAAGAAAAAGAGGCTGTGGAGCAAGCGGCCAATGTAAAAAGAATGACTCTTTTGTTCCAAGACATGGCTGGGATGATGTTACAGCCAGAACCTCCAGCTGAAAACCCTTCGATCATTATTAAAGATGATACAGGAGAAGCGTCAAATCTTCTGTCGGCTCTGTCAGCAGCCAAGGAGGAAACCATCTCAAAAGCCACGCTCGATGATTATATAACTCAACAAATATGAGCTCACCGAGCGAACGAAGCGGCTGGCCACGTTGTCAAGATTGGACGACCCTATCCGGGCTGGTATGACCAAATAAGTTACCCGCCGGGATATACGATCCCTAAATTCCATGTGTACAAGGGGACAGGCAATCCACATCAACATGTCGCTCAGTTCAGGGCTCTTTGCGGCAACACCGGGAGCGATGATAAATTGCTAGTTCGTCAATTCGTCGGCAGCTTGTCGAAGACGGCATTCGAGTGGTATTCTGAACTTCCCAACGATTCCGTCAAAACTTTTGCAGAGATGGAGCTACTATTCACCCAGCGTTTCGCGAGTGCTAGTGAACGCACCCCAATAACGGCATTGATCAATGCCAGGGTGAAGGCTAGAGAAACATGGGTCCAATATGCAATACGATGGTGAAATTTGTGGTCGAAATGCGAGCGGCGCATCGAAGAAGCGGCTGCGGTAGGCATGTTCGTGGGTACTCTTGTGTTAGTTATATGTATGCCCTAGAGGCCATTACTGTACATTGGATGTATATTGTAGTGGATGCTGGGACGTATATAGGGAGGACTTTCTTGCTCGACATGATAGTATGCTATCTAGTTAATCTTTACCTTAACGTGTACATTAATTGTCTCTCTGTTACATGTTGGTAAAGCCCTTAGGATATGTACTTGACTACCTGGACTATGATGCGGATCATACTAGTGGGGACATGGTAGTCCATAAGTACATCCTTCAGGGTCCCTAGTCGTGGGTGTATCGAGACGGGGCATCGATATACCAGAGTAGACTAGCGTATACCTTCTCGACCCATACAGATGGGCGATGGATGATCCCATATCCATTGGTGTTTGAAATCAGAGATGATATACGGGTGCTCAGTGGAGACTGGGTACACTGGACGGACTCGCCGAGAACTCCCAGATGGTACTATACCTTATGTCAGATGGCAGTTCTCTGGTGACACTGGTACAGAGTAGTCTGTTGACCCGAGATCGTCATAGAGTCTTGTGTGGTTCCCACTGTGCTTTGATTTCCACCTTACCACGTCCAAGAGGGCGTGCAAAACGGTGGTTTTTGGGTACAGTCCCGAATCACATGGAGGCAATGAGCGATAGGAGGGGATTCGTCTCTCCCGGTATAGGGAGTTGATGTTGCGCTGTGTTCGATTGGCTATAACCGGAAATCCCTGGCCAGGGTTGCTGAGATTTACTGGTAAGTGTTACCAGTAGTTTCTCGAATTGTTATAGACCTCATATCGACATGACTTATCGAGCTATTGGGGTCTGACGTTTACCACCCCTAGGTGAGATATGCGACATATCAGACGACGAGACCAGACTGTACGGTAAGTGTTACTGGTTGGATTCACAGGAGTATGAGCGGGCTTGCTCGTCGATCTTCTGATCGCTCAATACCCGGGTGGCCGTTATGTTTAGCAGACCGCTTGCGGCTTGTGGGTGATTGATATGATCATCACCTGCTGCCGGCGTATTGACGAGTCTTTAGAGTCCTACACAGAGGTTTCCTGGCTCAAGCGAAACGAAATAGGAGCGCATATGAGATATGTGCGGGACCGAGAATAATGCGTGTATGTGATACCGTGTTCTATTCTCGCGATAAATGTATCGATTGGTTGTATGCGATATAACCTAGTTATCGAATCGAGGATTGATTCGATAAGCCGATACATTGGATATTAGTCGGTCATATGCGATATGACCGGATCGTTAAATCAAGTGTTGATTTAATGATTTAATGTATAATTATATATTTGATATATTACTTTGCATTAACTAGTATTGGTTCACTTTAAATGGATTTTCTCACTTGAAATGCACATTGTATATGTGATATACTTTTGTGCACTTGTTTGTATCATGTTTGATGATACAAGCTCACTTGGGTTAGTGTAAAGAATTAAACCATGGTTATATGAATGGTTAGGGTTTTGATTATTTACTTACTTATTTATTTATTTATTTATTTTGGAAAAGAAAATGATATGGTGGCTTTCTTTGTTTGCTTGTTGAAGCTTCATGAAGTTTTGAACAAGTCCACCATATTTGTCTCATGCTTAACCCTAACCATTCCCACTAACCATAGTCTACTCTCTACACCTAATCATGGTTGCCATATGATAAGTATTGATATTATTTTCTATTTTGAAAATAACTAATCATATTATCTTCTTCTTCTTCTCTTTCTTCAACATGAAGAAAGCTTGCCTCCATCAATGGCAACTAGTGAAAAAGAGTGAGAAATCCAATTCTAAAGTGAACCCACTTCCTATTTCTTCATCCTCTACCTCTTGCCAAGTAGTATAGGGTGTTTTCTTCACAAGTTTCATGACTTGGTGAAGTGGGAGCTTGATCTTGTGATGCCTCGACGTAGATCATCTTCGGCATCGAAGCCGACGACCAAGCCCGCCCATTTCTCCGATGAAGCCGACGCTAGAGCCCGGGATTCGATTTGGACAGCAAGGAGACTTCATCATGGAGCTATGGAGGTGGAGGACCGGATCTACAAAGGTTGTATTTCCGTTCACTTAGTTAAGTTGTTAACTAGTTGCATGTTTCGCCTAAAATTCTAGTTAACGATCCGTATTAGGGTTTCTCGGCACTTGTAAAATTTGAAATTGGCATGGTTGATGCCTTGTGAGACCTCATTAGCATGCCTAGGAACCCTACAGTGGTATCAGAGCCTAGCTAGAGCCTTAGGCGAAGTCTAGACGACGTTTGAAATCCGAACGAACCCGAAACCCTAACTCTAAAATGCTCTCTGGATATTTTCTGAAAATTTGGATTTTTGTGAATTAAAAATTGCTAAAAAATTCAGCAGGGTCTTATTTGAATTACTGTGAAATTCGTGGGGCTAATTCATTTAAAGCGTGGCGGAACCGCGGCACAAGCATTGCTTGTGCGGTGGTTCCGCGGCCATTTTGTCACATTATTTTATGAATTTTGCACAGTAATTCATGTTTTCAAGTGCTGTGTTTTCTGGGAATTTTTAATTTGAACACAAGAGTTGAGTTTTCTGGGGTGTTTTGGAGCTTAGATGATTCGATCGGATTATCAGACTTTGTCTTTGTGGCTTTCCGGATATTTTAGAATATGTTAAAAAGTTCGACCGGATATAAATACCCACCTTTTCCCCTGTCGGAAAAATTCCAAGTGTTGGATTTTTCTGTGGTTTAAGGACATTCTAAGTAGTGCAAGTAACGCGATGGTCTCTCTAGAAGACAACAAACCTTAACTCGATTATGTGACCGTTTTGAACTGCCCTTTGAACCTTCGGGTTTGGGGCAGTACGGCGTGCCACATGTGAGGCGTTGGCTTGACCCTTCTACGACTGGACTGTCGGTACTAAGGCATGAACTGGATGTTTTTAAACTTGTTTCATGTGTTGAGCTGTTTCGGAAAACTTGGGTGTTTGAATGTTCGATCGGAAAGTTTAACATTTTCTATTTTATCTGGAATGGGATACAATAATTGGAATTAATAATAAGTTATGAGATAACTGAATGAATGTTATAAACATAGCACTTTAGTCTCACTTGATCGGTTGCCGCGGAATTTTGATGTGATCAAAAGTCCATCACAATCACGTAGCGTACGTGGATACACGCCGGGTAAACTTAATAGACAGCCTCGCCCCATAGCCCCGACCAAGTGACTGTAGGAGAACCCCGTCGCCGAAAGCATCCGTTCGGGTGCTCACGGTAGCGGTGTTCCGCCTTGGTGCACTTCGTCGACGGTATCGGGGGTGCGGCCGTCTACTAAAGTTTGCGACGAGCATTCGATCAGGATGTCGGGAATCTTGTTGAATTGCCCGACTTGATATTGAAAAGTGTTTTCGATAATGAGACTAAAATGCGGGGTTTATAATTGTTAGGCATGCGATGTCTAAGGAATTCATTTAGTCAGGCATGCGATGCCTGAGGATGTTGCGGATTCCAACTGTTGTAGTTTTACACTTTCTTTTCTGTGACCGTAAATGTAATATGTGATATCGCCGGTTTCGTTGCTATATGCCAACGACAATTGGGATACGCATGTTTACTTACGTTGATGACATGTGATGTTATGTGTTGCTGGATATGTTATATTGGATCGTCGTGTTTGAATAGCCGGGGGTTTTATGTGAGATGAGTGTTTTTTCATTTTCATTCATGTAAAAACTTGTATGTAATATTCTTTTATTGGGGCACTTCCAAGTTGCGGAAGATGTCACCCTCTGTATATTATTTACTTTTCCGCACTAGGATAGACCCAAGGAGGGGAGCACAAGTAACCGGGTTCTGGAGTCCAGTGGGAGACCAACTCGAGGAGTCGAGTCCGGGTCTCCTAACTCTAGAATTGGTAGGGTTGCTTGCCGCTCTCGTAGGGGTCTAGGGATATGGGTTTGGCTATTCATCGCGACCGTGGAATCCGTGTTTTATACTGGCTCGTATTGAAAACACGGACGTCCTAGTATATCCAATATTTCATATGATTCTTCTGCTGCGATATCTGTGATGTGATCATGTGATTTTCTCTGATAAATACTGTATATAGTATAAATGATATATTATATAGGCGTTACTTATGTTTTACACCCGCGCTAGTCCTGCCCCGCTCTGCCGTTAGTTACCTAACCTAACGGTGCACGAGGGGACATCGAGGCGAATGCGGATGGCATAAGTGTACGTCGTATTTATCTGTGATGTTTAGGTACTTAAATGATGGGACTTCATTAATATGATTAATGAAAGAAAAGAAACCTAAGATGTTGTGGAATCGAATTTCAAAAATTAAAACAGGTAGCTACAGTTCTTGCTTTACACAGCGGTATATATGATATATCCTGCACCTTATTCGATGAGGAAAGGACCGAGATCCCTTCACCGGGAGTGACTCCTTTAGCAATAACTGGCAGATGCTACACACTCGGTTTGTCTTTTGATTGCTTTTAAGAGTTTTTGCTTTGCACAGTGATATATATGATATATCCCGCACCTCATTCGACGAGGAAAGGACCGACGATCCCTTCACCGGGAGTGACTCCTTTAGCAAAACTAGAAAAGCCTAAAAAACACTCCATTTTAAAATCATTTGATTCTACAACGATATCAAGTTCATTACGCAATAGGTTTTTAGAAAAACCTGTCGTAGCCCTCCGTCATTTCAGATAAGTGGTAGTTAGTATTCGTGCTACGTTTGTTGGCCTGCGTCAAGGCGTAGTGTGCGGTAGCTAACTAGTATTTATCTGCTTATGCATATGATGCAGGTTGGATTAGGGTAGTCGTGCGACTTTGTTGGCCTGCGTCAAGGGTCGTGCGGGTGGGTTTAATTCAATCAGGAAATGACGGGTTGAACTTGACTAGCGCACTATGGTTTGTTGGCCTGCGTCAAGGTCATAGGACGCTAGGGGCAAAATATTATCGGGAATTTCAAGTGTTGAAATTTGCAATGAGATTGCATACCTTCTATTAGATAGTTGGATCCCGATACCCACTGTGAGTAAGAGTTACTCCTGGGAGAGTTTTACACATTACAATTAGCCGATCAAGTAGGTGTCTAGAAAGGTGTCAACGGGGTTACGCTTCTGGGAAAACGAGGTTTACATTAATTAGGTTCGTGCGAAAGCACGGGGGACCTCCCTCAAAGTACCGACACTGGCCTGGCTGAAAGATTGGCGAACTTGTAGCGTGTAATTAATCCCGGCTAGTCTTTCCTTTTAGGGTTTGAAGGAAGATTTGATAAAAACAGTGGGAGCCATCCTGATTAGATAAAATAATAACCAATCTATTCTTGCAAGAGCGCACGCTGAGTGTTTTCTTCTCTCTCTCTCCAGGTAGCGACCATATCACGCCTTAATCAAGATAATAATATGGAAGTATTGACTGAACCCGCTTATTATACTGAGCTGGGGAACGTTGGTCCCGCTCCAACTTATAATTGTTATAAGACAGAGCAGGAAATAGGGGATTACTAGAATTCCCGTGCCACCCAAACGAAGTAAGTGCATGCTGATGCATCATCTTCAGGTGTGTTCATTACAAAGAACTGTTTCTCAGTATCCTCCGCATCCTGGGTATATGATACTGGATCAGGATCCCAGATATGTAATCTGTTACATAGGGCTGCAAAAAGGTAGAAAAACTGAGAATGGGTGATAAGTTTCATGAGGCAGAAAACGGGGCAAGTGTTGCAGCCAAGTCTGTTGGTCACTGTCACCCTGTATTACCAATACATTGATTCTGAACGAATGTTATTAGATACCGAACCTAATATACAAAATCATATCTGTCTCTTTATTAGTAAAGAAACGATAAAATTTTGTATTGTTGGATAATGTTTTGAACATTTCCTATATCAAAAGTTGATCGGTTCAGGCACGTTATCTAAAAGCATTAATGTTCTAAATCAAACTACAGTTTTTTAGTTTAAGGAACACACACAAGAGGAAGAGTTCAGAAATGAACGAATCCTTCTTGAGGCATTGTAGACTAGGTCATATCAATGCGATTCGACTGGCTGAAGTTACATTTTAGATGCATTTTTAAATCAGTTTGAATTTACATCTTGTGAAACTTGCCAGTCATGTCACAGAGATAAGATGACCATAGCTCCGTTTACTGGAAACAGAGAAAGAGTTAGTGAACTCTTGGGATGATACATTTTGATGTATGTAGGTCCCCTGTCTACACTTGCCAAGACCGGTTCTTTATACTTCATTACATTCTCTGATGATTTTTCGAGATTCAGACCTATGTTCCTGTTGAAACACAAGTCCGAACCTTTTGAGATATTCACAGAATATAAGTTAGAAGTAGAGAACCAAAATACGGGTATAAGTATTATGTCCTATGATGAGATCAAGGAGGAGAATATTTGAGCACGAAATTCTTGGACTTTTCTAAAGGAGAATGAGATTCTCTCTCAGCATTACTCCTCCGTATACACCATAGCACGATGGTATATCGGGGCGGAGCAATCACACCCTATATGATAATGTGTGCTCTATGATAAGTACTACTGAGTTACTTATTTCCTTTTAGGGGGTTATGCACTTGAGAAGCTGCATACCTATTGAATTAGGTTCGAATCAAATCAGTTGCCTACCGCTTCATATGTGATAAGGAAAGGGAAGAGCCCATATCTTAAGTTGGTTAAGATTTGGGGTTGTCCGGGCTATGTCTAAAAGCATAATCCGGACAAGCTCGAGGCAAGGTTTGTTATGTACAACTGGAAAGGTTCCAGCTATACAAACAACAGCAGATGATTTGGTAGAACCAAAGGATTCAGTAGATTCCAACGAACCTCAGCCTCTCCGCCGATCTAGTAGGGTTCCTCACCCACCTGAGAGATATTTCGGTTTCTCTATGACAGTGGGAGCGAGGATTGCATCATGAGATGATGACCCAACTAGTTTCGAGTTGGCCATCAGGAGTGGGACTCTGTAAGAATGGCTGGATGCTTAGTGATCTGAGATGGAATCCATGTACACCAACAAAGTATGGACTTTGGTTGCTATATCTGAAGGGTTAAATCCCCATCAGGAGCAAGTATATCTTGAGAAGATTACTTGGTGTATATGGAAAGGTTGAGACTTTCAAAGGTAGACTTGTTAAAGGTTTGCATCATTAACCAGGTATGGATCATGATGAAACTTTTTCCAGTGGCTATGCTTAAGTCCATCCAGATCCTACTTGCCACGGCTACATACCATGACTACGATATCTGACGGTTGGGTGCCATGACTGCTTTTCTAGATGGTGTTTTAGAAGAGTGCGTCTATAAGTACATAGCCAGAGGGCTTCATAGACAGTGGGAGCAGCGGAAACGTGTGCAAGATGCTTTATAGGATAAAGCAGGCATCGCGGAGTTGGAACATCTGTTTTGATGTAGTTGTCAAAAAATTTGACTTCATCAAAATGGTAGATGAACCTTGTATATACAAAAAGGGTAGTAGGGAGTTTGGTGGTGATCCTCGTAGAGTACGTGGATGACATACTCTTGATAAGAAAGGAGTTTCCTATGCTACGCTCGGTCAATCTCCGCTTATCACAATGATTCTCCATATAGGATCAAAATCATACCTCCTAAATCCTGGATTTTGGATCTATGAGATAGATCAAAATGGATGTTAGGATTCTCACTAGTTGCAGTGAGATGGTATCAATCGATCCTGGGGAGAATCACTGGAAGGGTTCCAGAGTGATAAGGAAGACTGAAAGTCAGTCACAGGCATTGTCTTTACCCTCAGTAAAGGGACGGTATGTTGGAAGAGTTCCAAGCTAGATACCGTGGCTAACTAGACGATAAAGGCATGATACATCGCTACTTAAGATGCTACCAAAGAGGATGTTTGGGTGTATATTGGTTCATGAGATGAACTACGTTCCAACCATTGTGAGACAATGGAGTTGTGGCTTATGCCATGGAACGCCGGTCCCATCAGTGATCCAGACATATTCTAAGGCAGTGTCACCTGATCATGGAGATGATTGATCTCCAGGGTGATCGAGGTTAGGAGAGTAGACTCAGAGAACAACACGGCGGATCCACTCACAAAGGCCTTTTCCCAGAGAGAGACTTTTATGGGATGGTTGAGTATGAGATACTACAACCACTGCTATCAGATGGCCCTAATGCAAGTAGGAGATTGTTAGTTATATGTATGCCCTAGAGGCCATTACTGTACATTGGATGTATATTGTAGTGGATGCTAGGACGTATATAGGGAGGACTTTCTTGCTCGACATGATAGTATGCTATCTGGTTACTCTTTACCTTAACGTGTACATTAATTGTCTCTCTGTTACATGTTGGTAAAGCCCTTAGGATATGTACTTGACTACCTGGACTATGATGCGGATCATACTAGTGGGGACATGGTAGTCCATAAGTACATCCTTCAAGGTCCCTAGTCATGGGTGTATCGAGACGGGGCATCGATATACCAGAGTAGACTAGCGTATACCTTCTCGACCCATACAGATGGGCGATGGATGATCCCATATCCATTGGTGTTTGACATCAGAGATGATATACGGGTGCTCAGTGGAGACTGGGTACACTGGACGGACTCGCCGAGAACTCCCAGATGGTACTATACCTTACGTCAGATGGCAGTTCTTTGGTGACACTGGTACAGAGTAGTCTGTTGACCCGAGATCGTCATAGAGTCTTGTGTGGTTCCCACTGTGCTTTGATTTCCACCTTACCACGTCCAAGAGGGCATGCAAAACGGTGTTTTTTGGGTACAGTCCCGAATCACATGGAGGCAATGAGCGATAGGAGGGGATTCGTCTCTCCCGGTATAGGGAGTTGATGTTGCGCTGTGTTCGATTGGCTATAACCGGAAATCCCTGGCCAGGGTTGCTGAGATTTACTGGTAAGTGTTACCAGTAGTTTCTCGAATTGTTATAGACCTCATATCGACACGACTTATCGAGCTATTGGGGTCTGACGTTTACCACCCCTAGGTGAGATATGCGACATATCAGACGACGAGACCGGACTGTACGGTAAGTGTTACTGGTTGGATTCACAGGAGTATGAGCGGGCTTGCTCGTCGATCTTCTGATCGCTCAATACCCGGGTAGCCGTTACGTTTAGCAGACCGCTTGCGGCTTGTGGGTGATTGATATGATCATCACCTGCTGCCGGCGTATTGACGAGTCTTTAGAGTCCTACACAGAGGTTTCCTGGCTCAAGAGAAACGAAATAGGAGCGCATATGAGATATGTGCGGGACCGAGAATAATGCGTGTATGTGATACCGTGTTCTATTCTCGCGATAAATGTATCGATTGGTTGTATGCGATATAACCTAGTTATCGAATCGAGGATTGATTCGATAAGCCGATACATTGGATATTAGTCGGTCATATGCGATATGACCGGATCGTTAAATCAAGTGTTGATTTAATGATTTAATGTATAATTATATATTTGATATATTACTTTGCATTAACTAGTATTGGTTCACTTTAAATGGATTTTCTCACTTGAAATGCACATTGTATATGTGATATACTTTTGTGCACTTATTTGTATCATGTTTGATGATACAAGCTCACTTGGGTTAGTGTAAAGAATTAAACCATGGTTATATAAATAGTTAGGACTTTGATTATTTACTTACTTACTTATTTATTTATTTATTTTGGAAAAGAAAATGATATGGTGGCTTTCTTTGTTTGCTTGTTGAAGCTTTATGAAGCTTTGAACAAGTCCACCATATTTGTCTCATGCTTAACCCTAACCATTCCCACTAACCATAGTCTATTCTCTACACCTAATCATGGTTGCCATATGATAAGTATTGATATTATTTTCTATTTTGAAAATAACTAATCATATTATCTTCTTCTTCTTCTCTTTCTTCAACATGAAGAAAGCTTGCCTCCATCAATGGCAACTAGTGAAAAAGAGTGAGAAATCCAATTCTAAAGTGAACCCACTTCCTATTTCTTCATCCTCTACCTCTTGCCAAGTAGTATAGGGTGTTTTCTTCACAAGTTTCATGACTTGGTGAAGTGGGAGCTTGATCTTGTGATGCCTCGACGTAGATCATCTTCGGCATCGAAGTCGACGACCAAGCCCGCCCATTTCTCCGATGAAGCCGACGCTAGAGCCCGGAATTCGATTTGGACAGCAATGAGACTTCATCATGGAGCTATGGAGGTGGAGGACCAGATCTACAAAGGTTGTATTTCCGTTCACTTAGTTAAGTTGTTAACTAGTTGCATGTTTCGCCTAAAATTCTTGTTAACGATCCGTATTAGGGTTTCTCGGCACTTGTAAAATTTGAAATTGGCATGGTTGATGCCTTGTGAGACCTCATTAGCGTGCCTAGGAACCCTACATCTTGACCCTCAAGCAACTATTTCCCAATTCATGATGTTCTTCAAACCGACAACGTTCCAGGCTTTGATTGATAAGTTGGCCCAAATGGACCAGATGGATCATAGACCATCTCCTTCAAAAACGGATCCTCGGAATGAAAAGAGGAAAGGAAAAGCAACTTTCGTTGCCACTACTCAACAACAGCCGAGCAACTTAAAGCCGGTTGTTCACCAAAACAACGTGCGTCCATGCCCATCCCTCGAGGAAAGATTGGGACGTCCTTACTCGTTTTCCCAGGGTAAAATGAGGAGACTGTTCGAGCTGGCAGTGCACAACAGGCTCATAAAATTGCCGGATCCAAAATGTCCGTTATAGCCAGGTGATGTCAACAATCCTAATTACTTCCCTTACCACCAAGCAGCAAGCCATCCAATCGAAGATTGCTTCGTCTTCAAAGACTAAATTGAAGACCAATACCAACAAGGCCAGTTCGCATTATCCAAAAACTGGAAGGTGAACCCGCCACAACCTCACGCAACTAAAAAAGTGGACGTGCCGGGGGCATCGTGCTCATTCATAAGGGAAGCCCCATGGGAAGTTGTTCTTTCGGCAAAGACGAAAAGAATGCTGAAGGATCTTCAAACATGCCCGACCTATGAACAGTGGACCGAAACGTCCTTAAACTAACAATGGATCACTATGTCCTAAAACTGGCTGATGACCGAAACGTCGTTAAACTACTACCAACCCGCGACATTCTCAAGCTGACGTGGTAAAAAAAAAAGGTACGTCCACAAGCGAGATGGGCACGGATGAAAACCTGAAAGGGCTCCGTGAGTAAAAACAGCAGGGCTACCGGCGAGTTTTGTGAAAACCCAAAAGGGCGCAATCTCGTTAAAAGGCACTTGCAAGGTCCTCTCGACCTTGTAAGGAGAAACCACCCGCGTGAGATCCTTACGACTCACAAGGGAGCAACACACTTAGGGATCCCCACGATTCCTAAGGAAAAATTACACTTGCGAGATCCTCACGGCTCGTAAGTAGAACCCTCTTATGAGACCCTCACGGCTCATGAGATTCAAAAATCTTAAGCTACAGGGATCTGAACCTGTCCTTAAGCGGCCACCACAACCTCCAATGCTGCCCTACAAGTGGCTTAATGCTGACCCTTGTATACAACCCACGGGCGTGAATAAACATTTCCCTAACAAAGTCCCATCCGTGACTAGTGATATGTCTACACGGTAAACAGCCTTTATAAGTCATCTCGACTTCTAAGGAGAAAGCACTCTTGTAAGATCCTTACGACTTATAAGGGACTATACACTTAGGAATCCTCACGATTCCTAAGGAGAAAAACGCAACTACGAGATCCTCACGACTCGTAGGGAGAAAAACCCTTACGCTCATGAAGTCAAAAGCCTTAATCGACTGGATCCTAACCCTGTTCACTAAGCCACCTTTGTTCGACATCGACAGAGGCAAATGATGATTCGCTCCTGGCAATATCCCAGTTGTAGCAGTGCTGATGCCGAAATCGGTGTCTAATTCCAAACTTGCAGCAAGAAGCTAGCGAGCCACACATGCATACGAAATAGCCAAAATGATGGGGCAACTTGCAACAAAATCAGCAAGTAAAAATATATGCATGCAAAATAGCCGAAATGATTAGACAATGATTTTAAAAATTTTTAGATCAAAAATTGTTAATTACAGCAATCAAGAACGGCGTCGCTTGGTAGCTAGCCGGTGAATACGGGCCGGTCCATAGGGATGTTGTGTATTTCCTAATTGTTCTAACGAGTTAATTCCAAATGGTGTTTGGATCTTTATCACTAAAAACTAAATTGATTTAGACTAGGATTTAGAAATCTTGCTAGGGTTAGGTTTAGGTTAAGTTTGGAAAATTAAGATTTCCCACCGCTTTCAATGCCCTAAATTAGATCTCTTTAGGTGTTATGGTAATTATTAATAAAAGGGATTAGGACGATCGGGAAGAAACGATGTTTCTTCCTCTAGGTCCTTGTCCGTCCTTTCTTAATCCTTACCCTAACCTCCATGGAAAGTATGCACATCCGGTCTTTTATACTACGGTATCACCGTTACTTCGTGGGTAGTGTGCCGTAGGGAGCGGTATGTGTATGTATGCATGGAGTCCTAATAATTTGTATGTGTTGGGCAAGAAAGGGGTGAGAGATTTGCATCTCTCAAATCTTCCCTATTCCTAACCCTAACAAGCGAGGAACTACTCGCTCATTAGGGGATCTATGAAAAACATGATTTTTATGAGTTTTTGATTTAAGAGATTAATTATCTAATTACGGCAGATTAATAAAAAGTTCTAATCTAAATTAAACTAGGGCAGAGAATAAATTAAACTAGGGCAGAAAGAAGAATTAAGAACTAGGGCAAAATAAAAAAAAACTACTTACAAAATTGATGCTCTCAAAACTTGATAGAAATCTGAATTTTATTCAATGAAAAGAGACATAACCTAAAACAAGTTTTAGGGCTTCTATTTATAGAGCATAGAAAACCCTAGGGTTACAATCGACGCACATCTGCTTTTACAAAAATACCCCTAGGAAGACTAGTCAACGCGCCGCCAATTTCCAAAATTTTTCTGCACCGATACGGGTAATACACGGCCGCGGAACCGCGGCTATAGGCCAGGTTTGGCCGCGGTTCGGCGGCCAAGTAGGAGGCTTGTTGGGTGCTTTTTGCTGTGCTGCTTCTGGTTGTGTTTTTCTTCCTGTTTCTTCAGTTGGTTCTTCAGAATGTCTTCTAGTTCTCTTCCAGATCTCCACAGTGAATAATAGCAGTGGACTTTTACCGTTGCTTCGTGTCGAAATCTTGAACCTTGCGCTGCCTTTGTGCTTTATGAACTTGTTCATTGATCTTCATTGTCCCTCAACATGTGGCATGATCAAGATTCCACCATTTATCACTCGTAGTCTTACTTTTGTATCATTTTTTTAAATCAATTTCACCGTTTTTGTTCCGAGAACCTGTAACCTGTAACTATGTAACAGACATGGGTCAAAAGCACCTGTTTATTTGTAAAATGTATAAGAATGGGGAATATAATAATGCAAAATTATGATATGAACAAATACCTCCAAACTTATCTTTTGCTCGTCCTCGAGCAAACCCAGTTTTATTCTTGAAAACCCTAGCCTCACTTTCGCAGGGAAACGCGATTGCACTGAGCTCGTGCAATAAGCCGTTAAACCTCTAGGTGTCCCTAGTAGGAGGAGTGTTGTCTCCTGAGGGTTTTCAGCGGATACTACCCACAAAATCCTATCAATTTGGCTTATTATCTTTTATTCTCCAATTAGGTTTTCCAACAAGGAATTCTATTATCGTCGACTTAGAAATTATCCACCCGTATTCTTCACGCTTCCTTATCATTTAACTTAAGATTATATATATTCTTGTGAATTTACTTAGCTTTTGGAATCTTTTAAGTTTTCCTTCTAGGGTTCTATCTTAATTTAGGAATTTTTATCATCTCTATTAAAGATATAAGTCCTATTTTTTATTCCTATCTCTTATCTAAACCCCAATCACATACCTCTACGTGTGTGTATATATCACCCCTATACTTGGAAATTCAAATCAAGCTATCATACTCTTGTCCTTCGTCCAAAGCACTTCTTAATTGGTGAATTTTTAGATGAATTTTGCTTACACATCCTTCATGCGACCGTTAATACTTCTTGAGGTACCAACAACCGATTACAAAATGTGTTTGCACATTAAAGCGTACTTCCTAGTCTTGTAACACCTAAGGCTTTTAGCAGTGACTCCCAAACCAGTTGGTCTAAGGCACTAGGTGATAAAGCACTCTCGCTAAATTTTTTTTTTCTATTTTTGCAGCCTTAAGTAATTACAAAAACCAGTGTTCATTTTTTTCTTTATTCACACTTGTATTTTATTGTATTTTTCTTCGTGCTAAGGACTTTAGACTAGAGCATTTCAAGGTCTCTCCTACTATTCCAAGTTTCAAGGTTCGTGTTTGTGCAATTTTGTAGGGTATATATTTTCAGAATTTAGACTTAAGCTTAGGAATTATTTTCAAACTTATACTCTAAAAGATATCAATACTTTTCCCTTGTTTTAACTTAGCCCAAGAAGTCAACTCGAAATTTGCCTATTTCTAAATAAACTACAAAGACATATATTTTCTACCGTTAAATTTTAAGAAAGGTTATTTTTAGGGTTTTTAATTTACTAAGTCTAAGATCTAGTTGTTCCTAGCTAGTTAACCTATTCGTCAAACTCAAGTCGATTAAGGCCAAATTGAATGTTTCAATTTTTATAATTTTAAAACTTTTCAGTTTTTATGGTTTTAAAATAAGTATACAAATGCAAAAAATATACATATGAATGCGAAGGAAGAAAACTTACCGAGAACACCCCCAAACTTAAATTTGACAGTGTCCTCACTGTCATGCTACACAAAAAGGGTCAAAATGGCCGGCACTTCCCTGTTTATTTTATTTTTATTTTTTTAATGTTATTTTGTATTTTTTATATATTTACAAATGATACACATCCCCAAACTTATCTAAAATAAAGTTTTGGCAAGAAGATCAAAAATTTGGGGGTAAAATGGAGGAAGATCAATCAGTGTAAATCGGCTCCTGCAAAAACAGGAGCTCCTCCGACGGGTCCGCAGTGAGGAACGGTTTCAGTCGATGTCCGTTTACTTTAAATAACATACTGTCCTCCGGATTTTCAAGATCTACCGCACCATGCGGATATACGGTGCGGACTAAAAATGGCCCTTTCCACCTAGATCTGAGCTTGCCGGGGTGAAAGTGTAACCGAGTGTCATAGAGTAAAACCTGTTGACCAGGTTTAAACGTTTTGTGCATAAGGTGTTTGTCATGGAACACCTTAGTTCGGTTTTTAACAATGACAGCATTATCATAAGCCTCATCCCGCAGCTCTTCTAGTTCATTTAGTTGCAGCTTTCGATTGCTGCCCGCATCTCCCATTGATAAATTCAACTCCTTGATCGCCCAAAATGCCTTGTGCTCATCTCAATTGGGAGGTGGCAAGCCTTCCCATAGAAAAGCCGGTATGGAGACATACCAAGATCGGTCTTGTATGCAGTACGGAATGCCCATAGTGCATCAAGCAGTTTGTGGGACCAATCTTTACGGTTTTTAGAAACCGTTTTCTCCAAGATTTGCTTAATTTGCCGATTCGAAACCTCGGCTTGCCCACAAGTTTGGGGATGGTATAGCGTTGACAGTTTGTGAGTAATGGAATATTTGCGCATTAAGGACTCAAAAGTCCTATTGCAGAAGTGAGATCCATTATCACTTATAATTGCTCGAGGATGGCCAAACCGAGAAAAGATGTTTTCTTTAAGAAATTGAACGGCAACCTTGTTGTCATTCGTTCGTCTAAGCACAGCCTCGACCCATTTTGACACATAGTCAACAGCCAAAAGAATATACACAATCCCCAAGGAATTGGGAAATGGTCCCATGAAGTCTATTCCCCAAACATTAAAAATATCCACAACCAAAATTGGTTGGAGCGGCATTTCGTTTCTCCGCGATATCCGGCCCAAGTGTTGGCACCGGGAGCATGTCTTGCAGTATTCATATGCATTCTTAAAGAGTCGTGGCTAATAGAAACCACACTGTAAGATTTTCTCAGCCGTCTTCTTTGGGCCAAAATGCCCGCCACACGCTTGATCGTGGCAAAAATGTTGGATATAGTGCCCTCAGAGTCAATTATTGGATCACAGGCACGTGATTGCAATGATTGAGGGAGGACCTATACCGGTAGGACAGTCTTACTCAAGGGGATTGTATACTATCTGGTTTGTCTTTATCGTCGTGTACATGCTTTAGGTGACATTGTTGTTCACTATTACACGTTGATAGAGAATAGTATGCTACCATGGTTTGTCTTTATCATCGTGCACATGCTTTAGGTGACCTTACAGATCACTATTACACATTGATAGAGCCCTTAGGATTCTTGCTTGACTACCAGCAGTATGATGGCGATCATATACGTGGGAGCTGGGGTCTATAAGCACATCCTTAAAAGGTCCCTAGTCGTGGGAGTTTCGAGACTGGGCATCGATACTCCATTAGTAGACTAGTGTATACAGTCAAGATCCCGATGAGGGGCGGTGGCCGGTCTCACAAGCCATTGGTGTCAGTTGGTTCACCTAAGATGTATACAGGTGCTCATTGGGTTATGAGTACACCGGACAGGACTCGCCGGGAACATGCTAGTTGGTATTATACCTGACGTTAGATAGCAGTTCCCTGGTGACATGTGTACAGGTTAGTTCATCGACCTGAGATCGTCATTTGTCTCGTGTGAGTTTCCACTGTGCTTTGATTACTACCCTACCACGGCTCAAAGGAGTCGTGCAAACAGGTTTTAGTTGGGTACAGTCCCGAGCCACATGGAGGCAGTGAGCGGATCGGCAGGGGTTTCGTCTCTCCCGGTATTGGGGGTGAGATCGCGCTGTGTCTAGGAGAGCCATTACATGAAATCCTTGGCTAAGGCAGGAGATTTACTGGTAGGTATTTCAGTAGTATCTCAGGGTGTTCTGGACTACACTCCGACACGACTTGTACCGCTTTTGGGGATCTGACTTTTACCAACACCCTAGGCCCGACATGCGATGCTCATAGACGAACGGACCGGACTGTATGGATATTGTCACTAACAGGCTCAGTAGGGTGTCGGGATGAGTTCGCTCATCGACCTC
Organism: Agapanthus africanus; assembly: GCA_030015575.1. Classification (NCBI taxonomy): domain Eukaryota; kingdom Viridiplantae; phylum Streptophyta; class Magnoliopsida; order Asparagales; family Amaryllidaceae; genus Agapanthus; species Agapanthus africanus. The sequence goes on from CM057350.1 coordinate 155,783,301, forward strand.
CCTTTTGGTCAATACCTGGTAGCCCGTTACGTACGGCTGGTACCACTGACGTGCTAGTGGTTAACTCCACAGCCAAAGTATTGACGAGTCTTTAGAGTCCCCCACAGACAGTTTCTCAAGTTTCGGGCGAAACGTTGTAGAGGCCGTATGATATATAGCAGGGTTCGATCATATACGTGCAGTAGTGCACGGATCATGATCGGACGGATCATACTAGTGGGCTTTAGTTTAAACCGGATCCTAGTATTAGATTTGTTGGATTACTTTAGTCTCATCGCATTCGCATTCAGTCGGAATGAGGATGCAGGTATGTATATACAGGTGAGGGGTATCCTTGTGATCCGTCAAGAGTTTACTTTAGATGTTGCCGTATCTTTTTATTGCTGTAAACATTTGGGTTAATGTTTACAAATTGAAATTGTGAGCTAGAAATCATGATTATGAGCATTAATTGTGACACATGCACAAGTGGTGACTCATGATCTCTTTCTTTGTGCATGTGTCACATTATGTGATTGATTTGTGGATGAAATGAGAGGGAGAGAGAGAGGGGGCTGCCATTGTGAGGGTTAGCTCTTGTATTATTCTTACACTAACTCTCTCATTTTATCATACATACAATAAAAGAAAAAGAAAGCTTTTTCTTCTTCTTCCTCTAGCTCACAACCTCCATTGATGGCTTCATCTTCAACCTCCATCCATGCAATGGATGCAAGAGACAAAGTTGTCACACACATTCTCTACTTCTCCTTGGACATGTCGGCTAGCAAACTTCGTGTCTGAGTTGCTTCGGATGAAGCGGGAGCCCGTAAAAAGACTCGATGATGTGGTGCCCTTTCCGGCGAGGAGATCGAGATCGAAGATCCCGCGAGGAGCTTGGGATGGTGGCCAAAGACCGAAGGACACGGATCGATCGGTATAGCTTTCCAACCCTTTCTCTAGTTACTAGTTGTAGGTTAATGGTTCGATCCGGGTTTAAAATACACGATAGCGCCGGTTTCAAGTTTTGAAAAAGTTTTCGTTTCCGCATTTTGGCCTCGGACAGACGATCGGGGCGCTACCGTAGACTTACATGGTATCAGAGCCACGCCATTAACCTTTATTAGCTTGCTCTAACGTGTTTAAAATATTGATCGAAAGAAATTTTCCAAAACTGCATTTCCAATTCTGCAGTTTCTGTCGAAATTTTTTTGTCGTCGAAAAATTATTTTGAGTATTGCAGAAAATCAGGCAGGCTTTTCTAAGAACATTGCAGAAAATTTGTTGAATGATCTCACTGTAGCGCCGCGGAACCGCGGCCGTACCCCCGTTTTGGCCGCGGTTCCACCGCAGTACTGTAGCAACACAACACCAAAATTTCTGTAGTACTCTCTGACTTGGAATTGGGGTTTCTGGTATTTTTTGTTTTGGCCCGGATTATTTTGAGTACTGGGAATTGTACTTGAGGCCCACTTCGGGAAATTTAGTCGATCGAAAATTTTAAATATGTTAGTTCATAGTAGTTACATTATATCTGTGACCGTGAATGTCATTTGATCGGTAAATCTTGTCTAATCGCTATAGCTTTTTTAGACGGATTTGCGAACGTGACATTCACGTTGATGTTCTGTGTTGTGCTGTGATATTGCGGATTTGTCATGGTGGATAGCCCGGATGCAATGTTAGTACAGTTTGGTATTATTTGTACATTTGATATTGCGGGGCGAGCGTCCGACATGTGGACTGCCGTCACTGTCTGTTTGTATATTATTCTTTTGGGGCACGACCGGGCTGAGGTCGATGTGCCCGTTATATATATTTTACTTTCTGTACTAGGATTATCCCGCGGTGGGGTGCACGGATAGCCGGGTTCTAGAGGGCAACGAGCCCGCATCTCATGACTGTGAAAGTCCTAATATCCTCTTGGATCTGTCACGGTAGATCCGGATACCCAGAATGTATGAGGCATCACCCAGGTCTTTCATGGAGAACCTGTGTGACAAGAACCCCTTGACAGATTGTAGCATAGGAATATTATTTCCTATTAAGAGAATGTCATCCACGTATAAAACGAGGAATACTACAGTTCTCGCTACAAATCTACAATAGATGCATGGTTCATCTGGATTTTTGATAAAGCCAAATTCCTTGACCGTCTCATCAAAGCAGATGTTCCAACTCCGCGATGCCTGCTTTAGTCCATAAATGGACTTAAGCAACTTGCACACCTTTCCGCTGCTCCCACTCTGAATGAAACCCTCTGGCTGGTCCATATAGACACACTCCTCTAAATGTCCATTTAGAAAAGCTGTCTTTACGTCCATCTGCCAAATCTCATAATCGTGGAAGGCAGCAATGGCAAGAAGAATCCGAATGGATTTCAGCATAGCTACTGGAGAAAAGGTTTCGTCATAGTCCAAACCAGGTCGCTGACGAAAACCCTTTGCTACCAGTCTAGCTTTATAGGTCTCAACCTGTCCATCTACACCAATCTTCCTTTTGAAGATCCACCTGCATCCTACGGGTTTTACCCCATCTGGAGCAATGTCCAACATCCATACTTTGTTGGTGTACATGGACTCCATTTCGGTCCGCATTGCATCCAGCCATTTTACCGAGTCGACGCTCTGAATGGCTTGCTGGAAGCTAGTAGGCTCATCAAAATCTATGATGCAATCCTCTCTATCCCTGTCAATGAGAAAACCGTAGTATCTCTCGGGCGGATGAGACTGCCTACTACTTCTGCGGAGTGGCGTGGGAATGTCCTGATCTTTCGAACCCTCTGGTTCTACTAAGCTTTCAGTAATAGCTCGTGGTTCTGGAATTTCTTCCAGTTCTATTGCGCTCCCACTTAATTCTTTTTCTATGAACTGGTGTTCTAGAAAGTGGGCATGGCGAGAAACAAACACCTTTTGTTCCTCTTCGCAATAGAAGAATATCCCTTGGAGTTCTTTGGATATCCCACAAACTTGCACTGTACTGAACGTGCCTCGAGCTTGTCCGCATGCTGCTTCTTTACAAAAGCTGGACATTCCCATGTCTTAATGTGATTAAGATAGGGTCTCTTCCCACACCACATCTGATATGGTGTAGTGGGCACAGTCTTAGTTGGAACCCGGTTCAAAAGGTATGCAGCTGATTCTAGCGCATATCCCCAAAATGATCGCGGCAACTCTGCGTTACTCATCATGGACCGTACCATATCCAATAGGGTTCGGTTCCGTCTCTCCGATACACCGTTATGTTGCGGAGTGTATGGAGGAGTAAGCTGGGAGAGAATTCCATTCTCTTTTAAGTAACCCAGGAACTCGGCACTCAAGTATTCACCACCTCGATCAGATCTCAGTGCCTTGATACTTTTGCCTGTTTGTTTTTCTACTTCATTCTTATATTCCTGGAATTTTTCAAAAGCCACGGATTTATGTTTCATTAAGAAGACATAACCGTACCTTGAAAAGTCATCCGTAAAAGTAATGAAGTGAGAATAACCGCTTCGTGCATGTATAAACATTGGACCGCACACGTCGCTGTGTACGAGTCCCAAGAGCTCGCTCGCTCTTACTCCGTGTCCAGTGAACGGAGTCTTTGTCATCTTTCCCTTGAGACAGGATTGACAAGTTGCATACGATTGATATTCGAACGGATCCAAATATCCTTCTGCATGTAACTTAGTCAACCTTCTCTCATTGATGTGACCCAGTCTACAATGCCATAAGAAAGTTTTATTGATTTCTGGAGACTTTCTTTTGTGTGTATTCTGGACATTGAAAATCTGCGGTTGGTTTAATACGTATATACCGTTGTTCAATGTACCTGACCCAATCAAAACTTGATTAAGATGAATGTTCACTACATTACTTACAAATGCAAATTCATAACCTTCTTTAGATAATAAAGATACAGAAATGATATTACAGGTTGCATTTGGTACATAATAACAACTACGCAAAACCAAAAAGTGTCCATCCGACAATCCCAGGTGATAGTCCCCCACGGCCTCAGCAACCATGCTAGCACCGTTTGCAACTCTGAGGGTCATGTCACCTGCCTTCAAAACTCTACGCTTTCTCAACGCCTGCAAAGAATTACAGATATGAGATCCTGATCCGGTATCCAATACCCAGGATGTAGAGTTTATTGATAGACAGTTTTCAATAACATACACACCTGAAGCTGAAGCCGCAACTCGATTCAAATCCTGTGTTCTGGCCATCCAAGCCTTGCAATCCTGTTTCCAGTGACCACTTTTGTGACAATAGAAGCATTCTTCCTTCCCCACCAGCTTTCCCGCTATCTTTGTTGCTTTTCCTTTTCCCTTCGGATCCACTTTACCGACACCGCCTCTTGGTTTGGCGGGGGCTTTCTTCTTCTTACCCTTGGCTTTCGCCCTGGATCTAGAAGAGGAAGATCCTCCTACAAACAAAGTGGATGTCTCCCTACTTTTCTATAGGGTGCCCTCAGCACTCCTCAACATGTTCAGAAGTTCGGAAAGTTCAACCTCATTTCCTTGCATGTTGAAGTTAAGGATAAACTGGGCGTAAGTGGAAGGAAGGGACTGGAGAATCAAATCAGTATAGAGATCATTCTCCAACGTGGTCCCAAGGTCCGCGAGCTCCTCTATGTAGCCAATCATCTTAAGCACGTGTTCCGCGACCGATGATCCGACGGCCGACCTTGCCGAAAATAACTTCTTCGACACTTCGTATCTTGCGATACGAGACTGCTCTCCATACAGTTCTTTTGTATGAAGAAATATGGACTCTAGGTCCATATTCTCGTGCCTCCTCTGATGTTCGTTGTCCATCGAGGCTAGTACGAGGCATCTGGGCTTCGCGCAATCTATTTCCCAGGTCTTGTAGATTTCCTTATCTACGACACTGGTTTTGGGACCTGGGACAGGGGGAGCTTTGGTGGTAAGGACATACCCCAGTTTGTCGTAAGTGATTGCCATCTTGACATTCCTGAGCCAATCTTTGTAGTTTGGCCCTGTCAATATGTTTTTATCTAGTAATAACTTAAGTCCGGTCATGTTGAATGGTCGCTGCAATTAGGAGAGAGAAAAGAAACATTTTAGCATGACGCTCTTGCAAGTTTAGAGTGGTTTTTAGTTTGTCTAAACTGGATGGCTCCCACTGTCTCTCGAATCCCTTCTCAAACCGTAAAGAAAGGATTAGTCAGGATCAATCTCACCGTACAATACTTGCTTAACCGTTCAGCCAGGCCAGTGTCGGTACTTCCAGGGAGGTTTTCCAATGCTTTCGCGAAGTTCCTTAATTAAGTAACCTCTTTTCCCTATGGGCGTAGCCCCGCTAATACCTTTCTAGACACCTACTAAGTTTATAGCATTGATCGTTAAGTGAGAGTTTTCCAGAGGAGTAGCATATACTCACAGTAGGATCGGGATCCAAATATCATCGCGTGATAAAACCGAAGGAATCCTACCAGAATTATCACACTCCAAATGGTATGCAGCGCTAGCAAGTTTCAGTACTTATGAAACTCCCGATGTGGATTTTTGCCCCATGCTCTTATGACCTTGACTTTGGCCAAAATATCATAAGTCACATGTCAAGTTCTACCCGTCATTCTCCTGGTTAATTTGGACCCACCCGTACCTACCCTTGACTTTGGCCAAAATGGCAGCACGACTGTCCCAAACCAACGCATCTATCTATGCTGCACATGAATACCCAATAGCTACCAATCACTATGCCTTGACTTTGGCCAAAATACATAGCTTGAATACTTTTTGACCATTCATGTGGAATGACGGAGGGCTACGAATGGTTTTGGCGAAACCGTGAACGTAGTGAACTTGATATAATCGATGGAACGAGATAGCTTTTAAAAGGAGTGGTTCATGCTCCGCGTTTAAAAGTTTAGTTTTGAAAAGAACCGAGTGTTTTTCAAAGTGTTCCAATCGACTTTTACTTGGTTTATTTTCTTGCATTAGTTCTTTTAATGCGTCCTATCATTTAATCCTACCATTGCAGAAAACAACCAAAATATGACGTACGCTTATGCCATTCGCATTCGCCACGGGGCCCCGTCATCACCCGTTAGGTTACTTAACTAACGACAGAGCGGGGGCTGGGCTAGCGCGGCTGTAAAACATAAGCACCGCCTAAATAGTTATCATATATCAATATATAGCAATGATAGACATTACAGATCACAGATGAATACATTGGATATAGTAGGAATCCGCAATCCGTTCGAGCCTGCAACGAAAAGCGGATTACACGGTCGCGGTGAATAGCCAATACCCCACCCAAGACCCCTACGGGTGCGGCAAACTACCCGCCAAGTACCCGAACCGAAGCAACCTCCCTCAATACCGTGAGTAGGCCACTCGGCACTTCGAGATACCCGGTAATTTGTGCACCCCCTCCATGGGTCTATCCTAGGAGCAAAAACAGTAAAAAGAATTATACAATGATAGCTACAACCCCGACCCGGTTGCGTGGCCATACAAATAATATTATTACATCAATTTACATATTACAATGAATGAAAGAAAAAGCAACACTCATCTCACATCCACCCCGGCTATTCATCCGCGACAATCCAACCCATTCATATACACATACCATCATCAATCACAGATCACAGATATGTATAACCCCGACTAATCGACATATAGCGATTAGCCGACGTTCAATACATATAAACATCACAGTTATAACCTTTTAGTCAAAGTGTATTGAAGTTCGATAAAAAATACGGATTTATAGGCCCCCAAAAACAAATTTCTATTCTGGAAAACCTGGGCACATATAAACCATCTTAAAAATCCCAAAACCAAGCCAGAAATACACTGCACCAAACTCAACCCAGTGAAGAGCCAAGACGGCCGCGGTTGCGCGGCAATAGCTTGCTATTGCCGCGGAACCGCGACTCTTTGGTCGAATCACTGGATCGTTTTTGGTGGCTTTCTTCACAAAACCCTGAGATGATTTTTGGAGTATGATTTATTTTGTTTTGAACAGAAAAAATTTTAACAGAAACTTAGGGTTTTGAAAACTCGGTTTTTCGATTTTTCCGATTCGAACTTCGATACACTCTACTACCTTGCTAGTTTATGTTTAGTTAGGCTCTGATACCACTGTAAGTCCACGTTGCCCACCCCGGTGCTTACGGGGAGGCGGAAAACGGAATAAAAAACGAATTTTTATGAACTTAGGCAACATGGACTAGACTATGAAGGATCTTTGCTAAACAAAAACAAGCTAAAGCTAACTAGAAACTAGCTAAGTGCTAGAAAGGTTATACCTTGGGCTTTATGTCCTTCTCTCCTTGCTCCTTGGAGTGGTGGAATGAGATCACCTTTGTCGTCTACTCACGTCGAAGAAAGATCCACCCGAAAGCCTCGACCTTTGGCTTCAACTCTAAGCTAGAAGTAACTAGGGTGCAAGAAGTGCTAATCCTTGAACCCTAGATGAGAGTAGAGATTATCAAGAAAGGGTTTTTCTCAAGCTCAAGTGTTTCTCAACACATGAGAGGGGAGAGCTTGAGGGAGAGGAAGAACAAGAGAGAGAAAATGAATGATAGAATGAGAATAAAATGAACCATTCTCACATATATGTGTGTATTATTTTAATTAGATAATTAGTAAGATAATTGTCATGGCTTAATCAAGACATGACCATTATCATTTCATTTTTAATGCAAATTGCAAGGATCAAAAAGCATCTTCCAAATGAAATGATGATGGTCAAAGTGTCAACCAAGGTCAATAAGTCAAGAAGGTCAAATGGTCAACAACCATAACCATGCACAATTATTAAACTAATATCAATTAACCATAATACACACATAAGCATTAGGGTTAATAAAATGACAATAGTCATTAACCCTAATCAAGGTCCTCTCCCTCTGTCTCAAGCAACTGTGCATACGTACCCGTATTCGTGATCCGAGGAATATGAATACAATGAGAAAAGCCAATCCCAAATCATATACTAGGATCCGGCTTAAACCAAAGCCCGCTAGTATAAGCTGTCCGGACAGCAAACGTGCACAAGTGCGCGGATGTGAACGAACCCTGTCGCAAAACCATGCGACCTCTACTCATTTTGCCTAAAGGCGAATAGCTCTCTGTGTGGGACTCTAAAGACTCGACACTACGCTGGCAGCGGGTTTAACCACAGACCGCAAGCGGCACTGGCTGTACGTAACGGTCCCCAGGTAGATGTCGATAAGAAGACTGACGAGGTGAACCCCATCTGAACTCCTACTGAGCCTGTATGTGACAATCTCCGTACAGTCCGGTCTGTTCGTCTGATACATCGCATGGCGGGCCTAGGGGGGCGGTGAACGTCAGTCCCCTAATAGCGGTACAAGTCGTGTCGGAGTGTAGCCCAGAACACCCTGAGATAACACTGGAAACCTACCAGTGTATCTCGCTTGCCCTGGCCAGGGACTACTCGTGTAATGGCTCTCCTGGACACAGCGTGATGTCAACCCCCAATACCGGGAGAGACGAATCCTGTCTAACCGTCACTGCCTCCAAGTGCTTCGGGACTGCACCCAAAAACTACCTGTTTGCACGACTCCTTTGAGCCGTGGTAGGGTAGTAATCAAAGTGCAGTGGGAACACACTCGAGGCGAAGTGACAGTGTCAAGTCAGCGGACTAAGCTGTACTCATGTCACCTGGGAACTGATAACTGACGATAGGTATAATACCAACCAACAGTTCCCGACGAGTCCTGTCCAGTGTACTCGTAACCTAAGAGCACCCGCATACTATCTCAAGTACGACGTACTGACGGCTGTGGGACAGACCGTCTCCCACGCTGGGATGAGAAGCGCATACGCTAGTCTACTCCGGAGTATCGATGCCCTGTCTCGATAGTCCAACGACTAGGGACCTGTATAAGGATGTGCTTATAGATCACCCAGCTCCCACGAGTGTGAGCGCCATCACAACGCTGGTAATCAAGCAAAGATCCTAAGGGCTCTATGATCAGTCGAAAATATTGCATATTTTAGCCGGCAATTTCCCTATCATTTGCATTCATATAGAAGTGTTCGGTATCCGTATTTCACATATTAGCAAATCTATCACAGATTATCAGATTACATGTACTAGACCTTAAAACCGGCATTTCTAGGGAAATTGACTGCATTGCATGGCATCGCAATATTTCTATATGTCGCAACCCGTGTTTCGAAGTCTGTGCAGGAAAAGGAAAGCTTGCTCGAACATTACACCGCTCAAAAGATACGTCAACTCACTAATTTCAGATCTGGTATCAATCCAAAGGAGCAATCACAATTCAGCATATCAGACAAAGCCCTAAATATCATCCCAAGACCACAGAAGAAGGCACCAAGCCCAAGGACCCCACATGGCCGCGGATCCGCGGCCAGAGATGGCTTAGGCCGCGGATCCGCGGTGGCTACAAGGAATCACCTCTTCATTTTTGGTGCACAACTCCTACATCAGTGGCTACAGTTCAGAAATGCACTCCAACTTCCAGAAGACTCCAGGGACTTCTACCAGATCAGCAAACACTTTGATCTACACTAAACTAGCCTATCATTCTAGAACTTTCCTCCTAAACCCTAGCTTAAACCCTAAGCTAGCTCCTAACAAACTACCTTCTAGAAGACTCAACAAACTTTTGGAGGGAACTACCATTTCAAACCTAAACCTAGGGTTTGGGAAGTCTATAAATAGAAGCCTAGACCTAGGGTGAAAAGAAGAATCATCATAGTGTGGAGATAGATAGAATCAACCCATTTTATAGTTTTTTAGCCAATCTCCTTCTTCATCTCCTTCCTCCTCAAGTCTAGTGAGAGGGCTTGTGGAAAACCCTAACCCTAATTCCAATTAAAGATCAAGATCCCGAGTGCCCATTAAGCAAGAAGCCTTACAACCTTTAGGAGCGGAGCCGATCTTCAACGGAGCAAGCGATCCGAGCCGATCCACGACTCACGAAGCCGAGCGACGCCCGATCAACAATTTAGATTCTTCCTCTTGTAGTTCTTGAAGCGAATGTAATCAAAATTGTTGAGATAAATAAAGGTGATATTCTTTTATCTTGTTTTCTTTAAATTCTGCATCATGATATCTTTACAATTTGTGAATCTTTTCTGTGTGGTGATGTGTGAATAAAACTCCGCTCGTCGAGGAGTCGAGAAGGTTAATAGAATGATGATGTAACATAGCTTTAATCGATTCTTGAGTCCTACGAGTTTTGTAAACCCTAGCAAGTTCAAGAAACGACGACCCATTTCGTTTCGATACTTTCCTGATTGACATCGATCGAAATTGGGGAGTTACGATCGTTTCTTGAATTTGGTAGAGGCTAGAAAAGGAATGATATCGACGAAAGAACAAGGGTTAAAAGATGAACCCTAGTTTCATCAAGAAAGCCCTAACTCTCATCGAGGATCATCGATCTAGTATTAATCCTTCGAAGGACAAGAACACGATATCTTTAGATTACATCACGTCTATTGATCCTATCGATTCCTACGAGCCTCTTTTAGATTCTTGATTGTTGATTGGAAATATCATCGATACACCGATTCTTGACTGTTTATCTTTTTCTTGATTCTTGAATAGAATAATGACACTTGAAAATCAATACTCTTGAATCATGTTTTCGTTTATCTTAGCTTAACTTTTCAATTCAAACATATCAAAGATATAAATGAATCGTGCAATCCCTGTGGACGATCCGCACTCATTCATGAACTACAATTGACACCGTAGTTTGATTGCGGTCAAAATAATTTTTTGGTTGTGAAGTTCTTTACAAATTTTCTACATACAAACACAACGGAAAATCTATCAATCAAAATGGTGCCGTTGCCGGGGATTACGCGCTAATTCGTTTACATTTTATAGTTTGAATTGAAAGAATTATTACATTTTACTTCTTGAAATCAAAATTCGTACAAACTCTTATACGTGTGTTGTGATTGATTGCAAGGTGATCTGGAGCTTGCTGGAAATTGATAAAAAAATTTGGAATATACCAGAGAGCTGAGGGAGTTCACAGAAGCTCCCTGAAGAAATTTGGTGGATTGATCCCTTGAAAGAACCGCGGAAGGGCGGCATAAGTGAGCATACGCGGCGGAACCGCGGCCTCTTAGGGGGTTCTCTGAAATTTTTTTAGTGCAGGTACTTTCTTGCTCTCTCCCCTCTCCTCTTTTAGCTCCAACAAACACTTTGCTGCTGGATTCTTTGCAAATAATCGCAGCGCCGCAAAAGCAAAATTAAATTTGTGTGTGATTTTGATTTCTTGGTTGTTTGCATTCTAATACGGAAATTTAAGGGGCACGGCCAAATCCAAATTAGGTGGGGATTTCATTACCCTTCCTAGGCCCCGAAAATCGCAAAACTTGCATCCGCATTACCCTCATTAACTAAAAGAAATCTAGAGAAGACTCTAAGGACTGTCGCGCTCAATTAGGACAAGAGAAGGCCGTGGGTAATTCATTGCTTATCCGCGTTTTCTTGTGGTGCCTAAGGCGAGTGTGTCTAAGGCTAGTGGTTTTTAATTAGGCCCACTACTTACGTAGTGGAGTACCTTCCCACTTACCTGGCACTTATCCGGCCACAGGGGGACAAAGAGGCAGTGGAGGATTCTATCCTGCGACTTGTCTTTTGGCAGTTAGGAGCGATCTAGAACCGGACCTAGGTGACCACTAGATTCTAGGGTTGTGTGCTGCATTTGTTTTGTCGCATCATTTTTTCAAAAATCCGTCCCTTTTTCAAAAGCAAGCACCGCATTCATTCATTACCCCTAATTATAAGCCAACGCTGCCACTTGTACTAACCCTTTTTAGTACAAGATAGGCTGGACACGGGATTCTAGTGCCCGTTTAGTCCGCGTACCCTTTATCGACTCCGAAGTCGATATTTCTCCATTTACCTTTTCTTTACCCACTACTACACCCACACCGATGGATCCGAATCCATCAAACTTCTTTAACCCTAATCTGCCACCGTCCGTTGGTGCGCAGAATCCATCCTGCATTTCTATCCAGGAAAGATGCTATCCACATAGAGGTCCTCTTTCGACCTGCTTATCCACACCACCAGCCAATGGGGATAACTTTGAAATTAAGCCCCAGTATATCAATCTTTTACCCAAATACCACGGACTCGAGACTGAGGACGCTTACGTTTTCATTACCAAATTTGAAAACGTATGCGCAATGATGGGTACGTCACAACTTTCAGTGGATGCTATGCGTCTACGACTTCTTCCATTTACTTTGTGCGATATAGCCGAGAAGTGGCTGTATAACACTACCGCACATTCTATTACGAATTGGGAAGAATTCGTCGCTGCATTCCTTAAGAAATTCTACCCACACCAAAAGACAGCTCGAATCCGTAGCGAACTGAACCAATTTGCCCAGCTCCCTACTGAACCATTCTCTAAATACTTTGAACGTTTCAAGGATCTATTGGTTCAATGTCCTCATCACGGCATCCCGAGATGGGAGCTTTGCCGAATCATATATGAGGGCAGTAACCCTAACACTAAACAGAGCCTTGAAAATATGTGTCAAGGTACTTTTATGACTAAGGATGATGGGGAAGCTTGGCGGTACTTAGAAGAGTTCGCTGAAAAATCACTACAGTGGGAGAGTGGAACCCAACCATTGAATAGGGGTGGCGTACACCAAATAGATGTGTCCATAGGTGTTCGAGCTGAGATGGCAGCAATGCAAAAGAAGCTCGACGCTATGGAACACAAATTTGCAGCAGCCTCCCTAAACCCAGTGTCACTCCCCAAAACTGTTTGTGGGTGCTGTTCTGATCCGTCACATTTAACGGAAGAATGTCCATTAAACTCTGCGTTTCAAGGTCACGAGCATTCTAATGCCGCATTTCAAAGACCTCGAAACGATCCATATTCTTCCACGTACAATCAGGGTTGGAGGAATCACCCGAATTTTGCTTGGAACCAAAACCAATCTCAAAACACGGTTCCAAACACGAATAATTTTCAAAGGGCTCTTCCTCCACCACAACAGCAACCCCTTCAACTCACTCAGCACCCCTATCAGTCACAAAATTTCCAAAACCAGGGCAACACTCTTGCACAGTCTAATCCTATGTTGTCCTGTCCTGACGATTTCTCTCAATTCACTCAAACCATGAAATCACTTTTGTCAAATTTCATAGAGGTTTCGGCTGAAGTTAGATCTTCCGTCGGTGAGATAAAGAAAAACTCAGCGTCCCAAGCTGAGAGTATCAGAACGATGGAAGCTGAAATCGCACGACTTAAAGCCGAAATGAATGCGAGAGAAAAATGGAAACTTCCCTCTCAACCCCTACAGAATCCTGGGCATTACAATGTAAATGCCATTACAACGTTGAGATCGGGAAGAGTGCTGAATAATAATGTCGGGGAAGATATTGATAATACTGAAAATCATATCAACACCCCGGCTGAATCCTTTCCACACACACACACTTCTCCTTCTGATCCTTCTTCTACCAAACCACCTTCTAGCGAGCCTATTCTCCATTTCCCATTAGGCTCAACACCTTCACCCAACCCTTATAGTTCTCCACAGACGGTCCCCACACCTCTTTTGGGACCGCGTCTACCCCCTCTTCCTTCTCCTGTGATGGACCCTGCGCTTATTGCGAAAGCTCCTTACCCGAACCGGTTAAGGGCAAATAGAACGAGTCCTCATATGGAGAAAATTATAGAAATGTTCAAACAGGTTAACATCAATATCCCTCTCCTAGATGCGATTCAACAAGTCCCCGCTTATGCGAAAATTCTTAAGGACTTGTGCACTAGGAAGAGGAAGACTCAAGTGCCGAAGAAGGTCTTCATGTCTAATAATATCAGCACTGCTTTTATTCCCCAGCTACCAAAGAAACGAAAGGACCCAGGATGTCCTACAATATCGATTTCGATTGGGGGTAAAAACATAAATCGTGCTCTTTTAGACCTTGGCGCAAGTGTTAACCTGCTCCCTTATTCTGTCTATGAGCAATTAGGGATTGGAGAGCTGAAACCTGCTCATTGCACTCTCCAGATGGCAGACCGCTCTATCACCAAACCAAGGGGTGAATTAGAGGATGTATTGATAAAGGTCGGGGAATTTGTTTTCCCTGTAGACTTCATTGTGCTCGACACACATCCTGTAGCAAACCCCCGGGGCCAAATTCCAGTGATTCTGGGTCGTCCTTTCCTTGCCACTTCTAACGCTGTTATAAACTGTAGAAATGGTTCAATGAACTTATCATTTGGAAATATGACCATTGAACTAAATATCTATAAAGTTGGAAGTCAGCCATCAGAACCCTCTGCTCATATTTTAGATGTGTGCTCTGTCCATGAGATCGCTCCCGATAGTTGTGGAGCTGAGGATCTTTGCTTTACCGATCTCGATGACATTACCACATCTCTGTTTGACTTTGCACAAGATCTTAGTGAGGACACTTTACCTACACATGAGTCCTGCACTTCTGACTTTTCTCCACCCGAGTCTGTATCTTTCACAGGCTCTGAGCTTCTTTGTAGATCCAAAAATCACTCAATGATCCCTCCTTCTATCATTTCTCCGCCTGAGTTAGATCTCAAAATTTTACCTTCTCACCTGAAATATGCATATCTAGGTGAGAATGAGTCTTTACCGGTTATCATATCCGCTTCTCTTGCATCAGAGCAAGAAAATGCACTTTTATCGGTATTGAGATCTAACAAAGAGGCGTTTGGTTGGAGTATGGCGGACATCAAAGGGATTAGTCCCTTGATAGTTGAACATCATATACATGTGATGAATGATGCCAGACCGACCCGAGAACCACAGAGACGGTTGAATCCCGTCATGAAGGAAGCGGTCATGAAAGAAATCGTCAAATGCTTAGATAATGGTATTATATACCCCATCTCCGATAGCCAGTGGGTGAGTCCTATACATGTCGTTCCTAAGAAATCCGGCATCACAGTTATAACCAATGAGGCAAATGAGTTGATTCAGACACGCGCCCAAACTGGGTGGCGTGTATGTATTGATTATAGAAAACTCAATGCCGTCACGAGGAAAGACCACTTTCCTCTACCATTCATTGATCAGATGCTGGAACGCTTAGCGGGACGAGAGTATTATTGTTTTATGGAAGGATACTCAGGCTACAATCAGGTCCCCATCGCCAAAAATGATCAAGATAAAAACCACTTTTACTTGTCCTTTTGGTACCTTTGCTTACAGTCGCATGCCCTTTGGGTTATGCAATGCTCCCGCTACCTTTCAGCGGTGTATGATGGGGATATTCTCTGATATGGTAGAGAATTTTCTGGAGATCTTTATGGACGATTTCTCGATTTTTGGAGACTCTTTTTCTGATTGCCTTGCTAATCTTGAAGCTGTTCTTACTCGTTGCAAAGAGAAGAACTTGACTTTGAACTGGGAAAAATGCCATTTTATGGTCCAAGAAGGAATAGTCCTTGGACATGTCATTTCACAGAAAGGCATTGAGGTTGACAGAGCTAAAGTAGATGTCATTCAAAACCTCCCTCATCCCAAAAGCGTCAAAGATATTCTCTCTTTCCTTGGCCATGCGGGCTTTTATAGGAGATTCATTAAGGACTTTAGCAAAATTGCTAGACCTTTAACTCTTCTCCTGGCCAAGGATACGACCTTCCATTTTGACTCGGATTGCGAGACAGCTTTCGACTCACTTAAACACTCACTCACTTCAGCCCCCGTTTTATCATCACCAAATTGGGACTACCCCTTTGAGCTGATGTGTGACGCATCTGATTTTGCAGTAGGTGCAGTCTTAGGACAGCACATCGAAAAGATGCCACACGTGATTTACTATGCTAGTAAGACCCTGAATGATGCGCAAATCAATTATACAACCACAGAAAAAGAACTATTAGCGGTTGTATTTGCATTAGAAAAATTCAGGCCTTACTTAATTGGCTCACCTATAGTTGTGTATACTGACCATTCCGCTTTAAAACATCTTCTGGCGAAGAAAGATGCAAAAGGTCGCCTAATACGTTGGATCCTTCTTTTACAAGAATTTGATCTTGTTATCAACGATAAGAAAGGATGTGAAAACGTAGTAGCTGACCATCTTTCATGCATCATTTCTTCCCCTGTGACCCTGCCGATTAATGACTCGTTCCCTGACGAACAACTCTTGAGCATATCAGCTGAACCATGGTTCAGGGATATTGTGAACTATCATGCCACGGGACTTATACCGAGCGATTGGTCAAAACAGGACAATTACCGTTTTTTATCCCAAGTAAAACACTTTTACTGGGACGAGCCATATTTGTTTAAATATTGTCCTGATCAGATCATTCGCCGGTGTGTCCCGAATGAAGAGTTCAAGAGTGTTCTTTCATTTTGTCATGATCAGGCCTGTGGGGGTCACTTTGGTCCTAGAAAGACAGCGGAAAAGGTTTTGCAATGTGGATTTTATTGGCCGACCTTATTCAAGGACGCATTTGAGTATTGCAAAACCTGTACACAATGTCAGTATACGGGTAGAATATCCCAGAGGAATGAAATGCCTCAGCAACCCATCTTGGTTGTTGAAATATTTGATGTTTGGGGCATTGATTTTATGGGTCCTTTTCCCAACTCCTTTGGGAATCTGTACATATTGCTGGCGGTTGATTATGTCTCAAAATGGGTAGAAGCCATTCCATGTCGCACTAATGACAAGAAAGTTGTCATTAAGTTCTTGAAAGAGAATATCTTCTCGCGATTTGGACACCCACGTGCTATCATTAGCGATAATGGGACACATTTCTGCAACAGGTCTTTCGAGACTCTGATGCGAAAATACTCAATCAACCACCGACTTTCTACACCCTATCATCCCCAAACAAGCAGGCAGGCTGAAATCTCAAACAGACAAATCAAACTTATCCTGGAGAAAACTGTTGCTAAAAATAGAAAAGACTGGTCGACCAAATTGACGGATGCTCTTTGGGCATTCCGAACTGCATATAAAACCGACCTAGGAATGTCTCCATATAGGATAATGTTTGGAAAAGCATGTCATTTACCCGTCGAGATAGAGCATAAAGCATTGTGGGCTATAAAGGAAATAAATCTTGATTTAAACCTTGCTTGCAACTTTCGGAAGCTGCAACTTAACGAGCTAAGCGAACTCCGCGATGAAGCTTATGATAATACTGTAATCACAAAGAATAGGACTAAGGTTTTTCACGATAAAAGCATTTTAAGGAAAACATTTTAACCTGGTCAACAAGTCCTTCTTTATGATTCACGATTACACCTTCACGCGGGTAAGCTCTGATCTCGATGGAAGTGACCTTTGGCTTCAACTCTAAGCTAGAAGTAACTAGGGTGCAAGAAGTGCTAATCCTTAAACCCTAGATGAGAGTAGAGATTATCAAGAAAGGGTTTTTCTCAAGCTCAAGTGTTTCTCAACACATAAGAGGGGAGAGCTTGAGGGAGAGGAAGAACAAGAGAGAGAAAATGAATGATAGAATGAGAATAAAATGAACCATTCTCACATATATGTGTGTATTATTTTAATTAGATAATTAGTAAGATAATTGTCATGGCTTAATCAAGACATGACCATTATCATTTCATTTTTAATGCAAATTGCAAGGATCAAAAAGCATCTTCCAAATGAAATGATGATGGTCAAAGTGTCAACCAAGGTCAATAAGTCAAGAAGGTCAAATAGTCAACAACCATAACCATGCACAATTATTAAACTAATATCAATTAACCATAATACACACATAAGCATTATGGTTAATAAAATGACAATAGTCATTAACCCTAATCAAGGTCCTCTCCCTCTGTCTCAAGCAACTGTGCATACGCACCCGTATTCGTGATCCGAGGAATACGAATACAATGAGAAAAGCCAATCCCAAATCATATACTAGGATCCGGCTTAAACCAAAGCCCGCTAGTATAAGCTGTCCGGACAGCAAACGTGCACAAGTGCGCGGATGTGAACGAACCCTGTCGCAAAACCATGCGACCTCTACTCATTTTGCCTAAAGGCGAATAGCTCTCTGTGTGGGACTCTAAAGACTCGACACTATGCTGGCAGCGGGTTTAACCACAGACCGCAAGCGGCACTGGCTGTACGTAACGGTCCCCAGGTAGATGTCGATAAGAAGACTGACGAGGTGAACCCCATCTGAACTCCTACTGAGCCTGTATGTGACAATCTCCGTACAGTCCGGTCTGTTCGTCTGATACATCGCATGGCGGGCCTAGGGGGGCGGTGAACGTCAGTCCCCTAATAGCGGTACAAGTCGTGTCGGAGTGTAGCCCAGAACACCCTGAGATAACATTGGAAACCTACCAGTATATCTCGCTTGCCCTGGCCAGGGACTACTCGTGTAATGGCTCTCCTGGACACAGCGTGATGTCAACCCCCAATACCGGGAGAGACGAATCCTGTCTAACCGTCACTGCCTCCAAGTGCTTCGGGACTGCACCCAAAAACTACCTGTTTGCACGACTCCTTTGAGCCGTGGTAGGGTAGTAATCAAAGTGCAGTGGGAACACACTCGAGGCGAAGTGACAGTGTCAAGTCAGCGGACTAAGCTGTACTCATGTCACCTGGGAACTGATAACTGACGATAGGTATAATACCAACCAACAGTTCCCGACGAGTCCTGTCCAGTGTACTCGTAACCTAACGAGCACCCGCATACTATCTCAAGTACGACGTACTGACGGCTGTGGGACAGACCGTCTCCCACGCTGGGATGAGAAGCGCATACGCTAGTCTACTCCGGAGTATCGATGCCCTGTCTCGATAGTCCAACGACTAGGGACCTGTATAAGGATGTGCTTATAGATCACCCAGCTCCCACGAGTGTGAGCGCCATCACAACGCCGGTAATCAAGCAAAGATCCTAAGGGCTCTATGATCAGTCAAAAATATTGCATATTTTAGCCGGCAATTTCCCTATCATTTGCATTCATATAGAAGTGTTCGGTATCCGTATTTCACATATTAGAAAATCTATCATAGATTATCAGATTACATGTACTAGACCTTAAAACCGGCATTTCTAGGGAAATTGACTGCATTGCATGGCATCGCAATATTTCTATATGTCGCAACCCGTGTTTCGAAGTCTGTGCAGGAAAAGGAAAGCTTGCTCGAACATTACACCGCTCAAAAGATACGTCAACTCACTAATTTCAGATCTGGTATCAATCCAAAGGAGCAATCACAATTCAGCATATCAGACAAAGCCCTAAATATCATCCGAAGACCAAAGAAGAAGGCACCAAGCCTAAGGACCCCACATGGCCGCGGATCCGCGGCCAGAGATGGCTTAGGCCGCGGATCCGCGGTGGCTACAAGGAATCACCTCTTCATTTTTGGTGCACAACTCCTACATCAGTGGCTACAGTTCAGAAATGCACTCCAACTTCCAGAAGACTCCAGGGACTTCTACCAGATCAGCAAACACTTTGATCTACACTAAACTAGCCTATCATTCTAGAACTTTCCTCCTAAACCCTAGCTTAAACCCTAAGCTAGCTCCTAACAAACTACCTTCTAGAAGACTCAACAAACTTTTGGAGGGAACTACCATTTCAAACCTAAACCTAGGGTTTGGGAAGTCTATAAATAGAAGCCTAGACCTAGGGTGAAAAGAAGAATCATCATAGTGTGGAGATAGATAGAATCAACCCATTTTATAGTTTTTTAGCCAATCTCCTTCTTCATCTCCTTCCTCCTCAAGTCTAGTGAGAGGGCTTGTGGAAAACCCTAACCCTAATTCCAATTAAAGATCAAGATCCCGAGTGCCCTTTAAGCAAGAAGCCTTACAACCTTTAGGAGCGGAGCCGATCTTCAACGGAGCAAGCGATCCGAGCCGATCCACGACTCACGAAGCCGAGCGACGCCCGATCAACGATTTAGATTCTTCCTCTTGTAGTTCTTGAAGCGAATGTAATCAAAATTGTTGAGATAAATAAAGGTGATATTCTTTTATCTTGTTTTCTTTAAATTCTGCATCATGATATCTTTACAATTTGTAAATCTTTTCTGTGTGGTGATGTGTGAATAAAACTCCGCTCGTCGAGGAGTCGAGACGGTTAATAGAATGATGATGTAACATAGCTTTAATCGATTCTTGAGTCCTACGAGTTTTGTAAACCCTAGCAAGTTCAAGAAACGACGACCCATTTCGTTTCGATGCTTTCTTGATTGACATCGATCGAAATTGGGGAGTTACGATCGTTTCTTGAATTTGGTAGAGGCTAGAAAAGGAATGATATCGACGAAAGAACAAGGGTTAAAAGATGAACCCTAATTTCATCAAGAAAGCCCTAACTCTCGTCGAGGATCATCGATCTAGTATCAATCCTTCGAAGGACAAGAACACGATATCTTTAGATTACATCACGTCTATTGATCCTATCGATTCCTACGAGCCTCTTTTAGATTCTTGATTGTTGATTGGAAATATCATCGATACACCGATTCTTGACTGTTTATTTTTTTCTTGATTCTTGAATAGAATAGTGACACTTGAAAATCAATACTCTTGAATCATGTTTTCGTTTATCTTAGCTTAACTTTTCAATTCAAACATATCAAAGATATAAATGAATCGTGCAATCCCTGTGGACGATCCGCACTCATTCATGAACTACAATTGACACCGTAGTTTGATTGCGGTCAAAATAATTTTTTGGTTGTGAAGTTCTTTACAAATTTTCTACATACAAACACAACGGAAAATCTATCAATCACTCTACTAATATGTATATCAGCGATATGCTAAAAGAAACACATGCACATATTAAAGCAGAGACAAACCAAGTAGCATACTACCATTTCGAGCAAGATTGTATATACAACTGTGAATATCCCAAGCTTCCATCAAGTAATATACAAGCTAGTATGATACAGTAATGGCCTCTAGGGCATATACACTAACAAGATGTGATGGATCCGAACAAAAAGCGCAAACAGTTCGTGGGGGCAAAGCAGGGGCAGGAGAAGGCGATGAGATTTTGGTATCAATTGCTTCTAGCTTTTTCATAAGTGCGGCCATCTCGGCCTTCATAGCAATCGACATATCTAATTGATGTATGCCTACCCTAGACTGACCAATTGAAGAAGATGAGATGGTCTTGGTGCTTTCCCACTGAAGTGTTTGTTCAGCAAGATCGGCGAGAAACTGCCACGCTTCCTCACTAGATTTGGTTAGAAAGTGACCTTGACAAATGGTTTCTAGCAACTGCTTCGTTGCTGGGTTCAATCCCTCATATAAAGTTTGGCAAAGTTGCCAATTTTCGATCCCATGGTGAGGATATTGAACAAGTAGGTCTTTGAATCTTTCAAAACACTTCCAAAAGGGTTCGGAAGGAAGCTGGGAAAATTGTATAATCGCATTGCGAATTCTCGCAGTCTTGTGATGGGGATAAAACTTTTTAAGAAAAGCTTTAACAAACTCTTCCCAATTCTTAATTGAATGTGATGCTGTGCTATATAACCACTTCTCAGCTAAGTCACATAAGGTGAAAGGAATGACCCTTAGCCTTATAGCATCATCTGATAATTGGGTTGTTTTCATCATTGCGCAAACGTTTTGGAATTTGTTTATGAAGATATAGGCATCTTCGGATTCCAGTCCATGAAATTTTGGCAACATATTGATGAAGTGGGGTTTGATCTCAAAATTGTCCCCATTTGCCGGTGGGAGTGAAAGACAAGTAGGTAAGGCGGTGCGGATCGGGTAGAAAAGATCCTGAAGCGCGATTCGTTGGGGCGCTTCAACAGGCAGGTGTTGCGGGTTATTCGCACCTAACGGAGGTGGAATCAGTCCCGTGGGTAAGGTGTTGTTAGGATTATATCCCGACATCCCTTCGGAGGAAGAATGTGAAGGTGAATGTAAGGAAGTGGAAGGAATTTCGACTTCGGAGTCGAAAGCTTCGTCGGTCGGTACCAACGAGACACGGACTAATCGGGCACTAGTGTCCCTAGTCCAACCGGACATACACTAAAGAGGTAGTGTAGTCAAAAAGGTGAAAGACAGAATGTGGGGGTAAGAAAACGTCAATGGAAAGAAAGTGGGTGTAAGTGGTGTGGGCGGATTTCTTAGCGACAAGTTGCAAGTTTTTGTAAAACTTTTTGTGTAAGTTTTTTTTATGTGGAGCTTTTTGCAAAAAAGATTTTCGATAAAAGGCTTAGACACCGTTCAATCAACCACAAATGCACAATCAGGCCTAGATCTAGGGTCACCTAAGTCAGCTAGACAGCTCCTAATTGTTCCAAAGAGCAAGAAGTAGGACCTCAAACCGCCTCTTCACCGCCAATTATGGCCAGGTAAGTGCCAGGTAAGTGGGAGGCTCTCCACCACGTAAGTAGTGGACCTAATTAAGTAACCACTTGCCTTAGACACACTTGCCTAGACACCACAAAGTCAGGTTAGGATCAACGGTCGATGCCTACAACTATTCCTCTGTCCTATTGAGCGCGAAATCCTTAGGGCCGAGTCTAATCTTTTTTAATTAAATGATAGTCAATGCAATACGCCTTATGTGATTTCTGGGGTCCTGGGAAGGGTGATGAAATCCCCACCCAATCTGGATTGGTTTCAATCCCCTTAAAGTCTGATTAAATATGCAAAACAGTAAACAATCACTTGCAAACATTTTTTTTTATTTTTAGCGCGGCACAAAGAATCCTGCACAAGATCAATTATTGGAAGGGGGAGAGATTTTTTAAGCGCAAAGAATCCTGCAGGCAAATTTACAGAGGAGATATCAGGGGGTTCAGAGGAGGAGAGAGAAAGCTCACAGAAATTTTTCAACCTGGCGACATCACCAGGCGGTGGCGGTTCCGCGGCAAGTAGGGGGTTTCGACGGAAGCACGGTCTCTAGGTAGGTTCGGATCCCGAGAAATTTTTGGAGATGATGATGACACCTTCTGAGCGCGGATCCACGGCAGAAGTATAGGTGGCGCGGCGGAAACGCGGTGTAAGATATGGTTCAGTTCTCCAAATTTCTTCTTCTCCTCTGTTGTTGTAATCCTCTGTTGTTCAGATCTTCAGTTTTCTGTTTCGCTTTCTAGATTTTTCCATATCCGAACTCGTTCGTCAATCCTGCAAAAATTCCAACGAAAAACCCTTCAAACAATAAAAAGATGATAAATTTTTTATATTTTTTGTATTTTTATATTTTTTATGAGTTTTTATATTTAATATTAACCCGAAATTGCAAAAAGAAAATACTACGCCATCCCCGGCAACGGCGCCATTTGATTTCAAAGATTTTTAGATCAAAAATTGTTAATTACCGCAATCAAGAACGGCGTCGCTTGGTAGCTAGCCGGTGAATACGGGTCGGTCCACAGGGATGTTGTGTATTTCCTAATTGTTCTAACGAGTTAATTCCAAATGGTGTTTGGATCTTTATCACTAAAAACTAAATGAAGATCAATTGATTTAGAAATCTTGCTTCGTGTCGAAATCTTGAACCTTGCGCTGTCTTTGTGCTTTATGAACTTGTTCATTGATCTTCATTGTCCCTCAACATGTGGCATGATCAAGATTCCACCATTTATCACTCGTAGTCTTACTTTTGTATCATTTTTTTTTATCAATTTCACCGTTTTTGTTCCGAGAACCTGTAACCTGTAACTATGTAACAGACATGGGTCAAAAGCATCTGTTTATTTGTAAAATGTATAAGAATGGGGAATATAATAATGCAAAATTATGATATGAACAGGCAACTCGCAATAAAAAGCAGCGAGTAAAAATAAAATAAATAGCCGAAATGATTGGGCACCACGAAAAATAGCCGAAATGATTGGGCAATCATGACTTTCGCGGTATAAAAGCTGAAATGATAGAGTATCGCGGAAAGAAAAATATATAAAATGAAACTTTTTCCCTTACAGATGAGATCACATCGATCCCTGTATACAATCCAGGGGCACAAACAAAGGGGGAATCATATCATCCCACCAAGCTCCATCCGAAAGAGAGCGAAGTCTCGACGATACACAGACAACCTAGAGACCACCTCAACATTCGTCTCGTTACAGCAGATGCAACGTCAGCAAAGCGGAGTGATGGCAAAACCCCAGCTCCACCTCAACATTCGTCTCGTTACAGCAGACGCAATGTCAGCAAAGCGGAGTGATGGCAAAACACCAGCTCCACCTCAGCATTCATCTCGTTACACCAGACGCAATGTCAACAACGGCGTTCCTTCGTGGTCCAGCAAGATGCAGATGCAACGTCAACGAAAGACCTCACCGTTGAAACAAAACGGTGTGACGGCAAAATCCCAACTCCACCTCAGCATTCGTCCCGTTACACCAGACGCAATGTCAACAACGGCGTTCCTTCGCAGTCCAGCAGGATGCAGATGCAACAACAACGAAAGACCTCATGGTAGAAACAAAGCGGAGTGACGGCAAAACCTCAACTCCACCTCAGCATTCGTCTCGTTACACCAGACGCAATGTCAACAACGGCGTTCCTTCGCAGTCCAGCAGGATACAGATGCAACATCAACGAAAGACCTCATGGTCGAAACAAAGCGGAGTGACGGCAAAATCTCAACTCCATCCCAGCATTCGTCTCGTTACACCAGACGCAATGTCAACAACGGCGTTCCTTCGCAGTCCTGCAGGATGCAGATGCAACGTCAACGAAAGACCTCATGGTCGAAACAAAGCGGAGTGACGGCAAAATCCCAGCTCCACCTCGACATTCGTCTCGTTACAGCAGACGCAACATCACCAAACGGAGCCACGACAAAATCCCTAGTTCCAAGCCTCGATGGTTCACTGACAACCTAGAGACAACCATGACATTCGTCTCGATATAGCAGACGCAATGCCAGCAGACGAAGCGAAGGCCAAATTCCTAGCTTCAAGGTCTTGACGGCAACTCATATAAAACCCGAAAAGCTATCGGAGATCATCTCACACCAGCGCGGAGTGGTCACCACCTCGACGTTCGCCTCGGTACAGCAGACGATATGTCACTACAGCGTCCTTCCTCCAACAGTATTCGAACACGCCAAAGCAAACGAAGCGAAGGCCAAATTCCTAGCTTCAGGGTCTTGACGGCAACTCATATAAAACCTGAAAGACTATCGGAGATCATCCCACGCTAGCACGGAGTGGTCACCACCTCGACGTTCGTCTCGATACAGCGCTCGAGATGTCACTACAGCGTTCTTCCTCCAGCAGGATTCAAACGTGACAATCAAACAACGAAGCCACGGCAAAATCCCTAGTTCCAAACCTCGACGGTTCACCAGCAACCTAGAGACAACCGCGACATTCGTCTCGATACAACAGACGCAATGCCAGCAAATGAAGCGAATGCCAAATTCCTAACTTTAGGGTCTTGACGGCAACTCATATAAAACCTGAAAGACTATCATAGATCATCCCACCCCAGCGTGGAGTGGTTATGAGTCATCGGGGCTCTCCAAAATGAGTCTAACCTCGAGTAAAAAGTGGCACGACAAAATTCCTAACGCTTGCTCTTCCGACGGTCAAACTGCCTAGGAGGATTGCTTGAAGACGTTTTGTCCAGACCCCGAAGGGATCAGAGACATGACAGTCACAAGGCTACTCGAACAGCAAGATTGTCTATCGAGGAATACATCAGCCAACGCGACGGTACGACGGATAAAACCCTAGTACCACAAACCCTAACGGACCTCTGTCGTAAAGAGTAGAGTTTAGCTGTGACGTTAGGATATTCTTGCGAGAACTGCTCGATTCGTCTCGACTCGTAAGGAAATTAATGTCTTTGGGAGAACTTCTCGATTCGTCTCTACTCGTAGGAAAAAGCCTTAGGCAATGGGGATAAGGACCTGTTTCCTAAGCACTGGGGCTATGCAGGTCAGTCCAAAACGGACTCTTGCATACTATTCACGGACCACACTCTCCAAAGATTAATCTCGACAAGGAGGGAAACAACCACTTACAAGTCCTATCGACTTGTAAGAGGGAAAATTCTCTTGTGAGATCCTTACGACTCTCAAGAGAAAACGCGCTTAGGAATCCTTACGATCCCTAAGGAGAAAATATACTTACGGGATCCTCTCGACTCGTAGGGAGAAAATTCTTCATGAGACCCTCACGGCTCATGAAGTTGAAAAGTCTTAGACAGCCAATCTGAACCTGCTTCCTAAGCCATCACTACCCCTCGAAGAAGCCAAAGCAAAATGCTCACTCTGTCATCTACATGCTACACTTACTAAAGTGACATGCCGGCAACAAAGAAAAAAGAAGAAAGCGACAAGGAGAACATTTGATTCGCATTTGGTTAAGCGTTCGAAGCATACCCGTTCATGCATGTGCAAAAAATTTAGTACATAAAATAAAACACGCTGAAATGAGGAATTTGCCATTCATAGTTTGAAAAGTTCTTACAATCATGAAAGCAGTAAACGAAAATATCATCAAAATGATTACAATGGTAAAACCTCAGATCCAGGGCATGGATTGAGGAATTCGAAAGTAAGGCCGTCTAGAATCTTTCTGGCCTTTCTGACCATTCTCGTGTGCATCCTCTCGCGCTCACGAGTGTCGAGATCCTCGCCAATGTCCTCCTACCTTTGATAAGAAGCGATTATCGTCATCTATTGGAAAGTTTGATGCAGAATATCAATATGGTTATCTCGCCGCTTCTTCGAGATCAGGCCCGACAGGTACACTGAATGCACCTTGTCTTCGGCATCATCCAGCGCATTAAGCGACATGGCTTCATGAAACCCAGGAAGTACTCCCCAAATTGCTCCCACTACGATTTTCAAGAGAGAGGAACGGCGAGGAAGCAGTCAACCGACATGTGCATACAGACGATCCATAATCTCCGCACATTGGGCATCTGTAAACTCTTGGTTCTGGCAACGGCCCTGTACGCGAATATCCTCATAAGAGATAAACTCGTTCAGACTATATAAATGAACAGCCATTGTGCCTGAAAAGAGACATCATTAAAAGATTAGTAATGAGGAAAAACAGGCACAGGGATTTAAGCGACTCTTGATATCCCCATGGAGAAAACAAATTCTAATTATGACACCTAACAAATTTGAATTTGTGAGAAATCCTAAAAAAAAAAGGAATCTCATTTAATGAGCGACCCCTCGGGTCTAGGAGTTAAACTCCTCGAGAGCAATACTCTACAGACAGGAGTGACACCTGTCAAAGTTAATTATGAGAGGAATTTAAAGAGATTCCCTGAAAATGCTAAGAGCCTGGGTCTGTAAAGATGATGAAAAAACCCATCAAAAAAAATTTAAAATCAATTTTTATGAATTAAAAATTCTAAGATCTCCTTAGATCTATGGGTTCATGATCTGAAAAGAGCAAAGCTCTATTAATGAAACCCTAAAAGGGTTTTCTTTAGATCAAAAATCTATGAAGAGCAAGGCTCTGATTATGGGTAAAACCCTAATTTATTAAAAGTTTTAAACTTTACCTAAGTGCTAACAGAGTTTTGACTCTTAAAAAGTTCTTAAACAAAAGATCTATGCTCTGAATAAAAGTTCTCAAAGAAGAAGATGAAAATCATCTAAGGGACCAAAGGTCCTATTTATAGGCATTGAAACGCCTCTTTAACTTCTGAGTTGATCCAAGGGTGTAGATGCTGCCACCGCTGCACTCACGTGTGGGCCACGTAAGCACAACAGTGAGGGGGGCATTTGTTTCCCCCAATCAGAGCAAAACTCTGTTTGAAATTCAAAATTCAAAAATTGAAGCAACGCTTCAGATCCGGCGCTAGGCGCGCTGCGCGCCACGTGTCAAAAACGGATGCGCTAGCGCCAGGTGCGCTATGCCCTAGGCAGTGCACCATGTGTGCGCTAGCGCTAGGCGCGCTGCGCGCCACGTGTCAAAAATGGGTGCGCTAGCGCAGGCTGCGCTGTGCTCCGAGCGGCGCACCACGTGTCAAACACAGATGCGCTGCGCTCTGAGCAGCGCACCACATGCAAAGCACGGGTGCGCTAGCGCTGGAATTATAAAATTCCCCACCGTTAGATCAAAATCTAATATTAATGATAAATCATTAATTAATCAGAATTAAAATGCTGTTATGGAAAGATTTCTCAATCTTGTTAAAAACAAGAAGATTGCCTTCTGTAAAACAGAAGCCCTAGGATCAAAGATCCAACGGTAGGAAACATCCCCAAATCAATCAAAGAAAGATCACTTTAACTGATTTAACAAATCAACTTGCCCTATATAAAGGCCCCAAGACTTCAAGTCTGATAGAGAGAACCCCCCCCCTAAATTTTGAAAAATTCAAAGAAAGAGAGCAAGCTCTTGAAAGAAGATTATTTGTTCAAGGTAAAGATGATGAATGATGAACACAGAGATGAAATCATCTCATAAAAAGAAGAATTATCTTCTTAAAAGATCATAGATCTACAAAGACCAAGGTCTTTCATAAAAAAGATCAAAAGATTTCATCACACAGATCATTGATCTATAAAGGCAAAGCCCTTTCAAAAATAAGAACTGTTGTTCTTGAATCTTGAGGCAAAGTCTCTTTTAAAAGAACATAAATTTGTTCACAGATCATAAAATTGATCAAATGCGCCTTGCGCTCTTGAAATGCGCTTTGCGCTCATGAAATGCGCCTTGCGCTCTTGAACAACGCTTCTGCGCTCTCTGGACCGGCGCTCAGCGCCAAATACGCCACGTGTCAACCACGTGTGCACCAATTAAACAACTTGCGCTTTGCGCTTCTGAAATAGCGCACTGCGCTCATGGGCTGGCGCTCAGCGCCAAGCGCACCACGTGTCACTCACGTGTGCGCCACTAAAGTAGCGCTCTGTGCCTATAAATTGGCATCATGCACTCATCATCTGGCGCAAAGCGCCAAGCGCGACACGTGTCAACCATGTGTGCGCTACTTGACAGAAGCGCATTGCGCTCTTTAACTGGCGTAAAGCGCCAAGCGCGACACGTATTCTTCATATGTGCGCTACTTGGCAGAAGCGCATTGCGCTCATTAAATGGCGCAAAGCGTCTGGCATGCCACGTGTTGCGCTGTCAGAACATAAATTGTTCTGATGAATGCTCTGCATTCAATACAAGACAAAAAAATGTCAAGATCTAATGCTCAACATTGATTAAAAGGGCCAAGCCCAAATGAAGGCTCAACAACCCAGAACAATGAAATGTTAAACATTTATTGGACTTAGCCCAATATTGGCCATAAGTCCTCAACTTATGTTAACTGAGCCTACCTGCTCATGAATATTTAACAGATCTTAGTCCCAAATTGGACTACAGATCTTTCAACCAATTCACACCGGTTCGAGAGTTGTCACGACCCGAAAGAGCACGTGACTGGCCCTTGAACCATATGAAGTCTATAGGACTCCATCTGATCCAAGTAAGCCAAATATGTTTGAAGTCAAGGTTTTAAGAAAACTGGTTTTAAGAAGTGAAGAAAAATATGTTTGAAGTCAAGGTTTTTAAATAACTAAGCCGAATATGCATTTTAAAAATGTAAAGTCTTTTCTAAAAATTTCGGCAGAGTTTCTTTTGTAAATACTGGCCCCGAGCGGGGTACAACAAGAACAATATATATGCAATGATAAAAGGCATCCCCAAGCGAGAGCTAGCTCTTCGTCAATCGACGGTCACAACCATACAAACAATATAATATACAACGCCGAAAGGCGAGGATCAAAACTCAAAAAGAAAACTCATAATAACATGAAAACCGTAATACTGCTACACGCGACTCTAAGGTCGAAATAATACATCACTAGTGTTTAAGTCTGAAACAATATACAAGTTTTGGTTGATGAAATTTCTAGATACAATGAATAATACAAGTATAAAGGTGGTTCTTGATGCAAAAGAACCCACCTACCAAATGCAATTCACCGGCAAGGAAGCAGTATGCCAGAAATGCCGCAATGGAACCTGTACGGCAAAACCTGCAAGAACTGTGGCACAACGGGGATGAGTTGCCAACTCGTGAATAGAAAATATCTACAAGCAGAAACCGAATGCATGACATAATCCTAGGTCAATACGATCAGTATAAAAACCCCGAGGAATAAGCCTGAAGCATGATAAGGTGGCAATGTAACATCTAATCATGTATGTAGTGCCAAGTACTCATGCCAGTGCCTCAGGTAATAACATGTCATAAATATAAGGTATGTCTGCATGAAGTAAATATGATGAAATATCAAAATGGATATTAATACACATATATTAGCGTCCCATTCCACTAATATTGGTGTAAGGGTATATATAACAGCGCCCTCATACCATGTTATATATACAAATGAAGTATGATCAATGTAATAAAAGTCTGTATGTGATCAATGTCTGTATAAACGTGGATCCCGTCCACCCGTCACCCAATGACAATAAGCATCATGCATGTAAATGTAAGGATATAATCAAAATCATGGAAACATCATGAAACCTGTGCCTAGCATTGGCACGTAAATCCTCGTCCATATGGGGCTCCGTCTGCGGTATCGGCCCTCGGCCCCGGCAGCACGGGTCAGCCCATGTCCATCTCTTAACTCCGGTCGGTATTCCCCGGATATCCGCCGAGCTCAAATACAATCACCGGTAGGTACTCGCCCACCTCCAGGCTCAATCGACAAAATCCTTCGATCATCTTGCCGAGGGGAACCATACCGGGCCCCACCATGTACCCTCATACGGCACACACTCCTCGTATGGGGTATATAATCAGAACCGATAAATCTCATGGTGCCTGCGCAAATATCATATCAAGGAAACCGGGTTTTTCAAATAAGTACATACTCTCCTTTGAAATTATCCACGGTTCCCAAAACCAGAAATATCATGAAAACGAATATCTCAATGCGTATAATCGGCAAGCATGATGTATGTGACATAGAATAATAGCATGCACATACAAGGTCATATCCTAATGCAATAATACTACTGTGTAGTGACATGGCAATTATCGATGATGAAGTGTGTGAGCCGGCAAGGAAGTGTACGTGGAACATATGCATCATCGATAATGGTGCTGGTGTCCTAAGAGCATGATTGCAATATAGAAATAAACACATGCGATGCGGAATCGAATAATCAATGCAACAGTAAAGAATCTACACCAATATGTACATGTCCTGCAGTGGTGTCATTTGAAATAAGACGAATCGGGGTTTTGGTAAAATAAGGGTTACGGTGTTTTTAAGAATAGATACGTCTTTTGAAAATACCCGTAGAATCCCTTTACTTGTCCTTAAGATATTCCCGATTCGTTAGTTTTGAAATAGGTATGACTCGGGTCTAGTCTAACATCTACTAAGCCAAGTCCATCAGGAGGGGTATGGAAACCACCTAAATCTGAGTCGATATACATAAATAATATAATAGTCAGTGATCCCGCCTCAATAGTATCGCGTACGATACAGTATATCATCTGACATCCTCGAGTCATGAGCGCGGATCTATCATCAATATAAAGCTCGTACGGTAAATCGTCGTACGGCATCCCAATAGCTGGGTACGGGTCAAAATCACATTCCTCTCATCAACTATTTGGTATCATCATCATCATATCACATAATCTGGGGTACTGATCTAAGTCTAGTACAACTGATACCATCAATATGACTGCGTGTATAAACACACGTCCAAAGACCCGCTAGAGATCACATGTCGTATCCCAAATACGAATCATATCAAATCACCGATCTCGCGGCACAAAACCCTATATCATCGACTCATCTCCAAAGTCATCCACTATCCATCAAACACAGTGCAAGTATAATGAATATGCAAGGGTGTACGTGTATGTGTAAATCTATTCTAGGGTTCGCGACTATGAACTACACTAGTTGCTTCTAACCCTAAACTATCCATAATACATCTATCACAATATCCACGACATACTATAACTATTATAAATATATACAGTATATCAACTACGGACTGCGAGGGTGCTATACGCCATCCACCCGACTTCCCCCTGTAGATATAATCTACTCACATTGCGTCTTCATTTGTCGACGTCGCCACGCACTTGCTTGTCGTTCCAAAAACTTCATGGGGTACCTACATATCAAAGTATCATATATGTGCATTAAAACCCAATCAAAGCTAAAATGACACACGAAAACCAAATCGATACGCTATGGGGCCTATAGGTTAGAACTTATGGGTACGCCTCCAAAAGCATCAATCAATCCTCGATATCGTCGTATAAACGCCAAATAGTCGAGATAAAACACAATACACAATTTCAGAATTAAAAATACGGAATACAGAAACACGAATCCAAAACAACAACTAAGAAAATAGGCTCCAGATTTCACCCTAGGTCAAATTAGATAAATCTACACATGCCAGGGGCCTAATCCACACATGTAGGAGCTGCAGAACCAAAATGAGACAAAATGGGGCAGGTCTGGCCGCAAATTGCGGCCAATAGGATTAAATCTGCGGCCGGGTCAATGAGTTAGGGGCTGGGGTCTTGTGTGGTGGTTCTACGGTACCTGCACATCTCACTGTCCAATCAATTTTATTTCAGAATGTCCCGGATGATAGCAAATTACAAAATACACTCCCAGATTTACAGTTTTCCCCGATATCGATTCCATAAATCCGTATTCTGGTTTCTAGTTCAGGTTCGGGTCAAAAATATCATCACTAGGATGGTTGTGCGGCCTCTACTAAGCTCAATTTCACATT
Organism: Agapanthus africanus; assembly: GCA_030015575.1. NCBI lineage: Eukaryota > Viridiplantae > Streptophyta > Magnoliopsida > Asparagales > Amaryllidaceae > Agapanthus > Agapanthus africanus. The sequence continues at coordinate 155,815,946 of CM057350.1, forward strand.
ACAACACAAAATTCCCTCAAACCCTAACTAGGTTTTCCTTAAGTCCACAAAATCAAACAATATCGGTTCTATCACAACGTGGGGGTGAAAGTAATGCTAAAACTAAGCTAAGGGTTCAGTAAATACCTCATTTGGCAACTCAAGAATTTTCTTGAGTTTCCTCTAGTGGCCAAAATCCTTGCTTTCTTGGTCCAATGTGTAGATCTTGAGCTTGTGCACACTTTTTATGAAATGGGGGTAGGGTTTTGGTATTGTTTTTGAGATGTAATGAAGGCTTGAAGGTGGGAGGAAGAAGAGCGAGCAGTAGCAGCTGCTGGAGCTGAACAGGGAGAGGGAGAGATGAAGGAGAAATGAGAGGGAGAGGGAAAGAGGTCCAAGGTCAAACTCCCCCCATACCTACTACATGCCCATACCTCTCTTTTCTTTTCCTTTTTCATTTTCTTTCCTCTCTAAATCCTTCTCACAAGAATAGTAACCCCAAAGTAAAACCATGGCAAGGAAAAAAAATGTAACACAAGTGTAGAAAAAGATATGTGCATGTTTTGCACAAAATTGCTAAAAACCCGATTAGCGATTTTTAATCGCGATTAGCACTAAATTAGCATATAACTAATTATAAAAACTTAAAAGTGGCATAATTCCATAAAATACCTTATTTTAGAATTTTCCATAATTTTTCCAAATCTTTCTGTATTTAATTATACCAAAATATTAAAATATTCAATAAAATAATATTAAATTATAAAAATTCCCAAAAATAATATTTTATTTTTTTGAAATGTTACAATCTTCCCCTCTTAAATAAATTCGATCCCCGAATTTAAATTTAAACCCCCAAATACTAAAACATTACAGTAAAAATCCAAATTGTCGGGGCTCCGAAAATATCAATACATAAAACACATCAGAAAGGTTGTATCTCAGTGAAGAAAGGAGGGTTCAAGAAGGAGCTTGTAGCTCATTGGTAATACCTTACACTGCTGAACCAAGCCACCAGAGTTCAAATCCCATACCCAACATTATTTTTAATATTGTTTTATTTTGAACCTTTAGAATACCAAGAGTTTACACGTGCATATCTCACAAAAACCCCACTACATCCTGTGTTAGTTATATGTATGCCCTAGAGGCCATTACTGTACATACGATGTATATTGTAATGGATGCTTGGACATATATAGGGAGGACTTTCTTGCTCGACATGATAGTATGCTATCTGGTTGCACTTTATCTTAACATGTACTCTGATTGTCTCTATGTTACATGTTGATAAAGCCCTTAGGATATGTACTCGACTACTGGGACTATGATGAGATCATACTAGTAGGGCCACGGTAATCGACGAGTACATTCTATAACTGTTCCTAGTCGAGGGTGTATCGAGACAAGGCATCGATACACCAGAGTAGACTAGCGTATACGCATCTTGACCCATATGATGGGCGATGGATGATCCCATATCCATCGGTGTTTGACATCAAGGATGGTGTACGGATGCTCAGTGGAGACTGGGTACACTGGACGGACTCGCCGAGAACTCCCAGATGGTATTATACCTCACGTTAGATGGCAGTTCTCTGGTGACACCGGTACATGTTAGTCTGTAGACCCAAGATCGTCATAGAGTCTTGTGTGATTCCCACTGTGCTCTGATTTCCATCATACCACGTCCAAGAGGGCATGCAAAAAGGTGGCTTTTGGGTACAGTCCCGAATCACATGGAGGCAATGAGCGATAGGAGGGGATTCGTCTCTCCCGGTATAGGGAGTTGATGTTGCGCTGTGTTCGATTGGCTATAACTGGAAATCCCTGGCCAGGGTTGCTGAGATTTACTGGTAAGTGTTATCAGTAGTTTCTTGAACTGTTATAGACCTCATATCGACACGACTTATCAAGCTACTGGGGTCTGACGTATACCACTCCTAGGCGAGATATGCGACATATCAGATGAAGAGACCGGACTGTACGGGAGTGTTACTGATTGGATTCGCAGGAGAAAGTACAGGCTTGCTTGTTGATCTTCTGATCGCTCAATACCTGGGTGGCTGTTACGTTTAGCTGACCGCTTGCAGCTTGTGAATGTTTGATATAATCATCACCTACTGCTGGCGTATTGACGATTCTTTAGAGTCCTACACAGAGGTTTCTTGGTTCAGGAAAAATGGAGTAGGAGCACATATGTGATATGTGCGGGACCGAGAACAATACGTGTATGTGATACCGTACTAGATTCTCGCGATATGAGATATCGGCCGGGTATATGTGATATAGCCGGGTCATCGGATCAAGTGTTGATTCGATGAATTGATACAGATTATATTAGTCGGTTATTTGTGAAATTACCGGATTATCGGATCAAGTGTTGATTCGATAATTTAATATTTAATTATATATTTGATATATTAAATTACATTAACTAATATAAGCTCACTAAAAGATTCTTTTTCTCACTCGGGTAATACATTGATATATATGCGATATATGTTAATTGTATTATTTTATTTTGTTACAATAAATATTGTATATGTGATATATAATATTGTAACATGTTATGGTTATAAATGCAACATATTTTGTGGAGTTTAATTGTGGTTAGGGTTTGGATTAGGGTTAAGCAAGCATGAAGCTTTCAAGAAGCTTCTTGAAGCTTTGACTTTGACTTTGGATATTTTATGTAGATATTTGCTTAACTCAACCCAACCCTTCACCATAGTTAACTCTCTACATGAGTTAAGACTTCATTCTTAACACATGGTTGCGTTTCTAACCTCACTTGAGTTTTCATTATTCATCACAAAAGGATTAGATCTTCTTCTTCCTTCTTCTTCTTTCATGAAAAAGCTTTCTAGCTTTTTATGTTGTGATGAAAATGAGTGAAATTAAGAAAACAAATGAGAGCTAAAATCCTACTTCATCATCCTAATCTATCCTAGCCATTTAGATTAGGGTGTTCACTTCATTTAGTGAGTGAGAGCTTGTGTTAAAGAAACTTCAAGGTAGATCATCTTAGTTATCGAAGATCGGAAGCAAGCTTGCATTTTTCTTTTCGTGGAGCCTCTCTAGAGTCCGGGAACATGATGATCGCAGCGAAGGGACCTCAACACAGAGCTTTAGAAGTGAAGGACTGGACTACAAAGGTTGTAATCCCAAACTCTTAGATGTTAAAGTGTTTAACATGCTTTGTTTCGCTTAATCTCTAGTTTAAAGATCTTGGTTAGGGTTGTTTGGCACGTCTAAATTTTGAATCGGGTATGGTTGATGCCTTATAGACTCTTGTGAAAGTGTCTAGTAACCCTACAGTGGTATCAGAGCCAAGCTAGAGATTTAGGCGAAGTCCAGGCGAAGTTTAAAGTCCGATCGAACTTCGAATACCCGGTTTAGACCCCTCTCTAGATATTTTCTAAAAATGCGATTTTTTCTGCATTAAAAATACTCAAAAAAATCAGCAGCGAATTCTAAGGATTTGTGTAAAAAACGAGCCATTAATTCGCTTAAAGCGCCGCGGAACCGCGGCTGTACCAAGGCTTGCGCGGCGGTTCCGCGGTGCTACAGTGGCATTAGGGTTTGAATTTTGTACAGTAATGTCCGTATGTATTTCCTGATGCTTCTGGGAATTTTTAATTTTACTCAAGTGTTTAGTTTTCTGGGTTGTATTGGGAGCTCGTTGATTCGATCGGAAAATTTAACTTCGTTTATTTTTCCCGGGTAATTTTAGAACGTGTTAAAAAGTTAGAACGGATGTCAATAACTCACTTTTTCCCCCGTCGGAAAATTTTCAAAAGTTGGCTTTTTTCTCGAGTTTGAAACTTTCGGAAAATCATGCAAGTAACGCAGTGGACCCTCTAGAAGAACACAAACCTTAACTCGATTATGTGACCGTCTGAACCGCCTCTGAACCTTAGGGTTTAGGGCAGTACAGCGTTGCCACATGTGAGGCGTTGGCTTGACCTTTCTACGGCTGGACCATTGGTACTGTAGCATGTGATGCATACTTTTTGAACTCCGCTCAAGTGTTGAGCTATTTAGGAAAACTTGGGTGTTTGATTATTCGATCGGAAAGTTTAACATTGTCTACTTATCTGGAATGTGATACAATATTGGAATCCACAAGTAGTTATGAGATAACTAATTTGAATGTTATAAATCTAGCACTTTAGTCTCAGATGATCGGTTGCCATGGGATTTTGATACGATCAAAAGTCCGTCGCAATCACGTAGCATACGCGGATACTCACCGGGTAAACTTAATAGACAGCCACGCCCCATAGCCCCGACCAAGTGACTGTAGGAGAACCCCGTAGCCAAAAGCATCCGTTCGGGTGCTCGCGGCAGCGGTGTTCCGCCTTAGTGCACTTCGTCGACGGCATCCGGGGGTGCGGCCGTCTACTAAAGTTTGCGGCGAGCATTCGATCAGGATATCGAGAATCTTGTTGAATTGCCCGACTTGATATTGAAAAGATTTTTCGATAATGAGACTAAAATGCGGGGTTTATATTTGTTAGGCATGCGATGTCTAAGGAATTCATTTGGTTAGGCATGCGATGTCTAAGGAAGTTGCGGATTCCAACTGTTGTAGTTTTACACTTTCTTTTCTGCAACCGTAAGCGTAGTATGTGGTGTATCGCCGGCTTCGTTACTATACATCAACGACAATCGGGATACGCATGCTTGCTTACGTTGATGATATGAGATATTATGTGTTGCTGTGATATGTTATATTGGATCGTCGTGTACTGAATAGCCGGGGGTTTTATGTGAGATGAGGGTTTTTATTTTCATTCATGTAAAATTCATTTGTATGTAATATTCTTGTATTGGGGCACTTCCGGGCTGAGGATGATGTCACCATTGTATATTATTTACTTTTCCGCATTAGGTAGACGCAAGGCGGGGAGCACAAGTAACCGGGTTCTAGGGTCCAGTGGGAGACCATCTCGAGGAGTCGAGACCGGGTCTCCTAACCCTAGAATTGGCAGTGTTGCTTGCCGCTCTCGTAGGGGTCTAGGCATGTGGGTTTGGCTATTCATCACGACCGTGGAACCCGTGTTTTATACAGGCTCGTATTAAAACACGGGCGTCCTACTATATCCAATATTTCATATATGTTCTTCTGCTGCAATGTTCTGTGATGAGATCATATTACTGCCTGAGACGAATGTTTATATTATATATATAAGATATATGTTATATTGCAGATTTCGTTTCAAATGTGATACTTGTGAAGCATAATAAAATGGGACTTCATTAATGAGATTAATGAAACTAAAAAGAAACCTAAAGATGTTGTAAAAACTTATTTAAAAACTGGTAGCTCTAGTTCTTGTTTTGCATAGCGGTGTTCCTTGTAGAACATCCAGCACCTTATTCGATAAGGAAAGAGCCGAGATCCCTTCACCGGGAGTGACCTTTTTAGCGAAACTAGCAGATGCTACAAACTCGGTTTGTCTTTTGATTGTTTTTATAGTTTTTGGTTTGCATAGTGATATTTGTGAAATATCCTGCACCCTATTCGATGAGGAAAGAGCCGACGATCCCTTCACCAGGAGTGACCTCTTTAGCAAACCTAGAAAAGGCCTAAAAAACATTCCATTAAAAACTCACTCGATTCTACAATGATATCAAGTTCATTACACAAAGGGTTTTCTTAAAAACCTGTCGTAACCCTCCGTCATTTCAGATAAGTCCTACTTAGTATTCGTGCTACGTTTGTTGACCTCCGTCAACGCGTAGTGTGCGGTAGCTAACTAGTATTTATCTGTTTATGTATATGATGCAGATTGTTTTAGGGTAGTCGTGCGGCCTTGTTAACCTCCGTCAAGGGTCGTGCGGGTGGGTTTATTTTAATCAGGAAATGACGGGTAGAACTTGACTAGCAGCCTATGGTTTGTTGACCTCCGTCAAGGTCATAGGACGCTAGGGGTAAAATATTATCGGGAATTTCAAGTGTTGAAATTTGCAATGAGATTGCATACCTTCTATGATATAGTTGGATCCCGATACCCGCTGCGAGTAAGAATTACTCCTGAGAGAGTTTTACACGTTACAATTAGCCGATCAAGTAGTTGTCTAGAAAGGTGTTAACGGGGTTATGCCTCTGGGAAAACGAGGTTTACTTTAATTAGGTCCGTGCGAAAGCACGGGGAACCTCCCTCAAAGTATCAAAGTACCGGCACTGGTCTAGCTGAAAGATTGGCGAACTTGTAGAGTGTAATTGATCCCGGCTAGTCTTTCCTTTTAGGGTTTGAAGGAAGATTTTGTTGGAGATAGTGCCCTCAGAGTCAATTATTAGGTCACAGGTACGTGATTGTAATGATTGAGGGAGGACCTATCCCGGTAGGACAGTCTTACTCGAGATGATAGTATGCTATCTGGTTTACCTTTATCATCGTGTACTGCTTTAGGTGACATGACAGGTCACTATTGCACGTTGATAGAGCCCCTAGGATTCTTGCTTGACTACCGGCAGTATGAGGGCGATCATATAAGTGGGAGCTGGTAGTCTACAAGCATATCCTTAAAAGGTCCCTAGTCGTGGGAGTTTCGAGACCGGGCATCGATACTCCATTAGTAGACTAGTGTATACAGTCGAGACCCCGACGAGGGGCGGTGGCCGGTCTCACAAGCCGCTGGTGTCAGTTGGATCACCTAAGATGTATACAGGTGCTCATTGGGTTATGAGTACACCGGACAGGACTCGCCGGGAACATGCTAGTTGGTCATATACCAGACGTCAGATGGCAGTTCCCTGGTGACATGTGTGCAGGTTAGTTCATCGACCTGGGGATCGTCATTTGTCTCGTGTGAGTTCCCACTGTACTTTGATTACTACCCTACCACGGCTCAAAGGAGTCGTGCAAACAGGTTTTAGTTGGGTACAGTCCCGAGCCACATGGAGGCAGTGAGCGTATCTTCAGGGGTTCGTCTCTCCCGGTATTGGGGGTGAGGTCGTGCTGTGTCTAGGAGAGCCATTACACAAAGTCCTTGGCCAAGGCAAGGAGATTTACTGGTAGGTATTCCAGTAGTATCTCAGGGTGTTCTGGGCTACACTCCGACACGACTTGTACCGCTTTTGGGGGTCTGACTTTTACCAACCCCCTAGGCCCGCCATGCGATACTCATAGACGAACGGACCGGACTGCACGGATATTGTCACTGACAGGCTCAGTAGGGTGTCAGGATGAGTTCGCTCATCGACGTCCCTTTTGTTCAATAGCTGGTGGCCCGTCACGTATTGGCTTATACCTCTGACGTGCTAGTGGTTAAATCCACAGCCATAGTATTGACGAGTCTTTAGAGTCCACCACACTTACAGTTACTCAAGTTTTCGGGCGAAACGTTGTAGAGGCCGTATGGAGATATGGCAGGGTCCGATCAGATACGTGCGGTATTGCACGGATCAGGATCGGACAGTTTGTACTAGTGGCCGTATGGCTATATGGCAGGGTTCGATCAGATACGTGCGGTATTGCACGGATCAGGATCGAACGGATATAACTAGCCGGCTTTGGCTTAAGCCGGTCCTAGTTTAGTACAGTGTAGATTTTGTCTCATTGCATTTGTATCCGGACGGAATACAGATGCGGGTGTGTATGCACAGTATTGGGTTTTCCTGTAATTTATTACGGGACCAGTTTTCTGGAGTTGCCAGTTTGCATTCCGTTCCGGCCGGTTTTTCTTTGTTCTTTCCCGGCCGGACTTTTCCGATGGAGGGGTAATTTGCAGTTTTGCAAATTACACTTTGTGGAGGACTTATTTGCATAAAGTGTGATATGATAAGCATCTTTGCTTTTCATGCTTTATTGTGATAAGAAAGGATTAGGATTGATGTGTAGTTTTGTGATGATTATGTTTGGATGTGGTCACCCTCCTCCTTTTACTACGATCACCTCCCTTCATGCTTCTTATTCTTTCTCCACCATTTTCTAAGTTGATTAAGTTTTTCATAAGAATGAGAAGTTTTTCTTTCCATGGTTGAGTGAGAAGAAAATGAGAGCTTCATCTTTGAGAGGAGAAAAATGAGAGTGATTCATTTGTATATATCATTCTTCATCTCGTTCCATTGCTAGAAAATTGAAAGCACCAATTTTCTATACACCATTCCTCCATCTATGGCAACCAACCCCAAAGAGACATACTCTACACTACACTTCCTACAGCATATCTTGAGCATGTCGAGTTGCCGGCTTCATGCGCGAGTTGCCTCGGTATTGAGGTGGGAGCCCGTAAAAGTACCCGGCTTCGTGGTGCCTTTTCCGACGAGGAGGAGATGGACGGAGATCCCGCGAGGAGATCGGAGTGGAGATGAAGACCGGAGGACTCGGATCGTATGGTATATTTCTCTACCCCCTCTCTAGATAGCTTAGACTAGTTTAATGGCACGATCCGGAGTTTAGTGCGCGGTGGTGCCGGTTTGCTAAGTCCGCAAAAATAAAAGTTTACCACCGTTTCCGCGTTTGGCCGTCGGATTGACGGCCGGGGCGCCGCCGTGCACTTACAGTGGTATCAGAGCCTCGCCATTAACTTAGTCTAACTTTGTGTAATGTGTTTGCATTTCCGATCGATCAAAAAGTTCCAAAACTGCATTTTAGTTCGCATCAGTTTCTGTTGAAAATTTTTGGTCTCGAAAATTTTTTCAGGTTGTAAAATATTGATGTACTGGAAAATCTAAGAGTTCTGTAAAAATTTGACGAAGTAACTCCACAGTTGGAGCGCGGAACCGCCGCGAAAACCCCATTTGTGCGGCCCTTCCGCCGCGCACTATTCACATCACTTCACCATTTTTTTACAGAGGCCTTCTGGGCTTAAAATATGGGCTTTGGAATATTAAAGTTGGGCCAATTGTTTCTGTGAGTGCTACAGTTTTCTTTGGGGCCCACTTGTTAATTGTTTGATCAATCGGAAATTTTTTTAAACACATTTTTCACAGTATTTACATTATATCTGCGACCGTGAATGTCACTCGATCGGTAAATCCGGTCTAACTGCTATAGCCCGGTTAGACGGATTTGCGAACGTGACTTTCACGTTGATGTTCTATGTATTTGCTGTGATGTTGCGGATCGGTCGTGGGGGATAGCCTGGATGCAATGCTAGTACAGTTGTGTTGGTATTATGTACATTTGATATTGCGGGGCGAGCGTCCGACATGTGGACTGCCGTCACTGCCTGATTGTATTATTATTTTGGGGCACGACCTGGTTGCGGTCGATGTACCCGTTGTATGTATATTTTACTTTCTGTACTAGGGTTACCCCGCGGAGGGGTGCACGGATAGCCGGGTTCTAGAGGGCAACGGGCCCGCATCTCAGGGTATTGAGACGGAGGGGCTTCAGTATGGAATTGGCGGGCTATTCGCCGCACTCGTAGGGGGTACAGGTTGACCCAGGAGGGGTGCCCAAGTTACCGGATTCCGTGAAGTGCTGGGTGGTCCATTCACGGCGCTGAAGGGGGCTGCCTCGCTTCAGGTTTTGGCGGGTGACTTGCCGCGCCCGTAGTGGTCTAGGATTTCATTGCACAGGCTATCCACACGACCAGGGGAACGTCGGGTTTCAGTAGTGGCTCTGTGAAACCCGGGGATCCCAGATATCTGTATTGTTCTGTGATGCTGTACATTTCTGTGATGTTGCATTTTATTCACGCCTTGAGCGAAATACTATATATTGGTATATATATTAGTAGATGTTGTATATGTTTTTCATCAGCGCTAGTCCAGTCCCCGCTCTGCCGTTAGTAAGCTAACCTAACGGGTGATGACGGGACCCAGTGGCGAATGCGGATGGCATATACGTACGTCAGTATATTTTCGTTCTTTGTGGTGTGATCAATTGATGGGACTGCATTGATTCGGATCAATGCAAGTTAAAAACAAACCTATTCTGATGTTGTTGGAACACTTTTCAAAAAGCTGTTATTGCAAGGACGTTCACTTTTGTTTTGCATCGTGGTATTCATTTGGAATATCCTGCTCCTCAGTCGACGAGGCAAGGGCCGAGATCCCTTCACCGGGAGTGACCCCTTGGACAGAAGTTTGCGTCAGGGCATTAACTTCACTATAGCCGATTACTTTTGCTTTGCACCGTGGTATTCAGTTGGAATATCCTGCACCCCATTCTACGGGGAAAGAGCCGAGATCCCTTCACCGGGAGTGACCTCTTTAGTAAAGGTTTTCGTCACTATATTTTCTTAAAAGCTATCCGTTCCTTCGACGATATCAAGTTCTTTACGTTAAAGGTTTTCGCCAGAAACCATTCGTAGCCCTCCGTCATTTCATATGGGTAGTCAATAGTATTCAAGCTGTGCATGTTGGCCAAAGTCAAGGCACAGTGTTTGGTAGCTGTTGGTTATTCATATGCAGCATAGATAGATGCGTTGGTTTGGGACAGCCGTACTGCCATTTTGGCCAAAGTCAAGGGTATGTACGGGTGGACTCAAATTAACCTGGAGAATGACGGGTTGAACTTGACATGTGACTTATGATATGTTGGCCAAAGTCAAGGTCATAAGAGCATGGGGTAGAAATCACATCGGGAGTTTCAAAAGTACTGAAACTTGCCAGATATGCGCATACCTTCTGGAGTGTGATACCGTGAGCGGATTCCGTCACGTTGTCATGCGATGAGAGTTGGATCCCGATTCCCACTGATGAGTTGGTTTACTCCTCGGGTGACCCCGACTAATTCTTCTTTAAGGTTTGGAGGAGAATTTGAGGTACAGTGGGAGGTTTCCAGATTAGATAAATTGGTAACCATTCTGATCTAGGTTAGAGTGCACGCTGAGTGTTTCTTTTCTCTCTCTCTCTGGCAGCGACCATTGACCCGACCCTAGACTATGACTCAGTGACCAAGTTGACCGAACCTACTTAACACTGGCTTTTGGTTTGTCAGAGTTGCAGACCTCATTGCCACTCCTACTTTTACCCTTTTCTCCAGGACACCCCGTATTACTACGAACGTCCACTTCCATTGGACAAAACCATCGTATGGTTAGATACGAACTCGAAAGAATTATTCGAGGATGGTTTCCGGTTCTGGAGAAAACGGATAGGATTATTCAGTTGTCTTTTCCTTTTACCCTCTCTCAGGTTACGAGTACTCCTTGGTTTAGGGGTAGTACACCTATTACGCAAATTGGATTGTCTTCTTCCAAACCTTAGGCTGGTGCCGACCGGTAGGGAATGAAGAAAACCAATTAGCATAACGATGGTGTGCAGAAGGTATTAAGTTCAGACAAAGCAAGGGATTAGTAGGAGGGCAAAGTAAATTGCAACAGATATTCACGACCAAACCAAATATTTCGTTACCACTCCCACATCACCTTTGTATTTCTCCAGGACACTCCGTATCACTACGAAGATCCACAGTTTATTTGGATATTCCATCGTATGGTTATATACGAACTCGAAAGGAACTTGTTCCAGTTCGGGGATGGATCCTGGTTCAGGAGAAATAGGAATAAAGTACATTCAGGTGTCTTTTATCTTCACCTTCTCTCGTGTTGCGAGTGTTCCTAGGATTGGGACAGTACACCCATTATGCTTATTGGATAGTCTTCTTCCAAACCATAGGCTGGTGCCGAACGGTAGGGAAGGAAGAAAACCATTTGGCCTAAAGGGGTGTGCAGAAGGTAAAGACTAAAGACATATGAAGGGATTTGGAGAGGTGGCAAAGAACTATACGGTTACAGTCGTGAATCTGGAAGAGGCATTACTAGGAATACCAGGATACCCCATCGAAACATTTCAATGTTTCAGTTTCACTGTGTACTGTTAATAGAAAACTGATTTCCCGATTAGATACTTACTCCAGGGTATGTATTTACCAGATACGATTCTCACATCTGTATGGTTTTACAGATGATGAGTGGGAGTAAGTTATTGGGAATTGGGTGATTATCCTCATTATATCGGGATTCGTTGTAATCGGTGATATTTGAGGAAATCACCTGGGTTGTTTGCCGGTCGGCAAATATTTGATTTTGAATATCCGCTGTTATGCACCAATTTCAAATTGATATATCTGTACGTCTATTTTCATAGAGTGAGATATACCTTTCTGAAATTATGTCTACGACATTTATCTATATCAGTGGATGGTTAGGTAAGGAGCATTAAACAGCGGTGTAATTCTTCTTAACCATAAGTACAGTTTTCAACCTACGACACACAGTGAATGAGTAATCAGACTCAAGGGACTTTTACAGAGTATTGTATGTTGTCCAGAGTCCATCAGGACAGAGGGGATGGTCCTCGTACTATATTCGGTTTACTTATGACTCCTCTAATTTTTAGACAGGTGTTTCGTGGAAACACAGGGTCCGAATTTGGAGAAGTTATATGTATTTGAATAGAGTAGAGAACCAGGTATAGCAAGTATCGGGATTCTTCAAAGAGATCGAAGATGTAGATACTTGTGTATGGTGTTCAGTTGATAGTAATGATTAAGAGAAATTGCTTCTCTTTCAGGTTACTCATAATTGGAAGTATTCCTAAGTTGAGTAACGCTGATCTGGCCTCCTTCCATTTAGTTGACATGCACTGGAGACAGTTGCATGATTTGGATCTGGTTCAATTAAATCAGTGCCTCTGGTCCTATATGGGATATAGAACAGTTCATATCTTAACGATGTTAAGGTACGGGGAGTTGTCCGGTTTATGATTAAAACCAGACACTGGACAACTCAAGGCACGTTTCTGTAATGACTGTTTGTGGGTTGACCCAGGCTATGACGCGGGTTGATTTTCTACCATCTGGATGAACAATAGCGATATTGTTCTAGACTCGCCACAGTTTTAATAAATTTTTTTTTTTTTTTTCAGAAATCAGTAGTGGGAGTATGGTAGAACTGGAAGTGATTCCAGAACCACAAACGATTACTGAAGATTTGATAAGGAACCTAAAGATTCAATCTGGATTGACATTCCATTGGCCACTCCGCAGATAAGGTGGGTAACTTCAGGCACCCGAGAGGTACTTCGGTAGCCTCAAGGACGGTGACAGGGAAGTTCTTGTTTACCCACACTTGCCATTGTTGTTGTTCCAGGCTGCGAGACCCGGTGGGAGGATGAGTATAGCGTCGTTCTAAACTAGTTTTAGAAGTGTACGTCTATATGACTCTGCCAGAGGGTTGTCGTAGTCAGTGGGAGCAGCGGAAGCATTGGTGGACAGGTAGCTTATGTCTATTTATAGACTAAAGCAGAAGTAGCGGGGATAGATCATCTATTTCTGATGTGACAGTCATAGGTTTGACTTCATCAGAATAGGGGATGGATCTGTTGAGAAGGTAGTAGGGTGTGATATCCTGGTATTTGGATAACATACACAGAGTAGGAAAAGAAACTCCTATACTACAGTCGGTTATACTTTGGTCGTCACACAGTAGTTTCTCCACAATGGGACTTAGACATTATATCAGACATTCTGGTTACTAGATCTATGGCTTTAGATCTAGATTTGGGTAGTCTCCCAATCTGGGTACTTAGACAGCATTCTAAGAGTATTTAGAATGGACGACTCCTGGCACGGTAGTGTACCTGCAGGTAATGGAGTCACCCTCTCCAAAGGTGTCTTACAGACTAAAGGGGAAAGGGACGTGCATGATTGGCAGATCACTTGCTTAGGCAATTGAGTCAATCATGAGATGCCAAGTACCACACCAAATGTTGTTCTTGCACTAGATGAGATAAGTTGATATTTATCCAATCCTGGAGAAACAGTCGGAAGCAGTTTTAGAACATAAGTAGATGTTCTAGGGATATGATAACGACAGCCTCATTCAGGAGACTGTTATCATTCCAGGCTTCCAAGGTGACATGGACGACAAGGAGGTTGTCAGAGTTATAGTTTTCCTTCTGATAAGGGACAGTATTTTGGACAGGTGGTCCAAGGCAATACTGAGGGAGGCATGGCGCGCAGGATACTGATTAAGTTCAGTTGACGATACAGTCTAAGAAGTTTGGATTTGGAGTTCATTTATGAGCTAGGTCCCATCAGACATCCAGACATTCTAAGACAGGTATTACTCATTTCGGGAGATGGCTTTCTCCGCGAACTTGAGATATAGAGAGACATAGAAAGGAACATCAAGGCGGATCCACTCACTGAGGCTATTCCTCGAACGCAAGAGTTTCGCAAACAGGCTTTGTGAGACTGACCAGTAGAGGAGTTGGGTGTTCGGTATCACACGGGCTGTGAGTATGCGACATCGCAATAATTAGCCTTGAGTGCAAGTGGGAGATTGTTGGAGATAGTGCCCTCAGAGTCAATTATTAGGTCACAGGTACGTGATTGTAATGATTGAGGGAGGACCTATCCCGGTAGGACAGTCTTACTCGAGATGATAGTATGCTATCTGGTTTACCTTTATCATCGTGTACTGCTTTAGGTGACATGACAGGTCACTATTGCACGTTGATAGAGCCCCTAGGATTCTTGCTTGACTACCGGCAGTATGAGGGCGATCATATAAGTGGGAGCTGGTAGTCTACAAGCATATCCTTAAAAGGTCCCTAGTCGTGGGAGTTTCGAGACCGGGCATCGATACTCCATTAGTAGACTAGTGTATACAGTCGAGACCCCGACGAGGGGCGGTGGCCGGTCTCACAAGCCGCTGGTGTCAGTTGGATCACCTAAGATGTATACAGGTGCTCATTGGGTTATGAGTACACCGGACAGGACTCGCCGGGAACATGCTAGTTGGTCATATACCAGACGTCAGATGGCAGTTCCCTGGTGACATGTGTGCAGGTTAGTTCATCGACCTGGGGATCGTCATTTGTCTCGTGTGAGTTCCCACTGTACTTTGATTACTACCCTACCACGGCTCAAAGGAGTCGTGCAAACAGGTTTTAGTTGGGTACAGTCCCGAGCCACATGGAGGCAGTGAGCGTATCTTCAGGGGTTCGTCTCTCCCGGTATTGGGGGTGAGGTCGTGCTGTGTCTAGGAGAGCCATTACACAAAGTCCTTGGCCAAGGCAAGGAGATTTACTGGTAGGTATTCCAGTAGTATCTCAGGGTGTTCTGGGCTACACTCCGACACGACTTGTACCGCTTTTGGGGGTCTGACTTTTACCAACCCCCTAGGCCCGCCATGCGATACTCATAGACGAACGGACCGGACTGCACGGATATTGTCACTGACAGGCTCAGTAGGGTGTCAGGATGAGTTCGCTCATCGACGTCCCTTTTGTTCAATAGCTGGTGGCCCGTCACGTATTGGCTTATACCTCTGACGTGCTAGTGGTTAAATCCACAGCCATAGTATTGACGAGTCTTTAGAGTCCACCACACTTACAGTTACTCAAGTTTTCGGGCGAAACGTTGTAGAGGCCGTATGGAGATATGGCAGGGTCCGATCAGATACGTGCGGTATTGCACGGATCAGGATCGGACAGTTTGTACTAGTGGCCGTATGGCTATATGGCAGGGTTCGATCAGATACGTGCGGTATTGCACGGATCAGGATCGAACGGATATAACTAGCCGGCTTTGGCTTAAGCCGGTCCTAGTTTAGTACAGTGTAGATTTTGTCTCATTGCATTTGTATCCGGACGGAATACAGATGCGGGTGTGTATGCACAGTATTGGGTTTTCCTGTAATTTATTACGGGACCAGTTTTCTGGAGTTGCCAGTTTGCATTCCGTTCCGGCCGGTTTTTCTTTGTTCTTTCCCGGCCGGACTTTTCCGATGGAGGGGTAATTTGCAGTTTTGCAAATTACACTTTGTGGAGGACTTATTTGCATAAAGTGTGATATGATAAGCATCTTTGCTTTTCATGCTTTATTGTGATAAGAAAGGATTAGGATTGATGTGTAGTTTTGTGATGATTATGTTTGGATGTGGTCACCCTCCTCCTTTTACTACGATCACCTCCCTTCATGCTTCTTATTCTTTCTCCACCATTTTCTAAGTTGATTAAGTTTTTCATAAGAATGAGAAGTTTTTCTTTCCATGGTTGAGTGAGAAGAAAATGAGAGCTTCATCTTTGAGAGGAGAAAAATGAGAGTGATTCATTTGTATATATCATTCTTCATCTCGTTCCATTGCTAGAAAATTGAAAGCACCAATTTTCTATACACCATTCCTCCATCTATGGCAACCAACCCCAAAGAGACATACTCTACACTACACTTCCTACAGCATATCTTGAGCATGTCGAGTTGCCGGCTTCATGCGCGAGTTGCCTCGGTATTGAGGTGGGAGCCCGTAAAAGTACCCGGCTTCGTGGTGCCCTTTCCGACGAGGAGGAGATGGACGGAGATCCCGCGAGGAGATCGGAGTGGAGATGAAGACCGGAGGACTCGGATCGTATGGTATATTTCTCTACCCCCTCTCTAGATAGCTTAGACTAGTTTAATGGCACGATCCGGAGTTTAGTGCGCGGTGGTGCCGGTTTGCTAAGTCCGCAAAAATAAAAGTTTACCACCGTTTCCGCGTTTGGCCGTCGGATTGACGGCCGGGGCGCCGCCGTGCACTTACAGATTTGACTAAAACAGTGGGAGACATCCTAATTAGATAAATTGATAACCAATCTAATCTTGTAAAAGCGCACGCTGAGTGTTTTCTTCTCTCTCTCTCCTGGTTGCGACTATGTCACGCCTTAATCAAGATAATAATACGAATGTATTGACCAAACCCTCTTGTTATACTGCGCTAAGGAACGTTGGTCCTGCTCCAACTTATAATTGTTATAAGACAGAGCAGAAAATAGAGGATTACCAGAATTCCTGTGCCGCCCAAACGAAGAAAGTGCATGTTGATGCATCTTCTTCGGGTGTGTTCATTACCGAGAACTGTTTCTCAGTATCCTTTACGTTCTGGGTATGAGAAACCGGATCAGGATCCTGCAAATGTAATTTGTTACATGGGCTACAGATAGGTAAAGAACTGAGAACGGGTGATAAATTTCATGAGATAGAAACGGTGTAAGTGTTGCAGCCAAGTCTGTTGGTAGTTGTCACCCTGTATTAACAAATACATTGATTCTGAACGAATGTTATTAGATACCGAACCTGATATACAACATCATATCAGTATCTTTATTAGTAAAGAAAGATATAATTTTTTATTGTTGGATAATGTTTTGAACATTTCCTATATCAAGAGTTGATCAGTTCAGGCACGTTATCTAAAAGCATAGACGTTCTAAATCAAACCACAGTTCTTAACGTACAGAACACACGCAAGATGAAGAGTTCAGAAATGAACGAATCATTCTTGAGGTATTGTAGACTAGGTCATATCAATGTGACCCGACTAGCTGAAGTTACATAAAGATGCATATTTAAATAAGTTTGAATTTACATCTTGTGAAACTTGCCGGTCATGTCACAGAGATAAGATAACCACAGCTCCGTTTATAGGAAACAGAGAAAGAGTTAGTGAACTCTTGGGATTGATACATGCTGATGTATGAAGTGTTGGAGATAGTGCCCTCAGAGTCAATTATTAGGTCACAGGTACGTGATTGTAATGATTGAGGGAGGACCTATCCCGGTAGGACAGTCTTACTCGAGATGATAGTATGCTATCTGGTTTACCTTTATCATCGTGTACTGCTTTAAGTGACCTGACATGTCGCTATTACACGTTGATAGAGCCCCTAGGATTCTTGCTTGACCACCAGCAGTATGAGGGCGATCATATAAGTGGGAGCTGGGGGTCTACAAGCATATCCTTAAAAGGTCCCTAGTCGTGGGAGTTTCGAGACCGGGCATCGATACTCCATTAGTAGACTAGTGTATACAGTCGAGACCCCGACGAGGGGCGGTGGCCGGTCTCACAAGCCGCTGGTGTCAGTTGGATCACCTAAGATGTATACAGGTGCTCATTGGGTTATGAGTACACCGGACAGGACTCGCCGGGAACATGCTAGTTGGTCATATACCAGACGTCAGATGGCAGTTCCCTGGTGACATGTGTGCAGGTTAGTTCATCGACCTGGGGATCGTCATTTGTCTCGTGTGAGTTCCCACTGTACTTTGATTACTACCCTACCACGGCTCAAAGGAGTCGTGCAAACAGGTTTTAGTTGGGTACAGTCCCGAGCCACATGGAGGCAGTGAGCGTATCTTCAGGGGTTCGTCTCTCCCGGTATTGGGGGTGAGGTCGTGCTGTGTCTAGGAGAGCCATTACACAAAGTCCTTGGCCAAGGCAAGGAGATTTACTGGTAGGTATTCCAGTAGTATCTCAGGGTGTTCTGGGCTACACTCCGACACGACTTGTACCGCTTTTGGGGGTCTGACTTTTACCAACCCCCTAGGCCCGCCATGCGATACTCATAGACGAACGGACCGGACTGCACGGATATTGTCACTGACAGGCTCAGTAGGGTTGTCGGGCTGAGTTCGCTCACAGACGTCCCTTTTTAGTCAGTACCTGGTAGCCCGTTACGTATTGGCTTATACCTCTGACGTGCTAGTGGTTAAATCCATAACCAAGGTGTTGACGAGTCTTTAGAGTCCCCCACATTCAGTTACTCAGCTTTCGGGCGAAAGGTTGTAGAGGCCGTATGGAGATATGGCAAGGTCCGATCAGATACGTGCGGTATTGCACAGATCAGGATCGGACAGTTTGTACTATAGGCCGTATGGTTATATGGCAGGGTTCGATCAGATACGTGCGGTATTGCACGGATCAGGATCGAACAGATATTACTAGCCGGTTTTGGTATAAGCCGGATCCTAGTATAGTACAGTGGAGATTTTGTCTCATTGCATTTGTATTTCGGTCGGAATACAAATGCGGGTGTGTATGCACAGTATCGGGGTTTTCCTGTAATTTATTACGGGACCAGTTTTCTGGAGTTGCCAGTTTGCTTTCCGTTTCGGCCAATTTCCATTGTTCCGTTCATTGGCCGAAGATTGGTGGAGGAGGGCTTATTTGCATTGTTGCAAATAGGCATTTGTGGAGGGGAACGTCGGGTTTCAGTAGTGGCTCTGTGAAACCCGGGGATCCCAGATATCTGTATTGTTTCTGTGATGCTGTTCATTCTCTGTGATGTTGCATTTTATTCACGCCTTGAGCGAAATATAATATATTGGTATATATATTAGTAGATGTTGTATATGTTTTGCATCCGCGCTAGTCCAGTCCCCGCTCTGTCGTTAGTAAGCTAACCTAACGGGTAATGACGGGACCCAGTGGCGAATGCGGATGGCATATACGTACATCAGTATATTTTCGTTCTTTTTGGTGTGATCAATTGATGGGACTGCGTTGATTCGGATCAATGCAATTTAAAAACAAACCTAATCTGATGTTGTTGGAACACTTTTCAAAAAGCTGTTATTGCAAGGACGTTTACTTTTGTTTTGCATCGTGGTATTCATTGGAATATCCTGCTCCTCAGTCGACGAGGCAAGGGCCGAGATCCCTTCACCGGGAGTGACCCCTTGGACAGAAATTTGCGTCAGGGCATTGACTTCACTATAGCCGATTACTTTTGCTTTGCACCGTGGTATTCAGTTGGAATATCCTGCACCCCATTCTACGGGGAAAGAGCCGAGATCCCTTCACCGGGAGTGACCTCTTTAGCAACGGTTTTCGTCACTATATTTTTAAAAGCTATCCGTTCCTTCGACGATATCAAGTTCTTTACGTTAAAGGTTTTCGCCAGAAACCATTCGTAGCCCTCCGTCGTTTCATATGGGTGGTCAATAGTATTCAAGCTGTGTATGTTGGCCAAAGTCAAGGCACAGTGATTGGTAGCTATTGGGGTATTCATATGCAGCATAGATAGATGCGTTGGTTTGGGACAGTCGTGCTGCCATTTTGGCCAAAGTCAAGGGTATGTACGGGTGGATTCAAATTAACCTGGAGAATGACGGGTAGAACTTGACATGTGACTTATGATATGTTGGCCAAAGTCAAGGTCATAAGAGCATGGGGCAGAAATCACATCGGGAGTTTCAAAAGAACTGAAACTTGCCAGATATGCGCATACCTTCTGGAGTGTGATACCGTGAGCGGATTCCGTCACGTTATCATGCGATGAGAGTTGGATCCCGATTCCTACTGATGAGTTGGTTTACTCCTCGGGTGACCCCGACTAATTCTTCTTTCAGATTTGGAGGAGAATTTGAGGTACAGTGGGAGGTTTCCAGATTAGATAAATTGGTAACCATTCTGATCTAGGATAGAGTGCACGCTGAGTGTTTCTTCTCTCTCTCTCTCTGGCAGCGACCATTGACCCGACCCTAGACTATGACTCCGTGACCAAGTTGACCGAACTTACTTAACACTGGCTTTTGGATTGTCAGAGTTGCAGACCTCATTGCCACTCCTACTTTTACCCTTTTCTCCAGGACACCCCGTATTGCTACGAACGTCCACTTCCATTGGACAAAACCATCGTATGGTTAGATACGAACTCGAAAGAATTTATTCGAGGATGGTTTCCGGTTCTGGAGAAAACGGATAGGATTATTCAGTTGTCTTTTCCTTTTACCCTCTCTCAGGTTACGAGTACTCCTTGGTTTAGGGGTAGTACACCTATTACGCAAATTGGATTGTCTTCTTCCAAACCTTAGGCTGGTGCCGACCGGTAGGGAATGAAGAAAACCAATTAGCATAACGATGGTGTGCAGAAGGTATTAAGTTCAAACAAAGCAAGGGATTAGTAAGAGGGCAAAGTAAATTGCAACAGATATTCACGACCAAACCAAATATTTCATTACCACTCCCACATCACCTTTGTATTTCTCCAGGACACTCCGTATCACTACGAAGATCCACAGTTTATTTGGATACTCCATCGTATGGTTATATACGAACTCGAATGGAACTTGTTCCAGTTCGGGGATGGATTCTGGTTCAGGAGAAATAGGAATAAGGTTTATTCGGTTGTCTTTTATCTTCACCCTCTCTCATTGCGAGTGTTCCTAGGATGCGGACAGTACACCCATTATGCTTATTGGATAGTCTTCTTCCAAACCATAGGCTGGTGCCGAACGGTAGGGAAGGAAGAAAACCATTTGGCCTAAAAGGGTGTGCAGAAGGTAAAGACTAAAGACATATGAAGGGATTTGGAGAGGTGGCAAAGAACTATACGGTTACAGTCGTGAATCTGGAAGAGGCATTACTAGGAATACCAGAATACCCCATCGGAACATTTCAATGTTTCAGTTTCACTGTGTAATGTTAAAGGAAAACTGATTTCCCGATTAGATACTTACTCCAGGGTATGTATTTACCAGGTACGATTCTCACATCTGTATGGTTTTACAGATGATGAGTGGGAGTAAGTTGTTGGGAATTGGGTGATTATCCTCATTATATCGGGATTCGTTGTAATCGGTGATATTTGAGGAAATCACCTGGGCTGTTTGCCGGTCGGCAAATATTTGGTTTTGAATATCCACTGTTATGCACCAATTTCAAATTGATATATCTGTACGTCTATTTTCATAGAGTGAGATATACCTTTCTGAAATTATGTCTACGACATTTACCTATATCAGTGGATGGTTAGGTAAGGAGCATTAAACAGCGGTGTAATTCTTCTTAACCATAAGTACAGTTTTCAACCTACGACACACAGTGAATGAGTTATCAGACTCAAGGGACTTATACAGAGTATTGTATGTTGTCCAGTTTCCATTAGGACAGAGGGGTTGGTCCTCGTACTATATTCGGTTTACTTATGACTTCTCTAGTTTTTAGACAAGTGTTTCGTGGAAACACAGGGTCCGAATTTGGAGAAGTTATAGGTATTTGAATAGAGTAAAGAACCAGGTGTAGCAAGTATCGGGATTCTTCAAAGTGATCGAAGATGTAGATACTTGTATATGGTATTCAGTTGATAGTAGTGATTAAGAGAAATTGCTTCTCTTTCAGGTTACTCATAAATGGAAGCATTCCTAAGTTGAGTAACGCTGATCGGCCTCCTTCCATTTAGTTGACATGCACTGGGGACAGCTGCATGATTTGAATCTGGTTCAATTAAATCAGTGCCTCTGTTTCTATATTGGATATAGAACAGTTCATATCTTAACGATGTTAAGGTACGGGGAGTTGTCCGGTTTATGATTAAAACCAGACACTGGACAACTCAAGGCACGTTTCTGTAATGGCTGTTTGTGGGTTGACCCAGGCTATGATGCGGGTTGACTTTCTACCATCTGGAAGATCAATAGCAATATTGTTCTTGACTCGCCACAGTTTTAAATTAAAAATGGATTTTTTCAGGAAAACAGTAGTGGGAGTATGGTAGAACTGGAAGTGATTCCAGAACCACAAACGATTACTGAAGATTTGATAAGGAACCTAAAGATTCAATCTGAATTGACATTCCATTGGCCACTCCGCAGATAAGGTGGGTAACTTCAGGCACCCGAGAGGTACTACGGTAGCCTCAAGGACGGTGACAGGGAAGTTCTTGTTTACCCACACTTGCCATTGTTGTTGTTCCAGGCTGCGAGACCCGGCAGGAGGATGAGTATAGCGTCGTTCTAAACTAGTTTTAGAAGTGCACGTCTATATGACTCTGGCAGAGGGTTGTCGTAGTCAGTGGGAGCAGCGGAAGCATTGGTAGACATCAGGCTTATATCTATTTATAGACTAAAGCAGATGTAGCGGAGATAGATCATCTATTTCTGACGTGACAGTCATGGGTTTGACTTCATCAGAATAGGGGATGGATCTGTTGAGAAGGTAGTAGGGTGTGATATCCTGGTATTTGGATGATATACACAGAGTAGGAAAGGAAACTCCTACACTACGATCGGTTATACTTTGGTCGTCACACAGTTGTTTCTCCACAATGGAAATGGATTTTATATCAGACATACTGGTTACTAGATCTATGGTCTTAGATCTAGATTTGGGTGGTTTCCCAATCAGGGTACTTGACAGAATTCTAAGAGTATTTAGGATGGACGACTCCTGGCACGGTAGTGTACCTGCAGGTAATGGAGTCACCCTCTCCAAAGGTGTCTTACAGACTAAAGGGGAGAGGGATATGCATGATTGGCAGATCACTTGCTCAGGCAATTGAGTCAATCATGAGATGTCAAGTACCACACCAGATGTTGTTCTTGCACTAGATGCAATAAGTTGACATTAATCCAATCCTGGAGAAACAGTCAGAAGCAGTTTTAGAACATAAGTGGATGTTCTAGGGATATGATAACGACAGCCTCATTCAGGAGACAGTTATCATTCCAGGCTTCCAAGGTGACATGGACGACAAGGAGGTTGTCAGAGTTATAGTTTTCCTTCTGATGAGGGGCAGTATTTTGGACAGGTGGTCCAAGGCAATACTGAGGGTGGCATGGCGCAGGATACTGATTAAGTTCAGTTGACGATACAGTCTAAGAAGTTTGGATTTGAAGTTCATTTATGAGCTAGGTCCCATCAGACATCCAGACATATTCTGAGACATGTATTGCTCTTTTCGGGAGATGGCTTTCTCCGCGAACTTGAGATTTTGAGAGAGACATAGAAAGAAACAACTAAGCGGATCCACTCACTGAGGCTATTCCTCGAACGCAATAGTTCCGCAAACGAGCTTTGTGAGACTGACTAGTAGAGGAGTTGGATGTTCGGTATCACACGGGCTGTGAGTAGGCGACATCGCAATAATTAGCCTTGAGTGCAAGTGGGAGATTGTTGGAGATAGTGCCCTCAGAGTCAATTATTAGGTCACAGGTACGTGATTGTAATGATTGAGGGAGGACCTATCCCGGTAGGACAGTCTTACTCGAGATGATAGTATGCTATCTGGTTTACCTTTATCATCGTGTACTGCTTTAAGTGACCTGACATGTCGCTATTACACGTTGATAGAGCCCCTAGGATTCTTGCTTGACCACCAGCAGTATGAGGGCGATCATATAAGTGGGAGCTGGGGGTCTACAAGCATATCCTTAAAAGGTCCCTAGTCGTGGGAGTTTCGAGACCGGGCATCGATACTCCATTAGTAGACTAGTGTATACAGTCGAGACCCCGACGAGGGGCGGTGGCCGGTCTCACAAGCCACTGGTGTCAGTTGGATCACCTAAGATGTATACAGGTGCTCATTGGGTTATGAGTACACCGGACAGGACTCGCCGGGAACATGCTAGTTGGTCATATACCAGACGTCAGATGGCAGTTCCCTGGTGACATGTGTGCAGGTTAGTTCATCGACCTGGGGATCGTCATTTGTCTCGTGTGAGTTCCCACTGTACTTTGATTACTACCCTACCACGGCTCAAAGGAGTCGTGCAAACAGGTTTTAGTTGGGTACAGTCCCGAGCCACATGGAGGCAGTGAGCGTATCTTCAGGGGTTCGTCTCTCCCGGTATTGGGGGTGAGGTCGTGCTGTGTCTAGGAGAGCCATTACACAAAGTCCTTGGCCAAGGCAAGGAGATTTACTGGTAGGTATTCCAGTAGTATCTCAGGGTGTTCTAAGCTACACTCCGACACGACTTGTACCGCTTTTGGGGGTCTGACTTTTACCAACCCCCTAGGCCCGCCATGCGATACTCATAGACGAACGGACCGGACTGCACGGATATTGTCACTGACAGGATCAGTAGGGTTGTCGGGCTGAGTTCGCTCACAGACGTCCCTTTTTAGTCAGTACCTGGTAGCCCGTTACGTATTGGCTTATACCTCTGACGTGCTAGTGGTTAAATCCACAACCAAGGTGTTGACGAGTCTTTAGAGTCCCCCACATTCAGTTACTCAGCTTTCGGGCGAAAGGTTGTAGAGGCCGTATGGAGATATGGCAAGGTCCGATCAGATACGTGCGGTATTGCACAGATCAGGATCGGACAGTTTGTACTATAGGCCGTATGGTTATATGGCAGGGTTCGATCAGATACGTGCGGTATTGCACGGATCAGGATCGAACAGATATTACTAGCCGGTTTTGGTATAAGCCGGATCCTAGTATAGTACAGTGGAGATTTTGTCTCATTGCATTTATATTTCGGTCGGAATACAAATGCGGGTGTGTATGCACAGTATCGGGGTTTTCCTGTAATTTATTACGGGACCAGTTTTCTGGAGTTGCCAGTTTGCTTTCCGTTTCGGCCAATTTCCATTGTTCCGTTCATTGGCCGAAGATTGGTGGAGGAGGGCTTATTTGCATTGTTGCAAATAGGCATTTGTGGAGGGGGTCTTTGCATCTTTGTTTTATCATGATAGCCTCTCATTGACCTTGACTTCTAGCTTCATGATTGCTTGACTTTTAGTGATCATCATGGTTGTTGATGATGAGTTTGGTGATGATGGTTGGATGAGTGTTGGTTTTGCTTGTGATCATTGCTTGATATCATAACCATTCCTTTCTTTCTCTTTTTGATTATGGTTGTGGTTTTTGATCTTTTGGTTTTTATCATATCACTCCCTCACTCCATGCTCTTCTCCTCACCTCTTTGGCCGGCCACTTAGGATGGGGGCTGTCCAATATTGTGTGGGTGTATTTTTGGTTCACATCATGCTCCAAAATACCCACTAGCTCCTCCACATTGTTCTGGTTTTTCACCCCTCCACCAAATGGCATCTCCACTACCCCATAAGGAGACACAAGTTCTACTACATATTCTACAACGAACCTTGGGCACGTCGAGTAGCCGGCTTCGTGCCCGAGTTGCCTCGGCATTGAGGTGGGAGCCCGTAAACGAAGAAGGCGATGTGGTGCACTTCCGGCGATGAGGAGGAGACGGGACTTTTCCGCAGGAGATCGGGACCATGACGAGAAGACCGGAGGACTTGGATCGTCGGTATATCTCTATTCCCTTTCTTGTAGTTAGCTTAGACTAGTTAATGGTAACGATCCGGGTGATAGTGCGCGGTGGTGCCGGTTTGCTAAGTCCGCAAAATTTAAGTTATTCACCGCTTCCGCATTCCGGCGTCGGATTGACGGCCGGGGCGCCGCCGTGCACTTACATGAAGGTCCCCTGTCTACACATGCCAGGACTGGTTCTTTGTACTTCATTACATTCACTGATGATCTCTCAAGATTCAGACATATGTTCCTGTTGAAACACAAGTCCGAAACTTTTGAGATAA
The DNA here is from genome assembly GCA_030015575.1 of Agapanthus africanus. Taxonomy (NCBI): domain Eukaryota; kingdom Viridiplantae; phylum Streptophyta; class Magnoliopsida; order Asparagales; family Amaryllidaceae; genus Agapanthus; species Agapanthus africanus. The sequence continues at coordinate 155,841,941 of CM057350.1, forward strand.
TCACAGAATATAAGTTAGAAGTAGATAACCAAAAACGGGTATAAGTATTATGTCCTTTGATGAGATCAAGGAGGAGAATACTTGAGCACGGGATTCCTGGACTATTCTAAAGGAGAATGAGATTCTCTCTCAGCATTACTCCTCCGAATACACCATAACACGTCGGTGTATCACGGCGGAGCAATCGCACCCTATGTGATATGGTGCGCTCTATGATGAGTACTACTGGGTTTCCTATTTTCTTTTGGGAGTTATGCACTTGTGAAGCTGCATACCTATTGAATAGGGTTCCAATCAAATCAGTTGCCTACCACTTCATATGTGATATGGAATGGGAAGAGCCCATATCTTAAGTAAGTTAAGATTTGGGATTGTCCGGCCTATGTCTAAAAGCAAAATCCGGACAAGCTCGAGGCAAATTCAGTTCTGTGGAAGTTTGTTGGATATCCCAAGCATTCGCAAAGGAATATCTTCTACCAAACCGAGGAACAAAAGATGTTTTGTTTCTCAGCATGCCACCTTTGTGAAAGGGAATTTCTTGTGAAGAAATTATTGGTCATGAGGTAGAACTGGAAAGAGTTCCAGCTATACAAACTGCAGCTGATGATTTGATAGAACCAAAGGATTCAATAGTTTCCAACGAATCTCAGCCTCTCCGTCGATCTAGTAGGGTTCCTCACCCACCTGAGAGATACTTTGGTTTTCTCTATGACAGTGGGAGCGAGGATTGTATCATGAGATGATGACCCAACTAGTTTCGAGCTGGCCATCATGAGTGGGACTCTATAAGAATGACTGGATACTTAGCGATCTGAGATGGAATCCTTATACACCAACAAAGTATAGACTTTGGTTGCTTTATCTGAAGGGTTAAATCTCCATCAGGAGCAAGTATATCTTGAGAAGATTACTTGGTATACATGGAAAAGTTGAGACTTTCAAAGCTATGCTTAAAGTCCATCCAGTTCCTACTTGCCACGGCTACATACTATGACTACGATATCTGGCGGTTGGGTGTCATGACTGCTTTTTTAAATGATGATTTGGAAGAGAACGTCTATAAGTACACAGCCAGAGGGCTTCGTAGACAGTGGGAGCAGCGGAAACGTGAGCAAGATGTTTTATGTGATAAATCAGGTATCGCGGAGTTGGAACATCTGTTTTGATGTGATAGTCAAAGAGTTTGACTTCATCAAAATGGTAGATGAACCTTGTATATACAAAAAGGTAGTAGAGAGTATGGTGGTGATCCTCGTAGAGTACGTGGATGACATACTCTTGATAGGGAAGGAGTTTCCTTTCCTATGCTACGCTCGGTCAATCTCCTCTTATCACAATGATTCTCCATATAGGATCAAGATGATACCTCCTAAATCCTAAGTTATGGATCTATGAGATAGATCTAATTGGATGTTAGGGATCTCACTAGTTGTAGTGAGATGGTATCAAACGATCCTGAGGAGAATCACCGGAAAGGCTCCAGGGTGATAAGGACGAATGAATGTCAGTCGCAGGCATTGTGTTTACCCTCAGTGGAGGGACGGTATGTTGGAAGAGTTCCAAGCTAGATACCATGACTTACTAGACGATTAAAGGCAAGATACATCGTTACCAAGGATGCTACTAAAGAGGCAGTCTGGATATATATAAGTTCATGAGATGAACTCCGTTCTAACCATTGTGTGACAATGGAGTTGTGGCTTATGCCAAGGAACCCCCCGTCCCATCAGAAATCTAGATATAATTCTTAGGCAGTATCACCTGATCATGGAGATGGTTGATCTCCAGGGAAATCGAGGTTAGGAGAGTAGACACAGAGGACAACAGCGCGGATCCACTCACAAAAGCCTTTTTCCTAGTAGAGACTTTTATAGGATCGTTGAGTATGAAATACTTCAACCACAGCTAATTGTTGGGTATGTGATACCACAACAGATAGCCCTAGTGCAAGTGGGAGATTGTTAGTTATATGTATGCCCTAGAGGCCATTACTGTACATACGATGTATATTGTAATGGATGCTTGGACATATATAGGGAGGACTTTCTTGCTCGACATGATAGTATGCTATCTGGTTGTACTTTATCTTAACATGTAATCTGATTCTCTATGTTACATGTTGATAAAGCCCTTAGGATATGTACTCGACTACTGGGACTATGATGAGATCATACTAGTGGGGCCACGGTAGTCGACGAGTGCATCCTATAACTGTTCCTAGTCGAGGGTGTATCGAGACAGGGCATCGATACACCAGAGTAGACTAGCGTATACGCATCTTGATCCATATGATGGGCGATGGATGATCCCATATCCATCGGTGTTTGACATCAAGGATGGTGTACGGGTGCTCAGTGGAGACTGGGTACACTGGACAGACTCGCTGAGAACTCCCAGATGGTATTATACCTCACGTCAGATGGCAGTTCTCTGGTGACACTGGTACAGGTTAGTCTGTAGACCCGAGATCGTCATAGAGTCTTGTGTGATTCCCACTGTGCTCTGATTTCCATCATACCACGTCCAAGAGGGCGTGCAAAAAGGTGGCTTTTGGGTACAGTCCCGAATCACATGGAGGCAATGAGCGATAGGAGGGGATTCGTCTCTCCCGGTATAGGGAGTTGATGTTGCGCTGTGTTCGATTGGCTATAACTGGAAATCCCTGGCCAGGATTGCTGAGATTTACTGGTAAGTGTTATCAGTAGTTTCTCGAACTGTTATAGACCACATATCGACACGACTTATCAAGCTACTGGGGTCTGACGTATACCACCCCTAGACGAGATATGCGACATATCAGACGTAGAGACCGGACTGTACGGGAGTGTTACTGATTGGATTCACGGGAGAAAGTACAGGCTTACTTGTTGATCTTCTGATCGCTCAATACCTGGGTGGCTGTTACGTTTAGCTGACCGCTTGCAGCTTGTGGGTGTTTGATATGCTCATCACCTACTGCCGGCGTATTGACGATTCTTTAGAGTCCTACACAGAGGTTTCTTGGCTCACGCAAAACGGAGTAGGAGCACATATGTGATATGTGCGGGACCGAGAACAATACGTGTATGTGATACCGTACTAGATTCTCGCGATATGAGATATCGGCCGGGTATATGTGATATAGCCGGGTGATCGGATCAAGTGTTGATTCGATGAATTGATACAGATTATATAAGTCGGTTATTTGTGAAATAACCGGATTATCGGATCAAGTGTTGATTCGATAATTTAATGTATAATTATATATTTGATATATTTAATTACATTAACTAATATAAGCTCACTAAAAGATTCTTTTTCTCACTCGGGTAATACAATGATATATATGCGATATATGTTAATTGTATTATTTTATTTTGTTACAATAAATATTGTATATGTGATATATAATATTGTAACATGTTATGGTTATAAATGCAACATGTTTTGTGGAGTTTAATTATGGTTAGGGTTTGGATTAGGGTTAATCAAGCATGAAGCTTTCAAGAAGCTTCTTGAAGCTTTGACTTTGACTTTGGATATTTTGTGTAGATATTTGCTTAACTCAACCCAACCCTTCACCATAGTTAACTCTCTACATGGGTTAAGACTTCATTCTTAACCCATGGTTGCATTTCTAACCTCACTTGAGTTTTCATTATTCATCACAAAAGGATTAGATCTTCTTCTTCCTTCTTCTTCTTTCATGAAAAAGCTTTCTTGCTTTTTATGTTGTGATGAAAATGAGTGAGATTAAGAAAACAAATGAGAGCTAAAATACTACTTCATCATCCTAATCTATCCTAACCATTTAGATTAGGGTGTTCACTTCATTTAGTGAGTGAGAGCTTGTGTTAAAGAAACTTCAAGGTAGATCATCTTAGTTATCGAAGATCGGAAGCAAGCTTGCATCTTTCTCTTCGTGGAGCCTCTCTAGAGTCCGGGAACATGATGATCGCAGCGAAGGAACCTCAACATGGAGCTTTAGAAGTGAAGGACCGGACTACAAAGGTTGTAATCCCAAACTCTTAGATGTTAAAGTGTTTAACATGCTTTGTTTCAACTAATCTCTAGTTTAAAGATCTTGGTTAGGGTTGTTTGGCACGTCTAAATTTTGAATCGGGCATGGTTGATGCCTTATAGACCCTTGTGAGAGTGCCTAGTAACCCTACACCCTAAAATGTAACTGTACCAGAGGGATCACCTGTCGTCGGGGGAGAATTTCGGCCACCTGACTCGGCCGGAATCGGCCAACTCGACCGGCAAACCAGGCCAACTCGGCCGTCGACCGAGTCACGGCCGAGTCGGCCGATTCCGGCGACGACCCCAACACAAAAAAGGTGTCTTTTGGTCTCCCCTATACACCTGCAAAATTTTAGCCTTAGACCATTTCCAGAACTCTTTTAAAACCCCCAATTACTCCACTTTTAATACATTTTATCACATTTTTCATTTTAACCATTCACCTACCCTAATACTAGCCTAACCCTATAAATACCACCCCTACCCTCTACCCTCTCACCCCAAACTCTGAGCCAACTCTCTAAAATTCTCAAGAACTTTTGTGTGCAATCGAATTGAGCGAAAGGCGAAGCTCCGGCGAATTCGTCGGTGGAATTTCCGGCAACGACCGTAGGAACTCCCGAAGACGAAACGACTCACCGGCGACTCCTCCCGATCCACCTTCCTCTTATCTTTGATCGAAACCCGTAAGTCCCATTTTCTATCTCTCTTTTCTATAAAAAAAATACGGATTTACAAAACCCGACGGAATCGGAACAAATCCGATTTCTGATTCGGTTTTCTTATAAAACTTCATTTCTCGTTAATACAATTATGTTTAAACTCCCTCATGTTGACTATTAAACACTAATCAACCAAATTGATCAAATTTCATTTCATAAAATGATAGTTATTTCACTTTATCGTATTTTTCATTTAAATACCACATTGTTTCAATTCTACATTTAACCCCATTAAACTTGCTATACCTTTAAGTACATCACGAGGTAACGACCTAGCTCCTCACACACTCATATACAACCTAACACGATACCCTCGAGAACTCAGAATACGGGAAACAAACATTTTCATTTAAATACCATTTACTTAATAAAACCATTTCTAAAAGATTTAGTATTGATACACCTTTTTAAATAAATACCCCTTATTTTGAAAATAGGACAAGGTTGTGGGCATCAGTCGTTTATCTAAACCCGACTTTGTGGTGTCTAGGCTAGACAAGTGAGAAATGTAACTTTAAAAGGCCCGTCTCACGGTGATTCGTCAGCGGATCCCTCCTTTCTTCACTTGTACTTACCTGGCCACAATTGGCGGTGAAGAGGCGATTTGAGATATCTCACAACTTGACCAGTTAGGAGCAGTCTAGTTGACTTAGGAGACCCTAGAACATAGAATACGGGAAAACAACAGTTTTTCATTTAAATACCATAATTAATAAAACCGTTTTCCTTAATGATTAGTATTTATACAAATCTTTGCGAAGCGCCACTACAACCCATTTGGGGAACCCGTTCGGGATGGTGTGGATTATCGCACATCCTCGGGCTTAGTAGTGCGAGATGCAGACATCCGCAAGGAGCATTCGGTCTCGAAAGATTTAAAATACGATATCTTAAGAAAACGAGATTTCTAGAATATTATATATATACTAAAATTATTTTCATATAAATATATGTATATGTAACATAAACATATCTATTTTTGAAGTATTACAAATATTCCACCTTTTCTACAATATCACAAGAATCATTTTACAATAAAATACCATGAATTCCATACAAATCAATATTACAAATAAATACCTTTATTTATGAAATTAGGATATGTTCACTAGAAATATCACAATGTAAAATCTACATTCACTACAACTCTAAAGAAGAATAATAAATACTTGGGGTGTACTTTGAAAAATATATAAAAGTATTCTTACATAAAAAAAACCCTCAAGTTTTATAAATTACCCTAAGGACCCTAGTAAACATAGGTTTAAGCGGGACCAATCTCTTGAGAGCCTCAGGGAGCGGAGAAGTGGGTGCTTACCTATCTAAGATAGATAAATTAATAATGATGTTATCAATACGGTAATCGTCTTTGAAAAAGACACATATTCTGCCGTCCATGTGCAGTGGTTACCGATAACATCAAAACAATTAGGACTTCAATTTACTTTACTAATTGTCTGACTCAGGTTCGAGTCTCAGTATCATCTGACTTGAATATGATTTAAGTACAATCTACAATCTACAATCTACAATTTACAATCTACAATCTACAATCTTCAATATTACAATTTAACATGAATCCATGAATCCAATTATCAATTTATACAACTTGACTGAACCGAACCATGGATATACATTCCATTTACATGGTTCTCCAGTTATTCCATTTACATGATTCTCCAGTTATATCCGTTTACTGATATCATGGTTTCGGTCAGTCATCCAATTATACAATCTATACAGTTTACAATACAAGACAATACAATACAACAACACAATCAAGATAACACTACGTGGTTTAAGGGGTAGACTGGTACGGAATATGTTAAAGGTGGCACGAGGTGGTCACTTAAGACGTAATTACATCCATACCGTTGTTCCGTGGTATTATCGACGGAGCCTTGTACTACGGGTTACCAAAGTCTCCGGTGTAAGTGGGACTCCTCTCGTATATACTGGCATCTTATGTACCAAGCTACAAACAACAGCGTTAACACAACACCATAACAATATAATACAACTTTAAAAGCTATCTTCTTATTCTGTCTATTCTATTTCTCCCTAATCTTTGGGCCTTACCGAGCGATCTGTTCGCTGACGATATTCTCTTTCTTTCTTCTTTGAATGTCGTCAGGTGATCTGAACACGTCAGAGATCGAGCCTACTGCTGAAGACTTGGACCAGTTCAGTGAAGTCCCCGAGCTCTAGACATTGTACATTTTCCATTCAGTACTTTTCATTTCCTGTTATACCATTGTTTAGGCATCACTTTTATTTCAGTTGTATTTACTTTTCATGCATTGTACAAAGGAATGTGAATAAATAAAGTTGATGTTTTATTATATCTTGTCTCTTGTGATTTTACTTTTATATTGCTTAGATACGCTTAGCGTATTTACTCATACTTCAGAGTAAATACGTAGCGGCCTCGTCGCGTCCTCTGCCCGTATACCGGGAAGCGGGGCGTGACAGGTTTTGTTGGTAGCCCATGCAGGTCAGAGCTGTATGAAACTTTATCTTGCAGTTCTGTTCTGCGTGAACAACCTAAGTAATATAGCACAAGAACCAGCAACTAAAACATTCTTTACAATCCATGTTCCTTGAATCTTATCAATTTCATATTCCTTGAATCATATACTTTGAATCTGTCCTAACCTAAATTTTTCATTCAAGGTTATGGATTCCCCAAACAACACCAGCACCAATTTCAACAACACACCTCCACTACCACTCACACCTGCCGCTCCTGCTCCACTCAACGAGCAAACGGTTCTGCTTGAAGCAATCCGCAGCCTCCTAGAGGGACAGCAGCAACTCTTGAACCGTCTCGAGACTGAAGCACCTTGGGTGAAGCAATTCAGAGCTTTACATCCCAAACAGTTCTCAGGAAAGGAGAGCCCACTGGAAGCTGAGGAATGGGCTCAGAGCATAGAAGATGATCTGGCAGCGGCACAAGTTCCAGATATAGCTTAGGTTCGTGTGGCAAAATTACAGCTCACGGACAATGCACGGAACTGGTGGAAGGCGGAAGAAAGCCGTCTTGATCAGCCCATTGAATGGAAAACTTTTCGCGATAGGTTCGATGCGAAGTACTTCCCTGTGACTGCCAGGTTTGCCATGGAACAGCAGTTCATTCATCTACAACAAGGTTCTATGTGGGTCAAGTCAGTAGATGAGTATGACGCTGAGTTCACCATGCTCAGTTGGTAAGATATGTCACAGTATTTCAAATTTTTAATATCACATACTACACAGCTAACACAAGACCGTAACAGATTTGCGGCACACCTGATACCGACGGATGAGATCAGAGCCCGTCGATTTCAACAAGGTTTGGACACAGAAATCCAGGCTGCACTATCCACAGGGAAATTTCCGACTCATGAAGAAGCTCTGGAAGATGCCCGCAGTTATGAGGCAGTGATAAAGGTAAGGGGCAGACCTCAGTCTGCAGGAGTGAAATGCTCTGCCACTCAAATGTCAGGAGGGGCCTCTTCAAGGCCAGCTGTTGAACTGAGAAGACTGGAAGAAGCCAATGATCAGCCAAGACCCGATTTTTGCTTTTATTGCAAGAGAGAAGGACACTTTTGGAAGGACTGTAGGCGCGCAAAAGACCTATGCTTGGTTTGTGGCGCGTCCAATCACGGAATTGGAAACTGTCCTTATAGACGCAACCCAGCTCACACACCCGTCAACTACGCGCAGCAGCCGGCTATCCAGGCTCCTGCAACTTATCATGCACTCCCAGCACCACCTCCACGTGGATTTCCTGCTCAGCCAAATCGCCAATTCCATCAGGCACTGAGAAACATGTCTCGAGTACAGGGGAATATGCCTCCAGCTAGGAGGAACGTGCCACGGCGACAAGCTTACACATTAGCAGCCATAGAAGCCAAGACAGTTGACCAAGGTAACACTAGTAAGACTCTTTTACATTTTTAAACACTTGCACCACCTTGTTATTTTTCATACACTGTTAGTACTTTAGTCACCAAACTTTCCTTGAATCTGTTACACTTTCCTTTTACAAATTTCGAGGATGAAATTTTTATAAGGAGGGTAGAATGTAACAACCCTAATTTTTCTATACAAATTTTTCAAATATTTTTTATTAATCCTTAAGGGGTATTTTAGCGTGAGCACAAAATATAAGTAATTATCTTGCTTTTTAATTACAAGTTAAAAGAATGTAACAACTCCATTTTTAGTGTACAAAATTTGCTTAAAAATTAATGTATACTTGGGGTATTTATATTTTCTGTAACTACTTTAAGTAATTAAATAGCTCCATAATTATAAGAAAGAGCTTGTAGCTCATTGGTAATACCTTACAGTGCTGAACCAAGCCACCAGAGTTCAAATCCCATACCCAACATTATTTTTAATATTGTTTTATTTTGAACCTTTAGAATACCAAGATTTTACATGTACATATCTCACAAAAACCCCACTACATCCTGAAATGTAACTGTACCAGAGGGATCACCAGTCGTCGGGGGAGAATTTCGGCCGCCTGACTCGGCCGGATTCGGCCCACTCGGCCGGCAAACCAGGCCAACTCGGCCGTCGACCGAGTCACGGCCGAGTTGCGACCGAGTCGGCCGATTCCGGCGACGACCCCAACACAAAAAATGTGTCTTTTGGTCTCCACTGTACACCTGCAAAATTTTAGCCTCAGACCATTTCCAGAACTCTTTAAAACCCCAATTACTCCACTTTTAATACATTTTTATTACATTTTATCACATTTTTCATTTTAGCCTTTCACCTACCCTAACCCTAGCCTAACCCTATAAATACCATCCCTACCCACTACCCTCTCACCCCAAACTCTGAGCCAACTCTCTAAAATTCTCAAGAACTCTTGTGTGCAATCGAATTGAGCAAAAGGCGAAGCTCCTGCGAATTCGTCGGCGGAATTTCCGGCAACGACCGTAGGAACTCCCGAAGATGAAACGACGCACCGGCGACTCCTCCCGATCTACCTTCCTCTTATCTTTGATCGAAACCCGTAAGTCCCATTTTCTATCTCTCTTTTCTATAAAAAAAATACGGATTTACAAAACCCGACGGAATCGGAACAAATCCGATTTCCGATTCGGTTTTCTTATAAAACTTCACTTCACGTTAATACAATTATGTTTAAACTCCCTCATGTTGACTATTAAACACTAATCAACCAAATTGATCAAGTTTCATTTCATAAAATGATGGTTATTTCACTTTATCGTATTTTTCATTTAAATACCATATTGTTTCAATTCTAAATTTAACCCCATTAAACTTACTATACCTTTAAGTAGATCACGAAGTAATGACCTACCTCCTCACACACTCATATACAACCTAACACGATACCCTCGAGAACTCAGAATACGGGAAAACACACATTTTCATTTAAATACCATTTACTTAATAAAACCATTTCTAAAAGATTTAGTATTGATACACCTTTTTAAATAAATAGGTTGTGGGCATCAGTCGTTTATCTAAACCTGACTTTGTGGTGTCTAGGCTAGACAAGTGAGAAAGGTAACTTTAAAAGGCCCGTCTCACGGTGATTCGTGAGCGGATCCCTCCTTTCTTCACTTGTACTTACCTGGCCACAATTGGCGGTGAAGAGGCGATTTGAGAGATCTCACAACTTGACCAGTTAGGAGCAGTCTAGTTGACTTAGGAGACCCTAGAATATAGAATACGGGAAAACGATACTTTTTCATTTAAATACCATAATTAATAAAACCGTTTTCCTTAATGATTAGTATTTATACAAATCTTTACAAAGCGCCGCTACAACCCATTTGGGGAACCCGTTCGAGATGGTGTGGATTATCGCACATTCTCGGGCTTAGTAGTGCGAGATGCAGACCTCTGCAAAGAGCATTCAGTCTCGAAAGATTTAAAATACGCCATCTTAAGAAAACGAGATTTCTTGAATATTATATATATACTAAAATTATTTTCATATAAATATATGTATATGTAACATAAACATATCTATTTTTGAAGTATTACAAATATTCCACCTTTTCTACAATATCACAAGAATCATTTTACTCTAAAATACCATGAATTTTATACAAATCAATATTACAAATAAATACCTTTATTTATGAAATTAGGATATGTTCACTAGAAATATCACAATGTAAAATCTACATTCACTACAACTCTAAAGACGAATAATAAATACTTGGGGTGTACTTTGAAAAGTATATAAAAGTATTCTTACATAAACCCCCCTCAAGTTCTATAAATTACCCTAAGGACCCTAGTAAACATAAGTTTAAGCGGGACCAATCTCTTGAGCCTCAAGGAGCCGGAGAAGTGGGTGCTTACCTATCTAAGGTAGAAAAATTAATAATGGTGTTATCAATACGGTAATCGTCTTTGAAAAAGACACAAATCCTGCCGTCCATGTGCAGTGGTTACCGATAACATCAAAACAATCAGGACTTCAATTTACTTTACTAATTGTCTGACTCAGGTTCGAGTCTCAGTATAATCTGACTTGAATATGATTCAAGTACAATCTACAATGTACAATGTACAGTCTACAATCTACAATCTTCAATATAAAAATTTAACATGAATCCATGAATCCAATTATCAATTTATACAATTTGACTGAACCGAACCATGGATATACATTCCATTTACATGGTTCTCCAGTTATTCCATTTACATGATTCTCCAGTTACATCTGTTTACTGATATCATGGTTTCGGTCAGTCATCCAATTATACAATCTATACAGTTAACAATACAAGACAATACAACACAACAATACAATCAAGATAACACTATATGGTTTAAGGGGTAGACTGGTACCGAATATGTTAAAGGTGGTACGAGGTGGTTACTTAAGACGTAATTACATCCATGCCGTTGTTCCGTGGTATTATCGACGGAGCCTTGTACTATGAGTTACCAAAGTCTCCAGTGTAAGTGCGACTCCTCTCGTATACACTGGCTTCTTCTGTACCAAGTTACAAACAACAGCGTTAACACAACACCATAACAATATAATACAACTTTAAAAGCTATCTTCTTATTCTGTCTATTCTATTTCTCCTTTATCTTTGGGACTTACCGAGCGATCTGTTCGCTGACGACATTCTCTTTCTTTCTTCTTTGAATATCGTCAGGTGATCTGAACACGTCAGAGATCGAGCCTACTGATGAAGACTTGGACCGGTTCAGTGAAGACCCCGAGCTCTAGACATTGTACATTTTCCATTCAGTACTTTTCATTTCCTGTTATGCCATTGTTTAGGCATCTCTTTTATTTCAGTTGTATTTATTTTTCATGCATTGTATAAAATAATGTGAATAAATAAAGTTGTTGTTTTATTATATCTTGTCTCTTGTGATTTTACTTTTATATTGTTTAGATACGCTTAGCGTATTTACTTCAGAGTAAATACGTAGCGGCCTCGTCGCGTCCTCTGCCCGTATACTGGGAAGCGGGGCGTGACACCACGCTCATTTTCATCGTCTTGAAATCACGTGGGAGTACCTACAACCAATACACAATCGCAAATGTGTATTAAAATCAAGTCGGGAAATTAAAACGGCACACGTTTCGCTCATAGGTTAAAACTCATAGCCTACGCCTGCAAAACCATCAAACAACCCCCGTCGCTGACGTACAAACATCAGACGATGGAACACAAAATCAAATACCAAATCCCAATTTAAAACGAAGTCGCAAAATAATGCAGCAACTCAAGAAAATGGTCCCAGATTTTACCCTAAGTGAAATTAGCCAATTTTGCATATATGGAGGGTCTAATTTACTAGAGATAAAGCCCTGGACCAAACACGGATCATTTCCACTCTACCCAGGCCAAAAATTGCAGCCAAAATGAGTAAATTTGTGGCCATAACTTAGAGTGGGGGTCTCAGGTTTTGGGTATAGGTTCTAGGTTGCCTGCACATCTCTCAGTCTTCGCTAAATATTTTTCAGGTCATCCGGGTTATAGCAGATCATAAAACTTCATCACAGCAGTTATCAAAATACGATATCGGAGTTTCTAAGTTTGGGAATTATAGGTTTACTCTATGTTTTAGCCAACTATACCATCCCTACAGGGGTCATAGTCCCTCATTACACCTCAATTGCATTTTTGGAATCAATTCAAACCCTAATCCCTAACTTGGAATTTTCAAAGTTCGCTAAACTACACAATATCGATTCTAAACTTGTATCGATGCTTAAGGAATTGAAATACTATTCTAATGGTGCAGAAATTACCTCATTTGGCAACTCAAGAATTTTCTTGTATTGCCCCAAGTGATCAAAATCGGATTTTTCTCGGTCCAAGGTGCTTGTGAAGAGCTTGTGCATGTTTTTTGTGAAATGGAGGTGAACTTTTGAGTTGTTTTTGGTGTTGTGTGATGAGGTAGAGGGGGATGGAGGAGAGGGCAGCAGCCATGGTGAAGGAGGAAGGGGAAATGATGAAGTGAAGATGAGAGAGGAGATGAGACCAAGTCAAGGGAACCCCTCACCTCACTCTCTCTCTCATGCCCATCCTTCCCTTTGTTTATTCATTTCTTTTTCTTTTCTTTTCTTCTCTCTTCTCACTCAAAACAAAACCATGAGAGAAATATAAGGAAAAACCATGATAAAATGTAACACAAGTGTAAAAATGATATGGTGCATGCCATGTGCACCATTCAAGCATAATGCGCGATTAGCGATATTTAATCGTAATTAGCACTAAAATGGAATATAATTAATCATAAAAATTCATAATTTGCTTAATCCGTTTAAAACACCCTCATTTTAGTAATTTTTATAATTTTCCAAATTTTCCCCAATTTATCGGTATTTAATTATACCGCACTATTTAAATATTCATAATATTTATTATTTAATTATAAAAATTCCCAAAAATAATATTTTATTTTTCTGAAATGTTACACGTGTGCCGTTTTGGTTTTCGTGCGCGATTCAGTTTATGATACTGTGTGTTTATATATGTAGGCACCTTCAAGTGGAATTCAGATAACAAGGAAAAGCAGGACGACATCGACTTCGGCAGGCGGGTATCAAGGTGAGTAGAAGTATATCTACGGGGGAAGTCGGGTGGATAGCGTATAGCACCCCCACAATTTCGTAGGATATGATATGTTTATGATATATATACATATGTGTTATTGTGATACGTGAATACTTAGCAAGAAAGCGCTTTTAGTTTAGTTCTTAGTTGCGAAACCCTAGAGTAAAGGTTGACACACGCACACACGCACGCACGTGACATGATTATGGGTGTATATGTTTATATGTGTATATATGTGTGTATGTGTGTGTGTAGATGCGTGGGTATATATATATATATATATATATATATATATATATATATATATATATATATATATATATATATATATATATACACGGGTGATGAGAATAGTATATGATACTTAGAGGTGAGTCGATATGATCGGGCATGATGCCGTGAGATCGGTTATGTGATTTGGGCCGTGTTATGATATATGACATGATATTATAGTGGATCGATGGGCGATGTGTTTTCATACACATGAGGATATATGTTTGATGATATTGGTATGTTCTAGACTTTAGAACGGTACCCCTAATTCAGGATATCATGATAATGATACCTTATGAATAATGAGGTGACCCTTACCCCGATTTTGGGATGTTGTATGATGGATTTTACCGTACGAGGTATAAATATGATGATTGATCCGCACTCTTGACTCGAGAATATCGTATTATATATTTTACCGTACGTGACGCTATTGAGGCGGGATCGCTGACTACTAGATATATCGACTCGGAATTTAGGTGGATTTCTTACCCTTTCAACTAGTTCTTTAGTTTAGTCTTTTAGTTGATTAGGAAGAGATTGGACCAGGCTCGAGACATACTTATTTTAAAAACTAACGAATCGTGAGTATTTCCAAAAGACAGCTCGAGGGATATTACAGATTTTTCAAAAGGATGTACCTTTTCTTAAAAACACCGTTGCCCCTAATTTCTAAAAACCACAATTCGTGCTATTTCAAATGCCAAGACCGTACGACTCGTATATAGAAATGTATATTCTTCAATGTTGCGTTTACCATTCCTTCTCCGTTATATTCATGTTCTAATTGCATTGCATGTTTATACATGTGTTTCATTAACTATTATGATATCGATTGTTAGGACACCAACACCATTACCGATGATGCGTATGTCTACAAACACTTGCTTACCGACTCACACACATCATTATCGGTAATTGCCATGTCACGTACATTTTAGAGAATATTACTTCATTAATATAACTTGCCAGCTGATAGTTACAATTTATCATTACTATGCTAGTTTAGATATTGCATTCTTTACTTAGATACCCATGCATGTGTATATTCATTTGTCATGCAATATTATGGGGCTTTATGCCAGTATTTCATTGTTTATTGACTATCGATTTTGGGATTTCGAATTTCCATGAGATTTCTGGATTTGGAGAAACCGCAAGGATTTTATAAACTCGTTATCATTTCTAAAGATAGAAATTTGCGGGTTTCTCGTGATATGATGTGAGAAGTGTCCACCATGAGTTTTCTCGGCTCTTGAGCAGTATCATACACCCTATTTGAGGAGGAGGATGAACCGTCTGTGGGTGCATGGTGGACCCGATGCGGTACCCCGGGGCAAGATGGTCGCAGATGAAGGCGTTGAACCCGACAGGGGAGCACTACTGACCGATTTTTTGTGACGTGGCGGATATCCGGAGGATACCGACGTAGTCGTGAGATTTGATGATATGAACCAGTCCGGACTGCCGGAGCCCGAGATATTGAGTTGTTGAGGCATTGAGACATTAAGATATTGAGATATTGAGACATTGAGATATTGGGATATATATATATATTGTGTCGATACTTGACACGGATTTTTTATCGATTTCATTGATAATACTTCGGTTTTTACACTAAAATCTTACTGAGATAAGAAAACAGTTTTCTTGTGCAAGATAATTTCTGCTTTCATTCTCAATGCATTTGTACATCATATATGTGACATGTTGCTACCTGAGGCACTGACACGAGCACGTGATATTACACTTATGTTTCCACTATTAGATGTTTCAGGGTATATTATGAGGATATTATTGTATGACCTAGGAGAGAGTCATACATGCGATTTCTTCTCGGTGATGTTTTCTACTCACGAGTTGGCAACTCACCCCGTTGTGCCACAGTTTCTTGCATATTTGGCCGTACAGGTTTCGTTGCGGCTTGCTGGCACACTATTTCCTTCCGGGTGATTGCTTTGGTAGGTGGGTTCACTTGCATTGTGACCACCGTTGTATTTTTATTCATTTCAGTTGTATCTAGTAAACTCCATCAACCAGACTTGTATATTTGATAGACTTAGAAGACCGGTTGTATATTCTTTCGACCTTAGAATCGCGCGCTTGTATTATAATGGGTCATCTCTGGTTTTTCTTGAGGAAGTTGGTTTCCTTTCTAAGTTTTGATCCTCGCCCTTCGGCGTTGTATATTATATTGCTTGCGTGGTTGTTTCCGCCAATTGGCGAAGAGCTAGCTCCCGCTTGGGGATGCCTTTATTCATTACTTGTATATTCCTATTTATACCCGTTTGGGGTCAGTATTTACAAAGGAGACTCTGCCGAAATTTTCGGGAAAATATGATGTTGCTTTTAAATGTTTAATACCACTTATTTTGTTAAAACCACTTGCTTTAAAACAAGTTTTTCTTCACTCTTTTCATTAAAAATGGTTTAGATTTATGGGCTTTGGCTTACTTAGATTATGTTACACCTCTAGACGTTTCGTAATTTAAGTGCCAGTCGCGTTCCGTACCTTCGGGTCGTGACAGTGCTGCGAGGAAAGGCAGTCATGAAGTCCATAGTAATGTGCTACCATTTCCATTCTGGGATTGGTAACGACTGAAGTAGACCAGCTGTTCTGTGATATTCAGCCTTTACTTACTGACACACCAAACCCTTGGCTACGCTTGGCTACTTCGCGCTTCATTCCATAACACTAGTAGTGTTTCCGTAAATCCTTGTACATTTTTGTACCACCGTGGTGTATAGAATAAGGAGAGATGTGAGCTTCTTTTATCAACTCTTCTCGAACAGGACCATTTGGTACACACAATCTACTTCCATATCGCAAGGATCCATCTTCGTGGATGATGGAGTCAGTTCGAAATCCACTTTCTACTTGTTCTCGAATTTTTTGTAGCTTGGCATCACTTACTTGAGCTGCTTTGATCTGATTGACAAGATTAGACTGGACTTGAAAGTTCATCAAATACGAAGCGTTACCTTGCATAACTATTTCAATCACCAATCTTTGCAATTCTTGCTGTAGCTTCTACTGAGCGGTGAGATTCATTGCTAATGGCTGGCGGCTAAGTGCATCAGGAACTACAATCACCTTCCCAGGATGATACTGTAGGTTGATATCGAAGTCTGCAATGAGTTCTAGCCATCTTCT
Organism: Agapanthus africanus; assembly: GCA_030015575.1. NCBI lineage: Eukaryota > Viridiplantae > Streptophyta > Magnoliopsida > Asparagales > Amaryllidaceae > Agapanthus > Agapanthus africanus. The sequence goes on from CM057350.1 coordinate 155,859,157, forward strand.
TTGCCGCATGTTTAAATCCTTCTGAGTAAATACATATTTCAGACTCTTGTGGTCAGTGTATATATCCTCTCATTCTCCCAGAAAATAGTGGCGCCAAATCTTTAGTAAAAAGATAACGACTGCCAACTCCAGATCATGTGTTAAGTAGTTGCGCTCATGAACCTTCAGCTGTCTCGACGCGAAATCCATAACTTTTCCATGCTGATGTAGAACACATATTAATTCCTTACTGGACGCATCATAGAGTACGATGAATCCTCCAGATTGATCCGGTATTATAAGGATAGGAGCTAAAGTTAATCTTGCTTTGAGTTCTACGAAAGCGTTTTTACAAGCTTCTGACTACACGAATACTTCATCTTTACGTGTGAGCTTGGTCAGGAGTGCTGCAATCTTCGAAAAACCTTCAATGAATCTTCGGTAGTATCCTGCTAATCCCAAGAAGCTTCGTATATCCTTCACCGTCTTTGGTACCGGCCATTCACTGACAGCTGACACCATAGCTGGATCTACTGAGATTCCTTCGCCTGAAACGATATGTCCGAGAAATCCAACTTGATCTAGCCAAAATTCACACTTGTTGTACTTGGCATAGAGCTGATATTGTCGCAATGTCTCCAGGATAATCCGTAAATGCTAGGCGTGTTCTTTCTGATTCTTTGAATACACCAGGATGTCGTCAATGAAAATAACAACAAACCTGTCTAAGTACTCTCGGAAAACTTGGTTCATCAGATTCATAAAAATAGCAGGTACATTGGTCACTCCAAATAGCATTACGAGATACTCATAATGACCATATCGAGTCCTGAATGCCGTCTTCGGAATATCGGACTCTTTGACCTTCACCTGATGATAACCCGAACGAAGATCTGGCTTCGAAAATACACAAGACCTACTTAGCTGATCGAAAAGATCATCGATGCGCGGTAATTGATACTTGTTCTTGATCGTCACTTCATTCAGAGCTCGATAATCTACACACATCCTGTATGAACCTTCTTTCTTCTTTACAAGTAATACTGGAGATCCCCAACTTGAAGTAATAGGACGAATCCAACCTTTCTTCAGGAGTTCATCCAACTGAGTGCGGATCTCCTTCAATCTGTCAGGAATTAACCGATACGGGGCTTTGATTACCGGTTGCGTACCAGGTATTAAGTCAATGCTGAATTTAAGAGCTCGATCGAGAGGCAAACATGTTATATCTTTAGGGAACACATCCTCAAACTCTCGAACTACCTCTGGCTTTTCTTCTTTTGCCGGTAGGGTAAACACTTCTGTATTCTTTGGTTTAGCACGGAAGATTTCTGGCTCTAACGTTCTATCTCCACTCTTGAAGTAGAAGACTGCGTGATCTGGTATCTCAAATACCACCCTCCTTTGACGGCAGTCAATCTTAGCATAAAAAACTCCCAGCTAGTTCATTCCCAACACAACATCGATGTCTGGGATGTTCAGTACTTTGAAATTCGCGTAGAATTCTCGTCCACAAACTACAACTGGACACTGATCAAATCCCATAGTTTCTTTTAATACTCCATTCCCAGAACTGGCATTCCAACTTGAAATGAGTGGCTTCACGGGAATTGCATGCGTTCTCACGAATCGTTGCGACATGAAGCAATGCGACGCTCCAGTGTCGAACAGTGCGAGTGCAGGAAGGGTGGCTACTAGTATAGTACCTAAGTTGTGTGAGATTAGTTTTAGATACAGGAAAAATATAGTGATATACATGGATTGAAAAGATGTGAAAGAATTGGATTACCAGTGATTACTTGGCCGGTGGCTTCGGCTTCCTCAACTGTCATTGTGAAAGCCTAACGTCTGGGTACAATCCTCCTTACTGGAGGCACATTCCTCTGTCCTTATGGCATATTCCTCTGCCCTTGAGGCATATTCCTCTGTGCCTGATGGAAATGACGTTGAGGTTGTGCAAGAGGTCAATGTGGAGGTCGTGCAGGGAGAGCTAGACGGAGTGCAGGAACCTGAATAGTTGGCCGCTGCGGGACTGTGATTGTGGGTCTTGGTGCTGGAGCTGGGTTGAGTCGATATGGACATGCTCCTATGACGTGAGTGGATGCGCCACAAACCAAACACAGGCCATTTGCACACCTGCAGTTTTTCGCCAGGTGTCCATTTTTCTTGCAGTAAAATCAAAAGTCTGGACTGGGCCAGTTAAATGATCCTCCCGATCTCCTGGGATCAAAAGTTGGCCTGGAAGAGGCTCCTCGTGCTATCGGTGTGGCAGGGCGTTTCACACCGGCAGTCTGCGGTCTTCCCTTCTTCTTCTTCACAACTGTCTCATAGCGTCGGGCAACCTTCATAGCAAGTTCATAGGTTGGGAAATCCCCTGTAGCGAGTGCAGCTTGGATTTTCGGGTCCAACCCTTGCTGAAATCGTCGTGTCCGAATCTCAGCAGTAGAAATCAGGTGTGCCGCGACCTGTTACGGTCTTGTGTTAGCAGTTTAATAAGTGATATCAGGAATTTGAATTTGAGACAATATCTTACCTTCTAAGCATGGTAAACTCAGCATCGTATTCATCCACGGACTTGCTCCACATCGAACCTTGTTGTAAGTGGATGAACTGCTGCTTCATGTCAAAATGGGAAGTCTCAGGGAAGTACTTCGCATCTAACATATCACGAAACGTATTCCATTCAATAGGTTGGGTGAGACGGGTTTCTTTAGCCTTCCACCAGACTCTGGCGTTGTCTGTTAGTTGCAGCTTCGCAACCCTCACCAAAGCAATCTTTGGCACTTGTGCTGCTGCCAGGTCATCTTCTATCGACTGAGCCCATTCTTCTGCCTCCAGTGGGCTCTCTTTTCCTGAACAGTGTTTTGGATGCAGTGCCCGGAATTGCTTGACTCCCGTTACCTCGGCTTCTGGACGGTGCATGAGGATAGCAGTCTGCTACTGCTGACCCTCCAGGAGGCTCTTGATTGCCTCAAGCAGTACCGTTTGCTCGTTGATAGGAGCTGCAACGGTAGGTGGTAGTAGTAGAATAGGCGGTGGAGTGTTTCCATTGACGTTCGTGTGGGTGTTATTAGGATAATCCATGACCTTAATAGAAAAAGAATGGTTAGGATAGATTCAATAAATCAGAAATGTAAGGAATGTATAGTTGTTGATTTTTGTGATATATATTGCTTAGGACTTCATACAGAAGTGACATGCATGGGCCGCCAACAATACCTGTCACGCCCTGCTTCCCAGTGTAAAGAAACGGGCACGTGGCGGGCCGCAACATATTTACTAAGAAATAAATACGTTAAACGTAATTAAGCAATATATACAAAATGCACAAGAATAACAAGAGATATAAAATAAACAGAAACTTTTAGTAACATTCATCTTTACTATACAACTGCTTTGAAAAGGAAAGATACAATGATATAAAGTAATGCCTAAACAGTGGCATATAAACTGAAAGTAAGTACAAGAGAGCTAGAAGTCCGGCGGGGCAGTGAACTGGTCCAAGTCCTCCTGGCTAGACTCGATCTCCTGAGAGTCTGGTCCTCTTGACGAACATTCCAAAGAAAAAAAATAGACAGGAATGTCGTCAGCGAACTAGCGCTCGGTAAGTCCCCAAAGAAAGAATGGAATAGAATAACTAATGTGAAAGGAAACTGGTAAGTTGTACGGGTATATAATTGTTATTCTAACGTTGTTGTTTGTAGCTTGGTACAGAAAGTATTTGTGTATATGAGAGAAGTCCATCTTACTCCGTGGACTATGGTAACATGTAGTACAATGCCCCGTCAAAACCCACTGAACAATGGCACGGGAGTTCTTGTAGGTGTCTTTTAAGTGACCATCTCGTGCCACATTAATAGGTTCCGTACCAATCTACCCCGTTATCCCCACGTAATATATTGTATAAAGTATGTTTACATGTCTTTCCGAGACCATAGATACAAATTGTTCAAGTAGTCATGTTCAGGATGTAATCATGTATTCAACTAGTCAGGTCAAGTTATAACCATGGTTCGGTCAAGTCAAGTCAAGTATTCATGTTTGGTATTGATATTTGAATTCAAGTATTCATGTTCATGTTCAAGTATTCAGGTTTGATTTTAGATTCAGGTTTAGATAGACTCAGACTTGAGTTTGGATTCAAGTTTTGAAATGGACTCTGACTGAGTCAGACACTAGTAACTGATTTAGATCTTGAATTAGGTTCGGGAGTTATCGGTAACTGCTGCACATGGACGACATGATTTGTGTCTTTTTCCAAGATAATTACCATTGATAACTCCGTTAAGTTTTCTACCTTAAATAGGCAAGCAGTCATTTTCTCCGGCTTCCTGAGGCTCAAGAGAATTGATTCCGCTTAAACCTATATTTACTAAAGTTCTTAAAAATTGTTTTATATAAATCGAGGGGGTTTTATGAAAAATATTTTTAATATAATTAAAAATAAATCTCGAGAAGTTATTTATATTATTTAGGGTTTTCATGAAAGTGAATTTTAAGGATTTGAAGTATTTTAGCGATAATTACGTAGCTTGGAAAGTTCATGGTATTTTATTATAAAACTTGTCTTTTGTTGGTATCTTGATGGTATTTTAGTGAAACTAGTAATTCTTTCATTTTAAAAATGTAAGATTATTATATTTTGAAAATATATGGATTTGCATTTTTTATATAATTATTAAAATTTAAATTTTATTTAAGTAGAAAAATGCGTTTTTCTTAAAAACCATATTTAACACCTTTCGAGACCGAATGCTCCTTGAGGAGGTCTGCATCTCGCTTTACTAGCCCAAGGATGTGCGATAGCAGGTCCCGTAAAGAGGTTTATAGAGGCATATTCGAAAAGGAATTTAAAATACTGTTTTGAAATAAAACCGTTTTTTTTAAGTGAGTGGTATTTTAATGTAATATTTTCTTCGTAACCAAAAATTCACACCAAGGCATCGTGCTATGGAACAAGAGTGTATGTGAGGGGTAGGTCGTTACCCTGTGAAGTTTTTTAAGGTGTGTTTAAGCGATACTAAAAGAGATGATATTTAAAGTTCATGGTATTTTAATGAAAAACTTAAGTTAAAGTTATTTTGCATGGAATTCTAGGTTAAAATTTATTCTAAACATTTATAATTAAGATTACAAGTATTGTGTAAAATTTGGATGAACAATATATAAGAAAAAGGGGAGTTTTTAGGGTTTAGAAGATAGATATCGGTATTAACTCCACTTACCGATATTCATTTTAAAATGGATTTTTAAAGAAGAGAAAAGAAGATTATAAGGGACTTGCAAGGTAGTTAGGTCAAAGAAAGGTTGAAGAAAGAGAGTTGAACTTCATGGTATCCCAGGATCGCCGGAATTTGCTTTGATACTCGCCGGAAGTTGATCGCTTGCTAACTGCTCTTTTACTCCACTTGTACTTAAGAAATTTTGAGAGTTTTGGCTAGAATTTTTCAGAATGATATTGAGCCAAAGGATGGGGTGGTATTTATAGTGTAGAATTAGGGTTTTGGAATTAAAATGGTGAGTTAAAATGCATTAAAAAGATGATAAATAGTGAAATGAAGGGTCTCTGTTTCATTGCAGGAAAATCAAATAGTGCAGGGGAGTTAGGGGTAGGGGAAGAGTCGAGTGTGCAAAGCCCGGGGCTTATTTTCCTCGGTTCACCTGTCGGTATCGGCCTATATGGGCTTTCCGCCGGCCGATTTTAGGAGATGGGTCTTTGGATTGATACCATGTGTACTACTGAGTGTTTAAACCCTTTTGCACATGTTTGACTTTTTCTGACTTTTCATTTTTTGTGTATTGCACGTGTAAACTTTTGGGCTTCCAAAGAGTTAAAAAGAAAAATCAGAAAAAAATAATGTGTCTGATGAGGATCAAACACAGGGGCTATGTCACAGCAGTGCGAGGGCTTTACCAGTGAGCTACAAGTTGTTTCTTGCTTTTATTTAACAAAATTTACTTATAACTCAATCTCAGACTAAATAACTCATTTCTGTACATTAAACTGGACAATTCAGAGTCGTTACATATACGCTTGGCCAAAGGACAAAGAAAATGTTGAAACTGCTTCAGAATGAGCCAAGGATCAAATGAAAGAGTCAAACAAGGCCCGTCGTCTCAGTCATCGGTTTGACTCCATTAAATTCAAAATCCGAGAATTTCAATTAACTTTGCAGCAAAGCGCCAATAAGGCCAAACAAAAAATAAGTACAACTTCAACCCTTAAGTAGTTAAACTGGGAATAGTTGACTACTAAGTCGTTAAACTGGGAAATAAAAGAAAAAAAAAAGAAATAAAGGGTCAGTCCACAAACAAAAATGGTACGAATAAAAACCTAAAAAGGCTTCATGAGAAAAAACAGAGTGTAACAACCTAGTTTATTTATACCAATTCAATTCCCGTATTTATTTATCTGTAGTATTTTATTGATTTATCGTATTTGGGTGCGAATGGTATTTTTACTTTTACTTTGCATTCGACCCGACCCGCTTGCTTGAACTTGTTTGATTCATATTTATAGATTATCTTGACTTGTTACATAGACACGTGCATCTAGTGTATACTGCATACTGACATTTCATCTAGTATCGAATATTTTACATATAATATTTTAGGTCATGTAAAATAAATTAAAATTGCATTTCATAGCCTGCATGATACCCCTAACCCCGTGGTAGCATCCGCGCATCTTGTTCTCGTCCCGTTCAGTGAAACAGACGTGTTTGGATGGCTACGCGCACGTACGTACATCCGTTCTTGGGGGTATGCATTTTCATTAACTGAGCATTCATTTTGAAATTTGGAAGTCGCCTATATTTTTCGTATTTTTAATTTGAAATTTTAGACCCGACCTGGACGTGTTTTGAAATATTTTTGTATCTCGCCAAAATTCTATTTATTTAAAATTTTGAAAATTAATTCGAATATTTTACAGTTCATGAGATTTCTGTAAACAAATTAAAATCTTTTTAAATTTTTTAAATCTTTCCCAAGCTCTTTTCAGCTCTCTCTATCTCTATTCCTCTGCCGTGGCCCCCACTTTCTCTCTCCCTTTCTTTCTCTTTCTCTCTTTTCTTTACCTCTCTCTCTCCTCCCCTCTTCCTTTCTCTCTCTTCCCATATACAAACAAAACCATCTCTCTTCACTATTCACCGCATCCTTTCTCTCTCCTCTCGATCTCCTCTCTCTCTCCTTTCGATTCTCTCTCTCTCCTCTCGCTTTATTTCTTTCTCTATCTCTTTATATATATATTTACTGCTTTCTTCCTTCCTCTCTCATTTCTTTTAACCTACGAACCCTAGCCGCAGCCGTCGCCCCCTCGCCTACCTCGTCGCCGTCGTCATCACCGTCGCCGTCTCGTCGCCGCCTCCTCACCCTCCTCAACACCTCCACCTTCTTTTTCCTTCCCCGAGCCCTGCACACACCCGAGAACAGAACCGAGCACCCACTGCACACCTTGCACCGCCGGAGTTGATCGCCGCCGGCGATCTCGTCCTCGCTTCTCCGACTCCAATACACCACAGTGAGCATTTCTCTTCCCCCCATTCGCTTCTTCCTTCCTTTCCTTTCTCTTTTCTTCTGTTCTTTTTCCTTAAATGGTTCTCTACCTTTTTAGTTTGCCGGAAATCGGACGTGACGTCGACGATCCCAACGATCCAGATGTCGTACCTGACTTGCGTGATCGCCTTTGTGCGTTGTTTGGATCCGTTCCGTGTACCATGCGCGTGTCGCGACTTTTTGCTGACGTGAGACGTTCCGTACACCCCGTTTCTTGATCCGTCTAGGCAAGTTAATCTTACTATATGCTATTTAAATCATTATATACCTTTTAAAATATATATCATACCTGTAGTGTAAACCTAGTGCCCCATATTTCATTTTAACGTTTCGATATTCCGTTTATATCATTTTAAATCTAGGTCATAGAAAATATATCTTGTTGCATACTAGATTACAATACACTGTACCCATATCCATATTTATATCACATAGTGCTTATTTGTACATCCCATAGTATCATTTTATAGTTTATAACCTTTCGGACACCCGTTGGCATCCATCTCGCCTAATATATATATAATTGCATCCTTAGATCATATTAGTGCATAATAATGTGATATTAATATTCCATGTTTAATAAAGTGTATCCTAATTAATATTGGACCTATAATTTTAACCATAATCGATAACTGTGTATCCATATGTTTGAATCTATACCTATTTTGCATACCACATCACATTATTCCATTTTATTGTTACATTGGTACTCCATACTTGGTTTTGTGTACCCATGCTTATTATGGTTTGATTATGAGCACCCACGTGATACTTGTGCACCCCTTGACATGACTTGATACACTACTATTTGACACGACTTGATACATGTGTACTACTTGACATGATTTGATCCCTAAACACTACCTGACCTGACCTGATGTACCACAGTTTGACCCGTTACCTGATCTTGTTACTAATGCCAACAACCTTGACATGTTGTCCCTACGGACATTTCCTGTTGTCTATTCAGACAAATCTGTACCTGCTTGATCCTGTGTTGGCATTAGCTCCAGATTTATCAATACCTGACTTAAACACATAACTTGGAGGTATGGGGAAATCAATGATGAAACCTGACTTGTAACTCGACAGTTCGATACCTTTACTAATTAGTTTTACGGGCTAGGCCAGCCCCGGGATGATGATGCTGACATCATTCGTCATTACCTACTACCTTTTACTGCCTTGCGGCACGTCTCGGATTCAGCCCGAGAGTCTTAGACCGTGATCCCGGGTACGCACGGGATACTATTGAGTTACATCGATGATTCATCAAATTGATTTCAAAAGACTTGAGAATAGTTAACCCAGTAGACCAGTTTAGATTACTCACTACACATTACCATCACTGTCCTCATTTATATTACTGTTATACCTGTTTTACCGTTTATACTCATACCTGCATGTCTTGCTACCCCTGTTTATATTATTGCTTGATATTATGACGCACTGACGTCTGGGTTTTGCATGGCCCAGGTTCCTTACCTTTGCTGCAGGCTGAGCAGGAGTATTTCAGTCAGCAGGCCGAGCAGTGAAGACCTGTTAGTGTTTGGTTTTATTTATGCATTTTCATTCCTGATGTGAGCCCGCATTATGGGACGTACATTCCAGTTTATTCTTGTATTGGATCTTTTGCTTCTGCATTATTTTATTCTTGACTCGTTTATTCTGGCTTATGGACAGGTGTTAGATAGTTTATTATTGTTCTTGATATCTCTACAGCCGTAATGTGACTGTGGAAGGATATTTCCTATCCACAGGTAGCATGGTTAGCTCTGTCACGTGCCTATCTTAGCGTACTCTGGGAAGCGAGGCGTGACACACAGAGACTACCCGCAAGCTTGTGAAAACCTGCAAGGGCGCAAACTCGTAAAAAAAATTCTTCAAAGGTGAATGATGAGTCGCTCCTAATACCATTCCAGTGTATCGATGCAGACGCCGACAAAAATCCAAATCTCCAAATCCCCCAATGATAAATGATGATTCACTCCTGAAACCATACTTCAGTATTAGCGATGTTGATGTCAACCAAAAATTCAAATTCTCAATCCTCCAATGACAAATGATGATTCGCTCCTAAAACCATACTTCAGTTTAGCGATGCTGATGTCAAATAAAAATTCAAATCCCTAAATTCCACAACGGCGAATGATGAGTCGCTCCTGATACCATTCTAGTGTAGAGATGCAGACGCCAACAAAAATTCAAATCCCCAAATTCCCCAATAGCGAATGACGAGTCGCTCCTGACACCATTCCAGTATAGCAATGCAGACGCCAACCAAAATCCAAATCTCCCAACGGTGAATGATGAGTTGCTCCTGGTATCATATTTCAGTGTAGCAATGTAGACGCCAACTAAGATCCAAATTAAAAATCCTCCAATGGCGAATGATGAGTCGCCTTTGGTACCATTCCACTATAGCGATGCAGACGCCAACTAAATCCAAATCACCCAACGGCGAATGATGAGTTGCTTCTGGTACCATATTCCAGTATAACGATGCAGACGCCAACTAAGATCCAAATTTAAAATGCTATAATGGCGAATAATGAGTCGCTCCTGGCACCATTACAATGTAGCAATGCAGAAGCCAACAAATTTTCAAATCTCCAAATTTTCCAACGGCAAATGATGAATTGCTCCTCACACCGATGCTCCATTGTTAACAATGCTGATGCCAGCCCCAACCCCAAAATTTCAAACTTTCAGTCAAAATTCAAATCCAACTTTAGTCCAAATCTCACCTCAAAATCAAACCCTATCAATTTCAAAAATCCAAATTAAAGTCCCATCCGGCAATACTTCCAAGCTCAAAAAGTCCCGCCGAACAGTGCAGAGGCCAAGCAAATCAAGTCCCGCGTCAGAATCGTACTCCACCTCGGAAGATATGCTCCCTTGTCGAAATTACGCTTCGCTTCAGAATGTCTGCCCCGCGTCTGAATCATACTCCGTATCGGAAGGTATGCCCCCGCGTCTGAATCTTGCTTCGCCTTGAAAGGTCCGCCCCGTGTCGGAATCATGCTCCGCCTCGGAAGATATGCCCCCGTTTTGGAATCATTCTCCGCCTCGGAAGGTCTGCTCTGCGTCGGAATCATGCTCCGTCTTGGAATCAACCTCTGCGTCGGAATCAAACTCCGTTTCAGAACCAACTCCCCATCGGAATCAAGCTCGGCTTCGGAATCAAGCTCTGCTTCGGAATCAACCTCTGCGTCGGAATCAAGCTCTATCTCGGAACCAACTCCCCATCGAAATCAAGCTCCGTCTTGGAATCAACCTCTGCGTTAGGATCATGTCTCGCCTCAGAGTATTTGCCTTCCCCGTCAGAATCAATCTCCGCCTCAAAATCAACCTCTGCGTTGGAACAAGCTCCGTCTCATAACCAACCCTCTGTCGGAATCAAGCTCCGCCTCGAAATCAATCTCCGTGTCGGAATCAAGCTCCGTCTCGGAACCAACCCCAGTCGGAATCAAGCTCTGTCTAGCAATCAACCTCTGTGTCTGAATCAAGCTCCGTCTCATAACCAACCCCTAAGCCGGAACAAGTTTCGCCTCAGGATCAAACCAACCATCTGCCTCCCCATAAGAATTAAGCTCCACCTTAGGATACCGACCTCTATGTCGCTAAAAGAGAATCAAATCAACCTCTCCACGAAAGAAAATCTATCAATTTCATGCACACGACACATGCATGTGGTGTGTATTTATTGATGGGGGCACTTTATTGGGGTCAAAAATTACATCCCACGGCCGAAGTCAAGAAGTCAAAGTCAAGGCCCAAAAAGTGGTCCCGGGCCTAAGCTCAGTCCAAACCGGTCCAAGCTCAAGTATGAAGGCTGACCTCATCTCAAGAAAATAATTACATTTTAATAAAATAGATTTAATATATAATATGTATGAATAATGTAAAAGTGATGGACAAAAATCCAATTATGCAAAGCCTAAAGGCTTAGTGCAAATGTGCTAAGATATTTAAACCTAACAATATGATAAAATAAAATGGGTTTTTTCTCCCAAAAAAATTCTAGGGTTTTGAGCATTCTCTCTCCTCAAGGTTCTTCATCTACACCAAATTAATTTAGAGGAAAAGCTCATTTTCTTTCAAAAATAAGTTAGATAAACCCACAAATTTATAAAAAGAGAATCTCTTTCTTTCCCAAATCAACTCATCAAAAGAGAACCAAGGAAAGCTTCATCTCAAATAAGCTAAGAAGTCCAGATTCAAAATCAAAACTCAATAATAATAAAAGAAAGCTTTTTTCATCAAGCTCGAAGAACAAAAGGGAATAAGGGTTTTCGAGATGAAGGATCATGGCTTTCACCCCGAGCAAACACGCTTGAACGAAAGAACTCGACGACAGCCTATAGCTTTCGTCACCTGTGTCGCCTTCACTCTTTGACGGAGATCCCTAATGGGATCGCCACCACGAACATCCCTTCAAAGGGATATCCATCTCGAAAATCTCCGCCGTCGGGACCCCCCTCCAAGGGGTCCCCGCCATCAGTACCCCCTTCTAAATGGGATCCCCCACTTCATGATCTTCCCATAGGGGACCTCGGCTCGAAACCCCTTCAAAAGGGTTCTTCAAAAGGGTTCTCCTTTTAGCCTCCCGACTCAATTTCTTTCTCTCTCTATCTTCCTCTTTCGAGAGCAATCCGACACATTCAACTCACATTCCTTTAAATAAAATTTTGTTCGAAAATGAGTTCACATGATACATATGACCCGTCAATCTAAGGTTGTTCCACGTCAGAGTAAGGGGTAATTAACGGCAGTTTTGTCTGCGGCTGCCGGAGATTAGAATCTCCACGATCAATAAACTCATGCCTATCATGAGGCAGGGGGAATCTCTACACACCTGACACACGAGCACATCTATCTCAACAGGGTAACGAAAAACACACTGCATCCATAAATTTTTTTCCATTTATCTTTAAATCAACTTACGATTTCAGAAGTTATCAACAGAGATGAGGAAATGTGTTCTTAAAATAGAAATTGAATTTTATTATAAAAATTGAATTTTTGGATGAGTATAGCTAACGACGGTGGTGGCTCCTTCACCGGCTGCCAACTTCATGATACCGGCTGCCAACTTCATGATAACTACAACAGCGTTGTCGAGCAGCCAATGGCAACGGAGACAGTAGCTCCGGGGACTGGCTATGGCGGTTGCTAAAAGAACCGCCACCAAACAATCAAAAATTAAAGCCTAGCACTAATCTCTATTCTTATGATTTAAACTCCAAAGCTGCAGATTATGTGCTTAATTCACGGCCTATATTTTATAATAAAAGGATTCAATAAATAAAATAAATTTATCAATCAAAATATAGAATATAAAATATATTCTCTCAACCATCATCACAATTTCGGAGTTTAGGTGCAGTGGAAGGGACATTTCGCATGATATCAGAGCAGCCCAGATTCGATTTCCACCAGACACGTATTAAATACCGATTTATTTAATTAAAAATATCGCTGCGTAAAAGCCCAGGTTTTGACCCAAACGGCATTCGACCGACAGAAGTATGTTAGAATATAAAATATATTCCCTAAACCGTCATCATAATTTCTAAGTTTTGATGCAGTGGAACCTGCATTTCATAATCGGGAGAGGGGGAGGAGGAGGAGGTGGGGTAAGGAGGATGTGGAAGTAGAGGGGCTACGCATGAGGAGGGGCGGGGTCTGGGCAGAGGAGGAGGAGAGGGGCTTCGCTAGCGTCTAGGGCTAGGTTCTAAGAGAGAGAAAGTAGAAGGGTATTTTTGGAATCTGTTTAAAAAAAAAAGGATGATCTCGCTGCTCTAGTGACTTGGGATTGAAGTGACACTGTTAATTATAATAGTTTTTCATAATTTTGATTATTCTTGCAGCAGTATCTCATGTATTTAACAAAAATTTGATAGTTTGCGGTAACTAGGCCAAAAACTATGTGTTAGCCTTTTCAAATTAAGACTATAATTTAAATTGGCAATAACGAAGTTTGAACTCAGTACCTCTTAAATCCGGTATGCTCTGATACCGGTCAAGAACCACATAACCCAAAAGATTATGTTGTTAAGCTGTAGGTTAACAATGAATATCAAGAGAACATAATAATAATTTAATACCCTCCCTCTCTCCATGTAAAACATGAGCGTCTAAACCATCCATTGTGAATTCTAAAACCATGTTTAGGAATTCATTTAAAAATCAGCGATATTTAAATCATATAAGATTGGTTTTAACCCGATAAGATCAGCTATATATCTACATGCATTGTATGTGCAACAAACTAGTTTTCTCTGTCTATACTATTATAAATATAATTCAAGAGGTAAAGGTTGTCTTTACTTTTTACTTTTTCCAAGGGAAAATTCAAACGATCCACATCAACAAAAGGTTCTGTCTTCTTCCATCCCTCATCTTCAAGAAAAGTTCACATCAAGAACTTATTGGAACTCTATCCCCACCTCTTAGGGAAATGATAATAACTTGGTGGAATCCACTATTCTAAATGTTTACAGTTTAAAATTTTATTTTATTTTATTTTCTACCCAAAATAAATCAAATGTATGAACTGTGAACATTCAGTGTACGTGCAAAAAACATAGTGCTTTAGATGGCATCTCTAAAAGTTTAATCTAAAATTATAATATTTAAACTATATATCTTTATGCTAAACCATATAACACATACAGTCATGTATACCGCAGGTGAATAAAAACTAGTTATTATAACTAGAACCTAAGTGATTCATATGTATTTGTAGGTTGGTGGTATGTGAAGGCCCGTGGTCATTTTATCTACGGAGCAAAAAAAAATAGAAGGGTTGTGGGCCCCACTCAGGGGGGCACCCTTTAGTTGTCTCTTGGTTAGGGAAGTGACCAGCCTTTTCACTATGTTTATTCTTATTTTTCTATAGAAAAACTCCTATTGTTTGCTCATTGGTCCATAAAACAACAACAAGAAGAATACAGGACAAATAATGTGTCATAAGCAATTCGCATTTACAGAGGCCCCTTTCAAGTTAAAAGATGAGAGCCAAGAAATGAATACTCCGTTTTCAATATAAAAACCCTGGGACGCACAATTTTCTTACATTAACCGGACCAAGCTTATAAATGACTGTTGAGCATAGAAAACATGCCTTTTAGAAGGCTTAACTATTTCGATCTCTTAGAATATGTCATTTTTCCCATGCCCCGATATGGAGTCTACAAATCATATGCATAAAGATGAGTGTGAAACAATCATATCAATATATCTTTCCATGCAATATGCACCGTTAGCAATTGTGCAATTATGTACATATATATTTATGCATCGTACGGGCAATAGTTAATTATTATGGCAATTGGATCCTTCCCTTTCAAAAATAATGGCTTCCTCCATTATGATTTAAAAAGTATAATAGAAGCCCAAGTTAACCTAGACAAGATAGGCTGCCCATGGTCTATTTAGTAGAGATAGCCTACTGGTGAAACCGGGAGTCGTTAGCCAGGCTTTTGACAACTTTTACATCTGTTTTGAAAGTTAACATCCAAAGCCAAAACCTGTCCGAACCCGACGGGTTTATAATGTGTTATAACTAAACTTGCAAATTTGGATTTCAGACAGGTTTGGATGGATTTTGGGTTTAGGTAATTGGATCGGATGGTGCTGGTTTGCCGGCTCCACCAATGATAATTTAGTGGAAAATTAAATTATAAACTTTGATGTGATTTACTGCAAATATTTATATATATATATATATATATATATATATATATATATTGAAAAAACCTTTACTAAATTACATATTAAACACCCAAGGCCGACACCAAGACGAGGACAAGATGGTTTTCATGAAATTTCTCATTGAATAAATATGGTAGGTGTATCTGCCCATCATTAATCATTGAAAGCTTCTCATGGTGGTACGGCCACAACTTGTCCTTGATCCCACATGCATCTCGCTAACGACAGGGGGGCGTGGAAGCTTTGGATGGATAACTGTCACTTGATTTTCAGTATCAAAGAAAGAAAGATTGCCCTTCAAATATGCAATTTCCAAAGAAAAATTCTTTTGATGCATATATTTTTTCATGTCCATATGCATTGTATTTGGTATACAGAATAATTATCCGTCTTCATCGTTGTTGGGTGAGTTTCGAATCAACGATGCTAAAAGGGAGACTTTAACTTTAGAACATACGGACCAATGAGCAGTATCTTAGTTGGTATGACACTTCATTTCTTGGGAAAAGTACGTGGTGTGATTTCTAGTAGGGAAAATGGCCACAATTTAACGTTCTCGGGGTAAATTCGTGGGTCTCTTGGATGCACGTGTGTATTGTGCGTGGATATGTTGTGTGCATGAGCTTACCGGCCGGTTCCAAAATAGAAAAAGAAAAAAAATTGTAGACCATATGGGTTCTGATTAAGGGTGCATTTTGGATACAGTTATTGATAGTATTTGGATCTGTTACAGGTATAAATATTCATATATACTGACACAATGGATACATATTAAAATATTTTCTCGAAAATGGGATATTTATATAGTTAAATTATTCATATACGAATTCAGATATTCGGATAAATGAATACGACTATAGATATCTGCAGACAAATACAATTATATAACTATTATTTTAAATTATTTTATTTGTAGTTAATAATATTTTTTTTAAGCGGCACATAAGCCTTATTCAAGTACATATCACATCCATACACAACACAACATAGACACACGCATCCAAAGGTCCCACGAACTCTCCCCAAAAAGGTTAATTTGTGGCCACGCACTCTCTCCACAAGAGGTGGAAGCCCAATAGCATCCGAACTATTGCTCATTAGTATATATAGTTAATAATGCTTATTGAATAATATATTGGAATCACAATTAATGATTTATATGTATAAACTTCTAAAATAAAAATTCATGTTGGCTTCAAAACGTACTTGCATAATAGGCTTTTCATTTCATCTCTATCTTTTGATTTTAGTTGAAATATAGAAGATTTACTTAAGATTTTGTCATTACTTAAGATTTTAGTTGAAATATAAAAGATTTAACAACCGACATATAGCAAAATGTTAGATAGTCCAATTTAATTTGATTATATATAAATTGCAAATGTTAGGTTGATCAGCTAATCACTGATATATACTAGAATAGGATTTGTTGATTTTTCTTATATGTGGGGGCATGGACACCTAACACTCACACAGGTTAATATTTCTAATTTTATTTCCATGTGCAAACAATCTCACAAATTTGATAATGGTTGATGGAAAACTTTAGAAACAAAGTACTAAAATTGGAATTCCAACCGGACAAATGTATATAGACCCAAAATGTCTGAAAACTCCATACTTGGTACAAAAGTACCGGAACTAAGCTTGCCACTGCTCCAAAACTCGCAACTACAATAGAAGAAGAATACCGGAAAGACTAGCTATCACAAATTAGGACAAATAGAGAATAATTTTCTGATGGAGGTCCTTTTCGGGTCTCCGTCAGTTGTCTTCCGTTGATCTCCCGGTGACTTCGTTGATTATCTCCTGTTGCGTGTGGGTCTCAATGGGTTTTGGAGGAAGTAGTGGAATGAGTTCTTCGGTGCCGAGTACCTGCAAAGAAATCCCGGGATGGTTTGGTACCACCAAGGACCCTCTGACGATCAAGTTAGTGATGAGATCCGAGCAGAGTAACGGCTTAAAAGAGTAAAAAATGGCTTACTTGATCCCTCTGTGATGGGGGTTTATATAGCGGTGGAGCACGCAGCAGTAGGCGCAAGAATTTCGCCGGCAGTTACGCCCCCCGACGTCACGCCCGCGTAGAAAGCGGATCCCCCATTAATGGGGATTGATGGCGTGGAACGTGGGATGTTGCTGGCGTTGAATCTGCGAATGGCGAGATCCGCGGAGCGGCAGTTACGCCTGTGAGCGGTGACCTTGGTCGGAGGGCCGAGGAAGACGGCCTCGGCCTGGAGCTCGGGACGAACGAGGAGGCCGAGGAATCCAGGCCTTGCGGCAGCTCGTCGAGAGCTACGGGGCCGAGGAGGTCAATTTGCAGGGGCCCCGAGGAGGGCCGGCTTATGTCCGCAGGTCGGGTACTGGGTGGCCTGATCGGCTCCTGTGGGCCTCTTCCTCTGAGTTCCGGGACACGTCACCTGCCACGTGTCATAATCTTGGGGATCGCCGATATCGAGAACCATCATTAGCCCCACACTCTTATCCCGATCAGCTAGCGGGTCGGGTCAGGAGTGGACTGCCGGGCCTCCCGAGGTGAGCTCCTTTCTAGGGTCTTGTCGGGGCGAGTTCTCGGGCCGTCGGTTGTCTTTTCCGCTGGCGAATCAAGGCGAGATCTCCGCATCTAAAGGAGGTGCGCCAGTTCGTGCACTCTGCAACTGAAGCGATGGTCCACGTGTCAAGTGTCTATTGGCTGACACGACGTATGCAGGCCTGTGGCGCCTGATGGGACGCGGTTCAGCGTAGGATCGACACGTGGAGCGATCGGAGCCGCTGAGCGCGAGGAGTCGTTTCGGCGGAAGATGACGGGCGCCGTTGGATGACGCCGTACACAGCGATAAAACAGGGGTGGGGTCCGCCCCAGGGCCCCCAATCTTTCATTTTTCCTTCTTCCTCGAGTCGCTGCCGTTCAACGTTCTTCTTCCTTTGGAATACATGGTTCGCTCCTACTCTTCGGGCTGCCCACGCCGGAAGGAGGCTAGTGGCGTGGCTGAGCCCCCGGCTAGCTCATGCCCTCCGCCGGATTCTCTGCCGACGGCAGGGCCGTCCGCTTCGTCGACGGCATCTGGTGGTTTCTTTGATAGCAGCCAGAGCCGTCCACAGTTACCTGAGCCCCAGACGGGGGACAGAGGGAAGGGCGAGGGTAGGCCCCTTCTCAAAAGGAAGAGGACGGTTTCTTGCACGCCGCCGTCGAGGGTCCCTGAGGGAATTCCCGTGCAGGAGGGGGGCGTCATCTTCACGGTTCCGTCTGGACTTTCTGTCGCCGCTGGCCTGCTTGCCGGGATGGAGGAGTCGGTTGGGGGAAAGCTTCCGCAAGGCTTCTTGAGGGATCAATTGGAGGCCATGGCCCAGGGGGCGGTCCAGGTACGAATCCCTTTATGTGTATTTGTCTTAGTATACCTTCCCTTGGCTCGGGGGCCTCCTGCTTTCTCATCGGCTTTCCGTCAGGTTCTTCAACACTGCGCCCTCGCCACTCGTATGGAGGCCGAGGGGGCGTTCCACGCTCCGAGGCCAGTGGAAGCGTTCCCTTCGGAGGTCAAGATTTTGCAACGTGACCTGCGCCAGGAGAGGGCAAGGGTTGACGTCGTGGCGGGCCAGGCGGAGGCTGCGGAACTTGCCAACTCGTCGACTCGGGGTGCCCTTCGTCGTCTGAATGCGTCTCTCCGGGTTGCCGATAGGAAGCTGGCAGATCTGGCCGAACGCTTCGCGGCCCTGGAAAAAGATAGAGACGCCAGCAGAAGAGATGCTGAGGCGGCACTTATGGAGGCCCGGGTTGCCGAGGTTCGGGCTAAGAAAGCTGTGGCCGATTATAAGACGTCGGAGCAGTTTTACACCGAGCTCGGGGAGTATTCTGCCGTCGCATAGAACAAGGCCCTGGACGCTGTGAAGGAACAGCTTTCTGAGTTCGATGATGGTGAGCTCCGCGCTCGGGCTCCGCTTCCGGTGGCGAGGCCTCCGGTGGGAGATGGCGAGGGGAGCAGGGCGCGTCCCGGGTGGCAAGATCTCCGGTGGTAGAGCCCCCGGTGGGCCGCGATGCCAGCGATGAAGAGACCGGAGTAAACCTCCAGGCAGTTTGTAGAGCTGGGGAGGCCCAGAATACCCTTTGTAAAAACTTTGCTTTTGGTGATAAAAGAAAACCTTTGTTTCGTCGGTTTGCATTTCATCTTCTGTGTGTGAAGGATGTTCGTAGGATATCTTTGCTTGTACTGTTGTGTTTTCATGTCGGGTTGGCCATCTGTCTGGCGATCTCTTGTACTGTTGTGTTTTCATGTCGGGTTGGCCATCTGTCTGGCGATCTCCCGTCGAGTAGACTTCGATCACTAGCCGACGAGCATGTCAAGCGCTGCCGCGGAGGTATCTCCATGGGCCCTGGGGTCGATGGGAGATTTTCCAGACTTGGATAAACCTGACGTCCCTCCCTGGTGTCGTGGGTAGGGAGCTACCAGTTGGGGTTGACCGAGCAAGGTGGCTGTTCGGTTGCCTCTTGCCAGGGCTTTGATCCCTGTCGGTTGTGGTAGGAAGCTACCAGCCGGGGATGGCCGAGCAAGGACTAGACCGCCTATGAGAGGACTTTGGTCCTTAGCGCGGGAAGGGCTGCAGAAGGCCATTAAGGATGACCGGGCAGTGAAGCTGCACGGTTGCCTCTTGGAGAGGGCTTTGACCTCTGGCGTCGTGCGTAGGTAACTACCAGCCTAGGATGAATGAGCGGGGTAGCCGCTCTGGTGCCTCTTGTGAGGGCCTTTGATCCCTGGCGTCGAGGATAGGGAGCTACCAGCCGGAGTAGACCGAGCAGGGTAGTTGCTCGGTTGCCTCTTGCGAGGGCTTTGATCCTTCGGGATGGGGACCGAGCAGGGTTACTGCCCAGTTCCTCTTGGCGAGGACTTTGATCCCTGTCGGTTGTGGTAGGAAGCTACCAGCCGGGGATGGCCGAGCAAGGACTCGACCGTCTCTGGGAGGACTTTGGTTCTTAGCGTGGGAGGGGCTGTAGAAGCCTACCAAGGACCCTTGGCCGGGCAGGGTTACAGCCTGGTGCCTCTTGGCGATGGCTTTTGTCCTGAAGGATAGTTGACCGAGAGAACCTCGGGCTCGACTACCTATGGGAGGGCTTTTTGATCCCCGGCGTTGCGGCAGGGAAGCTGCCCGCAGGGGATAGCCGAGCGAGGGATCCTCGGGCTCGACCGCCTCTGGGAGGGCTTTTTATCAGGGCAGTGGGGTGCACGGTCGCACTGTGGCGAGGGCCCGTGGGTTGCTCGGCCGCTCCGTGGCGAGGGCCTTTTCGTTGTAAAGGAGGAACTCTACTGGGGAGAAAAGATTCGACGTTTCTTTATTCGCATGGACAGGAATTTCAGAGAACGCTTTACACCATCTTTGTAAAAGGGAAATCTCGAGGGGGGTGGCTGGGGTGCAACACTTCGCTAGCTTTGACCTCATTGGTTGTAACACCCGAGCCCAATGCTACTATTTTCAGTTACTGTTTGAGTATAATGTGGTACTCATTTCATTTAACTTGCTTGTTTGTTACTTACTGTAAAATTTACCCGGCAAAGTCATTTCTACATATAACAAATTTTGGCATCTAAAATAAAATTGAAAATATTCATCTTGTCCTACTTGACACCCCTAGCCTCGTGGTAGCGTCTGTGCATTGTGTTCTCGTCCCGTTCAGTGAAACGGACGAGTTTGGACGGCTACGCGCACGTACATGTGTCCGTTTTGGGGGTATACTTTTTAATCATAAAACACTTACTTTTAAAATTTGGATCCTGCTTAAAATCCTATTATTTCAATTTCAAATTTTTGGACTCGACCGGGCGCGATTTGGAAATGTTTTATTTGGCGCCAAAATCCCAAATTTTAATATTATTAAAACCATCGCATATATTTTTCTAACTAACCTGATATCTTACTGTTCATTACCTATCTTTTAAATCTTTAAATTAACCTATATATATATCCCACTATTCCTTAAAATGTTTTGAATTTTTAATTAATATTTATCCCTAACTAACGATTCCCCTTTAGCCAATCCCGTTCCTTTAATTCCGTGGGCCCCCACCTGCAGCTCTCTCTCTCTCTTTCATTTCTCTCTCTCTCTCTCTACTTTCTCTTTCTCTCTCTCATATATTCTCTCGTACTTCTCTTTATCATTCTTTTTCTTCTTGCTTCATGTCTCGTTTCTCATTTTTTTAACTGTTCTTTTGTTGCCGGAATTCCGTCGTGCCGGTGACGCTTCTCGACGTTCCAGCGAGGTACCCCGACCCGTGTGGTTCCTTTGTTCGTCGTTTGGGTTCATTCTGTGAACCGTGCGCCCGTCGCGAGTTTTCCCCGCCGACGGTTAACGTTCCGTTTTCCCAATTCGCGACCTATCGAGGCAAGTTAATCTTGCTACATGCTATATAATTCATTTTATACCTATTTAAATAAATACCATACCTATAGTTTAAATCTAGTGCCCCATGTTTAATTTTATAACGTTTCGATATTCCGTTTGCATCCGTTTATATCATATTAAATCTAGATCATGAAAACTTATCTTGTGACATACTAGATTACATTATACTGCAACCATATCATTTAAAATATATATCGTCGTAATATTTATTATTATTAACTTTAATTAGTTTATAATCTTCATTTTATAATGTTATACATTTGAAAATCTTATAGTTTACACATGAAACGTCGTTGAAAAATCGGATATGACAAATCTGAAATTTACTGTACAGTTTATCTTATAAAATTCATTATAAATCATAGAAAATCATTAGTATACGTTCTTTAGTTCGTTACGAAGCTAACTCAGAATACTATAACTCTATGAAATGTTTACTTGCAAAATAAATTGTTTAAATAACGTAAAATTCAAATGAAAATGTCTCCAAACTGCTGCCCAGGGAAATTCCAGCAGCAAAATTTCAACTTCGAATGTTCAAAACTTTTTGTAGGGACAACCTGAGATGCTTATACTTATAAAACTAAAAACCTTATTGAATTATCTTTGTTTTGGTATAAGACACGTCCCTTTTGGAGAACGTTTGTTATTTTTAAGCTATTTTACAAATTAGGGTGACGCTGAATTTCTGAACGGAACTTTCTTGTGCATGGTTAATCAATACCACTCTTATAGTTATTAATCGCTTTGAATATGCTATCCATATTAATATTATTATATCAATATTTATATCACATATTGCTTAGTTGTACATCCCACATTACCATTTTATAGTTTTATAATTTTTCGGATACCCGTTTGCATCCATCGCATTTAAGATACATATAATTGCATCCATAGATCACATTACTACATAATAATGTGATATTAACACTCCATGTTTAATAAATTGCATCTTAATTAATATTGGAACTATAAATGTAACCCTAATCGATAACTGTGCATCCATATCCTTGAAATTATATCTATTTGCATATCATATTACATGTTCCAGTTTATTGTTCTGATAGTACTCATGCTTGTTTATTTATACACATGCTTATGTTAGTTGATTATGAGCACCCACATGACATCTTGTGCTTCCTGACATGACCTGTTACACTTCCTACTTGACATGACATGGTACCGTACACTCTTGACATGACATGACACCTTTATACATTACCTGGCTTGACCTGATGTACCATGGCTTTACCTATTACCTGATCTTGTGTCTAATGCCAACAAACATAACATGTGGTCCTCATGGACCGTTCCTGTTGTCTATCCAGACAAACCTATTTATCTGATCCTGTGTTGGCATTAGTTTCTTGATTACTTGATACCTGACTTGACATACACATATAACTTGGGGGTATGGGGAAATCAAAGGTGAAATCTGACTTGTAACTCGACAGTTCACTACCTGTATTGAGTGTACACATTCCTGTTTTGTGCCTAGCGGCATGTCTCGGTTTCAACCGAGAATATTGTGGCCGTGGTCCCGGGTATGTACGAGATACTATCGAGTGTACACATTCCTGTTTTGTGCCTAGCGGCATGTCTCGGCTGCAGCCGAGAATATTGTGGCCGTGGTCCCGGGTATGTACGGGATACTATTGAGTTACATCGATGATTCATCGATGATTCATCGATTGATTTCAAAGACTTTAGAATAGAAAACCTGATAGAACAGTTTAGTTTACCCACTGCACGCTACCCTGTACTGGTATGATTCATATTATTGTTATTCTTGTTGTATTCATGTTTATATTACATTGCCTGCTACACTGTTCATATTATATTACTTGATGACATGACGCGCTGACGTCTGGGTTTTGCATGGCCCAGATTCTGTACCGCTGTTGCAGTCCGAGCAGGAGTACTTCAGCCAGCAGGCTGAGCTGTGAGTTCAGTAGTAGTTAGTTTTATTTCCTGCATTTATTTCCTGATGTGAGCCCGCATTATGGGACACACTTTTCAGTTATTTGTATTGGATCATTTGCTTCCGCATTTATTTATTATTCACTCATGTTATTCTGGATTATGGACATGTTTTAGATAGTTTTATCTTGTTCTTGATATCTCTATAGCCGTAATGTGACTGTGGATGGATACTTCCTACCCACAGGTAGCATGGTTGGCTATGTCACGTGCCCAATCTAGCGTACTCTGGGAAGCGGGGCGTGACATGGTTCTTTTGGTATCAGAGCCATAGGATAGTCGGGTTGATTCTTTTGTAGTTGGGTATTGTACCCAATACACGAATCAGAATACCCGTGTTTAGGAAACATGTCCTGCCACCTTGACTGTTTTACCAGTCTTGAATCACATTCTTCCTGATTAAATCTTTTACGATGTGCAAACTTCCTTTGCATATCGATTCAAAAACCTGATTCCTTGTTATCTCTAGGACTTAGGTGACTTGGATGGAGTTATGTAATTGTAGCTATGATACCGCGGCATAGTTACAATGCGGTACTCTATTTAAGTATCTTGGAGTTCTAGCCTTGATCTATATTCAAAATCTATCATCATGCTAATGTTGGGTATTTTGAGTTCAGGATTATGGCCGGTAAGAAATTGAAGACATACCAGAGGCGTGTGGACGAAGCCGCCATGCTTGGAGTGATAAGAGGAATGCTGGAGAATCAAAGAAACAGACCGAGCTGATCCAGCAGCAAGCGGACTCGTTTTGGGAAGGTTTGCAGATCGTTCAGCAGTCTGTGAACAATGTTGGAGCTAGACCAGTTGACCGAGTAGGGACCGTAGCAGATTTCAGGCGGTTGGGTCCGTCTACATCTACTGGTTTAAAGGAGTCGTTGCCAGTGAAGCAGTGGCTAGTTGACACAGAGAACTTGCTTTTTGCGGCACAGATTCCAGATGACAAAAAGGTTGTTGTGGTACGCATTCAGCTAGTGGACTACGCCCGAGAATGGTGGCTTGTTGAGGAGACCCGCTTGCCCAAGCCGATCAAGTGGGAGGATTTTTCTAAGAGTTTCCTGGAGAAGTTCTTCCCGCGGACTGCACGGGAGGAAATGGAAGAGAAGTTCATCGGACTAAAGCAGAAGGGAGCACCCGTAGATGTGCATATAGCAGAATGGACGAGACTCAGTAGTTTCGCTGGACCTTTAGTTGCCAACGATGCAGACAGGGCACGGAGGTTCATGCGCAGACTGGACGTGGACATCCAGAGGCAGATTGTCTCCCTTGGTTTGACCACTTTCTTACAAATACTTGCAGCAGCCAAGAGCAGCAGAGTTTATCTGGGATGAAAGGGAGTTTGCAGCAGACAGCAGTTGCGTTAAGGAAGCAGTTCGGTCGGGCTGGTCGAGTTTAGGGCTAGGCCGACAAACAATATTCTTGCATCAATGGAAGTGATGAAAGTAAAGAGCCGGCTGTTGTTCGTGATTCTATGGATGTGTTTGAAGATATATCGGGTTTACCGCCGAGGAGATACGTGGAGTTCGCAATTGATCTTATTCCTGGTGCAGCGCCAGTATCTAAAGCGTATTATCCAATGGCGCCAGTAGAGTTGGAAGAAGTAAAGAAACAGGTTGCTGAATTGCTTGAAAAGGGTTGGATTTGAAGCAGTAACTCGCCTTGGGGAGCTCCAGTTCTTCTAGTAAAGAAGAAGGATGGTACAAGAAGGATGTGCATCGACTATCGAGAATTAAACCGGGTGGCTATCAAGAACAAGTATCATATCCCTCGCATTGGAGAACTTTTTGAGCAGCTTAGTGGCGCGAGGGTATTCTCGAAGCTGGATTTGCGATCCGGATATCATCAGGTCCGAGTGAAAACAGAAGATATTTGCAAGACGGCGTTCCGAACTCGGTATGGACATTATGAGTACTTAGTGATGCCCTTCGGAGTAACGAATGCGCCAGCAGTATTCATGGACTTGATGAACCGAATCTTTTCACCGTTCTTGGATCAGTTCATTGTGGTATTCATTGACGATATTCTGGTTTACTCGAAGAGTTTTGAAGAGCATGCTGAGCATTT
The DNA here is from genome assembly GCA_030015575.1 of Agapanthus africanus. Taxonomy (NCBI): domain Eukaryota; kingdom Viridiplantae; phylum Streptophyta; class Magnoliopsida; order Asparagales; family Amaryllidaceae; genus Agapanthus; species Agapanthus africanus. Next base: position 155,884,847 of record CM057350.1, read on the forward strand.
GAAGATCGCACTGCAGATGTTGAGACAGGAGAAATTGTATGCGAAGATGAGTAAGTGCGAGTTTTGGCTGGAGGAAGTAAGGTTTTTGGGGCATGTTGTGTCTGGCGATGGCATTGCCGTCGATTCAGAAAAGATTGCAGCAGGTCGAGATTGGCCTATTCCAAAGAATGTTGCTGAGATAAGAAGTTTCCTTGGATTAGCCGGATACTACAGGAGATTTGTGGAGAACTTTGCTCGTCTGGCAGAGCCGTTGACCAAGCTTACGCGCAAGGAGGTACCTTTTGTATGGGCGGATAAGTGTGCGTTAGCTTTCGAGACGTTGAAGCTGAAGTTGATAACCGCCCCTATTCTGACCGTGCCAGACAATTCCGGAGGATTGGTGATTCACAGCGACGCATCTGGGAAAGGATTGGGATGTGTTTTGATGCAGCATGGGAAGGTTGTAGCATACGCATCGAGACAGTTGAAGACCCATGAGAAGAATTATCCAACTCATGACTTGGAGCTTGCGGCTGTGATTTTCGCTTTGATGATTTGGAGACACTACCTTTTGGGCGAAAGAGTCGAAGTTTTTACAGATCATAAGAGCTTGAAATATGTGTTCACACAGAAGGAGCTTAACATGAGGCAGCGTAGATGGTTGGAGCTGATGGCTAACTACGATCTTGATCTTAAGTACCATCCGGGAAAGGTTAATGTTGTGCCGGATGCGCTTAGTCGGTTACCGGTAATTCAGGTGTTAACTACGCAGAAGGAGATCGTCGCAGATTTTCGAAGATTTGACTTGGAGGTTGTGCTAACGCGTTCTACGGGACAGTTGTTGCAGCTGCAAGTATATTCGTCTTTGATCGAGAATATTAAAGCAGCTCAATCGCAGGATCCTAAACTGCAAAAGTTTCGAGAGCAGGTTGAAGCTGGGCTACGAACAGATTTATTAATCCACGAAGATGGTTCGTTGAGGTATGGTAGCCGTTTGTGTGTGCCAAAGGGTGATGTTCGTGAAGAGCTTATGAAGGAGACACACAGTTCAGCTTATTCTGTACATCCAGGAGGCACAAAGATGTACCGAGATATTCGACAGCATTTCTGGTGGGAGGGCATGAAGCGGGAGATTGCTCGCTTTGTGGCAAAGTGCTTGGTGTGTCAGCAAGTTAAGGCTGAACATCAAAGGGTTGCTGGTTTATTGCAACCACTTCCGATTCCTCAGTGGAAGTGGGAACATATAACCATGGATTTCGTGACGGCTTTACCGCGGAGTCCAAAAGGCAACAATGCAGTATGGGTAATTGTTGACCGATTGACCAAGGCAGCTCACTTTATTCCTTTTCGGGTTGGTCAATCAACAGAGACTTTGGCAGAGCGGTACATGCATGAGATTGTAAGATTGCATGGAGTTACCGGTGAGCTTCGTGTCCGATCGGGACACTCGGTTCTTATCACACTTCTGGAGGAGTTTACAGGAAAGTTTGGGGACTCGATTGAAGTTTAGCACAGTTTATCATCCTCAAACTGATGGTCAGTCGGAGAGAACGATCCAAACTCTTGAGGATATGTTGAGAGCATGCATGTTGGACTTCAAGGGGTCTTGGGAGGATCATCTACTTTTGGTGGAGTTGTCTTACAACAACAGTTTTCAGGCAACTATTCAGATGGCTCCATTTGAAGCTTTGTATGGTCGTAAATGCCGTTCACCTGTTTGTTGGGACGATGTCGGTGAACGAAGATTATTGGGACCAGATTTGGTTGTGCAGACAGTTGAGAAGGTTAACCTTATCAGAAATCATATGAAGGCAGCACATGACCGACAGAAGAGTTGGGCAGATACGTCAAGAAGACCTCTAGAGTTCATCGTGGGTGATTTGGTATTCTTGAAGATATCACTGACTAGAGGGGTGATTCGTTTTGGAAGTCGAGGAAAGTTTAGTCCTCGATTCGTTAGACCCTTGAGATCTTGGAGCGTGTTGGTGAGGTAGCGTATCGTTTGGCGTTACCGCAGTCCTTGGCGAATGTGCACGATGTGTTTCACGTATCTCAACTCCGTAGGTATGTTCGAGCTGAAACACACGTATTGGATCATTCGGAGCTAACAGTACGAGAAGACTTGACTTTTGAGGAGCAACCGATTGGAATCGTAGATCGAAGGGAAAAGGTTCTTAAGAACAAGGTAATCCCTCTTGTGCTTGTTTTTTGGGGTAATCACTCGCATGGAGAGTCCACTAGGGAACGAGAAGATGAAATCCGGGAGAAGTTTCCTCACCTTTTCTTGTAGTTATCTATCTTTGTATTCTTGGAATTTCGAGGACGAAATTCTTTTTGTAGTTGGGTATAATGTAACACCCGAGCCCAATGCTTTTATTTTCAGTTACTGTTTGAGCATAATGTGGTACTCATTTCATTTAACTTGCTTGTTTGTTGCTTACTGTAAAATTTACCTGGCAAAGTCATTTCTACATATAACAAATTTTGGCATCTAAAATAAAATTGAAAATATTCATCTTGGCCTACTTGACACCCCTAGCCTCGTGGTAGCGTCTGTGCATTGTGTTCTCGTCCCGTTCAGTGAAACGGGCGAGTTTGGACGGCTACGCGCGCGTACATGTGTCCGTTTTGGGGGTATGCTTTTTAATCATAAAACACTTAATTTTAAAATTTGGATCCCGCTTAAAATCCTATTATTTCAATTTCAAATTTTTGGACTCGACCGGGCGCGATTTGGAAATGTTTTATTTGGCGCCAAAATCCCAAATTTTAATATTATTAAAACCATCGCATATATTTTTCTAACTAACCTGATATCTTACTGTTCATTACCTATCTTTTAAATCTTTAAATTAACCTATATATATATCCTACTGTTCCTTAAAATGTTTTGAATTTTTAATTAATATTTATCCCTAACTAACGATTCCCCTTTAGCCAATCGCGTTCCTTTAATTCCGTGGGCCCCCACCTGCAGCTCTCTCTCTCTCTCTCTCTCTCTACTTTCTCTCTCTCTCTCATATATTCTCTCGTACTTCTCTTTATCATTCTTTCTCTTCTTGCTTCATGTCTCGTTTCTCATTTTTTTAACTGTTCTTTTGTTGCCGGAATTCCGTCATGCCGGTGACGCTTCTCGACGTTCCAGCGAGGTACCCCGACCCGTGTGGTTCCTTTGTTCGTCGTTTGGGTTCATTCCGTGAACCGTGCGCCCGTCGCGAGTTTTCCCCGCCGACGGTTAACGTTGCGTTTTCCCGATTCGCGACCTATCGAGGCAAGTTAATCTTGCTACATGCTATATAATTCATTTTATACCTATTTAAATAAATACCATACCTATAGTTTAAATCTAGTGCCCCATGTTTAATTTTATAACGTTTCGAAATTCCGTTTGCATCCGTTTATATCATATTAAATCTAGATCATGAAAACTTATCTTGTGATATACTAGATTACATTATACTGCAACCATATCATTTAAAATATATATCGTCGTAATATTTATTATTATTAACTTTATTTAGTTTATAATCTTCATTTTATAATGTTATACACTTGAAAATCTTATAGTTTACACATGAAACGTCGTTGAAAAATCGGATATGACAAATCTGAAATTTACTGTACACCTTATCTTATAAAATTCATTATAAATCATAGAAAATCATTAGTGTACGTTCTTTAGTTCGTTACGAAGCTAACTCAGAATACTATAACTCTATGAAATGTTTACTTGCAAAATAAATTGTTTAAATAACGTAAAATGCAAATGAAAATGTCTCCAAACTGCTGCCCAGGGAAATTCCAGCAGCAAACTTTCAACTTCGAATGTTCAAAACTTTTTGTAGGGACAACCTAAGATGTTTATACTTATAAAACTAAAAACCTTATTGAATTATCTTTGTTTTGGTATAAGACACGTCCCTTTTGGAGAACGTTTGTTATTTTTAAGCTATTTTACAAATTAGGGTGACGCTGAATTTCTGAACGGAACTTTCTTGTGCATGGTTAATCAATACCACTCTCATAGTTATTAATCGGTTTGAATATGCTATCCATATTAATATTATTATATCAATATTTATATCACATATTGCTTAGTTGTACATCCCACATTACCATTTTATAGTTTTATAACTTTTCGGATACCCGTTTGCATCCATCGCATTTAAGATACATATAATTGCATCCATAGATCACATTACTACATAATAATGTGATATTAACACTCCATGTTTAATAAATTGCATCTTAATTAATATTGGAACTATAAATGTAACCCTAATCGATAACTGTGCATCCATATCCTTGAAATTATATCTATTTGCATATCATATTATATGTTCCAGTTTATTGTTCTGATAGTACTCATGCTTGTTTATTTATACACATGCTTATGTTAGTTGATTATGAGCACCCACATGACATCTTGTGCTTCCTGACATGACCTGTTACACTTCCTACTTGACATGACATGGTACCGTACACTCTTGACATGACATGACATGACACCTTTATACATTACCTGGATTTACCTGATGTACCATGGCTTTACCTGTTACCTGATCTTGTGTCTAATGCCAACAAACATAACATGTGGTCCTCATGGACCGTTCCTATTGTCTATCCAGACAAACCTGTTTACCTGATCCTGTGTTGGCATTAGTTTCTTGATTACTGGATACCTGACTTGACATACACATATAACTTGGGGGTATGGGAAAATCAAAGGTGAAATCTGACTTGTAACTCGACAGTTCACTACCTGTATTGAGTGTACACATTCCTGTTTTGTGCCTAGCGGCATGTCTCGGTTTCAACCGAGAATATTGTGGCCGTGGTCCCGGGTATGTACGGGATACTATCGAGTGTACACATTCCTGTTTTATGCCTAGCGGCATGTCTCGGCTGCAACCGAGAATATTGTGGCCGTGGTCCCGGGTATGTACGGGATACTATTGAGTTACATCGATGATTCATCGATTGATTTCAAAGACTTTAGAATAGAAAACCTGATAGAACAGTTTAGTTTACCCACTGCACGCTACCCTATACTGGTATGATTCATATTATTGTTATTCTTGCTGTATTCATGTTTATATTATATTGCCTGCTACACAGTTCATATTATATTACTTGATGACATGCCGCGCTGACATCTGGGTTTTGCATGGCCCAGATTCCGTACCGCTATTGCAGTCCGAGCAGGAGTACTTCAGCCAGCAGGCTGAGCTATGAGTTCAGTAGTAGTTAGTTTTATTTCCTGCATTTATTTCCTGATGTGAGCCCGCATTATGGGACACACTTTTCAGTTATTTGTATTGGATCATTTGCTTCCGCATTTATTTATTATTCACTCCTGTTATTTTGGATTATGGACATGTTTTAGATAGTTTTATCTTGTTCTTGATATCTCTACAGCCGTAATGTGACTGTGGATGGATACTTTCTACCAACAGGTAGCATGGTTGGCTATGTCACGTGCCTAATCTAGCGTACTCTGGGAAGCGGGGCGTGACATTGGTATAGCTTGAGCTTTTCGGCATTGTAAAGCCGCGAGAGCTTCCGTTCGTACGCGTCCTGTAGGCGGTAGGCTCCGTAGGGGAGCGCCTCAGAGACAAGGAAAGGACCCTCCCACTTCGGGGAGAACTTGTGAAGCCTGCCTTGGTCGATGAATTCGTTCCGCCGCAGGACCAGGTCCCCGGTCTTGAAGGAACGATGTTTCACCCGAGCGTTGTAGTATCGGGCTGTCTGCTGTTGATAGGCGGCGGCTCTAATCTGGGCCCGATCCCTTTTCTCCAAAAGTATGTCGAGGTTGGTCCGTAGCGCCATTGTGTTTGCGTCATCGTCGAAATGCTCGACCCGGTGACTGGGTAGCCCGATCTCCGCCGAGACCATGGCTTCGGTCCCGTAGCAGAGGCTGAAAGGGGTCTCCCCGGTAGGAGTCTTTTTTGACGTGCACAGGGCCCATAAGACCCGGGGTAGCTTTTCGACCCAACTGCCTTGTCTCCCTTCCAGGCGGGTTCGGAGACCCCGGAGGACATCTCGGTTAGTGACCTCGGCCTGCCCGTTTCATTGGGGATGCGCGATCGCGGCGAACTTCATGAGGATATGGTATTCTTTGCAGAAGTCCTTCACTTTCTCGTTCTCGAAGTTCGTCCCGTGGTCGGTGATGATGCACCTCGGGATTCCGAACAGGAGTATCAGGTTGTTTTGCAAGAACTTGATGGTTGTGGCGGCGTCCGGTTTCCTGATGGGGACTGCTTCGATCCACTTGGTGAAGTAGTCCACCGCGACGAGGACGTATTTGTGCCCGCCAGTTCCGGTAGGGAACTGGCCGATCATATCCAATCCCCACTGGGCGAACGGCCATGGGGATGTCAGGGCAGTTAGCTCGGTAGCCGGGAGGCGGGGAATACTGCCGTGGAGTTGGCAGCTCTTGCACCTCTTGACCAGTTTCAGGGCGTCCTCGTGCATGGTGGGCCAGTAGTACCCTTGGAGTAATGCCTTTTGGATCAAGGTTCGAGCCCCCTGGTGTGCACCGCCCACCCCTTCATGGATTTCCCGAAGGACGTAGTCGGCTTTGTGGGAGTCAATGCACCGGAGCAGGGACTGGGTGAAGGCCTTCTTGTAGAGGTTCCCGTTGCTCCAGACGAAGTGGGTGGCTTTTGCCCGGAGGCGGCGGGCGGCCTCCCTGTCTTTCGGGAGCGTGCCGCCCTTCAGGAATTCCATGAGGGGCTTCCTCCAATCCTGGTCGCTCTCCTGCGCCATGTACACGTGGAGTGTCGCCGCCTCGTCTCCCACGCTGGGTCGGGTCAAGGTTTCGAAGAGTATTGACCGCTTATTGTTGGCCGAGTACGACGAAGCCAGCTTGCTCAAGGCGTCTGCTTGAGCATTTAGTTGCCTGGGTATTTGTTCTACTTGGACTTCGTCGAAGTTTTTTCGGAGCTTTCTCACTTCGTCCAGGTACTTCATCATTAGAGGCTCTCGAGCTTCGAAGCGGCCGGTCACTTGGCCGACAACTATAGCCGAGTTGCTGCTGATTCGAATTATCTTTAGCCCCAGCCCGACGGCCATGCGCAGTCCGGCCAGGAGGGCCTCGTATTCTGTCGCGTTGTTCGACGCTTTGAAACTGAGCCTCAAGGAATACTCCATCTCAGCTTCGTTTGGGCCCCGAATGATGAGACCGGCACCGCAGCCTTCCTCGGTAGAAGACCCGTCGACGTATATGATCCACTTCGGGGCTGAACTAGGGCCTTCCGGGATGGGATACCGGGTTGTGAGGGGCAGCGTGGAATCAGGCTTCCTGCTAGGGATGGCGCATTCAACGATGAAATCGGCCAGGGCCTGCGCCTTGATGGCTTGCCTCGGGCGATACCTTATGTCGAATTGAGATAGCTCCCATATCCATTTCTCTAGACAGCCTGAGGATTTCGGTGATGCCAGGATAGCTCCCAATGGGCGCTCGGTGAGGACGATGATGGTGTGTGCTTGGAAGTAATTTCGCAGTTTCCGCGAGGTTACCACGAGGGCCACGACAATCTTCCTTATGGCGGGGTACCTCGTCTCCGCGTCCTTAAACACATGGCTCACATAGTACACCGGCCTCTGCGCTCCCTCGGCCTCTCGGACGAGCTCCGAGCCTGCAGCTTGGTCGGATACTGCCAGGTACAACGACAGCTCATCCCCTTCCACTGGCCGGGTGAGCAGCGGCGGTGTTGCGAGGTGCTTCTTCAATTGGTCGAAGGCGGCTTGGTAATCCTCCGACTACTTGAACCTCGGAATTTTCCTCAGCGCTTCGAAGAACGGAAGGCACTTCTCCCCCGACCTGGACATGAAACGGCTCAGAGCGGCGACCCACCCTGTGAGCCGCATGATCTCGACGCTAGTCTTGGGTGCGGCCATGCTCAAGATAGCGTCAATCTTCTCTGGGTTAACTTCGATTCCGCGGTGAGTGACCATGAACCCAAGGAATTTCCCTCCGGTGACTCTGAATGCGCACTTGGCGGGGTTTAGCTTCATGTTGAATTTGCGGAGCACTCCAAATGCTTCGCCCAGGTCCTTGGCATGGTCGGCCGGCGAGACGGACTTGACGAGCATGTCGTCAATGTAGACTTCCATGTTCCTGCCGATCTGTGGCTTGAACATGCGATTGACCAGCCTCTGGTACGTGGCCCCGGCATTATTGAGGCCGAAGGGCATCACCCTATAGAAGTACACTCCCCGGTCCATTGTGAATGCGGTCATATCTTCGTCTTTAGGATTCATACGGATTTAGTTGTAGCCGGAGAAAGCGTCCATGAAGCTCAGTAGCTCGTGACCTCACGAGCTGTCGACGAGCTGGTCTATGCGAGGGAGTAGGAAGTTGTCCTTAGGGCAGGCCTTGTTGAGGTCGGTGAAGTCGACACACATACGCCACTTCCCACTCGACTTCTTGACCAGGACCGCATTTTCTAGCCACTTCGAGTAGGGCACATTCCTGATGAAGTTGGCGGCGAGGAGCCGGTAAACTTCCTCTTCGATAGCCTTCTGTTTGACCGGGGAGAAGCTTCTTTTCTTCTGTCTGACGGGTCGGGCCGTAGGATCAACTCCGAACTTGTGGGAGATGATTTTGGGGTCGATCCCATGCATGTCAGCTGGTGCCCAGGCGAAGACGTCGGAGTTGCTTCTGAGGAACTCAATCAGGTCATCCCGCTGAGTTCCTGTCAGGAGTGACCCGACCTGTACGGTCTTTCCTTGGTCTCCTTCAGCTAAGGGTACCTCGGTCAGAGGTTCGACCGGCGCTCCACGGACCTCCTTCCGCTCGTCCCGGGTGTCCAGGGACCCTTTGATGTCGCCGCATGCATCGGCGCTATCAGCGTGCTGCTCGGGGGAAGATGCCTCTGTCAGGCCTATCTCCGCGACCCGCTAGCTCCCGTATACCCGACCTACCCCGCCCTGGTCGAGGGGAAATTTTATTGCCAGGTGGTATGTCGAGATCTGGGCCTGGAGGGAGTTCAGCGTCGGGCGGCCGAGGAGGACGTTGTAGGCCGAGGGAACCTTCGCCACGATGAAGTCCACAGGCAGCGTGCGCGTGCGACCGGGTTCCCCGATCGTGAACTGCAGGGTGACCACCCGTTGTGCCGGGATGGAGTGGTTGGTGAACCCCGAGAGGACGTGGGAGGTCGGTCTCAAGTCTGCTGGGGCGAGCTCTATATGCAGAAAGCAGTCGTGGAAGAGGATGTCCGCCGAGCTGCCCGAATCGATGAGTATCCGGTGGACCTCGTATCGGTGAATTTGTGCTATGATCACCAGCGGGTCGCTATGGGGCACAGATATGCCATGGAGATCCTCGTTGCTAAAGGTGATGGGCTCTCGGCCCCTAGCCTTTTTTTCGGGCGGTCGCCGGAGCCTGTGAGACGGCAGCCAGCGGGGAGGCTGACGACCTTAGGCGAGGGTTCGTCCGCGTCTCCGTTGCGAGGGAGGGGACATCGGGCGTTTGGATCTTTAGGGGAATCGGTTGTCATGTGGGCGGAGATCGGAAGGCCAATTTTTGTTTTTGTGGAGTTTTTGTTTCCTACAGACGGCGCCAACTGATGGAGGTCCTTTTCGGGTCTTCGTCAGATGTTGTCTTCCGTTGATCTCCCGGTGGACTTTGTTGATTATCTCCTGTTGCGTGTAGGTCTCAATGGGTTTTGGAGGATGTAGTGGAATGAGGAGTTCGGTGCCGAGTACCTGCAAAGAAGTCCCGGGGTGGTTTGGTACCATCAAGGACCCTCCGACGATCAAGTTAGTGATGAGATCCGAGCAGAGTAACGGCTTAAAAGAGTAAAAAATGGCTTACTTGAACCCTCTGTGATGGGGGTTTATATAGTGGTGGAGCACGCAGCAGCAGACGCGAGAATTTCGCCGGCAGTTGCGCCCCCCGACGTCACGCCCACGTAGAAAGTGGATCGTCCATTAATGGGGATTGATGGCGTGGAACGTGGGATGTTGCTGGCGTTGAATCTGCGCATGGCGAGATCCGCGGAGCGGTAGTTACGCCTGTGAGCGGTGACCTTGGTCGGAGGGCCGAGGAAGACGGCCTCGGCCTGGAGCTCGGGACGAACGAGGAGGCCGAGAAATCCAGGCCTTGCGGCAGCTCGTCGAGAGCTACGGGGCCAAGGAGGTCAATTTGCAGGGGGCCCCGAAGAGGGCCGGCTTGTGTCCGCAGGTCGGGTACTAGATGGCCTGGTTGGCCCCTGTGGGCCTCTTCCTCTGAGTTTCGGGGCACTTCACCTGCCACGTGTCATGATCTTGGAGATCGCCGCTATCGAGCACCATCATTTTCATTAACAATTCATTGCCAATTTAAAAAATAATGAATGTTCATAAGCTTGCACAAGGTTCAAACAATAGAGAGTTTTTAGTGAAATGGTTTTATGGAGAAAATTTTGTCTTATTTTTCTTAGAGAAGAGGATAGTAATTCAAACAATTTCTTGATTAAGATGGAATTGAAAAGTGAAATAATTAATGTATTGGAAAAGATAAAAGCGGTGGATGCAATGGTATAGTTAATTTCGAAAAATAATTATGCATAGTCGTGGGAAAAATGTAGAGAGAGAAAAGTACTGTGATTTGTAAGATGGATGTGTTGGGAGGAAAATCGATACACGACAAACCAAATCACGGAGCAACAACAATCACGTAATTAATCAACTAAAGATAAATAAATAAGTGCGAGAATAAAAATAAGAAACACATACCAGATAGGCATAAGGAATTGTTAACGGGTTCACCTACAGTATGGTTAGTCCCCGGCAGAGCGGGATCTGCAAATGTTGACTGATCCTTGAATTAAAGTTAACAAGTAACCCTAGAAGATTTCTCTTAAATCTTTCTATTAGCTATTACTCTTTCAATACAATGATCTCTCTATTTTAATGGTAGTCTCTCGGCAAGGGATTTCTGCCAGTTGTCAATAATTAGATTTTGGCTATATGGTTTAATTCATGCCTTCATGCCGCAGCCTTTCTCTGGAATTAATTTGGCCACTCTTTCTCTATTGATTGGATCCACCTCTCTTGATTTTAATTGGCTGCCACCTTCACGAAGGCTCGGATTGGATGCATACATAATTAATTTACTAATCAATTATATATTATATACTGAGAGAGAGAGAGAGAGAGAGGTGAATAGCTTTTTTGTAGTTAATACGAAATTTGAACTTACATTAATTTAAATCTTCACAAAATCCAATTAATTTTTGATATATATTCAAAGGCTTTTCGAGATAACTTGGAATTTAGATAGAGATTAATATAAATCTCTACATTCAATTCCAACTAATTTGATTCAAATTCATCATAATCTTTAGAAAAATACTCCACAACATAATATTCTTCCACTTAGAGATTTCTTCTGACTTGACTCCTAACACTAGTAGACTTCACATGATTCCGCTCCTGCTCTCTTCTCATCAAATTTTCATGGAGAAGTTCACCAACCTGTAACATAGATTCAACTTATCTCTACCTACAATCTTGGTGAACATATCCGCCGGATTCTTTTCTCCAGCGATCTTATACAATGTCAACTCCTTCTCTTCAATCGCTATACGAATAAAGTGGTACCGTACTTTAATATGCTTCGTCTGAGAGTGATATGCCGGATTCTTTGCCAAATGTATCGCACTTTGGTTGTCGCTCCTCAAGGTGTTGAAATCTTTCTTCTTGCCCAATTCTTCAAGTGACCCTTACAGCCATATCATCTCCTTGCTGGCTTCTATGATCGCCATATACTCAACCTCCGTACTAAACAATACCGCCACCTTTTGTAATCGAGAGACCCAACTCACCGCTGTTCCACCGACTGTGAATGCATACCCGTTGTGCTCTTCACACTATCTCGATCTTCCGAACAGTCTGCGTCAATGTAGCTTTGCACCTTTAGCGAGTCACCACTGAAGCATAAACAGTAACTAGATGTACCCCTAAGATACCTAAAAATCCACTTCACCGCATTCCAATATTCCTTTCCCGGGTTTTGCATATACCTGCTAACAACATCTACCGCGTGTGCAATGTCTGGTCTCGTACCCAGCATCACATATATCAAACTCCCTACGGCAGAAGCATACGGTACTCTCATCATCTCGTTCTTCTGATCTTGAGTTGTCGGGCACAACTCCTTCATGAGTTTGAAATGCTTCGCTAAGGGCGTACTCACCAGTTTTGACTTGTTCATGTTGAACCGCTTCAAAACCTTCTCAATGTAATCCCTTTGTGATAACCACAGTTTCTGCTGCTTCCAATCTCGAACGATCTTCATACTCAAGATTTGCTTTGCCGCTCTCAAATCCTTCATAGAGAATTTCTTAGCCATCATCTTCTTCAAACTTTGAATTTTCTCGAAAATCTGTCCCGCTATCAACATGTCATCCACATACAATGACAAAATAATGTAGTCTCCATACTTGAAAGTTTGAACGTAGACACAAAGATCTGATTCACTCCGCATAAGTCTCGTCTCTAACATAAATCGTTCGAACTTAAGATACCACTGCTTAGGAGCTTGCTTGAGGCCATACAAGCTCCTTCGCGGCATACACACATATTCTCTTTCCCTTTCATCTCATATCGCAGTGGTTGCATTATATAAATCTCCTTCTCTAAATCTTCAAGAAGAAACGCGGTCTTCACATCAAACTGCTCTAAGTGCAAATTTTCCACTGTCACAATACTAAGAATCACCCGAATAGATGCCATCTTCACCACAGGGGGGAAATCTCTTTATAGTCAATTCCTTGCTTTTGCGCGTAACCCTTTGTTTATCACAGAAAACTACATTTTAATACCGCTCATTCATTATCTATTTTGTTATTTATCGGTATTATTAACCAGTGTCTACTCAGTAAATACAGATAATAGATATTCGTGACATAATACTGGAAACACACTCAAAATCACGGATATAACGTTTGGGAGCCGACACTGCAAACAGAACAGAAAATCGATCAATGTCCAAAGAGTTCTTTTGCAAATAAATGTGTGCACACAATTTTGGTCCAACACAACACAAGTATGCACATGCTCTTTAGCACATGGACCATGGTGGGAGCTGCCATGACATAACATGTTGTGCAAGTGGGCACAAGTGGGTGAGTTTGTGATAAATACAGAAGTATTGATGTGATATAAAGCATCAAGTTTCCCTTCATATCTCTAAGTGCAAACCAGGTTTTTAAAGAGAAATCAAACAGCACCAGGGAGATAGTAGAGAGCACACAAGACCATCTCACCAATACGAGCCCGAATGCCCCGACCAAAACCGGCGAGATTGTTAGTTATATGTATGCCCTAGAGGCCATTACTGTACATGAGATGTATATTGTAGTGGATACTTGGACATATATAGGGAGGACTTTCTTGCTCGATATGATAATATGCTATCTGGTTACTCTTTATCTTAACAGGTACACTGATTGTCTCTCTGTTACATGTTGGTAAAACCCTTAGGATGTGTACTTGACTACCTGGATTATGATGCGGATCATACTAGTGGGACAAAGGTAGTGGGTAAGTACATCCTTTAATGTCCCTAGTCATGGGTGTATCGAGATGGGGCATCGATATACCAGAGTAGACTAGCGTATGGCTTCTCGACCCATGTAGATGGGCGATGGATGATCCCATATCCATTGGTGTTTGAAATCAGAGATGATATACGGGTGCTCGGTGGAGACTGGGTACACTGGACGGACTTGCTGAGAACTCCTAGATGGTATTATACTTCACGTCAGATGACAGTTCTCTGGTGACACTGGTACAGATTAGTCTGTCGACCCGAGATCGTCATAGAGACTTATGTGATTCCCACTGTGCTTTGATTTCCACCTTACCACGTTTAAGAGAATGTGCAAAACGGTGGTTTTTGGATACAGTCCCGAGTTGCATGGAGGCAATGAGAGATGGGAGGGGATTTTGTCTCTTTCGGTATTGGGGGTTGATATTGCGCTGTGCTCGATTGGTTATAACAGAAAGTCCCTAGTCAGGGCTGTTTCTGAGATTTACTGGTAAATGTTATCAGTAGTTTATCGACCCGTTATGAGCCTCATATCGGCACGACTTATTGAGTTATTAGGGTCTGACGTTTACCATCCCCAGACGAGATATGCGACATATCAGATGAAGAGAACGGATTGTACGATAGTGTTACTGATTGGATTCGCAGGAGTATGAGCAGGCTTGCTTGTTGATCTTCTGATCGCTCAATACCTGGGTGGCCGTTACGTTTAGCAGACCGCTTGCGGCTTGTGGGTGTTTGATATGATCATCACCTACTGCCGGCGTATTGACGAGTCTTTAGAGTCATACACAGAGGTTTCTACTACTTGCTATTTAGTTTAGGGTGTTTACTTCACTAATTTCATAATTAGTGAAGAGGTAGCATGAGCTTGAGTCTCCTCGACGTAGATCATCTTCGGCCTCGAAGATTTCGAGCAAGTTTGTTCATTACTCCGGGAGAACCCTTTTTAGAGTTTGGGAGATTATAACCCGCAGCGAAGGGACCACTACACGGAGCTTTTGAAGTGAAGGACCGGTCTACAAAAGTTTTATTCCTCATTCATTTAGATATAAAGTTTTTTACACTTTGTTTTGTCTAAATCTCTAGTAAAGATTCTTGGGTTAGGATTGCTTAGCATGGCAAAATTTTCAAAAATGGCATGGATGATACCTCCCGAAACCTTGATGCCATGCTAGCGAACCCTACAGTGGTATCAGAGCCTAGCTAGAGTTTTAGGCGATATCTAGATGAAATTAGAAGTCCGATCGAACCCTAAAAACCTAATTTTGGACCCCTCTCTGGAAAATTTTCAAAAAGTTGGAATTTTTCATGTTAAAAATACTCTAAAAATCATGCAGGTAATTTTATGGACCCACCTGAAAAACGAGTCCCTAACTCATCTAAGTGACCGCGGAATCACGGCCAAAACTTGGTTTTGGCGGCGGTTCCGCGACGCTACTTGAGAGGCTTGGGACGGGCCTTAAGCTGCTGGTCCATGGGTACTGTGGTATGGTTCTGGGTACTTCTAACACTGCTCAAGTGTTGAGCTCTCTGGGAAATTTTCGGAATTCGTTGATTCGATCGAAACGTTTAAAATCGTCTAGTTATCTGTGATTGTGATACAATATTTGGAATTCACATAATTAGTTATGAGATAACTAGTTTGAATTTTATAAATCTAGCAGTTTAATCTCATTTGATCGGTTGCCACGGAATTTTGATGTGGATCAAAAGTCCGTCGCAGTTACGTAGTGTACGCGGATACTCGCCGGGCAACCTTACTAGATAACCACATCCCATAGCCCCGACCAAGTGACTGTAGGAGAACCCCGTTGCCTAAAGTATCCGTTCGGGTGCTCGCGGCTGCGGTGTTCCGCCTTAGTGCACTTCGTCGATGGCATCCGGGGTGCGGCCGTCTACTAAAGTTTCCGACGAGCATTCAATCAGGTTATCGGGAATCTTGTTGAATTACCCGACAGGATATTGAAAAGTGTTTTCACTATCGAGACTAAAATGCAAGGTTTATAATTGTTAGGCATGTGATGTCTAAGGAATTCAATTGGTTAGGCATGAAATCTAAATTATATGATACATTGGATTTATGATGTCTAAGGTGGTTGCGGATTCCAATTCTTGTAGTTTTTCACTTTCTTTTCTGCGACCGTAAGTATAAAATGTGGGGTATCGCCGGTTTCGTTGCTATATATCAACGACAATTGGGATACGCATATTTACTTACGTTGATGACATATGATGTTATGTGTTGCTGTGATATGTTATATTGAATCGTCGTGTTTGAATAGCCGGGTTTTTTTTTATGTGAGATGAGAGTTTTTCATTTTCATTCATGTAAAAACTTGTATGTAATATTTTTTTATTGGGGCACTTCCGGGTTGAGGAAGATGTCACCGTTGATGTATATTATTTACTTTTCCGCATTAGGATAGACCCAAGGAGGGGAGCACAAGTAACCAGGTTCTAGAGTCCAGCAGTAGACCATCTCGAGACGTCGTGTCTGGATCTCCTAAATCTAGAATTGGTAGGGTTGCTTGCCGCTCTCGTAGGGGTCTAGGGATGTGGGTTTGGCTATTCATCATGACCGTGGAATCCGTGTTTTATACAGGCTTAATATAAAACCCAGAAATCCTAGTATATCCAATATTTCATATGTTGATTTATGCTGCGATATTCTGTGATGTGATCACTTGATATGATGAGATAGATACTGTATATAGTATATGTGATATATTATATAGACGTTGCTTATGTTTTACACCCATGCTAGCCCTGCCCCACTCTACCGTTAGTTACCTAACCTAACGGTGCATGACGGGACATCGAGGTGAATGCGGATGGCATAAGCGTATGTTGTATTTATCTGTGATATTTATGTAAGTTAAATGATGGGACTTCATTAATGAGATTAATGAATGAAAATAAACCTAAAGATATCGTGGAATCGAATTTTCAAAAACAGGTAGCTCTAGTTGTTTCTTTGCATGGTGGTATTCCTTATAAAATATCCAACATCTTATTCGATAAGGAAAGAGCCGAGATCCCTTCACCGGGAGTGACCTCTTTAGAAATAACTGGCAGATGCTACAACTCCCGGATTGTCTTTTGATTGCTTTTATAGTTTTTGCTTTGCATAGTGGTATTTATGAAATATCCTGCACTTTATTCGATAAGGAAAGAGCCGAGATCCCTTCACCGGGAATGACCTCTTTAGCAAAACTAGTAAAGACCTCAAAAACACTCCTTTTCAAAATTACTCGATTCTACAATGATATCAAGTTCATTACGCAAAGGGTTTTCTTAAAAACCTGTCGTAGCTCTCCGTCATTTCAGATAAGTAGTATTTAGTATTCGTGCTGCGTTTGTTGACCTTCTCAAGGCGTAGTATACGGTACCTGATTAGTGCTTATCTGCTAGCATATGATGCAATTAGATTAGGGTAGTCGTACGACCTTATTGACCTTGTCAAGGGTCGTACGGGTGGGTTTAATTCAATCAAGAAATGACGGGTTGAACTTGACTTACGGTCTATAGTTTGTTGACCTTGTCAAGGTCATACATCGCTTGGGGCAAAATTATCGAGAATTTCAAGTGTTGAAATTTGCAATGAGATTGCATACCTTCTATGAGATAGTTGGATCCCGATACTCACTGCGAGTAATAGTTACTCCTGGGAGAGTTTTGCATATTACAATTAGCCGATCAAGTAGGTGTCTAGAAAGGTATCAACGGGGTTACGTCCCTGGGAAAACAAGATTTATTTTAATTAGGTCCGTGCGAAAGCATGGGGAACCTCCCTCAAAGTACCGGCACTGGCCTGGCTGAAAGATTGGTGAACTTGTAGGGTGTAATTAATCCCGGCTAGTCTTTTCTTTTAGGGTTTGAAAGAAGATTTGATAAAAACAGTGGGAGCTATCCTGATTAGATAAAATAATAACCAATCTGATCTTGCAAGAGTATACGCTGAGTGTTTTCTTCTCTCTCTCTCTCCAGGTAGCGACCATGTCACGCCTTAATCAAACTAATAATATAGATGTATTGACCGAACCCGCTTGTTATACTGTGCTGGGGAACGTTGGTCCCGCTCCAACTTATAATTGTTATAAGACCGAGCAGGAAATAGGAGAATACCAGGATTCTCATGCCGCCCAAACGAAGAAAGTGCATGATGATGCATCTTCTTCGGGTATGTTGATTACCGAGAACTGTTTCTCAGTATCCTCTACGTCCTGGGTATGAGATACCTGATCAGGATCCCATATATGTAATCTGTTACATGGGCTACAGAAAGGTAGAGAACTGGAAATGGGTGATAAGTTTCAAAATTTTGAAATGGTGCAATTGTTGCAGATGTTAGCAGTTATCACCCTGTATTACTAAATATATTGATTCTGAACGAATGTTATTAGATACTGAACCTGATATACAACATTATATCAGTTTCTTTATTAAGTAAAGAAGGATATAATTTTGTATTGTTGGATAATGTAATGAACATTTCCTATATCAAGAGTTGATCGGTTCAGGCACATTATCTAAAAGTATATACGTTCTAAATCAAACTACAGTTCTTAACGTACAAGAACACACACAAGAGGAAGAGTTCAGAAAAGAACGAATTCTTCTTAAGGTATTGTAGACTAGGTCATATCAATACGACCCGACTAGCTAAGTTATATTAAGATACATATTTAAATCAGTTTGAATTTACATCTTGTGAAACCTGCCAGTCATGTCACAAAGATAAGATGACCATAGCTCCGTTTATTGGAAATAGAGAAAAAGTTAGTGAACTCTTGAGATTGATACATGATGATGTATGTAAGTCCCATGTCTACACATGCCAGGACTGGTTCTTTGTATTTCATTACATTCATTGATGATCTCTCAAGATTCGAACATATGTTCCTGTTAAAACACAAGTCTGAAACTTTTGAGAAATTCAAAGAATATAAATCAGAAGTAGAGAACCAAAAAGGGTATAAGTATTATGTCCTTTGATGTGATCAGGGAGGAGAATACTTGAGCATGGAGTTCCTGAACTATTCTAAAGGAGAATGTGATTCACTCTCATCATTGCTCCTCCATATACACCACAGCACAACGGTGTATCGGGGCAGAGCAATCGCACCCTATTAGATATGGTGCGCTCTATGATGAGTACTACTGAGTTGCCTATTTCCTTTTGGGAATTATGCACTTGAGAAGTTGCATACCTATTGAACAGGGTTCCAACCAAATCAGGTGCCTACCACTCCATATGAGATATGGTATGGGAAGAGCCTATGTCTTAAGTAATTTAAGATTTGGGGTTGTTCGGCCTATTTCTAAAAGAAAAATCCGGACAAGCTCGAGACAAGGTCAATTCTGTGAAAGTTTGTTGGATATCCCAAGCATTCGCAAGGGAATATCTTCTACCGCACCGAGGAGCAAAAAGTGTTTTGTTTCTCGACATGCCACCATTTTAGAAAAGGAATTTCTTGTGAAGAAATTAATGGTCATGAGGTAGAACTGGAAGGAGTTCCAGCTATACAAACTACAGCTGACGATTTGGTAGAACCAGAGGATTTAATAGTTCCCGACGGACCTCAGCCACTCCGCCGATCTGGTAGGTTTCCTCATCCACCTAAGAGATACTATAGTTTTCTCAATGATAGTGGGAGAGAGGATTGCATCATGAGATGATGACCCAACTAGTTTCGAGCAGGCCATCAAGAGTGGGGACTCTGTAAGAATGGCTGGATGCTAAGCGATCTGAGATGAGATCTATGTACACCAAAAAAGTATGGACTTTGGTTGCTATATCTGAAGGGTTAAATCCCCATCAAGAGCAAATATATCTTGAGAAGATTACTTGGTGTAGATGGAAAAGTTGAGACTTTCAAATCTATACTTGTTGTAAAAGGTTTTCGTCATCGACCAGGTGTGGATTATGACGAAACCTTTTCTAGTGGCTATGCTTAAGTCCATCCGGATCCTACTTGCCATTGCTACATACCATGACTACGATATCTGACGGTTGGTGTCATGACTGCTTTTCTAAATGCTGATTTAGAAGAGAGCGTCTATAAGTACACAGTCGGAGGGCTTCATAGATAGTGGGAGCAGCGAAAACATATGCAAGTTGCTTTATAGGTTAAAGAAGGTATCGCGGAGTTGGAACTTCTGTTTTGATGTGGTAGTCAAAGAATTTGACTTCATCAAAATGGTAGATGAACCATGTATATACAAAAAGGTGGTAGAGAGTAAGGTGGTCATCCTCGTATTGTACGTGGATGACATACTCTTGTTAGGAAAGGAGTTTCCTATGCAACACCCGGTCATTCTCCTCTTATCACATTGATTCTCCATATAGGATCAAGGTGATACCTCCTAAATCCTAGGTTTTAGATCTATGAGATAGATCTAAGTGGATATTAGGATTCTCACTAGGTGTAGTGAGATGGTATCAATAGATCCTAGGGAGAATCACTGGATAACTTTCAGGGTGGTAAGGACGACTGAAAGTTAGTCAAGGGCATTGTCTTTACCCTCAGTGGAGGGACGGTATGTTGAAAGAGTTCCAAGCTAGATACCGTGGCAAACTAAATGATAAAGGCTGAATACATCGCTACCTACGATGCTACCGAAGAGGCAGTCTGGGTGTATATTAGTTCATAAGGTAAACTTCGTTCCTACCATTGTGAGACAATGGAGTTGTGGCTTAGGCCTAGGAACCCCCGTCCCATCAGTGATCAAGACATATTCTAAGGCAGTATCACCTGATCATGGATAGTTGATCTCCAGGGAGATCGAGATTAGGAGAGTAGACTAAGAGGACAACACGGCGGATCCACTCACAAAGGCCTTTTTCCAGAGAGAGACTTTTATGGGATGGTTGACTATGAGGTACTACTACCACTGCTATATGATGGCCCTAGTGCAAGTGGGAGATTGTTAGTTATATGTATGCCCTAGAGGCCATTACTGTACATAAGATGTATATTGTAGTGGATGCTTGGACATATATAGAGAGGACTTTCTTGCTCGACATGATAGTATACTATCTGGTTACTATTTATCTTAACATGTACACTGATTGTCTTTCTGTTACATATTGGTAAAGCCCTTAGGATGTGTACTTGACTACCTGGATTATGATGTGGATCATACTAGTGGGACAAAGGTAGTCGATAAGTACATCCTTTAATGTCCTTAGCCGTGGGTGTATCGAGACGGGGTATCGATATACCAGAGTAGACTAGCGTATAGCTTCTCGACCCATGTAGATGGGCGATGGATGATCCCATATCCATTGGTGTTTGACATCAGAGATGATATATGGGTGCTCAGTGGAGACTGGGTACACTGGACGGACTCACCGAGAACTCCTAGATGGTATTATACCTCACGTCAGATGGCTGTTCTCTGGTGACACTGGCACAGGTTAGTCTGCCGACCCGAAATCGTCATAGAGTCTTGTGTGATTCCCACTGTGCTTTGATTTCCACCTTACCACGTTCAAGAGAACGTGCAAAACAGTGGTTTTTGGATACAGTCCTGAGTCACATTGAGGCAATGAGCGATTGGAAGAGATTTCGTCTCTCTCGATATTGGGGGTTGATGTTGCACGGTGCTCGATTGGCTATAACAGGAAGTCCCTGGCCAGGGCTGTTTCTGAGATTTACCGGAGGCTGTTATCAGTAGTTTCTCGACCCGTTATGAGCCTCATATCGGCACGACTTATCGAGTTATTGTGGTCTGACGTTTACCACCCTCAGACGAGATATGCGACATATCAGACGAATAGACCGGACTGTATGGTAGTG
Organism: Agapanthus africanus; assembly: GCA_030015575.1. Taxonomy (NCBI): domain Eukaryota; kingdom Viridiplantae; phylum Streptophyta; class Magnoliopsida; order Asparagales; family Amaryllidaceae; genus Agapanthus; species Agapanthus africanus. The sequence continues at coordinate 155,906,171 of CM057350.1, forward strand.
TTACTGATTGGATTCGCAGGAGTATGAGCTGGCTTGCTTGCTGATCTTCTGATCGCTCAATACCCGGGTGGCCGTTACGTTTAGCAGACCGCTTGCGGCTTGTGGGTGTTTGATATGATCATCACCTACTGCCGGCATATTGACGAGTCTTTAGAGTCCTACATAGAGCTTTCCTGGTTCATGCGAAACGAAGTAGGAGCACATATGTGATATGTACGGGACCGAGATTAATGCGTGTATGTGATACCGCATTCTATTCTCGCGATATGTGATATCGGTCGGTTATATGTGATATAGCCGGGTTATCGGATCATGTGTTAATTCGATAAGTTGTTGCATTTGATATTAGTCGGTTGTATGTGATATAGCCGGATTATTAAATCAATTGTTGATTTAATAATTTAATGTATAATTGTATATTTGATATACTAGATTGCATTAACTAATATTAGCTCACTTAAACATTTCTTTTTCTCACAAGTGTGCATTAGTATATATGTGATATATATTAGTGTACATTTTATTGTGTCATGCTTGATGCCACATCCTACATGGGTGTATGAGACTCACACCATACTAATAATAATGTAAGGATTTATATTTATTTAAGTAAATCAAAATTAGTGTTAATTAGTCATATGCTTGGAAGCTTGGAGAAGCTTGTAGCATCTTTGACTAAGTCCAATCTTTTTGTTTTACTTGTAGATATTTATTAACCTAACCATTATTGTTAGCCAAGGTTTAATCTCTACATGGGTTAGTAGATGACACTAACTCACTCATGGTTGTTATTCCCACCTCATTAGTTCATTCCCATCTCTTCTTTTCATCTTCTTCATCCTTGGGAAAAAGTTTTCTAGCTTTTGACAAAGTGAGAAAATATTGTGAGAAAAATAAATCTAAAGTGAGCACATTTCCTACTTCATCATCCTCTACTACTTGCCATTTAGTTTAGGGTGTTTGCTTCACTAATTTCACAATTAGTGAAGTGATAGCATGAGCTTGAGTCTTCTCGACGTAGATCATCTTCGGCCTCGAAGATTTCGAGCAAGCTTGTTCATTTCTCCGGGAGAACCCTTTCTAAATTTCGGGAGATCACAACCCGCAGCGAAGGGACTACTACACGGAACTTTTGAAGTGAAGGACCGGTCTACAAAGGTTGTATTCCTCATTCACTTAGATGTAAAGTTGTTTACACTTTATTTTGTCTAAATCTCTAGTAAAGATTCTTGGATTAGGATTGCTTAGCATGGCAAAATTTTCAAAAATGGTATGGACGATACCTCCCGAAACCTTGTTGCCATGCTAAGGAACCCTACAGAGACCCCCTAAATACCCGGTTCCTCTTGCTCCGTTTGTCCCCATTTTTCTTCTGGTCATTTCTTTGAGTCACATCATCTTATTTCTATTGTTTGTTTATTCTAGAATGAGGCCTATAAATACCAGAACAGATTGTGGGTGAGGGGGCATGTAAAAAATATATACCATTTCATTTCTTTGGTTTTTGGTTTAGCTTGAGAGTTGTGTGAGCCTAACTTGGTTTCTTTTTCTTCTTCCCTCTTGAAACTTTCTTTTGAGAGCTTCATTATGGAGATTGAACAAGTTACCAATATCTTATACCTCAACTCAATCAAGTATTAATAATATTGCTTTTGCTTTGTTCTTTGTTTCTTTTGTGCTTTCATTTCTTTTCATTATGTGTAACTAATCTTTTATGGTTGTAGTGATGGTGAGGAAGTGAGATGAAAGGCTTGGCCTTCCTCCTCCTCCTGTTTATATTTAATATGCTTAATATGATTCTAACTTAAAGATTGTTTTATGTATTGATGTGATATGGTATTTTGAAACCATAGTTACGTTGTAATCTCTTCATATACCATATTTACTCCCTTTCCCCATTTCACAATGTTTAAGTTAAAATCAATTTGGTGTTAAGTTTGCTAAGTTTAGATATGGTATTTTCTGACCAAGTGGCTTGACAAACTACTTGGTTTTCATATACCCTATACTATCACAAACACTTAGCAAAATTAACATTAAAACCAATTGCTCTCACTCGCTAATTTGTGTTTTTGATGTTGTGGTATGCTTGCTAACCCTTGTGCTTAGTGTTGATATCCCAAACTTGGACATACAAATGGTAAGTGAACAATACAGACTCGTTTCTTGTTTTGAGTCAAAATCCGAGAACTTGATGATTTGTGCTTTGCAACCGCTTTGAAAAGTCAAACTTCACTCCGGGATCGACACAAGGACGGACAACTCATGAGCAAGGGAGCGTCGAAGGAATCGTCGCGATTCAACCATCTGAGCCAAAGCCACGGCCACTTCTTCTTAACTTTTTTTTCTATATTTTCGTATTTTTATTTTTGTGACAAACCAAACCCATTCTTTGTTCTCGAACCTTAAAGCAACAAAACCTAATACACAATTCCCCGCGGATCGACCCGTACTTGCCAGCTCGCTACAACGTGCCCTACACTTGCGGTTTATAAATTCTAAAACGAGACCGAGCTCGCGTGCGCATCCATTTCCAAAACCGATTCTATTTTCAAAACATACGCATTTGCGCGCGGGGATAAAGTCCCAACACCTTTGACTACCGAGCGAGCCTTGTACCACCTCACACCATCGGCCTCATCTTTTATCCTGTACACCCACTTATTAAGCAACACTTTTCGATCCTTGGGTAGCTTCATTGGATCTCATGTATGGTTCTTATTCAAAGATTCCATCTCCTCATCCATAACTTGCTCCCACTGCATGCTAGCATCATCGTTGGTTGCTTCTTCAAGGGATCCAGGCTCTCCCACATCTGTTTACAAAATGAAGTCGGTCACAAGTCTTTCAGGTATCTTTCTTTCTCTCATAGATCTCTTCAGAACTGGCATATTTGGTTTCTAAATGTCACACCCCGCTTCCTAAATGACGGAAGCAGGTACGCGACAAGGCCAGCGGCGTATTTATTTCAAGAAGGTCATTTCCCGGAATAAATACGCTAAGCGTAAATGAGCAATATGAAATGACAAGAAATTGACATGAGATTTAAACTTTAACAACTTTATAGAACCTGTTTAGGCATTTCTTTTCTTGTATTTTCTTTCAGTTGAACTCATCCATTGTAAATGTCTCTAGTTGAATGTAAGATTTAGAGAAAGAGGTCGACAGGATAACTGCTTTGGTATCGCCACCATCACAACCCTCCTTACCTGAAACAACTGACACTCCATTAGGATATAATAGTGAGATGGATGCTAGGTTGACCGCTTTAGAGAAGGGTATTGAAGTAATGACTGCGGTCGAGAATCAAGCAGCTGCGACGCTAGCCCTGTTCATAAAACAATCTGAGCAATTGTTTCATGCTCAAGCTCAATCTTTGGCTAGAATCGAAGAACATGTAGCTGTAGAGATTCTAAAGAGTGGATACCGTCAATTAAAACCTAATAATGTCGATGTCTGTCATTTAGGAAGTCACCTGAGTGAGATAAACGAACAAACAAATTTTGATGACTTCATAGATGATGATGCAATTGAATTGACTGAGTGTTATCAAGACAAACAAAAAAAACCTCTGAGTCAGTTCGACACTAGCCTTCAGGTACCAATTGAACCTCTTGTCACTAGTGATTTAGAGGTTGATTTAACCGAAGTACTACTTGAAGAGGAAATTTATGAACCGACTAATTTTTGCGCTCCGATTTTAAAGGAGGGAGCTTGTGAATTTGACGGGTATGGTTGAGATAGATTGTTAGAGGAGATCAATGATCAGGAACCCACAACTTTTGTATCACCTGTTGATATTGTTTCAGAAGAAACGTTAGTATGGAAACCTACTTTTTTAGAGGACATGAACCTACCCAGATCTGAATGTGAAGAAGGAGAACTCGTTTTGGGAATAGTGAGTTGTAGCAACAAGAGTAGGATTGTGCAGGATTATAGGGAGGAAGATAGCCTTGAAAAAAAATTCTTTCATGTCTACTTTTGAGGAGATATTTACTGATGAACTTGATATTCTTGGTGAGTTTGAGTCAGAATCAATTTGGGAACATCCTAAGAACCTTTCTTTTGTTGAACATTTTGCGGATGAACTCCAGTTTTTAAACGAACTTGATCTCGAAACTCAACACATGCTTTTTAAACATACAATTCATTCGGGCAACAATTCTTTGACCTCTTCAAAACTTCATCTTCATCTTCAACGTCTTCTGATCCCTACTTTTACATGCACATGCCCTTCACTAACAACTAACATATATATATGCTTTTTCTTTTTCTTTTTTGTTATATACATATTCTTTTACCGGCCCTTGCACTATATTGACAAAAATTTTAAATGGCTGGTATTAATTTCTGGACTAACCCAATCTTTTAACTTATATATGCTGTAATTAGTCTTAGGTTTTTTCTTTTTCTTTAAATAAAATTCTCACCCTGATGTCTAAGTCTAACTACTGGTGACGGAGGCAACGATGAGGACATCGTAAAACTCAGGTTTGGGGGTGAGCGCTGCGTTTATTTTTACTGCATCATGTGTATATTCTGCATTGTATACATATTTAAAAGCCCATAAAATTGAAAAAAATTCATCAAAAAATATAAAAACTTTTTCATGTTAGCTAGCGGGGGAACTTAGACTCGAAATTTTACGGTTCGGTTGATAAGATAGAAACAACTAAATCCTTTTTGAGAGATTGAAAACCCGAAAGATAACCCTCCTTTGAATTTAACCGTGGCTGATTTGCGTCTTTTATATCACTTTACATGTGTCATATGTTCTTGAGAATTAGATGAAAGGTCTGACATGTCTCAAACTTTTGAAAACTGATAAAACATCTTTAGAATCAAGCATGTTTGTTCTAAGTTAAGTAATAACGAGAATAATTCATAAAGTAAAGTGAATATGAAGGATATTATTGAGATTTTAATAGAAGCTATAAAGTCTGAAAAATAACACATCTGGAACCTTATTGGAGTGATTACACACCTTATTCACATAATCACGTCTTTGGATTAAAAAGAAAAACTGGCTATATCTCCGTTTTCACTGCTTTCAGAATATCTTAAACGTAACAAAATGAGTCTTTTGTTTTGTGGTGGCCTTGGTAACTTGAGTAATTAAGTTCTTGAGGTGTCTTCACACCTAATACCTTAAAACCATCTGGTTTGGGATTTATTGACCCAAAACTCGCTAAGTTTCCAATCACCAAATAAAACAAGCTAAGCAAGTGTTCTCTCCGAGTTAAAAATCCTAACGGTTCTTTGTAGGAGAATAATCTTGGCGAAGACGAGTTTTTGATTATAAAACAGTTTTTTCATGGAAATATGAAGGTTTATATTTATAAAGACATTGTGCACATTCACGAAGGTGTGTATGAACAACAGCAGATGAAAGATAAAAGTGAAAACTAAGACTTAGGTTCTCAGTTAAAAATGATATATATTCTGACCTGAAACCTAACTGGAGAATTTAACTTGAGAAAATCATCACTCATTTCAAACTCGTGTGATCCTTTAGAAGTCTATCATGGTCCATATTTATGACATGATGACTCAAATTAAGTTCTTAAAAACTTATGGACACTATTCGCACAACCACGAAAAGACGTGTATAAGCTTATGTTAAATAATTTATGAGGAGTGAAAAATAGGGTTTGGTGTTTCTAACTTGGATAATAGATCTTCTAACTTTGATTCTTAACCTTAAGATTAGAATCAGCAGTTTCCGCACGACACAATCTTGACGGGATTTTGTGGGTGCAATCCGCTGAAAACCCTCAGGAGACAACATTCCTCCTACTAAGAACACCTAGAGGTTTAACGATTTGTTGCACGTTCTTAGTGCAATCACGTTCCCTGCGAAAGTGAGGCTAGGATTTTTGTTTTGCTCGGGACGAGTAAAAGATAAGTTTGGGGGTATTTGTTCATCACAGAAAACTACATTTTAATACCACTCATTCATTATCTATTTTGTTATTTATCGGTATTATTAACCAGTGTCTGCTCAGTAAATACAGATAACAGGTATTCATGACATAATACATGAAACACACTCAAAATCACGGATATATCGTTTGGGAGCCGACACTGCAAACAGAACAAAAAACTGATCAATGTCTAAAGAGTTCTTTTGCAAATAAATGTGTGCACACAATTTTGGTCCAACACAACACACGTGTGCACATGCTCATTGGCACATGGACTATGGTGGGGGCTGCCATGACACAACATGCTGTACAAGTGGGCACAAGTGGGTGAGTTTGTCATAAATGCAAGAACTATTGATGTGATATAAAGCATCAAGTTTCCTTCCATATCTCTGAGTGCAAACCAGGATTTTAAAGAGAAATCAAACAGCACCAGGGAGATAGTAGAGAGCACACAAGACCACCTCACCAATACGAGCCCCAACGCCCCGACCAAAACCGGCGAGACCCCCCAAATACCCGGCGCTACCGGTCCCCTTGCTCCGTTTCTCCCTATTTTTCTTCTGGTCATTTCTTTGGGTCACATCATCTTATTTATATTGTTTGTTTATTTTAGAATGAGACCTATAAATACCAGAACAGATTGTGAGTGAGGGGGGATGTAAAAAATATATACCATTTCATTTCTTTGGTTTTTGGTTTAGCTTGAGAGTTGTGTAAGCCTAACTTGGTTTCTTCTTCTTCTTCCCTCTTGAATCTTTCTTTTGAGAGCTTCATTATGGAGGTTTAACAAGTTACCAATATCTTGTACTTCAACTCAATCAAGTGTTAATATTACTTTTTCTTTGTTCTTTGTTTCTTTTGTTCTTTCATTTCTTTTCATTATGTGTAACTAATATTTTATGTTTGTGGTAATGGTGAGAAAGTGAGATGAAAGACTTAGCCTTCCTCCTCTTCTTGTTTATCTTTAATATGCTTAATTTGATTCTAACTTAGAAATTGTTTTATGTATTGATGTGATATGGTATTTTGAAACCATGGTTACGTTGTAACCTCTTCATATACCATATTCACTCGCTTTCCCCATTTCACAATGTTTAAGTTAAAATCAATTTGATGTTAAGTTTGCTAAATTTAGATATGGTATTTTGTGACCAAGTGGCTTGACAAACTACTTGGTTTTCATATACCCTATACTATCACAAACACTTAGCAAAATTAACACTAAAACAAATTGCTCTCACTCGCTAATTTATGTTTTTGATGTTGTGGTATGCTTGCTAACCCTTATTCTTAGTGTTGATATCCCAAGCTTAGACATACAAATGGTAAGTGAACAATACAGACTCGTTTCGTGTTTTGAGTCAAGATCCGAGAACTTGATAATTTGTGCTTTGCAACCGCTTTGACAATTCATACTTCACTCCGGGATCGACACAAGGACGGACAACTCATGAGCAAGGGAGCGTCGAAGAAATCATCACGATTCAACCATCCGAGCCAAAGCCACTGCCACTTCTTCTTAACTTGTTTTGTATATTTTCGTATTTTTATTTTTGTGACAAACTAACATATTCTTTGTTCTCGAACCTTAAAGCAACAAAACCTAATACACAATTCCCTGCGGATCGGCCCGTACTTGCCGGCTCACTACAACGCGCCGTGCACTTGTGGTTTATAAATTTTAAAACGAGACCGAGCTCGCGTGCACATCCATTTCCAAAACCGATTCTATTTTCAAAATATACGCGTTTACGCACGCGGGTAAAGTCCTAACACCCTTGACTACCAAGCGAGCCTTGTACTGCCTCACACCATCGGCCTCATCTTTTATCCTGTACACCCACTTATTAAGAAACACTTTCCGATCCTTGGGTAGTTTCATTAGATCTCATATATGGTTCTTCAAATATTCCATCTCCTCATCCATAGCTTGCTCCCACTGCTTGCTAGCATCATCGTTGGTTTCTTCTTCAAGGGATTCAGGCTCTCCCGCATCTGTGCACAAAATGAAGTCAATCACAAGTCTTTCAGGTATCCTTCTTTCTCTCGTAGATCTCCTCAGAACTGGCATATCTAGTTTCTAAATGTCACACTCCGCTTCCCAAAAGATGGAAGCAGGTACGTGACGAGGCCAGCGACGTATTTATTTCGAGAAGATCATTTCTCGGAATAAATACGCTAAGCGTAAATGAGCAATATGAAATGATAAGAAATTGACATGAGATTTAAACTTTAACAACTATATTTACATTCAACTTGATACATTTACAATACATGAGTTCAACTGAAAGAAAATACAAGAAAAGAAATGCCTAAACAGGCGGCATACATAAACTGAAAGAGGGAATAACTAGTCTAGGCCTGAGTCGCGATCTGATCGTGCTCCTCCTCGGTGGTGTCCACTTACTCAGCCTCTAGAGTATTTGATGAACATTCCAAAAAACAAAGGTAGATGGAATGCCCGTCAGCGAACTTTCGCTCGGTAAATCCCCAAGAAAATGGGTGTGAACTATAAAAGTATAATGACAAAGAAAAAATGATATCATGAAGTAATGGACTATGAGATATGGTGTTTAAATATGCATTTAATGTAAGCATGGCAATTCTATTTAACATGCAGTTATATATATATATATATATATATATATATATATATATATATATATATATATCATGGCAAAATAACATGAGCATAATATAGCATGGCCGTGTAGTGTAGGTATAGTGAACATGAAATGCATGTAAGTGTCCTAAAAGGTCTCTACATGGGTAAACTAATTTAACATAAGTTCAAGGTTGAATATCAACCAATCTCAAGAGTGTTCTCGAACCTAACAGGCTGTAATCCACGGGTAAGGAACCACGAGCCCGAATCAAGTGTTAGTAACGGGACTTCAACCTAGTGTTGAAGTATTCCAAACTCAACAGGTTATAATCTAGGAGCAAGGAAACACGGGCCCTCATGATATCTTGTGTTAATAGATATGGATTCATGATTTAGGAGGAGTCCTGAGATTTTGTTAGATTCGCACTCAAACTGCCCCAACACCTCGTGTATCCTAAATTACAGTTAAAATTACCAGTCTTGCTCAAATCCATGAATATATCAAATTGCAAGATTGAGTTCATGTCAATGTCAAGTATCCGTGTCAAGTGTTCATGTATTCATGTCAAGTTGCATTCATGGTTTGAATCAAGTCGGTTTGAATCAAGTCAGTTTCAATAGCAGCCACAGTATTCTGATATTCATGTTAAGTTCATGTCAAGTCATAATATTATAGTATTCAAGTTTTGGGATATTCAAGTTCAAATATTCTGGTTCATGATCGAGGGTTCAAGTTTATGTTAAAATTTGGATCCTGATCGAGTTTGTATTCATGTTAGAGTAAATATCTTATGAAAAGATTTAGCTATTGAATTTCATAAGTTCGAGAGTAATCGGGCATTTCCTGCATATGGACGGCAGAATTTGTGTTTTTTCCAAGACAGTTGCCATTAATAACTCCGTTAAGTTGTCTAACCTAAATAGGTAAGCACTCACTTTCTCCAGCTCCCCGAGACTCAAGAGAATTGATCTCACTTAAACCTATATTAATCTAATGTCCTTAAGTATTGTTTGCATATCTCGAGGTTTTTTTTTTTTGAAAAATACTTTAATATTGTTTAAAATAAACCTCGAGAGTGATTTATAATATTTAGGGTATTCAGGAATATGTATTTTAATTATTGTGGTATTTTAGTGATAAAACCTAGTTTTTAGAAGTTTACGGTATTTTTATGAAAATTAGCCCTTTTGGAAACTTGATGGTATTTTATTAAAATTTAATCTTTCATTTTAAAAATATAGTTTCATAATACATTTTTATTGAAAATACAGATTAATAATTTTATATAATTTTCTAAAGTGGTTTTTATTTAGAAAAGTCGTATTTCTTAAAAACCGTATTTTTATTTCATTTCGAGACCAAATATTCCGTGAGGAGTTCTGCATCTCGCTCTACTATCCCAATGATGTGTGATAATCTGCATCATCCATTAGCGGGTCCCCTAATGAGGGTTATAGAGGCGTAATTGCCAAGGATTCCAAAAATACCGATTAAAAGAAATCTATTTTGAAAGGGTGTGGTATTTTAATCTAAAACCTATTTTTTAAATAAACCATATATTGAAATACTATGCTATGAAACCATAGTGTGCGTGTGGCGTAGATTGTTACCCCGTGAACGATCTACATTAACATATTTTAGAAACTAGTATTTTAACAAGAATAAATAATGATGGTATTTTAACGTTATTTTCATTCTAGTATTTGGCTTTAACCATAGAAATTCATTTTACATGCAAAAATTATATGAGGCATGGGTTGCAAGATGAAGGTGGTAAACTTGTATTTTCTTGTTAATATAGTATGGAAAATTTTGTGAATATGTAAAAGGTTGCAAAATAAATTAAGATAAATTATCCTATGAATTATATTGTGATGACGATGACGGGGCAAAGGAAAAGAAGTCAAGGAGGACTCGACGCAGTTACGAGTGATGAGGAGTGGCGATATGTCAACGAGAGATTCAACAAGAAATGAGTAAAAATTGGAGAAAGAGGAAAAAGACTTACCGTACCACTCGTACTCGTATGAGCGAGAAAAGAGGAAAGTAGCCTCGGTTTGAAGAACCGAGACTGATGATGAATGCAGGATGACGAGCTTGAGCTTTCGGCTTTCTTCCGGCAACTTGTAGCGTAGCATAGGTAAGAGTGAAAAATAACGAGACTTAAGAGAATCGAGTGTGGCCTTCTTGGAAAGAACATGGGAGTTAGGATTTAAGAGAGAGTTTTGAGAGGTATGCCTAGGGGAAGAGCTAGGATTGGTCCAGATATTTACAGGAAAAAATAAAGGTGTGTGAATTTAAAGAATTGAAGTAAAAGAATTGAAATAGTGTTAATAGGGGGAATTGAAGAGTCTCTGGTTAAAATCAGAGAAATCAAACAAGAAAATAGAGTAGAGGGAAGCTGAAAGGGTGCCAGGCACAAAATGGAGGGGTTTGGGGCTAGGTCAACCACCGGTAGCAGCCAAATGAGGAAACGGGTGGCCCAAACATGGAGGTTGGTCTCGGAGTTTGTGCAGTGCCTTCATTTGGTTATTTATGTCTCATTTTACTATTTGATTTATTTGCAACTCTTCGTTTCTCCGTATAATGTACGTGAAACTCTTAGGCTTCCGAAAAAATAAAAAGAAAAATATTAAAAACACAATTGGAACTGATGGGATTCAAACTTGCAGGCTATGGGACAGTAGTGTAAAGACTTAACCAATGAGCTATAAGGAGTTTCTTGTACATAAGTTACCAAAAATAACTTATAACTCGAAACCAGGACAGAAATACACTCTTTTATTAATATTGGATCAATAAAAGCGTATAGGACTTTTAGGGTCGTTACTCCTACCCACCTTAAAAAAATTTCGTCCTCGAAATTTATATAAGGGGGATGTTATAACAAATTCAAGAAAAATTTGGTTAAAGCAGTGGCGAAGGAACTACTAATATCATACTGAAAGTGCGTGAAAACTTTTAGGTAGATAAAAGAACAAAATGATGCAAGAATTTGAAAAGACTGAAAAGGATGGGAGGAGATTTACCAGTGTTATCTTGACTTATGGTTTCGGCCTCTACGGCTGCCAAAGTGAAAGCCTGACGTCTCGGTATATTTCTCTGTGCACGCTGGTACATCGATGACTGACGAGGTAAAAGTGGTCCGTGCTGAGGTGGTGCAGGAAGGGCTAAACAAGTGGAGCCTGTATAGCTGGTCTAGCTGTGGGGGCTAGGCTAGTTCGGTTGTGTTGGAAAGTTCCTACAGTGTGTGAGGGTGATCCACATATCAAACAAAAACCATTTTCTCGTCGGCAATCCTTGACCTGGTGTCCGTTCCTCTTGCAATAGATACAGAAGTTTGGTTCAGTCTCGAAAAATGATCCTCCTGGCCTCATAGATGGCGCTGAGAGAGTTGGCCTAGAAGAAGCTCCTCCCGTATTCTGGTTGGCGGGACGTTTCATACTGACCAACTGTGGCCTTCCCTTCTTCTTAATGACAGCTTCATAGCGATGGGCTGACTTCAAAACTGCTTCATGTGTTAGGTATTCCCCCGTTGCTAGGGCAGCGTGGATTTCAGGGTCTAATCCTTGCTGGAAGCGCCTGACTCTGATTTCGGAAGTAGGAATTAAATGGGCAGCGAATCTTCCGAGTATGGTGAATTTGGCATCATACTCATCCACCGATTTATCCCACATGGATCCTTATTGCAGGTGTATGAATTTCTGTTCCATCTCGAAGTGTGCATTCTCCGGAAAATACTTGACGTCGAAGAGATCACGGAAAATCTTCCACTCCATAGACTGTTCAAGACGGCTCTTTTCGGCTTTCCACCCGACTCTGGCATTGTCGGTAAGTTAGAGTTTTGCTATTCTGACCTATGCCGTTTCTGGAAGTTGGGCAGCTGTTAGGTCATTTTCTATGCTTTCAGCTCATTCCTCAGCTTCAAGCGGTTTCTGTTTCCCTGAGAAGTTTTTCGGATGTAAAACTTGAAATTGTTTCACTCCCGGTGCTTCTGCTTCAGAGCGAATGAAACTCTATTGAAGGAGAGCAGTCTGCTCCTGCAAAATCGTGTTTTGAGTCTGCTGACATTCAAGTAGGCTTTTGATAGCCTCCAGAAGTATCGTCTGTTCTGTGAGTGGAGCGGCTACGGTAAGAGGAGGTGGCAGAGCGATAAGGGTAGGTGGTGATGGTGTACTTCCATTGACGTTGGTGCTAGTGTTGTTGGAAGAATCCATCATCTTAGATAGAGAAGAAATATTAGGATAGATTCAACGGAAATTGAATTGCAAGGAATGTAAAGTTATTAAATTTCATATTTCTTATGATATATTGCTTACGACTTCATGCAGAACTGACCTGCATGGGCCACCAACAAAACCTATTGCGCCCGCTTCCCAAAAGACGGAAGCAGGTATGTGACGATGCCCGCGACATATTTATTTTGAGAAGGTCATTTTCCGGAATAAATACGCTAAGCATAAATGAGCAATATGAAATGATAAGAAATTGACATGAGATTTAAACTTCAACAACTTTATTTACATTCAACTTGATACATTTACAATACATGAGTTCAACTGAAAGAAAATGTCACACTTCGCTTCCTAGTGTACGGGCAGAGGACGCGACGAGGCCGCTACGTATTTACTCAGAAATAAACACGCTAAGCATATCTAAACAATATAATGTAAAATACACAAGGGACAAGATGTAAATGAACAACAACTTTATTTATTAACATTCTTTTTACAATACAATGAAAAGTAAATACATGGAATGAAAGCAATGCCTAAACAGTGGCATAAAAGAAATGAAAATGGAATAAGTACAAGTGGCTACAGCTCTGGGTCTTCGATGTACTACTCAGGGGCCTGCTCCAAATGCTCCTGACTGGTCTCGTACTCCTCAGTGTCGGGTCATCCTGACAACATTCCAAAGAAGAAGAGAAATAGGAATGTCGTTAGCGAACAATCGCTCGGTAAGTCCCAAAAATGAGAGAGAAGTAGAATAGACAGAGAGAGTATAGTTTTATAATGTTTTATTATAATGTTAGCACAGTTGTTTGTAGCTTGATACAGAAAATACTAGTATATACGAGAGGAGTCCCACTTACACCGGAGACTTTGGTAACCCGTAGTACAAGGCTCTGTCGATAATACCACGGAACAACGACACGGATATAATTACGTCTTAAGTAACCACCTCGTGCTACCTTTAACATGTTCCGTACTAGTCTACCCTTTTATAACCCCGTAGTGTTTATGTATTGAATGTATTAATTGTATGGATTGTATTGTCTTATCTTGTATTATAAATTGTATAGATGGATGACTTTCCGAGACCATGATATCAGTAATAAAATGGATATATGGATGAACATGTAAATGGAGTATATTCATAGTTCAGTTCGGTCAAGTTGTATAGATTGAATAGATTGAGTATATGGATTCATATTGAATTGTGGTTTCATACTTGAATCACATTCAAGTTAGATTGATTATATTTAGACCCAGTCTAAGTCAGAAAATTAGAAAAGAAATTGAAGTTCTGAATTAGGTTTTTGATGTTATCAGTAACTGCTGCACATGGACGGCAGGATTTGTGTCTTTTTCCAAGACAATTACCATATTGATAACACCTTATGTTAGATTGTCTACCTTAAATAGGCAAGCACGCATATCTCCGGCCTCCTGAGGCTCAAGAGACTGGTCCCGCTTAGACCTATGTTTACTAGGGTCCTTATTGTAATTTAATATAACTTGAGAGAGTTTTATGTAAAAATAGTTTTGACGTAATTTCAAAATACACCTCAAGCGTTTAATTATCGTCTTTAGAGTTTTCATAGATGTGTATTTTACAATTGTACAATTTCTAGTAAATAGAACCTAGTTTCATAGTATAAGGTATTTTCTTGAAATATTGTACTTATTTTGTATTTGGATGGTATTTTCATATAATAGTGATTCCTTTGATTTAGAAAATTTGGAACATTTATATAATTAAAATAGATCTTTTGATAATAAATTTATAGATCTTTAATAATTTATTTATTTTCTTGTAGAAATCTCATTTTCTAAATAAAAATGTATAAAAATTCTATCGAGATCGAATGCTCCTTGCGGAGGTCTGCATCTCACTCTACTAAGCCCGAGAATGTGCGATAATCCATACCATCCCGAACGGGGTCCCCAAAATGGGTTGTAGAGGCGCAATTGCATGGAAATGTTTTAATACATCTTTTAAAGAAAACAGTTTTATAAGTTAAAGGGATTTATTTGCAAAGTCGTATTTTCCGTATTCTATTGTCCCAAAATCCATTATACTATGATAGATATGTGTGTTCTGAGGAGGTAGGTCATTACCTCATGGACTATCTAAAAGTATAGCAAGGAATTATGATGGTTTATGTCGAAACTAAACTATATGGTATTTTTCTGAAAAAGTATGATAAAAGTTACAAAATTAATTATTTTGATGTGAAAGTTGTTTTGTTGAGTTTGTTAATATTTATTAATCCACATATGAGAATATGGTTTTATCTTATTAAAGAAAAGTGTAGTTTTTAAAGAAAACCGAATCGGAAGTCGGATTAACTCCGCTTCCGTCAGGTTTTAGAAATGGAACATTTTAAAAATGAAGATAAGAGGGGAAAATGGGACTTACGGGCTTATAAGGTAGAGGGGAGAAAGAGAAAGAGTGGGGAAGTGTCGGTGCGTCGTTTCGTCGCCGGAAACTCCATAGGTCGTTATCGGAACTTCGTCGGAGTTTTGCCCTTCGTTAACTCCACTTGCACACTATAGAAACTTAGAAATTTCTTGAGAGTTTTGGCAGGGAATTATGAGTTAGGAGGGGTGAAATGAGGAGGAGTATTTATAGGAAAAGCTAGAGTTCAATATAGTGAATGGGTGTATTAAAATTTATAATAATATAGGATTAAATATGAATTTTATTGCTCTCTGGAATAATTCAGAGTAAACAAGCAATGTGGGGTTAGTGGGGGTAGGCCAAACGTTATAGGGGGTAAAATATGAGGGCATTTGGTACAGGGAAACCGATGCCGTCGGCCCCAAATTCATGTGTCGCCGGCCTATTCCCGACGGATGGGGCTGGGTTTGGTTCCACATGTCGAGGTCGGTTGGTATACTCAGTGCACTCATTTGTTTTATGTGTGACTCTTGGTTTTACGTGTTGTGCATGTGAAGACTCTTGAGCTTCTAAAAATTTAAAAGAAAAATAAATAAAAAGATAATGTGGTTGATGGGATTTGAACTCTGATGCTTTATCTCAGCAGTGCAAGGTCTTACCAATGAACTATAAGCTCCTTCTTGCTGTTCAAAAGCAAAACAATCTTATAACTCGTGCTCAGGGTTAGGTGTCCTTTTCTGTATTTTGAAAAAAGTTCGTACAGAAAGTTTGGGTTTTTACATTCTACCCTCCTTATAAAAATTTCGTCATCAAAATTTGTAAAAAGGAAAGTGTAACGGATTCAAGGAAAGTTTGGTGATAGAAGTACTGATGGTGTATGAAAAATAATCAAAGTGATACAAGGGTTTGGAAAGGTTGAAGAGAATTACCAGTGTTGCCTTCATCTACAGCCTCTGCTTCTACGGCTGCTAGTGTGAAAGGCTGACGCCGGGGTACATTCCTCCTAACCGAAGGCACATTCCTCTGTCCTTGGGGCATGTTTCTCTGCCCTCGAGGCACGTTCCTCATTGCCTGATGGAATTGGCGAGTAGGCTGTGCTGGAGGTGGATCTGGGAGTGCAAGACGAAGTGCAGGAGCCTGGTTAGCTAGCCGCTGCGGGTAGTCGGTGAGTGTGTGAGCTGAGTTGTGTCTATAGGGACAGGTTCCAATTCCGTGATTGGATGCGCTACAAACTAAGCACAGGC
The DNA here is from genome assembly GCA_030015575.1 of Agapanthus africanus. Classification (NCBI taxonomy): domain Eukaryota; kingdom Viridiplantae; phylum Streptophyta; class Magnoliopsida; order Asparagales; family Amaryllidaceae; genus Agapanthus; species Agapanthus africanus. Next base: position 155,922,575 of record CM057350.1, read on the forward strand.
CTTTTGCGCGCCTACTGTCCTTCCACAAGTGTCCTTCCCTCTTGCAATAGAAACAAAAATCAGGACTTGGCTAGTCATTGGTTTCATCCGGTCTCCTCGGTCCAACAGTTGGCCTTGAAGAGGCTCCTCCTGCCATTTGAGTGGCAGGGCGTTTCAAACTGGCAGATTGAGGTCTGCCCTTCCTCTTCACTATACTTCATATCTTCGGGCAGCTTTCAAAGCCAAATCATGAGTTGGGAAATCCCCTGTAGCTAAGGCAGCTTGGATCTCCTGGTCCAACCCTTACTGAAATCGTCTAAACCTGATCTTAGTAGTCGGTATGAGGTGGGCCGCAAACCTGCTGAGCATGGTGGACTCGGCGTCATACTCATCTACAGATTTGGTCCACATCGAACCTTGTTGCAAATGGATGAGTTGCTGTTCCATATCAAAGCGGGCAGTCTCGGGGAAGTACTTTGCGTCGAATATGTCACGAAAAGTCTTCCATTCGATAGGTTGGTCCAAACGGCTTTCTTCCGCCTTCCACCAAACCCGTGCATTATCAGTGAGCTGCAGCTTTGCGACTCGGACCCAAGCGACCTCTGGCACTTGTGCTGCTGCCAGGTCATCTTCAATACGCTGAGCCCATTCCTCAGCTTCTAAGGGGCTTTCCTTTCTTGGGAACTGCTTAGGATACAAGGCCCTGAATTGCTTCACCCCAGGTGCTTCTGCCTCGAGACGGTTCATCAAGATAGCAGTCTGCTGCTGCTGTCCCTCAAAGAGGCTGCAGATTGCCTCAAACAATAATGTCTGCTCATTGATCGGAGCAGCTACAGCCGATGCAATTGGTAGGGGTGGTGGAGTGTTGTTGAAGTTGGTGCTGGTATTGTTTGGGGTATCCATAATCTTGAAAGAAAATTTTGGGTTATAACAGATTCAAAATATATGAAACGATAAGATTCAAGGAATATGTATTTTAAAGAATGTTTTCAGTTGCTGGTTCTTGTGTTATATTGCTTAAGTTATCCACGGAGAGCTGACCTGTATGTCCATACAGAGCTGACCTATATGTTCACACAGAGCGGACCTGCATGGGCCACCAACAAAATTGGTCACGCCCCGCTTCTCAGTGTACGGGCGGAGGACGCGATGAAGCCGCTACGTATTTACTCAAAAGTAAACACGCTAAGCGTATCTAAGCAATATAAAGTAAAATACACAAGTGATAAGATGTAAATGAACAACAACTTTATTTATTAACATTGTTTTCACAATACAATGAAAAGTAAATACATGGAATGAAAGCAATGCCTAAACTGTGTCATAACAGAAATGAAAATGGAATAAGTACAAGTGGCAACAGCTCTGGGTCTTCGGTGTACTGCTCAGGGGCCTGCTCCAAATGCTCCTGACTGGTCTCATACTCCTTAGTGTCGGGTCCTCCTAACAGCATTCCAAAGAAGAAGAGAAATATGAATGTCGTCAGCGAACAATCGCTCGGTAAGTCCCAAAGATGAGGGAGAAGTAGAATAGACAGAGAGAGAGTATAGTTTTATAATGTTTTATTATAATGTTAGCGCAGTTGTTTATAGCTTGATACAGAAAATGCCAGTGTATACGACAGGTGTCCAATTTACACCTGAGACTTTGGTAACCCGTAGTACAAGACTGCGTCAATAATACCACGAAACAATGTCATGGATGTAATTACGTCTTAAGTAATCACCTCGTGCCACCTTTAACATGTTCCGTACCAGTCTACCCTTTTATAACCCCGTAGTGTTTATGTATTGATTGTATTGATTGTTTGGATTGTATTGTCTTGTCTTGTATTATAAATTGTATAGATGGATGACTTGCCGAGACCATGATATCAGTAATGGAACGGATATATGGATGAACATGTAAATGGAGTATATCCATGGTTCGGTCCGGTCAAGTTGTTTAGGTTGAATATATTGAGTATATAGATTCATATTGAATTGTGGTTTCATACTTGAATCACATTCAAGTCGTATTGATTATATTTAGACTCAGTCTAAGTCAGACAATTAGAAAAGAAATTGAAGTTCTGAATTAGGTTTTTGTTATTATCGGTAACTGCTGCATATGGACGGCAGGATTTGTGTCTTTTTCCAAGACAATTACCGTATTAATAATACCTTTTGTTAGATTGTCTACCTTAAATAGGCAAGCACCGATATCTCTGGCTCCCTGAGGCTCAAGAGACTGGTCCCGCTTAAACCTATGTTTACTATGGTCCTTATTGTAATTTAATATAACTTGAGGGGGTTTTATATAAAAATAGTTTTGACGTAATTTCAAAATACACCCCAAGCATTTAATTGTCGTCTTTAGAGTTTTCATAGATGTATTTTTTACAATTGTGCAATTTCTAGTAAATAGAACCTAGCCTCATAGTATAAAGTATTTTCTTGAAATATTGTACTAATTTTGTATTTGGATGGTATTTTCATGTAATAGTAATTCCTTTAATTTTGAAAATTTGGAATATTTATATAATTAAAATAGATCTTTTGATAATAAATTTATATATATTTAATAATTTATTTATTTTCTTTTAGAAATCTCATTTTCTAAATAAAAATATATAAAAATTCTATCGAGGTCGAATGCTACTTGCGGAGGTCTGCATCTCGCTCTACTAAGCCCCAGGATGTGCGATAATCCGCACCATCCCGAACGGGGTCCCCAAAATGGGTTGTAGAGACGCAATTGCATTGAAATGTTTTAATACATCTTTCAAAGAAAACGGTATTATAAGTTAAAGGGATTTATTTGCAAAGTCGTATTTCCCGTATTCTATTGTCCCAAAATCTATCGTGCTATGATAGATACGTGTGTTGTGAGGAGGTAGGTTATTATCTCATGGACTATCTAAAGGTATAGTAAAGAATTATGATGGTTTATGTCGAAACTAAATTATATGGTATTTTTCTGAAAAAGTATGATAAAAGTTACAAAAATGATTATTTTTATGTGAAAGTTGTTTTGTTGAGTTTGTTAATGTTTATTAATCAACATATGAGAATATGGTTTTATCTTATTAAAGAAAAGTGTAGTTTTTAAAGAAAACCTAATCGGAAGTCGGATGAACTCCGCTTCCATCGGGTTTTAGAAATGGAACTTTTTAAAGATGAAGATGAGAGGGAAAAATGGTACTTATTGGCTTATAAGGTAGAAGGGATAAAGAGGAAGAGTGGGGAAGCGCTGGTGTGTCATTTCATCGCCGGAAACTCCTTGGGTCATTGCCGGAACTTTGTCGGAGTTTCGCCCTTCGTTAACTCCACTTGCACACTATAGGAACTTGGAAATTTCTTGAGAGTTTTGGCAAGGAATTATAAGTGAAGAGGGGTGAAATGAGAGGTGATATTTATAGGAAAATCTAGGGTTTAGTGTAGTGAATGGGTGTTTTAAAATTTGTAATAAAATAGGATTAAATGTGAATTTTATTGCTCTTTAGAATAATTCAGAGTAAACAAGCAATATGGAGTTAGTGGGTTAGGGCAAACGTTGCAGGGGGTAAAATATGAGGGCATTTGGTACGGGGGAGACCGACGCCGCTGGCCCCAAATGCATGTGTCGCTGGCCTATTCCCGACGGATGGGGCTGGGTTTGGTTCCACGTGTCAGGGTCGGTTGGTATACTGCAATGCACTCGTTTATTTTATGTGTGACTCTTGGTTTTACGAGTTGTGCACGTGAAGACTCTTGGGTTTCTAAAAATTTACTAAAAAGATAATATGGCTGAAAGGATTTGAACTTTGGTGCTTTGTCTCAGCAGTACAAGGTCTTACCAATGAGCTACAAGCTCCTTTTTGCTGTTCAAAAGCAAAACAATCTTATAACTCATGCTTAGGTTTAGGTGTCCCTTTCTGTATTTTGAAAAAAATTCGTACAGAAAGTTTGGGTTGTTCCAGAAAATACAAGAAAAGAAATACCTAAATAGGTGGCATACATAAACTGAAAAAGAGAATAATTAGTCTAAGCCTGAGTCACAATCTGATCGTGCTCCTCCTCGGTAGTGTCCCCCTCCTTAGCCTCCAGAGTATCTGATGAACATTCCAAGAAACAAAGGTGGATGGAATGCCCGTCAGTGAACTTTTGCTCGGTATGTCCCCAAGAAAATGTGTGTGAAGTATAAAAGTATAATGACAAAGAAAAATGGATATCATGAAGCAATGGACTATGAGATATAGTGTTTAAACATGTCATTTAATGTAAGTATGGAAATTCTATTTAACATGCAGTTCTATATATATCATGGCAAAATAATATGAGCATAGTATAGTGTAACGACTCTAGAATCACTGTACAGAATTTTCTTGTTATTTTACAGAAAAGAGTATTACAGACCGTGTAAGAGTTAAATTTTATTTTTGTTAAATAAAAGTAAGAAACAACTTGTAGCTCACTGGTAAAATCTCTATACTGCTGTGACATAGCCTGCGAGTTCGATTGCCATCAGACCTAATTATTTTTAGATTTTTTCTTTTTAATTTTTGGAAGCCCAAGAGTTGCATGTGCAATATATGGAGAAATGAAAAGTTCCAGAAAATTCAAACAGGTGCAATGAGGTGTACACACCCAAATACCCACGTGGCACGAATCTCGAGGAAAGAGCTCGAGATCCGACCACCCGTTTCCCCAAAAGGGCCGGCGCCGACGGTCAAGATGAGCCCAAATGCCTCCGTGCTTTGCACACTTGTCCCTTCCGCTCCCCTTAACTCTCATTCACTCTTTGATTTTTATGCAATCAAACAAATACCTTTCAATTCACCATTTAACAATTTTTAATGCTTTTTAATCCAAAATTTTAATTCTCAAATTCTAATTCTCCACTATAAATATCACCCCATGCCCTGAATCCCCTCTATTCTAAAAATTTCTACCAAAATCACCTCAAAAGTTCCTAAGTGCAAGTGGAGTCAAGTGGAGTTAGCAACCAAGCTCCTTCCATCGAAGATCAAAACCGTTTCCGGAGCTTCTACTGTAGGGTTACTAGACATAGTCACAAGGTTCTACAAGGCATCAACCATGCCCGATTTAAAATTTAGACGTGCCGAACAACCTAAAGCGAAGGTCTTTGCTAGATAATTAGGGTTAAACATGCAGGTAAACTACTTTATTTCTAAGAGTTTGGGATTACAACCTTTGTAGTCCGTTTCTTCACTTCTAAAGCTCCGTGTTGAGGTCCCTTCGCTGCGATCATCGAGTACCCGGACTCTAGAGAGGCTCCATGAAGAGAAAGATACAACCTTGCTTTCGATCTTCAATAACACTGATGATCTACCTTGAAGAAACTCAAGTCCAAGATTTTGCTTCACTAATCAAGTATTAGCAAAGCAAACACCTTAATCTAAGTGGTTAGAATAGATGAGGATGATGAAGTAGGAATTTAGCTCTCATTTATTTTCTTAATATCACACTAATTCATCATAAAACCAAAAGCTAGAAAGCTTTTTAAGGAGGAAGAAGAAGATGATTTCTTTTGTGATGAATAATGAAATTGTTATTCCGGTTACAAATGAACCTTGAGTTAATAATATCAAGTATTAACTCATGTAGAGAATAGACTAAGGTTAAGGGTTTGGGTTGGGTTAAAAAATATCTTCAAAATATCAACACATAATATCTTAGCTTAAAACAAAACAAAAGTTTCTAGAAGTTTCAAGAAAATACTAACCCAAATCAAACCCTAACCATGTTTAATCTCCACTAATCATGTTACATTTGTAATCATAACTTGTTACAATATTATATATCACATATATAATATATTTTTGTAACAAAAGAAAATAATACAATTAATATATATCGCATATATATATATCAATGTATTACCCGGTGAGAAAATGAAGAAATAAAGCGAGACGATATTAGATAATGTAATGTAATATATCACATATATAATTATACATTAAATTATCGAATCAACACTTGATCCGACAATCCAGCTATATCGCATATAACCGACTAATATATCATGTACCGATTCATCGAATCAACACTTGATCCGATGACCCGGCTGATACTGAATGTCGCGAGAATAGAATACGGTATCTCATATCGTATTATTCTCGCTCCCGCACATATCACATATGTGCTCCTACTCCGTTTTGCCTGAGCCCGGAAACCTCTGTGTAGGACTCTAAAGAATCGTCAATACGCCGGCAGTAGGTGTCGATCATATCAAACACCCACAAGCTGCAAGAGGTCAGCTAAATGTAACAGCCACCCAGGTATTAAGCAATCAGAAGATTAACAAGCAAGCCTGTACTTTCTCCCATGAATCCAACAAGTAACACTCCCGTACTGTCCGGTCTCTTCGTCTGATATGTCGCATATCTCGCCTAGGGGTGGCAAACGTCAGACCCCTGTAGCTTGATAAGTCGTGTCGATATAAGGTCCATAACAGTTTGAGAAACTACTGATAACACTTACCAGTAAATCTCAGCAACCCTGCCCAGGGATTTCCAGTTATAGCCAATCGAACACAGCGCAACATCAACTCCCTATACCGGGAGAGACGAAACCCCTCCTATCGCTCATTGCCTCCATGTGATTCGGGACTGTACCCAAAAGCCACCGTTTTGCACGCCCTCTTGGACGTGGTATGATGGAAATCAAAGCATAGTAGTAATCACACAAGACTCTATGACGATCTCGGGTCTATAGACTAACCTGTACCAGTGTCACCAGAGAACTGCCATTTGACGTGAGGTATAATACTATCTGGGAGTTCTCGGCGAGTCCGTCCAGTGTACCCAGTCTCCACTGAGCACCCGTATACCTACTCTGATGTCAAACACCAATAGATATGGGATCATCCATCGCCCATCATATGGGTCAAGAAGCGCATACGCTAGTCTACTCTGGAGTATCGATACCCTGCTCGGTACTCCCACGACTAGGAACATTTGAAGGATGTACTTGGCGACTACTATATCCCCACTAGTATGATCTACATCATAGTCCTGGTAGTCAAGTACTCATCCTAATGACTTTATCAACATATAATATAGAGACAATCAGAGTACATGTTAAGATAAAGGACGACCAGATAGCATACTATCATGTCGAGCAAGAAAGTCCTCCCTATATATGTCCAACCATCCACTACAATATACATCGTATGTACAGTAATGGTCTCTAGGGCATACATATAACTAATATCTACGACTCCACGAATCCCCCTCCCTTCTTCCTTACTCTCTTATCGATATTATCAAGCCGTAAGTCCCACTCATCTCTCTTTCTTTTCATCTCATTTCATTCCCTAAACATATATCGGTAAAGTGGAGTTACTTCCAATACATTTATTTTAAAAACATCGATCTCCCTTTTCCTTTATACATAAATCACACTAATTTTACCACCCTACTTGTAACTTTAATTACAATGTTTTAGCTTCGAGTTTAATCAAAAAAATTCATATGAAACAAACATAAACGAACTATTTCATTAAAATACTTTGAATTTTAGTATAAACCTCTTTTTGATAATTGTTTAAACGATATTTTTAGGAAAACTTCACAGATTAACGACCTACCCTACACGCACACTTTGGTGTCATAGCACGATATCTACATATATATATATGGTTGGTTCAAAGAATAAATTTTACAATAAAATACCACATCTTTTCAAAAACGGGTTTCTTTTAAAAGCTGTATTTTGTAATTCTTGGCAAATACGCCTCTACAACTCTCGTTATGGGACCCACTAATAAATGGTGCAGATTATCGCACATCATTGGGATAGTAGAGCGAGATGTAGAACTTCTCACAGAATATTCGATCTCGAAAGGAAATAAAATATGTTTTTTAAAAAATGCGAATTTTCTAAATAAAACTAATTTTTAAAAATTATATAAAAATTATAAATCTGTATTTTCAATATATTATGAAACTATATTTTATAAAATGAAAGATTAAAATGTTAATAAAATATCATCAAGTTACCAAAAAAGGCTAGTTTTTAATAAAATACCATAAACTTTTAAAATCTAGGTATTTATCATTAAAATACCTAATAATTAAAATACATGCCCATGAAAATCCTAAAGCTTGTAAATCACCCTTGAGGTTATTTTTTAAAACAATATTAATATATATTTTTCATAAAACCCCCTCAAGATATACAAACAATAATTAAGGATTCTAGATTAATAATAGGTTTAAGCGGGATCAATTCTCTTGAGCTTCAGGGAGCCGGAGAAAGTGAGTGCTTGTCTATTCAGGTTAGACAATTTAACGGAATTATCAATGGCAATTGTCTTGAAAAATGACACAAATCTTGCTGTCCATGTGCAGTAGTTGCCGATTACTCCCGAACCTAAGAAAGCCAAGAGTTAAATCCGTTCACAAATGTCTGATTCAATCTAAGTCCAAACTAAAACCAGAATTCAAAAAAAAAAAAATCAAACACAAACTTGAATACTTGATCATGAACTTGAATACTCGAATTCAAACATCAAACTCAAAATTGTATACTTGACTCGACTTGACCGAACCATGGTTATAACTTGACATGAACTTGACATGACTACTTGAATACATGATTACATCCTGAACATGAACGTGAACATTTTATATCCATGGATTCGGCCAAGACCTATAATCTTAATTTATACAATACAATATGCGGGGATAAAGGGATAGATTGGTACGGAACGTATATCGTAGCATGAAAGGTCACTTTAAAAGACACCTATATGAATTCACGTGTCGTTGTCCCGTGGGTTATGACGGGGCCTTGTAATACATGTTACCATAGTCCACGAGGTAAGATAGACTCATCTTGTATACATGAATACCTTTCTTATCAAACTAAAAATAACCATGTTAGAAAATCTATTTTATACCAGTGAACGATCATATACAACTTTACCTGTTCATTTCACTTTATATACAATCTTCTCTTTCTTATTTTAGGACCTACCGAGCACTAGTTCGATGATGACATTCCTCTTTGTTTTCTTTCTTTGGAATGATCGTCAGGAGGACCGGACTCTGAAGACGTAGAGCCGAGCCAGGAGGATATGGACTAGCTTGCAGCTCAGCCTGACTACTACTTCTTCCTGCACTTACTTTCAGTATGTCATTGTTTAGGCATTTGCTTATATTATTGTATCTTTTACTTTTAGACAGTTGTATGTAAAATTGAATGTAAATAAAGCCTCTGTTTCATTTTATTACTCTTGTCATTCTTGTTCATTGTTATATTGCTTAATTACGCTTAACGTATTTATTTTCATAGTAAATATGTTGCGGGCTTGCCACGTCGCCGTTTCCGTCTATTGGGAACCGGGGCATGACGGGTTTTTTTGGTGGCCCATGCAGGTCAATTCTGCATGAAGTCTTAAGCAATATATCATAAGAATTATAAGAATCAGCAACTATACATTCCTTGCATTTCAAATTTCTTGAACCTATCTTAACCTTTCCTCTTCTATCAAGGTGATGGATTCTCCCAACAACACTAGTACCAATGTCAATGGTAACACACCACCACCTACTTTACCACCTCCCCTTAACGTTGCCGCTCCAATAAATGAACATATGGTGCTTCTAGAAGCCATTAAAAGCCTTCTGGAGGGCCAGCAGCAACAGACTGCTATTTTTATGAACCGTCTCGAAGCCGAAGCACCTGGAGTAAAGTAATTCCGTGCGTTGCATCCAAGAAACTTTTCAGGGAAAGAAAGTCCATTTGAGGCTGAAGAATGGGCTCAGAGTATAAAGGACGACCTTGCCGTAGCACAGGTACCAGACATAGCTTGGGTTCATGTGGCCAAGCTCCAGCTCACCGACAACGCAAGAGTCTGCTGGAAAGCTGAGGAAAGTCGTCTTACACAACTTATAGAGTGGAAGACGTTCCATGATCTGTTCGATACAAATTTCTTCACCGAGACTGCCTGTTTTGAGATAGGACAACAGTTCGTCCACCTACAAGAAGGCTCTATGTGGGTAAAATCAATGGATGGATATGATGCCGAATTCATCATGCTTAGCAGGTAAAGAATTCGTATCAAATTCTGTTTCGTAAGACACATCACTATCCTGACATCAACATCTTATCAGGTTCGCGACACACTTGATCCCGACTGATGAGATTCGGGATAGACAATTCCAACAGGGTTTAGACCCGGAGATTCAGGCGGCATTAGCCACAGGCGACTATCCAACTCATGAACTCGCCCTGAAGGCATCACATCGTTACGAAGCAGTGGTCAAGAAGAAGAGTAAGCCAGGATGATTATTTAACCGGAATCAAATGCCCTGCTACCCAGATGACAGGAGGAGGCTCTTCTAGGCCGAATTTTGCACCCAAGAGGCCAGGAGGATCATTTAACCGGTCTAGTCCAGATTTATATTTCTACTGCAAGAGAACTGGACATTTGGCGAAGAACTGCAGGCGTGCAAAGGTCCTATGTTTGATTTGTGGCGCATCTACTTATGCTATAGGAGCAAGCTCATATCGTATTAACACAGCACCAACACCCAGACCAGCAAGTACAGCCTCGCAGAGGCCAGCCATTCAGGCACTTGCACCCCGCCTAGCTTTTCCTGCACCAGCTCTATGTGGACCACATGCACAACCTCATCGTCAATTCCACCAGGCACAGAGAAATGTGCCTTAAGAGGAGAAGAATATGCCTCCGGTAAGGAGGAATGTACCGAGACAATAGGCTTTTACAATGACGGTTGAGGAGGCCGAAGCCACAGAACAAGTCGTCACTGGTAAAATCCCCCATCCTTTCAATCTTTCAATCCTTGTGTATCGTCACACTTTTCCTATATCTAAACACGATCTCACACAACTTAGGTACTATACTAGTAGCCACCCTTCCTGTACTCGCACTTTTCGACACTGGAGCTTCACACTGCTTCATGTTATAACGATTCGTGAGAACGCATGCGATTCCCATGAAGCCACTCATTTCAAGCTGGAATGTCAGTTCTGGGAATGGAGTCTTGGAGGCAACTTTGGGGTATAATCAGTGCCCAGTTGTGGTTTGCGGTCGAGAATTCTACGCAAATTTCAATGTACTGGACATACTAAATTTCGATGTTGTGTTGGGAATAGATTGGCTGGGAGTATTCTATGGTACTATCGACTGTCGTCAAAAGAGGGTAGTATTTGAGATACCAGATCACCCAGTCTTCTATTTCAAAAGTAGAGATAGAACCTTAGAGCCAGGAAGCTACCGTGCTAAACTGAAAAATGCAGAAGTGTTCTCTCTACCTGCGGAAGAAGAAAAGCCCGAAGTAGTTTGAGAGTTTGAGGATGTGTTCCCTGAAGACATATCAGGTTTTCCTCCCGATCGAGCTCTTGAGTTTAGTATTGATTTACAACCTGGTGTACAACCTGTAATCAAAGCTCTATACCGGTTAATTCCGGAGGGATTGAAGAGATCCGTATTCAGTTGGACGAACTGCTGAAGAAAGATTGGATCCGACCCAGTACTTCAAGTTGGGGATCTCCGGTGTTACTAGTGAAGAAGAAAGAAGGTTACTACAGGATGTGTGTGGATTATCGAGCTCTGAAAGAAGTGATGATTAAGAACAAGTATCAACTACCGCGCATCGATGACCTTTTCGATCAGTTAAGTGGGTCTTGTGTATTTTCAATACTAGATCTTCGTTTGGGTTATCATCAGGTGAAGGTCAAAGAGTCCGACATTTCGAAGACGACGTTTAGGACACGTTATGGTTATTATGAATTGTTCGCAGCCAAATATAGAGACGGAACCGCTTATGTCATCTTGCCTGAATTTGGGGGCAGATGCTATTTGGTTTTGTCCGTCCACCTCTCCGAAGATACCTAGTTGATTTATGGCATCATGTATCGAAGGTTTAGATGGATGCGGCCGATGTAGCAGACTTCGTCAGATTCCCCCTCATTGTGAGGGGTTTTTTTATTATGAGGACGCTCTTCCCTGCAGGCGCAAGCCCCTGCAGTTAATTATGCTACCGCATCGCGGTAACCACTTTCTCCTTCTCAATATGGTCACTTCGTGTCATGTATATTTGTTTTATTTTTGGTTGCCCGTGGATTGTATACGGAGACTAATTTATGTTGTCGCCCATAGAGCGTGGATTAGTCCAAATCATTATTTTCTTAGATTTGGTTTTGGATTGGGTTTAAGGATCGTTAATCTCATTTGAGACTAAAATCAATTTAAACGTTTGTTAAGGATACGTTAGTCTAATTTTAGACTAAGATCTACTTAACAGGATCATTTAGATCCAACAAAAGAGTATTTGAACTCTATTGTTTTAGTTTAGGGACATTGCGGTCCATTGGGTTTGAGGACATCATAGTCCGTGACAGTTTAAAGACGTCATAGTCTGTAAACTTTAAAGACATCATAGTCCATGAGTTTAAAGACCTCACAGACCATAAAGTTTAAGGACATCATAGTCCATGATTTTAAGGACCCCATAGTCTGTAAAGTTTAAGAACATCATAGTCCAGTTTAAAGAAATCATAGTCTGTAAATTTTAAAGACGTCGTAGTCTGTAAAGTTTAAAGACATCATAGTCTATGAGTTTAAGGGCCTCACAGTCCATAAAGTTTAAGAACATCATAGTCCATGAGTTTAAAGACCCCATAGTCCGTAAAGTTTAAGAACATCATAGTCCAGTTTAAAGTCGTCATAGTCTGTGTGGTTTTGGTTCAACCGTTTGGGGATGCACCAAACTTATTGGTTATTGGGACCCTCCATCTTTCTAAAGACGTTGAAGAATTACAACGACATTTATCAGAGGTATGAAGAGATGTATCCTTGAAATAATATTGGTTGGGAGATCTGTAGTCAAGTTTGGGACTAAGATCAGTTAAAAAGATTTATGAGCATATGGGCTCAATTAATCTAAATTAGGGATTTGTGGCCAACTTGGGTTCTACCCACTCAGTTAAAATATTGGACATTTAATTAGGCTCGGTCCTTTTTCATTCAACAATACTGAGCATTGGTTTAGTTTCTGACAACCTTTTTGTTTTTTAATGTTGAGCCCTCATTATGGTCCTGGGGCTTTATTTGAAGAGCAGTTTATGTTCCCTCAGCACCCACATGAGGAGCACGTAGCATGCTTGGCGCTGAGCTCCAGTCAATAAGTGCAGAGCGCTCTTTGTGAAATAGCACACACGTGAGGAGCACGTGGCGTGCTTGGCGTTGAGCGCTAGATTTGGAGCATTAATGCGCTTCTTATGAAGTAGCGCACACGTGAGGAGCACGTGGCACGCCTAGCGCTGATCGCCGGATTTAGGTGCAAAGCACTTCTTATGAAATAGTGCATACTTGAGGAGTACGTGGCGCACTTGGCGCTGAGCGCCAGCCAATGAGTGCAGAGCGCTCTTTATGAAATAGAGCACACGTGAGGAGCACGTGGCGCTTGGCGCTGAGCGCCAGTCAATGAGTGCAGAGCGCTCTTTGTGAAATAGCGCACACATGAGGGGAATGTGGCGCGCTTGGCGCTGAGCGCTAGATTTGGAGCGCTAATGCGCTTCTTATGAAGTAGCGCACACATGAGGAGCACGTGGCACGCCTGGTGCTGATCGCCAGAATTGGGTGCAGAGCCCTTCTTATGAAATAGCGCACACATGAGGAGCACGTGGCGCACATGGCGCTGGGCGCCAGCCAATGAGTGCAGAGCGCTCTTGATCAATTTTGTGCTCTGAAAATTAAGTCCTCGTTTATAGGAGATTTTTTCTCGTGGCTCTAAGAACAAAGTTCTTATTTTTATGGGAGATGTTACAATCTCTTATGTTTTTTGTAAAAGACTTTGTCTTTATCTTATAGATCTGTGATCTAACGAGAACTAAGTTCTTTTCCCTCTCTTTTTATGATGAGATTCTATGATCTCTTTTGTGAAAGACCTTGGTCTTATAGATCTATGATCTAGAAATAGGTTCTTCTTCTCTTATGAGATGATTTTATCTCTCTGTTTTATTTACCTTAAAGAAATTCTTCTTCCGAGAGCTTGCTCTTCTCTTTGAAATTTCTCAAAGTTTAGGGGGGTTCCTTTATATAAGACTTGAAGTCTTGGGGCCTTTATATAGTGGAGGCCGATTTGTTGAATCAGTTAAAGAGATCTTTTCTCTAATTGATTTGGTGATATTTCCCACCGTTGGATATTTGATCCTAGGGCTTCTGTTTTACAGAAGGCAATCTTCTTGTTTTTAATAAGATTGGGAAAATCTTTTCCTATACAGAACTTATTCTGTATCTTGGTTATTTTTAATCACCATTGGATCTTTGATCCAACGGTGCTCTAATTTTCGAAGGTAATCTGATAAATTTTAGTCATCTTTTTTGGATCTTTGATCCAAGGGTGGGAAACATTTAATTCCAGTGCTAGCGCTCTCGTGTTTTGCACGTGAGCGCTGCCTCAGAGTCTTTGACTCTTGGTGCTGGCACACTTGGCGCTAGCGCTCTCGTGCCTTGCACGTAAGCGCTGCCTCAGAGTCTTTGACTCTTGGCGCTGGCGCACTTGGCGCTGGTTTGCACGTGAGCGCTGCCTTAGATTCTTTGACTCTTAGCGCTGGCGTACTTGGCACGAGCGCTCTCGTGCCTTGCAAGTGAGTGCTGCATCAGAGTCTTTGACTCTCGGCGCTGGCACTCCTTGCGCTAGCGCTCTCGTGCTTTGCACGTGAGGCATTCTGTCAGTTTAAATTTCAAATTTTGAACAGAGCTTTGCTCTGATTGGAGAAAACAAATGCCCCCTACCGTTGCGCTCACGTGGCTCACACGTGTGTGCAGCAGTGGCAGCTTTTCCACCTTTGGATCAACTTGAAAGTTGGATCGGCTCCCAGCGCCTCTAAATAGGGCCTTTGGCCCTTGAGATGACTGTTTGTTCACCTTCTTGTTTTCATGTTCTTGAGAATTTAATTCTCTTTCAGAGATAAGCTCTCTTCCTTAAAAAAACTTCTTAGAGTCAAAACTCTGCCCAAATTTGATATGAATTGAACTTATTAACAAAGCTTTGCTCTTCTCAGATCGTAGATCTTAAAATGTTTTAGAGTTTTACCCATTAACAGAGCCGTGCTCTTCTCAAATCATAGATCTGATCATCTTCCATGAAGAACTCTTAAAGTTTGTTCATAGATCTTAGAGATCTTGAAGTTTTTAACTAAGTAAAGCTTTGCTTTTTAGGGTTTTTTTTTATGGGTTACTCCATCATCTTCACAAAGCATAGCTCTTCAAAAATTTTTGGGGAATTTTTATTCCCTTCATCATTAGAGTTGACAGATGTCACTCTTTTGCGGAGCGCTGCTCTCGAAAGAGTTCAACTCCTTGGCCCGAGGGGCCTCTTATTAAATGAGAATCCTTTTAGGATTTCTCCTTTTTTTGCACAAATTTGAATTTGTTAGGTATCTTAACCGGAACTTGTTTTCTCCGTGAGAATATCAAGAGTTGTTTGAATTCCCGTGTCTGTTTCAATAAATATTTTCCTGATTATTCTGACCACTAAGTTCCCGCTGATTTTCCATTTCAGACATTATGGCCGCTCATCTGTATGATCTTGACGAAATTATTTCTTATGGAGACATTCGCGCACTAGGCCATTGTCAAAACCAGGAGTTCACAAATGCTCAATGTGCTGAGATTATGAGTCGCTTTAATGAATACAACAGTCGACTACTTCCTCATCGCTCCGCTCTTTTGGAGCTCGTCGTGAGAGCGATTTAGAACGCACTTCCTGGATTTTACGCAGCCATGCCGTATAAGGCACTGGATGATACTGAAGACAAGGTGCATTCATTATACCTGATGGGCCTGATCTCGAAGAGGCGGCGAGATAATCTTGTTGATATCTTGCATCAAATTTTTCAACAGACACGATAATTTCTGCTTATCAGAGGACGGATGACATCCGTGAGGACCCTGACGCTTGCGTTCGTGAGAGGATGCATACAAGAATGGTCCGAGAGGCCAGAAAAATTTTAGACGGCCTTACTTCCGAATTTCTCAACCCATGTCCCCGATTTAGTGTTTTACCCTTGTAAACATTTTAATGATGTTTTTGTTTACTGTTTTCATCAATGTAAGAAATTTTCTGAAGTATGAATAACAATTTTTTTCTTTCCGTGCGTTTATTTTATGCATTAAACCTTTTCACACATACATGGGTGGATATGCCTCGAAAGCTTAACTGGATGCGAATCAAATGTTCCCTTTACTACCTTGCATAGCATGTGGTTGACGTCCATGGGTTATGCCTTTTTGTTTTGACTTGGCGCAAAGCAGTTTACCTATCCTTGAGTAGCATCTCCATTTCCGTGGCATGTAATTTTGGCAAGTGTGGCCTGTAGATGGTAGATAACAGTTCATCTTATCTTCTTTGTAGAGTGGCGATAGCTTAGGAGACAGGGTTATGATTTGCCTCCTAAGACTTTTCAACTTTATTAGCCATGAGGGTCTCATAAAGACTTTTCTCCCTACGAATCGAGAGGATCCCGTAGGTGTAATTTCTCCTTAGGGGTCGTGAGGACTCCTAAGTGTGTTTTCTCTTGAGAGTCGTAAAGATCCTACAAGAGAATTTTCTTTATGCGTAGGGACACTAATTTCCCCGCAAGTCGAGACAAATCAAGAGATTCTCACAAAGACACTGATTTCCTTGCGGGTCAAAACGAATTGAGAGGTTCTGGCCAAGGACACTGATTTCCCTGAATCGAGAGGTTCTGCCAAGGACACTGATTTCCCTGGGGTCGAAACGAATCGAGAGATTCCTGCAAAGACACTGATTTCCTTGCGGGTCGACGCGAATCGAGAGGTTCTCGCCAAGGACGCTGATTTCCCTGAATCGAGAGGTCTTGCCAAGGACACTAACTTCCTTGGGGTCGACACGAATCGAGAGTTTCCTGCAAAAACACTGATTTCCTTGCGGGTCGACGCGAATCGAGATACTCTCGTCAAGGACGCTAATTTCCCTGAATCGGCATAAGAAGCGATGGCTTAGGAAACAGGTTCAGATCTGCCGCCTAAGACTTTCCAAGTTTACGAGCCGTGAGGGTCTCATATAGGGTTTTCTCCCTACGAGTCGAGAGGATCCCGTAGGTATCTTTTCTCCTTAGGAATCGTGAGGATTCCTAAGTGCGTTTTCTCTTAAGAGTCGTAAGGATCTCATAAGAGAATTTTTCCCGCTTACAAGTCGAAAGGATTCGTAAGTGGTTGTTTCCCTCCTTGTAGAGATTCAAATTTGGAGAGTGTGGCCCGTGAATAGTATACAATAGTCCATTTTGGATCAACTTGCAGGGCCTCAGTGCTTAAGAAACAGGTCCTTATCCCAATTGTCTAAGGCTTTGCCCTACGAGTTGAGACGAATTGAAAATTTCTCACAAGGATTTCCTAACGTCACAGTTAACTCCTGCTAATAGAAGTCCGTTAGGGTCTGTGGTACTAAGGGTTTTTTTACCCGTCGCACCGTCACATTGGCCGATATATTCCCCGATATGCAATCTTGTTGCTCGGGTAACCCCACAACTGTCGTGTCTCTAATCCCTTCAGGGGCTGGACAAGACATCTTCAAGTAATCTTCCAGGTGATATTACCGTTGAAATAGAAAGCGTTAGAGATATTCTATATCGCTTTTTACTTAAGATTAGGCTTAGTTTGCGAGTCCCGGTGAGTCATGACCACTCCGCGCTGGTTTGGGATGATCTCCGATAGTCTTTTCAGGTCTCATTTGAGTTGCCCGTCAAGACCTTGAAGCGAAGGATTTTCCTTGGTTTCGTTTGTTGACATTGTGTCTGCAATATTGCGACGAATGTCGAGGTTGTCTCTGGGTTGTCTGCGAACCGTTGAGGTTTGGAACTAGGGGACTTTGCCGTGGCTCCGTTTGTTGATGCCGCGTCTGCATCCTACTGGAGGAAGAACATTGTTGTTGATCTCTAGGCTGTAGATGTTGCCGTCGAGACTTGGAACTAGGAACTCTGCCATGGCTCCGAGGTAATCTCTAGGTTGTCTGTGAATCGTCGATATTTGGAACTAGGGGACTTTGCCGTGGCTCCGTTTGTTGATGTCGCGTCTGCATCCTACTGGAGGAAGAACGCTGTTATTGATCTCTAGGCTGTAGATGTTGCCGTCGAGACTTGTAACTAGGGACTCTGCCATAGCTCCAAGGCAATCTCTAGGTTGTCTGTGAACCGTCAAGATTTGGAACTAGGGAACTTTGCCGTGGCTCCGTTTGTTGATGCCGCGTCTGCATCCTGTTGGAAGAAGAACGCTGTTGTTGATCTCTAGGCTGTCGATGTTGACGTCGAGACCCTGAAGCTAGGGATCTTCCTTTGCTTCGTTTGTTGACATTATGTCTGCAATATTGCGACAAATGTCGAGGTTGTCTCTAAGTTGTTTATGAACCGTCGAGATTTAGAACTAGGGGACTCTGCCATGGCTCCATTTGTTGATGTTGCGTCTGTATCCTGCTAACATGAGGAGGAACGCCATTGCTGGTCTTCTGGGTTGCAGATATTGCCGCTGAGACCTGACTCTCCCTTTGATGGAGTTTGTTGGGACATGTGGTTCCCTTTTCGTTTATGCCCATGAATTGTATACAGGGGTCAGTATGGACTTACCTGCGGGGCAAAAAGTTTCATTCTTTCATCAATTTTTTTTATTTCTTTCCATGATGCTCTATCATTTCAGCTTTTTATATCGTGAAAGTCGTGATCGCCCAATCATTTCGGCAATTTTTCTTTTTACTGGCTACTTTTTATTGCGAGTTGCCCAATCATTTCGGCTGTTTTTGTTTTTATTCGCTGCTTTTTATTACTAGTTGCCCAATCATTTCGGCTATTTTTGTATGCATATCTTTAACTTGCTGATTTTGTTGCGAGTTGTCCCATCATTTCGGCTATTTCATATGCATTTCTTTCACTTGCTGATTTTGTTGCAAGTATAGAACTTGGAACCTGATGCCAATCTTAGCATCAGCATCGCTGCGACTGGAATATTGCCAGGAGCGAATCATCATTTGCCGTGAAAGGACTTGGAATTTGATACCGATTTGGGCATCAACATCGCTGCAACTGGGACATTGCCAGGAGCGAATCATCATTTGCCTCTGTCGATATTGAACAAAGGTGGCTTAGCAAACAGGGTTAGGATCCTGTCGACTAAGGCTTCTGACTTCATGAGACGTGAGGGTCTCATAAAGGTATTTCTTCCTACAAGTCATGAGGATCTCATAGGTGCATTTTCTCCTTAAGAATCGTAAGGATCTTCAAGTGTGCGTTCCCTTATAAGTCGTAAGGATCTTATAAGAGTGTTTTCTCTTTATAAGCCGAGAGGATTTATAAGCGTTTGTTCACCGAATAGGGGAATTTCATGCTATTGGTAGAACTTAGTGGGGGAGACGTTTATTTGTGCCCGTGGATTGTATACAAGGGTCAACATTGAACCACTTGTAGAGCAGTCTGTGGAGTGTGATGGCTTAAGAACATGTTCAGATCCCTATAGCTTAAGGCTTTTGAATCTTATGAGCCGTGAGGGTCTCATAAGAGGGTTCTTCTTGCGAGTCGTGAGGATCTCGTAAGTGTAATTTCTCCTTAGGAACCGTGGGGATCCCTAAGTGTTTTGCGCCTTTGTGAGTCGTAAGGATCTCACGCAGGTATTTTCTCCTTACAAGGTCGAGAGGACCTTGCAAGTGTCTTTTAACGAGATTGCGCCTTTTCGGGTTTTCACAAACTCGCCGGTAGCCCTGCTGTTTTTACTCACAGAGCCCTTTCGGGTTTTCATCCGTGCCCATTTTGCTTATAAACGTACCGTTTTTTTTTTGTTTTTTACAAACCTGCGCCCTTTTGGGTTTTCACAAATTCACCGGTAGCCCTGCTGTTTTTACTTACGGAGCCCTTTCGATTTTCATCCATGCCCGTTTTGCTTGTGGACATACCATTTTTTTTACGCGTCAGCCCAAGGGTGTTGCGGGTTTGTAGTAGTTTACAGACGTTTCGGTCAGTAGCTAGTTTTAGGACATTACGGTCCATTGTTGCCATATTTGAAGCGAATTTCTAGTTTACGGACTTTTCGGTCCATGGTAGCTTTGAGGCGAAGTTTCGCTGGATGCTCTATGAACAAGTAGGTTTCCCCTTGATAGACCCTATCACATAATCCAAGGATTTTGGCACTGCTCCTGCCCCCGGCTCCTCCACGTTATCTTTTAACGCCGAGTGAGCTTCTTTGTTACTTAGCGACGAATGAGAGATCATATGGAAACTTGCTACATAATCTTCGGGTTCCTCTGACGAGTCGTCCCCCTCATCATTGTCGTTATCTTCACTTTCAAGGAAGTGATTGAGAAACTCTTTTAGCGGGACCGGGGTTCGCGCCTTCAGGTTGTATTCCTCCAGCGTGTCAATATGCTTTTGCAGATTCGTGCGCTTGTCGTTAGACTACGCGGGCTTTTTGGTCTTCTTTTTTTTCTTCGAAAACTTTGACGGCTGGGCCTGGGTGTTTTGCCCATCTCTACTAACTCCCGATGTTGGGCATGGTTTCAGCATCCCAACGATGATCTCCGGCTCTTGCGGGCTTTTCCACCTGATCGCCGGACATGTTTGAAGATATTTCAGTATTCTTTTAATTTTTGCCGAAAGAACAACTTACCATGGAGCTTCCTCTATGAATGAGCACGATGCCCCCGGTATGTCCATCTTTTTCGGAGCATGTGGTAGTGGCGGGTTCACCTTCCAGTTTTCAGACAACGCAAATTTTCCTTGCTTGTATTGGTATTCAACCCAGTTTTTAAAGACGTAGCAATCTTCGAGTGGGTGACCCATTAATCTGTGGTAGGGACAATAGTTAGGATGGTTAACGTCACCAGGTTGCGACGGATGTCTTGGATCCGGCAGAGTGATGAGCCCGTTGCGCACTGCCAGTTCGAACAGTCTCCTTGTTTTATCCTGGAATTGTGTCGTTTTTGGTCAGTGTTCATATCACAGTGTAAATACCACTATGCAGTTGTTTAAAAATTTTTTTGAAGCCTTTTTAAAAACAACAGAAACTGCAGTTTGAGTTTCAGTGTTATGGACTTGTTTCGGTTTCGTTGTTTTAACATTGTTTAAACTTGCTAGCCTAAGGTTTATGGTCTGGCTCTGATACCATGAAGGGTTACACTAGCGCCCCGGCCAACTCCCGTGGCCAAATGCGAAACAAAAATTTTATAGCGATACAAAACTTGGCGCTAGAATAACATTAAACCGGATCTTTACCACAAACCTAGTTAGCTAGTGAGGGTTCTATCTACTATGATAGAAAATATACCTAACGGAAATAAGTCCTTCGGGTCTTCGATCCTCTCCTCAAGCTCCTCGATGGAAGTATGGATCGTGCTTGAACTCCGGCCTCCTTGTGTCAATGATGATCCACCCGAGAGCTCCAATCTTGAGATAAACCTCTAACTTGAGGCAACTAGAATACTTAGCTTGGTAATCTAAGTATACTAGAGTGAGCAGAGTGTGATTTTAGTGGCTTAGTCTTACAAGCACTTGATTCTCAACACATGAGACATTAGGGTTTGAGAGAGGAAGAAGGAGAGAACCATGAAAGAGAATGAGAGTAAGAATAATCAAGAGAGCTCTTATATGAGGAAAAAGAATAATAAGTTTTATAAAGATAATTGTGATGGCTCATTTGATTTGACCATTATCATGTCACAATTAATGCTAAGCAAAATATCTTGTGCTCAACAAAAATATCTAAGTCAACAATGGTCAACAAGTCAAATGGTCAAACCAATTAACCATGACATAATTATCTCTAATAAAGATTAGTAAACAATTTTCTCCATCTCATTATGGTTTTAATCAAGTCAATGGTCAAAACCCTAATGAGGTGTCTCCTTCTCTGTCTCTCTCAACCGTATATACATACCCGCATCCGTGTTCCGAGAAACACGTATACAAATAGTCGAAGCCAATCCAATAATCAAATACTAGGATCCGGCTTAAACCAAAGCCCACTAGTATTGTCCGCTCGAGCACCACACGCGTACAAGTACACGTATGTGATCGAACCCTGTCGTAAAGACATATGACCTCTACTCGTTTCGACCGAAGCTGGGAAACCCTCTGTGTGGGACTCTAAAGACTCGACAGTACTCTAGAAGTGGGTTTAACCACAAGCACGTCAGCGGCACTAGCTGTACATAACGGCTACCCAAGTACCTGTCGAAAGGAAGGCCGACGAGCAAACTCGTCCGAACTTCTACTGAGCCTATCTGTGAAAATATCCGCACAATCCGGTCTCTTCGTCAAAGATTATTGCATACCGGGTCTAGGGGATGGTGAACGTCAGACCCTAATAACCTGATAAGTCGTGCCGATGTGGCTCAGGACCAATCCGGGAAACTACTAATCAACCTATCAGTAAATCCCAACTGCCTTGGCCAAGGTCTTATGGTCCTGACCAATCGATCACTGTGCGATATCAACTCCCAATACCAGGAGAGACGAATCCCCAACAATCGCTCACTGCCTCCATGTGGCTCGGGATTGAACCCAACCAAAACCTGTTTGCACGACTCAATAGAGCAGTGGTAGGGTAGTGATCAAAACTCAATGGGAACTCACACGAGACAAATGCCGATCTCAGGTCCAAAGACTAACCGGTACACATGTCACCTGAGAACTTCCATCTGACGATAGGTATAGTACCATCTGGAAGTTCTCGGCGAGTCCGTCCAGTGTACTCACCCCCAGTGAGCACCTGTATACGATCTCAGGTGCATTAGACCAATGGCTGCGGGACCAACCATCCCTCGACGAGGGTAGAAACGTATACACTAGTCTACTCTGGAGTATCAATGCCCAGTCTCGATACTCACGCGACTGGGGACCATTTAAGGATGTGCTTATGGACTACCCTGCTCCCACAAGTATGATCGCCATCACAACGCAGGTAGTCAAGCAAGATCCTAAGGGATTTATCAACATGTAACCGCAATATGTAATAACGAGTATGACATATGGCATGTTAAGATAAAGACAAACCATAATAGTATACTGCCGTATCGAGTCTTTATTAATACGTGCAAGCTAGATATAATAACAATAGAAATAAATACGCATATCCTGACAAAGACAAGTCAAATAATATACTATAAAACTGAGCAAGATTGTCCTGTACATACATATACCTAGCATTCATATGTATACATATACAATATTGGCCTCTAGGGCATATATATCCAACAATCTCCCACTTGCACTAAAGGCCAGTGATAGGCATACCGAATATCCAACGTCTGCTCTAAGGCCGACTGCTGGCGTACCGCATACCCAACATCTCAAAAAGTCGCTCGAACTGTGCTTGAGGTAGGGCCTTTGTAAATGGATCCGCCGTATTCTCTTTCGTATCCACTCTCCGAACCTCGATCTCCTAGCGATCTACGATCTCCCTGATCAGGTGATACCGCCTTAAAATGTGCCTGAATTTCTGATGGGACCGTGGTTCCTTCGCTAAAGCTATAGCCCCATTTTATCACAATACACAGGTATCGGATCAACAATGGACGGAACTACCTGAAGTTCAGCTATGAACTTCTTGATCCAGACCGCTTCTTTTGCGGCATCGCTTGTAGTAGTGTATTCAGCCTCCATCGTCGAGTCTGCGACGGTGTCCTGTTTGGAACTCCTCCAACACACCGCCCCTCCTTTGAGGGTAAACACAAAAACCGAGACAGACTTGCTGTCATCCTTGTCACTCTGGAAGCTTGAGTCGGTAAAGGACTCGACCCAGAGGTCTCCATTACCGTAAACCAGGAACATCTCTATAATCCTTCTTAGGTACTTGAGAATGTTCTTCACTGCCGTCCAGTGGTTCTCACCTGGGTCTAACTGATACCGGATCACCACGCATAGCGCGTAAGCTACATCTGGTCTTGTACATAGCATCACATACATTATAGATCCTACCGCCAAAGCGTAGGGTATAGTGCTCATGCGAACCCTCTCCTCATCAGTCTTGGGAGACATCTCCTTGGAGAGGGTGATTCCGTGCAATGCGAGTATGTTATCGCGCTTGGAATCTTTCATACTAAATCTCTTTAGTACGGTCTCTATATACCCGGACTGCGAAAGTCCCAATAATCTCTTGGATCTATCTCTGTAGATCTTGATCCCCAGAATGTACGAGGCATCGCCTAGGTCTTTCATGAAGAACCTTTGTGATAAGAATAGCTTGACCGATTGTAGCATAGGAATGTCATTTCCTATCAAAAGAATGTTGTCCACGTACAAAACTAGGAACACGACAGTTCGTCCTACAATCTTCTTATAAATACAAGGCTTATCCTCATTCTTGATGAAGTCAAATTCCTTGACCGTTTCATCAAAACAGATGTTCCAGCTCCGCGATACTTGCTTTAATCCATAAATGGACTTAAGCAACTTACACCTTAAGCAACTTACACCCTTCCCGCTGCTCCCAATGTCTACAAAACCTTCTGGCTGATCCATATAAACGCACTCTTCCAAACTGCCGTTTAGAAAAGCTGTTTTTACGTCCATCTGCCAGATTTTATAGTCATGGAAAGCAGCAATGGTAAGTAGGATCCGGATGGATTTGAGCATATCCACTGGAGAAAAAGTTTCATCATAATCCACACCAGGTCTTTGACGAAAATCTTTTGCAATGAGTCTAGCCCACCTGCCCATCTACACCAAGTTTCCTTTTGTAGATCCATTTGCATCCAACGGGTTTTACCCCAGGTGGAGCAATATCCAAGGTCCACACTTTATTGGTGTACATGGACTCCATTTCGGATTGCATAGCATCCAGCCACTTATCAGAGTCCCTATTGATAATGGCCTGCCTGAAAGTGGTAGGATCATCTTCTTCCAAGATGCAATCCTCTCGATCCCTGTCTATGAGAAAACCGCAGTATCTCTCGGGCGGATGAGAAATCCTACCAGATCTGCGGAGTGGCTGAGGTTCATCTGGGGTTATTGAATCCTAGGGTTCTGTCAAATCTTCAGTTTCTGTTTGTGGTCGCTGAATTTCTTCCAGTTCTATCGTGCTCCCACTAATTTCTTTTGCAAGAAATTTCGTTTATAAGAAAACGGCATGTTGAGCAACAAACATCTTCTGTTTCTCGGTGTGGTAGAACAGATATCCATAACCATTTTTTGGATATCCCACAAACTTACATAAAACTGACCGTGCCTCTAGTTTATCTGGTTTATACTTTTTAATATAAGCCGGACAATCCCATATCTTAAATCTTTTAAGATATGGCCTTTTTTCCATTCCATATCTCGAATGGTGTCTTAGGCACTGATTTGGACGGAACATCATTCAATAGATATGCCGCTGTCAAAAATGCATGTTCCCAAAATGAAAGAGGCAACTCAGCATTACTCATCATGGAGCGAACCATGTCCAATAGGGTACGGTTCCTCCACTCCGATACACTATTATGCTGTGGTGTATACGGAGGAGTAAGCTGATTGAGAATTCCATTCTCTTTTAGGTATTCTAGGAATTCCGTGCTTAAGTACTCCCCTCCTCTATCTGATCGAAGTATCTTGATACTTTTGCCAACCTGGTTCTCTACTTCATTTCTGAATTCTTTGAATTTCTCAAAAGCTTCAGATTTGTGTTTCATAAGATACACATATCCGAATCTAGAGAGATCTTCAGTGAATGTGATGAAGTAAGAGAACCCTCCCCTTGCATGTATAGACATCGGACCACACACATCACTGTATATGAGTCCCAAGAGCTCTGCTACTCTTTCTCCATGTCCGGTGAATAGAGATTTGGTAATCTTTCCTTTGAGACAAGACTGACAAGTTTCATAAAATGAAAATTTGAATGTATTCAAGAGTCCATTTTTATGTAACTTACTTAGTCTTTTCTCTCCGATATGACCAAGTCTACAATGCCACAAGTAGAATTCATTCGTATCTGAACTCTTCCTCTTGCGTGTATTTTGTATATTGAGAACTGTATTCTGATTTAGAATATAGATACCATTACACAGTGTACCTTCTGCAACCAGCACCTGATTGATCCAAAAATACTTGTTTGTGTTAACCGTAATCAGAAACGACGTCGCTTTGCAGCTAGCCGGTGAGTACGGGTCGATCCACAGAGATGGGTAATTTTTTTATTGTGTTATTACGAGTTGATTCCAAATGTTGTTTGGATTGATTAAATCTAAAACCTAGATCTATCACTAAACTAAATTAATCTAAATTAAAGTCTTGCTAGGGTTAGGTTTAGGGGAAGTTTGGAGATTAAAGGTTTCCTCACCGCTTTCAATGCCTTATTTTAGATCTATTAGATGTTGTGGTAATTATCAATGAAGTGGATTAGAATCTTTTGGGAAGATGTTTCTTCCTCTAGATTCTTATCCTTCCTTTATCGATAATTACCCTAACCTCCATGGAAAACACGCGCAACCGGGCCTTTATACTACGGTGTCACCGTTACCTCGAGGGGTAGGGTGCCGTAGGGAGCGGTTGTGCGTGTATGCATGGAGTTCTAATTCTTGTGAAGGGGCATGAAAGGGGTGAGAGATCTCATCTCTCAAACCTTTCCTTAAGGCTAACCCTAACAAGCGAGGAGATTACTCGCTCATTAGGGGATGAATAAACATACTAATTAAATAAGAATTAAAAGCGAAAAAATAAAATTAACTTACTAATTTGATGGCTCCCTCCAAGCAAGAATACAGAACAGATATGAATTTTTTTTATTGAAAAGAGGCATAGGCTTTTACAGATTTGAGATTACAATTTATAAGTAAACAGGGAAAATTAGGGTTTCAGAGTCTCGCGCATGTGCAATTACAAATATGCCCACGAAAAATCCCAACCCCTGCACCGACGCACCGACATGAGAAAAATGCACCGACACGGGCACTAAGCGGCCGCGGAACCGCGGCATTGGTTGGCTTGGGCCGCGGTTCCGCGGCCCTTTGGTGGGCTTGGCTCACCATCTTTTCTGGGCTTCGTTGTACTTGTCTGGGCTTGTTATTTCTTCATCCTATTTCTTTGTTTGGCTTCTTATTCTTCTCCAGATCTTCATTGAAAATTTGTATTGGTCTTTTAACCGTTTCACTTTGACATGTTTGGACCTTGCGTTGCCTTGTACCTATGTGAACTGTGATTAGTCTCGGCTTGACTAGGATCCGTCTATTTGTTGGTAAAAAGTCCCTTTTCTGTTGTCTTGTGTCTTTTTCACTGTATTCGCTCCAAGAGCCTGTATCCTGTAATATGCAACAAACGTGCGTCAAGAGTACCTGTTTATTTATAAAAAGGATAAGAATAGGGGAATGAAAAATGCAATATTATGGTCTGAACAAATACCCCCAAACTTATCTTTTGCTCGTCCTCGAGCAAACTTATTTTTTTATTCACTAAAATCCTAACCTAGCCGTACTTTCACAGGGAAACGCGATTGCACTGAGCACGTGCAACAAGCCGTTAAACCTCTAGGTGTCCCTAGTAGGAGGAGTGTTGTCTCCTGAGGGTTTTCAGCGGATTACACCCACAAAATCCTATCAACTCGGCCCATTGACTTTTGTTTTCCAATTAGGTTTTCTAACTAAGAATTCTATTATCATCGACCCGCAAATTATCCACCCGTATTCTTCACACTTCCTAATTATTTAACTTAAGATTATATATGTTATGTAGACCTACTCAGCTTTCGGCATCTCTTAAGTTTTCCTTCTAGGGTTCCATCTCCACTTAGGAATTTCTATCAACTCTACTAGAGATACAAGTTCTATTCTTCATCCCTTTCTCTCATCTAAACTCTAATCACATATCCCCACGTGTGTGTAACTATCATCCCTACACTTGGAAATTCAAATCAAGCAATCGTACTCTCGTCCATTTTCCAAAGCACTTATTAATTAGTGAATTTTTAAATGAAATTTGCTTACACATCCTTCATGCAACCGTTAATACTTCTTGAGGTACCAACGACCGATTACAAGATGCGTTAGCACTTTAAAGCGTACTTCCTAGTTTTGCAACACCCAAGGCTTTAGCAGTGACTCCCAAACTAGTTGATCTAAGGCACTAGGTGATAAGGCACCCTCGCTAAATATTTTTTCTATTTTTACTGCCTTAAGTAATCACAAAAACCAGTGTCCATTTTTTCTTTATTCACTTTTTTTTTCTTTATTTTCATTGTACTAAGGACTTTAGACAAGAGCATTTCAAGGTTTCTTCTACTATTCCAAGTTTCAAGGTGCGTGATTGTGCATTTTGTAGGGTATATGTTTTCAGAATCTAGACTTAAGCTAGAAACTATTTTTCAAACTTATACTCTAATAAGAACATCAATACTCTTCCCTTGTTTCGACTTAGCCCAAAAAAGTGAACCCAAAATTTGCCTATTTCTAAATAAACTACAAGGCATATACTTTCTACCGTTAAACTTTAAGGAATGTTATTTTTAGGGTTTTTAATTCACTAAGTCTAAAATCTAGTTGTTCCTAGTCAGTTAACTTATTTGTCAAACTCAAGTCAATTAGCCAAAATTGAATACAATAATTTTTTTATAATTTTTGAATTTTTTTTCAATTTTTATGGGTTTTCAAATAAGTATGCAAATGCAAAAATATGTACAAATGAATGCGAAGGAAGGAGACGTACCGAGCGTACCCCCAAACTTGAACTTGACAGTGTCCTCACTGTCATACAAAACCAAGAGGGTCAAAATACCGGCACTTCCCTGTTTATTTATTTATAATTTTTTATTGTTAAGGAAAACAAAAATATATACAGAAAGGCCTTCCCCCCAAACTTCATTTAAACTATGTTAGACATTACTGCCAAACTTTGCATAGACCAAACGTCAACACCAACCAGTTGAAAAATTTATCAGTAAAGAGTATTGGTTGGTGGAAGAATAAGTTGTAGCGATCCACAAAGAATTGGGGAGGATAGAAGTGGTGGAATGGAATGTGTGGAGGTGAATATACAGGAGGTGGTGATGAATCAAAACGAGAATGTGAATGATCAGCAATCAATGGAATATTGGCATTCTCGTAGCTTATTAAAAGAAATGGGGGGTGGTTCAACTTCTAAAGGAGGAGGTTGACTAACCACAATACCCCCAAAATGTTCCTGTGGGTCCTCTATTGACTTGGCATCATCCATCTATTGCATATGATATTCAATTATAAGGGAACTGATCTCCTCGATGTCCGCCATAGTCCAACCGAAAACTTACTGCCTATCTTGTAAGACCTTTAAAATAGCGTTCTCTTGCTCGAAGGCTAGAGAGGCTGATATTATAATGGGAAAAGTCTCTTTCTCACCTATATAAGCATATTTAAGGTGAGGCGGTAAGGACATGAGTTCGAGTTTCGGAGGTGAAAGAATCATTGCGGAATCTACCTCGAACTCAAAGGACTCCAACACAGGTTCGAAATCACTGCAAACAACCGATTCGGATGATTCGACTAACTCATCCAAAAATTCAAAAGACTCATATTCGGGCTGTGAGTTGTCATCATCCGAAAAAGTGAAACATTCATAATCAATATCGGTTGTGTCAACGGTGGTAGGCTCAAGGAGGGACGCACTAGTGGCGTCAAAACTGGTTTCATCAAACAAGAATCTTTCAAGCTCGCAGTCCTCCTGCGTGATTTCGTGAATAGAGCAAACTTCTCGTGTACTAGTTTTAGGCACGGGGGGCAGACTTCCCATCTTATAAATATTGAACTCACTAGACATTTTCCCAAAGGATAGAGTCATGGAGCCATTGTGACAATTTATTACGGCATTGGAAGTGGCCAAAAATGGTCGACCGAGAATCACCGGAATTTGGTTTCTTAGGTTAGCAACAGATTGTGTATCCATAACAATAAAATCAACGGGGAATATGAACTCCCCAACTTTGATCAACACATCCTTTAGTTGGCCTCTTGGATGGGTGATTGATCGATCAGCCATTTGGAAAGTACAACGAGTGGGTTTCAACTCTCCAACCCCTAATTGCTCGTACACGGAGTAGGAAATCAGGTTAACACTAGACCCAAGATCTAAAAGTGCTCGATTAATTTTCTTATCCCCAATTGTGATTGAAATCGTAGGACAGTCGGGGTCCTTTCGTTTTTAGGGTAAGGTTTGAGGGTGGTTAATAGCATTGCTCACTGCATTAGCCACTAGCACTTTCTTGGGTACTTGAGATGCCTTTCTCTTCGAGGTGCATAAACCCTTTAAGATTTTTGCGTATGAAGGGACTTGTTGGATTGCATCCAAGAGAGGTATATTTATGCTAACCTGCTTAAATAACTCCACAATCTTCTCCACTTATGCAGTTGGTTTATTGGGACTCGACCTGTTTAGAAATGGAGCATTTTGAAAATTCGTTGAGTCAAATGTCTGTGGAGTAAAATGTGGAGTAAGAACGGATCCCGGTGTAGATGTGTTCATGTGAGAAATGGGTCCATTCGAGCTAGAAGAAGTAGAGCCGTGTGAAGAGTGGAGAATAGGCTCTAAAGAAAAAGGTGAAGAAGAAAGTGAAGAAAATGAAGAAGGGGAAGATAACGATGGAGAAAAAGAAGAAGAAGAAGAAGAAGAACCACCGGCGGGGATGTCATCACTAGTTCCCACATTATTTTGCAACACTCTTCCGGATCTCAACGTGGTCACCGCATTTACATTGTGATTGGGATATGCGTTTTGTGTGTGACCGGGATTTGACAATGGTTGAGATGGAAGGTTTCCCTTTTCTCTCTCGCTCAACGCAGCAGTTAATTGTGCAATTTTTGCCTCAATAGATTTGATACTTTTATCGTGTGAGGCATTGTTATGCATCAAAGACTAAACATAATTTTCAAATCTTGCTGCGGATTCTGTAGATTGCTTGAGAAATGCATCTAGACTTTTTTCGAGCGAGATAACCTTATCATCATTTGGTTGAACCAAATTGTTCGTTTGATTTGTATAAGATTGTTGTTGGAAAGGTTGCTGGTTTTTAGTTTGTGAAGGTGCTTGATGCTGTTGTGGAAGAGGTCTTTGAAAATTGTTATTCCCTTGGAACTGTTGATTTGGGTGACTCCTCCACCCCGGATTGTAAGTCGAAGAGTACGGATCGTTTCTTTGTCGTTGCTGAAATGCAGCATTGATTTGATCCGGTCCTTGAGTAGATGCATTATAAGGACACTCTTCGGTGAGATGTGATGGGGCCGAACAACAAGCACAAACAGTTCGTGGAGGTAAGGCAGTGGCAGGAGAAGACGATGAGATTTTGGTCTCAATGGCTTCTAGCTTTTTCATAAGTGCGACCATCTCGGCCTTCATAGCAATCGACATATCTACTTGATGTATGCCTGCCCTAGATTGACCAACAGAAGAAGATGATGTGGTCTTGGTACTCTCCCACTGAATTATTTGCACACTAAGATCCTCAAGAAACTGCCAAGCTTCGTCGCTAGACTTGGAGAGAAAATGACCTTGACATAGGGTTTCTAGCAACTGCTTCGTTGCGGAGTTCAATCCCTCGTATAATATTTGGCAAAGTTGCCAACTTTCGATCCCATGATGAGGACATTGAACGAGTAGGTCTGTAAATCTCTCGAAGCACTTCCAAAATGGTTCGGAAGGAAGCTTTGAAAATTGTATAATCTCGTTACGGATTCTAGTAGTTTTGTGATGAGGATAGAACTTTTTCAGAAAAGCTCTCACAAACTCGTCCCAATTTCTAATGGAATGTGATGCGGTGCTGTATAGCCACTTCTCGGCCAGGTCACATAAAGTGAAAGGAATGACCCTTAGCCTTATAGCGTCATCACTTAATTGGGTCGTTTTCATCATAGCGCACACATTTTGGAATTTATTGATAAAGATATATGCATCTTCAGATTCCAAACCATGAAATTTTGGCAGCATATTGATGAAATGTGGTTTTATTTCAAAATTTTCCCCATTTGCCGGTGGGGGTGAAAGACATGTAAGTAAAGAAGTGCGGACGGGGTAGAAGAGATCCTGGAGCGCAACTCGTGTGGGCGCTACAACAGGCGGAAGATTCGGGTTATTCGCACCTAACGGAGGTGGAATCATTCCCGTCGGTAAGGTATCGTTGGGGTTGAATCCCGACATACCTTCGAAAGAAGAATTTGAAGGTGGAGGTAAGGAAATTGACGGAATGTCGACGAAGGGTTCGTCGACGGGTTCGTCGGTCGGTACCAACGAAACACGGACTAATCGGGCGTTAGTATCCCTAGTCCAAAGTGACATACACTAAAAGGGTAGTGTAGTCAGAAAAAAAGAAAAAAAAAGAATGTGGAGATAAGATAACGTCAATGGAGGGAAGTGGTGGAAGTGAGTTGCAAGTTTTCTTAGCGACAAGTTGCAAGTTTTGAAAAGATTATTTTTTCTTCTTCTTTTTTTATTTATGTGAGAGTTTTGCAAAGAAGTTTTTTTTTAAAAGAGACTCATGACACAATTACTATCGACCACACATGCACAATCAGGCCTAGATCTAGGGTCACCTAGGTCTGCTAGACAGCTCCTAACTAGGGCTAGAAATAGGACCTCAAACCGCCTCTTCACCGACACTGCGGCCAGGTAAGTGCCAGGTAAGTGGGAAGGAACCACAGTAGTTGGCCTAATTAAAAACCACTAGTCTAGACACACTTGCCTAGACACCACAGAGTCAGTTAGGATAAACGGTCGATGCCTATACTAGTCCTTTTTCCTATTGAGCTCGACGTCCTTAGGGCCGAGTCTAGTATTTTTTAGTTAATTGCGGTCAATGCAAATGCTTTAGGTGTTTTCTGGGGTCCTGGGAAGGGTGATGAAATCCCCACCCAATCTGAGTTTGGTCAATTAGCCCCTTAAAGTCCGATTAAATTATGCAAAACAATAAAATTCACTTGCAATCAAATTTTTAGCGCGGCGCAAAGAAACCTGCAGAAAATCTGTTATTTAGAAGGGGGAGAAAGAATTTTTAGCACAAAGAATTCCTGCAGAAAATTTTAACAGAAAGATATATGGAGGTTGCAGAGGGGGGAAAAAGAAAGCAAACCATGCAAATTTTATATGCTAAAGCGGCTAAATAGCCGCGGTTCCGCGGTCTGGGGTGCTCCTGGGCCGCGGTTCCGCGGTCGTCTAGAGGGAAGAGGCTCTGGAAAAAATTGTACTGCTTCTCTGTTCAAATTCTCTTCTGTTCTGATGTACAACTTTCTGTTTTCCTCTCTGTAAATTTCCAGATTCGCAATTCTTCACTGTTCCTGCAAGATTCAAACTATAAAACCCTTCAAACAGATAAAAATCGATAAAATGTTTTTGTATTTTTGTATCTTCTGATTTTTATGATTTTTAAAAATTTAAATCAACCCAAAATTACACAAAAGAAAGATTACGCCATCCCCGGCAACGGCGCCATTTGATTGATCCAAAAATACTTGTTTGTGTTAACCGTAATCAGAAACGACGTCGCTTTGCAGCTAGCCGGTGAGTACGGGTCGATCCACAGAGATGGGTAATTTTCTTATTGTGTTATTACGAGTTGATTCCAAATGTTGTTTGGATTGATTAAATCTAAAACCTAGATCTATCACTAAGCTAAATTAATCTAAATTAAAGTCTTGCTGGGGTTAGGTTTAGGGGAAGTTTGGAGGTTAAAGGTTTCCTCACCGCTTTCAATGCCTTATTTTAGATCTATTAGATGTTGTGGTAATTATCAATGAAGTGGATTAGAATCTTTTGGGAAGATGTTTCTTCCTCTAGATTCTTATCCTTCCTTTATCGATAATTACCCTAACCTCCATAGAAAACACGAGCAACCGGGCCTTTATACTACGGTGTCACCGTTACCTCGAGGGGTAGGGTGCCGTAGAGAGTGGTTGTGCGTGTATGCATGGAGTTCTAATTCTTGTGAAGGGGCATGAAAGGGGTGAGAGATCTCATCTCTCAAACCTTTCCCTAAGGCTAACCCTAACAAGCGAGGAGATTACTCGCTCATTAGGGGATGAATAAACATACTAATTAAATGAGAATTAAAAGCGAAGAAATAAAATTAACTTACTAATTTGATGGCTCCCTCCAAGCAAGAATACAGAACAGATCTGAATTTTTTTATTGAAAAGAGGCATAGGCTTTTACAGATTTGAGATTACAATTTATAAGTAAACACGGAAAATTAGGGTTTCAGAGTCTCGCGCATGTGCAATTACAGATATGCCCACGAAAAATCCCAACCCCTGCACCGACGCACCGACACCGGCACTAAGCGGCCGCGGAACCGCGGCATTGGTTGGCTTGGGCCGCGGTTCCGCGGCCCTTTGGTGGGCTTGGCTCACTATCTTTTCTGGGCTGCATTGTACTTGTCTGGGCTTGTTATTTCTTCATCCTATTTCTTTGTTTGGCTTCTTATTCTTCTCCAGATCTTCATTGAAAATTTGTATTGGTCTTTTAACCGTTTCACTTTGACATGTTTGGACCTTGCCTTGCCTTGTACCTATGTGAACTGTGATTAGTCTCGGCTTGACTAGGATCCGTCTATTTGTTGGTAAAAAGTCCATTTTCTGTTGTCTTGTGTCTTTTTCACTGTATTCGCTCCAAGAGCCTGTATCCTGTAATATGCAACAAACGTGCGTCAAGAGTACCTGTTTATTTATAAAAAGGATAAGAATAGGGGAATGAAAAATGCAATATTATGGTCTGAATAGCACCTTATCAAGATAAATGTTCATGATATTTCTATCAAGAACAAAGTTATATCCATCTTTATTAAGTAAAGAAACTGATATGATGTTGCAAACCATGGAAAGTATATAGTAACAATTGTTCAAAATCATAGTATTGCTATTTGGCAACACTAGGTGATATTCATCGACGGCTACAGCATTAACTTGTGCTCCGTTCCCTACCCTGAGGGACATATCACCAGGTCCAACTATCCTACTTTTTCTCAGTCCCTGCAATAAATTACAGATATGATATTCTGATCCGGTATCTAGTACCCAGGAGGTAGGACTGATCGAAAAGCAGTTCTCAATTACAAGAACACCTGAAGTAGATGCATTTGTATGCTTCTTCTTCAATTGGGTCTCCTTGGAATCCATACAATCCTCTTTCTCTTACTCATACTTATGACTGTTGTCGTAAGTTAGAACCGGACCGACGTTTCCCAGCCCCGAATAAGAATTCAGATCGGTCAAGCGATACATTTTATTATCTTTATTAGGGTGTGAAATGGTTGCTACCTGGAGAGAGAGAAAAGAAACACTCAGCGTGCGCTCTTGCAAGATTAGATTGGTTATTAATTTATCTAACCAGGATGGCTCCCACTATTTCCTCAAATTTTTCTTCAAACCTTAAAAGAACTAGTCAGGATTAATCGCACGTCATAATACATGCTTAACCTTTCAGCCAGGCTAGTGTTGGTACTTCGAGAAAGGTTTTCCAACGCTTTCGTGAAATTACTTAATTATATAACCTCTTTTCGCTAGAGGCGTAGTCCCGCTAACACCGTTCTAGACACCTACTTGGTTTATAGCATTGATTGTTAAGTGAAATAATCTCCCGAGAGTAATCCAACTCATCAGTGGGATCAGAATCCAATTATCATTGTGTAATGACCTAGATGGAATCCACTCTAGTCACTACACTCCAGAAAGTATGCTAAATCTGCAAGTTACCTGTATATTGAAACTCCCGATGTGGTTTTTGCCCCTAACGGCTTATGGCCTTAACTAGGTCAACAAACCATAAACCACTAGTCAAGTTCTACTCGTCATTTTCTTGATTGCATTAAACCCACCCGTACGTGCCCTTGACTAGGTCAACAAGGCCGCATGACTGTTCTAACCAATCGCATTTGCAATGAACAGAAAAATATCACTTAGCTACCGTTCACTACGCCTTGACTAGGTCAACAAACGCAACACGAATACTAAATATTACTATTCTGAAATGACGGAGGGCTACGGCTGGGTTTTTGGCGAAAAACCCGTTAACGTAATGAACTTGATATCGTTGAAGGAACCCAAGTGCTTTTACAAATATATATAGTGGAGAAAACTTTTGCTAAAGAGGTCACTCCCTGTGAAGGGATCTCGGCTCTTTCCTCGTCGAATGAGGTGCAGGATATTCCAAAATGAATACCATGATGCAAAACAAAAATAATCGACTATAGTGAAGTTATTACGTTGACGCAAACTTTTACTCAATGGGTCACTCCCGATGAAGGGATCTCGGCCCTTGCCTCGTCAAATGAGGTGCTGGATATTCATAACTGAATACCACTGTGCAAAGCAAAAAAGAACATCTGTAATGTCAGTTTTTCAAAATCTGTTCTAACAACATTTTTTAGGTTTCTTTTCTTGCATTAATGAAAATTAATGCGGTCCCATCATTTTAACCTATCACACCAGAAAAGAACGAAAATAAAATGTACGTATATGCTATCTGTATTCGCCACTGGACCCCGTCATCACCCGTTAGGTTACTTAACTAACGACGGAGCGGGGGCTGGACTAGCGTGGGTGCAAAACATATATAACATTTACTAGTATATATATAAGTATATACAATATTCGTCCCAGGCATGATAAAAATCAACATCAAAAAATCTCAGCCAACAATACAGAATGGTGGATAATCTTAGAGCCCCGGGTTTCATTTGAGCCGCAAATAAAATCCGACGTTCCCGGTCATGTGGATAGCCTGTGCAATGAAAACCTGGACCCTTACGAGTGTGGCAAGTTACCTGCCAATCCCAGAAGTGAGGCAACCCCCTTAAACAAAGTGAATGGGCCACCCAGCACTTCACGAAATCTGGTAACTTAGGCACCCCTGCGTGGGTCAACCTATCCCCCCTACGAGTGCGGCGAATAGCCCGCCAATTCTAGAATGAAACCCCCTCCGTCTCAACGCCATGAGATGCGGGCTTGTTGCCTTCTAGAACCCGGCTATCCGTGCACTCCACCATGGGGTAATCCTAGTACTGATAGAGAAAATAATATGTACAAATGGTGACATCGACCTCAACCCGGTCATGCCTCAAAATAATATACAACCTGGCAAAGACGGCAGTCCAAATGTCGGATGCTCGCCCTGCAATAACAAATGTATAAATGAATATAAATTGTACCACTAATATTGCACCACTTGCTATCCATCACGACTATCCAACCACAATCTCAGCACAAGCACAAAACATCAATGCGAATGTCACGTTCGCAAACCCGTCTAAAAGAACATATAGCAACCAGACGAGTTTACTGATCAAGTGACATTCACGGTCGCAGATAAAAGTGAAAGTACTGTAAACTATTAAACAGTGTTAAATTTAACGACTTCGAAACACTCCAAATTGCCCCGTAAAGAAAACAATAGAGAATCAAACTTGGGCAAAAAAACAAACAACACCAGAAACCCAAACTTCACTGGATGAGAACACAGACCAAAGCACGACACAAATCTCCAAACGAAAACCGGGGAGGCCGGTTTTTGGTGGGTTCTGGCCGGCCAAAAAGTGCTCGAATTGAGTCATTTTTGGTCAGTGTTCATATCACAGTGTAAATACCACTCTGCAGTTGTTTAAAAAAAATTTTGAAACCTTTTTAAAAACAACAGAAACTGCAGTTTGAGTTTCAGTGTTATAGACTTGTTTCGGTTTCGTTATTTTAACAATGTTTAAACTTGCTAGCCTAAGGTTTATGGGCTAGCTTTGATACCATGAAGGGTTACACTATCGCCCCGGCCAACTCCCGTGGCCAAATATGGAACAAAAATTTTATAGCGATACAAAACTTGGCGCTAGAATAACACTAAACCGGATCTTTACCATAAACCTAGTTAGCTAGTGAGGGTTCTATCTACTATGATAGAAAATATACCTAACGGAAACAAGTCCTTCGGGTCTTCGATCCTCTCCTCAAGCTCCTCGATGGAAGTATGGATCGTGCTTGAACTCCGGCCTCCTTGTGTCAACGATGATCCACCCGAGAGCTCCAATCTTGAGCTAAACCTCTAACTTGAGGCAACTAGAATACTTAGCTTGCTAATCTAAGTATACTAGAGTGAGCAGAGTGTGATTTTAGTGGTTTAGTCTCACAAGCACTTGATTCTCAACACATGAGACATTAGGGTTTGAGAGAGGAAGAAGGAGAGAACCATGAAAGAGTATGAGAGTAAGAATAATCAAGAGAGCTCTCATATGAGGAAAAAGAATAATAAGTTTTATAAAGATAATTGTGATGGTTCATTTGATTTGACCATTATCATGTCACAATTAATGCTAAGCAAAATATCTTGTGCTCAACAAAAATATCTAAGTCAACAATGGTCAACAAGTCAAATGGTCAAACTAATTAACCATGACACAATTATCTCTAATAAAGATTAGTAAACAATTTCCTCCATCTCATTATGGTTTTAATCAAGTCAATGGTCAAAACCCTAATGAGGCGTCTCCTTCTCTCTCCCTCTCAACCGTATATACATACCCGCATCCGTGTTCCGAGAAACATGAATATAAAGAGACGAAGCCAATCCAATAATCAAATACTAGGATCCAACTTAAACCAAAGTCCACTAGTATTGTCCACTCGAGCACCACACGCATACAAGTACACGTATGTGATCGAACCCTATCGTAAAACCATACGATCTCTACTCGTTTCGCCCGAAGCTGGGAAACCCTCTGTGTGGGACTCTAAAGACTCGACAGTACTCTGGAAGTGGGTTTAACTACAAGTACGTCAGCGGCACTAGCTGTACGTAACGGCTACCCAGATACCTGTCGAAAGGAAGGCCGATGAGCTAACTCGTCCGAACTCCTACTGAGCCTATCTGTGACAATATCCGCACAGTCCGGTCTCTTCGTTAAAGATTATCGCATACCGGGTTTAGGGGCTGGTGAAAGTTAGACCCTAATAACCTGATAAGTCATGCCGATGTGGCTCAGGACCAATCCGGGAAACAACTGATCAACCTATCAGTAAATCCCAATTGCCTTGGCCAAGGTCTTATGGTCCTGACCAATCGATCACTGTGTGATATCAACTCCCAATACCAGGAGAGATGAATCCCCAACAATCGCTCACTGCCTCTATGTAGCTCGGGACTGAACCCAACCAAAACCTGTTTGCACGACTCTGTAGAGCCGTGGTAGGGTAGTGATCAAAACTCAATGGGAACTCACACGAGACAAATGCCGATCTCGGGTCCAAAGACTAACCTGTACATATGTCACCTAAGAACTTCCATCTGACGATAGGTATAGTATCATCTGGAAGTTCTCGGCAAGATTGTCCAATGTACTTACCCCCAGTGAACACCTGTATACGATCTTAGGTGCATCAGACCAATAGCTGTGGGACCAACCATCCCCCGACGGGGCTAGAAACGTATATACTAGTCTACTCTGGAGTATCAATGCCCAGTCTCGATACTCACGCGACTAGGGACCATTTAAGGATGTGCTTATGGACTACCCTGCTCCCACAAGTATGATTGTCGTCACAGCGCAGGTAGTCAAGCAAGATCCTAGGAGCTTTATCAACATGTAACCGCACTATGTAATAACGAGTATGACATATAGCATGTTAAGATAAAGACAAACCATAATAGTATATTACCGTATCGAGTCTTTATCAATATGTGCAAGCTAGATATAATAACAATAGAAATAAATACACATATCCTGACAAAGACAAGTCAAATAATATACTATAAAACTGAGCAAGATTGTCCTGTACATACATATCCCTAGCATTCATATGTATACATATACAATACTGGCCTCTAGGGCATATATATCCAACATAAGGACCTCACAGTCCATAAAGTTTAAGGATATCATAGTTCATGAGTATAAGGACCCCATAGTCCGTAAAGTTTAAGAACATCATAGTCCAGTTTAAAGACGTCATAATCTGTGTGGTTTTGGTTCAACCGTTTGGGGATGCACCAAAAGTTATTGGTTATTGGGACCCTCCATCTCTCTGAAGACGTTGAAGAATTACAACGATATATATTAGAGGTATGAAGAGATGTATTCTTGAACTAATATTGTTGGGAGATCTGTAGTCAAATTTGAAACTAACATTAGTTAAAAAGATTTATGAGCATATAGGCTCAATTAATCTAAATTAGGGATCTGTGGCCAATTTGGGCTCGGTCCACTCAGTTAAAATGTTGGATATTTAATTAGGCTCAGTCCTTTTTCATTCAACAATGTTGAGCATTGGTTTGGCTTCTGACAACCTTTTTGTCTTTTATTGAGTGTTGAGCCCTCATTATGGTCCTGGGGCTTTATTTGAAGAACAGTTTATGTTCCCTCAGCGCCCACATGAGGAGCACGTGGCACGCTTGGCGCTGAGCGCCAGTCAATAAGTGCAGAGCGCTCTTTGTGAAATAGCGCACATGTGAGGAGCATGTGGCGCGCTTGGCGTTGAGTGCTAAATTTGGAGCGCTAATGCACTTCTTATGAAGTAGTGCACACGTGAGCAGCACGTGGCATGCCTGGCGCTGATCACCGGATTTGGGTGCAGAGCACTTCTTGTGAAATAGCGCACACGTGAGGAGCACGTGGCGCGCTTGGCGCTGAGTGCCAGCCAATGAGTGCAGAGCGCTCTTTATGAAACAGCGCACATGCGAGGAGCATATGGTGCGCTTGGCGTTGAACGCCAGTCAATGGGTGTAGAGCGCTCTTTGTGAAATAGCGTACATGTGAGGAGCACGTGGCGTGCTTGGCGCTGAGCGCTAGATTTGGAGCGCCAATGCGCTTCTTATGAAGTAGCGCACACGTGAGGAGCACGTAGCGCGTCTGGTGTTGATCGCCAGATTTGGGTGCAAAGCACTTCTTGTGAAATAGCGTACACGTGAGGAGCATGTGGCCCGCTTGGCGCTGAACGCCAGCCAATGAGTGCAGAGCGCTCTTGATCAATTTTGTACTCTGAGAATTAAGTCCTCGTTTATAGAAGATTTTGCCTCGTGGCTCTAAGAACAAAATTCTTATTTTTATGGGAGATGTTACAATCTCTTATGTTTTTTTTTGAAAGACTTTGTCTTTATCTTATAGATCTGTGATCTAACAAGAACTAAGTTCTTTTTCCTCCCTTTTTATGATGAGATGCTATGATCTCTTCTGTGAAAGACCCCGGTCTTATAGATCTATGATCTAGAAATAGGTTCTTCTCTTATGAGATGATTTTATCTCTCTGTTTTATTTACCTTGAAGAAATTCTTCTTCTTCCGAAAGCTTGCTCTTCTCTTTGAAATTTCTCAAAGTTTATGAAGAGTTCCCTTTATATAAGACTTGAAGTCTTGGGGCCTTTATATAGTGGAGGCTGATTTGTTGAATCGGTTAAAGAAATCTTTTCTCTAATTGATTTGGGGATGTTTCCCACCGTTGGATCTTTTATACTAGGGCTTCTGTTTTACGGAAGGCAATCTTCTTGTTTTTAACTAGATTGGGAAAATCTTTTCCCATACAGAACTTATTCTGTATCTTGGTGATTTTTAATCACCATTGGATCTTTGATCCAACGGTGCTCTAATTTTCAAAGGTAATCTGATGATTTTTAGTCATCTTTGTTGGATCTTTTGATCCAAGGGTGGGGAACATTTAATTCCAGCGCTAGCGCTCTCGTTCTTTGCACGTAAGAGCTGCCTCAGAGTTTTTGACTCTTGGCGCTGACGCACTTGGCGCTGGCGCTCTCGTGCTTTGCACGTAAACGCTGCCTTAGAGTCTTTGACTCTTAGCGCTGGGGCACTTGGCGCGAGCGCTCTCGTGCTTTACACGTAAGCGCTGCATCAGAGTCTTTGACTCTCAGCGCTGGCACTCCTGGCGCTAGCGCTCTCGTGCTTTGCACGTGAGGCGCTGCCTCAGTTTAAATTTCAAATTTTGAACAGAGATTTGCTCTGATTAATGGAAACATGAATATATCATAATGTTATTTGGAGTGACCAATGCACTTGCCATCTTTATGAACTTGATGAACTAAGTTTTTCGAGGGTACCAAGACAGGTTTGTTGTCATCTTCATCGACGACATCCTGGTGTATTCAAAGAATCGAAAAGAGCACGCCGAACACTTATGAATTGTCCTGGAGACATTACGACAACACCAGCTCTACGCCAAGTACAACAAGTATGAATTTTGGCTAAATCAAGTCGGATTTCTTGGACATATTGTTTCAGACGAAGGAATCTCTGTGGATCCAGCTAAGGTGTCTGCTGTCAGCAAATGGCCGACATAAAAGACGATGAAAGATATACGAAATTTCTTGAGGTTAGCAGGATACTACCGACGGTTCATCGAAGGATTTTCAAAGATCGCAGCACCCCTGACCAAGCTTACACGTAAAGTCGAAGCATTCATGTGGTCAGAAGCATGTGAAAAGGTTTTTGTAGAACTCTAGTCGAGACTAACCTCTGCTCCTATCCTCGTAATACCGGATCAATCTGATGGATTCGTCGTGCATTGTGATGCATCCGGTAAAGGATTAGGATGTGTTCTACACCAGCATGGAAAGGTTATGGCTTTTGCATCAAGACAATTAAAGGTAAATGAACACAACTATCCAACACATGATTTAGAATTGGCAGCCGTCATCTTCGCACTCAAGATTTGGCGCCACCATCTGTTAGGAGAATGAGTGGATATATACACTGACTACAAAAGTCTAAAGTATGTATTTATTCAGAAAGAATCAACATGCGGTAGAGAAGATGGCTAGAACTCATGGCGGACTTCGATATCAACCTGCAGTATCATCCTGGGAAGGTGAATATAGTTCCTGATGCATTTAGTCGCCAGCCATTAGCAATGAACCTCACCACACAGTGGAGACTATAACAAGAATTGCACGGATTAGAGATTGAAATAGTTGTTCCTGGTAACACTCCATATCTGATGAACATATAAGTCCAGTCCACTCTTGTAAATCAAATTAAGGCAGCTCAAGCAAATGATGCCAAGCTACAAAAGATCCGAGAGCAAGTAGAAAGTGGACTTCGAACTGACTTCATTATCCACGAAAATGGATCCTTGCGATATGGAAGTCGTTTATGCATGCCAGTCGGACCTATTCGAGAAGATTTGATGAAAGAATCTTATAGCTCTCCTTATTCAGTACACCCCGGTGTCACGAGGATGTACAAGAATCTACGACAACACTACTGGTGGAATAGAATGAAGTGGGAAGTAGCATGGAGCATAGCCAAGTGTTTGGTGTGTCAGCAAGTGAAGGCTGAACATCACAGAACTACTGGTTTACTTCAGCCGTTACCAATCCCAGAATGGAAATGGCAGCACATTACCATGGACTTCATGACTGCCCTCCCTCACAGCACGAAGGGTAACTACGCAATTTGGGTTATTGTGGATCGACTCACCAAGTCGGCTCACTTTATTCCATTTCGAGTTGGCCAGTCAATCGAGACGTTAGCAAAGAAGTATATGGAGGTGAGTATAAATCTAAAGTAAGATTTAAACCCACAAGATGTACCATATTTGATACCCATAAACTCATGCAGGAGATCGTGAGATTATATGGAGTACCTGTTTGCATCGTCTCCGATCATGATACAAGATTCCGATCACAGTTTTGGCAGAGTATACAAGCTAGCCTGGGAACGAGTCTGAATTTTAGCACGGCGTACCATCCACAAACGGACGGACAGTCCGAGCGAACAATTCAGATTCTGGAAGACATGCTAAGATCCTGTATGTTAGACTTCGGAGGTTCGTGGGAAGATCACTTACACCTTGTGGAGTTTTCATACAACAATAGCTATCAGGCAAGCATTAGAATGGCACCATTCACATCACTCTACGGATGGTAGTGTCGTTCACCGCTAAGTTGGGATGACATTGAAGATCATAAACTCCTTGGACCAGAGATGATCGTGACAACTGTGGACGTGGTTCGCATGATCAGGGAAAGGATGCGCATAGCCCAAGACGGACAGAAGCATTGGGCAAATGCAAAGCTCCTACATTTGGAGTTCCAACCTGGAGACCATGTATTCTTGAAGATCTCTCCAAATAAAGGAGTGATACGATTTGGCAAAAGGGGTAAATTAAGTCCAAGATATATAAGGACCGTTCGACATACTCGAACGAGTTGGAGAAGTGGCATACCGTTTAACACTACCACTCTCATTGGAAGGAGTGCACAACGTGTTCCACATATCCCAGCTACGACGATATGTGAGCGACCCTAGCCACAACCTTGATCATTCAGAGCTTACAGTATAAACCAACCTGACATGCGAGCAACAACCAGTTGAGCTCCTGGACCGAAAGGTGAAAACATTACGGAACAAGGAGGTAAACATGGTCCGAGTGATGTGGAGAAAGGATTCGCCAGAACAATCAACTTAGGAAAGAGAAGAGAATATATGTACATGATACCCTTACCTTTTTGAAATTAGTCCCTATATAATTGTAAATTTTGAGGACAAAATTTTTATAGGGTAGAATGTAACGACTCTGCAATCACTGTACATAATTTTCTTGTTATTGTACAAAAAAGAGTATTACAGACTGTGTAAGAGTTAAATCTTATTTTTGTTAAATAAAAGCAAGAAGCAAGTTGTAGCTCACTGGTAAACCCTCTATA
The DNA here is from genome assembly GCA_030015575.1 of Agapanthus africanus. NCBI lineage: Eukaryota > Viridiplantae > Streptophyta > Magnoliopsida > Asparagales > Amaryllidaceae > Agapanthus > Agapanthus africanus. Next base: position 155,967,126 of record CM057350.1, read on the forward strand.
CTGCTGTGACATAGCCTGTGCGTTCGATTCCCATCAAAATCAATTATTTTTAGATTTTTTCTTTTCAATTTTTGCAAGCCCAAGAGTTGCACGTGCAATACACGGAGAAATGAAAAGTTTTAGAAAAATCAAACATGCGCAATGAAGTGTACACACCCAAATACTCACGTGGCACGAATCCCGAGGCAACAGCTCGAGATCTGACCGCCTTTTCCCCCAAAGGGCCGACATCGACGGTCAGGATGAGCCCAAATGGCTCCGTGTTGCACACTTGTCCCTTCAACTTCCCTTAACTCTCCTGCACTATTTGATTTTCCCGCAATCAAACAAAGACCCTTCAATTCACCATTTAACACCTTTATAATACTTTTTAATCCAAAATTTTAATTCCCAAACCCAAATTCTGCACTATAAATATCCACCTATTCCCTAGCTCCTCTCTATTCTGAAAATTTCTAGCAAAATCAGCTCAAAAGTTTCTAAGTGCAAGTGGAGTTAGCAACCAAGCTCCTTCCATCGAAGATCAAAGTCGTTTCCGGAGCTTCCACAATGCCACGAAGCCCCCCTCCCTTCTTACTCTCTTCTCGATATTACCAAGCCATAAGTCCCTCCCATCTCTCTTTCTTTTCATCTCATTTCATTCCCTAAACGTATATCGGTAAAGTGGAGTTATATCCGATACATTTCTTTTAAAAACTTCGAACTCCTTTTTCCTTTATACATAAGTCACACTAATTTTACCACCCTACTTGTAACTTTAATTACAATCTTTTAGCTCCGAGTTTAATAAAAAAAATTCATGTGAAACAAATATAAACGGACCTTTTCATTAAAATATCTTGAACTTTAGTATAAATCTCTTTTCAATAATTGTTTAAACAATACCTTTAGCAAAGCTTCACGGGGTAACGACCTTGCCCACATGCACACTTTGGTTTCATAGCACGATGTCTACATATATATATGGTTGGTTCAAATAATAACTTTTACAATAAAATACTATATATTTTCAAAAACGGGTTTCTTTTAAAAGCTGTATTTTGTAATCCTTTGCAAATGCGCTTCTACAACCCTCATTAGGGGACCCTCTAATGGATAGTATGGATTATCGCACATCCTTAGGATAGTAGAGCGAGATGCAGAACTCCTCACGGAGTATTCAATCTCGAAAGGAAATAAAATACGTTTTTAAAGAAATGCGACTTTTCTAAATAAAACTAATTTTTGAAAATTATATAAAAATCATAAATGTGTATTTTCTATATATTATGAAACTATATTTTCTAAAATGAAAGATTAAAATGTTAATAAAATATCATCAAGTTACCAAAAAGGGCTAGTTTTCAATAAAATATCATAAACTTTTAAAACCTAGGTATTTATTATTAAAATACCCAATAATTAAAATACATGCCCATGAAAATCCTAAAGCTTGTAAATCACCCTCGAGATTATTTTTTAAAACAATATTAATATATATTTTTCATAAAACCCCCTCGAGATATATAAACAATAATTAAGGACTCTAGATTAATAATAGGTTTAAGCGGGATCAATTCTCTTGAGCCCCAGGGAGCCGGAGAAAGTGAGTGCTTGCCTATTCAGGTTAGACAATTTAACGGAGTTATCAATGGCAATTGTCTTGGAAAAAAACACAAATCATGCCGTCTATATGCAGCAGTTGCCAATTACTCCTGAACCTAAGAAAGTCAAGAGTTAAATCCGTTCATAAGTGTCTGGTTCAATATGAGTCCAAACTCAAACCAGAAGTCTAAAAAAATCAAACGCAAACTTAAATACTTGATCATGAACTTTAATACTCGAATTCAAACATCAAACTCAAAATTGTTTGCTTGACTCGACTTGACCGAACCATGGTTATAACTTGACATGAACTTGACATGACTACCTGAATACTTGATTACATTCTAAACATTTTATATCCATGGATTCAGCCAAGACCTGTAATCTTAATCTATACAATACAATACGCGGGGATAAGGGGGTAGATTGGTACGGAACGTATATTGTGGCACAAGAGGTCACTTTAAAAGACACCTACATGAATTCACGTGCCGTTGTCCCGTGGGTTATAACGGGGCCTCGTACTACATATTACCATACTACGGGATAAGATGGACTCCTCTCGTATACAAGAATACTTTCCTTATCAAACTATAAATAACCACGTTAGAACAACTATCTTAAACCAGTGAACGATCATATTGTAGAGTTACTAGGCACACTAAGGAGGATCTATAAGGCATTGACCATGCCGGATTAAAATTTTTAGGTGCCGAACAACCCTAAGCAAGATCGTTAACTAGAGAATTAGGGTTTCAAGTGCAAGTTAAACTCATTAACTCTAAAGGGATACGAAATACAACCTTTGTAGATCCGGTGCTCCACTTCCAAAGCTCCGTCACGACGTCCCTTCGTTGCCATCATCCAACTCCCGGACTCTCGGACGGCTCCTTGAGAAATTGCAACGGGATCGCTTGAAGTCTTCGATGCCGAAAATGATCTACGTCGAGAGAATACAGACTCAAGCTTCTACCTCACTAACAAAAGAATTAGTGAAGCAAACACCCTAAACTAAAGTGCTAGTCTAGTAGAGGATGGTGAGATTAAAAATGGGTACACTTTAGATTTTGATTTCTCACTCTTAATCTTCACTTGATAATTTCTAGCAAGCATTTTCTTTTTCTTCAAGAAGAAGAAGAAGAAGAAGAAGAAGAAAAAGAATGAATAATAATCAAATGAATTATCAAGTGAAGTCTATCATCATGCAACCATGGGTGAGTTAACCTTTGTAGAGACTAAACCCTAGTTTAAGTTAATAGGTTAGGTTAAGGAAAATCTCAAGCAAAACAAAATGGTTAGACTTTGTCAAAGATGCTTAAAAGCTTCATGAAGCTTCAAGCCCAAACAAAGAAAACAACCATTTTGAATTACTTAATAAATAAAAACCTAATCCATTATCTTAAACAAGGTGTAATTCATACACACACCCAAGTTTGCATGTATCATCAAACATGATGAAATCTTGTGCACAAAATATATCACATATACAACTTGTGCACATCAAGTGAGAAAATCAATCTTAAGTGAACTAATACTTGTTAATGTAAAGTAATATATCAAATATATAATTATACATTAAATCATTAAATCAACACTTGATTTAACGATCCGGTCATATCGCATACAACCGACTAATATCAAATGTATCGACTTATCGAATCAACCCTTGAATCGATAACTAGGTTATATCGCATACAACCAATCGATACAAACATCACGAGAATAGAATATGGTATCACATACACGCATCATTCTCGGTCCCGCACATATCACATATGCGCCCCTATCTCGTTTTGCCTGAGCCAGTACAACCTCTATGTAGGACTCTAAAGACTCGTCAATACGCCGGCAGTAGGTGATGATCATGTCAAACACCCACAAGCCGTCAGCGGTACTAGCTGGACGTAACAGCTACCCGGGTATTGAGCGATCAGAAGATCAGCAAGCAAGCCCGCTCCAACTCCTGCAAAAGCCTGACAGTGGCACTACCGTACAGTCCGGTCTCTTCGTCTGATATGTCGCATATCAGTTCTATGGGTGGTAAACGTCAGACCCCAATAACCGATAAGTCATGCCGATATGAGGCTCATAACGGGTCAAGAAATTACTGGTAACACTTACCAGTAAATCTCTAAACCAGCCCTGGCCAGGGACTTCCCTGTTATGGCCAATCGAGCATAGCGCAACATCAACTCCCAATAGCGGAGGAGACGAAACCCCTCCTATCGCTCATTGCCTCCATGTGACTCGGGACTGTACCCAAAAACCACCGTTTTGCACGCCCTCTTGGACGTGGTAAGGTGGAAATCAAAGCACAGTGGGAATCACACAAGACTCTATGACGATCTCGGGTCTACAGACTAACCTGTACCAGTGTCACCAGAGAACTGCCATCTGACATAAGGTATAATACCATCTGGGAGTTCTCGGCGAGTCCGTCCAGTGTACCCAGTCTCCACTGAGCACCCGTATATCATCTCTGATGTCAAACACTAATGGATATGGGATCATCCATCGCCCATCCGTATGGATCGAGAAGGTATACGCTAGTCTACTTTGGTATATCGATGCCCAGTCTCGATACACCCACGACTAGGGACCTTGAAGGATGTACTTATGGACTACCATGTCCCCACTAGTATGATCCGCATCATAGTCCAGGTAGTCAAGTACACATCCTAAGGGCTTTACCAACATGTAACAGAGAGACAATCAATATACACGTTAAGGTAAAGAGTAACCAGATAGCATACTATCATGTCGAGCAAGAAAGTCCTCCCTATATATGTCCAAGCATCCACTACAATATACATCATAGGTATAGTAATGGCCTCTAGGGCATACATATAACTAACAATCTCCCACTTGCACTAGGGCCATCTGATAACAGTGGTTGTAGTATCTCATACTCAACCATCCCATAACTAGTCTCTTTCTGGGAAAAGGCCTTTGTGAGTGGATCCGCCGTGTTGTCCTCTTAGTCTACTCTTCTAATCTCGATCCCCTGGAGATCAACCATCTCCATGATCAGGTGACACTGCCTTAGAATATGTCTGGATCACTGATGGGACGGCCGTTCCTAGGCATAAGCCACAACTCCATTGTCATACATTGGTAGGAACGAAGTTCATCTTATGAACTTATATACACCCAGACTTCCTCTTTGGTAGCATCTTTGGTAACGATGTATCTTGCCTTTAATCTTCTAGAATGCCACGATATATAGCTTGGAACTCTTCCAACATACCGTCCCTTTACTGAGGGTAAAGACAATGCATGTGACTGACATTCAGTCATCCTTATCACCCTGGAACCTTTCCAGTGATTCTCCCTTGGATCGTTTGATGCCATCTCACTACAACTAGTGAGAATCCTAACATTCTATTACATCTATCTCATAGATCAAAACTCAGGATTTAGGAGGTATCTTTTTTATCCTACGTGGAGAGTCATTGTGATAAGCGGAGATTGATCGAGCGTAGCATAGGAAACCTCTTCCCTATCAAGAGTATGTCATCCACGTACTCTACAAGGATCGCCACCATACTCCCTACTACCTTTTTGTATAAACAAGGTTCATCTACCATTTTGATGAAGTCAAATTCTTTGACTAACACATCAAAACAGACGTTCCAACTCCGCGATGCCTGCTTTATCACATAAAACATCTTGCACACGTTTCCGCTGCTCCCATTGTCTACGAAGCCCTCTGACTGTGTACTTACAGACTCTCTCTTCTAAAATATCATTTAGAAAAACAGTCATGACACCCAACCACCAAATATCGTAGTCATGGTATGTAGCCGTGGCAAGTAGGATCTGGATGGACTTAAGCATGGCTACTTAGAAAAGGTTTCATCATAATCCATACCTGGTTAATGATGCAAACTTTTAACAAGTCTAGCTTTGAAAGTCTCAACTTTTCCATGTACACCAAGTAATCTTCTCAAGATATACTTGCTCCTGATGGGGATTTAACCCTTCAGATCAAGCAACAAAAGTCCATACTTTGTTGGTGTATAAGGATTCCATCTCAGATCGATAAGCATCCATCCATTCTTACAGAGTCCCACTCCTGATGGCCAGCTCGAAACTAGTTGGGTCATCATCTCATGATGCAATCCTCGCTCCCACTGTCATAGAGAAACAGAAGTATCTCTCACGTTGGTGAGGAACCCTGCTAGATCGGCGGAGAGGCTGAGGTTCGTTGGTTACTATTGAATCTTTCGGTTCTACCAAATCATCAGCTGCAGTTTGTATAGTTGGAACTCCTTCCAGTTCTACCTCATGTCCACTAATTTCTTCACAAGAAATTCCCTTTCACAAAGGTGGCATGCTGAGAAAAAAAACAATTTTGTTCCTCGGTTAGGTAGAAGATATTCCCTTGCGTATGCTTGGGATATCCAACAAACTTCTGCAAAACTGACTTTGCTTCGAGCTTGTCCGGATTATGCTTTTAGACATAGGCTGGACAACCCCAAATCTTAACTGACTTAAGAGATGGGCTCTTCCCTTTCCATATCTCATATGAAATGTTAGGTATCTGATTTGATCGGAACCCTATTCAATAGGTATGCAACTTCATAAGTGCATAACTCCTTAAAAGGAAATAGGAAACTCAGTAGTACTCATCATAGAGCGCACCATATCACATAGGGTGTGATAGCTCCGCCCCGATACACCGACGTGCTCTGGTGTATGCGGAGGAATAATGCTGAGAGAGAATCTCATTCTTAGAATAGTCCAGGAATCCCGTGCTCAAGTATTCTCCTCCTTGATCGCATCAAAGGACATAATACCTATACCCGTTTTTGGTTCTCTACTTCTAACTTATATTCTGTGAATATCTCAAAAGGTTCAGATTTGTGTTTCAATAAGAACATATGTCTGAATCTTGAGAGATCATCAGAGAGTGTAATGAAGTACAAAGAACCGGTCTTGGCATGTGTAGACAGGGGACCTACATACATCAGCATGTATCATCCCAAGAGTTCACTAACTCTTTCTTTGTTTCCAATAAACAGAGCTATGGTCATTATATCTTTGTGACATGACTGGCAATTTTCATAAGATGTAAATTTAAACTAATTTAGATATGCATCTATATGTAACTTCAGTTAGTCGGGTCGCATTGATATGACCTAGTCTACAATATCACAAGAAGGATTCGTTCATTTATGAACTCTTCCTCTTGTGTGTGTTCTGTATACTAAGAACTGTAGTTTAATTTAGAACATCAATGCTTTTAGATAACGTGCCTGAACCGATCAACTTTTGATATAGGAAATGTTCAAAACATTATCCAACAATACAAAATTATGTCCTTTCTTTACAAATAAAGAGACTGATATGATTTTGCATATCAGGTTCGGTATCTAATAACATTCGTTCAGAATCAATGTATTCTAGTAATACAGGGTGATAGTGACCAACAGACTTGGCTGCAACACTTGCACCGTTTTCTATCTTATGAAATTTATCACCCGTTCTCAGTTCTCTACCTATCTGTAGCCCATGTAACAGATTACATATGCGGGATCCTGATCCGGTATCATATACCCAGGACGTAAAGGATACTGAGAAACAGTTCTCTGTAATGAACACATCCGAAGATGATGCATCAGCATGCACTTTCTTCGTTTGGGCGGCACGGGAATTCTGGTAATCCACTATTTCCTGCTCTGTCTTATAACAATTATAAGTTGGAGCGGGACCAACGTTCCCCAGCTCAGTATAACAAGCGGGTTCGGTCAGTACATCCGTATTATTATCTTGATTAAGGCGTGATATGGTCGCTACCTGGAGAGAGAGAGAAGAAAACACTCTGCGTACGTTCTTGCAAGATCAGATTGGTTATTATTTTATCTAATCAGGATGGCTCCCACTGTTTTAATTAAATCTTCCTTCAAATCTTAAAAGGAAAGACTAGCCGGGATTAATTACACTCTACAAGTTCGCCAATCTTTCAGCCAGGCCAGTGTCGGTACTTTGAGGGAGGTTCCCCGTGCTTTCGCACGGACCTAATGAAAGTAAACCTCGTTTTTCCAGAGGCGTAATCCCGTTAACACCTTTCTAGACACCAACTTGATCAGCTAATTGTAATGTGTAAAACTCTCCCAGGAGTAACTCTTACTCGCAGCGGGTATTGGGATCCAACTATCTCATAGAAGGTATGCAATCTCATTGCAAATTTCAACACTTGAAATTCCCAATAAAATTTTACCCCCAGCAGTTATATGACCTTAACATAGTCAACAAATCATAAGTGCTAGTCAAGTTCAACCCGTCATTTCCCGATTGAATTAAACCCACCCGCACGACCCTTAACATAGTCAACAAAGTCGCACGACTATCCTAATCCAATCGCATCATATGCTTATACAGATAAGCACTAATCAGCTACCACACACTACGCCTTAACATAGTCAACAAACGTAGCACGAATACTAACTAGTACTTATCTGAAATGACGGAGGGCTACGACAGGTTTTTAAGAAAAACTTTTGCGTAATGAACTTGATATTGTTGTAGAATCGAGTGATTTCAAAAATGGAGTGTTTTTTTAAGCTTTTTCTAGTTTTGCTAAAGGGGTCACTCCCGGTGAAGGGATCATCGGCCCTTTCCTCATCGAATAAGGTGCAAGATATATTATATATATCACTATGCAAAGCAAAAACTTCAAAAGCAATCAAAAGACAAACCGAGGGGTGTAGCATCTGCCAGTTATTGCTAAAGGGGTCACTCCCGGTGAAGGGATCTCGGCCCTTTCCTTATCGAATAAGGTGCAGGATGTTCTACAATGAACACCGCGATGCAAAGCAAGAACTGTAGCTACCTGTTTTTGAAAATTCGATTCCACAACATCTTTTAGGTTTCTTTTCTTTCATTAATCATATTAATGAAGTCCTATCATTTAAGTCACCTAAACATCACAGATAAATACGACGTACACTTATGCCATCCGCATTCGCCTCGATGTCCCCTCATGCACCGTTAGGTTGGTAACTAACGGCAGAGCGCGGCAGGGCTAGCGCGGGTGTAAAACATAAGTAACGTCTATATAATATATCATATATACTATATAAAGTATTTATCACAGCACATCAAATGATCACATCACAGATATTGCAGCAGAAAAAATATATGAAACATTGGATATACTAGGACGTCCGTATTTTATTTTGAGCCACTATAAAACACGGATTCCACGGTCGCGATGAATAGCCAAACCCACAACCCTAGATCCCTACGAGAGCGGCTAGCAACCCTACCAATTCTAGAGTTAGGAGACCCGGACTCGACTCCTCGAGTTGGTCTCCCACTGGACTCTAGAACTCGGTTACTTGTGCTCCCCTCCTTGGGTCTATCCTAGTGCGGAAAAGTAAATAATATACAAAAGATGACATCAATCTCAACCCGGAAGTGTTCCAATAAAAGAATATTACATACAATTAATTTTACATGAATGAAAATAAAAACTCTCATCTCACATAAAACCCCCGGCTATTCAAAACGCGACGATCCAATATAACATATCCAGCAACACATAACATCATATGTCATCAACGTAAGTAAATATGCGCATCCCAATTGTCGTTGACATATAGTAACGAAACCGGCGATATCACATATTACACTTACGGTCACAGAAAAGAAAGTGTAAAACTACAATAGTTGGAATCCGCAACCTTCTTAGACATCGCATGCCTAACAATTATAAACCCCGCATTTTAGTCTCTATATAAAAAACACTTTTCAATATGTAGTCGGGCAATTCAACAAGATTCCCGATAATTTGATCGAATGCCCGTCACAAACTTTAGTAGACGGCTGCACCCCTGATGCCGTCGATGAAGTGCACTAAGGCAGAACACCGCTGCCGCGACCACCCTGACGGATGCTTTCGGCGACGAGGTTCTCCTACAGTCACTTGGTCGGGGCTATGGGGCATGGCTGTCTATTAAGTTTATCCGGCGAGTATCCGCGTATGCTACGTAATTGCGACAGACTTTTGATCACATAAAAATTCCGTAGCAACCGATCATTCGAGACTAAAGTGCTATGTTTATAACATCCAAATTAGTTATCACATAATTACATGTGGATTCCAAATATTGTATCACATTTCAGATAAATAGAAAATGTTAAACTTTCCGATCAAACAATCAAACACCCAAGTTTTCCCAAAACGATCTCAACACTTGAGGGGGGTTTAAAAACATCCATCACATGCCACAGTACCAACAGTCCAGCCGTAGAAGGGTCAAGCCAACGCCTCATATGTGGCACGCCGTACTGCCCCAAACCCTAAGGTTCAAAAGGCAGTTCAAGACGGTCACATAATCGAGTTAAGCTTTGTTGTCTTCTAGAGGGTCCATCGCGTAACTTGCACGATCTAGACGTTCTTAAACAAACGGAAAAATCCAACACTTGGAAATTTTTCGTGTCGGGGAAAAAGTGAGTTATTGATGTCGGATCGAACTTTTTAACAGTTTCTAAATATCCGGAAAAGCCAACGAAATTAAATATTCCGATAGAATCAACGACTACAAAATAAACCCCAGAACACTCAATACTTGAGTCAGGTTAAAAATACCCATAAAATTCAAATCACAGACACAAGAATTACTGTGGAAAAATTATGACATAATCAAACTGTACGGCCGCGGATCCACGGCCCAAGCAGGGTATGGCCGCAGTTCCACGGCGTGATGTAGAAATTAGGTCATCGAATTTCAAAGTAAAGCTTAAAAAACCCTGCTGAATTTTTTAGATATTTTTAATTCAGAAAAATCCCAATTTTGAAAAACTTTACAAAGAGGGGGTTAACTTTGACTCGTCGGGGTTCCATCGGAGTTTTAACATCGTAAACACATCGCCTAACTCTCTAGCTAGGTTCTGATACCACTGTAGGGTTACTAGGCACACTAAGAAGGCTCTACAAGGCATCGACCATGCCGGATTAAAATTTTTAGGTGCCGAACAACCCTAAGCAAGATCGTTAACTAGAGAATTAGGGTTTCAAGTGCAAGTTAAACTCATTAACTCTAAAGGGATACGAAATACAACCTTTGTAGTGAAGCAAACACCCTAAACTAAAGTGCTAGTCTAGTAGAGGATGGTGAGATTAAAAATGGGTACACTTTAGATTTTGATTTCTCACTCTTAATCTTCACTTGATAATTTCTAGCAAGCTTTTTCTTTTTCTTCAAGAAGAAGAAGAAGAAGAAAAAGAATAAGAATGAATAATAATCAAATGAATTATCAAGTGAAGTCTATCATCATGCAACCATGGGTGAGTTAACCTTTGTAGAGACTAAACCCTAGTTTAAGTTAATAGGTTAGGTTAAGGAAAATCTCAAGCAAAACAAAATGGTTAGACTTTGTCAAAGATGCTTAAAAGCTTCATGAAGCTTCAAGCCCAAACAAAGAAAGCCACCATTTTGAATTACTTAATAAATACAAACTTAATCCATTATCTTAAACATGGTGTAATTCATACACACACCCAAGTTTGCATGTATCATCAAACATGATGAAATCTTGTACACAAAATATATCACATATACAACTTGTGCACATCAAGTGAGAAAATCAATCTTAAGTGAACTAATACTAGTTAATATAAAGTAATATATCAAATATATAATTATACATTAAATTATTAAATCAACACTTGATTTAACGATCCGGTCATATCTCATACAACCGACTAATATCAAATGTATCGACTTATCGAATCAACCCTTGAATCGATAACTAGGTTATATCGCATACAACCGATCGATATAAACATCGCGAGAATAGAATACGGTATCACATACACGCATCATTCTCACTCCCGCACATATCACATATGCGCCCTTATGTCGTTTTGCCTGAGCCAGTACAACCTCTATGTAGGACTTTAAAGACTCGTCAATACGCCGGCAGTAGGTGATAATCATATCAAACACCCACAAGCCGTCAGCGGTACTAGCTGGACGTAACGGTTACCCGGGTATTGAGCGATCAGAAGATCGGCAAGCAAGCCCGCTCCAACTCCTGCAAAAGCCTGACAGTGGCACTACCGTACAGTCCGGTCTCTTCGTCTGATATGTCGCATATCAGTTCTAGGGGTGGTAAACGTCAGACCCCAATAACCGATAAGTCATGCCGATATGAGGCTCATAACGGGTCGAGAAACTACTGGTAACACTTACCAGTAAATCTCTAAACCAGCCCTGGCCAGGGACTTCCCTGTTATGGCCAATCGAGCATAGCGCAACATCAACCCCCAATACCGGGGGAGACGAAACCCCTCCTATCGCTCATTGCCTCCATGTGACTCGGGACTGTACCTAAAAACCACCGTTTTGCATGCCCTCTTGGACATGGTAAGGTGAAAATCAAAGCACAGTGGGAATCACACAAGACTCTATGACGATATCGGGTCTACAGACTAACCTGTACCAGTGTCACCAGAGAACTGCCATCTGACGTAAGGTATAATACCATCTAGGAGTTCTCGGCGAGTCCGTCCAGTGTACCCAGTCTCCACTGAGCACCCGTATATCATCTCTGATGTCAAACACCAATGTATATGGGATCATCCATCGCCCATCTGTATGGGTCGAGAAGGTATACGCTAGTCTACTCTGGTATATCGATGTCCCGTCTCGATACACCCACGACTAGGGACCTTGAAGGATGTACTTATGGACTACCATGTCCTCACTAGTATGATCCGCATCATAGTCCAGGTAGTCAAGTACACATCCTAAGGGCTTTACCAACATATAACAGAGAGACAATCAATATACACGTTAAGGTAAAGAGTAACCAGATAGCATACTATCATGTCGAGCAAGAAAGTCCTCCCTATATATGTCCAAGCATCCACTACAATATACATCATATGTATAGTAATGGACTCTAGGACATACATATAACTAACACATATACAGCTTTACCTGTTCATTTCACTTTATATACTATCTTCTCTTTCTTCTTTTAGGACTTACCGAGCGCTAGTTCATTGACGACATTCCTCTCTATTTTCTTTCTTTGGAATGTTCGTCAGGAGGACCGGACTCTGAAGACGTAGAGCCGAACCAGGAGGACTTAGACCAGCTTGCAGCTCAGCCTGACTACTAGTTCTTCCTGCACTTACTTTCAGTATGCCATTATTTAGGTATTTGCTTTTATTATTGCATCTTTTACTTTCAGACAGTTGCATGTAAAGTTGAATGTAAATAAATTTGTTGTTTTATTTTATTACTCTTGTCATTCTTGTTCATTGTTATATTGCTTAATTACGCTTAACGTATTTATTTTCATAGTAAATACGTTGCGGGCTTGCCACGTCATCGTTTCTGTTTATTGGGAAGCGGGGCGTGACATATAGCATGATCGTGTAGTGTAGATATAGTGAACATGAAATGTATGTAAGTATCCTAAAAGGTCTCTACATGGGTAAACTAATTTAACGTAAGTTCAAGGGTGAATGTCAACCAATCTCAAGAGTGTTCTTGAACTCAACAGGCTGTAATTCAGAGGTAAGGAACCATGGGTCCGAACCAAGTATTAGTAACGGGACTTCAACCTAGTGTTGAAGTATTCCAAAATCAATAGGCTATAATCCAAGAGCAAGGAAACACGGGCCCTCATGATAGCTTGTGTTAGTAGACATGGATTCATGATCTAGGGGGACTCTTGAGATTTCGTTGGATTCGCACTCGAACTACCCCAACACCCCATGTATTCTAGATTATAGTTAAAATTACCAGGCTTGCTCGAATCCATGAATACATCAAGTTGCAGGATTGAGTTCATGTCAATGTCAAGTATTCGTGTCAAGTGTTCATGTATTCATGTCAATGTCAAAGTATTCATGGCAAGTGTTCATTTATTCATGTCAAGTTGTATTCACGGTTCAAGTCAAATCAGTTTCAATAGCAGCCATTGTGTTCTGGTATTCATGTTAAGTTCATGTCAAGTCATAGTATTCTAGTATTCAAGTATTGGGATATTCAAGTTCAAGTGTTCTGGTTCATGAACAAGGGTTCAAGTTTATTTTAAAGTTTGGATCCTGGTTGAGTTTGTATTCAGATTAGAGTAAATATCTTATGAAAAGATTTAGCTCTTAAATTTCTTATGTTCGAGAGTAATCGGGCAACTGCTGCACATGGACGGCGGGATTTGTGTATTTTTCCAAGACAATTGCCATTAATAACTCCGTTAAGTTGTCTAACTTAAATAGACAAGCACTCACTTTCTCCGACCCCCCGAGGCTCAAGAGAATTGATCCCGCTTAAATCTATATTAATCTAAACTCCTTAAGTATTGTTTGCATATCTCGAGAGGGTTTTATAAAAAATACTTTAATATTGTTTAAAATAAACCTCGATGGTGATTTATAATATTTAGAATTTTCATAAACATGTATTTTAATTGTTATGGTATTTTAGTGATAAGACCTGGCTTTTAGAAGTTTATGGTATTTTTATGAAAACTAGCACTTTTGGAAACATGATGGTATTTTATCAAAATTCTAATCTTTCATTTTAAAAATATAGTTTCATAATACGTTTTTATTGAAAATACGGATTCATAATTTTATATAATTTTCCAAAGTTTAGATTTTATTTAGAAAAGTCGTATTTTTTCAAAACCGTATTTTTATTTACGTTCGAGACCGAATACTCAGTGACGAGTTCTGCATCTCATTCTAATATCTTAAGGATATGCGATAATCCGCACCATCCATTAGCGGGTCCCCTAACGAGAGTTGTAGAGACGTAATTGGTAAGGATTCCAAAAATACCGATTAAAAGAACCCGTTTTGAAAGGGTGTGGTATTTTAATGTAAAACTTATTCTTTAAATAAACCATATATTGGAATACTGGGCTATGAAACCATAGTGTGCATGTGGGGTAAGTCGTTACACCATGAACGATCTACATTAACATATTTTAGAAACTAATATTTTAACAAGAATAAATAATGATGGTATTTTAACGTTATTTTCATTCTATTATTTGGCTTTAACCATAGAAATTTCATTTTACATGTAAAAATTATATGAGGCATGGATTGCAAGATGAAGGTTGTAAACTTGTATTTTCTTGTTAATATAGTATGGAAAATTTCGTAAACATGTAAAAGGTTGCAAAATAAATTAAGATAAATTATCTTATGAATTATATTGTGATGACGATGAGGGGGCAAAGGAAAAAAGCCAATGAGGACTTGGTGCAGTTACGAGTGATGAGGAGTGGCGATATGTCAACAGGAGATTCAACAAGAAATGAGCAAAAAATGGAGAAAGAGGCAAAAAAAACTTACCGTAGCACTCGTACTCGTACGAGCGAGAAAAGACGAAAGTAGCCTCGGTTTGAAGAACCGAGACTAATGATGAACGCAGGATGACGAGTTTGAGCTTCCGGGTTCCTCTCGGTAACTTGTAGCGTAGCGTAGGTAAGTGTGAAAAATAACAAGACTTGATGGATGTAACAACTCCAATTTCAATGTACATAAAATTGTTTAAAAGTAATGTACAATTGAGGTATTTGCAAATCCTGTGAATGCTATAAGAATTTATTTTTCTTTATAACAGCAAGAAGGAGCTTGTAGCTCATTGGTAAAACCTTGCACTGTTAAGACATAGCACCAGAGTTCAAATCCCATCAGTCACACATTCTTTTTATTTAATCTTTTTAGAAACCCAAGAGTCTACACATGCACAACATGTAAACTGAAAAGTTATAAATTATTCAAAAATGTGCACTGAAGAATACTAAACGACCCCGACATGTGGCACCAAGACTAACCCCATCCGTCGGGAATAAGCCGGCGAAAAGCCCCATTTGGCCGGTACCACTGGGCTTGCCCGTAGGTAAAGCCCCTATCTCTTCATCCCCGCAACCTTTCAGCTACCCCACTCCCCCTACACTGTTTATTTTCTCTGCACATTTCCAGAGAACATTTAAACACTCTTAAATCCATTTTTAATACAAATTTTAATTCACCCATTCAATACACCAAATCTTAGTTTTTCCTATAAATACCATAGCTCATTTCACCCCACCCCATTCACAATTCCCTGCCAAAACTCTCAAAAACTTTCAAGTCACAATAGTGTCAAGTGGAGTTAGCGAAGGGCGAAACTCCGACGAAGTTCCGGCGACAATACAAGGAGTTTCCGGCGACGAAACGACGCCCCGACACCTTCCGTAGTTCTCTCTCCCTCCCCTCTAGTTCTAAAGCTAGTAATTCCCCTCTTCCCCTCTCATCTTCTACTCTAAAAACTTCAAATTCTAAAACCCGACGGAAGCGGAGTTAATCTGACTTCCGATTCGGTTTTTCTTTAAAACTCAACTTTTCTTAATCCAGATCATACCATACTCTCACATATGGTTTTAAAAACATTAAAAAATCTATTAAAACAAGTTTCACCATAAAAGAATCATTTTTGCAACTTTTATCTCACTTTTACAGAAAAATACCATATATTTTAGTTTCAACATAATAACTTTATTCCTTGCTATACCTTTAGATAACTCACGAAGTAATGACCTACCTCACCACAACACACATCTTTGATATAGCACAATAGAATTGAGATAATAGAATTTGGGAAATTACGACTTTACAAATAAATACCTTAAACTTACAAAACCGTTTCCTTTAAAAAGTGTATTAAACATTTCCATGCAATTGCGCATCTACAACCCACTTTTGGGAACCGCATTCAGGATGGTGCGGATTATCGTACATCCTCAGGCCTAGTAGAACGAGATGCAGACCTCCGAAAGGAGCATTCGATCTCGATGGAATTTTTATGCATTTTTCTTTAGAAAATAAGATTTCTACAAGAAAATAAATAAAATTTATTTTTAAATATATATATATATATATCATCAAAATATCTATTTTAATTATATTATATAAATATTCTAAGTTTTCAAAAGGAATCACCATTATATGAAAATACCATCCAAATACAAAACAATACCGATATTCCAATAAAATACCCTATACTATGAAAATTAGGTTTTACTTACTAGAAATTTCACTTTTATAAAATGTTCATCTATGAAAACCCTAAAGACGGTAATTAAATGCTTGAGGTGTATTTTGAAAATTATATCAAACAATTTTTATATAAAACCCCTTCAAGTTATACTAAATTACAATAAGGACCCTAGTAAACATAGGTTTAAGTGGGACCAGTCTCTTGATCCTCAGAGAGCCGGAGATATGGGTGCTTACCTATTTAAGGTAGACAATCTAACAAATGATGTTATCAACACGGTAATTGTCTTAGAAAAAGACACGAATCCTATCGTCCATGTGCAGCAGTTACCGATAACATCAGAACTAATTCAGGATTTCAAGTTCTTTTTAAAGTGTCTGACTCAGACCGAGTCTCAATCTAATCAATGTGAATTGAATGCGATTCATGTATAAACTACAATTCAACATGAATCCGTCTATTCAATCTATATCAATCTATATTGACTGAACCGAACCATGGATATTCTCCATCTACATGTACATCCATTATATCCATTCCATTACTGATATCATGGTTCCGGTAGGTCATCCAAATACAATTTATAATACAAGACAATACAATACAGAAAATACAATCAAGACATCGCGGGGTTTTTAAGGGGTACATTGGTACGGAAGGTGTTAAAAGTGGCACGAGACTATAACCATAATACACCTAACCTGAATCTCCATTGCAGTTGTACCGTGGTTGAACGGTTCCTTGTGCTCCGTATACCTTAGTCTCTGGAATAGTGGGACTCCTCTCGTATACACTGGCATTTTCTGTACCAAGCAACAAACAATATCATTAACAATATAATACAACTTTAAAAGTTATATTCTCTTTCTGTATATTCCGTCTCTACCTATTCTATGGGACTTACCGAGCGATTGTTCGCCGACGATATTCCTTCTCTTCTTCCTTTGGAATGTTGTCAGGTGGATCGGACCTTCTGGAGACAGAACCCACCAGCGAGGACTTGGATCAGATAGCCTTCGACCCAGAGCTCTAGTTTACTTATATATATTTTCATTTCTGTTATGTCATTGTTTAGGCATTGCATTCATTCCATATATTTACATTTCAGCTGTATTGTAAAAAAATGTTGAATAAATAAAGTTGTTGTTCATTTACATCTTGTCTCTTGTGTACTTTACCTTTATATTGCTTAGATACACTTAGCGTGTTTACTTCTGAGTATATGCGTTGCATGAACCGTCGCGTCCTCTGCCTGTACACTGAGAAGCGGGGCGCGACAGGTTTTGTTGGTGGCCCATGCAGGTTAGCTCTGTATGGACATGCAGGTCAGTTCTGTAGGGTTAGCTTAGCACCTTAGCAAGGTTTTGGCAAGCATCAAACATGCTATATTAAAATTTTTGGGTGTTAAACAAACCAACCAAGTAATCAAACTAGAGAATTAGGGTTAACTTTGCATGTAAACAACTTTACATCTAAGTGATAGGAATTACAATCTTTGTAGTCCGTTCCTTCGTTTCAAAACCTCCGAATAGTAGTCCCTTCGCTGCGATCCATGAGCTCCCGAACTCTTAAGAGACTCCATAAGATGTACGATGCATCCTTGCTTGAAGTCTTCAATGTCTGTGATGATCTACGTCGAGAAAACACGGACTCAAGCTCACTCTTCACTAATACGGAATTAGTGAAGCTAACACACTAATCTATATGGCTATTATAGAAGAGAATGATGAAGTAGGAATTTTGCTCACTTTAGTATTTAATTTCTCACTATTTTTCTTCTTGATCTCAAAAACTAGAGAGCAAAAATGAGATGAGGAAGAAGAAGATGAATGAATGAGATAAGGTTAGAAATGCAACCCTTGGTTAGTATATGTGAATACTTAACCCTTGTCGAGAGTTAACCATGGCTATGTGTCATGGTTGGGTTAGAAAATATCTTAAGCAAAACAAAAAGGGTGGACTTTGTCAATGGTTATCAACAAGCTTCATGAAACTTCCACCATAACTCATTTCCATGTTTTTGAATTACTTTAGAATTTAAACCCAAACATTATATGTAGCATGGTATAATCCTCATACATCCTTGTTGCATGTATAACCTAGCATGTCACAATATTATATATCACATATATAATATTTATGTAACAAAAGAAAACAATACAATAAACATATATCACATATATGTTAAATACATCTTAAGTGAGAATAATAAATATTTAAGTGAGCATATAATATATATATATATATATTATATTATATTATTTTATCGAATCAACACATGATCCGATAATCCGGCTATATCACATATAACCGGCCGATATCACATATCGCGAGAATAGAATACGGTATCACATACGCGTATCAATCTCGATCTCGCACATATCACATATGTGCTCCTACTCTGTTTTTCCTGAGCTAGGAAACCTCTATGTAGGACTCTAAAGACTCGTCAATACGCCGGCAGTAGGTGATGATCACATCAAACACCAACAAGCCGCAAGCGGTCAGCTAAACGTAACGGCCACCCGGGCATTGAGCAATCAGAAGATCACAAAGCAAGTCTGCTCTAACTCCTATAAATCCAATCAGTAAACACTACCGTACAGTCCGGTCTCTTCATCTGATATGTCGCATATCCAGTTTAGGGGTGGTAAACGCCAGACCCCAATAACCGATAATTCATGTCGATGTGAGGCTTATAATGGGTCGAGAAACTACTGATAACACTTACCAGTATATCTCCATATCAGCCCTGGTCAGGGACTTTCAGTTATAGCCAATCGAACACAGCACAACATCAACCCCCAATACCGGGAGAGACGAAACCTCTCTTATCGCTCATTGCCTCCATGTGATTCGGGACTGTACCCAAAAGCCACCGTTTTGCACGTTCTCATGAACGTGGTAAGGTGGAAATCAAAGCACAGTGGGAATCACACAAGACACTATAACGATCTCGGGTCTACAGACTAACCTGTACTAGTGTCATCAGAGAACTGCTATCTGACGATAGGTATAATACCAACAAGGAGTTCTCGGCGAGTCCGTTCAGTGTACCCAGTCTCCACTGAGCATCCGTATACCATCTTTGATGTCACACACCAATGGATGTGGGATCATCCATCGCCCATCATATAGGTCAAGATGCGTATATGCTAGTCTACTCTGGAGTATCGATGCCCTGTCTCGATACACCCTCGACTAGGAACAGTTATAGGATGTACTTGTGGACTACCCTGGCCCCACTAGTATGATCTGCATCATAGTCCTAGTAGTCAAGTACATATCCTAAGGGCTTTATCAACATGTGAGAGTAAGACAATAACCCAATATAAGTCAACATGTTAAGACAAAGAGCAACCAGATAGCATACTATCATATCGAGCAAGAAAGTCCTCTATATATATATCCAAGCATCCACTGTAATATACATCATATGTACAATAATGGCCTCTAGGGCATATACATAACTAATAAGTTCTGCGTGGACAACCTAAGCAATATAACATAAGAACCAGAAACTAAAAACATTCTTTACAATTCATATTCCTTGAATCTTCAAATTTCATATATTTTGAGTCTGTCCTAACCCAAAATTTTCTTTCAAGGTTATGGATTCTCCAAACAACACCAGCACAAATTTCAACAACACACCTCCATCTCTACCGCTTACACCTACCGTAGCTGCTCCGATCAAATAGCAGACGGTATTGCTTGAGGCGATCCGCAGCCTCCTGGAAGGACAGCAGCAGCAGACTGCTATCTTGATGAACCGTCCAGAGGCGGAAGCCCCAGGGGTAAAGCAATTCCGAGCTTTACACCCCAAGCAATTCTCAGGAAAAGAGAGCCCTCTAGAAACTGAGGAATGGGCTCAAGGTATTATGGATGACCTGGCAGCAGCACAAATGCCAGAGGTCGCTTGGGTTCGATTTGCAAAGCTGCATCTCACTGACAATGCACGGGTCTGGTGGAAGGCAGAAGAAAGCCGTCTCACCCAGCCGATCGAATGGAGGACTTTCCGCGATATGTTCGACGCTAAGTACTTCCCTGAAACTTCCAGATTCGACATGGAACAGCAGTTCATCCACTTACAACAGGGTTCAATGTGGACCAAATCCATGGATTAATATGATGCTCAGTCGGTAAGATATGTCTTAATATTTCAATTTTAAAATATCATATATTACACAGCTAACACAATACCTTAACAGATTCGCGGCACACCTAATACCGACGGATGAGATCAGAGCCCGACGATTCCAATAAGGGTTAGATCCGGAGATCCAAACTGTGTTAGCTACAGGGGATTTCCCGACTCATGAATTGGCACTGAAAGCGGCCTGTCGATATGAGGCAGTGGTAAAGATGAGGGGCAGACCTCAATCTGCCGGAGTTAAGCGCCCTGCCAACCAGATGGCAGGAGGATCCTCTTCAAGGCCACCATTTGTGCCAAGAAAACCGGGAGCACCGAACAACCGGCCCAACCCGGCCTTTTGCACATACTGCAGGAGGGATGGACATCTGGCAAAGGACTATCGGCGTGCAAATCGCCTTTACTTAGTCTGCGGCTCAGCTATTCATGATATTGGGTCTTGTACTCGTAGACACAACCCATATGCTGCACCCATGCCAGCAATTGCTTATCAGCAGCGTCCAGCCATCCAGGCACCTGCTCCATGACTTGCATTACCTGCTCCACCTCCTCATGGACCGACTGCACATCCTCCTTGTCAGTTCCCTCAAGCTCAACGGAATCCACCTCAAGGACCAAGGAACGGACAGAGGAATGCTCCTACAGCAAGGAGGAATGTGCCAAGGCGACATGCTTTCACTATGACCTTGGAAGAAGATGAAGCCACCGGCCAAGTCATCACTGGTAATACTTCCTTTTTCAAATTCTCTTTCAGTCCATATACATACCTATATATCTTTTCATTATACCTAAAATATATCCCACATACATTAGTTGCAATCTTAGTAGCCTCACTTCCTGCACCCGCACTTTTTGATACCGGAGCATCTCATTGCTTTATGTCGCAACGATTCGTCCGAACTCATGCACTTCCAGTCACACCGCTTGTATCCGGCTGGAATGTCAGTTCAGGGAACAGGGTTCTAAAGGCAACAATGGGATACAACTTATGTCCAGTGGTCGTCTGCAGCAGAGAATTCTATGCCGACTTCAAGGTGCTGGACATACTGAACTTCGATGTTTCTAGGTACGGATTGGCTCAGAACGTTCTATGCTACTATTGATTGTCGTCAAAGGAGGGTAGTATTCGAGATTCCAGAGCATCCAGTCTTTTATTTCAAACGTAGAGACCGTACCCTGGTGCCAGGTACTTACAAGGCGAAACTAAAGAAGGTAGTGATTGTGGAAATTCAAGCGGAGGAAGGATCAAAGCCAGAAGTAGTTCGAGAGTTCGACGATGTGTTTCCTGAAGACATATCAGGTTTTCCTCCCGATCGAGCTCTTGAGTTCAGCATTGATTTAGTACTTGGAGCACAACCGGTGATCAAAACACCTTATCGCCTAAGTCCGGAAGGGTTAAAGGGGATCTGAACTCAATTGGACTAATTATTGAAGAAAAGATGGATTCGTCCCAGCACTTCAAGTTGGGGATCTCCAGTTTTACTCATGAAGAAAAAGAAAGGTTCATACAGAATGTGCATTGATTATAGAGCCTTGAACGAAGTAAGAATAAAGAACAAGTATCCACCACCGCGCAACGACGATTTATTCGATCAGCTAAGTGGATCTTGTGTTTTCTCTAAGTTAAATCTTCGTTCGGGTTATCATCAGGTGAAGGTCAAGAAATCTGATATCCATAAAACAGCATTCAGAACTTGTTATGGTCATTACAAATTCTTGTGATGCCATTTGGAGTGACCAACGCACCGGCTATATTCATGAACCTAATGAATCAAGTTTTCCGAGAGTACCTAGACAGGTTTGTTGTAATCTTCATTGACGACATCCTGGTGTATTCTAAGAGTCGGAAAGAACACGCCGAACACCTACGAATTGTCCTGGAAACTTTGCGACAATATCAACTCTATGCCAAATACAGCAAGTGTGAGTTTTGGCTAGATCAAGTCGGTTTCCTCGGACATATTGTATCAGTCGAAGGAATCTCTGTGGATACAGCGAAAGTTTTAGCAGTAAGCGAATGGCCGACACCAAAGTCAGTGAAGGACATTCGAAGTTTCTTGGGTCTAGCTTGATATTACAGAAGGTTCATTGAAGGATTTTCGAAGATAGCAATACCCCTGACCAAGCTCGCACGTAAAGATGAAGAATTCGTGTGGTCAAAAGCATGCGAACAAGGTTTCGTAGAACTCAAGTCAAGATTGACATCAGCACCTATCCTTGTCATACCAAACCAATCTAGAGGTTTTGAAGTGTATTGCGATGCCTCCGGTAAGGGATTAGGATGTGTTCTACATCAGCACGGAAAGGTTGTGGCTTATGCTTCAAGACGACTGAAGATTCATGAACACAATTATCCGACGCATGATTTGGAGTTGGCAGCCGTTATCTTTGCTCTTAAGATTTGGCGCCATTATCTTCTTGGTGAACGAGTGAACACATACACAGATCACAAGAGTCTGAAATATGTGTTTACTCAGAAAGAGTTGAATATGCGGCAGAGAAGATGGTTAGAACTCATGGCGGATTTCGACATCAACCTGCAATATCACCCAGGGAAGGTGAATGTAATACCTGATGCCCTTAGTCGCCAACCATTAGTATTGAATCCCACCGCACAGTGGAAGCTTCAACAAGACTTGCATCAAATGGAGATTGAAGTGGTCATGCCAGGTAACGGTTCAAGTTTGATGAACTTACAAGTCCAATCTACCATTTTCAATCAGATCAAAGCAGCTCAAGCAAGTGATGCTAAGTTGCAAAATATCAGAAAGCAAGTGGAAAGTGGACTTCGAACAGACTTCATCATCCATGAAGACGGATCTTTGAGATACGACAGTAGATTGTATGTACCAAAAGGTTCTGTGCGAGAAGAGTTGATGAAAGAAGCTCACAGCTCTCCCTACTCAGTACACCATGGAGGTACAAAGATGTACAAAGATCTGCGTCAAAATTACTGGTGGCATGGAATGAAGCGTGAAATAGCCAGAAGCGTCGCTAAATGCTTGGTGTGTCAGCAAGTAAAGGCTGAATATCACAGGACTGCTGGATCATTTCAACCGTTGCCTATCCCAGAATGGAAGTGGCAACACATCACAATGGATTTCGTGACTGCTCTTCCTCGCAGCACGAAAGGTAACGATGCGGTATGGGTTACTGTGGATCGACTCACAAAGTCAGCTCACTTCATCCCATTTCGAGTTGGCCAATCTACTGAGACACTAGCAAAGAAGTACATGAAGGTAGGAATCTAAATAAGATTTAAACTCTTCATAAATGTACTATTTCTGATACCCATGAACTCATATAGGAAATCGTGAGATTGCATGGAGTACTGGTTTGCATTGTCTCCGATTGTGACACCAGGTTCCGATCATAATTTTGGCAGAGTCTGCAAGCGAGCTTGGGAACAAGTCTGAATTTCAGCACGGCTTATCATCCACAAACAGATGGTCAGTCTGATCAAACTATTCAGATCTTGGAAGATATGCTAAGAGTGTATATGCTAGACTTCGGAGGATCGTGGGAAGATCACATATATCTTGTGGAGTTTTCATACAACAACAGCTACCAAGCAAGAATAGGAATGACACATTTTGCAGCACTTTATGGAAGGAAGTGTCAATCGCCATTAAATTGGGACGATATCGGAGATAGAGAACTCCTTAGACCTGAGATGATAGTAGCAACTGTCGACGTGGTTCGTACTATCAGGGAACGCATGCGCATAGCCCAAGATCGACAGAAGCACTAGGCTGATGCAAAGCACCGTCATTTGGAGTTCCAACCGGGAGATCATGTATTTCTGAAGATATCTCCAAACCGTGGAGTGATCCGTTTTGGAAGACGGGGTAAGCTTAGTCTAAGGTACATTGGACCATTCGACATACTCGAACGAGTCGATGAAGTAGCTTATTGTTCAGTTGATAAAACTGCACATTTAATATGACATTTTTCCTACTATTTCTATATAATAAAAGGTGTTTATTATAATATATGATACATATGAGGGTTTATCTGTAAAAATACTATTTTCATGTGTTTATATATTATAATTAACATTTTGTAGGAAAAAGTAAGCATATAATATCCATGTGACATTTGGCCCATTTAAATATGCTTACCTTATTAAAAGTCTTTTGACCAATTCTTAATGGTTAAATTAATATCTCCATAAAACAAACTAATATTATTTGTTGAGTTGTTGCGCAGAATTTTCAGGACTGAAATCAAGGAAATCAAAGTTGGCGAAACAAACCTGCCTAATTAAGAAAGTAAACTAAAGAAATCAAGTCTGGCAGTTACGAAGAGAAGATTTTCAGTTCCAGAGATGTTAAAAGATCACCACATGTCAGATAGACATAGCCCCAGAGAAACGATCCAACAAACTCTCTATAAGGCCGCGGAACCGCGGCCAATACGGCCGCGGTTCCGCCGCGGTTCAGAAGATTGGGAAGTTTAGATTTCGCTGTTAGGATCTTAACCTTTGGCTTCCAAATTAGGCAGCTAGGGTTCTGGCTTTGGGACTATAAATAAGGACCGAGAGCCTCTTGGAAAAATCATCAAGCTGAAGAGATCACGAAGTCCACGACAGGCTCACGCATCCAGGCTGATCATCAACGGTTCATCAACCTTCTTAGAAGAGATCGAGAAACAAAACTAGCATTTTGTAATCATTTTCTAAGGGAACAAAATGTAAATGAATTTTGTTGATTAATAAAGGTAGTTGTTTTCTTATTCTATCTCTTTGTAGTTTTTTTAATATGATTTCTCTCTCCATCTCTTCTTCTCCCAACATGCGCGAGTAATTCTTCGCTTGTTAGGGTTCATGGGATTAGGGTAGGTTAATGGATGTTGAAGATCCTTAAACTTTTTTTAAATCCTATAAAGTTTATAAATTTTATCAAAAGAATAGTTAACATCCTAATTGGGCGCGCTATCAATTCATTGATAATCGCGACCACGATTAGAGATTAGATTAACTATTGTTTTGATAAAGGCTAGATATGAACGGAGTTGTATATCGAGATAGGGGTTAAGAGTGGGAACCCTTTTCCCTCCAGAAACCCTAATTTATATGCATCACTGTCGTTCTAGTTTTAAATCTATTAAAGGATAAAGAGAGTAATTTTTAATTAATCATCCATAACTACTCAATCCCAATGAACCCTACAAGCCCCATTTTTTATATTAAACTTACATCCGTAGTTAATCTAGATCTATATTTTGCATCCGTGTTTAACGTAGATCTAGAAACTATTTCCACTATTCTATGTTTCTCTATTCTTCCTCTTTCTCAACATGCCTAAAGTAAGAATAAAATATTCAACGTTTCCCAGAAGACGACCCGTACTCATCTCGGTCTAGCTACATGCGACACCGTTATTGATTGCGGTTAACTACTACACTTAAAAACATCATCAATCACTTATCGCTTAGCACTTCCACCTTCATTGGAATGAGTGCACAATGTGTTACACATATCCCAACTCAGAAGGTATGTGAGTGACCCCAGCCATATTCTTGATCATTTCTAGCTCACTATACAGCCAGATTTATCTTGTGAGCAACAACCTGTTGAGATCCTGGACAGAAAAGTGAAGTCACTTCGGAATAAGGAAGTCAACTTGGTTCGAGTGATGTGGAGAAAGGACACACCAGGAGAATCAACATGGGAAAGGAAAGATGAAATGCATGCAAAATATCCTCATTTATTTGTAAACCGGTCCTTAAAATAGATTGTAAATTTCAAGGACGAAATTTTTGCAATGAGAGTAGACTGTAAAACCTCCAATTTCAATGTACATAAAATTGTTTAAAAGTAATGTACAATTGGGGTATTTGCAAATCCTGTGAATGCTATAAGAATTTGTTTTTGCTTTAGAACAGCAAGAAGGAGCTTGTACCTCATTGGTAAGACCTTGCACTGTTGAGACATAGCACCAGAGTTCAAATCCCATCAGCCACACATTCTATTTATTTAATCTTTTTAGAAGCCTAAGAGTTCACACGTGCACAACACATAAACTGAAGATTTACAAATTACTCGAACATGTGCACAGAAGAATACCAAATGACCCCGACACGTGGCACCAAGACCAACCCCGTCCATCGGGAATAGGCCGACGAAAAGCCCCATTTGGCCGGTACCATTGGGCCTGCCCGTAGGTAAATCCCCCATCTCTTCATCCCTGCAAACTTTCAGCTACCCCACTCCCCCTACACTATTTATTTTCTCTGCACATTTCCATAGAACATTAAAACACTCTTTAAATCCAATTTTGATACAAATTTTAATTCACCCATTCAATTCACCAAAGCCTAGTTTTTCTTATAAATACCATACCTAATTTCACCCCTCCTCATTCACAATTCCCTACCAAAACTCTTAAAAACTTTCAAGTCCCAATAGTGTGCAAGTGGAGTTAGCGAAGGGCGATACTCCGACGAAATTCCGGCGACGATACAACGAGTTTCCGGCGACGAAACGATGTCCCGACGCCTTCCGTAATTCTCTCTCTCTACCCTCTAGTTCTAAAGCTAGTAATTTCCCTCTTCCCCTCTCATCTTCTATTCTAAAAACTTCAAATTCTAAAACCCGACGGAAGCGAAATTAATCCGACTTCCGATTCGGTTTTTCTTCAAAACTCGACTTTTCTTAATCCAGATCATACCATACTCTCATATGGTTTAACAAATATTAATAAATCTATTAAAACAAGTTTTACAGTAAAAGAATCATTTTTGTAACTTTATTGCACTTTTACAGAAAATACCATATATTTTGGTTTCAACATAATAAATTTATTCCTTGCTATACCTTTAGATAACTTACGAGCTAATGAACTACCTCACCACAACACACATCTTTGATATAGCACGATAAAATTAGGACAATAGAATATGGGAAATAACGACTTTACAAATAAATACCCTAAACTTAAAAAATTATTTTCTTTAAAAAGTGTATTAAACATTTCCAACCAATTGCGCCTCTATAACCCATTTTTGGGGACCCCGTTCAGGATGGTACAGATTATCACACATTCTCGGGCCTAATAGAGCGAGATGCAGACCTCCGAAAGGAGCATTCGATCTCGATGGAATTTTTATGCATTTTTCTTTAGAAAATGAGATTTCTACAAGAAAATAAATAAAATTTATTCTTAAATATATATATATATATATCATCAAAATATCTATTTTAATTATATTATATAAATATTCCAAGTTTTCAAAAGGAATCACCATTACATGGAAATACCATCCAAATACAAAACAATACCGATATTCCAATAAAATATCCTATACTATGAAAATTAGGTTTTACTCACTAGAAATTTCACTTTTATAAAATATAGATCTATGAAAACTCTAAAGACGATAATTAAATGCTTGAGATGTATTTTGAAAATTATATCAAACTATTTTTACATAAAACCCCCTCAAGTTATACTAAATTACAATAAAAACCCTAGTAAACATAGGTTTAAGCGGGACTAATCTCTTGAACCTCAGGGAGCCGGAGATATGGGTGCTTTCCTATTTAAGGTAGACAATCTAACAAATGATATTATCAACACGGTAATTGTCTTGGAAAAAGACACGAATCCTGTCGTCCATGTGCAGCAGTTACCGATAACATCAAAACTAATTCAGGATTTCAAGTTCTTTTTAAAGTGTCTGACTCAGACTGAGTCTCAATCTAATCAATCTGACTTGAATGTGATTCAAGTATAAACTACAATCCAACATGAATCCGTCTATTCAATCTATATCAATTTATATTGACTGAACCGAACCATGGATATTCTCCATCTACATGTACATCCATTATATTCGTTCCATTACCGATATCATGGTTCCAGCAAGTCATCCATGTTTCCCCAATCAGAGCAAAGCTCTGTTGAAATTCAAAATTCAAATTTTGAAGCAACGCTTCAAATCTCGAGCGCAACGCGCCATATGTCAGGCGCTGATACGTCAGCACATCGCCTAAGAAGGCGCGCCCAATCAGAGCAAAGCTCTATTTTAAGAAAAATTAAAGGAAGCAATGCTTCAGTTGCGCAAGCACTGCGCTGCGCGACACGTGTCAGTGCAGATGCGCTAGCGCAGTTGAGCTGCGCTTTGCGCTGTGCGACACGTGTCAGCGCAGTTGCGCTGCTTGACACATGTCACGCGCTGGGGCGTTTGCGCCAAACAAAATTAAGATTTCAAAGGAATCTTTCTGTTCTTATCAAAACAAGAAGATTTTCTTCTGTAAAACAGAGGCCTTTGGATCAAAGATCCAACGGTGGAGAAAATTCCCCAAATCACTCAGAGAAAAATCTCTTTAACAAATTTAACTAATTTATGGGCACTATAAAAAGGACCATTGACCTCAATTCAAAGGGATCAACATTCTTAAAAAAAATCAAGAGCTTCAAATAGAGAGAACTCTGAAAAAGTTTCAAGAAAAAGGTAAAAAACCTTCAAAAAATAGAAGAAGTTTCTTCTAATAGATCATTGATCTAAAAACAAGATCAATGATCTTCACATAATAAACAGTGCTTTGCACTTTTATGAACCTTTGGTTCCTGAAATAAAAAGAAAAACTTGTTTTCTTTGATCTAAATTAGATCAAGAAAGCAAACAATGCTTTGCACTTCTGTTATGAACCTTTTGGTTCTTGAATCTAAAAGATTCTCAAATTTATAGTGCCTTGCACTTGCAAACTGCGCTGTTGCGCTTTTGGGAGAGCGCCACGTGTCAGCATCTGAACTACTTGAACTATGCGCTTTAAGATAGACCTTTGCTCTCTGTAATTGGCGCAACTCACCAGAGTGCGCCACGTGTCAGCAGCGCAAGCGCAGCGCATGCTGTGTTCTCTGCTCGACCTTCAATACGGGCTTCCGCTGAAGGAGAGCAAAGTCTACAAGTCGCTATGGTGCCACTTAAACACCGTAAAGAACTGGATGCACTCGATATTTACAATGTAGAAGAGCTGCAAACGTTCTATATCCCTCCCAGGCGAGAAGGCGAGAAGGCAATTCTATTCTATCGCTCTGAAGAAAATAAAGTGGAGAAAGAAATCTGGCACGGTGCAGATCCTACGCTGGACAGGCTTCAACCCATCCGTCTACCCAGATATTATACAGAAGGCTTGAAGAGACTGTTGAAGTGCCAAGGGATACCCTTCCAACAGACCGTTAGAAAGGCCAAATTCTATGACAGGGTCTGGAACGTTCCCGGAACTCAGCACAAGCTGCCTAGTGGGAGGATGGAGACGATCGGGCTCGGATACATTCGCTCCAAGAAACGAGAGCTGCTCCGCGACTGTTACGTCGTGCACGACATCAATAAAGAAGCAGATGCGCAACGGGAGGACACTAATCCTGAACCAGTAAAAGTTCCTGATGCAAAAGTGCCCAGTCCGTCGTTTGAAGAACAAATGGACAGGCTTATAAGGGAAGCTGGTCAAAAAGTTCGAGACGATCATAACCACGAAATGGCCATCTACGAGAAAGCCAAAACGCAACGCTTCCTTCAACAGGCCGTCAAAGATGAAGTGTCACTCCTTGTCAACCTGTTATAAAGAAGGCTCGACGCAGAAGCAGAAACAAATCGAAAGGCCAAAAAGACGCTCAACAGCAACAAAGCGGGGCTAAGAGGCCACGCAAACGGGAGACGAGCGTTATTGATCTATCCCTCGTGAAGAAAATGGGTCGAGTGTACTCATTTCCTCGGGACAAGACGAAGAAGATACTTGATCTTGCTCTAAAACATCAAATGCTTACACTGCCGGAGTCCAAGAACCCCGAGCAAGCAGGCGAAGCCTCTGACCCAAATTATTGCTTTTACCATCGAGTAATAGGGCATCCTCTCGAAGACTGCTTCATCTTCAAGAATTGGGTTGAAGATCAGTATCAGCTTGGCAAGTTCGCTCTGTCTGACAACTGCCACAGAAGCATGAACCCAAAGCCGCAAGAACAGAACCAACTCCACATTGGGATTGGAAGCGGATTCGCACTTGTCACATGATCACAATATTAAAAGAAGGGCCCGAGAACATGGACAACCTTCCCTGGTGCTTCGAAAACAGCAATGATGAGGTGATCTCAGAATTTCCGCCAGCTCCGAAAGAACTGGAGGATGGAATACATACCACCGCAGATAACCTCAAGAAAATTGAGTTGGGAACGCTAAACGACCCGCGACCGACATTTGTCAGCGAGCTGCTGTCTGAAGAGAAGGTGGCTTTATTAAAAGACCTGCTTATGCAGCATAAAGATTGCTTCGTATGAAACTATTCCGAAATGCCGGGATTAGATTCGGAAATTGCTGTGCTCAAATTGGCGATATCCCCAGACGTCAAGCC
Source organism: Agapanthus africanus (assembly GCA_030015575.1). Taxonomy (NCBI): domain Eukaryota; kingdom Viridiplantae; phylum Streptophyta; class Magnoliopsida; order Asparagales; family Amaryllidaceae; genus Agapanthus; species Agapanthus africanus. The sequence goes on from CM057350.1 coordinate 155,998,234, forward strand.
GGTCAAACAGGCGCCAAGAAGAATGCGGCTCGAGCTTGAGATGAGCATCAACGCCGAGGTCAAGAAGCTAATCGACTCTGGCTTTATCCAGGAAGTTCAATACCCTGAATGGATCGCCAACATTGTCCTGGTGAGGAAGAAAAATGGGACGGAGCGCATATGCGTGGATTTTCGGGGTCTCAATAAAGCCTGCCCAAAGGATGATTTCCTGGTGCCAGTCACCGAACTGATGATAGACAATACGTCCACTCATGAGGTTTTCTCCTTCATGGACGGTTCATCAGGATATAACCAGATTAAGATGCATCCTGAAGACCAGAAGCACACCGCCTTCAGGACTCCGTGGGTATATTCTGTTAGAAGGTAATGCCCTTCGGTTTAAAGAACGCCGGTGCTACTTATCAGAGAGCCATGACGCAGATCTTTGATGACCTTATACACGAAATCGTCGAATGCTATATCGACGATCTCGTGGTTAAAAGCAAATCATACGAGGAACATCTCGAGCATCTAAAGACTGTATTTCGACGCCTTCGACAGTACAACTTGAAGATGAACCCTCTCAAGTGTGAATTCGGAGTTTCCTCAGGCAAATTCCTGGGATTCATCGTCCGACACCGGGGTATCGAGATAGATCCGTCAAAGATCAAGGCGGTTATGGAAATGCCTCCGCCAAGGACTCTCAAACAGCTGGGGTCTCTCCAAGGGAAGCTCGCGTATATACGGCGATTTATAGCCAACCTCTCAGGCAAGTGCCACCCTTACAGCCACCTGATGAAGAAGCGAACTCCATTCGTCTGGGATCAAAAATGCCAAGGCGCGCTGGATGAAATTAAACAGTACCTGCAGAACCCGCCAGTGTTGGCTGCTCCGATTAAGGGAAAGCCTCTCATTCTTTATACAACCGTCCTCGAAGGTTCTTTAGGTACATTATGGGCGCAAGAGAATGACCAAGGGAAAGAAAGAGCACCCTACTATTTAAGTCGAGTTCTTCTGGGGGCAGAAAGCAACTACTCCCCCATCGAGAAACACTGCCTGGTGTTAATCTTCGCGATAACAAAGCTCAGGCACTATGCGTTGGCGCATGAGGTCCGTCTCATCTCGAAGGTAGACCCCCTTAAATATTTAATGTCGCAGGCCATATTGACAGGTCGACTCGCTAAATGGGCCCTGCTCTTGATGGAGTTTTCGATAACTTATCAACCTCTCAAGGCAGTGAAAAGCCAGGCCATCGCCGACTTCCTCGCTGAGCATCCGATACCCGCCGATTCTCCTCTGAGTTGCGATCTACCAGACGAGCATGCGTTCGACGCAATCGACGGTGGTGATACCCGATGGGAGCTCTATTTCGATAGAGCATCTTCCGTGAAAAAGCGCAAACAAAGTACCCCTATAATCAAATCGGGGGTAGGCCTCATCTTCGTGACTCCACAAGGAGGGATAATGCGCTTCGCTTTCTCCTTAACAGAGTCGAGGACGAACAATGAAGCCGAATATGAAGCTTTGATAGCAGGCCTCGAGATCGCCATTGACATGGGAATTGAAAATCTCCTCATATACGGAGACTCCCAACTGGTCGTTAGTCAAGTAAACGGCGACTACCAAACGTGCAAACCGGAGTTGGTGAAGTACGGTGAAAAGGTGCAACAACTGTTGACCCAAATTCCCTCCTATACTTTGGAAAGCATACCGCGCGCGGAAAACAGCAAAGCAGACGCGTTGGCCAAACTTGCTAAAGAACTGGCTGACGAGAACCTCGATGACGTTAGAATCGTGGTACAAAGCCGTCGGGTGCTTGCCCCAGCAGAAATATCTCCGGAATCATCCGAAGAGAAGGGAGTGACTGAGCAGACGACTCTGCAAGTAAAAGACCGGGAAAAGGCCGAGGATTGGAGGGAAGTCTTCATAGACTACTTTAAGTCCCACCGAATGCCTGAAGAAGCGTCCACAAGACATCAGCTCATAAAACGAGCTCTGTCTTTCGCCTTCGTCAATGATACTCTATACAAGAGGTCATTTGATTCCCTGTGGCTGAGATGTCTGGGACCTGACGAAGCGAAAAGAGTCGTCCGGAAAGTTCATGACGGAATCTGCGGTTCTCACCAAGCAGGCCCAAAGATGAAGTTGAAGATCAAACGAATGGGCTACTACTGGCCCACGATGATTCAAGACTGCCTTGAGTATGCGAAGCAGTGCCACTCATATCAAATTCATGGGGATTTCATCCATCAGCATCCAAATCCGCTACACCCGTCGATGGCTAGCTGGCCGTTCGAAATGTGGGGAACTGACATAGTCGGCCCTATCGAACCAGCATCGTCCAGGGGACATCGTTTCATCCTGGCGAAGACTGACTACTTCTCCAAATGGGCAGAAGCAGTACCGTTGAGAAAGGTGAAGACGGAAAATATCCTCCACTTTTTCAAGACGCACGTCATATATCGGTTTGGAACGCCAAGATGGATCATCTCCGATAACGGGCCAGCTTACAGAAGCCACAAGATCAGTCGCTTCGCGCAACAACATAACATAGACTGGAGATATTCCTCGGTTTATAATCTACGAGCTAATGGTCTAGCCGAGGCCTTCAACAAGACCCTGACGAAGATCATGAAAAAGACGGTGTCCCGAAATAAGAGAGACTGGCACGAGAGACTGCAAGAAGCTCTCTGGGCGTATCGAACCACGTTCAAGACGGCCACGAACACAACGCTATACGCGTTGGTATTTGGGACGGAAGCAATACTCCCCCTCGAGATAGAGTTACCCTCTCTGCGAGTGGCAGTCCACTACGAGTTGACGAACAAAGAAAATGCTAACCTTCGGCTTGAGGAGCTTGATGCCCTTGAAGAAACACGGCTCATAGCGCAACAAAATCTGGAAGCTTATAAAGCAAAGATGACGCGCTCATATGAAAGATTGACCCGACCGAGGACATTCTGCAAAGGCGAACTCGTGCTAGTGGTCAAAAGGCCTATGATCCCCAATCGCGCCAAGCGGGGAAAATTTAAGCCAAACTACGAAGGCCCGTACATCATAGATAAAGTTTATCAGGATGGGGCCTATCTACTCATGGACGTGCACGGTGAAAGGCCTTTCAGGCCAATAAACGGTCGCTTCCTAAAGAAATACTACGCTTAATGAGCTACAGCCTAAGTCAATGATAGATGACGAAGACTATGTCCGCTCGCTATCTTCCTAAGCTCAAGCTTTATAAGCAATAGCCAGCCTTCTCCATGACGGACCGAAACGTCCTTAAACTAATAGCGGATCGAAACGTCCTTAAAACTACTATCGCAGAATCCTTAGGCTGACGAGATAAAAAAAAAGAGAAAAAGAAAATTAAAAAAATGATGATAATAAAAACGGTATGTCCATAAGCAAAAAGGGCACGGATGAAAACCCGAAAGGGCTCCGTGAGTAAAAACAGCAGGGCTACCGGCGAGTGTTCGTGAAAACCCGAAAGGGCACGACCTCGTAAAAAAAAGGGTAAATAAAAATAAAAAGAATAAAAAAAAATGGTATGTCCATAAGCAAAATGGGCATGGATGAAAACCCTAAAGGGCTCCGTGAGTAAAAACAGCGGGACTGCCGGCGAGTGTTTGTGAAAACCCGAAAAGGCGCAACCTCGTTCAAAGACACTTATAGGGTCCTCTCGACCTTGTAAGGAGAAATCACCCGCGTGAGATCCTTACGACTCACAAGGGAGCAGCACACTTAGGGATCCCCACGATTCCTAAGGAGAAAATACACTTGCGAGATCCTCACAACTCGTAAGGAGAACTCTCTTATGAGACCCTCACGGCTCATAAGATTTAAAAATCTTAAGTTACAGAGACCTAAACGTGTGCTTAAGCAACCCCCACAACTTCCGATATTGCCCTACAAGTGGTCCAATACTGGTCCTTGTATACAATCCACGGGCGCGAATAAACATTTCCCTAACCAAGTCCCATCCGTGACTGGGGATATGTTCGCATGGTGAACAACCCTTGTAAATCCTCTCGATTTATGAGGAGAAAACCCTCCTATAGGATCCTTACGACTTACAGAGAAAACGAACACTTAGGAATCCTCACGATTCCCAAGGAGAAAATACACCTACAAGATCCTCACGACATATAGGGAGAAATAACTTCGTGAGACCCTTACGGCTCATGAAGTCAATAGCCTTAGTCGACAGGACCCTAACCCTGGTCGCTAAGCTACCTTTGTTCGACATCAACAGAGGCAGATGATGATGTAAGTGCACGGCGGCGCCCCGGCCGTCAATCCGACGGCCAAATGCGGAAGCGGTGAAAAACTTTAATTTTGCGGACTTAGCAATCCGGCACCACCGCGCACTAAACACCCGGATCGTAACCATTAACAAGTCTAAGCTAACTAGAAGATGGGTTAGAGATATACCGACGATCCAAGTCCTCCGGTCTTCTCGTCATGGTCCCGATCTCCTGCGGAAAGTCCTGTCTCCTCCTCGTCGCCGGAAGTGCACCACATCGCCTACTTTGTTTACGGGCTCCCACCTCAATGCCGAGGCAACTCGGGCACGAAGCCGGCTACTCGACGTGCCCAAGATCTGCTGTAGAATGTAGCGAGCAAGTCTCATTCGGGGTATGTGGAATTGCCTTTTGTGGTGGAGGGATGATACAAACTCATGGAGGTGGAACTTGTGGGATTTTTCCTAAAGCAAAAGAGCAAAAATCCCACATGAACAAATTTGGACAGCCCCCTTTGGGAAGTGGCCGACCATGCATATGAGGGAGAGTGAGAATGAGGAGGTTGTATCAAAAGAATATGAGAGAGGCCAAAAATCATCACCCATCCAAGAGAGAGAGAGGAAAGGTTATCATCCAAAAGGAAATGATCACAAGTGTAAACTAACACTCCACCAACCTCACCCCTCATCATCAACAACCATCATGTCCCTCCATCATCATACAAAAGTCAAGCCATGATGAGGTTATGAAGTCAAGCCATCATGAAGAAATCAAGTCAAAAGATGGTGCTATCATGATACAACAAAATGCAAAGACCCCCTCCGCAAATGCCTATTTGCAACAATGCAAATAAGCCCTCCTCCACCAATCTTCGGCCAATGAACGGAACAATGGAAATTGGCCGAAACGAAAAGCAAACTGGCAACTCCAGAAAACTGGTCCCGTAATAAATTACAGGAAAACCCCGATACTGTGCATACACACCCGCATTTGTATTTCGACCGAAATACAAATGCAATGAGACATAATCTACACTGTACTATACTAGGATCCGGCTTATACCAAAGCCGGCTAGTAAAATCTGTTCGATCCTGATCCGTGCAATACCGCACGTATCTGATCGAACCCTGCCATATAACCATACGGCCTATAGTACAAACTGTCCGATCCTGATCCGTGCAATACCGCACGTATCTGATCGGACCTTGCCATATCTCCATACGGCCTCTACAACCTTTCGCCCGAAAGCTGAGTAACTGAAATGCGGGGGACTCTAAAGACTCGTCAACACCTTGGTTGTGGATTTAACCACTAGCACGTTAGAGGTATAAGCCAATACATAACGGGCTACCAGGTATTGACCAAAAGGGACGTCTGTGAGCGAACTCAGCCTGACACCCTACTGAGCCTGTCAGTGACAATATCCGTACAGTCCGGTCCGTTCGTCTATGAGTATCGCATGGCGGGCCTAGGGGGTTGGTAAAAGTCAGACCCCCAAAAGCGGTACAAGTCGTGTCGGAGTGTAGCCCAGAACATCCTGAGATACTACTGGAATACCTACCAGTAAATCTCCTTGCCTTGGCCAAGGACTTTGTGTAATGGCTCTCCTAGACACAGCACGACCTCACCCCCAATACCGGGAGAGACGAACCCCTGAAGATACGCTCACTGCCTCCATGTGGCTCGGGACTGTACCCAACTAAAACCTGTTTGCACGACTCCTTTGAGCCGTGGTAGGGTAGTAATCAAAGTACAGTGGGAACTCACACGAGACAAATGACGATCCCCAGGTCGATGAACTAACCTGCACACATGTCACCAGGGAACTGCCATCTGACGTCTGGTATATGACCAACTAGCATGTTCCCGGCGAGTCCTGTCCGGTGTACTCATAACCCAATGAGCACCTGTATATATCTTAGGTGATCCAACTGACACCAGTGGCTTGTGAGACCGGCCACCGCCCCTCGTCGGGGTCTCGACTGTATACACTAGTCTACTAATGGAGTATCGATGCCCAGTCTCGAAACTCCCACGACTAGGGACCTTTTAAGGATAAGCTTATAGACCCCAGCTCCCACTTATATGATCGCCCTCATACTGCTGGTGGTCAAGCAAGAATCCTAGGGGCTCTATCAACGTGTAATAGCGACGTGTCAGGTCACCTAAAGCAGTACACGATGATAAAGGTAAACCAGATAGCATACTATCATCTCGAGTAAGACTGTCCTACCGGGATAGGTCCTCCCTCAATCATTACAATCACGTACCTGTGACCTAATAATTGACTCTGAGGGCACTATCTCCAACAATCTCCCACTTGCACTCAAGGCTAATTATTGCGATGTCGCATACTCACAGCCCGTGTGATACCGAACATCCAACTCCTCTACTAGGCAGTCTCACAAAGCTCGTTTGCGGAACTATTGCGTTCGAGGAATAGCCTCAGTGAGTGGATCCGCTTAGTTGTTTCTTTCTATGTCTCTTTATATCTCAAGTTCGCGGAGAAAGCCATCTCCCGAAAAGAGCAATACCTGTCTCAGAATATGTCTGGATGTCTGATGGGACCTAGCTCATAAATGAACTCCAAATCCAAACTTCTTAGACTGTATCGTCAACTGAACTTAATCAGTATCCTGCGCGCCATGCCTCCCTCAGTATTGCCTTGGACCACCTGTCCAAAATACTGCCCCTCATCAGAAGGAAAACTATAACTCTGACAACCTCCTTGTCGCCCATGTCACCTTGGAAGCCTGGAATGATAACTGTCTCCTGAATGAGGCTGTCGTTATCATCTCCCTAGAACATCCATTTATGTTCTAAAACTGCTTCCGACTGTTTCTCCAGGATTGGATTAATGTCAACTTATTGCATCTAGTGCAAGAACAACATCTGGTGTGGTACTTGACATCTCACGATTGACTCAATTGCCTGAGCAAGTGATCTGCCAATCATGCCCGTCCCTCTCCCCTTTAGTCTGCAAGACACCTTTGGAGAGGGTGACTCCATTACCTGCAGGTACACTACCGTGCCAGGAGTCGTCCATCCTAAATACTCTTAGAATGCTGTCAAGTACCCTGATTGGGAAACCACCCAAATCTAGATCTAAAACCATAGATCCAGTAACCAGTATGTCAGATATAAAATCCATTTCCTTTGTGGAGAAACCACTGTGTGACGACCAAAGTATAACCGATTGTAGTATAGGAGTTTCTTTTCCTATTCTGTGTATGTCATCCAGATACCAGGACATCACACCCTACTACCTTCTCAACAGATCCATCCCCTATTCTGATGAAGTCAAACCCATGACTGTCACGTCAGAAATAGATGATCTATCTCCGCTACATCTGCTTTAGTCTATAAATAGACATAAGCAACCTGTCCACCAATACTTCCGCTGCTCCCACTGACTACGACAACCCTCTGGCAGAGTCATATAGACGTACACTTCTAAAACTGGTTTAGAACGACGCTATACTCATCCTCCCGCCGGGTCTCGTAACCTGGAACAACAGCAATGGCAATTGTGGGTAAACAAGAACTTCCCTGTCACCGTCCTTGAGGCTACCATAGTGCCTCTTGGGTGCCTGAAGTTACCCACCTTATCTGCGGAGTGGCCAATGGAATGTCAATCCAGATTGAATCTTTAGGTTCCTTATCTTCAGTAATCGTTTGTGGTTCTGGAATCACTTCCAGTTCTACCATACTCCCACTACTGTTTTCTGAAAAAATCCATCTTTAATAAAACTGTGGCGAGTCTAGAACAATATCGCTATTGTTCATCCAGATGGTAGAAAGTCAACCCTCGTCATAGCCTGGGTCAACCCACAAACAGCCATTACAGAAACGTGCCTTGAGTTGTCCAGTGTCTGGTTTTAATCATAAACCAGACAACTCCCCGTACCTTAACATCGTTAAGATATGAACTGTTCTATATCCAATATAGAAACAGAGGCACTGATTTAATTGAACCAGATTCAAATCATGCAGCTGTCCCCAGCGCATGTCAACTAAATGGAAGGAGGCCGATCAGCGTTACTCAACTTAGGAATACTTCCAATTATGAGTAACCTGAAAGAGAAGCAAGATCTCTTTGTCATTACTATCAACTGAATACCATACACAAGTATCTACATCTTCGATCTCTTTGAAGAATCCCGACACTTGCTATACCTGGTTCTCTACTCTATTCAAATACCTATAACTTCTCAAAATTTGGACCCTGTGTTTCCGCGAAACACTTGTCTAAAAACTAGAGAAGTCATAAATAAACCGAATATAGTACGAGGACCTACCCCTCTGTCCTGATGGACCCTGGACATCATACAATACTCTGTACAAGTCCCTTGAGTCTGATAACTCACTCACTGTGTGTCGTAGGTTGAAAACTGTACTTATGGTTAAGAAGAATTACACCGCTGTTCAATGCTCCTTACCTAACCATCCACTGATATAGGTAAATGTTGTAGACATAATTTCAGAAAGGTATATCTCACTCTATGAAAATAGACGTACAGATATATCAATTTGAAATTGGTGCATAATTGCGGATATTCAAAACCAAATATTTGCCGACCGGCAAACAGCCCAGGTGATTTCCTCAAATATCACTGATTACAACGAATCCCGATATAATGAGGATAATCACCCAATTCCCAATAACTTACTCCCACTCATCATCTGTAAAACCATACAGATGTGAGAATCGTACCTGGTAAATACATACCCTGGAGTAAGTATCTAATCGGGAAATCAGTTTTCCTTTAACATTACACAGTGAAACTGAAACATTGAAATGTTCCGATGGGGTATTCTGGTATTCCTAGTAATGCCTCTTCCAGATTCACGACTGTAACCGTATAGTTCTTTGCCACCTCTCCAAATCCCTTCATATGTCTTTAGTCTTTACCTTCTGCACACCCTTTTAGGCCAAATGGTTTTCTTCCTTCCCTACCGTTCGGCACCAGCCTATGGTTTGGAAGAAGACTATCCAATAAGCATAATGGGTGTACTGTCCCAATCCTAGGAACACTCGCAATGAGAGAGGGTGAAGATAAAAGACAACCGAATAAATCTTATTCCTATTTCTCCTGAGCCAGAATCCATCCCCGAACTGGAACAAGTTCCATTCGAGTTCGTATATAACCATACGATAGAGTATCCAAATAAACTGTGGATCTTCGTAGTGATACGGAGTGTCCTGGAGAAATACAAAGGTGATGTGGGAGTGGTAACGAAATATTTGGTTTGGTCGTGAATATTTGTTGCAATTTACTTTGCCCTCTTACTAATCCCTTGCTTTGTCTGAACTTAATACCTTCTGCACACCATCGTTATGCTAATTGGTTTTCTTCATTCCCTACCGGTCGGCACCAGCCTAAGGTTTGGAAGAAGACAATCCAATTTGCGTAATAGGTGTACTACCCCTAAACCAAGGAGTACTCGTAACCTGAGAGAGGGTAAAAGGAAAAGACAACTGAATAATCCTATCCGTTTTCTCCAGAACCGGAAACCATCCTCGAATAAATTCTTTCGAGTTCGTATCTAACCATACGATGGTTTTGTCCAATGGAAGTGGACGTTCGTAGTAAAACGGGGTGTCCTGGAGAAAAGGGTAAAAGTAGGAGTGGCAATGAGGTTTGCAACTCTGACAATCCAAAAGCCGGTGTTTAAGAAGGTTCGGTCAACTTGGTCACTGAGTCAAAATCTTAGGGTCGGGTCAATGGTCGCTGCCAAAGAGAGAGAGAAAAGAAACACTCAGCGTGCACTCTAACCTAGATCAGAATGGTTACCAATTTATCTAATCTGGAATCCTCCCACTGTACCTCAAATTCTCCTCCAAACCTGAAAGAAGAATTAGTCGGGGTTACCCGAGGAGTAAACTAACTCATCAGTGGGAATCGGGATCCAACTATCATCGCATGATAACGTGACGGAATCCGCTCACATCATCATACTCCAGATGGTATGCGCATATCTGGCAAGTTTCAGTTCTTTTGAAACTCCCGATGTGATTTCTGCCCCATGCTCTTATGACCTTAACTTTGGCCAACAAATCATAAGTCACATGTCAAGTTCTACCCGTCATTCTCCAGGTTGTTTTGAATCCACCCGTACATACCCTTGACTTTGGCCAACAAGGCAGTACGACTGTTCCAAACCAACGCATCTATCTATGCTGCATATGAATAACCAACAGCTACCAAACACTGTGCCTTGACTTTGGCCAACAAACACAGCTTGAATACTATTGACTATCCATATGAAACGACGGAGGGCTACGAATGGTTTCTGGCGAAAACCTTTAACGTAATGAACTTGATATCGTTGAAGGAACGGATAGCTTTTTGAAAATATAGTGACGAAAACCTTTGCTAAAGAGGTCACTCCCGGTGAAGGGATCTCGGCTCTTTCCCCGTAGAATGAGGTGCAGGATATTCCAACTGAATACCACGGTGCAAAGCAAAAGCAATCGGCTATAGTGAAGTCATTGCCCTGACGCAAACTTTTTGTCCAAGGGGTCACTCCCGGTGAAGGGATATCGGCCCTTGCCTCGTCGACTGAGGAGCAGGATATTCCAATGAATACCACGATGCAAAACAAAAGTAAACGTCCTTGCAATAACAGCTTTTTGAAAAGTGTTCCAACAACATCAGATTAGGTTTGTTTTTAACTTGCATTGATCCGAATCAATGCAGTCCCATCAATTGATCACACCAAAAAGAACGAAAATATACTGATGTGCGTATATGCCATCCGCATTCGCCACTGGGTCCCGTCATTACCCGTTAGGTTAGCTTACTAACGACAGAGCGGGGACTGGACTAGCACGGATGCAAAACATATACGACATCTACTAATATATATACCAATATATAGTATTTCGCTCAAGGCGTGAATAAAATGCAACATCACAGAAATGTACAGCATCACAGAAACAATACAGATATCTGGGATCCCCGGGTTTCACAGAGCCGCTGAAACCCGACGTTCCCCTGGTCGTGTGGATAGCCTGTGCAATGAAATCCTAGACCCCTACGGGCGCGGCAAGTCACCCGCCAAAACCTGAAGCGAGGCAGCCCCCTTCAGCTCCGTGAATGGACCACCCAGCACTTCACGGAATCCGGTAACTTAGGCACCCCTCCTAGGTCAACCTGTACCCCCTACGAGTGCGGCGAATAGCCCGCCAATCCTAGAGTGAAGCCCCCTCCGTCTCAATGCCATGAGATGCGGGCTTGTTGCCCTCCAGAACCCGGCTATCCGTGCACCCCTCCGCGGGGCAATCCTAGTACAGAAAGTAAAATATACATACACCGGGTACATCGACCGCAACCAGGTCGTGCCCCAAAATAATAATACAAACAGGCAGTGACGGCAGTCCACATGTCGGACGCTCGCCCCGCAATATCAAATGTACATAATACAACAAACCTGTACTAGCATTGCATCCAGGCTATCCCCACGACCGATCCGCAACATCACAGCAAAAACAAAACATCAACGTGAAAGTCACGTTCGCAAATCCGTCTAACCGGGCTATAGCAGTTAGACCGGATTTACCGATCGAGTGACATTCACGGTCGCAGATAAAATGTAAATACTGTGAAAAATGTGTTTAAAATATCCGATCAATCAAAATTTTAACAAGTGGGCCCCAAAGCAATACTGTAGCAGTTAAAGAAATTCTGGGCCCAATGTTATTATTCCAAAACCCCTAAAAACAGCCCAGAAGCCCACTGGAGAAAATTGACACAGTGAGCTCATTATAGTGCGGCGGAACCGCGGCCCAAAGGGGGGTTTGGCCGCTGTTCCGCGCTCCAACTATGGCATCACTCAGTCGAATTTCTACAGTGGCGTTACAATTTCCAGTACATCAATTTTCTGCAACCTGAAAAAATTTTGGAGACTGAAAAATTCTGACAGAAAACTGATGTGAAGACAATACGGGTTTTGGAACATTTTATCGATCGGAACTGAAAAACACATTACACCAAGCTAGACTAAGTTAATGGGGAGGCTCTGATACCACTGTAAGTGTACGGCGGCGCCCCGGCCCTCAATCCGACGGCCAAATGCGGAAGCGGTGAAAAACTTTAATTTTGCGGACTTAGCAATCCGGCACCACCGCGCACTAAACACCCGGATCGTAACCATTAACAAGTCTAAGCTAACTAGAAGATGGGTTAGAGATATACCGACGATCCAAGTCCTCCGGTCTTCTCGTCATGGTCCCGATCTCCTGCGGAAAGTCCTGTCTCCTCCTCGTCGCCGGAAGTGCACCACATCGCCTACTTTGTTTACGGGCTCCCACCTCAATGCCGAGGCAACTCGGGCACGAAGCCGGCTACTCGACGTGCCCAAGATCTGCTGTAGAATGTAGTGAGCAAGTCTCATTCGGGGTATGTGGAATTGCCTTTTGTGGTGGAGGGATGATACAAACTCATGGAGGTGGAACTTGTGGGATTTTTCCTAAAGCAAAAGAGCAAAAATCCCACATGAACAAATTTGGACAGCCCCCTTTGGGAAGTGGCCGACCATGCATATGAGGGAGAGTGAGAATGAGGAGGTTGTATCAAAAGAATATGAGAGAGGCCAAAAATCATCACCCATCCAAGAGAGAGAGAGGAAAGGTTATCATCCAAAAGGAAATGATCACAAGTGTAAACTAACACTCCACCAACCTCACCCCTCATCATCAACAACCATCATGTCCCTCCATCATCATACAAAAGTCAAGCCATGATGAGGTTATGAAGTCAAGCCATCATGAAGAAATCAAGTCAAAAGATGGTGCTATCATGATACAACAAAATGCAAAGACCCCCTCCCCAAATGCCTATTTGCAACAATGCAAATAAGCCCTCCTCCACCAATCTTCGGCCAATGAACGGAACAATGGAAATTGGCCGAAACGAAAAGCAAACTGGCAACTCCAGAAAACTGGTCCCGTAATAAATTACAGGAAAACCCCGATACTGTGCATACACACCCGCATTTGTATTTCGACCGAAATACAAATGCAATGAGACATAATCTACACTGTACTATACTAGGATCCGGCTTATACCAAAGCCGGCTAGTAAAATCTGTTCGATCCTGATCCGTGCAATACCGCACGTATCTGATCGAACCCTGCCATATAACCATACGGCCTATAGTACAAACTGTCCGATCCTGATCCGTGCAATACCGCACGTATCTGATCGGACCTTGCCATATCTCCATACGGCCTCTACAACCTTTCGCCCGAAAGCTGAGTAACTGAAATGCGGGGGACTCTAAAGACTCGTCAACACCTTGGTTGTGGATTTAACCACTAGCACGTTAGAGGTATAAGCCAATACATAACGGGCTACCAGGTATTGACCAAAAGGGACGTCTGTGAGCGAACTCAGCCTGACACCCTACTGAGCCTGTCAGTGACAATATCCGTACAGTCCGGTCCGTTCGTCTATGAGTATCGCATGGCGGGCCTAGGGGGTTGGTAAAAGTCAGACCCCCAAAAGCGGTACAAGTCGTGTCGGAGTGTAGCCCAGAACACCCTGAGATACTACTGGAATACCTACCAGTAAATCTCCTTGCCTTGGCCAAGGACTTTGTGTAATGGCTCTCCTAGACACAGCACGACCTCACCCCCAATACCGGGAGAGACGAACCCCTGAAGATACGCTCACTGCCTCCATGTGGCTCGGGACTGTACCCAACTAAAACCTGTTTGCACGACTCCTTTGAGCCGTGGTAGGGTAGTAATCAAAGTACAGTGGGAACTCACACGAGACAAATGACGATCCCCAGGTCGATGAACTAACCTGCACACATGTCACCAGGGAACTGCCATCTGACGTCTGGTATATGACCAACTAGCATGTTCCCGGCGAGTCCTGTCCGGTGTACTCATAACCCAATGAGCACCTGTATACATCTTAGGTGATCCAACTGACACCAGTGGCTTGTGAGACCGGCCACCGCCCCTCGTCGGGGTCTCGACTGTATACACTAGTCTACTAATGGAGTATCGATGCCCAGTCTCGAAACTCCCACGACTAGGGACCTTTTAAGGATAAGCTTATAGACCCCAGCTCCCACTTATATGATCGCCCTCATACTGCTGGTGGTCAAGCAAGAATCCTAGGGGCTCTATCAACGTGTAATAGCGACGTGTCAGGTCACCTAAAGCAGTACACGATGATAAAGGTAAACCAGATAGCATACTATCATCTCGAGTAAGACTGTCCTACCGGGATAGGTCCTCCCTCAATCATTACAATCACGTACCTGTGACCTAATAATTGACTCTGAGGGCACTATCTCCAACAGATGATTCGCTCCTGGTAATATCCCAGTTGTAGCGGTGCTGATGCCGAAATCGGTTTACATCGAAAAGCCAGTAGGCCGCACATGCATCCAAAATAGCCGAAATGATGGGGCAACTTGCAATAAAAAGCAGCAAGTAAAAATGTATACATGCAAAATAGCCGAAATGATTGGGCAACTCGCAATAAAAAGCAGCAAGTAAAAATAAAATAAACAGCCGAAATGATTGGGCACCGCGAAAAATAGCCAAAATGATTGGGCAATCGCGACCTTCGCGATATAAAAGCTGAAATGATAGAGCATCGCAGAAATAAAACAAAAAAAAATGATGACAAGATTTTGGCCCTACAGTTAAGATCACATCGATCCCTGTATACAATCTAAGGGCGCAAACGAAGAGGGAACCATACTTTCCCAACAGGCTCCGCCTGAAAACAAAGCCAGATCTCGACGATTCATCCCAACTCCGAAGAAACCAGTGTCTTCGGCAAGTACGTCAACTCAGGGAAACAAACAATCCTTGACGAGAGCCTCCTGATCCGCGTTGACTCGCAGAGCAACCAATGCCTCCGTGGGAAATACTCGACTTGTTTCAACCCCAAGGAAACAAATAATCCTTGGCGCTAGGGAAACAAATAATCCTCAGCAAATACCTCAACTCAGGGAAACAAACAATCCTTGACGAGAGCTTCCTGATCCGCGTCGACTCGCAGAGCAACCAGTGCCTCCGTGGGAAATTCTCGACTCGTTTCAACCCCAAGAAAACAAATAATCCTTGGCGCTAAGGAAACAAATAATCCTTAGCAAATACCTCAACTCAGGGAAACAAACAATCCTTGACGAGAGCCTCCTGATCCGCGTCGACTCGCAGAGCAACCAGTGCCTCCGTGGGAAATTCTCGACTCATTTCAACCCCAAGGAAACACATAATCCTTGGCGCTGGGGAAACAAATAATCCTTATCAAATACCTCAACTCAGGGAAACAAACAATCCTCGATGAAAGCCTCCCGATCCGCGTCGACTCGCAGATCAACCAGTGCCTCCGTGGGAAATTCTCGACTCGTTTCAACCCCAAGGAAACAAATAATCCTTGGCGCTAGGGAAACAAATAATCCTTAGCAAAAACCTCAACTCAGGGAAACAAACAATCCTTGATGAGAGCCTCCCAATCCGCGTCGACTCGCAGAGCAACCAGTGCCTCCGTGGGAAATTCTCGACTCGTTTCAACCCCAGGGAAACAAATAATCCTTGGCGCTAGGGAAACAAATAATCCCTGGCAAATACCTCAACTCAGGGAAACAAACAATCCTTGACGAGAGCCTCCTGATTCGCATCGGCTCACAGAGAAATCAGTGTTTCCGCGGGAAATTCCCGAATCGTCTCAACTTACAAGATAAAGCCTCAGGCAGCAGGGACTAAAAAAACTTGCTTCCTGAACAATGGGGCCCTGCAAGTCGATCTAAAACGATCTCTTGCATACTATTCACGGGTCTCACTCTCCAAAGTCGAGTTTCGACAAGGAGGGAAACAACAGCTTACAGGTCCTCTCGACTCGTAAGAGGGAAAAATTCTCTTATAGGATCCTTACGACTTATAAGAGACAACACACTTAGGAATTCTCACGAGTCCTAAGGAGAAAACCCACCTATGATATCCTCTCGATCCGTAGGGAGAAAAATCTCTATGAGACCCTCACGGCTCATAGAGTTGAAAAGTCTTGGGCGGCAGATCTGAACCTGCGGCCTAAGCCATCGCTATCTCGTGAAGAAATCAAGGTGCTTACTTTATTATATGCTAATTGTGACAGTATGCTGATAGTAAGAAAGAAAAGGCGGAGAAATGACACAAGACATTACAGAAAATGTGTATCTTTTATTCATAAACTTGATTGAGTACAGGATACATTGTGCTACAAAAATAAATATATATATATATACATTTTTTTTATTTACAAGTACAAACGATACAAGGAGAGTTACTGAGAAGGAAGCGTCTTGCATAGCTCTAGCAATTGTTCGTGCAATTCCTTCCCCACTTTCTCCTGATCGGCTACCACCGCCAGCTCCGCCTCCACTTGGGCCCGTTGCTGCAAAACAGATGCAAGTTGCTCCCTGACGGCCTGATAAGCAGCTTCCTGGCCTGGGGTATTGCGCTCGGCTACATCAAGCTTTCGCTTCAAGTTTAGCCCATGGGAGATGCGCTCCAGGAGACCCTTAAAGATAGCCTTCACTTGGGCAGCATTCGCTTTAACCTCAGCACGCAGACGGGTCGTCTCGCTCGAAGTCTCTTGGCATTCCCTTAGCCTTAAAGCTGCTTCTTGTTCCAAATGGTGGACGTAATAAGCGCTTCCCTCGATCCATGCTGCTCTTTCATTTCTCGCGGCTAAAGTCTCGGGAGCGGGACGCATCGACTCCAGCTGATGCAGGCGAGCCTCGATCTCCATACAATGGTTAACCCAAGACGCGATGATGCCCTCGTCATGGAAATTCACGAGTATCACCAGCATCGGGTTAACCGCCGTAGCGAAATCCGCAGCAGGCATAGGGGTCTCGACGTCGAGCTCCTCAATGTAGTCGCTCAACATACGCAAGCTGTTCGTAAAGCCTTTCGAAGATGGACGTCTCAGGTAAGGACCTGCCGGCATTGTGATGCGAGGCTCGAAGGGCGCCGAGACTGGAACGACAGCTGAAAAGAAACAAGATGTGATCAGATAACGGTATAAAAAATAAAGAGGGGGGAGTTATCAATGTGATAGTCGCCGTACCAGCTGAGACAGATGGCAAGGCCGGAAGGGCAGGTGGCGCGGCCGATCTTTCTTCTCCTCCTTCAATCTGTAGCACTGCAGTCGGGACAAAAAAAAGGGTTAGAAGTAATTCCATCAATCGAAAAGGAAGATATCAATAGAAATCATGCTCACCAGCGCCATCAGAGGAAGAAGCGAGTTCGGATAGGAAGGAGAAGTGTGGGAGCAACACTTGATATAGATGATCAAAGAGCACTCCTGAAAAAGACATAACAGTACGACTTTAGTACACAAATTATACGTCTGAAAGATAAGATTAATAAATTGCAAACCCATACCTTCCAACATCTTCGATGGTATGAGAGAGGGTTGAGAGGTGGCCACCGCCAAGGCAGTCGTTGAAGGCGCTCCCTCGAGCAGTGGGGCATCGGCGCTGGCTGCACCTGCGTTACGAAAAAGGTAAATTTGTCAGAAAGAATTGTAAGGTAAAGAAAGACAGCAACTTGGGATTTACCTGATGAGCTGCCGGCTGAAACGGAGGCGGCTCCCTCCTCCATCGATATGAGGCCACCGCCCGTGGCCTCGTCGCCCGACTCGATGGGGACCGTCGTCGTGCTCACGCGGCTAGGAGACGGCGGAAGATCGTAGGCAGGGAGGGCAATGATTGGAGCGTTGCCGGACTCTTGGGAGAGAGCGGCTAACTCTTCCCCAAGAGTCGTACCCATATCACCCACTACTTTTGCGGGCTCCGCGGTCTCCATCGGCTCATCCGCCGTCACCACGAGGTCGCCGGCCTCAAGCGCCTCGTCCGCCACCACCCTGGGCTCAGTTGTAATGATCATTTCATCTACCGCCACTTCAGGCTCGGCATCAATGACCTTCTGGGCTGCAAACCCCTCAACCTCCATCCCAGGATCCGAAGACTCAGCGACGTGGCCCACCGTCGGCTCAGGTTCGGCAGGTGCCGCCCCCTCTGTTTCCTTAGGTTCAACGGTCTCCGCCTCTCCCTCGGTCGGACTTGGCCCTGCAAGATAAAATATATAAGAACCGACAGCTTTATGAGTCTAATAACAAAATTCTGAAAGAAGTATTACCTAAGGTAGACTTGTCGTTAGCCTCTCCATTGGCGCGGATCGCCTGTCTATGAGCTGTAGACAGGGCGACCGGGGACTCTTCTGACGGAGTGTCAGCTCGAGGAACAGTGCTGGGGCCCGCTCCAATGGCCAAAGCAGCCCCGCGTGCCTTTGCTTCGCGCCTCGACCGCTTCCTCTCCTCCCGGGCCATCACGATGGACCTCTTTGACGCTTCCTTTATCGAAGCATCGTCGTCCTCATTTAAAGATGCCTCCAGAGCCTTTAAGGCATCTCTCATCGGCTCTTCAAGACGAACCTCCTGCGGCGGCGCAGAGGAAGCGGGAACATCGGCAGCTGGCGGAACATTTGCGTCGCTTGGCGGGAACGGCATTGAGGTTTCTGCAATAAAAAGGTAGAGCTTAGATTGACCATAACACAAGGAGAATAAAAACTTGATGAATAGAAACTTACTGAGGCCTAAAGACGCTCTAAGGCATTCCTCCTTTTAGAAGGTCTTGAGGGAAGCAGCAATGGCTTCCTCATCAGTGATGCCTGTTGGAAGAAAAGAAAGAAAAACGTTAGTCAAAAGCAATGAGGAGAATATGATACAATAAAAAAAATGCGACTAGTAGTTACCTGACTGTGCAAGCTCAGCTAGCCACGCGTCACACTTTGCCAACCACGCTGAAGTCTCGAGAGCGGCTTCCAAGTCTGTATCATCCGGCGGCGGCATGACTAATCCCTCATTAGTCCCATATTCGATCAGGCCCTCGGCATAGGGAGCATGGGGTTCCTGACCGAACGCGACATATGCAGCGAAGAGCGACTTCTTTTTCTTCTGCCTTCCGACCCTAGGCTTACGTGGGATTGACTTACGCTTAGCAACCACCTTGGGACGGCGGGTCCCGATGTCTGCACCCACGCAAGACTCCGGCAAGGCTATAACCACTGTCTCCACTGGAGCACAGGGCGCTGCGGGTGCATCCGCAATATCAGGGAGCGGCAATCCGCGTGGAGGACTCTGCGCACGCGAAGGTCCGGCTCTGGCATCTTTTAAAGGGGGGATTACCGGGGTCCTTGGCACCAAAGGAGCGTTCCGATCGCTACCTGGAGGTGCACCCTTACGGTCGATCAACAACCGCCTTTCCTCCTTTATGACCGCTCCCGTCGAATGACTATACCATTCTGTATACTCCCTGAGAAGTCGTGGGGCACAAGCCGGCTCACTGATAAAGAAGTGGGAGCCCGTGTTTAGATGCATGAAATGATGCAGTGCTCTCTCCATTCCTTCTTCGGTCGCAGCAGGTTCCGATAAGAAAGCCTCCAGCGGTACCCCTTGATTATAGCTCAGCTGCTGGGCGAAACGATGCGGGTTATATCTCATGAAGATCGCTGTCCCGTTCTACCTAAACACCAAGAAACCCGGTCTGATGGAATATAAGTGAAGGGTCTCCCGGGCCGTTAAAACCGAAACTCCATCCTTGAAAGTGTCTTACAATGACCGCACTGCAGTGGTAGACACTTTTCCAATAGTCAACACTTTGTCAACGAAAGACACCCCGGCTCCAACGGTATGGGAGCGAAGGAGTAAACCCCTGGCATTTCGTGGCGATGGATTCACAATTGATGCGCCAATCAGCTGTATGAGGCGAGGGAAGCTACACCTTTCGTAGAATGAGGGCCTTTTGTGAATGCCGAAGACACCCGCCGTATGTAGCTCGAGCCACGACATAAAGTAGTGCATCGGGAAGACCACGTGCAGCACCCCAGGCTCATTAGCATCCGCTGCTCGGCTGAGGCCATGATATAAGTGCGCCAAGCCGGCGATCCCAACGGCCACCTTTACCCCGATAGTCATCCGGTGGGCTGGGTAAAAAACAGAGGGCCGCATGCGGTGAGAGTGCATTGGAATTGCAAACCAACTCAACCATAACCCGAGAAATCCTAAGAAAAAGGCCTCCTCATCCATTCCAGGGGCCGCAATTTCTACAAAAGACATAGTCGGGAATTCCGGAAGGAAAAAAACCTTTTGATCTATCTCCTTTTCTGGCAGGTTATCCACACCTAGACCGAAAGGGTCATCCAGGGTAGCGAACTTAGCAGCCTCTGATGAGAGGACGCTTGGACGAAGAAACCGAGCAATGAAGTCCTCAAAGTTAACTCCTCGACTCCCATGTTCGATGAAAAGAGACTCATATATGTTCAACACTTTAATCAAGCTTGGGAACTGGTGTTGAACAGCATTCTCCGGTGTGAGCCCCCTTATCACCGGCTTAGCACCAAAGATGTACTCATCCGTCGGGAGCAACTCCTCATAATGTTCCCCCATGACCGGTAAACCGGATACCTCCGTAAACTCTTCCAAAGAGATTGACACTTCCCGATCCATGGCGAGGAAAGTCTGGGTAGGAATGTTCCAATGCTTCAGGAAGGCCTTGAACCACCAGGTGGAGAGCATAGGATATTGGAATAGAGAGACGTACACTGCGGTGTACAATCCTAACTTTATCAACTGCGACTTCTTCGTCGACAGGATATACCGGGCCCACGGCAGATAGCCGATTGGGTGGCGGGGGATCAAACCGATATTATATGATTGCCCCCAAGGTCGCGTCTCGCCTTAACAGATACGGCGTCCTAGGATATCACCATGGGACGCTGGAGCGGGATTGTATCTATAGCCGGATGAAGAAAACCCTTCGATGTCCAATCCACCATCTCCACGGCATACTGCACCGAGGGTGAGGTAGCATAGTGAATCGCCGTAATGGGTTCTGACGGCACCGCGCATGTGAAGCTCCGTCGGCCCATGATGATCTGATTATACCATGACCCCCAAAGGTGGAGACTCTTGTATTCCGGGTCGTATTCCTTAATTATGGCCAGGACCTCACGGTCCAAGGGCGCCTCGGGAAATCCCTCCTCTGAACGAACAAACGGGAACGAGATGTCAAGAGACATGATCGCTGCAAAAGAACAAAATAGCCGTCAGTGCTACAATCCCAACGCTTGGCGTTTAAAAAAAAAATCTTCAATTAAATGAATTTAAAATTTAATTAAATTAAAATTAATCACACTGCAGTGCAGTGGGTAGGGGACCAAATGGGGACCCACAAAATCAGGATGAAAATGCCTCTTTTAATAAGACAGCCTCATTATTGGGTGAGACTGTCAGTTAAAGAAAAGATCCCCAAGAGAATATTATCATTAGTAGGGAATCCCTAGAGATAAGGAGAAAATCTCCTCTTTCAGAGCAAAGCTCTGTCACAGAATGACACTTATCAAATTCTGGTCTCAAAGGAATAAAATTCCTTAAAGGAGCATAGCTCTGTGGTAATAATGGAAAAGGTCCATCAGAAAAAAATTTACACTTAAAAGAATTAAAAATTTTGGAATCTTGAAAGATTCATGAAAAACTTATAAAAAAATTCTTCATTTTCCAAATCTAAAAGATCTACAGTTGATTCAAGAGCAAAGCTCTGTTCACGGGTTAGAACCCATGAACAAGATCTCTGCAGATCTATAAGTTCTTGAGAGCAAAGCTCTGTTTATGAAACCCCAATGTGGATCTCTTTAGATCAAAAGATCTATAAGAGCAAAACTCTTTGGTTGAGATTAAGTTAAATTAATTTGATTTAAAATAATTTTTACCTAAAGTTTTTGACTGTAGAAATGAGCAAAACTCTGAAGTTCTTGAGTGAGAGCAAAGCTCTGAAAAACCAAAAGTTCTCTCTATTTATAAGACGCTTGCCCCCCTTCAGCTCACCCCTTGATCCAACGGTCAAGAGTTTGCCACCGCTGCACTCACGTGCGCGCCACGTGAGCGCAACGGTGGGGGGCATTTGTTTCCCCAATTAGAGTAAAGCTCTGTTGAAATTCAAAATTCAAATTTTGAAGCAACGCTTCAAATCTCGGGCGCAACGCGCCACATGTCAGGCACTGATACGTCAGCACAACGCCCAAGAAGGCGCGCCCAATAAGAGAAAAACTCTATTTTAAGCAAAATTAAAGGAAGCAACGCTTCAGTTGCACAAACACTGCGCTGTGCGACACGTGTCAGCGCAGATGCGCTAGCGCAGTTGCGTTGCGCGACACGTGTCACGCGCTGGGGCGTTTGCGCCAAACAAAATTAAGATTTCAAAGAAATCTTTCTGTTCTTGTCAAAACAAGAAGATTTTCTTCTGTAAAACAGAGGCCTTTGGATCAAAAATCCAACGGTGGGGAAAATTCCCCAAATCACTCAGAGAAAGATCTCTTTAAAAAATTTAACTAATTTATGGGCACTATAAAAAGGACCCTAGACCTCAATTCAAAGGGATCAACATTCTTCAAAAAATCAAGAGCTTCAAATAGAGAGAACTCTGAAAAAGTTTCAAGAAAAAGGTAAAAACCTTCACAAAATAGAAGAAATTTCTTCTAATAAATAAAATTTAGAAGTGTCGAACATTTTTTTAATTGGACTAATACGATCAGGATGGTACAGATTATCACACATTCTCGGGCCTAATAGAGCGAGATGCAGACCTCCGAAAGGAGCATTCGATCTCGATGGAATTTTTATGCATTTTTCTTTAGAAATGAGATTTCTACAAGAAAATAAATAAAATTTATTTTTAAATATATATATATATATCATTAAAATATCTATTTTAATTATATTATATAAATATTCCAAGTTTTCAAAAGGAATCACCATTACATGGAAATACCATCCAAATACAAAACAATACCGATATTCCAATAAAATATCCTATACTATGAAAATTAGGTTTTACTCACTAGAAATTTCACTTTTATAAAATATAGATCTATGAAAACTCTAAAGACGATAATTAAATGCTTGAGATGTATTTTGAAAATTATATCTAACTATTTTTACATAAAACCCCCTCAAGTTATACTAAATTACAATAAGAACCCTAGTAAACATAGGTTTAAGCGGGACCAATCTCTTGAACCTCAGGGAGCCGGAGATATGGGTGCTTTCCTATTTAATCTAGGCAATCTAACAAATGATATTATCAACATGGTAATTGTCTTGGAAAAAGACACGAATCCTGTCGTCCATGTGCAGCAGTTACCGATAACATCAAAACTAATTCAGGATTTCAAGTTCTTTTTAAAGTGTCTGACTCAGACTGAGTCTCAATCTAATCAATTTGACTTGAATGTGATTCAAGTATAAACTACAATCCAACATGAATCCGTCTATTCAATCTATATCAATTTATATTGACTGAACCGAACCATGGATATTCTCCATCTACATGTACATCCATTATATTCGTTCCATTACCGATATCATGGTTCCGGCAAGTCATCCATGTTTCCCCAATCAGAGCAAAGCTCTGTTGAAATTCAAAATTCAAATTTTGAAGCAACGCTTCAAATCTCGGACGCAACGCGCCACATGTCAGGCGCTGATACGTCAGCACATCGCCTAAGAAGGCGCGCCCAATCAGAGCAAAGCTCTATTTTAAGAAAAATTAAAGGAAGCAATGCTTCAGTTGCACAAGCACTGCGCTGCGCGACACGTGTCAGTGCAGATGCGCTAGCGCAGTTGCGCTGCGCTTTGCGCTGTGCGACACGTGTCAGCGCAGTTGCGCTGCGCTTTGCGCTGCTTGACACATGTCAAGCGCTGGGGCGTTTGCGCCAAACAAAATTAAGATTTCAAAGAAATCTTTCTGTTCTTATCAAAACAAGAAGATTTTCTTCTGTAAAACAGAGGCCTTTGGATCAAAGATCCAACGGTGGAGAAAATTCCCCAAATTACTCAGAGAAAAATCTCTTTAACAAATTTAACTAATTTATGGGCACTATAAAAAGGACCCTTGACCTCAATTCAAAGGGATCAACATTCTTAAAAAAATAAAGAGAACTCTGAAAAAGTTTCAAGAAAAAGGTAAAAAACCTTCACAAAATAGAAGAAATTTCTTCTAATAAATCATTGATCTAAAAACAAGATCAATGATCTTCACATAATAAACAGTGCTTTGCACTTTTATGAACCTTTGGTTCCTGAAATAAAAAGAAAAACTTGTTTTCTTTTATCTAAATTAGATCAAGAAAGCAAACAGTGCTTTGCACTTCTGTTATGAACCTTTTGGTTCTTGAATCTAAAAAATTCTCAAATTTATAGTGTTTTGCACTTGCAAACTACGCTGTTGCGCTCTTGAGAGAGCGCCACGTGTCAGCATCTAAACTACTTGCGCTATGCGCTTTAAGATAGAGTTTTGCTCTCTGTAATTGGCGCAACTCACCAGAGTGCGCCACGTGTCAGCAGCGCAAGCGCAGCACACTGCGCTTGCGCGACACGTGTCAACACCACAAGCGCTTGCACTCTTTGATTGGCGTAAAGCGCCCGGCAAATGCAATGCATTTCTTTTGTTGATGGGCCAGGCCCAAATCAAAAAGACCAAGCAGGCCTAATTAAATTGATGCTCTGCATCATTTATAAATGGGCAGAGCCCAAACAAAATAATAAAAATGCTATGCATTTAAAAAAAAGGGGGGGCAGAGCCCAAACAAAGTAGATGCCTTGCATCATTCATAAATGAGCAGAGCCCAGAATAAATTGATGCTCTGTATCTTTTATGGGCAAAGCCCAAACAAAAAAAATATAGAAAATAATGCAATGCATTATTTAAAAATGGGCCAAGCTCTAATACAGACCAAAAACAAATAAAAGTGTCGAACATTTTTTAATTGGACTTAGCCCAATCGTGACCGTAAGTCCTCAAATTAAATGGACTGAGCAAGATTGCTCTCCGATATCAATTTACTCGCGGTTCGAGGGTACATCTCTGAACTCCTCTGACACCTATCGTTGTAATCCTTCAACGACATCAGAGAGGTGACGGGTCCCGATGACCACACATCGATATGGACTGCGGGGTCCTTAAACTCGTGGACCGAAACGTCCTTAAACTAATGTCGGACCACTACGTCCCTAAACTGGAACACGGACCACTACGTCCCTAAACTGGAACATGGACCACCACGTCCCTAAACTGGAATACAGACCATCACGTCCCTAAACTGGAATACGGACCATCACGTCCCTAAACTGGAATACGGACCACTACGTCCCTAAACTGGAACAATGGATCTCCCAAATGCTCTTTTGTCGGATCTAAACGATCCTGTTTATGTTGATCTTAGCCTCAAATATGGCTAACGTATCCTTAAACATTCAAACAGATTTTAGTCCTAAATTGGACTATAAGACCCCCAATCAACTTTGGTTCAAGGGTACATCTCCGAACTCCTCTGACACATGTCATTGTAATCCTTCAACGTCGTCAGAGAGGTGACGGGTCCCGACGGCCATATATTAAATGGACCACTACGTCCTTAAACTGGAAATGGATCTAGACGATCCCGTTAAGTTGATCTTAGTCTCAAATCAGACTAACGTATCATTCACGAACGTTTAAGTTGATCTTAGTCTCAAGTGCGGCTAACGTATCCTTAAACTAAAAACACCAAACCCAAATCTAAGTAAATACGGATTTGGACTAATCTACGTCCTACGGGCGACGGCATTACTCAGTCTTCGTATACAATCCACGGGCAACCACAAAAAAAACAAACACGCACAACGCGAAGTGAAATTCTAGAGAAGGAGAAAGTGGCTACCGCGATGCGGTAGCGTAATTAACTGCAGGGGCTTGCGCCTGCAGGGAAGAGCGTCCCCACAATCAAAAACCCCTCTAGCGAGGGGGAATCTGACGAAGTCTGCTACATCGGCCGCATCCGTCTAAACCTCCGATACACGGTGCCATAAATCAACTTGGCATCTTCGGAAAGGTAGACGGATAAAACCATATAGCATCTGCCCCGAATCTCAGGCAAGACGTCCTCACGTCGTCGCCGTCTTTCGGAGGGGAACAATCCATATACAATTTATAATACAAGACAATACAATACAAACAATACAATCAAGATATCACAGGGTTTATAAGGGGTAGATTGGTATGGAAGGTGTTAAAAGTGATACGAGACTGTAACTATAATACACCTAACCTGAATCTCCATTGCCGTTGTACCGTGGCTGAACGGTTCCTTGTGCTCTGTATACCTTAGTCTTTGAAATAGTGGGACTCCTCTCGTGCACACTGGCATTTTCTGTACCAAACAACAAACAACAGCGTTAACAATATAATACAATTTTAAAAGTTACATTCTCCTTCTGTCTATTCTGTCTTTACCTATTCTATGGGACTTACCGAGCGATTGTTCGCTGACGACATTCCTTCTCTTCTTTCTTTGGAATGTTATCAGGTGGATCGGACCTTCTGGAGACAGAGCCCACCAGCGAGGACTTGGATCAGATAGCCTTCGACCCAGAGCTCTACTTTAATTGTATATATTTTCATTTCTGTTATGCCATTATTTAGGCATTGTTTTCATTCCATGTATTTACATTTCAGCTGTATTGTAAAAAGAATGTTGAATAAATAAAGTTTCTGTTCATTTACATCTTGTCTCTTGTGTACTTTACCTTTATATTGCTTAGATACACTTAGTGTGTTTACTTCAGAGTAAATGCGTCGCGTGACCCGTCGCGTCCTCTGTCCGTATACTGGAAAGCAGGGCGTGACAACGAAATCGAGCGTGAGCTTCTTGGGAAGAACTTGGGAGTTAGGATTTGAGATAGAGTTTTGAGAGGTATGCCTAATGGAAGAGCTAGGACCGGTCTAGGTATTTATAGGAAAATATGAAGGTATGCGGATTTAAAAAATTGAATTAAAAGAATTGAAATAGTGTTAATGGGGGAATTGAAGAGTCTCTGGTTAATATTAGAGAAATCAAACAAGAAAATAGAGTAGAGAGGAGCTGAAGAGGTGCACAGGAAAAAAATGGAGGGTTTGGGGCTAGGTTAACCACCGGTAGCGGCCAAAAAGAGGAAATGGGTGACCCAAACATGGAGGTTGGTCTCGGGGTTCGTGCAGTGCCTTCATTTAGTTATTTATGTCTCATTTTACTGTTTAATTTATTTGCAACTCTTCATTTCTCCGTGTAATGCACGTGCAACTTTTGGGCTTCCGAAAAAATAAAAAGAAAAATATTAAAAATTAATTGGAACTGATGGGATTCAAACTTGTAAGCTATGGGACAGCAGTGTAGAGGCTTAACCAATGAGCTATAAGGAGTTTCTTGTACATAAGTTATCAAAAATAACTTATAATTCGAAACCAGGACATAAATACACTCTTTTATTAATATTGGATCAATAAAAATATATAGAACTTTTGGATCGTTACACTGAATATAGTCACCATCCTGTTCTTGAACCTGATCCTGCAGTGCGGCTTCCTCCAAGCTCTGATCACCGCATGTAGATACCTGAATGGTCTCCTGAGTTCCATCTAGCTCGATGAACTCACGTACCGCACATTGATTGGCTTGCTTTTCTTCTTTGTACAAATACTGCTCATCAAAAATGACGTTCCGGCTTCGTATTATCTTCTTGCTTGTGTAATCCCACAGCCGATATCCGAACTCATCTCCACCATATCCGATGAAAGCGCACTTCCTAGACGTGAAGTCAAGCTTACTCCTTTCCGCCTTATCAACCAAAGAATACGCAATGCAGCCAAACACTTTTAGGTGTGAATAATCAACCGATTTACCTGACCAATTTCTTCTGGAATGCCTTCATCATGTGCACTTGCCAAGTTTCTATTGATCAAGTACACAGCAGCATCGACCGCCACTGCCCATACGAACTTAGGCACATCCGCATCCAAGGTCATGCTCTGCACTCGCTCTAGGATCGTTCTATTCATTTTTTCAGCGATGCTATTCTGCTGTGGTATCCCCAGTACCGTTATCATCCAACGAATACCTTTTTGCGAGCAAAACGCCTCGAACTCCTGTGTGCAATATTCCCCTCTATTATCAAACTTAAAACATTTTACCTTAGCTTCTGTTTTGTTTTCAACCTGCGTAATCCAGTGTTTAAAAACACCAAACACATCGGACTTCTTCTTCATCGCATACACCCATATCTTCCGGCTTGCATCGTCGATGAACATTACGAAGTATCGATTCCCTCCATAAGATTCCACCGAGGTCGGACCTTATACCTCCGTATGTACCATCTCCGGCTTCTTGGTCTTCTTTTCTATGCCTCCAATCTGAAATTTGAGCGTGTTTTGCTTCCCGCAAACAGAACTCTCGCACAGCCCCAACTCTATCTTTTTCAGCCCCGAAAGAAGCCCCTTCCTTAAAGAATTTTCATGTTCCTTTCGCTAAGGTGCCCCAATCGTTTATGCCACAATGAAGTCTCCGAATTTAACTCTGAATCTGTTGCTAATGCAACTGAACCTCTGCTACTCCCACTGAAAGAATACAACGAACCACTCTAGTTGCCCCTAGCAAACACCAATGACCCTTTGGTAATCTTCCATTTTGAATTCCCAAACTTCATAATAAAACCTTCGTTGTCAAGTTCAGAAATCAGACTCTTCTTCAAATCTGGAATATGACGAGCATTCTTCAATTTTAATTGAGCATATCCTGACGGTTGCAAGATGATCGTCCCCTTTCCAACGATCTTACATGACTGACCGTTCCTCACCGTCATATGTCCAAGGTCCTCCTGAACATACACACTAAAGTGATGTCTCCTCGAAGTGCAATGCAAGGATTCCCCCGAATAAAGGAACCAAGTATCCGCCTTTGTGTTCTCGCTTGCCGATAAACAAAGACTTTATTCCCCATGTTCTTGTGTAGACACCACATTAGCCTCCTTTCCATCTTCCATCTCATTCGAGTCTTTCTTTGGAGCTTTACAGTCACTTTTTCTGTGACCCTTCTTTCCACACTTCCAACAGTCGTCTTGGATCTTCGCCTTCGATTTTCCTCGGCTCTTAGACTTTCCTTTCTCGCCCATTCCCCTTTCTATCGTTCTACCGCAATTCTCCACCGAAAGTGCAGAAGTTCCCGAACTCCCACTCACAGCCTTTCTCCGCATCTCATCATTTAATATGCAACTCACCGCATCATTAAACGTGAGAGTCCCCGAGATCGAGTTGTTAACCGCCATCACTAGGTTCTCCCAACTCTCCGGCAACGAACAGAGGAATAGAAGTGCTCAAATCTCATCTTCAAAGAAGATTTCAACTGATTCAAGTTAGCTCTTCACGCTGTTGAACTCATTTAGGTGCTCCGTCACCGAGCCATTTTCAGCCATATTCATGTTAAAAAGTTTCTTCATCAAAAATATTTTATTTGATATTGAAGGCTCATCATACAACTTCGCTAGCGTCGTCATTAGCGCCTTGTTTGTTTTCTCCTTCGAGATATTAAAAGCCACCTGCGGAGTCAACAACAACTAGATTATCATCAGGGCTTTCCTATCCAAAAGGTTCCACGCCTCATTGGCCATCTTCTCGGGCTTTTCTCCTAGCAACAGAAGATACAAGTCCTTTTGGTATAGCTAGTCCTCCATCTACATGCGTCACCAACCAAAATTGTGACCATTGAACTTTTTGATCCTTCTTTTATCCTCCGCCGTCTTTCGTCTCTATCGCAGCAAACTTGACTTCTCCCTTGAACTGAACCAACATCTTCAAAACAACGATCTAAGAAAGTGGGGAAGAGAATGTAGTTGTCGTTACCCACCATTGACTTAGATCGTAGATTTGAAGAACCCTAGGTTCTTTAACGAAACTCTAATACCAGTTGTTGAGGGAAAAATCAATACACGGAACCATGCTCACGACAAAGCAAATCACGCAACAATAACCACGTAATTAATCAACGAAAGATAAATAAATAAGTGTGAGAATAGAAATAAGAAAAACAAACCAGAGAGGTACAAGGATCTGTTAACGGGGTTCACCTACCGTATGGTTAGTCCCCAGTAGAGCGGAATATGCAAACGTCTACTAATTCTTGAATCAAAGTTTACATGCAACCCTAGGAGATTTCTCTTAAATATCTCTATTAGCCGTCGCCCTCTCAATATAATGATCTCTCTACTTTAATGACAGTTTCTCGGCCAAGGGATTTCCGCCGCCGTCAATAATTAGATTTTGGCTATATGGATTAATTCAAGCCTTAATGCCGCAGCCTTTCTCTGGAATTATTTTGGCCACTCTTTATTGGATGCATCTCTCTTGATTTTAATTGGCTGCCACCTTGATGAAGGCTCCATTGGATGCATACATAATTGATTTACAAATCAATTATATATATATATATATATATATATATATATATATATATATATAGGGAGGAGATAGATGAATGGTTTCCTTGTAGATAATGTGAAATTTAAACTTGCATTAATTTAAATCTTCACAAAATCCAATTAATCTATGATATATATATCAATATATATCCATGTTGGGTTACATAAGCGCCCCGGCCATCAATCCGTGGCCAAATACGGAACAAAAATTTTCAAAAACTGGAGCTAACGAAACCCTAGTCTACGGATCGACCCATAAGCCCTAGATAACAAACATGCATAGGGTTAGAGTGATTATACCAAATTGATCCGTGTCGTTCGGTCTTCAACCTTCTTCCCTAGCTCCATGCAGCTTCCTTGATCAAGTTTGATCTCCGGTCTCCCCCCAGCGAAGATGATCCACCCGAGAGTCTATGAATCGAGCTCCAACCTCAAATCCAAGGCAACTCGAGTATCTAGTTCGCTACACTAGATAGCCAAGATGAAGTAGAAAGTGTGTAGGATTAGTTTGTCTCAATATACTCTAAGTTTCTCAACACATGAGACAATTAGGGTAGAGGTAGAAGAAGATGCCATGAGAGGAGAGTGTGAAGCAAAGAAAATCCAAGTGAAGAAAGCTTGAGTGTTGTGAGCTATTTGTTGTGAGCTTTTTATCAAGCATGTTGGAAACTAAAGAAAACCAACTAAAGAATAAATATCTCATGGCTCACCACAAATATCTCACAATACAAACAAGAAACTCATCATGCCACCATGAGTCACTACATGACTCATCACCAGAAGTCACCAAGTGAACATGCATGAATAAATGCCAAAACAATGACTCACACTCTCCACTTTAATAAACATTTAACCTAAATGTTTAATACAAAAAATAATCTTGTAAAGAATTACAGGAATACTCCTCATCCGTATATAC
This sequence comes from Agapanthus africanus, assembly GCA_030015575.1. Lineage (NCBI taxonomy): Eukaryota > Viridiplantae > Streptophyta > Magnoliopsida > Asparagales > Amaryllidaceae > Agapanthus > Agapanthus africanus. The sequence goes on from CM057350.1 coordinate 156,029,706, forward strand.
ATACCCGCATCCGTATTCCGACAGAATACGAATACAATGAGACGAAAATAATCCAACAATATAATACTAGGATCCGGCTTAAACCAAAACCCACTAGTATTATCCGTCCGAATCATGATCCGTGCACAAGTGCACGTATAAGATCGAACCCTTCCGTAAAACCATACGGTCTCTACATCGTTTCGCCCGAAGCTGGGAAACCTCTGTGTGGGACTCTAAAGACTCGTCAATACACCGGCAGTGGGTTTAACCACAAGCACGTCAACGGCACTAGCTGTACGTAACGGCTACCCAGGTATTGAGCGAATAGGAAGCCAACGAGCAAACTCATCCTGAAACCCCTACTGAGCCTGATAGCGAAAATGTCCGTACAGTCCGGTCCGTTCATCTATGAGTATCGTATATCGAGTCTAGGGTGGTGGATAAAGTCAGACCTCTAATAACGCGACATTTAGTGTCGGTATGAAACCTATCACCACCTGAGAAACTATCGATCCTAAATCAGTAATTCTCGACTATCTTGGCCATGGATTTCTGGTGATGGTCACCCGTGCACAACGTGACATCAACCCCCAATACTGGGGGAGACGAAACCCCTGATGATCCGCTCACTGCCTCCATGTGGCTCGGGACTGTACCCAACTAAAACCTATTTGCACGACTCTTTTGAGCCATGGTAGGGTAGTAATCAAAGCACAGTGGAAACTCACACGAGATAAATGATGATCTCGGGTCGATAGACTAACTTGTACACATGTCACCTGGGAACTGCTATCTGACAATAGGTATAATACCAACTAGCATGTTTCCGGCGAGTCTGTCCATTGTACTCATAACCCAATGAGCACATGTATACATCTTAGGTGAACAAACTGACACCAATGGCTTGTGAGACCGGCCACCGCCTCTCGTCAGGGTCTCGATCGGTATACACTAGTCTACTCTGGAGTATCGATGCCCAGTCTCGAAACTCCCACGACTAGAGACATTTAAGGATATGCTTATAAACCACCCAGCTCTCACGTATATGATCGTCATCATACTGCAGGTAGTCAAGCAAGAATCTTATGGGCTCTATCAATATGTAATAGTGATCTGTAATTGTCACGCCCCGCTTTTCAGAGTACGCTAAGATGGGCACGTGACATAGCCAACCATGCTACCTGTGAATAGGAAAAATCCATCCACAGTCACATTACGGCTGTAGAGATATCAAGAACAGGAAAGTAAACTAACTATCTAGTACATGTCCATAAGCCAGAGTAAAAGAGTCAAGAAATAACAATATGCGGAAGCCAAAAGATATAATAAATGAAACACCTGGAAGTGAAACTACATACCGACAGGAACTTCACCGCTTGTCTAACAGCGGCAATACTCCTGATCAGTCTGCAACAAGGTAGAAGAATCTGGGCCATGCAAAACCCAGACGTCAGCGCGTCATGTCATCAAGTAATAAAATATGAACAGTGTAACAGGCAATGCGAATGTAAACATGAAATAAGCAAGGGTAACAGTAATATAAATCAGGGCAGTGCGGGGTAATGTGCAGTAGATAAACTAAACTGTTTTATCAGGTTTTCTGTTCTAAAGTCTTTGAAATCAAATTGATGAATCATCGATGTAATTCAATAGTATCCCGTGCATACCCGAGACCACGGACCAGATTCTCGGGCTGAAACCGAGACATGCCGCTAGGCACTAAACATGAACATGTACAGATGAATGATGTCAGCAGCATCATTCCAAGGCTGGCCTAGCCTCTAAAACTGATCAGAACAAGTAGCGAACTGTTGAGTTACAAGTCAGGTTTCACCTTTGATTTTCCCATACCCCCAAGTTATATGTGTATGTCAAGTCAGGTATTCAGTAATCAAGAACTAATACCAACACAGGATCAGGTAAGCAGGTTTGTCTGGATAGACAACAGGAACGGTCCATGAGGACTACATGTCAGGTTTGTTGGCATTAGACACGAGATCAAGTAACGGGTCAAGCCATGGTACATCAGGTCAAGTCAAGTAGTGTACGGTACCATGTCGGATCAGGTAATGTATAAAGGTGTCATGTCATGTCAGGGGTGTACAAGATATCATGTGGGTACCCAAAATCAACTAGCATATTCATGACATACAGAACAAGCATGTGTATTAATAGAATCAACAAGCTGGGATTTATAACGTGAAATGCAATCAGGTACAAATTAAAGTATGTAGATGCACAGTTATCAGTTTGTATTTAATATATGGTTTCAACCTTATCTGAATACAGCAGAACACATATGAATGTTACAATCATGTTAATACGTACTAAATACTCTAGAGATGCAATGATATATAAAATACGTTCAATTAATGCCACTGGGTATTCGGGGTGGAAGCTATTTAAAGGTGCTAGGGGTTATGCAGTTAATTAGTAAGCAAATTAAACACGGATGTGGGTATACAATATGGTGCTCTAACATGCAACGAATTATGATTTAAGATCTGAGTCTACCATGATATATTCTGACATCAAAATGCAATAATGAAGATTAACAGCCTTAGATTCCATTTACAATCTTAAACATGAAATAAATATATATATAGATGTTATAGTAGCATGTAGCAAGATTAACTTGTCTGGACGGATCAAGAACGGGAACACGAAACATCTCACGTCGGCGGAAAAACGTCGCGACGCGCGCACGGTACACAGAACAGATCCAAACCACGCACAGTATGATCACACGGGTCAGGTAAGCTCACTGGGTCGTCGGGATCGTCGACAGCACGTCGGTTTTCGGCGAACTAAATACAGGAAACATCAAGCAAGGTTCAAAAAGAAAGGAAGAAGAAGAGAGGAAAGGAAAGAGGAGTGTGAGGTTGGGAAGAAGAGAACTGCTCACTAGGTGCACTAGAGTCGGGTGGCGAGAACGAGACCGACGGCGGCGATCCACTCCGGCGATGCAAAGGTGTGCAGGGCTCGGCTTTAGTTGACAGGGGTGTTTTCTGTTGGGGGTGCAGGGTTGGTGAAAAAGAGCACAGAGGAGAGGGAGAGAAGAGGTGGAAGAAGGAGACGGCGAAGAGTGAGGTGGTCGGCGGTGAGGGGAGGAGGTCGGCGGTGGGTTCAAGGAGTGTAGGGTGATGCTCGGGGAAGAAGGAAGATGGTGGAGGAGGAGGAAGGATGAAGGAGTAGGCGATGAGGAGATGAAGGAGAGAGATGGCAACGGCGAGGGATGACCGGCGACGAGGGGTGCAAGGATACAGGTGAGGGAGAGGGATTCTGCGGTTACAAAACATGTGGGATTGCGTGCCGGGCCTTCAGTTGTAAAGGGGAGGAAGATAGAGGAGAGAGGTGGTGGTGACGGAATGAGGCCGATGGGGTTGGAGCTCCGGCGATGCGACGACGAGCGATGGGTTCCAGGGTTCGGGTCGTGGGTTGCAGGCAAAGACGAGGCGGGGAGAACAGAAGAAGATGAGGGAGAGGGAGATGTGGTGGAGGAGGCGAGCACGGGGATTGAGGATGAGGTGTCCTCGGCAGTGGCAGCTAGGGTTAAGGTCTCTGGGGATTCTCGTGGCGCCTCGCTCAAACAGAAGGAAACGAAGAAGAAGAAGAAGAACGAAGGGAGGTGACTGTAGTGGGAGGCGGTGACGGGAGTCGAGGAAGTAACAGTAATTGCGAGAAGAGAGAGAGAGAGAGTGCGAGAGCTGAGAGAAAGAGGAGGAGAGAGAGAAGAAGAAAAAGAAGAGAGAGAGAGAGGAAAGAGAGAAAGAGAGAGAGAGAAAGAGAGACGGTGGGGCCCAGGCGCAAATAATGGATTGCGATTGGCTCGCGGGGAGTAAATGGTTAGTGAAAGAAAGATTTAAAAGATTTTAATATTTTAATAAATCTTTTGCTAACAGCAGAATATTTTAGATCTGGGGGAAAATTCTTAAGGAAATTCAAATTTAAATAAAATTTGGCGGGATACAAAATATTTCCGAATTGTACCCGGGTCGGGTCCAAGGATTTGGATTTGACGAAAGAAAATTATTAGCAAGTTCAAACAATTAAAAAGATGTACTTTGTAACAGAAAAGCATACCCCCAAGAACGGACGCACGTACGTGCGCGTAGCCGTCCGAACACGTCCGTTTCATTGAACGGGACGAGAACACGATACAAGGACGCTACCACAAGGTTAGGAGCATCAAGCAGGCCATGAAATGCTATTTTAAATGATTTTACGTGATTTAAATTGTTATATACAACAGATGCGATATAAGATAAAATGCCAGTATAAGCTAATTTATGAGATGCACTAGCCCATGCAACCAGTCAAGCTAAACTATAAATGAGAGTCACGCAGGTTCAGTTAGGCGGGTCGGGTCGAATGCAAGGTAATATGTAGAAATACCATTCGCACCCAAACACGCTAAATCAAGAAAGACCACAGATGAATAAATGCGGAACTGGAATTGATATAAGTGAACTCGGGTGTTACATTATACCCAACCACAAAAGAATTTCGCCCTCGAAATTCCAAGGACAAGAAAGGATAAACACTTAAAGATCTATAAGGATAGATGTGGAAACTTCTGCTGGATTTCATCTTCTCGTTCCCAAGTTGGTTCTCCATTCAAGCGATTACCCCAAGAAACAAGTACAAGAGGGATACTTTGTTCATAAGAATCTTTTCTCTTCGATTCACAATTTATATCGGTCGCTCCTCAAAGGTTAAATCTTCTCGTACAATCTGCTCCGAAAGATCCAATACATGTGTTTCATCTCGAGCATACCCACTGGGTTGAGATACAAGAAACACGTCATGAACATTCTCCAATGATTGCGATAACACTAAACGATAAACCACTCTTCCAATCATGCTTCAAAATCTCGAAAGGTCCAACAAATCGAGGACTAAACTTTCCTCGACTTCCGAAACGAATCACCCCTCTAATCGGTGATATCTTCAAGAATACCAAATCCCCAACGGCGGACTCTATAGGTCTTCTCGATATATCTGCCCAAATCTTTTGTCAGTCGTGTACTGCTTTAAAATGATTCCAAATAGTATTAACCGCCTCAACTGTCTGCCCAACCAAATCTGGTCCCAACAATCTTTGTTCATCGACATCGTTCCAACAGACAGGTGAACGACACTTGCGACCATATAAAGCCTCGAATGGAGCCATCTGAATAGTCGCCTGAAAACTGTCATTGTAAGAAAACTCCACTAAGTGTAGACTATCCTCCCATCAACCCTTGAAGTCTAACATGCAAGCTCTCAACATGTCCTCAAGAGTTTGGATCATTCTCTCCGACTGGCCATCTGTTTGAGGATGGTAAGTTGTGCTAAACTTCAATCAAGTCCCCAAACTTTCCTGTAAGCTCCTCTAAAATGTAGTAAGAAACGGGTGTCACGGTCGGACACGATGCTCACCGGCACTCCATACAATCTTACAATCTCCTGTATGTACCGTTCTACCAAAGCTTCTGTTGATTGACCAACTCGAAATGGTATGAAATGAGCTGCCTTGGTCAATCGATCAACAATCACCCAAACTGCATTGTTGCCTTTTAGACTCCGTGGTAGAGCTGTCACGAAATCTATGGTTATATGTTCCCACTTCAACTGATCGGAAGTGGTTGCAATAAACCAGCAACCCTTTGATGTTCAGCCTTAACTTGCTGACACACCAAGCTCTTTGCCACAAAGCGAGCAATCTCCCATTTCATGCCTTCCCACCAGAAATGCAGTTGTATATCTCGGTACATCTTCGTGCCTCCTGGATGTACGGAACATGCGGAATTGTGCGCCTCCTTCATAAATTCTTCGCGAATATCTCTTTTTGGCACACGCAAACGACTACCATATCGCAACAAACCATCTTCATGAATTAACAAGTCCGTTCGAAGTCCAGCTTCAACCTGTTCTCGAAACCTTTGCAATCTTGGGTTTTCGACTACGCTGCTTTAATACTCTCGATCCTTGACGACTGTACCTGTAGCTGCATCAACTGTCCCATAGAATGCGGTAGCACAACCTCCAAATCAAATCTTCGAAAGTCTTCAACGAGTTCCTTCTGTGTAATCAACATCTGAATTGCCGGTATCCGACTGAGTATCTGGTACAACGCTAACCTTTCCCGGATGGTACTTAAGATCGAAGTCGTAGTCATCCGTCGGCTTCAACCATCTTCGCTGTCTCACAACTAGCTCCTTCTGAGCGAACACGTCCTATAGGCTTTGTGATTAGTGAATAATTCGACCCTTTCGTCTAAAGTAGTGTCTCTAAATCTTCAAAGCGAGAATCACAGCTGCTAGCTCCAAATCAGGAGTTGGGTAATTCGTCTCATGGGTCATCAACTGTCTCGATGCGTAGGCTATAACCTTCCCATGCTTCATTAAAACACATCCCAATCCTTTTCCAGATGCGTCGCTGTGAATCACCAATCCTCCGGAACTGTCTGGTATGGTCAAAATAAGAGCGGTTATCAATCTCTGATTCAACGTCCCAAAAGCTGACGCACACTTATATGTCTACACAAATGGTACCTCCTTGCACGTAAGCTTGGTCAAGGCTCAGCCAAGCGAGAAAAATTCTCCACGATCCTTCTATAATACCTGGCAAGTCCAAGGAACTTCTTATCTCCGCAACATTCTTCGGAATCGTCCATTCTCGAACTGCAGTGATCTTTCAGGATCAACAGCGATTCCATCTCTAGCTACGATATGTCCCAAAACTTTACTTCTTCAAGCCAAAACTTGCACTTGCTCATCCTTGCATATAATCTTTCTTGCCTCCAAGTCTGCAGTACGATCTTCAAGTATTCTGCATGCTCTTCAATGCTCCTCGAGTAGATCAGAATATCTTCCATGACCATTACTAAAACTGGTCCAAGAATGGTGAAAAGATTCCGTTCATCAAGTCCATAAATATTGCCGGTGTATTCGTTACTCCGAAGGGCACCACTAATACTCGTAATGTCCATACTGAGTTCGGAACATAGTCTTGCAAATATCTTCTGACTTAACTCGGACCTGATGATATCGAACCGCAAACCCAGCTTCGAGAATACCCTCGCGCCACTAACTTGCTCAAACACTTCGCCAATGCGAGGGATCGGGTACTATTTCATAATAATCACTCGGTTTAATTATCGATAATCAATGCACGCCTTCCCTGTGTCATCTTTCTTCTTTACTAGAAGAACTGGAGCTTCCCCAGTTAAGTTGCTGCGGCGAAACCAACCCTTCTCAACTAATTCAGCAATCTACTTCCTGACTTCTTCCAACTCCACTGGTGCCATCGGGTAATATGCCCTTTGAGATTGGCGCTGCACCAGGAACAAGTTCAAGTGCGAACTCCACGTCTCGCCTCGGCGGTAAACCTGATATGTCTTCACACTTCCATGAAACTCTCAGATATAGCCGGCGCTTCTTCCTTATCCACTACCATTGACGAAAGAACCTTGTTTGTCGGCCTAGCCCTAACTCGACTGGCCCGACAGAACTGCTTCCTCCAGCAAAACAACTTCCGAATATCCGGAAATCTGGAGAATCACCTTCCCTTCCTTACAATCAATATGAGCGTGAAAAGTGCCGCGAAATCCCATTCCCAAGACAACAACAAACAAGGAAATGCACCAGGATTGAATAATCCCAACGCGAGGAAAAATAAGAACGAGTAAGATACCAAGATGACTTCATCCGAAGTCAAGATACTGAAGAGGGTTAACCACGGTAAACATGATTCAAGCTGGCGATGAAACAAAAACTGGTAAGCAATAAAACCGAGAGAAGCAAGGTACTATAACGATCATGGAATACGGAAGTGAATCAAGACCAGGACTCTAAGTTACTTAAATAGAGTACCGCATTGTAACCATGCTGCAGTTCATGGGCACAATTACATAACTCCACCCAAGTCGCCCAAATCCTAATATCAGAATCAAGAAACAGGGAGAAACAATAGAGAACCAAAAAGATTTCAGGTCAAAATGCAAAGTGGTTTGCATATCGCTCAAACAAAGGATCAAGAGAAGGATATGATTCAACAATCACGATAATCAAGGTGGCAGGACATGTTCCTAATCACGAGTATTCTGATTCGTGTATTAGGTCCAATACCCAACTACAAAAGAATCAACCCGATTAACCTATATCCTATGGCTCTGATACCAAAAGAACCATATCACGCCCCGCTTCCCAGAGTACGCTAAGATGGGCACGTGACATAGCCAACCATGCTACCTGTGGATAGGAAAAATCCTTCCACAGTCACATTACGGCTGTAGAGATATCAAGAACAGGAAAGTAAACTAATTATCTAGTACATGTTCATAAGCCAGAGTAAAAGAGTCAAGAAATAACAATACGCGGAAGCCAATAGATACAATAAATGAAACACCTGGAAGTGAACTACATACCGACAAGAACTTCACCGCTCGTCTAACAACGGCAATACTCCTGATCAGTCTGCAACAAGGTAGAAGAATCTGGGCCATGCAAAACCCAGACGTCAGCGCGTTATGTCATCAAGTAATAAAATATGAACGGTGTAACAGGCAATGCGAATGTAAACATGAAATAAGCAAGGGTAACAGTAATATAAATCAGGGCAGTGCAGGGTAGTGTGCAATAGATAAACTAAACTGTTTTATCAGGTTTTCTGTTCTAAAGTCTTTGAAATCAAATTGATGAATCATCGATGTAACTCAATAGTATCCCGTGCATACCCGGGACCACGGACCAGATTCTCGGGCTGAAACCGAGACATGCCGCTAGGCACTAAACAGGAACATGTACAGATGAATGATGTCAGCAGCATCATTCCAAGGCTGGCCTAGCCTCTAAAACTGATCAGAACAAGTAGCGAACTGTTGAGTTACAAGTCAGGTTTCACCTTTGATTTCCCCATACCCCCAAGTTATATGTGTATGTCAAGTCAGGTATTCAGTAATTAAGAACTAATGCCAACACAGGATCAGGTAAGCAGGTTTGTCTGGATAGACAACAGGAACGGTCCATGAGGACTACATGTCAGGTTTGTTGGCATTAGACACGAGATCAAGTAACGGGTCAAGCCATGGTACATCAGGTCAAGTCAAGTAGTGTACGGTACCATGTCGGATCAGGTAATGTATAAAGGTGTCATGTCATGTCAGGGGTGTACAAGATATCATGTGGGTACTCAAAATCAACTAGCATATTCATGACATACAGAACAAGCATGTGTATTAATAGAATCAACAAGCTGGGATTTATAACGTGAAATGCAATCAGGTACAAATTAAAGTATGTAGATGCACAGTTATCAGTTTGTATTTAATAGATGGTTCCAACCTTATCTGAATACAGCAGAACACATATGAATGCTACAATCATGTTAATACGTACTAAATACTCTAGAGATGCAATGATATATAAAATACGTTCAATTAATGCCACTGGGTATTCGGGGTGGAAGCTATTTAAAGGTGCTAGGAGTTATGCAGTTAATTAGTAAGCAAATTAAACACGGATGTGGGTATACAATATGGCGCTCTAACATACAACGAATTATGATTTAAGATCTGAGTCTATCATGATATATTCTGACATCAAAATGCAATAACGAAGATTAACAGCCTTAGATTCCATTTACAATCTTAAACATGAAATAAATATATATATATAGATGTTATAGTAGCATGTAGTAAGATTAACTTGCCTGGACGGATCAAGAACGGGAACACGGAACATCTCACGTCGGCGGAAAAACGTCGCGACGCACGCACGGTACACGGAACGGATCCAAACCACGCACAGTGTGATCACACGGGTCAGGTAAGCTCGCTGGGTCGTCGGGATCGTCGACAGCACGCCGGTTTCCGGCGAACTAAAAACAGGAAACATCAAGCAAGGTTCACAAAGAAAGGAAGAAGAAGAGAGGAAAGGAAAGAGGAGAGTGGGGTTGGGAAGAAGAGAACTGCTCACTGGGTGCACTAGAGTCGGGCGGCGAGAACGAGACCGACGGCGGCGATCCACTCCGGCGATGCAAAGGTGTGCAGGGCTCGGCTTTAGTTGACAGGGGTGTTTTCTGTTGGGGGTGCAGGGTTGGTGAGAAAGAGCATAGAGGAGAGGGAGAGAAGAGGTGGGAGAGGGAGAGAAGGAGACGACGAAGAGTGAGGTGGTCGGCGGTGAGAAGAGGAGGTCGGAGGTGGGTTCAAGGAGTGTAGGGTGATGCTCGGGGAAGAAGGAAGATGGTGGAGGAGGAGGAAGGATGAAGGAGTAGGTGATGAGGAGATGAAGGAGAGAGATCGCAACGACGAGGGATGACCGGCGACGAGGGATGCAAGGATACAGGTGAGGGAGAGGGATTCTGCGGTTACAAAACATGTGGGATTGGGTGCCGGGCCTTCAGTTGTAAAGGGGAGGAAGATAGAGGAGAGAGGTGGTGGTGACGGAATGAGGCCGATGGGGTTGGAGCTCCGGCAATGCAACGACGAGCGATGGGTTCCAGGGTTCGGGTCGTGGGTTGCAGGCGACGACGAGGCGGGGAGACCAGAAGAAGATGAGGGAGAGGGCGATGAGGTGGAGGAGGCGAGCACGGGCATTGAGGATGTGGTATCGTCGGCGGTAGCAGCTAGGGTTAAGGTCTCTGAGGATTCTCGTGGCGCCTCGCTCAAGCAGAAGGAAACGAAGAAGAAGAACGAAGGGAGGTGACTGTAGTGGGAGGCGGTGACGGGAGTCGAGGAAAAAACAGTAATTGCGAGAAGAGAGAGAGAGAGAGTGCGAGAGCTGAGAGAAAGAGAAGGAGAGAGAGAAGAAGAAAAAGAAGAGAGAGAGGAAAGAGAGACGCTCGGGGAGAGAGAAAGAGAGAGAGAGAGAGAAAGTGAGACGGTGGGGCCCAGGCGCAAATAATGGATTGCGATTGGCTTGCGGGGAGTAAATGGTTAGGGAAAGAAAGATTTAAAAGATTTTAATATTTTAATAAATCTTTTGCTAACAGCAGAATATTTTAGATCTGGGGGAAAATTCTTAAGGAAATTCAAATTTAAATAAAATTTGGCGGGATACAAAATATTTCCGAATTGTACCCGGGTCGGGTCCAAGGATTTGGATTTGACAAAAGAAAAATATTAGCAAGTTCCAACAATTAAAATGAAATACTTTGTAACAGAAAAGCATACCCCCAAGAACGGACGCACGTACGTGCGCGTAGCCGTCCAAACACGTCCGTTTCACTGAACGGGACGAGAACACGATGCAAGGACGCTACCACAGGGTTAGGGGCATCAAGCAGGCCATGAAATGCTATTTTAAATGATTTTACGTGATTTAAATTGTTATATGCAACATATGCGATATAAGATAAAATGCCAGTATAAGCTAATTTATGAGATGCACTAGCCCATGCAACCAGTCAAGCTAAACTATAAATGAGAGTCACGCTGGTTCAGTTAGGCGGGTCGGGTCGAATGCAAGGTAATATGTAGAAATACCATTCGCACCCAAACACGCCAAATCAAGAAAGACCACGGATGAATAAATGCGGAATTGGAATTGGTATAAATGAACTCGGGTGTTACAGTAATGCCACCTGATGTATGTACATGATGATAAAGACAAAACAGATAGCATACTATCATCTCGAGTAAGACTAATCTATCTGTATAGGTCCTCCCTCAATCATCGCAATCGCGTGCCTGTGATCCAATAATTGACTTGATGGCACTATAGCCAACAATCCATAAGCTTTTAGAGATAACTTGAAATTTAGATAGAGAATAACATAAATCCCTACATCCAATTCCAACTAACTTGATTCAAATTTATCATAATGTTTAGGAAGATTCTCCATAACATAACAGGATGAATGGATATGGCATGTGTGTCCACATATATATGCAACCTCCAAAATACAAAATTATTATTCTCATACATAATTTCTCATTATATCACTTATAATTAAAAATAAAATAAAATACCACTGATATAGTTTTTTACAAATCCACATTTACAAATTTAACACATCTTTCTTCTATTGCTGTGGACCGCACAGAAATCAGCAACATAACTTCTCGTTGGAATGAGTCTACAATAAAAACACATGCTTTGTTGCTTCAAGAATCTAGTAGGGATTTGTAGTTTTTGGATTTTCATTTTTCTTAGGGCTTGCAAAAGCTGTAGATATTGCACGACAATTAGAGACCTACGCCTTGTATTAAAATACGGTTATTGTTTTAATTATAAAAAAAGCTGTAGATATATATGGTATGGTTTTAACTAAAGAAGAAGAAAAAAATACTCTTATCTAGCTGTAAAAATATTCATGAGTACCTGAGATCCTGAGGTCCTGAATCCCTTCATGCCGCTAGTTATAGGCCACTAGATTTTTTACATGTGCTCGTAGCTAGAGAGAAAAATTATAGGTGTCAAATTTGATTTGAATTAAATGTTATAATTAATTTTAAGTACTAGATTTTGAGGAATGATATGGATATCTTGGTAATTAAGCAGTTTTTTTCCTACTTTTTCTATGGTATTGTTGAGCAGTGTAGAATTCAAATTTGACCTTTAATTTAGAAAGAACCAGGTTAGTACGGTATTGTTGAGCAGTGTAGAATTCAAATTTGGAGAAGTGTGAGATTAATAGCCCCGCCATGAAAAAATTAAAAATGATACATGGATACATATAATTATAAAATATAAATGGGTTCTTTACTAAAAGGTCTAGGCTTTTGATTGGAAAAGTTTTCCAATATTGAAAGCTCATGATATTTAAGAAAACGACATGGTATTAGAAAACAATCTAAACATCTTGGATGCCTATGAGTGGTGAGTGTTGAGAAGTGTATTTGATGATGCTCTATATTGGCGATCTCCCAGATCAGGACGCGTAGCAGATGACGTGTCCCAGAACTCAGAAGAAAGGGCCCACAGGGGCTGACCAAGCCATCCTGTACCCGACCTGCAAGCACAAGCTGGTTCTCCTCAGAGCCCCCTGTAAATTGGCATCCTCGGCCTCTCAGCTCGTTCCCGAGCTCTCCCACCGAGGCCATCTTCCTCGGTCCTTCCGACCGACCAATTCCACCACTCACAGGCGTAACCGCCGCTCCGCAAATTTCGCCATGCGCGGATTCTCCGCCGGCAACATCCCACATTCCACGCCATCACGATCCCCATTAACGGGTGATCTACTTATTACGCGGGCGTGACGTCGGGAGCGTAACTTTCGGTGAGATTCTCGCGCCTGCTACTGCGTGCCGCCGCCACTATATTAACCCCCATCACAGAGGGGTCAAGTAAGCTTTTTTCATCCCACTTAACCGTTACTCTGCTCGGATCTTGTGCTAACTTGATCGTCGGAGGGTCCTTGGTGGTACCAAAACAACCCGGGACTTCCTTGCAGGTACTCGGCGCAAACTCCTCAAAACCACCAATCTCCTCAAAACCCATTGAGACCCACACGTAACAAGAGATCACCTCCAAGATCCATCGGAAGATCGACGGAAGACAACATCTGACGGAGACCCGAAAATGGCCTCCATCAGTTGGTGCCGTCTGTGGGAATTTAAGCTCCACAAAAACAAAAGTTGGCCTTCCGATCTCCATCCACATGGCATGCGATCACCCTGAAAATCCAGGTACCAGCCGCCGCCTCCCCCTCACCGGAAGCGAGGATAAACCTTCTCCGGCGACCGTCATCAACGCCCTCGCCGGCCGAATAGACCGACTACAGTCCATCGTGGAGGCGCTCGTCCGCGTCCAAACAGCCGGGCCAGGGCCCCAGATCGCCGCTCCTCCGCCTCCAGAAGACTCTGCCCTCGTCGGCACGGCTGACCACCGGTAGGCTACGTCCCATGGCCACAGATCTCACGGGCCGATACTCTCTGAGGCCCACTGGACGCCCCACGGCTCCATACCAAGATCCGCCGCCAGAGCGCCTCGCCTCGAGCCTCCTCGCGACCCTCACCCCCCCCGAGGAGATGTCGGTCACCTCGCCTGTCCCCAGGCATGACTGACACCCCCTCCCTCGACGGGGTCGCACAGAAGGGGCTCGCCAAGGTGGCTCGAGGGCCACCTCGTCCGAGAATCTGAGGAACCTCATAGAGAGGAACAGGGGCCGCACCCAGACGCAGATCTCCCACAGCAGAGGCCAGGGATCACAAGGCGCCAAATCCTCGGGGTACCACGGCCGACTCGACGCCCTCGAGAAGAAGATCGAGGGCATGCACCGAGAAGGTCACCTCTCGGGCGACGGGGCTAAGTACGCCACCGACTCGCTCACCAAGCCGTTTACTGAGGGACTGCTCGCTGTTCAAGTCTCCTTGCGCAACAAGCCCCCGAAGGTCTCTCTGTTCAACGGGAAAACCGACCCGAAAGACCATTTGGATGCTTTCACCGCAGGATGAGCTTTGAGGACCATTCCGACGCCGCCCACTGCAGAGCCTTCCCAACCACCCTCATCCGCTCTGGTCGGGACTGGTTCCGAGGACTCGAGCTTCGCTCAATCTTGACCTTTGATGAGCTGGCTACTCAGTTCCTCGGCCACTTCGTCGGGAACCGTCGGTAGAAGCGCACGGTCGACTACCTCTTCACAATTAAGAGCGGGGACAAGGAGACGTTCAAAGCTTACGTCACCCGCTTCTACAACGCCCTCCTCGAGGTCCCCGAGCACCGGGACGAGACTGTCATCACGGCGCTCAGATCTGGTCTTAGGAATAAGGAGTGGTTGAAATCCTTTGCATTGGCGCAGCCTAAGACCATGGCCGAGGTCAAGGCGTGGACCGAGCGCGAGGTCCAGCTCGAGTCCGAGGTGAATGCGAACCTCCCTCGAGCAGAGCGGCCCGACCAGAAGAAGAGGGCTCGGGATGAAAGGCCAGAGCGTCAGCAGCCCTATCACCCGAAGTTCCAGGAGTATACCCCGCTCAACGTCTCCCTCGCAGTGTTACTAGAGGAGGCCCAGGACGAGGGGGTTCTTCAAGTTCCCTCCAATCCCGCGTCAGGCCTCGAAGCGAACCCAGGGCTCCTACTGCGCCTTCCACCGGACGCTAGGCCACACCACGGAGGACTGTTAGCAACTCCGAGACTACATCGAGGAGCTCATCCGATCAGGGCACCTCGCCGCCTACTTGAGAGATAAGCGGCAGGCCGACCGCGGGCAGGAGCAACGTCCTCTCCCGCCGAGCTGACCATCGGCCAGATCATGCTCGTTTCGGCAGATGACTAGTCCGGTGCCCAGAGAGCCCCGTACCCGGTGCCGAGCACGGAGACCAACAAGCCTCCGGGGAGCTCGGGCCACGCTAATAAGGTCATCTATTAGCATGTACTTTTTTAAAGGCAATGTAAACTCTTCCTATGGTCTGTTGTTAATTTAATAAAAAATCAATGGAACATTGCGAAAAAGAAGGAAAGGTCTTATTTATTCAAAAAGGAATTATGGGATCCTCAGCCATACATATAAAAAGAAAAAGAAAATTACAGCAGCGGGGGGAGGGGGTGCAGAGAGCACTGCTCATGGTACTCCGTAAAGATCTTTGCCAGCCGAGGCCTCGCGAGATCCAGCCTCTGCCCTCGATTCCCCCCGCGCGTGTTGACCTCGAGCCTCAGTTCGTAGCACTCACGAACGAGTGCTACCGAGCGAGCCAGCCGACCCGCAGAGATCAGGCCGAAGTGCCTCAGAGACCGCAGCTTGCCCACGGCCTCGTCGTAGAGCTGCTCGGACAGGGGGTTGTAAAGCCCCTGCGACGCCCTTCAGATGGAGTACATCAGCAGCTGCAGCAGAGGGGAGCGCCGAGGAAGCAGCCGGCCGAAGTGGTCTTCGATGCTCCCATAGACCAACTGCACCGTGTCCTCGGCACAGTTCTGGTCGTAGAGGTATACGTCTTCGAAGTGGATGATTTCGGGGATGGTAAAAGGGAAGTCTTCCATTCTCAACGATCTGTTTGTGAAGAAAGGAAGGACCAGCGCCCCTCAGCTTTATATAGCCCACTGCACCCCAACGGAACCCAACGGTCGCCCGTTTTCGCCCACAAAGTCGCTGTCATGTGGCGATCATTGAGCCTTCTCTGGCGGAATAGAAACGGCGCGACTCTGGCGCTTCGCCTCCCCACACATTCAATGCGCATGCTGCGCGCACGTTCGCCGCGACCGTTCCTGTTCCCCATACCTGCAACGGGATGGTCGGGCGAAACCTCATGAAGAATCGGCCAAGCATCTACCATGCTTGGCTATCCTTGGCTGGTAGCTTCCCTACAAGCAACGCCGGGGATCAAAGCCCTCGCCAAGAGGCAACCATGCAGCTTCACTGGCCGGCTATCCTTAGCAGGCCTCCTACGACCCCTCCAATGCTAAGGATCAAAGTCCTCCTTAGAGACAGCCGAGCGGCTTCCCTGCTCGGCTATCTCTGGCCGGTAGATTCCCTACCCGCAACGCCAGGGATTAAAGCCCTCTCCAAGAGGCAACCGCGCAGCATCACTACCCGGTTATCCGTAGCTGGCCTCCTACGGCCCTTCCAACGCTAAAGATCAAAGTCCTCCTTAGAGGCAGTTCAGCAGCTACCCTGCTCGGCTATCCCTGGCTGGTAGCTTCCCTACTCGCAACGCCAGGAATCAAAAAGTCCTCCCAAAGGCAGTCTGTAACGTTTTAAAAATAATTAAATAAATAATTAAATGAATAAAATTGTTTAAGTGAATTTTATGATTTTCGATAAAGTAAAATGTATTTTTCGTAAAATCAAACCGTGATTGTTTTTCATTATAATTTTAAAAATGTCCATTTTAATTATGAAATTACTAGTAAATGGTGTTTATTTAGCCACTTATAAATTTTTAGTTTAATAAAATATTTTTCCTAAATTAATTATTTTAAATATTAACATAAGCTTATTTTTACACTAAATTAGTGTAAATTACAAATTTAAATGGTTTTAATTTGTAAAAATGAACCATGGCATGTTAGAATTTAGTATGTACCATGCAAAAATTATTTGCAAATTTTTCCTATTTTCTAGAGTTTTCTTGAGTTGCTATAGTAAATAAATAAATAATTAAATAAAGCATGAAAAGACTTTTAGTGTTGTTTCACTTCTTGAAACTTCTACACAACATCACACTCTCTTCTTTCTCTCTCTCACCTCCCTCTAGGCCGGCCACAACCCCCCATGGCTGCCCCCCCATTTCCCACATCATTTTTATTCAAAATTCATCAAAAACACATCAAAAATTCAATTAAAATTCCACAAAATCCTATTTATTCCATACTCTTTATTCCTTGCTCATTTTTATATGAAATTTGGAGATGGAAAGCATGCATTTTGGAGGCTCATTTCTTGTTTGGATTTCACATTTTGAAGGTATAATTTTCTTTCTTTTGACTTATTGTTATTAGATGTTCATATTAAGCTTAATTAGATTTAATGAATTAATTCTATGTTCTTTTTTTAAAATGCAAGCTAGGGTTCTAAATTCAAGTTATGATTTTTAATAATTAATTAGGGTTATAGTAGTTAGTTTAACACTTTTAGTATTAGGAAATCTTGCATGGTTATTCTTTAACAAATTGTTAATCAAAAATTGTTTTAAATTAGGAATTTAGTTAACTAGGTTTTTGCAAAATGTGGTTGTGGTTAATATAAAATTCTAATTTGGGTTGTTATCATTGGATTATAGTTTTAGTGGAAATATTAGCATGTTAATGGAAAGAAAAACTTAGTTTGATTGCTAGTTTCTATGGTTAATTGATAAATTGTGATAAAAATTGCTAATTTTGTAAACTAGATTTTAGAAATTCCTATATAAATGAGATTAAAAATATAATTATGGTTTCATTATATCATTATTATCATGAATTATGGTTTAAGTCATTAATTTATGCAAAATCATGTTTTGTGGTGGAATTGTGGTGTTTTGCTTGAAAAATGTTGAAAATTGTTAAAGGGTGCAAACTAGAAATTTCAAATTTATACAAGTTTGTGTAATAAAAATATAGTAATAGTTTGTATAGTCTAGTTATGCTATTTAATGAGTTTTATGACCTTTGGTTTCATTTAAATGTCAAGTTTTGATGAAAAACGGTAAATTGGCATTTTCGGGTTTTTCGAAAACGGACGATTGATCGATTTTAGTGTTTCGATGAATTTGATCATGTTTTACAATATAAGTAATGTGTTTTAAAACTACGAGTTATCTGTTGATGTTTATCTCGATCCATCGGAGTTGTACGCCGATATTGAGCGATATTTGGTTCTTTTGCGTGGACGGGACATAGGTTTTAACCTATGCTTGTTCCTTGTATCGTTTGACTTTTGTATGTGATTCGGTTTACGATGCTATTTATATGTTTGCGTTTAGGTACCCTTCAAGTGGACTGTGGGCGATGAAGAGGAGGATGGCGACACCGTCGTCGGCAGACATGGACCAGGTGAGTAGATGCATATCTACGGGGGGAAGTCGGGTGGATGGCGTTTAGCATCCCCGCAACGTAGAATAGGAATAGTATTTATTGTCAGTAGGAAACCAGATGTGACCCTAGATACTTAACGCGTAGGACCCTAGTAATAACCCTAGGCTGAACTAGACTGATTTAGGAAAACCTTATCAGGGGATGAGTACCTTGGAAAAGTTCTTAGGTTTCAGGTAGAAACACACACGCACACACTGAAACTCGACATGGCGTATACGTATATGTGTGTATATATATAAAACTAGGTATAGGTGTATATATATACACAACACGTATATGGGATTCATTGATGTGATATGATATCCGAGATATGATGAAACAATGTAACTGGGCTTGATGCCGTAATTCTTGGCTATACAGTCGTATTAAAGTGTTAGCGGATCATTAGAGAATGAGATAATGAACATGAATATAAAAATTATAAAGAGTGGTGGTGATATTGATGTACATGGGACGCTAGAATAGTACCCGGACTGTAACTTGTGAGTGATCACGATATGATATATGTATAACTTGATTACGACATTATATTGGTGTGACCTGATGCCGATATCATATAAGTATGACTTAATCACAATATGATACATATGACATGATATTTCTGAGGATAAACTAATGATGCTTATCATGATGGCAATGATATATGATTGATGTATGCGATCACAGTTTAGCACCTTGATCATGAGATGTGTTGATGATGACATTATACGAATGAGGAGACACCTAGGAGATACTTGACCGTACCCCGATATTGGGATGCCGTACGATGGATTTTACCGTACGAGGCTTAGATTTGATGATTGATCCGCACTCTTGATTCGAGGAAGCCGTACTACGTACGTGACGCTATTGAGGCGGGATCGCCGACTATTAGAGATATTGATTCAGACCTTAGGTAGACTCTAGTTTCTTACTGACTAGTCTATTAGGTTTAGTTCCTTAGGATGTTAGATGGACACTGGTTTAGGTTCGACTCACATAGTGGTAGTTATACTCGTATCTCGCAGAGGAGTGGATAATGCACATCTGTATTTACATTCATACTGTAATCATCATGGTGCATGTTCTTTTATATGTTGCTATAATCAGTATAAACTTTACCTGTTAGGACACCAGCACTATTACCGATGATGCGCATATTCCACGCACACTTATTTGCCGGCTCACACACATCATCATCGGTAATTGCTATGTCACGTACACCTTAGATCATATTGTCTTTTATGGATAGAATCAGTTAACAACTAGACCGATATAACATTGTGATTATTCTCTGACATTAGTACAGACATGATATTTATTGCTTAGACATTCATGCATTCATATTTTCATGTTATCCTGCAGTATTATGGGCATATGCCGACACTTATTATATACTTACTCATGATTTTAAGATTTGGATTTCTATGAGATTTCTGGATTTTTGGGGAAAACCGCAAGAAATTATAAAACCTTCTCTCTCTCTCCTCCTCTCTTTTTAAAATAAGATGCGGTTTTCTCGTGATGTATGTGTCGTCCACCATGAGATTTCATGTTTTCTGTTGGATTTCGAGACCCGATTCGAGGAGTGGATGAACCGTCTCGGGTACATGGTGGGCCCGGTATGGTACCCCGGGACAAGAAGATCGAGTTGTAGACGATGAGCCTGGCAGGGGAAGGCTACCTACCGGTGATGTCTGGCACGGCGGATATCCGGAGGATACCGACCGTTGTCGTGAGATTTGATGATATGGGCCGATCCGGACTGACGGAGCCCGAGATATTGAGACTATGAGACTTGAGATTTACATGTTTGTGTCGATGCTTGACACGGATTTCCATGGATTTCATTGTTGATATTTCCGGTTTCTATACCCGTTTTACTATGATAACAGCTAAAGATTTCTTATACAGATATACTTGGATTTCAGGATTTGTTTATTTTACATTCATGGTGCATGCATATCCATTCATATGACATAGTACTATATGAGGCACTGACACGACACGGAGTATTTGCACTTACACGTAGTATTACCCTGCTATTACTAGATGATTGAGATATAGTAGTGTATTATTATGACCTAGGATAGCGTCGTGCATTCGATTTCTTTTCGTAGATGTCTTCTACTCACGAGTTGGCAACTCACCCCCGTTGTGCCAAATTTTATTACAGGTTCGATGTACAGGTTTCCCTGGCAGCTTGCTGGCACATCTATTCTTTCAGGGTGATTTGTACGGTAGGTTGGTTCACTTGTATCCGAACCACCATTGTACTTTTATTCTTTCATTTGTATCTAGTAAGCTCCATCAACCATATTTGTATTACTTGATAAGTTTATTGGACCAGTCTTTTATTTCGACCTTAGAGTCGCGCATGTATTATTCTGATCTGGTGGTTTTGTTTTCTTTTGAGTTTTGAGCCTCGCCTATTGGCCTTGTATATTATTGTGCTTGTTGTGGTTGTCTCCGCCTGTTGGAGTTGATGCTAGCTCCCGTTGGGGATGCTTTTTATTGTTTATGTATATTATACTTGTTGTACCCGTTTGGGGGCCAGTTTTTACAGAGGAGACTCTGCCGAAATTTTTGAGAAAATTTGCTGATGCTTTTAAACTTGTTTCTTTTTTTCTTCTTCTTCTTCTTTTTTTGGTTTAGATTTCTGGGCTTCGGCTTACTTAGGTTACGTGGCGCCTCTAGACGCTTCGTAATCTAAGTGCCGGTCACGTTCCATACTTTCGGGTCGTGACACAGTCGAGCCCGACCCTCCCTCGGCTATCCCCGGCTGGTAGCTTCCTACCACAACCGACAGGGATCAAAAGCCCTCCCAGAGGCAGTCGATCCCGACCCTCGCTCGGCTATCCTTCAGGAAAAAAGCCCTCGCCAAGAGGCATCGGGCAATAACCCTGCCCGGCCAAGGGTCCTTGGTAGGCTTCTTACAGCCCTTCCCGCGCTAAGGACCAAAGTCCTCCTTTGAGGCGATCGAGCCCGACCCTTGCTCGTCTATCCCCGGCTGGTAGCTTTCTACCACTACCGATAGGGATCAAAGTTCTCGCTAAGAGGCACTGGGCAGTAACCCTGCTCAGTCCCCGTCCTGAAGGATCAAAGCCCTCGCAAGAGGCAACCGAGCCCGACCCTTGCTCGGTCATCTCCGGCTGGTAGCTCCCTACCCATGACGCCAGGGATCAAAGCCCTCGCAAGAGGCATCTGAGCGGCTACCCCGCTCGGTCATCCAAGGCTGGTAGTTGCCTACCCACGACGCCAGAGATCAAAGCCCTCGCCAAGAGGCCACCGCGCAGCTTCACTGCCCGGTTATCCTTAGTAGGCTTCTTACAGCCCCTCCAACGCTAAGGATCAAAGTTCTCCTTAGAGGCAGCCGAGCGGCTTCCCTGCTCGGCTATCCCTGGCCGGTAGCTTCCCTACACGCAATGCCGGGGATCAAAGCCCTCGCCAAGAGGCAACCGCGCAGCTTCATTGCCCGGCTATCCTTAGCAGGCCTCCTACGGCCCCTCCAATGCTAAGGATCAAAGTCCTCCTTAGAGGCAGCCGAGCGGCTTCCCTGCTCGACTATCCCCGGCTGGTGGTTGCCTGCTCGCAACGCCAGGGATCAAGACCCTCGCCAAGAGGCAACCGCGCAGCTTCACTGCCCGGTTATCCTTAGCAGGCCTCCTACGGCCCCTCCAACGCTAAGGATCAAAGTCCTCCCAGAAACAGTCGAGCCCAACCATTGCTCGGCTATCCCCGGTTGGTAGCTTCCTACCACAACCGATAGGGATTAAAGCCCTCGCCAAGATCAACCGAGCAGCTTCCCTGCTCGGTCATCCCCTGTTTCCTGATTTAAAATCAGGAAAGCTTCTGGGAAAAGCTTCAAAAAGAGGGTCACGTGTTAGCACGTGACACCTAAAAGGGATCATCAAGTCAAGTTCAGTTTCCTGAATACGCTGAAGAAAATGGACTTCAGAAAGAGTCACGTGTTCCCACGTGACCAGGGTCACGTGGCGACACGTGACATTTAAATGCAAGCGTCAAAGGCACACAAGTTCTCTGATCAAGTCAGGAAAGCTTCTATGGAAAGCTTCTGTGGAAAGCTTCTATGGAAAAGCTTCAAAAGGGGGTCACGTGCTCACACGTGACTAGTGGTCACGTGTTGGCACGTGACACCTAAAAACGTCGTTAAGGCAAGTTCAATTCCCTGACTGCGAAGAAGGAAAAGAAAAGCTTCAAGGAGAGTCGCGTGCTCCCACGTGACCAGGGTCACGTGTTGGCACGCGACGTTTAAATACAAGCGTCAAAGGCACGTCGGGTAACTGACCAAGTCAAGAAAAAGGCTTCAGAAGAAGTCACGTGCTCCCACGTGACCAGGGTCACGTGTCGGCACGTGACGTTCAAGGCAGCAAGCGCGTCTCCAGAACAACCAAGGAAAGAGAGCTCAAACAAAGGGTCACGTGCTCACACGTGACCAGGGGTCACGTGGTAGCACGTGATGTTTAAGCAGCAATCAGAAGACACAGCGCAGAAAGCTCGTTCCAAAGGGGGTCACGTGCTCACACGTGACCATGGGTCACGTGGTCACACGTGACCGACTTTCAAAGCCCATTTTTGACGACAGAATTTAAATTCTGAAGGAAATTCGAATCTTTCCAAAGGAAAGTAATTATTTGGGACTAATCAAATTAAAGATTCAGAGATGATTAAAGATCATCTATCTATGGAAAATCTCGGCTTTGGGAAAGATTTCCCCCTTAAATCTAACCAAAATATCAAAGGAGAATCTCTGAATTCAAGATCCAATGGTGAATAAAATTCACCTAATAATCCAAAGGCCCAAAATGAATTATGGATGCAAATCAAATCTCCCAATGAAGATTCGTCAAAAAACTGATTGATGCGGCTGCCTCTCCTATAAATAGGAGCCAAGGGACACAAAAAGAGAGAGACATGCGCAGAGAAGAAAAGAGAAAAGGAGAAGAGCTTTGATACTTCGAAAAGACTCAGATCTTCTGCAAAAAACCCTAGGTAAGAAAGGGAAGGCATTTTGAAAGAAGCAGAATTTAATTCTCAACAGAGTTTAACTCTGATAATATAAAAGCAGAAGAACTTATTTCTTCTCTCTTTGATAGAGGATCTGCAAAGTGCACATCTCCCCTTAAGGTTGAGAATTTAATTCTCAATGGGTTGAGATCCTGCCATGCAGATCCAAAACATAGAGAAGGAGTGCGAACTTGAGAATTTAATTCTCACAGAACTATAGGAATTTAATTCCTCCAAAATAAAAGTGGGGCTAGACCCTATATCATGGGAATTTAATTCCTTCAAAATAAAAAAAAAGAGAGAAACAGGGTTTAACCCTAATTAAAGAACTTAGTTCTGTTGAAACAACGATCATCATTTCCTCAAAAATTTTATTAGGGTTCAACCCTATTCAGCCCTTCACATAAACGGGGAATTTAACTCCCGCAGAAAATTCAGAGTTAAACTCTATCCCAGAATACAAGTCTTCAAAAGAAAGAAGGATTTAATTCCTCTGAAATTAAAAAGTCTCCGGAATTTAATTCCTGAAGAAAGGAGTAACAAATCCTCTGAAAAAACCACATTAAGGCAGGGTCACGTGTCACCACGTGACCCCCCCCTCAAAAGCCCTACAGAAAACCCCCTTGAGGCAGCACCCCACGTGACCCACGTGACTTTCAGCAGAAGCCTTAACGCATAGGCATTTGAATGCCCATCACGTGCTGACACGTGATGCTATCAAAAGATGCAGTAATTTCAGCAGAACAAATGGAGGAAGGGCGCTCTCACGTGCTGCCACGTGACCCCTCTTGTCTTAGTGTTTAACACTAAATTGAAACTCTCGCACTCAGTGTTAAAATATTGTGGGGCCTTAGTGTTCAACACTAATTAAAAAGCTTTATCTGCAGTGTTCAACACTGATTACCTTAGTGTTTAAATACTAATCTGAGATCTTCATTTGCAGTGTTCAACACTGATCTGTTTTAGTGTTTAACACTAATTTGAGAAGCCTTATTGCTGGTGTTTAACACCAATTATTTCTTAGTGTTAAACACTAACTTGTTAAACCGCATTCCCAGCGTTCAACACTGATTGCTCTATAGTGTTTAACACTAGGCTTTGGCCCAATTGGCTAAATGGATAGAGGCAAAGCCTCTCCTTCAATGGATCAGCAAAAAAGTCAATGTTTCAGACCCGACTGGACTTAGCCCAAGCTGGCCATAAGTCTTCAATTTGTGATTAACTGGGCTAATGGGCTCATAACATAATTAATCAGTCTCGACCCCAAATTGGGTCAGGGACTATTAAATCCATTCCGGTTCTAGGGTACATCTCTCCACTCCTTTGAAACTTGGCATTGTAATCCCTCAATGTCTTCAAAGAGGTGACGGGTCCCGACGGCCACTCATGATATGGACTGTGGGGTCCTTAAACCCATGCCTAATGCAAAATTCCTGGTTACGTGGAACACGGATAATGTCACTCTTTGACCCCGTGGGAAACGTCCAGAGCGGATCCTGGTCCTCGCAGAGCACGGCAGTGAACCCGTGTGAAGCATCCAGAGCGGAGCCTGGTCCTCGCCAAGCACGGCAGTGAACCCGTGTGAAGCATCCAGAGCAAATACTGGACCGCAATGTCCTTAAACTACCCACGGACCGCAATGTCCTTAAACTACCCACGGACCGCAACGTCCTTAAACTATCCATGGACCGCAACGTCCCTAAACTAGAACAATAGGGCCCTCCATATGCTCTTTTGTCGGATCTAAACGGTCCCGTTTAAGTTGATCTTAGCCTCCAAAAATGGCTAACGCGTCCTTAAACCTTCAAACAGATTGGACTACGAATCCCCTAAATTAACTCCGGCTCGAGGGTACATCTCTGAACTCCTCTGACATCCGTCGTTGTAATCTTTCAACGTCGTCAGAGAGGTGATGAGTCCCGATGGCCATACATACGATGGACCACTACGTCCCTAAACTGGAACATTAGAGTCCAAACACTCTTCTGTCGGATCTAAACGATCCCGTTAAGTTGATCTTAGTCACAAAGTTAGACTAACGTATCCTTAACAAACGTTTGAGTTGATCTTAGCCTCAAGTATGGCTGACGTATCCTCAAACCAAACCCCCAAACCCAAATCTAAGATAATGCGGATTTGGACTAGTCCACGCCCTACGGGCGACGACATAACTCAGTCTCCGTAAACAATCCACGGGCAACAAAACAAACACCCACGACACGAAGTGACCATCTGGAGAAGGAGAAAGTTGTTACCGCAACGCGGTAGCGTAATTAACTGCAGGGGCTTGCGCCTGCAGGGAAGAGCGTCCCCACAATCAAAAACCCCTCAAATGAGGGGGAATCTGACGAAGTCTGCTACATCGGACGCATCCGTCTAAACCTTCGATACATGGTGCCATAAATCAACTTGGCATCTTCGGAGGGGTAGACGGATAGCACCAATTAGCATCTGCCCCGAACCCCAGGCATTCGGACGTCCCGACGTCCCGGCCGCCGTTCGGAGGGGAACAGATTCTGGCACGCCCGGTGGGACCTTTTCCTCTTTCCACTCCACACTTCGTGTGTCGTGATTCGCGAACCAATCGCGGTTCGCTAATAGTTGCCCTTGGGTCTCAAGGTACTGAGAATTGGCATCTTGCTTATTGCAGAAAGCAAAGGATCGATGGCTTTCATCCCTGCGAAATCCTCCAACTGCTCAGACGGCAACTGCAGCCGACGCTCTGCCTCGCCAGGAGGTATAGCCTATGGACCCCAAGCTGCTTCGCTGTTCACAATGCCGATGGAACAGGTCACCCGCGCCACCACAGGATTGTTTTTTGGGACCATGATCCCGCCGACAAACTTTACTGTTCCAGTGCTGGCGAAGGAAACTCTCAAGAAGTCGGTCTTTGATCGTCTTATCCCTACCGCGGCTCCTCTCAACGAGTCGCCCAACGTCAACGCCTCGGTCTTCTCTAGACTGGGCCAGAAATCATGCGAGCTCATTACGGGGCCTACAATCTCAAAGAAGACTGCTTCTAAGAAAGTGAACGCTCCCATACCCGAAATCGCCAAGGCAACCTCTCCAGCCAAAAAGTCGGTCTTTACAAGATTGACGGCTCCGGCCTTTGCTCCCGCTTCCCAGAGGACATCGGTCTTCGATAGGTTAACGCCAACAACAACCCCCCATCCACACAGGGGGCATGAAGAAACCATTCTTACCGCTGACCCTGCACCGTCCGCTCGACACTCTCGACGTCGCCATTGGCGCCGAGTGAGGAAGGCTGGGGGCAACTCTCCCTCCGGATTGACCCCACCAGCCCCGGTGGCCGAAGTTAATGCCGCTGTTCCGACTGGGAACAGTTTTGAAATGCTAAATAAGGTGCGAAGGAATTCCCCTACGGCAGTACTGAAGAAATCTCCTCCCTTACTAAAAAAGGTGGTGGAAACAAAACCCGAACAGCCTCGATCTCCTCAACGGCTGTCTTCCAAAATTTATAAGGTTTGGCGACAAGCCCGAGATTCGATCATCGATCCAAACTTCTCCCGCCAGCACAAGAAACTGAAAATCCAACCTGAAGCTGGTCACCAGGCTAAACCCCAAAAGGCTGTTGATCAACTGACTCATAAAAGGAGGAGGCCAGAGAGGACCCCACAGCATGCAACGACGGCTAAAAACACTAGGCCTAGACGCCCTAAGTCTGGGGGCATGATGGTCCACACTATATACATGGCCTCTGGAAAGGAGGAGAGCCGCACTTCTACAGGCCATCGACCACTAACCCGATCCGTAACAAAATCCCAGGAGCAGCAACAAAAGCTCCAAGAAATGATGAATGCTATGGCCGCGCTCACCGGGCCAAAGGAAAGCCCAGAAGCGTCCTCAGACGCACGCCGGGAGGAAGAAACCGACGCTGAATTCCTTCGCCGAACACTGGAGAAAAGGGACAAAGAGGCGGCTGAACAAGCGGCCAACATACAACGGATGGGCCTTCTCTTTCAAGATGTGATAGGAATGATGATCCAGCAAGACTTGCCAGCTGAAGATCCTCCGATTATTCTGGAGGACGACCGAGGAGAGACGTCAAATCCACCTCCAGCCCTCTCGACGGCCAAGGAAGAAACGATCTCTAAGGCTGACTTGGCTGACTACATAGCCCAGCAAATCCGAGTTCATCGCGCAACTGAGGCAGCTGGTCAGACCGTGAAAACCGGGCGGCCGTATCCGAGCTGGTACGATCAAATCAAATACCCGCAAGGCTATACGATACCGAAATTCCATGTGTATAAGGGGACCGGCAATCCCCATCAACATGTCGCCCAGTTTCGGGCCCTATGCGGTAACACCGGCGGTGACGATAAATTGTTGCTTCGCCAATTCGTGGGCAGCTTGTCAGAAACAGCGTTCGAATGGTATTCAGAACTCCCGAACGATTCCATCAAAACGTTCGCTGAAATGGAGTTGTTGTTCACTCAGCGATTTGCAAGTGCCAGCGAACGCACTCCAATAACTGCACTTATTAACGCCAGGGTAAAACCGGGTGAAACCTGGGTCCAGTACGCTATACGCTGGCGGAACTTGTGGTCGAGATGTGAGCAGCGCATCGAGGAAGCACCTGCGGTGGGCATGTTCGTGGGAACTCTAGACCCTCACGCAACTATCTCCCAGTTTATGATGTTCTTTAAGCCAACCACATTCCAGGCTCTGATCGACAAGTTAGCTCAGATGGACCAGATGGGTCATAGACCACCTACACCGAAGTCGGAACCTCGGAATGACAAGGGTAAAGGAAGGGCAACCTTTGTCGCGAATGCCCAACAGCAACCTAACGCCCCGAAATCGACGGATCAACTGGAGGAAAGACGCCGGTACTATAATGAGAAAATGAAGCGTCCCTACTCGTTCCCACAAGACAAGACGAAGCGGTTATTCGAGTTGGCAATACGCAACAGACTTATAAACCTACCAAATCCAAGGCGACCACCACACCCCACCGAGGTGAATAACTCCAACTACTGCCCTTATCATCAGACGGTAAGTCATCCGATTGAAGATTGCTTTGTCTTCAAAGGATGGATCGAAGATCAATACCTCCAGGGGAAATTTGTACTGTCCGAAAAGTGGAAGGTGAACCCACCACAACCACATACTCCTAAGAAGGCCGATACACCGGGGGCAACCTGCTCCTTTATCGAAGAAGCTCCATGGGAGGTCGTGCTATCAACGAAGACCAAAAGAATGCTGAGAGACCTCCATGCATGCCCTGCGATCGAATGGAAGGACCCTCTTGAACCTCAAATTATCGAAGGGATGTTGAAGCCCCGCCTAATTATAAAGACTAACGATAAGAGCCGAAATACTCACGTCCAACCGTCAAAATCTTCGAAGAAAAAGAAGAAGAAATCCAAGAAGTCCGTGAAGCTTGGAAACGAGCACACGAACTTACAGAAGCAAATAGACGCGCTGGAAGAATACAATCAAAAGGCACGAACTCCTATCACACTGCAAGAGTTCCTCAACCATATCTTTCAAGAGGAAGATGAGGGGGAGAGCTCGTCGGATGAATCCGAAGGATATGTGGCGAGTTGTAACGTAATCTCCCACTCGTTTACCGATGATGGGAAAACTCCCGACACTAAGAAGATGAAGACAGAGCCTGTACCAGAGTGTCCATGGCCAACGGACGAAATGATCGACGCTTTTCTAGACAAGATTCGTCTAAAATGTAAAGCGGACCAGGAGCGTGAGATGACCACGCCGGAAAGAGCCAAATACGGACGACTGAACGGAAGAGTTGAACTACCTCCTCCAGAGCGAAACGTATCCGAAGTAGACAAGAAGATATTCAAGACGAGAAAAAGGTTTGCCAAAGCCGTGTCAATGGGGATGAAGCTACCACCCTCGGAAGCAAATACGCACGACGGGGCGGAGAGGCACCCTGACTATTGCGCATATCACCGGAAGATCTCACACCCCACGGGGGAGTGCGATGCCTTCAAAATATGGTGGCGAGGATATGTTATTCGTCAGCAACATTTTAAGCGCATGAAACGCAAGAGCCGTCAGGAGCGAAGAGGTACTGTCGGAGGACATAACAAGACTACTGGCAACTGTTACATGGTTGACGCCAGAGGGTCACAAGTTCTCACCTTCGGGAGCGACTCTGATGAAGAAATGGCTCTGGGCCCTCTCTTTACAGAATCCGTTCTAGGAAAAAAAGAGGAATCAGAGGCCTGCGAGAACATCCAGCTGCGCAACCGCACGCTCCCGGAGAAGAATCTCGGTCCCGTCGGCCGAAAAGATAAGGGAAAGGAAAAGGTCATTGAAGATATCACTTTAGATGACCGGGTCATAAAAGAGCTAACTAACAAAGACCCTCCCAAAAAGGGTAAGGTGGACTATAACATCCTCGCGCACTTAAGGAAACTACCCTCTCAGCTTAGCATTCTTGATGCCCTTCTATTATCAAAAGAAGCGCGAGACTCACTCATTAAAGCGTTGCAAGAACCTGAACAATTCCAGGCCGTTCTCGCCACTGAAAGGATGAAGGATGAACTGGAGGAAGTGCATACAGCCGATGTCACTTTCGGTGATGAAGACCTTCTCCTCGGGACGTGCGACCACAACCGTCCCCTATATGTCTCTGGATACTGCCATGACATCAAGATAGGTAAGATCTTAGTGGATAATGGATCCTCCGTCAACCTCCTTAATGTTCGGGTGTTGAAGGAAATCTGCATGAGTGTGCAACACCTCGCTCGTGACAAAATTACTATCTCCGGTTTCGACTCTCAATCGTCACGGACTCTCGGATCTGTAATACTGACGTTACGCTTCGGACTTCTCGTCACAGACATCAAATTCCATGTCATTGACGCCAAGACCTGCTACAACGCCTTGCTCGGCCGTCCCTGGCTACACGAGTACAACATCATCCCTTCTACACAACATCAGTGTATGAAATACTTCAAGGATGGTTTCGAGTACACTGTAACAGGCGAGTTAAACCCGTTTTCTGTGAACGAAGTCCGCAAATACGAAGATGCGAAATACTTTTTGCCAGATTTCGAGGATACAGAAAGGTGTCGCGACCCGAAGAACAAAACCGCCGCCACCATTCCCGTTTTTGGGAGCGATACCGAAGAAGAGGAGGAAATAGTGTATACGGGGCCATCCCAACGCAACAACCTGGGGGCACCCACCCCCGTACCGGTCTTCGGGAGTGATTCGGAGGACGAGGTTAACGTCGTGTTCTCCAATCGGCTGTCAATACAGGCACCCCTTTGCGATGACCATAGTCTGCAAATCACCATGGTACCGCAAGAACACTATAAGGATCTCGACGCGCTTCAAACCCACAGCGTGCAGGACCTGCAAACATTTTACGTCCCTCCCAAGCGAAGGGGTGAAAAGGTGATCCTATTCTATCAATCCTCAGAGTCGAAGGTGGAGAAAGAGATCTGGCACGGCGTGGATGTTACACTTGACAGGCTCCAACCCATTCGTCTGCCTAGATACTATACAAATGGATTGAAGAAGTTATTGAAGCGCCAAGGAGTACCCTTAAAACAGACTGTGCGGCAGGCTCGGTTCTACAACAGGATTTGGGATGTCCCTGGGACCCAACGCAAATTGCCCAACGGAAAAATAGAAACACTTGGGCTTGGGTACGCGAGAACGGGAAAACAGGAGCGAGCCCACGGCAGCTACGCCATATATACCTTTGATGAAGAAGAAGGCGCCACGTCAGGAGAGACCAATCCCTCATCAAAACTAAACCCCGCGATCGAAGAGCCAAACCCGTTGTTTAAAAGACGAATGGGCAAGCCTACCACGAAAGCGGATCAGAAAATTCGGGAAGATCACAACCACGAAGTGGCCATCTATGAGAAAGCCAGGACGCAACGTCTATTCCAACAAACTGCACAGGCTGCAAAAGATAAAGATGTTCACCATCGTCAACCCGTCATACGAAAGGCTCGACGCAGGGACGGGAATAAATTAAGAAGCGAAAAAAGAAGCCGACAACAACGACGCAGGATTAGAGGGTTACGGGAATTGCGCGGCTCGGACTCGTCCCTCATGGAAAAGATGAGTCGAGCATACTCCTTCCCTCGAGACAAGACGGAACGGTTACTCAAGCTCGCCCTAAAACATCAGATGATCACGCTTCCAGAGTCTAGGCATCCTGAGCAGGCTAGTAGGGTCTCTCATCCGGGTTATTGCTCTTATCACCGAGCCATAGGACATCCGACCGAAGATTGCTTCACCTTCAAGAACTGGGTCGAGGACCAGTACCGACGGGGCAGATTCGCTTTATCCGACGGTTGGAAAGTAACGCCGCCGCAAAGGCACGAGCCTAAAGCCACAAGAGCAGAACCGGATCCGCCTCAGTCTTGGGAGCGAGTTCGCACCTGTTATATGATTACGATATTAAAAGAAGAGCCCGAGAACGAAGATGACCTTCCCCGGTGCTTCGAGAACAGCGATGACGAGTTGATCTCGGAATTTCCGCCCGCTCCGAAAGAACTGGAAGACGGTATACATACTACCGCAGATAACCTCAAGAAGATTGAGCTGGGATCGGCAGACGACCCGCGGCCGACATTTGTCAGCGAGCTGTTATCCGAGGAAAAGGTGGCCGCGTTAAAGAACGTGCTCCTACGGCATAAAGACTGCTTCGCGTGGAACTACTCCGAGATGCCAGGATTGGATCCGGAGATTGCAGTGCATAGATTAGCAATATCCCCGGATATCAAGCCAGTCAAGTAGGCGCCAAGGAGGATGCGACTTGAGCTGGAGATGAGCATCAACGCCGAAGTCAAGAAGTTGATCGATTCCGGATTTATCCAAGAAGTCCAATACCCCGATTGGATCGCCAATATCGTCCCGGTAATGAAGAAGAATGGAACGGTGCGCATATGCGTGGATTTCAGGGATCTCAATAAAGCATGCCCAAAGGACGATTTCCCGGTGCCGGTAACCGAGCTAATGATAGATAACACGTCTACTCACGAGATCTTCTCCTTTATGGATGGTTCTTCAGGATACAATCAGATAAAAATGCATCCCGAAGACCAGAAGCACACCGCTTTCCGGACCCCTTTGGGTGTATTCTGCTACAGGGTTATGCCCTTTGGCCTAAAGAACGCTGGCGCCACCTACCAAAGGGCCATGACAAAAATCTTCGACGATCTCATACACGACATCGTCGAATGCTATATCGATGACCTCGTAGTGAAGAGCATGTCATACGAAGAGCATTTAAAGCATCTCGAAACCGTATTTCAACGCCTTCGGCAATACAATTTGAAAATGAATCCCCTCAAATGCGCGTTTGGAGTCTCCTCGGGTAAATTCCTGGGATTCATCGTTCGACACCGAGGTATTGAAATAGATCCGTCAAAGATTAAAGCGATTATGGAAATGCCCCCGCCAAGAACCCTCAAACAGTTGCGGTCTCTCCAAGGGAAGCTCGCATACATCCGGCGATTTATCGCAAATCTTTCAGGCAAATGCTGCCCCTACAGTCACCTGATGAAGAAGGGAACCCCATTCGTCTGGGATCAAAAATGCCAAGGCGCACTAGACGAGATCAAGCAGTACCTGCAGAACCCGCCGGTATTAGCTGCGCCGGTCAAGGGAAAACCCCTCATTCTTTATACAACCGCCCTCGAAGGTTCCTTGGGCGCATTATGGGCACAAGAGAATGACCAGGGGAAAGAAAGAGCACTTTACTACTTAAGTCGAGTGCTACTGGGGGCAGAAAGCAATTACTCGCCCATTGAAAAGCATTGCTTGGCATTAATCTTTGCAGTAACGAAGCTCAGGCATTATGCGTTGGCACATGAAGTCCGTCTCATTTCAAAGGTGGATCCCCTTAAATACCTGATGTCAAAGGCTATATTGACGGGACGACCCGCTAAATGGGCCCTACTCTTGATGGAGTTTTCGATAACATATCAACCCCTCAAGGCAGTAAAGGGCCAGGCCATTGCCGACTTCCTCGCTGAGCACCCGATACCGGCCGACTCTCCTCTAAACTGTGATTTGCCGGACGAGCATGCATTTGATGCAATTGGCGGTGGAAGCACACGATGGGAACTCTATTTCGATGGAGCGTCCTCCACAAAGAAACAGGAACAGGGTAACCCGATCATCAAATCGGGGATAGGCCTTATCTTTGTAACTCCACAAGGAGGGATAATGCGCTTCGCCTTCTCCTTAACAGAGTCAAGGACAAACAATGAAGCCGAATACGAAGCTCTGATAGCAGGCCTCGAAATCGCCATCAACATGGGAATTGAAGACCTCCACATATACGGGGATTCTCAGCTGGTCGTTAGCCAAATAAATGGTGACTACCAAACATGCAAACCAGAATTGGTGAAATACGGCGTAAAGGTGCGGCAACTGTTGGCCCAGATCCCCTCCTATATTCTAGAGAACATACCGCGCGCGGAAAACAGCAAAGCAGACGCGTTGGCCAAACTCGCCAAAGAACTGACTGACGAGAACCTCGATGACGTCAGAATCGTGGTACAAAGCCGTCGAGTGCTCGCCCCGGCAGAAATACCTCCGGAATTATATAAAGAAAAGGGAGCGATTCAGCAAGCGACCCTACAAATAAAAGACCGTGAGAAGGCTGAGGACTGGAGGGAAGTCTTCATAGACTACTTTAAGTCCCACCGAATGCCCGAAGAGGCGTCCTCAAGGCATCAGCTTATGAAACGAGCTCTATCCTTCGCTTTCGTCAACGATACCCTGTACAAGAGATCGTTTGATTTTCTATGGCTGAGATGCTTGGGACCTGACGAAGCGGAACGAGTCGTTCGAGAAGTTCACGACGGACTTTGCGGTTCTCACCAAGCAGGCCCAAAGATGAAGTTAAAAATTAAACGGATGGGTTACTACTGGCCCACGATGATCCAGGACTGCCTCGAGTATGCAAAGCAATGCCACTCATGCCAGATCCATGGAGACTTCATCCACCAACATCCGAATCCACTACACCCAACGGTGGCCAGCTGGCCATTCGAGATGTGGGGGACTGACATAGTCGGCCCCATTGAGCCAGCATCATCCCGGGGACACCGCTTTATCCTGGCGACAACTGATTACTTCTCCAAATGGGCAGAAGCAGTACCACTGAAGGAAGTGAAGACGGAGAATATCCTCCATTTCTTCAAGACGCAAGTCATCTATCGGTTCGGAACTCCACGACGGATTATCTCCGATAATGGGCCGGCCTACCGAAGCCATAAGATTAGCCGCTTCGCACAGCAGCACAATATAGACTGGAGATATTCTTCAGTTTACAACCCACGAGCTAACGGTCTGGCCGAGGCTTTCAATAAGACCTTGACGAAGATCATAAAAAAGACCGTTTCCAGGAATAAGAGAGACTGGCACGAAAAGCTGCAAGAAGCCCTTTGGGCTTATCGAACTACGTTCAAGACGGCCACAAACACAACGCCGTACGCGTTGGTGTTTGGGACGGAAGCAGTGCTCCCCCTCGAGATAGAGTTACCCTCTCTACGAGTAGCAGTCCACCACGAGCTGACGAACGAAGAAAATGCTCACCTTCGGCTTGAGGAGCTTGATGCCCTCGACGAAACCCGGCTCATAGCGCAACAACATCTAGAAGCCTACAAAGCAAAGATGACGCGCTCGTACGAACGATTGACCAGGCCGAGGACATTCCGCCAAGGCGAACTCGTACTAGTGGTCAAAAGACCTATGATCCCCAATCGTGCCAAGCGGGGAAAATTTGAGCCAAACTATGAAGGCCCGTACATCATAGACAAGGTCTACCAGGGTGGAGCCTACCTACTCATGGACATGCACGGTGAAAGGCCTTTCAGGCCAGTAAACGGCCGCTTCTTGAAGAAATACCATGCTTAATAAGCTGCAGCCTAGGTCAATGATGGATGACGACGACTATGTCCGCTCGCTATCTTCCTAAGCTCAGACTTTACAAGCAGCAGCCGGCCTTCCTATATCGACGGACCGAAACGTCCTTAAACTATCGTCGGACCGAAACGTCCTTAAACTATCGTCGGACCGAAACGTCCTTAAACTATCAACGGACCGAAACGTCCTTAAACTAACAACGGACCGAAACGTCCTTAAACTAACAACGGACCGGAACGTCCTTAAACTAACAACGGACCGAAACGTCCTTAAACTATCGACGGACCGAAACGTCCCTAAACTACTGCCGCAACGTCCTTAGGTTGACGAGATGAAAAAATATAAAAAAAAAAAAAAAAAACAAAAAAAACGGTATGTCCATAAGCAAAGTGGGCACGGATGAAAACCCGAAAGGGCTCCGTGAGTAAAAACAGCAGGGCTGCCGGCAAGTGTTCGTGAAAACCTGAGAGGGCGCGACCTTGTAAAAAAAAAGTGAAAAAGAATAAAAAAAAACGGTATGTCTATAAGCAAAACGGGCACGGATGAAAACCCGAAAGGGCTCCGTGAGTAAAAACAGCAGGACTACCGGCGAGTGTTTGTGAAAACCCGAAAGGGCGCAACCTCGTTAAAGGACACTTACAGAGTCCTCTCGACCCTGTAAGGAGAAACCACCTGCGTGAGATCCTTACGACTCACAAAGGAGCAGCACACTTAGGGATCCTCACGATTCCTGAGGAGAAAATACACTTACGAGATCCTCACGACTCGTAAGGAGAATTCTCTTATGGGACCCTCACGGCTCATGAGATTTGAAAGTCTTAAGTTACAGAAACCTGAACCTGTTCTTAAGCAAATCCCCCACAACCTCCGATATTGCCCTACAAGAGGCTCAATACTGACCCTTGTATACAATCCACGGGCGCGAATAAACATTTCCCCAGCAAAGTCCAACCCTTGTAGGTCCTCTCGACCCATAAGGAGAAAACCCTCTTGTAGGATCCTTACGACTTACAGAGGAACATACACTTAGGAATCCTCACGACCCCTAAGGAGAAAAGACACCTGCAAGATCCTCACGACTTGTAGGGAGAAATACCTTTGTGAGACCTCTACGGCTCATGAAGTCAAAAGCCTTGGTTAACAGGACCCTTAACCCTGTTTGCTGAGCCACCTTTGTTCGTCATCGACAAAAGCAAATGATGATTCGCTCCTGGCAACGTTCCAGTTGTAGCGGTGCTGATGCAAAAATCGGTGCCTAAAACCCAGGCTTGTAACGAAAAGCTAGCAAGCCACACATGCCTACAAAATAGCCGAAATGATGGGGCAACTTGCAATAAAAAGCAGCAAGTAGAAATGAAGGCATGAAAAATAGCCGAAATGATGGGGCAACTCGCAAAAAAAAAGCAGCGAGTAAAAATAAAACAAATAGCCGAAATGATTGGGCACCGCGAAAAATAGCCGAAATGATTGGGCAATCGCGACCTTCACGATATAAAAAGCTGAAATGATAGAGCATCGCGGAAAGAATAAAAGAAATGATGGAAAAATGAAACCTTTTTGCCCTACAGGTGATACTACAACAATCCCTGTACACAATCCGGGGGCGCAAACAAAGAAAGAGTCGTACTCCTTCCCCCAGGTTTCACCAAAAAAGAAGAAGCCAGGTCTCGACGGGCCACAAGCGACCTAGAGATCATCCAAACACTCGTCTCGTAACAACGGACATGACTTCAAACAAAGCAGAGCAGCGGCAGCTCCCAATTCCATGGCTCGGTGGTATACATATCGCCAACAGTCAAACCTCCATCCCGTGAAATGCGGATACAATCAACAAAATTCCTGGTCACGTGGAACGCGGATAACGTCACTCTTTGACCCCGTGGAAAACGTCCAGAGCGGATCCTGGTCCTCGCAGAGCATGGCAGTGAACCCGTGCGAAGCATCCAGAGCGGAGCCTAGTCCTCGCCTAACGCGGCAGTGAACCCGTGTGAAGCATCTAGTGCAAACTTCCTGGTTACGTGGAACGCGGATAACGTCACTCTTTGACCCCGTGGAAAACGTCCAGAGCGGATCCTGGTCCTCGCAGAGCATGGCAGTGAACCCGTGCGAAGCATCCAGAGCGGAGCCTAGTCCTCGCCTAACGCGGCAGTGAACCCGTGTGAAGCATCTAGTGCAAACTTCCTGGTTACGTGGAACGCGGATAACGTCACTCTTTGACCCCGTGGAAAACGTCCAGAGCGGATCCTGGTCCTCGCAGAGCATGGCAGTGAACCCGTGCGAAGCATCCAGAGCGGAGCCTAGTCCTCGCCTAACGCGGCAGTGAACCCGTGTGAAGCATCTAGTGCAAACTTCCTGGTTACGTGGAACGCGGATAACGTCACTCTTTGACCCCGTGGAAAACGTCCAGAGCGGATCCTGGTCCTCGCAGAGCATGGCAGTGAACCCGTGCGAAGCATCCAGAGCGGAGCCTAGTCCTCGCCTAACGCGGCAGTGAACCCGTGTGAAGCATCTAGTGCAAACTTCCTGGTCACGTGGAACGCGGATAACGTCACTCTTTGACCCCGTGGAAAACGTCCAGAGCGGATCCTGGTCCTCGCAGAGCATGGCAGTGAACCCGTGCGAAGCATCCAGAGCGGAGCCTAGTCCTCGCCTAACGCGGCAGTGAACCCGTGTGAAGCATCTAGTGCAAACTTCCTGGTTACGTGGAACGCGGATAACGTCACTCTTTGACCCCGTGGAAAACGTCCAGAGCGGATCCTGGTCCTCGCAGAGCATGGCAGTGAACCCGTGCGAAGCATCCAGAGCGGAGCCTAGTCCTCGCCTAACGCGGCAGTGAACCCGTGTGAAGCATCTAGTGCAAACTTCCTGGTTACGTGGAACGCGGATAACGTCACTCTTTGACCCCGTGGAAAACGTCCAGAGCGGATCCTGGTCCTCGCAGAGCATGGCAGTGAACCCGTGCGAAGCATCCAGAGCGGAGCCTAGTCCTCGCCTAACGCGGCAGTGAACCCGTGTGAAGCATCTAGTGCAAAATTCCTGGTTACGTGGAACGCGGATAACGTCATTCTTTGACCCCGTGGAAAACGTCCAGAGCGGAGCCTGGTCCTCGCCAAGCACGGCAGTGAACCCGTGTGAAGCATCCAGAGCAAACACCGGACTGTGGAGTCCTTAAAATCCACGGACTATGACGTCCTTAACCTCGACCGTGATGTCTTAAAACTAACGATCAATCCCCCCGATTCCCTACGGATTTCGCCTTGGTTTAAGGGTACATCTCTTCACTCCTTTGATACCTGGCGTTGTAATTCCTCAACGTCTTCAAAGAGGTGGCGGGTCCCTGCAACCAAACACCGGACTGTGGAGTCCCTAAATCCACGGACTATGAGGTCCTTAACCTTGACCGTGATGTCTTAAAACTAACATCGGACTGTGGAGTCCTTAAATCCACGGACTATGAGGTCCTTAACCTTGACCGCGACGTCTTTAAACTACGATACCTCGAAAGATCCCTGACTCCGTGAAACGCGGATAAGGATGATCACATCCAACACTTGCAGGCCCTCACGACCTGTAAGGAAGAAAAACTCTCTTGTGGGATCCTTACGACTCTCAAGGGAAAACCCTTTTAAGAATCCTCACGATTCTTAAGAAGAACTCACACCTATGGGATCCTCTCGACCTGTAGGGAGAAAAACTCTTTATGAGACCCTTGTGGCTCGTAAAAAGCAAAAGCCTTAGGAAACAGATCCTAACCCTGAATCCTAAGCCACGGCCGTCCTGCAAGAAGATTAAGATAGAATATCCGCAGAATGCATTCAATAGAAAGGGGACACACCATTGAAGAGAAGAATATATCTTCATTTATAAACCTCCCTTTCGACAACAATACTCGATCTAAAGCCAGCACAAACCACCCGATACGGGAGATAACGTGGCAAGTTTCTGATCTGTATCCTATCAAGCACGCATTTGCAACTGTACGAATGTTTAAAAGGAAATGTCGCCGGAGGCACTGATGTGCATGCAACGTAACGATGGTGCTCGTAATTCAAGAAAAACAGACAGCTCATTTACGCAAGCAAGACACACGTACAATTATCTGACAAGCGTGAAAATTCAACAAAAATCATGCAAACCACCAATGATTAAAGGAGTACATTGATTCAAACATGCTACATCAGTGGGAAAAGATTACCAAACAAGGGATCAGAAATACAAGGGTTAACAAAGCAAAACACAAAATTCTCCAACTCCCTTTCCGCCTTTTCCAGCACGTCAAAACGGCGGTTTTCGCGAGGAGTCGCTCCCCACCGGTTGGAGCCGTGCTCATCAGCGAAAGCAGACATGACGGCCCGACGAGCTCTTATCTGACTCAGTAAATGAACTGAGTGATCCTTCAGAGCTTGAGTGATTAGACAAGCCTCATGAAAGCACTCAAGCTTGTCCTCCGCCGCGTCAAGGATCGCCGAAGTCATCTCCGCCGGATGAGGGGGTATATCGGCAAGCACAGACAGGAGGATCATCCGGAGCCAAATGGAGCCCATGGGAAGAGGAGAACCCCGACGGGTCAGTAGCTCGTACATCACCGTGTCACATTGAGCGTCGGTGAGAAGGGGATCCGCCAGCCGCGCAGCGAAGCGAGGAATTATCTCCTCAAGGGGCACCTCCCATGGTTGCCGACGAGCATGGGGACGATCGCAAGCCATGGAGATTGATCGGGTTCTCAAAAATGACCACCTTAAGGTATGAATGGGTTTCTCTGTGAAGAAAAGAAGTAAGGCATAAGGTTCAGGTTATAAAGGGGCGCATTTAATGCCATGCACAAAAAATGTTGTGCATGGTGGAACTATTCTCAAAGCCCGAAAAGGAGGGGAGAGCGTTGGAAATGAAATCCAATGACGCATTGGAATTAGGTTAGGGAAATGAAACGTCCCCATCAAGCAGATCCCTGCATACGCAACACGTGAGCACTAGCCTTTGATGGAGAATGAGGCGGCACTGCACAGGCACAACAGAGAGCTAAGCTCTGAGAACGAGAATCAAATTCTTAAAAGAAAGGTTTGAAAGGAAGGACATGAAAAAGTGAAGGCACTTCTAAAAGGACGTTTCGTCTACCCTACTCCCCCAAAGCAGGTCCAGCGGTCATAAAAGGTGACAGCGTTGCACTCACGTGCTGACACGTGAGAACAACGCTGTGGGGGCATTTGTTTCCTGATTTAAAATCAGGAAAGCTTCTGGGAAAAGCTTCAAAAAGAGGGTCACGTGTTAGCACGTGACACCTAAAAGGGATCATCAAGTCAAGTTCAGTTTCCTGAATACGCTGAAGAAAATGGACTTCAGAAAGAGTCACGTGTTCCCACGTGACCAGGGTCACGTGGCGACACGTGACATTTAAATGCAAGCGTCAAAGGCACACAAGTTCTCTGATCAAGTCAGGAAAGCTTCTATGGAAAGCTTCTGTGGAAAGCTTCTATGGAAAAGCTTCAAAAGGGGGTCACGTGCTCACACGTGACTAGTGGTCACGTGTTGGCACGTGACACCTAAAAACGTCGTTAAGGCAAGTTCAATTCCCTGACTGCGAAGAAGGAAAAGAAAAGCTTCAAGGAGAGTCGCGTGCTCCCACGTGACCAGGGTCACGTGTTGGCACGCGACGTTTAAATACAAGCGTCAAAGGCACGTCGGGTAACTGACCAAGTCAAGAAAAAGGCTTCAGAAGAAGTCACGTGCTCCCACGTGACCAGGGTCACGTGTCGGCACGTGACGTTCAAGGCAGCAAGCGCGTCTCCAGAACAACCAAGGAAAGAGAGCTCAAACAAAGGGTCACGTGCTCACACGTGACCAGGGGTCACGTGGTAGCACGTGATGTTTAAGCAGCAATCAGAAGACACAGCGCAGAAAGCTCGTTCCAAAGGGGGTCACGTGCTCACACGTGACCATGGGTCACGTGGTCACACGTGACCGACTTTCAAAGCCCATTTTTGACGACAGAATTTAAATTCTGAAGGAAATTCGAATCTTTCCAAAGGAAAGTAATTATTTGGGACTAATCAAATTAAAGATTCAGAGATGATTAAAGATCATCTATCTATGGAAAATCTCGGCTTTGGGAAAGATTTCCCCCTTAAATCTAACCAAAATATCAAAGGAGAATCTCTGAATTCAAGATCCAATGGTGAATAAAATTCACCTAATAATCCAAAGGCCCAAAATGAATTATGGATGCAAATCAAATCTCCCAATGAAGATTCGTCAAAAAACTGATTGATGCGGCTGCCTCTCCTATAAATAGGAGCCAAGGGACACAAAAAGAGAGAGACATGCGCAGAGAAGAAAAGAGAAAAGGAGAAGAGCTTTGATACTTCGAAAAGACTCAGATCTTCTGCAAAAAACCCTAGGTAAGAAAGGGAAGGCATTTTGAAAGAAGCAGAATTTAATTCTCAACAGAGTTTAACTCTGATAATATAAAAGCAGAAGAACTTATTTCTTCTCTCTTTGATAGAGGATCTGCAAAGTGCACATCTCCCCTTAAGGTTGAGAATTTAATTCTCAATGGGTTGAGATCCTGCCATGCAGATCCAAAACATAGAGAAGGAGTGCGAACTTGAGAATTTAATTCTCACAGAACTATAGGAATTTAATTCCTCCAAAATAAAAGTGGGGCTAGACCCTATATCATGGGAATTTAATTCCTTCAAAATAAAAAAAAAGAGAGAAACAGGGTTTAACCCTAATTAAAGAACTTAGTTCTGTTGAAACAACGATCATCATTTCCTCAAAAATTTTATTAGGGTTCAACCCTATTCAGCCCTTCACATAAACGGGGAATTTAACTCCCGCAGAAAATTCAGAGTTAAACTCTATCCCAGAATACAAGTCTTCAAAAGAAAGAAGGATTTAATTCCTCTGAAATTAAAAAGTCTCCGGAATTTAATTCCTGAAGAAAGGAGTAACAAATCCTCTGAAAAAACCACATTAAGGCAGGGTCACGTGTCACCACGTGACCCCCCCCTCAAAAGCCCTACAGAAAACCCCCTTGAGGCAGCACCCCACGTGACCCACGTGACTTTCAGCAGAAGCCTTAACGCATAGGCATTTGAATGCCCATCACGTGCTGACACGTGATGCTATCAAAAGATGCAGTAATTTCAGCAGAACAAATGGAGGAAGGGCGCTCTCACGTGCTGCCACGTGACCCCTCTTGTCTTAGTGTTTAACACTAAATTGAAACTCTCGCACTCAGTGTTAAAATATTGTGGGGCCTTAGTGTTCAACACTAATTAAAAAGCTTTATCTGCAGTGTTCAACACTGATTACCTTAGTGTTTAAATACTAATCTGAGATCTTCATTTGCAGTGTTCAACACTGATCTGTTTTAGTGTTTAACACTAATTTGAGAAGCCTTATTGCTGGTGTTTAACACCAATTATTTCTTAGTGTTAAACACTAACTTGTTAAACCGCATTCCCAGCGTTCAACACTGATTGCTCTATAGTGTTTAACACTAGGCTTTGGCCCAATTGGCTAAATGGATAGAGGCAAAGCCTCTCCTTCAATGGATCAGCAAAAAAGTCAATGTTTCAGACCCGACTGGACTTAGCCCAAGCTGGCCATAAGTCTTCAATTTGTGATTAACTGGGCTAATGGGCTCATAACATAATTAATCAGTCTCGACCCCAAATTGGGTCAGGGACTATTAAATCCATTCCGGTTCTAGGGTACATCTCTCCACTCCTTTGAAACTTGGCATTGTAATCCCTCAATGTCTTCAAAGAGGTGACGGGTCCCGACGGCCACTCATGATATGGACTGTGGGGTCCTTAAACCCATGCCTAATGCAAAATTCCTGGTTACGTGGAACACGGATAATGTCACTCTTTGACCCCGTGGGAAACGTCCAGAGCGGATCCTGGTCCTCGCAGAGCACGGCAGTGAACCCGTGTGAAGCATCCAGAGCGGAGCCTGGTCCTCGCCAAGCACGGCAGTGAACCCGTGTGAAGCATCCAGAGCAAATACTGGACCGCAATGTCCTTAAACTACCCACGGACCGCAATGTCCTTAAACTACCCACGGACCGCAACGTCCTTAAACTATCCATGGACCGCAACGTCCCTAAACTAGAACAATAGGGCCCTCCATATGCTCTTTTGTCGGATCTAAACGGTCCCGTTTAAGTTGATCTTAGCCTCCAAAAATGGCTAACGCGTCCTTAAACCTTCAAACAGATTGGACTACGAATCCCCTAAATTAACTCCGGCTCGAGGGTACATCTCTGAACTCCTCTGACATCCGTCGTTGTAATCTTTCAACGTCGTCAGAGAGGTGATGAGTCCCGATGGCCATACATACGATGGACCACTACGTCCCTAAACTGGAACATTAGAGTCCAAACACTCTTCTGTCGGATCTAAACGATCCCGTTAAGTTGATCTTAGTCACAAAGTTAGACTAACGTATCCTTAACAAACGTTTGAGTTGATCTTAGCCTCAAGTATGGCTGACGTATCCTCAAACCAAACCCCCAAACCCAAATCTAAGATAATGCGGATTTGGACTAG
This sequence comes from Agapanthus africanus, assembly GCA_030015575.1. Classification (NCBI taxonomy): domain Eukaryota; kingdom Viridiplantae; phylum Streptophyta; class Magnoliopsida; order Asparagales; family Amaryllidaceae; genus Agapanthus; species Agapanthus africanus. The sequence goes on from CM057350.1 coordinate 156,073,576, forward strand.
TCCACGCCCTACGGGCGACGACATAACTCAGTCTCCGTAAACAATCCACGGGCAACAAAACAAACACCCACGACACGAAGTGACCATCTGGAGAAGGAGAAAGTTGTTACCGCAACGCGGTAGCGTAATTAACTGCAGGGGCTTGCGCCTGCAGGGAAGAGCGTCCCCACAATCAAAAACCCCTCAAATGAGGGGGAATCTGACGAAGTCTGCTACATCGGACGCATCCGTCTAAACCTTCGATACATGGTGCCATAAATCAACTTGGCATCTTCGGAGGGGTAGACGGATAGCACCAATTAGCATCTGCCCCGAACCCCAGGCATTCGGACGTCCCGACGTCCCGGCCGCCGTTCGGAGGGGAACATCCCCAGCAGGAATCCTCCTGCCCAACAGACGCTGCGGGTTTGTAGCCCTCATAACGAGGCCACTGAGCCCCTTTATGCTCGGCACAACTACGGCGGACATCCCTCTGCTCATCATATGCAGCAGATCCGAAGCCCCAACAAGAGACATCAGGTCTATCCAAGTCTGAGTGATCCCCCCTCGACTTCGGGGCCATGGAGATGCCTCCTTCTCAGCAGCGCTTGGCACACTTAGAAAGTGATCGAAATTAACTCGATGAACGATCGCTAGACAGATAGCCGACCTGACATGGAAGCCCAACAGTGCAAGCAAGGATATTTTATGAGCATTCTTCACAAACAGAAGATAAAGTGCAAGCTGATGAAACAAAAAGTTTTACTACCAAAAGCGAAGTCTTTAAAAAGGGTGTTTTGGGCTCCCCGTCCTTACAGACTGCCCGGAGGTTTACAAAAATTCCAGAAGCGGCAAAATAAAAGGAGGAGGAAGATGGGGGCTTTAGGCCTCGGGGCCAGGCACGACCTCGGGGTCCCCTGATATCTACCACGGGTCGAGCAGGGTCCTCGGCCACCTCCTCATCAGGAATCTCTTCCCCCTGCTCATCAGCGTCCACAAGGGGGTATTCGGCCCGGATCTCTTCATCAGCGAACTCTGGCATCCGGACCTTAACGACGTCGAGGGCCTCGTGCCATATGCGGGTGGTAGCCATGGCTAAGTCATTGTAGAAGTCCTTCGACTTCTTGTAGCCCTCCATCGCCTTCGCCGCCAAGAGGTCGGTTCGCTTCGCCGCCTCGACTGCCTCCCCCAGATCCTTCCGGAGGGTCCTCACCGTCTTCTTCATGTTGTCAACGAGCGCCTGAGCGTCCTCAAGCTTGACCTCGGTAGCCACGGCGGCCTCGTGGTGCCGGGAAACCTCCCGTTTCCCGGCCTCCACCTCGCCCTCCAGGATAGCAACCCTCACCATCGCCGCCTCCAGCTCCCGCTTGAAGCTCTCTTCCAGCGAGGTAAGCTGGTCCGCGGCTTTCATCGCCGGGGGTATCACCTCGGCCTCCATGCGTACGGCAAAGGTGACGTGCTGGAGGACCTAAAAAAATAAGAAAGAGGTTAGGAAGACGAAGGAAGCACCAAATCTCACAAACAACCGAGCACTTACCTGTACGGCCTCCTGGGCGATGGACGCCATTTGGACCCTGAAGGCCCCCCCGGGGACCCTACCCCCTGCCAACTTCTCTATTTCGTACAGCAGGCTATCGGCGACAGATAACCCCGAGGGCACCGCGAACTGGAGGCCCCCCTCCTCAACCATGATCGGCGAGGGCAAGCCCCGAGGAGACCTCCGGGGACCCCTCTTGAGCGGCTCCGATGGAGAGCCGGCTCCTCCTCCGAGACCGGGTCCTCCAGAATTCGAGCCCGCTTCCGGCCCGACGCTCTGCTAGGCCCCGGGGCAGGATCCGCCCCCGAACGCTCAAGGGACGCGGCCATCGGAGGTACTGGGACGGAGGCTGAAGGAGCCGGGGCAGGCTTCGAACGGGAAGAGCTGGCGCCTCCAGCCTTCATGACCTTCTTCGAATGGCGCATGGAGGCTCGGAGCTCATTCATGTCCATGGGTCCTGCACAAAACCAAATGCAAAGAAATCAGCGACACATGCAATATAAAAGACAGAAAGCAAGCCTAACTTACCAACGAACTCGACGGGGCTGAGCCCGGCCCAACTCAGGACCCTCTCAGACAGCAGCACGTCAAATCGGAGGACGGGCTCCCACGACGCCACTCTCACCATGGCGGGATCATTGGGCTGGTTCCCCGACAAGCATTTTTCCCTCGACCACTTGGTGGGCACGGGCCAGTCCTCGCCCTCGGGCGGCGCGACGAAGAAAAACTTCTTCTTCCAGTCGTGAATGGAAGAAGGCAGGACTACAACCCCTGTCCCGGCGGCGCCCCCAGTCGCTTTCTGAAAGAGAGGCAGACCCACCTCGAGTAGCCCGCTCGACCCCCATGATGATTTTTGAAAATAAGGAAAGAGTCAAGGATGGAGAGGCTGAAGGGAAGCTCCTGTAGCTTCAGGCGGATCAGGAACCCGAAGAGAATCCTCCATGAGTTCGGCACTAACTGGCCAGGGGCTAACCCGAAGAAGTTCAACGCTTCGACGACCTCGAAAGAGAAGGGCAGGCGCATTCCACCCCAAAAAGCTTCCAAGTATAGAGCGATCTCCCTACCCCGTACTTAGTCTGCTCTCTCTCCCTCCTTGGCCAGACAAAGCGTATAATTTGAGGGGATGTGGAAGCGAGCCCGAGCATTGGCAAGCTCGTCCTCGTGCCTCACCCAACACGACACGCCGGGGGCAGCGTCTACCGCCTCCTCCCTAGGGGCTGCCCCTGCCGCACGATCCTGGGAAGAGGATCCGATCCCTTCTCCCCGGGAAGACTCAGGCTCAACTAGAGGGTCCCTAGAACCTACTCCTACGACATCTACAGATTCTACGAAAGAAGACATCTAACCTGAAGAAGAGAGATCCTCGGGAAACAAAAGCAGAAGAAAGAAGACGAGCGCCGAGCAACCAGGACTTAGAGCGAGGAAATATGAAGGAATAGGGGCCCTGGAGCGGGCCCCACCCCTATATATCACTGCAATCGCCCTCATTCAACGACGCCCTTCATCTCCCGCCAAAGCGCCTCCTCGCGTCCAACGGCTCCGATCGCTCCACTTGTCATTCTCACACTGGGCCGTATCTCATCAGACGCTGCAGGTCTGCACACGTCGCGTCAGCCAACCGACGCTTGACACGCGGACCGTCGCTTCAATGACAGGATGCACGAACCGGTGCACCGTCATTTAATGCAGAAATCTCGCCCTGATTCGCTGGCAGAAAGGACAGCTGACGGCCCAGGGACGCTTTCCGACGAAATCTTAGGAGGGAGCTCACCCCAGGCAGCCCGGCAGTCCACTCTTGACCCGACCCGCCAGCTGGTCAAGACATGAGTGGGGGGCTATTGATGATGCTCTATATTGGCGATCTCCCAGATCAGGACGCATGGCAGATGACGTGTCCCAGAACTCAGAAGAAAGGGCCCACAGGGGCCGACCAGGCCACCTTGTACCCGACCTACAAGCACAAGCTGGTTCTCCTCGGAGCCCCCTGCAAATTGGCCTCCTTGGCCTCTCAGCTCGCCCCCGAGCTACCACAAGACCAAGATACCTCGGCTTCCCCGCTCGTTCCCGAGCTCTTCCACCGAGGCCATCTTCCTCGGTCCCTCCGACCGACCAACTCCATCACTCACAGGCGTAACCGCCGCTTCGCAAATCTCGCCAGGCGTGGATTCTCCGCCTGCAACATTCCACGTTCTACGCCATTATGATCCCCATTAACGGGCGATCCGCTTATTACGCGGGCGTGATGTCGGGAGCGTAACTGCCGGCGAGATTCTCGCGCCTGCTACTGCGTGCTTCCGCCACTATATTAACCCCCATCACAGAGGGGTCAAGTAAGCTTTTTTCACCCTACTTAGCCATTGCTCTGCTCGGATCTTATGCTAACTTGATCGTCGGAAGGTCCTCGGTGGTACCAAACCACCCCGGGACTTCCTTGCAGGTACTCGGCACAAACTCCTCAAAACCACTAATCTCTTCAAAACCCATTGAGACCCACACGCAACAGGAGATCACCTCCAAGATCCACCGAAAGATCGACGGAAGACAATATCTGACGGAGACCCGAAAAGGACCTCCATCAGTATTATAAAATAAAAGACTCATCCTTTCGTTTGGATAAGCTCACAAATATATGGAAAGCCTACATGCACTTATATATATATGGCATAACACTCCTCAAATATTAAAAGATAACAAATAAAATGGTTTTTCTTTCAATCTCAAAGGTCACATTATTGTAACCATCCCACTGAGCAGTCACGTCCTCTCCAGACAATGGGGTTAGAGGTTCAAGAAGCTCCTGATGTCCATCAAAGTGAACAATGTCTGACCTGTAGGGGTGGTCTAGAGGCAGGAAACGTCGATGGCCGCAATAACAAACCTTCCTGCTAAAATTCATGAATTTCGATGTTGTATATTAATGGCAATAAGGATATACTTTGTGACCATGTACGAACCAATCTGATAGCATTTCATACGCAGGAAAATCATTAATTGTCCACATTAAAGCCGCACGCAGTATGAAAGTTGTATTTGTGTTTGCGTCGTAAGTCTCTACACCATCAATGAATAAAGATTTTAACTCATCAATTAGAGGTCAGAGATAAACGTCGATATTGTTTCCCGGTGAGTTTGGTCCGTCGATAAGAAGAGGCATCATAAAGTATGATTGGTCCATAGCCAACCAAGATGACATATTATAAACTATCATTACAACGGGCCATGTGCTGTGGCTTCCAGCAATATAGCTGAATGGGCAGAAGCTATCACTAGCAAGTCCAAGCCTGACGTTGCGAGAATCGCTACTGAATATTTCGTGCCTCCTATCGAAATCCTTCCATACCGGTGAATCTCTTGGATGACTCACTTTTCCATCTTCACTTGGAGGAGCATGGTGATGCCAAATTATTGCCTCGGCTATTTTCTTGCACCTGAATAGCCTCTGCAGCCTCTGTGTTATGGGAAAATATCGTGTTATCTTGACAGGTATATCGGGTTTCTTATCAGAATTTTTCGGCTTTTACCTAACCTCTCCGCATCTTGGACACTCTTTCAAATCTGAATTCTCTTTCCGGTACAACCGCAATTTTTAGGACATGCTTGAATTTTCTCACACTTCAGACCCAAATCAGACATCATCTTCTGGGCTCCGTACCAGCTGTCGGGCACGTTATTTTCCGAGGGTATAGAATCTTTCAAGAACGAAAGAAACATTGTGAATGACTTGTTATTCCATCCATTTAGGCACTTAATCTGGAAAAGTTGGACGAACCATGAGAGGGTGGAATACTTTGCATTCTCATAAATTGGTTTTCTAGCATCATTCATGAAATTTTCATACTTATCCGCACGCGGTTCTTGACCGGAAGGAATGTCATCTTCGGTACGAATAGATTCACCTAGGGCAGTCTCTACCATATCCTCCATTTCTTCTTCTGGAAAGAAATTACCGTCTTCTTCTTCTGCCGCATTACCGTCTTCTCCTTCTTTTTCTGCCGCATTACCGTCTTCTCCTTCTTCTTCTGCCGCATTACAATATTCTTCTCATTCCCCGTGATATTGCCAAGTTATATAAAGTCTAGTAAAACCATATTTAACGATATGAAGCTCTGCAAATTCTACTTTCTGCCAGTATTTATTCCCACATCTATCGCACGGGTAGAGAATCTTCTCTAACATAATCTTATTATGTGCGCGTGCAAATTCAATAAAAGCAGCAACTCCTACGACAAACTTAGGTTGTATACGTTTTTACTAATCCACAAACATCTAGTCCTTAACTCAGATGTACTCATGGGTCATATTAGACTGTATAACATATAAATTGTAGGTTATGATGACTATATTAAGAAATATAAGAACAGGATGGTTACTGACAAAGGAGAAAATCCGTGTATGTGCTTTGTGTGTGCGTTTGTCGTTGAAAAGAATAAATTATCGATAAACAAAGTTAGATTTGAAGATACCCATGTATGAGTTGTATTCTATATATGTGTATTTCAATTTATGATTTCGCTTAAGTGTAGAGTTGTTAGTGTGTATCTGCTGTGTGTGCGTTTGTTGTGTATTCGTGTTGTATGTGTATATTTCGGCTGTCGGGGGTAAGGCTTCTATCTCATTAAGAATGTATAGAGCAGACACCCATTCGCTTATGCTTTCAACCGTTTCAAGTAAATTTCAACAGCATCTCCCCGCTGTTCTCCGAGTACACTGTAATAGAATAGATAATCATTTCAAAGCTATGAAACAATGTTGAAATGAACATCTAATCTATCTTTTTACACGGAGAACCAACGGAAATGTACCGACGAAATAACTCGAAACGGATGAAAACACAAGTGAATACAGGTGTTTGCTTTACACATTCCTAACTTGTCCATACTGGACAAATCTATCGGTTATCATACGATTGAATCTTCTCGTCACATAGACTATACGACAGTTGTTAGTACCGAACTATACCGTCCGATATTAACAACTTCCGTATAGTTCTATGTCACGACGAAAATCGAACGTATGTTAACCGATAGACGGGGACTAAGTCGCGCTTTGATTTTCATATATGAGTATCGATGAGAATATGAAAGTTTCATATTATCATCGAGTATCATATATTAGTTTTAACTTGAACATTTAACTTGAATAGGTTTTACGTTTACGTTTCGTTATTAAGGGTTCGAAGTTTTTAGTTTAGGGTAAATTTTTCTTACGTTTAAGGTAAAGTTGTACGTTTACGTTATCATCGAGTATCCTACTGAATGAACTGGTGCACCCTAAACCCTAACCCTAAAACCCAAATTAACCTAATTAACCCCAATTAACCATAATCGTTACCCTAACACAAATTATCCCTAATTAACCTAAACTTAACCCAATTTATCCAAATTAAGCTAATTAACCCTAATCAACCCAAACTTAACCCAATTTACCCAAATTAACCTAATTAACCATAATCAACACACTAACCCTTTCAAATTATCACTAATTAACCTAAATTAACCCTAATCTCTAATTAACCCAAATTAACCCTAGCCTCTAACCCTAACCCAAATTAACCCTAGCCTCTAACCCTAAACCTAAACCAAACACTAACCCTAAACCCTAACCCTAACCATACACTGAACCCTAACCCTAAGTCTTACCCTAACCCTAACCCTAACCCCAACCCTAACCCCAACCCAACTAATTAACCCTAACCCTAACTGACCCGAACCCTAACCCTAAACTGAACCCTAACGCTAACCCTTATCCTAACCGAACCTTGAACCCTAACCTAGCCCAAGTAGCAACACAATATAAAAAAAACAGAAATAAAAGCATAATTATAAGTAAAAATATGAAATTTACTAACGTGTAGCTAGGCCGGCGATGGAGGAGATCGGAGATGGTCGACGACGCAATCGGCGGTGAGTCGTGGGCGGTGGCGACGAGGAAGTCGACGGTGATGTCGGGGACAACGAGACGCGCGCGGGAAGGCAGTGGAGACGAGAGGCGCGCGCGCGGGAGAGTGGGTGAGTAATTTTTGGGAACGAGGACTTTTCTGTACTTAATTTTTTTTATTAATAACCCATATATACGCCCCTACGGATTAAACCGTATGTTCTTGTTTTGCGGCTCCGTAGGGCCAAATAACAAATTACGTTTTAATATTTTTAAATTAATTCGTATGGCACCGTAGGGGCAACCATATGGACCTACGGAGTAATCTGTAGGAGCAAACTTTTATTGCCCCTGCGAATACTTTTATCCGTAGGGGCAACCCCTTATTATAGTAGTGCGTGTATTATATCATGATCAGTTGATAGCATGTATCTATCTAAAAAAATGTTAAATGTGAATTCTTGCATTCTGCATGATCCCGGGTGTTAGAATATAAAAAATATTCTCTTAACTCTCATCAAAAACTCCCAAGTTGTGGTGCGGTGGAAAGGACATTTCATATAGCATCAGAGTTAGATTTGTACTGGTGGATTTGAGTACTTAACTGCATCTTTGAGAGAGCCGATTAGTCTCTACTTGTGTGTCGTGCACCTTTGAGAGAGTCTTTTTTTGCCAAAACGTTTGAGAGAGTCGATTGGTCTTTACGTGTGTGCCGTACATTTTAACGTGACAACCATGTTGCACGTGGGATGGAATATTGAGATATGTAGATAACATAATCTCACATTGAAAAAACTGTAAGAGGTACATGGATATAGGATATAAGATGGGACAACCCATCAGAAAGCTTGAGTCTTTTGGATGAAAGACGTTTATGTTGAAAGCCCGCGTGGTCTCATATAAAAAAATATATGACTGGCCCTACTTGTTCGTGTGTAGTTAAAATTAACATGGCATCAGAGCAACTCAGATTCGATTTTCACCGGTCGCGTATTAAATATGGTTTTATTTAAATTAAAGATACCACTGCGTAAAAGCTCAGGTTTTAATGAAATGGTCCTTTTACCTGCGAAAACGTGTTATATAAAATATATACTCTTTCATGTGGAGCTAATATCTGCATTTAAAAGCAATCTTTCAAAACCCTACAATAAATTGCATCAACCCCACCTCTATCCTACCTCTCATTTATAGCTACCACTTTTATTTTATTTTATTTAATAAAACCTTCAACAGATCGGTCGGCAACTCAAATATATATTATGTTACAAACCGAAAGGAAGGTGATGGAAAGGAACCCTTTTGTCCTCACTGTACTTTCTACAAATTTATAAATTTCATTTTTAATTTGTTCCATAAATATTTTGGCTAACATCAACCGACAACATAATCTTGATATCTTGAATGAAAAACATTATCTTTCCTTCCCACCCCTTTCCAAATTATTCACCCTCAACCGACAAATTTGGCCTATATAACAAGCATCAACCCTTTGCCCAACAAAAATCCATCCATCACACAAACCTCTATACAATGTGGTCGTCGACCTTAGCTCCGATCTCGCCGCAAGACCTGAGATCCGACCTCTACGGCTTCATGAGCAGAGACGAGCCCACGCCGCCGCTCGTGATCTCGGTCCTCGCGGCCTTACTGGAGAGGACCATAGCTAGGAACGAGAGGAAAGGCAATGTGGCTCCTAAGGACGCGAGGAGCCGCACGTTTGATAGCCATCGGGTTCTTGACATGACCATACAACGCTTTCTCGAGAGGATATTCCGTTACGCCCGTGTGGCTCCGCCAGTTTACGTGGTGGCGTATGTTTATATGGACCGGCTGTGTCAGCTCAATCCCGGGCTTCGCGTCGGTCCGGCGAATGTGCATCGGCTTCTCATCACTAGTATCATGGTTGCTTCCAAGTTCGTAGAGGACATGTAAGCATTGAGAGGTGCTTAATTAGTTTCTCTTTTCTGATAGAGTAAGAGTTCCGGGTTCAAATCCCGCTTGCATCTTGTGTTCTGATATAAAAAAAAATCTCAAGCTTAACATATGTCATATATATGTTGCTTGCATTTGAGCAGGAATTACAGAAACTCATACTTCGCAAAGGTTGGGGGATTGGATGTGATGGAGATGAACAGCTTGGAGGTGAATTTTCTGTTCATGATGGGGTTCAAGCTGCATGTGAGTGTGAGTGTTTTTGAGAGTTACTGCAGTCATTTGGAGAGGGAGGTAAGTTTTGGAGGAGGCTATCAAATTGAGAGGAGCCTGAGGTTGATGTGTGGTGGTGAAATTTCTTCGAGTGAGAGGGCAACTGAAAGCAGAGAATTGAGCCAGCTAGCAAGGATACTTTGAGAAAATCTAGTTCCAATTTTTATTACATCTTGTGAAGTTGTTCAATGTGTGTGTTATTTTCTCTCTTCTTTATTGGGCCAAAATGACCGCGTTACTTTAAAAAAAAATTAATGTATAAGAAAATATTTTTATGGACGAAATAACTAATATCTGTGATGTATGGCGGGGATGATATGTAATTATTCTGGTTAAGTTTGTATTAAAACAAGTGAGAATTCGATTTGATCCTTCTGATGGAATCTTGAAGTTGAATTCAAGGTTATTTCTCCATATATTTAAATCGTCATCTTATTTCATATCTGACCAAATTCCCATGTCTTAATCCACACTTTCCTCTAGTATTTCTTACATTGTGCTATTTCTTGTAGTATGCAAATGATGTTAATTTAGAAAATTTCTACAGTTTGCCGAACATATCTGTCCGGTCATAAAAGAGAAAGAAACAAGAACACTGATCCACTAAGTTGTCTGAAGGTGTCCAAAATTTTCCATCTTTTTCTTTCTCATGCCCGAGTGTATCACATCTGGCACACTAAATAATTTCTTGTTATTGAGACCCGTCACCTTCAATGTGTAGCTCTGATGGTGCAAGTTGAGTCGGTCCCAAACCCAAACCGTCCCAATCTGCGCCTAGCAACTTTTTAAGAGCATAAAATTAATAAAACGGCAAACATCTTTGCATCCGTCCGAACCTGAAAGAGGCGGTAAAATATTTGTCTAAGATCCATCCGGCCTGACCTGAAGCAAAACCTGCCCTGTTAGACGCAAAACCAGCCCACTCCAGCTACCTATATCATAATTTTTGTGATAGGGTATCCTATTAGTTGGAATTTCAATTGAAATTGTTAGGACTAAGTTAGACAAATTTTTCATTCATTTCATTAAACTTCATGGTTGCAAGTATTGTAACAATCAAAATATCTAGGTAAATTGTCTCACACAAAAAAGGCGGTAAAGTATACCTCCGTCCAAAAACCAAAAACCCATGGCCGAAGGAATCTAGTCAAAAACACCCTGGGGAATTTTCGCTCGTCAAAAATACCCACATGCAATAACCGTATAGTTGCCCCAAATAGTTACCTGCAATATGGGTATGGGTACATGCAATATCTGTAAGAAAAAATTATTGTCAAAAACTCCTTGCATGTAAATGTCAAAAAAAAAACCCTTACACCTTCTCTATATAAATCCTAAAGAAAATCCTTTACTGCTCTCTTTATTCGTCTCTACTCAGAAACCTCTCTCTATCGTGAGCTCAAGATACTGTTAAACCATAATGAAATTCTCTATGGTTATAATCCTTATGGTTATAATTTAGATTTAGGATAACTCATAATTTAAATAAGGATTCGTTTACTCTTATCCAAATATAAGATGTTTATCCTTATTTAAATTCGATGTCTTTATTTATTCTAATCCTATACAAATTCCATAATTTAAATTTAAACTAAACCAATGCTCAGTTGGTATGAGCACTTTCCCTCTTGAGAAAATTGTAGGGTTCGAAGCCCAGGAAGAGAAATGTCCAAGGGTTGGGTTCGGAGACCAGGGAGGAGGGTTAGGTTATTGTTAAAGAAAAACAAATAAGGAGATGAGGGCAAAGGATGAGGGAGTCGGCAGCTCAATTGGCAAGAATGAGGGTTTAGGTTAGGGTTGGGGAGAGTAGGAGATGAAAGAGATGAGGACAGTGACGGCGAGAGAATTGAAAGGCGGCGGCAAGAAAGATGATGACGATGGCGATGAACGGTGGCACTGGCATGGAGGTGGGTGGGGCTTAAGGTTTAGGATAGGATGATGTTGGATATAAGTGCCCTCAAAGCAATTATTGTAATTGAAGGAGTACTTATACGTGAAAACAATTTTACTGAGATGATAGTATACTATCTGATTTGTCTTTATCTTTCATCTGATATATTTTATTTATTATTATGTATCATTTACACATGAAATAAAACCATAAGATTTTGCTTGACTATCAGGATCGATAATGGAGATCATACTAGTGGGGCCTGGGTAGTCGATAAGCACATCCTTAAATGTCCATGGTCGTAAGAGTATCGAGACCGGGTATCGGTACTCCACTTTAGACTAGTGTGTACATTTCCTGACCCGGTTGGAGAGCGATAACTGATCCTGCAGCTACTGGTGTTTGATATTGTGGATTTTATATATGTGCTCATTAGATGAGTTATACTGGACGGACTCACCGAGAACTCTTAGTTGGTAATATACCAATATCAGGTAGCAGTTCTCTGGTGACATGAGTACAAGGTAGTTCCTAGGACCCGAGATCGCCATAATGTCTCATGTGTGTTCCCACTATACTTAGACTTCTACCCTACCACAATTCAAAGGAGTCGTGCAAACAGATTTTTGTTGGGTATAGTCCCAAAGCACATGGATGTAGTGAGCAGTCGAGAGGATTCGTCTCTTCCGGAATAAAAAGTTGATGTCGCGATGTACAGGACATGACTACAACCACAAGTCGATGGTCATCACAGTAGAGATAAACTGATAAGTGTTATCAATTGTATTTTCGGTTGGTTATGAATCCTCTGTCGCACGACTTATCGAGTTATAGGGATTCCAAACCTTAGACCCAATATGTGATACTCTTAGACGAAGAGACCGGATTGTACGGTAATATCACTGATAGACATTGCGGGGTTCAGATGAGTTTGCTCGTTGACCTTCTTTCGATCAATACCTGGGTAGCCATTACGTGCAGCTAATACCGCTAACGTACCTGAGGGCTATGGATATGATCCTAAGTTACTACCAGCGTATTGTCGAGTCTTTGGAGTCCCACACGGAGGTTTCTCAGCACATGCGAAACGATATAGGGCACGTATAAGGATATGTACAGGTGTTCGATTAAAAACGTGTATTTGATACACGTATTTTAATCGAGTGTTTATTGATATTAGCTGGTATATATATGATATAGCCGGATTATTAAATCAAGTGTTGATTTAATAATTAAATATATATTGATATATTGATATATATCATGCTTACTTTATTATTTTCTTCTCTTTATTAATATTTATATTTGATATAAATATTGTGACATGTATGATAATACATGTGAGATTGTTAGTGATATATGCCTTAGAGTCCATTATTGTATAGTACTAGATTGTATATTACATTTTGTAAGCTCGGAATATATACAGATATAATAACAGTTTTGCTCAACATGATAGTATGCTATCTGGTTTGAGTCTATCTTAGCATGTGTATATGTTTCTTTTAACATATCGCTAATACATGTTGATAGAGCCCAGCCCTTAGGATTTTTACTTAACTACCAGCGTTGTGATGGCAGTCACACTAGTGGGAGCTGGATAGTCTATAAGCACATCTTTAAACTTGTCCCTAGTCGTAGAATTATCGAGACTGGGTATCGATACTCCAGAGTAGACTAGTGTATACGCTTCTTATCCCAGTTAGGGGAGGTGGCATGTCTCGCGGCCATTGGTATACGGTACCAAAGATAGTATACATGTGCTCATTGGGTTATGAGTTACACTGGACGGACTCGATGGGAACTGCTGGTTGGTATTATACCTATCGTTAGCTAGCAATTTCCCCGTGATATGAGTGCAGGTTAGTCCGTTGACTTGATATCACTATTCGTCTCGAGTGTGTTCCCACTGTACTTAGATTACTACCTTACCACGGCTTAAATGAGTCATGCAAACAAGTAGTAGTTGGTGTTAGGGTCAAAAATTACATGCCAGTTGACCAAGCCAAAATCAAAATCAACCCCAAACCAGGTGAGCCCAAGCCCAAGTCAAGTGGGCACATACCCAAATCGAGCACGAATATGAAGCGACCGGCCTCCTCCATGCCTAGAAGAAAATTATGTAATAAATAAGTTTGATATAATTTTAATGCATGAATGTAAAATAAATGGATAAAAAGCCAAATTTTTGTAAAGCCCATGACTCATGTGCAAAAAGAAACAAGCACATGAGGCATGGGATGAGCAAAATGCCACTTTGTAAAGTCCAAGGAGCTATATGTAAACTTGTAAGCCTATATAAAGAAACATTATGATGAAATGAAGAATAATTGATTCCCTTCAAAAAAATTAGGGTTTGTATCCCCATCTCCTTTCTCTCAAGTTCTCCCTTTTCTTTTCATTTCCAATTAAATCAAGAGTTTAACTCTTTTTTCCATAAAGAAATAGTTTTGCACCATAAAACCCTCGAAGGGGAATTTGGACCTCCCATCAAACCCATAAAAGGGAGAATTTTTTTATCTCGCCTCCTCTTTTCTCCAAGACCCAGCAAAAAGAGTGGAGGAGGAAGAAGACCCACCTCCAAAAATCCCACTTTGGGAGGATTCAAGGCTCAAAGGAAAAGAAAGGGGTCCCATTTGATCACCTCCAAAGATCTTTAAGGAGTTCAACTCCAAGACCCAAATCCTCAAAGGAGTTTAACTCCTAATCCAGATTTTTTAGGAGTTTAACTCCAATTCCAAATCTTTTGGAGTTTAACTCCAAATCCACACCCAATTCCTGTTCAAGAGTTCAATTCCAAACCCAAGGGCTAAGCCCCTTCTTCCGCCAGTATTTCCAGCGGTCGAGCGTCGCCCGCGAGCGCCCAGCGCCAGCACGCCACACGTGTCCTTAGGACGCTACTTACCCCTTTTTCCTTCCTCACGCTCCACACTCAAAACACTTCCCTCACACCCCATAAGGGGGCTGCTAGCCCTCTTGACCTCCAGCCTGCTATCCGGGTAGCAGTACCCACGTAAACTCTGTGAGTCCTCCGATATGTCTAAGTTCCCTTCAAAACACAACACACGCACACTACACATTGAGTTTGCATGACCAATTTTACCCGTCAATCGAAGTTTCTCTCGCTCCAAAGGTGAGGGGTAATTAACGGCAGTTTAGTCTCTGGCAGCCGGAGATTCGAATCCCCACAATCAATAAACCCCGGCCTATCCTAGGTAGGGGGATTCTGTATACGCCTGACAAGCGTGCGCGTTCCCATCTCAATGGAGTGACAAAAAACACCCTACAAATTCTGACACGCCCGGTAGGACATTTTCTCTCCTCCCATATTTCGGGTTAAATGTTCATACAAACTCAATCAACATATATATATCGATTGTCTGTACTGAAATCATGCTTCTTTGTGCAGGTTAATATTTTCCAATTGCAACCTTTGGACGCAACAAAATATCTCCAAGGACAAGCTCAGCTCTCAACATGGCTCCCATCTCCTACACGATAAAGATGGACGCCAGGACGGTCCTCCCAGCTATCTCGGGCGACAATAGGAGGAGTCGTTGCTACCCTTTGGCTCTATTCTGTTCGTGCCAACTAGCGACATCCCTGCTCCTCAAGCCCTGGTGACAGTTACACCGGCCTTAAAAGGGAAAATGTCAAATGTCATGGTCGCGAAGGCACCTCACCCCAAGCACAAATCCGTTTCCGAACGACTTTCCGTTGCTCCAGCTGGGGGCAAGGCCATCAACACCAATAAAGCAGTAAGGCGTCTCGGGCAAGCTCTAGCGGTGCCCCTGACAGCTGCTCGATCGAGTATCTTCTCTAACCTTCTCGTCAATCGGCTCATGATGGCTTCCTAAATAACGGGTGCCCTCCAAGCCCTCAAAATCGAGAAGCTAAAATAGAAAAGGCTCAGATACAGAGTCAACAAAAGGACTAGGGCTTCTGTTAGGCTGAACCTCATAAGATTCCAAGAACAGGGTTACCCCGAAACAACAGCTAAATCGGCTGAAAAGCTCGCTAACTCTTTTGAACCACTTAAATTGATCCAGAAGAATACAATCACCATAAGAGTCAAGAAAACTGCGATCCGGACTGCACCATCCAAGGACCTAGTCAGGCCAACCGTATTCAGTCAGCTTTCCAGAAAAGGAAAAGCCACGAGGATGGTCCAAAAAATCAGTCGCCAAAGATAAATTGATGGCTGGATATGTGGTCCACACTGTCTACATGGTGGGCACACGTAGCAAGAGCAAGGATAGGGCCACCACATCTCAAATCCAATCTGGTGTGAATGTGGCTGCCACTTTCCAAGACCAGCATCCTCTAGAAGGTAATGAAAACCCTTCCAATGAAGCTAATAAGAAGATAGAGATCTCGGTTCATGAGGAGTCGGGCTCGAAAATCGAAGAGGAGCCAATCTTTCGTCTCAGGACCGCAAAGCAGCAACTTCTCCAAGAACTCCAGAAGCAGCTCAGAGACAAAGACAAGGTGATGGCCAAGATTTTCTCAAAGATTGACGACTTGACAAACGTCGTCTTACAGCTCACGGCCCAAGTTTCCTCTCAGTCGCCCAATCAAGCACAGGGCTCTGCCCATGAACCGGGAAACGGTGTCCCAAGGCAGCTGACGCTTATTCCCTTAAATCCAAAGGTGGGCGAGCCGCATGAAACTTGGTCGAATCCTATCTCGGGAAATGTCTTGACTACCGATGACAGCAGCCCGCTAACACAAGATCAAATCATGGATTTGGTCGCTAACAAAGTCAAAATATTGATAGCCAGAGCACAAAATGATGTCAGCGATAGCAGGAGACCATATCCTGCTCGGTATAATCTGGTAGAGATTCCTAGTGGCTATGTCATCCCCAAATTTGGAAGATTTGATAGGACGGGAAATGTGAATCATCACATCCCCACTTTAAAGCCTCATGCGGGAATACTGGGGGCAATGATGCGCTTCTCCTCCGCCGGTTCGTTAATAGATTAACCGATGTCACTTTCGACTAGTATGCGAGCATACCAGATGGCTCGGTTACTACTTTCGTCCAAATGGAATTTCTGTTTCGGCAAAGGTTCATGAGTGTCAGTGATGAGATCACCAATGCTGGCCTCGTGAGGACCAATCCAATGAACAACGAAAGCAGCACGGATTTTATAACCCGATGGCGCAATCTCTCCGTCAAATGTGAGCCACCTTTGGAACAAGACCGGTCCGTCAATCTCCTCATCAGAAATCTTGGTACCCGGATGAATCCTTTTCTATGCACCACATGTCTCAAGATGTTCCAAGAGCTGACCAGGAAAGTTCAAATGTTGGAGTGCTCAAAACAAGAATCCTCCTCGGATTCCCAAAATAACAATAAATCTCGGAGAAACCGAAAAGAAGATAATCGTAAAGATGGGAATTCCGACGATGCTAAATCATTTAACACTTCGGCTGATCAAAATAGGCAAGGGACAAACGGGCCCAATGTCAACCAATCTCGAAAGCCATTGTTGGGAGAGGGAGAAAAATCGCCTCTGAAAGAGAAGCTTTATAGGGTCTATTCCTTCATAAGGGACAAAGTTTACAAGATACTCAAGGACGCCCTAAGAAACGGTCTACATTTTCCGGAATCAAAAAGACCGCAAGAAGCGAATATGACCAACGACCCCAAATATTGCCCCTATCACAGAGTGACAGGTCATGCTATTGAGGACTACTTCGTCTTCAAAAATTGGGTCGAAAAGAAAAACAAAGCAGGAGATATAGAACTGTCTAAAGGCGTGTTACTAAACAATCAAGCCGCGGCCGCCAATTTCATACAAACGGAGACCGAAGCCCTTCGAAAATCTGCTGCTCTCAATCGTATGCCCTTCTTGGAAACCTAGGGTTGACAAGTGGACACATTTTGGTTTTGCGTAACTGTTTTTATGTACCTAGTTTGACATGTAATATCATCTCTGTATGTTTACTATCTAAAGAAAATTATGATTTTACATTTGTAAGCGATATTGTAAACATTCACCTTAATTATAGTTTGATTGGGTCAGATACACTAGACAACGGATATACGTATTAAATCAACACCATGTTTTCAATGTCCAAAACGCACATAAAAGAAAAACTCCAGAATTGAATCAAGCTTTCTTATAGCATTGTAAACTAGGTCACATCAATGAAACACGGTTGACGAACTTACATAGAGAGGGATATTTGGATCTGTGATCTCTGTCGTATGCAACTTTTCAATCATCTCTCAAAGAAAAGATGACAAAGATTTCGTTCACTGGACATGGAGTAAGAGCCACCGAGCTCTTGGGACTCATACATAGCGACGTGTGTGGTCTAATGTCCACGCATACAAGAAGTGGTTATTCCTACTTCATTACTTTTACGGATGATTTCTCAAGGGATGGACATATATTCTTGATGAAACATAAATCCGAGGCCTTTGAGAAATTCCAGGAATACAAGAATGAAGTGGAAAAACAAACAGGCAAAAGTATCAAGACATTTCTGTTTACCGCCGAAAACAGAGACGAAACCGTGTAGGTCGTCTGGCCTGAATTTGGGGGGAGATACTATTTGGTTTTATCCGTCTACCTCTCCAAAGATGCCAAGTTAATTTATGGCACCATGTATCGAAGGTTTAAACACATGCGGCCGTTGTAGCAGACTTCGTCAGATTCTCCCTCGTTGGCGAGGGGTTTTTGATTGTGGGGACGCTCTTCCCTACAGGCGCAAGCCCCTGCAGTTAATTACGCTACTGCATCGCGGTAACAACTTTCTCTTTCTTCAGATGTTCACTTCGTGTTGTGTATATTTGTTTTATTTTAGGTTTCCCGTGGATTGTATACGGAGATTGATTTATGTAGTCGCCCGTAAGGCGGGGATTAGTCCAAATCCGTATTTTCTTAGATTTGGGTTTGGGTTGGTTTAAGGATTGTTAACCTCGTTTGAGATTAAGATCAACTTAAATGTTTGTAAAGGACACGTTGGTCTAATTTTAGACTAATGTCTACTTAACGAGGGTTTGGGATCATTTTTGATCTAATGAAAGAGCATTTGGGCTCTATCATTTTAGTTTAGAGACGTTACGGTCCATAGTTTAAGGACATCATAGTCCACAGGGTTTAGTTTAAAGACGTTACGGTCATAGGGTTTAGTTTAAAGACGTTACGGTCATAAGATTTAGTTTAAAGACGTTACGGTCATGGAATTTAGTTTAGGGACGTTACGGTCCGTGGAGTTTTGTTGTTGGTTATCGGGACCCGCCACTTCTCTGAAGACATTGAAGAATTACAACGATATATATCAGAGGTGTGGGGAGATGTACCCATGAACCAAAGAATGTTCATCAGGGACTTGGTATTCCTGTTTGGCACTAAGGCCAATTTAAAAGAAGACATATGGGCTCGGTCGATTTGGGGTTTGGCCACCCTTGGGCTCAGCCCACTTGGTTATTTATTTGGACTTAATCTTTTTTGTTCAACAATATTGAGCATTGACCTGGGTCTTGATGCTCACCCTCCTTCCTTTGTTTTGTATTGAGTGTTGAACACTCTTTGTAGAGTTGGGCTTTATTTACAGAGCGCTCTTTATTTTATCAGCGCCCACGTGAGGGGCACATGGAGCGCCTGGCGTTGAGTGCTAAGCTGTTCTTATAAAGTAGCGCCCACGTGAGGAGCACGTGGAACGCTTGGCGCTGAACGCCAGACTTAGAGAGTTAAGCACTTCTTATAAAGTAGCGCCCACGTGAGGAGCACGTGGAGCGCTTGGCGCTGAGCGCCAGACATGGAGAATTAAGCGCTTCTTATAAAATAGCGCCCACGTGAGGAGCACGCGGAGCGCTCGGCGCTGAGCGCTAGACTACTGAGTGTTAATGTAACACCCTAGTTCATTTCTACCAGTTCTTGGGTATTCCTTTATTTATGGCTATTTCTTGATTTATTGTGTTTTGGGAGCGAATAGTGTAATTGGTATCGTATTTGCATCCGACCTGACCCGCTTGCTGGAAACCCGTCTTGATTCCTGTTTATCATTTATCCCGGCTAGTTATGAGAATACGTGCACTTTCATGTTCTATATCCTGCATACCTGCATTATATCTGGCATCTGCATTTTTTTTACAATACAATTATAATCTAATAATATATTTTAAAAAAATATCTAGAATGGCCTGCATGACACCCCTAACCCTGTTGTAGCGTCCGTTTATCGTGTTCTTATTCCGTTCAGTGAAACAGACTCATTTGGATAACTACATGCACGCTACGTGTATCCGTTCTTGGGGGTATGTAATTTCGTTACCCGGATATCCTGTTTTGGTTTTGGTTAACATGTATATTATCCGTATTTTCGAACCATAATTTTAGACCCGACCCGGGCGTATTTTGGAGTAAGTTTGTATTAGCCAAAATCTCAAATTTAACTAATATTTTATCCTTACGGTTTTAAACTGTTAAAATTATATTCTTTATATTTTATTTTGTTTTAAAAGATTTTTTTATATTTTAATCATAACCTAAAAAGATTTATATACAGCTCTCTCTCTCTACTATATATATATATATATATATATTCCTCAAAAACCCCACGAGATCCCATCACCTCCCTCCTCACTATTCTCACTGCCTCCTCTCGTCTTCACGCGATGCCTCGTTCTCGCTCGAACCCACGCCCGCCCGCTTGCTCGTCGCCGTCCCTCGCCGTCCGCGCCTCACCGCATCCCCGTCGCCACCTCCTTCTTCCTCACCACCTTCTCATCCTCAACCTCATCTCTTCCCTCCAACCCCGAGCTTCCCTGCACACCCAACCGCAGCCGCAAACCCATCACCGGCGCCTTCATCGGCATCACCTCGTCATCACCTCTTTCTCCCCGACCTCCCAACACCACCATCACCTTCACCCCTCAACAACCCAGACTCACCTCCCTGCACAGCACGCGACCACAAGAACCTGCACACCCGCAACCCATCGCCTCCATCGCCGGCGACTACACGGCTCGTCGTCGTTACCCCACGCAGCTTTCTCTGACCCCAGAGCCTTGAAATCCCAGCCTCATCAAAACAGACCATCTCTATCTTCTCCTTCTCCTTCTTCTTCTTCTCTTCTTCCTTGGTTTCTGTTTTCCGGTGATCACCGGAGCCGTGCCGTCGCCGACGATCCGGGCGACCCAGTGGACATCCTTATCCAGCGTGGTTCGTTCCTGCATTGCTTGGTTCAGTCCCGTGTGCGCCGTGTGTTCATTGCGACGTTTACCCGATGTCGGACGCAGCGTACGCACCCCGTCGTAAGATCCGTTCAGGCAAGTTTATCTTGCTACATGCTATGATATATATTTTGCATCCATATGAATAAAAACATCGCATGTTTACTGTATTATACATCCATGTTACTGTTTTATTGTTGTACATTATCCGTTCGCATCCGTACAATTTATTATACATCTAGTTTCATGCCAGATCATATCATTTCATGTTACTGTTATATTAGCACCCCATGCTTGATAATGTGCTTCAAGCGTAGTCATGAAGTTGTAGATGTAATCCCTGATAGATATTTGTGCATCCGTGTTTTACTGTGCATCCGTACAATTTATTATATATCTAGTTGCATGCCATGTCATACTATTTCATATTACTGTTACCTTGGCACCCCATGCTTGATAATGTGCATCATGCGCAGTCATGAAGTTGTAGATGTAATCCCTGATAGATATCTGTGCATCCATACTTTTATCGTGCATCCGTACTTGCTACAGTTTTATTATGAGCATTCGTTTGATACCTATGCACTACCTGGCATGACAAGATACACTACTACTTGACATGTTATCTGATCTTGTTACTAATGCCGACAATTCTGACATATTGTCCTGACGGACGTATCCTGTTGTCTGCATAGACAAACCTGTACGTGCTTGATTATGTGTTGGCATTAGCTCCAGATTTATCAATACCTGACTTGAACACATAACCTTGGAGGTAAGGGGAAATTAATGATGAAACCTGACTTGTAACTCAACAGTTCGACGCTTATACTGATCAGTTTTAGGGGCTAAGCCAGTCCCGGGATGCTGCTGCTGACATCATTCATCTGTACATGTTTCCTGTTTTGTGCTTAGCGGCACGTCTCGGTTTCAGCCCGAGAATCTGGACCGTGGTCCCGGGCATGCACGGGATACTATTGAGTTACATCAACGATTCATTAAATTGATTTCAAGGATTTGAGAGTAATTAACCCAGTAGTTTAGTTCAGATTACTCACCGCACGTCACATGTGATTATACACTTCACTGTTCCATATTCGTGTTACTGTTATACCCTTATTATTGTTCATACTCATGCCTGCATATCTTGTTACCTCCTGATTATATTTTATTGTTCGATATTATGACGCACTAACGTCTGGGTTTTGCATGGCCCAGATCCTTTATCTCTTTCGCAGGCCGATCGGGAGTATTTCAACCGTCAGGCCGAGCAGTGAGAATCCTGTTAGTATCTAGCTTAGTTTAGTTTTATTTCCGTACTTTCATTTCCTGATGTGAGCCCGTATTTGGGACGTACTTTTCATATGTTATTGTTATTTGGATTTTATTGCTTCCGCATATTATTTCTTGACTCTTTATTCTGGCAGATGGACATGTACTAGATAGATTATTTATTTCTACTGTTTCTTGATATCTTATAGACAGCCGTAATGTGACTGTGGAGGGATGTTTCTTAGCCACATGTAGCATGGTTGGCTCTGTCACGTGCCGATCTTAGCGCACTCTGGAAAGCAGGGCGTGACAGGGTTTGTTTGGTATCAGAGACATAGGATTTAGGTTAATCGGGTTTGATTCTTTTGTAGTGGGGTATTGAACCCAATACACGAATCAGAAAACTAGTGATTAGGAACATGTCCTGCCACATTGTTATCGTGATTTTTGAATCATATCTTCTCGTGACCCTTGTCTTGACGATATGCAAACAATTTTGCATCTCGACTTAAAACCTTCTGGTTCCCTATTGTTTCTTTCTATTCTGATAGTAGGATTTGAGCGACTTGAACGGAGTTATGTGATTGTAACTATGAACTGCAGCATGGTTATAATGCGGTACTATATTTAAATAACTTGGAGTCCTAGTCTTGATTCATTACCTTATTTTATGGTCGTTATATTACCTTACTTCTCTCGGTTTCGTTGCTGACCAGTTCATGTTTTATCGCAAGCTTGAATCTTGTTTACCGTGCTTATCTTCTTCAGTGTCTTGTCTTCAGATAAAGTCATTTCGGGTATCCTACTTGTTCATGTTTTTCCTGCATTAGCATATTCGATTCTGATGCATCCCATTGTTTATGTCGTCTAAGTTTATTGCTGCACATTCGATTTATTGCTCGACCCTGTCTTGTTGTTAGGACATACACACTGGGAACGGGAAGATCATATCTAGTAGCGTGTGTAAGGATTGTTCAGTTGTTTTCTGCGGACGAGAGTTATTCGTGGATTTCTTGGTGATCGATACCGACAGTTACGAAATTGCCTTGGGAATGGATTTTCTCGGCACTTTCCACGCTCACATTGATTATAGAGCAAAGAAAGTGATTTTCCAGATTCCCGAACATTCGGAGTTTGTTTTTGCTAGAGGTAGCAGTTCTGTCGGGCCAGTCGAGTTTAGGGTTAGGCCGACAAGCACCGTTCTTGCGTCGATGGAAGTTGATAAGGAGGAAGCGCCAAATGTAGTTAGGGAGTTCATGGACGTGTTCGAGGACATCTCGGGTTTACTGCCAAAACGAGATGTGGGGTTCGCGATTGATCTTGTTCCTGGTGCAACACCAATCTCAAAGGCGTACTATCCGATGGCACCAGTGGAGTTGGAAGAAGTAAAGAAGCAGGTTACCGAATTGCTAGAGAAGGGTTGGATTCACAGCAGCAATTCACCCTGGGGAGCTCCAGTTCTTCTAGTCAAGAAGAAAGATGGCACAAGGAGGATGTGCATCGATTATCGAGAATTGAACCGGGTGACTATTAAGAACAAGTACCTGATCCCTCGCATTGGCGAATTATTCGAGCAACTCAGTGGCGCGAGGGTATTCTCGAAGCTGGATTTGCGGTCCGGATATCATCAAGTTCGAGTTAAATCATAAGATATTTGCAAGACTGTGTTCCGAACTTGATATGGACATTACAAGTATTTAGTGATGCCATTCGGAGTCACGAACGCACCGGCGATATTCATGGACTTGATGAACCGAATCTTTTCACCGTTCTTAGACCAGTTTATTGTGGTGTTTAATGATGATATTCTGGTGTATTCGAGGAGCCTAGAAGAGCATGCAGAACACTTGAAGATCGCATTGCAGACATTGAGGCATGAAAGATTGTATGCGAAGATGAGCAAGTGCGAGTTTTGGCTTGAAGAAGTGAAGTTTTTGGGGCATGTCGTATCCGAAGATGGAATCGCCGTTGACCCTGAGAAAATTGTAGCGGTTCAAGATTGGCCGATTCCGAGGAATGTAGCGGAGATCAGAAGTTTTCTGGGACTTGCAGGATACTACAGAAGATTCGTGGAAAATTTTGCTCGATTGGGTGAGCCTTGGACCAAGCTTACACGGAAGGAGGTACCGTTCGTATGGACAGATGGTTGTGCGTCGATTTTAAGGCGTTGAAGCAAAGGTTGATAACCGCTCCTATTTTGACCGTACCAGACGGTTCCGGAGGATTGGTGATTCACAGCAACGCATCTGGGAAAGGTTTGGGATGTGTTTTGATGCAGCATGGGAAGGTTATTGTAAGTCGACGTTGTACACCCCACGAGTTGCGGGGAGGCGGAATAGGTAAAACAATCATTTTGTTTAAAACAATATCGACTAACCGAAAGGATCTTTGCTAAACTATAACTAACACTAACATAGGAGTAATTATCTACTATGAAAGGAGATTATACCTAATGAACCAAGTCCTTCTTCTTCTCGTTAACCGCCTCCTCGTCGGCCTCCTCTATGTAATAGACGATCCACCCGAGAGCTTCTACTCCAAGCTTTACCTCTAATCTTGAGGTAACTAGGTTACTCTAATTGCTAATCAAAGTCACCTAGGGAATATAGAGTATGATTATGGATTAATGAGTCTTACTGATCCTTGATCTCAACACATGAGAGGGTAGGATTAGGGTTTGAAGAGAGAGAGCTTGAGGAGAGAGAAGGTGAGGATGAGAAATGATATGAAATAATAACTTATCTTGAATATATGAAGCATAATGATTTATCAAATAAATAAATCAAATGATTTATGATCATACTTCATTTATTCATTATGTGTGATTCATCTCATGAGTCATTAGCCATTTAATGCACCATTAACTACATGAATGAATCACACAAATGAGTCACTAAATCAATAAATGCAAATGCCACCTTAACCCTCAAGTCATCACCCTTCTAGAAGCTTCTCGCCAAATTACGAGAACGCCCCTCCTATCCGTGAAAACACGGAAAAACTTTAGACTGTATAAATCCAATAATCCGATACTAGAATCTGGCTTAAACCAAAGCCGGCTAGTAAAAACTGTCCGAATATCGTACGTGCGTAAAAACATGTATGCGTCCGAACCCTTGTCGTAAAACCATACGACCTCTATATCGTTTCGCTCGAAACATGGAAACTCTCTGTGTGGGACTCTAAAGACTCGACTACTACGCTGGCAGTGGGTTTAACCACAGACCGCAAGCGGCACTAGCTGTACGTAACGGTCCCCAGGTAGATGTCGATAAGAAGGCCGATGAGGAAACCCATCTGAACTCCTACTGAGCCTGATGTGACAATCTCCGTACAGTCCGGTCTGTTCGTCTAGGACTATCGCATATCGGGCCTAGGGGGCGGCAAGTGTCAGCCCCTAAAAGCGGTATAAGTCGTGTCGGAGCGTAGCCCATTACACATTGAGAAACTACTAGAAAACCTACCAGTAAATCTCGCTTGCCCTGGCCAGGGACTTTGCGTAATGGCTCTCCAGACACAGCGCGATATCAACTCCCAATACTGGGAGAGACGAATCATGTCTAACCGCCACTGCCTCCAAGTGCTCGGGACTGCACCCAACTGCTACCTGTTTGCACGACTCCTTTGAGCCGTGGTAGGGTAGCAATCTAAGAATAGTGGGATACACTCGAGGCGAAGTAGCAGTGTCAAGTCTGCGGACTATGTTGTACTCATGTCACCTGGGAACTGTTAACTGACGACGAGTATAATACCAACCAACAGTTCCCTGCGAGTCATGTCCGGTGTACCCGTAACCCAACGAGCACCTGTATACTATCTCCAGTACGACGTACTGATAGCTGTGGGACAGACCATCTCCCCAATTGGGATGAGAAGCGTACACACCAGTCTACTCCGGAGTATCGATGCCCTGTCTCGATAATCCTACGACTAGGGACCTGAAAAAGGATATGCTTGTAGACTACCCAGCCCTCACTACTGTGACTGTCGTCACAACGCTGGTAGTCAAGCAAGATCATAAAGGCTCTATCAATACGTACACACATATTAAGATAGATATAACCAAGTAGCATACTACCATGTTTAGTAAGACTGTTAATACAACTGTGAATATCCCAAGCTTCCATTAAGTAATATACAAGCTAATATGATACAATAATAGCCCCTAGGGCATATACACTAACAGTTATAGCCTACGCATCAAGACAGTTGAAGAACCATGAGAAGAATTACCCAACTCATGATTTGGAGCTTACGACAGTGATTTTTGCTTTGAAGATTCGGAGACACTACTTATTGGGGAAAGGGTCGAAGTATCCACCGATCACGAAAGCCTAAAGTACGTGTTCATACAGAAAGAGCTTAACATGAGGCAGCGTAGATGGTTGGAGCTGATGGCTGATTATGATCTTGATCTCAAGTATCATCCGGAGAAAGTTAATGTAGTGCCGGATGCACTTAGTCGGTTGCCAGCAATTCGAATGTTGACTGCACAGAAGGAGCTTATCGAAGATTTTCGGAGATTCGAGTTGGAGATCGTGCCACCGCATTCTTTAGGACAGTTGATGCAGCTGCAAGTACAGTCGTCATTGATCGATAATATTAAAGCAGCGCAGTCACAGGACCCAAGATTGCAGAAGTTTCGAGAACAGGTTGAAGCGGGACTTCGAACGGACTTGTTGATTCATGAAGATGGTTCGTTGCGATATGGTAGCCGTTTGTGTGTGCCGAAAGGAGACATTCGTGAAGAAGTTATGAAGAAGGCGCACAGTTCCGCATATTCTGTACATCCAGGAGGCACGAAGATTTATTGTGATCTACGACAGCATTTCTAGTGGGAAGGCATGAAAAGGGAAATTGCCCGCTTTGTAGCGAAGTGCTTGGTGTGTCAGCAAGTTAAGGTTGAACATCAAAGGGTAGCTGGTTTATTGCAACCACTTCCGATTTCTCAATGGAAGTAGGAACATATAACCATGGATTTCGTGACAGCTTTACCGCGAAGTCCAAAGGGCAATAATGCAGTTTCGGTGATTGTTGATTGATTGACCAAGACAGCTCATTTCATACTGTTTCGAGTTGGTCAGTCGACGAAAGCGTTAGCAGAACGGTACATGCAGGAGATTGTGAGATTGCATGGAGTACCTGTAAGCATCGTTTCCGATCGTGATACCCGATTCTTATCACACTTCTGGAGGAGTTTACAAGAAAGTTTGTGGACGCGATTGAAGTTTAGCACCGCTTATCATCCTCAGGAAGATGGTCAGTCGGAGAGAACGATCCAAACTCTTAAAGATATGTTGAGAGCTTGCATGTTAGACTTCAAGGGTTCATGAGAGGATCATCTACACTTGGTGGAGTTTTCGTATAATAACAGCTTCCAGGCGGCTATTCAGATGGCTCCATTCGAAGCGTTATATGGTCGCAAGTGTCGCTCACCCGTCTGTTGGGACGATGTTAGAGAATGAAGATTGTTGGGACCATATTTGATCATGCAAATAGTAGAGAAGGTTAATACTATCCGAAATCACATGAAGGCAGCACAGGATCGGCAGAAGAGTTGGGTCGATACATAGAGAAGACCTCTAGAGTTCGTTGTTGGTGATCTTGTATTCTTGAAGATATCACTGACTAGAGGAGTGGTTCGTTTTGGGAGTCGAGGCAAGCTTAGTCCTCGATTCGTGAGGACTTTCGAGATTATGGAGCGTGTTGGAGAAGTGGCTTATCGATTATCCTTACCACCATGTTTGGCGAATGTTTATGACGTGTTTCATGTATCTCAACTTCGTAAGTATGTTCGAGATGAGACACATGTGCTAGATCATTCAGAGCTGACTGTAAGGGAGGATTTGACCTATGAAGAACGACCGATGTCGATTGTTGATCGAAGAGAAAATGTCCTCAAGAACAAGGTTATCCCGCTCGTACTTATTTCATAGGGGAATCGCTCATACGGAGAATCGACTTGGGAACGAGAAGACGAGATTCGACAGAAGTTTCCACACCTCTTTTCTTAGATTCATGTTTGTTTTCCTTTTCTTGTTCCGAGAATTTCGAGGACGAAATTCTTTTGTAGTTGGGTGTAATGTAATACCCTAGTTCATTTCTACCAGTTCTATTTTGGGTATTCCTTTATTTATGGCTATTTCTTGATTTATAATGTTTTGAGTGCGAATAGTGTAATTGGTATCCGTATTTGCATCCGACCCAACCCGCTTGCTGGAAACCCGTCTTGATTCCTGTTTATGATTTATCCCGGCTAGTTATGAGAATCCGTGTACTTTCATGTTCTATATCCTGCATACCTGCATTATATCTGGCATCTGCATTTTTTTTACAATACAATTATAATCTAATAATATATTTTAAAAAAATATCTAGAATGGCCTGCATGACACCTCTAACCCTGTTGTAGCATCCGTTTATCGTGTTCTCGTTCCGTTCAGTGAAACGGACTCGTTTGGATAACTACGTGCACGCTACGTGTATCCGTTCTTGGGGGTATGCATTTTCATTACCCGGATATCCTGTTTTGGTTTTGATTAACACGTATATTATCCGTATTTTCGAACCATAATTTTAGACCCGACCCGGGCGTATTTTGGAGTAAGTTTGTATTAGCCAAAATCTCAAATTTAACTAATATTTTATCCATACGATTTTAAACTGTTAAAATTATATTCTTTATATTTTATTTTGTTTTAAAAGATTTTTTATATTTTATTCCTAACCTAAAAAGATTTATACACAGCTAGCTCTCTCTACTATATATATATATATATATATATATATATATATATATATATATATTCCTCAAAACCCCCACGAGATCCCATCACCTCCCTCCTCACTATTCTCACCGCCTCCTCTCATCTTCACGCGAAGCCTCGTTCTCGCTCGAACCCACGCCCGCGCCGCTTGCTCGTCGCCGTCCCTCGCCGTCCGCGCCTCACCGCATCCCCGTGGTCACCTCCTTCTTCCTCACCACCTTCTCCTCCTCAACCTCATCTCTTCCCTCCAACCCCGAGCTTCCCTGCACACCCAACCGCAGCCACAGACCCATCACCGACGCCCTCATCGGCCTCACCTCGTCATCGCCTCTCTCTCCCCGACCTCCCAACACCACCATCACCTTCACCCCTCAACAACCCAAACTTACCTCCCTGCACAGCACCTGCACACCCGCAACCCATCGCCTCCATCGCCGGCGACTACACGACTCGTCGTTGTCGCCCCATCTCAGCTTTCTCTGACCCCAGAGCCTTGAATCCCCAGCCTCATCATAACAAACCATCTCTTCATTCTTCTTCTCTTCTTCCTTGGTTTCTGTCTTCCGGTGATCGCCGGAGCCGTGCCGTCGCCGACGATTCGGGCGACCCAGTGGACATCCTTATCAAGCGTGGTCCGTTCCTGCATTGCTTGGTTCAGTCCCGTGTGCATCGTGTGTGCATTGCGATGTTTACCCGATGTCGGACGCAGCGTACGCACCCCGTCGTGAGATCCGTTCAGCCAAGTTTATCTTGCTACATGCTATGATATATATTTTGCATCCATATGAATAAAAACATCACATGTTTATTGTATTATACATCCATGTTACTGTTATATTGTTTTATAATATCCGTTCGCATCCGTACAATTTATTATACATCTAGTTGCATGCCGGATCATATCATTTCATGTTACTGTTATATTAGCACCCCATACTTGATAATGTGCATCATGCGTAGTCATGAAGTTGTAGATGTAATCCCTGATAGATATTTGTGCATCCGTACAATTTATTATATATCTAGTTGCATGTCATGTCATACTATTTCATATTACTGTTATCTTGGCACCCCATGCTTGATAATGTGCATCATGGGTAGTCATGAAGTTGTAGATGTAATCCCTGATAGATATCTGTGCATCCGTACTTTTACCGTGCATCCGTACATGCTACAGTTTTATTATGAGCATCCGTTTGATACCTGTGCACTACCTGGCATGACATGATACACCACTACTTGACCTGTTACCGGATCTTGTTACTAATGCCGACAATCCTGACATGTTGTCCTGACGAACGTATCTTGTTGTCTGCATAGACAAACCTGTACCTGCTTGATCCTGTGTTGGTATTAGCTCCAGATTTATCAATACCTGACTTGAACACATAACCTTGGGGGTAAGGGGAAATCAATGATGAAATCTGACTTGTAACTCAACAGTTCGACACTTATACTGATCAGATTTGGGGGCTAGGCCAGTCCCGGGATGTTGCTGCTAACATCATTCATCTGTACATATTTCCTGTTTTGTTCTTAACGGCACGTCTCGGTTCAGCCTGAGAATCTGGACCGTGGTCCCGGGCATGCACGGGATACTATTGAGTTACATCGACGATTCATTAAATTGATTTCAAGGACTTGAGAGTAATTAACCCAGTAGTTTAGTTCAAATTACTCACCGCACGTCACATGTGCTTATACACTTCACTGTTCCATATTCGTGTTACTGTTATACCCTTATTACTGTTCATACTCATGCCTGCATATCTTGTTATCTCCTGATTATATTTTATTGTTCGATATTATGACGCACTGACGTCTGGGTTTTGCATGGCCCAGATCCTTTATCTCTTTCGCAAGCTGATCGTGAGTATTTCAGCCGTCAGGCCGAGCAGTGAGGATCTTGTTAGTATTTAGCTTAGTTTAGTTTTATTTCCGTACTTTCATTTCCTGATGTGAGCCTGTATTTGGTGAAAGGTTTGTCTAGCACCCTATAATGAGTTTTGAAGCATCACATGTCCCAAAGTTTAAATTTTTATGGTGCTAAACGAACATGCAAAGGAATCGATCCTAGAAAATTAGGGTTTCGAAATATAAAGCGAACTAATCTAGGGTTTCGAGACTACAACCTTTGTAGCTCCCTTTCGCTGGACTCCTTGGTCTCTAGGGTGTTGAATGGAGGTCCTCTTGAAGTCCTCTTGTGTCCACGACGATCCACCATGAAGTTCTCCGTCCAAGCTCGCAACTTCGTAAAACCGAAGAGAACACTCTAAACAAGACGGCTAAGCTTGTGTAGAATGAAGTTGTGGTTAAGGTTCTCACTTCAAAAACCTTTCTTTAAGTGGTATTTACTCACTAGAAAAAACTAGAGAGCTAATGAGAAAGAGGAAGAAGATGGTGGCAATATTTTTCACAAGAGGTAATAAGATAAAAGATAACTCACAAGAAGAAAAAGAAATATATCAATATATATTTTATTTCTTCTTACTATGAACCATGGTTAAAGTGATGGAGACATTATTTAACTTGAGTTTTAAATGATAAAGAGAAGGATAATTCAAGTTACGAGGTAGGTGAGCTAGGTTAGGTTAAAAGAAGAATGTAGAAACTAGTAAGAATTATCCTTTCTTTTTCAATTTGTTTTAAATTCAAAATCAAATAATAATCCATCACTTAGACCATGGTGTGAGTCTTATATTGCCACCATTTCCATATGTTAACAACCATGATAGATGGGTGTATGTATGTGTGTATGTATGCACATCCATATGTGCATGAAACTAGCATGAAAGAAAGAAAGAAAGAAAAACACACATGCATGCACACATCCATCATCCAAGAAAAGGTTTTAAGTGAGAAAACTAATGGTTAAATGATAAATCAACACTTGATTTATCAATCCGGTCATATCTCATATGACCCCACCAAAAGCAGTTCACCCGATCAATGTTCGGTATCATATACGCACATTTTAATCGGGTGCATGCGCATATCGCATACGCGCACCACAACGTTTCGCCTGGACTGGGTAACTCCTTTGGGGGACTCTAAGACTCGTCAATACGACGGCAGAGGGTGATGATCATATCAGGTACCCCCAAGCCGCAAGCGGTCAGCTAAACGTAACGGCCACCCGGGTATTGAGCGATCAGAAGAAAACAAGCGAACCTGCTACAACTCCCGTCGAGCCAACCGGCAACACTACCGTACAGTCCGGTCTCTTCGTCAGATATGCTGTATATCGAGCCTAGGGATGGTCACGTCGACCCCAATAACTCAATAAGTCGTGCCGGTGAATGGTCTATAACAGATCAAGAAACTACTGATAACACTTATCAGCAAATCTCAGCAGCCCTGGCCAGGGACTTGCTGTTATAACCAGTCGGGCACAGCACAGCATCAACTCCCAATACTGGGAGAGACGAAACCCCTCCTATCGCTCATCGTCTTCGTGTGTCTCGGGACTGTACCCAACGGCCACCTGTTTGCACGACTCGGTAGAGCCGTGGTAGGGTGGCAATCAAAGTACAGTGGGAGAACACACAAGACTCTATGACGATCTCGGGTCTACAGACTAACCTGTACCAGTGTCACCTGAGAACTGCTATCCGACGATAGATATAATTCCATATAGGAGTTCTCGGTGAGTCCGTCCAGTGTACCCAGTCACCACTGAGCACCCGTATATGATCTTGATGTCAAACATCGATGAATGTGGGAACATCCATCGCCCATCACATGGGTCTAGTATCATACACGCTAGTCTACTCTGGTATATCAATGCCCCGTCTCGATATACCTACGACTAGGGACATTCCAGGATATGCTTACAGACTACAGATGTCCCACTAGTATGATCTCCATCATAATCAAAGTAGTCAATCCTATATCCTCAGGGCTTTATCAGCATGTATGAATGAATAAAAACATGATCAAATCAACATGTCAGATAAAGAAGAACCAGATAGCATACTATCATGTCGAGCAAGAATGCATACTGAATATATATACATGTATAGATACATCCACTATCATATAATGGCCTCTAGGGCATACATATATCCAACATTTGGGACGTACTTTCCAGATGTTATTGTTATTTGGATTTTATTGCTTCCGCATATTATTTCTTGACTCTTTATTCTGGCAGATAGACATGTACTAGATAGATTATTTATTTCTACTGTTTCTTGATATCTTACAGACAGCCGTAATGTGACTGTGGAAGGATGTTTCCTAGCCACAGGTAGCATGGTTGGCTCTGTCACGTGCCGATATTAGCGCACTCTGGGAAGCGGGGCGTGACATCTAAGCACTCTTTATTTTGCAGCGCTTGGCGCTAGGTTTTTTCTTTCTGTGTTATGTTCTGCAAAGTTCAATTCTTTGTTCTCCCTCGGATCTTCGATCCCTAAGAACAAATTCGTCCCCATAAGAATTAAATTCTTATTTAGGGGGGACTTATCTCATGGATCTCAGATCCGAGGAAAGAACTATGTTCTTTTTTATGAGGGTTAAACCCTTGCAGATGAGATGATCTCTATTTTTTTACCTTGAAGAAAATTCTTCTTCTTAAAGCTTGCTCTTCTCTTTGAGATCGAAGTTTTTGGGGGGTTCTTATTTTTAAGACTTGAAGTCTTAGGTCCTTTATATAGGGGAGGCTGATTTGTTGAATCAGTTAAGGAAATCTCTCCTTGAGAGATCTCTGATTGATTTGGGGATTTTATCCACCATTGGATCTTTGACCCAAGAGCTTCTGTTTTACAGAAGACATTTTTCTTGTTTTTAACAAGTTCGGGAAAATATTTTCCCATACAGAACTTATTCTGTATCTTGGTGATTTTTAATCACCATTGGATCTTTGATCCAACGGTGCTCTGATTTACAGAGCACAATCTTTCTTGTTTTAGAAAGATTTGAGGAGTATTTCCTCGGTCAAAATTTAATTTTGTATCTTGATGATTTTTAATCACCATTGGATCTTTGATCCAAGGGTGGAGAACTTTTAGTTCTGGCACTGGCGCTCTCGTGCTTTGCACGTGAGGCGCTGCCTCAGAGTCTTTGACTCTTGGAGCTGGCACTTTTGGCGCTGGCGCTCTCGTGCTTTGCACGTGAGGCGCTGTCTCAGAGTTTTTGACTCATGGCGTTGGCGCTCTTGGCGCTGGCGCTCTCGTGCTTTAAATAGTAATCGTTTTATGGAGATGTTTCAGTTTCGTATTAGTTCTAACATCGTCTAGTTTTCTAGTTAGTCTCTGATACCATGTTGGGATTCCTTAGCACCTAGCCTAGGGTTTGCAAGCATCACAAATGCCACAACAGAAAATCAAGGGGGTGCTAAGAAATCAAACTAAGAATCATGTTAGAAAAATAGGGTAACAAAACATGTAATCTATCATCATAAAGAGAAGTGAACAAAAATACAATCTTTGTAGATCCGGTCCTTCACTTCTAAAGCTCCTTGTTGACATCCCTTCACTGCGATCATCGAACTCCCGGACTCTAGTATGGAAT
Organism: Agapanthus africanus; assembly: GCA_030015575.1. Lineage (NCBI taxonomy): Eukaryota > Viridiplantae > Streptophyta > Magnoliopsida > Asparagales > Amaryllidaceae > Agapanthus > Agapanthus africanus. The sequence goes on from CM057350.1 coordinate 156,107,811, forward strand.
TCCCCGGAGAAATGAACAAGATTGCTCGTAGTCTTTGTAGGGTGTTTTTCGTCACCCCATTGAGATGGGAATACGCGCGCGCTTGTCAGGCGTACTACAGATTCCCCCTGCCTAGGGTAGGCCGGGGTTTATTGAATGTGGGGATCCGAATCTCCGGCAGCCGCGGACTAAGCTGCCGTTAATTACCCCCCGCATTTGGGGCGAGGGAACCTCCGATTGACGGGTTAAACTGGTCATGCGAACTCGATGTGCAGTGTACGTGTGTTTTGTTTTGGAGGGGGGTTTAAATATATCGGGAGCCACGCAGAGTTTTTACGGGGGTCCCGCTACCCGGATAGCGGGCTGAGGGTCAAGGGGGCTAGCAGCCCCCTTGCGGGGTGCGAGGCAGCGCCCCGTTAGAAATTTTTTTCTAACAGAGACAGTGTCGTGGAGTATGTGTGTATGTAAATATGTATACATATGTACAGATATACATGTATATATAAAAAGGGTAAAAGACATCTAAAGGATGCATGGAAACAGCACCTTGGGCGCTGTGCGCCTAGGTGCTGTGCGCTCAGGCGCTAGAGTGCCACGTGTCGGTACGTGGACGCTCTGCGCTTAAGCGCTGGGCGCTGGAGCGCAAGCACGCCACATGTCGGCACGGGGGCGACTTGCGCGCGAGCGCTTGCGCTTGAGCGCAAGCGCGCCACGTGTCGGCACGGGGGCGACTTGCGCTCGAGCGCTTGCGCTTGAGCGCAAGCGCGCCACGTGTCGGCACGGGGGCGACTTGTGCTCGAGCGCTTGCGCTTGAGCGCAAGCGCGCCATGTGTCGGCACGTGGGCGCTCTACGCTTGAGCGCCGGCGAGAAAAAGATGCTTTTAGCCTAAAAAAATTTCTCAGAAGAGAAATCAGAGAGGAGTTGGACTCCTGAGTGTGTGTGTTTTTTTTTGGTTTAGTGAACGATGTTCTTCTTCCTCCTCCTCTGTTAGCTGGATCTTGAAGGTCAAGAGATATGGGATTTCTAAAAATATCTTCTTTTTGGGATCTAATGGAAGATCTGAGTTCCCCTTTATGGGTTTTGTGGTGAAAAACTAATTCGTTTTATAAAAAGAAGAGTAAAACTCTTGGTTTAATTCAAGAGAAAAAGGAAGGTTTTGGAACCTTGAAGAAGGAGAAAAGATCTCAGATCTGAAGAAAATTTTGAGAGAAAAAGTTGTTGAGATATTTCATTATCTTTGCCTTTATAGGCTGTACACTTTACACATAGCCCCTTGGGCTTCACAAAATGGCATTTTACCCATCCCATGGCTCATGTGCCACTTCTTTTTGCACATAAGCCATGGGCTTTACAAAAATTTGGCTTTATGCCTATTTTTCTTACATTTATCCATAAAATAAAAATAAAAATAAAAGAAATGCAACAAAATTATTTATTACAAAATTTTTATCTTGGCATGGGGGGAGGCCGGCCGCTTCATGTTCGGGCTAGACCCGGGCATGGGCCCACTAGATCTGGGCTTGGGCCCACTTGGCTTGGGGTTGACTTTTGATTTTGACTTGGTCAACCGGGGTGTAAATTTTTACCCCAACAAATTGCCCCCCATCAATAAATGCACACCACATATGTGGGTCGTGTGCATGAAATTGATGGATCCTCTTTCACTTGGAGGCGACCTGATTTGGTTCCCGCTTTTTGGGAAGCTAGCACTGCCCTTTTTACGACATGGACGGTCGTTGTTTGACATGTCTCCGAGACGGAGTGTCCGTGATAGACGTTTCCCTGGCCCGGAGTGATCTGGTTCCCGCTTTGTAGGAATCCTGCGCTGCCCTTTTTACGGCATGGACGGTCAATGCTGCCCTTTTTGCGACTTAGACGGTCGATACTGCCCTTTTAGCGACTTGGACGGTCGATGTTGCCATTTTAGCGACGTGGACGGTCGATTCTGCCCTTTTTGCGACTTGGACGGTCGTTGCTGCCCTTTTAGCGACGTGGACGGTCGATGCTGCCATTTTAGCGACTTGGACGGTCGTGGCTGCCCTTTTAGCGACCTGGACGGTCGGTGCTGCCCTTTTAGCGACGTGGACGGTCGGTTCTGCCCTTTTACCGACGTGGACGGTCGGTTCTGCCCTTTTTGCGACTTGGACGGTCGATGCTGCCCTTTTTGCGACTTGGACGGTCGATACTGCCCTTTTAGCGACTTGGACGGTTGATGTTGCCATTTTAGCGATGTGGACGGTCGATTCTGCCCTTTTTGCGACTTGGACAGTCGTTGCTGCCCTTTTTGCGACTTGGACGGTCGTGGCTGCCCTTTTAGCGACTTGGACGGTCGGTGCTGCCCTTTTAGCGACGTGGACGGTCGGTGCTGCCCTTTTAGCGACGTGGACGGTCGGTTCTGCCCTTTTTGCGACTTGGACGGTCGATGCTGCCCTTTTTGCGACTTGGACGGACGGTTCTTGATTTGACTTGCTCTGCTTCTTGCAGTGTCAGGGGTCGACTTGACTTGCTCCGCTTCTTGCGGTGTCGAGATTGGATTCTGACTTGCTCCGCTTTCTGCGGTGTCGGAGTGGAAGTTGACTTGTTGATTTTGATTTGGGTTGACATCAGCATCGCTATACTGGAATATGGTACCAGGAGCGAATCATCATCTGTCATTGAGAGGATTTTGGGATTGTTTTACGCCCATGGATTGTATACGGTTTTGCAGGATGTATGATCCAGACCGTAGGGCCGGAAAAATTTTGGGATTTTGTCGGCGTCTGCATCGCTTCATGGGAATATGGTACCAGGAGCGACTCATCATTCACCGTTGGGGTATGGGATTTAGAATTTGGTTGGCGTCTGCATCGCTGCACTGGAGTATGGTGCCAGGAGCGACTCATCATTCGCCATTTGGGGATTGAAGAGCGATGGCTTAGGAGACAGGTTTAGATCCCTATCGCCTAAGGCTTTTCAATTTTATGGGCCGTGAGGGTCCCATAAAAGCATTTTCTCCCTACGAGTCGTAAGGATCCCGCAGGTGTATTTTCTCCTTAGGAGTCGTGAGGACAACTAAGTGTGTTTTTCCTTTATGAGTCGTAAAGATCCCACAAAGGTTTGTTCTCCTCATATATCGTGAGGACACATGAGTGGGTCTTATCAATGGAGCATCATTCCCAAAGCGGAGACCAGCCGCGTAACTGGTGATTACAGTGGGGCATGGGTATGATGAGAATTATTTAAGCCCGTGGATTGTATACGATGGTCAACTTGGGGACCCACCGTAGGGCCGGAGAACTTTGAGAAATTGGATTTTGGTTGGCGTCTGCATCGCTACACTGGAATATGGTATCAGGAGCGACTCATCATTCGCCGTTTGGGGACTTAGAATTTGGATCTTGTTTAGCATCAGCATTGCTGCACTGGAATAATGCCAGGAGCAACTCATCATTTGCCTTGGGAGGACTTGGGATTTGGGTTTTTGGTCGGCATCAGCACCGCTAACACTGAAGCGAAATGCCAGGGGAGACTCATCATTTGCCGTTGCCCGTTGGGGAACGATGGCTTAGGAGACAGGTTTGGGTCCCTATCACCTAAGGCTTTTCAATTTTATGGGCCGTGAGGGTCCCATAAAAGCATTTTCTCCCTACGAGTCGTAAGGATCCCGCAGGTGTATTTTCTCCTTAGGAATCGTGAGGATTCTTAAGTGTGTTGCTCCTTTGTGAGTCGTAAGGATCTCACGCAGGGGTTTTCTCCTCATAAGGTCGAGAGGACTTTGCGAGTGTATTTCATCTCTTTTCACGAGTTTGCGCCCTTTCGGGTTTTCACAGACTCGCCGGTAGCCCTGCTGTTTTTACTCACGGAGCCCTTTCGGGTTTTCATCCGTGCCCGTTTTGCTCGTGGACATACCGTTTATTTTTTTTTATTTCTTTCCTTTTTTTTCTTTTCTTCTTTTCTTTGCCGCTGGTGGGACTTTAAAAGTAGTCTCACCGGCAGGATTTGGGAGAGATAGGGGTCATTTACGCCCGTGGATTGTATATGGTTTTGCAGGATGTATGATCCAGATCGTAGGGCTAATGTGCTCAATTCGCCTGCGACTTGGAGCATTCACGTGTAATATTTCTTGAGATATCGGCCATTGATGGGTGGCATGGGCCTTTCTCCCTCGGCACTTATCAGTTGGTAGGATCCTCCGTCGAACACTTTCTCAATGACGTATGGTCCTTCCCGGTTTGGCTCGAATTTTCCCTTGGCATGTCGATTGGGGATGATCGGTCTTTTGAGGACCAACACCAATTCACCTTTCTTGAAAGCGCGGAGATGGGTTATCTTGTCATAGGCCCGTGACATTTGGGCTCGGTATAGCTCCAGATTTTGCTGCACCGCGAGCCTCTTTTCTTCGAGGGCATCGAGCTCTTCAAGTCGAAGGAGCACGTTTTCCTCCTCCGTCAACTCGTGCTGAACGGCCATTCTTAAGCTTGGAACTTCGACTTCGAGGGGGAGGACCGCCTCCACTCCGAAGAGCAATGAGTATGAAGTGGACTGAGTTGGAGTACGGTGCATGGTACGATATGCCCACAACGCCTCGTAAAGTTTGAGATTCCAGTCTCTCTTGTTGGCTGAAACATTTTTCCTCAGGAGCTTGCATAGAGTCTTATTGAAGGCTTCGGCTAGCCCGTTGGCTCTTGGATTATAGATGGAGGAATATCTCCAGTCTATCTTGTGCTGAGTAGCGAACCTTGAGACATTGAAGCTCTTGAAAGAAGGCCCGTTGTCAGAAATGATTCTTCTTGGTGTACCGAAGCGGTATAGAATATTATGCTGGAAGAATGTCAGAATATCTTTTGTCTTGACTTCTTTTAGCGGGACAGTTTCAGCCCATCTGGAGAAGTAGTCTGTCGCGGCCAGTATGAACCGATGGCCTTTGGATGACGGAGGATCAATTGGGCCAACAATGTCGGTGCCCCAGACTTCGAAGGGCCACGACGCCACCGTAGGATGCAATGGATTGGGATGCTTGTGAATAAAATCACCGTAAATTTGGCAGATATAACATTTCTTTGCATGCTCTCCGCAATCCCGTATCATGGTGGGCCAGTAATACCCAAGCCGTTTAATCTGCAGTCGCATCTTGGGGCCAGATTGGTGAGCACCGCAAACGCCTGAGTGAACTTCTTTCATAACTTTTTGGGCTTCGGCCGATGACAGGCACCTGAGCCAGAGTTGGTCATATGACCTGCGGTATAACGTATCATTTACAAACACGTATCGGAGAGCTCTCTTCTTCAGCTGAATCCTCGCAGATTTTTCTTCGGGCAGCCTGTCGTATCGGAGATACTCTATGAAGGGTTCTCTCCAATCGGGCTCGTCTTGGATGATCGAAGCTTCTTCGGCAGGACTGCTCTTCTATTCCGCGCTTTCCTCTTCTCGTAGAGAGACTGGGGGTAGAATTTGTCGGCTCCTGACTGTGATCAGAATTTCGTCCATGTCAGGATCAGCCAGCTCCTTGGCTAAGCGAGCGAGTACGTCAGCCTTTCCATTCAATGCTCTAGGGACTCTCATTAGTTCAATGTGAGTGAACCGTTTCATGAGTTCCACCACTCGGCCTCTGTACCGAGCTAACTCGGGTTTGTATATTTTATAATCACCGCTTACTTGGTTGACGATGAGCTGGGAGTCACCGTAAACTCGTAGCCGACGGATTTCCATTTCTATGGCGAGCTCCAAACCAGCTATCAGAGCTTCATACTCAGCTTCATTGTTTGTCCGAGGCTCGGTGAGAGCGAAAGAACGCCGTAGGGTTCCCATTGATGGTGTGATGAACACCAATCCTATCCCTGCTTTTATCTCCGGGACGCTTGATTTACTGGAGGTCCTTATCGATGAGGCCCCATCGAAGTAGAGCTCCCAACATGGCTCATCTCTCTCGAGGTGCAGTACTTGTTCGTCGGGTAACTCACAATTTAGCGGCGACCCTTCTTGTATAGGATGAGCGGCGAGGAAGTCTGCAAGAGCTTGCCCTTTCACTGCTTTCTGAAGAGTATAAACTATGTCAAACTCAAGTAACATGACAGCCCATCTTGCCATTCTGCCGGCTAGGCTCGCTCTGGTCATCAAGTGTTTGAGCGGGTCGACCTTGGAGATCAGCATAACCCGATGAGCAAGCAGATAGTGCCTCAGCTTCTTCACTACAAATATGAGAGCCAGGCATTGCTTTTCGATTAGGGAATAGTTGTGTTCCGCCCCGACTAGAGTTCGACTAAGGTAGTAGAGGGCATTTTCTTTTCCCTCCTCGCTATTCTGGGCAAGGAGCGCACCGAGTGACTCATCCAGTGCGGCAGTGTAGAGAATCAGCGGTTTATTTGGAATGGGAGCGGCCAGCACTGGAGGGTGCAACAAGTATTGTTTGATGCTTTCGAACGCTGCTTGACATTCGGCATCCCAGATAAAAGGAGCTCCTTTCTTCATGAGCTTTGAGAAGGGCCTACATCTCCCCGATAAATTTGAGATAAACCTCCGTATATAAGCAAGCTTGCCTTGAAAAGATCTTAGCTGCGTCAGACTCTTCGGAGGGGGCATCTCCATGATGGCCTTTATCTTTGATGGGTCAACTTCGATCCCTCGATGTCAGACTATGAAGCCCAGGAATTTTCCCGATGACACGCCAAAAGCGCACTTCAGAGGATTCATCTTCAGATCGTATTCCCTCAGTCTGGTGAGAACAATCCTAAGATCTTGGATGTGGTCGGCCTTGGCTTTAGTTTTGACGACCAGATCATCAACATAACATTCGACGACTTTATGGATTAGGTCATCAAAGATATTAGTCATTGCCCTTTGATATGTAGCACCTGCGTTCTTCAGTCCGAACGGCATCACCTTGTAGCAATATATTCCGATCGGGGTTCGAAATGATGTGTGTTTCTCATCCTCAGGCAACATCTTGATCTGATTGTATCCAGACGAGCCATCCATAAAGGTGAACAGCTCGTAATTTGAGGTGTCATCGACCATCATTTCCATGACCGGTAGCGGGAAGTCGTCTTTAGGACATGCCTTGTTGAGGTCCCTGAAATCGACACAAACTCGGATCTGCCCATTTTTCTTCTTCACCGGGACTATGCATGCGATCCAGTCCGCATATTTCTCTTCTCTGATGAAGCCGGCGTCGATGAGCTTCTTGGTTTCCTCGATGACTTTTTCTTCTAGTTCCCTTCTCATTCTTCGAGGAGCTTGTTTGACTGGCTTAGCATCAGGAGATATAGCCAGCTTATGCACAGCCACTTCAGGGGAAAGGCCTGGCATTTCTTTGTATGTCCACGCGAAGCAGTCGACGAACTCATGCAGCAGGGCAATTATCTGCGCTTTCATTTCCTCTGACAAGAGCGAGCTGATGTAGGTCAGCCTTGGATTATCGGACGTTCCTAAGTCAATCTTGGTTAGCTCGTCAAAGGTTGCTTGTCCACCATCTTCGAGCTCTTGAGGAGATTCTTCTGGCTCGGCTATCTCGTCATCATCATTTGATCTTTCGCTGGCCTCACCAACATGGATCATGTAGCACGCTTTGGAATCAGGTTGAATGTAGCCTATGCCCCGTCTATCTGGAATTCGTCCATCGATGAGTGCTCGGACCTGGGGCGGATACCATAACCCTTCGTAAAACTTTGCTTCGGACTCCGTTTGATATAATCGGCATCCGCACTTCTTAAAGTATTCCCGCATCTCGGGCGCATAGTATCTGGGATTGAGGACGGCTCTTATGCCTCTCTCATAGGGAAGGCACGCGACAGAAAGATCGTCCGGGTGCACAACGGGGGTTGAGCCGTAAAACAGGATGCCCTTCTGTCCATTTTTCCTCCTGGGGACGTAGAAAGTTTTCAGCTGGTCCACGGTGGAGACTGACAACGCATCGAGCTCTTTGCACATCTGGTCCGGCACCCTTGTGATGGCTAGGGACCCTTCTGCGACTTCGAAGGTCTCTCGTAGTTTCGCTTGCTGCATGGGGGGCCAATCTGCACAGCTGTTGCACGGCATGTCCTCTTCTTCTGACTCTTCAGTGTCACTGCCAAGATGAGGGCGGACTTTGCTGCTAGATGGGCCTTCAGTAACAGATTCGTCCGTATCGCTGCAGAAATGAGGGCGAGTTTTACGGAAGGACGGGCTTCCAGCATCGGACTCATCAGTGTCGCTACCAAAACGGGGGCGAACTTGGGCGTTTTTGCTTTTGAAAGTGATAGCCGGCTCAGATTTGCTTTTGAGTCTTGGGGCCGGTCTATCCTCAGTCAGTTGTGGCTTAGCATTTTGGTGGTTCATAAAGTACCGAGAATCTTCATATCGGACTTCATGCACACCGAACGGCTGGATGTCTCCGTCAATGCGTCTTTCTTCGCCATTTTTAGTATACTTCATGCATTGATGGAGAGTTGACGGAATGATGCCGTAATCGTGGAGCCACGGCCGCCCCAAGAGAATCTTATAAGATGTGTCGGCGTCGATCACATATATCTTAGCTTCAGTTTGCAAATCCCCAAATTTGATTGGCAAAGCTATAGACCCCAGAACTTGCTGGCAATTTTGGTTGAAGCCTTGAATGACAATCCTTTCCCTTGACAGGTGTCGGACGTCCATTGACAAACTCTTCAGAGTTCGCAAGTTCATGATGTTCACTGAGGACCCCGGATCAATCAATATGCGATTAATTCGATCTCCGTCGCTGTACCCGGTCACGTAAAGCGGCCGATTATGCTCAGCCGTTCCCAGTAGCAAGTCTTCATCCTTAAATGTGACTGTGGCGGCATGCAAAGCGTGCTGGGCTTCTTTCATATTAATTTCAGCAAAGTGAGCCTGATACCGCTCGGGGTTTTGTAGAGCGTGAATGAGAACATCTCTAAGCTCCTTAGATAGGACCAAGGCGTCGTAGATGCTCAGGAGAGACGGAAGCTTCCGGAGATGTGCCAAGACATTATAGTCCACCGAGGAAGGACTTATGTTTTCATCAGCCGGTTCTCTGCCATCTTCTTCATTAGAGACTTGTTTTTCCTTCCCTTTTAGGGCGTTTCCCTGATTTGGCGGTAGAGCCCTGCCGCTTCTGAGCTGGATTTGATTGGCCTTTGTGGTGAGCTCCTCGTCCTCTTCGGGAAAACAGAGCTCATCCTCGGAGTCGCTGCCAAGATGGATGGCGTAGCAGGTCACTATTGGGATCTCTTCATTGGAGTCTTCTTCTAACTCCTCCAGAATTTCAGCCGCTTGTACAGGGAAGAACTCCTTTAATTGAATCAATGTTCTTTCCTTTTGTTCATATTCTTCGAGGGAATCGATATATTTTTGAATGGTCGATCTCCCTGCAGACTCTTTTTCGCGCCGAGCTGCACTTTTCTTCTTCTTGAGCTTCTTGGATTTTGAGCCTGATGGAGCCGCATTGGCAGCTGGACTGGTAGGCTTCTTCTGCCCTTCCCATTCCGTCCTGGGTTCCTTCCGAAGTAGCTTTATCATCTTCTTCGTCTTATTAGATATGTGCGTACTCCACGGAGGCCGCGATGAGTCCATTTCATTTCTCAGGGCAGCGGGTTCGGCTGTCTGCTCTCAGAAGGCTTCAGTTTCTGTCTGTATAAAGTTGGTGGTTGCAACTTGATTGTTCACCAACACACTTTTGGACAGCTCGATTTCTCCAGCCTTGTACTGCTTCTCGACCCAGTCTTTGAAGATATAGCAATCCTCGATCGCATGGCTCACTACTCGGTGGTACGGGCAATACAGAGGATTGTCGGTCATTTTTGCTTCTTGGGGTCTTTTCGACTCCGGCAATTGGAGGCCGTTGTTCAAGGCATCTTTAAATATCTTGCGGACTTTGTCCCTTCTGAAAGAGTAAACCTTGTTCTTTTTCTCCTCTAGGGAAGGCCCATCTCCTCCCAACAATGGCTTTCGAGACCGGTTAGTTTGGGATTCGGCCGCCCTTCGCTTTTCTTCATTGTCGGACGCATTGAAGACATTGGTACTGCTGGAACTCCCGCTTCTACGGCTGTCGTCCCGCTTGCTTTTCCAAGTTTTGTCTCTCTGAGAGTCCGGCGGGGACTCTTGCTTCGAGCGTTCCAGCATTTGGACTTTCTTGGTTAGCTCTTGAAACGTCTTGAGGCCTGCTGTACACAAGAATGGGACCATCCAATTGCTGAGGTTCCCAATGAGAAGGCTGATGGACTGGTCCTGCTCCAGCGGCGGTTCGCACTTGACCGTAAGATTACGCCATCGGGCAATAAAGTCGGTGTTGCTTTCATTCTTCCCCGGCTTGGTCCTCTCAAGGTCGGCAATGGAGATTTTATCACTGACACTCATGAACCTTTGCCGAAACAGAAACTCCATTTGGGCAAAGGTAATGACGGACCCGTCCGGTATACTCGCATACCAGTCGAAGGCGACGCCGGTCAGGCTATTGACAAACTGACGAAGAAGGAGCGCGTCATTGCCCCCTGTATTTTCGCACGATGCTTTGAAGTGGGCGACGTGCTGATTTGCATTCCCCGTTCCATCAAATTTTCCGAACTTAGGAATAACGTAGCCGCTTGGGAACTCAATCAGATCGTACTGCGCGGGATATGGCCGCCCGCTACTGCCGATTTCTTTCTGAGCTTCAGCTTCGGCCACCAATGTTTTAACCTTGCTGGTGACCAAATCCATTATCTGATCCTGTGTTAGCGGGATAGTGTTATCTGGGGCCAAGGCATCCCCAGAAGCGGAATGTGGCCGGCTTTCATGCGACTCGACCAGTCTTGGTCCCAAAGGAACAGGCATTGGCTGCCTCGGATTGTCATCATCCGGCTGATTAGTAGTGGCTTGTGCTTGATTGGGAGGCGCTCGAGCAATTTGAGCCGTAAGCTGCATCACCACGTTCGTTAAGTCGTCAATCTTCGAATAGAGCTTGGCCATCTCTTTATCTTTGCTCCTCAGCTGTTTTCGAAGCTCTTGAAGCAGCTCTTGCTCCGCAGTCCTGGGGCGAAAAGTCGGCTCTTCCTCGCTGTCCGAGCTTGACTCTGCATGGACCGAGGGGTCTTTCTGCCTATCATCCTCATTGAGAGGGTTTTCTTCATCCAGCGGGGGCGGCTGTTCTTGGGCAGCGGCAACCACATTCAGGCTAGATTGGGCTTGGGATGTGGTGGCCCCATCCTTGCTTTTGCTGCGAAGGTTGTCGTTGGGGGCCCGCTCGCCATATAGACCGTATGGATGATATATCCGGCCGTCTTTCTATCATTGGCAGCTGATTTCACGGATCGCTGTCTTGACCCCCTTGTTTCGGTAGCTGGTAATCGATTGAAGGCGGCTGGCCTAACCAGGTTCTTGAATGGTGCTGGTGCTTCTTTTCTGGGTTTGCCCCACTGCTTTCGTGCGGCACAGAGTGCTTGATAGACTCTTGAAGAGACAGTGTCATACTTCTTCTGTTGGGGCCGGGACACGTCTCTTTGTGGCACTATTCGGACCGCTGTCTTCTTAATTCTGGCGGTCATGGCATTTTTCTGAACCCACTTCAGAGGCTCAAAGGAATTGCTGATTCTTACGTCCGACTCAGCTGTCGTCGCGGGGCAACCCTGCACTTGGAACTTCACATGATTCCATTTGGCCGGAGCCTTGGCCCTCTTGTTGGCTCGATACCTGAGCCGCTTCTGCCTTAACTTTTCTGTTCTAAGCACCTAGAACACTTCGGCTCTTTGGGAAGATGCCGCAGACCGGGCGATGGAGGGCCTTGGAGATACGCTCGATTGTGCATTTGTTGGAGTCATCGCTTGAGCTCGTCCGCAACATTTGATTTTGCCCTTTGTACCGAAGTTCTTGCACCCCGCTGGAGCACCAGAGAATCGTTCAGATACCGTCTTAAGTTTCAGTTGTGGTGCTTTGGCGATCACGACATTCGGCCTCTTACCCCTTGAGACCGGCTTGGCCACCTGTTCCGCCGGGATCTCCGCCAGATGAGCGCTTCCGGCAGGGTAGATGATGACGGAGCCAAACTAGTGGGGCAGTTCCTCCCACTGTCGACTGAGGCTCGCGGGGAGAACCACACGAGCGTTGATCTTGACCACGTACGGAATCGGGGTCATGTTGGAAGCTGAATTCGTCTGGTGAGACATTGTCGTCGAAGGTTGATTGCTGCATGGAAAAAAGAACATCATTTTAGTATAGGCAATCGATATGTATATTGATTGAGTTCGTATGAACGTTTAACCCGAAATATGGGAGGAGAGATTGGTCCCACCGGGCGTGCCAGAATCTGTAAGGTGTTTTTCGTCACCCCATTGAGATGGGAATACGCGCGCGCTTGTCAGGCGTACTACAGATTCCCCCTGCCTAGGGTAGGGCAGGGTTTATTGAATGTGGGGATCCGAATCTCCGGCAGCCGCGGACTAAGCTGCCGTTAATTACCCCCCGCCTTTGGGGCGAGGGAACCTCCGATTGACGGGTTAAACTAGTCATGCGAACTCGATGTGCAATGTACGTGTGTTTTGTTTTGGAGGGGGGGTTTAAATATATCGGGAGCCACGCAGAGTTTTTACGGGGGTCCCACTACCCGGATAGCGGGCTGGGGGTCAAGGGGGCTAGCAGCCCCCTTGCGGGGTGCGGGGCAGCGCCCCGTTAGAAATTTTTTTCTAACAGGGACAATGTCGTGGAGTATGTGTGTATGTAAATATGTATACATATGTACAGATATACATGTATATATATAAAAAGGGGAAAAGACATCCAAAGGATGCGTGGGGACAGCACCTTGGGCGCTGTGCGCCTAGGTGCTGTGCGCTCAGGCGCTAGAGTGCCACGTGTCGGTACGTGGGCGCTCTGCGCTCGAGCGCTTGCGCTTGAGCGCAAGCGCGCCACGTGTCGGCACGCGGGCGCTCTGCGCTTGAGCGCCGGGGAGAAAAAGAGGCTTTTAGCCTAAAAAAATTTCTCAGAAGAGAAATCAGAGAGGAGTTGGACTCCTGAGTGTGTGTGTGTTTTTTTTTTTGGTTTAGTGAACGATGTTCTTCTTCCTCCTCCTCTGTTAGCTGGATCTTTAAGGTCAAGAGATATGGGATTTCTAAAAATCTCTTCTTTTTAGGATCTAATGGAAGATCTGAGTTCCCCTTTATGGGTTTTGTGGTGAAAAACTAATTCGTTTTATAAAAAGAAGAGTAAAACTCTTGGTTTAATTCAAGAGAAAAAGGAAGGTTTTGGAACCTTGAAGAAGGAGAAAAAATCTCAGATCTGAAGAAAATTTTGAGAGAAAAAGTTGTTGAGATATTTCATTATCTTTGCCTTTATAGGCTGTACACTTTACACATAGCCCCTTGGGCTTCACAAAATGGCATTTTACCCATCCCATGGCTCATGTGCCACTTCTTTTTGCACATAAGCCATGGGCTTTACAAAAATTTGGCTTTATGCCTATTTTTCTTACATTTATCCATAAAATAAAAATAAAAATAAAAGAAATGCAACAAAATTATTTATTACAAAATTTTTATCTTGGTATGGGGGAAGGCCGGCCGCTTCATGTTCGGGCTCGACCAGGGCATGGGCCCACTGGATCTGGGCTTGGGCCCACTTGGCTTGGGGTTGACTTTTGATTTTGACTTGGTCAACCGGGGTGTAAATTTTTACCCCAACAGTCTTCGAGGCCGAAGATGATCTACGTCGAGGTAACTCAAACTCAAGCTAACTCTTCACTAGGTCATGAACTTTGTGAAGAGAACACCCTAAACTAAATGGCAAGTAGTAGAGGATGATGAAATAGGAAGTGGGTTCACTTTAGATTTTGGTTTCTCACTTGATTTCTTCACTTAGAAAAATCTAGCAAGGTTTTTCTTTTGGATGAAGAAGAAGAATAAGAAAATAGAAACTCAAGTGAAGTGAATTATGATCAATTATGCAACCATGGGTGAGTTAGTATCATCCACTAACCTTTGTAGAGACTAAACCATAGTTTAAGCTAATGATTTGGTTAAAAAATATCTTAAGTAAAACAAAGTGTGTGGACTATATCAAAGATGCTTTAAGCTTCATGAAGCTTTAAGTCAAGACAAAGAAAGCCACCATTTTGAATTACAAAATAATATAAACCCTAACCATTACCTTAAATATGGTGTAAGTCATTCACACACCCAAGTTTGCATGTATCATCAAGTATGATACAATCATGTACACAAACATATATCACATATACATTATGTGCACATCAAGTGAGAAAACCAATCTTAAGTGAACCAATACTAGTTAATGTAAAGTAATATATCAAATATATAATTATAAATTAAATCATTAAATCAAAACTTGATTTAATGATCCGGTCATATCGCATATAACCGACTAATATCTAGTGTATCAATATATCGAATCAACACTTAATTCAGTAACCCGGCTATATCGCATATAACCGACTATACAGTATCACATACTGGTATTATTCTCGGTCCCGCACATATCTCATATGCGCTCCTATTTCGTTTCGCCTGAGCCAGGAAAGCTCTGTGTAGGACTCTAAAGACTCGTCAATACGCCGGCAGTAGGTGATGATCATATCAGACACCCACAAGTCGCAAGCGATCTGCTAAACGTAACGACCACCCGGGTATTGAGCGATCAGAAGATCAACGAGCAAGTTTGCTCACACTCCTGCGAATCCGATCAGTAACACTTACCGCACAGTCCGGTCTGTTCGTCTAATATGTCGCATATCTTGCCTAGGGGTGGTAAACGTCAGACCCCAGTAGCTTGATAAGTCATGCCAATGTAAGGACCATAACGGTCGTGAAACTACTGATAACTCTTACCAGTAAATCACAGCAACCCTGGCCAGGGATTTCCAGTTATGGCCAATCGAGCATAGCGCAACATCAACCCCCAATACCGGGAGAGACAAATCCCCTCATATCGCTTATTGCCTCCATGTGACTCGGGACTGTACCCAAAAACCACCTGTTTGCACGACTCAGTAGAGCCGTGGTAGGGTGGAAATCAAAACACAGTGGGAGACACACAAGACTCTATGACGATCTCGGGTCAACAGACTAAGCTGTACCAATGTCACCAGAGAACTGCCATCTAATATGAGGTATAATACCATCTGGGAGTTTTCTGCGAGTCCGTTCAGTGTACCCAGTCTCCACTGAGCACCCGTATACCATCTCTGATGTCAAACACCAATGGATATGGGAACATCCATCGCTCATCACATGGGTCGAGAAGATATACGCTAGTCTACTCTGGAATATCGATGTCCCGTCTCGATATTCCCACGACTAGGAGCATTGAAGGATGTACTCATGGACTACCCAGGCCCCACTAGTATGATCTGCATCATAATCCTGGAAGTCGAGTACACATCCTAAGAGCTTTATCAACATGTAACAAAGAGACATCATGTGTACATGTTAAGATAAAGAGCAACCAGATATCGTACTATCATGTCGAGCAAGAAAGTCCTCCCTATATATGTCCCAGCATCCATTATAATATACATCTCATGTACAATAATGGCCTCTAGGGCATACATACAACTAACAATCCACCTGAGAGATACTACGGTTTTCTCATCGATGGTGGGAGTGAGGATTGAATCATGGAAGATG
Organism: Agapanthus africanus; assembly: GCA_030015575.1. Taxonomy (NCBI): domain Eukaryota; kingdom Viridiplantae; phylum Streptophyta; class Magnoliopsida; order Asparagales; family Amaryllidaceae; genus Agapanthus; species Agapanthus africanus. The sequence goes on from CM057350.1 coordinate 156,123,354, forward strand.
ATGACCCGACTAGTTTCGAGCAGGCCATCACGAGTGGGGACTCTGTGAAGTGGCTGGATGCAATGTGCTCTGAGATGGAATCCATGTACACCAACAAAGTATGGACTTTAGAAGTTGCTCCTGAAGGGGTAAAACCCATTGGGATAAAATGGATCTTTAAGAAGAAACTTGGTGTAGATGGAAAAGTTGAGACTTTCAAAGCTAGACTTGTTGCAAAGGGTTTTCATCAACGACCAGGTGTGGATTATGACGAAATATTTTCTCCAGTGGCTATGCTTAAGTCCATCCGGAAACTACTTGTCATTGCTGCATACCATGACTATGAAATCTGGCAAATGGATGTTAAGACCACCTTTCTAAATGGTGATTTAAAGGAGTGCGTGTACATGACTCAGCCATAGGGCTTCATAGACAGTGGGAGCAGCGGAAAGGTGTGCAAGTTGCTTAAATACATCTACGGGTTAAAATAGGCATCGCGGAGTTGGAACATCTGTTTTGATGTGGTAATCAAAGAGTTTGACTTCATCAAGAACGTAGATGAATCTTGTATTTACAAGAAGGTTGCAGACAGTAAGGTTGGCTTCCTCGTATTGTACGTAGATGACATACTATTGATAGGAAATAATGTTCCTATGCTCCACTCGGTCAAGCTCTTCTTATCACAAAGATTCTCAATGAAAGATCTAGGTGATGCCTCCTGCATTTTGGGAATTAAGATCTATAGAGATAGATCTAAACGGATACTGGGATTGTCCCAATCCAGATACATTGACACCATACTAAAGAGGTTTAGTATGGAAGAATCCAAGCGTGGGAATTTACCCACGATCTCTGGACTCACTCTCTCCAAAGAGATGTCTCCCAAGACTGATTTGGAGAGCTCGCATGCAAGGGATACTCTATGCTTCGGCAGTAGGCTCTATCATGTATGTGATGCTATGTACTAGACCCGATGTAGCATACTCACTAAGTGTAGTGAGTAGGTATCAAGGAGATCCTGGAGAGAATCACTGGACAGCTGTGAAGAATATTCTCAAGTACTTGAAAAGAACTAAAGATATTGTCACGCCCCGCTTCCCAGTGTACGGCGAAGTGGACGCGACGAGGTCCGCTACGTATGTACTCAGAAGTACATACGCTAAGCGTAACTAAGCAATATAAAATATTACACAAGAGACAAGAGTATAAAAAGAACAGCAACTTTTATTTATTAACATTCTTTGTACAATACATGAAAGGAAATACAACTGAAATAAAAGATGCCTAAACAGTGGCATAACAGGAAATGAGAAGTACAGAAAGGAAAAGTGTACAATGAAACTACAGTGCAGGGTCTTCAGTAAACTGCTCCAAGTCTTCTTGCGATGGCTCAATCTCGGCCGGGTCCAAATCACCTGACGACATTCAAAGAAGAGAGAAACAGAATGTCGTCAGCGAACAGGTCGCTCGGTAAGTCCCAAAGATAAGAGAGGAATAGACAGAGAGTAAGAGAGGGAGAGTGCAGCTTTTAATGTTGTATTATAATATTGTAATGTTGTATTAACGCTGTTGTTTGTAGCCTGGTACAGAAGATGCCAGTGTATACGAGGGGAGTCCCACTTACACCGGGGACTTTGGTAACTGTAGTACAAGGCTCCGTCGATAATACCACGGAACAACGGCATGGATGTAATTACGTCTTAAGTGACCACCTCGTGCCACCTTTAACATATTCCGTACCAGTCTACCCCTTAAACCCCGCGATGTCTTGTTTGTATTGTTATCTTGTAAAATTGTGTGGATTGTATGAGTGATTAACTGACTGACCGAAACCATGATATCTGGGAACGGTTATAACCGTAGAGCCATGTAAATGGAATACTGGAATCATGTAGAAGGAATATCCATGGTTCGGTTCGGTCAAGTTACATAGATTGTTAACTGGATTCAGGGATTCATGTATTCATCTTGAGTTGGAATATGAAAGAATATAGATTGACTTGAATCATTTTCAAGTCAGAAATAGTCAGACTCTAACCCGAGTCAGACTAAAAGAAAGTGGGTTGAAGTTCAATAATTGTTAGGGGCCTTGTTGTAATTTATAAAACTTGAGGGGGTTTTATGTAAAAAGTACTATTGTATAGTTTTCAAGATACACCCCAAGTATTTAATTATCGTCTTTATGTATATACAACAATTTAATGATCAAGATAAATATGTATACACGTTCGAATAGCATGAAATGAGTCAAGTATATTATACGAGTAACTACCAAAAACAATGTTATAAAGAAACATTATGTACGACTAATTAATCAAGTCAAACGAATGCGAGAACATAAACAAAAATATGGCTCTAAGTGTTTTGCATGTGTGAGTTCCAGTTTCACCTAAATACGACTACCGGTTTGAGAGATATATATGTTTTCGTATCGTCGCGCAAAACATATCAGAATCTATTCGGCACCGTCACATATTTTTAAAATGCAGTTTGAGTTAATTTACATCGGTTTTCAGGTTATGAAAAGTATTATAAAATTATAGGTATTTCGATGAACTTATCGAAAACACCAAGATTCACATGATTTGGATTTCTGAAGCTCTAGTTATGATTATTTTAATATCAGCGTTTAAAACAGAAATTCAGATTTCTGGACAGCAACTATATATTCTATTGCAAAGCCTATATCAGGTTGTTTCATGCATTCCTAAGTAATATATTATACAGAAAATTATAGTTCTATCAATGGTGCATCTACACATCTAAATTTTATCACAAACGGACATCGGGTGTTCGAGTTATGTCCAATTTAAAAACAGTGTGCGAATCGGAACAGATTCTGTCCAGATCCGTCACTTAATATTGTAACGCAGTTTTCTTTATCTTAGATGGGTTTTCAGTAAAACTATAAAACTAAGAAAATCTAGATCATTCGATATAGATATCAAAAACACCTGAGTTTGCTCAATTTGGATACCGGTATACCAAGTTATATGTCCTAGAAATTGACCGATAACTGCAGTTTTCTGTTTTACGATCAGTGAATAAATACGATGTAATTCCTAAACCGTTATGCGGATCGATCTAAAATTTTTACAGCGTGTACAAAATAATATATTCTATCATATGTAAATTTCCTGAAATTTTCAGAGTTAAAAATTAATTTATAAAAATTATTTTAAAACTAAAGGTATTGATGTGTATACTAAAATCGGCAGAAAGATTAACTAGTATTTTATGCAGGCTTTTATTTTTCTTTTAATAAACAAACCGATTTCATGTGACATTATAGATATATTGTGGCATGAAATTTGTGTTCTCACAAGTTGTAATAAACATTCCTAGCCATGAACAAAGAATTAAAAATACTTTAATTTGAACAAGAGATAATAAGATATTATTAAACCATATAGAATCATATATATCTAAACTTATGTATATGTATATGTATATGTTTATGTGTATCTTCTCTTATGGATTATGATATGAAAAGAATAGAGGGTTCACGATGCATGACAAGAGGAAAATAAGAGGTGTGGGAAAAGGAGAGAGAAGGGACTTACATGCACAAGCCGGTATTGTCACCGGGCTTGTCTATCCGCCGATAGCCTCGTGTTAGTAGCGAGACCCTCTTGAAGTCTTCTTCATGTTCTTCTTCTTGGACTTTAGGTGATGATGGAGAAGTGAGAGATAAAAAATGTGAGGAAGGAAAAGATAGAGGAGGACAAATAAAGATGGTGTAATGGTGAATAATAATATATGCATTTAACATGAGAATTAAAAGAGAAATGAAAGGTCACCATTCATTTTGGAAATGAAAGGTCTCATTTGTAGGTTATGAGAAGAATAAAAAATGATAAAAAAATAATTGCAAGAATGGGGATTTGAACATGTGACTTATGGAATAACAATGCAAGGGCTTAACCAATGAGTTATAAGATTGTTCATGCATATATTTAATTAGAATTAAATATATGATGTTGCTTAAAAAGAAAATGGGCTTTTTAGATGGGCTGTAGAGAATAAGAATAATGGATTTGGGTTAAATATTTATGAAAGGAAAAATAAGAATGAGAAGTTAAAAACTTAAATATAAGAAAAAGAAATTGTACCTAGAAAAAATACATAATAGATTGAGGAATAAAATAATAATAAATTTAATAGAAAAAGGAAAATACCAAGTACAAATAAATACGGTATATTATTGAAGAGGGATAATACAAATGTATAAAGATTTTGGGGTCATTACAGATATGTTCTTGGTGTATGGTAATGAAGAACTCCAGGTGGAGTCCTTTACCAATTCGAGCTTCCAAAGTGATAAGGATGACTCTAACTCGCACTCGGGATTTGTCTTTACCCTCAATGGAGGGGCGGTGTGTTAGAAGAGTTCCAAACAGGAAACCATGGCTAACTAGACGATGGAGGCTGAATACATCGCTGCCAACGATGCTGCCAAAGAGGCTGTCTGGATGAAGAAGTTCATCACTGAACTTGGAGTGGTTCCGTCCATTGAGCATCCAATACCTTTGTATTATGATAACAATGGAGCTGTGGCTTTGGCCAAGGAACCCAGGTCCCATCAGAGATCTAGGCATATTCTGAGGCACTATCACCTGATCCGGGAGATAGTTGATCGCCGGGAGATCGAGGTCAGGAGAGTTGACACGAAGGACAACATTGCAGATCCACTCACGAAGGCCATACCCCAGATACATTTTGAGAGACTCTTCGGGTTGTTGGGTATGAGATACTACAACAGCTGGCCTTAGTGCAACTGGGAGATTGTTAGTTATGTATATGCCCTAGAGGCCATTATTGTACATATGATGTATATTATAGTGGATGCTTGGATATATAGAGATGACTTTCTTGCTCGACATGATAGTATGTTATCTGGTTGTACTTTATCTTAACATGTTGACTTGTATTAGTTTATTGTCTTACTCTCACATGTTGCTACTAGGACTATGATGGAGATCATCCTAGTGGGGCCAGGGTAGTCAACGAGTACATCCTATAATTGTTCCTAGTCGAGGGTATATCGATACAGGGCATCAATACTCCAGAGTAAACTAGCGTATACGCATCTTGACCCGTATGATGGGCGATGGATGATCCCACATCCATTAGTGTTTGACATCAAAGATAGTATGCGGGTGCGCAGTGGAGACTGGGTACACTGAACGGACTCGCCGAGAACTCCTAGATGGTATTGTACCTATCCTCAGATAGCAGTTCTCTGGTGACACAAGTACAGGTTAGTCTGTAGACCCGAGATCGTCATAGAGTCTTGTGTGATTCCCACTGTGCTTTGATTTCCACCTTACCACGTTCACGAGAACGTGCAAAACGGTGGCTTTTGGGTACAGTCCCGAATCACATGGAGGCAATGATCGATAGGAGGGGTTTCGTCTCTCCCGGTATTGGGGGTTGATGTTGCGCTGTGTTCGATTGGCTATAACTGGAAGTCCCTGGCCAAGGCTGATATGGAGATCTACTGGTAAGTGTTATCAGTAGTTTCTCGACCCGTTATGAGCCTCACATCGACACGACTTATCGGTTACTAGGGTCTAACGTTTACCACCCCTAAACTAGATATGTGACATATCAGACGAAGAGACCGGACTGTACGGGAGTGTTACTGATTGGATTCACAGGAGTGTGAGCAGGCTTGCTTATTGATCTTCTGATCGCTCAATACCCGGGTGGCTGTTACGTTTAGCTGACCGCTTGCAGCTTGTGGGTGTTTGATGTGATCATCACCTACTGCCGGCGTATTGACGAGTCTTTAAAGGCCTACACAGAGGTTTCCTGGATCAGGCGAAACGGAGTAGGAGCATAAATGTGATATGTGCGGGACCGAGATTAATACGATATATGATACCGTATTCTATTCTCACGATATATGATATCGACCGGTTGTATATGATATAACCGGGTTATCGGATCAAGTGTTGAATCGATAAAAAGATACATGTTATATTGGTCGGTTATATGTGATATAGCCGGATTATCGGATCAAGTATTGATTCGATAATTTAATGTATAAATATATATATAATATATTACATTATATTAACTAATATAAGCTCACTTAAGTAATTCTTTTTTTTCATTTTGGATACATTGATATATATGTGATATATGTTAAAGGTATTCTTTTCTTTTGTTACTAAATTATATATATGTGATATGTATAATTGTAACATGCTAGGTTATAAATGCAACTAGGGTTTATGAGAGTTAAACCATGCTAGGGTTAAGATTATGGTTAAAATTTATCATTAAGTTATTCAAATATTGTGGATATTTGTCATGGTAGATATTGTTGAAAGTTTGTAGAAGTTTGTAGAAGCTTGTAGACTTTTTGACTTTATCCACTCTTTTTGTCTAGCTTAAGATATTTATCAACCATACCTTTAACCATAGCTCATGGTTAAGTCTCTACAAGGGTTAAGGATGATATACTTGACCCATGGTTGCATTTCTGACCACACAATAATTATTCTCATCACTTCATCTTCTTCTCCCTCAAAAAGTTTGCTAGCCTTTTCATTTGTGATGAAATAAATTGAGAAAAAGAAAACTAAAGAGAGCAAAATTCCTACTTCATCATCCTCTTCTATACTAGCCATATAGATTAGTGTGTTAGCTTCACTAATTCATAATTAGTGAAGAGTTAGCTTGAGTTTGTGTTTCCTTAAGGTAGATCATCTTGGATTTTGAAGACTTCAAGTAAGATGCATCATTCACCTCATGGAGCCTCTCTAGAGTCCGGGAGCTTGATGATCGCAGCGAAGGGACCACAACTCGGAGCTTATGAAGCGAAGGAACAGACTACAAAGGTTGTAATCCCTCTCTCTTAGATGTAAAGTTGTTTACATGCAATATTTACCATAATTCTCTAGTTAAGATCTTGGTTAGGGTTTCATAGCACCCTAAAATTTTATAAAATGGCATGGATGATACCTTGCTAAACCATGTTGTCGTGCTATACAACCCTACATAAACATGTTGATGCATCTTCTCCGGGTGTGTTTGTTATCGAGAACTGTTTCTCAGTTCTCTCTACGTCCTGGGTATTAGATACCGGATCGGAATCCCACATATGTAATATGTTACATGGGCTACGGAAAGGTAAAGAACTGGAAGAGGGTGATCATTCCATAAGAGTAGGGAATTATGCAAATGATGCAGCCAAAGCAGTTGGCGAATATCACCTTGCATTGCCAAATGGTAATACATTGATTCTGAACGAATGCTATTACATTCCGACCCTGATATGCAATCTTATATCAGTTTCTTTATTGAGTAAAGAAGGATATAATTTTATAGTACAGGATAATATTATGAACATCTTCCTGAATCAAAAGTTGATTGGATCAGGCTCGTTAAATAATGGCATATACGTTCTAAACCAAACCATAGTTCTTAATGTGCAGAACACACAAGAGGAAGAGTTCAGAAATGAACGAATCCTTCTTGTGGCATTGTAAACTAGGTCATATCAATGCAGCACGACTAGCTAAGTTACATAAGGATGGATGTTTGAATCCGTTCAAATTTTCATCTTATGACACTTGCCAGTCATGTCTTGATTGATCTGATTTTTTATGTGTAGTAGTAGTTAACCGCAATCAATAACGGTGTCGCGTGTAGCTAAACCGAGATGAGTACGGGTCGTCCTCAGGGAAACGTGGAATCCTTTAGTCTTCTTTTAGGCATGTTGAGAAAGAAAAGAGGAAGAATAAAGAATGGTAAAGAATGGTTGTACATTCTAGATCTACGTCAAACACGGATGCAGAATATAGATCTAGATTAATTACGGATGTAGGTTATATAAGAAAAAGGCTTGTAGAGTTCGTTAAGATTTAGTGGTCATGGATGATTAATTAAAGATTACTCCTTTTATCCTTTAATAGATTTAAAACTAGATCGACAGTGATGCATGTAGATTAGGGTTTCTGGAAAGAATAGGGTTCCTACTCTTAACCCATATCTTGACATGGATCTACGTTCATGTCTAGCCTTTACCAAAACAATCGTTAATCTAATCTCTAATCGCGGTCGAGAATAGAAATAAATTGGTAGCGCGCCCGATTAGGATGTTAATGATTCTTTTGGTAAAGTTTATAAACTTTATAGGACGTAAAAAAAAGTTTAAGGATCTTCATCATCCATTAATCTACCATAATCCTACGAACCCTAACAAGCGGAGAATTACTCACGCATGATGGAGATAAAAAAACGGATAGAGATCATGATGTAAATAAAGAAAATAAAATGCAATAAGAATAAAGACAACTACATTTATTAATCAACTTGATCAAATACACTTTTGTTCCTTTAGAAAATGATTACAAAAACCTAGTTTGCTTCTCGATCTCTTCTGAAGGAGGTAGATGAACAGTTGATGATCAGCCTGGATGCGTGAGCCGTCTTGGACTTCGTGATCTCGTCGGCTTGATGATTTTTCTAAGAGGATCTTGGTCCTTATTTATAGTCACAAAGCCAGAATCCAAGTTTCCTAATATGGAAACTAGTTGTTAGGATCCCAACCACCAAAATCCCGAGCCCTAAATCCTTAGAAGTGCGGCGGAACGTCGGCCATTGGATAGGTTTGGCCTCGGATCCGCCGCCTTTTGGTGAGATCATGGCCTCTAATTTTTGTAGCTTCATATCAGTAACACTTGGTGATCTTTTGAGTATCTAGACTTTGAAAATCTTCTCTACGTTTCTGCGAGAATTAGTTTCTTCAATTTATTTGAATATCTTCGGCAGATTTGATCTTGCCAACTCGGATTTCCTTGATTTCAGTCATGATATAATTCCTGCACAATATCTCAATAAATGATATTAGTAGAATTTGTTTTTATTGAGATATTATCTTTAACCATTTGTCATGATATTTTAGTTTTAAGAGAATTGGTCAAACGTATTTAATAAGGTAAGTATATTAAATGGGCCAAATGTTACATGGATATTATATGCTTACTTTTTCCTTCATAATGTTAATTATAATATATAAACACATGAACATAGTATTTTTACAGATAAACCCTCATATATATCATATATTATAATAAACACCTTTTTTATATAGAAATAGTAGGAAAAATGTCATATGAAAAGTGCAGTTTTATCAACTGAGCAAATACCCCCAAACTTAACTTTGATTATCCCGAGCAAACTAGTTATTCAAGAGAAGAAAAAGAAAAAGAAGAACTAAGGAGCACACTTTCGTAGGCAACACAATTGCACTGAGCACGTGCAACAAGCCGTTAAACCTCTAGGTGTCCCTAGTAGGAGGAGTGTTGTCTCTTGAGGGTTTTCCGCAGATTACAACCACAAAATCCTATAATAAAAGAAAGATGGTGAAAGTTATATATAAAGATAAGAACTATAAAAGAAAGAACTTGAAAATAAGAGTTTCCAACTATACTATCTTTTCAATTGCTATGAGCCCTATCTTAATGGTCGTGAAAAAATGTTAGAAATCACATCATCCTTCAATAAAATATCGCCTTTAGTCTTCCTCCCAATCTTTTATCCAAATATTGATCATATACCTCTACGTGTGTGTAAAAGACATCCCTACACTTAGAGAATTCAATTCAAGCTATCATACCCGTGTCCATCTTCCAAAGTACTTTTTATTTGGTGAATTCTTTTATGAAATTGCTCACACATCCTTCATGCGACCGTTAATATTTCTTGAGGTACTAACCGATCGATTACAAAATGTGCTTGCATATTAAGGTGTAATTCCTCGTCTTGCAACTCCTAAGGCTTAGCAGTAGCTCCCAAACCAGTTGGTCTAAGGCACTAGGTGATAAAGCACCCTCGCTATATTTTTTTTTATGCTGCCTTGGTAATTACAAAACCAGTGTTCATTTTTCTCACCACTTATATTTTATTTTATTTTCCTTCATACTAAGGTTTTTAGACAAGAGCATTTCAAGGTATTCTCTATTATCCCAAGTTTCAAGATGTGTGTAAGTGCATATAGTAGGGTATCAACGTTCAAAAGTTTGGCCCCAAGAATAGAAACTATTTTTCAGACTTATTTTTATCCTCAGATTAGCAATTTCCTTCATCTTACCAACCCTTGGGACAACAGCTCATAACTACTTATTACTAGTTTTGTTTAAGAAAACATCTAACTTTCTTATTTTTCTTAAACTATTCTTATCTTTCAAATGTAAATTTTTCACTTTCTACTATTTTATTATAATTCTTTTTATGCCCAGTGCCAAAGATAATTCAGTGAATACAAACCTTCCCCCAAACCTGTTTCCAGCAGTGTCCTCACTGATGTTGTCTTTTGAGAGCATAGACCTGCAGACTTCGAGAGATAATAATAGGGGTAAAATAATAGATAAATGAAGACTACCCCCAAATTTGTTCTTTGAAACGCACAGATATTCAGTTAAGTCCTTTTTCACTCACCTCCATTCTTTAAGATGATACAATGTTACCGAAACAAGGAGGTGAGGCGGAGGAATTTATGTAAGTCCATGGTAGCGCCCAGGCCGTCTAACAGACGCCAAATGCGGAACAAAAACTTTTACAACTGGCGCTATCGCGTACTATAACCCGAATCTGCCATTAAAACTAAACTAACAAACTACAAAGTGGGTAGAAATGTTATACCGAACGATCCGAGTCCTTCGGTCTTCAACCATTATTCCACGCTTTGTTGCGGATGCTCCGATCTTCTGAATCTCCAGTCTTCTCGTCCAGGTGGCACCACGTCGACGGATCTTTAAACGGGCTCCCGCCTCTGAACCGAGGCAACTCGATCATCAAGTTTGCTAAAAGAGATGATCAAGAATGATGTAGAGAATGAGTAGAACACTTTGCCTCGCTTCGTCCAAAGCTATAGACGAACGGTTAATGAAGTTGCCTTTTGGATCGGGGAAATGAGAAATGGACATATGAAATTTCCATGAATCTAATTCCTAATCTTTTTTCCAAATGAACAACCAACTCAAGCACCAAGAGGTGGCCAGCCACTTATAGAGGAGGGGAGGGTGAGTGTAGGAATAAGGAATGGTGACCATAACAATGAATGAGCTAATGAGTCATTAGACACCTTGCACATATAATCAATGCATACAATGAATCATAACCCTTAGTCATCAAAACATTAAATGCACAATTAAAGCTCTAATGACTCACTAGCCTCATCACCACTTCTAGAAGCTTCTACACATATATGACTCATCTCCATCAAGAAAAGATAAATCCGTCTTTAACCAAATGTTAAAGACGGGCGATAGAAAACTGGAAACTGGCAACTTCTAAAAGTGATCCTAAAACGAATTTCAGGATAACCCCGTATCAGTATAAACATACCCACATTTGTATTACGACCGAATACAAATACAACTGAGACAAAGATATTATATCTACACAGCATAATACTCAGATCCAGCTTAAACCAAAGCCGACCAGTATTATCTGCCCGAAATATGACACGTGCGTAAACGCGCGTGCATTTTCCGAACCCTGCCATAAAACCATACGGCCTCTACAACGTTTCGCCCGAACTTGGGAAACTGTCTGTAGGGGACTCTAATGACTCATCAACACACTGGCACTGGGTATAACCTCTAGCACGTCAGAGGTACAAGCTGTACGTAACGGTTGCCTATGTGTTGATTGGAAGGGAAGCTGACGAGCGAACTCATCCATAAACCCTATTGAGCCTAACAGTGACAATATACATACAGTCCGGTCCGTTCGTCTAAAGAGTATCGCATATCGAGTCTAGGGGGGTGGATAAAGTCAGACCCCTAATAACGCGATAAATCGTGTGGCATGAAGCCCATCACCACCTGAGAAACTACTGATCCAAATCAGTAATTCTCCACTACCTCGGCCGAGGGTTTCTAGTGATGGCCACCCGTGCACTGTGCGACATCAACCCCCAATACCGGGAGAGACGAATCCCCGACGATCCGCTCACTGCCTCCATGTGGCTAGGGACTGTACCCAAAAAATACCTGTTTGCACGTCTCCTTTGAGCGTGGTAGGGTAGAAATCAAAGCATAGTGGGAACTCACACGAGACAAATGACGATCTCAGATCGACAAACTAACCTGTACACATGTCACCAGGGAACTGCTATCTGACGATATGTATAATACCAACTAGCATGTTCCCGGCGAGTCCTGTCCGGTGTACTCATAACCCAATGAGCACCTGTATACATCTTAGGTGAACTAACTGACACCAATGGCTTGTGAGACCGGCCACCGCCCCTCGTCGGGGTCTCGACTGTATACACTAGTCTACTCTGGAGTATCGATACCCTGTCTCGAAACTCCTACGACTAGGGACACTTTTAGGATGTGCTTATAGACCCCAACTCCCACGTATATGATCGCCATCATACTGCTGGAAGTCAAGCAAGAATCCTATGGGCTCTATCATCATGCAATAGTGAACTAAAGCATGTATACGATTGATAAAGACAAACCAGATAGTATACTATCATCTCGAGCAAGACTGTTATATCGGTATAGGTCCTCCATCAATCATTGCAATCACGTACCTGCGATCCAATAATTGACTTTGAGGGCACTATATCCAACAATCTCCCACTTGCACTTAAGGCTAATTATTGCGATATCGCATACTCACAACCCGTGTGATACCGAACACCCAACTCCTCTACTAATCAGTTTCACAAAGCTAGTTTGTAAAACTCTTGTTGTTCGAGAAATAGCCTCAGTGAGTAGATCCACCCTGATGTTTCTTTCTATGTCTCTCTTAATCTCAAGTTCGCGGAGAAAGACATCTCCCGAATCGAGTAATACCTGTCTTAGAATATGTCTGAATATCTGATGGGACCTAGTTCATAAATGAACTCCAAATCCAAACTTCTTAGACTTTATTGATAACTGAACCTAATCAGTATCCAGCACCATGCCTCCCACAGTATCCTCTTGGACCACCTGTCCATAATATTGTCCCTCGTCAGAGGGAAAACTATAACTCTGACAATCACTTTGTCATCTATGTCACCTTGGAAGCCTGGAATGATAACCGTCTCCCGAGGGAGGCTGCCGTCATCAAATCCGTAGAACATACACTTATGTTCTAAAACGGCTTCCTTATGTTTTTTCAGGATTGGATTAATATAAACTTATTGCAACTAGTGTGAATACTACATCTGGTGTGGTACTTGACATCTCACGATTGACTCAATTGCCTAAGCAAGTGATCTGCCAATCATGTGCATCCCTCTCTCCTTTAGTCTGTAAGACACCTTTAGAGAGGGTGACTCCATCACCTGCAGGTACACCACCATGCCAGGAGTCATCTATTCTAAAATACCATTAGAATACTGTCAAAGTACCAAAATTGGGAAACTACCCAATTCTACATCTAATACCATAAATCTAGTAAACAGAATGTCTGATATTAAATCCATGTCCTATGTGAAGAAACAACTGTGTGACAACCACAATACAACCGATTGTAGTATAGGAATTTTACTTCCTACTCTGTGTATGTCATCCAAATACCAGGACATCATACCCTACTACCTTCTTAACAGATCCATCCCCTATTCTGATGAAGTCAAAGCCATGACTGCTACATCAAAATTAGATAATCTTATCTCCGCTATATCTGCTCAAGCCTATAAATAGACATAAGCAACTTGCCCACTATGCTTCCACTGCTCCCACTGACCATAACAACCCTCTGGCAGAATAATATACACTTGTACTTCTAAAGCTAGTTCAGAACGACGCTATACTTATCCTCCTGCCGGGTCTCATAGTCTGGAACAACAGTAGTGTCAAGTCTGGATAAACAAGAACCTCCCTGTCACCGTCCTTGAGGCTACCGGAGTACCTCTCGGGTGTCTGAGGTTACCCACCATATCTGCGGAGTGGCTAATGGAATGTCAAACCTGATTGAATATATAGGTCCTGTTAAATTTTCCGTAATCGTTTGCGGTTCTGGAATCACTTCCAGTTCTACCATACTCCCACTACTGTTTTCTGAAAAAAATCCATTTTACTAAAACTGTGGCGAGTCAAGAACAATATCACTATTGATCTTCCAGATGGTAGAAAGTCAACCCTCGTCAAATCCAGGGTCAACCCACAAACTGCCATTACAGAAACGTGCATTGAGTTATCCAGTGTCTGGTTTTAAGCATAAGCCGGACAACTCCCCGTATCTTAACATCGTTAAGATATGAACCATTCTATATACAATATAGAAATAGAGGCACTAATTTAACTGGAACCAGATTCAAACCATGCAACTGTCTCCAGTGCATATCAACTTAATGAAGAGAGGCTAATCGGTATTACTCAACTTAGGAATCCATCCAATTATGAGTAACCTGAAAGAGAAACAAGTTTCTCAAAATCGTTACTATCAAATGAATACCAATCACAAGAATCTGTATCTTCGATTTCTTTGAAGAATCCTGATACTTGCGACACCCGGTTCTCTACTTTATTCCTATACCCACAACTTCTCAAAATTTAGACATTGTATTTCTACGAAACACTTGTCTAAAAACTAGAGAAGTCATAAGTAAACAGAACATAGTATGAGGACCTACCCCTTTGTCCTGACGGACACTGGACAACATACAATACTCTATGTAAGTCCGCTGAGTTGAACAACTCTAAACCTGTGCATCGTAGGTTGAAAACTGTACCCAGGCGATTTCCTCAAATATCACCAATTACAACGAATTCCGATATAATGAGGATGATCACCTAATTCCCAATAACTTACTCCCACTCATCATCTGTAAAACCATACAGATATGAGAATGAAACCTGGTAAATACATACCCTGAAGTAAGTATCTAATTGGGAAAACAGTTTACAATTAACAATGCACAGTTAAACTGAAACATGAAAATGTTTCGTAGGGATATCCTGGTATTCCTAGTAATGCCTCTTCCATAATCCAATTCATGACTTTAACCGTATATTTCTTTGCCATCTCTCCAAATCCCTTTATTTGTCTTTATTCATTACCTTCTGTACACCATCGTTAGGCTAAGTGGTTTTCTTCCTTCCCTGCCGTTCGGCACCAGCCTATGGTTTGGAAGAAGACTATCCAGTAAGTATAATAGGTTTACTCTCCTAAACCAAGGAGTACTTGCAATTTGAGAGAAGGTGGTGATAAAAGACAGCTGAATAATACCTTATTCTTTTAAAGGTGAAATAGGAGTGGCGATGAAGTACGCGGTTTGGTCGTGAATGATAACAGTCGCAATTTACTTTGCCCTCTTTCTAATCCCTTTATTTTGTCTTTACATATTACCTTCTGCACACCCTACTTAGGCTAATTGGTTTTCTACATTCCCTACCTTTCGGCTCCTGCCTATGGTTTGGAATAAGACTATCCAATAAGCGTAATAGGTGTACTCTCCTAAACTAAGGAGCCCTCGCAACCTGAGAGAAGGTGATAATAAAATATAACTGAATAAACCAATTCTATTTCTCCTGAACCTGGATCCATCCTCGAAGAAGTCCCTTCGAGTTCGTATATAACCATACGATGGATCTATCCAATGAAAGTGGATGTCCGTAATAATACGGGGTGTTCTGAGAAATACAAAGGGTAAAAGAAAGAGTGGCAATGACTTATGCAACTTTAGACAATCCAAAAGCCAGTATTTAAAGAAGGTTCGGTCAACTTGGTCACTGAGTCATAGTCTAGGGTCGGTCAAAGGTCACTGCCAAAGAGAGAGAGAGAGAGAAAATAAACACTTTGCGTGCACTCTAACCTAGATCAGAATGGTTATCACTTTATCTAATCAGGAAACCTCCCACTGTAATCTCAAATTCTCCTCCAAACCTGAAAGAAGAATTAGTCGGGATCACCCGAAGAGTAAACCAACTCATCAGTGAGAATCGGGATCCAACTATCATCGCATGATAACTTGATGGAAGCCACTCAAGTTATCACACTCCAGAAGGTATGCGCATGCCTGGCAAGTTTTTTGTATGTTTGAAACTCCCGATGTGATTTTTTCCCCATGCTCTTATGACCTTTATGAAAGCCAACAAATCATAAGTCACATGTCAAGTTCTACCCGTCATTATCCAGGTTAATTTGAACCACCCGTACATACCCTTGACGAAAGCCAACAAGGTAATATGACTGTCCCAAACCAACACATCTATCTATGCTACAAATGAATACCCAGCAACTACCAAACACTATGCCTTGATGAAAACCAACAAACATAGCTTGAATACTACTGACCATCCATAAGATACGACGGAGGGCTACGACTGGTTTTTGGCGAAAAACCTTTAACGTAGTGAACTTGATCTCGTTAAAGGAACCTGATAGCTTTTTATAAAAATATAGTGGCGAAAAACTTTTACTAAAGAGGTCACTCCCGGTGAAGGGATCTCGGCTCTTTGCTCGTGGAATGAGGTGCAGGATATTCCAACTGAATACCGCGATGCAAAGCAACTTGTAATCGACTGTAGTGAAGTTATTACCCTGACGCAAACTTCTGCCCAAGGGGTCACTCCCGGTGAAGGGATCTCGGCCCTTGCCTCGTCGAATGAGGTGCTGGATACTCATAACCGAATATCACTATGCAAAACAAAAGGAAACGTCTTTGTAATAACACTTTTAAAAACTGTTCCAACAACATCCAATATAGGTTTGTTTTATTTTGCATTGATAAGAATCAACGCAGTCCCATCAATCAATCACACCAGAAAAGAACGAAAATATAATGTACGTATATACCATCCGCATTCGCCACTGGGTCCCGTCATCACCCGTTAGGTTACTTAACTAACGACAGAGCGGGGACTGGACTAGCGCGGGTGTAAAACATATACAACATCTAATAGTATATATACCAATATACAGTAATCGCTCCAGGCGTGATAATGCAACATTACAGAAAAGTAATAAGTATCACAGAACAATACAGATAATCTGGGATCCCCGGGTTTCACAGAGCCACTACTGAAACCCGACGCTCCCCTGGTCGTGTGGATAGCCTGTGCAATGAAATCAAGACCCCTACGGGTGCGGCAAGTTACCCGCCAAAACCTGAAGCGAGGTAGCCCCCTACAGCAAAGTGAATGGACCACCCGGCACTTCACGGAATCCGGTAACTTGAGCACCCCTCGTTGGGTCAACCTGTACCCCCTATGAGTGCGGCGAATAGTCTGCCAGTTCTAGAGTAAGGCCCATTTGCCTCTCAAAGCCATGAGATACGGACCTGTTGCCCTCCAGAACCCGGCTATTCGTGCACTCCGTCGCGGGGTAATCCTAGTACATAAAAGAAAATATATACAACGGGTACATTGACCTCAGCCCAGTCGTGTCCCAAAAAGAATATTATACAAACAGACAGTGACGGCAGTCCACATGTTGGACGCTCGCCCCGCAATATCAAATGTACAAATAAATCCAAACAGCACTTTCATTGCACCCTGCTATCCACCACGACATATCCGCAACATTACAGCACAACACAGAACATCAACGCGAATGTCACGTTCGCAAACCCGTCTAAAAGAACTATAGCAATTAGACGCGGTTTACCGCTCAAATGACATTCCCGATCGAAGATATAATGTAAATACTGTAAACTAACAAGTTTAAAATTTCGATCGACAAAATTTCCCGAAGTGGGCCCCACGTATATCTGGTGTACAGTAACAAAAACTGGGCCCAAAAGAATATTTCCAGAAACCACAATTTCCTTTGTAGAACCTACTGTAGAAATTTGGTACCCTTATCTCACACTCTGGCGGCGGATCCGCGGCCAAACCCTGGTTTGGGCCATGGATCCGTGGCAGCACTGTGGCTTGTGAGACCGGCCACCGCCCCTCGTCGGGGTCTCGACTGTATACACTAGTCTACTCTGGAGTATCGATGCCCTGTCTCGAAACTCCTACGAGTAGGGACACTTTTAGGATGTGCTTACAGACCCCAGCTCCTACGTATATGATCGCCATCATACTGCTGGAAGTCAAGCAAGAATCCTATGGGCTCTATCATCATGCAATAGTGAACTAAAGCATGTATATGATTGATAAAGACAAACCAGATAGCATACTATCATCTCGAGCAAGACTGTCATATCGGTATAGGTCCTCCATCAATCATTGCAATCACGTACCTGCGATCCAATAATTGACTTTGATGGCACTATATCCAACAATTTAGTTATGATAAAGCGGCTCCTGTAAAAACAGGAGCTCCTCCGCTGGGTCAGCAGAGAAATACGGTTTTAATCTATGCCCGTTTATTTTAAAAATTGAACCGTTTTTTATATTTTCAACTTCTACTGCCCCGTGCAGGTGTACATACCGCACCACAAAAGATCCTTTCCAACGAGATTTAAGCTTATCCGGATGAAAATGGAGTCATGAGTCGTAAAGGACTTGTTGTCCCGGTGTGAAAGTTTTTCGAAAAAGGTTTTTATCGTGGAACACTTTAGTCCGATTCTTTACTATCACTGCATTATCGTAAGCTTCATCACGGAGTTCGCTTAGCTCTTTCAATTGCAGCTTCCGATAACTGCTGGCTTGATCAAAATCGAAGTTTAGCTCTTTAATAGCCCATATTGCCGTATGTTCGATCTCGACAGGAAGGTGGCATGCCTTCCCAAATACAAGGAGATATGGATACATATCAAGATCGGTCTTATAAGCGGTGCAAAATGCCCAAAGAGCATCCGTCAATTTGGTTGACCAATCTTTACAGTTTTTAGAAACCGTCTTCTCCAAAATTTGTTTGATTTTCCTATTCGAGATCTCAGCTTGCCCGCTTGTTTGGGGATGATAAGGCGTAGAAAGTTTGTGATTGATTGCATATTTCCGCATCAAAGCCTTAAAAGACTGATTACAGAAATGCGTCCCATTGTCGCTAATTATAGCGCGAGGGTGTCCGAATCGCGAAAAGATATTTTCTTTAAGGAACTTAATGACAACTTTGTTGTCATTAGTGAGACACGGTATTGCTTCCACCCATTTCGAGACGTAATCAACCGCTAACAAGATATATAAATTCCCAAAAGAGTGGGGAAAATGGCCCATAAAATCTATACCCCAAATATCGAATATTTCCACAACCAAGATAGGTTGGAGCGACATCTTATTTCTTTGTGAAATCTGACCCAAGTGCTGACACCGCGGGCAAGTTTTGCAATGATCATAAGCATATTTAAATAGTGTTAGCCAATAAAAGCCACATTGTAAAACTTTCTCCGCCGTTTTTCGAGGTCCAAAGTGACCGCCGCATGCCTGATCATGACAAAATGATAACACACTCTTGAATTCATCGTTAGGGACACACCTGCGAATGATTTGATCAGAACAATACTTAAACAAATAAGGATCATCCCCGTAAAAGTATTTTACTAGGGATAAAAATCGAAGTTTGTCTTGTTTCGACCAATTGCTAGGAATAAGTCCCGTCGCTAGATAATTCACAATATCCACGAACCAAGGTTCGTAGGATACGGTCAAGAGCTGTTCGTCAGGAAATGAGTCATTTATAGGCACGGTCAACGTTGGTGAAGAAGAGATGCATGAAAGATGGTCAGCTACAACGTTTTTACATCCACTCTTGTCTCGGATGACAAGATCAAATTCTTGTAACAACAGGATCCAACGTATTAGCCTGGCCTTAGTATCCTTCTTCGATAAAAGGTGTCGTAGGGCGAAGTGATCAGTGTAAACCACAATTGGCGAGCCAATCAAGTAGGGCCTGAATTTTTCTAATGCAAATACAACTGCCAAGAGCTCTTTCTCGGTAGTTGTGTAATTAATTTGCGCATCGTTCAAGGTCCTACTTGCATAGTAAATTACATGTGGCATCTTATCAATGTGTTGTCCTAAGACCGCACCAATAGCAAAATCTGATGCATCACACATAAGCTCGAACGGGTGGTTCCAATCCGGAGATGATAGAACAGGGGTTGTCGTGAGAGTTCTTTTAAGCGACTCAAAAGCAGCCTCACAATCCGAATCGAAGTGAAATGTTGTGTCCTTGGCCAAGAGAAGAGTTAAGGGTCTAGCAATTTTGCTAAAGTCCTTAATGAATCTCCTATAAAATCCTGCATGGCCAAGGAAGGATCGTATATCTTTGACGCATTTGGGACGAGAGAGGTTATGGATGACATCTATTTTAGCTCTGTCAACCTCAATGCCTTTTCGTGAAATTATATGTCCAAGGACAATACCTTCTTGGACCATAAAATGGCATTTTTCCCAATTCAAAGTTAAGTTCTTATCCTTACAGCGGGTAAGAACCGCGTCAAGATTACGAAGACAGACCTCAAAGGAGTCCCCAAATATAGAGAAATCGTCCATAAATATTTTCAGAAAATTCTCAACCATGTCTGAGAATATCCCCATCATACACCGCTGAAATGTAGCGAGAGCGTTGCATAACCCAAAGGGCATGCGTCTATAAGCAAATGTACCGAAAGGACAAGTAAATGTGGTTTTATCTTGATCCTTTTCGGCGATGGGGACCTGGTTATAGCCAGAGTATCCGTCCAAGAAACAATAGTATTCGTGTCCAGCTAATCGTTCTAACATCTGGTCAATGAAAGGTAGAGGGAAGTGATCTTTCCTCATTGCGGTATTGAGTTTTCTGTAATCAATACATACGCGCCACCCAGTTTGGGTGCGTATTTGGATCAACTCATTAGCCTCATTAGTTATGACCGTGATGCCAGACTTTTTAGGGACCACATGAATAGGACTTACCTATTGGCTATCAGATATAGGATAAATTATACCACTATCTAGGCACTTGACGATTTCTTGCTTTACCGCCTCCTTCATACCAGGATTTAACTGTAACAACCTAGTTCATTTATACCAATTCTAGTTCTCGTATTTTCTTATTGGTGGTATTTCTTGATTTATCGTGATTTGGGTGCGAATGGTATTTTACATTTTACTTTGCATTCGACCCGACCCGGGCGCGTTTTGGAATATTTTGTATCCCGCCAAAATTCAAATTATTTAATATTTAAATTTTTCGTTTAAACAGCTTAAAATTTATTTAACTAACTAAATATATTATTAAATTAAAATCTTAACTCATTTTAACAAACTAAAATCTTTCCCTAACTCCTAAACCAATCAGCACATCTCTCTCTTCTCTCTTTCTCTCTCCCCCGCTACAATACAAATTTCTCTCTCCTCCTCTCTCTCTCCTCTCTCTATCTCTCTCCTCTCGATCCTCACTCTCTCTCCTCTCGCGAATTCTGTAGCGGATCCCATCACCTCCCGAAGCTTACGATCACCTCCCTTCCTTCTTTCTCTCTTCTTTCTCCTCCCTTCTTTATTTAAAACCCCGAGCTCATCTCGAGAACCCATCGTCGCGAGCTCTGCCTTCTCAAAACCCTAACCCTAAAACTCCCTGCCTCCTCTTCCTCATCATCACCTTTCCCTCTTCTTCTTCCTCCTCTGCCACCTCCTTTCTTCTCCCCGAGCAAACCTGCACACCCAACTCAACCCAAGAAACCCACCTTTCCATCGCCGACGACCCCAGCCTCACACCACCATCATCACCATCTCCTTTCTCTCCCTATCTCCTATGTTCTTCCTCCTACAACCCAGCAACACCCCTGCACTCACCCAAACCCCAGCAAACAAAACCCTAACCGAAACCCTAACATCAAACCCTCTTCGCCGGAGCTCCGTTCATCACCGTCAACACCACCACCCCTCTCTGCAAACCCAGTGATCAACCCCTCTTCTTCTCATTCTTCTTCTTCCTCTTTCTTTTCTTCTCTTTCTTTATTTCTTTCTTTCTTTTCTTTTCTTTTCTTTAATTCTTGATTTCTGTAGATCGCCGGAGCCGGACGTGACGCCGACGATCCAGACGACGTACCTAACCTGCGTGATCACCCTCGTGCGTTATTTGGACCCGTTCCTTGTACCGTGCGCGCGTCGCGACATTTCGCCGACGTAGGACGTTCCGTACATATCCGTTCTCGTTCCGTCTAGGCAAGTTAATCTTACTACATGCTATATAACTCATTATATACCTATTTAAATAAATATCATACCTGTATTTAAAATCATGCACCCCATGTTTAGTTTTATAACTTTTCGATGTTCTGTTTGCATCCATTCATATCATTTCAGATCTAGGTCATGAAAACCTATCTTGTTACATACTAGATTACAATATATTGCATCCATATCAATATTTACATCACATATTGCTTAGTTGCACATCCCACAATACCATTTTACAGTTTTACTGTTTTCGTATACCCGTTTGCATCCATCTCATTTAAAATATATATAACTGCATCTATAGATCACATTAATACATAATACTGTGATATTAACATCCGATGTTTAATAAAGTGCATCCTAATTAGTATTGGAACTATAAATGTAACCCTAATCGATAATTGTGTATCCATATCTTTGAATTTATATCTATTTGCATACCATATCACATTATTCCATTTTATTATTATATTAGTACTCCATACTTGATTTTTTGTACCCATACTTATTACAGTTTGACTATGAGCACCCACTCAACACTTGTGCACTACCTGACATGACCTGATACACTACTACTGACATGACTTGATACATGTGCACTACTTGACATGACTTGATACATGTACACCACCTGACATGATCTGATGTACCACTGCGTGACATATTACCTGTTCTTGTTACTAATGCCGACAATCTTGACATGTTGTCCCTACGAACATTTCCTGTTGTCTATACAGACAAACCTATACCTGCTTGATCCTGTGTTGGCATTAGTCTCAGATTTATCAATACCTGACTTATACACATAACCTTGGGGGTATGGGGAAATCAAGAATGTATCCGAACGTAACTCAAAGGGCTATTACATCTTGTTACCGTGGTCTCGTGGGGTTGAACGGGACATAGACTCACGGTCTATTACATCGTGTTACCGTAGTCCCGTGGGGTTGAATGGGACATAGACTCATAGTCTATCATATCTTGTTACCGTGGTCCCGTGGGGTTGAACGGGGCATAGACCGATGGGTTACGATGAGGATTATATTAATTGATTTTGAATGACTTTAGAGTAGATAGCCCTATAGCACAATTTAGACTACTCACTGCACCTCACCTGTTTATATCCAGTTCACTGATCTATATTCATGTTACGTTTTACTTGTTACTGAGGACTTGTTACTGTTCATACTTCATGCCTGCATATATTTCATTATATCTTGCTTGCCTTGAATTATTGATATTATGACGCACTGACGTCTGGGTTTTGCATGGCCCAGATCCCTTATCCTTATCGCAGGCTATCTAGGAGTATTTTGATCAACAGGCCGAGCAGTGAGGACCTGTTATTAGTTGGTTTAGTTTCCTTTCAGTATTTTCATTCCTGATGTGAGCCCGCATTATGGGACGTACATTCCAGTCTATTATTGTATTGGATCATTTTGCTTCCGCATTATTTTATTCTTGACTCGTTATTCTGGCTCATGGACATGTATTAGATAGTTGTTTATTATTGTTCTTGATATCTCTACAGCTGTAATGTGACTGTGGAGGGATATTTCCTATCCACAGGTAGCATGGTTGGCTCTGTCACGTGCCTATCTTAGCGTACTCTGGGACCCGATTCTTGCTCACGGAGCAAAGTGCCACACGGAATAAAGTGCCGCACCAAAGTTTCGTGTTAAGTAGGCGGGGGCCACCTCTTGGATCCGTGGGGGCCACCTCTTAAGTCCGTGGGACCCACTGTAGAACAATGGGGACTCTTCGGAATACATTTCGAAAGATAGCAGATCTGTACTATAAATGGAATGATTCCACTCTCCGATACAGAGGCGCCTTTTAAGTGAACCGGCACTACAGGAGCTTGAGAACTCCGTAGTTAAGCGTGCTCGAGCCAGGGAAGTTCTGGGACGGTGACCTCCTGGGAAGTGGCCCCTGGTCGGGTCCGGTTTGACCCAAAGGACAAAACCATGCGGTTTTGGCCAGAGCGGACAATACTCTCTGTATTGGAGGTGGGGCGTGACAGAATGGTATCAGAGCTGGTCCCTCAATAGTAGGTCTTGTAGTTCGAGGACGAACCGTTGTTCAAAGGTGGGGAGAATGTCGGGACCCGGTTCTTGCTCACGGAGCAAAGTGCCACACGGAACAAAGTGCCACGCCAAAGTGTCTTTTTAAGTAGGTGGAGGCTACCTCTTGAATCCGTGGGGGCCACCTCTTGAGTCCGTGGGACCCACTGTAGAACAATGGGGACTCTTCGGAATACATTCCGAAAGAGAGAAGATCTGTACTATAAATGGAATGATTCCACTCTTCAATACAGAGACGCCTTTTAAGTGAACCGGCACTACAGGAGCTTGAGAACTCCGTAGTTAAGCGTGCTCGAGCCAGGGAAGTTCTGGGATGGGTGACCTCCTGGGAAGTGGCCCCTGGTCGGGTCCGGTTTGCCCCGAAGGACAAAACCGTGCGGCTTTGGCCAGAGCGGACAATACTCTCTGTATTGGAGGTGGGATGTGACAGAATGGTATCAGAGCTGGTCCCTCAATAGTAGGTCTTGTGGTTCGAGGACGAACCACTGTTCAAAGGTGGGGAGAATGTCGGGACCTGGTTCTTACTCACGGAGCAAAGTGCCACACGGAACAAAGTGCCATGCCAAAGTGCCGTGTTAAGTGGGCGGGGGCCACCTCTTGAATCTGTGAGGGACACCTCTTGAGTCCGTGGGACCCACTGTAGAACAATGGGGACTCTTCGGAATACATTCCGAAAGAGGGCAGATCTGTACTATAAATGGAATGATTCCACTCTTCAATACAGATGCACTTTTTAAGTGAACCGGCACTACAAGAGCTTGAGAACTCCATAGTTAAGTGTGCTCGAGCCAGGGAAGTTCTGGGATGTGTGACCTCCTGGGAAGTGGCCCCTGGTCGGGTCCGGTTTGCCCCGAAGGACAAAACCACACGGCTTCGGCCAGAGCGGACAATACTCTCTGTATTGGAGGTGGGCATGACATTAACCGTCTTTGTGGGTCTCGGGTTGGCTTGGCTTCATCTATCATATGTATATAATGTTCAACAATTAAGGGACTAATCCCTTTGATGTCAGCCATTGTCCAACCAAATGCTTGCCGATTTGATCTCAACACCGCCAAAAGTGAGTTCTCTTGCTCTAAAACTAAAGAAGCGGATATGATCACACGGGCAAAGACTCATTCTCACATAAATACGCATATTTAAGATGAGAAGGTAGCGGTTTGAGATCTAGTATTGACGGAGAGACAATAGAAGGTGGGGTAAGGGAAAGATGCTCGGACTCCCTAAGAGGTTCATAACTTGCATAGGATATTGACTCGGAAAGTGCTACTGACATTTGCGACGAGTCAACGGATTCAAACTCAGAGATGGACTCATCAAAGATATCCTCACTATAAGAATTTTCCAAATCAAACAATGTCACACTAGTGTTGTCGAGATCATCATAGCAAAGTTCCTCATCCATACAGCTTTCGGGAGCTATCTCGTGGATGGAACAGACATCAAGCAAATGAGCAGAAAGTTCAGATGGTTGACTTCCTAGCTTGTAAATATTAAGCTCAATTGTTATCTTCCCAAAGGATAAGTTCATATAACCGTTACGACAATTAATTACAGCGTTGGAAGTTGCTAGGAAAGGTCGACCGAGTATCACTGGGATTTGGTTGCGTGGGTTCGCTACAGGTTGTGTATCTAAAACAATAAAGTCCATAGGGAATATGAATTCCCCGACTTTAATTAACACATCCACTAGTTCACCCATGGGTTTGGTGATTGATCGGTCTGCCATCTGGAGAGTACAATAGGCAGGTTTCAACTCTCCAAACCCTAACTGCTCATATACGGAATATGGAAGCAAGTTAACGCTAGTGCCAAGATCGAGTAAAGCAAGATTAATATTTTTACCCCCAATAGAAATAGAGATGGTAGGACAGCCAGGGTCCTTACATTTCTTTGGTATTTGCTGGGTAAAAGTTGTGCTAACATTACTCGTCATGAAAACTTTTTTCAGCACTTGAGTTTTTTCTCTTCCTAGTGCACAAGTCTTTAAGAATTCTTGCATAAGATGGGACTTGTTAAATAGCATCTGGGAGAGGAATATTGACGTTAACTTGCTTAAATATTTCCACAATCTTCTCCATTTGTAGGTTAGGTTTGTTGGCCCTTAATCTGTTTGGAAATGGAGCTTCATCAATAAGTTTTGGGTCCATCATTTGTGGAGAAGATTGTGGGAAAGGATTCGATCCCAGAATTAGAGTGGGGATCGTTTTAGATAGATTCGAGGAAGTGGGCTGAGGGTTCGAGCCTTGTGGAAAGCATAGAATAGGCTCGGAAGTAGGTGGGAGACTAGACGAATTAGGAGAAGAAGTAGAAGCCGGGGTATCATTGGTATCACTAGCGTCATCAACTTGTTCACCCGCTCGGTTATCCAGCACTCTTCCCGATCTCAACGTAGTAACGGCACTCACATTATGATGTTGTGAGTGGGCAGGATTCGGTAGGGGTTAAGATGGGAGTTTCCCTTTTTCTCTCGCACTCATCGCGGCATTCAACTGTGCAATTTGAGTTTCTATTGATTTAATACTCTCATCGTGGGAGGCGGAGTCTTTCTTTATGGAATCAATAGAAGACCTCATATCAGCCAACATTTGGATGGAATGTTTCATAAACAAATCCAAAGTTTGTGCGAGTGAAGAGGAGTTATCGGTACCGGTCGTTTGGAAAGAATTATTGGCCAGGTTTTGAACAGGTTGAGATTGAAAGGGATGCTGACTCTGTGGTGGTAGTTGCTATTGCTGTGGAGAAGGTCTTTGGTAATTGCTTTGCAACTGGTTTTGATTTTGGTTTTGGTTTTGGTTCCAAGCAAAATTAGGATGATTCCTCCATCCCTGATTGTATGTGGAAGAATAAGGATTGTTTCTAGGTCGCTGCTGAAAAGTAGTATTAGTTTGCTCGTGACCTTGAAACGGTGCATTCATAGGACATTCTTACGTTAAGTGTGATGGATCGGAACAGCAACCACACACGGTTTTGGAAAGCGTTACCTGATTTAGAGAGACTGATGAGAATTTATTCTCAATAGCGTCGAGTTTCTTTTGTATCGCTGCGTTTCTGCTTTTACTGTGATGGAAATATCGAGCTGATGAATACCTTCCCTAGATGAAGGTGGTCTAACGCTTTCCCACTGCAAAGTGTTCTCAGCGAGATCTTCCAGATATTTCTAGGCTTCACCATCGTCTTTTGACATGAAATTGCATTGACACGTTATTTCAAGTATCTGCTTTGTTGCTGGATTGATGCCCTCATATATAATTCGGCACAAATCCCATTTATGCGTTCCATGATGAGGACATTGGACAAGCAGATCCTTAAAACGTTCAAAGCACTTCCAAAATGGTTCATTGGGAAGCTGGGTAAACTGGTTGATCTCGCTCCTAACACGGGCGGTCTTATGATTTGGGTAAAATTTCTTAAGGAATGCTATCACGAATTCATCCCAATTGGTAATAGAGTGTGCGGCAGTATTATAAAGCCATTTTTCTGCCAAGTCGCACAAAGTGAATGGGAGAAGACGCAAGCGCATAGCATTCACGGACAGTTGTGAAGTACCCATCATTGCGCATACGTTTTTGAATTTAGTGATGAAAACATATGCGTCTTCAGACTCCAGCCCGTAAAATTTGGGTAACAGATTGATATAGTGGGGTTTAATTTCAAAATTATCCCCATTGGCTGGTGGAATAGATAAACAAGTAGGAAGGGGACCACGGATAGGATAGCATCTTTCTTGGAGAGAGATGCGCGGTGGATTCTGCTCACCTACGGGCGGTAGCAGTGTGGTGTTATAATTTGATAGAGTACCGTCCATCTCGGTCGATGTGGTGGGTGGTGGGGGAAAAGAAGATGAAGAAGCACCGACTTCGGAGTCGATAGCCGAAACGCGGACAAGACGGGAATTAGAATCCCGTGTCCAGCCGAGCATGCACTAAGCAGGTTTAGCGCAAGTGGCAGCGTGTGTGTGATTTAAAATTGGTTTGTTTTTGAAAAAGTGTCGGACTTGAGACAAATCACACAAAAATGCATAAATAACCCTAGAACTAAGGCTACCTAGGTCAAGTCTCTAGACCGCTCCTAGACTTCCAAAGGGCAAGCCGCGGGATCAATCCTCTAACACCTCTTTACTACTCTTGTGGCCAGGTAAGAGTCAGGTAAGTGGGAGGTATCCGCTATACGAATCATCGAAAATAGCGGGCCTAATTAAGTAACCACTTGCCTTAGACACACTTGCCTAGACACCACAAAAGTAATGCGGATAAGCGATAGATTACCCACGACCTTCCTTTGTCCTTATTGAGCACGACAGTCCTTAGAGTTTTGTCTAGATGTTTTTTTAATTAATGTATGGTTGATGCAGATGCTCGTTTTGTGATTTGTGGGGCTTAGGAAGGGTGATAAAATCCCCACCTAATCTGAATTGTGGTCTTGCCCCTTAAAATCCATATTAAAATATGAATAAACAAACCAAGTACAAAACTTTGCAAAAAGATTTTTGAGCGGCGATATTTTGCAAAGAATCCTGCAGGAAAGATATTTTATTGGATTTCAGAGGAGAGAGAAAGAGTTGAGAATTTTACCAGAGAAGTTTGGAACCCTAATCCCTCCTTGCGCCGCGCTTCCGCCGCGAATGTGCCCTTTTGCCGCGGTTCCGCCGCGAAGTGGAGGGATCTCGTGATGATTTTTGCTACGTGGCCTCCTGTGCTTCTCTGGATCTTGATGAATGTCTCTGGCTCTCTATTTCCTCAAGTCTGTAACTCCAGAACCCCTTGCAAAATTCACACAACAATCGTTAAATATACAATTTGCAGTTTTGTTTTGTTTATGATATGGATCGAATAAGAATTCAACACAAATAGTAAGAATAAAAAATTACGCACGTATCCCCGGCAACGGCGACATTTGATTGATCTGATTTTTTATGTGTAGTACTAGTTAACCGCAATCAATAACGGTGTCACGTGTAGCTAGACCGAGATGAGTACGGGTCGTCCTCAGGGAAACGTGGAATCTTTTAGTCTTACTTTAGGCGTGTTGAGAAAGAAAGGAGGAAGAATAAAGAATAATGAAGAATGATTGTAGGTTCTAGATCTACGTCAAATACGGATGCAGAATATAGATCTAGATTAATTACGGATGTAGGTTATATAAGAAAAAGGCTTGTAGGGTTCGTTAAGATTTAGTAGTCGTGGATGATTAATTAAAAATTACTATTTTTATCTTTTAATAGATTTAAAACTAGATCGATAGTGATGCATATAGATTAGGGTTTCTGGAGGGAATAGGTTTCCCACTCTTAACCCCTATCTTGACATGGATCTCCGTTCATGTCTAGCCTTTACCAAAACAATCGTTAATCTAATCTCTAATCGCGGTCGAGACTAGCAATAAATTGGTAGCGCGTCCAATTAGGATGTTAATGATTCTTTTGGTAAAGTTTATAAATTTTATAGGACGTAAAAAGAGTTTAAGGATCTTCATCATCCATTAATCTACCATAATCCTACGAACCCTAACAAGCGGAGAATTACTCGCGCATGATGGAGATAAAAGAACGGATAGAGATCATGATGTAAATAAAGAAAATAAAATTCAATAAGAATAAAGACAACCACCTTTATTAATCAACTTGATCAAATACACTTTTGTTCCTTTAGAAAATGATTACAAAAACCTAGTTTGCTTCTCGATCTCTTCTAAAGGAGGTAGATGAACAGTTGATGATCAGCCTGGATGCGTGAGCCGTCTTGGACTTCGTGATCTCGTCGGCTTGATGATTTTTCCAAGAGGCTCTCGGTCCTTATTTATAGTCACAAAGCCAGAACCCTAGCTTCCTAATATGGAAACTAGTTGTTAGGATCCCAACCACTAAAATCCCGAGCCCTAAATCCTTAGAAGTGCGGCGGAACTGCAGCCATTGGATAGGTTTGGCCACGGATCAGCCGCCTTTTGGTGAGATCATGGCCTCTAATTTTTGTAGCTTCATATCTGTAACACTTGGTAATCTTTTGAGTATCTAGACTTTGAAAATCTTCTCTACGTTTCTGCCAGAATTAGTTTCTTCAATTTACTAGAATATCTTCGGCAGATTTGATCTTGTCAATTCGGATTTCCTTGATTTCAGTCATGATATAATTCCTGCACAATATCTCAATAAATAATGTTAGTAGAATTTGTTTTTATTGAGATATTATCTTTAACCATTTGTCATGATATTTTAGTTTTAAGAGAATTGGTCAAAGGTATTTAATAAGGTAAGCATATTAAATGGGCCAAATGTTACATGGATATTATATGCTTATTTTTTCCTTCATAATGTTAATTATAATATATAAACACATGAAAATAGTATTTTTACAGATAAACCCTCATATCTGTCATATATTATAATAAACACCTTTTTATATAGAAATAGTAGAAAAAATGTCATATGAAAAGTGCAGTTTTATCAACTGAACATGTCTCAAAGGCAAGATGACCAAAACTCCGTTTAGTAGACACGGAGAAAGAGTTACGGAACTCTTGGGACTGATACGTAGTGATGTATGTGGTCACATGTCTATACATGCCAGAGATGGTTCCTCGTACTTCATTACATTCACTGACGATCTCTCAAGATACGGACATGCGTTCCTGTTGAAGCACAAGTCTGAAGCTTTTGAGAAATTCAAAGAATATAAGCACGAAATTGAGAATCAAATGGGTAAAAGTATTAAGATCTTTCGATCTGATCGAGGAGGAGAATACTTGAGCAATGAGTTTCTGGACTATCTAAAAGAGAATGGGATTCTCTCTTAGCTAACTCCTCTGTATACACCACAGCACAACGGTGTATCGGAATGAAGGAGTCGCACCCTATTAGATATGTTGCGCTCTATGATGAGCACCGCTGAATTACCTATTTCCTTTTGGGGTTATGCGCTTGAAACAACAGCATACCTATTGAATCAGGTTCCATCAAAATCTGTACCTACCACACCATATGAGATATGGAGTGGGAAGAGACCATGTCTTAAACGAGTTAAGATATGGGGTTGTCCGGCCTATATCAAAAGGCAAAATCCGGACAAACTCGAGGCACGATCAGTTCTTTGTAAGTTTGTTGGATATCCTAAACATTCAAATGGATATCTATTCTACCATAGTGAACAACAAAAGGTGTTTGTTGCTCAACATGCCACCTTTTTAGAAAAGGAATTTCTTGCGAAAGAAATTAGTGGCGAAGAGGTAGAGCTGGAAGAAGTTCCAGCAGAACAAACTACAACTGAAGATTTAGTGGAACCAGAGGATTCAATAGTTCCCAACGAATCCCGGCCTCTCCGCCGATCTGGTAGGGTTCCTCATCCACCTGGGAGATACTACGGTTTTCTCATTGATGGTGGAAGCGAGGACTGCATCATGGAAGATGATGACCCGACTAGCTTCGAGCAGGCCATCACGAGTGGGAACTCTGTGAAATGGCTGGATGCAATGCGATCTGAGATGGAATCTATGTACACCAACAAAGTATGGACTTTGAAAGTTGCTCCTGAAGGGGTAAAACCCATTGGGAGCAAATGGATCTTTAAGAAGAAACTTGGTGTAAATGGAAAAGTTGAGACTTTCAAAGCTAGACTTGTTGCAAAGGGTTTTTGTCAACGACCAGGTGTGGATTATGACAAAACCTTTTCTCCAGTGGCTATGCTTAAGTCCATCCGGATTTTACTTGCCATTGCCGCATACCATGACTACGA
The DNA here is from genome assembly GCA_030015575.1 of Agapanthus africanus. Lineage (NCBI taxonomy): Eukaryota > Viridiplantae > Streptophyta > Magnoliopsida > Asparagales > Amaryllidaceae > Agapanthus > Agapanthus africanus. The sequence continues at coordinate 156,155,160 of CM057350.1, forward strand.
AATCTGGAAAATGGATGTTAAGACCGTCTTTCTAAATGGTGATTTATAGGAGTGCGTGTACATGACTCAGCCATAGGGCTTCGTAGACAGTAGGAGCAGCGGAAAGATGTGCAAGCTGCTTAAATCCATCTACGGGTTAAAGCAGGCATCGCGGATTTGGAACATCTGTTTTGATGTAGTAGTCAAAAAGTTTGACTTCATCAAGAACGTAGATGAATCTTGTATTTACAAGAAGGTGGCAGAGAGTAAGGTTGTCTTCCTTGTATTATACGTGGATGACATACTTTTGATAGGAAATGATGTTCCTATGCTGCACTCGGTCAAACTCTTCTTATTACAAAGATTCTCAATGAAAGATCTAGGTGATGCCTCCTGCATTTTGGGGATTAGGATCTATAGAGATAGATCTAAATGGATACTTGGATTGTCCTAATCCAGGTATATTGACACCATACTAAAGAGGTTTAGTATGGAAGAATCCAAGCGTGGGAATTTAACCACGATCTCTGGACTCACTCTCTCCAAAGAGATGTCTCCCAAGACTGATTTGGAGAGAGCTCGCATGCAAGGGATACCCTATGCTTCGGCAGTAGGCTCTATCATGTACGCGATGCTATATATCAGACCCGATGTGGCATACTCACTAAGTGTAGTGAATAGGTATCAAGCAGATCCTGGAGAGAGTCACTGGACAGCTGTGAAGAACATTCTCAAGTACTTGAGAAGGACTAAAGAGATGTTCTTGGTGTATGGTAACGGAGAACTCCAAGTGGAGTCATTTACCGATTCGAGCTTCCAAAGTGATAAGGACGACTCTAAGTCGCACTTGGGATTTGTCTTTACCCTCAATGAAGGGGCGGTGTGTTAGAAGAGTTCCAAACAGGAAACCGTGGCAGACTCGACGATGGAGGTTGAATACATCACTGCCAACAATGCTGCCAAAGAGGCTGTCTGGATGAAAAGTTCATAATTGAACTTGGAGTGGTCCGTCCATTGAGCATCTAATACCTTTGTATTATGATAACAATGGAGCTGTGGCTTTGGCCAAGGAACCCAGGTCCCATCAGAGATCCGGGCATATTCTGAGGCGGTATCACCTGATCCGGGAGATAGTTGATCGCCGAGAGATTGAGGTCAGGAGAGTTGACAGGAAGGACAACACTGCGGATCCACTCACGAAAGCCATACCCCAGATACAATTTGAGAGACTCATCGAGATGTTGGGTATGAGATACTACAACAGCTGGCCTTAGTGCAAGTGGGAGATTGTTAGTTATGTATATGCCCTAGAGACAATTGTTGTACATATGATGTATATTATAATGAATGCTTGGATATATATAGAGAGGACTTTCTTGCTCGATATGATAGTATGCTATCTGGTTTCACTTTGTCTAAACATATTGACTTGTATTGGTTTACTTTCTTGCTCTCACATGTTGATAAAGCCCTTGGGATATGTACTTGACTACTAGGACTATGATGCAGATCATTCTAGTGGGGCCAGGGTAGTCAAGAGTACATCCTATAATTGTTCCTCGTCGAGGGTGTATCGAGACAGGGCATCGATACTCCAGAGTATACTAGCATATACGCATCTTGACCCATATAATGGGCGATGGATGATCCCATATCCATTGGTGTTTGACATCAAAGATGGTGTACGGGTGCTCAGTGGAGACTGGGTATACTGAACGGACTAGCCGAGAACTCCTAGATGGTATTATACCTATCGTCAAATAGCAGTTCTCTGGTGACACTGGTACAGGTTAGTCTGTAGACCCGAGATCGTCATAGAGTCTTGTGTGATTCTCACCGTGCTTTGATTTCCACCTTACCACGTTCATGAGAACGTGCAAAATGGTGGCTTTTGGGTACAATCCCGAATCACATGGAGGCAATGAGCGATAGGAGGGGTTTCGTCTCTCCCGGTATTGGGGGTTGATATTGCGCTGTGTTCGATTGGCTATAACTGGAAGTCCCTGACCAGGGCTGATATGGAGACCTACTGGTAAGTGTTATCAGTAGTTTCTCGACCCGTTATGAAACTCACATCGACACGACTTATCAGTTACTGGGGTCTGACGTTTACCACCCCTAGACTGGATATACGACATATCAGATGAAGAGACCGGACTGTACAGTAGTGTTGCTGATTGGATTCACAAGAGTGTGTGCAGGCTTGTTTGTTGATCTTCTGATCGCTCAATACCCGGGTGGCTGTTACGTTTAGCTGACCGCTTGCAGCTTGTGGGTGTTTGATATGATCATCACCTACTGCCGGCGTATTGACGAGTCTTTCGAGTCCTACACAGAGGTTTTCTGGCCCAGGCGAAACAGAGTAGGAGCACATATGTGATATGTGCGGGACCGAGATTGATACATGTATGTGATACCGTATTCTATTCTCGCGATATATGATATCGGCCGGGTATATGTGATATAGCCGGGTTATCGAATCAAGTGTTGATTCGATAAAATGATACATATTATATTGGTCGGTTATATGTTATATAGCCGGATTATTAAATCAAGTATTAATTTAATAATTTAATATATAATTATATATGTGATATATTACATTATATTAACTAATATAAGCTCACTTAAATGATTCTTTTTCTCACTTAGGATGCATTGATATATATGTGATATATATTAAATGTATTCTTTTCTTTTGTTACAAAATATTATATATGTGATATGTGATATTGTAACATGCTAGGGTTACACATGCAACTAGGGTTTATGAGAACTAAACCATGCTTTGTAATTAGGGTTAGGTTTTTATTTGTTTTAGATAATTCAAAATTGTGGATTGATGTTAAAGATATTTTTTTCTTGTTGACTTAGTCCACTCTCTTGATATTTCTAAGATATTTGTTAACCTAACCCTAACCACTTTGCCATGGTTAATTCTCTACAAGGGTTAAGCATGACATGCTTAACCCTTGGTTGCATTTCTAACCTCAACATTTTATCATTCATCACTTGTTATTCTTCTTCAAAAAAAAAGGAGCTTGCTTGATTTTTCCAAGTGATGAAAGATTGTGAGAAATAGAAAACTAAAAAGAGCAAAATTTCTACTTCATCATCCTCTTCTATATTAGCCATATAGATTAGTGTGTTAGCTTCACTAATCCATAATTAGTGAAGAGATAGCTTGGGTTTGTGATTCCTCAAGGTAGATAATCTTGGATTGTGAAGACTTCAAGCTAGCATGGATCATTCACCTCATGGAGCCTCTCTAGAGTTCGGGAACTTGATGATCGCAGCGAAGGGACCACAACTTGGAGCTTATGAAGCGAAGGAACGGACTACAAAGGTTGTAATCCCGATCACTTAGAAGTAAAGTAGTTTACTTGATATTTTAGTTTGATTCTCTAGTTAAAGATCTAGGGTTAGGGTTGTTTAAACATAACAAAATTGAAAATTGGCATGGATGATACCACCCGAAACCTTGCTGCCGTGATAAATAACCCTACAGAAAGAACGAGGCCTGCCTGCATAAGATCGAGCTCAAGCGTCCCGCTCCTGAAATATCAGCTTTAAACTCCCAGCTGGCTGCGTGGGTTGAGCAAAGTGTTCCTTTCATCCGCCATTTTGAACAAGAGATGACCTTGAGGCGAAAGGATCATGAAGTAGCTTCAAGCGAATCCACCCAGTTGCACTCCCAGGTTGAAGCGAATGCTGTGCAGTTGAAAGCTGCCTTTAATAATCTTCAACGATGCATTTCAGATGGGTTGACGCTGAGACAGGCGCTTGACTCTGCAGAGCGGGTCGTGCAGGACTGCGAAGCTGTCATGTTGGGGACCGATGAAAAGGTTTCGTCATGTCTGCGACAGCGGGCCCGAGTCGAAGCGGAGTTGGCCGCGGCAGCCGATTGCGAGAAAGGATTGAGAGGAGCGCACGGGCAGCTGGCTAATTTGTTGAAAACGCCTCCTCCTCAATAGCCGTCTTTGTATCGATTGAAAATTTGTAATCTATGAATAACATGCATTCATTCTTTTCATTCATTTTTTCTTTATATGATGTATCTTGTACTCAATTGAATTCATGAATAAAAGAGACACATTTTTTTTGTTGCTATCGCTTTCTTCTCTTTGTTGTGTCATTGGCATGTTACTTTGGTAAATATAGCTTGTATATAGTAAATAATGGTCCATCTTAACCTTTTTGTAGGATGGTGATGGCTTAGGGAGCAGATTCAGGTCTGCTGCCTAAGACTTTTCAACTTTATGAGCCGTGAGGGTCTCATAAAGACTTTTCTCCCTACGAGTCGAGAGGATCCCGTAGATGTATTTTCTCCTTAGGAGTCGTGAGGACTGCTAAGTGCGTTTTCTCTTGAGAGTCGTAAGGATCTCACAAGAGAACTTTTCCCCTTACAAGTCGAGAGGACTTGTAAGTGGTTTTTTTTCTTGTCGATATTCTACTTTGGAGAGTGTGGCCCGTGAATAGTATACAAGAGTCAGTTTGGACTTGCTTGCAGGGCCCAGTGCTTAGGAAACATATCCTTATCCCCATTGCCTAAAGCTCTCCCCTACGAGTCGAGATGAATCGAGGGATTATTGGTTGATTTGCTCCACTTCCTGCGGTGTCAGTCTTGACCTTCTCCGTTTTCTACGGTGTCAGGGTTGACTTTCTCCGCTTTCTACGGTGTCGGGCTTGACTTTCTCCATTTTCTACGGTGTCAGGCTTGACTTTCTCCGCTTTCTGCAGTGTCAGGGTTGACTTTTTCCGCTTTCTAGGTGTCAGGGTTGACTTTCTCCGCTTTCTGCAGTGTCAAGGTTGACTTTCTCCGTTCTCTACGGTGTCATGCTTGACTTTCTCCATTTTCTGCGGTGTCAGGCTTGACTTTCTCCGTTTTCTGCGGTATCAGAGTTGACTTTCTCCGCTTTCTGCGTTGTCAGGGTCGACTTTCTCCGCTTTCTGCGGTGTCAGGGTCGACTTTCTCCGCTTGCTGCGGTATCAGGGTCGACTTTCTCCGCTTGTTGTAGTGTCAGGGTCGACTTTCTCCGCTTTCTGCGGTGTCAGCTTTCTGCGGTGTTGGGGTTGACTTTCTCCGCTTTCTACGGTGTTGGGGTTGACTTTCTCCGCTTGCTGTGGTGTCAGGGTCGACTTTCTCCGCTTTCTGCAGTGTCAGAGTTGACTCTAGGTTGTCTGTGAACCGTGGAGTCTTAGAACTAGGGACTTTTCCATGGCTCCGATTGGTGGTGCCGCGTCCATTCCTGCTGGAATGAGGAGAAACGTCGTTGCTGATCTCTAGGCTGTAAATGTTGCCATCAAGATCTGACTCTCCCTTTGAGAGAGTCTGGTGGGGAAATGTGGTTCCCTTTTCGTTTATGCCCATGAATTGTATACGGGGGTCGGTATGGACTCACTTGTAGGGCAAAAGTTTCATTCTTTCATTTTTTCTTTATTTCTTTTTTTTTATTTCCGCGATACTCTATCTTTTCAGCCTTTTATATCGCGAAAGTCGCGATTGCCCAATCATTTCGGCTATTTTTCGCGGTGCCCAATCATTTCGGCTATTTTTCTTTTTCTTTACTCGCTGCTCTTTTATTACAAGTTGCCCAATCATTTCGGCTATTTTTGTATGCATATATTTTACTCGCTGGTTTTTATTATGAGTTGCCCCATCATTTCGGCTATTCGTATGCATTTTTGGCTCACTGATTTTGTTGCAAGTATGGCACTCAAGACCTGATACCAATCTTAGCATCAGCATCGCTGCGACTGGAATGTTGCTAGAAGCGGATCGTCCTTTGCCTTGAAAGGACATGGAATTTGTTACCGATTTAGGCATCAGCATCGCTGCCACTGGGATATTGCCAGGAGCGAATCATCATTTTCCTGTGTCGATTTAAACAAAAGTGGCTTAGCAAACAGGGTTAGGATCCTGTCGACTAAGGCTTTTGACTTCATGAGCCGTAAGGGTCTCATGAAGGTATTTCTCCCTGCGAGTCGTGAGGATCTCGTAGGTGCGTTTTCTCCTTAGGAATCGTGAGGATTCCTAAGTGTGTGTTCTCTTATAAGTCGTAAGGATCTTACAAGAGTGTTTTCTCCTTTTAAGTTGAGAGGACTTACAAGTGTCGTTCACCACATGAGAACATCTCGTGCCATTGGTGGAACTTGGTGGGGGCGACATTTATTTGTGTCCGTGGATTGTATACAGGGGTTAATATGGACTCACCTGTAGGGCAGTCTGGGGGATGTGATGGCTTAAGAACAGGTTCAGATCCCTGTAGCTTAAGGCTTTTGAATCTTATGAGCCATGAGAGTCTCATAAGAGGGTTCTCCTTACGAGTCGTGAGGATCTCGTAAGTGTAATTTCTTCTTAGGAATCGTGGGGATCCCTAAGTGTGTTGCTCCTTTTTGAGTCGTAAGGATCTCACGCGGGTGTTTTCTCTTTACAAGGTCGAGAGGACCTCGCAAGTGTGCATGAAAGTTTTTACGAGCTTGCGCCCTTTCGGGTTTTCACAAACTCGCCGGTAGCCCTGCTGTTTTTACTCACGGAGTCCTTTCGGGTTTTCATCCGTACCCATTTTGCTTGTGGACGTACCATTTTTCTTTTATATTTTTTTATTTTTTTATTTTTTTTATTTTGCCGCGTTAGCCTAAGGATGCTGCGGTCCGTAGTAGTTTAAGGATGTTTCGGTCCGTCGCTAGTTTAAAGACATTGCGGTCCATCATTAGTTTAGGGACGTTTTGGTCCGTTGTTAGTTTAAGGACATTACGGTCCGTAGCTAGTTTCAGGACATCTCGGTCCCTTGTTAGTTTAGGGACGTTTCAGTCCATAGCGATTTTGAAGCAAGTTTTCGCTGGATACTACTTATAGAGTTTGGGCTTGGGAAGATAGCGAGCGGACATAGGCATCGTCATTTATCGTTAACCTAGGCCGTGACTCGTCAGACGTAGTATTTTTTCAGGAACCGACCGTTTATTGGCCGGAAGGGTCTTTCGCCATGCATATCCATGAGCAAGTAAGCCCCACCTTAGTAGACTTTGTCTATGATGTACGGGCCCTCATAGTTCGGCTCGAATTTTCCCCATTTGGCATGATTGGGGATCATAGGTCTCTTCACCACTAGCACGAGTTCGCCTTGGCGGAACGTTCTTGGCTTAGTCAATCTTTCGTATGAGCGTGTCATCTTTGCTTTGTAAGCCTCTAGGTTTTGCTGCGCCATGAGACGAGTTTCATCAAGGGCGTCGAGCTCCTCAAGCCGAAGATGAGCATTCTCTTCATCTGTTAGCTCGTAATGAACCGCCACTCGTAGAGAGGGTGGCTCTATCTCGAGGGGGAGTACCGCTTCTGTGCCGAATACCAATGCATACAGCGTTGTATTTGTGGCTGTTTTGAACGTGGTCCGATAAGCCCAAAGAGCTTCATGCATGTCTCGTGACAGTCCTTTTTATTTTTGGACACCGTCTTCTTTATGGTCTTTGTCAAGGTTTTGTCGAAAGTCTCAGCTAGACCGTTAGCTCGGGGATTATAGACCGAAGAGTATCTCCAATCTATGTTATGCTGCTGTGCGAAGCGGCTGATCCTGTGGCTTTTGTAGGCCGGCCCGTTATCGGAGATAATCCGTCGCGGAGTGCCGAATCGATAGATGACGTGTGCTTTGAAGAAATGGAGAATATTCTCCATTTTCACTTCTCTAAGCGGTATTGCTTCTGCCCACTTAGAGAAGTAATCAGTTGTCGCTAGTATGAACCGATGTTCTCTGGATGACGCTGGTTCGATGGGCCCAATTATATCGGTTCCCCACATTTCAAACGGCCAGCTAGCCACTGTTGGGTGTAGCGGGTTTGGATGCCGGTGGATGAATTCTCCATGAATTTGGCACGAGTGGCGCTGTTTCGCGTATTCGAGGCAGTCCTAGATCATCGTGGGCCAATAGTAGCCCATTCTTTTGATCTTCAGCCTCATATTTGGCCCAGCTTGATGAGAACCGCAAAGTCCGTCATGAGTTTCTTGGACGACTCTCCTTACTTCTTCTGGTCCCAGGCATCTTAGCCACAGAGAGTCGAATGATCTCTTATATAGAGTATCATTGACGAAGACAAAAGACAGAGCTCGTTTTATGAGCTGATTTCTTGAAGATGCATCTTCAGGTGTTCGGCGGGATTTAAAGTGGTCTATAAAGACTTCTCTCCAATCCTTAGCCTCTTCATGGTTCTCTATTTATAGGACTGTTTGCTTGGTCGTTTCCTTTTCTTCAGACGACTTCGGGGATATTTCTACTGGTACGAGAACCCGACGGTTTTGCACAACGATCCTTACGTCATCGAGATTTTCTTCAACCAGTTCTTTAGCAAGTTTGGCTAATGCATCCACCTTAATATTTTCTATACACGGTATGCTTTCCAGGATGTAGGAGGGAATTTGCGTCAGCAGTTGCTGCACTCTCTCACCGTACTTTACCAACTCCGGTTTGCACGTTTGATAGTTGCCGTTTACTTGACTAACGACCAGCTGGGAGTCCCCGTATATAAGGAGATTTTCGATTCCCATGTCGACAGCGATCTCAAGACCTGCTATCAAAGCCTTATATTCCGCTTCATTATTTGTCTATGGCCCTGTTAAGGAAAAGGCAAAGCGCATTATCCCTCCTTGCGGAGTCACGAAGATATGGCCTACCCCCGATTTGATTATAGGGGTGGTGTGCTTTCTCCTCTTCATGGAAGATTCCCCATCAAAGTAGAGTTCCCATCGGGTATCACTCCCTCCTCTCTCCCTGTCGATCGTGTCAAACGCGTTCTCGTCTGGCAATTCGCAATTTAGGGGTAAATCGGCAGGCATCGGATGCTCAGCGAGGAAGTCGGCGATGGCCTGGCCTTTCACTGCCTTGAGAGGTCGGTATGTTATCGAGAATTCCATTAAGAATAGGGCCCATTTAGAGAGCCGTCCCGTTAGTATGGCTCTTGACATCAAATACTTGAGAGGGTCTACTTTTGATATGAGATGGACCTCATGCGCCAAAGCATAGTGTATGAGCTTCGTTATCGCGAAGATTAATGCCGGGCAGTGTTTTTCGATAGGGGAGTAGTTGTTTTCTGCCCCCAGGAGAACTCGACTCAAATAGTAGAGGGCTCTCTCCTTCTCTTGGTCGTTCTCCTGTGCCCACAACGCGCCTAAAGATCCTTCAAGTGTTGTTGTGTACAGGATGAGGGGCTTTCCCTTGACTGGAGCGGTCAGTACCGGAGGGTTCTGCAGATATTCCTTGATTTCGTCCAGTGCGATTTGGCATTTGCGATCCCAAACGAACGAGGTCCCTTTCTTCATTAGATGAATGTAGGGGCGGCATTTGCCGGAGAGGTTAGCTATGAACCGCCGGATATACGCGAGCTTTTCTTGGAGAAACTGCAGTTGCTTGAGAGTTCTTGGCGGAGGTATTTCCATAATCGCCTTGATCTTTGACGAATCTATTTCGATACTTCAATGTCGTACGATGAATCCTAGGAATTTTCCTGAGGAAACTCCAAACACGCATTTCAGAGGGTTCATCTTCAGGTTGTATTTTCGAAGGCGCTGAAACACTATCTTCAGATGCTCCCAGTGCTCCTCATACGATTTGCTTTTCACCACGAGGTCGTCAATATAACATTTGACAATCTCGTGTATGAGGTCATCAAATATCTTTGCCATGGCCCTCTGGTAGGTAGCGCCGACATTCTTCAGACCGAACGGCATCACTTTGTAGCAGAATATGCCCAGAGGAGTCCGGAAAGCGGTATGCTTCTGGTCTTCGGGATGCATCTTTATTTGATTATACCCCGATGATCCGTCCATGAAGGAGAAGACTTCGTGAGTGGACGTGTTATCTATCATCAGCTCGGTGACAGGTACTGGGAAGTCATCTTTCGGACAAGCTTTGTTGAGATCCCGAAAGTCCACGCAGATGCGCACCATCCCATTTTTCTTCATCACTGGGAAAATGTTGGCGATCTAGTCGGGGTATTGAACTTCTTGGATGAAGCAGGAGTCGGTTAACTTCTTGACTTCAGCGTTGATGCTCATTTCAAGTTCGAGACGCATTCTTCTTGGTGCTTGTTTGACTGGCTTGACGTCCGGAGATATCGCCAATTTATGCACAGCTATTTCTGGATCTAGCCCCGGCATCTCGGAATAGTTCTATGCGAAGCAGTCATTATACTGCATGAGCACGTCTTTTAGCGTAGCCACCTGTTCTTTAGACAGCAGCTCACTGACGAACGTTGGCCTTGGGTCGTTTGTCGTCCCCAAGTCGATTTTTCTCAAGTTGTCTACAGTAGTATGTATTCCATCTTCCAACTCTTTTGACGCCAGTAGAAATTCTGAGATCGCCTCGTTCTCATCTTCATTTGCGAAGCATTGGGCGAGATCGTTCATATTCTCGTGCTCTCCTTCCTTTGAGAATGTTATCATATGGCAGGTACGAGCTCGTTTCCAAGCTCAATACCGATCTAGACTTTCCCTCGCAATGTAGGTTATTCTCGGCTCATGGTTTCATGGCAGGGCTACCCTCCAACTGTCGAATAGAGCAATCCTGCCTTGCTGATACTGGTCTTCAACCCAGTTTTTAAAGGTGAAGCAGCCTTCAAGAGGATATCCTACTACTCGGTGGTAGGAGCAATAATCCGGGTGATAGCCCTCATCTATTTGTTCGTGGCGCTGAGACTCCGGGAGTGTCATCATCTGATGTTTCATAACAAAGTCGAAGATCTTCCTTGTCTTGTCTCAAGAGAAAGAATATGCTCGACCCATCTTTTTCATAAGAGACGGATTCCGACTGATCTTTTTTCGATCGCATGGCCTTTTAGATCCGTTTTGCTGTCTTGGAATGACGTCCCCATTCTTGACCTTAACATTGCTTCTACGTCGGGCTTTCTTTTCGCCACGAGAGCGCATAACGGGTTGGGAGTGAAAGGGATCGTCATCCTTCGCAGCCTGCTGAATGATACATTGCGTCCTGGACTTTTCGTAAATGGCCATTTCACGGCTGTGATCATCCCGAACCCTTTGACCTCCTTCTCTGATTAGCTTATCAATCTGTTCCTCAAACGACGGGCTCGGCATTTTTATGGCAGGACCTCGTTCTGGTTCAGCGTCAACGTCTTTTAAAAGAGCATCCCCTTCTTCATCGAGATCATTTATGACATAGCAGTCATGAAATTGCTCCCGTTTCTTGGACCGGACATATCCAAGCCCAATCATTTCCATTTTTCCGTTGGGAAACTTTTGCTGAGTTCCGGGGACATTCCAGATCCTGTTAAAGAACTGAGCTTGTCGAGCAGTCTGTTTGAAAGGTACGCCTTGGCGTCTTAATAACCTTGTCAATCTCTCTGCATAGTATCTGGGCAGACGGATGGGTTGGAGCCTGTCGAGCGCGAAATCGGTACCATGCCCGACTTCTCTTTCGACTTTAGTCTCCGTGGACCGATAGAATAGGATCTCCTTTTTATCTCTTCGCATGGGAGGGACGTATAATGTCTGCAGCTCTTGCACACTATATATCCCAAGCGCATCAAACTCTTTGTAATGCTGCCACGGAACCATGGCGATTTGCAAACTCTGATCATCTCCAGTGGGGGCCTGTATTGATGGACGGACCGAGAACACTGCGTTGGCTTCGTCTTCAGAATCGCTGCTAAAGATCAGAATAGGGGTAGATGGTCCCGGCCTGTTGCATTGGGACGGCCCCGAATAGACTATCTCTTCTTCCTCCTCGGCATCGCTTCCGAAGACTGGAATAGTGGTGATAGCTTTTTGCTTATTCTCCGGTTTATGGCATCTTTCCGTGCCTTCAAAGTCTGGTAGGAAATACTTTGCATCTTCGTACTTTCGGACTTCATTTACAGAGAACGGGTTTAGTTCCCCCGTCACGGTATATTCGAGACCATCTTAGAAATACTTCATACACTGATGTTGTGTAGAAGTGATGATGTTGTACTCGTGTAACCAAGGCCTGCCGAGCAATACGTTGTAGCAGGTCTTGGCATCAATGACATGAAATTTGATGTCAGTGATGAGCAGCCCAAAGTGTAATGTCAGTATCACGGACCCGAGCGTCCGTGATGACTGGGAATCGAATCCGGAGATGGTGATTTTATCCCGAGCGAGGTGCTAAACGCTCATGCAGATTTCTTTTAGCACCCTCACATTTAGGAGGTTGACAGAGGATCCATTGTCAACTAAGATCTTCCCTATCTTGATGTCATGGTAGTACCCGGTGACATACAGGGGGCGGTTGTGCTCGCACGTTCCGAAGAGGAGATCTTCATCGCCGAAAGTGATGTCAGCTGTGTGCACTTCTTCCAGCCCGTCCTTCTTCTTTTCTTCGGCAATGAAAGCTTGAAACTGCTTGGGCTCTTGTAATGCCCTGATCAGGGAACCTCATGCCTCTTTAGACAGGAGAAGGGCATCCAACACGCTTAGCTGCGAGGGTATTTTCCTCAGGTGCGCCAGGACATTGTAATCCACTTTGTCTTTCTTAAGCGGGTCCTTGGCTGCAAGTTCTTCGACGACTCGATCATCGATGGCGATATCCTCAAGGACTTTTTCTTTCCTCTTATCTTTTTTGTTCGATCCCTTATTTGTAGGTCCGAGATTCTTTTCGGGCAGCATACGATTGCGCAGCTGAATATTCTCACAGTTCTTCATCTCTTCTTCTTTTCCTAAGGTAGATTCTTTGAAGAGAGGGCCGAGGGCTATTTCTTCGTCAGAACCGCTTCCGAAGATAAGAACTTAAGATCTCTTGGCATCAACCATGTGACAGTTGCCGGCAGTTCTTTTGCACTCATCTGTCGTATTTCTCTGCTCCCGACGAGTTTTGCGCTTCATCCGTTTGAAACGTTGTCGGTGAGCAACGTATCCCTGCCACCATTTCTTGAAGGCATTGCATTCTTCAGTGGGATGTGTAACCTTCCGATGGTACAAGTAGTAGCTCGGATGAATGTCCGCTTCGTCAAGGTATATACCACCAAAAGTATCTCCTTTGAAAGGAGGCAGCTTCATTCCAATTGACAGGGCTTTAGCGAACCGTTTCCTTGCCTTGAGCCTGTTTTTGTTTGCTGCAGGCGTGTTTCGATCTAATCGGAGCACTTGGCAACTCATTCCTACCATGACTTCTTACGCTTGATGCCGATGCCTTGCTCTTTCGAATATGGACATTTCACGCTCCTGATCAGCTTTGCTATTCTGACGAGCTTCGTTCAGCAGCATGTCAATCATCTCGTCTGACGGTTCTAAATATTTTGGCACTGATCTTGCCCCCAGCTCCTCTACATTATCTTCTGATGCCAAGTGAGCTTCTTCGTTATTTAGCGACGAATGAGAGATCATGTGGCAATTTGCCGTATAATCTTCGGGTTCTTATGACGAGTCTTCTCCCTCATCATTGTCATTATCTCCGCTCTCAAGGATATGGCTGAGAAACTCTTGGAGTGTGACCGGGGTTCTCTCCTTCTGGTTATATTCTTCCAGCGCGTCAATATGGTTTTGCAAATCCGTACGTTTGTCATCAGACTGCACGGGCTTTTTGGTCTTCTTCTTGTTCTTCGAAGACTTCGACAGCTGGACCTGGGTATTTTGCCCATCGTTACCAACTCCCGGTGTTGGCGTTGTTTCAGCATCCCCTTAATGATCTCAGGCTCTAGCTGGTTTTTCCACCTGATTGCCGGGCATGCTTGGAGATTCTTCAGCATTCTTTTAGTCTTAGCCGAAACAACAACTTCCCATGGAGCTTCCTGTATAAATGAGCATGATGCCCCCGGCGTATCCATCTTTTTAGGAGCGTGTGGTTGTGGCGGGTTTACTTTCCAGTTTTCGGACAGCGCGAATTTGCCTTGTTGGTACTGGTCCTCAATCCAGTTTTTGAAGACGAAGCAATCTTCAATTGGAAGGCCCAATATTCGGTGGTAGGGGCCGTAATTGGGATTATTGACGTCACCGGGTTGCAGTGGGCGTTTCAGATCCGGCAAGGTGATGAGCCTGTTGCGCACCGCTAGTTCGAACAGTCTCTTCGTTTTATCCCGGGGAAATGAGTAAGGACGTCTCAACTTCTCATCGAAGAATCATGATTTGTTGCCTTGGCGAGCAACTGGTTTCGGATCACTCGGCTGTTGCTGAGCGTTGGCGACGAAGGTCACTTTACCTTTCCTCTTTTCATTTCGAAGTTCCGTTTTTGAGGATGATGGTCTATGGCCCATCTGGTCCATTTGGGCCAGCTTGTCGATCAAGGCTTGGAAAGTGGTCGGCTTGAAGAATATCATGAATTGGGATATAGTCGCCTGCGGATCGAGGATTCCCACGAACATGCCCATGGCAGGAGCTTCTTCTGTGCGTTGTTCACATCTCGACCACGGGATCTGCCACCGAATTGCATGTTGAACCCATGTTTTTCCAGGTTTCACTCTAGGTTTAATTAGTGCGGTGATCGGGGTGCGCTCGCGAATCTTTGTGTAAACAGTAGCTCTATTTCTGCAAATGTCTTGACAGAGTCATTCGGAAGCTCGGAGTACCATTCGAATGCTGTCTCCGACAAACTGCCAACAAACTGGTGAAGCAGCAGTTTGTCGTCACCCCCAGTATTACCGCACAGAGCCCTGAATTGAGCAACGTGCTGATGTGGATTACACGTCCCCTTAAACACATGGAATTTAGGGATCGTATATTCTGGCGGGTACTTTATTTGATCGTACTAACCCGGATAAGGTCGTCCAGTCTTGACGATTTGGCCGGCCGCTTTGCTCGCCTAATGAGCTCGTATCTCTTGAGCTATATAGTCGTCAAGGGCGGCTTTGGAGATTGTCTCTTCCCTGGCCGCTGATAGAGCCGGAAGAGGGTTTGATATCTCTCTTCTTTTGTCTTCAAGAATTATTGGAGAGTCATCAGCTGGAGTATCCGGCTGTATCATCATCCCGACCATATCTTGGAACAAGAGCGCCATTTGTTTTATGTTCACCGCTTGTTCCGCAGCCTCTTTGTCTTTCTTCTCGAGCATTCTTCGGAGGAACTCGGCGTCGGTTTCCTGTTCCTAGCGCTGCTCTGACAACGTCTCCGAGCTTTCTTTCGGCCCAGTGAGCGCGACCATCTTCGTTAGCATCTCCTGGAGCTTTTGCTGTTGCTCCTGAGCCTTTGTCACAGACCGGGTGAGTGGTCGATGACCCGTGGAGATATGGCTATTTTCTTTCCCAGAAGCCATGTAGATGGTGTGCACTATCATGCCCCCAGACTTGGGACGTTTGGATTCAGCACCCTTGAAATTTATCGCAGACAAAGAGATTTTCTCCGGCTTTCTCCTTTTATGGGCGGTTGAAGTTGAGGGGATTGCTACAATAGGCACCCGGGCAGACGATACTTTCCGTAACGTGGCGGCAGGATGTTCCTCTTCTTGCTGAACTTTCATTTTCTTGGATTAACGGGAGTAGTCCTTGTCGATCACAGAGTCTTGGACTATTCGCCAGACCTTATGAATTTTGGAGGACAGCCGCTGAGGGGGATGCTCTGGCTTTGCCTTTGTAACGTTCTCCACAGGCGGAGGAGATCTTTTTAGCAGGGTGGTCAAAGAGTTCTTGCGCACCCTCCTGAGTGGTTCAAAGTTGTTCCCAGTTGAACAACAGCGTCAATTTCCACCCTTGGAGCTGGTGGAGTCAATCCAGAAGGGGAACCGCCCCCAGCTTTCCTCACTCGGCGCCAATATCGACGTCGAGCATGTTGTGTAACCGGGATCACCTCTGTTGTCGGGGTAGCTTCGTCATGCCCCCTGATTTGATAAGAGGCTGTTGTTGGTGCCAGCCTGTCAAAGACTGACGTCCGCTGAGAGGGAACGGTCAATCTTGCAAAGTCCAACTTTTTGGCAGGGGAATCATTCGTAACGACCTCACCCAAAGCAGAAATTGGAATGTCCAGTCTTGCAAAGACCGACCCTTTAGCCGGAGAAGCCCCTCTGACGACTTCGTTTACCGGAGCTGGGATGGCTATCCGCTTCGGGATAACTCCTTCGGGTATTGCAGGCTTCTTCACGGGCCCGCTTGAGCTTTGGCCTAGCCTGTTAAAAATTGAGGCGTTGGACTTGGACGACCCGTTGAGAGATGCCATGGTAGTAGTAATTCGATCAAAGACCGACTTCTTCGGAGCTTCCTGTGATGGTACTGGGGTGTTGAAGCTCATTGGTGGAGCATGGTCCCGAAGAACAACCCAGTGGTGGCCTGTGTCACTTGTTCCACCGGCATTGCGAAAATGGAAGCCGCTTGGGGCCCATAGGTCACTCCTCCGGCGAGGACGGAGCGGGAGTTGTTGTTGCAGTTGGTGCAATTGGAAGCCATAGATCTTCTTTTTTTCTGCACGGGAGCAAAACACCAAATCTTAGTACCTCAAATCCACAGGCAACCATAGCAGACCGCTATTTGTTCGCGAAACACGACACATGAAGTGTGGAGTGGAAAGAGAAAATGGTCTCACCAGGCCTGCCAGAATCTGTTTACCGCTGAAAATAGAGACGAAACCGCGTAGATCGTCTGGCCTGAATTTGGGGGCAGATGCTATTTGGTTTTATCCGTCTACCTCTCCGAAGATACCAAGTTAATTTATGACACCATGTATCGAAGGTTTAAACAGATGCGGCCGTTGTAGCAGACTTCATCAAATTCCCCCTTGTTAGCGAGGGGTTTTTGATTGTGGGGACGCTCTTCCGTGCAGGCGCAAGCCCCTGCAGTTAATTACGCTACTGCATCACGGTAACAACTTTCTCCTTCTCCAGATATTCACTTCGTGTCGTGTATATTTGTTTTGTTTTAGGTTGCCCGTGGATTGTATACAGAGACTAATTTATGTTATCGCCCGTAGGATGGGGATTAGTCCAAATCCGTATTTTCTTAGATTTGGGTTTGGGTTGGTTTAAGGATCGTTAATCTCATTTGAGATTAAGATCAACTTAAATGTTTGTTAAGGACAAGTTAGTCTAATTTTAGACTAAGGTCTACTTAACTGGGGTTTGGGATCATTTTTTATCCAATGAAAGAGCATTTGGGCTCTATCATTTTAGTTTAGGGACGTTACGGTCCATAGTTTAAGGACATCATGGTCCATAGTTTAAGGACATCATAGTCCATGAATTTTAAGGACATCATAGTCCACAGGGTTTAGTTTAAAGACGTTACGGTCATAAGATTTAGTTTAAAGACGTCCTTTCGACGAGTGAGTAGCCAGTACGATCATGGAATTTAGTTTAGGGATGTTACGGTCCGTGGAGTTTTGTTGTTGGTTATCGGGACTTGCTACCTCTCTGAAGATGTTGAAGAATTACAACGACATATATCAGAGATGTGGGGAGATATACCCCTGAACCAAAGAATGTTCATCAGGGACTTGGTATTCCTATTTGGCACTAAGGCCAATTTAAAAGAAGACCTATGGGTTTGGTCGATTTGGGGTTTGTCCATCCTTGGGCTCAGCCCACTTGGTTATTTATTTGGACTTAATCCCTTTTGTTCAACAATGCTGAGCATTGACCTGGGTCTTGATGCCCACCCTCCTTCCTTTGTTTTGTATTGAGTGTTGAACACTCTTTGTAGCACTGGGCTCTATTTACAAAGCGCTCTTTATTTCATCAATGCCCACATGAGGGGCACGTGGAGCGCTTGGCGCTGAGCGCCAAACTTGGAGCGCCTGGCGCTGAACGCCAAACTTGGAGTGCTAAGCTCTTCTTATAAAGTAGTGCCCACGTGATAAGCACGTGAAGTGCTTGACGCTGAGCGCCAGACTTGAAGAGTTAAGCGCTTCTTATAAAGTAGCGCCCACATGAGGAGCACGTGAAGCGTTTGGCGCTGAGCGCCAGACTTGGAGAATTAAGCGCTTCTTATAAAATAGCGCCCACTTGAGGAGCACGTGGAGCGCTCGGCACTGAGCGCCAGACTACTGAGTGCTAAGCACTCTTTATTTTGCAGCGCTTGGCTCTAGGTTTTTTCTTTCTGTGTTATGTTCTGCAAAGTTCAATTCTTTGTTCTCTCTCGGATCTTCGATCCCTAAGAAAAAATTCGTCCCTGTAAGAATTAAATTCTCATTTGTGGGAACTTATCTCATGGATCTCAGATCCAAAAAAAGAACTATGTTCTTTTTTATGAGGGTTAAACCCTTGCAGATGAGATGATCTCTATTTTTTTACCTTGAAGAAAACTCTTCTTCTTAAAGCTTGCTCTTCTCTTTGAGATCGAAGTTTATGGGGGGTTCTTTTTTTTAAGACTTAAAGTCTTGGGTCCTTTATATAGGGGAGGCTAATTTGTTGAATCAGTTAAGGAAATCTCTCCTTGAGAGATCTCTTATTGATTTGGGGATTTTATCCACCGTTGGATTTTTGATCCAAGGGCTTCTGTTTTACAGAAGACATTTTTCTTGCTTTTAACAAGATCGGGAAAATATTTTCCCATACAGAACTTATTCTATATCTTGGTGATTTTTAATCACCATTGGATTTTTGATCCAACGGTGCTCTGATTTACAGAGCACAATCTTTCTTGTTTTAGAAAGATTTGAGGAGTATTTTCTCAGTCAAAATTTAATTCTGTATCTTGGTAATTTTTAATCACCATTGGATTTTTGATCTAAGGGTGGAGAACTTTTAGTTCTGGTGCTGGCGCTCTCGTGCTTTGCATGTGAGGCGCTGCCTCGGAGTCTTCGACTCTTGGTGCTGGCGCTCTTGGTGCTGGCACTCTCGTGCTTTGCATGTGAGGCGCTGCCTCAGAGTCTTTGACTCATGGCGCTGGCGCTCTTGGTTCAAGTTTCAAATTTTGAACAGAGCCCTGCTCTTCTTATTGGAGGGAAACAACTTCGATCTAAACGAGGTGGTGAATACTTAAATACCGAATTCCTGGATTATTTTAAAAAGAATGGAATTCTCTCTCAGCTCACTCCTCCATACACACCTCAACATAACGGTGTATCGGAAAGGTGGAACCGCATCTTATTAGATATGGTGCGTTCCATGATGAGTAATACTGAGTTACCGCGATCCTTCTGGGGTTATGCACTAGAATCTGCTGCATATCTTTTGAACAATGTTCTGACTAAGTCAGTGCCTACCACACCATATGAAATGTGGAGTTGGAAGAACCCCTATCTTAAGATATGGGGATGTCCAGCTTTTGTCAAAAAGCAGCATGCGGACAAACTCGAGGCATGATTAGTACTGTGTAAGTTTGTTGTATACCCAAAGAACTCCAGGAAGTATCTTTTCTGTTACGCAGAGAAACAAAAGGTTTTTATTTCTCGGCATGCCCACTTTCTGGAGACTTAATTTGTTGAAAAAGAAATAAGTGGGAGCGCAATAAAACTGGAAGAAATTCCAGAACCGCAATCTATTACTGAAAGCATGGTAGAACCAGAAGTTTCAAAAGAACCGGATGTCCCTACGCCACTCCGCAGATGTAGTAGGAAGTCTCATCCGCCCGAAAGATACTACGGTTTTCTTATAGACGGGGATAGAGATGATTGCATCATCGATGATGATGAGCCGACTAGTCTTTAGCAGGCCATTATTGTAAGTGCACGGCGGCGCCCCGGCCGTCAATCCGACGGCCAAATACGGAAGCGGTGATAAACTTTAATTTTGCGAACTTTGCAAACCGGCACCACCGCGCACTAAACCCCGGATCGGGCCATCAACAAGTCTAAGCTAACAATAAGATAGGGGAAGAGATATACCGAATGATCCGAGTCCTTCGGTCTTCGTCTCCACTCCGATCTCCCGCGGATGCTTCGTCCGTCAACTCCTCGTTGTCGCCTCTTCGCCGGAAGGGCACCACATCGCCTGCATCTTTTACGGGCTCCCACCTCAATACCGAGGCAACTCGGGCGCGAAGCTGGCGAGTCGACGCGTCCAAGATTTGCTGTAGAAAGTGTAGTGTAGAGCTTATGTCTCATTTGGGGTTTGTTGCCTTTGAAGATGATGGAGGAATCAAGATAAGAAAAATGGTGCTTGCATTTTTCTAGCATGAGATGAGATGAACAAATTTTCCCTCTTGAAAATGATCCTCTCTTCTTCTTCTCTCAAGTATGAAAAAACTTATCATCTTAGAAAAGGGTGGAGGAAAGAATATGAAGCATGAAGGGAGGTGATGGTAGGAGCACAAGTGGTGACCACATCCAAAACATCATCATCACAAAATCACATCAACCTCTAATCCTTTCTTATCACCAAAAAGCAAGTGATGATGATAGATAAGAATGGTATCAAAAAGATGCTATCATAAATAATACATTTGCAAGAAAATCCTCCACAATGTGTTATTTGCAAACTTGCAAATAACCTCCTCCATCGGAAAAGTCCGGCCGGGAAAGAACAAACGAAAACCGGCCGGAACGGAATGCAAACTGGCAACTCCAGAAAACTGGTCCCGTAATAAATTACAGGAAAACCCCGATACTGTGCATACACACCCGCATCTGTATTCCGTCCGGACACAAATGCAAAGAGACAAAATCTACACTGTACTATACTAGGATCCGGCTTAAACCAAAGCCGGCTAGTAATGTTCGTCCGATCCTGATCCGTGCAATACCGCACGTATCAGATCGAACCCTGCCATATATCCATACGGCCACTAGTACAAACCGTCCGATCCTGATCCGTGCAATACCGCACGTATCTGATCGGACCCTGCCATATCTCCATACGGCCTCTACAGCGTTTCGCCCGAAAACTGAGTAACTGAATGTGTGGTGGGCTCTAAAGACTCGTCAATACTATGGCTGTGGATTTAACCACTAGCACGTCAGAGGTATAAGCCAATACGTAACGGGCCACCAGCTATTGACCAAAAGGGACGTCGATGAGCGAACTCATCCTGACACCCTACTGAGCCTGTCAGTGACAATATCCGTACAGTCCGGTCCGTTCGTCTATGAGCATCGCATGTCGGGCCTAGGGGGTGGGTAAAAGTCAGACCCCCAAAAGCGGTACAAGTCGTGTCGGAGTGTAGCCCAGAACACCCTGAGATACTACTGGAATACCTACCAGTAAATCTCCTGCCTTGGCCAAGGACTTCGTGTAATGGCTCTCCTAGACACAGCGCGACCTCACCCCCAATACCGGGAGAGACGAACCCCCGAAGATACGCTCACTGCCTCCATGTGGCTCGGGACTGTACCCAACTAAAACCTGTTTGCACGACTCCTTTGAGCCGTGGTAGGGTAGTAATCAAAGTACAGTGGGAACTCACACGAGACAAATGACGATCCCCAGGTCGATGAACTAACCTGTACACATGTCACCTGGGAACTGCTATCTGACGTCAGGTATAAGACCAACTAGCATGTTCCCGGCGAGTCCTGTCCGGTGTACTCATAACCCAATGAGCACCTGTATACATCTTAGGTGAACCAACTGACACCAGTGGCCTGTGAGACCGGCCACCGCCCCTCGTCGGGGTCTCGACTGTATACACTAGTCTACTCTGGAGAATCGATGCCCTGTCTCGAATCTCCCACGACCAGGGACCTTTTAAGGATGTGCTTGTGTAAGTGCACGGCGGCACCCCGGCCGTCAAACCGACGCCGGAATGCGGAAGCGGTGAAAAACTTAAATTTTGCGGACTTAGCAATCCGGCACCACCGCGCACTAAACACCCGGATCGAACCATTAACTAGTCTAAGCTATCTACAAGAATGGGTTAGAGATATACCGACGATCCAAGTCCTCCGGTCTTCTCGTCATGGTCCCGATCTCCTGCGGAATGTTCCGTCTCCTCCTCGTCGCCGGAAGTGCACCACGTCGCCTACATCGTTTACGGGCTCCCACCTCAATGCCGAGGCAACTCGGGCACGAAGCCGGCTACTCGACGTGCCCAAGATTCGCTGTAGAATGTGTAGTAGAACTTGTGTCTCTTTTGGGGTAGTGGAGGTTGCCATTGGTGGAGGGATTCAAGGAGGTTTTTGGATGAACAAGAGAGCAATTTTCATAGCACCATGAGAGAAGAAAATGCCACACCAAAAAATGAATCAATCCCCATCCCCTCTTGGAATGGCCGGCCCACACCCCCTTTGTGTGATTGGAGAGAGTAAAAGAGAGCAAGGTCAAGGGGTGGGTGGAAGCAATGATGCAAGAGGGCATCATGAAAGAATATGATCACAAGCAAAAACCACACACAACCACAACCATCATCAACAACCATGATGCTAACAAAGTCAAGCCATCATGAAGTATGAAGTCAAGCAAGTCAAAGGAGGGTGCTATCATGATACAACAAAATGCAAAGACCCCCTTCCACAAATGCCTATTTGCAACAATGCAAATAAGCCCTCCTCCACCAATCTTCGGCCAATGAACGGAACAATGGGAATTGGCCGAAACGGAAAGCAAACTGGCAACTCCAGAAAACTGGTCCCGTAATAAATTACGGGAAAAACCCCGATACTGTGCATACACACCCGCATCTGTATTTCGACCGAAATACAAATGCAATGAGACAAAGTCTACACTGTACTATACTAGGATCCGGCTTAAACCAAAGCCGGCAAGTAATATCTGTTCGATCCTGATCCGTGCAATACCGCACGTATCTGATCGAACCCTGCCATATAACCATACGGCCTATAGTACAGACTGTCCGATCCTGATCCGTGCAATACCGCACGTATCTGATCAGACCTTGCCATATCTCCATACGGCCTCTACAACCTTTCGCCCGAAAGCTGAGTAACTGTAATTGTGGTGGACTCTAAAGACTCGTCAATACTATGGCTGTGGATTTAACCACTAGCACGTCAGAGGTATATGCCAATACGTGACGGGCCACCAGCTATTGACCAAAAGGGACGTCGATGAGGAAGCTCACCCCGACACCCAACTGAGCCTGTCAGTGACAATATCCGTGCAGTCCGGTCCGTTCGTCTATGAGTATCGCATGGCGGGCCTAGGGGGTTGGAAAAAGTCAGACCCCCAAAAGCGGTACAAGTCGTGTCGGAGTGTAGCCCAGAACACCCTGAGATACTACTGGAATACCTACCAGTAAATCTTCTTGCCTTGGCCAAGGACTTTGTGTAATGGCTCTCCTAGACACAGCACGACCTCACCCCCAATACCGGGAGAGACGAACCCCTGAAGATACGCTCACTGCCTCCATGTGGCTCGGGACTGTACCCAACTAAAACCTGTTTGCACGACTCCTTTGAGCCGTGGTAGGGTAGTAATCAAAGTACAGTGGGAACTCACACGAGACAAATGACGATCCCCAGGTCGATGAACTAACCTGCACACATGTCACCAGGGAACTGCCATCTGACGTCTGGTATATGACCAACTAGTATGTTCCCGGCGAGTCCTGTCCGGTGTACTCATAACCCAATGAGCACCTGTATACATCTTAGGTGATCCAACTGACACCAGTGGCTTGTGAGACCGGCCACCGCCCCTCGTCGGGGTCTCGACTGTATACACTAGTCTACTAATGGAGTATCGATGCCCAGTCTCGAAACTCCTACGACTAGGGACCTTTTAAGGATAAGCTTATAGACCCCAGCTCCCACTTATATGATCGCCCTCATACTGCTGGTGGCCAAGCAAGAATCCTAGGGGCTCTATCAACGTGTAATAGCGACGTGTCAGGTCACCTAAAGCAGTACACGATGATAAAGGTAAACCAGATAGCATACTATCATCTCGAGTAAGACTGTCCTACCGGGATAGGTCCTCCCTCAATCATTACAATCACGTACCTGTGACCTAATAATTGACTCTGAGGGCACTATCTCCAACAATCTCCCACTTGCACTCAAGGCTAATTATTGCGATGTCGCATACTCACAGCCCGTGTGATACCGAACATCCAACTCCTCTACTAGTCAGTCTCACAAAGCTCGTTTGCGGAACTATTGTGTTCGAGGAATAGCCTCAGTGAGTGGATCCGCATAGTTGTTTCTTCCTTTGTCTCTCTATATCTCAAGTTCACGGAGAAAGCCATCTCCCGAAATGAGCAATATCAGTCTTAGAATATGTCTGGATGTCTGATGGGACGTAGCTCATAAATGAACTCCAAATCCAAACTTCTTAGACTGTATTGACAACTGAACTTAATCAGTGTCCTGCGCGCCATGCCTCCCTCAGTATTGCCTTGGACCACCTGTCCAAAATACTGCCCCTCATCAGAAGGAAAACTATAACTCTGACAACCTCCTTGTCGTCCATGTCACCTTGGAAGCCTGGAATGATAACTGTCTCCTGAATGAGGCTGTCGTTATCATATCCCTAGAACATCCACTTATGTTCTAAAACTACTTCCGACCGTTTCTCCAGGATGGGATCAATGTCAACTTATTGCATCTAGTGCAAGAACAACATCTGGTGTGGTACTTGACATCTCATGATTGACTCAATTGCCTAAGTAAGTGATCTGCCAATCATGCACATCCCTCTCCCCTTTAGTCTGTAAGACAGCTTCAGAGAGGGTGACTCCATCACCTGCAGGTATACTACCGTGCCAGGAGTCGTCCATCCTAAATACTCTTAGAATGCTGTCAAGTACCCTGATTGGGAAACTACCCAAATCTAGATCTAAGACCATAGATCTAGTAACCAGTATGTCTGATATAAAATCCATTTCCTTTGTGGAGAAACAACTGTGTGACGACCAAAGTATAACCGATCGTAGTGTAGGAGTTTCTTTTCCTACTCTGTGTATATCATCCTAACACCAGGATATCACACCCTACTACCTTCTCAACAGATCCATCCCCTATTCTGATGAAGTCAAACCCATGACTGTCACGTCAGAAATAGATGATCTATCTCCGCTACATCTACTCTAGTCTATAAATAGACATAAGCAACCTGTCCACCAATGCTTCCGCTGCTCCCACTGACTACGACAACCCTCTGGCAGAGTCATATAGACGTACACTTCTAAAACTGGTTTAGAACGACGCTATACTCATCCTCCCGCCGGGTCTCGTAACCTGGAACAACAGCAATGGCAATTGTGGGTAAACAAGAACTTCCCTGTCACCGTCCTTGAGGCTACCGTAGTGCCTCTCGGGTGCCTGAAGTTACCCACCTTATCTGCGGAGTGGCCAATGGAATGTCAATCCTTATTGAATCTTTAGGTTCCTTATCAAATCTTCAGTAATCGTTTGTGGTTCTGGAATCACTTCCAGTTCTACCATACTCCCACTACAGTTTTCTGAAAAAATCCATTTTTAATAAAACTGTGGCGAGTCTAGAACAATATCGCTATTGTTCATCCAGATGGTAGAAAGTCAACCCTTGTCATAGCCTGGGTCAACCCACAAACAGCCATTACAGAAACGTGCCTTGAGTTGTCCAGTGTCTGGTTTTAATCATAAACCGGACAACTCCCCGTACCTTAACATCGTTAAGATATGAACTGTTCTATATCCAATATAGAACCAGAGGCACTGATTTAATTGAACCAGATTCAAATCATGCAGCTGTCTCCAGCGCATGTGAGCTAAATGGAAGTAGGCCGATCAGCGTTACTCAACTTAGGAATGCCTCTAATTATGAGTAACCTGAAAGAGAAGCAAGATCTCTTTATCATTACTATCAACTGAATACCATACGCAAGTATCTACATCTTCGATCTCTTTGAAGAATCCCGATACTTACTACACCTGGTTCTCTACTCTATTCAAATACCTATAACTTCTCAAAATTCGGACCCTGTGTTTCCGCGAAACACCTGTCTAAAAAACTAGAGAAGTCATAAGTAAACCGAATATAGTACGAGGACCAACCCCTCTGTCCTGATGGACCCTGGACAACATACAATACTCTGTATAAGTCCCTTGAGTCTGATAACTCACTCACTGTGTGTCGTAGGTTGAAAACTGTACTTATGGTTAAGAAGAATTACACCGCTGTTTGATGCTCCTTACCTAACCATCCACTGATATAGGTAAATGTCATCGACATAATATCAAAAGGTATATCTCACTCTATGAAAATAGACGTACAGATATATCAATTTGAAATTGGTGCACAAGAGCGGATATTCAAAACCAAATATTTGCCGACCGGCAAACAGCCCAGGTGATTTCCTCAAATATCACCGATTACAACGAATCCCGATATAATGAGGATAATCACCCAATTCCCAATAACTTACTCCCACTCATCATCTGTAAAACCATACAGATGTGAGAATCGTACCTGGTAAATACATACCCTGGAGTAAGTATCTAATCGGGAAATCAGTTTTCCTTTAACATTACACAGTGAAACTGAAACATTGAAATGTTCCGATGGGGTATTCTGGTATTCCTAGTAATGCCTCTTCCAGATTCACGACTGTAACCGTATAGTTCTTTGCCACCTCTCCAAATCCCTTCATATGTCTTTAGTCTTTACCTTCTGCACACCCTTTTAGGCCAAATGGTTTTCTTCCTTCCCTACCGTTCGGCACCAGCCTATGGTTTGGAAGAAGACTATCCAATAAGCATAATGGGTGTACTGTCCCAATCCTAGGAACACTCGCAATGAGAGAGGGTGAAGATAAAAGACAACCGAATAAACCTTATTCCTATTTCTCCTGAACCAGAATCCATCCCCGAACTGGAACAAGTTCCTTTCGAGTTCGTATATAACCATACGATGGAGTATCCAAATAAACTGTGGATCTTCGTAGTGATACGGAGTGTCCTGGAGAAATACAAAGGTGATGTGGGAGTGGTAACGAAATATTTGGTTTGGTCGTGAATATCTGTTGCAATTTACTTTGCCCTCTTACTAATCCCTTGCTTTGTCTGAACTTAATACCTTCTGCACACCATCGTTATGCTAATTGGTTTTCTTCATTCCCTACCGGTCGGCACCAGCCTAAGGTTTGGAAGAAGACAATCCAATTTGCGTAATAGGTGTACTACCCCTAAACCAAGGAGTACTCATAACCTGAGAGAGGGTAAAAGGAAAAGACAACTGAATAATCCTATCCGTTTTCTCCAAAACCGGAAACCATCCTCGAATAAATTCTTTCGAGTTCGTATCTAACCATACGATGGTTTTGTCCAATGGAAGTGGACGTTCGTAGTAATACGGGGCATCCTGGAGAAAAGGGTAAAAGTAGGAGTGGCAATGAGGTTCGCAACTCTGACAATCCAAAAGCCAGTGTTTAAGAAGGTTCGGTCAACTTGGTCACTGAGTCAAAGTCTTAGGGTCGGGTCAATGGTCGCTGCCAAAGAGAGAGAGAGAAAAGAAACACTCAGCGTGCACTCTAACCTAGATCAGAATGGTTACCAATTTATCTAATCTGGAAACCTCCCACTGTATCTCAAATTCTCCTCCAAACCTGAAAGAAGAATTAGTCGGGATCACCCGAGGAGTAAACTAACTCATCAGTGGGAATCGGGATCCAACTCTCATCGCATGACAACGTGACGGAATCCGCTCACGGTATCACACTCCAGAAGGTATGCGCATATCTGGCAAGTTTCAGTACTTTTGAAACTCCCGATGTGATTTCTGCCCCATGCTCTTATGACCTTGACTTTGGCCAACATATCATAAGTCACATGTCAAGTTCTACCCGTCATTCTCCAGGTTAATTTGAATCCACCCGTACATACCCTTGACTTTGGCCAAAATGGCAGTACGACTGTCCCAAACCAACGCATCTATCTATGCTGCATATGAATACCCCAATAGCTACCAATCACTGTGCCTTGACTTTGGCCAACATACACAGCTTGAATACTATTGACCACCCATATGAAACGACGGAGGGCTACGAATGGTTTCTGGCGAAAACCTTTAACGTAAAGAACTTGATATCGTCGAAGGAACGGATAGCTTTTTAGAAATATAGTGACGAAAACAGTTGCTAAAGAGGTCACTCCCGGTGAAGGGATCTCGGCTCTTTCCCCGTAGAATGGGGTGCAGGATATTCCAAATGAATACCGCGATGCAAAGCAAAAGTAATCGGCTATAGTGAAGTTAATGCCCTGATGCAAACTTTTTGTCCAAGGGGTCACTCCCGGAGAAGGGATCTCGGCCCTTGCCTCGTCGACTGAGGAGCAGGATATTCCAATGAATACCACGATGCAAAACAAAAGTAAACGTCCTTGCAATAACAGCTTTTTGAAAAGTGTTCCAACAACATCAGATTAGGTTTGTTTTTAACTTGCATTGATCCGAATCAACGCAGACCCATCAATTGATCACACCAAAAAGAACGAAAATATACTGATGTACGTATATGCCATCCGCATTCGCCACTGGGTCCCGTCATTACCCGTTAGGTTAGCTAACTAACGACAGAGCGGGGACTGGACTAGCGCGGATGTAAAACATATACAACATCTACTAATATATATACCAATATATTATATTCACTCAAGGCGTGAATAAAAAGCAACATCACAGAAATGTACAGCATCACAGAAACAATACAGATATCTGGGATCCCCGGGTTTCACAGAGCCGTTGAAACCCGACGTTCCCCTGGTCGTGTGGATAGCCTGTGCAATGAAAACCTAGACCCCTACGGGCGCGGCAAGTTACCCGCCAAAACCTGAAGCGAGGCAGCCCCCTTCAGCGCCGTGAATGGACCACCCAGCACTTCACGGAATCCGGTAACTTGGGCACCCCTCCTGGGTCAACCTCTACCCCCTACAAGTGCGGCGAATAGCCCGCCAATCCTAGAGTGAAGCCCCCTCCGTCCCAATGCCATGAGATGCGGGCTTGTTGCCCTCCAGAACCCGGCTATCCGTGCACCCCTCCGCGGGGCAATCCTAGTACAGAAAGTAAAATATACATACACCGGGTACATCGACCGCAACCAGGTCGTGCCCCAAAATAATAATACAATCAGGCAGTGACGGCAGTCCACATGTCGGACGCTCGCCCCGCAGTATCAAATGTACATAATACAACAAAAATGTACTAGCATTGCATCCAGGCTATCCCCCACGACCGATCCGCAACATCACAGCAAAAACAAAACATCAACGTGAAAGTCACGTTCGCAAATCCGTCTAACCGGGCTATAGCAGTTAGACCGGATTTACCGATCAAGTGACATTCACGGTCGCAGATATAATGTAAATACTGTGAAAAATGTGTTTAAAATATCCGATCGATCAAATTTTTTACAAGTGGGCCCCCAAGCAATACTGTAGCAGTTAAAGAAATTATGGGCCCAATGTTAATATTCCAAAACCCCTAAAATCTCCCCAGAAGCCCACTGTAAAAAAACAACCCAATGATTCCTCCGTACTGCGGCGGAAGCGCGGCCAGAAGTGGGTTTTGGCCGCCCTTCCGCGCCCTGTCTGGAAGATCATTGTCTCGAATTTGAACAGTGGTCTTAGAATTTTTAGTACATAAATATTTTACAACCTGAAAAATTTTTCGAGACTAAAAAATTCCAACAGAAAACTGATGTGAGCAAATACGGGTTTTTGGACATTTCGATCGATCGGAACTGAAAAACACATTACACAAAGCTAGACTAAGTTAATGGGGAGGCTCTGATACCACTGTAAGTGCACGGCGGCACCCCGGCCGTCAAACCGACGCCGGAATGCGGAAGCGGTGAAAAACTTAAATTTTGCGGACTTAGCAATCCGGCACCACCGCGCACTAAACACCCGGATCGAACCATTAACTAGTCTAAGCTATCTACAAGAATGGGTTAGAGATATACCGACGATCCAAGTCCTCCGGTCTTCTCGTCATGGTCCCGATCTCCTGCGGAATGTTCCGTCTCCTCCTCGTCGCCGGAAGTGCACCACGTCGCCTACATCGTTTACGGGCTCCCACCTCAATGCCGAGGCAACTCGGGCACGAAGCCGGCTACTCGACGTGCCCAAGATTCGCTGTAGAATGTGTAGTAGAACTTGTGTCTCTTTTGGGGTAGTGGAGGTTGCCATTGGTGGAGGGATTCAAGGAGGTTTTTGGATGAACAAGAGAGCAATTTTCATAGCACCATGAGAGAAGAAAATGCCACACCAAAAAATGAATCAATCCCCATCCCCTCTTGGAATGGCCGGCCCATACCCCCTTTGTGTGATTGGAGAGAGTAAAAGAGAGCAAGGTCAAGGGGTGGGTGGAAGCAATGATGCAAGAGGGCATCATGAAAGAATATGATCACAAGCAAAAACCACACACAACCACAACCATCATCAACAACCATGATGCTAACAAAGTCAAGCCATCATGAAGTATGAAGTCAAGCAAGTCAAAGGAGGGTGCTATCATGATACAACAAAATGCAAAGACCCCCTTCCACAAATGCCTATTTGCAACAATGCAAATAAGCCCTCCTCCACCAATCTTCGGCCAATGAACGGAACAATGGGAATTGGCCGAAACGGAAAGCAAACTGGCAACTCCAGAAAACTGGTCCCGTAATAAATTACGGGAAAAACCCCGATACTGTGCATACACACCTGCATCTGTATTTCGACCGAAATACAAATGCAATGAGACAAAGTCTACACTGTACTATACTAGGATCCGGCTTAAACCAAAGCCGGCAAGTAATATCTGTTCGATCCTGATCCGTGCAATACCGCACGTATCTGATCGAACCCTGCCATATAACCATACGGCCTATAGTACAGACTGTCCGATCCTGATCCGTGCAATACCGCACGTATCTGATCAGACCTTGCCATATCTCCATACGGCCTCTACAACCTTTCGCCCGAAAGCTGAGTAACTGTAATTGTGGTGGACTCTAAAGACTCGTCAATACTATGGCTGTGGATTTAACCACTAGCACGTCAGAGGTATATGCCAATACGTGACGGGCCACCAGCTATTGACCAAAAGGGACGTCGATGAGGAAGCTCACCCCGACACCCAACTGAGCCTGTCAGTGACAATATCCGTGCAGTCCGGTCCGTTCGTCTATGAGTATCGCATGGCGGGCCTAGGGGGTTGGAAAAAGTCAGACCCCCAAAAGCGGTACAAGTCGTGTCGGAGTGTAGCCCAGAACACCCTGAGATACTACTGGAATACCTACCAGTAAATCTCCTTGCCTTGGCCAAGGACTTTGTGTAATGGCTCTCCTAGACACAGCACGACCTCACCCCCAATACCGGGAGAGACGAACCCCTGAAGATACGCTCACTGCCTCCATGTGGCTCGGGACTGTACCCAACTAAAACCTGTTTGCACGACTCCTTTGAGCCGTGGTAGGGTAGTAATCAAAGTACAGTGGGAACTCACACGAGACAAATGACGATCCCCAGGTCGATGAACTAACCTGCACACATGTCACCAGGGAACTGCCATCTGACGTCTGGTATATGACCAACTAGCATGTTCCCGGCGAGTCCTGTCCGGTGTACTCATAACCCAATGAGCACCTGTATACATCTTAGGTGATCCAACTGACACCAGTGGCTTGTGAGACCGGCCACCGCCCCTCGTCGGGGTCTCGACTGTATACACTAGTCTACTAATGGAGTATCGATGCCCAGTCTCGAAACTCCTACGACTAGGGACCTTTTAAGGATAAGCTTATAGACCCCAGCTCCCACTTATATGATCGCCCTCATACTGCTGGTGGCCAAGCAAGAATCCTAGGGGCTCTATCAACGTGTAATAGCGACGTGTCAGGTCACCTAAAGCAGTACACGATGATAAAGGTAAACCAGATAGCATACTATCATCTCGAGTAAGACTGTCCTACCGGGATAGGTCCTCCCTCAATCATTACAATCACGTACCTGTGACCTAATAATTGACTCTGAGGGCACTATCTCCAACAGCTTGTAGACTCCAGCTCTCACTTGTATGATCGCCCTCATACTGCCGGCAGTCAAGCAAGAATCCTAGGGGCTCTATCAACGTGTAATAGCGACCTGTCAGGTCACCTAAAGCAGTACACGATGATAAAGGTAAACCAGATAGCATACTATCATCTCGAGTAAGACTGTCGTACCGGGATAGGTCCTCCCTCAATCATTGCAATCACGTGCCTGTGATCCAATAATTGACTCTGAGGGCACTATCTCCAACAATCTCCCACTTGCACTCAAGGCTAATTATTGCGATGTCGCATACTCACAGCCCGTGTGATACCGAACACCCAACTCCTCTACTAGTCAGTCTCACAAAGCTCGTTTGCGAGACTATTGCGTTCGAGGAATAGCCTCAGCGAGTGGATCCGCTCTGATGTTTCTTTCTATGTCTCTCTATATCTCAAGTTCGCGGAGAAAAACATCTCCCGAAATGAGCAATACCTGTCTTAGAGTGTCTGGATGTCTGATGGGACCGAGCTTATAAATGAACTCCAAATCCAAACTTCTTAGACTGTATCGTCAACTGAACTTAATCAGTATCCTGCGCCATGCCTCCCTCAGTATTGCCTTGGATCACCTGTCCAAAATACTGTCCCTCATCAGAAGTAAAACTAAAACTCTGACAACCTCCTTGTCGTCGATGTCACCTTGGAAGCCTGGAATGATAACTGTCTCCCAAAGGAGGCAGCCGTTATCATATCCCTAGAACATCCACTTATGTTCTAAAACTGCTTCCGACTGTTTCTCCAGGATTGGATCAATGTCAACTTATTGCATCTAGTGCAAGAACAACATCTGGTGTGGTACTTGACATCTCATGATTGACTCAATTGCCTAAGCAAGTGATCTGCCAATCATGCACATCCCTCTCTACTTTAGTCTATAAGACACCTTTAGAGAGGGTGACTCCATCACTTGCAGGTACACTACCGTGCCAGGAGTCGTCCATTCTAAATACTCTTAGAATGCTGTCAAAGTACCCTGATTGGGAAACCACCCAAATCTAGATCTAAAAACCATAGATCTAGTAACCAGTATGTCTGATATAATGTCCAAGTCCCTTGTGGAGAAACCACTGTGTGACGACCAAAGAATAACCGATCGTAGTATAGGAGTTTCCTTTCCAACTTTGTGTATGTCATCAAATACCATGACATGACACCCTACTACCTTCTCAACAGATCCATCCCCTATTCTGATGACGTCAAACCCATGACTGTCACATCAGAAATAGATGATCTATCTCCGCTATATCTGCTTTAGTCTATAAACAGACATAAGCCTGATGTCCACCAATGCTTCTGCTGCTCCCACTGACTACGACAACCCTCTGGTAGAGTCATATAGACGTGCACTTCTAAAGCTAGTTTAGAACGACGCTATACTCATCCTCCTGCCGGGTCTCGCAGCCTGGAACAACAACAATGGCAAGTGTGGGTAAACAAGAACTTCCCTGTCACCGTCCTTGAGGCTACCGGAGTACCTCTCGGGTGCCTGAAGTTACCCACCTTATCTGCGGAGTGGCCAATGGAATGTCAAATCAGATTGAATCTTTAGGTTCCTTATCAAATCTTCAGTAATCGTTTGCGGTTCTGGAATCACTTCCAGTTCTACCATACTCCCACTACTGTTTTTGAAAAAATCCATTTTTAATAAAACTGTGGCGAGTCTAGAACAATATTTCTATTGATCTCCCAGATGGTAGAAAATCAACCCTCGTCATAGCCTGGGTCAACCCACAAACAGCCATTACAGAAACGTGCCTTGAGTTATCCAGAGTCTGGTTTTAATCATAAGCCGGACAACTCCCCGTACCTTAACAATGTTAAGATATGAACTGTACTATATCCAATATAGAACCAGAGGCACTGATTTGATTGAACCAGATTCAAATCATGCAGCTGTCTCCAGTGCATGTCAACTAAATGGAGAGAGGCCGATCAGCGTTACTCAACTTAGGAATGCTTCCAATTATGAGTAACCTGAAAGAGAAGCAATTTCTCTTTATCATTACTATCAACCGAATACCATACACAAGTATCTACATCTTCGATCACCTTGAAGAATCCCGATACTTGCTACACCTGGTTCTCTACTCTATTCAAATACCTATAACTCCTCAAAACTTAGACCCTGTGTTTCTACGAAACACATGTCTAAGAACTAGAGAAGTTAAAAGTAAACAAAATATAGTATGAGGACCAACCCCTCTGTCCTAATGGACACTGGACAACATACAATACTCTGTATAAGTCCGCTGAGTCTAACAACTCTTTCACTGTATGTTGTAGGTTGAAAACTGTACTTATGGTTAAGAAGAATTACACCGCTGTTTAATGCTCCTTACCTAACCATCCACTGATATAGGTAAATGTCATCGACATAATATCAAAAGGTATATCTCACTCTATGAAAATAGACGTACAGATATATCAATTTGAAATTGGTGCACAACAGCGGATATTCAAAACCAAATATTTGCCGACCGGCAAACAGCCCAGATGATCTCCTCAAATATCACCGATTACAACGAATCCCGATACAATGAGGATGATTACCCTATTCCCAATAACTTACTCCCACTCATCATCTGTAAAACCATACAGATGTGAGAATCAAACCTGGTAAATACATACCCTGGAGCAAGTGTCCAATCGGGAAATCAGTTTTCTTTTAACAGTACACAGCTGAACTAAAACATTGAAATGTTTCGGTGGGGTATTCCGGTATTCCTAGTAATGCCTCTTCCATTATTCAGATTCACAACTGTAACCGTATAATTCTTTGCCACCTCTCCAAATCCCTTTATATGTCTTTAGTCATTACCTTCTGTACACCCCTTTAGGCCAATTGGTTTTCTTCCCTCCCTACCGTTCGGCACCAGCCTATGGTTTGGAAGAAGACTATCCAATAAACATAATGGGTGTACTGTCCTAATCCTAGGAGCACTCGCAATGCGAGAGGAGGTGAAGAGAAAAGACAACCGAATAAACCGTATTCCTATTTCTCCTGGACCAGAATCCATCCCCGAACTGGAACAAGTTCCTTTCGAGTTCGTATATAACCATACGATGGAGTATCCAATAAACTGTGGATCTTCGTAGTGATACGGAGTGTCCTGGAGAAATACAAAGGTGATTTAGGATTGGCGAAGAAATACTTGGTTTGGTCGTGAATATCAGTCGCAATTTATTTTGCCCTCTTACTAATCCCTTTATTTTGTCTTAATCTTAATACCTTCTGCACACTGTTTAGGCTAATTGGTTTTCTTCATTCCCTACCGGTCGGCACCAGTCTAAGGTTTGGAAGAAGACTATCCAATTTGCATAATAGGTGTACTATCTCCTAAGCCAAGGAGTACTCGCAACTTGAGAGAAGGTGAAAGGGAAAAGACAACTGAATAATCCTATCCGTTTTCTCCAGAACCGGAAACCATCCTCGAATTCCTTCGAGTTCGTATCTAACCATACGATGGTTTTGTCCAATGGAAGTGGACGTTCGTAGTAATACGGGGTGTCCTGGAGAAAAGGGTAAAAGTAGGAGTGGCAATGAGGTCTGCAACTCTGACAATCCAAAAGTCAGTGTTAAGAAGGTTCGGTCAACTTGGTTACTGAGTCATAGTCTTAGGGCCGGGTCAATGGTCGCTGCCAGAGAGAGAGAGAAAAGAAACACTCAGCGTGCACTCTAACCTAGATCAGAATGGTTACCAATTTATCTGATCTGGAAACCTCCCACTGTACCTCAAATTCTCCTCCAAACCTATAAGAAGAATTAGTCGGGAACACCCGAGGAGTAAACCAACTCATCAGTGGAAATCGGGATCCAACTATCATCGCATGATAACGTGACGGAATCCGCTCACGCTATAACACTCCAGAAGGTATGCGCATATCTGGCAAGTTTCAGTTCTTTTGAAACTCCCGATGTGATTTCTGCCCCATGCTCTTATGACCTTGACTTTGGCCAACAAATCATAAGTCACATGTCAAGTTCTGCCCGTCATTCTCCAGGTTAATTTGAGCCCATCCGTACAAGCCCTTGACTTTGGCCAACAAGGCTATACGACTGCCCCAAACAAACGCATCTATCTATGCTGCATATGAATAACCAACAGCTACCAAACACTGTGCCTTGACTTTGGCCAACAAACACAGCTTGAATACTATTGACTACCCATATGAAACGACGGAGGGCTACGAATGGTTTCTGGCGAAAACCTTTAACGTAATGAACTTGATATCGTTGAAGGAACGGATAGCTTTTTAGAAAATATAGTGACGAAAACCTTTACTAAAGAGGTCACTCCCGGTGAAGGGATCTCGGCTCTTTCCCCGTAGAATGGGGTGCAGGATATTCCAAATGAATACCACGATGCAAAGCAAAAGTAATCGGCTATAATGAAGTTAATGCCCTGACGCAAACTTCTGTCCAAGGGGTCACTCCCGGTAAAGGGATCTCGGCCCTTGCCTCGTCGACTGAGGAGCAGGATATTCCAAATGAATACCACGATGCAAAACAAAAGTGAACGTCCTTGCAATAACAGCTTTTTGAAAAGTGTTCCAACAACATCAGAATAGGTTTGTTTAACTTGCATTGATCCGAATCAATGCAGTCCCATCAATTGATCACACCACAAAGAACAAAAATATACTGACGTACGTATATGCCATCTGCATTCGCCACTGGGTCCCGTCATCACCCGTTAGGTTAGCTAACTAACGGCAGAGCGGGGACTGGACTAGCGCGGATGAAAAACATATACAACATCTACTAATATATATACCAATATATTATATTTCGCTCAAGGCGTGAATAAAATGCAACATCACAGAAATGTACAGCATCACAGAACAATACAGATATCTGGGATCCCCGGGTTTCACAGAGCCACAACTGAAACCCGACGTTCCCCTGGTCGTGTGGATAGCCTGTGCAATGAAAACCTATACCCCCTACGAGTGCGGCGAATAGCCAGCCAATCCTGGAGTGAAGCCCCCTCCGTCCCAATGCCATGAGATGCGGGCTTGTTGCCTTCTAGAATCCGGCTATCGGTGCACCCCTCCGCGGGGTAACCCTAGTACAGAAAGTAAAATATACATACAACGGGTACATCGACCGCAACCAGGTCGTGCCCCAAAAGAATAATACAAACAGGCAGTGACGGCAGTCCACATGTCGGACGCTCGCCCCGCAACATCAAATGTACATGATGCAACAGAAACTGTACTAGCATTGCATCCGGGCTATCCCCACGACCGATCCGCAACATCACAGCAAAATCACAAAACATCAACGTGAAAATCACGTTCGCAAATCCGTCTAACCGGGCTATAGCAGTTAGACAGGATTTACCGATCAAGTGACATTCACGGTCGCAGATATAATGTAAATACTGTGAAAAATGTGTTTAAAATATCCGATCGATCAAAAATTAACAAGTAGGCCCCCAAGCAATACTGTAGCACTCACAGAAATTCGGGGCCCAAATTTAATATCCCAAAACGCCCAAAATATAAGCCCACAAGCCCACTGGAAAAATACGACGCAGTGAAGATACAAATGTGCGGCGGAACCGCGGCCCAAGGGGGGGTTTGGCCGCGGTTCCGCGCTACAATGATCAACTGAATGCGTCGAATTTTTACAGAAGTCTTAGAATTTCATGTACATCAATTTTATACAACCTGAAAAAATTTTAGACACCAAAAAATTTTAACAGAAAACTGATGCGAAGGAAAATGTAGATTTTGGAATTTTGGTCGATCGGAAATGCAAAACACATCAAACAAAGCTAGACGAACTTAATGGCGAGTCTCTGATACCACTGTAAGTGCACGGCGGCGCCCCGGCCGTCAATCCGACGGCCAAATGCGGAAGCGGTGATAAACTTTAATTTTGCGAACTTTGCAAACCGGCACCACCGCGCACTAAACCCCGGATCGGGCCATCAACAAGTCTAAGCTAACAATAAGATAGGGGAAGAGATATACCGAATGATCCGAGTCCTTCGGTCTTCGTCTCCACTCCGATCTCCCGCGGATGCTTCGTCCGTCAACTCCTCGTTGTCGCCTCTTCGCCGGAAGGGCACCACATCGCCTGCATCTTTTACGGGCTCCCACCTCAATACCGAGGCAACTCGGGCGCGAAGCTGGCGAGTCGACGCGTCCAAGATTTGCTGTAGAAAGTGTAGTGTAGAGCTTATGTCTCATTTGGGGTTTGTTGCCTTTGAAGATGATGGAGGAATCAAGATAAGAAAAATGGTGCTTGCATTTTTCTAGCATGAAATGAGATGAACAAATTTTCCCTCTTGAAAATGATCCTCTCTTCTTCTTCTCTCAAGTATGAAAAAACTTATCATCTTAGAAAAGGGTGGAGGAAAGAATATGAAGCATGAAGGGAGGTGATGGTAGGAGCACAAGTGGTGACCACATCCAAAACATCATCATCACAAAATCACATCAACCTCTAATCCTTTCTTATCACCAAAAAGCAAGTGATGATGATAGATAAGAATGGTATCAAAAAGATGCTATCATAAATAATACATTTGCAAGAAAATCCTCTACAATGTGTTATTTGCAAACTTGCAAATAACCTCCTCCATCGGAAAAGTCCGGCCGGGAAAGAACAAACGAAAACCGGCCGGAACGGAATGCAAACTGGCAACTCCAGAAAACTGGTCCCGTAATAAATTACAGGAAAACCCCGATACTGTGCATACACACCCGCATCTGTATTCCGTCCGGACACAAATGCAAAGAGACAAAATCTACACTGTACTATACTAGGATCCGGCTTAAACCAAAACCGGCTAGTAATGTTCGTCCGATCCTGATCCGTGCAATACCGCACGTATCAGATCGAACCCTGCCATATATCCATACGGCCACTAGTACAAACCGTCCGATCCTGATCCGTGCAATACCGCACGTATCTGATCGGACCCTGCCATATCTCCATACGGCCTCTACAGCGTTTCGCCCGAAAACTGAGTAACTGAATGTGTGGTGGGCTCTAAAGACTCGTCAATACTATGGCTGTGGATTTAACCACTAGCACGTCAGAGGTATAAGCCAATACGTAACGGGCCACCAGCTATTGACCAAAAGGGACGTCGATGAGCGAACTCATCCTGACACCCTACTGAGCCTGTCAGTGACAATATCCGTACAGTCCGGTCCGTTCGTCTATGAGCATCGCATGTCGGGCCTAGGGGGTGGGTAAAAGTCAGACCCCCAAAAGCGGTACAAGTCGTGTCGGAGTGTAGCCCAGAACACCCTGAGATACTACTAGAATACCTACCAGTAAATCTCCTGCCTTGGCCAAGGACTTCGTGTAATGGCTCTCCTAGACACAGCGCGACCTCACCCCCAATACCGGGAGAGACGAACCCCCGAAGATACGCTCACTGCCTCCATGTGGCTCGGGACTGTACCCAACTAAAACCTGTTTGCACGACTCCTTTGAGCCGTGGTAGGGTAGTAATCAAAGTACAGTGGGAACTCACACGAGACAAATGACGATCCCCAGGTCGATGAACTAACCTGTACACATGTCACCTGGGAACTGCTATCTGACGTCAGGTATAAGACCAACTAGCATGTTCCCGGCGAGTCCTGTCCGGTGTACTCATAACCCAATGAGCACCTGTATACATCTTAGGTGAACCAACTGACACCAGTGGCCTGTGAGACCGGCCACCGCCCCTCGTCGGGGTCTCGACTGTATACACTAGTCTACTCTGGAGAATCGATGCCCTGTCTCGAATCTCCCACGACCAGGGACCTTTTAAGGATGTGCTTGTAGACTCCAGCTCTCACTTGTATGATCTCCCTCATACTGCCGGCAGTCAAGCAAGAATCCTAGGGGCTCTATCAACGTGTAATAGCGACCTGTCAGGTCACCTAAAGCAGTACACGATGATAAAGGTAAACCATATAGCATACTATCATCTCGAGTAAGACTGTCGTACCGGGATAGGTCCTCCCTCAATCATTGCAATCACGTGCCTGTGATCCAATAATTGACTCTGAGGGCACTATCTCCAACAATTATGAGCAGAGACTCAGTAAAGTGGCTGGATGCAATGCGGACCGAAATGGAATCAATGTATACCAACAAAGTTTGGACTTTGGACGTTGCACCTCAACGGGTAAAACCCGTAGGCTGCAAATGGATCTTCAGAAAGAAAGTTGGTGCAGATGGACAGGTTGAAACCTATAAGGCTAGACTTGTAGCAAAAGGTTTTCGTCAAAGACCTGGCTTGGACTATGATGAAACCTTTTCTCCAGTGGCTATGATTAAATCTATTCGGATCCTACTTACCATTGCCGCCTTCCATGATCATGAAATTTGGCAGATGGACATAAAGACCGCTTTTCTGAATGGAAATTTGGAAGAGTGTGTTTATATAGATCAGCCAGAAGGTTTCATTAAGATTGGGAGCAGCGGAAAAGTATGCAAATTGCTTAAATCCATTATGGATTAAAGCAGGCATCGCGGAGTTGGAACATCTGGTTTGATGAAACGGTCAAAGAATTTGACTTCATCGAAAATGCAGATGAACTATGCATTTATAGTAAGATTGTAGCGAGAATTGTGGTAGTTCTCATCTTGTACGTAAATGACATTCTTCTGATAGAAAATGACATTCCTATGCTACAATCAGTCAAAAGATTCTTGTCACAAAAGTTCTCCATGAAAGACCTTGGTGATGCCTTCTACATTCTGGGGATCCAGATCTATCATGATAAATCTAAGAGGATGTTGGGACTTTCACAGTCCAGGTACATTGACACTATACTGAAAAGATTTAATATGGAAGTTTCTAAGCACGGTAATCTACCGGCTTGTCACGGGATCACCCTCTCCAAAGAGATGTCTCCCAAGACTGTTTTGAAAAGGGATCGCATGAGTATTATACCCTACGCTTCTACAGTAGAATCTATAATATATGTGATATTGTGTACCGGACCAGATGTTGCTTACGCACTAAGCGTGGTAAGCAGATATCAGTCAAACCCTGAGGAGAAACACTAGATAGCAGTTAAGAATATTCTCAAGTACTTGAGAAGGACTAAGGAGATGTTCTTGGTGTACGGCAGTAAAGACCTCCAGATCGAGGTATTCACTGACTCCAGCTTCCAGAGTGACAAGGATGACTCCAAATCCATGTCGGGTTATGTCTTTACCCTCAATGGAGGGACGGTCTGTTGGAAGAGCTCCAAACAGGACACCGTTGCTGACTCAACGATGGAGGCAGAGTATATCGCTGCTTGTGATGCTGCGAAAGAAGCGGTCTGTATGAGGAAGTTCATTTCAGAACTTCAAGTGGTTCCGTCCATTGTTGATCCAATACCTTTATATTGTGACAATAACGGGGCTATAGCTTTAGCAAAGGAACCAAGGTCCCATCAGAAGTCCAAACATATCTTGAGATGGTATCACCTAATCAGAGAGATCGTGGATCGCCGAGAGATCGAGGTGCGGAGAGTAGACACAGAGAACAACACTGCAGATCCAATCACAAAGGCCATCCCTCAGACGCAGTTTGAGAGGCTATTCGAGATGATAGGTTTGCGATATGCCAATACATGGCCTTAGTGCAAGTAGGAGATTGTTAGTGATATATGCCCTAGAGGCCATTATTGTATAGTACTGAATTGTATATTATATTTTAGAAGCTTGGGATATATACAGATATAATAACAGTCTTGTTCAATATGATAGTATGCTATCTGGTTTGAGTCTATCTTAACATGTGTAAATATTTCTTTTAACATATCGCTAATACATGTTGATAGAGCCCTTAGGATCTTTGCTTGACTATCGGCGTTGTGATGGCAGTCAGACTAGTGAAAGCTAGGTAGTCTATATGCACATCCTTAAACTTGTCCCTAGTCATAGAATTATAGAGACTGGGTATCGATACTCCAGAATAGACTAGTGTATACGCTTCTTATCCCCGTTAAGGGAGGTGGCCTGTCCCGCAACTATTGGTATACGGTACCAAAGATAGTATACAGGTGCTCATTGGGTTATGAGTTACACTGGACGGACTCGCTGGGAACTGTTGTTTGGTATTATACCTATCGTCAGTTAGTAGTTCCCAGATGACATAAGTACAGATTAGACCGTTGACTTGACATCACTATTCATCTCAAGTGTGTTCCCACTGTACTTAGATTACTACCCTACCACGGCTCAAATGAGTCGTGCAAACATATAGTAGTTGGGTGCAGTCCCGAAACACTTGGAGGCGGTAGAGGATAGAAGGGATCCGTCTCTCCTGGTATTGGGAGTTGATATCGTGCTGTATACGGTTAGCCAATACACAAGTCCCTGGGCAGGGCAAGTGAGATTTACTAGTAGCTACACCAGTAGTTTCTTAGGGTGTAATTGGTTCCACACCAACATGACTTATTGTGATATTAGAGGTCTGACGTTTGCCACCACCTAGGCCCGATATGCGATACTCTTAGACGACAGACCGGACTGTACGGAGAATATCACCTATAGGCTCAGTAGGGTTTTCGGATGAGTTATCTTGACGATCTTCCCTTCGACAAATACCTAGGTAGCCGTTACGTACAGCTAGTGCCACTGACGTGCTTGTGGTTAAACCCACTGTCAGTATATTGTTGAGTTTTTAGCGTCCCACACAGAGGGTCTCCCGGTTCAGACGAAACGGTGTAGTTTGCGTATGGTTTTACGCAAGGTTGTTCGATTGAACACGTGTATTTATACACGTGCTTTAATCGAACGGTTTAGTAGTACTAGCAGGTTTGAAAGACAACCAGTTTTGATGCTACTATTAAATTGCTCTATTTTGGGTATTTGTATTTTAATACGAATA
This sequence comes from Agapanthus africanus, assembly GCA_030015575.1. Taxonomy (NCBI): domain Eukaryota; kingdom Viridiplantae; phylum Streptophyta; class Magnoliopsida; order Asparagales; family Amaryllidaceae; genus Agapanthus; species Agapanthus africanus. The sequence continues at coordinate 156,197,747 of CM057350.1, forward strand.
CGGTATTTATACGAATACGTGTATTTTTATAAATACGAGTATTTGTGCTTTGATACAAATACATGTATTTCTTTCTAAATATGAATACGTGTATTTTGTATTTTCGGTACAAATACGGTATTCGTATTTTAATAGAAATACGGTATACGTATTTATACAGGGTTAAGTATACTTATTTATATACATGCATTTGTATTTATTTATAAGTGTATGTATATGTATACTAGTGAGGTGGCTATACACTCTCTCTCTTCTTCATCTTAAATGAGGAAGTGTGTGGGCTTGCGACTCACCCTAATGAGTCACCAAGCCCACCCACTCTTTTATTTTAGGTGTGATGGGATAAGTGAGAGGGTAAGAGATGTTTTGTGAAAGGTTGATCATTTTTCATCACTTGGAGAAAAATCTCTAGTAGTCATTCTCTTCTTCTTCTTCCTCAATTTCTCCTCTTGAGTTATGAGGATTAAAAGAGAGTATCTAGTTTATAAACTACACCACTCTAAGTATCTTGTCTTAGCTAGACTTGATGTTTAGTTGCTTCGGACGAAGCCATCGTTTGAATCGGAATTCTCGGGTGGATTGTCTTTGACACGGAAGATCGGATTTGAGAGCTCGTTCCATTAACCCAAGGAGCTTGTGGAGTCCACCCTTCAAGACCCGAAGGACCGTCTACAAAGGTTGTATTCTCAACCGAATAGTTAAAACTCTAGTTAGGGTTTGTTTAGTGTAGTGTTTGGGCTTATATCCTGAAGATTTAGTGTTTTGTGTTCAAGATCTTAAAGTTTTTTTATTTCGCATAGCCGTAGTTAACACGGCAAGGAGCACATATACACTTACAAAAAGAAAAGAGAAAAACTTAATGAGCTAATTATTCTACATCTCCTACTAATCATTCTAAGCAAGTTTAATAAGTGGATTGCTTCATTTTGATGAGATCAATTTGAAGTTACAGTTTGTGTTGGGGTTATCTCAAAGTGGATCATTTTCGGCGAGGAGCTCATTGAGCAAACTTGTTCCAGACTTCGTGGAGATTAGCCGGGGTCTAAGGAGAGGTGGCTAATGTGCTACAAAAATTGTAGTCCGCCAACTCTAGTTTTTTAGCTTACTGGTTTAGTTACAAGTTTAGCTTTTTGGTTTGATTCTTGGGTAGATTTGCTAATACTCTCTAGATTTTTAAAATTACCGCTTCCGCCGGGATTTAAACCCTACGAGAGAAGCCTAGCATCCTAACAGATGAGAGTACGAAGAAGAGGTGATTTTGGAAACTTTAGATTTTTATGATGATATAGCAAGTCGTTGACGTGGCACTAATGGTGTTGGTATACTCTCGCTACTCTTGAGTAGTTTCTAGTTATTTAGGAAATTTTTTAGTCTTTTTGCCAAACAAGAAAAACTTTAGGTAGCTAGTTCTTAGGAACTAAGATTTTACAATATCTTATCCATTTTACTTGGACACTCCATCTGTGAAGGGTTGAATGGTGAATTTGAAAATTGATTCAACGAACAAAATTAAAGAATTAAATTAAAATTAAAAGATAAATATAATAAACCTAGCATTAACTAAGCTAATAAAAATCTTATTTTATGTATGTAAGTTGGTAGATGAATAAAAGATTATAGAGAAGTATATAAAATAAATTTAAAAACTAACATTATAAAAAATGAAAGTGATTTCTTTTGAGCCCTATTTGAAATTACTTAAAATGGGTATTGTTGTCATGTCTGGGACAAATTATCAACTAATATTCCCAGCCAAACTTCCTAATCTAGACTAGACTAGAAGGAGCTTGGAGGAAAAGGATGAAATTATATTGGCCACTCATTTGAAGTGGAGAGCACCATGAATCACAATCATTCATTTTTTTTAAAGTCTACACCAAATTCAAATACTTAAAATAAAGGTAAGACAAAAACTTTACATAGCATCGAAGAAAACAGGACCCATGAATCATGATATCTAAATTATTGTAGACTAGTGATTGATAAATTTTATATGTTCAAACACTCGTGGGGTGCGTCCCCATCTTGTTTGCTGCCCTTGGTTTTGCCTCCAATGCTTTTGAATTTTGGAGAGGCAGATGACACTTGACAATTTCCACAAAGAGAAATCCATATGGGATAAAAAATTACGCTTTTGCCCAAATGAAAAAAGTCAAAACAAAAAAATCAAGTCGAAGCTCAAAATCAACGCCCAAATAATGGGCCCAAGCCTAATCAACCCGAGATCAAGACTAAGCAAGTGGGTCTAAGTCCAAACCATCTCAATGTTGTATATGTATGCTCTAGAGTCCATTATTGTATACAACATTGGATTGTGCATTATATTTGGATACTTGGGATATATATGTACATGACGATCTTACTCGATATGATGGTATACTATCTGGTTTGTTTTTGTCTTAACATGTGTATATGTTTTGCTTGATATAACGTATCGTTAAAACATGTTGATAAAGCCCATGTGATTTTTGCTTGACTGTCAGCGTTGTGATGATGATCATACTCGTAAGGGCTGGGTAGTCTATAAGCACATCTTTAAATTGTCCCTAGTCGTGAGAGTTTCGAGACAGGGCATCGATATTCCAAAGTAGACTAGTGTATACGTTTCTTATTCCCGAAAGGAAAGATGACATATCCCACAGCCATTGGTGTCCGGCACCAAAGATTATATACATATGCTCATTAGGTTATGTGTTATACTGGAGAGACTTGCCGAGAACTTGCTAGTTGGTATTATACATATCGTCAGATAACAGTTCTCAAGTGACGCGAATACAAGTAGTCCGTAGTACCTGACATCATCATTCATCTCAAGTGTGTTCCCACTGTAATTTGATTACTAGCCTACCAAGGTTTTAAAGAGTCGTGCAAACAGGTAGTAGTTAGGTGCAGTACCAAAACACTTGGAGGCAGTGAGTGAAGGCAGAGATTCGTCTCTCCTGGTATAGATAGTCGATGTCGCGCGGTATGCGATTGGCCGATATCGTAAAACCTTGGCTAAGGCAGATGAGATTTACTGATAGGCAGATCAGTAGTTTCTCGGATGGTATTAGGCTTGATATCGGCACGATTTATCACGTTATTAGTGGTCTGACATTTACCACCCCCTGAACCTGAAATGCGATACTCTCAGATGAACGGGCCGGACTGTATGGTGAATGTCACCGATAAGCTCAGTTGAAGGTTTGGACGAGCTTGCTTGTCGATTTTCTCTTCGAAAGATACCTGGGTGGTCGTTACATACAGCTAGCACCGCTGACGTGTTTGTGAGTTTTTCAGGGTTCTTTCAATAAACTCACTGCAAGCGTATTGTCGAGTCTTTAGAGTCTCACACAGAGTATTTCTGGTTTTGGCGAAATGATATAGTCGTCGTACTGTATACGTGCAGGAGTCTGATTAAAACTAGTGTATTTATTACACTGACAGTAATCAGACGATCGAAATACTAGCCGGTCTTTCAGAAAAATGGATATTAAATCTAGTCTTGATTTAATATATTAATATATATTGTATATATGTATTTACTAGTATTTTGTCACTAATTATTTATGTCTCCTTTTTTTATATTTTAATTCATAGGGAATTAATTACAAACACACACGCGCACACATATATATTGTAATTAATTTAATTCTTTTTCTTTGTCTCTCTTTAGTTATGTTGTGCCATAGACTAAGCATAACTTGTCTCACCCATTTAGGGGTGACATGTGGAGAGGAGAGAAAAGGGTGAACACTTGTATACTTGATGAAATCCTATGACTAGGTTTTCGTAGAGAACAAATATAGGAAGCCTTTTCTTTTAGAATGGTTCATAATATTTTTCTCTTTCTTTTCCTCTCTTTAGCCATTAGAGCTCTCATCTCCCTCCTCCTGAAAATCCTAGAGAGAAATAGAAAAAGAAATCAAGAGACTAAAAAATTTTAGTGAAAAATAGACTACATTCTATGATTATTAACCTAGCAAGTCTTTGATTCTAGCTAAATTTCTAGTTTGAAGATTTGGAGTCATAGATGAGGAGCACTCAAGGTGGATCATATTTGACAAGAGAAGATCATCAAGTTTGTTCCATAAATCTACAAGGAGCACACATGGAGGTCAACCCAAAAGGATAAGCTCTTAAAGATGCTACAAAGGTTGTATACTAAACATTGTAGCAATAGCTCCTTTTTGTTCAAGTTCATACCTCACTTGAGCTCTCTTGATTATTTTTAAAACCCTATATTGTGATATTTAAAATCTTGTAGAGAGCACAAGGTGTTGCTTCACTCAAATCTGAGCAAAGCCAGCCGACCATCGAAAAGAAAGAGGAAGAGAAAAAGGAAAAATTGTAATAAAGAGATTTTAAATGTAAATAAGTGAGAAATGTTGGATATAGTGCCCTCTAAGTCAATTATTGGATCGCAGGTACGTGATTGCAATGATTGAGAGAGGACCTATACCGAAAAAACAGTCTTACTCGAGATGATAGTATGCTATCTGGTTTGTCTTTATCATCATGATGGAGCCCATAAAATTCTTGTTTGACTACCAGCAGTATGATGGCGATCATATATGTGGGAGCTGGGGTCTATAAGCACATCCTTAAAGTGTCCCTACTCGTGAGAGTTTCGAGACAGGGCATCGATACTCCAGAGTAGACTAGTGTATACAGTCGAGACCCCGACAAGGGGCGGTGGCCGGTCTCACAAGCCACTGGTGTCAGTTGGATCACCTAAGATGTATACAGGTGCTCATTGGGTTATGAGTACACCGGACAGGACTCGCCGGGAATATGCTAGTTGGTATTATACATATCGTCAGATAGCAGTTCCCTGGTGACATGTGTACAGGTTAGTTCATCGACATGAGGTCGTCATTTGTCTCGTGTGAGTTCCCACTGTGCTTTGATTTATACCCTACCACGGGTCAAAGGAGTCGTGCAAACAGGTATATTTTGGGTACAATCCCGAGCCACATTGGAGGCAAGTGAGCGGATCTTCGGGGATTCGTCTCTCCCGGTATTGGGAGTGAGATCGCGCTGTGTTTAGGAGAGCCATTACACGAAATCCCTGGCCAGGGTAATCGAGATATACTGGTAGGTATACCAGCAGAATCTCAGGGTGTTCTGGGCTGCTCTCTGACACGACTTATACAGCTGTTGGGGGTCTGACGTTTACCGGCCCCCTAGGCCGTATATGTGATACTCATAGACGAATGTTCCAGACTGTACGGTTATTGTCACTGTCAGGCTCAGTAGGGTTTATTGGATGAGTTCGCTCGTCAGTTTCCCTTCCAATCAATACATAGGCAAAACGTTACGTACAGCTAATACCTCTGACGTGCTAGTGGTTATACCCAGTGCCGGTGTACTGATGAGTCATTAGAGTCCCCCACTGACACTTTTCCAAGTTCGGGCGAAATGTTGTAGATGCCGTATGGGTTTATGGCAGGGTTCGGAAAATGCACGTGCGTTTTCGCACGTGTCATTTTTCGGGCAGATAATACTGGTAGGCTTTGGTTTAAGCCGGATCCCAGTATTATACTGTGTAGATATAATATTTTTGTCTCAGTTGCATTTATATTCGGTCGTAATATAAATGAGGGTGTGTTTATACTGTTACGGGGTTATCCTGAAATTCGTTTCAGGATCACTTTTGGAAGTTGCCAGTTTCCAGTTTTCTATCAGCCGTATTTAGACATTCGGTTAAATACGGATTTATCTTTTCTTGATGATGTGAGTCGGTGTTCTAGAAGGTTCTAGAGAGGGTGATTAGGCTTGTGACTCACTTGTTCATTAATGGTGCATTTATTGTGTTCACACTTTGTGTTCACACTAGATATTTTCTCTTAAGCTCACCCTCCCCTCTCCTACACTCACCCTCCCTCTTCTATATAATGGCCGGCCCCTCTTGTGAGGTTGGGCATGGGATTTTGATGGTTGTTCACTTGGATTTGAGAGAAAAGATTATGATAGTTGAGTGTATGGAAAATTCATAGCCCAATTTCCATTTACCCGATTCCAATTGGCAACTTCTATTAACCGTTCGTCCATAGCCTTGGACGTAACGAGACAAAGTATTCTACTCATTCTCTACTTCATCTTGGTCGTCTCTTTTGGCAAACTTGACGATCGAGTTGCCTCGGTTCAGAGGCGGGAGCCCGTTTAAAGATCCGTCGACGTGGTGCCACCTGGACGACGAGACCGGAGATTGAGCAAGTTCGGATCAGTTGCAACATAGCGTGGGATGATGGTTGAAGATCGAAGGACTCGGATCGTTCGGTATAACAATTCTACCCTCTTTTCAATATGTTAGTTTAGCTTTAATGGACGATCCGGGATAAAGTACGCGATAGCGCCAGTCGTAAAAGTTTTGTTCCGCATATCGGCGTCTGTTAGACGGCCGGGGCGCTGCCGCGGACTTACAGTGTTATCAGAGCCTCACCATTAAGCTATACTAACTTGTGCTAACGCGTTTAAAAGATCGATCGAACGGAATTTCCGAAATCACAATTTTCTGTACATGAAGTTTCTGTCGATTTTTAAACTGTTCTAAAATTCATTTTGAGCATTTCAGAAAATCATGCAGGGTTTTTGAAGCAAACTGTGCAAATTTGGGCACATGATCCCATTAAATCACCGCGGAACCGCGGTCAAACCTAGGGTTTGACCGCGCTTCCGCGGCGGTTTAGTGGGATTGGTGCACCAAAGTTTTTCAGGGGCTTCTTCACAGGGAAATGTGGTTTCTGGTACTGTTATTTTGGGCTCATATTTTATTACTGTACACCAGATGCTTGTGGGGCCCACTTCGGGAAATTTAGTCGATCGAAATTTTAAACTTGTTGGTTTTCAGTACTTTCATTATATCTCCGACCGGGAATGTTATTTGATCGGTAAACCACGTCTGATTGCTATAGTACTTTTAGACGGGTTTGCGAACGTGACATTCGCGTTGATGTTCTGTGTTGTGCTGTAATATTGCGGATTCGTCGTGGTGGATAGCAGGGTGCAATGATAGAGCTGTTTGAATTTATTTGTACATTTGATATTGCGGGGCGAGCGTCCAACATGTGGACTGCCGTCACTGCCTGTTTGTATAATATTCTTTTGGGGCACGACCAGATTGCGGTCGATGTACCTGTTGTACTATTTTTATTTCTGTACTAGGTTTACCCCGCGGTGGGGTGCACGAATAGCCGGGTTCTGGAGGGCAACGGGTCCGTATCTCATGGCTTTGAGAGGCAGAGGGGCCTCACTCTTGAATTAGCAGGCTATTCGCCGCACTCGTAGGGGGTACAGGTTGACCCAAGGAGGAGTGCTCAATTTACCGGATTCCGTGAAGTGCCGGGTGTTCCATTCACTATGTCGTGGGGACCACCTCGCTTCAGGTTTTGGCGGGTAACTTGCCGCACCCGTAGGGGTCTATGTTTCATTGCACAGGCTATCCACATGACCAGGGGAATGTCGGGTTTCAGTAACGGCTCTGTGAAACCCGGGGATCCCAGATTATCTGTATTGTTCTGTGATGCTTATTACTTTTCTGTAATGTTGCATTTTATCACGTCTGGAGCGATTATTGTGTATTAGTATATATACTATTAGATGTTGTATATGTTTTATGTAGGGTTCCTAGGCACACTATAGAGGTCTCACAAGGCATCAACCATGCCAATTTCAAATTTTATGGGTGCCGAGTAACCCTAATACGGATCGTCGACTAGAATTCTAGGCAAAACACGAAACTAGTTAACGAATTAACTAAAGGAGAGAGGCTACAATCTTTGTAGATCCGGTTATCCACTTTCTTAGCTCCACGTAGACGTCCTCTCGCTGTCCGTCTCGAATCCCGAACTCAATCGTCGGCTTCATCGGAGAAATGGGCGGGCTCGGTCGTCGGCTTCGTGCCGAAGATGATCTACGTCGAGGCATCACAAGTTCAAGCTCCAACTTCACCAAGTTGTGAAACTTGTGAAGAAAACACCCTATACTACTTGGTAAGAGGTAGAGGGTGAAGAAATAGGAGGTGGGTTCACTTTTGATTTGGATTTCTCTCACTTTTGCTCTGGATTTCTCTCACTTTTGCTCAAGTTGCCATTGATGAACTTAAGCTTTTCTTGAAGAAGAAGATGATGAAGAAGGAGAAAGAATTATGATAAGTGTTCTAAAATGAAAAAGAAAATGAAAACTTATCATAATCTTAACCATAGTTAAGTGTAGAGAATGAACTAGGGTTAGTTCAAATGGTTAGGGTTAAGCATGAGACAAGAATGGTGACTAAGTCAAAGCTTCATGAAGCTTCAATAAGAAACAAAGAAAGCCACCATTCTCATCTTTATCTTTTCCAAATAAATAAATAAACAAATAAATAAATAAATGAAAAAGCAAAACCCTAATCATCAACTTAACCATGGTTTAATTCTATACACTTAACCAAATGAGCAAGCATCATCAAACATGATACAAACATGTGCACAAAAGTATATCACATATACAACTTGCACATTAAGTGAGAAAATCCATTTAAAGTGAACTAATACTAGCTAATGCAAAGTAATATATCAAATATATAATTATACATTAAATCATTAAATCAACACTTGATTTAACGATCCGGTCATATCGCATATAACCGACTAGTATCCTATGTATCGGCTTATCGAATCAATTCTTGATTCGATATCTAGGTTATATCGAATATAACCAATCGATACATCCATCGCGAGAATGAAATACGGTATCACATACACGCATTATTCTCGGTCCTGCACATATCTCATATGCGCTCCTATTTCGTTTCGCTTGAGCCAGGAAACCTCTGTGTAGGACTCTAAAGACTCGTCAATACGCCGGTAGCAGATGATGATCATATCAAGCACCCACAAGCCGCAAGCGGTCTGCTAAACGTAACGGCCATCCGGGTATTGATCGATCAGAAGATCGACGAGCTAGCCCGCTCACACTCCTGTGAATCCAACCAGTAACACTTACCGTACAGTCCGGTCTGTTCGTCTGATATGTCGCATATCAAGTCTAGGGGTGGTAAACGTCAGACCCCAATAACCGATAAGTCGTGCCGATGTGAGGCTCATAACGGGTCGAGAAACTACTGGTAACACTTACCAGCAAATCTCTGATCTGCCCTGGCCAGGGACTTCCCAGTTACGGCCAATCGAGCACTGCGCAACATCAACCCCCAATACCGGGAGAGACGAAACCCCTCCTATCGCTCATTGCCTCCATGTGACTCGGGACTGTACCCAAAGACCACCGTTTTGCACGCCCTCATGGACGTGGCAAGGTGGAGATCAAAGCACAGTGGGAATCACACAAGACTCTATGACGATCTCGGGTCTACAGACTAACCTGCACAAGTGTCACCTGAGAACTGCCATCTGACGTGAGGTATAATACCATCTGGGAGTTCTCGGCGAGTCCGTCCAGTATACCCAGTCTCCACTGAGCACCCGTACACCATCTCTGATGTCAAACACCAATGGATATGGGATCATCCATCGCCCATCTCATGGGTCGAGAAGCGTATACGCTAGTCTACACTGGTATATCGATGCCCCGTCTCGATATACCCACGACTAGGGACCTTGAAGGATGTACCTATGGACTACCATGTCCCCACTAGTATGATCTGCATCATAGTCCAGGTAGTCAAGTACACATCCTAAGGGCTTTACCAACATGTAACTATAAGACAGTATAAAGAGACAAGTGTACATGTTAAGAGAAAGAGTAACCAGATAGCATACTATCATATCGAGCAAGAAAGTCATCTCTATATATGTCCAAGCATCCAATATAATATACATCATCTGTACAATACTGGCCTCTAGGGCATACATACAACTAACAATCTCCCACTTGCACTAGGGCCAGCTGCTGTAGTATCGCATACCGAGCATCCCGAAGAGTCTCTCAAACTGTATCTGGGGAATGGCCTTCGTGAGTGGATCCGCCGTGTTGTTCTTCGTGTCAACCCTCCTGACCTCGATCTCCCGGCGATCAACTATCTCCCAGATCAGGTGATACCGCCTCAAAATATGCCTGGATCGCTGATGGGACCTAGGTTCCTTGGCCAAAGCCACCGCTCCATTGTTATCGCAATACAAAGGTATTGGATGCTCAATGGATGGAACCACTCCAAGTTCAGTAATGAACTTCTTGATCCAGACAGCCTCTTTGGCAGCATCGTTGGCAGCGATATATTCAGCCTCCATCGTCGAGTCTGCCATGGTTTCCTGCTTGGAACTCTTCCAGCTAACCGCCCCTCCGTAAAGGGTAAAGACAAAGCCCGACTGCGACTTAGAGTCGTCCTTATCACTCTGGAAGCTCGAATCGGTAAAGGACTCCACTTGGAGTTCTCCGTTACCATACACCAAGAGCATCTCTTTAGTCCTTCGTAAGTACTTGAGAATGCTCTTCACAGCTGTCCAGTGACTCTCTCCAGGATCAGCTTGATACCTGCTCACTATACTTAGTGAGTATGCTACATCGGGTCTGGTACATAGCATCGCATACATGATAGAGCCTACAGCCGAAGCATAGGGTATCCCTTGCATGCGAGCTCTCTCCAAATCAGTCTTGGGAGACATCTCTTTGGAGAGAGTGGCTCCAGAGATCGTGGGCAAGTTCCCACGCTTGGATTCTTCCATACTAAACCTCTTTAGTATGGTGTCGATGTACCTGGATTGGGACAATCCCAATATCCGTTTGGATCTATCTCTATAGATCCTAATTCCCAATATGCAGGAGGCATCACCAAGATCTTTCATCGAGAATCTTTGTGATAAGAAGAGCTTGACCGATTGCAGTATAGGAATATCATTTCCTATCAAGAGTATGTCGTCTACGTACAATACGAGGAAGACAACCTTACTCTCTGCTACCTTCTTGTAGATACAAGGTTCATCTGGGTTTTTGACGAAATCAAACTCTTTGATAACGACGTCAAAGCAGATGTTCCAACTCCGCGATGCTTGCTTTAATCCATAAAAGGATTTAAGCAGCTTGCACACCTTCCCGCTGCTCCCACTATCTACAAAGCCCTCTGGCTGAGTCATGTACACGCACTCTTCTAAATCACCGTTTAGAAAGGCGGTCTTAACATCCATTTGCCAGATTTCGTAGTCATGATATGCAGCGATAGCAAGCATGATCCGGATGGATTTAAGCATAACCACTGGAGAAAAGGTTTCGTCATAGTCCATACCTGGTCTTTGACGAAAACCCTTTGCAACAAGTCTAGCTTTGAAAGTCTCCACTTTCCCATCTACACCAAGTTTCTTCTTGAAGATCCACTTGCTCCCAATGGGTTTTACCCCTTCAGGAGCAACTTCCAAAGTCCATACTTTGTTGGTGTACATGGATTCCATCTCGGACCGCATAGCATCCAGCCATTTCACAGAGTCTCTACTCGTGATGGCCTGCTCGAAGCTAGTTGGGTCATCATCCTCCATGATGCAATCCTCGCTTCCACCGTCAATGAGAAAACCGTAGTATCTCTCAGGTGGACGAGAAACCCTACTAGATCGGCGGAGAGGCTGGGGTTCGTCGAGTTCTACTGAATCCTTTGGTTCTACCAAATCTTTTGTTATAGTTTGTGTTGCTGGAACCTCTTCCAGTTCTACCTCAATGCCACTAATCTGTTTCATAAGAAAACATTTTTCTAAGAAAGTGGCATGTCGAGAAACAAACACCTTTTGTTCCTCGGGGTGGTAGAAGATATACCCTTGTGAATTTTTGGGATATCCTACAAACTTACATAAGACTGATCTTGCCTCGAGTTTGTCCGGATTTTGTCTTTTGACATAGGCCGGACAACCCCATATCTTAACATACTTAAGAGACGGTCTCTTCCCTTTCCATATCTCATATGGAGTGGTAGGCACTGATTTGGTAGGAACCATATTCAATAGGTGTATGGCTGTCTCAAGCGCATACCCCCAGAAGGAAATAGGTAACTCAGCTGTACTCATCATTGAACGCACCATATCTAATAGGGTGCGATTCCTTCGTTCTGATACACCGTTGTGCTGTGGTGTATAAGGTGGAGTAAGCTGAGAGAGAATCCCATTCTCTTTTAGATAATCTTGGAACTCATTGCTCAAGTATTCTCCTCCTCGATCAGATCGAAGGATCTTAATACTTTTGCCCGTTTGGTTCTCTACTTCTTGCTTATATTCTCTGAATTTCTCAAAAGCTTCAGACTTGTATTTCAATAGAAACACATGCCCGTATCTAGAGAGATCGTCAGTGAATGTAATGAAGTAGGAAGAACCGTTCCTGGCATGGGTAGACATGGGACCGCATACATCACTATGTACCAGTCCTAAGAGTTCAGTAACTCTTTCTCCGTGTCCACTAAACGGAGGTTTGGTCATTTTTCCTTTGAGACATGAATGGCAAGTATCATAAGATGATAATTCGAACGGATTCAAATAACCATCCTTATGTAACTTAGCCAGTCGTGTCGCATTGATATGACCAAGTCTACAATGCCACAAGTAGGATTCGTTCATTTCTGAACTTTTCCTCTTGTGTGTGTTTTGTATATTGAGGACTGTATTTTGATTTAGAATGAATATGCCATTATGTAACAAGCCTGATGCAATCAACTTTTGATCAGGAATATGTTCATAACATTATCCTTTACTACAAAATTATATCCTTCTTTACTTAATAAAGAAACAGATATAATGTTGCACATCATGTTCGGTATATAATAGCATTCATTTAGAATCAGTGTATCACCACTTGGTAATACTAGATGATATTCGCCAACTGTTTTGGCTGCAACATTTGCACCGTTCCCTACTTGAACGGAATGATCACCTTTACTCAGTTCTGTACCTTTCCGTAGCCCATGTAACTTCTTACATATGTGGGATCCTGATCCGGTATCTAATACCCAGGACGTAGGGTGAACTGAGAAACAGTTCTCAATAACTAACACACCTGTAGAAGATGCATCAACATGCATGTTCTTTTGGGCGGCTTGAGAATCTAGATATTCTCCTATTCCCTGTTCAGTCTCATAACTCTTATAAGAAAGAACGGGTCCAACGTTCCCCTGCACAGTATAACATGCGGGTTCGGTCAATACATCCATATTATTATCTTTATTAGGGCATGAAATGGTCGCTACCTGGAGAGAGAGAGAAGAAAACACTTTAGCGTATGCTCGTGCAAGATCAGATTGGTTATTATCTTATCTAATCAGGATGGCTCCCACTGGTTTTTATCAAATCTTCCTTCAAACCCTAAAAGGAAAGACTAGCCGGGATTAATTACACACTACAAGTTCGCCAATCTTTCAGCCAGGCCAGTGTCGGTACTTTGAGGGAGGTCCCCCGTGCTTTCGCACGAACCTAATTAATGTAAACCTCGTTTTCCCAGAGGCGTAACCCCGTTGACACCTTTCTAGACACCTACTTGATCAGCTAATTGCAATGTGTAAAACTCTCCCAAGAGTAATTCTTACTCGCAGTGGGTATCGGGATCCAACTATCTCATAGAAGGTATGCAATCTCATTGCAAATTTCAACACTTGAAATTCCCGATAATATTTTACCCCTAGTGTTCTATGACCTTGACGAATGCCAAACAACCCATAGTCCACTAGTCAAGTTCAACCCGTACATTTCATGATTGAATTAAACCCACCCGCACGACCCTTGACGAATGCCAAACAACGCCGTACGAATACCCTAATCCAATCTGCATCATATGCATAAACAGATAAATACTAGTTAGCTACCGTACACTGCGCCTTGACGAATGCCAAACTACCGTAGCACGAATACTAAGTAGTACTTATCTGAAATGACGGAGGGCTACACAGGTTTTCAGAAAACCTATTGCGTAATGAACTTGATATCGTTGTAGGATCAAATGAAGTTTTGAAATGGAATGATTTTGAGGCTTTTCTAGTTTTGCTAAAGGGGTCACTCCCGGTGAAGGGATCGTCGGCCCTTTCCTCGTCGAATGAGGTGCGGGATATATCATATATATCACTGTGCAAAGCAGAAACTATAGAAGCAATCAAAAGTCAAACCGAGTGTGTAGCATCTGCCAGTTATTGCTAAAGGAGTCACTCCCGGTGAAGGGATCTCGGTCCTTTCCTCATCGAATAAGGTGCAGGGTATATCATATATACCGCTATGCAAAGCAAGAACTGTAGCTACCTGTTTTGTTTAAAATTTGATTCTACAACATCTTAGGTTTCTTTTCTTTCATTAATCACATTAATGAAGTCCCATCATTTAAGTACCTAAACATCACAGATAAATACGACGTACACTTATGCCATCCGCATTCGCCTCGATGTCCCCTCGTGCACCGTTAGGTTAGGTAACTAACGGCAGAGCGGGGCAGGGCTAGCGCGGGTGTAAAACATAAGTAGCGTCTATATAATATATCATATATACTATATACTGTATCTATCACAGAACATCACATGATCACATCACAGATATCGCAGCAGAAGAAACATATGAAACATTGGATATACTAGGACGTCCGTGTTTTCAATATGAGCCAGTATAAAACACGGATTCCATAGTCGTGATGAATAGCCAATCCCACACCCCTAGACCCCTACGAGAGCGGCAAGCAACCCTACCAATTCTAGGGTTAGGAGACCCGGACTCGACTCCTCGAGATGGTCTCCCACTGAACCCTAGAACCCGGTTACTTGTGCTCCCCTCCTTGGGTCTATCCTAATGCGGAAAAGTAAATAATATACAAAAGGTGACAACTTCCGCAATCTGGAAGTGCCCCAAATAAAAGAATATTACATACAAGTTTTTACATGAATTAAAATGAAAAACACTCATCTCACATAAAAAAAACCCGGCTATTCAAACACGACAATCCAATATAACATATCCAGCAACACATAACATCACATGTCATCAACGTAAGTAAATATGCGCATCCCAATTGTCGTTGACATATAGCAACGAAACCGGCGATACCACATATTACACTTACGGTCACAGAAAAGAAAGTGTAAAACTACAACAATTGGAATCCGCAACCTCTTTAGACATCACATGCCTAATCAAATGAAATACTTAGACATCACATGCCTAACAGTTATAAACCCCGCATTTTAGTCTTATTATCGAAAACTCTTTTCAATATCAAGTGAGACTAAACCGCTAGATTTATAACATTCATTCAGTTATCTCATAACTGTTTGTAAATTCCAATTATTGTATCCCATTCCGGATAAATAGAAAATATTAAACTTTCCGATCGAACATTCGAACACCCAAGTTTTCCCGAAACCGTTCAACACATGAAATAGGTTCAAAGACATTCACTTCATGCCTCAGTACCAACGGTCCAGCCGTAGAAGGGTCAAGCCAACGCCTCACATGTGGCACGCCGTACTGCCCCAAACCCGAAGGTTCAAAGGGCAGTTCAAGACGGTCACATAATCGAGTTAAGGTTTGTTGTCTTCTAGAGGGACCATCGCGTTACTTGCACTACTCAGAACGTCCTTAAACCACAGAAAAATCCAACACTTGGAAATTTTCCGGCAGGGGAAAAGTTGGGTATTTATATCCGGTCGAACTTTTTAACATATTCAAAAATTATCCGGAAAACACTTAGACAAAGCTTGATAATCCGATCGAAACACCGATTTCCAATGCAACCCCAGAACACTCAACTCTTGAGTCAATTTAAAAATTCCCAGAAAAGTCAGCACTGTGAAATAGGAATTAATGTGCAAAGGAGGAGGGCTGACGTCATCATCAGAGAGCGGAACCGCCGCAGAAGCCATGCTTCTGCCGCGGTTCCGCCGCACTTTGGAGGTATCATTTTGAAAATTTTGCACCGTAATTCTTAGAACTTCCTGCTGAATTTTTTAAGCATTTTTAATCTGGAAAAAACCCAGTTTTTAGAAAAAGTCCAGAGAGCGTTTTGGGAATTAGGGTTTCGGTTCGTTCGGATTTCAAACGTCGTCTACACTTCGCCTAAGGCTCTAGCTAGGCTCTGATACCACTGTAGGGTTTCTAGGCACACTATAGAGGTCTCACAAGGCATCAACCATGCCAATTTCAAATTTTATGGGTGCCGAGTAACCCTAATACGGATCGTCGACTAGAATTCTAGGCGAAACACGAAACTAGTTAATGAATTAACTAAAGGAGAGAGGCTACAACCTTTGTAGATCCGGTTATCCACTTCCTTAGCTCCACGTAGACGTCCTCTCGCTGTCCGTCTCGAATCCCGAACTCAATCGTCGGCTTCATCGGAGAAATGGGCGGGCTCGGTCGTCGGTTTCGTGCCGAAGATGATCTACGTCGAGGCATCACAAGTTCAAGCTCCAACTTCACCAAGTTGTGAAACTTATGAAGAAAACACCCTATACTACTTGGAAAGAGGTAGAGGGTGAAGAAATAGGAGGTGGGTTCACTTTTGATTTGGATTTCTCTCACTTTTGCTCAAGTTGCCATTGATGGACTTAAGCTTTTCTTGAAGAAGAAGATGATGAAGAAGGAGAAAGAATTATGATAAGTGTTTTAAAATGAAAAAGAAAATGAAAACTTATCATATTCTTAACCATAGTTAAGTGTAGAGAATGAACTAGGGTTAGTTCAAATGGTTAGGGTTAAGCATGAGACAAGAATGGTGACTAAGTCAAAGCTTCATGAAGCTTCAATAAGAAACAAAGAAAGCCACCATTCTCATCTTTATCTTTTCCAAATAAATAAATAAACAAATAAATAAATAAATGAAAAAGCAAAACCCTAATCATCAACTTAACCATGGTTTAATTCTATACACTTAACCAAATGAGCAAGCATCATCAAACATGATACAAACATGTGCACAAAAGTATATCACATATACAACTTGCACATTAAGTGAGAAAATCCATTTAAAGTGAACTAATACTAGCTAATGCAAAGTAATATATCAAATATATAATTATACATTAAATCATTAAATCAACACTTGATTTAACGATCCGGTCATATCGTATATAACCGACTAGTATCCTATGTATCGGCTTATCGAATCAATCCTTGATTCGATATCTAGGTTATATCGAATATAACCAATCGATACATCCATCGCGAGAATGAAATACGGTATCACATACACGCATTATTCTCGGTCCTGCACATATCTCATATGCGCTCCTATTTCGTTTCGCTTGAGCCAGGAAACCTCTGTATAGGACTCTAAAGACTCGTCAATACGCCGGTAGCAGATGATGATCATATCAAGCACCCACAAGCCGCAAGCGGTCTGCTAAACGTAACGGCCATCCGGGTATTGATCGATCAGAAGATCGACGAGCTAGCCCGCTCACACTCCTGTGAATCCAACCAGTAACACTTACCGTACAGTCCGGTCTGTTCGTCTGATATGTCGCATATCAAGTCTAGGGGTGGTAAACGTCAAACCCCAATAAGCGATAAGTCGTGCCGATGTGAGGCTCATAACGGGTCGAGAAACAACTGGTAACACTTACCAGCAAATCTCTGATCTGCCCTAGCCAAGGACTTCCCTGTTACGGCCAATCGAGCATTGCGCAACATCAACCCCCAATACCGGGAGAGACGAAACCCCTCCTATCGCTCATTGCCTCCATGTGACTCGGGACTGTACCCAAAGACCACCGTTTTGCACGCCCTCATGGACGCGGTAAGGTGGAGATCAAAGCACAGTGGGAATCACACAAGACTCTATGACGATCTCGGGTCTACAGACTAACCTGCACAAGTGTCACCTGAGAACTGCCATCTGACGTGAGGTATAATACCATCTGGGAGTTCTCGGCGAGTCCGTCCAGTGTACCCAGTCTCCACTGAGCACCCGTACACCATCTCTGATGTCAAACACCAATGGATATGGGATCATCCATCGCCCATCTCATGGGTCGAGAAGCGTATACGCTAGTCTACACTGGTATATCGATGCCCCGTCTCGATATACCCACGACTAGGGACCTTGAAGGATGTACCTATGGACTACCATGTCCCCACTAGTATGATCTGCATCATAGTCCAGGTAGTCAAGTACACATCCTAAGGGCTTTACCAACATGTAACTATAAGACAGTATAAAGAGACAAGTGTACATGTTAAGATAAAGAGTAACCAGATAGCATACTATCATATCGAGCAAGAAAGTCATCTCTATATATATCCAAGCATCCAATATAATATACATCATCTGTACAATACTGGCCTCTAGGGCATACATACAACTAACAATTTACACCCACGCTAGTCCAGTCCCCGCTCTGTCGTTAGTTAAGTAACCTAACGAGTGATGACGGGACCCAGTGACGAATGCGGATGGCATATACGTACATTTTATTTTCGTTCTTTTCTGGTGTGATTGATTGATGGGACTGCATTGATTCTTTTCAATGCAAGGATAAAACAAACCTATATTTGATGTTGTTGGAACAAATTTTAAAATTATTACAAAGACGTTTCCTTTTGTTTTGCATAGCAGTATTCAGTTGGAATATCCTGCACCTCATTCCACGAGGAAAGAGCCGAGATCCCTTCACCGGGAGTCACTTCTTTAACAAAAGGTTTTCGATACTATATATTTTTATAAAGCTATCAGGTTCCTTCAACGAGATCAAGTTCATTACGTTAAAGGTTTTTCGCCAAAAACCAGCCGTAATCCTCCGTCGTTTCTTATGGATGGTCGGTAGTATTCAAGCTATGTTTGTTGGCCTACGTCAAGACATAGTGTTTGGTAGCTGCTGGGTATTCATTTGTTGCATAGATAGATGCATTAGTTTAAGCCAGACGTACACCTTGTTGGCCTACGTCAAGGGCATATACGATGACTTAAGTTGATCAGGACAACGATGGGTAGAACTTGACATGTTGCTTATGATTTGTTGGCCTACGTCAAGGTCATAAGAACATGGGATAAAAATTACATCGGGAGTTTCAAACATACAAGAAACTTGCCAGACTTGCGCATACCTTCTGGAGTGTGTTAACTTGAGTGGCTTCCATCAAGTTATCATGCGATGATAGTTGGATCCCGATTCTCACTGATGAGTTGGTTTACTCTTCGGGTGACCCCGACTAATTCTTCTTTCTGGTTTGGAGGAGAATTTGAGATAACAGTGGGAGTTTTCCTTATTATATAAAGTGATAACCATTCTGATCTAGGTAAGAGTGCACGCAGAGTGTTTCTTTTCTCTCTCTCTCATTTTGGCAGCGACCTTTGACCGACCCTAGACTATAACTCAGTGACCAAAGTTGACCGAACCTTCTTAAAATACTGGCTTTTGGATTGTTTTTTAGTTGCATAAGTCATTGCCGCTCTTTCTTTTACCCTTTGTATTTCTCAGAACACCTCGTATTACTACGGACATCCACTTCCATTGGATAGATCCATCGTATGGTTATATACGAACTCGAAGGAAATTCTTCGAGGACGGATCCAGGTTCAGGAGAAATAGAATTGGTTTATTTAGTTGTCTTTTATTATCACCTTCTCTCAAGTTGCGAGGGCTCCTTGGTTTAGGAGAGTACACATATTACGCTTATTGGATAGTCTTCTTCCAAACCATAGGCTGGTGCCAAATGGTAGGAAATGAAGAAAACCAATTAGCCTAAGCAGGGTGTGCAAAAGGTAATATGTAAAGACAAGATAAAGGAATTAGAAAGAGGGCAAAGTAAATTGCGACTATTTACATTCACGACCAAACCACGTATTTCATCGCCACTCCTACTTCACCTTTGATTTCTCCAGAACAACCCGTATCACTACGAACATCCAATTCCATTGGATAAATCCATCGTATGGTTATATACGAACTCGAAGGATATTTTTTTGAGGATGGATTCTGATTCAGGAGAAATAGGAAAAGGTTTATTCAGTTGTCTTTTATCATCACCTTCTCTCAAGATGCGAGTACTCCTAGGATTAGGAGAGTACACCTATTATGCTTACTGGATAGTCTTCTTCCAAACCATAGGCTGGTGCCGAACGGTAGGGAAGGAAGAAAACCATTTAGCCTAATGTTGGTGTACAGAAGGTAACGACTAAAGACAAATTAAAGGGAATTGGAAAGATGGCAGGGAAATATACGGTTAAAGTCATGATATGGATTATGGAAAGGGCATTACTAAAGAATATCAGGATACCCCTACGAAACATATTTATGTTTAATATTCACTGTGCATTGTTACTAGAAAACTGATTTCCCGATTAAATACTTACTCCAGGGTATGTATTTACCAGGTATGATTCTCACATCTGTATGGTTTTACAGATGTTGAGTGGGAGTGAGTTATTAGGAATTAGGTGATCATCCTCATTATATCGGAATTCGTTGAACTTGGTGATATTTGAGGAAATCGCCTGGGCACAGTTTTCAACCTACGACGTACAGGTTATGAGTTATTCAACTCAAAGGACTTATACAGAGTATTGTATGTTGTCCAGTGTTCATCAGGACTAAAGGGGTTGGTCCTCGTACTATTTTCTATTTACTTGTGACTTCTCTAGTTTTTATACAAGTGTTTCGTAGAAATACAATGTCTAAGTATTGAGAAGTTGTAGGTATAAGAATAAAGTAGAGAACTATGTGTCACAAGTATCGGGATTCTTCAAAGAGGTTGAAGATGTAGATTCTTGTGAATGGTATTCAGTTGATAATAACGTTTTTGAGAAACTTGTTTCTCTTTCAGGTTACTCATAATTGGATGGATTCCTAAGTTGAGTAATGCTGATTAGCCTCTCTCCATTAAGATAATATGCACTGGAGACAGCTGCATAATTTGAATCTGATTCCAATTAAATAAGTGTCAAAGTTTCTATATTTGATATAGAATGCTTCATATCTTAACGATGTTAAGGTACGGAGAGTTGTCCAGCTTATGCTTAAAACCAGACACTGGATAACTCAAGGCACGTTTCTGTAATGGCAGTTTGTAGGTTGACCCTAGCTTCGACGAGGGTTGATTTTCTACCATCTGGAAGATCAATAGTGATATTGTTCTTGACTCGCCACAATTTTATTAAAATGGATTTTTTCAGAAAACAGTAGTGGGAGCATGGTAGAACTGGAAGTAATTCCAGAACCGCAAACGATTACGGAAAGTTTAATAGGACCTATATATTCAATCGGGTTTGACATTCCAATAGCTACTCCGCAGATATGGTGGGTAACCTCAGACACCCGAGAGGTACTCCGGTAGCCTCAAGGACGGTGACAGGGAGGTTCTTGTTTACTCAGACTTGACACTACTGTTGTTCCAGACTATGAGACCCGGCAGGAGGAAATGTATAGCGTCGTTCTAAACTAGTTTTAGAAGTACACGTATATATTATTGTGCCAGAGGGTTGTCGTAGTCAGTAGGAGTAGCGGAAGCATAGTGGGCAAGAAGCTAGTGTCTATTTATAGACTTGAGCAGAAATAGCGGAGATAGATCATCTAATTTTTGATGTGACAATCATGGGTTTGACTTCATCAGAATAGGGGATGGATCTGTTAAGAAGGTAGCAGGGTATGATGTCCTGGTATTTGGATGACATACACACAGTAGGAAGTAAAATTCCTATACTACGATCGGTTGTACTGTGGTCGTTACATAGTTGTTTCTCCACAAAGGATATGGATATAATATCTGACATTCTGGTTACTAGATCTAATGGTTTTAGATCTAGATTTGGGTAGTTTCCTAATGTGGGTACTTTGACAGTATTCTAATAGTATTTTAGAATAAATGACTCCTGGCATGGTGGTGTACCTGCAGGTGATGGAGTCGCCCTCTCTAAAGGTGTCTTACAGACTAAAGGGGAGAGGGATGTGCATGATTGGCAGATCACTTGCTTAGGCAATTGAGTCAATCGTAAGATGTCAAGTACCACACCAGATGTTGTTATTGCACGAGATGCGATAAGTTTATATTAATCCAATCCTGGAGAAACATTAGGAAACAGTTATAGAACATAAGTACATGTTCTACGGATTTGATGACGGCAGCCTCCTTCGAGAGACAGTTATTATTCCAGGCTTCACAAGTGACATGGATGACAGAGTGATTGTCAGAGTTATAGTTTTCCCTCTGACGAGGGACAGTATTATGGACAGGTGGTCCAAGAGGATACTGTGGGAGGCATAGTGCGCAACACTGATTAGTTTCAGTGATCGATACAGTCTAAGAAGTTTGGATTTGGAGTTCATTTATGAACTAGGTCCCATCAGATATCCAGACATATTCTAAGACAGGTATTACTCGATTCGGGAGATGGTTTTCTCCGCGAACTTGAGATTAAGAAAGACATAGAAAGAAACTTCAAGGAGGATCCACTCACTGAGGCTATTTCTCAAATACAATAGTTTTGCAAACGAGCTTTGTGAAAATGATTAGTAGAGGAGTTGGATGCTCGGTATCACACGAGCTGTGAGTACACGACATCGCAATAATTAGCCTTAAGTGCAAGTGGGAGATTGTTGGATATAGTGCCCTCTAAGTCAATTATTGGATCGCAGGTACGTGATTGCAATGATTGAGGGAGGACCTATACCGATAAAACAGTCTTACTCGAGATGATAGTATGCTATCTGGTTTGTCTTTATCATCATGATGGAGCCCATAGGATTCTTGTTTGACTACCAGTAGTATGATGGCGATCATATATGTGGGAGCTGTGGTCTATAAGCACATCCTTAAAGTGTCCCTAGTCGTGGGAGTTTCGAAACAGGGCATCGATACTCCAGAGTAGACTAGTGTATACAGTCGAGATCCCGACGAGGGGCGGTGGCCGGTCTCACAAGCCACTGGTGTCAGTTGGATCACCTAATATGTATACAGGTGCTCATTGGGTTATGAGTACACCGGACAGGACTCGCCGGGAATATGCTAGTTGGTATTATACATATCGTCAGATAGCAGTTCCCTGGTGACATATGTACAGGTTAGTTCATCGACCTGAGGTCGTCATTTGTCTCGTGTGAGTTCCCACTGTGCTTTGATTTATACCCTACCACGGGTCAAAGGAGTCGTGCAAACAGGTATATTTTAGGTACAGTCCCGAGCCACATTGGAGGCAAGTGAGCGGATCTTCGGGGATTCGTTTCTCCCGGTATTGGGAGTGAGATCGCGCTGTGTTTAGAAGAGCCATTACACGAAATCCCTAGCCAGGGTAATCGAGATATACTGGTAGGTATACCAGCAGAATCTCAGGGTGTTCTGGGCTGCTCTCTGACACGACTTATACAGCTGTTGGGGGTCTGACGTTTACCGGCCCCCTAGGCCGTATATGCGATACTCATAGACGAATGTTCCGGACTGTACGGTTATTGTCACTGTCAGGCTCAGTAGAGTTTATTGGATGAGTTCGCTCGTCAGTTTCCCTTCCAATCAATACATAGGCAAAACATTACGTACAGCTAGTACCTCTGACGTGCTAGTGATTATACCCAGTGCCGGTGTACTGATGAGTCATTAGAGTCCCCCACAGACACTTTCCCAATTTCGGGCGAAACGTTGTAGATACCGTATGGGTTTATGGCAGGGTTCGGAAAATGCACGTGCGTTTTCGCACGTGTCATTTTTCGGGCAGATAATACTGGTAGGCTTTGGTTTAAGCCGGATCCCAGTATTATACTGTGTAGATATAATATCTTTGTCTCAGTTGCATTTATATTCGGTCGTAATATAAATGAGGGTGTGTTTATACTGTTACGGGGTTATCCTGAAATTCGTTTCAGGATCACTTTTGGAAGTTGCCAGTTTTCAGTTTTCTATCAGCCGTATTTTGACATTCGGTTAAATACGGATTTATCTTTTCTTGATGAGGTGAGTCGGTGTTCTAGAAGGTTCTAAAGAGGGTGATTAGGCTTGTGACTCACTTGTTCATTAATGGTGCATTTATTGTGTTCATACTTTGTGTTCACACTTTGGGTTCACACTTTGTGTTCACACTAGATATTTTCTCTTAAGCCCACCCTCCCCTCTCCTACACTCACCCTCCCTCTTCTATATAATGGCCGGCCCCTCTTGTAAGGTTGGGCATGGGATTTTGATGGTTGTTCACTTGGATTTGACAGAAAAGATTATGATAGTTGAGTGTATGGAAAATTCATAGCCCAATTTCCATTTACCCGATTCCAATTGGCAACTTCTATTAACCGTTCGTCCATAGCCTTGGACGTAACGAGACAAAGTATTCTACTCATTCTCTACTTCATCTTGGTCGTCTCTTTTGGCAAACTTGACGATCGAGTTGCCTCGGTTCAGAGGCGGGAGCCCGTTTAAAGATCCGTCGACGTGGTGCCACCTGGACGACGAGACCGGAGATCGAGCAAGTTCGGATCAGTTGCAACATAGCGTGGGATGATGGTTGAAGACCGAAGGACTCGGATCGTTCGGTATAACAATTCTACCCTCTTTTCAATATGTTAGTTTAGCGTTAATGGACGATCCGGGATAAAGTACGCGATAGCGCCAGTCGTAAAAGTTTTGTTCCGCATATCGGCGTCTGTTAGACGGCCGGGGCGCTGCCGCGGACTTACAAGAAAATGTAAAGCAATTGGGCAGAATGCCAAATTTTTGTAAAGCTAAAGGCTTATGTGCAAAAAAAGAAATGTGCATATGGGCATGTAAAAGGCAAAAGGCCAATTGTGTAAAACCAAGGGCTTAATGTAAAAGTGTAGGCCTATATAAGGCCAAACATATAAAAAAATAACAACTTTTTGATTTCTTTCATATCATTTTAGGATTTTGTGCCTCTACTCTCTTTTTCTCTCTTCAAGATCATCTTCTTCTTTCTCAAGAGTAAAATCTCTCATTTTTCTTAAAGCAAATAGCATAGAACACATAGATCCATTGAAAGGAGCTTCAATCCTCCACCAAGTCCAATAAAAAGTGAGCTTTTGGGGTTTTCCTCCTTTCTCTCCAAGAGAAATTAAAAAGAGGGGGAAGAAAATGAGAACACATCTCTCAAAACCTCATTTTTTGGAAGATCTAAAACATAAAAGAGAGAAAAGTGACTATTTTTCTCATTCAAGATCTAAATCTCCAGTTCTCAAGATCAAAGAGGGTTCTTTTGACGTAAAAAATTGGAAGAAGGTTGAGAGTGACCCCACATAAGGGAAGACCTTCGGTCATATCCCTAGAATAACCCGTCAGGACTCGGATTTCGATCCATGATCTCTCTCTTGAATGCGGATTTCCATTCGGGATTCACTAAAACATAGAAGCATAGATTTCAGTCTATATTATCCCAACAAATTAAAAAAAGACAAGAATAAGCGATTATGCCGCCGAAATTTTGTAAATATTCTTAAAACTTAACCACTTTTTAAAATAAAACAAAAAAATGACGACTTTTGACACGATTCTAACGCCGCCCGACCACAAAAGGGAGGAAATCGCCTCCCGTCCTCTTCTAAAAGGGGAAGAAATTGAACCCCCTCAAGGAAGAGCCGAACCCGGCCCCCCAAAAAGGGAAAAAGCCAACCCTCTCTTAAGTGAGGGGAGCCCCCTGCCCCCTAAGGGGGGAGCCGACCCCCTGCTCCCCCAAAGGGGCGGGTCTCGGATGCCTCCCTGAGAAGCACCTGGCCCAATTCCCCTAGGGAGGTGTCTGTCCTAGGCATCCCTGTCGTAATCACTTTTTATGAAAATGATAAAAAAAATGAAAATGAAACAAAACAAACTTTGTATGTCCAATGCACACGCATTGCACATTGAGTTCGCATAACTACAAGACCCGTTAATCGGAGGTTCTCTCGTCCCAAAGCGAAGAGTAATTAACGACAGTTTTGTCCTCAGCTGTCAGAGATTAGAATCCTCACAATCAATAAACCATTGCCAACCCAAGACGGGAAAATTTATAAAATGCCTTAAAAGTGAGCGTATTCCATCTCAATGGGTGACGAAAAACACTATACAATTACAGAATGAAAGGCATGTATCAACTGATATGGGAGAGAATTTTTTTTTAGAGTGGTCAAATATTCAACTTTTTGTAGCTGTTTTGGATGATCAATATCGTTCATCTTGATTTTCTTGGTAAAAACATATACTCACCAATTTCCTTTTGATTTTGGTGCCTTTTGATTGTTGATTTGATTATGCAAAATATTTTATTATTGGCAAACTGTCAAATTTGTGATTCTCGGTGCTGGATGTACTGGAGGTACCGAAATAACATGATTTTTGTGTGAGTATGTCCTAAGACATGTCGATCAAGATCAATGTTATCATTCAAAAAAAATTTGATAGATTATTGTATTGACTTTTTAAACAATTAGAAGAGTGATTCATAAATTCAAATTGAATGCTGATGGTACGCATGATATGGATACAAATAATACTGCTGGAGGTGCCTCGCTCAAAACTACAGAAAGGGACATTTTGTTTGCTGCCAAATATTTCTATGGCAAAGGGACTGTCCTTGAGGCTAAAGGGATAAGCTTTGCTCGGTCTAGATGGTCTCCTGCAACGCAAATTTAAAATGCTGAGAGATATAGAAGCGGAAATTGATTCTAAAATACTGTCAAATTCTGTAAATGGAGTTTGCAGCATCTCTTGAAGGCTAAAATTTATTATTAAAACAATCAAATTCCTGCAGAAGGAGCTTAGAGTAATCAAATTCTAGTGCATTTTTCTGCCTACAGACTTGAAGAAGTTTATCAGTTTGGATCTTTCCCTTTTCCCTAACCTCATAATCATTGCTCACTCTTTTGTTTCACTTATACAGGAAATCTATATGAAGTCTCTTGTGATTTTGCATCTAGCTGATATCCTGTACACTACTAAATTGGTTGATCTAATAAAAGTTTAGGCTCGCTGTGAGAATAGTTTTTCTTTTTATGTTAGACACCCTCTCGGAGATGAACGGCGGCTACAAATTATCCAAGATAAATCCGATTCCGTATCCATTTTCTTTATCAAATATTGATGTGATTATCATTTATGATGACTAGCCTTATTTGTATGAGCATCTAACAACTGGCGGCGGACGGGGATAAGACAACACTTGCGTGACTTGTAATTCCTACATGGAAACCCAATATCGTAATTATCACCGTCGTCTCCATTTGAAGAAACGCCATCCCCCATAGCTCACTTTCATGTGTAAACAAAAAGCAGCAGCTCAAAAGTCCCCACCACCTCTCTCTTCAAAAATCTTTTTTTTCCCCTTCTCCCAAACGAAATGACCTCCTCCGCCGATGCTTCTCCGGCGAAGATCTCATCGGAACCCTAACCCTAACAAATGCACCGCCGCCGCCGCCGCCTGAGGAGCTCGCAGGACGCCTACTTCCCCGAAAACTTCAACCATGTCCTCTTCAAGATGCAGCAGCGCCAAACCCTAACCCTAGATTCCTCCAAGCCCCGCCCCCCTTCTCGCTCTCAATCTCGTTCCAGTTCCCGCTCCCAATCCCCGTGCCCTAGCGGCCGAGACTACACCTCGCTCATCTCCGACGAGCTCCTCCTCCACATTTTCGTCCAAATCCCTGAGAGTCAACTCGATTTCGCGGCCGCCTTGGTCTGCCAGCGATGGCTCCGCCTCGCCGGCGGCCTCCGCCGCCGTCTCACCCTCCGCAGCTGGCGCCACCTCCGTCGCATCGTCGCTCGCTTCCCTAACCTCACCGAACTCGACCTCGTCCCCGCTGCATTCTCCTCTTCTTCTTTCGATTCGGGCGGCGGCGGCGGCGGCGGCGTGGTGATCCTCAGCCGTGGCAATTTCTCGATTCCAATGGACCAGCAATGCGCTCCTCCGATCGGTGATTGCACGTTCATTGACTCCGATTTGGTCGGCATAGGGCTGGAAACAGTCGCTAGGGGCTGCCCTAGCCTTCGGAAGTTCTCGGTCGCCGGAGCTGACGATTTGGGACTAGTTGTGGTTGCTGACGCGTGCGACACGCTCCAAGAAATGGAGCTCCACCGCTGCTCCGATCTCACGCTGCGGTCCATCTCCGGTTTCCGTAACTTACAAATCTTGAAGCTGGTGGGGTCTGTCGAAGGGCTTTACAGTGGGCTCGGTATCAGCGACATTGGGCTCACTATTCTTGCTCATGGCTGTAAGCGGCTGGTGAAGCTGGAGCTCAGTGGGTGTGAAGGGAGCTTCGATGGAATTAGCGCCATTGGCCGGTGCTGTTTGATGTTGGAGGAGCTGACCTTGAGTGATCATAGGATGGATGCTGGGTGGACAGCTGGGCTATCGTTTTGTGGGAACTTGAAGACATTGAGGCTTCAGAGTTGTAGGAAGATTGATGAGGATCCGGGGCTGTTGGAGCATTTGGGGTCATGCCCGACGATCGAGAGGGTTCAGATGCAGCGGTGTCAGTTGAGGGATAAGAGGAGCTTCCAGGCTCTGTTTGTGATCTGTGAGTCGGTAAAGGAGATTATGTTTCAGAATTGTTGGGGGCTGGATGATGAGATGTTTGGCATTACCAGCATCTGCAGGTAAAAAAAAGTTTCTTGACCTCTTTCTTTTAATTGGTGTGATGTCTTTAATAATTGTTCGATTGCTTGGTGACATCGTATTAAAGTAGATGAAAGTGATCTATTTGTTTGGTTATTTGTTTCTTCCATCTTCAATCCTGATTTAATCCTTATATTAGCTTTAGCATTAGTGATTGATTGATTGTTAATTTTAAACATAAAGGACACTTTGGCATTGCTGGGTTGTCAAATCAAAATAGAGTGCATCCATCAGGATTACATTATCTATCAAGTAAATTGCTTGATTTATAATACAACTTCCATGCAAGTTATCTTAGGTAGTCCTGCTCTTCTTGACCTGAAATTTAGTCACTCGTACAGAGGGTTTGTCAACATGTTGATCTTCACTCCTGTGTGCTTATATTTCTGCAGCTTTATGATCTCCCTCATGTTTAATATACTTGAAAAGCAACCCTGAATTACCTTGAGCTACTATCCGAATATCCTTCTTTATGGCATCTTATCTCCTTGGACTGGCCATTTTTAGTTTTTCAATAATCTAGTCCTTACATCATATGGGCCATACGGTTACTGTATTCGGACTTTCTTTCAGTATCCAATGAATGCAAAAATGACACAACATCCCGTTAGTTACCATGTGCATCATGGAATTTTATTCAATGCTCCAAGTTTTCTGTTAACGTGATTTTTGGTGACCAAATCTACCCTTGAAATCACCGCTAACACCTCAGGATTGAATAGTAAAATAAACTTTTGTCACTCACAAGATTCTTGTACAAAAAGAATTGAAGAAAGGAAAAGAATGTGGATAGATGAAGGATGCTAGGATCCTCCCATTTGTTGATCATTACTACTTATAGGCAACCAAGGACCCTTAAAAGAGAACCACATAGCATTCCTACATAATATGATTCTTAGAAGTCAACCACATAGCATTCCTACAGAGTATGCCCCATGTTAGATAAAAAGAAATGGGTTGTGTGGCATGTCCACACGCCCCTTACCTGCAGGTTATCCACGATCCTTGACAAAAAAAAATTCCGCTAAGCTCTTGATGATGTCTGCCTTGATAATGCAAAAGTTAGCTTAATTGTGTATTATGCTTATGATATGTGCATTGACGACAAAAAAGAAAAGCTTGCTTGTGCTCTTTTTATGGTAATGATGTATACCTTGATGATTAAAAAATATTGGTTGTGTGTTTTGTTATTAATCTCACCTTTTTGCATTTCAATTGAACCTTAGTTACATTCCTGGTCTAATGAACTTGAATGGGCATGATTTCTTTATTAAATTATTCATCTGGGAGTTCTCTTTTTGTGTTTACCAATATTGTGCAAAGTGCAAACATCGTCAACATGCTTTTAGGACTTAAAACTCCAAAAAGTTTCAGATTTCTTTCTCATGCTACTAAGTAGAAGTCTCCTATTTAATTGATGCTAGAGAAAGAACTTTCAGTCCATTGACGAAGAACCTAAATCTTAGGATCATTGTCATTTTACTTTATAAATTTATGGGGGGAAATGGGGTCTAGGTCCCTAGCTCCAAAAAGCGGTAGGGATTGGTCCCTGCCAAAAAAACTTAGGAAAAACCCTATTCCCAAAAAGTCATGTGATTAAGGCTCTAGGTATTTTTTATTTTTCAATATTCCTATACTTCCTTTGTAACCTTTGGCAGATTACTATATTTATCGGCTATTAACCACATTTAGTATATAACTGCTATATTTAGCAACTGACTGCTACATTTACAAGTTAACCTCTACATTGATCAGACCCATATCCACAAGATAACTACTATATAATAACATCCTGAAAAGACGTAGTGTAGTAGTTATCAGGTGTAACTGCAGTGGTTATCAAGTAATTGTAGCGGTTATCTACCAAAAAGTTACAAGGGTGGTATAGAAATATTGAAAAATAAAAAGTAGTTAGTGATTTAAACCCCCACACTTTTTCGTCATATGAGGGGGTTTTCCAGGGACCCATCCCTACTGCTTTTTGGGCAGGGGCCTAAACCAATTTTCCCTAAATTTATTGATTCTTACTTGGGTAGTTTGTCAGTGACCAGTGACTATAGAGGGTATGAGTCTTGGACCATCAACACCTATGAAACCACACATGCAACAGAATCTTATGCCTATGCTCGACACAGACAAACTGGATACATGGATATGTTTCAACCATGTCCAACAAAAAACACTTTGCTGGACATTTATGCGTTTAAATTTTTTTGAAGTTTTTCTTGCTATTTTCCTTTCACTGTGTATTTTTTTTTGCATCATTTGTCATTAAATATTTGAGGAATTAGTTGAAAAGGATTTTTAAGGTTTCATTTGCACGTTGTAAGAAGTATTTCCTTGAGTCGTGGTATATATATTTGATTCAAATGTTTTGCAGCTGAATTTCTTTCCATCTATTCATTTTTGCTGACTTTATAATTCTATTCATGGCTCATTTCTATTTTCTTCCTTCCTCTTCTTCTTCTTTTTTGAAATTGGTTTTGGAATTGAGTGCATACATTTTTGCTTATTGATTTTAATTTAAGGTTTTTTCCATATTGAACCCCTAAAACTTAGCTAATTCTAAATACAACCCCTAAAAGTTACTATTTCTAAATACAACTCCTAAAACTTCTGCATTAATCAAATAAGACCCTTTATTAACTTAACCTTAGTCATGCTTGGATTAGAGGTAACTTGGATTAGGTTTCGATAAATATTACCCTCATCTATCCTTCCCTCAACAAAGACTTCTCCAAACGATTATAATGTCACTCCTTTTCCCTCCAAAGCTTTTCCTTCCTTCAAATCTTTAGAACTCGTCAGTGAGCGTCGATGCATCCCTCTGTGGATATCTCACCATTGCAAGCCCATTGAAGTTGTTCAAAAGATTCAAACGGAAACCCTAGATGATAACTGAAGCTAAGGTTTTTTACAATTTGCGTTTATATTTATGCTTTAAGGGTATTTTTTTAATCTATAGTGACTGTATTGAAGTCAATTTTAATTAGTTAGAAGAAGGATAGGTGCAATATCAATGGTTTTATGGGGTATTTAAAGGAAAAAATAAAGCCATTAGGGTATTTGATCATTTTAACCCCTCTTCTAGAACTAACACCAAGATGGATGGAAATTAACCATAGGGTCTTATTCAATCTAGTCAAAAGTTTTGAGGGTTGTATCTAGAAATAGTAAGTTTTAGGGGGTGTATTTAGAATTAGCTAAGTTTTAGGAGTCCAATATAGAAAAAAAAATTAATTTAAGGCAACATAATCACTAGTACCACCTTTAGTTTTGTAGCCTATAATTGAAATTAAATTGGAAGTAAAAATCTTCTTGTCATGGTAACTACTTGATCAATTAAGCTTCCGAGTGCACTGAGTGGTGCTCAAAAGGGTGCACTTGAATCACATTTTTGGCTAGATTTAGACATTGCTATACTCATATTTTTTTAGTCAAAAACATAGAAACGGACGCAAATAAAGTTTGGAAATGAAATCAAATAAAGTTTAGAAATAATAACTCATCTTAGTATATGAAAAAAGTGAATATTGCAAAAAAGTTCAATGCAGTAATATTTTGTTTAAAACCGAAAATGTGTCTTTAACGTTCTCAGTAGAAACATGAAAGCAGGATAGCATCCAAAAAAGAAAACGTGAAAGCAGGGTTGAACGAGGTCTTTGCTCACAAAAGTCTCACAAATAATGGTCCAAAGTTATGAATGATGAGGAATTACCATATAATAGCATCTGAACATAATAATTAAAGTCCTGTTGTTGTGGTAACTACTTCACCAATTAAGTTTTGTAGCCGATAATTGATATCAAACTGGAAGCAAAAATCCTTCTTGTTTACCAATTAAGCTTGTGAGTGCATTGAGCAGTGGCTCAAGGGGGGTGCATTTGGATTACATATGGATTGGAGTTAGGCATAACATGGTTATGAATACAGATGAAGTTCATAAATAAAATCCCCATATTGGTATAAGACAAAAAGAAAATATTGCTAATTTGTTAAATCGGTAATCATATTTGGTAAAAATCGAAATGCGTTTTTAACATTTAAAGCATGATTGAATAAGGTCTTTGTTATGGTTACTAAAAGTCTCAAGGATAATGGTTCCTAAGTTATGAATGACGAGGAATTACCATATATCTGCATCAAAACAGAATGATAGAAGTCCTGTAGATGGATACACATTTAAATTAGAATATTTTGGAAAATCTTGGAACAAATATAAAAATATGAGTCCTTGTGTTTTTGATGTTTACTAAATCTGG
The DNA here is from genome assembly GCA_030015575.1 of Agapanthus africanus. Taxonomy (NCBI): domain Eukaryota; kingdom Viridiplantae; phylum Streptophyta; class Magnoliopsida; order Asparagales; family Amaryllidaceae; genus Agapanthus; species Agapanthus africanus. The sequence goes on from CM057350.1 coordinate 156,230,440, forward strand.
TTGCATTTGTAAGTTTGTAGGTAAAATAGAAAGCCTAAGACAGTCTGTGTTAACTGGACTTGGGGCTAGAAGGTTGGAATGCATGTTTTGTCTAGCATCCATATTCTTTTTGTGGATAAACTTCTACAAATCCGGATACAAATTGGGATATTTAAGGTTTTTGGAAGAAATATCATGTTTATTCCTAGTGTCATGCAGTGGATACGTGCATTCGTTCAACATCTTGAAAGGGGTTTTGCAAGATTCAAGGATCACTCATGGATTTGTTGCAGACAAAAAATTCAGTTGTGTTTGTAACTATGAAGCTTTTTTAAGCTTGAAAAGTGTATAGTAACTTGACTAGAGGCTAGCACCAATGGTTCAAAAGTTTTGAAGGGCAAAATGGGTAGTCCAAGGATAAAACTGAAAATACAGGAAATAACGAGCTGTAATCACCTTACAAAGCTTGGGATTTTCAGGTTGGTGTGTAGCCCCTGCCAGTGCGGTAATCAGAATAGACAAATTCTTGAGTAAAAGAATTTGTGCACTCAGTAGCACTGAACTAGTGTGCACATCACATAAGCTTTTTGCTAGTATCATGTGGTTGTTACAGTTTAAGCATAAACATGCAAATAAAAAAGATTTGATTCTCTTATGAAGTCATGAAATAGTAAAATATACCTTTTTTTATCAGACAATCGTATCTTAATTTGCAACCTCCTATTTTGAAGAGCTTTATTAGCATATAAATTTTTTTGAGGTTATTGTTACCATATAAATTGATCGAAAGGAAAGGTATGAATGGAAGTTTAATTTGGTAGCTAAATTCAAATTCCCTGCGGTTCAAGTTCTATCTAACACATATAATAGCACCAAATTTCAACTGGAACCAAGATAGGATGATTATGGTCGGAATATTTTGCATGGTTTTGATGTCCTGCTTTCTATCGTTCCATAAATATCAGACTCTGCGTGTTGTATTTCATCTTTGTGGTTGTCTTTGCATTTACTTCTATGTGAATAACCTTATAATATATTTAGTCAAAAATTCTTCTCTGATAATGATCTTTGTTTGGTTGGATCATTATATCAAATTTGACATCTTTTTTTTAACTTGCACATTCAAAATTTACATATCTGAAAACTTGTTGTACGAGTTTAAAATGCTTTCGAGGAATGAAAATCTCTTGCCTGTGCCTTAATTAATTACTGGGTAAAACTTTCACTAGAGGCCAAGAAGCCTTCCTCTATATTGCTATCATCATGCTTAAAGATGTCGTCTAAACCTTTTTTTATTGAAAGTTGTAACGCAAAATTAATCAGGAGAGCTAATGAGTTAATAAAAGTGATGTCTTTAATTATGTTCATGTTGCTAAAGTGCCTTATGGGGAAATTAAACCTGATCAAAACAGCCTCTACAATAAAATTTTCCTCATCTAACTATATTCTATAAATTGTGCACACCAAAGTAGCATGGATATGGATACGGGATACGATACGAGTCGGATTTTTTGATCCACAATTTCTCAAAAAATCTAGGATACAATTATCTAGGATACACAAATCTTTTTTTGTTTAAATATATATTAATTATCACATAAAATCGTCATTTTATCAACCTAAACTAAGAACACAACCAATTTGTTGGTGTTGGTTTGTAGATTGTTGATGTTTTAGCCATTAATACATGTTCGATACATCTAGAATACAATAAAAAAAAATTTAGAACTTGCCAAAAAGAGTTCTACATATGTTATCGATGAATCCGAAAGAATCCATTATGGATACAACTCCGATACGTATCCAATACGGATACGTCTCATTGAAGAATCCATTCAACATAGGTGCACATTTAAGTAGTGGTTTAGCAGATATACTCCATAAGCCAGTTACTAAACTAATACTGTAATACATACAAGTGCCAGAACTGCCCTTCAACTTCCACACCCATATCTCAATAACAATACTAACCAAAAGTTAAATACAACGTAGCCCATCCGTTCTCTCCTTGATGTAAACTATCCACACCATTTTAACATACTAATAAGGGCATGAATTAAAAACTATTAATTAATGGCCCACCATCACCATTCCCTCATGAGGAGATATATAAGTGGTCTTATCTCGTTTGTTCTAATTTTCATTCACTTACAACTATTGTTTCAAATAAGGTCATCTACGAACTATATCTTATCCAATATATCGTTTTGTAGCCTCACCGCTACAATGATGAATTTTTTATGTTTATTTTGTGAAATGGCCGGGCACAAAGGTCTGTCTCATTACTATTTTAACTAATATGTACTAGGAATGAAATGCTACGAGATGAATGACAATATCTTTTGTATTGTTTTGATGATATATCACCTGATATATTAGATATTGGCTGATATATCATTCTACATATTGTCCTATATTTCTTTTATCCCCCATTATGACTTCATTATATCATAATTTTGTAATATACATCTCATTTCAGTCAATTTGTATTTCATCTGTTTTCTATTTATATATATATTTATAAAAAAACTGATTTACAAATATAGCTTATCATAATAATTTGTGGATGACATTATGATTAAGTAAAGAACTAGGATTAAAATCGTGCAGTGAGAAGGATGACCATAGAAATGGACAGTTTGCTTGGTTAATATTAGTTATTAGTTATTACCTCAAAACTTTATAGAAATATATGAAATACCTGCAAAGTGAACTAAATTGTTTGCTTGCATTTGCACGAATACTTGAGAATCAGTTGTTGGCAACCGGTAACTAACAAGTACAACTTCACATGCAACTTATAATAAATTTATATGATTAGTCACATTAAGACATTACAAGTTTACAACCTCTTTAGTTAGAAATATTTGCACACATGAAATATGCTAAGACACCTGACATGAACATCTGATATTAACTCTTAACCCTACTATATTGTCCAATTTACGCTATTCGATATATAAAAAAAAAGCCTAAATGTTAAGGACCCTTTCTGGTATTTAAAACCTTAGTAATGATGTGGAAAAAGGTTGAAGTTTGGTTACCATGATAGCAATTTTTAGCTACATGTTTTTGGGTAGAACTTTGGATTTATGACACTCGCACGGAAGGTTCTTAGTGAGGAAATAGTTGATTTTAGCATTTATCGATGAAAGAGGAATGTCGCTGGTGATGTACACTTTCAAGGGAGTTACAGCCCTTGGCTTCCTAGTATTATTGCCTTGAATATCAGATGGTGTTTCTTGTTGGAACAATTAGAATGAAGTGCCACTGTAGCCTAATATTCTTGAATATGGCTTTCAAAACATCGGTTAGTGTGTTGATCTATTTGTAAGATTATTTGTATGTAGATAAAGATGGTAATTACCAAACCCTGTTGACCATTCAATTTTGCAGCCATTGAACTTAATCATTTATGTAAATTTGAGTACCTCTTCCCTTTCATTCTGACGGTGCTTTCTATACTATAAGTTTATGATGTTTAGACAGTATGCTGGTGCCGGCAAGATTCCAGCACTCTATTCCAACTAATATTTCGATGATGGCTATGATCACTGCAATACTTAAATGATGCGCATTCAGTGTCAAACTATTTGCTTGCTATGTATTTATTGTGCATGGACTATAATTGACGGTCTGCAAAATTTATATTGTGGTTCCAACATTATACTTTAACTAATTTCTTCCTATGTGATGTGATTTGTTCTCATTTCCACCTTTTGTTATTTCTCCAGATAGTATCACTGCTGTCCAGCACTTTATTTTGTGTTTTTTTGGGGAAGCGTCAGGATATTGTGTTAGTTCAAGCATTTGGCATTTGTTTGCATACCCTAAATGATTGTCCACATCGTCATCTGGGTTGTCACATGCACGGTGAGTGCAAGAGATGGAAGCCTCTTGTACTACAAGCATGTTTGTTTGACATGAAGTATAAAGTAGGCCTACTTCCGATACTTCAATTGTTTGGTTTGACGAAAAAGGATTTGGAAATTACTTCATGGTGGCGATGTGGATTCTATGTGGCATGCTTACTTCGAAGTTATTCTTTCCCTCATTTTGGGGTTGGAAAATGGCATGAAGCACAACGAACCGGAAAAAATATTGATTGTTTATTTGTTCTTCATTATTAATTCCAAAAGTTGAGAATTTATTACTATCAAACAACCTGGTTTACTTGTTTGTTTATAGATGAAGTTACTTAAGTGTTCGTTCTTCTTCTAAAAATTATTTCAGCAAACACATGAAGTAACATCCAACCCTACTTCCATGAATTTTCTTTTAGAAGTTGCTTCAAGATTTTTGACACTTCCGGTCATCTAAACGGGGCCTAAATCACATAGTTATTGCTCCACATACCCTTTTTTGGTCTCCCTTCGTATATATTCCGGCCATCCTTGACATCATTGTTCCCCATGCTTTGGTGAATTGACAAAAAAAGATAGCAAGCAATTAGAGTTTCCAAAATTAGATAACTATCTGTATTTCGTCTATTTTCACAAAAAAATTCTTATAGGAGGAGCCTGAGGGTATCAAAAAAAGTCTCATAGAATATGGTCCTCGTATTTTTATAACCAGAGTTGCCATATTTAGTATATTTATTCAGGCTTTGCTCATCACAAAATATTCTTTTTCACACCCAACAGCATCACTGTATAGCGTTCTTAGCTTTCTGAATCCGCGGCTAACCTCTTTTTTTCCCTTCATTTGACTTATCTGTAGGAGAGTGAAACTTTTATGTTTAGAAGGATGCTCCCAATTAACAACAGAAGGTCTGGAATCGGTAGTATTGTCGTGGACCGATCTGAAAAGTCTCACAGTCGTGTCCTGCAGCAATGTACGGGATGATGCAGCAACGCCTGCCCTCTCAAACCTGTTTACTGTTCTAAAAGAGTTCAAATGGCGGCCCGATTCCAAGTCAGTCCTTTCTATGAGCTTAGAAGGCACGGGGATGGGAGGAAAGGGTGGAAGATTTTTCAAGAGGGCTTGAACATTTCAACATTGTTGCTGTCCTTATGAGGATCATTTGCGATATGGCCAGCAGCCCTTAAAGTCGCTTAAATAGGGGGTCCGATTTCAGATATTTATTGCATTGGATCAAACCAAGACTTGCCTGCAGAGACGAGTCGGTCTCTTTTTTGTTGTATCTTAATATTATTACTGAAAGCGCATGATTTCTGTGCTGATACACCTTTACATCTTAGTGCACTCATTTTGGTATATTTATTTGGGTATCGGCGTAAGATGAGTGATAATACATTTTAATTGTTAGAATTATTCTTGTACAAGGAACGTCAAATTTTTTGGTGGTGGGATGTTTTGTTTAGATTGCTGATATCGTAGTGATTTTCATAATAGAGGCATCTTATTCAATTTGTTTTCAATTGTTATGCAGCGGATATTTTTTCAGTATGTATTGAGCAATGCGGGCTTGCTGTTCGCATTGCCTACAGCTGTTGCAGGAAAGAACCAAAAATGCTATGTTATAGTATGACACATTTAACTTTAGGTTCGTTAATTTTCTGGTTGCCAACACGAAACCAGGTTTGCTGACTCCAATTTCGTCTTTGGCAAAAAAATTAGACTCCAATTTCCTGGAAGAAAAATTGTTTAATTAATGGGAACCGAGCCTTTGAGATCAGGTGTTACTTTCTAAATTGAGGTCTGCCGTATTTTCCAACGATCTGATCGGTTATCGTGATCTATGTATCTTAGATTGGTCAGATATCAATTTTCATGAGATTTAGAGACTTCTGACCCAACTACTAAGTTATCGCATTTTTTAATGCACGAAAAAACCACTAATTTTTAGTCAATTTGATGAATGTGTTAGAGATCTCAAATCTCGTGAACTTTGATATATAGCATATCTGAAACATATAGACGACCGATCGGATTAGTGAAAAACACGGAGGATATTTGAGGAGTTGTCTATGGTGTCAATAGATCAGCTCCCTTCAGTTAATAGATATGCCACCTCTGTGAATAAGCAAGAAATTGGTTTTTGCTTTTACAACTTGGCATCGGTATCTACTGATCGTGAGATTGAACAAGAACCGATTTCGGATGCCACAACAGCACTACTAGTTATCCTCGCGAGAACAAGTTACAAGGTAAAAGGGTGCACGTTTTCCTGTAGGTTTCTAGTTTTTCTTGTCTGTGTTAATTCTTGGATTTACTGATGTTCGAAAAATCTTGTAGAGGGTGAAGGAGGCTCATCAAAGAAGCGAAGGCAGAGCTCAAAATCAAAGCAGCAGCATAAAACAGTGAGATATGCGGATCCTGTCATAAGGCACTTCTTATCTGAGTCTGCAGAGAATTATTTTATGGGGACAAGCAACAACTAAGCCGATGATGACGATGGTGGCAGGTTGATGGCTGTTTTCGAAGATCAGGAAGAAGATGACACTTTCTCTGCAGGCAATCTTTTTTTAACTCCTTCGAAAAACTTGATAGGATTTTTGTTAAATATCTACGCTAATGTGTGTAAGAATCATGAGCTTGTGGGTATGGGAACTGCTGTTGAACAGGGAGTAGCAACTGCAGTGGTAATGGTTATGAATACTCGGATATCATATAATCGAAGATCACGTCGCTGCACAAGCAAGGAGGCCTATCGCAATGCCTATGGGATGAACAGATTGGCAAACAATCTCAGTACAAGGAAACCCAAACGATAAAGATCATGAGAGCAAAATAATCCACAAGGTTAATATTTTCGAGTAAAATTTAAACTGTACTCATCAACTCACAATTCAACTTCATTTATTAGGTTGAAGATGGAAGAAGCTGCCATTGACAATTGGGAGAAGAAAAAGACTGCCGAATCCATAATGGGCATGAAGGAGTTTGAGATGACTACTTTTCTTACTAAACATATATGATACTTTTGATCGATAGATAGACAGTCAGTTATTTCGGTATTATTGTTTCACATCTGCAGACAAAATTGGACAACAAGCGGACACAAGCAATGCAAGAGATGTCGAGAAAAATAAGGAGAGCTCACAAGGAGGCAGAGAAGCAGCAGCTTGAGGAGCAGACGGAAGCTATTAAGCAGCTTGCAAACATCAAGCAATGATTGAAGGCAAAGATCTCGCACACCCAAAAGCCACCTTGTTGGCTACTCTGCCTCTAAAGATAATCAACAGCACAAGTTTACAGCAGTCTCCGTACTAATTTAACAGCAGCAGATGGCTAAGCTTATGGGCAAGTACCTGGTAGATTAAACAAGACTTACGAACGCTAAAATTTTAAATACATACGCTACTAGATTTTTAAATACATACGCTACTGGATTTTTTTTCGTTCTATTTTTTTTCTGGTCTCTAATTTGTGGATCCCCCATAATGCATAATTTGCACAAAATCACAACTGTCACCAATAATCTCATGGTATAATCAACATTTACACGAAGCAGAAGTTGAAAACGACACAAAGCATATTTACACAAGGCGGGTGTATACATCCTTGGGAAAAAATACCCCGAACAGGGTGTGTATAAGAGAGAAATGGTGGTACAACATAAAGGAACAGCTGAGAGCATGCCCACTTGAGGATAATCAGTGATTGCCGTCAGGGATGCCTGAAACCATTCCATCTTCTACAGATTTTGAACCACCACATGATCTTGACACTGATTCAAATAGTTTCTCAATCTCCGGAGCACACCGTGTAAACGACCGGCTCCAGAAGCCATATCGTGGGTTCTGTATCGATTACGCAAGTTGTGGATATTGAAATCTCAAAAGATGCCTAAAAACGAAGACGAGGTTAACTCCTTGGATATCTTACCTTGATAAGTTCTATGAAAGTGATGAGCAGTCCCCAAGGATGGGGGCGATTGACTATTAGCCGCTCCAATAGCACTCTCGTTATTTGCTCCTGGATTATCTCCTAAAACAAAGACAGATGGTATCAGAGAGTTTATAAAAATGGAAGAATGTAGCAATCAAATCTCCACATAAAAATGCACATTCTAATCAAGTGGCAACATAAGCAAGTAGAAATACATTCCATTGGGAAATGAAGATGGAAAATTGCAAGTTTTGTTACTATGTTAACTGAAAAACAAGCCCAGTAAAAGGGGAAAAGGTTCTCTTAGAAATTGGCCGTGCCAAAAACCAAGACAGACAATGAGTATTCTTAATTCAATATGTATCTCGTTGATTTTTTTTCCTTCCCTTTAACCTGTTAAATTTAGACAAATTCTTGGTTTTTCCATATAGATTTCGTTGATATCTTTCGAATCATGCAGACTAGTCCCTTGAATTCGAACTTTGACTGAAGGTTTCACTTCTTTATTATTTTTTCCTTACGTTCATTTTGATTTAGAGAAATAGTAAGTGCATGTTACATGCTGAAATACATCAATCGCCTGAAACTAGCAGCTGCAAGGCAGCACAATTAACTCACCATACAGCTCGACCAAAAATATCCACATAAACTTGTGAAATACCAAATAACATGATAAGTAGAGAAAATTAAGGTGTTTCATATCAGTTGGATAGCAAGTATAGTTGGCAGTGTGCCAGATCACTTATCATTTACAGGTCCTTTAATTCAAACATTGCAATTACACATGTTGGAAATTTAAATCGCTCATCAAACATAAAAAATCAACTTAATCCAAAAGCAGAATATAATACTAATTATAATTTAGTTGGAAAAAAAACATATCCCTAGAATGATTAGTAGAAGTCCAGAACATGCTAGAAAAAATATTGGAAAAACTAAAAGCGAGAATAATAAGATAGCACCAACCTGGGTAGCCTCCACAAATAAGTAGAGCAGGACAAAGGAATAGTAATGAGTATGGTTATTTGGGTAGCGCAACTGATTTGCAGCAGCATTGAGAAAGAGGTAACGCCCTTCCGTGTCCAAGTTCTTAATCAAACTCTGGAAAATATCCAAAGCCGCACCAACTAGATAAGTATCCATAGGGGAGGTATGAATCAATTGCTGGGTAGCTGCATGTTGAGTAGCAGACTTGCTCTGTAGTTGTTGGATAGCCTGCAATTTGGAAAAACCAAGATACATATCCGTACTACTGGTCTGTGAAAAAATGAAAATAGATGCAAACAATAAACTACTTCTGAAAATTCTATCAAGTCGTCAAAAATTTCCATATGATTTTAAGTTCCAACTGCTAAAGGAAGTCGACAAATTAAGCTGTTCAACTCCTGCTTATGCTGAAAGTTCTTCAACACATTACGTCAGAATTTAATTCACCATTATTAAATAGATTAAGTGAAAAAAATGAGGAAGATGTCTCAAAACTATGGGGCCATTCCATGCTGAAGCAAGGGCATCTATGCCAAAATTCCAGGTAGCAAATATCTATTTAAAATGAAATTCAATTATCATAGCGATTGCAAAGAAAAATGTCTTGGAACAGAAGCTTGCTTTGTAATTTATCACAATAAGTTCTGCAAATTTAAAGTACTTGGGGCCCTATGTATATAAGCATACTTAAATATTTTTCTAGTTCAGTTGATTTGCCAGATATTTCACTATTACACAATAATCCAAAGGTGACTACTGGTATTGTGAATCATAATGTGAAATCCAGACAAGGACAGCATATATTCATTTCACCGGAACACGAACACGCGCGCGCGCACACGAAAATAAATAAATAAATAAATAAACAAAGAAAAAGAACAGAAAAAGAACAGAAAATTCCCTTCTATCCAAAGGCCTTAATGCAAGTAAAGGTCCTAGGTTCTACTAAATATAAGTATATTAGTATTGCCATCAGCAAAATGATGTCAGTTTTTGTCTGACTGATTCTCTGTACACATTCCTATCAAAAAATCTCTGGTAAGCAGTAATTTAGATGCTAGATATAAAATACCTGCATCCCAACATAAAGAACAAGTGAATTAATCAATGGTACATTGTAGCGTGTTCCTGCTAGGTTTGCTTCATTTGGAGGTAGAAGTAGTCTCTGTTTCAGTTCTGTTAAAAAGGGAGATCCTTCAGGCCTCATCTGCATGATGGGATATATTAAACATGACGTATATATTGGAAGTTAGTTTTTATTGCACAATGGCACAAACTCTAGGGGATAATCTTTCATTACCTTTAGATACTCATCAATGTCGGTTTTAATCTGCTTTCCTTTTAGAGTACCATCTACGTCAGATTGAATACGAGGGGCATGGCTAATTTCAGCTAAAAGATCAATCTGAAATAACAGAAGAAAACAAGTTTAAGAAACAAAACTCGGATTCATTAGTAGCTACCATATGATGAATATTCAACAGGCACCTTTAAATTGGGAGTAGATGGATCGGGAAGCCTCATATTGCGAGGAAAAGCACTTAATATAACATTCCGCATTTGGATGCAACTAGGAGGAATCACATCACAAAAGCTAAAGTGATATTCACACAGAAACTCCGGAAAATCATGTAACAGTACAAGCAAAACCCTTAACGTGCCCTTGTACAAAAAGTGAACCTGAGTGCATATGAAAGAAATAAAAAGAGATTAATTGTCTTTTAGAAGAACTCTACTAATAACAGACAAGAGGTAATATAGAAATGAAGAGGATAACACACCGGTTCTCCTAGCTCAGCATTCCTCAAGTAAGGCTCCATAAATTTGAATAAATCAACAAGCAAACGCTGGAAAAATGGCCAGCCCTTTGGACCATTGGTGTTGAGAAGTTTTGGCATGTAACTTCTGTGGCTAACCAACTCAAGCCATGCAAAGCTAGACAAGACATTATTAAATTAGACTCAATAATTAAAAAGGTAAGAGAACAAGAAATTGATTCCAAAACAATTGTATAAATAGCGAGTATCATTTTAGAAATATTCAGCAGCGGCAAGCTTTGACTATAGTGTTTATCATGTCGTTCGGATTTTAGCTGCTTGTACTTGAACAGTAAACACATTAAACAAAGAACTGAGAGCCCAGAAATCAGATTTCAAACATATATTGATGACCATGGGATAATTATATGCCAGTACAGCCACCTCCTGAGCTATGTTTGTCAGCCTAAACAAAGTATTGAATCATGGAAATAAACTATCGTAAATAGAAGACTTGAAATGCCAGTACAAGAACTCAAAATCCACCAGCCACCAAAAAAAAACCAAAAAAAATTATACTATAGAGAAAATGCATAAATCTCCTTGATATCTTGAATAAACATTTTCATAGCTTTCTAATATAGCTGTTCTACATTTGTACGTCATTTTTTTATTGTAACCATTTTCTGAACATCTAAGCATCTTATTCATTCTCATTCTTCAGTAGGAAAAAATAGTAGAAATACTGGTCAAATCCCAATTTTTTAATATTTTCCACATAAGAAATCAAATATAATATCGTGATCTGGAGATTGATATCCTTGATGTACAGCTTAAGCAGTACAAAGAAACCAGGACCGCCTCAGACAAATTAAGCAAGGCTTCCACATAGTGGCTACTGATACGATTCTAGAAAGTAGGTAGTGTGAATTGCGCCCAATCCAAACTAAACCCAGCTGCTCGGAACTTCAGCCCTATGCTAACTCAGGACAGGTCAGATCAGTAATCCTCCAAATTCCGTGAAGAATTGCATGCCACGAGCAAGATAATCCCAGCATTCATTTTGTTAGGGCTTCTACATAGAACCCTAATTAACCATCTGTGTGGCACGCAAGGAGATGCTTGTCCATGTTAGAAAGTCTTCAACTCCTCAACATTTTACCAATTCAACAAGCTGTCCATCCATCAGTTAAATCGAGGAGGTAAACCACTTTTTTGTTCACTCATCAACATGGATTATTGCAATTTGAGTTGTTAAAGATGGATCCTTGGGCCAGAGAATTGAGTGTGAGAAAGACCACAGGATTCAAAGGTCGAAGAGGGAAGAAATAAAATGGAAATGCAAAATATTCGTAACCAACCCCCACACCAGTAACAGACCTGGAATTTTAAACTACCTATGTGACTCTGTCTGGAACAGTAACTACTGGGTTCTTCATGAATCCAATTGGATTCAACTAGCCTGAGTTGTGCATTCCTAGCTGATGCTTAGGAGCAGTGTCCTTTTTTGTTACATAGGAAATGGCTCACTCGATGGGTCCAATAAAAGAAAAAAGGGGATGAATTTCTTCTAAGGAAAATGGGGAAATAGTGGTGTCCCAGTCCGCAGGAGGTCAGAATGCTACTCCTGGACTGTTGTAAGGGAGAGTAGAGATCAAACAGGGAAATGAAAGAAGGTTAAGGTTAAAAAAATAAAAATAAAAATAAAAATAAAATGTCAAAAGACTGCAAATAAATAGAAAGTGCACAAAATATGATTCATAGTGTAGCAATTTGGCACTACATTGTAGAAGTATAATGCCAAATAATTGTTACTAGTGTCATTACCAACAAATTTACCTGACACAAGACATTCTTCACTTCCCTCCACAACCAATGATGAACATTTTATAAGTGAAGAAGCATTGGTCAACATGGCATACTTTCTGACCTAACAACTAAATCTTATGCACTATAAGCAGTCAAATTTATGATAATGGCAGAAGCAGTAAATTTAAGGGATACCATAAGAAGTTACAATCGAGGAACAAAGCCACTGAAAGCAATATGCGACATTGTGAGATAGTTTAAGAGATGGAGCGATCAGAAAAGTGACAAAGCAGCTTCTTGTTTACAAGGGTAGCATTGTAATGCATCGAATACATGGCAACTTTAACAGAATCACTTATAAGACTTTAACCTTCTACACAGGTCAAAACAGTCAAAGCTGAAGAGAATATAATTCTCAATTCGAACTGGTCAACTTTTGAAGGGAAAAAAATAGTTGAATGCTTATGAAATTATTTAAGCCCTTCTTACCAGAGATTGATAAAAAAGAATTAAATGAAAGATGAACAAATGAACAAACCTGAAGCCAGGAACTTTTAGAGGCTGAAGTGCATGGAAAGCATTCGCTAGAGAAGTCAAAACCTGAAATATCATAGAAAAATATATTAAAACTGCACCAGTAAGGCAGCAGATTCCCAGAAATGCTTACCAGAAAGTTGAGACCATCAAGGGCAGGATCAGGAGCAGTAAGATCAAGAATCCAGTTAATGAACAATCTGAAAAATGGCCTCGGGCTAAAATAGGATTTCCTTTCTTCTGCATCTTTCTGAATGACACTCACAATAGCTGAGAGAACCTGTCTAAGAAGTGCGCTGTTAGATAATGATTGTAAATCAAACAAGAGTCTGCTCAAGTGTGTGATAGTTGTATTGTATGTATGACTTTGGGACAGGAATTGACTGTGAAACTCAACCTTTGTTAGAAGAACAATTTTGCTTGATCCTTGATCCACTGCAGGGTGCTATTGATGAGGAAAGGACTTATTAGAAGTAATGTAGCATACACAAGAACAGCGGTAATTTTGATATAAAGATACGAATAAATAAAAAGATGGTCCCTTTACAAGCACGTACCTTTAGAAGTAAAGCTATGAGCTTTGCATAGGCATCAACTGCTGCAAATGATAAATGCTGAAATTGCTGAGATGATTGAAGCGTCAATGAGACAGAAGAGGTGACTTGCTCTCCAGCTAGACAATGTGCAACAGAAAGCTCCTGGTACAAATTTTAAAAAATAAGAAAATAATTTTAAAAACATACATATGACAAAGAACATCTGCAATATGAAAGCAAGTAAAGCAAGAGGAGAAAAAATATCACCGTGAGAACACGGAAGAAACGGTCGGTAATATCGTCACCCTTAAGCAAGCTATTTTGATGCAACTGCATGATGTAATGACCATAAGCTGCATCACTCAAAGCAGGAACATCACACATCCGACACCACTCAGAGAAAAGTTGAGAAACCTACAACAGAAGCAATAAATTCTTATTAGCAACAGCATAATTGAGGAGACTTAATAAGCAAAAATGTAAATAGCACACCATGTGAGTGTCACTTTAGCTGCAGCAGCTGTTGCCACTCACAAGCAATTTATGAATCCAACTATATGTTAGGAATATGTATGCCCTAGAGGCCATTATTGTATGATATAGTGGATGCTTGGACATATATATAGAGGACTTTCTTGCTCGACATGGCAGTATGCTATCGGGTTGCTCTTTATCTTAACATGTACACTTGTATTATTATACCGTCTCTCTGATACATGTGGATAAAGCCCTTAGGATGTTTGCTTGACTATCAGGACTATGATGTGGATCATATTATTGGGACTTGTGTAGTCCACAAGCACATCCTTTAACTGTTCCTAGTCGAGAGAGTATCGAGACATGGTATCGATATTCCAGAGTAGACTAGTGTGTATATTTCTTGACCCTGTAAGGGGCGATGGTTGATCCCATAACCATTGATGTTTGACATCAAAGATTATACACAGGTACTTATTAGAGAATAGGTATACCGAACAGGACTCGCCGAGAACTCCTAGATGGTACCATACCTATCGTCAGATAGCGGTTCTCTGGTGACACTGGTACAGATTTGTCTGTAGACCCGAGATCGTCATAGTGTCTTGTGTGGCTCCCACTGTGCTTTGATTTCCTCCCTACCACGACTCAAAGGAGTCATGCAAATAGGTGGATTTTGGGTACAGTCCCGAGTCACATGGAGGCAGTGAGCGATAGGTGGGGTTTCGTCTCTCCCGGTATTGAGAATTGATGTTGCGCTATACTCGATTGGCTATAACAGTAAGTCTCTGGCCAGGGCTGATGAGATTTACTGGTAAGTGTTATCAGTAGTTTCTCGAACCGTTATGAGCCATACATCAGCATGACTTATCAAGTTACTGGGGTCTGACGATTCCACCCCTAGACTTGATATGCGACATATCAAACGAAAAGACCGGACTGTACGGTAAGTGTTACTTATAGACTTCATGGGAGTTTGGATAAACTTGCTTGTTGATCTTCTATTCGCTCAATACCTGGATAGTCGTTACGTCCAGCTAGTACCGCTGACGGCTTGTGGGTAACTGATGTGATTATTAGCTACTGCTGGCGTATTGACGAGTCTTTACAGTCCCGCACAGAGGTTTCCTGGTTCAAGCGAAACGAATTAGGGCATATATGCTAATATGTGCGGGGACCTGATTAAATACGAGTATGTGATACCGTATTCTAATCTGGCAGTTATTTGATATCGGTTAGGTTATATGTGATATAACCGGATTATTGAATCAAGTGTTGATTTAATAATGTGATATACAGATAAATGATATTAGTCGGTTATATGTGATATAACCGGATTATTAAATCAAGTGTTTTTAATAATATGATATATATTTATATTTGATATAATTATATATTAACTAATATTATTGCTCACTAATTACATTCTTCTCTCTCTATATATATATATATATGAAGCATGGTTAAATTTCTATTTTGAGAAAATAGAAATGAGGTGGAAAATAAGGAGATATTTTGGGCATGGATGTGAGGCATGGCATATATTATTGTTTATTGGTTTGCTTGCACTATTGAAGCATGGTTGATGTTTTATTATTGGATAATATTCATACTTCAATAATGCAAGAGATATGATAGCCATTCTAGACTTGAAGATTCTACGCTTGTTCGTTTTTCTTGAGCTCATTTCCTAAGCTCTAGCCATCTTCTTCCTCCACCACAAAGCCATAAACCCTCGCATATAATGTGAACCATATGGCTTTGGACAAATCCTAGTGAGCTTAGAACCCCTACTTCACCATCCTACACTTAATTCGCACTTGAATGTAGGGTGTTTCCTTCACTAAAGAGAGTTTAGTGAAGAGCTAGCTTGTATTTCCTTCATTAGAGAAACTTCGGATGGATCATCTTCGACACGAAGATCGCGAAGGAAGCCCGTTCATTCTTCAAGCAGAACCTAGAGAAGTTGTAGAGACTACTACCCGTAGCTTTAGAAGAGAACACGGTCTACAAAGGTTGTAATCTCCATCTCTTAGAATAGTTCTTGTTATATCATGCTAAAACCCTAATCATCTAGTTAAGATCTTTAGATAGTGTAGCTTGGCACCAAGATTTTTTTAAAATAGCATGCTAGATGCTTGTGAAAACCCAGTGGTGGTGCTAGGGTAGACTTTCACTATAATTATCAAATCAAGTATTGTGATTGTTCCTAAGTTCATATAATGAAGTTTAAACTGAAACTTGGAGAGTTGGTGAAGCCCTCAGCATATGATATTGATGGTCACAAGTTAAATCCTCCCTAGAATATCGAGAGAACTTTCAAATTTCTACACTATCAAGGGCAGTAGATTTTATATAAACAAATTGTACAAACAAGCCACATTGTCCATCTTACAAACTTCAAGCCTGAGCTTGTGATAGTATATTGCATAAGAGATACTCCAGACACCCTTGCAGGTGTAGAAGTACTCCAATGGCTAAAATTATTGAATGATTTAGAATGTTTCTGATCACACCCACCCACACACATTGTATTCAACATGGGTATGAGGAGTGCCCTTACTCCTAATATACATGCCTTCCTGATCTCTTTGACCTAAGCAAAAACATGTGGTTTATGGTTTCGATCCATAGATCTAGCAATTTTATTTGCTCTATTATCGAAAACCTATTAATTTTGCAACAACTTGTGCACAAACCAAAGGTCTTCATACCACATAATTTTACATCCTGTTAAAATATCAAGATCAACTTGTGTCATTCACTTAAGATGGAAGATCGGGTTATAGTATAAAAAGGAGTGGGTAGTGTAGAGAGACTATGCAGCGAGCAAAGAGACAGAGCTACACATAGATAACATATGATTTGATACAATTAGCTTACCGAATTGGCTAAATATATCAGAAACATGCAAAGGATAAAGTAAAAGTAAATTCATAATTGCAATTGATGACACTCAATAAAAATTGAAATTAATACTCAATGAAGCATTGACTACAAATATGTATCCTAACAGCCTGTTACCATAAAGAAGAATAGTCTGTTTGACCAAAAAACTGCATACTTATGTATCCTATCCTTTCAGTAGCATATATGAGCACAGCGATCAATGATACAGGTAATGTTTGTAGCAGTCAATGTTGATATATGTACATGGTTGCATTCTATGCACAGCACCCCAGCATGAACATGAAAGCGAGATATAAATCGTTTATTTGTCCAATTTAGTATTGAAGTCTATCAGATTTCATGAATAACAAATGAAACCATTATTAAAGTAGCACGGAATTAATTTACCCTGTTTCACTTTAGGATCAACTGACTATTAGGTAAACACAGAATACTTATTTCACATGACACAACATTGAAAAAGAGAGATCATATTGCATGGTTGGGTAACCTCAAATGATCCAATCAAATGCATCAATGGTACTTGTAGTAGCATCCTATGACTGTCATTTGCCAGACAAATTGAGATCACAAGGGCAAAAGATCATGCAATCTCAAGTATTTGTCCATGTAACTACCTAAAAGATCGGGAGCAGATAATCGGAATGGCATGTCATATGAAGTTATTAACAAGTCAAATCTAAATAAACATAGTTTTTTTTTCTTTTTTCTTTTTTTTGGGGGAGGGGGGGAGGGGGAAGGGGGGCCGAATAGCAATAGTTGAAATTTTGACGACACCAGGGTTATCTTAATCCCACTTGTACATCATAAAAAAACATGACACAAATTCATTTGATATCGCCAGTGTAGTACAAAAGTTATGCTTTGATATTGCATGGTCGTACAAAAGTAATGCTCAATATATCTAAAAGCTTCAGTGTTATGGCTGCCTCTTTTAACCTGATACGTTGCCTCAAGAAAACACCGAGGGAATGTTTGATTAGTGGAAATATTAGAACAGATGACCTGATATGAATTTGTCTTGTAAATCATTTGTTCCAACAAACTTCTTAAGAAGTCCCAGGTCACACACTATATGCACTTCATTATTGATTTGAGTTAATAAAAGGGATGGAGGCACTAGAAAACAAATATCTTGCATGCTCAAAAAGGTTCTCTGTTGCGACTGTTGAATGATTTTAACTTTAAAGAATGACAGTGATTTATTGAAACTTACTCAGCCAAATGCAATATAGCTGACCAAATTTTGATGACAAAGCGTGCGATAGCATATTTTATAATCTTTCCCTAAGCACTTCTTTCCCCATAGTTATTGGGCGAATTATACGAGTGGGATTCTGTATCTTGGGAAACATCCTATTATACTGGGAGACATTCATGAGTAACACTTTTAAGGAAACTGCATATATCCCATTAGGGGACAATCCTGAGGGCTAGGAAAATCCAACACGCCTGGGAAGAGCATTTAGTCACTATTATAATACTCTAAGAAAATCTTTGTTTAAGAAACGTTTCATAAATTAATATCTATTTTCTTTTCTTAAAAAACAATAAGATTATATAGTTTAATGCATACAAAGAAAATGACTTACATGTCTGAGAAAATCTTGCACAAAAGTTTATATAGATTAGTTCAGCATGGATTTTTAAAAGAGGGGAGGGGGAGAGAGAGATTAGGAAAGCATTTGACCGGACACCTCACACTAGTCTACAAGCGCTCAGTAGACATGAGAGCTCATCACAGGCTTCCAGGGCTGCACATGCCACCAAAATCTTCATCAAAACCTAGGCAAACTAAAGTGTCATGAACAACAACCAAACCATGACAAAAGCTAGTTCACCCGGCGGCCATTGAATGACTTGGATCTAGAGCACTCATGAGACATCTAGAATATAACATAAGAGTATTAGAGTTTAACACTCTTCTGCCGAGAATCATCCATACATCAGACAAAACATAGCATATTTGTTGGTATGTACACAATGCTATCTCTGTTTGAGCTAAAGATGAAAAAGAAGGCCAACAAACAACTACTTTTTTAAAAGAACACAAGGTGAAATCTCCTGATGGCAGTTGTTAAATGAAGATCTAAATTACTTAGTGTGTACAATCCTGCACATTTTACATCATTCCCTAACATCATCATTGCTGCTCCATGAAACTTGAATAAAATCCAAAAGAATGCACTGAAGTAACACTAAATACCTGGTCACGGAAACCAGCAGGATCTGCAGTAGCAGTTTCTGCAACAGTGTAATCCTCTCTATTTGTCAAAGCACGACCAGAAAGGACCTGTAATTTTAATTAAACAGTTATGGCTCTTATATTTAGGAACAAAGGCAGCATGCCTTCGATTGGCAATGGAAAGCTCATATCATTGGATGGGATGACTAACCCTCTTGTCCCTAGATTGCCTTGCCTTATCTTCCTTGTTAGCCATATAACCAACAAGAGAGGGTGCATTGGTAGTATTATTTTTGGCAATTTCAACCAGCTGCTGTAATGATTCTGGTGACCCAGGTCTCAATGCTACCTGAAAATTAAAATCGCCTGGTATTAAAATTGTTGCCCAGAAAACGCTACAAAAAATCAGTGCCTATCAGAAAAAGAAAAGAAAACCATACCTTTCCAAGGGCATCAATGACGTTGTACAGTTCTAACGAGCTAACTCCAGGCTCATGAATAACCAAAGTCTGGACAAGAGAGATTGCGAACTCCGTAGCGGCTTCTGAATATGACACAGGAAAAAGGAGCAATTCAAAAAAAGAAATGAAAAAAGGAGTAAATCAACCCAATATAGGAATGTGAAACGTCATGTAGAGTAAATTTTCTTCTTCAAGAAGAAAAATCATGTAAAAAGCAATCGATGCACCATCAATAAGAGGAGCAGCGCATTTTACTCTACATGTGCCTTGGTTTAAACTTTAAAAGCTAATAGAAATTCCATTATAAAAGTAAGGTGTTCTTCACATACTATTCCTCCCCCCATCGATAAGCTTTGCAAGATGAACATTGTACTCAGCAAGGTTCAGTAATTCATAACGTATAAGGCCAATGGCTATTTCTTTATTGAACTTCCGATCTTCATCCGAATAAATTACCTATGTAAGAAAGATGTTAATAAGAAAGTTGAAGATAGAATAAATTAACAAATATTCATGGTCTTCATTGAGAATGTTGATGCACCCATTCAGTTTAATTAGTATTTTGCATATACAAAATAAGATGCCATGGCGCTGTATCCACTGATCGCTAAACCATAATGCCAATGCTAACAACAAATAACCCAAGTGAAAATAACATAAGCAGAGCATGATGCCAATGCTAACAACAAATAACCCAAGTGAAAATAACATAAGCAGAGCATGAGTTCATACGACAAGGTATAAATGAAAATTTGGAAAGGGGAATCAGAACACTTGGTTCAACAAAAAAGAAATTATCTGCCCATGAGCAACATAATAAATTGCATGATAATGGCACATAAAACTTCTGTCCCCATGATAATTAGTAAGTGCAAAGTTTCCATAAATTAGTCCCAAAAAGCTTGACAACAATTTCTTATTGGAACACCGTGTCATACTCTGTATGTTATACTACTTATGTAACATTCTGGAACAGCTTCACAACGAAAAAATTATGCCATACTGTATAATCTTATAGCCCATAACAGCAGTAGAATACTTCGTTGGGACCATTCAGTAGCTCTCAGGTATTAAATTATACCACTTCGACAAAGCTAGTGTATGTAAAATTTAAAATGTCACGACTCATGCAATAATTAGATAGTTTGAAGGACAGTATACAATTCAATATTCCATACTACTTACTGATTCAACACAAATCTAACAAGCAATTTGTGTCCCCTTTCTTTGTGGTGTCGCCGTATAAAGTTGGGATTAGAAATGTCTAAAAATTGACAATTCATTAGTTTTATCGACAACAATGCTGACAATCCACTCACGATAACAAATAAATGATAAATGATGACAGTAAGATGTGTAGGCGATGTCCTTTCCATTATCAGTATGATTACGGACGAATATCATTAATGTCTAACAACCATCTACTTGCGAAACATAGTAATTGGGCTATGGTGCGTTAAGAAGCTATATATTCAAACAGAAATATATGATATAATCATATAAGTGTGGAGAAGATGTTCAGTTCACATGTGGATCACTTTTGAGTTCTTGTAAGAAAATTAAAGTGCAGATAGGTACTTGAAGTAACTCAGAATTACAAGCTTCTCCAACTATGAAAGTTATAAATGGTAAAGTCACTAAAGCATATATGCACTATGCAGTACACAAGCCCACCGATGGTCGGCTTACTCATACACAAATACAAGAACAGGATAATAACTTGGGTATAACTGTCATCTGTATAACTTTCTTATCCAAAGTGAGAGGTTGCCGGTTCGATTCCCGAAGGGGTCACATCCCAAAAACAAAAAAATGGATAATAACTTACAGGATAACATATCGAACCTCGTCGTGACATCTTTAAATATGAGAAAGCAAAACTACTTGATTCGTTGTTATAATGCAATGTCATTGAAAAGCATACCCAGCTTGTGAGTTCCTTGACAACAAGTTTGCAAACATCTCGTATAGCAGCCAAAATTGCAAGATACGCAGCAACAATAATGCTATTTGATGCATTCTCAAACAAACTCTTGAAAACCTGTCTCAAGATGATTACTGGTGTTAATTAAACAATAACGAACTAACATGTTGGCTTAAACCAGATGAAGAAAACATGCCTTCTGAGCCATGGCCAACCCAGCCTCATCCCCGCTTACGCATCTTAGAATGATATCAGGTATCTCAGCGATAATTCCCTAAAAGCAAGTAGAATCCCAAGGTTAAAATGAGATGCACATTAGCTATCTAATTTTATGTCACCAACATTTTTTTCTCTTAAAATGAGAAACACATTAAACATGAATAGTGATCCACGACAAAGGTGTGTGTGCTTGTTGCTCAAAGGAGTATCTTACCTGAACTTCTGCATCTCTCGCATCTTTAGCAATCAAAATTTCAAGCTGAAATGGAATGTATTAGACATCAATACATCAAGTTCACAGGAAATTTAAGCATGGTAAATAAAATCAACAGTGGTGCAGATAACAAGTGATTAATAAAGCTAATATTATAATAACTGGCATAACTACAGGAGTTGATGAGAGAAATATATGACAGAGAAATGAACAAAACTGCTTTGATGGTAAAAATAAGATTAGGAGATAAAAGAAAATAGTCAGATTCAAAGAATTGATACAAGGTGTACGCAACACGACTTAAAATTCACACATTGCCACAACAGTTTTTGAAGAGAATGAAACATAGGTTTCCTTACGGGTAGAGTAAGGGAATTAGTGCAAGTGATGATTAGGGGAAAAGTTAGTATTATGTGTTTGCAAGAAACTAAGTGGGTAGGTGGAAAGGGAAGAGTCATAGAGGCTTGGGGTTATAAGTTTTGGTATACGGGTAGAGATAAAAATCGTAATGGGGTATGCATAAGTATAGATAGACGGTTGCTTGAGGATGTTGGTGATAGGATTTTACTGGTTAAGTTTATTCCAGGTGGGGAGATCCTTAATGTTATAATGCTTACGCACCACCGATAGATCTTGATGACGCTAGTAGCATTTATTTTTGGAGGATTTAGACGAGATGGTGCAGAGGATATCTAATGGAGAGAAGTTATTTATTGGTGGTGATCTCAATGGACACATAGGTACTAGTCGTAGTGGGTTTGATCCTATCCATGGAGGTTTTGATTTTTGGACCGAGGAATGAAACGGGTAGCTCGATTCTAGATTTTGCCTTATTTTATGACTTGATCTTAGCAAACACTTGGATTTAGGAAAAGAAAGTCTCACCTTATCACATTTACGTGTGAATCGAGTGCAGGTCAAATAGACTTTTTTCTGACTAGAAGGATAGATAGAGGTTGTTGCATCGATTGTAAAGTAATACCAGGTGAGAGTGTAACCACTCAACATAAACTTTTAGTTCTAGATGTTCGATTTAAAAGATGACCTAGAAAGATTAAATGTAATGTAGAGCCTAGAATTAAATGGCGGCGACTGAAGAAACGTAACCAAAAGCCGTTATAGATCGTGTAGTTCAAGAGACGAATTGGCAGTCTGAAAATGATTTAGACACAATATGAAACAAGATGGCTAGTTATATCAAGAGGGTAGCTAGAGTTCTACTTGATGAGTCGGGGTCATGCTCTACCATCTAAGGACACGCCATGGTGGAACGAAGAAGTAAAAACTGCTATTAAAATCAAGACGAATTCTTATAGAGATTTGAAGAAGAAAAAAGATGCAGAGAGATTTGAGAAGTATAAAATAGCTAAAAAGAAAGTTAAAGAAAGTTGTTCGGGACGTTAAAACTAAAGTCTACAAGGAGGTGTACGAGAAGTTGGATACTAAGGAGGCTGAAAATGATATATACAGGATTGTTCAAATGCAGGAAGGGAAGACCGAGACTTATGTGCAGTGAAATGTGTCAAAGATGAAGATCGGAAGGTTTTAGTTCAAAATAAAGATATCAAGGAAACGTGGAGAGATTAATTGTTCAATGAGAGATTTACTAAGGATTTGGGTAGACTTGTCATTCAATCTCAAGATATAAACCGTGATTTCATGCGTAGAATAAGAATACCTGAGGTTAAAAAGGTTTTGAAGAGAATGAAATCAAGAAAAGCGATTAGTCCAGACAAGATTCCTATCCAGGTTTGGAGATATTTATGAGAGATGGGCGTTAGATGACTGACAAATTTATTTAATAAGATTTGGCAGAGACAAAATGATGCCAAATGAGTGGAGGAAAAATACCATTGTACCTATCTATAAGAACAATGGTGACATTCAAAATTGCTCAAACTACCGTGAAATAAAATTTATGTGTCACACCATGAAGTTTTGGGAGAAAGTGATTGAACACAGACTAAAGATGTTAAGATAACATAAATCCATTTTGGGATCATACCTGGACGATCGACGACAGAGACTATTCATTTATTTCGTCAACTTGTCGAGCGTTTTCGAGAGAGAAAAGATTTGCATGTGATATTTATCGACTTAGAGAAAGCGTATGACAAGGTATAACGAGGTATTATAGGTGACAATGATGAAGAAGGGAGTTCCAGTTAAGTACATTGACATAATCAATGACATGTACGATGTAGTGACAACTGTCAGAACTTGCGGCGGCCTAACGAGTGATTTTCCGATTACAATTGGCTTGCATCAAGTATCTGCATTAAGTCCATTCCTGTTTACCATCGTGATGGATGAGCTTACTAGAACTGTCCAAAATGAGGTACCTTGATGTATATTATTCGCTGATGATATTGTTCCGGTAAATGAGACGAAAGCAGAGATTAATGCCAAATTGGAGTTATATAGACAAACGTCGGAATCTCGGGATCAGATTGAGCAGGTCCAATACAGTATATATGCAATGCAAATTTGGCAAACTGAGAAGTCGAGACCACAGTGGTATAACACTGGATGGGCAAGAGATCACCGAACGATCGGTTTAGATATCTAGGTTCCATCATCCAAAAGGATAGGAAGATCGATAGTGATGTCAACCAAATAATTCAGGCTGGTTGATTGAAATGGAGTGCAATAGAGATTTTGTGCGATCGTAACTTTCCGTTAAAATTGAAAGGGGAGTTTTATCGGGAGCATTATTCGGCCTGCCTTATTACATAGTATAGAATGATGGGTTCCTAAGAAGCATCATACACAGAAAATGCATGCAGCGGGGATACACATGCTTCGTTGGATGTGTGATAACACTAGAAAAGATAAGGTATGAAATGAGAATATTCGTGCAAAAGTTGGTGTAGCACCTATGGAGATACAGGAAACTGACTAAGATGGTTTAGTCATGTGCCACGCAGACCTATGGAAACACCGATTCGACGAATGGATACTCTCGATATAGGCAATGTCAAAAGAACGTAAGGGAGCGAAGAAAATATGGATGAAGATACGAAAATATATGGTTGCCAAAGGCCTCAATGAAAGTATATTGTTCGATGGGACTGAGTGAAGGCGGAGGACTCATGTGCTGGACCCCGTGTGATTCTCATGTTGGTTCATGTAGCCTACCCCGTATGCTTGGGATAAAAAGCTAGTTGTTTATTGCCACAAGAGTTTGGGTTCACATAAATTAAAGGATCGGGAGGTAAAAGTATATTGTTCTTGCGAATCCTGTTTTATTTTCTTCCGTTAACATGCATCAAGTTCCTCAAGTAACAGTGGATACATGATCAACATTGAAGCCCACCAGGCCCGCTGCTGCTGAGGTCCTGAGGAACTCTCCAACTAAGAAGAAAGGTATTTCAACGGAAAAGAATCCAGTGTTATTTTTTTCCCATCCGAATGCAAGTTCAAAGCATACGTAAACATCTCCAGGGTTCAAAGAAAAATACTTTTGTTACCCACACTAACTCTACCCGCATGTAACCCAAGAGATGAACACCATGGGCCCCACATGCTTGTCATTGATATCTAAATGATGTGAGCCCCACCCTTTTATCACCTGGGTACATGCCCATGGGGATGAAAAGTTTGTAGGTAAAGTATTTCTTGGGTTAAAATGCTTGTCAATTGGGAATATGGTAACTTCCAAAGAACAAAACATGAAGAGTATTTCTTCTAAACAGAAAAGTCAACTTACATACATTCATACAAATTAAAATCACCAAGTCTCTTTTTGAGCAGAATTTTGGGGTTGTACACGTTGTTTGAAACAGTTTGAAATTCACAAGTGCCACTTTGACATTTGACTTTAATACTACCAACATTTCCGCTTGTCCAAGCAACCACTTGGGTACGACCACCAGTTTTGATATCACCGCTTGGGTATGACTCTGACAGAAGACTTAAATACCATCACCAGTCTTGCTTGTCCAAGCAACCACATGGGTACTATCTTCATGATTGCGGTCTCCTTTGGTTAGAGTTTGTTTTATTGGGATATAATATAAAGTGAAATGCATAGGTAATTGTTTCACTAAGATGACAACTGATCCAGTTTACTGAAGAAGATTGTCTCATGAATGACCATCAGTTAAGGGTAAACACATTCACAAAAACATTAGAAAATATTTTTATGGACAAAATATAACTAACAAAGGATATTGTGACATCCCATAGGTATATATGAAACAAATATTATTGTAAAGCAATTATCGTCTTACTACCTTTTGTGCCAAATGTTGATACTTATCAAGCGCATCTCCAGTAGTCAATAATGTTTCAGATAAGGGAGTTCCCATGTGCTCTGAAGCAGGAGTAAGCGAGGGAGGGGGCACAACAGCACCCAGGTCCTGAAATCAGGTTGCAATTGCAGGTCAGCATCCCATTTCACATTCAGTATGCTGATTGAGGTAAATTAAATGAAAACAGCTTACTGTACTCACAGTTGATGTTTCAACCATATGCAATTCAGGGGATGCAACATTAGGAGGAAATGCAGACACAACAGAACTAATTTCAGTAGCTGACTGGATAACACCATCGCCTGCGCCATGTGTTGAAGAGATGCTAGGCATCGAGAAAAAGATTGATAAGTTATTAGATAACCTGAGATGTGAATATAATAATATACATGTATCATTTGGGGAATATCATTAAGAAAACCTAAGCTGTGCGGCACCACGATCAGCCTCTTCCTGCATAACGTCTAAAGGCTGTGACGAACTGAATCCTGGAGCTACTTGAGAAGCTGAATAGATGTTGCTGTTCAACTGACCAGATGTAGAACCATAAACAAGAGGCAGAGAAGAATTTGGTGGACCAGTAGGAACACCACTTGGACTCTGACTAGACTGATTTTGCCAGATATTCCTAATAAAATCCTGAGTAACAAATAGAAATACAATGAGATCAACCAAAAATAGACAAATTCATGACATTAGAAAAGTGTTTCCGACACAAAACTTACATCATAAACTCTTTGTTGGCCAAAGGTCAAGCGGCCAGGTTTAGGGCGAAGTGCCTCAGGAACACGCGCAAATGGCCCTTGAGCATATGTCGTAGCATCATAATAAGTAGACCCAGCTGCCTCTCTTCGTTTCCTTAAAGAAGTAAATGAGGGGCCTATCTCACCATCAATTAACTCCACAGCCTGTCATATAGATAGGGTTGCATGTCAACAAACAATCATCCAAATTAGTTTGTTACTCTTAACAAAAGATAACTCGTGGCTGAGGGAGAATTTGAATTATCATGTACATGTTGGTGCCCTTCACATTTTTCTTTTGTTTCTACCCACACTTTGTTTCATTGAACAGGAGCTCTGTAGCCACTGCCACATGAGTTCTTACCCACTTCACGAATTATTGATTTTAAACCCTAAAGAGTATGCAAAGAGATGACATTTGTGATCCTACCACACAAAAAAAGTTGCTAGTACAACATAGCCATTCACACTCACTGTAATTACCTTGAAGTCTTTGGTTCTATTTTAACATTTCCTGTTTTTGTCATATAGGGTTTGATTAAAGACCCAAATAAATGAGTCTTCATAGCATTATTGAAGAGGAAGCAAGTGGACTCTGGACCGTAATGCAATTTTTTCTGCTAAAACTAATTACAGTTGGCATTCTAGACCCAAAGCTGATGCTTCTTTCCCACGCCTTTGGACAATAAACCATACCGCGCATCTTTCCTATGCATTCTCACCCTTCGATTACCAGACTAGCAGGATGTAACTCGTGGACTGTTTAAGGTAGTCGTCAGGTATGATTGCTTGCTGGAATTCAGGAAATCAGACTTTACAGCTAGACTATAAGTTCCAAACTAGAAAATAAAATAGCAGTTATTACAGTCACATCAACAGACCTCGGTTCTAATTTTAGGCATTATACAGATATATCAATAGCTCTGAATATTCAAGGGGAAAAAAGAAGAATTAAAACATTCATGAATTAATAACATATTTTAACGTCTACTCTTATCTTCCAACTATTTATTCATAGTGAATGTTTTCTAAGACATCAATAAAAACATCAATTACAATATAGTATGAGAACAGTAATCTTGACACTAAAAGCAAGAGAAGTAACTAATTTCTAAAGCTGAAATGGCAAAGTGATGAATAATTGTCAGCCAACCCATTCCGGTTGAACATATTTGAGACTTCCAGGACATATATGGGATATTCCCAACATCTTATTGCTACATTAGTATACTACAGTTTAGTGTATTAACGGCAGTCATCATTTGAGTAATGTTTTTTAATAGAGAACATTGTGATAGGTAAACAGTTATTCAAACGAATGATTCTCCAGTATTTGATCTTGGTCAGATAAACATTAACTAATAAAAAGGAAAA
Source organism: Agapanthus africanus (assembly GCA_030015575.1). NCBI lineage: Eukaryota > Viridiplantae > Streptophyta > Magnoliopsida > Asparagales > Amaryllidaceae > Agapanthus > Agapanthus africanus. The sequence continues at coordinate 156,258,596 of CM057350.1, forward strand.
CCATTTATAAGAAAATACAACATCAGTGAGATCAACAAACTAAATAATTCATTTGACGGAAGATATTCAAGCAAGACATGTTCCATAAAATGATAATACAGAAATTAGTAAGAAAGTAAATATAAAGGTGCTGATTTACCTTATCAGAGGCAACATTTTCAATCACTGCACATCCAAGATCTAGATTATCAGTTATAAGAATCTGTACAATGTGGTCCATATACTCGCTATTGACATTTAAGGCCTGAAGTAAACCGCGAAGGTGATTTGATAAAGCCACTCGAAGAGGCTCCTGCCAAGCACATAATTATGAATTTATTTCCAAATGGTAAACTGAACACTGATCTAGCAAACTAAATTTTAGGCAGAACCATGTCAACATATGCATGATAGTAAGAAAAGCTTTGAACACCAACTGGACACAAAAAAGAGACCTTGCAAGTAACATGAGCTAAACTCCCAGCTAAAGTGGCCACCATCAAGTGTGCAGCACGAGATACAGCATTCTCATCCGACTCAATCGCATAGTCCTGCCCATTTTATTTGTTTTAGGACGTTGAATTGACTTATATAAGTTCATGGGAGGGCTAATGAGCAAGAAACCTTTAACACGAGTTCCTTTGTTGTCCGGCTTGCTATAGTAACACTTCGCTGAATTACGGGAGATACAATTTCTGCTACCGCCTTATCCATAGCCATTTGCATAATTCTGTCACAATCAAAATGTGTCGATTAACGATAAGAAAAGCTACTCATAGAAGATGAACAGCAATCAGGTCAGGTCAACATTCAAAAGCATAGTTTACAGCACAGAACCTGTGAACTTGTTTTTGTGAGCCCATAGATATAAGCTTGGGGTTGATTTTAATATAAGATTCAGGATTGGGAATTATTGGCAAAAGCTGCAAGATATCAGACTAGGTGTCACTTCTAGGTGAGTATAAAATAACAGAAAAAGAGGTTGTGGATATAAATAAACCTGGCCAAGAGAAAACGGTGTTTGTGATGTCGTAACTTGAGTCAATCCTGGAGCAGATGGAACACGTTCAGGTACAATTAATGGCCCACCTTTCTCATCATCCACCATGGCAAACGTAACAGGATGTAAAGGAGCAGTATACTACAGCCATAAAGCACCTGCCATAAGTAATATGGGGAAAAAGATACCTGTTTAATGCATATATTAACACCCACCTGGGTCAATACGCTCGGATGATTTGTGTTGCTAATCTCCGGTTGCATCTCTGCTTGATTCACTGCAGGAACTATTGCTGAGTTGACTTCAGAAATAACAGCTGCTTGGGAAACACTAATATCTTTGTTCGAAAAATCTGGATTGCCTTCAACTTCCCGAACTCTATCTTTAAGAAGTGAACTCGGTCTGACATCTTTCATGTCCACACCAAGATTTTTGAACAAAACCTATCAAAACAATAGGTATAAAATCATACAGAAAGATATATTTTCTTCTATCACAGAAAGAATATAAAAAACAAGTTGGTGGAGAAAAATAAATACCTCGATGTCAAATTTAAGATTCATTTTAAGGTTTGGCAGATTATAAATCTCAGCAAGTAGCCCAAGGATGCCCATAGTCCATGGATTAGGAGGACGATATGCTAAACTGCTTTGGCATGGTTCCAAAACCTGCCGTTGATATTAGCATGTAAGAAATCACTGCATAGTAACCAAATGACAATGTAGAGGATGAATACCAAAGAAGTCTCACCTTTGAGGTAAATGGAATCACTGCAATCATCAATCCCTTCTCATATGCCTAGAGATTTTTTTACATAAATGAAAAAAGAAATAATCAGACAATGAAAGAAAACTATTACACAGGCATAAAATGGAATCCTAAGAGAATGGTCTAATTATCAAAGTTCACAGATCCTCAATTGCTACCTAATCCGCTAGAATCAGATAGATGAATATAATAGACTACGGGTGTGAGGTGGCATGCGGTGCGAGAGGGGAGCTCAAATCTTCCTGTTCATCTAAGATACTGAACTTAAACAAATAATCGGATTTTGAGGTCTAATAATGTTAGTGACCTAGTATACTTATACATAATGATGTCTCTAGTCTCTAAATTATTGACGCCTTAGTTTTAAGCCAACTAGAATCTTTAATAGATGCTGAAATTCTTTGAGTAGAAATTGTTTCACATAACATATAACAAATTCACAATCAATGAATAAATAACAGATGTAGAATAAAAACGACATAGATTCTTAACTTAATTCTGTACCTCTATTATTAGGGACTTTGGATCAATCTCTTTGGCCCGTAATGATTGATTTTTACCGATAGTGATTTTGCCAAGCCAGCTACCAAGATTCTTAAGCAATGAACGCTCCTCTGAACTTGATTTTATTAGATCGGATCTCAATAGTGCCTATAAAACAGATATCAGAGAAAAGATGATTAATCTATGACGACTTCATAAGCATGAAAAGATTGATGTGTGTACCTTGCAATTTTCATAAGTGGCTTTAAGTATATCCATGTTTAGTGGCTTAGAATTAACTTTCTCTAAGAACTTCAGATACAAATCATGGAAGTTCGGTTCAATGCTTGCCCTGTAAAGAAAAATACTCTCTATTAGCGTATGAAGTAAATGAATATTGAATAAGCATCATAAGGATAATAACAAAATTAGTATCTCAGACTGTAACCTACCTCTTCATTACCATATATTGTGCAAACCAAGAATAGTACTGCTCATTAAGGACCTCAGTGAACTCCTTTGCCTTAGCCTCCATATTAGTGATCGATATGTTATTAATCATGAATGATATCTTATCCTGAATCTCTGATGCAGGAGCCTAGAGGAAACATATAAATTAAACTGTTAATTAACATTGAGACGGAGAAATGCAGCCCTTAACATTGACATTATAGATATGACCATTAACTCATGTTCCGACAGTCATTACGGCTTCAAATACACTATGAAATATGTGGATAATTGATGCTGAGTTGACAGCACCTTTTACTTTGTTGTTTATTACTGGTGGTTGTCTCTACATTAGAATTGTTTGCATGTGTCACTTAGTGCATGAGTTACAATGCATGACAAAGCAGATTCTATTTAAAAGGAAATAACCTCTATGGGTGTATCCCTTCTTTCAGCAGCAGCAACGAGCGTTTCAATGTTCAAGGCAGCCCCAAACCCTGTGCTGTAAGAATGTTGTCGAAGCATACCTAAAATAAGTCAAGAAACATTAGAGAACAGGAGCACCACTAATTTATACATGGATAGGGAATAGACGTAATAAAAGCAGAGATACAACTACTGCTTTAACAACCATCCATTCTATCGAAAAGAAGAAACCAGTTGCTTCAATTGCTATACAATTGAAGTTACCAGTAGGTGTTGCACCACGGGAAGAACGTAAAAAACCAGGCGAGGATGATACGGCAGTTGGCACATTAGTAGACTGCTGAGAAGTCTGGGCATGCATGCCTTGAATGCTTGGCTGCATAAAACATAGGCATACAAATAAATAATTGGCACATGGAAACAAAGTAAAGAGGTTACATAAAACTTTGGATAATAAATAAATAAATTCAATTCTTTGTTGAAGATTGCAAGTGTGCCAACTGAACAATGAACTTGGATACCTTTGGGTTAGGAACAGTGTCAACAGGTGCAGAAACAAGAGAAGGTAGTGTGGCATGAGATAATAGAGGCTTTGCGATGTTGATTGACGATGGGTTGTGTTTAAGGCGGTCACCAAGAAAACCTTGATGTTTCTGCTGGAAAGGAGAAAGTTGCTGACCAAGCTGTGCAGAATTTGGATTGACAAACTGCCACGAGGTCTCAGATGCCTGCAAAGCCAATACACTTGAGATTACAAATTACAGAACAATGTAACCTTAACATAATAAGATGCATGCACATTTTTTGAGGGATGAAAATGTGCAAAATAATTAAACATGGAAGTTCTGAGAGGTCTCTAAATAGCATTGTTTGAAATTTCAGCCAATCCCGAATCAAGATGGCCGATTCTAATCCAAAAATAACCGTCCGAGCTCCGAGACTGATACTGTCCTATACCAAGTACTACTGGGGTTTTAGTATTAAGGTTATTAATGGTTGGTGGGTTTATTGATAGGCTAATGGGTTCATTAATGGTTTAATGGGTTTATTCTAGGTTTTGGGTTATTGTAGTTAATTTAACACCATTAATACGCCTTTACACAACATGAATTACTAAACAATTTGCCAAATTGTAATAGCTATTTTAACTGCTTATTTTTTTAAAATTCTTATTCTAAAAAATTTTATTTCTCAAACAATATAAAATCCGATATTTCCGATCTGAAACGGCTGATATGGTCGAGAATACTGATTCTGATCCCAAATATGAGCGTCTAATACCGGTCCCAATACCGATAAACCTTGCTATATAGTTCTTTGTTAAATAAGCTTTGCATCTTCAAGCTAGTAATGTGATGGAACTCTATATAAACTAATAGATAAAGCTAATATGATCTCATAACAGAGTAAATGCAAGTAATTCTACCTTAAACATACTCTGAACTGAATGTCTAAAATTTATTAGAATGATAGAAGAGCGCAAGGAAACAGAAAAAAAAAAGTTAAACTATATCATATGAATTACTGCCTCTACCATTTGCTCGACAGCAAACCAATGCGGAACTAACAATTTCAACAGATCAACAAAGTTTACAATCAATTTACTTAAAAAACAAAAATTAAACCATGCCACACCTCTATACTTTCTATAGAAGCCGGGGTAGAGCCTTGTTGCTGATCAGCAGGAAAACTGTTTCCCCCATTAGATTCTGTCTGACTTGAAGATATACGTGCCAGTGCACGTTCAATGGCAGAAACCAACTCAGCATGTGTACCGCGCATATGAGAAATTTGCAATATATGATTGCAATATTGTGGCCACTCTACCAAACGGTTTACAAACTGTTCCAAAGCCTTGGTCCCAAACATAAACATCTGCAGGACAGCAATTCATTGTTAGATGGAGTATTAACAACAAAACTAAATTAGTAGTTAAAGGATCATCACGCACTTTTGAATCGACAGATTTGCGCAATGCATCAAGAACACCACGCAACGCAATACCCAGAGTAAGATGAGTCACAAGTTGATTCTTAATAAGAGACCCTGTACGAAAGGTGAACTCAGAAGATGTTAAAAACAAGAAAGAGACCACCTTTCCAAAATATATTATGAAAATGATAGTAACTTAAATGAAAGAAGTTGATGAACAGTAAAATTTACATAATAAGAGATACAGGGATTGATAGATGCAAATGTAAACCGCAGAGAACCATATTTACAGGTGCAAGGAAGCCCCCAATTACAAAACAATAATTTTCACCTTCCATGCCAGGATATTTTAATTCCCCTAAATAATATATGTAACATCCATAAAAATATTATGTAAATGTGAATCTTATAGCCATTTCTATGATAAACCTTCTACAATGATTTGACCGCATAGCACGAAGAATCATCCATAGTAAAATCGCAGTTCCCAAATTCTAACCATAACTAATTTACTCCCTTTAATTTGACCCATAGACAAATCAACAATTGATATTTTGAAGAAGTATCCATAGCAAAATCTCAGTTTCCTTATTCTAACCAGAACTAATTTACTCCCTTTAATTTGACCGATAGACAAATCAACAGTTGATATTTTGATAGCTCATCGCCTCGTCATTTGTCATCATAAAGGCTAAAATGCAGGAAACCCCCTTACTTTTGCGTGAAATGCAGGAAACCCCCTAAACTCAAAAAACATCCACTTTACCCCAGAAATCCTAACGGTGTTAACTTTTCCATCCGTAAGACATTTTAATGCCAAAAATGCCCATTTAATAAATTTATAGACTAGCCTAATATTTTCTTTTTGTTTCCTTCATTTTTTTCTAAAGCCATACTCTTTAAATCCATGCTCAATCTTTTGAGGATTAGAAAGAAGTTAAATGGTGTTTTGAATTAGAGGTTTTGGGGAAGAAATGTGGAAAAGAAGTTTGGAGAGAAAAATATTTAGAAATGGAAAATGGAAAAAGAATTGGAGAAGAAAGGTTTGAGGGGCATTATGGGAAATATACACCAAAAAATTGATGGTGCTAAATTTTCGGGGTAAAGTCCATGTTTTTAAGTTCGGGGGGTTTCCTGATTTTCAGTCAAAGGTAAGGGAGGTTTCCTGCATGTTAACCCATCATAAATTAGCTTATAAGAGAAAAAACATAAATAGAGATGAGGTATTATGGTAGCAATGTTTGCAAATAATAGAAACCCTGTGCACTTTGACAGAACCACATGTCACTGGTCACCAACATAAAGGAGAAAAAAGGATGCCACATTCAAACAAAGGCAACCAAAGCATGGCAAAGGGATACAATAATAAGAAGCATTGATCTGACAGATAAAAGAGAAAAAGGCATTAGAATCAATAGCCACAAGTAAACTTCTACAGAAACTCAGAATTCAGTAAGGAGAAAGCTTATAAGGTCAATTCTCAGGCAATTGTAACATGACCAGCAAATAATCCTAACTAAGGAGCCTTCAGAACATCTAATGTGGTGAAATAGACACTTTAACATCAGGCTGCTAATTAGAACAATAACCAAAGTGTGATGCTTAAATTTCCTTCTAATTAGATCAAAACTTACAGACTGCATGTACCCAAGGAGAGATTATTGATGGAATTAGATCCTAATATGCCATATGACCGGATGATATAAGTAAGCTCGTTTCTGGAAGGGAAAGCTAGCCAATTCAGGACTTATCACAAAGGTGAAGCAACAGCAAGATATAACAAAATGTTGGCTCAAGGATCCTCTAGTCATCTAATGGTGGATGATAAAACAAGCTGCACAATTGGTAAAGTAAATCCATGGCATGTATTTAATCAATTAAAAGCATCACGATATAATACTGATCAAATTGATGAGCAAGACATTTATGTATGGCAGTGAAAACCAAAAATTGTAATGTAAGGGAACAATAGTTGAGTCTCAAACAAAGAAGCAAGCAACACGCAATTTGTTAAGTGGAATAATTGCGAGAGCAATTTGGCTTTGGGGGGGATGGGGTGGGGGTGCATCACAGAAAATTTGAATCGACAGGTTGTTTTATGCAAAGTTAAAATGGAAACAAGAAGTAGGTGGGTTAAGAAACAATAATAGGGGAAATGAAATTTAAAATAAACAATTGATCTTCCGAGCATAGCTTGATTCTTAAGTAACGACCAATTTTGAGGATTATATGACCACGTATGATATCACAACCATAGTAATATAGAGATATATCCGCACCAAAGAGAACAGCAGCTAATTTCAGTTGTCGATCTGGATACTTGGGAAAGAACTTGTACTCTTCAAAGAGGTTAGCAATCATGCAATCAAAGATTAACTGTTCCCTGTACACACATTGAACAAGGAAAAAAGTAGTTTATTTTAGTGAATTCTCGAAGAAGAGATCAAACAAAATTGATGGTGTAAAAGGTGTGTCTAAGCTTAACTTACAGATACTTTTCGCTATAGTATTCTTATACAATATTAGGAGCAAAACGTAGATCCCTTGAATAACTTATATTAAGTTGAAAAAATTACCCAGAAAATGAAAAGAATAAAATGCTTTCAAGGTTGAAAGCGCGCGCACACGCACATGCGTACACAAGCACTTTGGCTATAATTGCCACATGTAATGCTGCTAGCCATACATATCTTCCGTGCACAAGTATGAAAATGCAGAGACGTTAATTGGAGAATTGTCAGAGATTTAACTAGACCTGCTAATGGTAGCTACAGACCACAACAGATGCAATAAAGATTGAAAGAAGACCTGGTGACTAGCTACAGACCATAACAGACACTATAAAGGAGCTATAAATATTTCTAAATACCCAATACACAGCCTATTGTTTTGATTTTATGTATGGATGGTAGATTAAAGGAAAGTGGTAAAGATATAAGCAAGCAGTTAGAAAGACCAATCATTGTTATACATCAAGGCCTTATTAAAGGGAAACATGTCATTTGGGGGTGATCATTCACCTCCAATCTCCTCTTTGGCCCTGTAACGGCTCCAGCGAAAATACTTGCTATTAGGATTGGCCAGAAACTGAACAAGTTAGGTAGCTAATATTATTATAGTAGCTTGTATTAGTTCATCACAGACAATACCAAATATTTCTTCTACGATGTTCTCCAATTGTGGAAGTCTCGCTTCACCCATACATTTCCAACTTCTTAAACATTTTAATTTATTTTTATTTTATTTTTTTCAATTAATCCATGCAGATATACTCGTGTATGCTCAAACTTGTTTGACATGGCACCACAAGCAGCTTCTCCAATATTTCTCAAGTGTATAAATCAGTTGCAATTCCAGACGCTCCTTTAGCATTGCTTCAACAAGTATCGACATTTATTTAGTACTTCTGGTATATGAATTGCAATTCCTTTCATTGTTCATATAAGATGACAATGCGTAGGGCTATATAATAGGACATTCTGATTACTAAACAATAGATAGAAACTACATCAATTAAGTAGCTGAATCAGTTAGATAATTCATAAACGATCGTTTGAATTAAGCGGTCAGCCTAAATGACCGCTCCACTTTTTTCCACTCTTCAACATAGATTGACATCCATTAAACAAGCAATTAAGGTATATAAATAAAATTTTCAATCTAATCCTTACCAATGAAACAAAGAGTTGGCATCCTAGTGTTGTGCTGCTGCTGAGATTATATGTATTGATAAAATGGAGGATACATGGAAAACATGAATTGGGGGAAACATCAGCACAATATTTTTAATTAACTTCTATTCTAATGTACCTCTTTTCGGAAGATTCTTTGAAGCAAGCAAGCATTTGAACCATTGCATCAATGGTCAATTGTCCAGAAAACATCTGATGGAAATATGCATTTGCTTCTGCTTCTATATCCGGGCTTCCCTCTGAGGTTGACGAATCTGTGACCATAGGACTCTGAACTTTTAGGGTAGACAAAGTTTGCACTCTTTTTAACTCTTCAAGAGACTGCTGGGAAATGAGTTGCCCAGAATTTACTTGAAGCACCTACAAGTTGAAATAAAATTCTCTCTATTTGGTTACCGATGACATGCATGTTGGTTAATGACATTTATTTAAATATATAAGCAAAACCTGTAAGAATATAGGGCATGCTTCTTGATACACATTAAAGATAGAAACACGTGATTGTTGTAGAGAACTATTATGTGCATCATTCACACCATCTGTAAATATTTCTTTCAAAAATGCAAGGCAATCCTGTGCATAGAAAATTAACTATTTATTAGTAAACATTTTACTACATAAAACAAGTAAAATAACAGATTAGAGCATGTAAGACTAGAAAACCATGTACACACAAACACAAGAAAAGGAGAAAATATTACCTCAAGAAAATCATCTTTATATGTATCCAAATTTTCGTTCAACCATTTCTCAAGATGTACGTGTTCTTTCCTATATGCAATAGCGGCCAACCTAAGACTGATATGAAATGGAGTTGAATCCAATACTGGAGACAAAATCTGTGTAAAATAAACCAAAAAATGAATAATGCAACACAGGAGATTAAAAAAATTAAGGCCCAACACTAGTAAATTTGAACGCTGTTACCCTAAAACATCTAAAAGAATCAGCCTAAACTGCCATGTCCACAACAGAATTATTATATGCAACAATAACTAGAATAGTGGTCTAGATAGCATATTCTATTGTGTGAAATTAATATCAAAACAATTAACAAAGTTTGAATACTTCTTTACCGGCAAAGGATATTCATTAGCACATCTGGAACAGCTCTACTTGTGGTAAAGTAAGAGTAAGAGGTTGAATTGGTTGATGTAAAATGGTTAAAATATTAAAAAGTGTAATAACAATATAAGGTTTCCATTCAAATAGCAAAACTGTGTGACTTGCACTTAGAAGCTCTGAGGTCAGATCCCAGGACAGTCATGTAACATGACTCTCGACATGATTCAGACACACATACATGCCCACTTGCATGCCCTCCTGTAGGACTGACAGGCAAAGATGGACTCACAAGGCCAACCAAATCTAATGAGCAAAAAGCTTGATAGCGGAGGTTATACGTTGTCTAAAATACTTGCAAGGCTGAACCAAAGTATGTGGCAAGATTAATATGTGTGCACTGAATATTGAAATATGTTCCATTTCGCTCTCGGCTATATTTGTGCCTTAGAGTTGAACATAACTTCATATAGCAAATATATCATCATTTACGCTTCTTGTAGACTTCTCCATGGTCTATGAGAATTTGGAGGATACCAACGGGTCAGCTAGCATTATGACAAGCCACTCTCTTGTCATGATTTTTTGAACTAGGAATTTGGCACTTAATTGTAGAGGGTTGACGTCGGGTTGACAGCCGATCGTAAAAACTTCGTCAAATCTTTGTTGAAGCTTTGCTTCATCATAGCCGCCCCATTTAGATGGGAAAAGGCTTAGATGATGATGATGATAGAAACTACTCACAGAATTTGGATGATCTTGAAATTAGGCAATACAAAATCATAGGGAGGTACAAAAGAAAAAATAATCAACACCTCAATTATAATCGCAAAGTGAACTGTATGTACCCTTTGAAAATTTTACCTTCAGTTCTTGACAAATGTCAAGAATTCTCAAAATGCTGCTTGAATCTGTATGAGCATCTGAGATCCCTTTCAAGACCAAATTAGGATTAACTTGCCATAAGTGATGGAAAACACTGGTCTTCATAGGATCATTTAATATCATTGGAAATACCGTTGAATATACTTCATACTGGAGGAGATTGTATGAAGACTGCAAAGAGATTAAGCATAGTTTGTTGATACAGCATCAAATAGAATGAAGGTCAAAGCAGACAGGGAAACTAAATCCTCTAGGCAAGGGAACATACTCTAGTCTGAGCAATTCCAACAAGTAAAACTTCAGGACACTGGTGAAAAGGGTGTTCTAGCATTGAACGGACGGAGGTGGCATGGCCTGTGTCAGCTAACTGGCATAATACATCCAAAAGGTCTAGGCAGGTCCATGCCTTGTTGTCACCTAACTTGGAAAGTTGAGCTGAATCTATAAAAGCCTGAGAAGACAGTTGCATTACCAGTCAGATGCAGCAGCAAAGGTAAAATATATGAGACGTAACAAAATTACCAGTTGCCTTGAACAATGTGCAAATGTGAATACATCAGGTGTTGCGGACACAGCATGTCTCAGGAAAGATAACTGCCCTTCTGCATTCTTCCAGACTGACCCACAAATAACATGGAGTGGAAAAGGAACCTGTATAGTTCATGATGGGAAATTCAGGTCAATCAAGTTAAAGGGATACGACATAGAACTAAGCTCATAGAATCTCCATTAATAAACTTTTGAGATTTTAAATACCTGACAAGCTTTATGATAAATTGACATTAGTAGAGAAAATGTTGATTCATCAGGGATGTTGAAGCCTTCGTAGTCTAGATTTTCCATAACACGTGTCCAATTTGCTTTAGGGGCCTGCATTTAGAACATCCATAAAAAAAATCTTGCATCATAATATATCCTAGCTTTTTGGCAACTCATAAATACTGGTGTAAACATGAAACCTAAGAAAGGAAGAAAATTCCCTCACCATTTGCTTAATCGAATCTACAAGGATATCAACGTTCCAAGAGCTCAACAGCGGTGGGTCAAAGGTTAAGCTACTACCAAGAGCTGAGCTAAATGAGGAATGAATGTTCTGAGCATCATCAAGACCAACATGTGTGCGCGCTATTGTACCTAGTAACTTAGAAAGTGTGACTTCATTGAGAGGCAGGAAAAGAGAGAGCATCTCATTACACTGTGCAGTGCTGACTGTGCATCCATAGCCTAATTCTCTCACTATGTCAGCCATACTCATTTCCTGCTCTATCTCTGCTAGCACAGCCTCGAAATCAGGATTAGAACTCTCATACAATAGATCAAGTTGCCTGCAGGAAACAATTAGAGTTATGATCATTTCATCAGGAAAGAGATATAGAAATTAGTGACATAAGCACCAGAAGGAACAAATATATAGAGTATGACAATCAGTTTTCCAAACCAATAGAGATGTACCTGAAAGAGTTGGCGGGCATTATTACATCTGTAAATATTGGGGTTTGTACCAAGCAAGAACTTCCATTGTGTGGTATTAAAGATAAGATTTTAGTAAACGAATCCACGTGCTTGGATAGGCCCTCTGACCGACAAAGGAACAGGACAATATCTTGAAGTTTCCAATTTGATTCGACCAAGTTTGGATTCGTAGTCAGTTCTTCGATCCGAGCAATGCAGAAATTGCGACCTGAGAAAAGTATAAACGATTAAACGAAGCCACAAAAAGCGACAAGTTGATGACTTTATCACTATGAATTTCAAGTTACCTCTCGTTCGGAATTCAAGATTTTCAGACTCCGACAATGCAAGACCGACACCAACCTTCTCGGCCGTTGATAAATTCAACATCTTTGATAGGTCTCCAAGAAACCCATCACTCATCGACGGTCCCCGCAGCGCTTCGCAGAGGATGGTAGAAAAACCTGGCTTGTCCATCAAATACTTAAAAATGGCAGATACAAGTTCCCGCTGCAATTCCCAGCTCTCAACTTCATCCCCACCATTTAAACTTAATTGATCTAAACAGGTTTGAAGCAGCAAAATACTTTCTTCTTCTCTTCCATTTTCAACAAACTGCAGAAATTTGATCAAGCGACTACCATTAAGTTCAATTACGAAAATAAGGATAAAATTGATCGCCAGTGATGATACTAGAAGTACAAAACTATGCCCTAAATTCACAAAATGGATACAGAAATACCAAAAACTCACGCAGGAACGAAACCAAAATTATTAAAATAGAAAGATATTAAAAAAAAAAGGAAGGAGTTTAAACCTGACAGAGGTCGCGATGGATCGAATCGAAGTTGAGATCGCTGACGCCTTGAAGCAGGGCCCGGATCTGGCTCGGGAACGATGGCCGCGACGGGAGCATCATCGAAGAAGAAAGAGAGGGATCGATCGCTAGGGTTTCGATTTGTGTGGTGAAAAATTAGGGGAATAAATGAGAATTAGGGTTTGCGATCTGTTAGGGGACTTAGAGAGAGCCTTCGAGGTTTCGCGTTTGCAAATGGAGATGATGGATGTGGAGACGCTTCATTCGATTTGCGGGGGTTTATACGTTGATGTGCTTGGATCCGCTCGGGTTCGGTTTTTGTCCTTGGGCTGATTAGGTTTCGATGGAAATGGGCTTGAGACAGCCACCTGTTTATCTGTTACTAAGGATTTATTTTTTAAAAGTTTTTTCTTTTTTGCACCTGCCCATAACCCTAATCTATCCGCACACCACATCCATGCACACATCACACATAAACACGCAACATACATGCACATCGAGAAGACCAACAAAACCGTTAATTTATGGACACTTCCCTTCATGAGGTTCCTGGGTTCAAACCTCACACTCTACCCAAGATGGGAAATGTCCATACGAACTGTGCTCTTGCTCATTGGTAGTAAGGACTTAAAATAAAATAAAAGGTAGCTTCATGAAGGGGTGAAACCGGGCCGGGCCGGGCGGGTTTTTGATAATATCTTTACCCGATCCGAAAATAAAAACCTAAACCCAAAATCCGTCCAAACCCGACGGGTTTATAATGCGCTAAATCAGAACCTGTAACTTCGGGTTTATCCGGATGGGCCGAATTTTGTGAGTTTTTCGGGCTTTGCTCATTGTAATTTATCAAAAAAAGGAAAAGTATAATACTTGAATATGTTCTACCAAATATATATATACAAAATTTATAGTTTGATAAAACTATATAAATTATATGTGATAGATTTATATGTTAGTGTGTTGTGCTCGCGTCGCGGAAGCCACAGCCAAGACGGAAGCAAAAACGATGATTTTTAAGCAAGCACAAAACACACATTCTTAAGGAATTAAACCATACATTGAAACTAGCAACTGGCATACAAGGTTCGTAAAGAATATAACTTTTGACACATGTCCACCCAATCGTGAAAGATCCCTCCTACCTCCTTATATGCCATCCGTAACGAGCTCGAATGGCGGTCATGCTAACCGAAGATGATCCACCCGAGAGAACCAATCCAAACTCCGGTTTCACCTAGTAAAGCAACCGCCGCTCCAGGCTCGTTACGAATAGAGAGTGATGATGCAGGAATTTTCCACCATCTTTTTTCTCTCTATTTTGAAGCTCAAGAGAGCAGATGACAGAGGTGGAGGTTTAGAAGTTAGCCATGGCAAGAAAAATGGCTAAGTCTTTTTGTGAAGAGAAAAAAAACAAAGTAGAAAGAATGGGTACTGATTTTCCAACCATGCAAGAATAGTAAACACAAATAATTTTGACAATATAAGTCATACCTCTCTACCATACTTCTTTACATCTCATCCTCCGTCTCAATTTTTATTTTCTTTATAAAGAAAAATCAACAAATAAAGCGACCATCTTCCAGAACAATTCCGTATAAATACGGAATACAACCGATATACGCATAGAAATACATATACGCGTATCTGTATAAAAAATATGAATAGCTAAAAGAGAGAAAATGAATAGTGAACAATAATATTAGAATACATATATATATATATATATATATATATATATATATATATAAATTATTAAATCAAAACTTGATTTAATAATCTGGCTTAATCCTAAGTCGCTGGTATTATCAACTGTCAGATTGAAATCCGTGCAGCCTGTACACGTATTTAATCGGACCCCCTGTATGTACCAACATACGGCATCTACATCATATCGTCTGAACAGGGAAAACCTTCTGTGTGGGACTCTAAAGACTTGACAATACACTGGCAGTGGTTTACTGGATAAATCCAAAAACCACAAGCACATCGACGGCATTGGCTGTATGTAATGGCTACCCAGGTATATGTTAGTTATATGTATGCCCTAGAGGCCACTACTATATATGTGATGTATATTGTAGTGGATGCTTGGACATATATGGGGAGGACTTTCTTGCTCGACACGATAGTATACTATCTGGTTGCTTTTTACCTTAACATGTTGACTTGTATAAGCGATGCTGTCCTGCTCTCACATGTTGATAAAGCCCTTATGATGCGTACTTGACTACCAGGACTATGATAGAGATCTACTAGTGGGGCCAAGGGTAGTCCACAAGCACACCCTATAATTGTTCATAGTCGTAGGTGTATCGAGACAGAGTATCGATATTCCAGAGCAGACCAGCGTATGCGCTTCTTGACCCATATGATGGGCGATGGATGATTCCACATCCATTAGTGTTTGACATCAGAGAAGGTATACGGGTGCTCAGTGGAGACTGGGCACACTGAACGGACTCGTCGAGAACTCCTAGATTGTATTATACCTATCGTCAGATAGCAGTTCTCTGGTGACACTGGTACAGGTTAGTCTGTCGACCCGAGATCGTCATAGAGTCTTGTGTGATTCCCACTGTGCTTTGATTTCCACCATATCACGGTCAAGAGATCGTGCAAAAGGTGGTTTTGGGGTACAGTCCCGAGTCACATGGAGGCAATGAGCGATAGGAGGGAATTCGTCTCTCCCGGTATTGGGAGTTGATGTTGCGCTATGCTCGATTGGCCATAACATGAAATCCCTGGCCAGGGTTGCTGAGATTTTACCGGTAAGTGTTATCAGTAGTTTCTCGAACCGTTATGGACCTTACATCGGCATGACTTATCAGGCTATTGGGATCTGATGTTATACCACCCCCAGGCTGTGATATGTGACATATCAGATGAAGAGACCGGACTGTACGGTAGTATTACTGATTGGATTCGCAGGAGTATGAGCAAGCTTGCTTGTTGATCTTCTGATCGCTCAATATCCGGGTGACCGTTACGTTTAGCAGACCGCTTGCGGCTTATGGGTGTTTGATATAATCATCACCTACTGCCGACATATTGACGAGTCTTTAGAATCCTACACAGAGGTTTCCTGGTTCATGCGAAACGAAGTAGGAGATTAATGCGCGTATGTGATACCGCATTCTATTCTCGCGATTTGTGATATCGGTCGGTTATATATGATATAGCCGGGTTATCGGATCAATTGTTGATTCGATAAGTTATTACATATGATATTAGTCGGTTGTATGTGATATAACCGGATTATTAAATTAAGTGTTGATTTGATAATTTCATGTATAATTATATACGTGATATATTAATTTACATCAATTAATATTTGCTCACTTAAACATCTCTTTTTCTCACTTTGTGCTTTAGTATATATGTGATATATATTAATGTACATTTTATTGTGTCATGCTTGATGATTCATGAAGCATGGGTGAATAAGACTTACACTATAGTTAAGATAATTCTAGGGTTTTTATTTATCAAGGTAATTAAAAAATGGTGAATATTTGGTATGGCTACAAACTTGTAGAAGCTTGTGGATAACTATTGACTAAGTCCACTCCTTTTGTTTTCCTTGAGATATTTATAAACCTAACTGTAGGGTGTTTTTCGTCACCCCAGTGAGATGGGAATACGCGAGCACTTGTCAGGCGTACTACAGATTCCCCCTGCCTAGGGTAGGCCGGGGTTTAATGATTGTGGGGATCCGAATCTCCGGCAGCCGCGGACTAAGCTGCCGTTAATTACCCCCCCCCGCCTTTGGGGCGAGGGAACCTCCGATTAACGGGTTAAATTGGTCATGCGAACTCAATGTGCAGTGTGCGTGTGTTTTGTTTTGAAAGGGGGTTTTGAATATGTCGGGAGCCACGCAGAGTTTTTACGGGGGTCCCGCTACCCGGATAGCGGGCTGGGGGTCAAGGGGGCTAGCAGCCCCCTTGCGGGGTTCGGGGCAGCGCCCCGGCCCGAAAAATTTTTTGGAGGGGGAGAATGTGGCGGAGTATGTATATGTGTGAATTTGTATACATATGTATATGTATATGTATATACATAAAAAGAGGGGGAAAAGGCATCCAAGGGATGCGTGGGGCAGCACCTTGGGCGCTGTGCGCTTAGGTGCTGTGCGCTCAGCGCGCGCGCGCGCCACGTGTCGGCACGCGGGCGCCTTGCGCGCTTGCGCAAGCGCGCAGGTGCGCAAGCGCGTGCGCCACGTGTCGGCACGCGGGCGCCTTGCGCACTTGCGCAGGTGCGCAAGCGCGCGCGCCACGTGTCGGCACGCGGGCGCCTTGCGCACTTGCACAAGCGCGTAGGTGCGCAATGCGCCACGTGTCGGCACGCGGGCGCCTTGCGCACTTGCGCAGGTGCGTGCGCCACGTGTCGGCACGCGGGCGCCTTGCGCACTTGCGCTGCGCGCCGGAGAGGCACAAGAGGCTTTTAGCCTAAGAAAAAGGATTTCTCAAAGGAGAAATCAGAGAGGAGTCGGGCTCCTGAATGTGTTTTGGGTTTAATGGAAGTGGTTCTTCTTCTTCCTCCTGTCGCTTGCTGGATCTTGAAGATCAAGAGATGTGAAATCTCAAAATCTCTCATTTTTAAGATCTGATGACAGATCCAAGTTCCCCTTTGTGGGTTTTGTGGTGGAAAACTATTTAGTTTTGAAAAAGGAAGAGTAAAACTCTTGATTTAATTCAAAAGAAAGAAGAAGGTTTTGGAACCTTGAAGGAGGAGGAAAGAGCTCAGCTCTGAAACTTTTTT
The DNA here is from genome assembly GCA_030015575.1 of Agapanthus africanus. Lineage (NCBI taxonomy): Eukaryota > Viridiplantae > Streptophyta > Magnoliopsida > Asparagales > Amaryllidaceae > Agapanthus > Agapanthus africanus. The sequence continues at coordinate 156,276,297 of CM057350.1, forward strand.
GGAGAGAGAAAAAGTTGTTGAGATATTTCATTATCTTTGCCTTTATAGGCCATACATTTTACACATAGCCCCTTGGGCTTCACAAAATGGCATTTTGCCTATTTCATGGCTTATGTGCTATTTCTTTTTGCACATAAGCCATGGGCTTTACAAAAATTTGGCTTTATGCCCATTTTCTTACATTTATCCATAAAATAAAATAAAAGAAAATGCAACAAGATTATTTATTACAAAAATTTTATCTTGGCGTGGAGGAGGCCGGCCGCTTCATGTTCGGGCTCGACTCGGGCATGGGCCCACTGGGTCTGGGCTTGGGCCCACTTGGCTTGGGGTTGACTTGGATTTTGACTTGGTCAACCGGGGTGTAAATTTTTACCCCAACAAATTGCCCCCCATCAATAAATGCACACCACATATGTGGGTCGTGTGCATGAAATTGATGGATCTTCTTTCACGTGGAGGCGACTTGATTTGGTTCCCACCTTTTGGGAAGCTGGCACTGCCCTTTTTACGACATGGACGGTCGGTTCTGCCCTTTTTGCGTCTTGGACGGTCGGTGCTGCCCTTTTAGCGACGTGGACGGTCGGTTCTGCCCTTTTTGCGACATGGACGGTCGGTGCTGCCCTTTTAGCGACGTGGACGGTCGGTTCTGCCCTTTTTGCGACTTGGACGGTCGGTGCTGCCCTTTTAGCGACGTGGACGGTCGGTGCTGCCCTTTTAGCGACGTGGACGGTCGGTGCTGCCCTTTTTGCGACTTGGACGGTCGATGCTGCCCTTTTAGCGACGTGGACGGTCGGTGCTGCCATTTTAGCGACGTGGACGGTCGGTTCTGCCCTTTTTGCGACTTGGACGGTCGGTGCTGCCCTTTTAGCGACGTGGACGGTCGGTGCTGCCATTTTAGCGACGTGGACGGTCGATGCTGCCCTTTTAGCGACGTGGACGGTCGGTTCTGCCCTTTTTGCGACGTGGACGGTCGGTGCTGCCCTTTTAGCGACGTGGACGGTCGGTGCTGCCCTTTTAGCGACGTGGACGGTCGGTGCTGCCATTTTAGCGACGTGGACGGTCGATGCTTGATTTGACTTGCTCTGCTTCTTGCAGTGTCAGGGGTAGACTTGACTTGCTCCGCTTCTTGCGGTGTCGAGATTGGATTCTGACTTGCTCCGCTTTCTGTGGCGTCGGAGTGGAAGTTGACTTGTTGATTTTGATTTGGGTTGACATCAGCATCGCTATACTGGAATATGGTACCAGGAGCGAATCATCATCTGTCATGGAGAGGATTTTGGGATTTTGGTTTTTGTTTGGCATCTGCATTGCTGCACTGGAATAATGCCAGGAGCAACTCATCATTTGCCCCGAGAGGATTTGGGAGAAATTGGGATTGTTTTACGCCCGTGGATTGTATACGGTTTTGCAGGATGTATGATCCAGACCGTAGGGCTGGAAAAATTTCGGGACTTTGTCGGCGTCTGCATCGCTGCACTGGAATATGGTACCAGGAACGACTCATCATTCGCCGTTGGGGTATGGGATTTGGAATTTGGTTGGCGTCTGCATCGCTGCACTGGAATATGGTACCAGGAGCGACTCATCATTCGCCACTTGGGGATTGGGGGAGCGAATTTGGTTGGCGTCTGCATCGCTGCACTGGAATGTAGTACCAGGAGCGACTCATCATTCGCCTCTTGGTGCATGGGGATTGGGGAGCGATGGCTTAGGAGACAGGTTTAGATCCCTACCACCTAAGACTTTTCAATTTTATGGGCCGTGAGGGTCCCATAACGGTATTTTCTCCCTGCGAGTCGTAAGGATCCCGCAGGTGTATGTTCTCCTTAGGAGTCGTGGGGACTCCTAAGTGTGTTTTTCCTTCGTGAGTCGTAAGGATCCCACGAAGGTTTGTTCTCCTCATGTATCGTGAGGACACATGAGTGGGTCTTCTTAATGGAGTATAATTCCAAAGGCGGAGACCAGCCGCGTGACTGGTGATTACGGTGGGGCCTGAGGGTGATGAGAATTATTTGAGCCCGTGGATTGTATATGGTAGTCAATTTGGGGACTAACCGTAGGGCCGGGAGAATTTTGAGAAATTGGATTTTGGTTGGCGTCTGCATCGCTGCACTGGAATATGGTACCAGGAGCGACTCATCATTCGCCGTTTGGGGACTTGGAATTTGGATCTTGTTTGGCATCAGCATTGCTGCACTGGAATAATGCCAGGAGCAACTCATCATTTGCCTTGGGAGGACTTGGGATTTGGGTTTTTGGTCGGCATCAGCACCGCTAACACTGAAGCGAGATGCCAGGAGCGAATCATCATTTGCCGTTGCCCGTTGGGGAACGATGGCTTAGGAGTTAGGTTTGGGTCCCTACCACCTAAGGCTTTTCAATTTTATGGGCCATGAGGGTCCCATAAAAGCATTTTCTCCCTACGAGTCGAAAGGATCTCGTAGGTGTATTTTCTCCTTAGGAATCGTGAGGATTCCTAAGTGTGTTGCTCCTTTGTGAGTCGTAAGGATCTCACGCAGGGGTTTTCTCCTCACAAGGTCGAGAGGACTTTGTGAGTGTATTTCACCTCCTTTCCTTTTTACGAGTTTGCGCCCTTTCGGGTTTTCACAGACTCGCCGGTAGTCCTGCTGTTTTTACTCACGGAGCCCTTTCGGGTTTTCATCCGTGCCCGTTTTGCTTATGGGCATACCGTTATTATTATTTTTTTTTATTTATTTATTTTTTTTTTTTTGCCGCTGGTGGGACTTTAAAGTAGTCTCACCGGCAGGATTTGGGAGAAATAGGGGTCATTTACGCCCGTGGATTGTATACGGTTTTGCAGGATGTCTGATCCAGACCGTAGGGCTGATGTGCTCAATTCGCCTGCGACTTGGAGCATTCACGTGTAGTATTTCTTGAGATATCGGCCATTGATGGGTGGCATGGGCCTTTCTCCCTCGGCACTTATTAGTTGGTAGGATCCTCCGTCAAACACTTTCTCGATGACGTATGGTCCTTCCCAGTTTGGCTCGAATTTTCCCTTGGCATGTCGATTGGGGATAATCGGTCTTTTGAGGACCAACACCAATTCACCTTTCTTGAAGGCGCGGAGACGGGTTATCTTGTCATAAGCCCGTGACATTTGGGCTCGGTATAGCTCCAGATTTTGTTGCACCGCGAGCCTCTTTTCTTCGAGGGCATCGAGTTCTTCAAGTCGAAGGAGCACGTTTTCTTCCTCCGTCAACTCATGTTGGACGGCCATTCTTAAGCTCGGAACTTCAACTTCGAGGGGGAGGACCGCCTCCACTCCGAAGAGCAATGAGTATGGAGTGGACTGAGTTGGAGTACGGTGCGTGGTACGATATGCCCACAATGCCTCGTGAAGCTTGAGATTCCAGTCTCTCTTGTTGGCTGAAGCATTTTTCCTCAGAAGCTTGCATAGAGTCTTATTGAAGGCTTCGGCTAGCCCATTGGCTCTTGGATTATAGATGGAGGAATACCTCCAGTCTATCTTGTGCTGAGTAGCGAATCTTGAGACATTGAAGCTCTTGAAAGAAGGCCCGTTGTCAGAAATGATTCTTCTTGGTGTACCGAAGCGGTATAGAATATTATGCTGGAAGAATGTCAGAATATCCTTTGTCTTGACTTCTTTTAGCGGGACAGCTTCAGCCCACCTGGAGAAGTAGTCTGTCGCGGCCAGTATGAACCGGTGGCCTTTAGATGACGGAGGATCAATTGAGCCAACAATGTCGGTGCCCCAAACTTCGAAGGGCCACGACGCCACTGTAGGATGCAATGGGTTGGGATGCTTGTGAATAAAATCACCGTGAATTTGGCAGATATAACATTTCTTTGCATGCTCTCCGCAATCCCGTATCATGGTGGGCCAGTAATACCCAAGCCGTTTGATTTGAAGTCGCATCTTGGGGCCAGATTGGTGAGCACCGCAAACGCCCGAGTGGACATCTTTCATGACCTTTTGGGCTTCGGCCAATGACAGACACCTGAGCCAGAGTTGGTCATATGACCTGCGGTATAACGTGTCATTTACAAACACGTATCGGAGAGCTCTTTTCTTCAGCTGAATCCTCGCAGATTTTTCTTCGGGCAGCTTGTCGTATCGGAGGTACTCTATGAAGGGTTCTCTCCAATCGGGCTCGTCTTGGATGATCGAAGCTTCTTCCGCAGGACTGCTCTTCTGTTCCGCGCTTTCCTCTTCTCGTAGAGAGACTGGGGGTAGAATTTGCCGGCTCCTGACTGTGATCAGAATTTCGTCCATTTCAGGATCAGCCAGTTCCTTGGCCAAGCGAGCGAGTACATCAGCCTTTCCGTTCAACGCTCTAGGGACTCTCGTTAGTTCAATATGAGTGAACCGTTTCATGAGTTCCACCACTCGACCTCTGTACCGAGCTAACTCGGGTTTGTATATCTTATAGTCGCCGCTTACTTGGTTGACGACGAGCTGGGAGTCACCGTAAACTCGTAGCCGACGGATTTCCATTTCTATGGCGAGCTCCAAACCAGCTATCAGAGCTTCATACTCAGCTTCATTGTTTGTCCGAGGCTCGGTGAGAGCAAAAGAACGCCGTAGGGTTCCCATTGATGGTGTGATGAACACCAATCCTATCCCTGCTTTTATCTCCGGGACGCTTGATTTACTGGAGGTTCTTATCGATGAGGCCCCATCGAAGTAGAGCTCCCAACATGGCTCGTCATTCTCGAGATGCAGCACTTGTTCGTCGGGTAACTCACAATTTAGTGGCGACCCTTCTGGTATGGGATGAGCAGCGAGAAAGTCTGCAAGAGCTTGCCCTTTTACTGCTTTCTGAGGAGTGTAAACTATGTCAAACTCAAGTAGCATGACAGCCCATCTTGCCATTCTGCCGGCTAGGCTTGCTTTGGTCATCAAGTGTTTGAGCGGGTCGACCTTGGAGATCAGCATAACCCGATGAGCGAGCAGATAGTGCCTCAGCTTCTTCACAGCAAATATCAGAGCCAGGCATTGCTTTTCGATTGGGGAGTAGTTGTGTTCCGCCCCGACTAGAGTTCGACTGAGGTAGTAGAGGGCATTTTCTTTTCCTTCCTCATTATTCTGGGCAAGGAGCGCACCGAGTGACTCGTCCAGCGCGGCAGTGTAGAGAATCAGCGGTTTATTCGGAATGGGAGCGGCCAGCACTGGAGGGTGCAACAAGTATTGTTTAATGCTTTCGAACGCTGCTCGACATTCGGCATCCCAGATAAAAGGAGCTCCTTTCTTCATGAGCTTTGAGAAGGGCCTACATCTCCCTGATAAATTTGAGATAAACCTCCGTATATAAGCAAGCTTGCCTTGAAAAGATCTTAGCTGCGTCAGACTCTTCGGAGGGGGCATCTCCATGATAGCCTTTATCTTTGATGGGTCAACTTCGATCCCTCGATGTCGGACTATGAAGCCCAGGAATTTTCCCGATGACACGCCAAAAGCGCACTTCAGAGGATTCATCTTCAGATCGTATTCCCTCAGTCTGGTGAGAACGGTCCTGAGATCTTGGATATGATCGGTCTTGGCTTTAGTCTTGATGACCAGATCATCAACATAGCATTCAACGACTTTATGGATTAGGTCATCAAAGATATTAGTCATCGCCCTTTGATATGTAGCACCTGCGTTCTTCAGTCCGAATGGCATTACCCTGTAGCAATATATTCCGATCGGGGTTCGAAATGCTGTGTGCTTCTCATCCTCAGGCGACATCTTGATCTGATTGTATCCAGACGAGCCGTCCATAAAGGTGAACAGTTCGTAATTTGAGGTGTCATCGACCATCATTTCCATGACCGGTAGCGGGAAGTCGTCTTTAGGACATGCCTTGTTGAGGTCCCTGAAATCGACACAAACTTGGATCTGCCCATTTTTCTTCTTCACTGGGACTATGCATGCGATCCAGTCCGCATATTTCTCTTCCCTAATGAAGCTGGCATCGATGAGTTTCTTGGTTTCCTCGATGACCTTTTCTTCCAACTCCCTTCTCATTCTTCGAGGAGCTTGTTTGACTGGCTTAGCATCAGGAGATATAGCCAGCTTATGCACGGCTACCTCAGGGGAAAGGCCAGGCATTTCTTTGTACGTCCACGCGAAGCAGTCGACGAACTCGCGCAGCAGGGCAATTATCTGCTCTTTCATTTCCTCCGACAAGAGTGAGCTGATGTAGGTCGGCCTTGGATTATCGGGCGTTCCTAAGTCAATCTTGGTTAGCTCATCAAAGGTTGCTTGTCCGCCATCTTCGAGCTCTTGAGGAGCTTCTTCTGGCTCGGCTATCTCGTCATCATTATTCGATCCTTCGCTGGCCTCACCAACATGGATCATGTAGCACGCTTTGGAATCAGGTTGAATGTAGCCTATGCCCCGTCTATCTGGAATTCGTCCATCGATGAGTGCTCGGACCTGGGGCGGATGCCATAGCCCTTCGTAAAACTTTGCTTCGGACTCCGTTTGATATAACCGGCATCCGCACTTCTTAAAGTATTCCCGCATCTCGGGCGCATAGTATCTGGGATTGAGGACGGCTCTTATGCCTCTCTCATATGGAAGGCATGCGACAGACAAATCGTCCGGGTGCGCAACGGGGTTTGACCCATAAAACAAGATGCCCTTCTGTCCACTTTTCCTCCCGGGAACGTAGAAAGTTTTCAGCTGGTCCACGGTGGAGATTGATAATGCATCGAGCTCTTTGCACATTTGCTCTGGTACCCTTGTAACGGCTAGGGATCCTTCTGCAACTTCGAAGGTCTCTCACAGTTTCGCTTGTTGCGTGGGGGTCCAATCTGCACCGCTATTGCACGACAGGTCCTCCTCCTCTGACTCTTCAGTGTCGCTGCCAAGATGAGGGCGGACTTTACTGCTAGATGGGGCTTCAGTGACGGATTCATCCGTATCGCTGCCGAAACGAGGGCGAGTTTTATGGAAGGACGGGCTTCCAGCGTCGGACTCATCAGTGTCGCTACCGAAATGCGGGCGCACTTGGGCGTTTTTGCTTTTGAAAGTGATAGCCGGCGCAGATTTGCTTTTGAGTCTTGGGGCTGGTCTATCCTTAGTCAGTTGTGGCTTAGCATTTTGGTGGTTCATAAAGTACCGAGAATCTTCATATCGGACTTCATGCACACCGAACGGCTGGATGTCTCCGTCAATGCGTCTTTCTTCGCCATTTTTATTATACTTCATGCATTGATGGAGAGTTGATGGAATGATGCCGTAATCGTGGAGCCATGGCCGCCCCAAGAGAATCTTATAAGACGTGTCGGCGTCGATCACGTATATCTTAGCTTCAGTTTGCAGATCCCCAAATTTGATTGGCAAAGCTATAGCCCCTAGAACTTGCTGGCAATTTTGGTTGAAGCCTTGAATGACAATCCTTTCCCTTGACAGGTGTCGGACGTCCATTGAAAAACTCTTCAGAGTTCGCAAGTTCATGATGTTCACTGAGGACCCCGGATCAATCAATATACGATTAATTCGATCTCCGTCGCTGTACCCGGTCACGTAAAGCGGCCGATTATGCTCAGCCGTTCCCAGTAGCAAGTCTTCATCCTTAAATGTGACTGCGGCGGCATGCAAAGCGTGATGGGCTTCTTTCATATTAATTTCCGCAAAGTGAGCCTGATACCGCTCGGGGTTTTGTAGAGCGTGAATGAGAACGTCTCTAAGCTCCTTAGATAGGACCAAGGCGTCGTAGATGCTCAGGAGAGATGGAAGCTTCCGGAGATGTGCCAAGACATTATAGTCCACCGAGGAAGGATTTATGTTTTCGTCGGCCGGTTCTCTGCCATTTTCTTCATTAGCGACTTGTTTTTCCTTCCCTTTTGGGGCGTTGCCCTGATTTTGCGGTAGAGCTCTGCCGCTTCTGAGCTGGATTTGATTGGCCTTTGTGGTGAGCTCCTCGTCCTCTTCGGGAAAACAGAGATCATCCTCGGAGTCGCTGCCAAGATGGATGGCATAGCAGGTCACTACTGGGATCTCTTCATTGGAGTCTTCTTCTAACTCCTCCAGAATTTCAGCCGCTTGTACAGGGAAGAACTCCTTCAATTGAATCAATGTTCTTTCCTTTTGTTCATATTCTTCGAGGGAATCGATATATTTTTGAATGGTCGATCTCCCTGCAGACTCTTTTTCGCGCCGAGCTGCACTTTTCTTCTTCTTGAGCTTCTTGGATTTTGAGCCTGATGGAGCCGCATAGGCAGCTGGACTGGTAGGCTTCTTCTGTCCTTCCCATTCCATCCTGGGCTCTTTCTGAAGTAGCTTTAGCATCTTCTTCGTCTTATTAGATATGTGCGTACTCCACGGAGGCCGCGATGAGTCGGTTTCATTTCTTAGGGCCGCGGGTTCGGCTGTCTGCTCCCAGAAGGCTTCGGCTTCCGTCTGTATAAAGTTGGCGGTTGCAACTTGATTGTTCACCAACACGCTTTTGGATAGCTCGATCTCTCCAGCCTTGTACTGCTTCTCGACCCAGTCTTTGAAGATATAGCAATCCTCGATCGCATGGCTCACTACTCGGTGGTACGGGCAATACAGAGGATTGCCGGTCATTTTTGCTTCTTGGGGTCTTTTCGACTCCGGCAATTGTAAGCCGTTGTTCAAGGCATCTTTAAATATCTTGCGGACCTTGTCCCTTCTGAAAGAGTAAACCTTGTTCTTTTTCTCCTCTAGGGAAGGCCCATCTCCTCCCAGCAATGGCTTTCGCGATCGGTTGGTTTTGGATTCGCCCGCCCTTCGCTTTTCTTCATTGTCGGACGCATTGAAGACATTGGTACTGCTGGAACTCCCGCTTCTACGGTTGTCGTCCCGCTTGCTTTTCCAGGTTTTGTCTCTCTGAGAGTCCGGCGGGGACTCTTGCTTCGAGCGTTCTAGCATTTGAACTTTCTTGGTTAGCTCCTGAAATGTCTTGAGGCCCGCTGTACACAAGAATGGGACCATCCAATTGCTGAGGTTCCTAATGAGAAGGCTGACGGACTGGTCCTGCTCCAGCGGCGGTTCGCATTTGACTGTGAGATTACGCCATCGGGCGATAAAGTCGGTGTTGCTTTCATTCTTCCCCGGCTTAGTCCTCACAAGGTCGGCAATGGAGATTTTATCACTGACACTCATGAACCTTTGCCGAAACAGGGACTCCATTTGGGCAAAGGTAATGACGGACCCGTCCGGTATACTCGCATACCAGTCGAAGGCGACGCCGGTCAGGCTGTTGACAAACTGACGAAGAAGGAGCGCGTCATTGCCCCCTGTATTTCCGCACGATGCTTTGAAGTGGGCGACGTGCTGGTTTGCATTCCCCGTTCCATCAAATCTTCCGAACTTAGGAATGACGTAGCCGCTTGGGAACTCAATCAGATCGTACTGCGCGGGATATGGCCGCCCACTACTGCCGATTTCTTTCTGAGCTTCAGCTTCGGCCACCAATGTTTTGACCTTGCTGGTGACCAAATCCATTATCCGATCCTGTGTTAACGGGATGGTGCTATCTGGGGCCAAGGCGTCCCCAGAAGCGGAATGTAGCCGGCTTTCATTTGGCTCGACCAGTCTTGGTCCCAAAGGAACAGGCATTGGCTGCCTCGGATTGTCATCACCCGGCTGATTAGTAGCGGCTTGTGCTTGATTAGGAGGCGCTCGAGCAATTTGAGCCGTAAGCTGCATCACCACGTTCGTTAAGTCGTCAATCTTCGAATAGAGCTTGGCCATCTCTTTATCTTTGCTCCTGAGCTGTTTTCGAAGTTCTTGAAGCAGCTCTTGCTCCGCAGTCCTAGGGCGGAAAGTCGGCTCTTCCTCGCTGTCTGAGCTTGACTCTACATGGACCGAGGGGTCTATCTGCCTATCATCCTCATCGAGAGGGTTTTCTTCATCCAGCAGGGGCGGCTGTTCTTAGGCGGCGGCAACCACATTCAGGCTAGATTGGGCTTGGGATGTGGTGGCCCCGTCCTTGCTTTTGCTGCGAAGGTTGTCGCTGGGGCGCCCGCCCGCCATATAGACCATATGGATGATATATCCGGCCGTCTTTCTATCATTGGCAGTTGATTTCGTGGATCGCTGTCTTGACCCCCTTGTTTCGGTAGCTGGTAGTCGATTGAAGGCGTCTGGCTTAACCAGTTTCTTGAATGGTGCTAGCGCTTCTTTTCTGGGTTTTCCCCGCTGCTTTCGTACGGCACAGAGCGCTTCATAGACTCTTGATGAGACAGTGTCATACTTTTTCTGTTGGGGCCGGGACACGTCTCTTTGCGGCACTGTTCGGACCGCTGTCTTCTTAATTCTGGCGGTCATGGCATTGTTCTGAACCCACTTTAGAGGCTCGAAGGAATTGCTGATTCTTACGTCCGACTCAGCCGTCGTCGCGGGGCAACCCTGCACTTGGAACTTCACACGATTCCATTTGGCCGAAGCCTTGGCCCTTTTGTTGGCTCGATACCTGAGCCGCTTCTGCCTTAACTTTTCTGTTCTAAGCACCTTGCAGACTTCGGCTTTTTGGGAAGACGCCGCATACCGGTTGATGGAGGGCCTTGGAGATACGCCCGATTGTGCATTTGTTGGAGTCATCGCCTGAGCTCGTCCGCAACTTTTAATGTTGCCCTTCACATCGGAAGTCTTGCCCCCAGCTAGAGCGCTAGGGACTCGTTCAGACACCATCTTAAGTTTCAGTTGTGGTGCCTTGGCGATCACGACATTCGGCCTCTTACCCCTTGAGACCGGCTTGGCCACCTGTTCCGCTGGGATCTCTGCCAGATGAGCGCTTCCGGCAGGGTAGATGATGACAGAGCCAAACTGGCGGGGCGGTTCCTCCCATTGTCGACTGAGGGTTGCGGGGAGAACCACACGAGCGTTGATCTTGACCACGTACGGAATCGGGGTCGCTTTGGAAGTTGAATTCGTCTGGGAAGACATTGTCGTTGAAGGTTGATTGCTGCACGGAAAAAAAAACATCATTTCAGTATAGGCAATCGATATGTATATTGATTGAGTTCGTATGAACGTTTAACCCGAAATATGGGAGGAGAGATGAGTCCCACCGGGCGTGCCAGAATCTGTAGGGTGTTTTTCGTCACCCCAGTGAGATGGGAATACGCGAGCGCTTGTCAGGCGTACTACAGATTCCCCCTGCCTAGGGTAGGCCGGGGTTTAATGATTGTGGGGATCCGAATCTCCGGCAGCCGCGGACTAAGCTGCCGTTAATTACCCCCCCCCCCCGCCTTTGGGGCGAGGGAACCTCCGATTAACGGGTTAAATTGGTCATGCGAACTCAATGTGCAGTGTGCGTGTGTTTTGTTTTGAAAGGGGGTTTTGAATATATCGGGAGCCACGCAGAGTTTTTACGGGGGTCCCGCTACCCGGATAGCGGGCTGGGGGTCAAGGGGGCTAGCAGCCCCCTTGCGGGGTTCGGGGCAGCGCCCCGGCCCGAAAATTTTTTTGGAGGGGGAGAATGTGGCGGAGTATGTATATGTGTGAATTTGTATACATATGTATATGTATATGTATATACATAAAAAGAGGGGGAAAAGGCATCCAAGGGATGCGTGGGGCAGCACCTTGGGCGCTGTGCGCTTAGGTGCTGTGCGCTCAGCGCGCGCGCGCGCGCCACGTGTCGGCACGCGGGCGCCTTGCGCCCTTGCGCAGGTGCGCAAGCGCGCGCGCCACGTGTCGGCACGCGGGCGCCTTGCGCACTTGCGCAAGCGCGTGCGCCACGTGTCGGCACGCTGGCGCCTTGCGCACTTGCGCTGCGCGCCGGAGAGGCACAAGAGGCTTTTAGCCTAAAAAAAAAGGATTTCTCAAAGGAGAAATCAGAGAGGAGTCGGGCTCCTGAATGTGTTTTGGGTTTAATGGAAGTGGTTCTTCTTCTTCCTCCTGTCGCTTGCTGGATCTTGAAGATCAAGAGATGTGAAATCTCAAAATCTCTCCCTTTTAAGATCTGATGACAGATCCAAGTTCCCCTTTGTGGGTTTTGTGGTGGAAAACTATTTAGTTTTGAAAAAGGAAGAGTAAAACTCTTGATTTAATTCAAAAGAAAGAAGAAGGTTTTGGAACCTTGAAGAAGGAGGAAAGAGCTCAGCTCTGAAACTTTTTTGGAGAGAGAAAAAGTTGTTGAGATATTTCATTATCTTTGCCTTTATAGGCCATACATTTTACACATAGCCCCTTGGGCTTCACAAAATGGCATTTTGCCTATTTCATGGCTCATGTGCCATTTCTTTTTGCACATAAGCCATGGGCTTTACAAAAATTTGGCTTTATGCCCATTTTCTTACATTTATCCATAAAATAAAATAAAAGAAAATGCAACAAGATTATTTATTACAAAAATTTTATCTTGGCGTGGAGGAGGCCGGCCGCTTCATGTTCGGGCTCGACTCGGGCATGGGCCCACTGGGTCTGGGCTTGGGCCCACTTGGCTTAGGGTTGACTTGGATTTTGACTTGGTCAACCGGGGTGTAAATTTTTACCCCAACACTAACCATTATCCTCAACCCTAGTTAAGTCTCTACCCAGGTTAATGTATGACACTAAGTCACCCGTGATTTATATTCTCACCTTATGAGTTCATTCTCCCATTCTTCACTTGAGCTTCTTCTTCCTCATGAGAAAAGCTCACTAGATTTTTCCAAGGTGAGAAAATATTCTGAGAAAAAGAAAACTAAACAGAGCTCAATACCTGCTTCATCATCCTCTACTATTAGCCATTTAGTTTAGGGTGTTTGCTTTACTAAACCCTAATTTAGTGAAGAGGTAGTACGAGCTTGAGTCTTCTCGACGTAGATCATCTTCGGCCTCAAAGACTTCGAGCAAGTTTGAATTTTTCACCTTGTGGAGCCTCTCAAGAGTTCGGGAGATTCTTACTCGCAGCGAAGGGACTTCTACACGGAGCATTTAAAGTGAAGGACCGGTCTACAAAGGTTATATTTCTCATTCACTAGACTTGCAAAGTTGTTTGCATGATGTTTTGTTTATATTTCTAGTTAAGATTCTTGGTTAGGCTTGTTTAGAATGGTAAATTTTTGAAAACGGCATGGACGATGCCACTCGAAACCTTGCTGCCTTGCTAAGTAACCCTACAGTGGTATCAGAGCCGAGCTAAAAATTTAAACGATATTTGTTAGATTACGAAACCGAAACTACTCCGAAACTTGCAACACCGATACCTAACTTCTGTCAAATTTTTAAAGGGCTCTAAATTTTTTTTAACAACTGCAGAATGTTGTATGTGATATAACATGTACACTGTGAAAATTTGAAGAATTTTGGTGCAAAAGTGGCCGGTCACATAGGCATAAAAACCGGCGAGCTCAGCCCAATTTGGGAGTTATGGCTTCAAATTTTTAGAGTGTTCCAGTCTCTGGGTTTTGGTGTTTCAGGTGTTGTTTGTTTTTGCTAAATTTGCATGTGATGTTAATTTTTTGCAAAGGCAACTCGGAGTGTTTCGTAATCGTAATCCTAACATGTACTCGGGTTATTTAGACGATGTTAAAAAGTTTGAACGAATATCAATAACCCAATTTTTCCCCGCTGGAAATTTTCCAAGCGTTAGATTTTTTCCGAATTTAAAATTTTCAGAAAATCATGCAAGCGATTCTGTGGACCCTCTAGAAGAACGATACCCAAACTCGACTTTTTGGATCGTGGAACCGCGGTAATACCCTGGGATTTGGCGCAGTTTCGCGGCGACATGAGTGAGGCATAGGTCGGCCTTTCTATGGATAGTTCATACGAGCTGTGGTATGTTCTGGATACTTTTTGAACTCCGCTCAAGTGTTGAGCTTGTTGGGAATTTTTTTGGTGCTTGCTTATTCGATCGAAAAGTTTAATTTCGTCTAGCTATCTTTGATTGTGATACAATATTTGGAATCCACAATTAGTTATGTGATAACTAGTTTGAATTTTATAAATCTGGCAGTTTAGTCTCATTTGATCGCTTGCCACGGAATTTTTATGTGGATCAAAAGTCCTGTTGGGATACGGCAGCGCCCCGGCCGTCTTTCCGAGGCCAAATACGGAACAAAAACTTTTCAAAACGTGGCGCTACCATAACCAAATACCCGGATCATTCCATTAACCGTTAACTAGCAATCTTTAAAATGAGTTTAGAAATTATACCGATCGATCCGTGTCCTTCGGTCTTCAATCTCCGTCCCATGCTTGTCGCGGCTGCCCTAACGAAGTTCGCTCTCCGATCTCGCTCGTCGAAGTGGCACCACGTCGAGAAATCTTTATACGGGCTCCCGCTTCTAACCGAAGCAACTCGAACATGAAGTTTGCTAGCCGACATGTCCAAGGTGAAGTAGAGATAGTTATGATTACTTTGTCTCATAACATCCATTGATTCTCAACACATGAGATGGTATGGATGGAGGTTGAAGAAGAAGCCATTGATGAAGAAATTGTGAGCTCAAGAAAAGCTAGTGAAGAAGAAGAAGCTTGCTTATTGTGTTGGGATGAAAATGTGAGAGCTCTCATAATAATCACAAGACCAAGCTCCACACTATATGTGGTTGCCATCTCTCTCCTCACACATCATTTCCACACAATAATCAATCAAGAGATTAGATATGGCACAAAAAATAACACCATGAGTCATCAACAAAACACATGCCACATTTAATGCTCTTGGTCATGACTAGCACTCACAATTTCCACTTAATAAACTTCAAACCAAAAGTTTAAAACAATAAATAGAATGGCATCTTCTAAAGTAAACTCGTGACGGATCATAAGAATACCCCTCAACTGTATATGCATACCTGCATCCGCATTCCGACTGAATACGAATGCAATGAGACGAAAGTAATCCAACAAATCTAATACTAGGATCCGGCTTAAACTAAAGCCCACTAGTATGATCCGTCCGATCATGATCCGTGCACAAGTGCACATATATGATCGAACCTTGCCATAAAACCATACGGCCTCTACAACGTTTCGCCCAAACTTGAGAAACTTTCTGTGGGGAACTCTAATGACTCATCAATACGCTGGCAGTGGGTTTAACCACAAGCACGTCAGTGGTACTAGCTGTACGTAACGGCTGCTCATGTATTGAGCGAAAGGGAAGCTGACGAGCGAACTCATCCTGAAACCCTACCGAGCCTGACAGTGACAATATCCGTACAGTCCGGTCCGTTCGTCTATGAGTATCGCATATCGGTCTAGGGGGTGGATAAAGTCAGACCCCAAATAACGCGATATTTAGTGTCGGTATGAAGTCCATCACCACCAGAGAAACTACCGATCCTAGATCGGTAATTCTCGACTACCTTGGCCAAGTTTTTCTGGTGATGGCCACCCGTGCACTGTGCAACATCAACCACCAATACCGGGAGAGACGAATCCCTGACGATCCGCTCAATGCCTCCATATGGCTCGGGACTGTACCCAACTAAAACCTGTTTGCACGACTCCTTTGAGCCGTGGTAGGGTAGTAATCAAAACACAGTGGGAACTCACACGAGACAAATGACGATCTCAAGTCGACAGACTAACCTGTACACATGTCACCGGGGAACTGCTATCCGACAATAGGTATAATACCAACTAGCAAGTTCCCGGCGAGTTCGTCCAGTGTACTCATAACCCAATGAGCACATGTATACTATCTTAGGTGAACAAACTAACACCAATGGCTTGTGAGACCTGGCCACCACCCCTCGTCGGGGTCTCGATCAGTATACACTAGTCTACTCTGGAGTATCGATGCCCAGTCTCGAAACTCCCACGACTAAGGACATTTAAGGATGCATTTATAGACCACCAGCTCCCACGTATATGATCGCCATCATGATGCTGGTAGTCAAGCAAGAATCCTATGGGCTCTATCAACATATAATAGTGATGATAAAGACAAACCAGATAGCATACTATCATCTCGAGTAAGACTATCCTACTGGAATGGGTCCTCCCTCAATCATTGCAATCACATACCTGCGATCCAATAATTGACTTTGGGGGCACCATATCCAACAATCTCCCACTTGCACTTAAGGCTAATTATTGCGATGTCACATACTCACAGCCCGTGTGATACCGAACATCCAACTTCTCTACTAATCAGTTTCACAAAGCTCGTTTATAAAACTATTGCATTCGAGAAATAACCTCAGTGAGTGGATCCGCCCTGATGTTTCTTTCTATGTCTCTTTTAATCTCAAGTTTGCGGAGAAAACCATCTCCCAAAATGAGCAATACCTGTCTTAGAATATGTTTGGATATCTGATGGGACCCAGTTCATAAATGAACTCCAAATCTAGTAAACTTCTTAGACTGTATCGTCAACTGAATTTAATCAGTATCCTGCGCCACACCTCCCTCAGTATCCGCTTGGACTACCTGTCCCAAATACTGCCCCTTGTCAGAGGGAAAACTATAACTCAGACAGTCACTCTGTCATCCAGGTCATCTTGGAAGCCTGGAATGATAACCGTCTCCCGAAAGAGGCTGCCGTCATCAAGTCCCTAGAACATCCACTTATATTCTAAAACTGCTTCCGAATGGTTCTCCAAGATTGGATTAATATATCAACTTATTGCATCCAGTGCAAAAACAACATCTGGTGTGGTACTTGACATCTCATGATTGACTCAATTGCCTAAGCAAGTGATATACCAATCATGCGCATCTCTCTCCCATTTAGTCTGTAAGACACCTTTAGAGAGGGTGACTCCATCACCTGCAGGTACCCTACCGTGCCAGGAGTCGTCCATTCTAAAATATTTTTAGAATACTGTCTAAGTACCCAGATTGGGATACTACCCAAATCTAGATCTAAAACCATAGATCTAGTAACCAGAATACCTGATATAATATCCATATTCTATGTGGAGAAACCACTGTGTGGCAACCACAGTATAACCGATTGTAGGATAGGAATTTTACTTCCTATACTCTGTGTATGTCATCCAAATACCAGGACATCACACCCTACTACTTTCTTAACAGATCCATCTCCTATTCTGATCAAGTCAAAAACCTATGACCGTCATATCAAAAATAGATGATCTATCTCCGCTATATCGGCTTTAGTCTATAAATAGACATAAGCTACTTATCCACTATGCTTCCGCTGCTCCCACTGACTACGACAACTCTCTGGCAGAATCATATACACGTGCACTTCTAAAACTAGTTTAGAACGACGCTATACTCATCCTCCTGCCGGGTCTCATAGTCTGGAACAACAGTAGTGTCAAGTCTGGGTAAACAAGAACCTCCCTGTCACCCTCCTTAAGGATACCGAAGTACCTTTCGGGTGCCTGAGGTTACCCACCATATCTGCGGAGTGGCTAATAGAATGTCAAAACTGATTGAATCTTTTGGTCCTATTAAAAATTTTCAGTAATCGTTTGCGGTTCTGGAATTACTTCCAGTTCTACCATACTCCCACTACTGTTTTCTGAAAAAAATCCATTTTACTAAAACTGTGTCGAGTCAAGAACAATATCACTATTGGTCTTCCAGATGGTAGAAAGTTAACCCTCGTCAAAACCCGAGTTAACCCACAAACAACCATTACAGAAACGTGCATTGAGTTTATCCGGATTCTGGTTTTAAGCATCAGCCGGATAATTCCCTATACCTTAACATCGTTAAGATATAAATTGATTCTATATATATCTAATATAGAAACGAAGGCACTAAATTAATTGGAACCAGATTCAAAATCATGCAGCTGTCTCCAGTGCATATCAACTAAATGGAGAGAGGCTGATCAGCATTACTCAACTTAGGAGTGCATCCAATTATGAGTAACCTGAAAGAGAAATAAGTTTCTCAAAACCATTACTATCAACTGAATACCAAACACAAGTATCTATATCTTCGATTACCTTGAAGAATCCCGATACTTGCAACACATGGTTCTCTACTTTATTCTTGTACCTATAACTTCTCAAAATTTAAACCTTGTATTTCTGCAAAACACTTGTCTAAAAACTAGAGAAGTCACAAGTAAACAAAATATAGTACGAGGACCAACCCCTCTGTCCTAATGGACACTGGACAATATACAATACTTTGTATAAGTCCCCTGAGTTGAATAACTCAAACCCTGTGCGTCGTAGTTTGAAAACTGTACCGTGGTTATGAAGAATTACACCGCTGTTAAATGCTCCTTACTTAACCATCAACCGATATAGGTAAATGTCATCGACATAATTTCAAAAGGCTATATTTCACTTTATAAAATAAACGTACAGATATATCAGTTTGAAATTGGTGCATAACAACGGATATTCAAAACTAAATATTTGTCGTCCGGCAAAAACCCAGGTGATTTCCTCAAATATCACCAATTACAATGAATTCCGATATAATGAGGATGATCACCTAATTCCCAATAACTTACTCCCACTCATCATCTGTAAAACCATACAGATGTGAGAATCATACCTGGTAAATACATATCCTGGAGTAAGGGTCTAATTGGGAAATCAGTTTTATATTAACAATGCATAGTGAAACTGAAAAATGTAAATGTTTCGAAGGGGTATCTGGGTATTCCCAGTAATGCCTCTTCCACTATCCACATTCATGACTGTAACCGTATACTTCCTTGCCATCTCTCTAAATTCCTTTATATGTCTTTATTCATTACCTTCTGTACACCCCATTAGGCTAAGTGGTTTTCTTCCTTCCCTACCGTTCGGCACCAGCCTATGGTTTGGAAGAAGACTATCCAATAAGTATAATAGGTGTACTCTCCTAATCCTAGGAGTACTCGCAACCTGAGAGAAGGTGATGATAAAAGACAACTGAATAAACCTTATTCTATTTCTCCTGAACCGGAGAAAAGCAAAGGTGAAGTAGGAGTGGCGATGAAATACGCGGTTTGATCGTGAATGATAGTAGTCGCAATTTACTTTGCCCTCATTCTA
Organism: Agapanthus africanus; assembly: GCA_030015575.1. Taxonomy (NCBI): domain Eukaryota; kingdom Viridiplantae; phylum Streptophyta; class Magnoliopsida; order Asparagales; family Amaryllidaceae; genus Agapanthus; species Agapanthus africanus. The sequence continues at coordinate 156,295,155 of CM057350.1, forward strand.
ATCCCTTTTTATTTTGTCTTTACTTATTACCTTCTGTACACCCAACTTAGGCTAATTGGTTTTCTCCTTTCCCTACCTTTCGGCACATGCCTATGGTTTGGAAGAAGACTATTCGATAAGCGTAATAGGTGTACCCTCTCCTAATCCTAGGAGCCTCATAACCTGAGAGAAGGTAAAAGGAAAAGACAATTGAATAGTCCTATTTATTTTCTCCTGAACCAGAATCCATCCTCGAATCTGGAACAAGTTTCTTCGAGTTCGTATATAACCATACGATAGATTTATCCAATGGAAGTGGATGTTCGTAGTGATACGGGGTGTTCTGGCGAAAAGCAAAGGGTAAAAGGAGTGGCAATGTTGTATGCAACTCAGATAATCCAAAAGCCAGTGTTTTAAGAAAGTTTGGTTAACTTGGTCACTGAGTTATAGTCCAGGGTCGGGCCATGGTCGCAGTCAAAGAGAGAGAGAAAAGAAACACTCAGCGTGTACTCTAATCTAGATCAGAATGGTTAATCACTTTATCTAATCAGGATGTCTCCTACTGTATCCTCAAATTCTCCTCCAAACCTGAATGAAGAATTATTCGGGATCAACCGAGGAGTAAACCAACTCATCAGCGAGAATCGGGATCCAACTATCATCGCATGATAACTTGATGGAAGCCGCTCAAGTTATCACACTCCAGAAGGTATGCGCATGCCTGGCAAGTTTCCTGTATGTTTGAAACTCCGGATATGATTTTTTACCCCTAGGACCCAAGTGACCTTGACCCAAGTGACCTTGACACAGTCAACAAATCAAAGAGTCCTAGTCAAGTTCAACCCGTCATTATCCTGGATTGCATTAAACCCACCCGTACGAGCCCTTGACACAGTCAACAAGGCCGCACGACTGTCCTAACCAATCGCATTAATATGCCACAAACAAACACTACTTAGCTACAGCACACAACGCCTTGACCCGTCAACAAACGCAGCACGAATACTAAGTAATACTTGTAAGAAATGACGGAGGGCTACGGCTGGTTTTTGGCGAAAAACCTTTAGCGTAATGAACTTGATATCGTTGAAGGAACCGCATAGCTTTTTACAAATGTATAGTGACAAAAACCTTTGCTAAAGAGGTCACTCCCGGTGAAGGGATCTCGGCTCTTTCTCCGTAGAATGAGGTGCAGGATATTCCAACTGAATACCACGATGCAAAGAAAAAAGTAATCGACTATAGTGAATTTATTACCTGATGCAAACTCCTGCCCAATGGGTCACTCCCGATGAAGGGATCTCGGCCCTTGCCTCGTCGAATGAGGTGCTGGATATTCATAACCGAATACCGCTGTGCAAAGCAAAAGAGAACGTCTTAATAATAACAGCTTTTTAAAATTGTTCCAACAATATCGACTAGGTTTTTTTTCCTTGCATTGATCCAAATCAACGCAGTCCCATCAATTAATCAAACCAGAAAAGAACGAAAATATGATGTACGTATATGCCATCCGCATTCGACACTGGGTCCCGTCATCACCCGTTATGCTACTTAACTAATGAAAGAGCGGGGACTGGACTAGCGCGGGTGTAAAACATATACAATATCTACTAGTATATATATCAATATATAATGATCGCTCCATGCGTGATAAATGCAACATCACAGAAAAGTAATAAGTATCACAGAACAGTACAGATAATCTGGGAGCCCCGGATTTCCTTTGAGCCGCAAGTGAAACCCGACGTTCCCCTGATCGTGTGGATAGCCTGTGCAATGAAAACCTAGACCCTTACGAGTGTAGCAAGTTACCCGCCAAAACCAGAAGCGAGGCAACCCCTTCAGCAAAGTGAATGGACCACCCAGCACTTCACGGAATCCGGTAACTTGGGCACCCCTCCTTGGGTCAGCCTGTACCCCCTACGAGTGCAGCGAATAGCCTGCCAATTCTAGAGTGAAGCCCCCATATGTCTCAAAGACATGACATGCGGGCCCGTTTCCCTCTAGAACCCGGCTATCCGTGCACTCTACCGCGGGGTAATCCTAGTACAGAAAAGAAAAATATGTACAACGGTGACATCGACCGCAACCCCGTCGTGCCCCAAAAGAATAATATACAAACAGGCAGTGACGGCAGTCCACATGTCGGACGCTTGCCCCGCGATATCAAATGTACAAATAAATCCAAACTGCACTACCATTGCACGCAAGCTATCCAGCATGACAATCCGCAACATCACAGCACAACACAGAACATCAACATGAATGTCACGTTCGCAAACCCGTTTAAAAGGAATATAGCGATTAGACAAGATTTAACGCTCGAATTACATTTACGGTCGCAGATAGTAATGTAATGCACTGCAAATTTTAAACAATGTTAAAAAATATTGACTTCGAAATAACCCCCGAATAGCCCCAAACAACCAGATAAAACCATATCCAAACTGGGCTAAACAAACAAAACCACTGAACCAACATTACAGAGACTGGACTGCACCCAAAAAATGAAAGCCAGAAGCCCCTAAAGGACCGACCTGCTCGGATTTTGGTGTCATGTGCTCGGCCAAAATCCGATGGATTTGGTTCGTTTTTGGGGTGTAGCTTAGTGGTCACTTAAATAGTCTTCTGCGCTTGTTTAAATAATTTTTGAAGGCACTCTTTAAATCGACAGAAACTGCAATGCAGTGGGTGTTGTTTCGGGTTTTGTAACAACTCCATTTTTAGTGTACAAAAATTTGCTTTAAAATTAATGTATACTTGGGGTATTTACATTTAAGTAATTATTTAGCTCCATAATTACAAGAAAGAGCTTGTGGCTCATTGGTAATACCTTACACTGCTGAACCAAGCCACCAGAGTTCAAATCTCATACCCCACATTATTTTTAAATTTATTTTATTTTGAAATTTTTAGAAGTTCAAGAGTCAACACGCGCTAACTCCCAATTTTCCCACTACACATGAAAAAGTGAATGCACCAGTAAGCACACCAATCGACGACACCCCTCCCCATCGCCTGACTCGGCCGGACCGCCGAGTCCTCTTCACCATTGTTGTGTCTCTTGGGCTACTCTACCTCCCTGCACACTTCAATTTTCAAGATCAGTTCCAGAGACCTTTGAAATCCCCATTTACTCCATTTTTTAATGAATTTTAATATATTTTTACATTTTTTCAATTTAAACTCTTCATCTACCCTAACCCTAGCTTAACCCTATAAATACCACCCCTACACTCTACCCCCTCACCCCAAAACCCTGAACCAACTCTCAAGAAATCTCTAGAAACCCTAGTGTGCAATCGAAGTGAGTGAAAGGCGAAGTTCCGGTGGATTTTCCGGCAACGACCCTAGGGGATCCCGGAGACGAAACGACGCACCGGCGACTCCTCCCGATCCATCTTCCTCTTGTCTTTGATCAAAACTCGTAAGTCCCAATTCTATCTTCTCTATTCTTTTCTAGAAATACGGAATTACAAAACCCGACGGAATCGGAACAAACCGATTTCCGATTCGGTTTCTTCCTAAAGCCTCCTTTTTCTTTAATACAATTATGCTAAAACCAATTCATGTTGACTATTAAACACTAATCAACCATATTGATCAAGTTTCATATCAAATGTAATTGCTATTTCCATGTTACCGTATTTTTTCATTAAAATACCACATATTTCATTTCTACATTTAAACCATCAAAACCCTTGCTATACCTTTAAATAGATCACGAGGTAATGACCTACCTCCTCACACACTCATGTGCAACATAGCATAATACCAACATAGAATACGGGAAAACGAATCATTGCAAATAAATACCATTTACTTAATAAAAACCGTTTTCTAAAGGATTTTTAGTATTTTGCACAAATCTTTGCAAAGCGCCGCTACAACCCATTTGGGGAACCCCTTCAAGATGGTGCGGATTATCGCACATCCTCGGGCTTAGTAGTGCGAGAAGCAGACCTCCGCAAGGAGCATTCGGTCTCGAAAGATTTAAATACGAAAATCTAAAGAAAATGAGATTTCTAGAAATATAATATATATTAAAAATTATTTTCATATAAATATATGTATATTTATCCTTAAAATATCTATTTTGTAATAATATAAATATTCCATTTTTTCTATAAATATCATAAGAATCATTTTACACTAAAATACCATGAATTCCATATAAATCAATATTACAAATAAATACCTTTTATTATGGAATTAGGATATTTTCACTAGAAATATCACAACATAAAATCTACATTCATTATAACTCTAAAGACGATTAATAAATACTTGGGGTGTATTTTGAAAATTATACAAAAGTATTTTTTACATAAAACCCCCTCAAGTTCTATAAATTACCCTAAGGACCCTAGTAAACATAGGTTTAAGCGGGACCAATCTCTTGAGCCTCAGGAAGCCGGAGAAGTGCGTGCTTGCCTATTTAAGGTAGATAACTTAACAATGGTGTTATCAATACGGTAATCGTTTTTGAAAAAGGCACAAATCCTGCCGCCCATGTGCAGCGGTTACCGATAATATCAAAACAATCAGGACTTCACTTCACTTTTCCGACTCAGAGTGGGTGTCATTATAATCTGACTTGAATATGATTCAAGTACAATCTATAATCTACAATCTACAATCTACAATATTACAATTCAACATGAATCCATGAATCCATTATTCCATATATTCAATCTATCAACTTGACCGAACCGAACCATGGATATACATTCCATTTACATGATTATACAGTTACATCCATGATTCTACAGTTACATACATTATTCTCCAGTTACATCCGTTACTGATATCATGGTTTCGGCCAGTCATCCAAACATACAATCTATATAGTTTACAATACAATACAATACAATACAACAATACAATCAAGATAACACGGGGTTTAAGGGGTAGACTGGTACGGAAGGTGTTAAAAGTGGCACGAGACTGCAAGATTTAAGACACCTAACCGTATCCAATTGCCGTTGTTCCGGGTTGTATAACGGAGCCTTGTACTGTATATTCTGTTTGCCCTGGTCTCTAGCATATAGGGACCCCTCTCGTATACACCGGCATCCTTCTGTACCAAGCTACAAACAACATCGTTAACACAACATCATAACAATATAATACAACTTTAAAAGCTACTCTCTCTCTTTCTTCTTTTCTACTTCTCCCTTCTTTTTGGGACTTACCGAGCGACTTGTTCGCTGACGACATTCTCTTTCTTTCTTCTTTGAATGTCGTCAGGTGATCTGGATACGGCGGAGATCGAGCCCACTACTGAAGACTTGGACCAATCCAGTGAAAACCCCGAGCTCTAGTTCATTGTACACTTTCCATTCAATACTTTTCATTTCTGTTATGCCATTGTTTAGGTATTGCTTTATTTCAGTTGTATTTACTTTCCATGCATTGTACAAAAAGAATGTGAATAAATAAAATTGTTGTTTTATTATATCTTGTCTCTTGTGCTTTTACTTTTACATTGGTTAGATACGCTTAGCGTATTTACTTCACAGTAAATACGTAGCGGCCTCGTCGCGTCCCCTTCGCCGTACACCAGGAAGCGGGGCGTGACAGGTTTTGTTGGTGGCCCATGCAGGTGACGTGACGGGTTCCCCAAATGGGTTGTAGCGGCGCTTTGCAAAGATTTGTATAAATACTAAATCGTTTAGAAAATGGTTTTATTATTAAAAGGTATTTAAATGAAAATGTGTCATTTTCCCGTATTCTATGTTCCCGAGGGTATCGTGCTATATTGCATATGAGTGTGTGAGGAGGTAGGTCATTATCTCGTTATCTACTTAAAGGTATAGCAAGTTTTGTGATGTTAAATGTAGAATTGAAACTATGTGGTATTTAAATGAAAAATACGATAAAATGAAATAACAATTACTTTATGATATGAAACTTGATCAATATGGTTAATTAGTGTTTAATAGTCAACATGAATTGGTTTAAGCATGATTGTATTAAAGAAAAGTGAAGTTTTATAAAGAAACCGAATCGGAAATCGGATTTGTTCCGATTCCGTCGGGTTTTGTAATTCCGTATTTTAGAATAAGAATAGCGAAGATAGAATTGGGACTTACGGGTTTTGATCAAACACAAGAGGAAGATGGATCGGGAGGAGTCGCCGGTGCGTCGTTTCGTCACCGGGATCTCCTAGGATCGTTGCCGGAACTTCGCCTTTCGCTCACTTCGATTGCACACTAGGGTTTCTAGAGATTTCATGAGAGTTGGCTCAAAGTTTTGGGGTGAGGGGGGTAGAGTGTAGGGGGGGTATTTATAGGCTTAGACTAGGGTTAGGGTAGATGAAGAGTTAAATAATAAAAATGTAATAAAATATGATAAATTGTAATAAAATGGAGTAAATATGGTTTTATGACTTCTCTGGAACCGATCTGGGAAAAAGAAGTGTGCAGGGGGGTTCAGAAGCCCAAGAGCCCCAACTTTGTAGTTGTGGACTCGGCCGACTCGACCGGCTGACCGGCTTAATGTTACATATATATATATAATTATATAAAAATAATTTTAATATATATTTTATATTTCTAAAAATCTCATTTTCCTAAGATGTCGTATTTTAAATCTTTCGAGACCGAATGCTCCTTGCGGAGGTCTGCATCTCGCACTACTAAGCCCGAGGATGTGCGATAATCCGCACCATCCCGAGCGGGTTCCCCAAATGGGTTGTAGCGGTGCTTTACAAAGATTTGTATAAATACTAAATTGTTTAGAAAATGGTTTTACCACGGCGACAGACATTCACGTTAGCAGCCGTAGAAGCCGAGACTGTAGGTCAAGATAACACCGGTAAGTCTTTTTCACACTTTTTAAACCCTTGCACCACCTTGTTAATTTTTTTTCATACACTATCTATACTCCAGTCACCAAACTTTTCTTGAATCTGTTACACTTTCCTTTTACAAATTTCGAGGACGAAATTTTTATAAGGAGGGTAGAATGTAACAACCCTAAATTTCCTATACAATTTTTTTTTCAAATATTTTTTCAAAATCCAGAAAGGGGTATTGTAGCCTGAGCACAAGATATAAGTAATTAATTTGCGTTTCAATTACAAGTTAAAAGAATGTAACAACTCCATTTTTAGTGACAAAAATTTGCTTTAAAATTAATGTATACCTGGGGTATTTACATTTAAGTAATTATTTAGCTCCATAACTACAAGAAGGAGCTTGTGGCTCATTGGTAATACCTTGCATTGCTGAACCAAGCCACCAGAGTTCAAATCCCATACCCCACATTATTTTTAAATTTGTTTTATTTTAAAATTTTTAGAAGTTCAAGAGTCAACACGTGCTAACTCCCAATTTTCCCACCCCACATGAAAAAGTGAATGCACCAGTAAGCACACCAACCGACGGCACCCCTCCTCATCGCCTGACTCGGCCAGACTCGGGCCGGCGCCGCCGGCCGGACTCGGCCGGACCGCCGAGTCCCCTACACCATTGTTGTGTCTCTTGGGCTACTCTACCTCCCTGCACACTTCAATTTTCCAGATCGGTTCCAGAGAAGTCATAAAACCCTATTTAGTCCATTTTATTACAATTTATCACATTTTATCACATTTTTATTATTTAAACTCTTCATCTACCCTAACCCTAGCCTAACCCTATAAATATCACCCTTACACTTTACCCCCTTACCCCAAAACCCTGAGCCAACTCTCAAGAAATCATTAGAAACCTTAGTGTGCAATCGAAGTGAGCGAAAGGCGAAGTTCCGGCGGATTTTCCGGCAACGACCCTAGGAGATCCCGACGACGAAACGACGCACCGACGACTCCTCTCGATCCATCTTCCTCTTGTCTTTGATCGAAAACCGTAAATCCGAATTCTATCTTCTCTATTCTTTTCTAGAAATACGGAATTACAAAACCCGACGGAATCGGAACAAAACTGATTTCCGATTCGGTTCTTTCTCAAAACCCGACATTTCCATAATACAATCTTGTTAAGCCATGTCATGCTGACTATTAAACACCAACTAATCATATTGAACAAGTTCCATATCAAATGTAATTGCTATTTCCATTTTACCGTATTTTTTACAGTAAAATACCATCTAGTTTCATTTCTACATTTAAATCATCACAAAACTTGCTATATCTTTAAGTAGATCACGAGGTAATGACTTACCTCCTCACACACTCATATGCAACATAGCATAATACCCTCGGGAACATAGAATACGAGAAAACGAATCATTGCAAATAAACACCATTTACTTAATAAAAACCGTTTTCTAAAGGATTTAGTATTTTGCACAAATCTTTGCAAAGCGTTGCTACAACCTATTTGGGGAACCCGTTCGGGATGGTGCGGATTATCGCACATCCTCGGGCTTAGTAGTGCGAGATGCAGACCTCCGCAAGGAGCATTCGGTCTCGAAAGATTTAAAATACAAAAATCTAAAGAAAATGAGATTTCTACAAATATTATATATATTAAAAATTATTTTCATATAAATATATGTATATATATCCTTAAAATATCTACTTTATAATAATATAAATATTCCACCTTTTTCCTAAAAATATCACAAGAATCATTTTACACTAAAATACCATGAATTCCCTACAAATCAATATTACAAATAAATAGCTTTTATTATGAAATTAGGATATTTTCACTAGAAATATCACAATATAAAATCTACATTCATTACAACTCTAAAGATGATAACTAAATACTTAGGGAGTATTTTGAAAAGTATATAATAGTATTTTTACATAAAACCCCCTCAAGTTCTATAAATTACCCTAAGGTCTCTAGTAAACATAGGTTTAAGCGGGACCAATCTCTTGAGCCTCAGGAAGCCGGAGAAGTGGGTGCTTGTCTATTTATGGTAGACAACTTAACAACGGTGTTATCAATACGATAATCGTCTTTGAAAAAGACACAAATCCTGCCGTCCATGTGCAGCGGTTACCGATAATATCAAAACAATCAGTACTTCAATTTACTTTTCTGACTCAGAGTGAGTCTCATTATAATCTGACTTGAATATGATTCAAGTACAATCTATAATCTACAATCTACAATATTACAATTCAACATGAATTCATGAATCCATTATTTCATATATTCAATCTATCAACTTGACCGAACCGAACCATGGATATACATTCCATTTACATGATTATACAGTTATATCCATGATTCTACAGTTACATACATGATTCTCCAGTTACATCCGTTTACTGATATCATGGTTTCGGTTAGTCATCCAAACATACAATCTATATAGTTTACAATACAAGACAATACAACAACACAATCAAGATAACACTACGGGGTTTAAGGGGTAGACTGGTACGAAAGGTGTTAAAAGTGGCACGAGACTGCAAGATTTAAGACACCTAACCGTATCCAATTGCCGCTGTTCCGGGTTGTATAACGGAGCCTTGTACTGTATATTCCGTTTGCTCTGGTCTCTAGCATATAGGGACCCCTCTCGTATACACTGGCATCCTTCTGTACCAAACTACAAACAACATCGTTAACACAACATCATAACAATATAATACAACTTTAAAAGCTACTCTCTCTCTTTCTTCTTTTCTACCTCTCCCTTCTCTTTGGGACTTACCGAGCGATTTGTTCGCTGACGACATTCTCTTTCTTTCTTCTTTGAATGTCGTCAGGTGATCTGGACACGGCGGAGATCGAGCCCACTGCTGAAGACTTGGACCAATCCAGTGAAGACCCCGATCTCTAGTTCATTGTACACTTTCCATTCAGCACTTTTCATTTCTGTTATGCCATTGTTTAGGCATTGCTTTATTTCAGTTGTATTTACTTTCCATGCGTTGTACAAAAAGAATGTGAATAAATAAAGTTGTTGTTCTTGTCTCTTATGCTTTTACTTTTATATTGCTTAGATACGCTTAACGTATACGTAGCGGCCTCGTCGCGTCCCCTTCGCCGTACACCGGGAAGCGGGGCGTGACAGGTTTTGTTGGAAGGACTGTAGGCGTGCAAAAGTCCTGTGTCTAATTTGCGGCGTATCCAACCATGGAATTGAGAATTGTCCTTATAATAGCAATCCAGCTCACACACACAACAACTACCCGCAGCGGCCAGATATCCAGGCTCCTGCATCTCGTTTTGCACTCCCTGCTCCGCCACCTGCACAGCCTGCTCGCCAATTCCAACAAGCAATGCGGGACATGCCTCAAGGGCAGAGAAACAAGCCCCAAGGACAGAATGTGCCTCCAGCTAGAAGGAATGTACCACGGCGACAGACATTCACGTTAGCAGCCGTAGAAACTGAGACTGTAGGTCAAGGTAACACCGGTAAGTCTTTTTCACACTTTTTAAACCCTTGCACCATCTTGGTATACACTATCTATACTCCAGTCACCAAACTTTTCTTGAATCTGTTATACTTTCCTTTTACAAATTTCGAGCACGAAATTTTTATAAGGAGGGTAGAATGTAACAACCCTAAATTTCCTATACAAATTTTTTCAATATATTTTTTTTCAAAATCCATAAAGGGGTATTTTAGCCTGAGCACAAGATATAAGTAATTAATTTACTTTTTAATTACAAGTTAAAAGAATGTAACAACTCCATTTTTAGTGTACAAAAATTTGCTTTAAAATTAATGTATACTTGGGGTATTTACATTTAAGTAATTATTTAGCTTCATAATTACAAGAAGGAGCTTGTGGCTCATTGGTAATACCTTACGCTGCTGAACCAAGCCATCAGAGCTCAAATCCTATACCCCACATTATTTTTTAATTTGTTTTATTTTGAAATTTTTAGAAGTTCAAGAGTCAACACGTGCTAACTCCCAATTTTCCCACTACACATGAAAAAGTGAAAGCACCAGTAAGCACACCAACCGACGGCACCCCTCCCCGTCGCCTGACTCGGCCGGACCGCCGAGTCCCCTTCACCATTGTTGTGTCTCTTGGGCTACTCTACCTCCCTGCACACTTCAATTTTCCAGATCAGTTCCAGAGACCTTTGAAATCCCCATTTACTCCATTTTTTTAATGAATTTTAATATATTTTTACATTTTTTTCAATTTAAACTCTTCATCTACCCTAACCCTAGCCTAACCCTATAAATACCATCCCTACACTCTACCCCCTCACCCCAAAACCCTGAGCCAACTCTCAAGAAATCTCTAGAAACCCTAGTGTGCAATCGAAGTGAGCGAAATGCGAAGTTCCGGCGGATTTTCCGGTAACGACCCTAGGAGATCCCGGCGACGAAACGACGCACCGGCGACTCCTCCCGATCCATCTTCAACCTGTCTTTGATCGAAACCCGTAAGTCCTAATTCTATCTTCTCTATTCTTTTCTAGAAATACGGAATTACAAAACCCGACGGAATCGGAACAAACCGATTTCCGATTCGGTTTCTTCCTAAAGCCTCCATTTTCTTTAATACAATTATGCTAAAACCAATTCATGTTGACTATTAAACACTAATCAACCATATTGATCAAGTTTCATATCAAATATAATTGCTATTTCCATTTTACCGTATTTTTTCATTAAAATACCGCATAGTTCATTTCTACATTTAAACCATCAAAACCCTTGCTATACCTTTAAGTAGATCATGAGGTAATGACCTACCTCCTCACACACTCATATGCAACATTGCACAATACCCTCGGGAGCATTGAATACGGGAAAATGAATCATTGCAAATAAATACCATTTACTTAATAAAAACCGTTTTCTAAAGGATTTAGTATTTTGCACAAATCTTTGCAAAGTGCCGCTATAACCCATTTGGGGAACCCGTTCGGGATGGTGCGGATTATCGTACATCCTCGGTCTCAGTAGTGCGAGATGCGGACCTCCGCAAGGAGCATTCGGTCTCGAAAGATTTAAATACGAAAATCTAAAGAAAATGAGATTTCTAGAAATATAATATATATTAAAAATTATTTTCATATAAATATATGTATATTTATCCTTAAAATATCTATTTTTTAATAATATAAATATTCTATTTTTTTTCTATAAATATCACAAGAATCATTTTACACTAAAATACCATGAATTCCATATAAATCAATATTACAAATAAATACCTTTTATTATGGAATTAGGATATTTTCACTAGAAATATCACAACATAAAATCTACATTCATTACAACTTTAAAGACGATTAATAAATACTTGGGGTGTATTTGAAAACTATACAAAAGTATTTTTACATAAACCCCCCTCAAGTTCTATAAATTACCCTAAGGACCCTAGTAAACATAGGTTTAAGCGAGACCAGTCTCTTGAGCCTCAGGGAGCCGGAGAAGTTGGTGCTTGCCTATTTAAGGTAGACAACTTAACAACGGTGTTATCAATACGGTAATCGTCTTTGAAAAAGACACAAATCCTGCCGCCCATGTGCAGCGGTTACCGATAACATCAAAACAATCAGAACTTCAATTTACTTTTCTGACTCAGAGTGAGTCTCATTATAATCTGACTTGAATATTATTCAAGTACAATTTACAATCTACAATATTACAATTCAACATGAATCCATTATTCCATATATTCAATCTATCAACTTGACCGAACCGAACCATGGATATACATTCCATTTACATGATTATACAGTTACATCCATAATTCTAAAGTTACATACATGATTCTCCAGTTACATCCGTTTACTGATATCATGGTTTCGGTTAGTCATCCAAACATATAATCTATATAGTTTACAATACAAGACAATGTAATACAATAATACAATCAAGATAACACGGGGTTTAAGGGGTAGACTGGTACGGAAGGTGTTAAAAGTGGCACGAGACTGCAAGATTTAAGACATCTAACCGTATCCAATTGCCGTTGTTCCGGGTTGTATAACGGAGCCTTGTACTGTATATTCCGTTTGCCCTGGTCTCTAGCATATAGGGACCCCTCTCGTATACACTGGTATCCTTCTGTACCAAGCTACAAATAACATCGTTAACACAACTGTTGGGGTAAAATTTACACCCCGGTTGACCAAGTCAAAATCAAAGTCAACCCCAAGTCAAGTGGGCCCAAGCCCAGATCCAGTGGGCCCATGCCCGGGTCGAGCCAGAACATGAAGCGGCCGGCCTCCCCCCATGCCAAGATAAAAATTTTGTAATAAATAATTTTGTTGCATTTCTTTTATTTTATTTTATGGATAAATGTAAGAAAAATAGGCATAAAGCTAAATTTTTGTAAAGCCCGTGGCTTATGTGCAAAAAGAAATGGCACATGAGCCATGGGATATGCAAAATGCCATTTTGTGAAGCCCAAGGGGCTATGTGTAAAGTGTATAGCCTATAAAGGCAAAGATAATGAAATATCTCAACAACTTTTCTCTCTCCAAAAAAAGTTTTAGATCTGAGATCTTTCCTCCTTCTTCAAGGTTCCAAGACCTTCTTCTTTCTTTTGAATTAAATCAAGAGTTTTACCTTTCCTTTTTCAAAACTAAATATTTTTCCACCACAAAACCCACTAAGGGAAACTCAGATCTTCTATTAGATCTTAAAAAGAAGAGATTTTAAAAAAAATATCCCATATCTCTTGATCTTCAAGATCCAGCTAACAGAGGAGAAAGAAGAAGAATATCTTTCACTAAACCCAAAAAAACACACACTCAGGAGTCCAACTCCTCTTTGATTTCTCTTCTGAGAAATTTTTTTCTTTTTCTCACCGGCGCTCAAGCGCAGAGTGCCCGCGTGCCGACATGTGGCGTGCTTGCGCTCTAGCGCTCAGCGCTCGAGCGCAAAGCGCCCACGTGCCGACACGTGGCGCGCTTGCGGTCAAGCGTAAGCGCTCGAGCGCAAGTCGCCCCCATGCCGACACGTGGCGCGTTTGTGCTCAAGCGCAAGCGCTCTAGCGCAAGTCGCCCCGGTGCCGACACATGGCGCGCTTGCGCTCCAGCGCAAGCGCTCCAGTGCAAGCTGCCCCCGTGTCGACACATGGCGCACTTGCACTCGAGTGCAAGTCGCCCCCGTGTCGACACGTGGCGCGCTTGCGCTCGAGCGCAAGCGCTCAAGCGCAAGTCGCCCCCGTGCCGACACGTGGCGCGCTTGCGCTCGAGCGCAAGCGCTCAAGCGCAAGTCGCCCCCGTGCCGACACGTGGCGCGCTTGCGCTCCCACGTGCCGACACGTGGCACTCTAGCGCCTGAGCGCACAGCACCTAAGCGCACAGCGCCCAAGGTGCCGCCCCACGCATCCTTTGGATGTCTTTTCCCCTTTTTATATATATACATGTATATATATACATATGTATACATATGTACACATACACATACTCCACGACACTGTCCCTGTTAGAAAAAAAATTTCTAACGGGGCGCTGCCCCGCACCCCGCAAGGGGGCTGCTAGCCTCCTTGACCCCCAGCCCGCTATCCGGGTAGCGGGACCCCCGTAAAAACTCTGCATGGCTCCCGATATATCCAAACCCCCCTCCAAAATAAAACACACGTACACTGCACATTGAGTTCGCATGACCAGTTTAACCCGTTAATTGGAGGTTTTCCCGCCCCAAAGGCGGGGGGTAATTAACGGCAGCTTAGTCCGCGGCTGTCGGAGATTCGGATCCCCATAATCATTAAACCCCGGCCTACCCTAGGCAGGGGAAATCTGTAGTACGCCTGACAAGCGCGTGCGTATTCCCATCTCAATGGGGTGACGAAAAACACTCTACAGATTTTGGCACGCCCGGTGGGACCAATCTCTCCTCCCATATTCGGGTTAAACGTTCATGCGAACTCAATCAATATACATATCGATTGCCTATACTGAAATGATGTTCTTTTTTCCGTGCAGTAATCAACCTTCGACGATAATGTCTCCCCAGACGAATTTAGCTTCCAACGTGACCCCGATTCCGTACGTGGTCAAGATCAACGCTCGTGTGGTTCTCCCCGCAATCCTCAGTCGACAGTGGGAGGAACCACCCCGCCAGTTTGGCTCCGTCATCATCTACCCTGCCGGAAGCGCTCATCTGGCGGAGATCCCGGCGGAACAGGTGGCCAAGCCGATCTCAAGGGGTAAGAGGCCGAATGTCGTGATCGCCAAGGCACCACAACCGAAACTTAAGACGGTATCTGAACGATTCTCTGGTGCTCTAGCGCGGGGCAAGAACTTCGGTACAAAGGGCAACACCAAATGTTGCG
Source organism: Agapanthus africanus (assembly GCA_030015575.1). Taxonomy (NCBI): domain Eukaryota; kingdom Viridiplantae; phylum Streptophyta; class Magnoliopsida; order Asparagales; family Amaryllidaceae; genus Agapanthus; species Agapanthus africanus. The sequence continues at coordinate 156,310,306 of CM057350.1, forward strand.
GACGAGCTCAGGCGATGACTCCAAAAAATGCACAATCGAGCGTATCTCCAAGGCCCTCCATCGACCGGTCTGCGGCGTCTTCCCAAAGAGCCGAAGTCTGCCAGGTGCTTAGAACGGAAAAGTTAAGGCAGAAGCGGCTCAGGTATCGAGCCAACAAGAGGGCCAAGGCTTCGGCCAAATGGAATCGTGTGAAGTTCCAAGAGCAGGGTTGCCCCGCGATGACGGCTGAGTCGGACGTAAGAATCAGCAATTCCTTCGAGCCTCTAAAGTGGGTTCAGAAAAACGCCATGACCGCCAGAATCAAGAAGACAGCAGTCCGAACAGTGCCACAAAGAGACGTGTCCCGGCCCAACAGAAAAAGTATGACACTGTCTCTTCAAGAGTCTATCAAGCACTCTGTGCCGCACGAAAGCAGCGGGGCAAACCCAGAAAAGAAGCGCCAGCACCATTCAAGAACCTGGTTAGGCCAGCCGCCTTCAATCGACTACCAGCTACCGAAGCAAGGGGGTCAAGACAGCGATCCGTGAAATCAGTCGCCAATGATAGAAAGACGGCCGGATATATCATCCATACGGTCTATATGGCGGGCGGGCGCCCCAGCGACTACCTTCGCAGCAAAAGCAAGGACGGGGCCACCACATCCCAAGCCCAATCTAGCCTGAATATGGTTGCCGCAGCCCACCGCCCCCGCTGGATGAAGAAAACCCTCTCGATGAGGATGATAGGCAGATAGACCCCTCGGTCCATGTAGAGTCAAGCTCGGACAGCGAGGAAGAGCTGACTTTCCGCCCCAGGACTGCGGAGCAGGAGCTGCTTCAAGAGCTTCGAAAACAGCTCAGGAGCAAAGATAAAGAGATGGCCAAGCTCTATTCGAAGATTGACGACTTAACGAACGTGGTGATGCAGCTTACGGCTCAAATTGCTCGAGCGCCTCCCAATCAGGCACAAGCCGCTACTAATCAGCCGGGTGATGACAATCCGAGGCAGCCAATGCCTGTTCCTTTGGGACCAAGACTGGTCGAGCCGAATGAAAGCTGGCCACATTCCGCTTCTGGGGACCCCTTGGCCCCAGATAGCACTATCCCGCTAACACAGGATCGGATAATGGATTTGGTCACGAGCAAGGTTAAAACATTGGTGGCCGAAGCCGAAGCTCAGAAAGAAATCGGCAGTAGTGGGCGGCCATATCCCGCGCAGTACGATCTGATTGAGTTCCCAAGCGGCTACGTCATTCCTAAGTTCGGAAGATTTGATGGAACGGGGAATGCAAACCAGCACGTCGCCCACTTCAAAGCATCGTGCGGAAATACAAGGGGCAATGACGCGCTCCTTCTTCGTCAGTTTGTCAACAGCCTGACCGGCGTCGCCTTCGACTGGTATGCGAGTATACCGGACGGGTCCGTCATTACCTTTTCCTAAATGGAGTCCCTGTTTCGTCAAAGGTTCATGAGTGTCAGTGATAAAATCTCCATTGCCGACCTTGTGAGGACCAAGCCGGGGAAGAATGAAAGCAACACCGACTTTATCGCCCGATGGCGTAATCTCACAGTCAAGTGCGAACCGCCGCTGGAGCAGGACCAGTCCGTCAGCCTTCTCATTGGAAACCTCAGCAATTGGATGGTCCCATTCTTGTGTACAGCGGGCCTCAAGACATTTCAGGAGCTAACCAAGAAAGTCCAAATGCTGGAATGCTCGAAGCAAGAGTCCCCGCCGGACTCTCAGAGAGACAAAACCTGGAAAAGCAAGCGGGACGACAACCGTAGAAGCGGGAGTTCCAGCAGTACCAATGTCTTCAATGCGTCCGACAATGAAGAAAAGCGAAGGGCGGGCGAATCCAAAACCAACCGGTCTCGAAAGCCATTACTGGGAGGAGATGGGCCTTCCCTAGAGGAGAAAAAGAACAAGGTTTACTCTTTCAAAAGGGACAAGGTCCGCAAGATATTTAAAGATGCCTTGAACAATGGCCTACAATTGCCGGAGTCGAAAAGACCCCAAGAAGCAAAAATGATCGACAATCCTCTGTATTGCCCGTACCACCGAGTAGTGAGCCATGCGATCGAGGATTGCTATATCTTCAAAGACTGGGTCGAGAAGCAGTACAAGGCTGGAGAGATCGAGCTGTCCAAAAGCGTGTTGGTGAACAATTAAGTTGCAACTGCCAACTTTATACAGACAGAAGTTGAAGCCTTCTGGGAGCAGACAGCTGAACCTGCTGCCCTGAAAAACGAAACTGACTCATCGCGGATTCCGTGGAGTACACACATATCTAATAAGACAAAGAAGATGCTAAAGCTACTTCAGAAAGAGCCCAGGATGGAATGGGAAGGACAGAAGAAGCCTACCAGTCCAGCTGCCAATGCGGCTCCATTAGGCTCAAAATCCAAGAAGCTCAAGAAGAAGAAAAGTGCAGCTCGACGCGAAAAAGAGTCTGCAGGGAGATCGACCATTCAAAAATATATCGATTCCCTCGAAGAATATGAACTAAAGGAAAGGACATTGATTCAATTGAAGGAGTTCTTCCCTGTACAAGCGGCTGAAATTCTGGAGGAGTTAGAAGAAGACTCCAATGAAGAGATCCCAGTAGTGACCTGCTACGCCATCCATCTTGGCAGCGACTCCGAGGATGAGCTCTGTTTTTCCGAAGAGGACGAGGAGCTCACCACAAAGGCCAATCAAATCCAGCTCAGAAGCGGCAGGGCTCTATCGCAAAATCAGGGCAACGCCCCAAAAGGAAAGGAAAAACAAGTCGCTAATAAAGAAGATGGCAGAGAACCGGCCGATGAAAACATAAGTCCTTCCTCGGTGGACTATAATGTCTTGGCACATCTCCGGAAGCTTCCATCTCTCCTGAGCATCTACGACGCCTTGGTCCTATCTAAGGAGCTTAGAGATGTTCTCATTCACGCTCTACAAAACCCCGAGCGGTATCAGGCTCACTTTGTAGAAATTAATATGAAAGAAGCCCAGCACGCTTTACATGCCGCCGCAGTCACATTTAAGGATGAAGACTTGCTACTGGGAACGGCTGAGCATAATCGGCCACTTTATGTGACCGGGTACAGCGACGGAGATCGAATTAATCGCATATTGATTGATCCGGGGTCCTCAGTGAACATCATGAACTTGGGAACTCTGAAGAGTTTGTCAATGGACGTCCGACACCTGTCAAGGGAAAGGATTGTCATTCAAGGCTTCAACCAAAATTACCAGCAAGTTCTGGGGTCTATAGCTTTGCCAATCAAATTTGGGGATCTGCAAACTGAAGCTAAGATATACGTGATCGACGCCGACACATCTTATAAGATTCTCTTGGGGCGGCCGTGGCTCCACGATTACGGCATCATTCCGTCAACTCTTCATCAATGCATGAAGTATACTAAAAATGGCGAAGAAAGACGTATTGACGGAGACATCCAACCGTTCGGTGTGCATGAAGTCCGATATGAAGATTCTCGGTAATTTATGAACCACCAAAATGCTAAGCCACAACTGACTGAGGATAGACCGGCCCCAAGACTCAAAAGAAAATCTGCGCCGGCTGTCACTTTCAAAAGCAAAAATACTCAAGTGCGCCCGCATTTCGGCAGCGACACTGATGAGTCCGACGCTGGAAGCCCGTCCTTCCGCAAAACTCGCCCTCATTTCGGCAGCGATACGGATGAATCCGTTACTGAAGGCCCATCTAGCAGCAAAGTCCGCCCTCATCTTGGCAGTGACACTGAAGAGTCAGAAGAAGAGGACCTGCCGTGCAACAGCTGTGCAGATCGGCCCCCCATGCAGCAAGCCAAAGTACGAGAGACCTTCGAAGTCGCAGAAGGGTCCCTGGCCATCACAAGGGTGCCGGAACGGATGTGCAAAGAGCTCGACGCATTGTCAGTCTCTACCGTGGACCAGCTGAAAACTTTTTACGTGCCCGGGAGGAAAAATGGACAGAAGGGCATCCTATTTTACAGGTCAAACCCCGTTGTGCACCCGGACGACCTTTCTGTCGCGTGCCTTCCCTATGAGAGAGGCATAAGAGCCGTCCTCAATCCCAGATACTATGCGCCCGAGATGCGGGAATACTTTAAGAAGTGCGGATGCCGGTTATATCAAACGGAGTCCGAAGCAAAGTTTTACGAAGCGCTATGGTATCCGCCCCAGGTCCGAGCACTCAACGATAGACGAATTCCAGATAGACGGGGCATAGGCTACATTCAACCTGATTCCAAAGCGTGCTACATGATCCATGTTGGTGAGGCCAGCGAAAGATCAAATGATGATGACGAGATAGCCGAGCCAGAAGAAGCTCCTCAAGAGCTTGAAGATGGCGGACAAGCAACCTTTGATGAGCTCACCGAGATTGACTTAGGAACGCCCGATAACTCAAGGCTGACCTATATCAGCTCACTCTTGTCGGAGGAAATGAAAGAGCAGATAATTGCCCTGCTGCATGAGTTCGTCGACTGCTTCGCATGGACGTACAAAGAAATGCATGGCCTTTCCCCTGAGGTAGCCATGCATAAGCTGGCTATATCTCCTGATGCTAAGCCAGTCAAACAAGCTCCTCGAAGAATGAGAAGGGAGTTGGAAGAAAAGGTCATCGAGGAAACCAAGAAACTCATCGATGTCGGCTTCATCAGGGAAGAGAAATATGCAGACTGGATCGCATGCATAGTCCCAGTGAAGAAGAAAAATGGGCAGATCCGAGTTTGTGTCGATTTCAGGGACCTCAACAAGGCATGTCCTAAAGACGACTTCCCGCTACCGGTCATGGAAATGATGGTCGATGACACCTCAAATTACGAACTGTTCATCTTTATGGATGGCTCGTCTGGAAATAATCAGATCAAGATGTCGCCTGAGGATGAGAAGCACACAGCATTTTGAACCCCGATCGGAATATATTGCTACAAGGTAATGCCATTCGGACTGAAGAACGCAGGTGCTACATATCAAAGGGCAATGACTAATATCTTTGATGACCTAATCCATAAAGTCGTCGAATGCTATGTTGATGATCTGGTCGTCAAGACTAAAGCCAAGGCCGATCATATCCAAGATCTCAGGACCGTTCTTACTAGACTGAGGGAATACGATCTGAAGATGAATCCTCTGAAGTGCACTTTTGGCGTGTCATCGGGAAAATTCCTGGGCTTCATAGTCCGACATCGAGGGATCGAAGTTGACCCATCAAAGATAAAGGCCATCATGGAGATGCCCCCTCCGAAGAGTCTGACGCAGCTAAGATCTTTTCAAGGCAAGCTTGCTTATATACGGAGGTTTATCTCAAATTTATCGGGGAGATGTAGGCCCTTCTCAAAGCTCATGAAGAAAGGAGCTCCTTTTATCTGGGATGCCGAATGTCAAGCAGCGTTCGAAAGCATCAAACAATACTTGTTGCACCCTCCAGTGCTGGCCACTCCCATTCCAAATAAACCGCTGATTCTCTACACTGCCGCACTGGACGAGTCACTCGGTGCGCTCCTTGCCTAGAATAACGAGGAGGGAAAAGAAAATGCCCTCTACTACCTCAGTCGAACTCTAGTCGGGGCGGAACACAACTACTCCCCAATCGAAAAGAAATGCCTGGCTCTAATATTTGCTGTGAAGAAGCTGAGGCACTATTTGCTCGCTCATCGGGTTTTGCTGATCTCCAAGGTCGACCCGCTTAAACACTTGATGACCAAAGCAAGCCTAGTCGGCAGAATGGCAAGATGGGCTGTCATGCTACTTGAGTTTGACATAGTTTATACCCCTCAGAAAGTAGTAAAAGGGCAAGCTATTGCAGACTTTCTCGCCGCTCATCCCATACCAGAAGGGTCGCCGCTAAATTGTGAGTTACCCGACGAACAAGTGCTGCACCTCGAGAAAGATGAGCCATGTTGGGAGCTCTACTTCGATGGGGCCTCATCAATAAGGAGCTCCGTCAGATCAAGCGTCCCGGAGGTAAAAGCATGGATAAGATTGGTGTTCATCACGCCATCAATGGGAACCCTACGGCGTTCTTTTGCTCTCACCGAGCCTCGGACAAATAATGAAGCTGAGTATGAAGCTCTGATAGCTGGTTTGGAACTCGCCATAGAAATGTAAATCCTTCGGCTACGGGTTTACGGTGACTCCCAGCTTGTCGTCAACCAAGTAAGCGGCGACTGTAAGATATACAAACCCGAGTTAGCTCGGTACAGAGGCCGGGTGGTGGAACTCATGAAACGGTTCACTCATATTGAACTAATGAGAATCCCCAGAGCATTGAACGGAAAAGCCGACATACTCGCTCGCTTAGCCAAGGAGCTGGCTGATCCTGACATGGACGAAATTCTGATCACAGTCAGGAGCCGGCAAATTCTACCCCCAGTCTCTCTACGAGAAGAGGAAAGCGCGGAACAGAAGAGCAGTCCCGCCGAAGAAGCTTCGATCATCCAAGACGAGCCCGATTGGAGAGAACCCTTCATAGAGTACCTCCGATACGACAAGCTGCCCGAAGAAAAATCTGCGAGGATTCAGCTGAAGAAAAGAGCTCTCCGATACGTGTTTGTAAATGACACGTTATACCGCAGGTCATATGACCAACTCTGGCTCAGGTGTCTGTCATTGGCCGAAGCCCAAAAGGTCATGAAAGATGTTCACTCGGGCGTTTGCGGTGCTCACTAATCTGGCCCCAAGATGCGACTTCAAATCAAACGGCTTGGGTATTACTGGCCCACTATGATACGGGATTGCGGAGAACATGCAAAGAAATGTCAGATCTGCCAAATCCATGGTGATTTCATTCACAAGCATACCAATCCGTTGCATCCTACGGTGGCGTCGTGGCCCTTCGAAGTCTGGGGCACCGACATTGTTGGCCCAATTGATCCTCCGTCATCTAAAGGACACTGGTTCATACTGGCCGTGATAGACTACTTCTCCAGATGGGTTGAAGCTGTCCCGCTAAAAGAAGTCAAGACAAAAGATATTCTGACATTCTTCCAGCATAATATTCTATACCGCTTCGGTACACCAAGAAGAATCATTTCTGACAACAGGCCTTCTTTCAAGAGCTTCAATGTCTCAAGGTTCGCTACTCAGCACAAGATAGACTGGAGATATTCCTCCATCTATAATCCAAGAGCCAATGGGCTAGCCGAAGCCTTCAATAAGACTCTATGCAAGCTCCTGAGGAAAAATGCTTCAGCCAACAAGAGAGACTGGAATCTCAAACTTCACGAGGCATTGTGGGCATATCGTACCACGCACCGTACTCCAACTCAGTCCACTCCATACTCATTGCTCTTCGGAGTGGAGGCGGTCCCCCCCTCGAAGTCGAAGTTCCAAGCTTAAGAATGGCTGTTCAGCATGAGTCGACGGAGGAGGAAAACGTGCTCCTTCGACTTGAAGAACTCGATGCCCTCGAAGAAAAGAAGCTCACGGTGCAGCAAAGTCTGGAACTATACCGAGCCCAAATGTCACAGGCCTATGACAAGATAACCCGTCTCCGCGCTTTCAAGAAAGGTGAATTGGTGTTGGTCCTCAAAAGACCGATCATCCCCAATCGACATGCCAAGGGAAAATTCGAGCCAAACTGGGAAGGACCATGCGTCATCGAGAAAGTGTTCGACGGAGGATCCTACCAACTAATAAGTGCCGAGGGAGAAAGGCCCATGCCACCCATCAATGGCCGATATCTTAAGAAATACTACAAGTGAATGCTCCAAGTCGCAGGCGAATTGAGCACATCAGCCCTACGGTCTGGATCGTACATCCTGCAAAACCGTATACAATTCACGGGCGTAAATGACCCCTATCTCTCCCAAATCCTGCCGGTGAGACTACTTTTAAAGTCCCACCAGCGGCAAAAAAAAGAGAAAAAAAGAAAAGAAAAGAAAAAAAAGAAAGAAATAAAAAAAAATAAACGGTATGTCCACAAGAAAAACGGGCATGGATGAAAACCCTAAAGGGCTCCGTGAGTAAAAACAGCAGGACTACCGGCGAGTCTGTGAAAACCCGAAAGGGCGCAAACTCGTGAAAAGAGATGAAATACACTCGCAAAGTCCTCTCGACCTTGTGAGGAGAAAACCCTGCGTGAGATCCTTACGACTCACAAAGGAGCAACATACTTAGGAATCCTCACGATTCCTAAGGAGAAAACACACCTGCGGGATCCTTATGACTCGTAGGGAGAAAATGCTTTTATGGGACCCTCACGGCCCATAAAATTGAAAAGCCTTAGGTGATAGGGACCCAAACCTGTCTCCTAAGCCATCATTCCCCAACGGGCAACGGCAAATGATGAGTCGCTCCTGGCATTTCGCTTCAGTGTTAGCGGTGCTGATGCCGACCAAAAACCCAAATCCCAAGTCCTTCCAAGGCAAATGATGAGTTGCTCCTGGCATTATTCCAGTGCAGCAATGCTGATGCCAAACAAGATCCAAATTCCAAGTCCCCAAACGGCGAATGATGAGTCGCTCCTGGTACCACATTCCAGTGCAGCGATGCAGACGCCAACCAAAACCAATTTCTCAAAATTCTCCCAGCCCCACGGTTGGTCCCCAAGTTGACTACCGTATACAATCCACGGGCTCAAATAATTCTCAACATACCCGTGCCCCACCGTAATCATCAGTTACGCGGCTGGTCTCCGCTTTGGGAATGATGCTCCATTGATAAGACCCACTCATGTATCCTCACGATATATGAGGAGAACAAACCTTTGTGGGATCCTTACGACTCATAAAGGAAAAACACACTTAGGAGTCCTCACGACTCCTAAGGAGAAAATACACCTGCGGGATCCTTACGACTCGTAGGGAGAAAATGCTTGTATGGGACCCTTACGGCCCATAAAATTGAAAAGCCTTAGGCGATAGGGATCTAAACCTGTCTCCTAAGCCATCGCTCCCCAATCCCCAAATGACGAATGATGAGTCGCTCCTGGTACCATATTCCAGTGCAGCGATGCAGACGCCAACCAAATTCCAAATCCTATACCCCAACGGCGAATGATGAGTCGCTCCTGGTACCATATTCCAGTGCAGCGATGCAGACGCCGACAAAGTCGCGAAATTTTTTACGGCCCTACGGTCTGGATCATACATCCAGCAAAACCGTATACAATCCACGGGCGTAAAACAATCCCAATCTCTCCCAAGTCCTACCGGTGAGACCACATTCAAAGTCCCACCAAAAAAATATATAATAAAATAAAAATAAAAAAATAAAAAAGGTATGTCCACAAGCAAAATGGGCACAGATGAAAACCCGAAAGGGCTCCGTGAGTAAAAACAGCAGGACTGCCGGCGAGTTTGTGAAAACCTGAAAGGGCGCAAACTCGTGAAAAGGAGATGAAATGCACTTTCAAAGTCCTCTCGACTTTGAGAGGAGAAAATTCCGGCGTGAGATCCTTACGACTCACAAAGGAGCAACACACTTAGGAGTCCCCACGACTCCTAAGGAGAAAATACACCTACGAGATCCTTTCGACTCGTAGGGAGAAAATGCTTTTATGGGACCCTTACGGCCCATAAAATTGAAAAGTCTTAGGTAATAGGGATCTAAACCTGCCTCCCAAGCCATCAATTCCCAAATCCTCTCGGGGCAAATGATGAGTTGCTCCTGGCATTATTCCAGTGCAGCAATGCAGATGCCAAACAAAAAAAACCAATCCCCAAATCCTCTCGGGGCAAATGATGAGTTGCTCCCGGCATTATTCCAGTGCAGTAATGCAGATGCCAAACAAAAAAAACCAATCCCTAAATCCTCTCAAGGACAGATGATGATTCGCTCCTGGTACCATATTCCAGCGTAGCGATGCTGATGTCAACCAAAATCACATCAAGTCAAACAACCAATGACCTCCCTGGCAGAATCAAATTCCACCTCGGAAACAAGTCAACTTCATCCCTGACGCCGCAAGAAGCGGGGCAAGTCAAATCCAGCATCGACCGTCCACGTCGCTAAAATGGCAGCACCGACCGTCCACGTCGCTAAAAGGGCAGCATCGACCGTCCACGTCGCTAAAATGGCAGCACCGACCGTCCACGTCGCTAAAAGGGCAGCATCGACCGTCCACGTCGCTAAAATGGCAGCACCGACCGTCCACGTCGCTAAAAGGGCAGCAACGACCGTCCAAGTTGCTAAAATGGCAGCACCGACCATCCACGTCGCTAAAATGGCAGCACCGACCGTCCACGTCGCTAAAAGGGCAGTATCGACCGTCCACGTCGCTAAAATGGCAGCACCGACCGTCCACGTCGCTAAAAGGGCAGCAACGACCGTCCAAGTCGCTAAAATGGCAGCATCGACCGTCCAAGTCGCTAAAATGGTAGCATCGACCGTCCAAGTCGTAAAAAGGGCAGCATCGACCGTCCACGTCGCTAAAATGGCAGCACCGACCGGCCAAGTCGCAAAAAGGGCAGCATCGACCGGCCAAGTCGCAAAAAGGGCAGTATCGACCGTCCACGTCGCTAAAATGGCAGCACCAACCGTTCACGTCGCAAAAAGGGCAGCATCGACCGGCCAAGTCGGTAAAATGGCAGCATCGACCGACCACGTCGCTAAAAGGGCAGCACCGACCGTCCACGTCGCTAAAATGGCAGCACCGACCGTCCAAGTCGCAAAAAGGGCAGAACCGACCGTCCAAGTCGCAAAAATGGCAGCACCGACCATCCACGTCGCTAAAAGGGCAGCAACGACCGTCCAAGTCGCTAAAATGGCAGCATCGACCGTCCAAGTCGCTAAAATGGCAGCATCGACCATCCAAGTCGCAAAAATGGCAGCATCGACCGTCCACGTCGCTAAAATGGCAGCATCGACCGGCCAAGTCGCAAAAAGGGCAGCATCGACCGGCCAAGTCGCAAAAAAGGCAGCATCGACCGTCCACGTCGCTAAAATGGCAGCACCGACCATCCACGTAGCAAAAAGGGCAGTATCGACCGGCCAAGTCGCTAAAATGGCAGCATCGACCGTCCACATCGCTAAAAGGGCAGCACCGACCGTCCACGTCGCTAAAATGGCAGCACCGACCGTCCGAGTCGCAAAAAGGGCAGAACCGACCGTCCAAGTCGCAAAAAGGGCAGCATCGACCGTCCACGTCGCTAAAATGGCAGCATCGACCGGCCAAGTCGCTAAAAGGGCAGCACCGACCGTCCAAGTCGCAAAAAGGGCAGCATCGACCGTCCAAGTGGCTAAAATGGCAGCACCGACCGTCCAAGTCGCAAAAAGGGTAGCATCGACCGTCCAAGTCGCAAAAAGGGCAGCGCAGGATTCCTAAAAAGCGGGAACCAGATCACTCCGGGCCAGGGAAAACGTCTATCACAAGACACTCCGTCTCGGAGACATGTCAAGCAACGACCGTCCATGTCTTGAAAAGGGCAGTGTCAGCTTTCCAAAAAGCGGGAACCAAATCAAGTCGCCTCCACGTGAAAGAAGATCCATCAATTTCATGCACACGACCCACATATATGGTGTGCATTTATTGATGGGGGGCAATTTGTTGGGGTAAAAATTTACACCCCGGTTGACCAAGTCAAAATCAAAGTCAACCCAGATCCAGTGGGCCCAAGCCCAGATCCAGTGGGCCCATGCCCGGGTCGAGCCAGAACATGAAGCGGCCGGCCTCCCCCCATGCCAAGATAAAAATTTTGTAATAAATAATTTTGTTGCATTTCTTTTATTTTATTTTATGGATAAATGTAAGAAAAATAGGCATAAAGCTAAATTTTTGTAAAGCCCATGGCTTATGTGCAAAAAGAAATGGCACATGAGCCATGGGATAGGCAAAATGCCATTTTGTGAAGCCCAAGGGGCTATGTGTAAAGTGTATAGCCTATAAAGGCAAAGATAATGAAATATCTCAACAACTTTTCTCTCTCCAAAAAAAGTTTTAGATCTGAGATCTTTCCTCCTTCTTCAAGGTTCCAAGACCTTCTTCTTTCTTTTGAATTAAATCAAGAGTTTTACTCTTCCTTTTTCAAAACTAATGAGTTTTCCACCACAAAACCCACTAAGGGAAACTCAGATCTTCCATTAGATCTTAAAAAGAAGAGATTTTTAAAAAAAATATCCCATATCTCTTGATCTTCAAGATCCAGCTAACAGAGGAGAAAGAAGAAGAACATCTTTCACTAAACCCAAAAAAACACACACTCAGGAGTCCAACTCCTCTCTGATTTCTCTTCTGAGAAATTTTTTTAGGCTAAAAGCCTCTTTTTCTCGCCGGCGCTCAAGCGCAGAGCGCCCGCATGCCGACATGTGGCACGCTTGCGCTCTAGCGCTCAGCGCTCGAGCGCAAAGCGCCCACGTGCCGACACGTGGCGCGCTTGCGCTCCAGCTCAAGCGCTCGAGCGCAAGTCGCCCCGGTGCCGACACGTGGCGCGCTTGCGCTCAAGTGTAAGCGCTCGAGCGCAAGTCACCCCTGTGCCGACACGTAGCGCGTTTGTGCTCAAGCGCAAGCGCTCCAGTGCAAGTCGCCCCGGTGCCGACACGTGGCGCGCTTGCGCTCAAGCGCAAGTCGCCCCTGTGCCGACACGTGGCGCGCTTGCGCTCGAGCGCAAGCGCTCAAGCGCAAGTCGCCCCTGTGCCGACACGTGGCGCGCTTGCGCTCAAGCGCCCAGCGCTCAAGCGCAGAGCGCCCACGTGCCGACACGTGGCACTCTAGCGCCTGAGCGCACAGCACCTAGGTGCACAGCGCCCAAGGTGCTGCCCCACGCATCCTTTGGATGTCTTTTCCCCTTTTTATATATATACATGTATATATATACATATGTATACATATGTACAGATACACATACTCCACGACACTGTCCCTGTTAGAAAAAATTTTCTAACGGGGCGCTGCCCGGCACCCCGCAAGGGGGCTGCTAGCCCCCTTGACCCCCAGCCCGCTATCTGGGTAGCGGGACCCCCGTAAAAACTCTGCGTGGCTCCCGATATATCCAAACCCCCCTCCAAAATAAAACACACGTACACTGCACATTGAGTTCGCATGACCAGTTTAACCCGTTAATCGGAGGTTCTTCCGCCCCAAAGGCGGGGGGTAATTAACGGCAGCTTAGTCCGCGGCTGTCGGAGATTCGGATCCCCATAATCATTAAACCCCGGCCTACCCTAGGCAGGGGAAATCTGTAGTACGCATGACAAGCGCGTGCGTATTCCCATCTCAATGGGGTGACGAAAAACACCCTACAACAACATCATAACAATATAATACAACTTTAAAAGCTACTCTCTCTGTTTCTTCTTTTCTACTTCTCCCTTCTCTTTGGGACTTATCGAGCTATTTGTTCGCTGACGACATTCTCTTTTTTTCTTCTTTGAATGTCGTCAGGTGATCTGGACACGGCGGAGATCGAGCCCACTGCTGAAGACTTGGACCAATCCAGTGAAGACCCCGAGCTCTAGTTCATTGTACACTTTCCATTCAGTACTTTTCATTTCTGTTATGCCATTGTTTAGGCATTGCTTTATTTCAGTTGTATTTACTTTCCATGCATTGTACAAAAAGAATGTGAATAAATAAAGTTGTTGTTTTATTATATCTTGTCTCTTGTGCTTTTACTTTTACATTGCTTAGATACGCTTAGCGTATTTACTTCACAGTAAATATGTAGCGGTCTCGTCGCGTCCCCTTCGTCGTACACCGGGAAGCGGGGCGTGACAGGTTTGTTTCGGTTTTGACACTTTAACATTGTCTAAACAAGCTAGTTTACGGTTAATGGGTTGGCTCTGATACCATGTTGGGATACGGCAGCGCCCCGGCCGTCTTTCCGAGGCCAAATGCGGAACAAAAACTTTTCAAAACTTGGCGCTACCATAACCAAATACCCGGATCGTTCCATTAACCGTTAACTAGCAATCTTTAAAATGAGTTTAGAGATTATACCGATCGATCCGTGTCCTTCGGTCTTCAATCTCCGTCCCATGCTTGTCGCGGCTGCCCTAAGGAAGTTCGCTCTCCGATCTCGCTCGTCGAAGTGGCACCACGTCGAGAAATCTTTATACGGGCTCCCGCTTCTAACCGAAGCAACTCGACCATGAAGTTTGCTAGCTGACATGTCCAAGGTGAAGTAGAGATAGTTGTGATTACTTTGTCTCATAACATCTATTGATTCTCAACACATGAGATGGTATGGATGGAGGTTGAAGAAGAAGCCATTGATGAAGAAATTGTGAGCTCAAGAAAAGCTAGTGAAGAAGAAAAAGCTTGCTTATTGTGTTGGGATGAAAATGTGAGAGCTCTCATAATAATCACAAGACCAAGCTCCACACTATATGTGGTTGCCATCTCTCTCCTCACACATCATTTCCATACAATAATCAATCAAGAGATTAGATACGGCACAAAAAATAACACCATGAGTCATCAACAAAACACATGCCACATTTAATGCTCTTGATCATGACTAGCACTCACAATTTCCACTTAATAAACTTCAAACCAAAAGTTTAAAACAATAAATAGAATGGCATCTTCTAAAGTAAACTCGTGACGGATCACAAGAATACCCCTCAACTGTATATGCATACCTGCATCCGCATTCCGACTGAATACGAATGCAATGAGACGAAAGTAATCCAACAAATCTAATACCAGGATCCGGCTTAAACCAAAGCCCACTAGTATGATCCGTCCGATCATGAACCGTGCACAAGTGCACGTATATGATCGAACCTTGCCATAAAACCATACGGCCTCTACAACGTTTCGTCCAAACTTGAGAAACTTTCTGTGGGGGACTCTAATGACTCATCAATACGCTGGCAGTGGGTTTAACCACAAGCACGTCAGTGGTACTAGCTGTACGTAACGGCTGCTCATGTATTGAGCGAAAGGGAAGCTGACGAGCGAACTCATCCTGAAACCCTACTGAGCCTGACAGCGACAATATCCGTACAGTCCGGTCCGTTCGTCTATGAGTATCGCATATCGGTCTAGGGGTTGGATAAAGTCAAACCCCAAATAACGCGATATTTAGTGTCGGTATGAAGTCCATCACCACCAGAGAAACTACCGATCCTAGATCGGTAATTCTCGACTACCTTAGCCAAGTTTTTCTGGTGATGGCCACCCGTGCACTGTGCGACATCAACCACCAATACCGGGAGAAACGAATCCCTGACGATCCGCTCACTGCCTCCATGTGGCTCGGGACTGTACCCAACTAAAACCTGTTTGCACGACTCCTTTAAGCCGTGGTAGGGTAGTAGTCAAAGCACAGTGGGAACTCACACGAGACAAATGACGATCTCAGGTCGACAGACTAACCTGTACACATGTCACCTAGGAATTGCTATCTGACAATAGGTATAATACCAATTAGCAGGTTCCCGGCGAATCCGTCCAGTGTACTCATAACCCAATGAGCACCTGTATACTATCTTAGGTGAACAAACTAACACCAATGGCTTGTGAGACCTGGCCACCGCCCCTCGTCGGGGCATCGATTGGTATACACTAGTCTACTCTGGAGTATCGATGCCCAGTCTCAAAACTCCCCCGACTAAGGACATTTAAGGATGCGCTTATAGACCACCAGCTCCCACGTATATGATCGCCATCATAATGCTGGTAGTCAAGCAAGAATCCTATGGGCTCTATTAACATGTAATAGTGATGATAAAGACAAACCAGATAGCATACTATCATCTCGAGTATGACTGTCCTACCGGTATGGGTCCTCCCTCAATCATTGCAATCACATGCCTTCGATCCAATAATTGACTTTGAGGGCACCATATCCAATAAGTCCGTCGCAATTACGTAGTGTACGCGGATACTCCCCGGGCAACCTTACTAGATAGCCACGCCCCATAGCCCCGACCAAGTGACTGTAGGAGAACCCCGTCGTCAAAAGCATCCGTTCGGGTGCTCGCGGCCGCGGTGTTCCGCCTTAGTGCACTTCATCGACGGTATCGGAGGTGTGGCCGTCTACTAAAGTTTCCGACGAGCATTCGATCAGGTTATCGGTAATCTTGTTGAATCACCTGACAGGTTATTGAAAAGTGTTTTCAATATCGAGACTAAAATGCGGGGTTTATAATTGTTAGGCATGTGATGTCTAAGGAATTCATTTGGTTGGACATGAAATCCAATGTATGTGATGCGTTGGGTTTATGATGTCTAAGGTGGTTGCGGATTCCAACTGTTGTAGTTTTTCACTTTCTTTTCTGCGACCGTAAGTGTAATATGTAGTGTATCGCCGGTTTCGTTGCTATACGTCAACGACAATTGGGATACGCATATTTACTTACGTTGATGACATATGATGTTATGTGTTGCTGTGATATGTTATATTGGATCGTCGTGTTTTGAATAGCCGGGTTTTTTTATGTGAGATGAGAGTTTTTCATTTTCATTCATGTAAAAGTGTATGTAATATTCTTTTATTGGGGCACTTCCGGGTTGAGGATGATGTCACCATAGATGTATATTATTTACTTTTCCACATTAGGATAGACCCAAGGAAGGGAGCACAAGTAACCGAGTTCTAGGGTCCAGTGGGAGACCATCTTGAGGAGTCGAGACCGGGTCTCCTAACTCTAGAATTGGTAGGGTTGCTTGCCGCTCTCGTAGGGCTCTAGAGATGTGAGTTTGGCTATTCATCGCGACCGTGGAATCCGTGTTTTTTATTGGCTTAATTAAAACACGGAATTCCTAGTATATCCAATATTTCATATGTGATTTTTCTGCTGCTGATATTTTGTGATGAGATCACTTGATATGTTCTGAGACAAATACCTATATTATATATATGAGATATAATTAATATTGCTACTTTCGTTTCATATGAGATGCTTGGGAAGCATAATTAATGTGATTTCATTAATGAGATTAATGAAATAAAAGAAACCTACAGATATTGTAGAAACTTGTTTTAAAAATGGTGGCTCTAGTTCTTACTTTGCATAGAGGTATTCCTTGTAGAATATCCAGCACCTTATTCGATAAGGAAAGAGCCGAGATCCCTTCACCGGGAGTGACCTCTTTAGCGAAACTACCAGATGCTACAACCCACTCGGTTTGTCTTCTGATTGCTTCTATAGTTTTTGCTTTGCATAGTGGTATTTGTGAAATATCCTGCACCTTATTCGATAAGGAAAGAGTCGAGATCCCTTCACCTGTAGTGACCTCTTTAGCAAAACTAGTAAAAGCCTAAAAAACACTCCTTTTTTTTCAAAATCACTCGATTCTACGACGATATCAAGTTCATTACGCAAAGGGTTTTCATAAAAACCTGTCGTGGTCCTCCGTCATTTCAGATAAGTACTTCATAGTATTCGTGCTACGTTTGTTGGCTTTCGTCAAGGCGTAATGTGCGGTAGCTATTTATGCTTATCTGTAAAAGCATATGATGTGATTGAGTTAGGGTAGTCATGCGACTTTGTTGGCTTTTGTCAAAGGTCGTGCGGGTGGGTTTAATTCAATCATGAAATGTACGGGTTGAACTTGACTAGTGGACTATGGTTTGTTGGCTTTCGTCAAGGTCATAGGACGCTAAGGGCAAAATATTATCGGGAATTTCAAGTGTTGAAATTTGCAATGAGATTGCATACTTTCTATGAGATAGTTGGATCCCGATACCCACTGCGAATAAGAGTTATTCCTGAGAGAGTTTTGCACCTTACAATTAGCCGATCAAGTAGGTGTCTAGAAAGGTGTTAACGGGGTTACACCCCTGGGAAAACGAGGTTTATTTTAATTAGGTCCGTGCGAAAGCACGGGGAACCTCCCTCAAAGTACCGACACTGGCCTAGCAGAAAGATTGGCGAACTTGTAGGGTGTAATTAATCCCGGCTAGTCTTACCTTTTAGGGTTTGAAGGAAGATTTGATAAAAACAGTGGGAGCCATCCTGATTAGATAAAATAATAACCAATCTGATCTTGCAAAAGCGCACGTAGAGTGTTTTCTTCTCTCTCTCTCCTGGTAGCGACCATGTCACGCCTTAATTAAGATAATAATATGGATGCATTGACCGAACCTCCTTATTATACTGTGATGGGGAACATTGGTTCCGCTCTATCTTATAATTGTTATAAGTCCGAGCAGGAAATAGGGGAATATCCGGATTTCCACGCGACCCAATTGAAGAAAGTGCATGTTGATGCATCTTCTTCGGGTGGTTTCATTACCAAGAATTGTTTCTCAGTATCATCTACGTCCTGGGTATGTGATACCGGATCAGGATCCCGCATATGTAATATGTTACATGGGCTACAAATAGGTAGAGAACTGGGAATGGGTGATATATCTCTAAGTGTAGAGAATGGT
This sequence comes from Agapanthus africanus, assembly GCA_030015575.1. Taxonomy (NCBI): domain Eukaryota; kingdom Viridiplantae; phylum Streptophyta; class Magnoliopsida; order Asparagales; family Amaryllidaceae; genus Agapanthus; species Agapanthus africanus. The sequence goes on from CM057350.1 coordinate 156,328,533, forward strand.
GCAAGTGTTACAACCAAATCAGTTGGCAAATATCACCTTGTATTAATACATTGATTCTGAACAAATGTTATTAGATGTCGAACCTGATATACAACATTACATCAGTCTCTTTATTTAGTAAAGAAGGATATAATTTTGTATTGTTGGATAATATTTTGAACATTTCCTATATTAAAAGTTGATCAGTTCAGGCGCGTTATCTAATGGCATATACGTTCTAAATCAAACCACAGTTCTTAACGTACAGAACACATACAAGAGGAAGAGTTCAGAAATGAACGAATCCTTCTTGAGGCATTGTAGACTAGGTCATATCAATACGACCCGACTAGCTAAGTTACATTAAGATGCATATTTAAATCAGTTTGAATTTACATCTTGTGAAACTTGCCAGTCATGTCACAAAAATAAAATGACCATAGCCCCGTTTACTGGAAACAGAGAAAGAGTTAGTGAACTCTTGGGACTGATACATGATAATGTATGTGGTCCCCTGTCTACACATGCCAGGACTGGTTCTTTATACTTCATTACATTCACTGATGATCTCTCAAGATTAGCACATGTGTTCCCGTTGAAACACAAGCCTGAGGCTTTTGAGAAATTCAATGAATATAAGTGCGAAGTAGAGAACCAAAACGAGTATAAGTATTATGTCCTTAGATGTGACCGGGGAGGAGGATGCTTCAGCACGGAGTTCCTGGACTATTCTAAAGGAGAATGAGATTCTCTCTCAGCATTACTCCTCCGTATACACCACAACACGTCGGTGTATCGGGATGGAGCAATCGCACCCTATTAGATAAGGTGTGCTCTATAATGAGTACTACCGAGTTGCTTATTTCCTTTTGGGGTTATGCACTTGAGAAGCTTCATACATATTGAATTGGGTTCCAACCAAATCAGATGCCTACCACTTCATATGAGATATGGAATGGAAAGAGACCATGTCTTAAACGCGTTAAGATATGGGGTTGTCCGGCCTATGTTGAAAGGCAGAATCCGGACAAGCTCGAGGCAAGGACGATTCTGTAAGTTTGTTAGGATATCCCAAATATTTGTGAGGGAATATATTCTACCACTATAAGGAGCAAAAGGTGTTTTGTTTCTCAGCATGCCATCTTTTTTGAAAAGGAATTTCTTGTGAAGAAATTTGTGGTCATGAGGTAGAATTGGAAGGAGTTCTAGCTAGACAAACTAACAGCTGATGATTTGGTGAAACCAAAGGATTCAATAGTCTCCAACGAACCTCAGCCTCTCCGCGAATCTGGTAGGGTTCCTCATCCACTTGAGATATACTGCGGTCTTCTCGGTGACAGTGGGAGCGAGGATTGCATCATGGTAGATGATGGCCCAACTAGGTTCAGGTAGTCCATCACGAGTGGAGACTCTGTGAAAAGGCTGGATGCTATGCGATCAAAGATGGAATCCATGTTCACCAACAAAGTATGACTTTGTATGTTACACCTGAAGGGGTAAAACCCATTGGGAGCAAATGGATCTTGAGAAGATTCTTGGTGTAGATGGAAAAGTTGAGACTTTCAAAGCTATGCTTAAGTCCATCGGGATTAATACACGCATCGCGGAGTTGGAACATCTATTTTGATGTGGCAGTCAAAGAGTTTAACTTCATCAAAATGGTAGATGGACCTTTTATATACAAGAAGGTTGTAGAGAGTGAGGTTGTCTTACACGTTTTGTACATAGATGACATACTCTTGATAGGAAATGGTTTCCTATGCTACACTCGGTCAAGCTCCTCTTATCACGAGAATTCTCAATATAAGATCTGGATGATACCTACTACATCTTTTGGATTATGATCTATGGTGATAGATCTAAGTGGATTTTGGGAGTGTCCTAAATCCAGGTACATTAACACCATACTAAAGGGGTTTAGTATGGAGGATTCTAAGCATGGTGGTCGTCCACTTACTCAGGAATCACTCTCTCCAAAAAGATGTCTTCCAAGACTGATTTGGAGAGAGCTCGTGTGCAAGGAATAACCTATGCTTTGGCAGTAGGCTCTATCAGAGTATGCGATGTTATATACCAGACCAGATGTAGATGACTCACTAGGTGTAGTGATCAGGAATCAATCGGATCTTGGGAGAATCACTGGACAGCTGTGGAGGACATTCTTAAGTACTTGAGAAGCACTAAAAGAATGTTCTTGGTTCGAGCTTCCAGAGTAATAAGGACGACTGAAAGTCAGTCACAGGTATTGTCTTTACCCTCAGTAGAGAGACGGTATGTTGGAAGAGTTCCAAGCTAGATACCGTGGCATACTAGACGATAAAGGTTGGATACATCGCTACCGATACTACCAAAGTGGCTGTCTGGACATTTCTTGTTCATGAGATGAATAAGGTTCCTACCATTGAGTGTCCAATAACTGTTATTGTGACAAAAATGGAGTTTTGGCTTTGGCCTAGGAACGCCGGTCCCATCAGCGATCCAGACATATTCTGAGGCAAGTATCACCTAATCAGGGAGATGGTTAATCTCCAAGGGATCAAGGTAAGGAGAGTAGATTTTGAGGTTAACACGGCGGATCCACTCACCAAGGCCTGCTTTCCTAAATACTATTTGAGAGATTTTGGGATGGTTGAGTATGGGATACTACAACCACCGCTAACTGTTGAGTATGAGATACTGCAACAAATGGCCTTAGTGCAAGTAGGAGATTGTTAGTTATATGTATGCCCTAGAGGCCATTACTGTACATGTGATGTATATTGTAGTGGATACTTGGACATATATAGGGAGGACTTTCTTGCTCGACATGATAGTATGCTATCTGGTTGCTCTTTAGCTTAACATGTTGACTTGTATAAGTGATGCTGTCTTACTCTCACATATTGATAAAGCCCTTAGGATGTGTACTTGACTACCAGGACTATGATGGAGATCATACTAGTGGGGCCAAGGGTAGTCCACAAGTACACCCTATAATTGTTCTTAGTCGTAGGAGTATCGAGACAGGGCATCGATACTCCAGAATAAACTAGCGTATGCGCTTCTTGACCCATATGATGGGCGATGAATGATCCCACATCTATTGGTGTTTGACATCAGAGAAGGTATACGGGTGCTCAGTGGAGACTGGGTACACTGAACGGACTCACCGAGAACTCCTAGATGGTATTATACCTATCGTCAGATTGCAGTTCTCTGGTGACACCGGTACATGTTAGTCTGTCGACTCGAGATCGTCATAGAGTCTTGTGTGATTCCTACTGTGCTTTGATTTCCACCATACCACGGTCAAGAGATTGTGCAAAAAGGTGGTTTTTGGGTACAGTCCCGAGTTATATGGAGGCAATGAGCTATAGGAGGGGATTCGTCTCTCCCGGTATTGGGAGTTGATGTTGCGTTATGCTCGATTGGCCATAACATAAAATCCCTGGTAAGAGTTGCTGAGATTTACTGGTAAGTGTTATCAGTAATTTCTCGAACCGTTATGGACCTTGCATCGGCATGACTTATCAGGCTATTGGGGTCTGACGTTATACCACCCCAGGCTGTGATATGTGACATATCAGACGAAGAGACCAGACTGTACGGTAGTGTTACTGATTGGATTCGCAGGAGTATGAGCAGGCTTGCTTGTTGATCTTCTGATCGCTCAATACCCGGGTGGCCATTACGTTTAGCAGACCGCTTGCGGCTTGTGGATGTTTGATATGATCATCACCTACTGCCGGCGTATTGACGAGTCTTTAGAGTCATACACAGAGGTTTCCTGGTTCATGCGAAACGAAGTAGGAGTACATATGTGATATGTGCGGGACCGAGATTAATGCGCGTATGTGATACCGCATTCTATTCTCGTGATTTGTGACATCGGTCGGTTATATGTGATATAGCCGGGTTATTGGATCAAGTGTTGATTCGATAAGTTGTTACATATGATATTAGTCGGTTGTATGTGATATAGCCGGATTATTAAATCAAGTGTTGATTTGATAATTTAATGTATAATTATATATGTGATATATTAATTTACATTAACTAATATTTTCTCACTTAAACATTTCTTTTTCTCACTTTGTGCTTTAGTATATATGTGATATATATTAATGTACATTTTATTGTGTCATGCTTGATGATACATGAAGCATGGGTGTATGAGACTTACACTATAGTTAGGATAATCCTAGGGTTTTTATTTATCAAGGTAATTCAAAAATGGTGAATATTTGGCATGGCTACAAGTTTGTAGAAGCTTGTGGATAACCGTTAACCAAGTCCACTCTTTTTGTTTTCCATGAGATATTTATAAACCTAACCATTATTCTCAACCCTAGTTAAATCTCTACATTGGTTAGTGTATGACACTAACTCACCCATGGTTTATATTCTCACCTCATGAGTTCATTCTCTCATTCTTCACTTGAGCTTCTTCTTCCTCATGAAAAAAGCTCACTAGCTTTTTCCAAGGTGAGAAAATATTGTGAGAAAAAGAAAACTAAAGAGAGCTCAATACCTACTTCATCATCCTCGACTATTATCCATTTAGTTTAGGGTGTTTGCTTCACTAAACCCTAATTTAGTGAAGAGGTAGCATGAGCTTGAGTCTTCTCGATGTAGATCATCTTCGGCCTCGAAGACTTCGAGCAAGTTTGCATCTTTCACCTTGTGGAGCCTCTCAAGAGTTCGGGAGATTCTTACTCACAGCGAAGGGACTTCTACATGGAGTATTTGAAGTGAAGGACCGGTCCACAAAGATTGTATTCCTCATTCACTAGACGTGCAAAGTTGTTTGCATGATGTTTTGTTTATATCTCTAGTTAAGATTCTTGGTTAGGGTTGTTTATAATGGCAATTTTTTGAAAACGACATGGACGATACCACCCGAAACCTTACTGCCTTGCTAAGTAACCCTACAATATATGCCGAAAGGAAGGTCGACAATCAAGTCCGTCCGTACCCTAGTGAGCCTGAATGTGACAGTCTCCATACAGTCCGGTCTCTTCGTCTATGTCATGTCTCGCTTACTAGTAGACGGAAACGATGGCGTGGCAAGCCCGCGGCATATTTATTCAGAGAATGTCATTTCCTAAATAAATATATTAAGCGTATTGAAACAATAATACACAATGCAAAAATAAATGGAGACCGTAAAATTTTCAACAATATCTTTATTTACATTCAACTTCCAATATTTACAAGTACATGAGTTTCAACTGGAAAGTAAATACAATAAAAAAAATTCCTAAACATGTGGTATACATAAGTTGAATAAAAAGTGAAGCAAAACTAATCTTAAGTAGCAATCCGGTTGTAATCTTCCTACGTGACCTCCACTTCCTCCGTCTCGACCGTATCTGACAAATATTCCAAGAAAATAAGGATGGGTGGAATGCCCGTCAGCGAACCAGCGCTCAGTAAGTCCCAAGGATAAAGTAAGAGTAAAACATTGACAAGTATAGAATATATATATATATATATATATATATATATATATATATGACGAGTAAAAGTATATGATCATGGGTAAATATGTACTATGAGTCTCTATATGATCACTATGTTAACGTTAAGTTCCAAGTGTGAATGTCAACGCAGCCGTAGAAGTATTCACGAGCTCAAGAGTGGGGCCCCAGGAGCAAGGAAACACGGGCACATTTCATGTGTTAGCATCGGAGCTCTACGCTGTGGATGAGTCAGTAAAATAAAAAAAGAGATTAATACGGGACTCCTGAAGCTCCGTTGGATAGAAAGTAAAGATACAGAAATGATATTACAAGCCAGACTAGGTATACACAAACAGTTACGCAAAATCAAAATCTGCCCACTTGTCAATCCTAGGTGATATTCCCCTACGGATACAACATCCACGCTCATTTCGTTAGTAACCCTGAGAGTCATATCATCTGCCTTGATAATTCTACGGTTTCTCAGAGCCTGTAATGAATTATAGATATGAGATCCTGATCCGGTATCTAGTACTCAGGAAGTATAGTTAATTGACAGACAGTTTTCAATCATAAACACACATGAAGCCGAAGCCATAACGTGCTTCGAATCCTGGTTTCTAGCTTTCCAAGCCCTGCAGCCTTTCTGCCAATGCCCTTCCCTGTGGCAATAGAAACATTCCTCCTTCCCTACTGTTAACCCCGAAACCTTTGCCCTGCCCTTTCCCTCTATCTTACTGACACCACCTATCGGCTTGGTGGAGGCCTTCTTCTTCTCTCCCTTAGCTTTTGCCTTAGATCTAGAAGAGGAAGATTCCCAATAAGCAGAGCACATGTCTCCCTGGATTTTTGCAGGGTGCCCTCAGTGCTTCTCAATATGTTGAGGAGTTCTGGAAGTGAAACTTTCTTCCCTTAAATGTTGAAATTCAAGATAAACTGGGCGTAGGTGGAGGGGAGGGACTGTAGAATCAAGTCAGTATATAATTCGTTCTCTAACGTAGTCCCAAGGTCCGAGAGCTCTTCAATATAGCTAATCATCGTAAGAACGTGGTCCCCTATAGATGACCCGACAACTAACCTTGCCTGGAACAATTTTTTTAAGGTCTCATATCTTACGATACGAGATTGCTCTCCATTTAAATCCTTGGTATGGAGGAAGATGTAAACTAAGTCCATCTTCTCATGCCGCCTCTGGTGTTCATAATCCATTAAGGCTAACACGAGGCACTTGGCTCTTGCACTGTTTTTTTCCTATATCTTACGGATTTCAACATCCGCGACGGTGGAATCTGAACATAGGACGGCGGAGGTTTTGGTAGTAAGAAGGTAGCCCAGCTTGTCATAGTTAATGGCCATTTGGACATTCCTTAGCCAATTTTTATAGTTTGGCCTAGTCAATTTATTATTATTGTCATGCCCCGCTTCCCAGTAGATAGAAATGATGATGTGGCAAGCCCGCAACGTATTTATTATGAGAAGACCGTTTCTCGAAATAAATACACTAAGCGTTTATAAGCAACATAAAGTAACAAGAACAAACAAAAGAATGAAATCCAACTCTGATTTATTACATTCAAGATTCACAATCGACAAAATATCTGAATATAAGATACGATAATATGATAAGTCTTAACAAGGAAGCATACATAAATAAGCTGAAATGAAATGAAAATCTGAACGAAACTAGATGTCCGGTTGTGATGTGAACTGGTTGTACTCCTCTTCGACTGCTTCTATATCCTTTGTCTCAATACCACATGACGAACATTCCAAGAAAGAAAGAAAGATGGATGGAATGCCCATAACCGAACTAACACTCGGTAAGTCCCCAAAAGGATGGTGTGATGTATATAAATGAAATGCAGGGTGTAATATGATATATGGTACAACATGGATATAAATCATGAACATGTAAACAAGTATAATAGCGTACATGGTAATGTGTATGTCAACTATAACAGCATGGAAATGTAGCATGAGCATAGAAAACAAGTATAGCATGGCCGTGGAGTGTAGGTATAGTGAATGTGAAGTGAATGTAAGTGTCCTAAAAGGTCTCTAAAGGGGTAAAATTAACTAACGTGAGTTCAAGTGTGAATGTCAACCAATCTCAAGAGTATTCTCGAACCTAAGGCTATCGTCCAGGGGCAAGGAATCACAAGTCCAAAATAGCGGGACTTCAATTGTTATCGAAGTATTCCAAACCCAACAGGCTATCATCCAGGGGCTTGGAAACACGGGCCCTCATTCATGAATTTGTGATGTACCGTTTCAGCCAGGTACCACAACAACGTTATTTGTACCGTTTCAGCTCGGTACCACAACAACGTTATTTGTTATAATGGGACTCATGAGATTCCGTTGGATTCATACTCAAACCACCCCAACACCCCGCGTTTATTAATCTGTGATTAAAGCTACAAGTCTTTCCCAAATCCATGAATACATAAGAGAGTGCAATTCAAGTATCGAGTTCAGTTCAAGTATTCAAGTCAATGGTTCATGTATTCATGTCAAGTGTTCATATCAAGTCATTACGTATTCATGGTTCGGGTCAAGTCGAGTCAAGTATGCAATAGGTTTATGTCAATCATATAATATCTAATTATGTATTCATATACATGCGATAATTAAGAGATCAGGGAAAACACGATATACATGTTCGAATAGCATGAAATGAAGCAAATACATTATTTGAGTAACTACCATAAACAATGCTGTAAAGAAATATTATGTACGACTAATTAATCAAGTCGAACGAATGCGGAATATAAACAGAAATATGGCTCTAAGTGTTCTTCATGCGTGAGTTCCAATTTCACCTAAATACGACTACCGGTTTGGAAGGTATATCTGTTTTCGTATCGTCGCGCAAAACAGATCAGAATTTATTCAGCACCGTCACATATTTTTAAAATATAGTTTCGGTCAATTTCCATCAGGTTTCAGGTTAAGAAAATTATTAGAAAATTTTAGGTATTTTGATTTACTTATCCAAAACACCAAGATCCACGCGATTTGGATTTCTAAAGCTCTACTTATGATCATTTTAACATCAGCATTTAAAACAGAAATTCAGATTTCTGGACAGCAACTATATGTTATATTGCAAAACCTATATCGAGTTATTTCATGCATTTATAAGTAATATAATATACATAAAATTATAGATCTATCAATTATGCATCTATACATCTAAATTTTGTTATGAATGGACATCGGGTGTTTGAGTTATGTCAAATTTAAAAACAGTGTGTGAATTGTGACAGATTCTGTCTAGATTCGTCACTAAATATTGTAATATGGTTTTCTATATTTTACGTCGGTTTTCAGTAAAAACTTAAAACTAAGAAAATCTAGATTATTCAATGTAGATATCCAAAACACCTGAGTTTACTCAATTTGAATATCGGTAGACCAATTTATATGTCTAAGAAGTTGACCAATAAATGCAGTTTTCTGCTTTTACGACCAGTGAATAAAAACGATGTTATTCCTAAACCGTTAAGCGATTCGATATAAAATTTTTACAGCGTGTACATAAAAATATATTCTATCATATATAAATTTTATGAAATTTTCAGAAGTAAAATTAATTTCTAAAAATTATTTTAAAGATAAAGGTATTGATATGTATACTAAAATCGGCAAAAATGTTAACTAATATTTTTATGCAAGTTTCATTTTTTCTTTTAATAAGCAAACCGATTTCATGAGATATCGTAGATATATTGTGGCATGAAATTTATGTTCTCACAACTCATAATAAACATTCATAGTCATGAACAAAGAATTGAAAACACTTTAATTTGAACAAGAGACAATAAGCTATTATAGAACCATATAGAACCATATATATCTAGACTTATATATATATATATATATATATATATGTATATATATATATATATGTTTATGTTTATCTTCTCTTACAGATTACGATATGAAAAGGATAGCGGGTTCACGAGATATGACAAGAGGAGAATAAAGAGATGGAGGGTGGAAGAGAGAAGGGACTTACATACACAAGTCGGTATTGTCATCGGGCTTGTCTATCCGCCGATAGTCTCGCGTTTCTAGCGAGACCTTCTTGAGAACTTCTTCATGTTCTTTTCGAGGAATCTAGATGAAAAGGGAGATGGGAAAAGATAGAAATGTGTGATGAAGAAAAAAAAGAGGAGTGACATAAAAAAAAGGTTTATGGCCAGCACAATTCTAATAAATTATAGCTCATAACCATTCTAATTATTTTGATAGTTAAAAGGAAGATGAAATGAAAGGTCTCATTTGTAGGTTATGAGAAGAATAAAACTAATTGCAAGAATAAAGATTTGAACATGTGACCTATGGAATAACAATGTAAGGATTTACCCAACATGCTACAAGGTTGTTCATGCACAAATTTAACAAGCATTAAATATATGCCATTGCTTGACAAGAAAGTGGGCTTTTGGGTTCATAGTTTTATAAAAGAAAATGAAAATGAAAATGTGAGTTATGGGTTGGGTTAGGTCTTGTGTTTAATTTGAAAAATAGAGATTAAAATTTAGTTTTAAAAAAATGTGTTTGAGAAAAATAGATAGAATAATAAAATAATATATTTAATAAAAAACAAAATATAGAGAAAATACTAAGAATAAATAGATAAAATATTTTACTAAAGAAAGAAAATACGAAGGTACAGTAATATTATGGTCGTTACAATTATCGAGCAGTAACTTAAGCCCGGTCATTTTGGTTGCTACTGTCAGGAGAGAGAGAAGAAACAATCAGCATGATACTCTTGTAAGTTTAGATTGGTTATTATTTTATCTAAACAGGATGGCTCTCACTGTTCCTTGAATCCTCCTTCAAACCATAAAAGAAGAATTAGTCAGGATTAATCTCACTCTACAATTCTTGCTTAACCTTTCAGCCAGGCTAGTGTTGGTACTTCGAGAGAGATTTTTCAACACTTTAGCGAAGTTTCTTAATTACATAACCTTTTTTCCTTGGAGGTATAGCCCCGCTAACACCGTTCTAGGCACCTACTTGGTTTATAGTATTGATTGTTTAGTGAAAAATCTCCCGAAAAGTAGCGGATACTCACAGTAGGATCGGGATCCAAATATCATTGTGTGACAACCTTGAAGGAATCCTACCAAAATCATCATACTCCAAAGGGTATACAACACTAGCTAGTTTCATTTTCCTTAGAAATTCTACATATGGATTTTTGCCCCAGGCGCTTATGACCTTGACGAAGGCCAACATATCATAAGACGCAAGTCAAGTTCTACCCGTTATTATCCAGGTTAATTTGAACACACCCATACAAACCCTTGACGAAGGCCAAAATAGTTGTACGACTGTCCCAAATCAACGCATCTATCTATGCTACAGATGAATACCCAGCAGCTACCAATCACTATGCTTTGGCGAAGGTCAAAATACATACTACCGAATACCCATTTGAAATGACGGAGGGCTACGGATGGTTTTGGAAAAACCGTGAACGTAATTAACTTGATATAGTCGAAGGAAACATGATAGCTTTTAAAAGGAGTGGTTTAGGCTCCGCATTTAAAAGTTGTTTTTAAAGAAAACTGAGTGGTTTTGAAATTGTTCCAACGATTTAAACTTTGGTTTATATTCCTTGCATTAATCAATGTTAATGCGGTCTTATCATTTAACCCTATCATTGCAGAAAAGAAACGAAAATAAAACATACGCTTATGCCATCCGCATTCGCCACGGGGCCCCATCATGCACCGTCAGGTTACTTAACTAACGGCAGAGCGGGGGCTGGACTAGCGCGGGTGCAAAACATAAGCAACGTTTATATATATATATATATATATATATATATATATATATATATAGCCATCCGTCTTACGCAATAATAGGCATTCCAGACCACAGATGAATATATTGGATATACCAGGAATTTCGTATTTCGTTTTAGCCTAGAACGAAAGACGGATTCCACGGTCGTGATGAATAGTTAAACCCCACCCTACACCTCTACGGGTGTGGCAAACTACCCGCCAAATTCCCGAAGTGAAGCAATCTCTCTTAATAAAATGAGTAGGCCACTCGGAACTTCAAAAATCCGGTAGTTTGTGCACCCCACCTTGGGTCTATCCTAGGTGTAAGAAAAAGTAAATGAAATAATACAACGGTGGCTACTATCTCAACCTAGATGTGCCCTGCAAAAATAACATTACATCACATTTACAAATTACATGAATGAAAGAAAAGAAAACACTCTTCTCACATCCCCGGTTATTCATCCACGACGATCTAATACTCCATATACACAGACCATCACAAGATATGGATATGTGCAATCCCCACTAATCAACGTATAGCGATTAGCGGACGTTTAGCATCATATATACAAACACAGAAACTTATAAATGACGTTAAAATTGCGACTTCGAAATACTCCGTATTGCCCCAACACAAAGATAACAACATATGAAATCTGGGCATAATCAAACAACACCTGAAACCCTAAATCCAAGATTCCAGAGCACCAACAAAAAACCAAGACCCATCTCCTTAAAAGGACCAGCCAGGCCGGGATTTTAGAACATTTCGCCGGCCAAAATATTGAATCTGGGTCTCATTTTTCTCTGGTGTTCTACATACAACAAGAATAGCACTCTACAATTGTTTAAATAATTTTTATAGCCTCTTTGAAAATTGACAGAAACTTGGATTTCATTTCGTTTGTTTCGGAGTTATTTCGGTTTCGTAATTTTAAATATTGTCTAACAAACTAATTAAGGTCTGAGTAGGCTCTAATACCACTGTAGGTCGATATCGCGCACCCCGCAAGTTCGCGGGGAGGCGAAATTTACAAAAAAAAATGGTTTTTCAAAGCTTCGCAACACCGACTAAACTCCAGGATCTTAACAGAAACCTTAACTAGCTATACTACTAGGAGGTTCTAACTACTATGTTAGGATTTATACCTCCTTGAACCATATCCTTCAGGTCTTCTTCTCATCCTTTCCTTGTGCTCCTCGAAGATCCGGATCACGCTTGATTGTCGGCCGACTCGTGTCGAAGATGATCCACCCGAGAGTCTATACTTCAAGCTCCAACCTCTAAACCGAGGTAACTAAGGTACCTAGTTCGTTAAACTAGATAGCCTAGAAGATATAGAGTATCTAATGAAGTGTTTTATCTTATGAGACTCTAAGGTTCACAACTCATGTGAGGGTTAGGGTCTTTGAGGAAGAAGGAGGAGAAAATGGAGAGAGAAAGATAATGAACAAAATGAGCTAGGTCTTGTGAAGGATGAGAGAATGGCTAAGTGTTTGCAATGATCAAGCATGGATTATTTTTCATAGAAAATAATCAACCATGCTTGAATAGTGAAGCCAAATGAATAAAAAAAGACTTGCCATGCTTTCATCCATGCCTCAAATATATCTAATTTCACCTCATTAATCTATTTCCATAAATAGATAATCCAAATAATGAGATGTCCCATTCTAAAAGCATCTCTTGTGAAATTACAAGAATGCCATCATCGTATATACATACCCGTATTCGTATTCCGAAAAATACGAATACAATGAGATGATAACAATCCAATAATATAATACTAGGATCCGGCTTAAACCAAAGCCCACTAGTATTATCTGTCCGAACATCATCCGTGTTGCCAGTACACGTATGTGATTGGAACACTGCCATAAAACTATACGGTCTCTACATCGTTTCGCCCGAAGCAGGGAAACCCTCTGTGTGGGACTCTAAAGACTTGATAGTACGCCGACAGTGTGTTTAATCACAAGTCCGTCAACGGTACTAGCTGCATGTAACGGCTACCCGGGTATCTGTCGATAAGAAGGCCGATGAGCAAACTCATCCGAACTCCTATTGAGCCTATCTTTAACAATCTCCGTACAGTCCGGTCTGTTCGTCTAAGATACTCGCATATCGGGTCTAGGGGGATGGTAACCGTCAGAACCCTATAGCTCAATAAGTCATGCCGGGGTAGAGCCCAATACTCCCTGAGAAACTACTGGAGTACCTACCAGTAAATCTCGTTGCCCTGGCCAGGGACTTTGTGTAATGACTTTTTGAACACAGCGCGATATCAACCCCCAATACCGGGAGAGACGAATCCTATCTAACCATTACTGCCTCCAAGTGCTTCGGGACTGCACCCAATTACTATCTGTTTGCACGACTCCTTTGAGCCGTGCTAGGGTAGTAATCTAAATACAGTGGGAACACACTCGAGACGAATAGTGATGTCAAGTCAACGGACTAACATGTACTCATGCCACCCGGGAACTGCTACCTGACGATAAGTATAATACCAACCAGCAGTTCCCATCGAGTCCGTCCAGTGTAACCCATAACCCAATAAGCATATGTATACTATCTCTGGTACGACGTACCAATGGCTGTGGGACATACCATCTCCCCTGCCGGGATAAGAAGCGTATACACTAGTCTACTCTGGAGTATCGATGCCCCGTCTCAATAATCCTACGACTAGGGACCTATATAAGGATGTGTTTATAGACTACCCAGCCCCCACTAGTGTGACTGCCATCACAACGCTGGTAGTCAAGCAAAGATTCTAAGGGCTCTACCAATATGTATAAAGGATATGCTAAAAGAAACATATGCACATATTGAGGTAGAATCAAACCAAGTAGCATACTACCATTTTGAGCAAGACCGTTATTATAAATGTGAATATCCCAAGCTTCCAATATATAATATACAATCCAAGTATGATACAAATAATGCCCTCTAGGGCAAATATCACTAACATTAGCTTCCTCGGCCGTCAAGGTGAAGTCCCGTGCTTGATTAGGCCTTTGAGTGATCAGCTTCTGCCCAAAGGTCTGCTTCTGCGGTGGTTTCTGAATATTGTCTCTCGATCGTAGGTTCTAAGGGCAAGCACTGATGGTATGGTCAGTTGATCCACAAACTAAACAAAGTCAGAGAATCCTTCGACAGTCCTTCTGCGTGTGTCCGGGTAAATGGCAAAAGTCACAAATCACATCCTTTTCTGATCAGATACAAAAGGCTTCTTCATAGGTACAGTGGCTCGTTTGTTTACCGGAATGCTTCTACGTACAGGAGCTCTGTTTGGTGTGAAAGCGGGCTTTCTCACTACAACTTCTTGCTGTAGATTACCCTTTACTTTCACTGATAAACTCTGTTGCTCCCTAACCGCCTTGAGAACTTGGGAGAAGGTGGTTAATCCCAGAGATATGATGTGTCTCTGAATCTCCACATCTAAGCTACGCATAAACCGCCTTACCCTATCTGCCTCATTGGCAACCAAGGGCCCTACAAATTGACTGAGTCGGGTCTACTCAGCCGCATATGTATCAACGGATCCGCCAATCTGCTTCAAGCTAATGAACTTCTCTTCCATTTCTTCCCGAGCAGATTGCGGAAAGAACTTCTCCAAGAAGCTTCGCAAAAAGGTCGCCCAACTGATCGGCTTGGTCAGAAGGGTCTCCTCTACGAGCCACCACTCGCAAGCATAATTCACCAATTGGATGCGTACTACATCCACCCTTTTCTCATCTGGAATCTGCGCGGCAACGAGCAGGTTCTCTGTATCAACTAGCCACTGCTCCGCTGGCAATGGCTCCTCCAATCTTGTAAATGTGGACGGACCGAGCTTCCTAAAGTCCACTACGGTGCCCTTACGCTGTGTTGGCCTGAGTGCTGCTGCCCTCTCAGCTGCTATAACAACGGATTGCTGGTCCGTCCTCAGACCCTCTTGGAAAGCCTCGGCCAGCCGCTGATTTAGCTCAGTTTGACGCTTCTGGTTTTAAGCATACCATATACAACTCTAAGTAATGCGGTGTTATCTACACGCCTCTGGTATGACCGCAAATCTCTATCCGCCATGATTCTGAAGCCAAGACACTGAAGGGGATTAGTAACGGTAAACATGATTCAATAAACAAGATATTGATAGCTATGGATTCAAGACTGGCAAGGTAGTAATGTGGCAGGATATGTTCCTAACTCCAGGTTTCCTGGTTAGTGTATTGGGTTTAATACCCAACTATAAAGAACCAAACCCGAATAACCTTAATCCTATAGCTCTGATACAAAACAAACCCTGTCACGCCCCGCTTCCCAAAATACGTAAATACGACATGTGACAGAGCCAACCATGCTACCTATGGTTAGGAATAATCCTTCCATAGTCACATTATGACTGTCAATCAGATATCAAGAACAGTAAATAAAATCTAGCTAACACATGTCCATCTGCCACAGTAGATAAGAATCAAGAAATGTATATAGCGGAAATGAATCAAGATTCAATAAATAATAATCTCTGAATCACGTCCTTTATGGGATCACATTGATAAAATAAAACTACGGAAATAAATCAACTAAGCATCTCTAAAACTAAACATCTAGCTCCTTATTGTTCGGCTTGCTTGCTAAAATACTCATGATCTGCCTACGACATAGTCAAAGGAACTGGGCCATGCAAAACCCAGACGTCAGTGTGTCATAAATATCAAAATAATAGTAATAACCAGGATATGATGCTATGATTAAACATGAGTATGAATTTATAACACAGGTGTAAAACAGTGAGGTATCGGTATGTGATGTGTATCCTAAAGTCTGTGCTTCTGGGTTATCTATTCTACAAGTTTTTGAAATCAATTAAATGGAATCGTCGATGTAACTCAATAGTATCCCATGCGTGTCCGGGACCACGGTCAATACTCTCGGGGCTGAATCCAAGACGTGCCGCTAAGCAGTAAAACAAGTATCATGTAAAGACGAATGATGTCAGTAGCATCATTCCGGGGCCGGCCAAAGCTCGTATCGACTGATCAATATCTAAAAGTATCGAACTGTTGAGTTACAAGTCAGGTTTCATTATTGATTTCCCCTTTCCCCCAGGTTTTGTATTCAAGTCGGGTATTGATGATATAAATCTAATGCCAACACAGGATCAAGCAGGTATAAGTATTATCTATGTAGACAACAAGTCACGTCCATCAGGACAACAAGTCAGGATTGTTGGCATTAGCGATGATCCAAGTAACAGGTCTGGTAATGTCTCGTGTACAAGTCAGGCAATATATTTTAACTAAAATAGACACCAAATATAAAACTGTAACCAATATCAAACCATGGTAACCATAACTAACGCCAGGATGTATATGTATCTATCTGTAATAACTATTTTACGTCCATTACCATGTATATTGCAATCTAGATAAAATACTGAAATGATATAGTAGTATGATAATATTGTGATGATCCGACATGCAACTAAATAACCAATTATCGGTACAGATACAAACTGATAATATAAAACTGTAAATCGGTAATATTTGCTGAATAATAAAACACATGTACAATAATCAATCATATAAATATTGATATAATCAAAATAGCATGTTGCAAGTTTAGAACTTGCCTGATCGAATATCACGACGAGTATCCGGATATCACGTTTCGACACCAAATAACGTCACGATGCAGAACTTACGTACGTAGGACTTGACCTGGTTGAGCAACTGAGTGACATGGTAACTAGGTTAGACGATGATGGTGACTGGGTCGTCTGGATCGTCGGTGACGTGCGCAACTCTGGCGAACTAGTCGGAAAAGAGAAGAAAGAAGAAGAAAAGAAGAAGAAAAAGAAAGAAATAAGGTTGCTGGGTTTTGGGGTTCTCTGGGTTTTAGAGTAGCGAGGATAGAAGAGGGAGTAGGTCGGCGATGAGGTGATGGAGGCCGAGGTTTACGCGAGGTGTCGTAGGCCGGTGAGGGTTGAAGGTGATCGGGGATTGAGAAGGAGAAGAAGATGAAGGTGCGGTGTGGTGTGGGTGCTCTGGGGTTGATTATGAGGAGGGAAGGTGGCGGGGGTGGTCGGGTTCAGGCGGCGAGGTCGACGGCGAGGTGATGGGTTCTGGCATCGGGGTCGAGCTTCAGTCGATGTCTCGGGGAAAGGAGATGGAGGTGCTGACGAGAAAGAGGTGATGGCGAGGAGATGGGGACGGCGACGACGATGAGAAGGGGACGACGATGGGATGTTCTGGGCATGGATTGGCAGAGAAAGAAAGGTGCGAACGAGATAGGTGTTGGCAACGAGGGTGAAAGGAGGTGGATGATGGCGGTTGAAGAGGAGGAGATGAGGGTGGACAACGACGAGGTCAGGACGGCAACGATGTGGGGATTAGGCGCGGTTAGGGTTCGGTGAGAGAGAGGGGACGCGAGATGAAAACGAGGGAGGAGAATGAGGGTTTTTTGATATAAAATTTATATATTATTATATATATATTATATATAGGGAGAGAGAGACAGAGAGAGAGAGAGAGAGAGTTTTAATAATAAATTTATTTATCTAATTTATATATATAAAAGAATATATATATATAGTTATAGAAAAATATAAAATATATATATGGTAGGATTTTATAGATAATACCAGATTACTCCAATATTACCCGTATCACTCTAAAAATCTAGTTTTTAAATATAAATAATGTACGTAAGGATTTTAACCATAATGCAATATTCTGTAATTAAATACATACACCCCCAAATAAAATCTATGTAAATATACGTAGCGATCCAATTACCAGTCTGTCTAACCCTTAGGATATGAACATGATATATGGGCGCAACCATCTGATATGGGGTAATTTGCCATGCAAGGCTAGATAAGAAAAGAATATTATTTGTTTTTATATTGAATTATAAAAAGATGTGTAGAGATTAAAATATATTATATGTATATTTAATACTCGATTCACATGGATACACTGTACTAGCAAATATTTGATATAATCTCGCGCAATATTGGGTTTTAAACATGCAGGTCGGGTCGAATAATAACCAAAGCTACTAATTGCATCATTCGCAACCCAATAGTAACAAAAGTAAAAAAATTTACCGCAAGATTTAAAATACCAAAATATATAGTATAAATATACTAGGGTGTAACAAGAACACTGGGTGATCTGGTAATTCGAACGCTATCCTCCTTTGGTAACAGTCGATGGTAGTGAAGAAAGTTCCCGGCCAGTCCATTCCCAAGACTACGTCGAAGTTCAGTATGTCTAACACCTTGAAGTCCTCATAGAATTCTTGACTGCAGACGACTACTGGACACATATTGTATCCCAAAGTTGCTTTTAGAATGCCGTTTCCTGAACTGATATTCCAGCTGGATATGAGCGGCTTAATTGGGATCGCATGAGTTCGGATGAACCGTTGCGACATAAAGCAATGTGATGCCCCAGTGTCGAACAGCGCGAGTGCAGGTAAGGAGGCTACCGAGATTGTACCTAAGTCGTGTGGGATATGTTTAGGCATAACAAATATAAGATGGATATGAATTGAAAGGACTTTGGAAGGGAATAGGGAAGAGATTTACCAGTGATAACTTGACCCGTAGCTTCAGCCTCTTCGACCGACATAGTGAATGCTTGGCGTCGCAGCACTTTCCTCTGTGCTTGGTTAAACACTCGGCGCTGTGGTTGAGCGGTCTGAGTGCGGGGAGCTGGAGCTGGTAAAGCTAACCGGGAAGGAGGAGCTTGGATCCCCGGTCTAGCTGGAGGGATGTTGGGTCCTCGGTTCTTAAGACATGCTTCGATGGCGTGAGTAGAAAACCCACAGATCAAGCACAAGTTTTTCACCCTACGATAGTTCTTCACAAGATGCCCTGTTCTATTGCAGCAGATGCAAAAGTCTGATCTATTGTTGGCGAACGAACCAACTGGCCTCTAAGATGGTCCATTGAAGGCTGGCCTGGAAGAGGCCCCTCCTATGATTTGGTGAACATGGTGTTTCACACCGGCAGTCTGCGGCATGCCTTTCTTCTTCACAACTGCCTCATAGCGTCGGGCAGACTTCAATGCAAGCTCATGGGTTGGGAAATCCACTATAACGAGTGCAGCTTGGATTTCAGGGTCCAACCCTTACTGGAATCGTCGTGCCCGGATCTCAGCAGTAGGAATAAAGTGTTCGGCAAACCT
Organism: Agapanthus africanus; assembly: GCA_030015575.1. Classification (NCBI taxonomy): domain Eukaryota; kingdom Viridiplantae; phylum Streptophyta; class Magnoliopsida; order Asparagales; family Amaryllidaceae; genus Agapanthus; species Agapanthus africanus. The sequence continues at coordinate 156,347,944 of CM057350.1, forward strand.
GTTATGAGCTTGTGTTAGCAATGTTGTGAGTGGGATCAGAAAATTGAATTTGAGATTATATCTTACCTGCCGAGCATGGTAAACTCAGCATCATATTCATATACCGACTTGACCTACATCGAGCCTTGTTGTAAATGGATGAATTGCTGCTCCATGTCAAAGCGGCCAGTCTTTGGGAAGTACTTGGCATCGAAGTGGTCTTGGAACGTTCTCCATTCTATCGGTTGCACGAGACGGCTCTCCTCTGCCTTCCACCAAACTCTGGCGTTATCGGTCAGTTGCAACTTAACAACTCTCACCCGGACTATATCTAGCACTTGTGCCGCTGCCAGATCATCCTCGATCACTTGAGCCCATTCTTCTTCCTCAAGCGGGCTCTCCTTACCCGAGAAGTTCTTTGGGTGCAGTGCCCGAAATTGCTGAACTCCGTATGCTTTGGCTTCGAGGCGGTTAATAAGGATAGTAGTCTGCTGCTGCTGACCATCCAATAGGATCTTGATAGTCTCAAGAAGTACTGTTTGCTCCTTGATAGGAGCTGCAACGGTAGGTGGTGGTGGTAGTGTAGGCGGTGGAGTATTGCTGTTGATGTTTGTGCTGGTATTGTTAAGAGAGTCCATCACCTTTATACAAAAGATAGGTTATGATAAATTCAAGAAATTTGAAATGCAAGGAATGCGGATATTTGTTGAACTCATTAATTCTTGTGGTATACCGTTTACGACTTCATGCAGAAGTGCCTGCATGGACCACCAATAAAACCTGTCACGCCCCACTTCCCAGTAGACGGAAACGATGGCGTGGCAAGCCCACAACATATTTATTCAGAGAAGGTCATTCCCTAAATAAATATACCGAGTGTATTGAAACAATAATACACAATGTAAGAATAGATGGAAACTGTAAAATTTTCAACATCTTTATTTACATTCAACTTCCAATATTTACAAGTATATGAGTTTCAACTAGAAAGAAAATACAATAAAAGAAAATGCCTAAACATGTGGCATACATAAGCTGAATAAAAAGTGAAGCAAAACTAATCCTGAGTAACAATCCGGTTTTAGTCTTCCTCCGTGACCTCCGCTTCCTCCGTCACGACCGTATCTGACGAACATTCAAAGAAAATAAGGATGGGTGGAATGCCCGTCAGCGAACTAGCGCTCAGTAAGTCCCAAGGATAAAGTAAGAGTAAAAGAATGACAAGTATAATATATATATATGACAAGTAAAAGTATATGATCATGGGTATTTGTACTATAGGTCTCTATATGGCCACTATGTTAACATTAAGTTCCAAGTGTGAATGTCAACACAGCCGTAGAAGTATTCACGAGCTCATGAGTGGGGCCCCAGGAGCAAGGAAATATGGGTCCATTTCATGTGTTAGCATCGGGGCTCCAGGATGTGGATGAGTCGACCCGACTGATATTCGAGTAAAATAAAAAAAAGATGTTAATACGGGACTCCTGAAGCTCCATTGGATTCACATAAGAAACTATCCCAAGCACCCCGAGTATAATATTATAATATAATTGTAAGACAGCCTTAGTTGATTTGATTGGTTGATTATAACATGACTTGATCGAAACCATAGATCGAAAAAGGTGAAATAATGAAGTCGAGTGAGTCAAGTAAAGCGCGAGTCATGTCAATTGTAATTTTGGTTCAAGTCAAGTTATTCAAAGAGACTGGATTAGAGTTCATGTTCAAGTTTAGGTTCGAGTTTGGATTCGAGTTAAGGTCTTTTTCATATGAATTGATTTAAACTGTTAAAATCTTATGTTCGGGAGAAATCGGCAACTGTTGCACATGGACGGTAGGATTTATGTCTTTTTCCAAGACAATTGTCATTGAACTCCGTCAAGTTATCTAACCTGAATAGACAAGCACTCACTTTCTCTGGTTTCCTGGGGCTCAAGAGAAATGATACCGCTTAAACCTATATTAATCTAGAGTCCTTAAATATTGTTTGCATATCTCGAGAGGTTTTTATGAAAAATACTTTAATATAGTTTAAAAATAAATCTCGAAGTTGATTTATAATATTTAGGATTTTCATGAGACATGTATTTTAATTGTTGTGGTGTTTTAGTGATAAAACCTACCTTTTTGAAAGTTTATGGTATTTTTATGAAAAATACTACTTTTGGAAACTTGTTGGTATTTTATTAAAAATTTTGATCTTTCATTTTAAAAATATAGTTTCATAATATGTTTATTGAAAATACGAATTCATAGTTTTATATAATTTTCCAAAGTTTAGTTTTGTTTAGAAAAATCATATTTCTTAAAAACCGTATTTTTATTTCTTTTCGAGACCGAATACTTTATGAGGAGTTCTGCATCTTACTCTACTATCCCAAGAATGTGCAATAATCCGTACCATCTATTAGCGGGTCCCCTAACGAGGGTTGTAGATGCGTAATTGCCAAGAATTTAAAATATCGATTTAAAAGAACTCCTTTTTGTAAAAACTGTGGTATTTTAATGAAAAACTATTTCTTTGAATTACTCATATACTTAGAATACCGTGCTATGAAACCATAGCGTGCGTGTGGGGTAGGTCGTTACCCCGTGAATGATCTAAATGTTTATACTCTAGTTATTGAAAATACGGTTATATTAAAGTTCATGGTATTTTTCTGAAAAATTCATTTATATGATTATTGAACGTGAAATTTTGGTTACGTCAAAAGGCAATTGATGTAAATATTATCTTGAAGTGACATTAGAGAATTTGTATAAACTTTTAAACATGGTAAAGTGACAAAAATTGTTTTAAAGACAAAAGTTATATGCTAACTTCGCTTTTGTCGATATGTCTTAAAAATTATATTGAAGTGAAAAGAGAGGGAGATGAAGGGACTTACTGGTTGTGTAGTGTTAGAAAGAGGGTAAAGAAGAGAGGGGGGTATTGGTCTCGTCGGAGATGCTCCGGTCGTCGGAATTTGATCGCTACACCCCTTGGTTTGCTTAACACCACTTGAATAGCCTTAACCATTCTTAAACTTAGAGAATTTTTGAGGAATTTTCAGAATAGAGGAGAGTTAGGGCATGGGGTGGTATTTATAGTGAAGAATTTAGGGTTTGGAAATTAAAATTTGAATTAAAAGAATTAAAATTGGTGTTAAATGATGAATTGAATAGTCACTGTTTAATTGCAGGGAAATCAAACAGTGCAGGGGAGTTGAGAGGAGCTAAAGAGGCGAGTATGCAAAGCATGAAGGCTTTTGGAGTCATCTCGACCGTCGGCGACTGCCATATGGGGGAAATGGGTGGTTGGATTTGGGTGGTTTGCCTCAAGATTCGTGCCACGTGTTTAGATATGTGTTTACTTCTCTTTGCGCATATTTGATTTTTCTGAAACCTTTCGTTTCTCCGTGAATTTCACGTGCAACTCTTGGGCTTCCGAAAAATCAAAAAGAAAAATCTTTAAAAAATTTGGGATTGATGGGATTCGAACACACAGGCTACGTCCCAGCAGTGTAGAGGCTTTACCAGTGAATTACAAGTTGTTTCTTACTTTTATCGAACAAAAATAATTTATAACTCCTACACAGGCTGATATACCCTTTTCTATACATTTAAACAAATAATTCTGTACAGGGATTTATGTCATGACCCAATTTAGGAACGCAACCGACACTTAAATCATGCAACGTCTAAAAGCGTAGCAAAATTCAAGTAAGCTGAAACCCAGAAATCTAAACCATGAAATGAAATAGAGTGGTAAAACATTTGTTTCAAAATATCAACCATTTAAAAATCTTCAGTTGTTAATAAAAATTTCGGCAGCATCTCTTTTTTAAAAACTGTTCCGAAAACGAATACAAAACATAATATATATAAAACAACATCCCCACTTGGGAGCAAAACTCACGCCCAAAGGCGGAACACAACCACAATAGATATACGACGCCAAAGGTGAGAAATAAGCGGATATGAAAAGAAACAATATCGCAACATAGCACGAAAGTTGGCTCACATGAGCACGACACCCAAAATCACATATAATACAAATATCGAATATCTCAGTCTCGTATCCAAGTCAATACATATATATGGTAGATGGAGAGTACTAGATACAAGGATAAGAGTACAAAAAGAAGCACATGAATACTCGCCACCCACCTACAAAATATGTCAAGCCCAAAGTAGCGGTATCTGTAGAAATAGAAGAAGTAGAGTGCCCCGCCACAACTACACTGAGGATCAACCCTGCAAGACACTGTGGCACAACGGGGGTGAGTTTCCAGCTTGTGAGTAGTAAATAACACCATACGTATAATCGCAAGCATGCACGAAATAGCGACAAATCCTATGTATGAGGTTATGATGGCATATGTATAACAATGTGAATGCAATATAATCATGAGCAAGATACAACACCAGGATGCAACAACTATATGGACAGAGCATGCCATAATCAGTTCTGAATATGAAATAAAACAGCGATACCATCGACAAACCATCATCATAAAAACCGGTGTTAATCAACGACACCAAAATCCCAATATCTCAGGCGCCATCACTCTGATCGGCCCTCATATCCATATCATCATATAACCTCGAATGGTATTCTTCGGATATCCGCTGAGTTTCCATATAGTCACCAGTAGATAGTGCTCCTCTGCCGGGATCATCGCCTTTCTATACGATCTTCTTGCCACGGGGTACCTTACCGGGCCCACCATGTACCCGCAGACGGTTCCTCCTCACTCCTCAAATCGGGTATACTCATAACTCAGAACCGAGAACACCCATGGTGGACATCAAATATCATGTCAGGAAAACCTCAAATCTCATGAAACATCATATGAGAATATGGTACTAATAACAATGTATGTATGATGCAGACATGATGCGTACTAGTACAATAACGAGAGTATAACTACCAATTAAGAATGTAATACAATGTAGTTATTCATGGAAATTTCTATAGTGTGCGTATCATGGCAATTTCCAACGGTGTGTGGGGGCATATATATCAATGCTCATGCGATATTAAACATCGGTAATTGTGCAGTGTCCTACTGAGGATATGTCAATGCATAACATGTAATGGGATGCACACTATGATACTCATGCACAATCACTAATGTATAAGCATGCAGTATAAAGTTGTAACTAGAATCTCCCCATCGACGCTTAACGCCATACAAGCGATTGCCCCGTAGATGTTAAATCTACTCACCGGACGGTCTCGAGCTAATAGAATCCGACCACTTCCTTTCCTTTCCTTGCCGCGTCCGAAGTCCCTGCAAACGATCCTAGCATCGCACAAAACCATAACGCGTGATGTTAATAAACTTTCCGATAAGACACGGACACATACACAAAACTAACGGACCAACTCCCACAAGCTATCATGTGTTAGCTTAGAGGGCTAAATAAATGCAGCGACATTCTAGACCACCCCTAAGGCTGCTAACCACACGAAACATCTAAACGAGAGTTGGATAAATCCGTATCGCACTTTATCAAAATACTTGAAATATAGCAAAACAGTCCCAGATTTTCCTATACAAGAAATTAGGGAAAGTTGCATATGCCAAAGGCCTACATGTAGCTCCAGAAAACCCACGACCAAGACTCACACTCCAGCTCCCCAATTTGGCCGCAATTTGCGGCCAGAAACAATAAATCTACAACCAAGTGATGGGGGATTGGGCTCAGGTTTTGGGGTTATGTTCTAGGCCTCTAGACTATCTCTCAGTCATGGCAACTTCCCAAAAGGATCTCAGGGTTGATAGCAGATTCGAACTGAAACCCTAGGCTTAAACAAATACGATATTAACCACTAAACCAAAACATTAAGGTATATTAGTGAAACTAGATAACAAGAAGACTTCCTTTAGAGCATAATTAAGGGTTTTAGATCATTACTTCACCAAAAACTTGAAGAAACCTTAGCCATGCAAGCTCCAAGGCATCTTAAGAAGGTTAAACATGATTAGTGGAGGGTTTAGTGAAGTTTTATGGTGATTAGGCTCAAGGTTTGTTGTGGAGAATTTGCAAGAGGAGAACTTGAAGAAAGAAGAAGAAGAAGAGAAGAATGAGAGAGAGTTGAGGGTTGAGAGAGAGATAAAGGTAAAGGGTTGACTCTTGAGAGCCATGCACTCTCTCTCTCTCTCTCTCTCTTCATTAAATGCCCCCTCACTTCCTTGTCCCCCCATGCGTTCATGTCTCCCCATACCTTCATTCTTTACTCTTTTTTCTTTTTCTATTAAAACCAAAACCTTTTTATTTACTTAAAATATATATAATATAAAGATATGGTTAATGTGCCATGGCTAGCCAAACATGATTAGCATACCCTTAATGCTAGTTTAGCATGCACATGTGTGTGCCTAAAAATACCGCAAGTACATAAATAATTAAATAAAATATTAATTAATTAAATAAAATATGTGAAAAATAATTATTAGTTAAGTTTATCAAAATCTTATATTATATCGCTTAATTTACTCTAATCGCATTTTAAGGTGTTACAATTTTCCCCCTTTAAAGAAATTCGGTCCCCGAATTTAAAATCTAACTACGCGTACCTTCGAAGAGATGGGAAAATTTCTTTTGCATCTCGCTCTCGGCTTCCCATGTGACCTCTTCGCTGTTCAGGCCACGCCAAAGAACTTTTACGGACGGTAAGACCTTTGACCAAAGTTTTTTCACCTGCTGATCCAGGATAACTACCGGCTGCTCGGTGAAAGAAAGATCGTGCTCCAGCTGGATCGTTTGGTGCTGAATCACGTGAGAAGGGTCGTGAAGGTATTTGCGAAGCATCAATACATGAAATACGGGGTTTACATCCAGAAAACCGGGTGTAAGTGCCAAACGATAAGCAACGGTACCGACTCGCTCCAGGATCTCGGAAGGACCCACAAATCTAGGACTAAGCTTCCTTTTCTTTCCGAACCTCATCACACCCTTCATCGGGGATATCCGTAAGAAAACATGATCACCCACTGCGAACTCAAGTCTGCGACGACGATGGTCGGTATAAGAATTCTTCCTGCACTGGGCTACTCTCATCCTATCCTGGATCAACTGGATCTTCTCCGTAGTCTACAGAACCAGCTGCGGTCCTAAAATCCTGCTCTCGCTGAGTTCGGTCCAACAGACTGGCGATCGACACTTTATCCCATACAAGGCCTCAAAAGGTGCCATCTGAATCGTCTCCTGATAACTGTTATTGTAGGAGAACTCTATCAAGGGCAAGCGACGATTTCAACTGCCACCAAAATCAAGTACGCATGCTTGAAGCATATTCTCGAGAGTCTGTATAGTCCACTCTAACTGACCATCGGTTTGTGGATGGAAAGCGGTGCTGAAACTAAAATGGGTACCCAAAGCTTCCTGAAGTTTCTGCCAAAGACGGCTGGTAAACTGGGTGCCTCTGTCGGATATAATGCATGTCAGAACGCCGTGCAATCACATAATCTCATCAATGTACAGCTGAGCATACTGAGCAAATCCGTAAGCGGTCTTCACTGGGAGGAAGTGAGCTGATTTCGTCAATCGGTCTATAATCACCCAAATAGAGTCATACCCTCGACTGGACCTAGGTAGACCCACAACGAAATCCATGGAGATCTGCTCCCATTTCCACTCTGGAATAGGCAAAGGCTGTAACTCTCCCGCCGGCCTCTGGTGCTCGGCCTTGACTTGCTGGCAAGTCAGACATCTCGAAACGAAAACAGAAACATCACTCTTCATCCCTTCCCACCAGTAGATATCTCTTAAATCACGATACATCTTGGTAGAACCTGGATGAACGCTGTATGCTGACTGATGAGCCTCCTCTAGGATCTCACGTCTCAGCCCCTCAGAATCTGGTACACATAGACAAGTCCCAAATCATAACACTCCCTGGCCATCAATCACAAATTCCGAATCTCTTCCCTGCCGAACATGCTCCATGATCTTAAACAAACGAGTATCGTCGGATTGTGCCTCTTGGATGTGATCGAGTAGAAGTGGACGGGTGAGGACATGAGCAAGCTGTCCTCCGGTGGAAGTGAACTCGAACTGTACTCTGATGTCACAAAAGATTTGCCAATCTAAAGAAGACTGTCTCTGAACTGCGCTCAAATGGAACAAGCTACCTCCGGGCCTATGACTCAAAGCATCAACTACCACATTCATTTTTCCCGGGTGATAAAGGATTTTACAATCATAATCCTTTACAAGCTCTATCCAACGGCACTGTCTCAAATTCAGATCCCGCTGCTGGAAGATCTACTTTAAGCTTTGTGGTCCGTAAAGATCTGACACGACTCTCCGTACAAGTATTGTCTCCAAATCTTGAGCGCAAAGACCACCGCGGCCATCTCTAGATCATGAATGGGATAGTTCTGCTCGTGCTTCTTCAACTGCCTAGAAGCATAAGCGATAACTCTGCCATGCTGCATCAACACACAATCTAGACCACTTGAGAAGCATCACAATAAACAATATAGCCGTCTGATCCTGAAGGTAAAGATAGAACTGGTGCAGTCGTCAAATGAGTCTTCAACTGTTGAAAACTCCGCTCGCATGCCTCAGTCCAAAGGAAAGAAACTCCCTTCCAGGTCAATCCGGTCAGTGGTGCAGTGATACTAGAGAAATCCTGCATGAAACGGCGGTAATAACTGGCTAAGCCCAAGAAGCTGCGGACCGATGCTGTACGGCCTCGATCTTCTTCGGGTCTACACATATACCGTCTCTTGTAATCACATGACTCAAGAAGTCAACACTGTCAAGCCAGAAAGCACACTTCGAGAATTTAGCAAACAGCTGGTGCTCTCTCAATGTCTGCAAAGTAATCCTCAAGTGCTGCTCATGCTCCTCTCGACTCCTAGAGTAGACCAGAATATCATCAATGAATACAATAATAAACTGGTCGAGAAATGGCCTGAAGATCCGGTTCATCAAATCCATAAACGCTGCTGGGGAATTGGTGAGCCCGAACGACATCACCGAGAACTCATAATTCCCGTAGCGCGTACGAAAATCAGTCTCCGGAATGTTATCATTCCGGACCTGCAACTAATGATAACCTGACCTCAAATCAATCTTGGAAAAGTATCCCGCTCCCTGGAGCTGATCGAACAAATCGTCGATACGAGGTAAAGGATACCTATTATGCACCGTAACTCGGTTCAATTGACGATAGTCGATACATAATCTCATACTTCCGTCCTTCTTCTTAACGAATAGGATAGGAGCTCCCCAAGGCGACACACTCGGACGAACAAGTCCCTTGTCAAGCAAATCTTGCAATTGATCCTTAAGATCTTTAAACTTCGCCGGGGCCATCCGATAAGGCAGTATAGAAATAGGCCCCGTGCCGGGAATCAAATCGATGCAAAACTCAACATCGCACTCTGTGTTGGCTATAGTGCCCTCAAGGCAATTATTGTAATCGCAGGTAGGTGATTATGATGATTGAGGGAGGACCTATACTAGTAGAACAGTCTTACTCGAGATGATAGTATGCTATCTGGTTTGTCTTTATCATCATGTACATATTGATAGAGCCCATAGAATTCTTTCCTGACTACCAGCATTATGATGGCGATCATATACATGGGAGCTGGGGGTCTATAAGCACATCCTTAAATGTCCCTAGTCATGGGAGTATCGAGACTGGGCATCGATACTCCAATGTAGACTAGTGTATACTGATTGAGACCCCGACGAAGGGCCGTGGCCAGGTCTCACAAGCCATTGGTGTTAGTTTGTTCACCTAAGATAGTATACAGGTGCTCATTGGGTTATGAGTACACTGGACGGACTCGTCAGGAACCTGCTAGTTGGTATTATACCTATTGTCAGATAGCAGTTCTCAGGTGACATGTGTACAGGTTAGTTTGTCGACCTGAGATCATCATTTGTCTCGTGTGAGTTCCCACTGTGCTTTGATTACTACTCTACCGCGGCTCAAAGGAGTCATGCAAACAGGTTTTAGTTTGGTACAATCCCGAGCCACATAGAGGCAGTGATCGGATTGTCGGGGATTCGTCTCTCCCGGTATTAGGGGTTGATGTCGCGTTGTGCACGGGTGGCCATCACCAGAAATCCTTGGCTACGGTGGACGAGAATTACCGATCCAGGATCGATAATTTCTCAGGTGGTGATGGGTTTTCATGCCGACACTAAATGTCGCGTTGTTAGGTGTTCAGTTGATAAAACTGCACATTTAATATGACATTTTTCCTACTATTTTTATATAATAAAATGTGTTTATTATAATATATGAGACATTTGAGGATTTATCTGTAAAAATACTATTTTCATGTGTTTATATATTATAATTAACATTTGGTAGGAAAAAGTAAGCATATAATATCCATGTAACATTTGGCCTATTTAAATATGCTTACCTTATTAATACCTTTGACCAATTCTTAATGGTTAAGTTAATATCTCAATAAAACAAACTCTACTAATATTGTTTGTTGAGAATTTTCAGGGCTGAAATCAAGGAAATCAAAGTTGGCAAAACAAACCTGCCTAATTAAGAATGTAAACTAAAGAAATCAATTCTGGCAGTAACGTAGAAAAGATTTTCAGTTTCCAGAGATTCAAAAGATCACCACGTGTCATCAAGATAAAGCTCCAGAAAAACAAATCAAGTGATCTCCCTATAAGCCGCGGAACCGCGGCCAAACCCACCTATTGGCCGCGGTTCCGCCGCGGATTGGACGAGTTGGGAGTTGGGATTTTGCTGTTGGGATCTTAACCACTGGTTTCCAAATTAGGAAACTAGGGTTCTGGCTCTGGGACTATAAATAAGGACCGAGAGCCACTTTGAAAAATCATCAAGCTGAAGAGATCACGAAGTTTACGACAGGCTCACGCATCCAGGCTGATCATCAACTATTCATCTATCTCCTTAGAAGAGATCGAGAAGCAAACTAGCATTTTGTAATAATTTTCTAAGGAAACAAAGTGTAAATGAATTTTGTTGATTAATAAAGGTAGTAGTTTTCTTATTCTATCTCTTTGTAGTTTTAATATGATTTCTCTCTCCATCTCTTCTTCTCCCAATATGCGCGAGTAATTCTTCGCTTGTTAGGGTTCATGGGATTAGGGTAGGTAAATGGATGATGAAGATCCTTAAACTCTTTTTAAGTCCTATAAAATTTATAAACTCTATCAAAAGAATAGTTAACATCCTAATTGGGCGCGCTATCAATTCATTGATAGTCGCGACCACGATTAGAGATTAGATTAACAATTGTTTTGGTAAAGGCTAGATATGAACGGAGTTCCATGTCGAGATAAGGGTTAAGAGTGGGAACCCTTTTCCCTCCAGAAACCCTAATCTACATGCATCACTGTCGTTCTAGTTTTAAATCTATTAAAGGACAAAAAGAGTAATCTTTAATTAATCATCCATAACTACTAAATTCCAATGAACCCTACAAGCCCCCTTTTAATATTAAACTTACCTCCGTAGTTAATTTAGATCTATATTTTGCATCCTTGTTTAACGTAGATCTAGATCCTACAATTATTCTTCACCATTCTTAGTCTTCCCCCTTTTCAACACGCCTAAAGTAAGAATAAAAGGTTCCACGTTTCCCTGAGGACGACCCGTACTCACCTCGGTCTAGCTACGCGCGACACCGTTCTGATTGCGGTTAAACTACATTAAAACACTTGAATCAAATGGCGCCGTTGCCGGGGATACGTGCGTAATTTTTTATTCTTACTATTTGTGTTGAATTCTTATTCGATCTATATCACAATTAAAACAAAACTGCAAATTGTATATTTAACGATTTGTGTGTGAATTTTGCAAGGAGATTTGGAGTCACAGACTTGAGGAAACAGAAAGGCAGAGACATTCATCGAGATCCAGAGGAGTACAAAAGGCCACAGAGCAAAAATTCATCAACTGATCCTTCTTTCTTGCGGAGGAAGCATGGCGAAAAGAGCAACTTCGCGGCGGAAGCGCGGCGGGATTGGGGAATTAAGGTTCCAAACTTCTCTGGTAAGTTTCACTACTCTTTCTCTCTCCTCTGAAATCCAATAAAATATCTTTTCTGCAGGATTCTTTGCAAAATTTTGCCGCTCAAAAATCTTTTTGCAAAGTTTTGTAATTGGTTTGTTAATGTTAGGTCCACGTTACCTCTCCCGGTACTTTCGGGGTTGCGGAAACGGTAAAACAAAAATTTTTCTGGACTTGGTAACATGGACCGTAAAAGCCGGATCTTTACTAAACAATACACTAGCATCCTAACTAGAGATTTATCTACTCGGTTAGGGGTTATACCTCAACTTGAAATCCTTCTCTTTTTGTTTTTCTTCTCCTTGCTTGCTCCGAGGCTTGATCCGGACTTTGGTCACCTCCACGGCCTCCTTGAGTCGAAGACGATCCACCCGAGAGATGTACACCGAGCTCCACCTCGAGCCGAGGTAACTAGGGCAAAGAGATTGCTAATCTAGAAGCCCTAGGTTGTGTAGAAGTGATAAAGGGATGGTTTTGTCTTTGTGGGATCTTTATCTCTCAACACATGAGATCAAAAGATGAATCAAGAGGAGGAAGAAGAAGGAGGAGCTAGCAACCATGGTTCATTTCTTTTTCTTCTCACTTGAAAAGGCAAGAGAGAGTTGATGGCTACATTGAAATGACCATTATCATAATCCAAAAGAAAAAGAAAAAGAAAAGAAGAGTGTAGATCCCTCTTGAAAGTCAATGGTCAACACGGTCAACCGGTCAACAAAGTCAAGAGAGGTCAACGGGGTCAAAAGGTCAATGCAATTAGCCATCATAAAATTATCACTAAAAGGATTAGCAAATGATGTCCGCGGCTCATAATGGTTTTGACCAAACGAACTGTCAAAACCCTAATGAGCCTGCCACATAACGGTTTTGGCCGAACCAACTGCCAAAACTCTGATGAGGCACCTCCTCCTTCATCGCTCCGGAAAACTGTGCATACACACCTGCATCCGCATTCCGTAGAATGCGGATGCACAGAAGACAAAACAAATCCATCCGTGCAATACTAGGATCCGGCTTAAACCAAAGCCCACTAGTACTGCCTGCCCAAACACCACACGCACACAAGTGTACGTAAGTGATCGCAGCCCTGCCGTAAAACCATACGGCCTCTACACGTTTCGCTCAGTGCAGGGAAACTCTCTGTATGGGACTCTAAAGACTCGACACTACGCCGGCAGTGGGTTTAACCACAGACCGCAAGCGGCACTAGCTGTACGTAACGGTCCCCAGGTAGATGTCGATAAGAAGGCCGATGAGGTGAACCCATCCGAACTCCTACTGAGCCTGTATGTGACAATCTCCGTACAGTCCGGTCTGTTCGTCTGATACATCGCATGGCAGGCCTAGGGGGGCGGTAAACGTCAGCCCCCTAATAGCGGTACAAGTCGTGTCGGAGTGAAGCCCATTACACCCTGAGATAACACTGGAAACCTACCAGTATATCTCGCTTGCCCTGGCCAGGGACTACTCGTGTAATGCCTCTCCTAGACACATCGCGATGTCAACCCCCAATACCGGAAGAGACGAATCTTGTCTAACCGTCACTGCCTCCAAGTGCTTCGGGACTGCACCCAACTACTACCTATTTGCACGACTCAGTAGAGCCGTGGTAGGGTAGTAATCAAAGAACAGTGGGAACACACTCGAGGTGAAGTGATAGTGTCAAGTCAGCGGACTAAGCTGTACTCATGTCACCTGGGAACTGATAACTGACGATAGGTATAATACCAACCATCAGTTCCCGACGAGTCCTGTCCAGTGTACTCGTAACCTAACGAGCACCCGCATACTATCTCAAGTACGACGTACTGACGGCTGTGGGACAGACCGTCTCCCGTGCTGGGATGAGAAGCGCATACGCTAGTCTACTCCGGAGTATCGATGCCCTGTCTCGATAATCCTACTACTAGGGACGTGTATAAGGATGTGCTTGTGGATTACCCAGCCCCTACGAGTGTGATCGCCATCACAACGCCGGTAATCAAGCAAAGATCCTAAGGGCTCTACTAATGCGTATAGGTGATATAATAAAGAAACACACATGTACACATTAAAGCAGAGACAAATCAAGTAGCATACTACTATATTGAGCAAGATTGTCTATACAACCGTGAATATCCCAAGCTTCCATCAAGTAATATACATACTAGTATGATACAGTAATGGCCTCTAGGGCATATACACTAACAATCTCCTACTTGCACTAAGGCCATGTACTGGCGTATCGAAGACCTATCATCTCCATCAGCCGCTCGAACTGAGTCTGGGGTAAGGCCTTCGTGAATGGATCCGCCGTATTGTCTTTTGTGTCCACTCTCCGCACCTCGATCTCCTGGCGATCAATGATCTCCCTGATCAGGTGATACCGCCTTAAGATGTGCCTGGATTTCTGATGGGACCTTGGTTCCTTCGCTAAAGCTATAGCCCCATTGTTATCGCAATACAAAGGTATCGGGTCAACAATGGACGGAACCACCTGAAGTTCACTAATGAACTTCTTCATCCAGACCGTCTCTTTTGCGGCATCGCTTGCAGCAATGTATTCAGCCTCCATCGTCGAGTCTGCGACGGTATCCTGTTTGGAACTCCTCCAACACACCGCCCCTCCGTTGAGGGTAAACACAAAACCCGAGACAGACTTGCTGTCATCTTTGTCACTCTGGAAGCTTGAATCGGTAAAGGACTCGACCCTAAGGTCTCCATTACCGTAAACCAGGAACATCTCCTTAGTCCTTCTCAGGTACTTGAGAATGTTCTTCACTGCTGTCCAGTGGTCCTCACCTGGGTCTGACTGATACCGGCTTACCGCGCTCAGCGCGTAAGCTACATCTGGTCTTGTACATAGCATCGCATACATTATAGATCCTACCGCCGAAGCGTAGGGTATAGTGCTCATGCGAACCCTCTCCTCATCAGTCTTAGGAGATATCTTCTTGGAGAGGGTAATTCCGTGCAATGCGGGTATGTTACCGTGCTTGGAACCCTCCATACTAAATCTCTTTAGTACGGTCTCTATGTACTTGGACTGCAAAAGTCCCAGTAGTCTCTTGGATCTATCTCTATTGATCTTGATCCACAGAATGTACGAGGCATCACCCAGGTCTTTCATAGAGAACCTTTGTGACAAAAATAGCTTGACCGATTGTAGCATAGGAATATCATTTCCTATCAAAAGAATGTCGTCCACGTACAAGACTAGGAATACGACAGTTCATCCTACAATCTTCTTATAAACACAGGGTTTATCTTCGTTCTTGATGAAATCAAATTTCTTGATTGCCTCATCAAAACAGATGTTCCAGCTCTGCGATGCCTGCTTTAATCCATAAATGGATTTAAGCAACTTGCACACCTTTCCGCTGCTCCCACTGTCTACGAAACCTTCTTGCTGATCCATGTAAACGCACTCTTCCAAACAACCGTTTAGGAAAGCCGTTTTAACATCCATCTGCCAGATTTCATAGTCATGGAAGGCAGCAATGGCAAGTAGGATCCGAATGGATTTGAGCATAGCCACCGGAGAAAAAGTTTCGTCATAGTCCAAACCAGGTCTTTGACGAAAACCTTTTGCAACGAGTCTAGCCTTATAGGTTTCCACCTGCCCGTCTACACCAAGTTTCCTTTTGTAGATCCATTTGCATCCAACGGGTTTTACCCCAGGTGGAGCAATATCCAAGGTCCACACTTTATTGGCGTACATAGACTCCATTTCGGATTGCATTGCTTCCTGCCACTTATCAGAGTCCCTACTGATAATGGCCTGCCTGAAATTGGTAGGGTCATCTTCTTCCAAGATGCAATCCTCTCGATCCCCGTCAATGAGAAAACCGTAGTATCTCTCGGGCGGATGAGAAATCCTACCAGATCTGCGGAGTGGCTGAGGTTCGTTTGGGGTTATTGAATCTAGCGGTTCCTCCAAATTTTCAGTTATATTTTGTGGTCGCTGAATTTCTTCCAGTTCTACCGAACTCCCACTAGTTTCTTTTGCAAGAAACTCCCTTTCTAAGAAGGTAGCGTGGCGAGATACAAACACCTTTTGTTCCTCAGTGTGGTAGAACAGATATCCTAGTGAGTCTTTAGGATATCCCACAAATTTACACAGAACTGACCGTGCCTCTAGCTTGTCCGGTTTCTGTGTTTTCACATAGGCCGGACAACCCCATATCTTAATAAATTTAAGACATGGTTTCTTACTGCTCCATATTTCATACGGAGTTTTAGGCACAGATTTGGACGGAACTTGATTCAGAAGGTATGCCGCTGTCTGAAGCGCATGTCCCCAGAATGAAAGAGGTAACTCAGCACTACTCATCATGGAGCGAACCATATCCAATAGGGTACGATTCCTCCGCTCCGATACACCGTTGTGCTGTGGTGTATAAGGAGGAGTAAGCTGAGAGAGAATACCATTCTCTTTTAAGTAATCTAGGAATTCCGAGCTTAAGTACTCCCCTCCTCTATCAGACCGGAGGATCTTGATACTTTTGCCAGTCTGGTTCTCTACTTCCTTTCTGAATTCCTTGAGTTTCTCAAAAGCTTCAGATTTGTGTTTCATCAGATACACATATCCCAACCTAGAGAGATCATCAGTGAATGTGATGAAGTAGGAGAACCCATCCCTTGCATGTATAGACATCGGACTACATACATCACTGTGTATGAGTCCCAAGAGCTCTGCTGCCCTCTCTCCATGTCCGGTGAATGGAGATTTGGTCATCTTTCCTTTGAGACAAGACTGACAAGTTTCATAAGATGAAAACTCGAACGTATCCAAGAGTCCATCTTTATGCAACTTACTCAGTCTTTTCTCTCCGATATGACCAAGTCTACAATGCCACAAGTAGGATTCATTCGTATCTGAATTCTTCCTCTTGCGTGTGTTTTGTACATTGAGAACTGTATTCTGATTTAGAACGTAGATACCATTACACAGTGTACCTTCTGCAACCAGTACCTTATGAAGGTAAATGTTCATGATATTTCTATCAAGAACAAAGTTATATCCATCTTTATCGAGTAAAGAAACTAATATGATATTGCAAACCATGGAAGGTACATAGTAGCAATCGTTCAAAATCATAGTCTTGCCATTTGGCAATACTAGGTGATATTCACCGACGGCTGCCGCATTAACTTATGCTCCGTTCGCTACTCTGAGCGACATATCACCCGGTGCAACTTTCCTACTTTTTCTCAGTCCCTGCAATAAATTACAGATATGAGATCCTGATTCGGTATCAAGTACCCAGGGGATAGGGCTGACCGTAAAACAGTTCTCAATTACAAGAACACCTGAAGTAGATGCAAAACCATGCTTCTTCTTCAACTGGGTATCCTGAGAATCCATACAATCCCCTTTCTCTTGCTCATACTTATGACTGTTGTCACAAGTTAGAGTTGAACCAACGTTCTCCAGCCCCGAATAAGAATTCGGATCGGTCAAGCGATACATTTTATTATCTTGATTAGGGCGTGAAATGGTTGCTACCTGGAGAGAGAGAAAAGAAACACTCAGCGTGCGCTCTTGCAAGTTTAGATTGGTTTTTAATTTATCTAAACAGGATGGCTCCCACTGTCTCTCGAATCCCTCCTCAAACCATAAAGGAAGAATTAGTCGGGATCAATCTCACCGTACAATACTTGCTTAACCGTTCAGCCATGCCAGTGTCGGTACTTCGAGGGAGGTTTTCCAACGCTTTCGTGAAGTTCCTTAATTAAGTAACCTCTTTTCCCTGTGGGCGTAGCCCCGCTAACACCTTTCTAGACACCTACTTGGTTTATAGCATTGATCGTTAAGCGAGAAAGTTCCCGAGGAGTAGCATATACTCACAGTAGGATCGGGATCCAAATATCATCGCGCGACAAAACTGAAGGAATCCTACCAGTATCATCACACTCCAAATGGTATGCAACACTAGCAAGTTTCAGTACTTTTGAAACTCCCGATGTGGTTTTTGCCCCTAGGACCCAAGTGACCTTGACGAATAATCAACAAATCAAAAGGTCCTAATCAAGTTCAACCTGTCGTTATCCAGGATTGCATTAGACCCGCCCGCATGATCCTTGACGAATAATCAACAAAATCATGCGACCGTCCTAACCAATCGCATCTATCAGTGCAACAGAGAATTATTACTTAGCTACCGTTCACTGTGCCTTGACGAATAATCAACAAACGCAGCACGAATACTAAGTATTAATTATCTGAAACGACGGAGGGCTACGGCTGGGTTTTTGGCGAAAAACCCGTTAACGTAATGAACTTGATGTAGTTGAAGGAACATGATAGCCTTTTTTTTTGAAAATATAGTGGCGAAAACTTTTGCTAAAGAGGTCACTCCCTGTGAGGGGATCTCGGCTCTTTCCTCGTCGAATGAGGTGCAGGATATTCCAAACTGAATACCTCGATGCAAAGCAAGAATAATCGACTATAGTGAAGTTATTACCCTGACGCAAAATTTTGTCCAAGGGGTCACTCCTGATGAAGGGATCTCGGCCCTTACCTCGTCGACTGAGGTGCTGGGCATTCATAACCGAATACCTCGATGCAAAACAAAAGTGAACGTCCTTGTAATAACAGCTTTTTGAAAAAATTGTTCCAACAACGTCTTTTAGGTTTATTTTCTTGCATTAGTTCTTTTAATGTGTCCCATCATTTAAATCCTACCATTGCAGAAAACAACCAAAATATGACGTACGCTTATGCCATTCGCATTCGCCACGGGGCCCCGTCATCACCCGTTAGGTTACTTAACTAACGACAGAGTGGGGGCTGGGCTAGCGCGGCTGAAAAACATAAGCAACGCCTAAATAGTTATTATATATAGATATATAGCAATGATAGCCAATCCAGATCACAGATGAACACTTTGGATATACTAGGAACCCGCGATTCGTTCGAGCCTGCAACGAAAGGCGGATTACACGGTCGCGATGAATAGCCAATACCCCACCCAAGACCCCTACGGGTGCGGCAAACTACCCGCCGAGTACCCGAAGCGAAGCAACCTCCCTCAACGCCGTGAGTAGGCCACTCGGCACTTCGAGATACCCGGTAGTTTGTGCACCCCCTCCATGGGTCTATCCTAGGAGCAAAAACAGTAAAAAGAATTATACAATGACGGCTACAACCCTGACCCGGTTGTGCGGCCATACAAATAATATTACATCAATTTACAAATTTATTACATGAATGAAAGAAAAAGAAACTCTCATCTCACATCCAACCCGGCTATTCATCCGCGACAATCCAACGAGCTCATATACACATACCATCAACAACACAGATCACAGATATGTATAACCCCCACTAATCGACGTATAGCGATTAGTAGACGTTCAATACACATATAACATTACAGATATAACCATTAGCCAAAGTCTACAGAACATCGACCAAAAAATACGGATTTTTGAGCCCCAAAAACAAATTTTGCTTTCTGGAAAATCTGGGCAGAAAAGTCATATATCAAAAATCCCAAAATACCCATATAAGAATACTGCAGAAAAGAAAATCGCCAACCGAGTTAACTCGGCCGCGGTTCCGCGGCATAAGCAAGCTTATGCCGCGGAACCGCGGCGCTTTAACCGAGTTAGGTGACCATTTTTCTTCAGTATTCTATAAAAAGCCTGAGCCGATTTTTAGTGTATGATTTATTAATTTTGGAACAGATCTGAAAATCGGCAGAAACTTGAAATTTTCGGGGTGTTTTGCGGTTTTTCGTCCGGTCGAAATTCTAAATACTTTGCTAACATGCTAGGGTGTGTTTAGTTAGGCTTTGATACCACTGTTAGGTCCACGTTACCTCTCCCGGTACTTTCGGGGTTGCGGAAACGGTAAAACAAAAAATTTTCTGGACTTGGTAACATGGACCGTAAAAGCCGGATCTTTACTAAACAATACACTAGCATCCTAACTAGAGATTTATCTACTCGGTTAGGGGTTATACCTCAACTTGAAATCCTTCTCTTGTTGTTGTTCTTCTCCTTGCTTGCTTCGAGGCTTGATCCGGACTTTGGTCACCTCCACGGCCTCCTTGAGTCGAAGACGATCCACCCGAGAGATGTACACCGAGCTCCACCTCGAGTCGAGGTAACTAGGGCAAATAGATTGCTAATCTAGAAGCCCTAGGTTGTGTAGAAGTGATAAAGGGATGGTTTTGTCTTTGTGGGATCTTTATCTCTCAACACATGAGATTAAAAGATGAATCAAGAGGAGGAAGAAGAAGGAGGAGCTAGCAACCATGGTTCATTTCTTTTTCTTCTCACTTGAAAAGGCAAGAGAGAGAATGAGAAAGAAATTGTGAACTAAAGAAATTAACCATGGTTCCAATAATGCACTAAAACCATCATTACAAATCTTATCAAGATAAAGTTGATGGCTACATTGAAATGACCATTATCATAATCCAAAAGAAAAAGAAAAAGAAAAGAAGAGTGTAGATCCCTCTTGAAAGACAATGGTCAACACGGTCAACCGGTCAACAAAGTCAAGAGAGGTCAACGGGGTCAAAAGGTCAATGCAATTAGCCATCATAAAATTATCACTAAAAGGATTAGCAAATGATGTCCGCGGCTCATAATGGTTTTGACCAAACGAACTGTCAAAACCCTAATGAGCCTGCCACATAACGGTTTTGGCCGAACCAACTGCCAAAACCCTGATGAGACACCTCCTCCTTCATCGCTCTGGAAAACTGTGCATACACACCTGCATCCGCATTCCGTAGAATGCGGATGCACAGAAGATAAAACAAATCCATCCGTGCAATGCTAGGATCCGGCTTAAACCAAAGCCCACTAGTACTGCCTGCCCGAACACCACACGCACACAAGTGTACGTAAGTGATCGCAGCCCTGCCGTAAAACCATACGACCTCTACACGTTTCGCTCAGTGTAGGGAAACTCTCTGTGTGGGACTCTAAAGACTCGACACTACGCCGGCAGTGGGTTTAACCACAGACCGCAAGCGGCACTAGCTGTACGTAACGGTCCCCAGGTAGATGTCAATAAGAAGGCCGATGAGGTAAACCCATCCGAACTCTTACTGAGCCTGTATGTGACAATCTCCGTACAGTCCGGTCTGTTCGTCTGATACATCGCATGGTGGGCCTAGGGGGGCGGTAAACGTCAGTCCCCTAATAGCGGTACAAGTCGTGTCGGAGTGAAGCCCATTACACCCTGAGATAACACAGGAAACCTACCTGTATATCTCGCTTGCCCTGGCCAGGGACTACTCGTGTAATGGCTTTCCTAGACACAGCGCGATGTCAACCCCCAATACTGGGAAAGACGAATCCTGTCTAACCGTCACTGCCTCCAAGTGCTTCGGGACTGCACCCAACTACTACCTGTTTGCACGACTCAGTTGAGCCGTGGTAGGATAGTAATCAAAGAACAGTGGGAACACACTCGAGGCGAAGTGACAGTGTCAAGTCAGCGGACTAAGCTGTACTCATGTCACCTGGGAACTGATAACTGACGATAGGTATAATACCAACCATCAGTTCCCGACGAGTCCTGTCCAGTGTACTCGTAACCTAACGAGCACCCGCATACTATCTCAAGTACGACGTACTGACGGCTGTGGGACAGACCGTCTCCCGTGCTGGGATGAGAAGCGCATACGCTAGTCTACTCCGGAGTATCGATGCCCTGTCTCGATAATCCCACGACTAGGGACGTGTATAAGGATGTGCTTGTGGATTACCCAGCCCCCACGAGTGTGATCGCCATCACAACGCCGGTAATCAAGCAAAGATCCTAAGGGCTCTACTAATGCGTATAGGTGATATAATAAAGAAACACACATGTACACATTAAAGCAGAGACAAACCAAGTAGCATACTACTATATTGAGCAAGATTGTCTATACAACTGTGAATATCCCAAGCTTCCATCAAGTAATATACATACTAGTATGATACAGTAATGGCCTCTAGGGCATATACACTAACAGTTAATTCATATTTTAATACGGATTTTTAAGGGGTAAGACCAAAATTCAGATTAGGTAGGGATTTTATCACCCTTCCTAAGCCCCGCAAATCATAAAACGAGCATCTGCATCAACCCTATATTAATTAAAAAAAATATCTAGATAAGACTCTAAGGACTGTCACGCTCATTAAGGACAAAGGAAGGTCGTGGGTAATTTATCGCTTATCCGCATTACTTTTGTGGTGCCTAGGCAAGTGTGTCGAAGGCAAGTGGTTATTTAATTAAGGCCCGCTATTTTCGGTGATTCGTATAGCGGATACCTCCCACTTACCTGACACTTACCTGGCCACAAGAGTAGTAAAGAGGTGGTAGAGGATTGATCCTACGGCTTGTCCTTTGGAAGTCTAGGAGCGGTCTAGAGACTTGACCTAGGTAACCTTAGTTCTAGGGTTGCTTGTGCATTTTTGTGTGATTTGTCTTAAATCCCACTTTTTCAAAAACAAACCAATTTTAAATAACACACACGCTGCCGCTTGTGCTAAAACCGCTTAGTGCATGCTTGGCTGGACACGGGATTCTAGTGCCCGTCTTGTCCGCGTTCCTGCTATCGACTCCGAAGTCGGTACTTCTTCATCTTCTTTTTCCCTACCATCCTCTATATCGACCGAGATGGACGGTACTCTATCAAATTATAACACCACGCCGCCACCGCCCGTAGGTGAGCAGAATCCACTGCGCATCTCTCCCCCAGAGAGACGCTATCCTATCCGTGGTCCCCTTACTACTTGTCTATCCATTCCACCAGCCAACGAGGATAATTTTGAAATTAAACCCCATTAGATCAATCTGTTGCCCAAATTTCACGGGCTTGAATATGAAGACACGTACGTTTTCATCACTAAATTCGAAAACGTATGCGCAATGATGGGTACTTCGCAACTGACTGTGGATGCTATGCGCTTGCGTTTTCTCCCATTCACTTTGTGCGACTTGGCAGAAAAATGGCTTTATAATACTGCCGCACACTCTATCACTAATTGGGATGAATTCGTAATAGCATTTCTTAAGAAGTTTTACCCAAACCATAAGACCGCCCGTGTTAGGAGCGAGATCAACCAGTTTACCCAGCTTCCCAATGAACCATTTTGGAAGTGCTTTGAACGTTTCAAGGATGTGCTTGTCCAATGTCCTCATCATGGAATATATAGATGGGATTTGTGCCGAATTATATATGAGGGCATTAATCCAGCGACAAAGCAGATGCTTGAAACAAATTGTCAATGCAATTTCATGTCTAAAGATGATGGCGAAGCTTGGAAATATCTGGAAGACCTCGCTGAAAACACTTTGCAGTGGGAAAGCGTAAGACCACCTTCATCTAGGGGAGGTATTCATTAGCTCGATGTTTCCATCGCAGTAAAAGCCGAAATGGCAGTGATGCAGAAGAAACTCGACGCTATTAAGAACAAATTCTCATCAGTCTCCCTAAATCATGTCACGCTACCCAAGACCGTGTGTGGTTGCTGTTCAGATCCATCACACTTGACGGAAGAATGTCCTATAAATGCACCGTTTCAAGGTCACGAGCAAACTAATGCTGCTTTTCATCAGCGACCTAGAAACGATCCTTATTCTTCCACGTACAATCAAGGATGGAGGAATCATCCTAACTTTGCTTGGAACCAAAACCAACCCCAAAATCAAAACCAGTTCCAAAGCAATTATCAAAGACCTCCTCCACAGCAACAACAACCACAAAGTCAGCACCCCTTTCAATCGCAACCTTTTCAAAATTCGGCCAACACTTCTGCACCGCAATTGGCCGGTACTGATAACTCTTTTCTCGCACAAACTTTGGATTTGTTTATGAAACATTCCATTCAAATGTCATCTGATATGAGGTCTTCTTTTGATACCATACAGAAAGACTCTGCCTCCCATGGTGAGAGTATTAAATCAATAGAAAACCAAATTGCACAGTTGAACGTCGCGATGAGTGCGAGAGAAAAAGGGAAACTCCCATCTCAACCCCTACCGAATTCTGGCCACTCACAAAATCATAATGTGAGTGTCGTTACTACGTTGAGATCGGAGAGAGTGCTAGATAACCGAGTGGGTGAACAAGTTGATGATGTTAGTGATACCAATGATACCCCGGCTTCTACTTCTTCCCCTATTTCTTCTAGTCTCCCACCTTCATCCGAGCTTATTCTCCGTTTTCCCCAAGGCTCGAACACTACGCCCATTTCCTCGAATCTACCTAAAACGATCCCCACTCCAATTCTGGGATCCATTCCATCCCCACAATCCTCTCCAATGTTGGATCCAACCCTTATTGATAAAGCACCTTATCCAAATAGGTTAAGGGGCAACAGACCAAGTCCACAAATGGAGAAGATTGTGGAAATTTTTAAGCAAGTTAAAATAAACATTCCGCTCCTAGATTCTATTCAACAAGTTCCGTCTTATGTGAAAATCCTAAAGGACTTGTGCACTAGGAAGAGAAAAGTTCAAGTACCTAAAAAAGTTTTCCTTGCGAGTAATGTGAGCACTGCTTTTACACAACAACTACCCAAGAAACGAAAGGACCCGGAAGTCCTACAATTTCTATTTCTATTGGGGGTAAAAATATCAATCGTGCTCTACTCGATTTAGGTGCTAGTGTTAACTTGCTTCCGTATTCTGTTTATGAGCAATTAGAGATCGGAGAGTTAAAACCGGCGCATTGCACTCTTCAGATGGCCGATCGATCTATCACCCAACCTAGGAGTGAGCTAGAGGATGTGTTAATAAAAGTCGGGGAATTTATATTTCCTGTGGACTTTATCGTTATAGATACACAACCTGTAGTGAACCCACGAAACCAAATTCCGGTGATTTTAGGTCGACCTTTTCTTGCAACTTCCAACGCAATAATCAATTGTAGAAACGCCTCTATGAACCTATCGTTCGGGAAGATGTCAATTGAGCTTAATATTTACAAGTTGGGAAGTGAACCCTTCGAACCCTATGCTCATGTCTGTTCTATCCAAACAATAGATTCCGACAGCAGCAAAATTGAAGAGCTTCATGATACTGATATCGACTCCGCTATTACGTTGTTGTCCGGGCCAACAGCTAACGCTAAATGTGAACCTTTTATGGAGTCAGAGTATCATCCCATTCTTTCTGATGAGATTATTATTCGGGATATCGATGAAAGCTTCGAGGAAATCTTCGCTGATGAACTCGCATTCTTAGAAGACATGGGCGTTGTGATGAATCAACCCCAACCCAAAGAAATTGAACCGCCACATCTTCTTCTTATCAAGAATGAGAATGCGAATAATCCATCATCATTGTTTTGTCTCTACAAATCGAGACGTAAACCTTTTCCATTACACCTCTTATCTCCTCCTCACTTCTTCACGTCAATTGGCGACATGTTCTTCCACCAACCTTGGTGCTTCATCGATAAATTTTTTGAATGGTTGGTTTTGACTTTTGGTTTTTGCAAGGTTTTACTTTGACCAATAACTTTTACCCTCCCCAATAATTTTAAATGCTTAATACTATTTTACTTAACTTTGGGGAAGGGATATATTTTGGCTCTTGAAAAGAAAATTTTTACTAAATTGTGAGCCAAAAATAAGTTTGGGGGAGAATTTCACTCTCATTATTTCTTGTCCCCTTTGATAACTTTTTCTTCCAAGTCTACAGATTTTAAGATTTAAAAGATGACAACAGTGAGGACACTGCTGAAAACAGGTTTGGGGGAGGTTTGTGCTTATTTTCGCGCTACTTTGCATTATACTATATAAGCACAAATTTTTTTTTTGATAATGAAAGTTTGAAAGTGAATATTTACATTTGAAAGATAGAAATAGTTTGAGAAAAGCAAGAAAGTTAGATGTTTTCTTAAACGAAACTAGTAATAAGTAGTTATGAGCTGTTGTCCCAATGGTTAGTAAGATGAAGGAAATTGCCAATCTGAGGATAAAAATAAGTCTGAAAAATAGTCCCTATTCTTGATACCAAACATTTGAACGTTGATACCCTACTATACGCACTTACACACATCTTGAAACTTGGGATAATAGAGGATATCTTGAAATACTCTTGTCTAAAAAACCTTAGTATGAAGGAAAATAAAATAAAATATAAGTGGTGAAGAAAGAAAAAAAAAATGAACACTGGTTTTGTAATTACCAAGGCAGCATAAAAAAATTATAGCGAGGGTGTTTTATCACCTAGTGCCTTAGACCAACTGGTTTGGGAGCCACTGTTAAGCCTTAGGTGTTGCAAGACGAGGAATTACACCTTAATACGCAAGCACATTTTGTAATCGGTCGGTTAGTACCTCAAGAAGTATTAACGGTCGCATGAAGGATGTGTGAGCAAATTCATTAAAAATTCACCGATTAGAAAGTACTTTGGAAGATGGACAAGAGTATGATAGCTTGAATTGAATTCTCTAAGTGTAGGGATGTCCTTTACACACACGTAGGGGTATATGATCAATCTTTGGATGAAAGATAGGGAGGAAAACTAAAGGCTTTGTTTTATTGAGGGATGATATGATTTCTAATATCTTTTCACGACCATTAAGATATGGCTCATAGCAACTGAAAAACTGGTGTAGTTGAAGTTCTTTCTTTTATAGTTCTTATCTTTGTATGTAACTTTCACTATCTTTCTTTTATTATAGGATTTTGTGGGTGTAATTCACTGAAAACCCTCAGGAGACAACACTCCTCCTACTAGGGACACCTAGAGGTTTAACAGCTTGTTGCACGTGTTCAGTGCAATCGTGTTGCCTACGAAAGTGTGCTTAGCTTTCTCCTTTCTTTTTTTCCTCTCTTGAATAAACTAGTTTGCTCGGGACGATCAAAGATAAGTTTGAGGGTATTTGTTCAGTTGATAAAACTGCACATTTAATATGACATTTTTCCTACTATTTCTATATAATAAAAGGTGTTTATTATAATATATGAGATATATGAGGATTTATCTGTAAAAATACTATTTTCATGTGTTTATATATTATAATTAACATTTGGTAGGAAAAAGTAAGCATATAATATCCATGTAACATTTGGCCCATTTAAATATGCTTACCTTATTAATATCTTTGACTAATTCTTAATGGTTAAGTTAATATCTCAATAAAACAAACTCTACTAATATTGTTTGTTGAGAATTTTCAGGGCTGAAATCAAGGAAATCAAAGTTGGCAAAACAAACCTGCCTAATTAAGAATATAAACTAAAGAAATCAATTATGGCAGTAATGTAGAAAAGATTTTCAGTTTCCAGAGATTCAAAAGATCACCACGTGTCATCAAGATAAAGCTCCAGAAAAACAAATCAAGTGATCTCCCTATAAGGCCGCGGAACCGCGGCCAACCCATCTATTGACCGCGATTCCGCCACGGATTGGACGAGTTGGGAGTTGGGATTTTGCTGTTAGGATCTTAACCATTGATTTCCAAATTAGGAAACTAGGGTTCTGGCTCTGGGACTATAAATAAGGACCGAGAGCCTCTTGAAAAAATCATCAAGCTGAAGAGATCACGAAGTCCACGACAGGCTCACGCATCCAGGATGATCATCAACTGTTCATCTACCTCCTTAGAAGAGATTGAGAAGCAAACTAGCAATTTGTAATCATTTTTTAAGGAAACAAAGTGTAAATGAATTTTGTTGATTAATAAAGGTAGTAGTTTTCTTATTCTATCTCTTTGTAGTTTTAATATGATTTCTCTCTCCATCTCTTCGTAGTTTTAATATGATTTCTCTCTCCATCTCTTCTTCTCCCAACATGCGCGAGTAATTCTTCGCTTGTTAGGGTTCATGGGATTAGGGTAGGTAAATGGATGATGAAGATCTCTAAACTCTCTGTAAGTCCTATAAAGTTTATAAACTCTATCAAAAGAATAGTTAACATCCTAATTGGGCACGCTATCAATTCATTGATAGTCGCGACCACGATTAGAGATTAGATTAACAATTGTTTTGGTAAAGGCTAGATATGAACGGAGTTTCATGTTGAGATAGGGGTTAAGAGTGGGAACCCTTTTCCCTCCAGAAACCCTAATCTACATGCATCACTGTTGTTCTAGTTTTAAATCTATTAAAGGATAAAAAGAGTAATCTTTAATTAATCATCCATAACTACTAAATCCCAATGAACCCTACAAGCCCCCTTTTAATATTAAACTTATCTCCGTAGTTAATCTAGATCTATATTTTGCATCCTTGTTTAACGTAGATCTAGATCCTACAATCATTCTTCACCATTCTTATTCTTCCCCTTTTTCAACACGCCTAAAATAAGAATAAAAGGTTCCACGTTTTCCTGAGGACGACCCGTACTCACCTCGGTCTAGCTACGCACGACACCGTTCTGATTGCGGTTAAACTACAATAAAACACTTGAATCATTAGGGGTCTGACTTTATCCACCCCCTAGACTCGATATGCGATACTCTTAGACGAACAGACCGGACTGTACGGATATTGTCACTGTCAGGCTCAGTAGGGGTTCAGGATGAGTTTGCTCGTCGGCCTCCCTTTCGCTCAATACCTGGGTAGCATTTACGTATAGCTAGTGCCGCTGACGTGCTTGTGGTTAAACCCACCGTTAGCGTATTGACGAGTCTTTAGAGTCACACACAGAGGGTTTTCACAGTTCAGGCGATATGGTGTAGATGACGTATGTTAGTACATACAGGTGTTCGATTAAATATGTGCACATGCTGCACAGACTTTAATCGGACGGTTGATAATACTAGCGGCTTAGGATTAAGCCAGATTATTAAATCAGGTTTTGATTTAATAATTTATATATATGTATATATATATGTATTCTAGTATTATTGTTCACTATTCATTTTCTCTCTTGGCTATTCGTATTTTTGTACGAATACGCGTATATGTATTTCGATACATGTACCGGGTTGTATTCCGTATTTATACGGAATAGATTCTAGAAGTGGACACCTCATTTGTATGATTTTTCTTTTTTTGGAAATTCATTTGTTTCACAAATGAGGTGGAGGAGTGAGGTGGTATGAGCATGGGTTGTGGCATGTAGAGAGGTATGGCTACACATTGTTTATTTGGAATTGAGGTGATATATTTTTGTGCATGAGAGAGAGAGAGGCAGCCACATTGTTATTTGATGCCTTGCTCATTTTTTTCTCCATTTTGATTCTTCACTTGACTCTCATTCTCACTTGAAGACTTAGCACTTTCTTGAGTTGCTCATGCCACATGTTTCCTCACCTCCTTCATCTTCTTGAGTTGCTATTTTGAGCATTATGATGAGAGAAAAACTATAGTGACACATTTCTACACCTCCACTCTCCATTGCTAGCAACCTTGGAGTGTCGGTTGCTTTGTTCGACGAGGCTGAAGCTTGCGCCGTTTCTCTCAGGTGGATCATCGTAGATGGAGGAAGACCGACAACCAAATTCGATCAAGGGGCCACTAAGAGCTTGGGGATGATGGTTGAAGACCGAAGTACACGGATCAACTCGGTATAACCATTCTAACTTTTTTTTATAGCTTGCTAGTATAGAGTTTAGGGTAGTTCCGGGCATCGGGTAATGGTAGCGCCAGTTTAGAAAATTTTTGTTCCGCATTTGGCCACGGTTTGATGGCCGGGGCGCTGCCGTAACCTAACATGGAATCAGAGCCAGGCTTTAAACCCTTAGCTAGCTAGTTTAGATAATGTTAAAGTATCGAAACTGAAACAACTCCGAAACAGTGCACTGCACATTCCAGTCTCTGTCGATTTTGAAAGTTTTCAAAATTTTTTTTAAGCAACCGCAGAAGACTACTTGTATGACCACTAGAACATACCCCAAATACGAACCCATTCCACCCGTTTTGACCCGAGCACATGCTCACAAAATCCGAGCCGGCCGGCCTGGGGAGGGAGTTTGGGCTTCGTATTTTGGGTGTGGTCTGGTCTCTGGAATATTGGTTCAGTGGTATTGCTTGTTTTGCCCAGTTTGGATATAGTGTTGTCTTTTGTTCAGGGGCAATTCGAGTTGTTTCAAAGTCGATAATTTAGCACTGTTTAAATGTTTATCAGTACATACATTACTATCTTTAACCGTGAATGCCATTAGAGCGGTACAACTCGTCTAATTGCTATATGTTCTTTTAGACGAATTTGCAAACGTGACATTCACGTTGATGTTCTGTGTTGTGCTGTGTTGTGGTTGGATCGTCGTGGTGGATAGCTTGGGTGCAATGTTAGTACAGTTTAGTTTCATTTGTACATTTGATATTGTAGGGCGAGCATCCGACATGTAGACTGTCGTCGCTGCCAGTTTGTATATTATTTGTTTGGGGCACGACCGGGTTGAGGTCGATATCACCCTTGTATATTATTTTATTTTCTGTAATAGGATTACCCCGCGGTGGAGTGCACGAATAGCCGGGTTCTAGAGGCCAACGGGTCCGCATCTCATAGCGTTGAGACGGAGGGGACTTACTCTAGAATTGGCGGGCTATTCACCGCACTCGTAGGGGGTATAGGTTGACCCATGGAGGGGTGCCCAAGTTACCGGATTCTGTGAAGTGCTGGGTGGCCCATTCACGTTGTTGATTGGGGTTGCCTCGCTTTTAGGATTGTCGGGTAACTTGTCGCGCTCGTAGGTGTCTAGGTTTTCATTGCACAGGCTATCCACACGACAGGGAATGTCGGGTCTCATTTGCGGCTCAAATGAAATCCGGGGCTCCAAGATTATCCACCTTTCTGTGTTGCTTCTGTGATGTTTCTGTGATGTTGCTTATATCATGCCTGGGACGAATGTTATATATATATTTATATATACTAGTAGATGTTGTATATGTTTTGCACCCGCACTAGTCTAGTTTTCGCTCTGTCTTTAGTTAAGTAACCTAACGGGTGATGACGGGACCCAGTGGTGAATGCGGATGACATATACGTACATCATATTTTCATTCTTTTCTGGTGTGATTAATTGATGGGACTGCATTGATTCTTATCAATGCAAGGATAAAACAAACCTATATGATGCTGTTGGAACCAAGTTTTTAAAAACTAACATTACAGACGTTCTCTTTTGCATTGCACAGTGGTATTCGGTTATGAATATCCAGCACCTCATTCGACGAGGCAATGGCCGAGATCCCTTCATCGGGAGTGACCCCTTGAATAAAAGTTTGCATCAACGTAATAACTTTACTATAGTCAATTCTTTTGCTTTGCATCGTGGTATTCAGTTTGGAATATACTGCACCTCATTCGACGAGGAAAGAGCCGAGATCCCTTCACCGGGAGTGACCTCTTTAGCAAAAGTTTTCGCCACTATATATTTGTAAAACCACTTGGATTCCTTCAAAAAGATCAAGTTCATTACATTAAAGGTTTTTCGCCAAAAAGCAGCCATAGCCCTCCGTCATTTCAGATTAGTATTGCTTAGTATTCATGCTACGTATGTCGTTCTTAGCCGAGGCGTAATGTTCGGTATCTATATAGTGCTTTTCTGTTGCATGTATATGCGATTGGTTAGGACAGTCGTACGGTCATTTTGACTCAGTCAAGGACTCGTGCGTGTGGGTTTAATACAATCAAGATAATGACGGTTTGAACTTGACTAGGACCCTTTGATATGTTGGCTCAGTCAAGGTCACTTAGGTCCTAGGGGTAAAAATACACATCGGGAGTTTCAACCATACATGAAACTTGCCAGGCTTGCGCATACCTTTTGGAGTGTTGTGACTTGAGTGGCTTCCATCAAGTTATCATGCGATGATAGTTGGATCCCGATTCCCACTGATGAGTAGGATTACTCCTCAGGTGATTTTAGATGATCCTGACTAATTCTTCTTTTGGGTTTGGAGGAGAATTCAAGAAAACAGTGGGAGCCATCCTGATTTGATAAAGTGATTAACCATTCTGATCTAGGTTAGAGTGCACGCTGAGTGTTTCTTTTCTCTCTCTCTCTTTGGCAGCGACCATGGCCCGACCTAGACTAAAACTCATGAACTAAGTTAACCGAACCTTCTTAAAACACTTTGGCTTTTGGAATGTCACGGTGTTGCATATATCATTGCCACTTCTATATCACCTTTGCATTTCTCCACAACACCCCGTATCACTACGAACATCCACTTACATTGGATAAATCCATCGTATAGTTACGTACGAACTCGAAGGAACTTGTTCCAGATTCGAGGATGGATTCTAGTTATGGAGAGATTGAATAAGATTATTCGGTCGTCTTTTCCCTTTACCTTCTCTCAGGTTGTGAGGGCTCCTAGGATTAGGAGAGGATACACCTATTGAGCTTATTGGATAGTCTTCTTCTAAACCATGGGCAGGTGCCGATAGGTAGGGAAGGAAGAAAACCAATTAAGTTTAAGTGTGGTGTACAGAAGGTAATAAGTAAAGACATATAAAGGGATTAGATTAAGGGCAGAAAATTGCGACCACCATCATTCATGACAAAACCGTGTATATGCCTGCCACTCCCACATCCACTTTGGATTTCTCCAGAACACTCCGTATCACTACAAGTATCCACTCCTATTGGATATTCCATCGTATAGTTACATACGAACTCGAAGGAATTCGTTCTAGATTCGAGAATGGTTTCTGGTTCAGGAGAAATAGAATAGGATTATTCAGATGTCTTTTCCCATTACCTTCTCTCAGGTTGCGAGGGCTCCTAGGATTAGGAGAGTACACCTATTGCGCTTATTAAATAGTCTTCTTCCAAACCTTAGGCTGATGCCGAAGGATAGGGAAGGAAGAAAACCAATTAGCCTAAAGAAGGTGTACAGAAAGTAAATAGGTACAGACATAATAAAGGGATTGGAGTGAGGGTAGTTAAGTATATGGTTACTGTCCTGAATCACGATAGTGAAAGAGGCATTTCTTGGAATACCAGTTAACCCCTTTTGCGTTTTCATGTTTCAGTTTCACTGTGCGATATTAATTGAAAACTGTTTTCCAAATTGGAATCTAACTCCAGGGTATGTATTTACCAGATCAGTTTCTCACATCTGTATGGTGTTATAGATGGTGAGTGGGAGTAAGATATTGGGAATTGGGTGATTAGATCCTCATTATATCGGAATTCGTTGTAATTGGTGATATTTAAGGAAATCATCTGGATTTTGCCGGATGGCAAATATTTGGTTTTGAATATCCGTTATCATGCACCAATTTCAAACTGATATATCTGTACGTTTATTTTATAAAGTGAGATATAAATTTTTGATATTAAGTCTGTGACATTTACCTATATCAGTTGGTGATTAGGTAAGGTGCATTCAACAGTGGTGTAATTCTTCTTAACCATAGTACAGTTTTTCAACTTATGACGCACAGGGTTTGAGTTATTGAACTCAGGAGACTTATACAAAGTATTGTATGTTGTCCAATGTCCATTAAGACAATGTGGTTGGTACTCGTACTATATTCTGTTTACTCATAACTTCTCTAGTTCTAGACAAGTATTTCGTTGAAATACAAGGTTCATATTTTGTGAGAAGTTATAGATATAAGAATAAAGTAGAGAACCATTTGTTGGAAGTATCAGGATTCTTCGAGGAAGTCAAAGATGTAGATACTTGTGTTTGGTATTCCGTTGATAGTAATGGTTTTGAGAACTTGCTTCTCTTTCAGGTCACTCATATATGGATGCACTTCTTGATGAGTAATGCTGATTGGCCTCTTTCCATTTGGTTGATATGCATTGGAGACAGCTGCATGATTTTGAATCTGGTTCCAATTAAATTAGTGCTCTTGTTTCTATATTAGATATATATAGAATCAAATTATATCTTAACAATGTTAAGGTATAGGGAGTTGTCCGGCTGATGCTTAAAACCAGAATCCGGATAAACCCGAGGCGCGTTTCAGTAATGGCTGTTTGTGGGTTATCCCGGGCTTTGACGAGGGTTAACTTTCTACCATCAGGAAGATCAATATTTATATTGTTCTTGACTCGCCACAGTTTTAGTAAAATGGATTTTTTCAGAAAAACAGAAGTGGGAATGTGGTAGAACTGGAAGTGATTCCAGAACTACAAACGATCACTGAAGATTTAATAGAACCTAAGGATTCAATTAGTTTCGACATTCCATTAGCCACTCCGCAGATTTGGTGGGTAACCTCAGGCACCCGAGAGGTACTTCGGGCTTCTCAGAGATGGTGACATGGAGGTTCTTGTTATTGATCTGATTTTTAAAGTTGTGTTTGTAGTTAACCGCAATCAATAGCGGTGTCGCGTGTAGCTAGACCGAGATGAGTACGGGTCGTCCTCTGGGAAACGTTGAATATTTTATTCTTACTTTAGGTGTGTTGAGAAAGAAAGGAGGAAGAATAAAGAATGGTGGAAAATAGTTTCTAGATCTACGTTAAACAAGGATGCAAAATATGGATCTAGATTAACTACGGATGTAAGTTTAATACAAAAGGGGGCTTGTAGGGTTCATTGGGATTTAGTAGTTATGGATGATTAATTAAAGATTACTCTTTTTATCTTTTAATAGATTTAAAACTAGAACGACGGTGATGTATGTAGATTAGGGTTTCTGGAGGGAAAAAGGGTTCCCACTCTTAACCCCTATCTCGACACGGAACTCCGTTCATATCTAGCCTTTATCAAAACAATCATTAATCTAATCTCTAATCGCGGTCAAGACTAGCAATAAATTGGTAGTGTGCCTGATTAGGATGTTAATGATTCTTTTGGTAAAGTTTATAAACTTTATAGGATGTAAAAAGAGTTTAAGGATCTTCATCATCCATTAATCTACCCTAATCCTATGAACCCTAACAAGCGGAGAATTACTCGCGTATGATGGGAGAAGAAGAAGTGGAGAGAGAAATCATATTAAAACTACAAAGAAATAGAATAAGAAAAAGAACTACCTTTATTAATCAACAAAATTCATTTACACTTTATTCCCTTAGAAAATGATTACAAATGCTAGTTTGCTTCTCGATCTCTTCTAAGGAGGTAGACGAACAGTTGATGATCAGCCTGGATACGTGAGCCTGTCGTGGACTTCGTGATCTCTTCAGCTTGATGATTTTTCCAAGAGGCTCTCGGTCCTTATTTATAGTTCCAGAGCCAGAACCCTAGCTTCCTAATTTGGAAACTAGTTGTTACGATTCTAACCAAAAAATTCCAGAATCCCAACTCTCTTAAAGTGCGGCGGAACCGCGGCCGTTGGATGGGTTTGACCGCGGATCCGCGGTCTTATGGTGAGATCTTGGCCTTAAATTTCTTGTGGCTTCTTCTGGTGACACGTGGTGATCTTTTGAATCTCTGGAAACTGAAAATCTTTTCTACGTCACTGCCAGAATTGATTTCTTTAGTTTACTTTCTTAATTAGGCAGGTTTGTTTTGCCAACTTTGATTTCCTTGATTTCAACCCTGCAAATTCTGCACAATATCTCAACAAATAATATTAGTAGAGTTTGTTTTATTGAGATATTAACTTAACCATTAAGAATTGGTCAAAGGTATTTAATAAGGCAAGCATATTTAAATGAGCCAAATGTTACATGGTTATTATATGCTTACTTTTTCCTACCAAATGTTAATTATAATATATAAACACATGAAAATAGTATTTTTTATAGATAAACCCTCATATGTATCATATATTATATTAAACACCTTTCATTATATAGAAATAGTAGGAAAAACGTCATATTAAATGTGCAGTTTTATCAACTGAACAAATACCCCCAAACTTATCTTTGATCTTCCCGAGCAAACTAGTTTATTCAAGAGAAGGAGAAAAAGAAAGGAGAAAGCTAAGCACACTTTTGTAGGCAACACGATTGCACTGAGCATGTGCAACAAGCCGTTAAACCTCTAGGTGTCTCTAGTAGGAGGAGTGTTGTCTCCTGAGGTTTTTCAGCGGATTACACCCATAAAATCCTATAATAAAAGAGAGATGGTGAAAGTTACATGTAAAGATAAGAATTGTAAAAGAAAGACTCTGAAAATTAGAGTTTCCAACTAATACTAGCTTTTCGGTTGTCATGAGCCCTATCTTAATAGTCATGAAAAGATGTTAGAAATCATATCATCCCTCAATAAAACATCGTCTTTATTCTTCATTCCTATCTTTCTTCTAAACACCGATCATATAACCCTACGTGTGTGTAAAAGACATCCTTACACTCGGAGAATTCAATTCAAGCTATCATACTCTTGTCCATCCACCTCAGTGCTTTTTAATCGATATTTAGATGGAATTTGCTCACACATTTTTCATGCGACCGTTAATACTTCTTGAGGTACTAACCGACCGATTACTCATGTGATCGCTTATACGGTGTATTTAGTATTTTCCTCATCTTGCACCACTTAAGGCTTAGCAGTGACTCCCAAACCAGTTGGTCTAAGGCACTAGGTGATGAAGCACCCTCGCTATATTTTTTTATTGCTGCCTTGGCGATAACAAAACTAGTGTTCATTTTTCTCACCATTTTATCTTTTATTTCCATTTATTATTTCCTTCAAACTTTGGTTTTTAGACAAGAGCATTTCAAGGTATCCTCTACTATTCCGAGTTTCAAGACGTGTGTAAGTGCATATAGTAGGGTATCAACATTCAAATGTTTGGCTTCCAGAATAGGAACTATTTTTCAGATTTATTTTTATCCTCAAATTAGTGGCTTCCTTCATCTTACTAACTCTTGGGACAACGGCTCATAACTACTTATTATTAGTTTTGTTTAAGAAAACTTCTAACTTTCTTGGTTTTCTTAAATTTTTCTAATCTTTTGGATGTAATTTTTCACTATCTAATCTTTTATTATCACAATATTTTTTATTTTTTTTGTGTGTGCTTATATATAGTATAATGCAAAGTAAGGCGTAAATAAGCACAAACCTCCCCCAAACCTGTTTGCAGCAGTGTCCTTACTGTTGTTTCTTTTAAATCTCAAAAACCTGTAGAGTTGGGAGGAAATGTTATTAACGGGGGCAACAAAAATTGAAAGTGAAAATCCTCCCCTAAACTTATTTTTGGCTCACAATTTTGAGGACAAATTTTATTTTCAAGAGCCAAATTATACCCCCCAAACTTGAGTTAAGCATTGAAAATCACAAGAGGGGGTCAAACTTATTGGTCAATGCCAAGCTTTGCAAAGACCAAAAGTCAACACCAATCATTCAAAGATTTTATCAGTGCAGTGTATCAGTTGGTGGAAGAACATGTTGTAGAGAGGCAGGAAGAAGTGGGGAAAAGATAAGTGGTGGGATAGAATGTGTTTGCATCTCGTTTTGGAGAGACGACACAGTGATAGTGATGATGGATTACTCACATTCTCATGATTGTCCAGAAGAAGGGGTGGAGATTCAATTTCTTTATCTTCGAGTTGATTCATCTTAACCCCCGTGTCTTTTAAAAATGCGAGTTCATCAGCGAAAATTTCCTCAAAACTTTCATCGATACCCCGAAGAATAATGTCATCAGAAAAAATGGGGTGATCGTCAGACTCTATAAAAAGTTCCTCATCAGCGTTAGATGTTGACCTGGACAACTCGGTGGAAGAGTCCGTGTATGTATAATACATAGTTGGGTCAAACAACAACATATGAAAAGAGTCTAGATCAGTATCATGAAGCTGATCAAATTCGCTGCTGTCGATATCCATTAATTCGACAGAACATGCTTGAGCAGAAGGTTCGGAGGGTACATTTCCCAACTTGTAAATGTTAAGCTCAATTGACATCTTCCCGAAGGATAGGTTCATAGAGCCGTTACGGCAATTGATTACAGCGTTGGAAGCCGTAAGAAAAGGTCGACCTAAAATCACCGGAATTTGGTTTCGTGGGTTCGCTACAGGTTGTGTATCTATAACGATAAAGTTCACATTAAATATAAATTCCCCGACTTTGATTAACACATCCTCTAGCTCACCCCTAGGTTGGGTGATAGATCGATCGGCCATCTGAAGAGTGCAATGCGCCGGCTTTAACTCTCCGATCCCTAATTGCTCATAAAGAGAATACGGAAGCAAGTTAACACTAGCACCTAAATCGACTAGAGCACGATTGATATTTTTACCCCCAATAGAAATAGAAATTGTAGGACTTCCGGGGTCCTTTCGTTTCTTGGGTAATTGTTGTGTAAAAGCAGTGCTCACATTACTCGCAAGGAAAACTTTTTTAGGTACTTGAACTTTTCTCTTCCTAGTGCACAAGTCTTTTAGGATTTTCGCATAAGACGGAACTTGTTGAATAACATATACGAGAGGAATGTTTATGTTAACTTGCTTAAAATTCTCCACAATCTTCTCCATTTGTAGACTTGGTTTGTTGGCCCTTAATCTGTTTGGAAATGGAGCTTGATCAATAAGTTTTGGGTCCAGCATTTGTGGGGACGGATTCGATCCCAAAATTGGAGTGGGAATCGTCTTAGATAGATTCGAGAAAGTGTTTGAGCCTTGGGGAAAACGGAGAATAGGCTCGGATGAAGGTGAGAGACTAGACGAATTAGGAGAAGAAGTAGAAGCCGGGGTATCATTGGTATCACTAACATCATCAACTTGCTCACCCACTCGGTTATTTAGCACTTTTCCCGATCTCAATGTAGTAACGGTATTCACATTATGATTTTGTGAGTGGCCAGGATTCGGTAGGGGTTGAGATGAGAGTTTCCCTTTCTCTCTCGCACTCATTGCGGCGTTCAACTGTGCAATTTGGTTTTCTATTGATTTAATACTCTCACCGTGGGAGGCGGTGTCTTTCTTTATGGTATCAATAGAAGACTTCATATCAGCCGACATTTGAATGGAATGTTTCATAAACAAATCCATAGTTTGTGCGAGTGAAGAGTTATCAGTACCGGCCAATTGCGGTGCAGAAGTGTTGGCCGGATTTTGAAAATTTTGTGACTGAAAGGGGTGCTAACTTTGTGGTTGTGGTTGCTATGGAGGGGGTCTTTGATAAATGCTTTGGAACTGGTTTTGATTTTGGGGTTGGTTTTGGTTCCAAGCAAAATTAGGATGATTCCTCCATCCTTGATTGTACGTGGAAGAATAAGGATCGTTTCTAGGTCGCTGCTGAAAAGCAGCATTAGTTTGCTCGTGACCTTGAAATGATGCATTCATAGGACATTCTTCCGTCAAGTGTGAAGGATTAGAACAGCAACCACACACGGTCTTGGGTAGCGTGACCTGATTTAGGGAGACTGATGAGAATTTGTTCTCAATAGCGTCGAGTTTCTTCTGCATCGCTGCCATTTCGGTTTTTACTGCGATGGAAACATCGAGCTGATGAATACCTCCCCTAGATGAAGGTGGTCTTACGCTTTCCCACTGCAAAGTGTTTTCAGCGAGGTCTTCCAGATATTTCCAACCTTCACCATCATCTTTAGACATGAAATTGCATTGAAAATTTGTTTCAAGCATCTATTTTGTCGCTGGATTAATGCCTTCATATATAATTCGGCACAAATCCCATCTATTTATTCCATGATGAGGATATTGGACAAGAAGATCCTTGAAACGTTCAAAGCACTTCCAAAATGGTTCATTGGGAAGCTGGGTAAACTGGTTGATCTCGCTCCTAACACGAGCAGTCTTATAGTTTGGGTAAAACTTCTTAAGAAATGCTATTACGAATTCATCCCAATTAGTGATAGAGTGTGCGGCAGTATTATAAAGCCATTTTTCTGCCAAGTCGCATAAGGTGAATGGGAGAAGACGCGAGCGCATAGCATCCACAGTCAGTTGTGAAGTACCCATCATTGCGCATACGTTTTCGAATTTAGTGATGAAAACATACGCGTCTTCAGATTCAAGCCCGTGAAATTTGGGCAACAGATTGATGTAGTGGGGTTTAATTTCAAAATTATCCCCGTTGGCTGGTGGAATGGATAGACAAGTGGGAAAGGGACCACAGATAGGATAACATCTCTCTTGGAGAGAGATGCGCGGTGGATTCTGCTCACCTATAGGCGGTGGCAGCGTGGTGTTATAATTTGATGGAGTACCGTCCATCTCGGTCGATGTGGAGGATGGTGGGGAAAAAGAAGATGAAGAAGTACCGACTTCGGAGTCGATAGCAGGAATGCGGACAAGACGGGCACTAGAATCCCGTGTCCAGCCAAGCATGCACTAAGCGGTTTTAGCACAAGTGGCAGCATGTGTTATTTAAAATTGGTTTATTTTTGAAAAAGTGGGATTTAAGACAAATCACACAAAAATGCACAAGCAACCCTAGAACTAAGGTTACCTAAGTCAAGTCTCTAGACCGCTCCTAGACTTCCAAAGGACAAGTCGTAGGATCAATCCTCTACCATCTCTTTACTACTCTTGTGGCCAGGTAAGTGCCAGGTAAGTGAGAGGTATCCGCTATACGAATCACCGAAAATAGCGGGCCTAATTAAGTAACCACTTGCCTTAGACACACTTACCTAGGCACCACAAAAGTAATGCGGATAAGCGATAGACTACCCACGACCTTCATTTGTCCTTATTGAGCACGACAGTCCTTAGAGTCTTGTCTAGATATTTTTTAAATTAATGTAGGGTTGATACAGATGCTTGGTTTGTGATTTGTGGGGGCTTAGGAAGGGTGATAAAATCCCCACCTAATCTGAATTGTGGTCTTGCCCCTTAAAATCCGTATTAAAATATGAATCAACAAACCAATTACAAAACTTTGCAAAAATATTTTTGAGCGGCAAAATTTTGTAAAGAATCCTGCAGAAAAGATATTTTATTAGATTTCAGAGGAGAG
Source organism: Agapanthus africanus (assembly GCA_030015575.1). Taxonomy (NCBI): domain Eukaryota; kingdom Viridiplantae; phylum Streptophyta; class Magnoliopsida; order Asparagales; family Amaryllidaceae; genus Agapanthus; species Agapanthus africanus. The sequence goes on from CM057350.1 coordinate 156,388,618, forward strand.
AGAATTAGTTAAGAAAGATACCAGAGAAGTTTGGAAACCCTAAATCCCCTAATGAGCCGCAGTTCCGCCGCCAATAGGCTCTTTGCGCCGCGGTTCCGCCGCCGACTAGGAAGATCTGATGAATATTTTTTCTACTAGCCTCCTTTGCTCCTATGAATCTTGATGAATGTCTCTGAATCTTTACCTCCTCGCTAAAGTGACTCCAGATTCCCTCGCAAAAATCACACAATAATCGTTAAATATACAATTTGCAATTTTGTTTATTTATGATATTGATCGAATAAGAATTCAACGCAAATAGTAAGAATAAAATATTATGCACGTTTCCCTGGCAATGGCGTCATTTGATTGATATGATTTTTAAAGTTGTGTTTGTAGTTAACCGCAATCAATAACGGTGTTGCATGTAGCTAGACCGAGCTGAGTACGGGTTGTCCTCTGGGAAACGTTGAATATTTTGTTCTTACTTTAGGCGTGTTGAGAAAGAAAGGAGGAAGAATAAAGAATGGTGGTACATTAAACAAGGATGCAAAATATAGATCTAGATTAACTATGGATGTAAGTTTAATACAAAAGGGGCTTGTAGGGTTCATTGGGATTTAGTAGTTATGGATGATTAATTAAAGATTACTCTTTTTATCTTTTAATAGATTTAAAACTAGAACGACGGTGATGCATGTAGATTAGGGTTTCTGGAGGGAAAAAGGGTTCCCACTCTTAACCCCTATCTCGACACGGAACTCCGTTCATATCTAGCCTTTATCAAAACAATCATTAATCTAATCTCTAATCACGGTCAAGACTAGCAATAAATTGGTAGTGTGCCCGATTAGGATGTTAATGATTCTTTTGGTAAAGTTTATAAACTTTATAGGACGTAAAAAGAGTTTAAGGATCTTCATCATCTATTAATCTACCATAATCCTTCAAACCCTAACAAGCGGAGAATTACTCGTGCATGATGCGAGAAGAAGAAGTGGAGAGAGAAATCATATTAAAACTACAAAGAAATAGAATAAGAAAAAGAACTACCTTTATTAATCAACAAAATTCATTTACACTTTATTCCCTTAGAAAATGATTACAAATGCTAGTTTGCTTCTCGATCTCTTCTAAGGAGGTAGACGAACAGTTGATGATCAGCCTGGATGCGTGAGCCTGTCGTGGACTTCGTGATCTCTTCAGCTTGATGATTTTTCCAAGAGGCTCTCGGTCCTTATTTATAGTTCCAGAGCCAGAACCCTAACTTCCTAATTTGGAAACTAGTTGTTACGATTCTAACCAAAAAAATCCAGAATCCCAACTCCCTTAAATTGCGGCGGAACCGCGGCCGTTGGATGGGTTTGACCACGGATCCGCGGTCTTATGGTGGGATCTTGGCTTTAAATTTCTTGTGGCTTCTTCTGGTGAAACGTGGAGATCTTTTGAATCTCTGGAAACTGAAAATCTTTTCTACGTCACTGCCAGAATTGATTTCTTTAGTTTACTTTCTTAATTAGGCAGGTTTGTTTTGCCAACTTTAATTTCCTTGATTTCGGCCTTGCAAATTCTGCATAATATCTCAACAAATAATATTAGTAGAGTTTGTTTTATTGAGATATTAACTTAACCATTAAGAATTGGTCAAAGGTATTTTATAAGGCAAGCATATTTAAATGAGCCAAATGTTACATGGATATTATATGCTTACTTTTTCCTACCAAATGTTAATTATAATATATAAACACATGAAAACAGTATTTTTTTATAGATAAACCCTCATATGTATCATATATTATAATAAACACCTTTCATTATATAGAAATAGTAGGAAAAATATCATATTAAATGTGCAGTTTTATTAACTGAACGCCCAGACTTGCCATTGCTGCCGTTCTAGCCTATAAGACCCGGCAGGAGGATAAGTATAGCGTCATTCTAAACTAGCTTTGGAAGTGCACATGTATATGATTCTGCCAGAGGGTTGTTGTAGTCAGTGGGAGCAGCGGAAGCATAGTGGGCAAGTAGCTTATGTCTAGTTATAGACTAAAGTAGGTATAGCGGAAATAGATCATCTATTTTTGATGTGACAGTCATAGACTTTTACTTCATCAGAATAGGAGATGGATCTACTAAGAAGGTAGTAGAGAGTGATGTCCTGGTATTTGGATGACATGCACTTGATAGGAAGAGATATTCCTATACTACGATCGGTTATACTGTGGTTGTCACAAAGTTGTTTCTCCACATAGGATATGGATATAATATCAGGGTTTCTGGTTACTAGATCTATGGTTTTAGATCTAGATTTGGAAAGTATCCTAATCTGGGTATTTTGACATTATTCTAAAGGTATTTTAGAATGGACGACTCCTGGCATGGTGGTGTACCTGCAGGTGATGGAGTCTCCCTCTTTAAAGATGTCTTACAGACTAAAGGGAGAGGGATCTGCATGATTAGCATATCACTTTCTTAGGCAATTGAGTTAATCATGAGATGTCAAGTACCACACTAGATGTTGTTTTTGCACTAGCTGCAATAAGCAGATATATTAATCCAATCCCGGAGAAACGTTGGGAAGCAGTATTGAACATAAATGGATGTTCTTGGGAAATGATTATGGCAGCCTCCTTCGGGAGACGATTATCATTTCAGGCTTCCAAGGTGACCTGAATGACAGAGTGACTGTAAGGATTATAGTTTTCCTTCTTTTGAGGGACAGTATGTTGGACAGGTGGTCCAAGCGGATACCGAGGAAAGGCATGGCGCAGGATAATGATTAAATTCAGTGGACGATACAGTCTAAGAAGTTGCTGGATTTGGAGTTCATTTGTGAACTGGGTTCCATCAGATATCCAGACAAATTCTAAGACAGGTATAGCTCATTTCGGGAGATAGTTTTCTCCGCGAAGTTGAGATATAGAGAGATACAGAAAGAAACATTAGAGCGGATCCACTCACTGAGGCTATTTCTCTAACGCAATAGTTTCGCAAACGGGCTTTGCGAAACTGATTACTAGAGAAGTTGGGTGTTTGGTATCACATGGGCTGTGTGTATGCGACATCGCAATAATTGGCCTTAAGTGCAAGTGGGAGATTGTTGGCTATAGTGACCTCAAGGCAATTATCGTAATTGCAGGCAGGTGATTATGATGATTGAGCGAGGACCTATATCGGTAGAACAGTTTTACTCGAGATGATAGTATGCTATCTGGTTTGTCTTTATCATCATATACATATTGATAGAGCCTATAGGATTCTTGCCTGACTACCGGCATTATGATGGCGATCATATATGTGGGAGCTGGGGGGGGGGGGGTCTATAAGCACATCCTTAAATGTCCCTAGTCATGGGAGTATCGAGACTGGGCATCGATACTCCAATGTAGACTAGTGTATACTGATCGAGACCCCGATGAGGGGCGGTGGCCAGGTCTCATAAGCCATTGGTTTTAGTTTGTTCACCTAAGATAGTATACAGGTGCTCATTGGGTTATGAGTACACTGGACGGACTCGCCAGGAACCTGCTAGTTGGTATTATACCTATTGTCAGATAGCAGTTCTCAGGTGGCATATGTATAGGTTAGTCTGTCGACCTGAGATCGTCATTTATCTTGTGTGAGTTCCCACTATGCTTTGATTACTACCCTACCACGGCTCAAAGGAGTCGTGCAAACAGGTTTTAGTTGGGTACAGTCCCGAGCCATATGGAGGCAGTGATCGGATCGTCGGGGATTCGTCTCTCCCGGTATTGGGGGTTGATGTCGCGTTGTGCATGGGTGGCCATCACTAGAAATCCGTGGCCATGGTGGATGAGAATTACCGATCCAGGATCGATAGTTTCTCAGGTGGTGATGGGTTTTCATGCCGACACTAAATGTTGCATTTTTAGGGGTCTGACTTTATCCACCTCCTTAGACTCGATATGCGATACTCTTAGACGAACAGATCGGACTATACGGATATTGTCACTGTCAGGCTCAGTAGGGGTTCATGATGAGTTTACTCGTCGGCCTCCCTTTCGCTCAATACCTGGGTAGCCGTTACGTACAGCTAGTGCCGCTGACGTGCTTGTGGTTAAACCCACTGTCAGCGTATCGACGAGTCTTTAGAGTCCCACACAGAGGGTTTTCACGGTTCAAGCGATATGGTGTAGATGACGTATGTTGGTACATACAGGTGTACGATTAAATATGTGCACATGATGCACAGACTTTAATCGGACTGTTGATAATACTAGTGGCTTAGGATTAAGCCGGATTATTAAATCAGGTTTTGATTTAATAATTTATATATATGTATGTTTACCGCTGAAAGACACGACTGGGACGTTAGGACGTCTGGCCTGAATTTTAGGGGCAGATGCTATTTGGTTTTATTCGTCCACCTCTTCGAAGATGCCAAGTTGATTTATGGCACCGTGTATCGGAAGTCTGGATGGATGTGGCCATTGTAGCAGACTTTATCAGATTCCCCCTCATTGCGAGGGGATTTTTGATTGTGGGGACGCTCTTCCCTGTAGGCGCAAGCCCCTGCAGTTAATTCCGTTACCGCGTAGCCATAACTACTTTCTCCTGCTCCAGAAGGTTACTTCGTGTCGTGTTTTTTTTAATTTTTGGTTGCCTGTGGATTGTATACGGAGACTAGTTTATGTTGTCGCCCGTAGCGCGTGGATTAGTCCAAATCCGTATTTTCTTAGATTTGGGTTTGGGTTGATTCAAGGATCGTTAACCTCGCTTGAGATTAAGATCAACTTAAATATTTGTTAAGGATACGTTAATCCGATATTGGACTAAGATCTAGTTAATGGGGGTTCGGGATCATTTTTGATCCAATGAAAGAGAATTTGGGCTCTGTCGTTTTAGTTTAAGGACGTTACGGTCCATAACTAGTTTAAGGACATTGCTGTCCATAGCTAGTTTAAGGAAATTGCGGTCCATTGTTAGTTTAAGGTCATTACGGTCCATTGTTAGTTTAAGGACGTTTCGATCCATTGCTAGTTTAAGGACGTTGCGGTCTATGGAATTGTTGGTTGTTGGAACCCGCTACCTCTCTGAAGACGTTGAAGAATTACAACGACATATATAAGAGGAGTGGGGAGATGTACCCTTGAACCAATGTCAGTTGGGAGATCTGTAGTTGGGTTTGGGACTAAGACCAGTTTAGAAAGAATGTGAGCACATGGGCTCGTTTGATCTGAATTAGGGACTTTTGGTCAACTTAGACCCAGTCCACTTAGTATTGAATAAAGTGTTAAACACTTGTTTGGATTCGGTCCCTTTTATGTGCAACAATGCTGAGCATTAATATGGGCTCTGACTCTCACCCCATTTCTTTGTTTTTTTATGGAGTGTTAAACACTCTTTATGGTGCTGGGCTCTGTTTACAGAGCACTTTATGTTAAACAGTGCCCACGTAAGGGGCACGTGGGGCGCTTGGCACCGGCGCCAACCACTGAGTGCAGAGCACTTTTTATTTTATTAGCACCCATGTGAAGGGGCACGTGGGGCGCTTGGCGCTGGGCGCCAACCACTGAGTGCAGAGCACTCTTTATTTTATTAGCGCCCACGTGAGGGGCACGTGGGGCGCTTGGCACTGGGTGCCAACCACTGAGTGCAAAGCACTCTTTATTTTATTAGCAGCGCCCACGTGAAGGGCACGTGGGGCGCTTGGCGCTGGTTCCTTCTTTGTGCATTTTTTCTGAAGAGTTCAATTCTTTGTTCTTCCCTGGATCTTCAATCCCCAAGAACAAATTCATCCCTGCGAGAATTAAATTCTCATTTGTGGGAGACTTGTCTCATGGATCTCAGATCCATGGAAAGAACTATGTTCTTTTATAAGGGTTAAACCCTTGGGTATGCAGATGAGATACTATGATCTATTTATCTTGAAGAAAGTTCTTCTTCTTTCTTCTCCCTGAAAGCTCTTTTTGCTTGCTCTTCTTTATTTTGAACTTGAAGTTTATAGGGGGGTTCCTCTCTACAAGACTTGAAGTCTTGGGTCCTTTATATAGTGGAGGTTGATTTGTTGATTTAGTTAAGCAAATCTCTCATTGAGAGATTTCTAATTGATTTGGGGATTTTATCCACTGTTGGATCTTTGATCCTAGGCCTTCTGTTTTATAGAAGATATTTTTCTTGTTCTTAACAAGATTGGGAAAATATTTTCCCATACAGAGCTTATTCTGTATCTTGGTGATTTTTAATCACCATTGGATCTTTAATCCAACGGTGCTCTGTTTTACAGAGATTAACCTTTCTTGTTTTAGGAAGATTCGAGGAATATTTCCTCAACAGAATTTAATTCTGTAATTTGATGATTTATCATCTTCGTTGGATTTTTGATCCAAGGGTGGAGAACTTTTAGTTTTGGCGCTGATGCTCTCGTGCTTTGCACGTGAGGCGCTGCTTCAGAGTTTTTAACTCTTGGCGTTGGCGCTCTCATGCTTTGCACGTGAGGCGCTGCCTTAGAGTTTTTAACTCTTGGCGTTGGCGCTCTCGTGTTTTGCACGTGAGGCGCTGCCTCAGTTCAAATTTTGAACAGAGCCTTGTTCTCTTATTAGGGGGAAACAAATGCCCCCTACCGTTGCGCTCATGTGGCTCACACGTGAGTGCAGCGGTGGCAACCTTTCCACCGTTGGATCGTTTTGGAAGTTGGATCGTCTTCCAGCGCCTATAAGTAGGGCCTTTGGCCCTTAAGATGACTTCTGTTCATTTTCTTCCTTTCTTGTTTCTGAGAATTTAATTCTTCCTTCAGAGCTTAGATCTCTGCCCAAGGAAATCCCTTTTAGAGTTAGAACTCTGCCCAAATTTGGTAAGGATCGAACCCATTAATAGAGCTTTGCTCTTCTCAGATCGTAGATCTTAAAATGGATTTTTAGGGTTACTTAACCCATTAATTAGAACACTGTTCATCTTTATGAAGAACTCTTAGAGTTTGTTTTGTAGATCTTAAAGATCTTGGAGTTTTTACTCTGCAAAAAGCTTTGCTTTTTAGGGTTCTGATGGATTATTCCATCGTTTTCACAGAGCATCGCTCTTAGAAATTTTGGGGAATTTTTATTCCCCTCATAATTAAAGTTGACAGATGTAATTTCTGTTTGCAGAGAACTGCTCTCGAGGGAGTTTAACTCCTTGGCCCAATGAGTTTCTCATTAAATGAGAATCTTTTTAGGATTTCTTCCTTAATGATTGACTGTTTCATCAATGATGAGCCGTCACTTTGATTTTGTGGGTCCCCCTCGGTCCCTTTTTCCTGCATTGCAGTATGGTACAAATTTAAAGTACCAAATGTCAGAATTTGTAATGTAGTATTGACATCTAACCCTCGTTTCTTTTAGCGCATGTACTATGTCTTTTGACTCTTCTTTCCCATTTGTTCGCCCAGAGAGTGCATACGCCGACGCGCTCGTGGATCGAAAAGTTTTTGCACTGATTAAAGTTCACGACCTGGAGCAGAAGTCTCTTCATTTATGGGGGTTGTGGTACAACCAAATTATTCGGGGTCGGCGCAGTTTCTCTTGTGCGGCGCCTTCAGAGCCAATTTCCGCCTTCATTATGCCGACTCACCCTAGGTGAATTGCGCTGTGGAGGAGGTTAACTGGACTACGGAGGGCCGCCTCCAGCCCTCTATGGGCTCGATACCTGTACAGCCGCCGATGGCTTTAGATATTCTGGGGCGGCGCATATGTCAAGGCGAGTCATGCCCTTGGGGATTGGTATATATGATAGGCTTGACTCCTCGCCATTCATCCGGATACTTGCAGTGGGCTCGATACATCTTGTCGGCCAAAAAGTCGCTGCTGCTGATGCTCGGGTTGTACCCCGCTATCTACGCATCTCTTTTCCAGTGTCCCGCACCTCACGTATGGTGGGTCAAGGCTTTCTTGGAATAGTGGAATATCCCGACTCACACCTTTCTTTTATCGGACCGGGAGGTTTCGATCTCCTTGGAGGAATTTGCAGAAATTTCGGGCCTACCTGTCAGAGGGGAACATTATGAGGAAATACTTCCTCCTGACGAGTACGTCTTCGCCACCAAATAAGTAGTGATGGGCCTCACTCCGGAGAATGCCATTCAACATCGATTCCCAAGCCTAATCAAGGTGTTGAACATTTACGAGAGTCTGTTTCTCGAGTCTGGAAGGCACGGAGTCAGCTTCGCGGATTTCATCGCCCAGAAGTCTTATCGAAACAGGCCACGAAATTTGCCAAGCTTGACGATCCCTTTGGTTTTGGTTTGGACAACCAGCCGACAGCGGAAGCGGATCAAAGGAATTTCTTCATCCCAGACACCCCGGTCGTCCCCTTTGCAGAGCTCGCAGCTTCAGACGTCGACGAAGAGACGTTCTTTTTAGGGTTCCTCAGCTTATGGTTAAGCTAGTTTGTGCTCCCAATGCATTCTCGCTATATGAGGCCATCCGTCTTCTATCCGGCACACTGAATGGTTGCCGGGATGCGAGTGGCCATCGGGATCGCTAGGATGGCTCACCTGTATCATGGCCTAAGCTTAGCGGCAGACACCACTCAGCCGGGGGTACAGCCCGTACATCTCCCGCTGCACTATTTCACGTCGTGGATCGAGCTGCATGTGCTTGGCGCTTTTGGAGTCCACAAACGGCCCCGTTTTTATGACAGTTATAATTTCCCCCGGGTTATGTTTCTGGTTGACGCTTCTGCTTTAGATCCGTTACAGCGAGAGGCTCGGCGTCTGGTCCTTCGCTCGCGTATGGTCGGGGATAGCATGACTTTCGTCGATAGGGTCTTAACTATCGGCAAGGAATCCACTAAGACGGTGCAACCGCTGCGCGATACCTTCAAAAACGGGGCTCCTACATTGAAGGCTCGGGAGATTCTACATTTGTATTCAATCAGGCCAGGCTTTCTAGTGTTCAGGCAGGGCGCCTCGGCATTGTTCATGAGGTATAACCCGCACCGTTTTGCTCAACAGTCGGGTTACGATCAGGGTGTCCCGCTTGAGGCTTTTTTAGCTGAGCCGGTTGCTACGGAAGAGGGTATCCGCAGTGCGCTGCACCACTTCATGCAGCTAAATACCGGGTCCAACTTTCTCATCAGTGAGCCGAGCTACATTCCGAAAGCCTCGAACGCATACGTGGCGTGGTACCAGCATGCGAAAGGTGCTGTTATTAGGGAAGAAAGGCGGTTACTGCTTGATCGCAACGGTGCGGTCCCTGCGGGTAATCCAACTGTTCCTTCAAAGCGACGAATAGCCGTTCGTCCTTTATTAAGAGAGGTTGATACGGGTGTGGTCCTGCACACCTTTCCTATAAAGCCCCAGCCCAGTATTCCTGTAGAAACGGTAGCTGCAGCGTCGCCGGAATCTGGCATTGGTGTATAAATCGAGACCCACTGCCCAAAAATGCCTGTTAAGCGCAAGCTCTTGTCATCGACTGCCGGCACTCGCTCGTAAAAGAAGAAGAAGTCGTTGTTTTCTGCCGACGTCATATTTGGCCAGGAGCCACATGCTCCTTACAGCGAGGGTTTGTGCGAGTATGGGACCAATGAGGGTTTATTCATCGCGCCTGCGGATGATACTGATCTCCAGGCTGCCCTTGTGGCTTCCGAGCGACAGGCTTGCGATGAAGCGGCACTGATCACTATCGTGAAGCCATGTATACTTCATTTACATTCTTCCGCGGCTATCTTCTTTTATTATGCTTCTACTGACGATTTCTTCTTCAATAGGTATTTCTGCCGAAGAGGCTCTCGCGGCTTCCCTCAAGACATTCGAAGAGGAAGAGAGACTCCGCGCTTCTTTGGGTCTTGGTAAAATTCCATTCATTATGCCTTTATTACTTTCTTTATTCGTGCTCTGACCCTTTCTTTCATCTTGTTGCAGGGACTACCTTGACTCGGGCTATTCCAAGTGTAGTGCTGATCCCGAGCAGCGATGCGGCAAAACTTCTGGAGCCAGCTGTTATGGCCCCAGCTCTCCCAACATCCCCGCAGGAGGCGTTGCTGAAGCATCCGATGAAGGATGCTGTAACGGATCCAGAGGCAGAGCTTGGTTCGGACGATGACGTCTCCTTATCAGAGGTCTTGAGGAGATCGCTTCTCACTGCTCAGACCGAAAGGAAGTGTAGGAAGCATGCGGCGAGGGAACACGATGCCAGTTTGGCCGTGGGTGCAGGCTCAAGCATCATTCCGCTTGCTGATACTTCTTCGGTGGATGTTCCCTCTGCGTTGTTTACCGCCCGTAGATAGGTTGCGCGCGCGGCTTGGGAAGAAACCGAAAAGCTGCTTCAAGGTAACGTAACATTGAGTCTTTTACTAGAACTTGATCTTCGAATTTGACATATGCATTTGCTGCAGGGCTAAGTTGTTGGGTTTCCTATGCACCTACTCAATAGAATGGAAGCATCACACATGCCACTTTAAAAAATTAGAGGTGCAAAGCAAACAAAGCAAGGATCTTTAACTAGAAGTTCTAGGGTAACAACACAAGTATCTTATACAAAGAACGATTTAAAACTAAGTGAAAGGAATACAACCTTTGTAGTCCTCTTTGTAATGACTCCTAGGATCATTGAGAGGTTGGAAAGGCTTGCTAGTAAGCTCCTACGTCCACGATGATCTACCTGAAGTTCACTAGGTCCAAGCTTCTAGCTCCACTTGATGCAAGAAGAAGATGAAGCTAAACACTCTAAACTAATTGGCTAGATTAGAGTAGAATGATGAAGTGGTGTATTTTTTTTTTGTCAAAACCCTTTCTTTTTAACTCTCTCTCACTTTGGAAAATTCAAGAGAGCCTGGAGGAAGAAGAAGATGAAGGCAAAAGCTTTTGTGCGGTTCACTTTGGAAGGTAGGTGTAGTGAGGTTCACTTTGGAAGTGTGTAGAAAGATAACCATGGATTAATCTTTTTCTTTTCTTTTGTTTTAAAATAAATACAAATATATATCCATATATTATAGTTCCATGTGAGTCTTATATTGCCTTCAAAGATGTATCATCAACCATGATACTTTGCATGTATGTATCCTATGCACATCAACATGTGCATACATGCACATCAACATATGCATACATGCATGCATTCTTCCTCTTTAATAAAAAGGGTTTGAATAAAGATTAAGAATAAAACTAAAAGTCAAAATGTTAAATCAACAATTGATTTAACAATCCGGTCATATCACATACGACCCGACCAATAGAAAAACGCCCGATTAACATACGGTATCACATAGTTGTATTCAATCGGGTCCCCGCGCATATCTCATATGCACACCACATCTTTTCGCCTGGGCTAGGAAACTTCTGTGTGGGACTCTAAGACTCGTCAATACGCCGACAGTGGGTGATGATCATATCAAACACCCACAAGCCGCAAGCGGTCAGCTAAACATAACGGCCACCCGGGTATTGAGCGATCAGAAGAAAACTAGCAAAGCTGTCAAAATTCCCGTTGAGCCATCTGGCAACACTTACCGTACAGTCCGGTCTCCTCGTCAGATATGTTGCATATCGAGTCTAGGGATGGTATCATCAACCCCAATAACTCAATAAGTCATGCCGGTGTATAGCTGATAACAGATCGAGAAACTACTGATAACGCTTATCAGTAAATCTTAGCAGCCCTGGCCAGGGACTTTCTGTTATAGCCAATCAAGCATAGTACAACATCAACCCCCAATACCGGGAGAGACGAAACCCCTCCTATCGCTTATTGCCTCCATGTGTCTCGGGACTGTACCTAAAGTCTACCTGTTTGCACGACTCAGTAGAGCCATGGTTGGGTGGAGATCAAAGTACAGTGGGAGGACACACAAGACTCTATAACGATCTTGGGTCTACAGACTAACCTGTATCAGTGTCACCTGAGAACTGCTATCCGACGATAGATATAATACCACATAGGAGTTCTCGGTGAGTCCGTTCAGTGTACCTAGTCTCACTGAGCACCCGTATACATTCTTTGGTGTCAACACACAAGATGGATATGGGATCATCCATCGCCCATCAAATGGGACAAGAATAGTATACGCTAGTCTACTCTGGAATATCAATGCCCCGTCTCGATACACCTAGACTAGGAACAGTTCAAGGATATGCTTATAAACTACACGTGCCCCACTAGTATGATCCGCATCATAGTCGCAGTAGTCAAGCAAATATCCTGAGGGCTTTATCAACATGTGCAAATGAATAAAAGCATGATCAAATCAACATGTTAGATAAAGTAAACCAGATAGCATACTATCACGTCGAGCAAGAAAGTAATATATATATATATATATATATATACATGTCCAAGCATCCACTATATAATGGCCTCTAGGGCATACATATATCCAATAATCTCCCACTTGCACTAAGGCCAATTATTGGCGTATCTCATACCCAACATCTCAAAAAGTCGCTCATGCTGTGGCTGTGGAAGGGCCTTGGTGAGTGGATCCATTGTGTTATTCTTTGTATCAACTCTCCAAATCTCGATCTCTTGGCGATCTACAATCTCCCGGATCAAATGATATCGCCTGAGGATGTGCCTAGACTTTTGATGGGACCTTGGTTCTTTGGCTAACGCCATAGCCCCATTATTATCACAATAGAATGGTATTGGATCAACAATGGTTGGAACTACTCCTAGTTCCGCGACGAACTTCCTCATCCAGACGGCTTCCTTGGCAGTATCATTTGCAGCAATATACCCAGCTTCCATCGTGGAGTCTGCAACGGTATCCTGTTTGGAACTCTTCCAACTAACCGCCCCTCCATTGAGGGTAAATACAAACCCTGAGATAGATTTTCTGTCATCCTTATCACTTTGGAAGCTGGAATCGGTAAAGGCCTCCATTTGGAGATCGCTATTACCATACACCAAGAACAATTCTTTAGTCCTTCGCAAGTACTTAAGAATGTTCTTCACTGCTATCCAATGTTTCTCCCCTGGGTTGGATTGATATATGCTTACTACAGTTAGTGCATAAGTAACATCAGGGCGAGCACATAACATCACATACATTATAGATCCTACGGCTGAAGCGTAGGGTATAATGCTCATGCGAGCTCTCTCTTCATCAGTCTTCGGACAGAAGTCCTTGGAAAGAGTGATTCCATGATTAGCGGACAAGGCACCACTCTTGGAATCTTCCATACTAAACCTTTTTAGGATGGTGTCAATGTACTTTGATTGGGACAATTCCAATAAGCTCTTGGATCTATCTCTATAGATCCTTATACCCAAAATGCAAGAGGCATCACTCAGGTCCTTCATGGAGAACCTTTGTGATAAGAATAGTTTGACCGATTGTAGTATAGGAATATCATTTTCTATCAGGAGAATGTCATCCACGTACAATACGAGGAATGTGACAGTACTCCCTACAATCTTATTATAAATGCATGGCTCATCTATATTTTTGATAAAATCAAACTCTTTGATTGTATCATCAAAGCAGATGTTCCAGCTCTGTGAGGCCTACTTTAATCCATAAATGGATTTAAGCAACCTACATACTTTCCCGCTGCTCCCACTGTCAATGAAGCCCTCTGGCTGATCCATAAAAACGCATTCTTCTAAATCACCATTTAGAAATGCAGTTTTAACGTCCATCTGCCAGATTTCATAGTCGTAGTGAGCAGCAATAGCAAGTAGGATCCTAATAGATTTAAGTATTGCTACTAGAGAGAAAGTTTCGTCATAGTCCAATCCTGGTCTTTGACGAAAACCTTTCGCTACAAGCCTTGCTTTAAAGGTCTCTACCTGTCCATCTACACCAATCTTTCTCTTAAAGATCCATTTGCACCCAACGGGTTTTATCCCAGGAGGTGCAACGTCCAAAGTCCATACTTTGTTGGTGTACATGGACTCCATTTTAGATCTTATGGCTTCCAGCCACTTCACTGAGTCACCACTCATGATAGCTTGCTGGAAACTAGTAGGGTCATCATCATCCATGATGCAATCTTCTCTATCACCATCAATGAGAAACCCATAGTATCTTTCTGGTGGGCGAGAAGTTCTACTAGATCTCCGGAGCGGCTGAGGTTCTTGAAGTTCTACTGCAACATCGGTTTCAACCAATTCGTCATGAGTAATTTGTGTCTCTAGAACCTCTTCTAGTTCTACTGTATTGCCATCGGTACTATTTGTAAAGATTTCATTCTCCAAAAATATGGTATGTTGAGAAACAAACACTTTTTGTTCCTCCTTATGGTAGAATAGATATCCATATGAATGTTTTGGATATCCCACAAATTTACACATGACCGATCGTGTCTCGAGTTTGTCTGGATTCTGCTTTTTAACAAAAGCCGGACAACCCCATATCCTAACTCTTTTAAGAGATGGTCTCTTTCCACTCCATATCTCATATGGAGTGGTAGACAAGGTCTTGGTTGGAACCCTGTTTAACAGATACATTGCCGTCTCCAATGCATGTCCCCAAAAGGAAAGCAGTAACTCAGCATTACACATCATGGACCATACCATATCTAATAGGGTACGATTCCTCCGTTCTGACACACAGTTGTGCTGTGGTGTGTAAGGAGGAGTGAGCTGAGAGAGAATCCTATTCTCTTTTAAGAAGTCTGAAAACTCTGTACTTAAGTACTCTCCACCTCGATCTGATCGAAGTTTCTTGATGCTCAAGCCTGTTTGTTTTTTACTTCAAGTTTGTACTCCTTGAATTTCTCGAAAGCTTCGGATTTGTGCTTTAATAAAAACACGTGTCCGAATCTTGAGAAGTCATCAGTAAAAGTAATGAAGTATGAAAAACCGCCTCTAGCATGTGTAGAGATTGGTCCGCATACATCACTATGTATGAGGCTTAAGAGTTCCACAGCTCTTTCTCCGTGTCCAGTAAACGGAGTTTTGGTCATTTTACCTTTGATACAGGACTGACAAGTTGCATAAAATTTATATTCAAAAGGATTCAAATATCCATCTTTATGTAGCTTGTTTAGTCTTGTTTCATTAATATGACCAAGTCTACAATACCAAAGAAAAGCTTCATTTAAATCTGAAAATTTTCTTTTATTAGTATGTTGTATATTGAAAACTGTGTGTTGGTTCAGCACGTAAATACCGTTATTCAATGTACCATACCTAATTAACTCTTAATTTAAGTTAATGTTCATAACATTATTTTGCAATACGAAATGATATCCTTCATTGTCCAACAAAGAAACGGATATTATATTACATAGCATACTTGGTACAAAATAACACGGGTTCAAAACCAATATACAACCCGAAGGCAAACCCAGATGATACTCTCCTATGGATACAGCATGTATATTGGAACCATTTCTAACCCGCAGAGTATGGTCTCCAGTCTTCAAAACTCTACTGTTTCTCAACCTCTGCACACAATTGCAGATGTGAGAACCAGAACCGGTATCTAATACCTAAGATACAAAGTTAATTGAAAAACAGTTCTCAGTTACAAACACACCTGAAGCGGAAGCATCACCATGCTTCTTCTTCTTGAGATCAGCAAGATACACAGCACAGTTGCGTTTCCAATGTCCCGACTTGTGGCAGTAAAAACATTCCCCTTTTCTACTTCCCGCGGCCCCAGATGTGTCTTTCCCCTTCGCCTTTTTAACTCCACCTTTCGGTTTGATGGGTTTCTTCTTTTTCTTTCCCTTGGCCTTGGCTTTTGGGACGGAAGTGGAAGATGGACCAACAAGCAGAGCGGGAGTCTTCGCTGTTTTTAGCGTGCTCTCTGCACTTCTCAACATATTGAGAAGTTCAGGCAATGATTTCTCCAAATCGTTCATATTGAAATTCACTATGAACGGAGCAAAGGCGGGGGAGAGAGACTGCAGAACAACATCTGTATATTGCTCATTATCCATAGTCCATCCCAGTTCCTCAAGTTCTTCTATAAGACCAATCATCTTCAGGACATGGTCTCCTACTGATGCATCAAGGGCCATTCGCATCTGAAACAACTTTCGAGACGCCTCGTATCTTAAAGTACGAGATTGCTCTTCATACAACTCCTTTGTATGAAGAAAGATGGATTGCACATCCATCTTCTAGTGCTGTTTCTGATGGATGTTGTCCATAGAAGCAAGCGCGAGGCACTTGGCCGTGTTGCAGTCAATATCCCATGTTTTTCGGATCTCCCTATCCGAAACAGATGATTCAGGTCCTGGGATGGGTAGGGCTTTGGTTGTGAGGACATATGATGCTTTATCATACGTGAGTGCAATGTTCAAGTTCCTCAACCATTCTTTATAGTTTGGTCCCGTCAGTTTGTTTTTCTTTAGTAGAAGCTTAAGTCCCGTCATCGGTATCTGCCATTAGGAGAGAGAAAAGAATACACTCAGCGAAATGCTCTTGCAAAGAATTAGATTGGTTATTAGCTTATCTAATCGATGTCTCCCACTGCTTTTATCAAATTTTCTTTCAAAACCTGAAAAGAAAACTAGCCAGGATTAATTACATTCTACAGTTTTGCTAACCGGTCAGCCAGGCCAGTATCGGTACTTTGAGGGAGGTTCCCCGTGCTTTCGTACGGACCTAATTAAAATAAACCTCGTTTTCCCAGAGATCAAACCCCGTTGACACCTTTCTAGACACCTACTGGATTAGCTAATTGTAAAGTGCAAAACTCTTCTGAGAGTAACTCTTACTCACAGTGGGATCGGGATCCAACTATCATATAGATGGTATGCAATCTCATTGCAAATTTCAACTCTTGAAACTCCCGATATAGTTTTTACCCCTAGTTACTTATGACCTTGGCTATGGTCAACATATCATAAGTACTAGTCAAGTTCTACCCGTTATTTCGAGATTAACTAGACCCACCCATATGACCCTTGACTATGATCAACATAATCACATGAATGTCCTAACTGATCGCATCATATGCTTTGTAAGAAGACATCACTTAGCTACCGTACACTACGCCTTGACTATGATCAAAATACGTAGCATGAATACTAAGTACTCTGCTTCCTAAAATGACGGAGGGTTGCGGATGGTTTTTATGAAAACCTTTAACGCTTTGAACTTGATCTCGTTGTAGAATCAAAACAGTTTAGAAAAGGAGTGGCTTAAGCTCCGCATCTTTTGAAACTTGCATTTTTCATAAAAAGGCCGAGTGGGTTTCAAATTCGATTCTACAACATCTTTTAGGTTTCTTTTACTTTACATTAATCTTATTAATGTAGTCCCATCATTTAAGTTCCTAAGCCATCACAGAAAAGAAACGAAACTAGAACGTATACTTATACCATCCGCATTCGCCACAGTGTTCCGTTATGCACCGTTAGGTTACTTAACTAATGGCATAGCGGGGCGGGACTAGCGCGGGTGTAAAATATAAGCAACGTTTATTATATATCATATATATAATAATAATCCATTCGTCTCAGATACTAAGTAATCACATTACAGAATATCAACAGCAGCAGAAGCACATATGAAAATGAAAAAGGATATCTAGGAGGTCCGTATTTTGTATTCAGCCAGCAATAGAAAATACGGATTCCACGGTCGCGATGAATAGCCAAGCCCACACCCCTAGACCCCTACGAGAGTGGCAAGTGATCCTGCCAATTCTAGAGCTTAGGAGACCCGGTCTCGACTCCTCGAGATGGCCTCCAACCGAACCCTAGAACTCGATCACTTGTTCTCCCCTCCTTGGGTCTATCCTAATGCGGAAAAGTAAATAATATACAATAATGGTAGCATCATCCTCAACCCGGAAGTGCCCCAAATAAAAGAATATTACATACAATTTATTTTTACATGAATGAAAATAAACACTCTCATCTCACATAAAACCCCCGGCTATTCAATCACGACAATCCTGCACATCATATCCCAGCAACACATAATATCTCATATCATCAACGCAAGCAAGTATACGTATCCCGATTGCCGTTGATGTATAGCAACGGAATCGGCGATACACCACATACTACGCTTACGGTCGCAGAAAAGAAAGTGAAAAACAACAATTGCAATCACAGATATCAAGACGATATTTAACGTTTCGATCGAATCAACACACACACACTTATTACCCCGTGAGCTCAACACTTGAGCAAAGTCGAAATACTCAAGAACCGTACCACAGTGTCTATGGACCAGCTATAGAAAGAGTTAACCAATGCCTCACCGATGGCACCACGGAACTACGGCAAACCCTAAGGTTCGTTCGCGGTTCCGTGGGCATAGAATCGAGTTAAGGTTAGTATGGTCTTCTAGAGGGTCCATAGGAATACTTGCACGATTTTACGAATACAATCAACTTCGGAAAATTACAACACTTGGAAATTTCAGCGGGGTAGGAAGTATAGTGTTCGATGTTCGTTCGAACTGTTAAAAATAGTCTAGGTTACCATTTTAGTGTCAAATAATACGATTAAGAATCACTACGAAATAGCCCCAGGTCAAAATAATCATCACATGAAAATTGGGCTAAGCAAACAATACTAGAAACCCTAACTTGCAGACATCAGAGCACAGGAGAAACATGGGGTGCAATGGGGTAGGGGGGCCGGCCTGGCCGGATTCTGGGGGCTTGTGCTCGGCCAAAATCCGAGCACAAGCCTCCGTATTTCTCCTGTGTTCTTATGTTTGCCCATACTCCACTCTGTACCTGTTTTAAAAAATTTTAAAGCACTTTTTAGAAAATTTCCAGAGAGCATTTTTAGGGTTCCATAATACCGTATTTTTCGGAGTCGATTTCGTTTTCGTATTTGTAATAACACCATGTCTAAAATTCTAGCTTGGCTCTGATACCATTATTGGGTTTCCTCTGCACCTACTTAATAGAATGGAAGCATCACACATGCCACTTTAAAAAATTAGAGGTGCAAAGCAAACAAAGCAAGGATCTTTAACTAGAAGTTCTAGGGTAACAACACAAGTATCTTATACAAAGAACCATTTAGTACTAAGTGAAAAGAATACAACCTTTGTAGTCCTCTTTGTAATGACTCCTAGGATCGTTGAGAGGTTGGAAAGGCTTGATAGTAAGCTCCTACGTCCACGATGATCCACCCGAAGTTCACTAGGTCCAAGCTTCTAGCTCCACTTGATGCAAGAAGAAGATGAAGCTAACCACTCTAAACTAATTGGCTAGATTAGAGTAGAATGATGAAGTGGTGTATTTTTTTTTTGTCAAAACCCTTTCTTTTTAACTCTCTCTCACTTTGGAAAATTCAAGAGAGCTTGGAGGAAGAAGAAGATGAAGGCAAAAGCTTTTGTCTAAAATGAAATGATAAAGCTTATAATGAAAAATAGAAAAGATAGTATATATATTTTCTATCTCTTATCAAACCATGGTTTTAATAATATCTAGATATTTAGTAAGTGAGTTAAAACCCAAAAGTAAAACCTAATCCAAGGTTAAAAGGTAGGTGTAGTGAGGTTCACTTTGGAAGTGTGTAGAAAGATAACCATGGATTAATCTTTTTCTTTTCTTTTGTTTTAAAACAAATACAAATATATATCCATATATTATAGTTCCATGTGAGTCTTATATTGCCTTCAAAGATGTATCATCAACCATGATACTTTGCATGTATGTATCCTATGCACATCAACATGTGCATACATGCACATCAACATATGCATACATGCATGCATTCTTCCTCTTTAATAAAAAGGGTTTGAATAAAGAATAAGAATAAAACTAAAATTCAAAATGTTAAATCAACAATTAATTTAACAATCCGGTCATATCACATACGACCCGACCAATAGAAAAACGCCCGATTAATATACGATATCACATAGTTGTATTCAATCGGGTCCCCACGCATATCTCATATGCACACCATATCTTTTCGCCTGGGCTAGGAAACTTCTGTGTGGGACTCTAAGACTCGTCAATACGCCGGCAGTGGGTGATGATCATATCAAACACCCACAAACCGCAAGCGGTCAGCTAAACGTAACGGCCACCCGGGTATTGAGCGATCAGAAGAAAACTAGCAAAGCTGTCAAAACTCCCGTTGAGCCATCTGGCAACACTTACCGTACAGTCTGGTCTCCTCGTCAGATATGTTGCATATCAAGTCTAGGGATGGTATCGTCGACCACAATAACTCAATAAGTCATGCCGGTGTATAGCTGATAACAGATCGAGAAACTACTGATAACGCTTATCATTAAATCTCAGCAGCCCTGACCAGGGACTTTCTGTTATAGCCAATCAAGCATAGCACAACATCAACCCCCAATACCGGGAGAGACAAAACCCCTCCTATCGCTCATTGCCTCCATGTGCCTCGAGACTGTACCCAAAGTCCACCTGTTTGCACGACTCAGTAGAGCCATGTGTTCATAACATAATATTGCATTTTGTATTCCCTATTCTTATGCATTTAAGAATAAAAACAGGAGCTTTTGACCCATGTCTGTTACATGTTACAGATTACAGGTTCTTGGAGCGAATACAGTGAAAAAGACGAAAGTTGGTACAGGAAAGGGACGTTTGACCAACAAGTAGACGGATCCTAGTCAAAACCAGACTAATAACAGTTCAAGGCAACACAAGGTCCAAGCATGTCAAAGTGAAACGGTTAAAATTCCAATACAAAATTTCACTGAAGATCTGGAGAAGTACAAGAAGCCAAACAGAGAAATAAAATGAAGAAATAACAATCCCGGACAACTACAATGAAGCTCAGAAAATGTGGTGAGGTGATCTCACCAAAGAGCAGCGGAACCGCGGCCCATACCCCCCCATTGCCGCGGTTCCGCGGCCATTTGTTGCCCGTGTCGGTGCAAACTTTGTGTGTCGGTGCGTCGGTGCGGGTGTTGGGATTTTCAGTGGGCATATCTGTAAAATCATGTGTTCAAGAATCTGTAACCCTAGCTTCCCTGTTTACTTATAAATTGTACTCACAATCTGTAAAAAGCTATGCCTCTTTTTCAATCAATAAAATTCAGAATTGTTGGGAGATCTAGAGCATCACTTTTGTAAGTTTTTATTCTTTTAATTCCTGCCTTAGTTCTAATTTAATTCTTGCCCTAGCTATCTAGTATCATTCTTGCAGTAGAGTAATTTTTTATTTGCCTTAGTTAACTTAGTATAGCTCCTTTTAATCTGAAGTAAGTAAGTAATAATTTTAGGTCTAAACAAAACACATTAAACATAAAAAAGATGTCATTTTTAGAAGATCCCTTAATGAGCGAGTAAAATCCTCGCTTGTTAGGGTTAGGAATAAAGGAGGGAATGAGAGATGAATATCTCTCATCTCTTTCAATGCCGAATATTTTTAAATAGAACTTCATGCACGCATGCATGATCCGCTCCCTACGGCACCCTACCCACGAGGTAACGGTGACACCGTAGTATAAAGGACCGGACATGCATGCATCCATGAAGGTTATAGCAATTAGTAGGAAAGGACGGACAAGGATCAAGAGGAAGAAACTTCGTTTCTTCCTAATCATCCTAATCCCCTTTGCTAATAATTGATATAACTTCTAAAACAGGTTTGAATCAAAAGCATTGAAAGAGGTGTTAATCTTTATCTACTCAACCCTACTTTAGACCTAATCCTAACAAGTTCTTTAATATCGTAAAGTTTAGTTTTTAAATCAATCAACAAAAACCAAACCACCATCGGAATCAACTCGTAGAAACACAAATTAGAAAATTACACATCTCTGTGGATCGACCCGTATTCACTGGCTAGCTACAAAGCGACGCCGTTTCTGATTATGGTTAAACTATATAACTTTGGACTAATCAAATGGCGCCGTTGCCGGGGATGGCGTAATATTTCTTTTTATGTAATTTTGGGTTGATATAAATCTTAAAAATCATAAAAATCTGAAAATATAAAAAGTACAAAAATTTTTTCATTATTTTTATCTGTTTGAAGGGTTCCTTGTTTTGAATCTTGCAGAAACAGCGAAGACTCTCGGATCTGGAATTTTACAGAGGGCAAATCAGAAAAAATAATATGCAGAATAGAGGAGAATTGGAGAACAGGAGCTGCACAATTTTTTCCAGAAGCTGATCTCTTCGTTGCACCGCGTTTCCGCGGCAAAGGTGGCCCTTAGACCGCGGTTCCGCCGCCATCTTGACACGTCAGCCCTTCAATTTTGCAGGGTTTGATCCCTCATTCTCCCTTCTGCAACCTCATATATCTCTCTGTAAAATTTTTCTGCAGGAATTCTTTGCGCTAAAAAAATCTTTCTCCCCCTTCTAAATAACAGAATTTTCTGCAGGTTTCTTTGCGCCGCGCTAAAAATTGATTGCAAGTGAATTTTATTGCTTTGCATAATTTAATCGGACTTTAAGGGGCTAATTGACCAAACTCAGATTGGGTGGGGATTTCATCACCCTTCCCAGGACCCCAGAAAACACCTAAAGCATGTGCATTGACCACAATTAATTAAAAAATATTAGACTCAGACCTAAGGATATCGAGCTCAATAGGAAAAGGACTAGTATAGGCATCGACCGTTTATCCTAACTGACCTTGCGGTGTCTAGGCTAGTGGTTATTAATTAGGCCCACTGTTGTGGTTGTTCCTTCCCACTTACCTGGCCGTACTTGTCGGTGAAGAGGCGGTTTGAGGTCCTATTTCTAGCCCTAGTTAGGAGCTGTCTAGCAGACCTAGGTGACCCTAGATCTAGGCCTGATTGTGCATGTGTGATTGATACATTTGTGTCACGAGTCCCTTTCCAAAAACCTCTTTTGCAAAACTCTCACATAAAAAAAAAGAAAAAAAAATCTTTTCAAACTTGCAACTTGTCGCTAAGAAAACTTGCAACTCACTTCCACGACTTCCCTCCACTGACGTTATCTTACCTCCACATTCTGTCTTTCTTCTTTTTTTTCTGACTACACTACCCCTTTAGTGTATGTCACTTTGGACTAGGGATACTAACGCCCGATTAGTCCGTGTTTCGTTGGTACCGACCGACGAACCCTTCGACACCGAAGTCGACATTCCGTCCACTTTCTTACCCTCACTTTCAAATTCTTTCACCGAAGGCATGTCGGGATTCAACCCCAACAATACCTTACCGACAGGAAGGATTCCACCTCCGTTAGGTGCGAATAACCCGAACCAACCGCCTGTTGAAGCGCCCGCACGAGTTGCGCTCCAGGATCTCTTTTACCCCGTCCGCACTTCTTTACCCACCCGTCTTTCACCCCCACCGGCAAATGGGGACAATTTTGAAATAAAACCACATTTCATCAACATGCTGCCAAAATTTCATGGTTTGGAATCTGAAGATGCATATATCTTTATCAATAAATTCCAAAATGTGTGCGCTATGATGAAAACAACCTAATTAAGTGATGACGCTATAAGGCTAAGGGTCATTCCTTTTACCTTATGTGACCTAGCCGAGAAGTGGCTATACAGCACCGCATCACATTCCATTAGTAATTGGGACGAGTTTGTGAAAGATTTTCTAAAAAAGTTCTATCCTCATCACAAAACTGCCAGAATCCGCAATGAAATAATTCAATTCTCACAACTTCCTTCCGAACCATTTTGGAAGTGCTTCGAGAGATTTAAGGACCTACTCGTTCAATGCCCTCATCATGGGATCGAAAGTTGGCAACTTTGCCAAACATTATACGAGGGATTGAACTCGGCAACGAAGCAGTTGCTAGAAACCATATGTCAAGGTCATTTTCTCTCGAAGTCTAGTAACGAAGCGTGGCAGTTTCTTGAGGATCTTAGTGAGCAAACAATTCAGTGGGAGAGTACCAAGACCACATCATCTTCTTCGAGTGGTCAATCTAGGGCAGGCATACATCAAGTGGAGATGTCGATCGCTATGAAGGCCGAGATGGCCGCCCTTACGAAAAAGCTAGAAGCGATCGAGACCAAAATCTCATCGCCTTCTCCTGCCCCTGTTATGCCCCCACGAACTATCTGTGCTTGTTGTGCGGATCCATCGCACCTAACCGAAGAGTGTCCTTATAATGCATCTACTCAAGGACAGGATCAAGTCAATGCTGCATTTCAGCAACGACAAAGAAACGATCCGTACTCTTCGACATACAATCCGGGGTGGAGGACTCATCCAAATTTTGCTTGGAACCAAAATCAACAATTCCAAGGAAATAACAATTTTCAAAGACCTCCTCCTCCACAACAACAACAAGCACCTTCACAAACTCAATTTCAACCGCAACAATTTCAACAGCAACCTTACCCTAATCAGGTGAACAATTTTGTGCCTAACAATGCTTACCAGCCAAACAATTATGTTCAACCTAATAATGATAAGGTTAGCTCGCTCGAAAGAAGTCTAGATGCGTTCCTTAAGCAATCTACACAGTCTACAGCAAGACTTGAGACTTCTATTCAATCTTTGGTGCAAAATAGTGCCTCACACGATCAAAGCATCAAATCTAATGAGGCACAAATTGCACAACTCAATGCAGCTTTGAGCGAGCGCGAAAAAGGAAAACTCCCGTCTCAACCACTGCCCAATCCCGGTCACGCACATGCTGCAAATCAACAGCAGAATCATAACGTAAATGCGGTGACCACGTTGCGATCGGGAAAAGTGTTGCAAAACAATGTGGGTATTAACAATGACACCCCTGCCGGTGGCCCTTCTTCATCTTCTTCACCATCTACTTCTTCTTCAGAGCCTATTCTCCACCCTGCACACGGCTCTACTTCTTCTAGCTCGAACGGACCCAATTCTCACAACACGAACACATTTACACGGAGTGCCGTTCCAACTCGACAATCTGATCCGCAAAAATTGGACTCAACCACCTTTCAAAATGTTCCTTTTCCTAATCGGTTGAGATCCAATAAACCAACTCCACAGATGGAGAAGATTGTTGAGTTGTTCAAGCAGGTTAGCATAAATATCTCTCTTTTGGATGCAATCCAACAAGTTCCTTCATATGCAAAAATTTTAAAGGACTTATGCACCAAAAAGAGGAAGTCGCAAGTGCCAAAGAAAGTTTTTGTGGCTAGTGCTATTAGTGATGCTCTTGTAAATTCCTTACCCCCAAAGCAAAAGGACCCCGGGTGTCCGACCATTTCGATAACAATTGGGGACAAGAACATCAATAGAGCACTATTAGATCTTGGCGCGAGTGTCAATTTGCTACCTTATTCTGTATACGAGCAATTAGGCATTGGAGAGCTTAAGCCCACTCACTGTACTCTCCAAATGGCCGACCGGTCAATAACCCATCCTAGGGGAGAGCTTGAGGATGTGTTAATTAGAGTAGGGGATTTCATTTTCCCCGTTGACTTTATCGTGATGGATACACAACCGTCGCTAACCCCCGGAACCAAATTCCGGTAATACTTGGTCGACCATTTCTGGAAACTTCCAACGCAGTAATAAATTGTCGTAACGGTTCAATGAACCTATCTTTTGGCAATATGATAATTGAGCTCAATATTTTCAAGTTGGGAAGTCAGCCTGCCGAGCTTAATGCTAGTGTACTCGATGTTTGCTCGATCAATGAGATCGCGGAGGAGGACTGTGAGTTCGAGAATTTTTTGTTCGATCACAGCAATGTTAACGCCACTAGTGCGTTCCTCCTAGAATCCGATACAGCTTTCACGGCGGATAACGATTTCGAGTGTTTTACCTTCGTTGACGACTTTGAAGACTCATCACTTGAATTGGAGTCTTTTGCTTTTTCGGATGAGTTAGTTGAACCATCCGACTCTGTTGCGTACACTCGGTTCGAACCTTTGATGGAATCCTTCGAGTTTGAATCAGTTATCCCATTATCACCATCTATTGTTTCACCTCCTAAACTCGAATTGAAGCTTTTGCCGTCGCACCTAAAATATGCTTATCTAGATGATAATGAGACCTTACCCGTCATTATATCTGCCTCTCTAGCTCTTGACCAAGAGAAGGCTCTTTTAACGGTCTTATATAATAATCGGCAAGCTTTCGGCTGGTCTATGGCGGACATTAAGGGGATTAGTCCCCTCATAGTCGAACATCATATACACTTGATGGATGAGGCCAAGCCAGCAAGGGATCCTCAAAGACGCCTCAACCCCATTATGAAAGAGGCTGTTAAGAAAGAGATTGTCAAGTGTCTGGATAGTGGTATCATTTACCCTATCTCGGATAGCCAATGGGTTAGCCCAATCCACGTCGTGCCAAAGAAATCGGGCATTACGGTCATTACCAATGAGGCAAATGAGTTAATTCCCACTCGCACCCAAACTGGGTGGCGAGTCTGCATAGACTATAGGAAACTCAATGCCGCAACAAGGAAAGACCACTTTCCTTTACCTTTCATTGACCAAATGCTCGAGCGATTAGCAGGGCACGAATTCTATTGCTTTCTAGATGGCTATTCCGGTTACAACCAAGTCCCCATCGCCAAAGAGGATCAAGACAAGACAACCTTTATTTGTCCCTTTGGCACTTTTGCTTATCGTCGCATGCCCTTTGGGTTATGCAATGCACCCGCGACATTTCAGCGGTGTATGATGGGGATCTTTTCAGACATGGTCGAAAAGTTCTTGGAGATCTTTATGGATGATTTCTCCATCTTTGGCGACTCCTTCGACGAGTGTTTACGGCATCTTGACGCTGTTCTTACCCGCTGCAGGGATAAGAACCTAACATTGAATTGGGAGAAATGCCATTTCATGGTGCAAGAGGGCATTGTCCTAGGACATGTCATTTCACAAAACGGCATCGAGGTTGATAGAGCTAAAATCGAAGTGATTTCTAACCTCCCTTCCCCAAAATGCGTCAAAGACATCAGAGCCCTCCTTGGCCACGCCGGTTTTTACAGACGGTTCATCAAAGACTTTAGCAAGATCGCTAGACCCTTGACTCTCTTACTGGCCAAGGACACAACTTTTGATTTCGACTCCACTTGCACTGAAGCATTCGAGTCTTTGAAACATTCCCTCATCTCTGCGCCCATCCTTTCATCTCCCGACTGGACGCACCCTTTCGAAATCATGTGCGACGCATCAGATTTTGCAATTGGCGCTGTTCTTGGACAACACATTAATAAGATGCCGCACGTGATTTATTATGCTAGCCGAACACTAAATGAGGCCCAACTAAACTACACAACAACAGAGAAAGAGTTTTTAGCTGTTGTGTTTGCACTCGAAAAATTTCGGCCTTATTTAATTGGCTCTCCAGTCGTTGTTTATACTGATCATTCAGCCCTTCGCCACCTTTTTGCGAAGAAGGATGCTAAGTCAAGGCTAATACGTTGGATCCTTTTATTACAAGAGTTTGACCTTGTCATTAAGGACAAAAAAGGATGTGAAAACGTAGTAGCTGATCACCTATCATGACTTCCTTCTTCGCCCACGCTCGATCTTCCAATCACCGATGTTTTTCCCGACGAGCAACTCTTGACCGTTTCTTGCGAACCATGGTTCGCCGATATTGTAAACTACTTAGCCACCGGCCTGATACCTAATGATTGGTCGAAACAGGATAAACTTCGATTTTTGTCCCAAGTAAAGCATTTTTACTGGGATGAACCCTATCTTTTTAAATACTGTTCCGACCAAATCATTCGTCGGTGTGTACCTGAAAGTGAGGTCAAGAGCGTGCTGTCTTTTTGCCACGATCAAGCATGTGGCGGGCACTTCGGCCCAAAGAAGACAGACGAGAAAGTTTTGCAGTGTGGTTTCTATTGGCCACGACTCTTCAAGGATGCATTTGAATACTTCAAAACTTGCTCCCGGTGCCAACACTTGGGCCGGATATCGCGGAGAAATGAAATGCCGCTCCAACCAATTTTGGTTGTGGACATTTTTGATGTCTGGGGTATAGATTTCATGGGACCATTTCCTAACTCTTTTGGAAATGTGTATATTCTTTTGGCGGTTGACTATGTTTCAAAGTGGGTCGAGGCTGTGCCCAGCCGAACGAACGATAATAAGGTTGTCGTTCGGTTTCTTAAAGAACACATATTTTCTCGATTTGGGCACCCTCGGACGATAATAAGTGATAATGGTTCACATTTCTGCAATAGGACTTTCGAGTCCTTAATGCGCAAATACTCTATCACCCACAAGCTGTCAACGCCATATCACCCCCAAACATGTGGCAAGCCGAGGTTTCAAATCGGCAAATCAAGCAAATCCTGGAGAAAACGGTTTCTAAAAACCGTAAGGATTGGTCACTTAAACTGATAGATGCACTATGGGCTTTCCGTACTGCATATAAGACCGACCTTGGTATGTCTCCATACCGGCTTGTTTACGGGAAGGCTTGCCACCTTCCAGTGGAGATTGAGCATAAAGCATTTTGGGCTATCAAAGAGCTGAATCTATCGTTAGGAGATGCGGGCAGCAATCGAAAGCTGCAATTGAATGAACTAGAAGAGCTACGGGATGAGGCATATGATAATGCCATAATTGCTAAAAACCGAGCTAAGGTGTTCCACGATAAACACCTTTTGCGAAAAACTTTTGAACCTGGTCAACAGGTTTTACTTTATGACACTCGGTTACACTATCATCCCGGCAAGCTCCGTTCCAGATGGAGAGGACCTTTTGTAGTCCGCACCGTTTATCCGCACGGTACGGTTGATCTTGAAAATCCTGAAGACGGTACCTTATTCAAAGTGAATGGGCATCGACTGAAACCGTTCTTCACAGCAGACCCTTCGGAGGAGCTCCTGTTCTTGCAGGAGCCAATCTACACTGATTAATTTTCCTCCACTTTCACCCCCAAATTTCTTTTTTCCAAAACATTATTTCAAATAAGTTTGGGGGTGTGTATATTATTTGTATATATATATTTCCAAAATACCATAAAAAAAAATAAGAATAATAAATAAAAAAATATAATTTTGGACCTAATTGCAAATTTGCAAATTTCAGAGCTGATTTTTTTTAAAACCCTCATTGTAGAGGGTGTTTTCTACAAATAACCCTCCCATCCCCAATTTATATGCCCCGAGCCCCCCCTGTTCTCTCACCCTAAATTTTTCCTCTTCATAAAACCCTAGCCGCCACCCCCTACCCTCTCCAGAAAAATCTCGCAGCAACTCCTCCAGACCGCCGCGCTTCCGCCACCACAGCGTCTCCCGCCGCGCTTCCGCCGCCGTCTGCTGTCTTCGCCCCCTGAAATTTTCAGGGGAGGTAACTCTGTCAATCTCCTCTCTGTTCCTGCATATTTTTTTTTCTGGAAAATCTACATGGCACATAAAATGCAGTTTGAGAGGGATTTTTCCTCGGTTTTCACACACGAAGTATACAGTAGATATTTTGCACATGAAATCGAGCAAAGGGGATGGAATTTCCTGCTCTATAATCACTCCTCTGCGTTTGCCCTACCTAACCTAGTTGCCCTATTTTATGAATCAATGGAGGATAATAGTTTAGACAACTTAGACTACATTAAAATAAATTAGGGAGATCATGTAATTCACATTGATAGGGATATGATCCACGAGGTTACACTCATACCACGTGTACCCGCACATGAACACCCATTGCACTTTGAGGATTATATGCCCTTGATGGGGAATGACTGCGCACGAGAGCCGCGTAAGGGTATCCAAGCACGGACCCTTTTCGCGAACGTTTTTACTGTGTGGCGGTGGGCACAAAACAATATCTTTGGTAGTTCGCCCAACACGACTTTTTTCACCCCTTCATTACATGTCGTACATACACTTATGACGAAAAATCCACGGTTCGACATGTGCACTGTATTGCTCCAGTCTATAGGTACGGGGAAACGAGGTACCGTCTACCCGTGTCCCATGCTTGTCACCCAACTCTGCCGTTATTTCCTCCCCGTCGAGGAATTTGACTCATACATGCTAGACGGTGTTCCGGTTCGACCACTCGTAGAGGGCGTTACGTCGTCCTACTCTAGACTTACTGATATTTGGACACGAACGGAACCGGCAGAAAATATTCCCGCACACACCCCTAGCTCGAGCTCGACATCGAGCGGGGAAGAACTAACCCCTCAGGAGGATGCGCGATTGATGCGGAGAACAGTGAGAAGAATTGATTCTCTGAGGGATGAGTTTCGGGCGACAGCACGAGATCACGACCGTCGGTTGACGGAAATTGAGAGGGGTATTCAAACCCTTTTGGTTAGAGGGGAACGATCACGTTCACGCTCACGAGCGCGACGTGGGGCCGGGCAGTGAGGGCACTGCTTTGCTCAAGTTTGGGGGAGAGGATAGTGTATATAGTTATCATCTTTTGCATTGCATATTGTATATATTTTTCTTTTCCTTTTGCATATTTAATTTCTGCATTGCATCTTTATATAAAAAATCATAAAAATTTAAAAAATTGAAAGATAAAAAAAAAAAAATTTGCAAAAAAAAAAAAAAAAGAAAATTGAAAATTTTTAAAAAAAAAAATTATAAAAATTAATTTATTCAATTTTGGTTAATTGACTTGAGTTTGATAAATAGGTTAACTGGCTAGGAACAACTAGATCTTAGATTTAGTAAATTAAAAACCCTAAAAATTTAGAGTTTAACGGTAGAAAGTACATGTCTTTGTAGATTATTTGGAAATAGGCAAATTTTGGGTTCACTTCTTGAGTTAAGTCGAAACGAAGGAAGAGTATTGAAACTTTTATTAGAGTATAAGTTTGAAAAATAATTCCTAGCTTAAGTCTAGAGTCTGAAAACATAAACCCTACAATTTGCACAATCACGCACCTTGAAATTTGGAATAGTAGAAGAGACCTTGAATTGCTCTTGTCTAAAGTCCTTAGTACGAAGAAAATAAAAGAAAAAGAGTGAAAGAAAAAAAATGGACACTGGTTTTGTAATTACTTAAGGCTAAAACATAGAAAAAATATTTAGCGAGGGTGCTTCATCACCTAGTGCCTTAGACCAACTGGTTTGGGAGTCACTGCTAAAAGCCTTGGGTGTTGCAAAACTAGGAAGTACGCTTTAAAGTGCTAACGCATCTTGTAATCGGTTGTTGGTACCTCAAGAAGTATTAACGGTCGCATGAAGGATGTGTAAGCGAAATCCACCAATTAATAAGTGCTTTGGACAATGGACGAGAGTACGATTGCTTGATTTGAATTTCCAAGTGTAGGGGTGATATTTACACACACGTGGGGATATGTGATTAGAGTCTAGATAAGAGAAAGGAATGAAGAATAGAACTTGTATCTTTAGTAGAGTTGATAAAAAAATTCCTAAGCGGAGATAAAACCCTAGAAGGAAAACTTAAGAGATGCCGAAAGCTAAGTAATTCTATAGAACATATATAATCTTAAGTTAAATTATGAGGAAGTGTGAAAAATATGGGTGGATAATTTGCAGGTCGACGATAATAGAATTCTTTGTTAGAAAACCTAATTGGAGAACAAAAAAGTCGAGAAACCGAATTGATAGGATTTTGTGGGTGTAATCCGCTGAAAACCCTCAGGAGACAACACTCCTCCTACTAGGGACACCTAGAGGTTTAACGGCTTGTTGCACGTGCTCAGTGCAATAGCGTTTCCCTGCGAAAGTGAGGTTATGTTAGATTTTTATCGAGAATAAATAAAATAATAAGTTGCTCGAGGACGAGCAAAAGATAAGTTTGGGGGTATTTGTTCATAACATAATATTGCATTTTGTATTCCCCATCCTTATGCATTTAAGAATAAAAACAGGTGCTTTTGACCCATGTCTGTTACATGTTACAGATTACAGGTTCTTGGAGCGAATACAGTGAAAAAGACGAAAGTTGATACAGGAAAGGGACGTTTGACCAACAAGTAGACGGATCCTAGTCAAGCCCAGACTAATAACAGTTCAAGGCAACACAAGGTCCAAGCATGTCAAAGTGAAACGGTTAAAATTCCAATACAAAATTTCACTGAAGATCTGGAGAAGTACAAGAAGCCAAACAGAGAAATATAATGAAGAAATAACAATCCCAGACAACTACAATGAAGCTCAAAAAATGTGGTGAGGTGATCTCACCAAAGAGCCGCGGAACCGCAGCCCATACCCCCCCATTGCCGCGCTTCCGCGGCCATTTGTTGCCCGTGTCGGTGCAAATTTTGTGTGTCGGTGCGTCGGTGCGGGTGTTGGGATTTTCAGTGGGCATATCTGTAAAATCATGTGTTCAAGAATCTGAAACCCTAGCTTCCCTGTTTACTTATAAATTGTACTCACAATCTGTAAAAAGCTATGCCTCTTTTTCAATCAATAAAATTCAGAATTGTTGGGAGATCTAGAGCATCACTTTTGTAAGTTTTTATTCTTTTAATTCCTGCCTTAGTTCTAATTTAATTCTTGCCCTAGCTATCTAGTATCATTCTTGCAGTAGAGTAATTTTTTATTTGCCTTAGTTAACTTAGTATAGCTCCTTTTAATCTGAAGTAAGTAAGTAATAATTTTAGGTCTAAACAAAACACATTAAACATAAAAAAGATGTCATTTTTAGAAGATCCCTTAATGAGCGAGTAAAATCCTCGCTTGTTAGGGTTAGGAATAAAGGAGGGAATGAGAGATGAATATCTCTCATCTCTTTCAATACCGAATATTTTTAAATAGAACTTCATGCACGCATGCATGATCCGCTCCCTACGACACCCTACCCACGAGGTAACGGTGACACCGTAGTATAAAGGACCGGACATGCATGCATCCATGAAGGTTATAGCAATTAGCAGGAAAGGACGGACAAGGATCAAGAGGAAGAAACTTCGTTTCTTCCCAATCATCCTAATCCCCTTTGCTAATAATTGATATAACTTCTAAAACAGGTTTGAATCAAAAGCATTGAAAGATGTGTTAATCTTTATCTACTCAACCCTACTTTAGACCTAATCCTAACAAGTTCTTTAATATCGTAAAGTTTAGTTTTTAAATCAATCAACAAAAACCAAACCACCATCGGAATCAACTCGTAGAAACACAAATTAGAAAATTACACATCTCTGTGGATCGACCCGTATTCACCGGCTAGCTACAAAGCGACGCCGTTTCTGATTACGGTTAAACTATATAACTTTGGACTAATCACCATGGTAGGGTGGAGATCAAAGTACAGTGGGAGGACACACAAGACTCTATGATGATCTTGGGTCTACAGACTAACCTGTACCAGTGTCACCTGAGAACTGCTATCCGACGATAGATATAATACCACATAGGAGTTCTCGGTGAGTCCGTTCAGTGTACCCAGTCTCACTGAGCACCCGTATACATTCTTTGGTGTCAATACACCAGATGGATATGAGATCATCCATCGCCCATCATATGGGACAAGAATGGTATACGTTGGTCTACTCTGGAATATCAATGCCCCGTCTCGATACACCTACGACTAGGAACAATTCAAGGATATGCTTATAAACTACATGTGCCCACTAGTATGATCCGCATTATAGTCGCAGTAGTCAAGCAAATATCCTTAGGGCTTTATCAACATGTGCAAATGAATAAAAGCATGATCAAATCAACATGTCAGATAAAGTAAACCAGATAGTATACTATCATGTCGAGCAAGAAAATAATCAATATATATATATATATATATATATATATATATATATATATATATATATGTCCAAGCATCCACTATATAATGGCCTCTAGGGCAACATATATCCAACACAAGTCTTGGTGATGGGATGACGGGTGAAACCCTGGCGGTTACCGTGCCTGAAGTTGCTACCCTCTCTCTGGAATCTGGGACTGTCCAAACCGCTGCCCATTCTCCTTGTGGCTCCTTGGTATCGGCGGGCATTGCAAGCGTCACAACGGCCCTCGTCGAGTCAGGGGATGAAGCTATGGGCGCGGAATCTACTCCTCTGAGAGAGAGCGAAGAAGCCGTTACACCCGGTGATGTCTCCGCCATGGTTTCGGTCCCTGATTTATCAGGTAATTGCTGAGTCGCTATTTTCAAGATTTTCAATCTTGTTCAGCCCTTCTAATGATATTTTGTTTGTCTTGAGTACAGGCGCTATGAATCCCGGGGTTGTGCCATCTGAAGAAGCGTCACCGGTCGCTGCTCTAACGGTCCCCGTCCCTTCGCCTTCTCCCGTGTCCTCTCAAATGTTGGAAGGTATGGGTTTGCGACTTATTTAGTTTAACTGTGGATACCATCTTTCTTATATTGACAGTATATTGTCACAATTCTGCAGGAGTCCTTTTCGACCATCTATACCAGCTGTTGAACCCGCATTTCTCCTTCCAGTCGGAAGTCATTCCGCTTCCCGGTACTGGTTAGTATATCCGTCAGCTATTGTCTCCTTATTTCTTTTATGAATAGACGTATTGTTGCTAAGTCTTCTTTATATTGATCGCAGCGTCACGGATCGGAGGAGGAGACGAGAGAATAGCCGCGCCTCCGGTACTCCCAATTTTGCCACCTGCCACAGCCGGTTTGGTAGACTCCATCTCTCGTGTATTTTCTGTACCTCCTGAGTCGACATTTGACCATAATTTGTTTTGCAGCAATCTTACCGGCTCCAGCTCCCTTCGAGTCTCGCATCCCAATGCCGACAGGGCCCTTTGCTAAATGCACATCTTCCAGGGGCGCTGCGAATAGCCGGCGAATGTTGAGCGAATTCATCGAAGATCTCGATGCCGAGGCCCTCAATTCTGCTACGGATTTTGCTGTTGAAGTCAATCCAATGTTGGCGACACTCGTGAACTTCCATGATGAAGATCTCGTCGGCTCTTGGGTTGATTACTGCAGAAAGATCGAGGCTTGCCTGCATGAGATTGAGCTCAAGCGTCTCGCACCTAAAGTATTAGCTTCGAACTCCCAGCGGGCTGCGTGGGTCGAGAGTAGTGTTCCTTTCATCCGCCATTTTGAACAAGAGGCAACCCTGAGGCAAAAGGAACATGAAGTAGCTTCAAGCGAATCTGCTCGGTTACGCGCCCAGGTTGAAGTGAATGCTGCGCAGTTAAAAGCTGTCTTCGACAATCTCCAGCGATGCATTTCGGATGGGTTGACGCTGAGGCGGACGCTTGACTCTACCGAGCGGGTCATGCAGGACTGCGAAGCTGCCATACTAGGGACCGATGAAAAGCTTTCGTCTTGTTTGCGACAACGGGCCCAAGTTGAAGCGGAGTTGGCCGCGGCGGCCGATCACGAGAAAGGATTGAGAGGGGCACGCGAGTGACTGGCTGATTTGTTGAAGACGCCTCCTCCTTAATAATCATCTTTGTACCCCTTTTTACCGTAAACTTGCGGTTTATGAATAACGTGTATTCATTTTGATTCCTTTGTGAAATATATTTTGTATTCACTTGAATTCATGAATAAAAGGCATCCTTCATTTTATATGGGCGTGTCCCTTTGGCAAATGTATCTTGTAGATAGTCTATCTTGATCTCCTTTGCATGGTAGCGACGGCTTAGAAGACAGGTTCAGATCTGCCGTCTAAGACTTTTCAACTTTATGAGCCGTGAGGGTCTCATAAAGGCGTTTCTCCCCACGAGTCGAGAGGATTTCGTTGGTGTAATTTCTCCTTAGGGGTCGTGAGGACTCCTAAGTGCGTTTTCTCTTGAGAGTCATAAGGATCTCACAAGAGAGTTTTCTTTTGTGCGAGTATAGAGGTTCGTGGGTTGACTTGTTTCCGAGTCGGAGCATTGTTCTGACGGGGAGGTCATTGGTTGACTTGTTTCCGAGTCGGAGCATTGTTCCGGCGGGGAGGTCATTGGTTGACTTATTTCCGAGACGGAGCATTGTTCCGACGGGGAGGTCATTGGTTGACTTGTTTCCGAGTCGGAGCATGGTTCCGGCGGGGAGGTCATTGGTTGACTTGTTTCCGAGACGGAGTATTGTTCCGGCGGGGAGGTCATTGTTTGACTTGCTCCGCCTTTTGCGGTGTCGGGATTGACTTGCTCCGCTTTCTGCGGTGTCGAGAAGGAACGCCGTGTTGATCTTCTGGGATGCAGATGTTGCCGTCGAGATCCGACTCTCCCTTTGACAGAGTCTGTTGGGAAATTTGGTTCCCTTTTCGTTTATGTCCACAGATTGTATACAGGGGTCAGTATGGACTTGCATGTAGGGCAAAAGTTTCATTCTTTCATTTTTTTTCCGTGATGCTCTATCATTTTAGCTCTTTATATCGCGAAAGTCGCAATTTCCCAATCATTTCGGCTATTTTTCTCGGTGCCCAATCATTTCGGCTATTTTTTTTTACTCGCTGCTTTTTATTGCGAGTTGCCCAATCATTTCGGCTATTTTTATATGTATTTTTAGCTTGCTGATTTTATTGCGAGTATGGACTTGAGATCTGATACCAATCTTAACATCAGCATCGCTGCGACTGGAATATTGCCAGGAGCGAATCATCACTTGCCGTGAAAGGACTTGGAATTTGTTACCGATTTAGGCATCAGTATCGCTACTACTGGAACGTTGCCAGGAGCGAATCATCATTTGCCTTTGCCATTATCGAACAAAGGTGGCTTAGTAGACATGGTTAGGGACCTGACGACTAAGGCTTTTGACTTCGTGAGCAGTAAGGGTCTCATAAAAGTATTTCCCCCTACGAGTCGTGAGGATCTCGTAGGTGTAATTTCTCCTTAGGGGTCATGAGGACTCCTAAGTGCGTTTTCTCTTGAGAGTCGTAAGGATCCCACAAGAGCATTTCCTCCTTGCAAGTCGAGAGGACTTGCAAGTGTTGTTCACCAAATAGGGGAATTTCACACCATTGGTGGAACTGGGCGAGGGAACGCTTATTTATGCCCGTGGATTGTATACAAGGGTCAATGTTGATTACCTGTAGGGCAGTTTGGGGGATATGCTGGCTTAAGAACAGGTTCAGGTCCCTGTATCTTAAGACTTTTGAATCCTGTGAGCCGTGAGGGTCTCATATGGGGGAAATTCTCTTTACAAGTCATGAGGATCTCGTAAGTGTAATTTCTCCTTAGGGATCGTGGGGATTGCTAAGTGTTTTGCTCCCTTGTGAGTCGTAAGGATCTCACGCGGGTATTTTCTCTTCACAAGGTCGAGAGGACCCTGCAAGTGCACAGGAAATTTTTTACGAGTCTGCGCCCTTTCGGGTTTTCACAATCTCGCTGGTAGCCCTGCTGTTTTTACTCACAGAGCCCTTTCGGGTTTTCATCCGTGCCCATTTCGCTTATGGAAGTACCGTTTTTTTTGCCGCGTTAGCCTAAGGATGCTGCGGTTCGTAGTAGTTTAAGGACGTTATGGTCTGTAGCCAGTTTTAGGACATTGCGGTCCATTGTTAGTTTAGGGACATTTTGGCCCATTGTTAGTTTAGGGACGTTTCGGTCCGTTGTTAGTTTAGGGACGTTTCGGTCCGTTGTTAGTTTAGGGACGTTTCGGTCCGTTGTTTTCCGTGTTTGGGACAGGGTATCGTTGGATGCTAATTTTAGAGTCTTGACTCAAGAAGATAGCGAGCGGACATAGGCGTCGTCGTTTATCATTGACCTGAGTCGTGACTCGTCAGGCGTAGTACTTCTTCAAAAATCGGCCGTTTATTGGCCAAAAGGTTCTTTCGCCATGCATATCCATGAGCAAGTAAGCCCCACCTTGGTAGATTTTGTCTATGATGTACGGGCGCTCATAATTTGGATCGAATTTCCCCCGTTTGGCACGATTAGGGATCATAGGTCTTTTGACAACTAGCACGAGTTCGCCTTGGCGGAATGTTCTCGGCCTAACCAATCTTTCATATGAGCGTGTCATCTTTGCTTTGTAAGCCTTTAAGTTTTGCTGCGCCATGAGATGAGTTTCATCGAGGGCATCGAGCCCCTCAAGCCGAAGATGAGCATTCTCTTCGTCTGTTAGCTCGTAATGAACCACCACTTATAGAGAGGGTTGCTCTATATCGAGGGGGAGTACCGCTTCTGTGCCGAATACCAACGCGAATGGCGTTGTATTTGTGGCCATTTTGAACGTGGTCCGATAAGCCCAGAGAGCTTCATGTAGTCTCTCGTGCCAGTCTTTTTTGTTTCTGGACACCGTTTTCTTTATGATCTTTGTCAAGGTTTTGTTGAAAGCCTCAGCTAGATCGTTAGCTCGGGGATTATAGACCGAAGAGTATCTCCAGTCTATATTATGCTGCTGTGCGAAGCGGCTGATTTTGTGACTTCGCGGAGTGCCGAACCGATAGATGACGCGTGTCTTGAAGAAATGGAGAATATTCTCCGTCTTCACTTCTCTTAGCGGTACTGCTTGTGCCCACTTAGAGAAATAATCAGTTGTCGCCAATATGAACCGATATCCTTTGTATGACGTTGGTTCGATGGGCCCAATTATATCGGTTCCTCACATTTCAAACGGCTAGCTTGCCACTGTTGGGTGTAGCGGATTTGGATGCTGGTGGATGAAGTCCCCATGAATTTGGCATGAGTGGCACTGCTTTGCGTATTCGAGGCAGTCCTGAATCATCGTGGGCCAATAGTAGCCCATTCTTTTGATCTTTAGCTTCATCTTTGGCCCGGCTTGATGAGAACCGCAGAGTCCATCGTGGGTTTCTTGAACGACTCTCCTTGCTTCTTCCGGTCCTAGGCATCTCAGCCACAGAGAGTCGAACAATCTCTTATATAGAGTATCATTGACGAAGGCAAAAGACAGAGCTCGTTTCATGAGCTGATGTCTTGAGGATGGATCTTCAGGTGTTCGACGGGATTTGAAGTAGTCTATAAAGACTTTTCTCCAATCCCTAGCCTTTTCTTGGTCCTCTATATTTAGGGCTGTTTGCTTGGTCGCTTCCTTTTCTTCAGACGACTCCAGAGATATTTCTGCCGGTGCAAGAACCTGACGGCTTTGTACAATGATCCTTACGTCATCGAGGTTTTTGTAAGCTAGTTCTTTAGCGAGTTTGGTTAATGCATCTGCTTTGCTATTTTTTGTACACGGTATGCTTTCCAGGGCGTAGGTGGGAATTTGAGTTAGTAACTGTTGCACTCTCTCGCCGTACTTTACCAACTCCGGTTTGCACGTTTGATAGTCGCCGTTTACTTGACTAACGACCAGCTGGGGGTCGCCGTATATAAGGAGATTTTCGATCCCCATGTCAACAACGATCTCAAGACCTGCTATCAAAGCCTCATATTCTGCTTCGTTGTTTGTTCTTGGCTCCGTTAAGGAAAAGGCAAAGCGCATTATCCCTCCTTGTGGAGTCACGAAGATGAGGCCTACCCCAGATTTGATTATGGGGGTGTTGTGCTGTCGCTTCTTCACGGAATATGCTCCGTCGAAATAGAGTTCCCATCGGGTATCACTCCCTTCTTTCTTCCCGTCGATCGTGTCAAACGCGTGCTCGTCTGGCAGTTCGCAATTTAAAGGTGAGTCGCCAGGTATCGGATGCTCAGCGAGGAAGTCGGCGATGGCTTGTCCTTTCACTGCCTTGAGGGGCCGATAGTTTATCGAGAACTCCATCAAGAGGAGGGTCTATTTAGCGAGCCGTCCCGTTAGTATGGCTTTTGACATCAAATATTTGAGAGGATTCACTTTTGATATGAGATGGACCTCATGCGCCAAAGCATAATGCCGAAGCTTCGTTATCGCGAAGATTAACGCCAGGCAGTGTTTTTCGATAGGGGAGTAGTTGTTTTCTGCCCCCAGGAGAACTCGACTCATATAATAGAGAGCTCTCTCCTTCTCCTGGTCGTTCTCCTGTGCCCATAGTGCGCCTAAAGAACCTTCAAGAGCTGTTGTGTACAGGATGAGAGACTTTCCCTTGACCGGAGCGGTCATTATTGGCGGATTCTGCAGGTATTGCTTGATTTCGTCCAGTGCACTCTGGCATTTACGATCCCAAACGAACGGGGTTCCCTTCTTCATCAGGTGACTGTAAGGACGACACTTTGCCGGAGAGGTTGACTTGGAGTTTGACATCTGTTTAGGTATCAGTATCGCTACAACTGGGATATTGCCAGGAGCGACTCATCATTTGCCCCTGTCGATTTGGACAAAGGTGGCTTAGTAGACAGGGTTAGGATCCCGTCGATTAATACTTTTGACTTTATGAGCCGTAAGGGTCTCATAAAGGTATTTCTCCCTACGAGTCGTGAGGATCTCGTAGGTGTATGTTCTCTTTAAAAGTCGTGAGGATTTCTAAGTGGTGTTTTCTCTTATAAGTCGTAAGGATCTCATAAGAATGTTTTCTCCTTATAAGTCGAGAGGGCCTACAAGTGTTATTCACAATATGGGGACATTTCTTGCCATTTATAGAACTTGGCAAAGAAATATTTATTCGTGCCCATAGATTGTATACAAGGGTCAATATGGACCGTCTGTAGGGCATTTTAAGAGATATGACGGCTTAAGAACAGGTCTAGATCCATGTAACTTAAGGCTTTTGAATCCTATTAGCCGTGAGGGTCTCACAGGGGGATTCTCTTCACGAGTCGTGAGGATCTCGTAAGTGTATTTAACGAGGTTGCGCCCTTTCGGGTTTTCACACACTCACCGGTAGCCCTGCTGTTTTTACTCATGGTGCCCTTTCGGGTTTTCATCCGTGCCCATTTTGCTTGCGGACATACCTTTTTTAACGAGACTGCGCCCTTCCGGGTTTTCACAAACTCGTCGGCAATCCTGCTGTTTTTACTCACGGTGTCCTTTCGGGTTTTCATCCGTACCCATTTCGCTTGTGGATATACCCTTTTTTTAGCGGGGCATTCCACTAGATTGTAGGACCTGTTTGTAGGCCCCTTAATATCCTTCCTGTCCTTTGGGAAGAAAGGACCATTCTACATAGAGATTCTTCCGCCAGTGAGAAATATACCCCTGTGTATATCTCGGGGAGAACGAGTACCCACGCCGTCTCTATTTTGGCGACAGGTTGCTTCAGAGCCACTTATTTTTGTTGAGCGTAGGCAACAAACGCTATCTTGCCTATGCTTTTCACTCGTCATCATCGGATGAGAAGAGTCTTGACCCATTTGATCCAATCGAGCCATTTTATCCATAAGTTCTTGGAGGGTCGGGAACGCCTTTGAATTTGGGTCAAGGGTGGCTATGAGGATTCCCATGGATGCAACTTCATCGATGAGTCGCTTGTATTTGACCAGAGATTTCGCTATCGGGTAACATAATGTACCCAAGTCTCATTCGGTCTAACCCTTTCGTTGACCAGCGCCGTCACAGTAGTATGTTCGTTCTTATTAGCGAATCCCTAACAGAAGAGCATATCCATTTCGTCGAAGCTCTTCATGAAATCATTTGGGAGTTCCACATACCATTCGAAGGCGATGCTCGCCAGGCCGCTGACGAACTGTCGGAAGAGTAGTATGCCATTTCCTCTGGAATTGCCGCACATGGATTTAAATCACGCAATGTGCTGGCGAGTATTCTCAGTTCCTTTATACATGTGGAACGTTGGAAGTGTGTACTCTGGCGGATATTATATTTGATCGTAACATGTCGGATACGGTTGACCAGTCTTGATTGATCTATTTGCGGCTTCACTGGCGTAGTGCGTTTTGATTTGCTGAGCGACATAGTTGTTCAGTTTTGCTTTTGGAATCATTTCCTCTTCGGCCGTTGATGAGACTCGTAGAGGATTTGAAATGTCACCCTTGTCTTTAAGAGCGACTACTGGCAGTTCATTCTCTTGTGATTCCGATTGAACCATCATTCTAGCCATATTCTGAATCATAAAGGCCATCTGGTTCATTTTAGTGGACATTTTTGCCGCTTCTTCATATATCTTTTTCAGAGCGCGCTTTAGGAAATCAATATCCGACTCCTTCTCTATTCTTTCTTCGGGTGCGTCCTCGGGACTTTCCTTAGGCGATGGATTAGCGTTTGCTGCCGCCTGAGCGAGCATCTCCTGCAGCTTTTCACGTCGCAGTTGAACTTTTGTCAGGGACCGAGTTTGAGGTCGGTGACTAGTCGAAGCTCGAACTTCGTCTTTGGAATTCACCACATAGACTATGTGAACTACCATGCCCCCATGCTTGGGGTGTTTGGAGTTTTGGACATTGGAGTTTGCTTTGGGTACTTGAGCTTTATTAGGCCTCTCTTTTTTGTGAAAAACCGCTTTGGTTTCGGGAGGAACTGCTGTATCAGAATCCATCTTGGGATGAGTCCCCTTCTATTTGAAAGGGGATTTGTCAGAATTTGGCTGACGTCTTGAGGAAGGGCCGCCGTTGACGACAGAGACTTTCACCTGCTTCCACACCTTATATATAGATGAGGAAAGTTGCCTCATGGAGCAAACTGGTTTCTGCTCTCGTGGGATCTCCATGGGCTGCGGAGACTTCTTCAATATTGCGGTAGGAGAATTTTGTCAGACCCTTCGCAACAATTTAAAGCTGTTCCTAGTTGGAACAACAACATTCACCACTGGAGTTGAAACAGGACCATACGGGAACTGCCCCCAGCTCATTTTGTATGATGCCGATATTGACATCGACCATTTCTTACGGCCGGGATTTGATCAGCTTCAGGATTTTGCCGAGCCTGCCCTCTGTTTCCTTTGAGAGCTTGAATATTCTGCCCCCTGCATCGACCTTGGTCCTTTTCATGTGCTAGTTGTTTGAGGACTGGTTTCGTCGGCAAAACTGTTGCTTGGGGAGCCAGCCTATAGAAGATAGACTTCTTCTGGCCCTCCTCCTTCGATGTTGAGGCACCGAGGGTGGGAGGTGGGAGTATCGACCCAAAGAGAAGCCAGAAGATTTCTTGAAGAGCTGGATTGCAGAGATTTTAAGGCCGCAAGTGGTCCATACTTGACTCCACCAGATATGA
Source organism: Agapanthus africanus (assembly GCA_030015575.1). Lineage (NCBI taxonomy): Eukaryota > Viridiplantae > Streptophyta > Magnoliopsida > Asparagales > Amaryllidaceae > Agapanthus > Agapanthus africanus. The sequence continues at coordinate 156,431,159 of CM057350.1, forward strand.
CAGAGCCTGTGTTGCTAGGGTAGAAGAAAACGCCATTCTTCATAGAGACGATACGCCGGCTTCAGTATCCCATCATCCAAGGGCAACTACAAACATATATACCGCGATTATTTGATCACGGAAAAACATGACATATGAAGTGTGGAGTGGAAAGAGGAAAAGGTCCTACCGGGCATGCCAGAATCTGTTTACCGCCGAAAGACGCGACCGGGTCGTTAGGACATCTGGCCTGAATTTTAGGGGTAGATGCTATTTGGTTTTATCCGTCCACCTCTCCGAAGATTCCAAGTTGATTTATAGCACCGTGTATCGGAGGTCTGGACGGATGCGGCCGTTGTAGCAGACTTCGTCAGATTTCCTCTCATTGCGAGGGGTTTTTTGATTGTGGGGACGCTCTTCCTTGCAGATGCAAGCCCCTGAAGTTAATTACGTTATCGCATAGCGATAACCACTTTCTCCTTCTCCAGAAGGTCACTTCGTGTCGTGTTTTTTTTTTAAATTTTTGGTTGCCCGTGGATTGTGCATGGTTGTCTAGCACGGTAGCAAGGTTTCGGGAGGTATCGTCCATACCAATTTCAAATTTTGCCGTTCTAGTTAACCCTAACCCTAGAATCGAAACTATAAAATCCGACGAAACTAAATGTAAACACTTTACATCTAAGTGAATGAGGGAATACAACCTTTGTAGACCGGTCCTTCATTTCTAAAGCTCCATGTCGTAGTACCTTTGCTTCAAGTTGTGAAGACCCGGACTCTATTAAGGGTTCACATGAAGAAACGAACAAGCTTGCTCAATGTCTTCGAGGCCGAAGATGATCTATGTCGAGGAGACTCGAGCTCATGCTACTTCTTCACTAATATGTGAAATTAGTGAAGCAAACACCCTAAACTAAATGGCTAATAGTAGAGGATGATGAAGTAGGAAGTGAGCTCACTTTAGATTTATTTCTCTCACAAGGTTTCATCACTTAGAAAAAACTAGCAAGCTTTTTTAAGTGAGGAAGAAGATGATGAATGCATAACTCACGAGGTTAGAAATGCAACCATGGTGAGTGTATATCATGCACTAACCATTGTAGAGACTAAACCATAGCTATGAGTTAAGGGGTTAGGTTAAAAAATATCTTAAGCTAGACAAACAAGTGGACTAAGTCAATGTTCTACTAGCTTCTCCATGCTCATCCATGACTAATTCCAAATGTTTGAATTACTTAAAACAAATAAAACCCTAACTTTAACCTAACATGGCGTGAGTCTCATACTTACATGTTGCATGTGTAACCTAGCATGACACAACAATATATATCACATATATATTTTGTGTGCAAAAAGAAAACAATACATTTAACATATATCACATATATATCAATGTATCATCAAGTGAGAAAAATGAATAGTTACGTGAGCTAATATTAGTTAATGTAATGTAATATATCAAATATATAATTATATATTAAATTATTAAATCAACACTTGATTTAATAATCCGGCTATATCACATATAACCGACTAATATCAACAGTAACAACTTATCGAATCAACACTTGATCTGATAACTTGGCTATATCACATATAACCGACGAATATCACAAATCGCGAGAATAGAATGCGGTATCACATACACTCATTAATCTCGATCCCGTACATATCACATATGTGCTCCTACTCCGTTTCGCATGAACCAGGAAATCTCTGTGTAGGACTCTAAAGACTCGTCAATACGCCGACAGTAGGTGATGATCATATCAAACACCCACAAGCCGCAAGCGGTCTGCTAAACGTAACGGCCACCCAGGTATTGAGCGATCAGAAGATCAACAAGCAAGCCTTCTCACACTCCTGCGAATCCAATAAGTAACACTACTGTACAGTCCGATATCTTCGTCTGATATGTCACATATCACAGCCTGGGGGTGGTATAACGTCAGATCCCAATAGCCTGATAAGTCATGTCGATGCAAGGTCCATAACGGTTTGAGAAACTACTGATAACACTTACCAGTAAATCTCAGCAACCATGGCCAGGGATTTCCTGTTATGGCCAATCGAGCATAGCGCAACATCAACTCCCAATACCGGGAGAGATGAAACCCCTCCTATCGCTCATTGTCTCCATGTGACTTAGGACTGTACCCAAAAACCACATTTTTGCACGATCTCTTGACCGTGGTATGGTGGAAATCAAAGCACAGTGGGAATCACACAAGACTCTATGACGATCTCGAGTCTACAGACTAACCTGTACCAGTGTCACCAGAGAACTGCTATCCGACGTTAGGTATAATACCATCTAGGAGTTCTCGGCGAGTCCGTCTAGTTTACCCAGTCTCCACTGAGCACGCGTATACCTTCTCTGATGTCAAACACCAATGGATATGGGATCATCCATCGCCCATCACATGGGTCGAGAAGCATATACGCTAGTCTACTCTGGAGTATCGATGCCCTGTTTTGATACTCCCTTGACTAGGAACAATTATAGGGTGTACTTGTGGAATACCCTTGGCCCCACTGGTATGATCTCCATCATAGTCCTGATAGTCAAGTACACATACTAAGGGCTTTGTCAACATGTGAGAGCAAGACAATATCACGTATAAAGTCAACATGTTAAGACAAAGAGAAACCAGATAGAATACTATCATATCGAGCAAGAAAGTCCTCCCTATATATGTCCAAGCATCCATTACAATATACATCCCATGTACAGTAATGGCCTCTAAGGCATACACAGAACCAACAAGCTCCTACTTGCACTAAGGCTATCTGTTGTAGTATCCAATACCCAACAATTTAGCAGTGGTTGTAGTATCCCATACCCAACCATCCCAAAATCTCTCATATAGTATTTGGGGAAGTAGGCCTTGGTGAGTGGACCCGCCGTGTTAACCTCAAAATCTACCCTCCTTACCACGATCCCTTGGAGATCAACCATCTCCCTGATTAGGTGATACTTGCCTCAGAATATGTCTGGAACGCTGATGGGACCTTCGTTCCTAGGCCAAAACCACAACTCCATTGTTGTCACAATAACAGTTATTAGACGCTCAATGGTAGGAACCATGTTCATTTCATGAACAAGTAATGCCCATACAGCCACTTTGGCAGCATCATTGGTAGCAATGTATTCAGCCTTTGTCGTCTAGTATGTCTTGGTATCTAGCTTGGAATTCTTCCAACATACTGTCCCTGCACTGAGGGTAAAGACAATGCCTGTGACTGACTCTCAGTTGAACTTATCACTCTGGGAGCTGGAACCAAGAACTTTCTTTTAGTGCTTCTCAAGTACTTATGAATGTCCTCCACATCTATCCAGTGATTCTCCCAAGATCCGATTGATTCCTGATCACTACACCTAGCGAGTCATTTACATCTTGTTTGGTACATAACATCGCACACTCTGATAGAGCATACTGCCGAAGCATAGGGTATCCCTTGCATGCGAGCTCTCTCCAAATCAGTCTTTGGAGAGAGTGATCCATGAGTAAGTGGGCGAACCACCACGCTTGGAATCATTCAAACTAAACCCCTTTAGTATGGTGTTAATGTACCTGGATTTAGGACACTCCCAACATCCACTTAGATCATAATCTACAAGATGTAGTAGGTATCATCCAGATCTTTCATGGAGAATCCTCGTGAAAAGAGGAGCTTGACCGAGTGTAGCATAGGAAACACTTTCCTATCAAGAGTATGTTATCTACATACAATACGTGGAAGACAACGTTACTCTCTACAACCTTCTTGTATATACAAGGTTCATCTACCTTTTTGATGAAGTCAAACTCTTTGACTATCACATCAAAACAGATGTTTCAACTCCGCGATGCTTGCATTGATCCCGATGGACTTAAGCATAGCTTTGAAAGTCTTAACTTTTCCATATACACCAAGAATCTTCTCAAGATCCAATTTGCTCCTAATGGGTTTTACCCCTCCAGATGCAACATGCAAAGTCATACTTCGTTGGTGTACATGGATTCCATCTTTGATCGCACAGCATCCAGCCTATTCACAGAGTCCTCACTCGTGATGGCCTGCCTGAACCTAGTTGGGCCATCATTTACCATGATGCAATCCTCGCTCCCACTATCACCGAGAAGACCGTAGTATCTCTCAAGTGGATGAGGAACCCTACCAGATTCGTAGAGAGGCTAAGGTTCGTTGGATACTATTGAATCCTTTGGTGTCACCAAATCATCAGCTGTTAGTTTGTCTAGCTGGAACTCCTTCCAGTTCTACCTCATGACCACTAATTTCTTCACAAGAAATTCCTTTTCTAAAAATGTGGCATGCTGATAAACAAAACACTTTTTGCTCCTCAGTGTGGTAGAAGATATTCCCTCACAAATGTTTGGGATATCCTAGCAAACTTATACAGAACTGACCTTGTCTCGAGCTTGTCCGGATTCTGCCTTTCAACATAGGCCGGACAACCCCATATCTTAACTCGTTTAAGACATGGTCTCTTTCCATTCCATATCTCATATGTAGTGGTAGGCCCTGATTTGGATGGAACCCCATTCAATAGGTATGTAGCTTCTCAAGTGCATAACACCCAAAAGAAAACAGGTAACTCAAGAGTATTCATCATAGAGCGCACCATATCTCATAGGATGCGATACCTCCGTCCTGATACACTGTCGTGTTGTGGTGTACTCGAAGGAGTAAGCTGCGAGAGAATCACATTCTCCTTTTAGAAACTCCAGGAACACCATGTAAGTCCACGTTGCTCACCCCGGTTCTTACGGGGAGGCGGAAACGGCGAAAAACAATAATTTTGGCGCAAGGCAACATGGACTAAAAGTCGGATCTTTGCTAAACTAGAAACTAGTAAACACTAAGAGGTTTAACTACTATGCTGTAGAAAGTATACCTTACGAAATCGGTCCTTCGGGTCTTCATTCCGCTGTCCCGCTCGTCCATCCAAGCTCCAAGTGTCGATCCGGACCTTGGGCACCTCCGCGGCCTTCTTGAGTCGAAGACGATCCACCCGAGAGATGTACACTAAGCTCCGTCTCAAGCCGAGGCAACTAGGGCAAAGTGATTGCTAGTCAAGAAGCCCTAGAATGTGTAGAGGAGATGTATGGATGTGTTTGTCAAGTGGAATCCTTTTTCTCTCAACACATGAGATCAAAGGAAGAATCAAGAGGAGGATGAAGGAGGAGCAACCATGGAAATGTTTCTCATTTCTTTTCTATGAGAGAGAATGAGAAATCACAAATGAAAAGCTTAACCAAGAGAAAACACAACCATGGTTGCACTAATACTCATTTTCATCATTACTAATCCCATCATGAAAAAGTTGATGGCTACAAATGACATGACCATTATCATAACAAAAAGAAAAAGAAAACCAAAGAATACTTTAGATCTTTCAAGAAGATCTTAGTCAACTTTGGTCAAACGGTCAACAAAGTCAAGATGGTCAAATGGTCAATGCAATTAGCCACAACATAATTATCAATAAGAGGATTAGTAAATAATGTCCCCGGCTCATAATGGTTTTGACCGAACCAACTGTCAAAACCCTAATGAGGCACCACCTCCTTCATCGCTCCTCAAAACTGTGCATACACACCCGCATCCGCATTCCGTAGAATGCGAATGCACAGAAGACAAATCAAATCCATCTGTGCAACACTAGGATCTGGCTTAAACCAAAGCCCACTAGTATTGCCTGCCCGAACAGCATACGCACACAAGTGCACGTAAGTGATCGTAGCCCTGCCGTAAAACCATACGGCCTCTACACGTTTCGCTCAGTGCAGGGAAACTCTCTATGTGGGACTCTAAAGACTCGACACTACGCTGGCAGTGGGTTTAACCACAGACCGCAAGCGGCACTAGCTGTACGTAACGGTCCCCAGGTAGATGTCGATAAGAAGGCCGATGAGGTAAACCCATCCGAACTCCTACTGAGCCTGTATGTGACAATCTCCGTACAGTCTGGGCTGTTCGTCTGATACATCGCATGGCGGGCCTAGGGAGGCGGTGAACGTCAGTTCCCTAATAGCGGTACAAGTCGTGTCGGAGTGTAGCCCAAAACACCCTGAGATAACACTGGAAACCTACCAGTATATCTCGCTTGCCCTGGCTAGGGACTACTCGTGTAATGGCTTTCCTAGACACAGCGCGATGTCAACCCCCAATACCGGGAGAGACGAATCCTGTCTAACCGTCACTGCCTCCAAGTGCTTCGGGACTGCACCCAACTACTACCTGTTTGCACGACTCCTTTGAGCCGTGGTAGGGTAGTAATCTAAGTACAGTGGGAACACACTCGAGGCGAAGTGACAGTGTCAAGTCGGCGGACTAAGCTGTACTCATGTCACCTGGGAACTGATAACTGATGATAGGTATAATACCAACCAACAGTTCCCGACGAATCCTGTCCAGTGTACTCGTAACCTAACGAGCACCCGCATACTATCTCAAGTACGACGTACTGACGGCTGTGGGACAGACCGTCTCCCCCGCTGGGATGAGAAGCGCATACGCTAGTCTACTCCAGAGTATCGATACCCTGTCTCGATAGTCCTACGACTAGGGGCGTGTATAAGGATGTGCTTATGGATTATCTAGCCCCCACGAGTGTGAGCGCCATCACAACGCTGGTAATCAAGCAAAGATCCTAAGGGCTCTACTAATATGTATATAAGCGATATGATAAAAGAAACACATGCACATATTGAAGTAGAGACAAACCAAGTAGCATACTACCATTTTGAGCAAGATTGTCAATACAACTGTGAATATCCCAAGCTTCCATCAAGTAATATACAAGCTAGTATGATACAGTAATGGCTTCTAGGGCATATACACTAACAATCTCCCACTTGCACTAAGGCCATGTACTGGCGTATCGAAGACCTATCATCTCGATCAGCCGCTCGAACTGAGTCTGGGGTAGGGCCTTCGTGAGTGGATCTGCAGTGTTGTTCTCCGTATTTACTCTCTTCACCTCGATCTCCTGGCGATCTACGATCTCCCTGATCAGGTGGTACCGCCTCAAAATGTGCCTGGACTTCTGATGGGACCTGGGTTCCTTCGCTAAAGCTATAGCGCCGTTGTTGTCACAATACAGCGGTATTGGATCAACAATGGTAGGAACCACCTGAAGTTCCGTGAGGAACTTCTTCATCCAGACAGCTTCCTTTGCGGCATCGCAAGCAGCTATGTACTCCGCTTCCATGGTTGAGTCTGCAACGGTCTCCTGCTTGGAACTCTTCCAGCAAACCGCCCCTCCATTGAGGGTAAAGACATAACCTGACATGGACTTGGAGTCATCCTTGTCACTCTGGAAGCTGGAGTCAGCAAAGGCCTCGAGCCGGAGGTCCTTTCCGCCATACACCAAGAACATTTCCTTAGTCCTTCTCAGGTACTTGAGAATGTTCTTTACCGCTATCCAGTGTTTCTCCCCTGGGTTTGACTGATACCGGCTTACAACGCTCAATGCGTATGCTACATCTGGTCTGGTACACAACATCGCATACATTATAGAGCCTACCGCAGAAGCGTAGGATATAACAGACATGCGACCCCTTTCTAAATCAGTCTTGGGAGACATCTCTTTGGAGTGGGTGATCCCGTGACAAGCCGGTAAATTACCGCGCTTGGAATCTTCTATACTGAACCTTTTCAGTATGGTGTCGATGTACCTTGACTGTGAAAGTCCCAACATCCTCTTAGATCTATCACGATAGATCTGGATCCCCAGAATATAGTTGGCATCGCCCAGGTCCTTCATGGAGAACCTCTGCAACAAGAATCCTTTGACTGACTGTAGCATAGGAATATCATTTCCTATTAGGAGAATGTCATCCACGTACAAGACGAGGAATACCACAGTTCTCCCTACAATCTTACTGTAAATACATGGTTCATCTGGGTTTTTGATAAAGTCGAATTCTTTGACAGTATCATCGAAGCAGATGTTCCAACTCCGCGATGCCTGCTTAAGTCCATAAATGGACTTGAGCAACTTGCACACTCTACCGCTGCTCCCACTCTGAATGAATCCCTCCGGCTGATCCATATAGACGCACTTTTCTAAATTTCCATTTAGGAAAGCCGTCTTTACGTCCATCTGCCAGATTTCATAATCGTGGAAGGCAGCAATGGCAAGAAGGATCCGAATGGATTTCAGCATAGCCACTGGAGAAAAGGTCTCGTCATAGTCCAAACCAGGTCTTTGACGAAAACCCTTTGCAACAAGTCTAGCTTTATAGGTCTCAACCTGCCCATCTACACCAATCTTCTTTCTGAAGATCCATTTGCATCCTACGGGTTTTACCCCTTCTGGAGCAAAGTCCAAAGTCCAAACTTTGTTGGTGTACATAGACTCCATCTCGGCCTGCATTGCATCCAGCCATTTTACCGAGTCGCCGCTCTGAATGGCTTGCTGGAAGCTAGTAGGCTCACCATAATCCATGGTGCAATCCTCTCTATCCCCGTCTATGAGAAAACCGTAGTATCTCTCGGGCGGATGAGACTGCCTACTACTCCTACGGAGTGGCGCTGGTATGTCCGGTTCTCCTGAACCTTCTGGTTTTACCGAGGTTTCAGTAACAACTTGTGGTTCTGGAATTTCTTCCAGTTCTATTGCGCTTCCACTTATCTGATTTTCTAAAAATTCAGTTTCCAAGAAGTGGGCATGCTGAGAAACAAAAACCTTTTGTTCCTCTGCGGAATAGAAAAGATATCCTCTGGAGTTCTTTGGGTATCCCATAAATTTACACAGCACTGAGCGTGCCTCGAGCTTGTCCGCATGCTGCTTTTTTACAAAAGCTGGACATCCCCATGTCTTAAGGTACTTAAGACAGGGTTTCTTCCCACTCCACATTTGATATGGGGTGGTAGGCACAGTCTTGGTTGGAGCCTTGTTCAAGAGATATGCTGCTGTTTCTAGCGCATAACCCCAGAAGGATCGCGGTAACTCAGCCTTACTCATCATGGAACGAACCATATCCAATTGGGTTCGATTCCGCCTTTCCGATACACCGTTGTGTTGTGGTGTGTATGGAGGAGTGATCTGAGAGAGAATTCCATTCTCTTTTAAGTAGCTCAGAAACTCGGCACTCAAGTATTCACCACCTCGATCAGATCTTAGTGTCTTGGTACTTTTGCCTGTTTGTTTTTCAACTTCATTCTTGTATTCCTGAAATTTCTCAAAGGCCTCGGATTTGTGCTTCATCAAGAAGACATGCCCATAGCTAGAGAAATCATCTGTGAAAGTAATGAAGTATGAATAACCACCTCACGCATGTGTAGACATTAGACCACACACATCACTGTGTATGAGTCCCAAGAGCTCGCTTGCTCTTTCTCCGTGTCCAGTGAACGGAGTCTTTGTCATCTTTCCCATGAGACAAGATTCACAAGTGGCATAAGACTGATACTCAAACGGATTCAAGTATCCCTCTTTATGTAACTTTGTTAACCGTGTCTCATTAATGTGACCCAGTCTACAATGCCATAAGAAAGCCTGATTTAATTCCGGAGACTTTCTTTTAAGTGTGTTCTGGACACTGAAGACCTGAGCTTGATTCAAAACGTATATACCGTTTTTCAATGTACCTGACCCAATCAGTACTTGATTTAGGTGGATGTTTACTACATCGCTTACAAAAGTAAAATCATATCCTTCCTTAGAAAGTAAGGATACAGATATGATGTTACAAGTCGCACCTGGTACATAAAAACAGTCACGCAGAATCAATATCTGCCCAGTTGTCAGTCCTAGATGATATTCCCCTACGGATACAGCATACATGCTCATTCCGTTAGCAACCCTGAGAGTCATATCACCTTTCCTGATAACCCTATGATTTCTCAGAGCCTGCAATGAATTACAGATATGAGATCCTGATCCGGTATCCAATACCCAGGAAGTAGGGTTAACTGACATACAGTTCTCTATTACAAACACACCCGAAGCCGAAGCCACAACATGCTTCGAATTCTGGCTACTGGCTTTGCAAGCCCTGCAATCCTTCTGTCCATGTTCATTCCCGTTACAATAGGAACATCCCTCTTTTACTACATCCATTCCCAAAACTTCTGCCCTTCCCTTTCTTTCCACTTCCCTGGTTTCCTTCAGGGTAGTAGGTAGGGACTGTTGAACTAAGTCAGCAACTGACCCGTTCTTTAACGTGGTCTTCACGTCCGCGAGCTCAAAGGAGCTGGTCTCTGTAAGGACGTTGCCCCCTACAGATGACCCGATAGCCAACCTCGCTGGAAGCAATTCGTTCGAGGTCTCATATCTTGCGATACGAGATTGCTCTCCATATAAATCTTTGTTATGGAGGAAGATAGAAACTAAGTCCATCTTCTCGTGCTGCCTCTGGTATATACCATCAACTGAGGCTAACACGAGGCACTTGGCTTTTGCACAGTCTTCTTCCGATGTCCTATGGATATTAATATCCGTGACAGGGGAAACTGGACCTGAGACGGCAGGGGTTGGATTAGTTAAGGGCTGTCCCAGCTTGTCATGGGCAATGGACATCTGGACAGACCTTTGCCAGTCATAACAGTCAGATTCAGTCATTTTATTATTTAGATGTAACCTAGGTGCGGTCACTTGGTCGCTGCAATTAAGAGAGAGAGAAGAAAACACTCAGCATGATGCTCTTGCAAGTTTAGATTGGTTTTTAATTTATCTAAACAGGATGGCTCCCACTGTCTCTCGAATCCCTCCTCAAATCATAAAGGAAGAATTAGTCAGGATCAATCTCACCGTACAATTCTTGCTTAACCGTTCAGCCAGGCCAGTGTCGGTACTTCGAGGGAGGTTTTCCAACGCTTTCGCGAAGTTCCTTAATTAAGTAACCTCTTTTCCCTGTGGGCGTAGCCCCGCTAACACATTTCTAGACACCTACTTGGTTTATAGCATTGATCGTTAAGTGAGAAAGTTCCCGAGGAGTAGCATATACTCACAGTAGGATCGGGATCCAAATATCATCGCGTGACAAAATTGAAGGAATCCTACCAGAATCATCACACTCTAAATGGTATGCAGCGCTAGCAAGTTTCAGTACTTTTGAAACTCCCGATGTGGATTTTTGCCCCTTGACGAAGGTCAACAAATCATAAGTCACATGTCAAGTTCTACCCGTCATTATCCAGGTTAATTTGAACCCACCCGTACATACCCTTGACGAAGGTCAACAAGGTAATACGACTGTCCCAAACCAACGCATCTATCTATGCTACATATGAACACCCAACAGCTACCAATCACTATGCCTTGACGAAGGTCAACAAACATAGCTTGAATACTATTGAATATCCATACGAAATGACAGAGGGCTACGAATGGTTTTGGCGAAACCGTGAACGTAGTGAACTTGATATAATCGATGGAACGAGATAGCTTTTAAAAGGAGTGGTTCAAGCTCCGCGTTTAAAATGCTGGTTTTAGAAAAGAACCGAGCGGTTTTCAAAGTGTTCCAACGACTTTTTCTTGGTTTATTTTCTTGCATTAGTTCTTTTAATGCGTCCCATCATTTAAGCCTACCATTGCAGAAAACAACCAAAATATGACGTACGCTTATGCCATTCGCATTCGCCACGGGGCCCCGTCATCACCCGTTAGGTTACTTAACTAACGACAGAGCGGGGGCTGGGCTAGCGCGGTTGAAAAACATAAGCAACGCCTAAATAGATATCATATATAGATATATAGCAATGATAGACATTACAGATCACAGATGAACACTTTGGATATATTAGGAATCCGCGATTCGTTCGAGCCTGCAACGAAAAACGGATTACACGGTCGCGATGAATAGCCAAACCCCACCCTAGACCCCTACGGGTGCGGCAAACTACCCGCCAAGTACCCGAAGCGAAGAAACCTCCTTCAATCCGTGAGTAGGCCACTCGGCACTTCGAGATACCCGGTAGTTTGTGCACCCCACCTTGGGTCTATCCTAGGAGCAAAAACAGTAAAAAGAATTATACAATGACGGCTACAACCCCGGCCCGGTTGTGCGGTCATACAAATAATATTACATCAATTTACAAATTTTAAAATGAATGAAAGAAAAAGAAACTCTCATCTCACACCCATTCCCGGCTATTCATCCGCGACAATCCACCGAGTTCATATCCACAAACCATCAACATTACAGATCACAGATATGTATAACCCCCACTAATCGACTTATAGCGATTAGTAGACGTTCAATACATATATCACATCACAAATAATATCCAATAGCCAAAGTCTACGGAATATCGATCAAAATACGGATTTTTAACCACCCCAAAAGTCAATTTGCTCTCTGGAAAATCTGGGTGGAAAAAACATGCATTAAAAATCCCAAAACATCCAAACTAAAACACTGCACAAAACCCGATCCAGTGACGAGTCAAAACGGCGGCGGAACCGCGGTCGTTTGATCGAATCACTGGATTGTTTTTCTGCAGTGTTTTCACAAAATCCTGAGACGATTTTTAAAGTATGATTTTTTTATTTTTAGAGCAGAAAAAAATCAACAGAAAGTTGTGGTTTTGCGGATGTGTTATGCGACTTTTTTCCGATCGATGTTCTAAACACTTTGCTAACTTACTAGTTTATGTTTAGCTAGGCTCTGATACCACTGTAAGTCCACGTTGCTCATCCCGGTTCTTACGGGGAGGCGGAAACGGCGAAAAACAATAATTTTGGCGCAAGGCAACATGGACTAAAAGTCGGATCTTTGCTAAACTAGAAACTAGTAAACACTAAGAGGTTTAACTACTATGCTGTAGAAAGTATACCTCACGAAATCGGTCCTTCGGGTCTTCATTCCGCTGTCCCGCTCGTCCATCCAAGCTCCAAGTGTCGATACGGACCTTGGGCACCTCCACGGCCTTCTTGAGTCGAAGACGATCCACCCTAGAGATGTACACTAAGCTCCGCCTCAAGCCGAGGCAACTAGGGCAAAGTGATTGCTAGTCAAGAAGCCCTAGAATGTGTAGAGGAGATGTATGGATGTGTTTGTCAAGTGGAATCCTTTTTCTCTCAACACATGAGATCAAAGGATGAATCAAGAGGAGGATGAAGGAGGAGCAACCATGGAAATGTTTCTCATTTCTTTTCTATGAGAGAGAATGAGAAATCTCAAATGAAAAGCTTAACCAAGAGAAAACACAACCATGGTTGCAATAATACTCATTTTCATCATTACTAATCCCATCATGAAAAAGTTGATGGCTACAAATGACATGACCATTATCATAACAAAAAGAAAAAGAAAACCAAAGAATACTTTAGATCTTTCAAGAAGATCTTAGTCAACTTTGGTCAAACGGTCAACAAAGTCAAGATGGTCAAATGGTCAATGCAATTAGCCACAACATAATTATCAATAAGAGGATTAGTAAATAATGTCCCCGGCTCATAATGGTTTTGACCGAACCAACTGTCAAAACCCTAATGAGGCACCACCTCCTTCATCGCTCCTCAAAACTGTGCATACACACCCGCATCCGCATTCCGTAGAATGCGAATGCACAGAAGATAAATCAAATCCATCTGTGCAACACTAGGATCTGGCTTAAACCAAAGCCCACTAGTATTGCCTGCCCGAACAGCATACGCACACAAGTGCACGTAAGTGATCGTAGCCCTGCCGTAAAACCATACGGCCTCTACACGTTTCGCTCAGTGCAGGGAAACTCTCTGTGTGGGACTCTAAAGACTCGACACTACGCTGGCAGTGGGTTTAACCACAGACCGCAAGCGGCACTAGCTGTACGTAACGGTCCTCAGGTAGATGTCGATAAGAAGGACGATGAGGTAAACCCATCCAAACTCCTACTGAGCCTGTATGTGACAATCTCCGTACAGTCCGGTCTGTTCGTCTGATACATCGCATGGCGTGCCTAGGGGGGCGGTGAACGTCAGTCCCCTAATAGCGGTACAAGTCGTGTCGGAGTGTAGCCCAAAACACCCTGAGATAACACTGGAAACCTACCAGTATATCTCGCTTGCCCTGATCAGGGACTACTCGTGTAATGGCTCTCCTAGACACAGCGCGATGTCAACCCCCAATACCGGGAGAGACGAATCCTGTCTAACCGTCACTGCCTCCAAGTGCTTCGGGACTGCACCCAACTACTACCTATTTGCACGACTCCTTTGAGCCGTGGTAGGGCAGTAATCTAAGTACAGTGGGAACACACTCGAGGCGAAGTGACAGTGTCAAGTCGGCGGACTAAGCTGTACTCATGTCACCTGGGAACTGATAACTGACGATAGGTATAATACCAACCAACAGTTCCCGACGAGTCCTGTCCAGTGTACTCGTAACCTAACGAGCACTCGCATACTATCTCAAGTACGACGTACTGACGGCTGTGGGACAGACCGTCTCCCCCGCTGGGATGAGAAGCGCATACGCTAGTCTACTCCGGAGTATCGATGCCCTGTCTCGATAGTCCTACGACTAGGGACGTGTATAAGGATGTGCTTATAGATTACCCAGCCCCCACGAGTGTGAGCGCCATCACAACGCTGGTAATCAAGCAAAGATCCTAAGGGCTCTACTAATATGTATATAAGCGATATGATAAAAGAAACACATGCACATATTGAAGTAGAGACAAACCAAGTAGCATACTACCATTTTGAGCAAGATTGTCAATACAACTGTGAATATCCCAAGCTTCCATCAAGTAATATACAAGCTAGTATGATACAGTAATGGCCTCTAGGGCATATACACTAACACTCCATGCGCAAGTATTCTCCTCCTCGATCACATCGAAGGACTTAATACTTCTACCCGTTTGGTTCTTAACTTCAAGCTTATATTCCTTGAATTTCTCAAAAGTTTCAGACTCACGTTTCAACAGGAACACATGTCTGAAACTTGAGAGATAGTCGATGAATGTAATGAAGTGCAAGAACCAACCCTGGCATTTGTAGACATCGAACCGTATATATCATCATGTATCCGTCCCAAGAGTTCAATACCTCTTTCTCTGTTTCCAGTAAATGGAGTATTCGTCATTTTACCTTTGTGACAAGACTGGAAAGTATCATAAGATGAAAATTCGAACAGATTCTCATATTCATCCTTATGTAACTTAGCTGGTCGTGGCGCATTGATATGACCTAGTATACAATGCCACAAGAAGGATTCGTTCATTTCTGAACTACTCCTCTTGTGTGTGTTCTGCATACTTTGAACTGTGGTTTGATTTAGAACGTATATGCTATTATATAACGTGCCTGATCCAATCAACTCTTGATTCAAGAAAATGTTCACAACATTATCCTCCAATACTGAATTACATCCTTCTTTTAACTTAATAAAGAATCTTATGTAATGTTGTATATCAGGTTCGATATCTAATGGCATTTGTTCAGAATCAGTGTATTTATACAAGGTGATATCTGCCAACTGACTTGGCTGCAACAATTGCACCATTCTCTAACTCTTAGAGATATATCACCTATTCTCAGTTCTCTACCTTTCTGTAGCCCATGTAACTCTTACATGTGTGGGATCCTGATCCGGTATCTCATACCTAGGACGTAGAGGACACTGAGAAACAGTTCTTGGTAATGATCACACCCGAAGAAGATGCATCAACATGCACTTTCTTCGATTGGGTGGCATGGGAATCCGGATATTCCCCTATTTCCTGCTCGGACTTATAACAGTTATAAGATAGAGCTGAACCAACGTTCCCTAGCTCAGTATAATAAGCAGGTTCAGTCAATACATCTATATTATTATCTTGATTAAGGCGTGACACGGCCGCTACCAGGAGAGAGAGAGAAAAAAAACACTCTGCGTGCGCTCTTGCAAAACTAGATTGGTTATTAGTTTATCTAATCAGGATGACTCCCACTGTTTTAGTCAAATCTACCTTCAAACCATAAAAGGTAAGACTAGCTGGGATTAAATACACCCTACAAGTTCGCCAATCTTTCAGCCAGGTGTAACATTTCAGAAAATATAAAATATTATTTTTGGAATTTAATATTAAATAATATATTTCGCGAAAACTGTCCGATTTGCGAAATTGGGGTTTTCGTAAAAGGGTATAAATATATACCAATAGTTGTGAAATAACTGGAGATTAAAATGATTTATTCATTTAAGAATATATTTATCGGATTTGGCATTTTTATAATTAATTATATGCAGTTTAAATAAAAATCGATTAGTACACTACCAATCGCGATTAAACCAGATCTGTGTTTCTACAGTTTTCCATGGCTAGTACACCATGTTATGTTGCATTTTGGTTACATGTTGTGTTCTTGTGTTATTTTTAGAGTATTATGTGGTTTGGGTTTTAAAAAGAAAGAAATGAGAGTGTATTATTGAGGAGAGAGAGAGAGGGGACCACATCATGATTGTGAGGGTAAGGATAAGAGAGAGTGAGGGTAGGAGAAAGAAGGGGGATGCCATTCTTTTATTTTTCCTCCATGGTTTCTTCATATTCTTCATACTACTCCCTCCACCTTCACCCCCAAACTTCATCTCAATTTCCTTCCCAAAACCCAAAACCCCTTTCATTAAAAATGATCCCCATTTCATCCTCTACACATTGGACCTTGCAAGTTTGGATTTTTGTCACGTCCCGCTTCCCAAAAGAAGGTGAAGGATGACATGACAAAGTCCGCAACCTAACTGTATTGAAGGTGGTCTATTCAATACAGTTACGTTAAGCGTATGAATATCTAACATGCAGGGTGTGTACCAAAATCAAAGTAATAAAAGCGAAAGGCATTTATTTCTATTAACCAAACTTTATTACATCCTAAAAGGAAGAGTAAAATAAACTAAGTAGTTTAATTACATCGAAGAGAAACAAAAGCCCTAAACATGTGGGCAACAACAAAAATTAAATCTAGCTAATCTTCCATCGTCCAGTCTGCATAATCTTCATAAGTTGGCTTCACACCTTGATCCTCGCCATAATACTCATTCTTATCTGACGGACATTCCAAAGATAGAAGAAGAAAAGGAAGGTCCGTCAGCGAGTTATACTCGGGTAGGATTGCCTCATAAGGAAGAGGTATAGAAACGAACATGTGTATATAAATATAATGAATATGATATACATGTGTATAAAGGTATGAGGTTGTATGCAAATTAGATATGTTGACAGAGCTATATGTGAATATGAGTAGATTGTGTGAGGTATATATTTGGTAAAGGTTCAAGTCAAGTCAGACGAATATTCAGTCTAAGAGTTAGATCAGGTTAAACCAGGTGTGTATTGATGGAATTGACTGGTGAACATGCTCGTATCCTTGAGGTATCTCATGACTAGCTGGAAGCAGTATGAGCTGGTGCTCATGCCTGGGGTGGCAATCAATGCGGTAGCGTGAACATCCCCGAAAGGTGTCCCATAACTATGATGGAGCTTTGTCTAACGTGAATATCACTCAAGTGCATATGTATTACCACCCTTCAGTTCCATAATAAACAACAAGTCTAAACTGGTAATATATCCACATCCAAGATACTGAATAATTCGTGTCCCACAAAGAAAGGTAGATAAGATAACAGGTAGGTATATCGCATGATGTGGGTTTAGTGTTGAGTATCAATAGGTATTGTAAACGTTTTAGTTTGTTAAACAGGGGTCCGGATACTCGCGATTATTCCGTTGTGGCCACGGAACAACAACTGGGGAAGTGAAATGTACCGTTTCACTTCCCGGGATCATGACCGAGTAGTAGGGGAATCCGAGTTCCGATATCTCCTTGCCTAAACAAACTACCCATCCCCGTGGTTCAGTATAAAGGTTTTGACGAATTAGAGTTAGTGCATATACCTCTAAAAATGGAATTTCCACATTGTTTGTTATCCACATTTTGGATCATTCGCCCTCAAATAGGGTTAGTATTCGCCCGAATATCGGGTTAGTAGTCGTCCACACTTTGGACGGGTCACCCTGCCTGCAGGGATCTTCATATATGTATAGTCGTCCGTACATCAGACTGGTCATCCGGAATATCGAGATCTTCTCAATAAGTATTCCATACCTAGGTCCGCGTATTCTAACCCTAACCGTATCATGTTTTGTATATGTCATAGACGTGTAATCAATAAGTTGATCTCATTTAATACGGTCTTCCAGAACCGCTCGTTTTATCTTGTTATCTTTTAAAGTTTGTAATATACTTCGTGTTATCTTATAGAACACTTAGTTAATAAAGAATAATAGTGTTTGATTATTTTTATTGTTTATAAGAAAACCATGATATTTGGAATATTTATCATTTTGGAAACCCATAATATTTTACTGAGAAAATATCCTTTTAATAAAAGGTTATGGTATTTATTTGAAAATGATCTTTTAATAAAGTTTTAGATATCCTTTTGGAAAATATCATTTATAAGGGTTATGTTCTTTGTTGAAAATAGCCTTTTAGTAAAGGTCAAGGTATTTAAATGAAATTATCTCTTTTTAGGATGGATTGAGGTATTTTATTGTAAATAATAATTTTATGAAATTATAGTGTTTTAAGTTTGAGGTAATGTTTTAGAAAATACGTTCGTGTTGGCAACCGCTGCACATGGACGGCAGGATTTGTGTCCTTTTCAAGGACGATTGCCTATCAACCACGAGGTACTAGCGTAAAACATTACCCTATTATTAGGGTAACTCATTAAACTTTAGTTAACATTCTAAGAAGAATTAATATAAAAATATCCTTTCGAATGAAAGGGGCTAAGTTGGAAAAACCATATGCCGTTATTTAGATTTAGTATTATCCCCTTTCAAAAAGTGAAGGGATTTAACAAAATTATAGTAGTTGAAGAAAAAGTGTAAGTAAAATATATGTATGTCGTATCTAAAACATTTATTCCACATATCTTATCTCTTATGGATATTTTAAACAAATACAACATTTTAATGAAACGAGGGTATTTTGTGGAAGTAACCTATTTCGAGATCATTTTGATAGTATGGGTAAGTGTGGGTATATCAGGGGTGAATTGACAATTCATGGGTTATGACATTAAGCATATCAGATTCCAGGTAGTATGAGAGTGCAATATATTTTTGCGTACAGATGAAATTAAACACCGTTTTAAAACATGGGTTAACATTATCATCATTGAGAGGAACCGAAAAATAGGCATGCAGAATATTTTTAACGTCATTTTAATATGAGATTAGAGATTAGGAGTTGGAACCAAGATCATTATGAGAAAGAAGGCGACAGATGAGGGGAGAGAGGCGGATCCTGCCTTTGATTAGAGTTGGATGTAGACGGGTTGAAAATGTAGGCTTGTGCAAACTCCTCAATAGCTCCGCGCTCTGATTTTTCCTTGGTGATTGGGTGGAGCCGTAGCGTCGGCGTCGTCGATACGAAAGCGCTGGTATTTTTTTCCAGAATTTTTGGAGTTCTGAGGTGTGCGAAATCAATGTTTGAAGTGCCTATTTATAGGGTTTTTTCAATAACCAGAAAATCCAAAAAATCTGTTAAATTAACGCAAAAATCCATGCCGCCAATGATTTTCGAATCATCTGTTGATGATTGCGCCGCCGTCAATGATTTTTAGCCGTTGGATTCTGATCCAACGGCCTAGGGCGCACCGTCACGCCGCCGCAGCCTGCCACGTGTTTGCGTGGCTGGGGATCACGCGGTTTCGCGTGGTCCCCACCACGTGGGCGCCGCCGCGTGCTCTGGGCCGTTGGATCTTGTGATCCAACGGTCCAGGTTAAAAGGATTTTTTTTATATAAATACTAAACTGATTTATATTTTAAAAATTGAATTTGGTTTTAAAATAATTGTTAAAAATAGTTAAAAATACGGGAAAACTATGGAAAAATTTCAGAAAATATATTTTATTGTTATCTTTAGTATAAAAATAATTTTGGGCTAAAAATAAATAACATATCCATTTCTATGTTGTTAGCTAGTTATTATGATTATTTAAAATCTAGTTTATCCTTTAAAATATTTTTAATTACGAATTAATTATTTTAATCGATAATAAAAATATGTAGATTATTTTAAGGCATTATAAAACATTTTAATCCTATAAAAACAATAAATAGAATTTTGAAAATTCCTTTAATCATTTTAAATGCTTTGAAAATTATTAACATTACTTTAAAAATTATTCTTCTATCAACGAAACACGTAAAATAATTATTTGATAGTAGAAATTTAAATAAAATATATTTTATTAGGTATTAGAAAATATGGTCGTTACAATCTAACCTCCTTAAAATAATTTCGTCCCCGAAATTTCAGAAGGTAGGTCAAGGAAAGAAAAAAATCACCGAGAAGGGATTATCGTGGTTAAAAATTTTGGGTCTCGCTCTCTCGTCCCGTTTCCTCGCTTCCGTGTATGTCTGCCTAGTTCTTTCTTCATACAGCTCTAGCCAGCTGGATTGTCTTGTCGCTCAAGGTTTCATCCTTCTAGTATTCCGACCGGTTGCTGCCCGTAGGTTATGCTAACCTTTTCGTGATCTCGGAACGATCAAAAGTATGGCTAGGGTTGCCAGCATACCCTCCAAGGAAAGTAGCAAAAGCAAGCTATACAGAAACCCACCGTCTCCTTCCAAGATGTTAAACGACCGATGAGTCACGGGTTGAGCTTTCCGCTCTCGCTGCATCGCATTACCATCTCCACTTTTTCTACCATTATCTAAATCTTACAAATTCTCCATCTTCAGGATCGTCCCAACCGATCGGCACTTCTCCCATATAAAACTTGACCCCTATTATCCGCTTCAGGTGTTTCAACCCTCCGTGTCCTCACGTTCTCCTTAGAGTAATGTTTCTATATCTTCAAGATGAACATTACCATCGCCAGTTCTAGATCTGAACATGATAGTTGCGTCCACAAGTCGTTAGTTGTCTTGACGCATATGCAACTATATGGCCGCGCTGATACAACACACCACCAAGTCCCTTCTCCAAAAATCGTTGTGGATGTTTAAAACTTCTGGGTTTGCTAAGAATCGCAAGAATGGTTGTGATAGTTATGATCTACCCTCCTTAGAATAATTTCATATTTTAAAATTTTCAAAGGAGTAGCCACTACTAGGCACGGAAATCAGTAATGTTGGAGATAGTGCCCTCAGAGTCAATTATTGGATCACAGGCACGTGATTGCAATGATTGAGGGAGGACCTATCCCGGTAGGACAGTCTTACTCAAGATGATAGTATGCTATCTGGTTTATCTTTATCATCGTGTACTGCTTTAGGTGACCTGACAGGTCGCCATTACACGTTGATAGAGCCCTTAAGATTCTTGCTTGACTGCCAGCAGTATGAGGGCGATCATATACGTGAGAGCTGGTAGTCTATAAGCACATCCTTAAAAGGTCCCTAGTCGTGGGAGTTTCGAGACAGGGCATCGATACTCCAGAGTAGACTAGTGTATACAGTCGAGACCTCGACGAGGGGCGGTGGCCGGTCTCACAAGCCACTGGTGTCAGTTGGTTCACCTAAGATATATACAGGTGCTCATTGGGTTATGAGTACACCGGACGCCGGGAACATGCTAGTTGGTTTTATACCTGACGTCAGATAGCAGTTCCCTGGTGACATGTGTACAGGTTAGTTCATCGACCTGAGATCATCATTTGTCTCGTGTGAGTACCCACTGTGCTTTGATTACTACCCTACCATGCTCAAAGGAGACGTGCAAACAGGTTTTAGTTGGGTACAGTCCCGAGCCACATGGAGGCAGTGAGCGGATCTGCAGGGGTTCGTCTCTCCCGGTATTGGGGGTGAGGTCGCGCTGTGTCTAGGAGAGCCAGAACATGAAAAGTCCTTGGCCAAGGCAGGAGATTTACTGGTAGGTATTCCAGTAGTATCTCAGGGTGTTCTGGGCTGATCTCTGACACGACTTGTACCGCTTTTGGGGGTCTGACTTTTACCAACCCCCTAGGCCCGCCATGCGATGCTCATAGACGAACGGACCGGACTGTACAGATATTGTCACTGACAGGCTCAGTAGGGTGTCAGGATGAGTTCGCTCATCGACGTCCCTTTTGGTCAATAGCTGGTAGCCCGTCACGTATGGCTAATACCTCTGACGTGCTGGTGGTTAAATCCACAGCCATAGTATTGACGAGTCTTTAGAGTCCCCCACAGACAGTTTCTCAAGTTTTCGGGCGAAACGCTGTAGAGGCCGTATGGAGATATGGCAGGGTTCGATCAGATACGTGCGGTATTGCACGGATCATGATCGGACGGATAATACTAGCCGGCTTTGGTTTAAACCGGATCCTAGTATAGTACAGTGTAGATTTTGTCTCATTGCATTTGTATTCGGTTGGAATACAGATGCGGGTGTGTATACACAGTATCGGGGTTTTCCTGTAATTTATTACGGGACCAGTTTTCTGGAGTTGCCAGTTTGTTTTCCGTTTCGGCCATTTTCGTTTGTATCTTTCATTGGCCGAAAATTGGTGGAAGGGGGCTTATTTGCATTTGTGCAAATAAGCATTTGTGGAGGGTGTTATTTGCATATGGTTGCTTCATCATTGTGCACCATCCATTGACTTCATTAGATCATCATTGTTTGATCTTTTTTATTCTCTCATGATCACTCATCATTCTTGCTCATATGATTGATCCACTCTCTCTCTCTCCATTATTATTCTTTTGGGGGATGAAGCATAGGCCGGCCACTAGTGAGAAGAGGGGATTTTCCCTTTTGGTTGTGAGGAAAAATGTTAATCTCATTCTTTGGATGCTACATTTTTCTCACCTCTCTCCAAATTCATTTCCTCCACAAAAGAAAAGGCAACTTCCTACAACCCCAATTGAGACATTGCACTACACCATTCTACAGCAAATCATGAGCACGTCAACTCGCCAGCTTCGTGCCCGAGTTGCCTCGGTATAAAGGTGGGAGCCCGTAAAAGAAGCCGGCGACGTGGTGCCCTTCCGGCGACGAGGTGGAGACCGGAGATTCCGCGGGGAGATCGGGACGACGACGAGAAGACCGAAGGACACGGATCGCTCGGTATATCTCTCTACCCCCTCTCTAGATAGCTAGGACTAGATTAATGGCCCGATCCGGGTATTTAGTGCGCGGTGGTGCCGGTTTGAAAAGTTAAAGTAAATCACCGCTTCCGCATTCCGTCGTCGGATTGACGGCCGGGGCGCCGCCGTGCACTTACAGTGGTATCAGAGCCTCGCCATTAACCTAGTCTAGTTTTGTCTAACGTGTTTACATTTCTGATCGAACACAAAAATCCAAAAACCGCATTTTCAATATGCATCAGTTTCTGTCGAAATTTTTTTAGCTCCAAAAATTTCTCAGGTTGTTTCAGAATACTGTGCAGGAAATTATAAGACATCTGTGAAAATTTGGTAGAGTGATACTGTAGAACCGCCGCGGAACCGCGGCCAAACCCCCCTTGGCGCCGCGGTTCCGCTGCAGTTCAGTGAGTTCACTGCACCAATTTTTCACAGTGATCTTTTTACAGGGAAATAGGGGTTTTGGAATATTATTTTTTGGGCCCAGAATTTCTTTATCTGCTACAGTAATGCTTGGGGCCCACTTGGTAAAATTTGATCGATCGGATATATTAAACACATTAGTTCACAGTATTTACATTATATCTGCGACCGTGAATGTCACTTGATCGGTAAATCCTGTCTAACTGCTATAGCCCGGTTAGACGGATTTGCGAACGTGACTTTCAAGTTGATGTTCTGTGATTGTGTTGTGATGTTGCGGATTGGTCGTGGGGGATAGCCTGGTTGCAGTGGTAGTACAGTTTTGTTGTATTATGTACATTTGATATTGCGGGGCGAGCGTCCGACATGTGGACTGCCGTCACTGCCTGTTTGTATTATTATTTTGGGGCACGACCAGGTTGCGGTCGATGTACCCGTTGTATATATATTTTACTTTCTGTACTAGGATTACCCCGGGGAAGGGTGCACGGATAGCCGGGTTCTAGAGGGCAACAAGCCCGCATCTCATGGCATTGAGATGGAGGGGGCTTTACTCTAGAATTGGCGGGCTATTCGCCGCACTCGTAGGGGGTACAGGTTGACCCAGGAGGGGTGCCCAAGTTACCGGATTCCGTGAAGTACTGGGTGGTCCATTCACATTGCTGAAGGGGGCTGCCTCGCTTCAGGTTTTGGCGGGTAACTTGCCGCGCCCGCAGGGGTCTAGGATTTCATTGCGCAGGCTATCCACACGAGGAGGGGAACGTCGGGTTTCAGTAGCGGCTCTGTGAAACCCGGGGATCCCAAATATCTGTATTGTTCTGTGATGCTGTACATTTCTGTGATGTTGCATTTTTATCACGCCTTGAGCGAAATATTATATATTATATATATACTAGTAGATGTTGTATATGTTTTGCATCCGTGCTAGTCTAGTCCCCGCTCTGTCGTTAGTTAGCTAACCTAACGGGTAATGACGGGACCCAGTGGCGAATGCGGATGGCATATACGTACATCATTATATTTCGTTCTTTGTGGTGTGATCAATTGATGGGACTGCATTGATTCGGATCAATGCAAGTTAAAAACAAACCTAATTGATGTTGTTGGAACATTTTTCAAAAAGCTGTTATTGCAAGGACGTTCTCTTTTGTTTTGCATTATGGTATTCAGTTGGAATATCCTGCTCCTCAGTCGACGAGGCAAGGGCCGAGATCCCTTCACCGGGAGTGACCCCTTGGACATAAGTTTGCGTCAGGGCAATGACTTCACTATAGCCGTTTACTTTTGCTTTGCACCGTGGTATTCAGTTAGAATATCCTGCACCTCATTCTACGGGGAAAGAGCCGAGATCCCTTCACCGGGAGTGACCTCTTTAGCGAAGGTTTTCGTCACTATATTTTTAAAAGCTATCCGGTTCCATCAACGATATCAAGTTCTTTACGTTAAAGGTTTTCGCCAGAAACCATTCGTAGCCCTCCGTCGTTTCATATGGATAGTCAATAGTATTCAAGCTGTGTTTGTTGGCCATAGTCAAGGCACAGTGTTTGGTAGCTGTTGGGTGTTCATATGCAGCATAGATAGATGCGTTGGTTTGGGACAGTCGTATAGCCTTGTTGGCCCTAGTCAAGGGCTTGTACGGGTGGGTTCAAATCAACCTGGACAATGACGGGTAGAACTTGACATGTGACTTATGATTTATTGGCCTTAGTCAAGGTCATAAGAGCATGGGGCAAAAATCCACATCGGGAGTTTCTAAAGAAACTGAAACTTGCCAGATATGCGCATACCTTCTGGAGTGTGATGACGTGAACGGAATCTGTCACGTTATCATGCGATGATAGTTGGATCCCGATTCCCACTGATGAGTTGGTTTACTCCCCGGGTGATCCAGACTAATTCTTCTTTCAGGTTTGGAGAAGAATTTGACGGTACAGCGGGAGGTTTCCTGATTAGATAAAGTGATAATCATTCTGATCTAGGTTAGAGTGCACGCTGAGTGTTTCTTTTCTCTCTCTCTTTGGCAGCGACCATTGACCCGACCCTAGACTATGACTCAGTGACCAAAATTGACCGAACTTTCTTAAACACTGGCTTTTGGATTGTCAGAGTTGCAAACCTCATTGCCACTCCAACTTTTACCCTTTTCTCCAGGACACCCCGTATTACTACGAACGTCCACTTCCATTGGACAAAACCATCGTATGATTATATACGAACTCGAAGGAATTTATTCGAGGATGGTTTCCGGTTCTGGAGAAAACGGATAGGACTATTCAGTTGTCTTTTCATTTTACCTTCTCTCAGGTTGCGAGTACTCCTTGGTTTAGGAGTAGTACACCTATTACGCAAATTGGATAGTCTTCTTCCAAACCTTAGGCTGGTGCCGAACGGTAGGGAATGAAGAAAACCAATTAGCATAACAATGGTGTGCAGAAGATATTAAGTAAAGACATATCAAGGGATTAGTAAGAGGGCAAAGTAAATTGCGACTGATATTCACGACAAAACCAGGTATTTCATTACCACTCCCACTTCACCTTTGTATTTCTCCAGGACACTCCGTATCACTATGAAGATCCACAGTTTATTGGATACTCCATCGTATGGTTATATATGAACTCGAAAGGAACTTGTTCCAGTTCGGGGATGGATTCTGGTTCAGGAGAAATAGGAATAAAGTTTATTCGGTTGTCTTTTATCTTCACCTTCTCTCATTGCGAGTGCTCCTAGTATTATGACAGTACACCCATTATGCTTATTGGATAGTCTTCTTCCAAACCATAGGCTGGTGCCGAACGGTAGGGAAGGAAGAAAACCATTTGGCCTAAAGGGGTGTACAGAAGGTAATGACTAAAGACATATAAAGGGATTTGGAGACATGGCAAAGAAATATATGGTTACAGTTGTGAATCTGGATAATGGAAGAGGCATTACTAGGAATACCGGGATACCTCATCGAAACATTTCAATGTTTCAGTTTCACTGTGTACTGTTAAAGGAAAACTTATTTCCCAATCAGTCCTTACTCCAGGGTATGTATTTACCAGGTATGATTCTCACATCTGTATGGTTTTACAGATGATGAGTGGGAGTAGGTTAGTGGGAATTAGGTGATCATCCTCATTATATCGGGATTCGTTGTAATCGGTGATATTTGAGGAAATCACCTGGGCTGTTTGCCGGTCGGGAAATATTTGGTTTTGAATATCCGCTGTTGTGCACCAATTTCAAATTGATATATCTGTACGTCTATTTTCATAGAGTGAGATATACCTTTTTGAAATTATGTCTATGACATTTACCTATATCAGTGGATGGTTAGGTAAGGAGCATTAAACAGTGGTTTAATTCTTCATAACCAAAGGTACAGTTTTCAACCTACGACACACAGGGATTTAGTTATCAGACTCAAGGGACTTATACAGAGTATTGTATGTTGTCCAGTGTCCATTAGGACAGAGGGGTTGGTCCTCGTACTATATTCGGTTTACTTATGACTTCTCTATTTTTTAGACAGGTGTTTTGTGGAAACACAGGGTCCGAATTTTGAGAAGTTATAGGTGTTTGAATAAAGTAGAGAACCAGGTGTTGCAAGTATCGGGATTCTTCAAGTTGATCGAAGATGTAGATACTTGTGTATGGTATTCAGTTGATAGTAATGATTAAGAGATCTTGCTTCTCTTTCAGGTTACTCATAATTGGAAGCATTCCTAAGTTGAGTAACGCTGATCGGCCTCCTTCCATTTAGTTGACATGCACTGGAGATAGCTGCATGATTTGAATCTGGTTCAATTAAATCAGTGCCTCTGGTTCTATATTGGATATAGAACAGTTCATATCTTAACGATGTTAAGGTACGGGGAGTTGTCCGGATTATGCTTAAAACCAGACTCTGGATAACTCAAGGCACGTTTCTGTAATGGCTGTTTGTGGGTTGACCCAAGCTATGACGAGGGTTAATTTTCTACCATGTGGAAGATCAATAGTGATATTGTTCTAGACTCGCCACAGTTTTAATAAAAATGGATTTTTTCAGAAAACAGTAGTGGGAGTATGGTAGAACTGGAAGTGATTCCAGAACCACAAACGATTACTGAAGATTTGATAGGAACCTAAAAATTCAATCTGGTTTGACATTCCATTGGCCACTCCGCAGATAATGTGGGCAACTTCAAGCATCCGAGAGGTACTTCGGTAGCCTCAAGGACGGTGACAGGGAAGTTCTTGTTTACCCAGACTTGCCATAGCTGTTGTTCCAGACTGTGAGACCCGGCAGGAGGATGAGTATAGCGTCGTTCTAAACTGGCTTTAGAAATGTACGTCTATATGACTCTTCCAGAGGGTTGTCGTGGTCAGTGGGAGCAACGGAAGCATGGTGGACATGTGGCTTATGTCT
This sequence comes from Agapanthus africanus, assembly GCA_030015575.1. Classification (NCBI taxonomy): domain Eukaryota; kingdom Viridiplantae; phylum Streptophyta; class Magnoliopsida; order Asparagales; family Amaryllidaceae; genus Agapanthus; species Agapanthus africanus. The sequence continues at coordinate 156,458,959 of CM057350.1, forward strand.
ATTTATAGACTAAAGCAGATATAGTGGAGATTGATCATCTATTTCTGATGTGACAGCCATAGGTTTGACTTCATCAGAATAGGGGATGGATCTGTTGAGAAGGTAGTAGGGTTTGATGTCATGGTATTTGGATGACATACACAGAGTAGGAAGTGATATTCCTATACTACGATCGGTTATACTTTGGTCGTCACACAGTGGTTTCTCCACATGGGACTTGGACATTATATCAGACATACTGGTTACTAGATCTATGGTTTTAGATCTAGATTTGGGTGGTTTCCCAATTAAGGGTACTTAGACTGCATTTTAAGAGTATTTAGAATGGACGACTCCTGGCACGGTAGTGTACCTGCAGGTGATGGAGTCACCCTCTCTAAAGGTGTCTTACAGACTAAAGGGGAGAGGGATGTGCATGATTGGCATATCACTTGCTCAGACAATTGAGTCAATCATGAGATGTCAAGTACCACACCAGATGTTGTTCTTGCACTAGATGCAATAAGTTGATATTGATCCAATCCTGGAGAAGCAGTCGGAAGCAGTTTTAGAACATAAGTGGATGTTCTAGGGATATGATAACGACAGCCTCATTCGGGAGACAGTTATCATTCCAGGCTTCCAAGGTGACCTGGACGACAAGGAGCTTGTCAGAGTTATAGTTTTTCCCTCTGACGAGGGGCAGTATTTTGGACAGGTGATCCAGGCAGATACCGAGGGAGGCATGGCGCAGGATACTGATTAAGTTCAGTTGACGATACAGTATAAGAAGTTTGGATTTGGAGTTCATTTATGAGCTAGGTCCCATCAGACATCCAGACACATTCTAAGACAGGTATTGCTCATTTCGGGAGATGGCTTTCTCCGCGAACTTGAGATATAGAGAGACATAGAAAGAAACATCAAGGCAGATCCACTCACTGAGGCTATTCCTCGAACGCAATAGTTTCGTAAACGGGATTTGTGAGACTGACTAGTAGAGGAGTTGGGTGTTCGGTATCACACGGGCTGTGAGTATGCGACATCGCAACAATTAGCCTTGAGTGCAACTGGAAGATTGTTGGAGATAGTGCCCTCAGAGTCAATTATTGGATCACAGGCACGTGATTGCAATGATTGAGGGAGGACCTATCCCGGTAGGACAGTCTTACTCAAGATGATAGTATGCTATCTGGTTTATCTTTATCATCGTGTACTGCTTTAGGTGACCTGACAGGTCGCCATTACACGTTGATAGAGCCCCTAGGATTCTTGCTTGACTGCCAGCAGTATGAGGGCGATCATATACGTGAGAGCTGGTAGTCTATAAGCACATCCTTAAAAGGTCCCTAGTCATGGGAGTTTCGAGACAGGGCATCGATACTCCAGAGTAGACTAGTGTATACAGTCGAGACCCCGACGAGGGGCGGTGGCCGGTCTCACAAGCAACTGGTGTCAGTTGGTTCACCTAAGATGTATACAGGTGCTCATTGGGTTATGAGTACACCGGAAAGGACTCGCCGGGAACATGCTAGTTGGTCTTATACCTGACGTCAGATAGCAGTTCCCTGGTGACATGTGTACAAGTTAGTTCATCGACCTGAGGATCGTCATTTGTCTCGTGTGAGTTCCCACTGTACTTTGATTACTACCCTACTACGCTCAAAGGAGACGTGCAAACAGGTTTTAGTTGGGTACAATCCCGAGCCACATGGAGACAGTGAGCGGATCTTAGGGGGTTCGTCTCTCCCGGTATTGGGGGTGAGCTTGCGCTGTGTTTAGGAGAGCCAGAACATGAAAAGTCCTTGGCCAAGGCAGGAGATTTACTGGTAGGTATTCCAGTAGTATCTCAGGGTGTTCTGGGCTGATCTCTGATACGACTTGTACAGCTTTTGGGGGTCTGACTTTTACCAACCCCCTAGGCCCGCCATGCGATGCTCATAGACGAACGGACCGGACTGTACGGATATTGTCACTGACAGGCTCAGTAGGGTGTCAGGATGAGTTCGCTCATCGACATCCCTTTTGGTCAATAGCTGGTAGCCCGTCACGTATGGCTAATACCTCTGACGTGCTGGTGGTTAAATCCACAGCCATAGTATTAACGAGTCTTTAGAGTCCCCCACAGACAGTTGCTCAAGTTTTCGGGCGAAACGCTGTAGAGGCCGTATGGAGATATGGCAGGGTTCGATCAGATACGTGTGGTATTGCACGGATCATGATCGGACGGATAATACTAGCCGGCTTTGGTTTAAGCCGGATCCTAGTATAGTGCAGTGTAGATTTTATCTCATTGCATTTGTATTCGGTTGGAATACAGATGCGGGTGTGTATACACAGTATCGGGGTTTTCCTGTAATTTATTACGGGACCAGTTTTCTGGAGTTGCCAGTTTGTTTTCCGTTTTGACCATTTTCGTTTGTATCTTTCATTGGCCGAAGATTGGTGGAAGGGGGCTTATTTGCATTTATGCAAATAAGCATTTGTGAAGGGTGTTATTTGCATATGGTTGCTTCATCATTGTGCACCATCCATTGACTTCATTAGATCATCATTGTTTGATCTTTTTTATTCTCTCATGATCACTCATCATTCTTGCTCATATGATTGATCCACTCTCTCTCTCCATTATTATTCTTTTGGGGGATGAAGCATGGGCCGGCCACTAGTGAGGAGAGGGGATTTTCCTTTTTGGTTGTAAGGAAAAATGTTAATCTCATTCTTTGGATGCTACATTTTTCTTACCTCTCTCCAAATTCATTTCCTCCACAAAAGAAAAGGAAACTTCCTACAACCCCAATTGAGACATAGCAGTTGCTCAAGTTTTCGGGCGAAATGCTGTAGAGGCCGTATGGAGATATGGCAGGGTTCGATCAGATACGTACGGTATTGCACGGATCATGATCGGACGGATAATACTAGCCGGCTTTGGTTTAAGCCAGATCCTAGTATAGTACAGTGTAGATTTTTTCTCATTGCATTTGTATTCGATTGGAATACAGATGCGGGTGTGTATACAAAGTATCGGGGTTTTCCTGTAATTTATTACGGGACCAGTTTTCTGGAGTTGCCAGTTTGTTTTCCGTTTCGGCCATTTTCGTTTGTATCTTTCATTGGCCGAAGATTGGTGGAAGGGGGCTTATTTGCATTTGTGCAAATAAGCATTTGTGGAGGGTGTTATTTGCATATGGTTGCTTCATCATTGTGCACCATCCATTGACTTCATTAGATCATCATTGTTTGACCTTTGAGTGGTGATGGTTGTTGAGTGTGGACTTTGGTTATGATCTTTTTAATTCTCTCATTATCACTCATCATTCTTGCTCATATGATTGATCCACTCTCTCTCTCCATTATTATTCTTTTGGGGGATGAAGCATGGGCCGGCCACTAGTGAGGAGAGGGGATTTTCCCTTTTGGTTGTGAGGAAAAATATTAATCTCATTCTTTGGATGCTACATTTTTCTCACCTCTCTCCAAATTCATTTCCTCCACAAAAGAAAAGGCAACTTCCTATAACCCCAATTGAGACATAGCACTACACCATTCTACAGCAAATCTTGGGCACGTCGACTCGCCAGCTTCGTGCCTGAGTTGCCTCGGTATAGAGGTGGGAGCCCGTAAAAGAAGCCGGCGACATGGTGCCCTTCCGGCGACGAGGTGGAGACCGGAGATTCCGCGGGGAGATCGGGACGACGACGAGAAGACCGAAGGACACGGATCGCTCGGTATCTCTCTCTGCCCCCTCTCTAGATAGCTAGGACTAGATTAATGGCCCGATCCGGGTATTTAGTGCGCGGTGGTGCCGGTTTGAAAAGTTAAAGTAAATCACTGCTTCCGCATTCCGGCGTCGGATTGACGGCCGGGGCGCCGCCGTGCACTTACAAGTAACGCTACCAGGAATCCTCTTTGCTGCATGTGTCGCTCCCGCGAGTCGGTGTATCACTTGATGCATGGAAAGTCTCTGAAGGGTTTAGGTACAAGGAATCGGAAAATGTAAAATCAGTAGTTGCTTCTAGATAGAAAAGTTTGGAAGTTGAAGGGAGGTTGTGAATTGATGGAAAACTCGCGAGATATAACATAAAGGCAACTAGTCGAAATTACGAAAACTAGAGGAATTATGGTGAGTCCAACTAAGATTTGCATCGAAAGATAAATAAGAATGGCATCGAAAGAAAGGTTGAGAAAAAAGAAAGAGTACCTCTGTTGTCTTTCTATGTGGCATCGGCCTTCTCTGCTGTCATCGTGAAGGTCTGGCGTTTGGGTCTATTCCTCTGCGCTTGCTGAAAAACACGTTCCTGTGATAACAAGGGTGGTCCCTTTGGTGATGCCCCTTGACCAATTGGTTTAGTGGCGGAAAGTGGCCGGTTTCCTTATGTTGGTTCCCCATAATTAGCTGGCTTGTTGACGGGGCCTGATTGTCTCCCTCTATGAGGACAGTCCCCTATAGTATGATCCGGAGACCTATAGACTATGCAAAGTTTATTCAAAATGCGACTGTCTCTCCAGTAGTGTCCGGTCCTACCACAAAGGTTGCATATAACAGTTGGTTTTTCGAAGATAGTTGGTCCGGCTGGTCTCTTGGGTTGTTGTTTCCCGTTGAATCTGGAAGATGATCCCTCAAGAATTTGATTGGCTGGTCGCTTAATGCCAGACAAACGGTCATCCTTCCTCATGCGTCTCTGAAGGTCTTCAAAGTTTCGTGCCGCCTCTAAGATTTCATCATAAGTCGAAAGAGTAGCAGAAGACATGGAGGACTGCGTCTTCAGGTCCAATCCTTGCCTGAATCTCTTAGCATAAAGTTCTGGGGTTGCCACCAGATGATGCGCGAACCGACTTAACCTTGCGAACTCCGAAGCGTACTCGTCCACCGACTTATCCCACACGCTCCCTTGTTGGAGTTGTATATGTAAGTGCACGGCAGCGCCCCGGCCGTCTGTCCGAGGCCAAAATGCGGAAACAAAAACTTTTCTTTAAACAGAAACTGGCGCTACCACGGATTATAAACCCGGATCGGACTATTAACCTACTACTAGCTAACTAGAGAAAAGGTAGAGAGCTATACCGAGCGATCCATGTTCTTCGGTCTTCGGCCTCCATCCCGATCTCCTCGCGGAATCTCCGATCTTCATCTCCTCGTCGGAAAGGGCACCACATCGCCAATTCTTTTTACGGGCTCCCATCTCTGGACCGAGACAACTCGGACACGAAGTTGGCAAGCCGACGTGTCCAAGAATGCTGTAGACTAAGTGTAGAAACATTTGTCTCAAGGGGTTATGAAGTTGCCATTTGGAAGTGTAAGTGGAGGGATGAACTTTGAAATGGTGCTATGGGATTTTGTATGAGCAAGAGAGATAAAAATCCCACTCTCAAATTTTGGACAGCCCCCAAACTTGTGGCCGGCCATGCTAATGAGAGGAAGAGGGAGTGGATCAATAATGCAAAGAAAGAGAAAAGGGTGATGATTAAGAATCATCATCACAACAAAGTCCACACTCATCCTCATCATACAAAGTAAGCAATGATGGAAAAAGAAGTCAATGGAAGCAAGAACCATCATGAGAACCATCATGAAACAACAACTTACAGAAACCACCCTTCACTTTGCTAATTTGCACATGTGCAAATAAACCCCTCCACACCAATTTTTAGCCAAAGAAAGAACAAAGGAAAAATGGCCGAAATGAAATGCAAACTGGCAACTTCAAAAAACTGATCCCGTAATAAATTACAGGAAAACCCCGCGACTGTATATACATACCTGCATTTGTATTCCGACCGAATACAAATGCAATGAGACAAAATCTACACTGTACAATACTAGGATCCGGCTTAAACCAAAGCCCTCTAGTATTATCCGTCCGATCAAGATCCGTGCAATACCGCACGTATATGATCGAACCCTGCCATATCTCCATACGGTCTCTACAGCGTTTCGCCCGAAACTTGAGAAACTGTCTGTGGGGGACTCTAAAGACTCGTCAATACTTTGGCTATGGATTTAACCACTAGCACGTCAGAGGTATTAGCCGTACGTAACGGGCTATCAGGTATTGACCAAAAGGGACGTTGATGAGCGAACTTATCCTGATACCCTACTGAGCCTGTCAGTGACAATATCCGTAGAGTCCGGTCCGTTCGTCTATGAGCATCGCATGGCGGGCCTAGGGGGTTGGTAAAAGTCAGACCCCCAAAAGCGGTACAAGTCGTGTCGGAGTGTAGCCCAGAACACCCTGAGATACTACTGGAATACCTACCAGTAAATCTCCTGCCTTGGCCAAGGACTTTGTGTAATGGCTCTCCTAGACATAGCGCGACCTCACCCCCAATACCGGGAGAGACGAACCCCTGCAGATCCGCTCACTGCCTCCATGTGGCTCGGGACTGTACCCAACTAAAACCTGTTTGCACGACTCCTTGACCCGTGGTAGGGTAGTAATCAATGCACAGTGGGAACTCACACGAGACAAATGACGATCTCAGGTCGATGAACTAACCTGTACACATGTCACCAGGGAACTGCTATCTGACGTCAGGTATAAGACCAACTAGCATGTTCCCGGCGAGTCCTGTCCGGTGTACTCATAACCCAATGAGCACCTGTATACATTTTAGGTGAACCAACTGACACCAGTGGCTTATGAGACCGGCAACCGCCCCTCGTCGGGGTCTCGACTGTATACATTAGTCTACTCTGGAGTATCGATGCCCTGTCTCGAAAACTCCCACGACTAGGGACCTTTTAAGGATGTGCTTATAGACCCCAGCTCCCACGTATATGATCGCCATCGTACTGCTGGTCATCAAGCAAGAATCCTAAGGGCTCTATCAACGCGCAATAGTGACCTGTAAGGTCACCTAAAGCAGTACACGATGATAAAGATAAACCAGATATCATACTATCATCTTGAGTAAGACTGTCCTACCGGCATAGGTCCTCCCTTAATCATTGTAATCACGTGCCTGTGATCCAATAATTGACTCTGAGGGCACTATCTCCAACAATCTCCCATTTGCACTCAAGGCTAATTATTGCGATGTCGCATACTCACAGCCCGTGTGATACCGAACACCCAACTCCTCTACTAATCAGTCTCACAAAACCTGTTTGCGAAACTAATGAGTTCGAGGAATAGCCTCAGTGAGTGGATCCGCTCTGATGTTTCTTTCTATATCTCTCTTTATCTCAAGTTCGTGGAGAAAGCCATCTCCCGAAATGAGCAATACCTGTCTTAGAATATGTTTGGATGTCTGATAGGACCTAGCTCATAAATGAACTCCAAATCCAAACTTCTTAGACTGTATCGTTAACTGAACTTAATCATTATCCTGCGTAATGCTTCCCTCAGTGTCCGCTTGGATCACCTGTCCAAAACACTACCCCTCGTCAGAGGGAAAACTATAACTCTGACAGTCACTCTGTCATCCAGGTCACCTTGGAAGCCTGGAATGATAACTCTCTCCCGAAGGAGGCTGTCGTTATTATATCCCTTGAACATCCACTTATGTTCTAAAACTGCTTCCGATCGTTTCTCCAGGATTGAATCAATATCAACTTATTGCAGCTCGTGCAAAAACAATATTTGGTGTGGTACTTGACATCTCATGATTGACTCAATTGCCTAAGCAAGTGATTTGCCAATCATGCACATCCCTCTCCCCTTTAGTTTGTAAGACACCTTTAGAGAGGGTGACTCCATCACCTGCAGGTATACTACCATGCCAGGAGTCGTCCATTCTAAACACCTTTAGAATGCTGTCTAAGTACCCAGATTGGGACACTTCCCAAATCTAGATCTAAAACCATAGATCTAGTAACCAGAATGTCTGATATAATATCCAATTCCTATGTGGAGAAAACATTGTGTGACAACCAAAGTATAACCGATCGTAGTATAGGAATCTCACTTCCTACTCTGTGTATGTCATCCAAATACCAGGACATCACACCCTACTACATTCTTAACAGATCCATCCCCTATTCTGATGAAGTCAAACCTATGACTGTCACATCAGAAATAGATGATCTATCTCCGCTATATCTGCTTTAGTCTATAAATAGACATAAGCAACTTATCCACCAATGTTTCCGCTTCTCCCACTGACTACGACAACCCTCTGGCAGAATCATATACACGTGCACTTCTAAAGATAATTTAGAACGTTGCTATATTCATCCTCCTGCCGGGTCTCACAATCTGGAACAACAGCAATGGCAAGTCTGGTAAACAAGAACCTCCCTGTCACCGTCTTTGAGCAAACCGAAATATCTCTCGAGTGCCTGAGGTTACCCACCATATCTGCGGAGTGGCTAATGCAATGTCAAACCAGATTGAATCTTTAGGTTCTTATCAAATTTTCTGTAATCGTTTGCGATTCTGGAATCACTTCCAGTTCTAACATACTCCCACTTCTATTTTCTGAAAAAAATCCATTTTACTAAAACCGTGGCGAGTCAAGAACAATATCACTATTGATCTTCCAGATGGTAGAAAGTCAACCTTCATCATAACCCGGGTCAACCCACAAACAACCATTACAGAAACGTGCCTTGAGTTATTCGGAGTCTGGTTTTAAGCATAAGCCGGACAACTCCCCGTACCTTAACATCGTTAAGATATGAACCATTCTATATCCAATATAGAAATGGAGGCACTGATTTAATTGGAACCAGATTCAAATCATCCAGCTGTCTCCAGTGCATGTCAACTAAATGGAGAGAGGCCGATCAACATTACTCAACTTAGGAGTGCTTCCAATTATGAGTAACCTGAAAGAGAAGCAAGTTCTCTTAATCATTACTATTAACTGAATACCATATACAAGTATCTACATCTTCGATCACCTTGAAGAATCCTGATACTTGTAACGCCTGGTTCTCTACTTTATTCTTATACCTGTAACTTCTCAAAACTTGGACCTTGCATTTCTACGAGACACATGTCTAAGAACTAGAGAAGTCACAAGTAAACGGAATATAGTACGAGTACCAACCCCTCTGTCCTCATGGACACTGGACAACATATAATACTCTGTATAAGTCCTCTGAGTCTAATAACTCATTCCCTGTGTGTCGCAGGTTGAAAACTGTACTTATGGTTAAGAAGAATTACACCATTGTTTAATGCTCCTTACCTAATCATCCACTGATATAGGTAAATGTCATAGACATAATTTCAAAAAGGTATATCTCACTCTATAAAAATAGACGTACAGATATATCAATTTGAAATTGGTGCATAATAACGGATATTCAAAACCAAATATTTGCCATCCGACAAACAACCCAGGTGACTTCCTCAAATATCACCAATTACAACGAATCCCGATATAATGAGGATGATCACCCAATTCTCAATAACTTACTCCCACTCATCATCTGTAAAACCATACAGATGTGAGAATCAAACCTGGTAAATACATACCCTGGAGCAAGGACTAATTGGGAAATCAGTTTTCTTTTAACAGTACACAGTGAAACTGAAACATGTAGATGTTTCGAAGGGGTATCCGGGTATTCCTAGTAATGCCTCTTCCATTATCCAGATTCACAACTGTAACCGTATATTTCTCTGCTATCTCTCTAAATCTCTTCATATGTCTTTAGTTGTTACCTTCTGTACACCCTCTTAGGCTAAATGATTTTCTTCCTTCCCTACCGTTCGGCACCAGCCTATGGTTTGGAAGAAGACTATCCATTAAGCACAATAGGTGTACTGTCCTAATCCTAGGAGCACTCACAACCTGAGAGAAGGTGAGGATAAAAGACAACCGAATAAAACCTTATTCCTATTTCTCCTGAACCAGAATCCATCCCCGAACTGGAACAAGTCCCTTCGAGTTCGTATATAACCATACGATGGAGTATCCAATAAACTGTGGATTTTCGTAGTGATATGGAGTGTTCTGGAGAAATACAAAGGTGATGTAGGATTGGCGAAGAAATACTTGGTTTGGTCATGAATAGCAGTCGCAATTTATTTTGCCCTCTTACTAATCCCTTTATTTGTCTTTACTTAATACCTTCTGCATACCTTTTAGGTTAAGTGGTTTTCTTCATTCCCCACCGTTCAGCACCAGCCTATGGTTTGGAAGAATACTATCCAATAAGCGTAATAGGTGTGCTGTCCTAATCCAAGGAACACTCGCAACCTGAGAGAAGGTAAAAGGAAAAGACAACCGAATAGTCCTATTCGTTTTCTCCAGAACCGGAAACCATCCTCGAATAAATTCCTTCGAGTTCGTATATAACCATACGATGGTTTTATCCAATGGAAGTGGATGTTCATAGTAATACGGGGTGTTCTGGAGAAAAGGGTAAAAGTAGGAGTGGCAATGAGGTACGCAACTCTGACAATCTAAAAGCCAGTGTTTAAGAAGGTTCGGTTAATTTGGTCACTGAGTCATAGTCTAGGGTCGGGTCATGGTCGCTGCCAAAGAGAGAGAGAAAAGAAACACTCAGCTTGCACTCTAACCTAGATCAGAATGGTTACCACTTTATCCAATCAGGAAACCTTCCACTGTAACGTCAAATTCTCCTCCAAACCTGAAAGAAGAATTAGTCGGGATCACCCGAGGAGTAAACCAACTCATCAGTGGGAATCGGGATCCAACTATCATCGCATGATAACGTGATGGAATCCACTCACGTTATCACACTCCAGAAGGTATGCACATATCTGGCAAGTTTCAGTTTCTTTAGAAACTCCCGATGTGATTTTTTACCCCATGCTCTTATGACCTTGACGTAGGCCAACATATCATAAGTCACATGTCAAGTTCTACCCGTCATTATCCAGGTTGATTTGAACCCGCCCGTACCTACCCTTAACTTTGGCCAACAAGGCAGTACGACTGTCCTAAACCAACGCATCTATCTATGCAACAGAAAAGTAACAAGTAGCTACCATACACTATGCCTTGACGTTGGCCAACATACATAGCATGAATACTAAGTGCTACCTTCCTGAAATGACGGAGGGCTACGAATGGTTTTTGGCGAAAAACCTTTTACGTAATGAACTTGATATCGTTGAAGGAACCGGATAGCTTTTTATAAAAATATAGTGACGAAAACCTTTGCTAAAGGGTCACTCCCGGTGAAGGGATCTCGGCTCTTTCCCCGTAGAATGAGGTGCAGGATATTCCAACTGAATACCACGATGCAAAGCAAAAGTAATCGACTATAGTGAAGTTATTGCCCTGATGCAAACTTCTGTCCAAGGGGTCACTCCCGGTGAAGGGATCTCGGCCCTTGCCTCGTCGACTGAGGTGCTGGATATTCATAACCGAATACCACTGTGCAAAACAAAAGAGAACGTCCTTGCAATAACAGCTTTTGAAAATTGTTCCAACAACATCAGAAAGGTTTGTTTAGCTTGCATTGATCCGAATCAATGCAGTCCCATCAATTGATCACATCAATAAAGAACGAAAATACGATGTACGTATATGCCACCCGCATTCGCCACTGGGTCCCGTCATTATCCGTTAGGTTACTTAACTAACGACAGAGCGGGGACTGGACTAGCGCGGGTGCAAAACATATACAACATCTACTAGTATATATATCAATATATAATATTCGCTCAAGGCGTGATAAAATGCAACATCACAGAAATGTAATAAGCATCACAGAACAATACAGATATCTGGGATCCCCGGGTTTCATAGAGCCGCTATTGAAACCCGACGTTCCCCTGGTCGTGTGGATAGCCTGTGTAATGAAATCCTAAACCCCTATGGGCGGGGCAAGTCACCCGCCAAAACCTGAAGCGAGGCAGCCCCCTTCAGCAACGTGAATGGACCACCCAGCACTTCACGGAATCCGGTAACTTGTGCACCCCTCCTTGGGTCAACCTGTACCCCCTACGAGTGCGGCGAATAGCCCGCCAATTCTAGAGTGAATCCCCCTACGTCTCAAAGCCATGAGATGCGGGCTCGTTGCCCTCTAGAAACCGGCTATCCGTGCACCCCACCTTGGGGTAATCCTAGTACAGAAAGTAAAATATATACAACGGGTGCATCGACCTCAGCCCGGTCGTGCCCCAAAAGAATAATATACAAACAGGCAGTGACGACAGTCCACATGTCGGACGCTCGCCCCGTAATATCAAATGTACATACATAACCAAACTGTACTGCCATTGCATCCAGGCTATCCACCACGACAAATCTGCAACATCACAGCACAACACAGAACATCAACGTGAATGTCACGTTCGCAAATCCGTCTAAAAGGGCTATAGCAGTTAGACAGGATTTACCGATCAAATGATATTCACGGTTGCAGATATAATGTAAATACTGTGAACTAACATGTTTAAAATTTTCGATCGACTAAATTTCCCGAAGTGGTCCCCAAGCACAACTGTAGCACTCAAAATAAATCTGGGCCCAAACAGAATATACCAAAAACCCTATTTCCAAGTCAGATAGCTACTGTAAAAATTTGGTGAAGCAAGGAGTTAAAATGGCGGCGGAACCGCGGCCAATGCATGGGTTTGGCCGCGGTTCTGCGGTGGAACAGTGCCATCGAGCTACCAAATTTTCACAGAATGCTTAGAAAACCCTGCACGATTTTTTGACATGCCCAGAAAAATTTTTGGAGCACAAAATAAAATCGACAGAAACTGGACTTGAAAACGCGGTTTTTAGAAAATTCGGTCGATCGAACTTGTAAACACGTTAGAGCAAGCTAGACTAGGTTAATGGCGTGGCTCTGATACTAATGTAAGTGCACGACAGCGCCCCGGCCGTCTGTCCGAGGCCAAAATGCGGAAACAAAAACTTTTCTTTAAACAGAAACTGGCGCTACCACGGACTATAAACCCGGATCGGACCATTAACCTACTACTAGCTAACTAGAGAAAAGGTAGAGAGCTATACCGAGCGATCTGTGTCCTTCGGTCTTCGGCCTCCATCCCGATCTCCTCGCGGAATCTCCAGTTTTCATCTCCTCGTCGGAAAGGGCACCACATCGCCGATTTTTTTTACGGGCTCCCATCTCTGGACTGAGACAACTCGGACACGAAGTTGGCAAGCCGACGTGTCCAAGAATGCTGTAGACTAAGTGTAGAAACATTTGTCTCAAGGGGTTATGAAGTTGCCATTTGGAAGTGTAAGTGGAGGGATGAACTTTGAAATGGTGCTATGGGATTTTGTGTGAGCAAGAGAGATAAAAATCCAACTCTCAAATTTTTGGACAGCCCCCAAACTTGTGGCCGGCCATGCTAATGAGAGGAAGAGGGAGTGGATCAATAATGCAAAGAAAGAGAAAAGGGTGATGATTAAGAATCATCATCACAACAAAGTCCACACTCATCCTCATCATACAAAGTAAGAAATGATGGAAAAAGAAGTCAATGGAAGCAAGAACCATCATGAGAACCATCATGAAACAACAATTTACAGAAACCACCCTTCACTTTGCTAATTTGCACATGTGCAAATAAACCCCTCCACACCAATTTTCAGCCAAAGAAAAAACAAAGGAAAAATGGCCGAAAAGAAATGCAAACCGGCAACTTAAAAAAACTGATCCCGTAATAAATTACAGGAAAACCCCGCGACTGTATATACATACCTGCATTTGTATTCCGACCGAATACAAATGCAATGAGATAAAATCTACACTGTACAATACTAGGATCCGGCTTAAACCAAAGCTCTCTAGTATTATCCGTCCGATCATAATCCGTGCAATACTGCATGTATATGATCGAACCCTGCCATATCTCCATATGGTCTCTACAGCGTTTCGCCCGAAACTTGAGAAACTGTCTGTGGGGGACTCTAAAGACTCGTCAATAGTTTGGCTATGGATTTAACCACTAGCACGTTAGAGATATTAGCCGTACGTAACGGGCTACCAGGTATTGACCAAAAGGGACGTCGATGAGCGAACTCATCCTGACACCCTACTGAGCCTGTCAGTGACAATATCCGTAGAGTCCGGTCCGTTCGTCTACGAGCATCGCATGGCGGGCCTAGGTGGTTGGTAAAAGTTAGACTCCCAAAAGCGGTACAAGTATACATTTTAGGTGATGCCTTTTATATTATCATGTATTTGTGGTTTTGGATCAAAATATACAAAGGAGGTGCTGCCCAAATTTTTAAAAGACGAAACATGTTTTTCAACTAGCATAATCCACTTGCATTTTTCATGTTCCATTATCTATGCATTAAGAAAACATTTGATTTCATTATACCTTTATTTCAAAACTTCACCTCTTTTAATTTCTTAAAAAGGTTTAGATTTATGGTCTTCGGCTTACTTGAATTATGTTACGCCTTTAGACGTTGCGTTATTTAAGTGCCGGTCACGAGCTAATATTTCGGGTCGTGACAAAGTTGGTATCAGGGTGCTAGGTTTAACCTTGGTTCGAGTCTAGGTTTGACTATGTGGAGTCGGGGGCATAAATTATTTCGGAACCTAGGCTTGACCGTACGGAACTTAGACTTGAACAATGGGTATTAGACCCGAACTTTCGTTTCATAGGCTGACCCTGATTGATGGAGTAGGTAGCTTGGGTAGAGTGACGTACCGTACGTATGTTCCGCGGCATATTTACGATACGATACTCCACTTAAGAAACTTTAGGATATACATATTTTGAGATCTGTGATTCTCTTCGTTCCTTTGATTATGCATCCAATTGAGATCTGTAACACCCTAGTTCATTTATACCAATTCCAGTGCACGTATTTCTTTATTTATGGTATTTTTCTGATTTATTGTGTTTTGGGTGCGAATAGTGTATTTGACATTTGTATTTGCATTCGACCTGACCCGCGTGCTAGAAACCAGTCTTGATTCATATTTATGATTTATCCTGACTTGTTACGTAGACTCGTGCATTTTCATTTTAATTTATACATCTTGCATACTACCATTTTATCTGGCATTTGCATTTTACAATATAACATTTTAAGTCACATAAAATATTTTAAAAATACATTGCTTGGCCTGCGTGATACCCCTGATCCTGTGGTAGCATCCGCGCATCTTGTTCTCGTCCCGTTCAGTGAAACGGACTTGTTTGGATGGCTACGCGCACGTACGTGCATCCGTTCTTGGGGTTATGCATTTTCGTTATCCGGATATCCAACTTTAATTTTGGTCGACATGTATATTTTTTGTATTTTAAAACTGAATTTTAGACCCAACCCGGGCATGTTTTGGACTATGTTTGTATTTACCAGAATATCAAATTTTATTTATATAAATTAATTTTATAAACTGATACAAATTAAAATTTAGTTAACTAATAAAAGATTTTTTTAAATTTAAATCTAAACTAATTTCCTAACAAACTAACAACCCCTTTCTCTCTCTCTCTCATGACTCTCTCTCTCTCTCTCCTCTGCAAATATATTTATATATATTTTATTTATTTATTTTTCTTTCCATATTTAATACACAGCCTCTTCTTCTTATTTCTTCTTCTTCTTTCTTCTTTCTTTTTCTTGATCTTGTTTCTTGACTCCGGTGATCACCGCCGGAGCCGTGCTCGTCGCTGACGATCCGAGTGATCCAGTGAACGTACCTTGCCTGTGTGATCACCCTCTTGCCTTGCCTGGACCTGTCCCGCGTGCCGCGTGTGCGTTGCGACGATTTACCGACGTCGGACGCGCCGTGCGTATCCGTCGCGTGATTCGATCGAGGCAAGTTTACAACTTGCTACATGCTATACTTTATGTAATTTATTTATATGTTTCCGTATTATCATCATCATCATCATACAGCTATATCTATATAATTTATACACCGTAGTTATTTAACGTTAATCGGTTTTATAATATAAAATGTATAAAAGTTTACAACTTGCGACATTCTATAAATATATCTATAAAAATATATATCGTCGTAATATTTCTTATTATTATCTTTAATTAGTTTATAATCTGCATTTTATAATATTATACAAAATATAGTTTGAAAATATTATAATTTACACATGAAACATCGTTGCAAAGCGGATACGATAAATATGAAATTTACTGTACACCTTACCTTATAAAATTCATTATAAATCATAGAAAAATCATTAGTATATGTTCTTTAGTTAGTTACGAAGCTAACCCAGAATACTATAACTCTATGAAATATTTACTTGCAAAATAAATTGTTTAAATAACGTAAAATGCAAATGAAAATATCTCTAACCTGCTGTCCAAGGAAATTCCAGCAGCAAACTTTCAATTTCGAATGTACATAACTTTTTGTAGGAACAACCTGAGATACTTCAACTTATAAAAATAAAAACCTTATTGAATTATCTTTGTTTTGATATAAGACACGTCCCTTTTGGAGAACGTTTGTTATTTTTAAGCTATTTTACAAATCAGGGTAACGCTGAATTTCTGAACGGAACTTTCTTGTGCATGGTTAATCAATACCACTTTTATAGTTATTAATCGGTTTGAATATGTTATCCATGTTAATATTATTATATCACTATTTACATATCTAGTCGCATGCTAATTCATCTTGCTACATGGTAGGTATATTATTATGCATCCATATGAGTAAAATGTTACCCGTTTATTAGATTGTACATCCATACTAAAAGTTTACTGTTTTCGGATATCCGTTTGCATCCATATCATTTAAAATATATATAACTGCATTTATAGATCATATTAATTCATATTATTATTGTAGTAACACCCCATACTTAATAAAGTGCATCCTAATTAGTATTGGAATTGTAAATGTAACCCCTAATCGATATTTGTGCATCCATACCATTAATTCTATAACTATTCGCATACCATATCACATTATTACATATTGTTGTTATATTGACACCCCATGCTTGATATTGTGCACCCTACATAGTCATGATGTAACCCCTGATCGATATTTGTGCATCCATGCTTTTATTGTACATCCGTACTTTCACCCTGATTCAATACTTGCTACAGTTTGATTATGTGCACCCGTTTGACACCTGTATACTACTTGACATGACCTGATACACCACTGTTTCCCCCAATCAGAGCAAAACTCTGTTTGAATTTCAAAAATTCAAAAATTGAAGCAACGCTTCAAATCCCCTGCGCTGCGCGCAACGCGCCACGTGTCAAAAGCTGATACGTCAGCGCAGTGCCCAAGGCAGCGTGCTCAATCAGAGCAAGGCTCTATTTAAAACAAAATTAAAGGAAGCAACGCTTCAGTTGCGCAAGCGCTGCGCTGCGCGACACGTGTCAGCGCAGTTGCGCTGCGCTGTGCGCTGCGCGACACGTGTCAGGCGCTGGTTCATTTACGCCAAACATAATTAAAATTCCAGAAAGATCTTTCTGTTCTTGTTAAAACAAGAAGATTGTCTTCTGTAAAACAGAAGCCTTTGGATCAAAGATACAACGGTGGGGAAAATTCCCTAAATCACTCAGAGAATGATCTCTTTAACAAATTTAACAAATTAATGGGCACTATATAAAGGCCCCTAGACCCCAGTTCCAAAAGACATCGATCAAAAACAACAACAACACAGAGAAGAGAGAAACTCAGAAAACAGAGAGAGAATTCTAAAGAATTTTGAGAAGAAATTCAGAAAGAAAAAGAAGGTAAAAACCTTTATAGAAAGAAGAATTTCTTCTGAATAGATCATTGATCTAAGAACAAGATCAAAGATCTTAAAATAAAAAATATAATAATAAAAAAGGTATTGCCTTTGATGAACCATTGGTTCTGGAATCTTAAACATTCTTTTCTTGAATCCAAAATTGGATCAAGATATTAAAACAGTGCCTTGCACTTGTATCTGCGCTTTTAAAATAGAGCATTGCTCTTTGAAGTTCGCGCAACTCACCAGAGCGCGCCACGTGTCAGCAGCGCAACAACGCAGCGGATTGACACAGCGCACTGCGCTGTTACGCTTGCGCTCACCAGAGCGTGACACGTGTCACTTCCACATGCGCTTGCGCTCAATAATTGGCGCAAAGCGCCTGACAGGCCACATGGTCACTGTCAGTTTGATTAATGCACTGCATTACTTACAGAAGGGCCAAGCCCAATTAAAAAAGGCCTAACAGGCCAAATAAAATGCTATGCATTATTTTAAAGAAGGGCAGAGCCCAAATAAAAACAGATGATGTGCATCATTTAAAAGGGACAGAGCCCAAATCAAAAAGGCCTTACAGGCCAAAAGAAAATGCAGTGCATTATTAAACAAGGGCAAAGCCCTAGCACAGGCCTAACAGACCAATGATAAATAAAAACGTTGAACATTTTCAACTGGACTTAGCCCAATCATGGCCGTAAGTCCTCAAACTAAATTGACTGAGCAAGACTGCTCTCTCAAATCAATTTACATCCGATTCAAGGGTACATCTCCGAACTCCTATGACACCTATCGTTGTAATCCTTCAATGACGTCAGAGAGGTGACGGGTCCCGAAAACCACACATTGACACGGACTCAAGCGTCTTTAAACCTACAGACTGAAGCGTCCTTAAACTCCCGGACTCAAGCGTCCTTAAACCCACGGACTCAAGCGTCCTTAAACCCACGGACTCAAGCGTCCTTAAACCCACGGACTCAAGCGTCCTTAAACTGGAACATGGACCACTATGTCCCTAAACTGGAACAATAGAGCTCCCAAATGCTCTTTTGTCGGATCTAAACGATCCCGTTTAAGTTGATCTTAGCCTCAAATATGGCTAACGTATCCTTAAACTTTCAAACAGACTTTAGTCCTAAGGTACATCTCTGAACTCCTCTGACACCTGTCGTTGTAATCCTTCAACGTCGTCAAAGAGGTGATGGGTCCCGACGGCCATATATTAAATGGACCACTACGTCCCTAAACTGGAACAATAGAGCCCTTAAATGCTCTTTCCGTCAAGTTGATCTTAGTCTCAAATCAGACTAACGTATCCTTAATGAACGTTTAAGTTGATCTTAGCCTCAATATGGCTAACGTATCCTTAAACTAAAACACCAAACCCAAATCTAAGTAAGTACGGATTTGGACCAATCCACGTCCTACGGGCGACGGCATAACTTAGTCTCCATATACAATCCACGGGCAACCACAAAGAAAACAAACACCCACGACATGAAATGAAATTCTGGAGAAGGAGAAAGTGGTTACCGCGATGTGGTAGCGTAATTAACTGCAGGGGCTTGCGCCTGCAGGGAAGAGCGTCCCCACAATAAAAAACCCCTCACCATGAGGGGGAATCTAACGAAGTCTGCTACATCGGCCGCATTCGTCTAAACCTCCGATACACGGTGCCATAAATCAACTTGGTATCTTCGGAGAGGTAGACAGATAAAACCAAAAAGCATCTTCCCCGAATCTCAGGCAAGACGTCTTTGCGTCGCGCCGTCTTTCGGAGGGGAATAGATTCTGGCACGCCCGGTGGGACCTTTTCCTCTTTCCACTCTACACTTCGTGTGTCGTGTTCGCGAACGAATCGCGGTTTGCTGTGGTTGCCTGTGGATTCGAGATACTAAGATTTGGTGTCTTGCTCCGTGCAGAAAACAGAAGATCAATGGCTTCAAACTGCACCGCCTGCAACTGAAACTCTCGCTCGGTCCTTGCTGGAAGAGTGACTTATGGGCTCTAAGCGCCCTCCCTTTTTAGGATGCCAGTAGAGCAAGTAACTCAAGCCACCACTGGATTATTCTTCGGGACCATGCTCCCACCGTTGAGCTACAATGCCACAATGACGTTGCAAGAAGCCCTAAAGAAGTCGGTCTTTGATCGACTTACCACTGTCGCGGCCCCTCTCAATGGGTCGCCCAACTTCAATATCTCAGTTTTCAACAGACTGGGCCAGAGAGTCTACAAGCCCACGATACCCGAAGTTGCCATCCCAAAGCGGATAGCCATCCCGGCTCAAGCGGACGAAATTATTGGAAAGGCTCCTCCTTCCAAGAAGTCAGTTTTTACAAGGCTGGCCATTCCAGTTTCTGCTCCAGGCGAGGTCCTCAAAGCTGCTTCCCCTGCCCAGAGGGGGAATGATGAAGTCACCCTTATAGCTAAAACGACCCCATCCGCACGATACGCTCGCCGCCGCCACTGGCGCTGGGTAAGGAAAGCTGGGGGCAACCCCCCTCTGGGATAACTCCGCCAGCTCCGATGATGGGGGTCGATGTTGCTGTTCCAACTGAGAACAGTTTTGAACTGCTCAACAAGGTGCGCAGAAACTCTCCTACTGCATTGCTGAAGAGAACTCCTCCACCTGTGGGGAATGATACAGAAAAGAAGCCGGAGCAACCTCCTCAACGGCTATCCTCTGAAATTTACAAAGTTTGGCGACGTGTCCAAGAGTCAGTGGTCGATCAAGACTATCTCCGCCGACAGAAAAAGATGAAAGTTCGGCAGGAGAATGACTACTCTGTTAGGCCAGAAAAAGCAACAGCAGGCTGGGTGCCCACTGCAATGGCTCCCTCAACGTCAATCACTCAAAAGAAAAGGAGGCCGCAAAAAGCCCCTGTGAACATGGCGAACCGTAAGACCACTGAATCTAAACGCCCCAAATCTGGGGTCATGGTGGTGCACACTGTTTATATAGCTTCCGGAAATGAGGAAATCCGTGCTCCGACGGGTCACCGACCGCTCACCCGATCCGTGACAAAAGCCCAGGAACAGCAACGGAAGCTTCAGGAAATGCTGACGCAAATGGCTGCACTCACCGGGACAAAAGAAAGCTTAGAGGCATCATCAGAACAGCGTCACGAACAAGAAACCGATGCTGACTTCTTACGCAGAATCCTCGAAAAGAAGGACAAAGAAGCCGCAGATTAGGCGGCTAACATAAAGCAAATGGCGCTTCTCTTCCAAGATATGGTAGGGATGATGTTATAGTCGGACCCTCCAGCTGAAGACCCTCCAATCATTGTTGGAGACGACGGAGGGGAGACATCTAATCCTCCTTCGGCCCTTTCAGCAGCCAAGGAGGAAACCATTTCCAAAGCTGCACTAGATGACTATATAGCTCAGCAGATATGAGTTCATCAGGCGAATGAAGCGACTGCGCAAATCGTTACAACCGGACGACCTTATCCAAGCTGGTATCACCAAATCAGTTACCCTCCGGGATATACGATCTCTAAGTTCCACATATATAAAGGGACATGGAATCCACATCAACATGTCGCTCAATTCAGGGCTCTTTGCGGCAACACTGGAGGCGATGATAAACTGTTGCTTCGCCAATTCGTCGGCAGCCTAGCAGAAACGGCCTTTGAATGGTATTCAGAGCTACCTAACGACTCTGTCAAAACATTTGCGGAGATGGAACTACTGTTTACATAAAGATTCGCGAGTGCTAGTAGACGCACCCCGATAACAGCACTGATTAATGCCAGGATAAGGCCAGGCGAAACGTGGGTCCAATATGCGATACGGTGGAGGAACCTATGGTCGAAATGCGAACAACGCATAGAAGAGGCTCCTGCAGTAGGCATGTTCGTGGGAACCCTCGATCCGCAAGAGACCATCTCGCAATTCATGATGTTCTTCAGGCCGACCATCTTCCAGGCCTTGATCGACAAATTAGCCCAAATGGACCAGATGGGCCATGGACCGTCTCCTCCAAAACCGGACTCTCGAAATGAGAAGGGGAAAGGGAAGGCGATCGCCGCCGCCAATGCTCAGCAACAGCCGAGCAACTCAAAGCCGGTTGTTCACCAAAACAACGTGCGTCCACGTCCATCCCTCGAGGAGAGACTGGGACGTCCTTACTTGTTTCCTCAGAATAAAACGAGAAGACTGTTTGAGCTGGCAGTGCGTAACAGACTCATCAATCTGCCGAGTCCAAAACATCTGTTGCAGCCAAGCGATCTCAATAATCACAATTATTGCCCTTACCACCAAACGGTAAGTCACCCGATCGAGAATTGCTTCGTCTTTAAGGGATGGGTCGAGGATCAGTACCTACAAGGCAAGTTCACGCTGTCTGAAAAGTGGAAAGTAAACCCACCACAGCCGCACACTCCAAAGAAGACGGACACGCCGGGGGCAGCTTGTTCTTTTGTTGATAGCGAAAACGATGGAGAAGACTCATCAAATGAATCCGAAGACTACGTAGCGAGTTTTCATGTGATCTTTCACTCATTAGTGGATGATAAAGAGGCTCCTTGCGCCGAGAAACCGATGGCGGGCCCTGAACCAGAAATTCTGCGGCCGTCAGACGAGATGATCGATGCCTTCCTGAATGAGATTCCTCTGAAAGTTAAAGCCAATCAAGAACGTGAGATGTCCATACTGGAAGGAGCCAAACACCGCCGACTAGACCAAACAGTCGAGGCACTTCCGTCAAATCAAAAGTCGTCCGCTGCGGATAAAAACAAATTCAAGACGAGGAAAAGGTTTGCTAAAGCCCTATCAGTGAGAATGAAGCTACCACCCTCTGAAGAAAATACTCTCGGTGGAGTAGAGATGCATCCTAACTTCTGCTTATATCATCAGAAGATCATACATCCTACCGAAGACTGCGACTCCTTTAAGTGTTGGTGGAAAGGTATGTCGCTCAAAAGCAACACTTCAACAGGACAAAGCGTGAAGCTCGTAGACATCAGAAAAATGCGATAGATGAATGCAAAAGAGCCGCCGGATCGCAAATTATCACCTTTGGAAGCGACTCTGACGAAGAAGCTGCCCTCAACCCTTTCCTTAAGGAATCCATTTCAAAAATGAAAGAATTGAGGAGTTGCGAGAACGTTCAGCCGTGCAATCGCACACTACTCGGAAAAAATCTCGGCCCCGCAAACAAAGGATCGAGCAGAAAGGATAAAGGGAAGGGAAAAACAACCCTCGTAGCCAACACTCAACAGCAATCGAGTGGCTTTAGACCGGTTGTTTGCCGAAACAACAAGCAGCAACCCCTCCATGAAAAGTTGAAACGTCCTTACTCGTTTCCTCAAGATAAAACAAAGAGACTGTTCGAGCTGGCAGTGCGTGACAGACTCATCAATCTGCCGAGTCCAAAACGTTCGTTGCGGCCAGGCGATGTTAACGATCTCAATTATTGCTCTTACCACTAAACGGTAAGTCACCTGATCGAGAATTGCTACGTCTTCAAAAACTGGGTTGAAAACCAATATCAACAGGGCAAGTTCGTTATCTCCGAAAACTGGAAGGTGAGCCCGCCACAACCGCACGCTCCGAGAAAGATGGATACGCCGGGGGCATCATGCTCAGTCATAGAGAAAGCCCCATAGACCGAAAAGTCAGTAAACTAGAGATTCGCCTCCAATACGGCGACGGCGGACCGAAACGTCCTTAAACTAATGGCGGACCGAAACGTCCTTAAACTAACGATGGACCGCAATGTCCTAAAACTTGCAAATGACCGAAACGTCTTTAAACTACTACCGTAGCATCCTCAGGCGGACGAGATAAAAAAAATAAAGAATAATAAAAAATAATAATAAAAAAACGGTATGTCCATAAGCAAAATGGGCACGGATGAAAACCCGAAAGGGCTCCGTGAGTAAAAACAGCAGGGCTACCGGCGAGTGTTCGTGAAAACCCGAAAGGGCGCGACCTCGTTAGAAAAAAAGAATAAAAAGAATAAAAAAAAGAGAGAAGACGGTATGTCCATAAGCAAAATGGGCACGGATGAAAACCCGAAAGAGCTCCGTGAGTAAAAACAGCAGAACTACCGACGAGTGTTTGTGAAAACCCGAAAGGGCTCAACATCATTAAAGGACACTTATAGGGTCCTCTCGACCTTGTAAGGAGAAACCACCCGCGTGAGATCCTTACGACTTACAGGGAAGCAACACACTTAGGGATCCTCACGATTCCTAAGGAGAAATTACACTTGCGAGATCCCCATGACTCGTAAGGAGAACTCTCTTATGGAACCCTCACGGCTCATAAGATTTGAAAGTTTTAAGTTACAGAGACCTGAACCTGTTCTTAAGCAACTTCCACAATCTTCGATATTGCCCTATAAGCGGCTCGATACTGACCTTTGTATACAATCCACAGGCGCGAATAAACATTTCCCTAACCGAGTCCCATCCGTGACTAGGGATATGTCCATATGGTGAACAACCCTTATAAGCCCTCTCGACATATAAACAGAAAACCCTTTTGTAAGATCCTTACGACTTACTGGGGAATATGCACTTAGGAATCCTAACGATTCCTAAGGAGAAAACACACCTACGAGATCCTCACGACTTGTAGGGAGAAATACCTTTGTGAGACCCTTACGGCTCATGAAGTCAAAAGCCTTAGTCGACAAGATCCTAACCCTGTTCGCTAATCCACCTTTGTTCTATATCAACAGAGGCAAATGATGATTCGCTCCTGGCAATATTCCAGTTGTAGTGATGCTGATGCCTAAACCGGTATCAAATTCCAAGTCCTTTTATGGCAAATGATGATTCGCTCATAGCAATATTCCAGTTGTAGCGATGCTGATGCTGAGATTGGCGTCAGATTCCAAGTTCCACTCTCACGATAAAAAAATCAGCGAGCCATACATGCATACGAAATAGCCGAAATGATGGGGCAAGTTGCAATAAAAAGCAGCAAGTAAAAATGTATGCATGCAAAATAGCCGAAATGATTGGGCAACTCGCAATAAAAAAACAGCGAGTAAAAATAAAATAAATAGCCGAAACGATTGGGCACCGGAAAAAATAGCCGAAATGATTGGGCAATCGCGACCTTCGCGATATAAAAGCTGAAATGATAGAGCATCGCGGAAAGAAAATAATAAAAAAAAAATGAATGAAACATCTGCCCTATAGGCGATATCACAGCAATCCCTGTATACAGTTCAGGGGCACAAACAAAGAAGGAAACACATCTTCCCTCCCCATGCTCCATCAGAAAACGAAGCCAAGTCTTAACGGTAAGTCATATAAAGCCTGAAAGACAATCGGAGATCATCTTGCACCAGTGCGGCGTGGTCACCACCTCGACGTCCGTCTCAATATAACAGATGAGACGTCACTGTTAGTTGTATGTATGCCCTAGAGGCCATTACTATACATAGGATGTATATTGTAGTGGATGCTTGGACATATATGGGGAGGACTTTCTTGCTCGACATGATAGTATGCTATCTGGTTGCCCTTTACCTTAACGTGTATACTCATTGTCTCTCTGTTACATGTTGGTAAAGCCCTTAGGATGTGTACTTGACTACCTGGACTATAATGCGGATCATACTAGTGGGGACATGGTAGTCCATAAGTACATCCTTCAAAGTCCCTAGTCGTGGGTGTATCGAGACGGGGCATCGATACACCAGAGTAGACTAGCGTATACCTTCTCGACCCATACAGATGGGCGATGGATGATCCCATATCCATTGGTGTTTGACATCGGAGATGATATACGGGTGCTCAGTGGAGACTGGGTACACTGGACGGACTCGCCGAGAACTCCCAGATGGTATTATACCTTACGTCAGATGGCAGTTCTCTGGTGACACTGGTACAGAGTAGTCTGTTGACCCAAGATCGTCATAGAATCTTGTGTGGTTCCCACTGTGCTTTGATTTCCATCTTACCACGTCCAAGAGGGCGTGCAAAACGGTGGTTTTTGGGTACAGTCCCGAGTCACATGGAGACAATGAGCGATAGGAGGGGATTCGTCTCTCCCGGTATAGGGGGTTGATGTTGCGCTGTGTTCGATTGGCTATAACCGGAAATCCTTGGCCAGGGTTGCTGAGATTTACTGGTAAGTGTTACCAGTAGTTTCTCGAATTATTATAGACCTCATATCGACACGACTTATCGAGCTATTGGGGTCTGACGTATTACCACCCCTTGGCGAGATATGCGACATATCAGACGATCATACCGGACTGTACGGTAAGTGTTACTGGTTGGATTCACAGGAGTGTGAGCGGGCTTGCTCGTCGATCTTCTGATCGCTCAATACCCGGGTGGCCGTTACGTTTAGCAGACCGCTTGCGGCTTGTGGGTGTTTGATATGATCATCACCTGCTGCCGGCGTATTGACGAGTCTTTAGAGTCCTACACAGAGGTTTCCTGGCTCAAGCGAAATGAAATAGGAGCGCATATGAGATATGTGCGGGACAGAGAATAATGCGTGTATGTGATACCGTATTTCATTCTCGCGATGAATGTATCGAATGGTTGTATGCGATATAACCTAGTTATCGAATTAAGGATTGATTCGATAAGTCGATACATTGGATATTAGTCGGTTATATGCGATATGACCGGATCGTTAAATCAAGTGTTGATTTAATGATTTAATGCATAATTATATATTTGATATATTACTTTGCATTAACTAGTATTGGTTCACTTTAAAGGATTTTCTCACTTGAATGTACAAGTTGTATATGTGATATATTTTTTGTGCATATTATTGTATCATGTTTGATGATACATGTTTACTTGGTTAAGTGTAAAGAATAAAACCATGGTTAAACTTATGATTAGGGTTTTGTTTTCTTTTTCATTTATTTGTCTATTTATTCTTTTTGGAAAAGAAATGGCAAAAGAAAAGAAAATGGTTGCTAGTTTTGTTTTACATTGAAAGTTCATGAAGCTTTGACTTAGTGACCATTTTGTCTTCATGCTTAACCCTAACCATTCCATCTAACCATGATTTATTCTCTACACTTGACCATGGTTGTATTATGATAAGTATTGCTTTTCTTTTCTTTTTTAGATTAATCTTATCATAATATTTCTATCATCTTCTTCTTCTTCTTCAAGATGAAGAACCTTGATTCCATCAATGGTGATTGATGAAAATGAGTGAGAAATCCAATTCTAAAGTGAACCCACTTCCTATTTCTTCATCCTCTACCTCTTGCCAAGTAGTATAGGGTGTTTCCTTCACAAGTTTTCATGACTTGGGGAAGGTGGAGCTTGATCTAGTGATGCCTCGACGTAGATCATCTTCGGCGTCGTAGTTGATGACCTAGCCCGTCCATTCTCCGATGAAGCCGACACTAGAGCCCGGGATCCGATGATCGCAGCGAGGAGACATCATCACGGAGCTATGGAGGTGGAGCACCGGATCTACAAAGGTTGTATTTCCGTTACATATTAGTAAAGTTGTTTACTAGTTATTGTTATCGCCTAGAATTCTAGTTAACGATCCGTATTAAGGTTTCTCGGCACCCGTAAGATTTGAAATTGGCATGGTTGATGCCTTGTGAGACCTCTTGGGAGTGCCTAGGAACCCTACAGTGGTATCAGAGCCTAGCTAGAGCCTTAGGCGATGTGTAGACGAAGTTTGAAACCCGATCGACCCGAAACCCTAATTGGAATTTGCTCTCTGGACTTTTTTGAAAATCGGGGTTTTTCCAAAATTAAAAATATGCAGAAAAACCAGCAGGAATTTATAAGAATTACTGTGAAGTTCGATGACCTAACTCCATAAAAGTGCGGCGGAACCGCGTCATTAGCACGCTAATGCGGCGTTTCCGCGGCCCTTTTGTCTCTTCTCCCATTAAATTTTGCACAGTAATTCCTATTTGGCAGTGCTGGTTTTCCTGGGAATTTTTAATCTGAAATCAAGAGTTGAGTATTTTGGGTTGTATTGGGAGTTCGTTCATTTGATCGGATTGTCAAATTTTGTCTATGTGTTTTTCCGGATAATTTTAGAATATGTTAAAAAAGTTCGACCGGATAAAAAATACCCAATTTTTCCCTGTCGGAAAATTTCCAAGTGTTGGATTTTTCCGAGGTTTAAAGACGTTCTAAGTAGTGCAAGTAACGCGATGGTCCCTCTAGAAGACAACAAACCTTAACTCGATTATGTGACCGTCTTGAACCGCCCTTTGAACCTTCGGGTTTGGGGCAGTACGGCGTGCCACATGTGAGGCGTTGGCTTGACCCTTCTACGGCTGGACCGTTGGTACTGAGGCACGAAGTGAATGTTTTTGAACTTATTTCATGTGTTGATCTGTATCGAGAAAACTTGGATATTCGATTGTTCGATCGGAAAGTTTAACATTTTCTATTTATCCGGAATGTGATACAACAATTGAAATTCACAAAAGTTATGAGATAACTGAATGAATATTATAAACATAGCAGTTTAGTCTCACTTGATCGGTTGCTACGGAATTTTGATGTGATCAAAAGTCCGTCGCAATCACGTAGCGTACGCGGATACTCGCCGGGTAAACTTAATAGACAGCCTCACTCCATAGCCCCGACCAAGTGACTGTAGGAGAACCCCGTCGCCGAAAGCATCCGTTCGGGTGCTCGCGGCAGCGGTGTTCCGCCTTGGTGCACTTCGTCGACGGCATCGGGGGTGCGGCCACCTACTAAAGTTTGCGACGAGCATTCGATCAGGATGTCGGGAATCTTGTTGAATTGCCCGACTTTATATTGAAAAGTGTTTTCGATAATGAGACTAAAATACAGTGTTTATAATCGTTAGGCATGGGATGTCTAAGTAATTCATTTGATTAGGCATGCGATGTCTATGATGGTTGCGGATTCCAACTGTTGTAGTTTCACACTTTCTTTTCTGTGACCGTAAGTGTAATATGTGATATCGCCGGTTTCGTTGCTATATGTCAACGACAATTGGGATGGACATATTTACTTACGTTGATGTCATGTGATGTTATGTGTTGCTGGATATGTTATATTGGATCGTCGTCTTTGAATAGCCGGGGGTTTTTATGTGAGATGAGTGTTTTTCATTTTCATTCATGTAAAAACTTGTATGTAATATTCTTTTATTGGGGCACTTCCAGGTTGCGGAAGATGTAACCTTTTGTATATTATTTACTTTTCCGTACTAGGATAGACCCAAGGAGGGGAGCACAAGTAACCGGGTTCTGGAGTCCAGTGGGAGACCAACTCGAGGAGTCGAGTCCGGGTCTCCTAACTCTAGAATTGGTAGGGTTGCTTGCCGCTCTCGTAGGGGTCTAGGGGTGTGGGTTTGGCTATTCATCACGACCGTGGAATCCGTGTTTTATACTGGCTCGTATTGAAAACACGGACGTCCTAGTACATCCAATATTTCATATGTTTCTTTTGCTGCGATATCTGTGATGTGATCATGTGATATGTTCTGTGATAGATACTTTATATAGTATATATGATATATTATATAGACGTTACTTATGTTTTACACCCGCGCTAGCCCTGCCCCGCTCTGCCGTTAGTTACCTAACCTAACGGTGCACGAGGGGACATCGAGGCGAATGCGGATGGCATAAGTGTACGTCGTATTTATCTATGATGTTTAGGTAAATTAAATGATGGGACTTCATTAATATGATTAATGAAATAAAAGAAACCTAAGATGTTGTAGAATCGAATTTCAAAATAAAACAGGTAGCTACAGTTCTTGTTTTGCACAGCGGTATATATGATATATCCTGCACCTTATTCGATGAGGAAAGGACCGAGATCCCTTCACCGGGAGTGACTCCTTTAGCAATAACTGGCAGATGCTACACACTCGGTTTGTCTTTTGATTGCTTTTAAGAGTTCTTGCTTTGCATAGTGGTATATATGATATATCCTGCACCTTATTCGATGAGGAAAGGACCGAGATCCCTTCACCGGGAGTGACTCCTTTAGCAAAACTAGAAAAGCCTCAAAGACACTCCATTTCAAAATTCATTCGATCCTACAACGATATCAAGTTCATTACGCAATAGGTTTTCAGAAAAACCTGTCGTAGCCCTCCGTCATTTCAGATAAGTACTAGTTAGTATTCGTGCTACGTTTGTTGACTATGTTAAGGCGTAGTGTGCGGTAGCTAATTAGTGCTTATCTGCATAAGCATATGATGCGATTGGATTAGGGTAGTCGTGCGACTTTGTTGACTATGTTAAGGGTCGTGCGGGTGGGTTTAAATCAATCGAGAAATGACGGGTTGAACTTGACTAGCGCTTATGATTTGTTGACTATGTTAAGGTCATATAGCTGCTAGGGGCAAAATATTATCGGGAATTTCAAGTGTTGAAATTTGCAATGAGATTGCATACCTTCTATGAGATAGTTGGATCCCGATACCCACTGCGAGTAAGAGTTACTCCTGGGAGAGTTTTGCACATTACAATTATCCGATCAAGTAGGTGTCTAGAAAGGTGTCAACGGGGTTACGCCTCTGGGAAAATGAGGTTTACATTAATTAGGTTCGTGCGAAAGCACGGGGGACCTCCCTCAAAGTACCGACACTGGCCTGGCTGAAAGATTGGTGAACTTGTAGTGTGTAATTAATCCCGGCTAGTCTTTCCTTTTAGGGTTTGAAGGAAGATTTGATAAAAAGCAGTGGGAGCCATCCTGATTAGATAAAATACATAACCAATCTAATCATGCAAGAGCGCACGCAGAGTGTTTTCTTCTCTCTCTCTCCTGGTAGCGACCATATCACGCCTTAATCAAGATAATAATACGTATTATTGACCGAACCCGCTTGTTATACTGAGCTGGGGAACGTTGGTCCCGCTCCAACTTATAATTGTTATAAGACAGAGCAGGAAATAGGGGATTACCAGAATTCCCGTGCCGCCCAAACGAAGAGAGTGCATGCTGATGCATCATCTTCGGGTGTGTTTATTACAGAGAACTGTTTCTCAGTATCCTTTACGTCCTGGGTATGTGATACCAGATCAGGATCCCAGATATGTAATCTGTTACATAGGGCTACAGAAAGGTAGAGAACTAAGAACGGGTGATAAGTTTCATGAGGCAGAAAACGGGGCAAGTGTTGCAGCCAAGTCTGTTGGTCACTGTCACCCTGTATTACCAATACATTGATTCTGAACGAATGTTATTAGATACCGAACCTGATATACAAAATCATATCTGTCTCTTTATTAGTAAAGAAACGGTAAAATTTTGTATTGTTGGATAATGTTTTGAACATTTCCTATATCAAAAGTTGATCGGTTCAGGCACGTTATCTAAAAGCGTTGATGTTCTAAATCAAACTACAGTTCTCAGTATACGGAACACACACAAGAGGAAGAGTTCAGAAATGAACGAATCCTTCTTGAGGCATTGTAGACTAGGTCATATCAATGCGACCCGACTAGCTGAATTTACATGTAGATGCATATTTAAATCAGTTTGAATTTACATCTTATGAAACTTGCCAGTCATGTCACAAAGATAAGATGACCAGAGCTCTGTTTAATGGAAAAAGAGAAAGAGTTAGTGAACTCTTGGGATTGATACATGTTGATGTATGTAAGGTCCCCTGTCTACACATGCCAGGACCGGTTCTTTATACTTCGTTACATTCTCTGATAATCTCTCAAGATTCAGACATATGTTCCTGTTGAAACACAAGTCCGAACCTTTTGAGATATTCACAGAATATGATTTAGAAGTAGAGAACCAAAATAAGGGTATAAGTGTTATGTCCTTTGATGAGATCAAGGAGGAGAATACTTGAGCACGGAAATCCTGGATTATTCTAAAGGAGAATGAGATTCTCTCTCGGCATTACTCCTCCGTATACATCATAGCACGATGGTATATCGGGGCGGAGCAATAGCACCCTATGTGATATGGTGTGCTCTATGATGAGTACTACTGAGTTACCTATTTCCTTTAGGGAGTTATGCACTTGAGAAGCTGCATACCTATTGAATAAGGTTCAAATCAAATCAGTTGCCTACCACTTCATATGTGATATGGAAAGGGAAGAGCCCATATCTTAAGTTAGTTAAGATTTGGGGTTGTCCGGCCTATGTCTAAAAGCAAAATCCGGACAAGCTCGAGGCAAGGTCTGTAATGTAGAACTGGAAATGTTCCAGCTATACAAACTACAGCAGATGATTTGATAAAACCAAAGGATTCAATAGTTACCAACGAACCTCAGCCTCTCCGCCGATCTAGTAAGGTTCCTCACCCACCTGAGAGATACTTCGGTTTCTCTATGACAGTGGGAGCGAGGATTGCATCATGAGATGATGACCCAACTAGTTTCGAGCAGGCCATCAGGAGTAAGACTCTGTAAGAATGGCTGGATTCTTAGTGATCTGAGATGGAATCCATGTACACCAACAAAGTATGGACTTTGGTTGCAATATCTGAAGGGTTAAATCCCCATCAGGAGCAAGTATATCTTGAGAAGATTACTTGGTGTAGATGGAAAAGTTGAGACTTTCAAAGCTGGACTTGTTAAAGCTTTTCGTCATCGACCAGGCGAGGATTATGATGAAACCTTTTCAAGTAGCTATGCTTAAGTCCATCCAGATCCTACTTGCCACGGCTACATACCATGACTACGATATCTGGCGGTTGGGTGTCATGACTGCTTTTCTAAATAATGATTTAGAAGAGAACGTCTATAAGTACACAGCCAGAGGGCTTCGTAAACAGTGGGAGCAGCGGAAACGTGTACAAGATGTTTTATAGGATAAAGCAGGCATCGCGGAGTTGGAACATCTGTTTTGATGGATTAGTCAAAGAGTTTGACATCATCAAAATGGTAGATGAACCTTGTATAAACAAAAAGGTAGTAGGGAGTATGGTGGTGATCCTCGTAGAGTACGTGGATGACATACTCTTGATAAGAAAGGAGTTTCTTATGCTGCGCTCGATCAATCTCCGTTTATCACAATGATTCTCCATATAGGATCAAAGTGATACCTACTAAATCCTAGGTTTTGGATCTATGAGATAGATCTAAATGGATGTTAGGATTCTCACTAGTTGTAGTGAGAAGGTATCAATCGACCCTGGGGAGAATCACTGGAATGGTTCCAGGGTGATAAAGACGACTGAATGTCAGTCACAGGCATTGTCTTTACCCTCAGTAAAAGGACGGTATATTGGAAAAGTTCCAAGCTAGATACCGTGACATACTAGACGATAAAGGCAGGATACATCGCTACTTAAGATGCTACCAAAGAGGCTGTTTGGGTGTATATTGGTTCATGAGATGAACTATGTTCCTCCCATTGTGTGACAATGGAGTTGTGGCTTATGCCAAGGAACGCAGGTCCCATCAGTGATCCAGACATATTCTAAGGCAGTATCACTTGATCATGGAGATGGTTGATCTCCAAGGAGATCGAGGTTAGGAGAGTAGACTCAGAGGACAACACAGCGGATCCACTCACAAAGGCCTATTCCCAGAGAGAGATTTTTATGGGATGGTTGAGTATGAGATACTACAACCACTGCTATCAGATGGCCCTAGTGCAAGTGGGAGATTGTTAGTTGTATGTATGCCCTAGAGGCCATTACTATACATAGGATGTATATTGTAGTGGATGCTTGGACATATATGGGGAGGACTTTCTTGCTCGACATGATAGTATGCTATCTGGTTGCCCTTTACCTTAACGTGTATACTCATTGTCTCACTGTTACATGTTGGTAAAGCCCTTAGGATGTGTACTTGACTACCTGGACTATGATGCGGATCATACTAGTGGGGACATGGTAGTCCATAAGTACATCCTTCAAAGTCCCTAGTCGTGGGTGTATCGAGACGGGGCATCGATATACCAGAGTAGACTAGCGTATACCTTCTCGACCCATACAGATGGGCGATGGATGATCCCATATCCATTGGTGTTTGACATCGGAGATGATATACAGGTGCTCAGTGGAGACTGGGTACACTGGACGGACTCGCCGAGAACTCCCAGATGGTATTATACCTTACGTCAGATGGCAGTTCTCTGGTGACACTGGTACAGAGTAGTCTGTTGACCTAAGATCGTCATAGAGTCTTGTGTGGTTCCCACTGTGCTTTGATTTCCATCTTACCACGTCCAAGAGGGCGTGCAAAACGGTGGTTTTTGGGTACAGTCCCGAGTCACATGGAGGCAATGAGCGATAGGAGGGGATTCGTCTCTCCCGGTATAGGGGGTTGATGTTGCGCTGTGTTCGATTGGCTATAACCGGAAATCCCTGGCCAGGGTTGCTGAGATTTACTGGTAAGTGTTACCAGTAGTTTCTCGAATTGTTATAGACCTCATATCGACACGACTTATCGAGCTATTGGGGTCTGACGTATTACCACCCCTAGGCGAGATATGCGACATATCAGACGATCAGACCAGACTGTACGGTAAGTGTTACTGGTTGGATTCACAGGAGTGTGAGCGGGCTTGCTCGTCGATCTTCTGATCGCTCAATACCCGGGTGGCCGTTACGTTTAGCAGACCGCTTGCGGCTTGTGGGTGTTTGATATGATCATCACCTGCTGCCGGCGTATTGACGAGTCTTTAGAGTCCTACACAGAGGTTTCCTGGCTCAAGCGAAACGAAATAGGAGCGCATATGAGATATGTGCGGGACAGAGAATAATGCGTGTATGTGATACCGTATTTCATTCTCGCAATGAATGTATCGAATGGTTGTATGCGATATAACCTAGTTATCGAATCAAGGATTGATTCGATAAGTCGATACATTGGATATTAGTTGGTTATATGCGATATGACCGGATCGTTAAATCAAGTGTTGATTTAATGATTTAATGCATAATTATATATTTGATATATTACTTTGCATTAACTAGTATTGGTTCACTTTAAAGGATTTTCTCACTTGAATGTACAAGTTTTATATGTGATATATTTTTTGTGCATATTATTGTATCATGTTTGATGATACATGTTTACTTGGTTAAGTGTAAAGAATAAAACCATGGTTAAACTTATGATTAGGGTTTTGTTTTCTTTTTCATTTATTTGTCTATTTATTCTTTTTGGAAAAGAAATGGCAAAAGAAAAGAAAATGGTTGCTAGTTTTGTTTTACATTGAAAGTTTATGAAGCTTTGACTTAGTGACCATTTTGTCTTCATGCTTAACCCTAACCATTCCATCTAACCATGATTTATTCTCTACACTTGACCATGGTTTTATTATGATAAGTATTGCTTTTCTTTTCTTTTTTAGATTAATCTTATCATAATATTTCTATCATCTTCTTCTTCTTCAAGATGAAGAACCTTGATTCCATCAATGGTGATTGATGAAAATGAGTGAGAAATCCAATTCTAAAGTGAACCCACTTCCTATTTCTTCATCCTCTACCTCTTGCCAAGTAGTATAGGGTGTTTCCTTCACAAGTTTTCATGACTTGGGGAAGGTGGAGCTTGATCTAGTGATGCCTCGACGTAGATCATCTTCGGTGTCGTAGTCGATGACCTAGCCCGTCCATTCTCCGATGAAGCCGACACTAGAGCCCGGGATCCGATGATCGCAGCGAGGAGACATCATCACGGAGCTATGGAGGTGGAGCACCGGATCTACAAAGGTTGTATTTCCGTTACATATTAGTAAAGTTGTTTACTAGTTATTGTTATCGCCTAGAATTCTAGTTAACGATCCGTATTAGGGTTTCTCGGCACCCGTAAGATTTGAAATTGGCATGGTTGATGCCTTATGAGACCTCTTGGGTGTGCCTAGGAACCCTACAGTCATGACAGCGTTCTTCCTCCAACAGGATTTGGACATGATGCAGCAAACGAAGCGAAGGCCAAATTCCTAGCTTCAAGGTCTTAACGACAAGTCATATAAAGCCTGAAAGACAACCGGAGATCGTCTCACACCAGTGCGGAGTGGTCACCACCTCGACGTTCGTCTCGACACAGCAGACGCGACATCAAACAAACAGAGCCATTGCAAAATCCCAGCTCCACCTCGATGTTCGTCTCGATACAGCAGACGGGATGTCACCCCAGTGTTCTCCCTCCAGCAGGGATCAGACGCGACAATCAAACAAACGGAGCCATGGCAAAATCCCAGCTCCACCTCGATATTCGTCTCGATACAGCAGACGAGATGTCACCACAGCGTTCTTCCTCTAGCAGGGTTCAAACGCGACAATCAAACTAACGGAGCCACGGCAAAATCCCTAGTTCCAAACCTCGACGGTTCACCAGCAACCTAGAGACAACCGCGACATTCGTCTCGATACAACAGACGCAATGCCAGCAAACGAAGCGAAGGCCAAATTCCTAGCTTCAGGGTCTTGATGGCAACTCACATAAAACCTAAAAGACTATCGGAGATCATTCCACACCAGCGCGGAGTGGTTATGACTCATCGGGGCTCTCCAAAATGAGCCTAACCTCAAGTAAAAAGCGGCATGGCAAAATTCCTAACGCTTGCTCTTCCGACGGTCAAACTGCCAAGGAGGATTGCTTGAAGATGACTTGTCCAGCCCCTGAAGGGATCAGAGACACGGCAGTCGCAGGGCTACTCGAACAGCACAATTGCTTATCAAGGAATATATCAGCTGATGCGACGGTACGACGGCCAAAACCCTAAGTACCACAGACCCTAACGGACTTCTGTCGTAAAGAGCAGAGGTTAACTGTAACGTTAGGATATTCTTGTGAGAAATACTCGATTCGTCTCGACTCGCGAGGAAATTGATGTCTTTGCGAGAACTTCTCGATTCGTCTCGACTCGTGAGATAAAGCCTTAAGCAGCAGGGATTAAAAAAACTTGTTTCCTGAGCATTGGGACCCTGCAAGTCGGCCGAAAACCGTCTCTTGCATACTATCCACGGGTCTCACTCTCCAAAGTCGAATCTTGACAAGGAGGGAAATAACCGCTTACGAGTCCTCTCGACTCGTAAGAGGGAAAATTCTCTTATAAGATCCTTACGACTTATAAGAGAAAACGTACTTAGGAATCCTCACGATTCCTAAGGAGAAAATCCACCTACGAGATCCTCTCGATCCGTAGGGAGAAAAGTCTCTATGAGACCCTCACGGCTCATAGAGTTGAAAAGTCTTAGGCAGCAGATCTGAACCTGCGGCCTAAGCCATCGCTATTTCTTGAAGAAACCAAGGTGCTTACTCTATTATCTGTCAACCATGTTTATTAAGACAACATGCTGATAATAAGAGAAGGGAGAAAGCAAAGAAATGATACAAGACATTGCAAAGAAAAAATATGTATCTTTATTCATTAATTCAATCAAGTACAAGATGAATCGTATAAAAGAATAAAGAATGGATACATCTTATTTGAAAAAGAAAATTTTTACAAGTACATCAATACAAGGGCAGCTACTGGGAAGGAAGCGTCTTGAATAGCCCTATCAATTGTTCGCGCACTTCCTTCCATGCTTTCTCCTGATCGGCCACCACCGCCAGTTCTGCTTCCACTTGAGCCCGCTGCTGCAAGAAAGATGCAAGCTGCTCCCCAACGGCTTGCTGAGCAGCTTCGCGGCCTGGGGCATCACGCTCGGCGGCATCGAGCTTCTGCTTCAGGTTTAGCCCATGTGAGATACGTTCCAGAAGACCTCGAAGATAGCCTTCACCTGGGCAGCGTTCGCCTCAACCTCAGCACGCAGACGAGCCGTCTCGCTTGAGGTCTCTCGGCATTCCTTCAGCCTTAAAGACGCTTTTTGTTCCAAGTGACGGAAGTAAGAAGCGCTTTGCTCGATCCATGCTGCTATTTGATTGCTTGCGGCTAAGGTCTTGGGAGCAGGGCGCATAACTCCGATTGATGCAGGCGGACCTCGATTTTCCTGCAGTGATTAACCCAAAGCTCGACGACGCCTCCATCATGAAAATTCACAAGCGCCGCCAACATCGGGTTAACTTCCGCAGCGAAATCCGTAGCAGATGGTGGAGCGTCTGCGTCAAGCTCTTCGACGTATCCGCTCAGCATGCCCAAGCTCATTACAGCACCCTTTGAAGACGGACGTCTCAGGAAGGGGCCTGCCGGTATTATAACGCGAGACTCAAAGGGCGCCGGAATCGGAACGCGGCTGAAAAAACAAAATACGATTAGATGACGGTTCAAGAAATATGAAAAAGTCATCGATGGCATAGTTTACTATACCAGCTGCAGCAGGCGGCCAGGCCGGGAGGGCCGGTGGCGCGACCGATCTTTCATCTCCTCCTTCGATTTGTAGCACTGCAATCAGGACAAGGAAGAGTCAGAAATAATTCCATTACTAAAAAAAGAAAGAAAGACATCAATTGGAAACTGTACTCACCAGCGCCACTGGAGGAAGAAGCGAGTTCAGATGGGAAGGAGAAGTGCGGGTGCAACACCTGGTAGAGATGATCAAAAAGCACCCCTGCAAAGACACAGTACTACAACATTAGTACATAGATCATGCGGCCGAAAGATGAAACTGATGGGTCACGAATCCAGACCTTCCAGCATCTGCGATGGTATAAGGGAAGGCTGAGAGGTGGCCACCGCCAAGGCAGTAGTTGACGGCGCCCCCTCGAGCAATGGAGCGTTAGCGCTGTCCGCACCTGCGTTAAAAACGAAGATACACCCGTCAGGAAGGATTGCAAGATAAAAAAGGACGGTAACCCGAAATTTTCCTGATGAGCCGCCAGCCGAAACGGAGGCGTCTCCCTCCTCCATCGATACGAGTCTACCTCCCATGGCCTCATTACCGGACTCGACAGGGGCTGTCGTTGTGCTCGCACGACCAGGAGACGGCGGAAGACCGTAGACGGGGAGAGCAATGATTGGAGCATTGCCAGACTTTTGAGAAAGAGCGGCTGGCTCGTCCCTGGGAGTCACGCCCATCTCACCCGCTACTCCTTCAGGCTCGGCGGTCACTGCTGTCTCATCCGCCGTCGCCATGGGGTCGCCGGTCTCAGGCGTCTCGTCCGCTACTGCCCCAGGAACAGTTATAATGGTCGTCTCATTTGCCGCCACCTCGGGCTCGGCAACAACGACCTTCTCTGGTGCAGCTCCCTCAGCCTCCAGTCCAGGTTCAGCAACCCCGGCGACGTCGCCCACCGTCGGCTCGGGTTCGGCCGGCGCCTCTTCCTCTGTCCCCTTAGGTTCGACGGTTTCTGCCTCCCCTTCGGTTGGACTTGGCCCTGCAGGACAAGATGTATAAGAACCGAAAAATTTACAATTCTTACAACAAAATCCTAAAAGATACGTTACCTGAGGAGGAATTATAATTAGCACCCCGAACTGCGTGTGCCACCTGTCTGCGAGCTGTGGACAAGGCGACCGGGGCTCTTCTGAGGGAGTATCAGCATGAGGGACGGTGCTTGGGCCCGCTCCTATGGCCAAAGCAGCCCTGCGTGCCTTCGCCTCGCGCCTTAACCGCTTTCTCTCCTCCCGAGCCGTCAAGACGGAGCTCTTCAACGCTTCCTTGATTGAGGCGTCATCGTCCGTGAACAGAGATTCCTCCAAATCCTTCAAGGCATCCCTCGTCGACTTGTCGAGTTGAGGCTCTCGCGGCAGCCTCGAAGAGACTGGGACTTCAGTAGCGGGCTCGGGGAGAGTCCCCGCATCAGCTGGCACGGCCCCTGCAAAGAAATAAAGGAAGAAGATTAGGTTGACCATCAGAAAAGAGGACAAAAACTTAATAAGGCGAGACGTACCAACGCCCATTAAAGCGCGCTTCTTTTCCTCCTCCTGGAAGGTTTTTAAAGAGGTAGCGATGGCTTCTTCAGTAGTGACACCTGTTAAAAAAGGGGAAGGCATTAGTCGAAGATAATGATGAAAATGCGATAAAATGACGAAGAGTGCAGCCAATGATTACCTGCTCGAGCAAGTTTGTCCAACCACGCTTCGAGTCTGGCTGATCGCTCAGAAGCCGCAATGGCGGCCGCCAGATCGGTGTCTGCTGGGTCTACTGAAAAGTCTTTATTGCTGCCATACTCGCTTATACCTTCAGTAAGAGGGGCCTGAGGCTCTAAACCGAGGATAACATCGAGAGAGAGGAGCGACTTCTTCTTCCTCTTCTGCCCACCAGCCCTGGGTGCACCCGAGATCGACTTGCGCTTTGCAGGCACCTTAGGGCGGTAGGTCTCGATATCCGCGCCCACGCCGGACTCCGGCGAAACCACATCTACCGTCTCCACTGGAGCATGGGGCGCTGGTGGCGCATCCACAGTATCACGGAGCGGCAATCCGCGCGGAGGGCTCAACACGCGCGGTGGCACGGTTCCAGCATCTTTCAGCGGAGGAATGACCGGGGTCCTGGGTTTCAAGGGAGCTTTGCGGTCGCCGCCGGGAGGCGCACCCTTGCGGTCAACCAGCATGCGCTTCTCCATATAGATAACTGGACCCATTGCATGCGCATACCAAGCCACGTACGCGTTGAGGACCTTGGGGACGCAGCTCGGCTCGCTGATGAAGAAATAGGAGCCCATGTTAAGCCGCATGAAATGGTGCATCGCACTCCTTATCCCCTCCCGGCTGGCCATGGGCTCTTCCAAAAAGGCTTCCAGTGGGATCCCCTGATGATAGCTGGATTGTTGGGCGAACCGGTGAGGGTTATACCTTATGAAAAGCGCCATCTCATTCTTCTTGAACACCAGGTAGCCCGGCCGAATGGAGTAGAGGTGAAGGATCTCCCGGGCTTTCAATATGGAGGCCCCGTCCTTAAAATCATCACGCAGCGGCACCACCGACTTGGTGGTTTCTGAGCCTATGGTTATGACCTTGTCCAAAAAAGAAAACTTCGCTCCGACCAGGTGTGGACGAAGGAGCAACCCCCTAGCCTCCCGTGGAGATGCAACCACGATCGAGACGCCGACCAGCCGCATGACTCTTGGGAGTCTGCACTTCTTAAAAAATGGAAGGATCTTATGGATGCCGAACACCCCATGCACATGCATCTCCATCTACGAGGTGAAGTAGTGCATCGGGAAATTAGCAGGCTGCATCCCAGGTTCATTAGCGTCCGCTGCTGCGCTAAGTCCGTTATATAAGTGAGCCAACCCGGCGATTCATACTGTCTGCAGGCCAGCCACCATCCGATGCGCTGGGTAGAAGACGGACGGCCGTATGTGGCGCGGGTGCATGGGAAGCACAAAGATACACAGCCACAAACCTAGGAATCCTACAAAA
This sequence comes from Agapanthus africanus, assembly GCA_030015575.1. Lineage (NCBI taxonomy): Eukaryota > Viridiplantae > Streptophyta > Magnoliopsida > Asparagales > Amaryllidaceae > Agapanthus > Agapanthus africanus. The sequence goes on from CM057350.1 coordinate 156,499,645, forward strand.
AAGGTCTCCTCGTCCATGCCCGGGACGGCAATTTCTGACAAGGGCATGACGGCGGCGCCGGGGAGATAAAAGTCCTTTTGACCGTCCTCTGATGTGGGTCGACGGTCTAAGCCGAAGCCAAAAGGGTCATCAAGTCTGGTGAACTTCTCGCTCCGCTCCGATAGAAACTCTGGTTGAATGAAGTGGGCGATAAAATCTACGAAACTGACTCCCTGGACGCCTGATTCCAGATAGAGCCCTTCATATATGTCCAGCACCTTCACCAAGCCCGGAAACTGGTGCTGAATAGCATTCTCCGGCGTCAGGTCAAACACCAGCGGCTTGGTGGCGAAGACGTATTCGTCAGGAGGAAGCAGCTCCTCGTAATGCTCCCCCCTCATCGGCAAACCCGAGATCTCGGCGAACTCTTCCAAGGAGATAGAGACTTCCCTGTCCGTCATCAGGAAGGTGTGGGTGGGGATTTCCATTGTTCGATAAAAGCCTTAATCCACCACGTTGGAGGAGAAGGATACTCAAAGAGCGAGCCGTAGATTGCCGAATACAAGCCGATCTTCATCAGATGAGTCCTCTTCGCCGATAAGATGTACCGGGCCCATTGCAAATATCCGGCGGGTGGTCGCGGGGTCAGTCCAATATTATAAGCCTGTCCCCAAGGGCGTGCTTCACCCTGACAGATTCGCCTCCCCAGAATGTCTATTGCCGGCGGCGGCTGCACGGGAATAGCACCAATTGCAGGCTGGAGGAGGTCATCCGAATTCCAATTTTTGACCTCCACGACATAGTTCACCGGGGGTTCATCCGCATAGGGGATCGAAAATATGGGCTCGGACGGCGTAGCTGAACCGAAGCTTCGGCGACCCTGGATGATATCATTATACCACCTACCCCACAGGTGAAGGTTCTTATGCTCGGGGTCATGATCCTTGATGAGAGTGAGCACCTCTCGGTCCACTGGTGCCTGGGGAAAACCTCCCTCCGAGCGAACAAACGAGAATGATAGGTCAGCACGCATGTTTCCTGTGGAGGAACAAAAATCAGCCGTCAGTGTTGTAATTCCAACGCTTGGCATTTAAAATTTTTTACACCACATTGCAAGGCAGTGGGTAGGGGACTAAAGGGGGACACACAATATCTGGATGACAGTGCATCAGTTAATAAGACAGCCCCATCATTGGATGAGACTGTCAATTAATGAAGAGATCCCCAAGAGAATATTCTCATTAATGGGAAATCCCTAGAGACAAGGAGAAAATCTCCTCTTTCAGAGCAAAGCTCTATCACAGAGTGACATTTGTCAAACTCTGGTCTCAAGGGAATAAAAATTTCCTAAAAAGAGCCTAGCTCTGTAATAATGATGGAAAGATCCATTAAAAGAAAAATTTAACTCTTGAAAGAAGTAAAAATTTTGGGATCTTAAAGATACATGAAAACTCTTAGGAGTTCTTCATTTTCAGATCAAAAAGATCTACATTTGATCCATGAGCAAAGCTCTGTTCATAGGTTAAAACCCATGAAACAAGATCTCTGTAGATCTATGGATTCTTGAGAGCAAGGCTCTGTTGATGAAACCCCAAAGGGGTTTCCTTTAGATCAAAGATCTATGAGAGCAAGGCTCTGATAATTAAATTTAATTTAAATTTTACCTAAAATGATTCTAGGTTCTGAACTCTGAAGTTCTTGGAAAGAAACGAGAGCAAGGCTCTAAAATTCTTAAAAACAAGAGCAAGGCTCTGAAAACTCAAGTTCTTGAAAATAGTAAATCATTTACTAAGGACCAAGGGTCCAATTTATAGGCGCCTGCGCCCCTTCAACTCACCAGTTGATCCAACGGCCAAGATCTTACCACCGCTGCACTTACGTGTACGCCACGTGAGCGCAACGGTGGAGGGGGCATTTGTTCCCCCCAATCAGAGCAAAGCTCTGTTTGAATTTCAAAAATTCAAAAATTGAAGCAACGCTTCAAATCGCTTGTGCTGCGCGCAACACACCACGTGTCAAAAGCTGATACGTCAGCGCAGCGCCCAAGGCAGCGCGTCCAATCAGAGCAAGGCTCTATTTAAAAGAAAATTAAAGGAAGCAACGCTTCAGTTGCGCAAGCGCTGCGCGATACGTGTCAGCGTAGTTGCGCTGCGCTGTGCGCTGTGCGACACGTGCCAGCGCAAGCGCAGTTGCGCTGCGCTGTGTGCTGCACGACACTTGTCAAGCGCAGTTGCGCTGCGCTGTGGGCTGCGCGACACGTGTCAAGCGCTGGTTCGTTTGCGCCAAACAGAATTAAAATTCCAGTAAGATCTTTCTGTTCTTATTAAAACAAGAAGATTGTCTTCTGTAAAACAGAAGCCCTTGGATCAAAGATCCAACGGTGGGGAAAATTCCCCAAATCACTCAGAGAATGATCTCTTTAATAAATTTAACAAATTAATGGGAACTATATAAAGGCCCCTAGACCCCAGTTCCAAAAGACATCGATCAAAAACAACAACACAGAGAAGAGAGAAACTAAGAAAACAGAAAGAGAACTCTAAAGAATTTTGAGAAGAAATTCAGAAAGAAAAAGAAGGTAAAAACCTTTATAAAAAGAAGAATTTCTTCTGAATAGATCATTGATCTAAGAACAAGATCAAAGATCTTAAAATAAAAAATATAATAATAAAAAAGGCATTGCTTTTGATGAACCATTGGTTCTCGAATCTTAAAGATTCTTTTCTTGAATCCAAAATTAGATCAAGATATTAAAACAGTGCCTTGCACTTGTATCTGCGCTTTTAAAATAGAGCATTGCTCTCTGAAGTTGGCGCAACTCACCAGAGCGCGCCACGTGTCAGCAGCGCAACAATGCAGCGCATTGACACAGCGCACTGCGCTGTTGCGCTTACGCTCACCAGAGCGTGACATGTGTCACCTCCACATGCGCTTGCGCTCAATAATTGGCGCAAAGCTCCTGACATGCCATATGGTCACTGTCAGTTTGATTAATGCACTGCATTACTTACAGAAGGGCCAAACCCAATTAAAAAAGGCATAACAGGCCAAATAAAATGCTATGCATTATTTTAAAGAAGGGCAGAGCCCAAATAAAAACAGATGCTGTGCATCATTTAAAAGGGACAGAGCCCAAATCAAAAAGGCCTTACAGGCTAAAAGAAAATGCAGTGCATTATTAAATAGGGGCAAAGCCCTAGCACAGGCCTAACAGGCCAAAGATAAATAAAAACGTTAAACATTTTCAACTGGACTTAGCCCAATCATGGCCGTAAGTCCTCAAACTAAATTGACTGAGCAAGACTGCTCTCTCAAATCAATTTACATCCGGTTCAAGGGTACATCTCCGAACTCCTCTGACACCTATCGTTGTAATCCTTCAACGACGTCAGAGAGGTGACGGGTCCCGACAACCACACATTGACACGGACTCAAGCGTCCTTAAACCTACGGACTTAAGCGTCCTTAAATCTACGGACTTAAGCGTCCTTAAACTCCCGGACTCAAGCGTCCTTAAACCCCCGGACTCAAGCATCCTTAAACCAATGGACCACTATGTCCCTAAACTGGAACATGGACCACTATGTCCCTAAACTGGAACAATAGAGCTCCCAAATGCTCTTTTGTCGGATCTAAACGATCCCGTTTAAGTTGATCTTAGCCTCAAATATGGCTATTGTATCCTTAAACCTTCAAACAGACTTTAGTCCTAGGGTACATCTCTGAACTCCTCTGACACCTATCGTTGTAATCCTTCAACGTCGTCAGAGAGGTGATAGGTCCCGACGGCCATATATTAAATAGACCACTACGTCCCTAAACTGGAACAATAGAGCCCCTAAATGCTCTTTCCATCAAGTTGATCTTAGTCTCAAATCAGACTAACGTATCCTTAACGAACGTTTAAGTTGATCTTAGCCTCAATATGGCTAACGTATCCTTAAACTAAAATACCAAACCCAAATCTAAGTAAGAACGGATTTGGACTAATCCACGTCCTACGGGCGACGGCATAACTTAGTCTCCGTATACAATCCACGGGCAACCACAATCAAACAAACACCCACGATATGAAGTGAAATTCTGGAGAAGGAGAAAGTGGTTACCGTGATGCGGTAGCGTAATTAACTGCAGGGGCTTGCGCTTGCAGGGAAGAGCGTCCCCACAATCAAAAACCCCTCACCATGAGGGGGAATCTGACGAAGTCTGCTACATTGGCCGCATCCGTCTAAACCTCCGATACACGGTGCCATAAATCAACTTGGTATCTTCGGAGAGGTGGACGGATAAAATCAATTAGCATCTGCCCCGAATCTCAGGCAAGGCGTTTTTGCGTCGCGCCGTCTTTCGGAGGGGAACAACCACTACTTGACATGAGTTGATACATGTACACTACCTGACATGACCTGATATATCATTACTTGACATGTTACCTGATCCTGTTTTTAATGCCGACAATCCTGACATGTTGTCCCGATGGACATATCTTGTTGTCTGTATAGACAAACCTGTTCCTGCTTGATCCTGTGTTGGTATTAGTCTCAGATTTATCAATACCTGACTTGAACACATAACTTGGGGGTATGGGAAAATCAATGATGAAACCTGACTTGTAACTCGACAATTCGATTCTTATACTGATCAGTTTTATGGGCTAGGCCAGCCCCGGGATGATGCTGCTGACATCATTCATCTGTACATGTTACCTGTTTACTACCTAGTGGCACGTCTCGGATTCAGCCCGAGAATCTTGACCGTGGTCCCGGGCATGCACGGGATACTATTGAGTTACATCGACGATTCATTAAATTGATTTCAAAGACTTGAGAGTAGTTAACCCAGTATTTAGTTCAGATTACTCACCGAACGTCACATGTGCTTATACTCTTCACTGTTCCTTATTCGTGTCACTGTTATACTTTTATTACTGTTCATACTCATGCCTGCATATCCTTTTATCTCCTGATTATATTATTGTTTGATATTATGATGCACTGACGTCTAGGTTTTGCATGGCTCGGATCCTCTACCTTTGTCGCAGGCTGATCAGGAGTATTTCCGCCGTCAGGCCGAGCAGTGAGGATCCTGTTGGTATCCAGTTAGTTTATTTGTTTCCGTACTTTCCAGATGTTACTATTTATTGGATTTATTTCTTCCGCATATTATTTCTTGACTTGTTTATTCTGGCATATGGACATGTACTAGGTAGTTTATTTTATTTCTACTGTTCTTGATATCTCTAGACAGCCGTAATGTGACCATGGAGGGATGTTTCCTATCCACAGGTAGCATGGTTGGCTCTGTCACGTGCCTATCTTTGCGCACTCTGGGAAGCGGGGCGTGACAGGGTTTGTTTGGTATCAGAGCCATAGGATTTAGGTTAATCGGGTTTGATTCTTTTGTAGTTGGGTATTGGACCTAATACACGAATCAGAAAATCCATGATTAGGAACATTTCCTGCCACATTGTTATCATGATTCTTAAATCATATCTTTCTCTTGACCCTTGTCTTGACGATATGCAAACAACTTTGCATCTTGGCTTGAAACCTTTTGGTTCCCTATTGTTTCTCCCTGTTCCTTTGATTCTGATACTAGGATTTGAGCGACTTGAACGGAGTTATGTGATTGTAATTATGAACTGCAGCATGGTTACAATGCGGTACTCTATTTGAGTAACTTAGAGTCCTGGTCTTGATTTATTTCCTTGTTCCATGGTCGTTTTATTACCTTGGTTCTCTCAGTGTCATTGCTTACCAGTTCATGTTTTGCAGATTTCTTGGTGATTGATACCGGCAGCTATGATGTTGTCTTGGGAATGGATTTTCTCGGCACTTTCCACGCTCACATTGATTGTAGGGCAAAGAAAGTAATTTTCCAGATTCCCGGACATCCAGAGTTTGTTGTTGCTGGAGGTAGCAGTTCTGTCGGGCCAGTCGAGTTTAGGGCTAGGCCGACAAACAATGTTCTTTCGATGGAAGTTGACAAGGAGGAAGCGCCAGCTTTAGTTTGAGAGTTCATGGACGTGTTCGAGGATATCTAGGGTTTACCTCCAAAATGAGATGTGGAATTCGCGATCGATCTTGTTCCTGGTGCCGCGACAATCTCAAAGGCATACAATCCAATGGCACCAGTAGAGTTGGAAGAAGTCAAGAAGCAGGTTATCGAATTACTTGAGAAAGGTTGGATTCGCAGCAGTAATTCACCTTGGGGAGCTCCAGTTCTTCTAGTCAAGAAGAAAGATGGCACAAGGAGGATGTGCATCGATTATCGAGAATTAAACCGGATGATTATTAAGAACAAGTACCCGATCGCTCGCATTGGCGAATTATTCGAGCAACTCAGTGGCGTGAGGGTACTCTCGAAGCTGGATTTGCGATCCGGATATCATCAGGTCCGAGTTAAATCAGAAGATATTTGCAAGACTGCGTTCCGAACTCGGTATGGACATTACGAGTATTTAGTAATGCCATTCGGAGTCACGAATCCACCGGCGATATTTATGGACTTGATGAACCGAATCTTTTCACCGTTCTTGGACAAGTTTATAATGGTGTTCATCGATGATATTCTAGTCTACTTGAGAAGCATTGAAGAGCATGCAGAACACTTGAAGATCGCACTGCAGACATTGAGGCAAGAAAGATTGTATGCAAAGATGAGCAAGTGTGAGTTTTGACTTGAAGAAGTGAAGTTTTTGGGGCATGTCATATCCAGAGACGGAATCGCTGTTGATCCCGAGAAGATTGCAGCAGTTCAAGATTGGCCGATTCCGAAGAACGTAGTAGAGATCAGAAGTTTTCTTGGACTTGCTGGATATTACAGAAGATTCGTGGAGAATTTTGCTCATTTGGCTGAGCCTTTGACCAAGCTTACGCGCAAGGAAGTACCGTTCGTATGGACGGATAGATGTGCGTCAGCTTTTGAGGCGTTGAAGCAGAGATTGATAACCGCTCCTATTTTGACCGTACCAGACAGTTCCGGAGGATTGGTGATTCACGGCGACGCATCTGGGAAAGGTTTGGGATGTGTTTTGATGCAGCATGGGAAGGTTATAGCTTACGCATCGAGACAGTTGAAGATCCATGAAAAGAATTACCCAACTCATGATTTGGAGCTAGCAGCAGTGATTTTCGCTTTAAATATTTAGAGACACTACTTATTGGGCGAAAGGGTCGAAGTATTCACCGATCACAAAAGCCTGAAGTACGTGTTCACACAGAAAGAGCTTAATATGAGGCAGCGTAGATGGTTGGAGCTAATGGCTGACTACGATCTTGATCTGAAGTACCATCCAGGAAAGTTAATGTAGTGTCGGATGCGCTTAGTCGGTTACTAGCAATTCGGATGTTGACTGCACAGAAGGAGCTTATCGAAGACTTTCGGAGATTCTAGTTGGAGATCATGTTACCGCATTCTTCGGGACAGTTGATGCAGCTGCAAGTACAGTCGTCGTTGATCAATAATATTAAAGCAGCGCAGTCGCAGGACCCAAGATTGCAGAAGTTTCGAGAACAGGTTGAAGCTGGACTTCGAACGGACTTGTTGATTCATGAAGATGGTTCGTTGCGATATGGTAGCCGTTTATGTGTGCCAAAAGGAGATATTCGTGAAGGAGTAATGAAGGAGGCACACAGTTCCGCATATTCCGTACATCCAGGAGGCACGAAGATGCACCGCGATCTAAGAAAGCATTTCTGGTGGGAAGGCATGAAAAGGGGGATTGCTCGTTTTGTGGCGAAGTGCTTGGTGTGTCAGCAAGTTAAGGTTGAACATCAAAGGGTTGCTGGTTAATTGCAACCACTTCCAATTCCTCAGTGGAAGTGGGAACATATAACCATGGATTTCGTGACAGCTTTACCACGGATTCCAAAAGGCAACAATGCAGTTTGGGTGATTGTTGATCGATTGACCAAGGCAGCTCATTTCATACCATTTCGAGTTGGTCAATCAACGGAAGCGTTGGCAGAACGGTATATGCAGGAGATTATTAGATTGCATGGAGTACCTGTGAGCATTGTGTCCGATCGTGACACCCGATTCTTATCGCACTTCTGGAGGAGTTTACAGGAAAGTTTGGGGACTCGATTGAAGTTTAGCACAGCTTATCATCCTCAGAAAGATGGCCAGTCGGAGAGAACGATCCAAACTCTTGAACATATGTTGAGAGCTTGCATGTTGGACTTCAAGGGTTCATGGGAGGATCATCTACACTTGGTGGAGTTTTTTTACAATAACAGCTTTCAAGCGACTATTCAGATGGCTCCATTCGAAGCATTGTATGGTCGCAAGTGTCGTTCACCTGTTTGTTGGGAAGATGTTGGAGAACGAAGATTGTTAGGACCAGATTTGATCGTGCAAATAATTGAGAAAGTTAATACTATCCGGAATCACATGAAAGCAGCACAAGATCGACAGAAGAGTTGGGCCGACACATCGAGAAGACCTCTAGAGTTCGCCGTTGGTGATCTTGTGTTCTTAAAGATATCACCGACTAGAGAAGTGATTCGTTTTGGGAGTCGAGGAAAGCTTAGTCCTCGATTCGTAGGGCCTTTCGAGATTTTGGAGCGTGTTGGAGAAGTGGCTTATCGATTGGTGTAAGTCCATGCTACCTCTCCCGGTACTTTCGGGCATGCGGAATTTGATAAAAAACGATTTTTATAGAGGTGGCAACATGGACTTATTACCCGGATCTTGGTTAAACATCTAACTAACAACCTAACTACGAGTTGCTAACTACTCGGTTAGGGGGTTATACCTTGCTTGTCTTGAACTCCTTCGTCTTCAAACTCCAATGGTGGTCCGGATCGGCTTCTTCCCGTCGTCTCCTTACGCCGAAGATAGATCCACCTGAAAGCTCCAACCTTTGGCTCCTTCTTCGTTCTTTGAAGAAACTAGTTCACTTGGTTTGCTAAACCTTGTGAACTAGAATGAGTAGAGAAGAGTTTGTATGGGATTTTATCTATGGTTCTTGATTCTCAACTCATGAGACATATGAACCATAGAGTCAAGAGAGGGAGCTAGAGGAAGAGGGTGAAAGCAAGAGCAAGAGAGCTCAAGAACAAGAGAGAGAATGAGAAAGTAAGAATGAGCATCTCTTTTGTCTTTCATCCTCTCATAATCCAAAAGCATCATAACTCATCATACCAATCAAGTGTTATGTGATGGTTGAAGCAACCATAACCATATCATTTCATGCACTCATTTTGCACAAAGGAGCAAGCAAGCAAAAGTCTTTGCCATGAAATGATAGCTATGGTTATCATGATGGTCAACTAGTCAAGCCTAGTCAACCGGTTAACAAAGTCAACAAGTCAACAAAAGTCAACAAGTCAACAAAGTCAACAAGTCAATAACCATGTCACCATAATACTTAATTAATATAATTTTTAATCATATATCATATTCTCATTAGGGTTGAGCAAAAAGTCAATAGTCAACGGTCAACGGTCAACAACCCTAATGAGAATCCTCTGTCTCTGTCTCTCCGCCAACTGTGCATACACACCCGTATCCGCGTTCCGAGGAACATGAATACAAACTGGATAAATCCAATCCCAATACGTACACTAGGATCTGGCTTAAACCAAAGCCCGCTAGTGCAAACTGTCCGGACACTGTACGTGCACAAGTGCACGGATGTGACCGAACCCTGTCGCAAAACCATGCGACCTGTCGCAAAACCATGCGACCTCTACTCTTTTGCCTAAAGGCGAAAAGCTTTCTGTGTGGGACTCTAAAGACTCGACACTACGCTGGCAGTGGGTTTAACCACAGACCGCAAGCGGCATTAGCTGTGTGTAACGGTCCCCAGGTAGTGCCGACAAGAAGACCGACGAGGCGAAACCCATCTGAACTCCTACTGAGCCTGAATGTGACATTCTCCGTACAGTCCGGTCTGTTCGTCTGATACATCGCATGGCGGGCCTAGGGGGCGGTAAACGTCAGTCCCCCAATAGCGGTACAAGTCGTGTCGGAGTGAAGCCCAAAACACCCTGAGATAACACTGGAAGCCTACCAGTATATCTCGTTTGCCCTGGCCAGGGACTACTCGTGTAATGGCTCTCCTAGACACAGCGCGATGTCAACCCCCAATACCGGGAGAGACGAATCCTGTCTAACCGTCACTGCCTCCAAGTGCTTCGGGACTGCACCCAACCACTACCTGTTTGCACGACTCCTTTGAGCCGTGGTAGGGTAGTGATCAAAGTACAGTGGGAACACACTCGAGGCGAAGTGACAGTGTCAAGTCAGCGGACTAAGCTGTACTCATGTCACCTGGGAACTGATAACTGACGATAGGCATAATACCAACTAGTCAGTTCCCGACGAGTCCTGTCCAGTGTACTCGTAACCCAACGAGCACCCGCATACTATCTCAAGTACGACGTACTGACGGCTGTGGGACAGACCGTCTCCCACACTGGGATGAGAAGCGCATGCGCTAGTCTACTCCGGAGTATCGATGCTCTGTCTCGATAGTCCTGCGACTAGGGACCTGCATAAGGATGTGCTTATAGATTACCCAGCCCCACTAGTGTGACTGCCATCACATCGCTGGTAATTAAGCAAAGATCCTAAGAGCTCCACTAATGTGTATAGGTGATATACTAAAATAAACACATGTACACATTGAAGTAGAAACAAACCAAGTAGCATACTACTATTTTGAGCAAGATTGTATATACAAGGTGAATATCCCAAGCTTCCATTAAGTAATATACAAACTAGTATGATACAGTAATGGCCTCTAGGGCATATACACTAACAATTGGCGTTACCACAATCTTTGGCAAATGTTCATGACGTGTTTCATGTATCTCAACTCCGTAAGTATGTTCGAGATGAAACACACATTCTGGATCATTCAGAGCTGACTGTAAGAGAGGATTTGACCTTTGAGGAGCGACCGATGTCGATTGTTGATCGAAGAGAAAAGGTCCTTAAGAACAAGGCTATCCCTCTCGTACTTGTTTCTTGGGGAAATCGCTCGCATGGAGAATCGACTTGGGAACGAGAAGACGAGATTCGACAGAAGTTTCCACACTTATTCTTGTAGATTCATGTTGTTTACCTTTTCTTGTCTTGGGAATTTCGAGGACGAAATTCATTTTGTAGTTGGGTATAATGTAACACCCTAGTTCATTTATACCAATTCCAGTGCACATATTTCTTTATTTATGGTATTTTCCTGATTTATTGTGTTTTGGGGTGCGAATAGTGTATTTGACATTTGTATTTGCATCCGACCCGACTCGCTTGCTAGAAACCAGTCTTGATTCATGTTTATGGTTTATCCTGACTTATTACGTAGACTCGTGCACTTTCATTTTAATTTATACATCTTTCATACTACCATTTTATCTGGCATTTGCATTTTACAATATAACATTTTAAGTCACATAAAATATTTTAAAAATACATTGCTTGGCCTGCGTGATACCCCTGACCCTGTGGTAGCATCCGCGCATCTTGTTCTCATCCCGTTCAGTGAAACAGACTTGTTTGGATGGCTACGCGCACGTACGTGCATCAGTTCTTGGGGTATGTATTTTCGTTACCCGGATATCCAACTTTAATTTTGGTCGACATGTATATTTTTCGTATTTTAAAACTGAATTTTAGACCCGACCCAGGCATGTTTTGGACTATGTTTGTATTTACCAGAATATCAAATTTTATTTATATAATATTAATTTTATAAACTGATACAAATTAAAATTTAGTTAACTAATAAAAGATTTTTTAAAATTTAAATCTAAACTAATTTCCTAACAAACTAACAACCCCTTTCTTTCTCTTTCTCATGACTCTCTCTCTCCTCTGCATATATATATATATATATATTTATATATATTTTATTTATTTATTTTTTCTTTCCTTATTTAATACACAACCTCTTCTTCTTACTTCTTCTTCTTCTTTCTTTTTCTTGATCTTGTTTCTTAATTCCGGTGATCACCGCCGGAGCCGTGCTCGTCGTTGACTATCCGAGTGATCCAGTGAACGTACTTTGCCTGTGTGATCACCCTCTTACCTTTCCTGGACCCGTCCCGCGTGCCGCGTGTGCGTTGCGACGATTTACCGACGTCGGACGTGCCGTGCGTATCCGTCGCGTGATTCGATCGAGGCAAGTTTACAACTTGCTACATGCTATGCTTTATGTAATTTATTTATATATTTCCGTATCATCATCATCATCATATAGCTATATCTATATAATTTATACACCGTAGTTATTTAACGTTAATCGGTTTTATAATATAAAATGTATGAAAGTTTACAACTTGCGACATGCTCTAAATATATCTATAAAAATATATATCATCGTAATATTTCTTATTATTATCTTTAATTAGTTTATAATCTGTATTTTATAATGTTATACAAAATATAGTTTGAAAATATTATAGTTTACACATGAAACGTCGTTGCAAAGCGGATACGACAAATCTGAAATTTACTGTATAGCTTACCTTATAAAATTCATTATAAATCATAGAAAAATCATTAGTATACGTTCTTTAGTTCGTTACGAAGCTAACTCAGAATAATATAACTCTATGAAATATTTACTTGCAAAATAAATTGTTTAAATAATATAAAATGCAAATGAAAATATCTCTAACCTTCTGTCCAGTGAAATTCCCGCAGCAAACTTTCAACTTCGAATATTCATAGCTTTTTGTAAGAACAACCTGAGATACTTCAACTTATAAAAATGAAAACCTTATTGAATCATCTTTGTTTTGGTATAATATACATCCCTTTTGGAGAACGTTTGTTATTTTTGAGCTATTTTAAAAATCAGGGTAACACTGAATTTCTGAACGGAACTTTCTTGTGCATGGTTAATCAATACCACTTTTATAGTTATTAATCGGTTTGAATATGCTATCCATGTTAATATTATTATATCACTATTTACATATCTAGTCACATGCTAATTCATCTTTCTACATGCTAGGTATATTATTATGCATCCATATGAGTAAAATGTTACCCGTTTATCACATTGTACATCCATACTAAAAGTTTACTATTTTCGGATACCCGTTTGCATCCATATCATTTAAAATATATATAACTGCATTTATAGATCACATTAATTCATATTATTATTATAGTAACACTCCATACTTAATAAAGTGCATCCTAATTAGTATTGGAACTGTAAATGTAACCCCTAATCGATATTTGTGCATCCATACCATTAATTCTATAACTATTCGCATACCATGTCACATTATTATATATTGTTGTTATGTTGACACCCCATTCTTGATATTGTGCACCCTACATAGTCATGATGTAACCCCTGATCGATATTTGTGCATCCATGCTTTTATTGTACATCCGTAGTTTCACCCTGATTCAATATTTGCTACAGTTTGATTATGAGCACCCGTTTGACACCTGTGCACTACTTGACCTGACCTGATACACCACTACTTGACATGACTTGATACATGTACACTACCTGACATGACCTGATACATCATTACTTGACATGTTACCTGATCCCGTTTCTAATGCCGACAATCTTGACATGTTGTCCCGATGGACATATCCTGTTGTCTGTATAGACAAACCTGTTCCTTCTTGATCCTGTGTTGGCATTAGTCTCAGATTTATCAATACCTGACTTGAACACATAACTTGGGGGTATGGGGAAATTAATGATGAAACCTGACTTGTAACTCGACAGTTCGATGGTTATACTGATCAGTTTTACGGGCTAGGCCAGCCCCGGGATGATGCTGCTGACATCATTCATCTGTACATGTTACCTATTTACTACCTAGCGGCACGTCTCGGATTCAGCCCGAGAATCTTGACCGTGGTCCCGGGCATGCACGGGATACTATTGAGTTACATCAACGATTCATTAAATTGATTTCAAAGACTTGAGAGTAGTTAACCCAGTATTTAGTTCAGATTACTCACCGCACGTCACATATGCTTATACTCTTCACTGTTCCTTATTCGTGTCACTGTTATACTTTTATTACTGTTCATACTCATGCCTGCATATCCTGTTATCTCCTGATTATATTATTGTTTGATATTATGACGCACTGACGTCTGGGTTTTGCATGGCCCAGATCTTCTACCTTTGTTGCAGGCCGATCAGGAGTATTTCCGCCGTCAGGCCGAGTAGTGAGGATCCTGTTAGTATCCAGTTAGTTTAGTTATTTCCGTACTTTCCAGATGTTACTGTTTATTGGATTTATTGCTTCCGCATATTATTTCTTGACTCGTTTATTCTGGCATATGGACATGTACCAGGTAGTTTATTTTATTTCTACTGTTCTTGATATCTCCAGACAGCTATAATATGACTGTGGAGAGATGTTTCCTATCCACGGGTATCATGGTTGGCTCTGTCACGTGCCTATCTTAGCGCACTCTGGGAAGCGGGGCGTGACAAGATCCTTGATTCTATTCGTTTCCATGATCATACTTTCACTGATCCCGTTCCTCCTTATGATCATGTATCCATTCTGGATCTGTTGATTCTTTTCATTCCTTTTATCTATTCTCGTCGATACATGATTGAGGTTCCTGTCACCATGGTTTGAGCGCGGGTTGAACTGCTGCTAGTGATGCGGTCAGGATGAGCTCGTTATGGACGAGGACTGACCATTGTGTTTTCTGGTGACATGGGAACGTCTCGAGTTAGTGTTTGTGTTGTGACCTCTCGTTTGAGGCAAGCGTTAGGTTTTGCACCGTATGACCGGGCCACTGATAGAGGCTGCCAGATTGAGAGGATTGTTGGTGTACAGCCTACCTCAGAGATTGTGATGTCGCATACCTTGCAGACAAATGATCCAACTGTTTCTGAGAGTGATGAGATGTTGCGTCCAGAGCTTATGAGCTGAGATCGCTGGAGCTTTCAGGCATAGATGCGACAGATGATGGCTAGTCTATCTTGAGTTGAGAGACGAAAGTGATTCGTCAGATTTGATGTGCCGACGCAGGCCCAGTCGAGTTGAAGATTTTCAGTGTGGAGAATCTTACTCAGATCCAGAGAAGATCGATGACGTCGTTCATGGAACGATCCGATAGGAGATCAGTAAGTGGACCACCTTCAGATAGAGGACCTCACCCAGATGCGTTGTGAATTGATCGAGTACAGAAGAATATAGAGTATTCCTCCTATGGTTGGGAAGAGTTTCCGAGGACGTGTTCGGATAGAGATCTTCTACAGAGTGATGAAGATACCGAGTTCGTAATTTCGAGTCCGTACGAGAGATTACGGATTGACTGTAGCCGAGAACAATTGCAGTATGCAGATAGCATGACGTGACGTCGAAATGGACGATAACAAAGATGAGTGGAACAAGAGGTTCGTGCGAGATGCTGACGAGATATTGTTAACCCCCGTTGAGATTAGAGATCAGAAGTGTATAGTGAGGTGTTGGGATACGACTAGTTCCCGAGGAAATGCTGTGCTTAGAACAGAGATGTCCAGAAAACGAGAAGAGATTATGCAAGAGTATCGGCCTCAATATAGTTCGGCATAGGCGAGATCAGAAGAGACCCTGAGCAGGTTCCTTCCAGGACACTACTACAATAAGATTTGCACCGAGGATCAGATGTGTGGCGTGTATTCAGAGGACCAGAGGCCAACGCCAGTGACGTGCTGCTTTATGAGTGATCATACTAATTGGCCGAGAGTTGACCAGAGAAGTGCCAGAGTGGAATCGTTCCCGTTAGTGCACCGGACCGGACCGACAAGCCGACGGATTGCGAGATTGGTAATCCACAGAGAAAATGAGGACCCAGAGATAAAGGACGCTAAACCATGAGCAGGAGGCAAGCGGATGTTCTTGCTCTGCCAGTTTTGGGCACATCGACATTTTTTCGACATTATAGGAGATGTACTTCAATGTCATTTGTTGCGATTGCGTTTGTGATCCGAGTATCACGCTTATATCGCTTGGATTTGAATTTTGATGATTGAGTTTCATGATATTGTTTTCATGCACCATGGCTACACCTACTGGGTATTTATATTTTGTGCATAGTAATTGCACTTGATATACGTTTTACACACTGTTGTGTTGGTTAATGATTTGTGCATATCTATTGCACTTGATGTCGATTTTGTACTTTCGTGGCACATATTTATGATTTCATGGATTTCATACAGTTCATTTGATTTTGTGCATATGGTACGCACTCGATTTGATTTTTGCACTTGGTATAGCTCACATGTGTTTGCAGTGCATTGATACGAATTTTGTGAACATAGTGCACACGTTATTGATTTTAAACACCTTGGTATACTCGATGTTGCTTTTTATACGCATTTGAGTTATTGATGAGATTTCGTGCACTAGATGCACCCGATTTGTATTTTGTGCACTTGATACACCGGATTAGTATTCTTGTGCATTGGTTGCACTAGATTTATACTCCGTACATTTGTTGCACTCGATTTATGTCATTGAGCATTCGTTTTACCAGATTTATGTTTTTGTGCGCGTTGCACTTGACGGTCGTTTTCATGCATGCTACTGCACTAGATACTTTTTACGGACCTGACGCGTTTGATTTGGATTTTTGCGCATATTAGGCGCTTGGTATTGGATTTCATGCACATCGGATGAACTTGAGTGAGATCTTATTCGTGCATATCGAATGCCCTTGATTGAAATTTTATTTGTGCATGTTGGATGCACTTGATTTAGATTTCATTTGTGCATGACGGATGCACTTGATTGGATTTTCGCGCATGTTGGGCGCATGATATAAGATGTGATTTTGTGCACACCGGATGCACTGGATTGAGATTTCCGTGCACTATAAACGCACTAGTTGTTGTTGTCCTGCACACCCGTTGCACTGGACAGATGCTTTCGTGCACACCCGTTGCATTTAGTTTTGCTTTTGTGCATATTGTGGCACTTGTATTTGGATTTTATTTCCGTGCGCACCAAACGCACGTGATTATTGGATACGTCTTTTGAGGATGATTTTTCTCTTGAGCACTTTGTTTTCATGATTGGTGCTATATTATGTAGTAGCCGAACAAGACTGATCTGAGAACAGTACCTGAGTACCTTGCATGCATAAAAAGTCTAACAAGTGGTTTTCAAAAAGGAGTTATACTCTCGCTATTTCTTACATGTCCATGAGCGACACGAATGTTTACAAAGGAAAACCTTTTGGGATATTTCAAAAAGGCGGAACATATATTTGAGCAAAACATATATGAAAGTATATTTATTACTTTACAATGAGCGTCCGTCACTTGTGCCTTGAGTTACGCATCACACGGCGATTCAGAAAAGATTTTGCATGTATTTTATTCAGTTTTTGGAGATTTTTCAAGGATGCATACTATATACATATTATAGTATTTGACTAGTGTATATTGGATTTCAGTAGTGGATTTCGAGATCTGTGTATCCATTGTAACTCCGATGATATGCGCGTAAATCCGATGATTTGCGTGACGCTTGACGGAGTTCAATTTTGAGTTTTATATTCGTTTTCATGCGCACTTGATGCGCTGTGGTATTTCTATAGCTTCCGTGATTTCGGAGCCCCGTTGATTGAGTTGAATCTTGAAATGTTTTAGTATTTGGGGGTTTAAATTTAAATTCGGAGACCGAATTTATTTAAGGGGGGAAGATTTTAACATTTCAGAAAATATAAAATATTATTTTTGGAATTTAATATTAAAATAATATATTTCGCGAAAACTATCCGATTTGCAAAATTGGGGTTTTCGTAAAAGGGTATAAATATATACCAATAATTATGAAATAATTGGAGATTAAAATGATTTATTCATTTAAGAATATATTTATCGGATTTGGCATTTTTATAATTAATTATATGCAGTTTAAATAAAAATCGATTAGTGTACTACTAATCGCGATTAAGCCAAATCCGTGTTTTTACAGTTTTTCATGGCTAGTGCACCATGTCATGTTGCATTTTGGTTACATGTTGTGTTCTTGTGTTATTTTTAGAGTATTATGTGGTTTGGGTTTTAAAAAGAAAAAAATGAGAGTGTATTATTGAGAAGAGAGAGAGGGGACCACATCATGATTGTGAGGGTGAGGATAAGAGAGAGTGAGGGTAGGAGAGAGAAGGGGGCTGCCATTCTTTTATTTTTCCTCCATGGTTTCTTCATCTTCTTCATGCTACTCCCTCCATCTTCACCCCCAAACTTCATCTCAATTTCCTTCCCAAAACCCAAAA
Source organism: Agapanthus africanus (assembly GCA_030015575.1). Taxonomy (NCBI): domain Eukaryota; kingdom Viridiplantae; phylum Streptophyta; class Magnoliopsida; order Asparagales; family Amaryllidaceae; genus Agapanthus; species Agapanthus africanus. Next base: position 156,517,843 of record CM057350.1, read on the forward strand.
CCCTTTCGTTAAAAATAATCCTCACTTCATCCTCTACACATTGGACCTTGCAAGTTTAGATTTTGGAGACTTTGAGAAGCTAGGGTTTTTCTTGAGTTGCCCAAATGAGCTATATCTTCTTTCATTTAGGTTAGTTTAAGTTTCTTTGTATTCTAGTTTAGTTTAGAAGTTGATTTAGTGTGAAATGGTGAAGTTAGAAATTTCAAGAGAAGGGTTTGGGTGATTGAATGGATTTGGTGATGTTTAGGGGCAGTTACAAGACTTGAGCGGTGTTTTTACTGGCCTAGAATAGAGAATACGGACTTAAGAATCATCCCATGTTTGTTTTGTGAAGTTTGGTGTGCCTACAGGGAATCTGGAGCAACCTGGGGTAATTTTGAGAAAAACAAACAATACCAGAGACCTAGTTAGACCAACAGGAGATCTCCCTGAGAATACGAACAACAACAGAGCATATCTGGCCGAGCTCGCCGGATTTTTGATGAATGTGGCCGGCCACTTTGAGGGGGATTGGGTCTAGGTTGGTCCAGTAGCTCACTTATCTCATATACAAACCCACCGCACTGCTAGTTTAGCTCCATTTTACCTGAAATGAAATCTGGGAGTGATTTCTTGAGTTGCTGTTTTGGTTTGGGGATATGTTTTACGTATTTTGAATTCTTGGTTTTAGTATTTGATATTGTATTGGGTCGTTGGATGTTTGTACGTCAACGACGAGGGTTGTTTAGTTGTTTTGCATGCGTAAACTATAGGTTCTAACCTATGAGCACACCGCGTGCCGTGTTGGATTTCGGAACTAGATTTTAATAGCATTTGCGATTGTGTATTGATATTGTAGGTACCTTCACGTCGATTCCAAGACGACGGATCATGGCGTCATCGACTTCGGCAAGCAAGGATCAAGGTGAGTATATCTATATCTACGGGGGAAGTCGGGTGGATGGCGTATAGCACCCCCCAAATTATAAATGGAAACCGATCTATAGGATACAGTCGTAGAAAATTATATTAGGAACTAAGGTTATGGTTAAAAAGATAGTTAGAGATGATATGAGTGATTAGATATACATATTGGAATATGAGATGAAAGTTTTAGGGATATGAAAAGTGAAGGTGAATCACGACTTATAGATATGTAGTTGCACTAGAATAGGTATGGGTTTTTAGAGTAGCATGACACTTGATGTATAAGGTAGAATGCATATATAAATTGACTTGGTGTAAGATGACTTAATGTGATGAAAAGGATATATTATGTGATATGATGACTTGATTGATATGTTGGGATACGGATGCGAGTCGATATGAGATGATTGATACCCTTGCCGGTCTCCTGATATGAGATTGTTATGGATGTGACCTGGGATATAGGCATATAGAGATATAAACTGTTGTGAATCATGAGTGATAAGCCGTACGAGACGTTAGGTCCATACCCTCATTGTCATATAGGTTGTTAGGATCCCAAATTGTTTAATGCCGCCGTACGATGATTTACCGTACGTGATGAGTTTTATGATGATTGATCCACACCCTTGACTAGAGAATGTCGTACGATGGATTATACTGTACATGATGTTGTGAGGCTGGATGCCGATTGCTAGATTCACCGACTTGGTCATGTTAGATACGTATATCTTATAGCATTTAGCAGACGATTTACTTTATGCTACATTCATGTTATTCTCATTGCATTGCATATACCTGTGCTAGTACACTTACACCATTATCGATGATGCGTATGTTACACTTACACAGATTGGATGGCTCACACACTTCATCATCGATAATTTCTATGTCACTACACAGTAGAACTTCTGCATCATGATATGACTCCTTGCATGATTTACTTGCTATGTTCACATCACTGTTCCATGTTGCACGATATACGGATATGCTTACATTCTGTTATATGCCGCATTCATCATGCTTTATGATTATACGCATTGAGATATGCTGTTTTCATGAGATTTCAGGATTTGAGAACCGTGATTATTTCAAAAGAAAGTATGTATTGTTTTAAAAAAACCCGGTTTCTCTTGATATGATATTTCAGTGCGTCCACTATGTGTTTTCTCGGTTCTGAGACTTGTGATATGTGAAACCCGATTCGAGGAATTGGATGATACGTTTGCGGGTTCATGGTGGACCCGGTATGGTACCCCGGGGAGAGAATGGATGGTTTTGCAGTAGACGATGAGCCTGGCAGAGGAACTACTACCTACCGGTGATAGTATTTGGACCTGACGGTTATCCGTAGGATACCGACCGGAGTCATGAGATGGATATAGGCCGATCCGTACTGTTGGAGCCCGTGGGCCGATCCCGCAGACGATACGGAGCCTGAGATATGAGGATTTACGTGTCGATGCTGGACACGGGTTTCATGATATTTCGAGTGTCGGTGTTGGACACTTAGGTTCCATGATTTAATGTGTCGTTGATTGATATCCTCATATTTACATGCACATGTTTTATGATATTTACATGCATGATATTGTTGTGTCATTGGTTGACACGTGGACGAGATCCACATGCATACTGGTATTGATTATATTGTTGGATGATATCCACATGCATACAGGCTTTGATTATTACATTATTGGCACATATGCAGATACAATCACGCTAGATATCATAGTTTTACCTTCATGATATAGTTGACCTAGGAAATCGTTGTTTATTCGATTTCTACCTGTTGATGTTTTCTACTCACGAGTTGGCAACTCACCCCCGTTGTGCCACAGTTCTTGCAGGTTGACCGCATGGATCAGTAGCGGCATCGCTGGCATATAGCTGCATTCGGGTGTTTTGCTTTTGTAGGTGGGACATTTGGATAGTGCCCACTATTGTATTATTATTTCTATTGTATCTAGTCACTCCATCAATCAAAACTAGTAATTGTATATGTAGTAAGACTTAGCAAGACATATAGTTGCGAGACTTGAGCGATGGGTTTTATGTTCGCTTGGTGGGTTGATGTCTTGCTTATTTCTTTATCTTTTTGGTGTTGATCTTTGCCGTTGGGCGTCGTATACTTACTTTATGACTTGCGTGGTTGTGGATCCGCCGGTTGGCGAAGAGCTAGCTCCCGCTTGGGGATGCCTTTTATATTATCATGTATTTGTGGTTTTGGATCAAAATATATAAAGGAGGTGCAGCCCAAATTTTTAAAAGACGTAACATGTTTTTCATCTAGCATAACCCACTTGCATTTTTGATGTTCCATTATCTATGCATTAAGAAAACATTTAAATTCATTATACCTTTATTTCAAAACTTCACCTCTTTTAATTTCTTAAAAAGGTTTAGATTTCTGGGCTTCGGCTTACTTGAATTACGTTATTCCTTTAGACGTTGGGTGATTTAAGTGCCGGTCACGAGCTAATATTTCGGGTCGTGACACCAGGCCAGTGTCGGTACTTTGAGGTAGGTTCCCAGTGCTTTCGCAAGGACCTAATTAAAATAAATCTCTTTTTCCCAGGGGCGTAACCCCGTTAACACCTTTCTAGACACCTACTTGATCAGCTAATTGTAATGTGTAAAACTCTCCCAGGAGTAACTCTTACTTGCAGTGGGTATCGGGATCCAACTATCTCATAGAAGGTACACAATCTCATTGCAAATTTCAACACTTGAAATTCCCGATAATCTTTTGCCCCTAGCGTCCTATGACCTTGACGAAAGCCAAAAAACCATAGTCCACTAGTCAAGTTCAATCCATACATTTCTTGATTGAATTAAACCCACCCGCACGACCTTTGACGAAAGTCAACAATGTCATATGATTACCCTAATCCAATCGCATCAGATGCTTAAACAAATAAGCACTAGTTAGCTATCGCACACTACGTCTTGACGAAAGCTAACAAACGTAGTATGAATACTAAGTAGTACTTATCTGAAATGACGGAGGACTACGCAGGTTTTTAAGAAAACCCTTTGCGTAATGAACTTGATATCGTTGTAGAATTGAGTGATTTTGAAAAGGAGTATTTTTTAGGCTTTTACTAGTTTTGCTAAAGAGGTCACTCCCGGTGAAGGGATCTCGGCTCTTTCCTTATCGAATAAGGTGCATGATATTTCACAAATACCACTATGCAAAGCAAAAACTATAGAAGCAATCAAAAGACAATCCGAGTTTGTAGCATCTGCTAGTTCCGCTAAAGAGGTCACTCCCGGTGAAGGGATCTCGTCTCTTTCCTTATCGAATAAGATGCTGGATATTCTACAAGGAATACCGCTATGCAAAGCAAGAACTAGTGATACTAGTTTTTAAAACAAGTTTCTACAACATCTTTAGGTTTCTTTTTCTTTCATTAATCTCATTAATGAATTCCCATCATTATATGCTTCCTAAGCATCACATATGAAATGAAAGCAGCAATATTAATTATATCTCATATATATAATATAGGCATTCATCTGAATATATCACAGTGATCACACCACAGAGCAGTAGAAGATAACATATGAAATATTGGATATACTAGGATTTCCGTGTTTTAAATTAAGCCAGTATAAAACACGGATTCCACGGTCGCGATGAATAGCCAAACCCACATCTCTAGACCCCTACGAGAGCAGCAAGCAATCCTACCAATTCCAGAGTTAGGAGATCCGATCTCGACTCCTCGAGATGGTCTCCCACTGGACTCTAGAACCCGGTTACTTGTGCTCCCCGCCTTGGGTCTATCCTAATGCGGAAAAGTAAATAATATACATCAAAGGTGACATCATCCTCAACCCGGAAGTGCCCCAATAAAAGAATATTACATACAAGCTTTTACATGAATGAAAATGAAAAACTCTCATCTCACATAAAAACCCCTGGCAATTCAGAACACGGCGATCCAATATAACATATTATAGCAACACATAACATCACATGCCATCAACGTAAGTAAATATGCGTATCCCAGTTGTCGTTGACATATAGCACCGAAACCGGCGATACACCACATATTACACTTACAGTCGCAGAAAAGAAAGTGAAAAATTACAACAGTTGGAATCCGCAACCACCTTAGACATCATAAACCCAATATATCACATATATTGGATTTCATGCCTAACCAAATGAATTCCTTAGACATCACATGCCTAACAATTATAAACCCCGCATTTTAGTCTCGATATTGAAAACACTTTCCAATAACCAGTCGGGTAATTCAACAAGATTCCCGATAACCTAATCGAATACTCGTCGGAATCTTTAGTTGACGGCAGCACTCCCGATGCCGTCGACGAAGTGCACTAAGGCGGAACACCACGGCCACGAGCACCCGAACGGATGCTTTTGGCGATGGGGTTCTCCTACAGTCACTTGGTCGGGGCTATGGGGCATGGCTATCTAATAAGGTTACCCGGCGAGTATCCATGTATACTACGTAATTGCGACGGACTTTTGATCAACATCAAAATCCCGTGGCAACCGATCAAATGAGACTAAATTGCTAGATTTATAAAATTCAAACTAGTTATCTCATAACCATTTGTGGATTCCAAATATTGTATCACAATCAAAGATAACTAGATAAAGTTAAACTTTTTGATCGAATAAGCAAGCACCCAAAATTTCCCAACAAGTTCAACACTTGAGCAGAGTTCAAAAAGTACCCAGAACATGCCACAGCTCCAATGAACCAGCCGTAGAAGGGTCAACCAATGCCTCACATGTGGCACCGCTAAACTACCACAAACCCTAGGATTTAGTAGCGGTTTTGATGGTTACAGAATCGAGTTATGGTTTCGTTCTTCTAGAGGGTCCACAGAATCGCTTGCAAGATTTTCTGAAAATTTTAAACTCGGAAAAAATCCAACTCTTGAAAAATTTCCAGCGGGGCAAAAATTAGGTTATTGATATCCGTTCGAACTTTTTAACATCGTCTAAATAACCCGAATACATGTTAAAATTATGATTATGAAACAGTCCGAATTTCTTTTGCAGAAAGTTAACATCACAAGAAAATTTAGTAAAAATAAACAACACCTGAAACACTAAAACCCAGAGACTGGAACACAGAAGAAATTTGAAGCCAAATGCCCATGAAAAAACCGAGCACACCGGATTTTCCATGCATGTGGCCGGCCCAAATTTCTCTAAATTGCCTCGAATTTCTTCTGTGTTCATGTCATATCACATACAACATTCTACAGTTGTTTAAAAAATTTATTGAAGACTTTTTAAATTCGACAGAAACGAAGTTTTTCGTATCGGGTGTTTCGGAGTAGTTTCGGTTTTGTAATCCTAGCAAATATCGTCTAATTTTCTAGCATGGCTCTGATACCACTGCAGGGTTGTCCAGCACGACATCAAGGTTTCGGGAGGTATCGTCCATGCCAATTTCAAATTTTGCCGTTCTAGCTAACCCTAACCCTAGAATCGAAACTAGAAAATCAGACGAAACTAAATGTAAACACTATACATTTAAGTGAATGAGGGAATACAACCTTTGTAGACCGGTCCTTCACTTCTAAAGCACCATGTCGTAGTCCCTTCGCTGCAAGTTGTGAAGACCCGGACTCTAGTAAGGGTTCACATGAAGAAACGAACAAGCTTGCTCAATGTCTTCGAGGCCGAAGATGATCTACGTCGAGGAGACTCGAGCTCATGCTACCTCTTCACTAATGTGTGAAATTAGTGAAGCAAACACCCTAAACTAAATGGCTAATAGTAAAGGATGATGAAGTAGGAAGTGGGCTCACTTTAGATTTATTTTTCTCACAAGGTTTCATCACTTAGAAAAAACTAGCAAGCTTTTTTAAGTGAGGAAGAAGATGATGAATGAATAACTCATGAGGTTAGAAATGTAACCATGGTGAGTGTATGTCATGCACTAACCATTGTAGAGACTAAACCATAGCTATGAGTTAAGGTGTTAGGTTAAAAAATATCTTAAGCTAGACAAACAAGTGGACTAAGTCAATGTTCTACTAGCTTCTCCAAGCTCATCCATGACTAATTCCAAATGTTTGAATTACTTAAAACAAATAAAACCCTAACTTTAACTTAGCATGGCGTGAGTCTCATACTTACATGTTGCATGTGTAACCTAGCATGACACAATAATATATATCATATATATATTTTATATGAAAAAAGAAAACAATACATTTAACATATATCACATATATATCAATGTATCATCAAGTGAGAAAAATGAATACTTAAGTGAGCTAATATTAGTTAATGTAATGTAATATATCAAATATATAATTATATATTAAATTATTAAATCAACACTTGATTTAATAATCCGGCTATATCACATATAACCGACTAATATCAACAGTAACAACTTATCGAATCAACACTTGATCTGATAACTTGGCTATATCACATATAACCGACGAATGTCATAATTCACGAGAATAAAATGCAGTATCACATATACGCATCAATCTCGGTCCCGTACATATCACATATGTGCTCCTGCTCCGTTTCGCATGAACCAGGAAACCTCTGTGTAGGACTCTAAAGACTCGTCAATACGCCGGCAGTAGGTGATGATCATATCAAACACCCACAAGCCGCAAGCGGTCTGCTAAACATGATGGCCACCCAGGTATTGAGCGATCAGAAGATTAACAAGCAAGCCTGCTCACACTCCTGCGAATCCAATCAGTAACACTACCGTACAGTCCGGTCTCTTCGTCTGATATGTCACATATCAAATCCTGGGGGTGGTATAACGTCAGACCCCAATAACCTGATAAGTCATGTTGATACATGGTCCATAACGGTTTAAGAAACTACTGATAACACTTACCAGTAAATCTCACCAACCCTGGCCAGGGATTTCCTGTTATGGCCAATCGAGCATAGCGCAACATCAACTCCCAATACCGGGAGAGATGAAACCCCTCCTATTGCTCATTGCCTCCATGTGACTCGGGACTGTACCCTAAAACCACCTTTTTGCACGATCTCTTTACCGTGGAATGGTGGAAATCAAAGCACAGTGGGAATCACACAAGACTCTATAACGATCTCGAGTCTACAGACTAACCTTTACCAGTCTCACCAGAGAACTGCTATCCGACGTTAGGTATAATACCATCTAGGAGTTCTCGACGAGTCCGCCCAATGTACCCAGTCTCCACTGAGCACGCGTATACCTTCTCTAATGTCAAACACCAATGGATATGGGATCATCCATCGCCCATCACATGGGTCGAGAAGCGTATACGCTAGTCTACTCTGGAGTATCGATGCCCTGTCTCGATACTCCCTCGACTAGGAACAATTATAGGGTGTACTTATGGACTACCCTTGGCCCCACTAGTATGATCTCCATCATAGTCCTGATAGTCAAGTACACATCCTAAGGGCTTTGTCAACATGTGAGAGCAAGACAGTATCACGTATAAAGTCAACATGTTAAGACAAAGAGCAACCATATAGTATACTATCATATCGAGCAAGAAAGTCCTCCCTATATATGTCCAAGCATTCACTACAATATACATCCTATGTACAGTAATGGCCTCTACGGCATACATATAACTAATAAATTATATACGGAGACTAATTTATGTTGTCTCCCGTAGGGCGTGGATTAGTCCAAATCCGTATTTTCTTAGATTTGGGTTTGGGTTGATTCAAGGATCGTTAACCTCGCTTGAGATTAAGATCAACTTAAATATTTTTTAAGAATACGTTAATCCGATATTGGACTAAGATCTACTTAACGGGGGTTCGGGATCATTTTTGATCCAATGAAAGAGAATTTGGGCTCTGTCGTTTTAGTTTAAGGAAGTTACGGTCCACAGCTAGTTTAAGGACATTACGGTCCATAGCTAGTTTAAGGACATTACGGCCATTGTCAGTTTAAGGACATTACGGTCTATTGTTAGTTTAAGGACGTTTCTGTCCATTGCTAGTTTAAGGACGTTGCGGTCTATGAAATTGTTGGTTGTCGGGACCCGCCACCTCTCTGAAGACGTTGAAGAATTACAACGACATATATCAGAGGTGTGGGGAGATGTACCCTTGAACCAATGTCAGTTGGGAGATCTGTAGTTGGATTTGGGACTAAGACCAATTTAGAAAGAATGTGAGCACATGGGCTTGGTTGATATGAATTATGGACTTTTGGTCAACTTAGACTCAATCCACTTAGTATTGAATAAAGTGTTAAACACTTGTTTGGGCTCGGTCCCTTTTATGTGCAACAATGCTGAGCATTGATATGGGCTCTGACTCTCACCCTATTTCTTTGTTTATTATGGAGTGTTAAACACTCTTTATGGTGCCGTGCTCTATTTACAGAGCGCTTTATGTTAAATAGTGCTCACATGAGGGGCACGTGGGGCGCTTGGTGCCGGACGCCAACCCCTGAGTGCAGATCACTATCTATTTTATTAGCGCCCACGTGAAGGGGCACGTGGGGCCCTGGGCACCAACCACTGAGTGCAGAGCACTCTTTATTTTATTAGTGCCCACGTGGGGCGCTTGGCGCTGGACGCCAACCACTGAGTGCAAAACACTCTTTATTTTATTAGCAACGCCCACGTGAGGGACACGTAGGGCGCTTGGCGCCGGTTCCTTCTTTGTGCATTTTTTCTGAAGAGTTCAATTCTTTGTTCTTCTCTGCATATTCAATCCCCAAGAACAAATTCATCCCTGCGAGAATTAAATTTTCATTTATAGGAGACTTGTCTCATGGATCTCAGATCCAGGGAAAGAACTATGTTTTCTTATAAGGGTTAAACCCTTGGATATGCAGATGAGATACTATGATCTCTATTTACCTTGAAGAAAGTTTTTCTTCTTTCTTCTCTCTGAAAGCTTTTTTTGCTTGCTCTTCTTTTTTTTGAACTTGAAGTTTATAGGGGGGTTCCTCTCTACAAGACTTGAAGTCTTGGGTCCTTTATATAGTGGAGGCTGATTTGTTGATTTAGTTAAGAAAATCTCTCATTGAGAGATCTCTAATTGATTTGGGGATTTTATCCACCGTTGGTTCTTTGATCCTAGGCCTTCTGTTTTATAGAAGATATTTTTCTTGTTCTCAACAAGATTGGGAAAATATTTTCCCATACAGAGCTTATTCTGTATCTTGGTGATTTTTAATCACCATTGGATCTTTAATCCAACGGTGCTCTATTTTACAGAGATTAACCTTTCTTGTTTTAGGTAGATTCGAGGAATATTTCCTCAACAGAATTTAATTCTATAATTTGATGATTTATCATTTTCGTTGGATTTTTGATCCAAGGGTGAAGAACTTTTAGTTCTGGCGCTGGCGCTTTCGTGCTTTGCACGTGAGGCGTTGCCTCAGAGTTTTTAACTCTTGGCGCTGCCTCAGAGTTTTTAACTCTTGGCGCTGGCGCTCTCGTGCTTTGCACGTGAGGCGCTGCCTCAGTTCAAATTTTGAACAGAGCCTTGCTCTCTTATTGGGGGTAAACAATGTATTTATATATATGTATTCTAGTATTATTGTTCACTATTCATTTTCTTTCTTGGTTATTCGTATTTTTGTACGAATACGCGTATACGTATTTCGATACATGTACCGGGTTGTATTCCGTATTTATACAGAATATCTTCTAGAAGTGGATACCTCATTTGTATGATTTTCCTTTTTTTGGAAATTCATTTGTTTCATAAATGAGGTGGAGGAGTGAGGTGGCATGAGCATGGGTGGTGGCATGTAGAGAGGTTTGGCTACACATTGTTTATTTGGAAATTGAGGTGGTATATTTTTGTGCATGAGAGAGAGAGAGAGAGGCAGCCGCATTGTTACTTGATGTCTTGCTCATTTTTTTCTCCATTTTGATTCTTCACTTGACTCTCATTCTCACTTGGAGACTTAGTACTTTCTTGAGTTGCTCATACCACATGTTTCCTCACCTCCTTCATCTTCTTCAGTTGCTATTTTGAGCATTATGATGAGAGAAAAACTATAGTGGCACATTCCTACACCTCCATTCTCCATTGTTAGCAACCTTGGAGCGTCGGTTGCCTCGTTCGACGAGGCTGAAGCTTGCGCCGTTTCTCTCAGGTGGATCATCGTAGATGGAGGAAGACCGGCAACCAAATTCGACCAAGGAGACACTAGGAGCTTGGGGATGATGGTTGAAGACCGAAGGACATGGATCAACTCGGTATAACCATTCTAACTTCTTTTTATAGCTTGCTAGTATAGGTTTAGGGTAGTTCCGGGCATCGGGTAATGGTAGCGTCAGTTTAGAAAATTTTTGTTCCGCATTTGGCCACGGTTTGATGGCCAGGGCGTTGCCGTAACCCAACACCTGGCGGCAATCTAGGCAACTCATCAGGAAATACATCGGGAAACTCTCTCATAATCGGAACCTAATCCAACGGATCCGCTGTGGCTCCAGTATCACGAATATAAGCTAAGAATCCCCGACATCCTTTCCTCAAGAGTCAACTAGCGCAATGTGCAGAAATCAAACTGTGATGGATGGCACTGTGGTCCCCCTGCATAACAAGAACTAACTCTCCCAGAAAACAAAACCTGACCACCTTCTCACGGCAGTCCACAGACGTATAGCAAGTGGCTAACCAGTCCATGCCGATGAGAACTTCAAAGTCCAACATATCAAGAAGGATCAAATCGACAGAAGAATCTCTATCTCCAATACGAACGGTGCATGACCGAAACACATGTCGAGCAACAAAAGACTCTCCAACGGGAGTAATCACAACAAGCGGCTGATCTAATAAAGATGAATCTCGGCCTAATCTCGGTACAAAGTGCGTAGATACATAAGAGTGCGTGGAACTAGGGTCGAACAATATGCGCGCATCGAAAGTACACACTGAAAAAGTACCTGTCACAACTGCATTCGATGCCTGCGCATCTTGAGGAGTTAAAGCAAAAACTCAGGCCTGTCCTTTACCTCCACCATCTTGTCCCCTCTGAACAAGACCTCCATGACTATAGCCTCTCTGAGCATCGGTCTGGCGTGAAGTAACGATGGGCGTAAGGGGCAATGCTCTCTGAGGAGGAGAAGGTGGTAAGGTAACATGTAGAACTGCTGCCTCGTCCTGGCGTTGCTCTGTACAATCCCTAATGCGGTGATACAGAATCCCACACCGAAAACATCCTGACGACGGCTGCTGACCCTGTGGGTAAGTGGTATATAACTGTCCCCGTCTCAAGCCTCGGCTACCGCCATGGCCTAGAAAGAATTCACCATGGCCTCTGCCAAACTGCCTTTGAGCTGATACACCAGTACGAATCCGCTTCGGTCGTGGAACAGCCATAGTTTCTGCAATACGCTCCTTTACTATTATGGCTATGTCCATCGCTACTGCATACGTATCAAAGTGCTGGGCGCCAATAGAGAGGAACAACTGGGTATCAAGACCTCGCATGGACCTCTTGACGCGCTTCTCTTCAGTATCCACCAAATATGGAGCATATAAAGATAGCTGGGTGAACTGGATATCATACTCGGCCACTGTCATACCGGAAGTCTGGCACAAAGACCCAAAACTGCGAGCTCGGGCATCCCTGATGCTCTGCGGAAGGAAACGAGCAAAAAAAGCGTTGCAAACTCATCCCAGGTCATAGGAGGAAGACCTACAGATCGGCCTCTCTCGATAGACTCGCACCAAGTCCGGGCAAGACCCTCCAAACAAAAACTAGCAAACTCGACCGATCTTACATCAGAACATCTCAGGGAATGACAAATCTGGGCCATCCTGTCGAGGAACGACTTTGGATCCTCTGCTACGTCTGTCCTAGTGAAAACCGGAGGCTTCAGCCTCATAAGCTCCGATAATGATACGACAATAGTCTCGGTAGCGGTAGTTACGACTGTCTGAGCAGCCAATCATGGTCCCCATAGCAGGTAGAACAACATCCGATCTCTGTGCTCGACTGGTCTCAACCAAAGATCCAACCATCTGACGCAAGTCCTGAATACTCGCCTCTAGCCTAGCAATCCGGCCTGAAGAATGTGGATCAATCTTCTCCTGAGGGGTAGGCATACCGCCCTGGTCGGCCCTCGTCTCAGACGAGCCTGCCCTGACCTCATCTCTAGCGGTAGTCTTCTGGGCCCTCATAGTCTTTGGCGGTATAGTGGCTGGAACAAGAAACATGATTCGATAAGAACATAGAAATTGAATCATAAGGATACATGGAATCAAGGAAGGAATTACAAGCAAACATGTCCTAAGGTCACTTAGGCGGAGTATCGTGTGCCGCGGAACATACACACGCTATGTCACTCTGCTTAAGCTACCTAGTCCATCATACCAAGGGTCATCCTACACTTCGAAAGGTAAAACCTAACGCTCTGATACTAACTTTTCATGACCCAATTTAGGAACGCAACCGACACTTAAATCATGCAACGTCTAAAGGCGTAGCGAAATTCAAGCCGAAACCCAGAATCTAAACCATGAATTGAAGTAGAGTGGTAAAACATTTGTTTCAAAATATCAACCTTTTTAAAATCTCCAGTTGTTACTAAAAATTTAGGCAGCATCTCTTTTGTAAAACCTGATCCGAAAATGGATACAAAACATAATATATAAAACAGCATCCCCACTTGGGAGCAAAACTTACGCCCAAAGGCGAAACACAACCACAATAGATATACGACGCCAAAGGCGAAGAAATAAGCGAATATGAAAAGAAACAACATCGCAACATAGCACAAAAGTCGGCTCACACGAGCACAACACCCAAAGTCACATATAATACAAATATCGAATCTCTCACTCTCATTTCTAAGTCAATACATACATATGGTAGATGGAGAGTACTAGATACAAGGATAAGAATACAAAAAGAAGCACATGAATACTCGCCACCCACCTAAAAAATATGTCAAGCCCAAAAGTAGCGGTATCCGCCGAAATAGAAGAAGTAGAGTGCCCCGCCACGACTACACTGAGGATCAGCTCTGCAAGACACGGTGGCACAATGGGGGTGAGTTTCCAGCTCGTAAGTAGTAAATAACATCATACGTATAATCACAAGCATACACAAAATAGCGACAAATCCTGTGTATGAGGTTATGATGGCATATGTATAACAGTGTGAATGCAACATAATCATGAGCAAGATACAACATCAGGATGCAACAACTATATGAACAGAGCATGTCATAATCAGTCGTGAATGTGAAATAAAATAGCGATACCATCGATAAATCATCATCATAAAAAACGGTGTCAATCAACGACACTTAAATCCTAATATCTCAGGCGCTGTCACTCTGATCGGCCCTCATATCCATCTCATCATATAACTCTGAACAGTATCCTCCGGATGTCCGCCGAGTTTCCATACAGTCACCGGTAGATCGTTCTCTCCTGCCGGGCTCTTCTCCTTTCTATACGATCTTCTTGTCCCGGGATACCTTACCGGGCCCACCATGTACCCGCAGACGGTTCCTCCTCACTCCTTGAATCGGGTATACTCATAACTCAGAACCGAGAACACCCATGGTGGACATCAAATATCATGTCAGGAAAACCGCAAATCTCATGAAACGTCATATGAGAACATGGTACTAATAGCAATGTATGTATGATGCAGACATGATGTGTACTAGTACAATAACGAGAGTATAACTACCAATTAAGAATGTAATACAATGTAGTTATTCATGGCAATTTCTATAGTGTGCGTATCATGGCAATTACCAACGGTGTGTGTAGGCATATGAATCAGTGCTCGTGCGACATGAACCGTCGGTAATGGTGCAGTGTCCTACTAAGGATATGTCAATGCATAATATGCAATGGGATGCACACTATGATACTCATGCACAATCACAAATGTCTAAGCATGCAGTATAAAGTTGTAACTAGAATCTCGCCATCGGCACTTAACGCCATACAAGCGATTCCCCCGTAAATGTTAAATCTACACACCGGACGGTCTCGAACTAATGGAATCCGACCGCTTCCTTTTCTTTCCTTGCCGCATCTGAAGTCCCCATAAACGATCCTAGCATCGCACAAAATCATAATGCGTGAGGTTAATAAACTTTCCGATAAGACACGGACACATACGTAAAACTAACGAACCAACTCCCACAAGCTATCATGTGTTAGCTTTGCGGGCTAACCATGTGTAGCGACATCCTAGACCATCCCTAAGGCTGCTAACCACACGAAATATCTAAATGAGAGTAGGATAAATCCGTATCGCACTTTATCAAAATACTTGAAATATAGCAAAACAGTCCCATATTTTCCTATATAAGAAATTAGGGAAAGTTGCACATGCCAAAGGCCTACAGGTAGCTCCAGAAAACCCACGACCAAGACTCACACTCCAGTTCCCCAACCTGGCTGCAATTTGCGGTCAGAAACAATAAATCTGCGGCCAAGTGATAGGGGATTGGGCTCAGGTTTTGGGGTTAGGTTCTAGGCCTCTAGACTATCTCTCAGTCTTGGCAACTTCCCAAAAGGATCTCGGGGTTGATAGCAGATTCGAACTGAAACCCTAAGCTTAACCAAATACGATATTAACCACTAAACCAAAACATTAAGATATATTAGTGAAACTAGATAACAAGAAGACTTCCCTTAGAGCCTAATTAAGGGTTTTAGATCATTACCTCACCAAAAACTTGAAGAAACCTTAGCCATGCAACCTCCAAGACATCTCAAGAGGGTTAAACATGATTAATAGAGGGTTAGTAAAGTTTTATGGTGATTAGGCTCAAGGTTTGTGGTGGAGAATTTGCAAGAGGAGAACTTGAAGAAAGAAGAAGAAGAAGAGAAGAATGAGAGAGAGTTGAGGGTTGAGAGAGAGATGAGGGTAGAGGGTTGACTCATTAGAGCCATGCGCTCTCTCTCTCTTCATTAAATACCCCCTACTTCCTTGTCCCCCATGCCTTCATGTCTCCCCATGCCTTCATGTCTCCCAATACCTTCATTCTTTACTCTTTTTTCTTTTTCTATTAAAAACAAAACATTTTTATTTACTTAAAATATATATAACATAAAGATATAGTTAATGTGTCATGGCTAGCAAAACATGATTAGCATACCTTTAATGCTAGATTAGCATGCACATGTGTCTGCTTAAAAATTCCGCAAGTACATAAATAATTAAATAAAATATTAATTAATTAAATAAAATATATGAAAATTAATTATTAGTTAAGTTTATCAAAAACCCAAATTATATCGCTTAATTTACTCTAATCACGTTTTAAGGTGTTACAATTTCAGAGTCGTTACAGTCTAAGAGTATCGCATACTGAGTCTAGGGGTGGATAATGTCAAATCCCTACTAACTCGATAAGTCGTGTCGGAGTCAAGCTCATCACCAACCGAGAAACTACTGAACTCGTATTCGTAAATATCATCTACCGTGACCACGGATTTAGGGTGATAGCCAACCGAACACAACGCGACATCGACTCCTAATACCAGGAGAGACGAATCTCTGACAATCGCTTATTGCCTCCATGTGGCTTGGGACTGTACCCAAGTAAAACATGTTTGATCGACTCCTTTGAGCCGTAGTAGGGCAGTAATCAAAGTACAGTGGGAACTCACACGAGACAAATGACAATCTCAGATCAAAAGACTAACCTATACTCATGCCACCAGAGAACTTCCATTTGACGATAGATATAATACCATCTAGAAGATCTCGGCGAGTCCATCCAGTGTACTCACCTCCAGTGGGCACCTGTATACTATCTTAGGTGACATAATACCAATGGCTTGTGAGACCGGCCACCGCCTCTCGTCGGGGTCTCAAAATTTATACACTAGTCTACTCCGGAATATCGATGCCCAGTCTCGATACTCCCACGACTAGGGACATTTAAGGATGTGCTTTTGGACTACCCAGCTCTCACGTATATGATCGCTATCATAATGCTGATAGTCAAGCAGGAATCCTACGGGCTTCATCATTATGTATTAGCGACACATAATAACAAGTAAAACATGTACACATCAATGATAAAGACAAATCATATAGCATACCATCATTTCGAGTAAGATTTTTCTACCTGTACATATCCTTCCTCAATTATCATAATCGTGTGCCTGCAATTACAATAATTGCCTTAAGGGCACCATATCCAACAATCTCCCACTTGCACTTAAGGCTAATTATTGCGGTACCGCATACCCACATCCCGTATGCTATCGAATACCCAATTTCTCCTCCAACAAACTTCATGGGATGTATCCTTTGTTGAGTCATAAGTAGTATCCTGCACTATGCTTACCTCAGTATCCCTATTGGAATCTTATCAAATATTCTAATCCTCAGAAGAGGCTAAACTCAAAACTCTGACATCATCTATGTCATCCCGGTCACCTTGGAAGCCTGAACCGCTAAACGCCTCCTGGAGGAGGCTATCGTTACTATATACTTATAACATCCTCTTATGTTTATAATTGCTTCTCTTTGTTTCTCCAAGATTGGATTTATATCTGCTTACTACAACAAGTGTATAAGCAACATCTGGTTTTGTACAAGACATTGTATGATTGACTTAATTGCCTAAGCAAATGATATGTCATTCATGTCACTCCTCATCAGTCTAGAAGACATCTCTTTAGAGAGGGTGACTCCATCACTTGCGGGCACACCACCACGCCAGAAGTCGTTTATTTTAAAATACTTTTAGAATACTGTCTAAGTACTCGGATTGAGACACTTTCTAAATCTAGATCTAAAACCATAGATCCAGTCACCAGAATTCCTAATATATTATTCATATCCAATATGGAGAAAACACCTTGTGATAACCAAAGTTTGACCGATTGTAGTATATGAACATTACTTTCTATTATATATGTCATTCAAATCTCATGACAGTACTCCCTACACCCTTCTTACTAGGTTCATCCATTATTTTGATGAAGTCAATCACCTCAACCGTCGCATAAAAATAGATGATCCGTCTCCGCTGTGCATACTTTAGTCTACGAGTAGACATAAGCAACTTGCATACTTTCTGCTGCTCCCACTGACTACGCTAACCCTATGGCAGAGTCATATACACGTGCACTTCTAAATTCACATTTAGAAAGATATTATAGTCACCCTCTTACCAGATATCATAGTCTTGAATAGCAACAGTGGCAAGTCATATCCGTATGGACTTTAGCATAGATACTGAAGTAAAAGTCTTATCACCATCCTCAACGGGTATTTGATGAGAAACTTTACAACAAGTCTAGTCTTATTAGGTTAGTACCTTTCCACCTGCACAGATCTCGAAAGATCTACTTACTCCTAAAGGGTTTTACCCTTTCAGGACACCCATCAAAGTCCAAAATCCATAATTTGCTGAAGTTCATGGAGTCCATCTTGAATATAAAGTATATGGTCACCTAGAAGTTACTACTTCCTATGACCTGTAGATAACTAGTAGGGCCATCATAATCATGATGTTAACCTCCCTATCACCGTTTATGAAAAAACAGAAGTGTCTCTCAGGTGGCTGAGGTCACCTACTAAAATCTGCGGAGTGGCTAATGGTTTGTCATGTCCAATTGAATTCTTAGGTTTTACTAAATTTTCGGAAACCATTTGTGTTTTTGGAATCACTTCCAGTTCTACCATACTCCCACTAGTTTCTTTTGCAAAAAAGATTCGTTTTATAAAATGGCGGCGATTCAAGAACAATGTAACTATTGATCTTGAAAATGGTAGAAACAAAACCCAAGAGAATACTTAGGATAATCCACAAACAGCCATTACTGAAGTATGCCTTGAGTTTTTCTGGATTATGCTTTTAAACAGATACCGGATAATTCCATATCTTAATAACCTCAAGATATGTAACCAATCTATATCCATATAGAATCAAAGGCACTAATTTAGATGGAACCGGATTCAAATAACATGCAACTGTTTCCAGTGCATATCACCTAAATGGAAAAAGACCAATACAGCATTACACATCAAGGAGCGAACCCGCGAATGAGTAACTTAAGAGAGAATCAAGTTCTCAATATTACTATGACGGAATATCTAGCATAAGTATCTATATAATCGATCACTTCGAAAAATCCTGATATTTCCAACGTATGGTTCTCTACTTTATTCTTATATCTATAAACTTCTCAAAATCTTTGGACCTTGCATCACAACAAATGCGTGTTTAAAACCAGATATCTCATAGGTAAACCTAAATGAAGTAAGAGTACCTACCCCTTGTTCTGAAGGATATTGGACAACATACATTTTCATGTATAAGTCTCAAGAGTTCAATAACTCGAACTTCGTGTGTTGTAGGTTGAAAATTGTATTTTGGTTAAGAATGTCTTACACCGTTATTCAATGCACCTTACCTAATTCTCAACTGATAAAGGTAAATGTTTGGAACACAATTTTCAAAATTTATATCTCACCTTATAAAATACAGATACATATACATCATTTTAAAAATTGGTGCATAACAACGGGTATTTGAAACCAAATATTTGCCGTTAGGTAAAACCAGGCGATTTAATTCAATATCACCAATTGCAACGAATTCCGATAGTGAGGATCAAATCACTCATTCCCCAATATTCTACTCCTATTCAGCAACTGTAACGTATTACGGATGTGAGATCCAAATCTGGTAAATACATACCCTGGAGTTAGAATTGATTGGGAAAACAGTTCTCGGTAACAATTACACAGAAAATTTGAAACATAAATGTTTCAAGGGAGTGGTCGGGTATTCCTAGTAATGCCTTTTTCACTATCCAGATTCATGACAGTAGTCACAGTTTTCTTTACCCTCACTTCAATCCCTTTATATATCTCTACATCTTACCTTCTTAACATTGTACTTAGACTAATTGGTTTTTTTTCTTCCCTACCTTTCGGCACCGGCCTAAGATTTGGAAGAAGACCATCCAATAAGCGTAATAGGTATACTCTCCTAATACAAGGAGCTCTCACAACCTAAGAAAAGGAAAAAGGAAGAGACAACCGAATAATAAAATCTAAATTCTCTAGAACCAGTGGCCATCCTCAACTGAAATAATTTTTTCGAGTTCGTATGTAACTATACGATGGCCATTTCCAAGGAATATGAATCATCGTAGTGATACGGAGTGTTCTAGAGAAGCAAAGGGATGGTACGAGTAGCAGGGATATTTGCGATTTTTGTCATGAATCTTGACATTCCAAAACCAAAGTGTGTAAGAAAGTTCGGTTAATTTGGTTAATGAGTTTTAGGTAAGGTAAATCATGGGTCACAGTAACCAGAGAGAGAGAAAAGAAATACTCAACGTGCACTCTATCAAGATTAGATTGGTTAATCATTTTATCTATTCAAATAGCTCCCACCGTTTCCTCAAATTCTCCTTCAAACCCTAAAAGAAGAACTAGTCGGGATCATATACACCTTACAAGTTCGCTAACCGTTCAGCCAGGTCGGTGTTGGTACTCCGAGGGAGGTGCCCCGTACTTTCGCAAGGACCCGATTAAATAACCTCGTTTCCGCAGATGCGTAACCTCATTAACACTTTCAAGATACCTAATAGGTTAGCTAATTGTGAAGTGAAAATCTCCCAAGGAGAAAAACCTACTCATCGGTGGAAATCAGGACCCAACTATCATCGTGTGATAATATTGAAGGAAGCCGACCAAAATTACCATACTCCAGAAGCTATGCACAAATTTGGCAAGTTTCCCTTATATTTGAAACTCCCGATATGGTTTTTTCCCTAAGCGCTTATGACCTTGACGAAGGTCAAAACATCATAAGTCACAAGTCAAGTTCAACCCGTCATTGTCCTGATTAATTTAGATCCATTCGTACAAGCCCTTGACGAAGGTCAAAACAGCTGTACGCTTGTCCTAAATTAATGCATCTATTTATGTTACAAACAAATATCCCCTAGCTACCAAACACTATTGTTTACCACCGAAAACGGAGACGAAACCGCGCAGGTCGTCTTGCCTGAATTTAGGGGCAGATGCTATTTGGATTTATCTGTCCTCCTCTCCGAAGATGCCAAGTTGATTTATGGCACCGTGTATTAGAGTTTTGGATGGATGTGGCCGTGACTTCATCATATTCCCCCTCGTTTATGAGGGGTTTTGTCACGCCCCGCTTCCCAGAGTACGGGCAGAGGACGCGACGAGGCCGCTACGTATTTACTATGAAGTAAATACGCTAAGCGTATCTAAGCAATATAAGAGTAAATACACAAGAGACAAGATATAATAAAACAACAACTTTATTTATTCACATTCTTTCTGTATAATGCATGGAAAAGTAAATACTACTGAATGAAAGCAATGCCTAAACAATGGCATAACAGAAAAGGAAAAGTACTGAAATAAAAGTGTACAATGAACTAAAGCTCTATGTCTTCAATGAAGTGGTCCAAGTCTTCACTAGTGGGCTCGATCTCCGGAGTGCCCAGATCACCTGACGACATTCAAAGAAGAAAGATGAGAATGTCGTCAGCGAACAAATCGCTCGGTAAGTCCCAAAGATAAGAGAGAAATAGAATAGACAGAAAGAAAATGTAGCTTTTAAAGTTGTATTATATGGTTAACGATGTTGTTTGTAGCTTGGTACAGAAGGATGCCAGTATATACGAGAGGAGTCTCTATATGCCAGAGACTAGAGGCAAGTATAGTACAAGGAACCGTTTATGCCACGGTACAACAACAATTGGATTCAGGTTAGGTGTATTAAATCTTACTGTCTCGTGCCACTTCTAACACCTTCCGTACCAATTTACCCCTTAAACCCCGCGATATCTTGTTTGTATTGTTTATATTGGGTTATCTTATAATATAGATTGTATAATTGGATGACTTGCCGAAACCATGATATCAGTAAATGGATGTAACTGGGGAATCATGTAAATGGAGGTATATCCATGGTTCGGTTCAGTCAATATAGATTGAATAGATTGAATATATGGATTCATGGATTCATGTTGAATTGTAGATTGTACTTGAATCATATTCAAGTTAGATTATTAATGAGACTCAGTCTGAGTCAGATAATTAGAAAAGTAAATTGAAGTCTTAATGGTTTTGATGTTATCGGTAACCGCTGCACATGGGCGGCAGGATTTGTGTCTTTTTCAAAGACGAATACCGTATTGATATCACCGTTGTTAAGTTGTCTACCTTAGATAGGCAAGCACCCACTTCTCCGGCTCCCTGAGACTCAAGAGATTGGTCCCCCTTAAACCTCTGTTTACTAGGGCCCTTAGGCTAATTTATAGAACTTGAGGGGTTTTTATGTAAAAATACTTTTATATAATTTTCAAAATATATCCCAAGTGTTTAATTATCGTCTTTAGAGTTGTAAAAATTGTAGATTTTATATTTGTGACATTCCTAGTGAGAATAACCTAATTTTCATAATATATGGTATTAAATTGTAATATTGCACTTGTATGGAATTCATGGTATTTTAATGTAAAGTGATTCTTTGATTTGGAAAAACTTGGAATATTTATATTATAACAAAAATAGATATTTTGATATTACATATATATATATTTATAAAAATAAATTTTAATATATATTATAATTCTAGAAATCTCATTTTCTTAAGATTTTCGTATTTTAAATCTTTCGAGACCGAATGCTCCTTGCGGAGGTCTGCATCTCGCACTACTAAGCCCAGGGATGTGCGATAATCCGCACCATCCCAGTCGGGTTCCCCAAAATGGGTTGTAGCGGCGCTTTGCAAAGAGTTGTTTAAAATACTAAATCTTGTAAAAATCGTTTTATTAGTAAAGGTATTTATATGTAAAGTTCGTTTCCCGTATTCTATGTTCCCAAAAAGTATTGTGCTATGTTGCATATGAGTGTTGTGAGGAGGTATGTCATTACCTCGTGATCTACTTAAAGGTATAGCAATTTTTTGATGTTTTAATGTCGAAATAAAACTACATGGTATTTTAGTGAAAAAGTACGATAAAAGTGACAAAATGAATTAGATTGTCATGAAACTTATTCAACATGTTTTTAATGTTTAATAGTCAACATGTAATGGTTTAACATGATTGTATTAAAGAAAAGTGAGAGTTTTAGAAAGAAACTGAATCGGAAATCGGATTTACTCCGATTCCGTCGGGTTTTGTACTTTCATATTTATAGAAAAGAGTAGAGCAGGGGGAGTTGGGACTTACGGGTTTAGCTTAAAGAGGAGAGGGAGAGGGAATGGTAGACTTAGCCGGTGCGTTGTTTCGTCACCGGGATCTCCTAGGGTTATTGTCGGAATATTCGCCGGAGCTTCGCCTCTTTGCTCACTTCAAAGCACACTAGGGTTCTAGAAAATTTCTTTAGAGTTTGCTCAGAATTTTGGAGTGAGGGGATAGTGTGTAGGGGTTGTATTTATAGGGTTAGGGTAGGGTTAGGGTAGATGAAAGCTTTAATTGAAAATAATGTATTTAAATGTAATAAAATGTATAAAAAATTGGGTTTAATGTGATTTTAAAGGGCTTTGTTACTGGTCTGGGTATTTAAAGTGTGCAGGTATACAGGGGAGGCCAAGAGACACATTTGTTGTGTTGATGAATCACCGGAATCGGCCAGTCCGGTCGGCGGCGCCGGCCCGTCCGCCGGCCGAGTTGGTCGATTCCGACCGAGTCAGGCTGCCGGAATCCCCTACGACGGTTGGTGATCCATCTGGCACTGTTAGATTTTTATGTGTAGTGGGGTTTTTGTGAGATATGCACGTGTAATCTGTTGGTATTCTAAAAATCCAAAATAAAACAATATTAAAAATAACGTGGGGTATGGGATTTGAACTCTGGTGGCTTGGTTCAGTAATGCAAGGTATTACCAATGAGCTACAAGCTCTTTCTTGTAATTAATTAGCAAAACCAATATTTATAGTACTCACAAAATTGCAATTACTCCAAGTATACATTTATTTTTATACACTAAAATTGGAGTTGTTACAGGTTTTTGATTGTGGGGACGCTTTTCCCCGCAGGCGCAAGGCCCTGCAGTTAATTACGTTATCGCATCGCGATAACCACTTTCTCATACTCCAGAGTTTCACTTCGTGTCGTGTGTGTTTGTTTTATTTTTGGTTGCCCGTGGATTGTATATGGAGACTGATTTATGTTGTTGCCCGTAGGGCGTGGATTAGTCTAAATCCGTATATTCTTAGATTTGGGTTTGGGTTGATTTTAAGGATCGTTAATCTCATTTGAGATTAAGATCGACTTAAATATTTGTTGAGGATACGTTAGTCCAATTTTGAGACTAAGATCTACTCAACAGGATTTTGGGATCATTCAGACCCAACAAAAAAGCATTTGGCTCTATTGCTTTAGTTTAAGGACGTTTCGGTCTGTCGTTAGTTTAAGGACATTGCGGTCCGTTGTAGTTTAAGGACATTGCGGTCCGTATTGGGATGTGCTCATCGCTTTGGGAGTGCACCAAAGAGTTGTTGGTTGTCGGGACCCTCCACCTCTCTGAAGACATTGAAGAATTACAACGACATATATCAGAGGTGTGGAGAGATGTACCCTTGAACCAATTTCCAGATTGAGGGAAGATATGGGATGAATATCCGTCGGAAGATCATTAGTCATGTTTGGGACTAGGATCAGTTTAGAAAGACATGAGCATAGAGGTTCGGTCTATTTGGAGATCCAAGATGTTTTAATCTCAGGAAGACTTAGCCAATTTAGGGCTGAAGTTGGCTTCTTATAGTGTTAAACACTAATATATACTCGGTGCTCACATGCTCCCACGTGAGGCTCCAAAGCAGTGTTAAACACTGAAATTTGGGGCGCTCATGTGTGGCACATGAGGCGCCTGAAAGTTGGCTCTGTACACTTGGGTCCAAATCCCCGTCTGTATATAAGTGTTAAATACTTAATTCTTATGGCCCTCACGTGTGGGCACGTGAGGAGCCCCAAAGTTCGGCATTGCCTCTTTGGGTTTATTCCCTCTTCCTTTTATAAATGCTAAGCACTTAGCTCATATAATACTCACATGCGAACACGTGAGGTGCTCAAAATGTGAGCGCTGTCTTTGGATTTTTTCCCTTTTCCATATGAGTGTTAAGCAACTATTTGGGGGTCACGTGAGAATACGTGATTCGATCTCAGTCATTCCTTTTTGTTCATCGGAGGTGCTCACGTAGGAACACGTGTGCTCTCGTTATAGCGTTGAACGCTAATGAATCACCAGTCTTTTCTTTTATATGCATAGAGATTTTGATATGAGTTTTAAGAATTTCAGGTCTATTGTTTTATAAGAATTAAATTCTTTTTCAGGGTTAAACCCTAGTTTTTTTTAGAGAAATCAAATTCCTATATACTTTTGGAAGAATTAAATTCTTTGAATTTAGTTCTTTCCCCTAAGTTTTGAATCTGCATAACAAAATCTCCCCGATGAGAATTAAATTCTCAACTTGTTGGGAGATTTGCTTCTGCAGATCTCAACTAGAGGAAGAACTAAGTTCTTGTATGAAAGGTTAAACCCTGAAAGAAGAGATAAGATAATCTCTGTATTTTTTCTTACCTAGGATTTTTTTGTTTAAGAAGGGGATCTTCTTCTTCTAGAGAATTGAATTCTTTTTTTTTGTACTATCTCTTCTCTGTGTTTTCTGCGTGTTCTCTCTGTCCCTCTCCTCTCTCCTATTTATACTAGAAGAACAAGAATCAATTTGTTAAGAGAATCTCTCATTGAGAGATCATGATTGATTCCATGATCTTTTATATCAATCGGTGAATTTTATTCACCGTTGGATTTTTTAATCCAAAGGCTCTCTGTTTAACAGAGAAGATTTCTTATTTTTTTAACCAGATTAGGAAATATTTTCCTAAGATAGAATTTTATTCTATCTGACGATCATCGTTGGATCTTTGATCCAAAGGTCTTTCGTTTAACAACAGAGAAGATGTTTCTGTTTTAATGAAGATCAGGGATATATTTCCCATATATATAGAATTTAATTCTATCAGATAGTTTAGAAAGATTTAAGAAAATATTTTCCAAATAGTATTTTGATCCTTTTATTTATTATTTAATTCTATCTGCTTGGAAGGTGTTTAGGAACACTCACGTGTAGCACGTGACCCCCACAGAGTTAAATTTGTTTGCTTATATGCAACAGCCTAAAAAGGGCATCACGTGTTAACACGTAAGCTTCTCTGGCCTGCTATTTATTTTAATATGGAACTTATATACTTTGTATATAGATACTCACGTGCTTACACGTGATGCTCAATTTTAGCCTGTCAATTGTTTAAATGCAGTGCCTATAATCTTTGTATATTGGCGCTCACGTGTGGGCACGTGAGGCGCCATTAGTGGGGGATTTCCCCCATCCCTTTTTCTCTCTTTTTTTTATAAGGGAACAAATGCCCTCCAGCATTGTTCTCACATGGTTTGCACGTGAGTGCAACGCTGTCACTCCTGCAGCCGTTGGATCTGCCTAGGGGAACGAGGAGATGAACCGCTCCCATTATGTCTTATAAATGCAGCGCTTTTCGCCTCTGGGAAGCCTTCTGTTCCTTCATCTTCTTACTTGGTTATTTTCTTGAGAATTTAATTCTCATCTTCAAAGCTTAGTTCTCTGCCTTAAAATCTTTCAGAGTTAAACTCTGCAAACTTCCCTTTGGGTAAGGATCCTGAACGACCCTCTCTTGCTTTCTTCCCTGGATTTTAAATCCATCGTCAGATCCATCGTCAGAGCATAGCTCTTTTATTGATTCGGTTTCTTAAAGATCCCAAAACATTTACATTTTTGTTGTAGATTTTGAAATCTTGAATCAATGGGTATTGTCAATCCTCCTTTTAGGGTTTTACCCTATCACCGATCTTTAAGAACCTTGGAATTTAATTCCGTTTTTCTTGCTTCCTTGCCATGGGGGTTTTCTGGGATTTAATCCCTTTATTAAAGGAATTTAATTTCGTATACCCACAGAACTTGGCTCTGAAAATTTATCCCCTGATTTTCTCGAATACTTTTAGGGTTTTAATACCCTTAAAGCAGATTTGAATCTGTTGCATTTTCTAATAGAACATGCTTTAAGAGTTGTTTAAACTTCACTATTTGGAGAGAATCCTTTTCGATTCTTTCAATGGTTGTTTTGCTTCCTCATTGGTGAGCCGCCATATTGATTTTGTGGGGGCCATGTGTTTTGTGGGCAGTGGTCCCATGAAACAAACATCCCATCGTTTTCTTCTGTTATTATATACTTATATATTTTGTTAATGATATTTCAGGAACAATGTCTTCACTTCCCTACTTTCCTTATACCCGCTCAGACGCCGCTTTTCCGCAATCGCCGTCGGATGAGGAAGCTATGGCAATGATCATGGCACATGACAGGGACCGTATGCGTCTATTCTTATGGGGAGTTTAGTATGGTCACATCATCCGGGGCCGCCACAGCTTTACTTGTGAGGTGTCAACAGAGCCCTTCCGCCCAATATCGCTGATGGAACGCCCACAGACCGCTTATGCGGTGGAGGTGACTAACTGGACTCCTATAGGCCGGCTTGAGCCGTTAACAACCGGGATACCCAACCAGCCTCTGCAGGCTATAGATATCCTAGGGCACCGCATATGTCAAGGTGAAGCCTAACCCTGGGGATAGGTTTATAAGATAGGCCTTACCCACTGCCACACAGTAGGCTATTTTCCTTAGGATCGATACGTTCTTTCTGCTCACCATGCACGGTTACAGAAGGTTGGGCTGTATCAAGCGGTGTACGCGTCTCTATTCCATTACCAGGCCCCTCACGTCTTGTAGGTTAAAGCTTTTCTGAACCAATGGAATCTTCCCACCGACACCTTTTTGCTAGGGGATCGCGAGGTCTCTATTTCATAGGAAGAGTTTTGCGAGATCTCTGGATTGCCAATTAGGAGAAAGCATTATGAAGAGTTGCTGCCTCCCGACGAATAAGTGTTCACGACCATGGCGGCTATGCTTGACGGCCTGACGACTGAAAACGCCGTCCGCCATAAGTACCCCAGTCTAATCAAAGCTCTGGGTATTTTTGAGAAACTGTTCGCGGCGTCAGAGGGGAAGGGTGTCACCTTTGAGAGCTTGATCGCTTGCTTTATCTGTGAAGACGCTTTATCCAAAGAGGCTCCAAAGTTTGCGAACATTGACGATCCTTTTGGGTTTGGGCTGAATAAACTTCCAGCCAAAGAGGAAGACTTCCCGCAGTTTTATATTCCGTCCTCGTCGGCCGTGTCCTTCGATGCGATTGCGGCCCCTGGTATGGACGAAGAGACCTTCTTCGTCGGATTCATCATCTTTTGGCTCAGTTGGTTCGCCATACCGACGTATCGACGCTTCATGAGAGCCTCCGTCTTTTACCCCGCTCATTACGTAGCTGAAGGGGCACGATTGGCCGTTGGCATTGCGGGACTGTCGCACCTATATCATGGATTATGCGTTGTGGCCAATACTTCGACCCCAGGTGCGGATGTTGTGAATTTCTCCCTCCACTAATTCACGTCATGGATCGAGATGCATGTACTGTGAGCATTTGCAGCACATCGGTGGCCAGATTTCTATGACTCCTATACCTTCCCATGGGTTATGAGGTTGGTGAATGCTTCCGCTCCTGATCCGACTCAGCTAGGGGCCCTCCGCGTGTTGCTCAACCCATATTTAAACGAGGGCGGGATGGTGTTTAGTGACCGAGTCCTCTCTGCTTCTGCGGGGCCCGTTCAACAGCTGTTTGATCTGTCAAAAGGGGGAGCGCCATCTTTAAAGCCTAAAGAGATTATGCACATGTTCTCGATTAAGCCGGGCTATTTGGTATTCCATCATAATAACACGGCTCTTTTTATGCAGTATAATCCGCATCGCTTTGCCCAGCAACTGGGCTATAACCAGGGTGTCCCTTTCGTGGCGTTTTTAGTCGAGCCTACTCCGTCTCTGGAAGTCACTCGTGACGTCATCCATCATTTTATGCAGCTGAACACCGGCTCCCGTTTCATGATCCCTGAGTCTGACCCAAGTCACTAGCATTGCATTGCGGCCGCGGTCAATGGTTCGCCCTCTATTGAAGGATAGCGGTCCGGTACTTATCTCCAGAGCCGCCGAAATAGAATCGACCCCCCGTACTGCTGGTATGCCGGTGCGCACTAGAGCCGAAGCAAAGGCTTCTATTGAAGCGCCAGCGGTAGTGTCATCTGTGGCGGCATCATCAGTGGCAGTGTCATCAGCGGTAGTATCGCCAAAGGGGGATACCGAAAGTGAGGTTGGTCAACGTCGCGCCAAGGCGCCGAGGGGAAGGAAGCGTTCTTCTTCTAGCGCTAGAACAAGGTCTAAGAGGAGGAAGAAATTGGTCGCCGGCTTACTTGACACCTTGCTTGAGTCCAAGCCGTTCATTCAGGACGAACCGATTGCTATGGAGGAATCGGACACCGGTCATATTTATCCTGGCTCGTCCGCCGAGGAAGCCGCGCAATTGGCTGAGGCTTTGAGGTGCTCGCAAGATGAGACTGAGAACGTGTGCGTCCCGAAAAAGCCCTACCCTCCTGTTATATTCTATAACGTCGATCCATCATTACGGCGGGTACATATGGGTCCTTTGTAAATGGAGGAAGAACGGACCCTCAAACAGCCTATAACAGCTGCTTCCAAAGACGAGCTTGCAGGTAGTCATTCATCTGCGCTGAACCTTGGCGAGCGTACCTAGCCAGAAAGGAAAAACGTCTCGAAAAGGCCATACTTCAAGCTTCTTGGCGTATTGGTATGCGTCTTTCTCATGTCCTTCTTTTAGCGAATAGTCTGTATTACCTTTATGTCTTCTCATTTTTGTGAAAACTTTGCAGGGACTTCGGCGACAAAAGATGATTTGAGTTCAGATCGGGTCATAACTGTGGACTCTACAAATACCTCCCGTGATGCACCGGCAGGTGTAGAGGAGATTATTAAAGTTGCTACTCTTGCTGTGGAGCTTCCGGTGGTAACTTCTGTTCCTTCAGCAGAGGTGACTTCACCGGCCATAGATCCAATGGATCTCTTTAGTGGTGCCTTGAAAGGTGTGGAAAGGATTGTCAAGACTGTTGTCCTCCTCTTGGAGCCTGAAGTGGCGGCTGTTGTTTCTCAATTGGAAGCTGCCGCGCTGGCACATATCCCCAGTGATGTACCTGAGGGTGTGGAGAAGCCTATCGAAGCTGGCATCCCTCCAGCTCAAGGAGGGTGAAGTATCGAAGGTAAACTTTTACATTTCGTTTTAACGATCCCTCTGTTATATGAACCCTTCTTTCCTTCAGAATTGCGTGAATTGGCGGCTTCCATCATGGATCTATCTCCTAAGAAAACCTTCCAGCATTTGCTTAATATAGCTGCCCCACAGGCGATACCCCTGCAAAGCATAGTCCTTTCTTCTGGGCAAGGTTGGTATTATTTGACCCCTTTTGTTTTATTATTATTTTTTATAATGTTGCTAATATGCACTCCACAGTTCTGGAAGCCGATGACGAAGTCGAGATCCTTGATGGGCCAGGGGATCTCTCAAACCCCCCTTGGATGACTGTAGGTAAGTAAGGCTTTATCTTTGGCATTTTTTGTTTATCCCATGTTCGTAAATCTCACTGAATGTTCATAAATCTTGACAGCTCTGCCAACCCTAACCACGCTAGAATCTTGGATCCCCATGCCACCAGGCCCTTATGCCCGGCGTGCGTATGAAAAGATGGCGAAACAAAGCATTTACTCCCTGGCGGCTCTTATTGAAGACCTTCACGCTGGTACCCCTGTCACAACCGAAGAATTTTCTGTCAAATCCATCGCTTCCTTGTCCGTTTTTGCCACCTATCATGACGAAGCATTAGTG
Source organism: Agapanthus africanus (assembly GCA_030015575.1). Taxonomy (NCBI): domain Eukaryota; kingdom Viridiplantae; phylum Streptophyta; class Magnoliopsida; order Asparagales; family Amaryllidaceae; genus Agapanthus; species Agapanthus africanus. The sequence continues at coordinate 156,548,559 of CM057350.1, forward strand.
CGTGTCTGGGTTGAGTACTGTCGCCGAGTGGAGGTCTGCCTACATGGGTTTGAGTGCATCTGCCTTCCTTCCGACATCTTAACCACAAAATCGAGTCTGCGAGGATGGATCGAATGGTGCGCAGCCAATATACAGTCATGCGAGAAGAGGCTCAACCAAAAGTTTTCGGAGTGGGAGCTCGCTTCAAACGCTTTGGATGAACTTCAGGCTCAGCTTACCGCCAAGACTACCCGCGCATACGAAATTTAGTGGGTGCTTCAAGAAGCTATTACAGAGGTGGTGGCTCTTGATAAAGCCGTTATCTTTTCCCGCGAGATGGTTGAAGCCCATAAAGTCGCCTAAAGGGAGCTTGAGGGTCGGTTTGCTTCATATCAGACTCAGCAGATTCAGGCGGGTATCCGTCTTGCCGCGCTAACGGAACTTGAAGCCGTGGTCCAGCGGAAGAATGACGAACTTACTAGTTTATTGCACCATCCGCCGGCTTAAACATTTTTTGTCGCTGTATATTTTCCTTCTTCTTCTTTTTTTTGTATTCATTCATGAATAAGAGTATCTTGTATTCATTTTGATTTATGAATAAAAGACATATTTTTCTTCATAGTAGCGCTTTTCTTTCTTTTGATGTCTTGGCTTAGCATAAAGTAGTTTATATACTCATTTCGGAGATTGTAGTTTATGAGCTCATTTCGGAGCTTGTTTAGTTTACCTCCCTTGGGCTTGTAGGCAAACTGGTCCTAACGTCATAGTTAACCTCTGCTCTTTACGACAGAGGTTCGTTAGGGTCTGTGGTACTAGGTTTTTTTTTCCGTTGTACCGTTGTGTTGACTGATATATTCCCCGATATGCAATCTTGCTGTTCGAATAGCCGCGCGACTGTCGTGTCTCTGATCCTTTCGGGGTTGGACAAGACATCTTCAAATAATCTTCCAGGTCATATTACCATCAGGAAAGTATATTCTCCCTAGAAATCGTGAGGATTTCTATGTGTTCATCGCCTCCGTGAGTCGCAAGGATCTCACCCGGGTATATTTCCCTTACGAATCGTGAGGACTCGTAAGTAACTTCTTCATTTCAGTGGCATGTAACTTCAGCGAATACGGCCCGTAGATAGTCCATCTTGACCTCCTTGTAGGGGCAGTGATGGCTTAGGAAACAGGTTTGGGTCTACCGCCTAAGGCTTTTCAACCTTATGAGCTGTGAGGGTCACATAAAGACTTTTCTCCCTACGAGTCGAGAGGATCCCGCAGGTGTATTTTCTTCTTAGGAGTAGTGAGGACTCTTAAGTGCATTTTCTTTTGAGAGTCGTAATGATCCCACAAGAGAATTTTCCCCCTTACAAGTTGAGAGGACTCGTAAGTGGTTTTTTTCTTGTTGATATTCGACTTTGGAGAATATAGCATGTGGATAGTATACAATAGTCCATCTTGGACCTACTTGCAGGGCCACAGTGCTTAGGAAACAGGTTGATATCCCCGTTGCCTAAGGCTTTCCACCTTCATGATCCGTGAGGGTTTCACGAAGATGTTTTTCCCTACGAGTCGAGACGAGTCGAGAAGTTCTCGCAGGAACATTGTTTTCCCTACGAGTCGAGACGAATCGATAAGTTCTCGCTAGAATGTCCTAACGTCACAGTTAACCTCTGCTCTTTACGACAGAGGTCCGTTAGGGTCTGTGGTACTAGGGTTTTTGTCCATCGTACCGTCGCGTTGGCTGATGCATTCCCCGATACGCAATCTTGCTGTTCGAGTAGCCCCGCGACTGTCGTGTCTCTGATTCATTCGGGGGCTGGAAAAGACGTCTTCAAGTAATCTCCCAGGTCATATTACCGTCGGAAGAGCAAGCGTTAGGGATTTTCCATGCTGCTTTTTACTTGAGGTTAGGCTCAATTTGGGAGCCCCGATGAATCATGACCGCTCCGCGCTGGTGTAGGATGATCTCCGATAGTCTTTCAGGTTTTATTTGAGTTGCTGTCAAGACCCTGAATCTAGGGATCTTCCTTTGCTTCGTTTGTTGACATTGTGTCTGCTATATTATGACGAATGTCGAGGTTGTCTCTAGGTTGTCTGTGAACCGTCGAGGATCGGAACTAGAGACTTTTCCATGGCTCCGTTGTCTTGACCCTGGGGTCGGTTGTTGACGTTGCGTCTGCATCCTGTTGGAGTGAGAAGGAACGCCGTTGTTGATCTCTAGGCTGTTTGTGAACCGTCGAGATTTGGAACTAGGGACTTTGCTATGGCACCGTTTTGTTAACGTCGCGTCTGCTTCCTGTTGGAGTGAGAAGAAACGCCATTGTTGATCTATAGGCTGTCTGTGAACCGTCGAGATTTGGAACTAGGGACTTTGCCATGGCTCTGTTTTGTTAACGTCGCGTCTGTATCCTGTTGGAGTGAGAAGAAACGCCTTTGTTGATCTCTAAGTTGTCTGTGAACCATCGAGACCTGGCTCTTCTTTTGATGGAGCCTGGTGGGAAAATATGGTTCCCTTTTCGTTTATGCCCATGGATTGTATACAGGGGTTGATGTGCACTCACCTGCAGGGCAAAAGTTTCATTTTTTTTATTTCGTCCCGTGATGGTCTATCATTTCAGCTTTTTATATCGCGAAAGTCGCGATTGCCCAATCATTTCGGCTCTTTATCACGGTGCCCAATCATTTCAGCTGTTTTTTCTTTTTACTCGCTGCTTTTTATTGCGAGTTGCCCAAACATTTCGGCTGTTTTTATATGCATATATTTTGCCCGCTGATTTTTATTGCGAGTTGCCCTATCATTTCGGTTATTTCATATGCATATATTTTTCCCGCTGATTTTTATTGCGAGTATGGCACTTGAGATCTGATACCCATCTTGGCATCAGCACCACTACGACTGGAATATTTCTAGGAGTGAATCATCATTTGCCGTGAAAGTACTTAAAAATTGACACCTGTTCAGGCATCAGCTTCGCTACCACTGGAATATTGCCAGGAGCGAATCATTATTTGCCTTTGTTGATTTGAACAACGGCTGCTTAGTAGACAGGGTTCGGATCCTGTTGACTAAGGCTTTTGACTTTATGAGCCGTAAGGGTCTCATAAAAGGGTTTTCTCCCTATGAATCGAAAGGATCCCATAGGTGTAGGTTCTCTTTAGAACTCATGAGGACTCCTAAGTGATATTTTCTCTTGCAAGTTGTAAGGATCTTACAAGAGTGTTTTCTCCTTACAAGTCGAGAGAACTTATAAGTGTCGTTCACCACATGAGGACATTCCTCGTCATTGGTGGAACTTGGTGGGGGAAATCATTTATTTGTGCCCGTGGATTGTATACAAGAGCCAATATTGACCGCCTGTAGGGCAACTTGGGGGGGTGTGATGGCTTAAGAACAGGCTCAGGTCATTGTATCTTAAGGCTTTTGAATCCTATGAGCCTTGAGGGTCTCACAGAGGGGAATTCTCCTTACGAGTCGTGAGGATCTCGTGAGTGTAGTTTCTCCTTAGGAATCGTGCGGATCCCTAAGTGTGTTGCTCCTTTGTGGGTCGTAAGGATCTCACGCAGGTGTTTTCTCCTCACAAGGTCGAGAGGACATTACAGGCATCTTTATTTTAACGAGATCGCGCCCTTTCGGGTTTTCACAAACTCGCCGGTAGCCCTGCTATTTTTACTCACGGCGCCCTTTTGGGTTTTCATCCGTGCCCATTTCGCTTGTGGACGTACCGTATTTTTTTTACGATGAAACTCTCGAAAATAGTTTCGCCGCAGGTGACCCATCTGTTTGCCGGTGGGATTTGAGTTGCAGTCCTCGCCGCTGGGACTTGTGGACTTGAATTCTACTATCACCGTGTTTGAGGCGACGTATTTAGTTTAAGGATATTACGGTCCATTGTTAGTTTAGGGACATCTCGGTCCGTTGTTAGTTTAGGGACATCTCGGTCCATTGCTAGCTTCGGGACAAAGTTTTGCCGGATACTACTTATAGAGTTTGGACTCAGGAAGACAGCGAGCGGACACGAGCGTCGTCATCTATTATTAACCAGAGCCGTGACTTGTCAAGCGTAGTATTTCTTAAGGAACCAACCGTTTATTGGCCAAAAGGGTCTTTCGCCATGCATATCCATGAGAAAGTAGGCCCCACCTTGGTAGACCTTGTCTATGATGTACGGACCCTTATAGTTCGGCTCGAATTTCCCCCGCTTTGCACGGTTGGCGATCATAGGTCTTTTTACGACTAGCACAAGTTTGCCTTGGCGGAATGTTCTCGTCCTGGTTAGCCTTTCGTATGAGCGCGTCATCCTTGCTTTGTAAGCTTCCAGGTTTTGCTGCGCCATGAGACGAGTTACATCGAGGGCATCGAGCTCCTCAAGCCGAAGATGGGCATTTTCTTCATCCTTCAGTTCATACCGAACTGCCACTCACAGAGAGGGTAGCTCTATCTCCAAGGGAAGTACTGCTTCTGTGCCGAATACCAACGCGAATAGCGTTGTATTCGTGGCCGTTTTGAACGTGGTTTGATACGCCCAGAGAGCTTCATGCAGACTCTCATTCCAGTCCCTTTTATTTCTGAACACCATTTTCTTTATGATTTTCGTCAAGGTCTTGTTGAAAGCCCCAGCTAGACCGTTAGCTCGGGGATTATAGACTGAAGAGTATCTCCTACCTATATTATGCTGTTGTGCGAAGCGGATGATCTTATGGCTTCTGTAGGCCGGCCCATTATCCGAGATGATTCGTCGCGGAGTGCCGAATCGGAGATGACATGTGTCCTGAAGAAATGGAGGATGCTCTCCATCTTCACATCCCTTAGTGGCACTGCCTCTACCCACTTAGAGAAGTAATCGGTTGTTGTCAATATGAACCGATGTCCTTTGGATGATGCTGGTTCGATAAGCCTGATTATATAGGTTCCCCACATTTCGAACGGTCGGCTAGCTACCGTTGAATGTAGCGGATTTGGACGCTGGTGGATGAAGTCCCCGTGAATTTAGCATGAGTGATACTGCTTCGCATATTCGAGGCAGTCCTGAATCATCGTGGGCCAATAGTAACCCATTCTTTTGATCTTCAACTTCATCTTTGGCCCGGCTTGATGAGAACCTCAAAATACGTTGTGAGTTTCTTGGACGACCCTTCTTGCTTCTTCTGGTCCCAAGCACCTTAACCACAAACTGTCGAATGATCTTTTATATAGAGTATCATTGACGAAGGCAAAAGACAGAGCTCGTTTCATGAGCTGATGTCTTGAAGATACGCTTTCGGGTGTTCGATGGGATTTGAAGTAGTCTATGAAGACTTCTCTCCAATCCATCACCTTTTCTTCATTCTCTATTTGGAATGCTGCTTGTTTGTTCGCTTCCTTTTCTTCAGATGACTCCGGAGATATTTCTGCTGGTGCGAGAATCCGGCGGCTTTGCATAATAATCCTTACGTTATCGAGGTTTTCGTCAGCCAGTTCTTTAGCAATCTTGGCGAACGCATCCGCCTTGCTGTTTTCTGCACGTGGTATGCTTTCCACGGTGTAGGAGGGGATCTGAGTCAGCAATTGCTGCACTCTTTCACCATATTTTACCAACTCTGGCTTGCACGTCTGGTAGTCTCCATTTACTTGGCTAACGATCAGCTGGGAGTCTCCATATATGTGGAGGTTTTCGATTCCTATGTCAATAGCGATCTCAAGACCCGCTATTAAAGCTTCATATTCTGCTTCGTTGTTTGTTCTTGGCTCCGCTAAGGAAAGGGCAAAACGCATTATCCCTCCATGTGGAGTCACAAAGATAAGGCTTACTCCGGCTTTGATTATGGAGGTGTTTTGCTTTCTCTTTTTCATGGAAGATACTCCATCAAAGTAGAGTTCCCATCGAGAGGCATTTTCCTCATCCTTTGTGTTAAACGCATGTTCATCCGGCAACACGCAGTTTAGGGGCGAGTCGGCAGGTATCAGATGTTCAGCTAGGAAGTCGGCGATGGCATGCCCTTTCACTGCCCTGATAGGTCGATAGATTATCGAGAATTCCATCAAGAGGAGGGTCCATTTGGCAAGCCTTCCCGTTAGTATGGCTTTTGACATCAAATATTTGAGAGGATCCACCTTTGATATGAGATGGACCTCATGTGCCAGGGCATAGTGCATGAGCTTCGTTATCGCGAAGATCAGTGCCGGGCATTGCTTTTCAATAGGGAAGTAGTTGTTTTCTGCCCCCAGAAGGACTCAACTCAAATAGTAGAGGGCTCCCTCTTTTCCCTGATCGTTCTCCTGTGCCCATAGCGCGCCTAAAAAACCTTCAAGTGGTGTTGTGTACAGGATGAGGGGCTTTCCCTTGACCGGAGCGGTCAGAACCGGTGGGTTCTGCAGATATTGCTTGATTTCGTCCAGTGCATTTTGGCATTTACGATCCCAAATGAATGGGGTCCCCTTCTTCATTAGATGGCTGTAGGGGCGGCATTTGCCGGAGAGGTTAGTTATGAACCGTCGGATATACGTGTTGGAGATAGTGCCCTCAGAGTCAATTATTGGATCACAGGCACGTGATTGCAATGATTGAGGGAGGACCTATCCCGGTAGAACAGTCTTACTCGAGATGATAGTATGCTATCTGGTTTACCTTTATCATCGTGTATTGCTTTAGGTGACCTGACAGGTCGCTATTGCACGTTGATAGAGCCCCTAGGATTCTTGCTTGACTGCCAGCAGTATGAGGGCGATCATATAAGTGAGAGCTGGAGTCTATAAGCACATCCTTAAAAGGTCCCTAGTCGTGGGAGTTTCGAGACTGGGCATCGATACTCCATTAGTAGACTAGTGTATACAGTCGAGACCCCGACGAGGGGCGGTGGCCGGTCTCACAAGCCACTGGTGTCAGTTGGATCACCTAAGATGTATACAGGTGCTCATTGGGTTATGAGTACACCGGACAGGACTCGCCGGGAACCTGCTAGTTGGGATTATACCATACGTCACATAGCAGTTCCCAGGTGACATGTGTACAGGTTAGTTCATCGACCTGAGATCGTCATTTGTCTCGTGTGAGTTCCCACTGTGCTTTGATTACTACCCTACCACGGCTCAAAGGAGTCGTGCAAACAGGTTTTAGTTGGGTACAGTCCCGAGCCACATGGAGGCAGTGAGCGGATCTGCAGGGGTTCGTCTCTCCCGGTATTGGGGGTGAGGTCGCGCTGTGTCTAGGAGAGCCATTACGCAAAGCCCTCGGCCGAGGCAGGAGATTTACTGGTAGGTATTCCAGTAGTATCTCAGGGCGTTCTGGGCTACACTCCGACACGACTTGTACCGCCTTTGGGGGTCTGACTTTTACCAACCCCCTAGGCCCGCCATGCGATGCTCATAGACGAACGGACCGGACTGTACGGATATTGTCACTGACAGGCTCAGTAGGGTGTCAGGATGAGTTCGCTCATCGACGTCCCTTTTGGTCAATAGCTGGTGGCCCGTTACGTATTGGCTTATACCTCTGACGTGCTAGTGGTTAAATCCACAGCCATAGTATTGACGAGTCTTTAGAGTCCACCACACTTTCAGTTACTCAGCTTTCGGGCGAAACGCTGTAGAGGCCGTATGGAGATATGGCAGGGTCCGATCAGATACGTGCGGTATTGCACGGATCAGGATCGGACGGTTTGTACTAGAGGCCGTATAGATATATGGCATGGTTCGATCAGATACGTGCGGTATTGCACGGATCAGGATCGGACGGATATTACTAGCCGGTTTTGGTTTAAGCCGGATCCTAGTATAGTACAGTATAGATTTTGTCTCTTTGCATTTGTATCCGGACGGAATACAGATGCGGGTGTGTATGCACAGTATCGGGGTTTTCCTGTAATTTATTACGGGACCAGTTTTCTGGAGTTGCCAGTTTGCATTCCGTTCCGGCCGGTTTTCGTTTGTTCTTTCCCGGCCGGACTTTTCCGATGGAGGGGGTTATTTGCAAGTTTGCAAATAACATTTTGTGGAGGGTTTATTTGTAAGATGAAAGATTATGATAGCATCTTTAGATTCCATTTCCATCTTTTCTTTTGTAACACCATCACTTGCATTAATTAAGACATGAAAGGGTATGGGTTTTGTTATCATGATGTCTTTGTATGTGGTCACCCCTTCACTTTACACTACCATCACCTCCCTCTTGTTCTTTTGTTCACCTCCACCATTTTGGAACAATAAGGGGCCGGCCACATTTTGTGTGAGTGGGGAGAGAGTTCATTTTGAGAAAAGATTGGTTCATATCATTTTCATGCTTGCAAAATTCTACACTTCATTCCAAAGTCCATTCATGATCCCTCCATCCTCCATGGCAACAAAACCCCAAAGAGACATAGACTCTACATTGTTCTACAGCCAATCTTGGACGCGTCGGCTAGCCTACTTCGCGCCCGAGTTGCCTCGGTATTGAGGTGGGAGCCCGTAAAAGAAACAGGCGATGTGGTGCCCTTCCGGCAAGGAGGCGACGACCGGAGTTTCCGCGGGAGATCGGGACGATGACGAGAAGACCGGAGGACTCGGATCACTCGGTATATCTCAAACCCCATCTCTAGTTAGCTAGTATAGGTTAATGGTTTCGATCCGGGTATATTGTCCGCGGTAGCGCCAGTTTCCAAGTAAGGAAAATTTTTGATTCCGCATTTTGGCCACGGATAGACGGCCGGGGCGCTGCCGTGGCGCAACATGGTATCAGAGCCATGCCATTAACCTTGTCTAGCTTGTTCTAATGTGTTTTACTTATCCGATCGACCAAAACTCCAAAAACCGCGTTTTGCATGCATCAGTTTTCTGTCGATTTTTTCCGGGCTCGAAAAATTTTTCAGGTTGTAGAAAATTGATGTACATGAAGTTCTAAGAAAACTGCAAAAATTTGGTAAGATGATCCTTCCAGAGGACCGCGGAACCGCGGCAATGACCCCTATTTTGCCGCGGTTCCGCCGCAGGTTGTTCCCTTCATTTTACCATTTCTTTGCAGTGGGCTTTTGGGCTTAAGATAGGGGTTTTGGAATATTAAAATTGGGCCCAGAATTTCTGTGAGTGCTACAGTATTACTTGGGGGCCCACTTGTTAATTTTTGATCGATTGGATATTTTAAACACATTATTTCACAGTATTTACATTATATCTGCGACCGTGAATGTCACTCGATTGGTAAATCCGGTCTAACTGCTATAGCCCGGTTAGACGGATTTGCGAACGTGACTTTCACGTTGATGTTTTGTGTTTTTGCTGTGATGTTGCGGATCGGTCGTGGGGGATAGCCTGGATGCAATGCTAGTACAGTTGTGGTTGTATTATGTACATTTGATATTGCGGGGCGAGCGTCCGACATGTGGACTGCCGTCACTGCCTGTTTGTATTATTCTTTTGGGGCACGACCTGGTTGCGGTCGATGTACCCGGTGTATGTATATTTTACTTTCTGTACTAGGGTTGCCCCGCGGAGGGGTGCACGGATAGCCGGGTTCTAGAGGGCAACGGGCCCGCATCTCAGGGCATTGAGACGGAGGGGGCTTCAGTCTGGAATTGGCGGGCTATTCGCCGCACTCGTAGGGGGTACAGGTTGACCCAGGAGGGGTGCTCGAGTTGCTGGATTCTGTGAAGTGCTGGGTGGTCCATTCACGTTGATGAAGGGGGCTGCCTCGCTTCAGGTTTTGGCGGGTGACTTGCCGCGCCCGTAGGGGTCTAGGTTTTCATTGCACAGGCTATCCACACGACCAGGGGAACGTCGGGTTTCAGCAGCGGCTCTGTGAAACCCGGGGCTTCCAGATATCTGTATTGTTCTGTGATGCTGTACATTTCTGTGATGTTGCATTTTATTCACGCCTTGAGCGAAATACTATATATTGGTATATATATTAGTAGATGTTGTATATGTTTTTCATCCGCTCTAGTCCAGTCCCCGCTCTGCCGTTAGTTAGCTAACCTAACGGGTGATGACGGGACCCAGTGGCGAATACGGATGGCATATACGTACGTCAGTATATTTTCGTTCTTTGTGGTGTGATCAATTGATGGGACTGCATTGATTCGGATCAATGCAAGATAAAAAAACCTAATCTGATGTTGTTGGAACACTTTTTCAAAAAGCTGTTATTGCAAGGACGTTCACTTTTGTTTTGCATCGTGGTATTCATTTGGAATATCCTGCTCCTCAGTCGACGAGGCAAGGGCCGAGATCCCTTCACCGGGAGTGACCCCTTGGACAGAAGTTTGCGTCAGGGCATTAACTTCACTATAGCCGATTACTTTTGCTTTGCATCGTGGTATTCAGTTGGAATATTCTGCACCTCATTCTACGGGGAAAGAGCCGAGATCCCTTCAACGGGAGTGACCTCTTTAGTAAAGGTTTTCGTCACTATATTTTCTAAAAAGGCTATGCAGTTCCTTCAACGATATCAAGTTCATTACGTTAAAGGTTTTTCGCCAAAAACTAGACGTAGCCCTCCGTCATTTCTTACAAGTATTACTTAGTATTCGTGCTGCGTTTGTTGACTGTGTCAAGGCGTAGTGTGCGGTAGCTAAGTAGTGTTTGTTTGTAGCATATTAATGGGATTGGTTAGGACAGTCGTGCGGCCTTGTTGACTGTGTCAAGGGCTCGTACGGGTGGGTTTAATGCAATCCAGGATAATGACGGGTTGAACTTGACTAGGACTCTTTGATTTGTTGACTGTGTCAAGGTCACTTGGGTCCTAGGGGTAAGAATCACATCGGGAGTTTCAAAAGAACTGAAACTTGCCAGGCATGCGCATACCTTCTGGAGTGTGGTGACTTGAGTGGATTCCGTCAAGTTATCATGCGATGATGGTTGGATCCCGATTCCCACTGATGAGTTGGTTTACTCCTCGGGTGACCCCGACTAATTCTTCTTTCAGGTTTGGAGGAGAATTTGAGGTACAGTGGGAGGTTTCCAGATTAGATAAATTGGTAACCATTCTGATCTAGGGTAGAGTGCACGCTGAGTGTTTCTTTTCTCTCTCTCTTGGCAGCGACCATTGATCCGACCCTAAGACTATGACTCAGTGACCAAGTTAACCGAACCTTCTTAACACTGGCTTTTGGATTATCAGAGTTGCAGACCTCATTGCCACTCCTACTTTTACCCTTTTCTCTAGGACACCCCGTATTACTGCGAACGTCCACTTCCATTGGACAAAACCATCGTATGGTTAGATACGAACTCGAAGGAATTCGAGGATGGTTTCCGGTTCTGGAGAAAACGGATAGGATTATTCAGTTGTCTTTTCCTTTTACCTTCTCTCAGGTTGCGAGTACTCCTTGGTTTAGGGGATAGTACACCTATTACGCAAATTGGATAGTCTTCTTCCAAACCTTAGGCTGGTGCCGACCGGTAGGGAATGAAGAAAACCAATTAGCATAACGATGGTGTGCAGAAGGTATTAAGATTAAGACAAAGCAAGGGATTAGTAAGAGGGCAAAGTAAATTGCGACTGATATTCACGACCAAACCAAGTATTTCATTACCACTCCTAAATCACCTTTGTATTTCTCCAGGACACTCCGTATCACTACGAAGATCCACAGTTTATTGGATACTCCATCGTATGGTTATATACGAACTCGAAAGGAACTTGTTCCAGTTCGGGGATGGATTATGGTCCAGGAGAAATAGGAATAAGGTTTATTCGGTTGTCTTTTATCCTCACCTTCTCTCGCATTGCGAGTGCTCCTAGGACTAGGACAGTACACCCATTATGCTTATTGGATAGTCTTCTTCCAAACCATAGGCTGGTGCCGAACGGTAGGGAAGGAAGAAAACCATTTGGCCTAAGGGGTGTGCAGAAGGTAATGACTAAAGACATATAAAGGGATTTGGAGAGGTGGCAAAGAATTATACGGTTATAGTTGTGAATCTGGATAATGATAGAGGCATTACTAGGAATACCAGGATACCCCATCGAAACACTTCAATGTTTCAGTTCACTGTGTACTGTTAAAAGAAAACTGATTTCCCGATTAGATACTTACTCCAGGGCATGTATTTACCAGGTATGATTCTCACATCTGTATAGTTTTACAGATGATGAGTGGGAGTAAGTTATTGGGAATTGGGTGATCATCCTCATTATATCGGGATTCGTTGTAATCGGTGATATTTGAGGAGATCACCTGGGTTGTTTGCCGGTCGGCAAATTTTTGGTTTTGAATATCCGCTGTTGTGCACCAATTTCAAATTGATATATCTGTACGTCTATTTTCATAGAGTGAGATATACCTTTTGATATTATGTCGATGACATTTACCTATATCAGTGGATGGTTAGGTAAGGAGCATTAAACAGCGGTGTAATTCTTCTTAACCATAAGTACATTTTTCAACCTACGACACACAGTGAAAGAGTTGTTAGACTCAGCGGACTTATACAGAGTATTGTATGTTGTCCAGTGTCCATTAGGACAGAGGGGTTGGTCCTCATACTATATTCTGTTTACTTTTAACTTCTCTAGTTCTTAGACATGTGTTTCGTAGAAACACAGGGTCTAAGTTTTGAGGAGTCATAGGTATTTGAATAGAGTAGAGAACCAGGTGTAGCAAGTATCGGGATTCTTCAAAGTGATCGAAGATGTAGATACTTGTGTATGGTATTCAGTTGATAGTAATGATAAAGAGAACTTGCTTCTCTTTCAGGTTACTCATAATTGGAAGCATTCCTAAGTTGAGTAACGCTGATCGGCCTCTCTCTCCATTTAATTAACATGCACTGGAGATAGCTGCATGATTTGAATCTGGTTCATTTAAATCAGTGCCTCTGGTTCTATATTGGATATAGAACAGTTCATATCTTAACGATGTTAAGGTACGGGGAGTTGTCCGGCTTATGATTAAAACCAGACACTGGACAACTCAAGGCACGTTTCTGTAATGGCTGTTTGTGGGTTGACCCAGGCTATGACGAGGGTTGATTTTCTACCATCTGGAAGATCAATAGCGATATTGTTCTAGACTCGCCACAGTTTTAATAAAAATGGATTTTTCAGAAAACAGTAGTGGGAGTATGGTAGAACTGGAAGCGATTCCAGAACCGCAAACGGTTACTGAAGATTTGATAAGGAACCTAAAGATTCAATCTGATTTGACATTCCATTGGCCACTCCGCAGATAAGGTGGGTAACTTCAGGCACCCGAGAGGTACTCCGGTAACCTCAAGGACGGTGGCAGGGAAGTTCTTGTTTACCCACACTTGCCATTGTTGTTGTTCCAGGCTGCGAGACCCGGCAGGAGGATGAGTATAGCGTCGTTCTAAACTAGTTTTAGAAGTGCACGTCTATATGACTCTGCCAGAGGGTTGTCGTAGTCAGTGGGAGCAGCGGAAGCATTGGTGGACAACAGGCTTATGTCTATTTATAGACTAAAGCAGATATAGCGGAGATAGATCATCTATTTCTGATGTGACAGTCATAGGTTTGACGTCATCAGAATAGGGGATGGATCTGTTAAGAAGGTAGTAGGGTGTGATGTCCTGGTTTTGGATGACATACACAGAGTAGGAAGTGACATTCCTATACTACGATCGGTTATACTTTGGTCGTCACACAGTGGTTTCTCCACAAGGGACTTGGACATTATATCAGACATACTGGTAACTAGATCTATGGTTTTAGATCTAGATTTGGGTGGTTTCCCAATCAGGGTACTTTGACAGCATTCTAAGAGTATTTAGAATGGACGACTCCTGGCATGGTAGTGTACCTGCAGGTAATGGAGTCACCCTCTCTAAAGGTGTCTTATAGACTAAAGTAGAGAGGGGTGTGCATGATTGGCAGATCACTTGCTTAGGCAATTGAGTCAATCATGAGATGTCAAGTACCACACCAGATGTTGTTCTTGCACTAGATGCAATAAGTTGATATTGATCCAATCCTGGAGGAACAGTAGGAAGCAGTTTTAGAACATAAGTGAATGTTCTAGGGATATGATAACGGCTGCCTCCTTTAGGAGACGGTTATCACTCCAGGCTTCCAAGGTGACATGGACGACAAGGAGGTTGTCAGAGTTATAGTTTTCCTTCTGACGAGGGGCAGTATTTTGGACAGGTGATCCAAGGCAATACTGAGGGAGGCATGGCGCAGGATACTGATTAAGTTCAGTTGTTGATACAGTCTAAGAAGTTTGGATTTGGAGTTCATTTATGAGCTAAGTCCCATCAGACATCCAGACACATTCTAAGACTGGTATTGCTCATTTCGGAAGATGGCATTCTCCGCGAACTTGAGATTTAGAGAGACATAGAAAGAAACATCTAGGCGGATCCACTCACTGAGGCTATTCCTCGAACGCAATAGTTTCGCAAACAGGCTTTGTGCGACTGACTAGTAGAGGAGTTGGGTGTTCGGTATCACACGGGCTATGAGTATGCGACATCGCAATAATTAGCCTTGAGTGCAAGTGGGAGATTGTTGGAGATAGTGCCCTCAGAGTCAATTATTGGATCACAGGCACGTGATTGCAATGATTGAGGGAGGACCTATCCCGGTAGAACAGTCTTACTCGAGATGATAGTATGCTATCTGGTTTACCTTTATCATCGTGTATTGCTTTAGGTGACCTGACAGGTCGCTATTGCACATTGATAGAGCCCCTAGGATTCTTGCTTGACTGCCAGCAGTATGAGGGCGATCATATAAGTGAGAGCTGGAGTCTATAAGCACATCCTTAAAAGGTCCCTAGTCGTGGGAGTTTCGAGACTGGGCATCGATACTCCATTAGTAGACTAGTGTATACAGTCGAGACCCCGACGAGGGGCGGTGGCCGGTCTCACAAGCCACTGGTGTCAGTTGGATCACCTAAGATGTATACAGGTGCTCATTGGGTTATGAGTACACCGGACAGGACTCGCCGGGAACCTGCTAGTTGGGATTATACCATACGTCACATAGCAGTTCCCAGGTGACATGTGTACAGGTTAGTTCATCGACCTGAGATCGTCATTTGTCTCGTGTGAGTTCCCACTGTGCTTTGATTACTACCCTACCACGGCTCAAAGGAGTCGTGCAAACAGGTTTTAGTTGGGTACAGTCCCGAGCCACATGGAGGCAGTGAGCGGATCTGCAGGGGTTCGTCTCTCCCGGTATTGGGGGTGAGGTCGCGCTGTATCTAGAAGAGCCATTACGCAAAGCCCTCGGCCGAGGCAGGAGATTTACTGGTAGGTATTCCAGTAGTATCTCAGGGCGTTCTGGGCTACACTCCGACACGACTTGTACCGCCTTTGGGGGTCTGACTTTTACCAACCCCCTAGGCCCGCCATGCGATGCTCATAGACGAACGGACCGGACTGTACGGATATTGTCACTGACAGGCTCAGTAGGGTGTCAGGATGAGTTCGCTCATCGACGTCCCTTTTGGTCAATAGCTGGTGGCCCGTTACGTATTGGCTTATACCTCTGACGTGCTAGTGGTTAAATCCACAGCCATAGTATTGACGAGTCTTTAGAGTCCACCACACTTTCAGTTACTCAGCTTTCGGGCGAAACGCTGTAGAGGCCGTATGGAGATATGGCAGGGTCCGATCAGATACGTGCGGTATTGCACGGATCAGGATCGGACGGTTTGTACTAGAGGCCGTATAGATATATGGCATGGTTCGATCAGATACGTGCGGTATTGCACGGATCAGGATCGGACGGATATTACTAGCCGGCTTTGGTTTAAGCCGGATCCTAGTATAGTACAGTATAGATTTTGTCTCTTTGCATTTGTATCCGGACGGAATACAGATGCGGGTGTGTATGCACGGTATCGGGGTTTTCCTGTAATTTATTACGGGACCAGTTTTCTGGAGTTGCCAGTTTGCATTCCGTTCCGGCCGGTTTTCGTTTGTTCTTTCCCGGCCGGACTTTTCCGATGGAGGGGGTTATTTGCAAGTTTGCAAATAACATTTTGTGGAGGGTTTATTTGTAAGATGAAAGATTATGATAGCATCTTTAGATTCCATTTCCATCTTTTCTTTTGTAACACCATCACTTGCATTAATTAAGACATGAAAGGGTATGGGTTTTGTTATCATGATGTCTTTGTATGTGGTCACCCCTTCACTTTACACTACCATCACCTCCCTCTTGTTCTTTTGTTCACCTCCACCATTTTGGAACAATAAGGGGCCGGCCACATTTTGTGTGAGTGGGGAGAGAGTTCATTTTGAGAAAAGATTGGTTCATATCATTTTCATGCTTGCAAAATTCTACACTTCATTCCAAAGTCCATTCATGATCCCTCCATCCTCCATGGCAACAAAACCCCAAAGAGACATAGACTCTACATTGTTCTACAGCCAATCTTGGACGCGTCGGCTAGCCTACTTCGTGCCCGAGTTGCCTCGGTATTGAGGTGGGAGCCCGTAAAAGAAACAGGCGATGTGGTGCCCTTCCGGCAAGGAGGCGACGACCGGAGTTTCCGCGGGAGATCGGGACGATGACGAGAAGACTGGAGGACTCGGATCACTCGGTATATCTCAAACCCCATCTCTAGTTAGCTAGTATAGGTTAATGGTTTCGATCCGGGTATATTGCCCGCGGTAGCGCCAGTTTCCAAGTAAGGAAAATTTTTGATTCCGCATTTTGGCCACAGATAGACGGCCGGGGCGCTGCCGTGGCGCAACAATACGCGGGCTTTCCTTGGAGAGACCGCAGTTGCTTAAGAGTTCTTGGCAAGGGAATTTTCATAATCGCCTTGATCTTTGATGGGTCTACATCGATGCCTCGGTGTCTTACGATGAATCCTAGGAATTTACCTGAAGAGACTCCAAACGCGCATTTCAGAAGGTTCATCTTCAGGTTATATTTCCGAAGACGCAAGAACACTATTTTCAAATGCTCCCAGTGCTCCTCGTACGATTTTCTTTTCACCATGAGGTCGTCGATATAACATTCGACAATTTCGTGTATGAGGTCATCGAAGGTCTTCGTCATGGCCCTCTGGTAAGTAGCGCCAGCGTTCTTCAGACCGAAGGGCATCACTTTATAGCAGAATATACCTAGCGGAGTCCGGAAGGCAGTATGCTTTTGGTCTTCGGGATGCATATTTATTTTATTATATCCTGAAGATCCATCCATGAAGGAGAAGACTTCGTGGGTGGATGTGTTATTGATCATCAGCTCAGTAACAAGCACTGGGAAGTCATCATTCGGACAAGCTTTGTTGAGATCTTGAAAGTCCACGCAGATGCACACCATCCCATTTTTCTTCATCACTGGGACAATATTGGCGATCCAGTCAGGATACAGAACTTCTTGGATGAAGCCGGAGTCGATTAGTTTCTTGACTTCGGCATTGATGCTCATCTCGAGTTTGAGCTGCATTTTTCTTAGCGCCTGTTTAACTGTTTTGACGTTCGGTGATATCGCCAGTTTATGCACAACTATTTCTGGATCTAGTCCCGGCATCTCAGAATTGCTCCACGTGAAGCAGTCTTTATACTGCATAAGCACGTCCTTTAGCGTGGCCACCTGCTTTTCAGACAGCAGCTCACTGACGAACGTTGGCCTCTGCTCAATTTCCATCCCCAAGTTGATTTTTCTCAAGTTTTCCGCTGTGGTGTGTATCCCATCTTCCAGCTCTTTTGGCGCCGGTGGAAATCCTGAGATTACCTTGTCCTCATCCTTGTCTGCGAAGCAGTAGGAGAGGCTGTCCATATTCTCGTGCTCCCCCTTCTTTGAGAATGTTATCATGTGGCAGGTACGAGTTCGTTTCCAAGCTCGATATTGATCTGGACTTACTCTCGCAATATAGGTTGCTTTTGGTTCATGTTTTCATGGTGGGGTTACCTTCCAACTGTCGGATAAAGCAAGCATGCCTTGCTGATACTGGTCTTCGATCCAGTCTTTGAAGGTAAAGCAGTCTTCAAGAGGATGTCCTACCGCTCAGTGGTAGGAGCAATAAGCCGGATGATGGATCTCATTTACTTGTTCAGGGTACCGAGACTCCGGGAGCATCATCATTTGATGCTTCATGACAAGGTCGAATATTTTTCTCGTCTTGTCTTGAGGGAAAGAGTATTCCCTACCCATCTTCTTCATAAAAGACCGATTCCAGCTAACTTTTTCTCGATCGCGTGGCTTCTTGGATTCTCTTCGCTCTTTTTGAACGTCATTCCCATTCTTCACCTTGTTGTTGCCTCTGCATCAGGCTTTTTCCTTGCCATGAGAGCGCACAGTGGGCTGAGGGTGAAGGGTATCGTAGTCTTCTCTTTCCGTAGACTACTGAATGAGATATTGCATCCTGGCTTTCTCATAAATGGCCATTTCGCGGCTGTGGTCATCCCGCACCTTTTGACTCGCTTCCCTTATTAGCTTGTCAATCTGTTCTTCGAATAGCGGACTTGGTATTCTTACGGCGGGATTTCGCTCTGGTTTAATATCAGCGCTATCTGGAAGAGCATTCCCTTCTTTAGCGGAGTCGTTTATAACATGGCAGCCATGGAATCGCTCCCGTTTCTTAGACCGAATGTATCCAACCCCAGTCATCTCCATCCTCCCATTGGGCATCTTTCGCCGAGTCCCGGGAACGTCCTAAATCTTGTTGTAGAACTGCGCTTGTCGAGCGGTGTGCTTGAAGGGTACGCCTTGGCATCTTAATAGCCTTTTCAATCCCTCCGCGTAATATCTGGGCAGACGGATTGGTTGAAGCCTATCGAGCGCAAGTTCGGCTCCATGCCAGACTTGTTTTTCTACTTTAGTCTCCGTAGATTGGTAGAAGAGGATCGCCTTTTCACCTCTTTGCCTAGGAGGGACGTAGAAAGTTCGTAACTCTTGTACGCTCTATATATCAAGCGCATCAAGTTCTTTGCAATGTCATTGCGGAACCATGATAATTTGTAAACTCTGATCAGCTTCATGGAAGGTTTGTATTGACGGGCGGACGGAGAACACTGCATTGGCCTCATCCTCAGAGTCACTGCCAAAGAACAAAATAGGAGTAGATGGTCCTAGGCTGCTGCCTTGGGGTTGCCCCAAGAAGACTATCTCTTCATCCTCCTCGGTATCGCTCCTAAAGATCAGGATAGTGGCGACAGCTTTTTGTTTATTTTCCAGTTTACGACGTCTTTCCGTGTCTTCGAAGTCTGGTAAGAAGTACTTGGTGTCTTCATATTTGCGGACTTCATTTACGGAGAATGGGTTTAGCTTCCTTGTAACTGTGTACTCAAGGCCGTCTTTGAAGTACTTCATACACTGATGTTGTGTAGAAGGGATGATGTTGTACTCGTGTAACCAAGGCCGGCCGAGCAGAGCGTTATAGCAAGTCTTGGTGTCAATGACATGAAATTTGATGTCAGTGATGAGCATCCCAAAGCGTAATGTTAGTATCACAGACCCAAGCGTCCATGATGACTGCGAGTCGAACCCGGAGATGGTAATTTTGTCATGAGCCAGGTGCTGAACATTCATGCAGATCTCCTTCAGCACCTTCACGTTGAGAAGGTTGACAGAGGACCCGTTGTCGACCAGGATCTTCCCTACCTTAATGTCGTGGCAGTACCCGGTGACATATAGAGGACGGTTGTGCTCGCACGTTCCAAAGAGGAGGTCTTCATCGCTGAAGGTGATGTCAACTGTATGAACTTCTTCTAGCGCGTCTTTCATCTTTTATTCTGCAAGGAAGGCTTGAAACTGATCGGGCTCTTGCAATGCTCTGATCAGAGAATCTCGTGCCTCTTTAGACAGGAGAAGGGCATCCAAAATGCTCAATTGTGAGGGTATCTTCCTCAGATGTGCCAGAACATTGTAATCCACCTTGTTTTTCTTAGGCGGTTCCTTGGCTGCGAGCTCTTTGACGAATCTATCATCGAGGGAAGTTTCCTCAGGGACTTTTTCCTTCCCCTTGTCTCTTTTGCTTGGACCTTTGTTTGTAGGCCCGAGGTTCTTCTCAGGCAGCGTGCAGTTACGTAGCTAAATGTTCCCGCATTTCTTCGCCTCCTCTTCTTTTCCAGAGGTGGATTCTTTGAAGAGAGGGCCGATGGTTATGTCTTCCTCAGAATCGCTCCCTGTTAGGTCCACGTTACCCACCCCGGTTCTTTCGGGAAGGCGGAATAGGTAAAAATCAAAATTTTCTCACAAGGTAACATGGACCAACCATGAAGGATCTTTGCTAAACAAAAACTAACAAACTAACTACATGTTTTAGCTACTCGGTTAGAAGGTTATACCTAGGTGTTGAACTCCTTCTCTTCTTGTTGTGGTCCTCCTTCTTTCTTGCTCCTTGGAGTGGTGTAGACGGCTCCTCCTCGCCGTCTTCTCTTTGCTGAAGAAAGATCCACCCGAAGGCCTCTACCTTGAGCTCCTACCTCAACCAAGAGGTAACTAGAGTGCTTGGCTTGCCAAACCTAGAACCCTAAAATGAGTAGAGACAAGTCTTGATGGTTTTGTCTCACAAGCTCATGGTTCTCAACACATGAGAGATGAGAGCTTTGAGAGGAAGAGGGAGAGCTTTTTCAAGAGAGAGAAAGAGCATGATAGAATGAACTAGAAAAAAAACAACCATGCTCTCAAATGAGAATAATAATAATTAAGGAAAATGTGATGGTTAGTTTTGAATGACCATTATCATTTCAACATTAAATTCATTTTGCAAGAAACAAGAAGCATCTTGCAAGTGAAATGATGATGGTCAAAAGGTCAACAAAAGTCAACCGGTCAACCAAAGTCAAAAGGTCAAAAAAGTCAAATGGTCAACCTAACCATGGTACAATTATCCTTAATTAATATTATTAATCATATTTCTCATTCTTATTAACGTTTAGAAAAAGTCAACTGTCAAAAACCCTAATGAGATTCCTTTGCCTCTGTCAACTGTGCATACACACCCGCATCCGTGTTCCGAGGAATAAGAATACAATGAGACAAAACCAATCCCAAAACAAATACTAGGATCTGGCTTAAACCAAAGCCCGCTAGTAATAACTGTCCGGACAACAAATGTGCACAAGTGCGCGGATGTGAACGAACCCCGTCGCAAAACCATGCGATCTCTACTCTGTTTTTCCAAAAGGCGAACAACCCTCTGTATGGGACTCTGAAGACTCGACACTACGCTGGCAGTGGGTTTAACCACAGGCTGCAAGCGGTACTAGCTGTACGTAACGGTCCTCAGGTAGATGACGATAAGAAGACCGACGAGGTGAACCCATCTGAACTCCTACTGAGCCTGAACGTGACAATCTCCGTACAGTCCGGTCTGTTCGTCTGAGAGTATCGCATGGCGGGCCTAGGGGGGCGGTAAACGTCAGTCCCCTAATAGCGGTACAAGTCGTGTCGGAGTGTAGCCCGGAACACCCTGAGAAACTACTGGAAACACTAGTAGTAATTCTCGCTTGCCCTGGCCAGGGACGACTATGTGTAATGGCTCTCCTAGACACAGCGCGATATCAACTCCCAATACCGGGAGAGACGAATCCTGTCTAACCGTCACTGCCTCCAAGTGCTTCGGGACTGCACCCAACTATTACCTGTTTGCATGACTCAATAGAGCCGTGGTAGGGTAGTAATCTAAGAACAGTGGGAACACACTCGAGGCGAAGTGACAGTGTCAAGTCAACGGACTAAGCTGTACTCATGTCACCTGGGAACTATTAACTGACGATAGGTATAATACCAACTAACAGTTCCCGACTAGTCCTGTCCAGTATACTCGTAACCTAACGAGCACCTGCATACTATCTCTAGTACGACGTACTGATGGCTGTGGGACAGACCATTTCCCCTGCTGGGACGAGAAGCGTATGCACCAGTCTACTCTGAAGTATCGATGCCCTGTCTCGATAATCCTACGACTAGGGACCAAAATAAGGATGTGCTTATAGACTACCCAGCCCCCACTAGTGTGATTGCCATCACAATGCCGGTAGTCAAGCAAAGATCCTAAGGGCTCCATCAATATGTATTAGCGACATGTTAAAAGAAACATATACACATATTAAGATAGAAACAAACCAAGTAGCATACTACTATATCGAGCAAGACTGTCGTAAAGTCCGTGTATATATCCTAAGCTTCCAAAATGTATTATACAAACTAGTACTATACAATAATGGCCTCTAGGGCATACATATCCAACAATCTCCCACTTTCACTAAAGGCCAGTAATTGGTGTACCGCATACCCAACGTCTGCACTAAGGCCAGCTGCTGGTGTACCGCATACCCAATAGCTCAAAAAGTCGCTCGAACTGTGTTTGAGGGAGGGCCTTTATGAATGGATCCGCCGTGTTGTCTTTTATGTCCACTCTCCGTACCTCGATCTCCTGGCGATCAATGATCTCCCTGATCAGGTGATACCGCCTTAAGATGTGTCTGGATTTCTGACGGGACCTTGGTTCCTTCGCTAAAACTATAGCCCCATTGTTATCGCAATACAAAGGTATTGGGTCAACAATGGACGGAACCACCTGAAGTCCACTAATGAACTTCTTCATCCAGACCGCCTCTTTTGCGGCATCGCTTGCAGCAATGTATTCAGCCTCCATCGTCGAGTCTGCGATGGTATCCTGTTTGGAACTCCTCCAATACACCGCCCCTCCATTGAGGGTAAACACAAAACCCGAGACAGACTTGCTGTCATCCTTGTCACTCTGGAAGCTTGAATCGGTAAAGGACTCGACCCTGAGGTCTCCATTACCGTAAACCAGGAACATCTCCTTAGTCCTTCGCAGGTACTTGAGAATGTTCTTCACTGCCATCCAGTGGTTCTCACCTGGGTCTGACTGATACCGGCTCACCACGCTCAGCGCGTAAGCTACATCTGGTCTTGTACATAGCATCACATACATTATAGATCCTACCGCCGAAGCGTAGGGTATAGTGCTCATGCGAACCCTCTCCTCATCAGTTTTAGGAGACATCTTCTTGGAGAGGGTGATTCCGTGCAATGCGGGTATATTACCGGGCTTGGAATATTCCATACTAAATCTCTTTAGTACGGTCTCTATGTACCTGGACTGCGAAAGTCCCAGTAATCTCTTGGATCTATCTCTGTAGATCTTGATCCCCAGAATGTATGAGGCATCACCCAGGTCTTTCATGGAGAACCTTTGTGATAAGAATAGCTTGACCGATTGTAGCATAGGAATGTCATTTCCTATCAAAAGAATGTCGTCCACGTACAAGACTAGGAACACGACAGTTCGTCCTACAATCTTCTTATAGATATAAGGTTCATCTTCGTTCTTGATGAAATCAAATTCCTTGATTTCCTCATCAAAACAAATGTTCCAGCTCCGCGATGCCTGTTTTAATCCATAAATGGATTTAAGCAACTTGCACACCTTCCCGTTGCTCCCACTGTCTACAAAACCCTCTGGCTGATCCATATAAACGCACTCTTCCAAACAGTCGTTTAGAAAAGCCGTTTTTTACGTCCATCTGCCAGATTTCATAGTCATGGAAGGCAGCAATGGCAAGTAGGATCCGAATGGATTTGAGCATAGCCACTGGAGAAAAAGTTTCGTCATAGTCCACACCAGGTCTATGACGAAAACCTTTTGCAACGAGTCTAGCCTTATAGGTTTCCACCTGCCCATCTACACCAAGTTTCCTTTTGTAGATCCATTTGCATCTAACGGGTTTTACCCCAGGTGGAGCAATATCCAAGGTCCACACTTTATTGGTGTACATGGACTCCATTTCGGATCGCATAGCATCCAGCCACTTATTAGAGTCCCTACTGATAATGGCCTGCCTGAAACTGGTAGGGTCATCTTCTTCCAAGATGCAATCCTCTCGATCCCCGTCTATGAGAAAACCGTAGTATCTCTCGGGCGGATGAGAAATCCTACCAGATTTGTGGAGTGGTTGAGGTTCTTCTGGGACTATTGAATTTTCTGGTTCTACTAAATCCTCAGTTTGAGTTTGTGGATCAGATATTTCATCCAGTTTTACCGTGCTCCCACTTATTTCTTTTGCAAGAAATTGCCACTCTAAAAAGGTGGCGCGACGAGCAACGAACACCTTCTGCTCCTTAGTGTGGTAGAACAGATATCCCAGAGAATTTCTAGGATATCCTACAAACTTGCACAAAACTGATTGTGCTTTAACCTTGTCCGGATTTTGTACCTTTACATAGGCCAGACAACCCCATATCGTAATACGTTCAAGATACGGTCTTTTACCACTCCATATTTCATATGGAGTCTTAGGCACAGATTTAGACGGAACCTGATTCAGTAAGTATGCTGTTGTTTCTAGCGCAAGTCCCCAGAATGAAAGAGGTAACTCAGCATTACTCATCATGGAGCGAACCATGTCCAATAGGGTACGGTTCCTCCGCTCCGATACGCCGTTGTGCTGTGGTGTGTACGGAGGAGTAAGATGAGAGAGAATTCCATTCTCTTTTAAGTAATCTAGAAATTCCGTGCTTAAGTACTCCCCTCCTCTATCAGACCGGAGGATCTTAATACTTTTGCCAGTCTGGTTCTCTACTTCGTTTCTGAATTCTTTGAATTTCTCAAAAGTTTCAGATTTGTGTTTTATAAGATACACATATCCGAATCTAGAGAGATCGTCAGTGAATGTGATGAAGTACGAGAACCCACCCTTTGCATGTATAGACATTGGCCCATACACATCACTGTGTATGAGTCCCAAGAGCTCTGCTGTCCTTTCTCCATGTCCGGTGAATGGAGATTTGGTCATCTTTCCTTTGAGACAAGACTGACAAGTTTCATAAGATGAAAATTTGAACGTATTCAAGAGTCCATCTTTATGCAACTTAGTCTTTTCTCTCCGATATGACCAAGTCTACAATGCCACAAGTAGGATTCATTCGTATCTGAACTCTTCCTCTTGCGTGTGTTTTGTACATTGAGAACTATATTCTGATTTAGAACATAGATACCATTACACAGTGTACCTTCTGCAACCAGTACCTTATCAAAGTAAATGTTCATGATATTTCTATCAAGAACAAAGTTATATCCATTTTTATCAAGTAAAGACACTGATATTATGTTGCAAACCATGGAAGGTACATAGTAGCAATTGTTCAAAATCATAGCATTGCCATTTGGCAACACTAGGTGATATTCACCGACGGCTGCAGCATTAACTTGTGCTCTGTTCCCTACCCTGAGGGACATATCACCAGGTGCAACTTTCCTACTTTTTCTCAGTCCCTGCAATAAATTACAGATATAAGATCCTGATCCGGTATCAAGTACCCAGGAGGTAGGGCTGACCGAAAAACAGTTCTCAATTACAAGAACACCTGAAGTAGATGCAATACTATGCTTCTTCTTCAACTGGGTCTCCTTGGAATCCATACAATTCTCTTTCCCTTGCTCATACTTATGACTGTTGTCGTAAGTTAGAGCCGAACCAACGTTCCCCATCCCCGAATAAGAATTCGGATCGGTCAAGCGATACATTTTATTATCTTGATTAGGGCGTGAAAGGGTTGCTACCTAGAGAGAGAGAAAAGAAACACTCAGCGTGCGCTCTTGCAAGATTAGATTGGTTATTAATTTATCTAACCAGGATGGCTCCCACTGTTTCCTCAAATTCTTCTTCAAACCTTTAAAAGAAGAACTAGTCAGGATTAATCGCACGTCACAATACTTGATTAACCTTTTGGCCAGGTAAGTGTTGGTACTTCGAGGGAGGTTTTCCAACGCTTTTGCGAAGTTCCTTAATTATATAACCTCTTTTCCCTGGAGGCATAGCCCCGCTAACACCGTTCTAGACACCTACTTGGTTTATAGCATTGATTGTTAAGTGAAATAATCTTCCGAGAGTAATCCAACTCATCAGTGGGATCGGGATCCAACTATCATTGTGTGATGACCTAGATGGAATCCATTCTAGTCACCACACTCCAGAAGGTATGCTAAATCTGCAAGTTTCCTGTATATTTGAAACTCCCGATGTGGTTTTTTTGCCCCTAACGGTTTATGACCTTGACAATGCCAACATATCATAAACCACTAGTCAAGTTCTGCCCGTCATTATCTTGATTAACTTAGACCCACCCGCATATCCCTTTACAATGCCAACATAGCTATGCGACTGTCCTAAATAATATGAAAATAAAGCTGCAAACAAGCAATACTTAGCTACCGATCACTACGCCTTGATAATGCCAAAATACGTAGCTCGAATACTAAGTAGTACTTGTAGGAAATGACGGAGGGCTACGGCTGGGTTTTTTGGCGAAAAACCCGTTAACGTAATGAACTTGATATCGTTGAAGGAACCTGATAACTCTTTTTAAAAATATAGTGACGAAAACTTTTGCTAAAGAGGTCACTCCCTATGAAGAGATCTCGGCTCTTTCCTCGTCGAATGAGGTGCAGGATATTCCAAACTGAATACCTCGATGCAAAGCAAGAATAATCGATTATAGTGAAGTTATTACCCTGACGCAAACTTCTGTCCAAAGGGTCACTCCCGATGAAGGGATCTCGGCCCTTGCCTCGTCGAATGAGGTGCTGGGTATTCATAACCGAATACCTCTGTGCAAAACAAAAGAGAACGTCCTTGCAATAACAGCTTTTTGAAAATTGTTCCAACATCTTTTAGATTTGTTTTTCATTGCATTAATATAATGCGTCCCATTAGTTAATCCTACCATTGCAGAAAACAACGAAAATATGACGTACGCTTATGCCATCCGCATTCGTCACGGGGCACCGTCATCACCCGTTAGGTTACTTAACTAACGAAAGAGCGGGGGCTGGACTACCGCGGATGCAAAACATAAGTAACGCCTACTAGATATCATATATAGATATATACATTCATCAGATGCAATGATAGTCATTCCAGATCACAGATGAACACATTGGATATGCTAGGAATCCGCGTTTCGTTCGAGCCTGCAACGAAAGACGGATTACACGGTCACGATGAATAGTCAAACCCCACCCTAGACCCCTACGGGTGCGGCAAACTACCCGCCAAGTACCCGAAGTGAAGCAACCTCCCTCAACAACGTGAGTAGGCCACTCGGCACTTCAAAGTACCCGGTAGTTTGTGCACCCCTCCTTGGGTCTATCCTAGGAGCAAAAACAGTAAAAGAAATAATATACAATGGCGGCTACAATCTCATCCCGGATGTGCGGCCATAAAAATAATATTACATCAATTTACAATTTACATCAAATGAAAGATAAATAAACTCTCATCTCACAAACCCCGGCTATTCATCCGCGACAATCCAACAAGTTCATATACACAATCCAACATCACAGATCATAGATATGCACAACTCCCACTAATCGACGTATAGCGATTAGTCGACGTTCAGTACATATATCACATTACAGATATAACCATTTAGCTAAAGTTTATAGAATTTCGATCAATATACCAATTTGTAACTACCCCAAACACAACACTGTTCTCTGAAGAATCTGGGCAGAAACAAAGTATCTCAAAAATCACAAAACCAACACAGAGAACCCCAAAAGAAATTTGGTGCGCTGCCGAGTCGACTCGGCCGCGGATCCGCGGTCTTCTGAGGGACTCAGGCGCCCAAATTTCTGCAGTTTTCTCAAAAAAGCCTGCTTGTATTTTTCATGTCACTTAAAATATTTTTAGGCATGTTTTAAAAAACGACAGAAAACACAAGATTTTAGATGGATTTTGCGATTTTTTTCGGATCGAAGTTCTAAACACTTTGCTAACATATTAGTTGATGTTTAGCCAGGCTCTGATACCACTGTTAGGTCCACGTTACCCACCCCGGTTCTTTCGGGGAGGCGGAATAGGTAAAAATCAAAATTTTCTCACAAGGTAATATGGACCAACCATGAAGGATCTTTGCTAAACAAAAACTAACAAACTAACTACAAGTTTTAGCTACTCGGTTAGAAGGTTATACCTAGGTCTTGAACTCCTTCTCTTCTTATTGTGGTCCTCCTTCTTGCTTGCTCCTTGGAGTGGTGTAGATGGCTCCTCGTCGTCTTCGTCTCTTTGCCGAAGAAAGATCCACCCGAAGGCCTCTACCTTGAGCTCCTACCTCAACCAAGAGGTAACTAGAGTGCTTGGCTTGCTAAACCTAGAACCCTAGAATGAGTAGAGAGAAGTCTTGATGGTTTTATCTCACAAGCTCATGGTTCTCAACACATGAGAGATGAGAGCTTTGAGAGGAAGAGGGAGAGCTTTTTCAAGAGAGAGGAAGAGCATGATAGAATGAACTAGAAAAAAACAACCATGCTCTCACATGATAATAATAATAATAATAATAATAATAATAATAATAATAATAATAATAATAATAATAATTAAGGAAAATGTGATGGTTAGTTTTGAATGGCCATTATCATTTCAACATTAAATGCATTTTGCAAGAAACAAGAAGCATCTTGCAAGTGAAATGATGATGGTCAAAAGGTCAACAAAAGTCAACCGGTCAACCAAAGTCAAAAGGTCAACAAAAGTCAAATGGTCAACCTAACCATAATACTATTATCCTTAATTAATATTATTAATCATATTTCTCATTCTCATTAGGGTTTAGAAAAAGTCAACTGTCAAAAACCCTAATGAGATTCCTCTGCCTCTGTCAACTGTGCATACACACCCTCATCCGTGTTCCGAAGAACACGAATACAATGAGACAAAACAAATCCCAGAACAAATACTAGGATCTGGTTTAAACCAAAGCCCGCTAGTAATAACTTTCCGGACAACAAACGTGCACAAGTGCGCGGATGTGAACGAACCCCGTCGCAAAACCATGCGACCTCTACTCTGTTTTGCCCAAAAGCGAACAACCCTCTGTGTGGGACTCTAAAGACTCGACACTACGCTGGCAGTGGGTTTAACCACAGGCCGCAAGCGGTATTAGCTGTACGTAACGGTCCCCAGGTAGATGCCGATAAGAAGACCGACGAGGTGAACCCATCCGAACTCCTACCAAGCCTGAACGTGACAATCTCCGTACAGTCCAGTCTGTTCGTCTGAGAGTATCGCATGGTGGGCCTAGGGGGCGGTAAACGTTAGTCCCCTAATAGTGGTACAATTCGTGTCAGAGTGTAGCCCAGAACACCCTGAGAAACTACTGGAAACACTACCAGTAATTCTCACTTGCCCTGGCTAGGGATGACTATGTGTAATGGCTCTCCTAGACACAGCGCGATATCAACTCCCAATACCGGGAGAGACGAATCCTGTCTAACCATCACTGCCTCCAACTTCTTCGGAACTGCACCCAACTACTACCTGTTTGCACGACTCAATAGAGCCGTGGTAGGGTAGTAATCTAAGAACAGTCGGAACACACTCGAGGCGAAGTGACAGTGTCAAGTCAACGGACTAAGCTGTACTCATGTCACCTGGGAATTGTTAACTGACGATAGGTATAATACTAACCAACAGTTCCCGACGAGTCCTGTCCAGTGTACTCGTAACCGAACGAGCACCTTCATACTATCTCCAGTACGACGTACTGATGGCTGTGGGATAGACCATCTCCCCTGCTGGGACGAGAAGCGTATTCACCAGTCTACTCTGGAGTATCGATGCCCTGTCTCGATAATCCTACGACTAGGGACCAAAATAAGGATGTGCTTATAGACTATCCAGCCCCCACTAGTGTGATTGCCATCACAACGCCGGTAGTCAAGCAAAGATCCTAAGGGCTCCATCAATATGTATTAGCGATATGTTAAAAGAAACATATACACATATTAAGATAGAAACAAACCAAGTAGCATACTACTATATCGAGCAAGATTGTCGTAAAGTCCGTGTATATATCCTAAGCTTCCAAAATGTATTATACAAACTAGTACTATACAATAATGGCCTCTAGGGCATACATATCCAACACTCCCGAATGTGAGAACTTGAGTTTTCCCTTTTTTCGAACTGGTATCAACCATATAACAGTTCCCAGTCGTTTTTCCGCTCTCATCTGTCGCACCTTTTCACTGTCGACGAGCTTCATGCTTCATCCTCTTGAAGTGTTGTCGGTAGGCAACGTATCCCTGCCACCACTTCTTGAAGGCACCGCACTCTTCGGTGGGGTGTGTAACCCTCCGATGGTATAAGCAGTAGTCCGGAGGTATATCCGCTTCGTCAAGGCACGTACTCCTTGGAGTATTTCCTTCGAAAGGGGCAGTTTCTGTTGGATATATGTATGCCCTAGAGGCCATTATATGTATAGTGGATGCTTGGACATGTATATATGTATATAGATGACTTTCTTGCTCGACATGATAGTATGCTATCTGGTTTACTTTATCTTGACATGTTCATTTGATCATGCATCTTATTCATTTGGTACAAGTTGATAAAGCCCATGGGATAATTGCTTGACTACTGGGACTGTGATGCGGATCGTACTAGTGGGACACTTGTAGTTTATAAGCATATCCTTTAACTGTTCCTAGTCGTGGGTGTATCGAGACGGGGCATCGATATTCCAGAGTAGACTAGCGTATACCATTCTTGTCCCATGTGATGGGCGATGGATGATCCCGTATCCATATGGCGTGATGACACCAAAGATTGTATGCGGGTGTTCAGTGGAGACTGGGTACACTGAATGGACTCGTCGAGAACTCCTATGTGGTATTATATCTATCGTCGGATAGCAGTTCTCAGGTGACACTGGTATAGGTTAGTCTGTAAACCCAAGATCGTCATAGAGTCTTGTGTGTCCTCCCATTGTACTTTGATCTCCACCCTACCACGGCTCTACTGAGTCGTGCAAACAGGTGGACTTTGGGTACAGTCCCGAGGCACATGGAGGCAATGAGCGATAGGAGGGGATTCGTCTCTCCCGGTATTGGGGGTTGATGTTGTGCTATGCTCGATTGGCTATAACAGGAAGTCCCTGGCCAGGGCTGCTGAGATTTACTGATAAGTGGTATCAGTAGTTTCTCGATCTGTTATGAGACATACACCAGCATGACTTATTGAGTTATTGGGGTCGACGATTCCATCCCTAGACTTGATATGCATCATATCTGACGAAGAGACCGGACTGTACGGTAAGTGTTGCCAGTTGGCTCGACGGGATTTTTGACAGCTTCGCTGGTTTTCTTCTGATCGCTCAATACCCGGGTGGCCGTTACGTTTAGCTGACCGCTTGCGACTTGTAGGTGTTTGATATGATCATCACCTACTACCGGCGTATTGACGAGTCTTAGAGTCCCACAATGAAGTTTCCTAGCTCAAGCAAAAAGATGTGGTGTGCATATGAGATATGCACAGGGACCCGATTAAATGCATATATGTGATACCGTATATTAATCGGGCGTTTTTCTATTGGTCGGGTCGTATGTGATATGACCGGTTTGTTAAATCAAGTGTTGATTTAACAAAGACTTTTAGCTTAATTCTTTATTAAACCCTTTTCTTTGTTGATGTATGCATGCATGTATGCACATGATGATGTGCATGGACACATACATATATACATTGTATCATAGTTTATAATACACTAGTGGTGGCATTGCAAGACTCACATGGGAATAAATATACATATATATTTATTTTTGAATTATAGAAATAGAAAATAAATTCATGGTGGATAAGTATCCTTGACCTTTATCTTAACCAAAGCTCCCACCATGAGTTAACTTTCTATTGTTCTTTAACTCCAAGATAAATATCTAGATATTTATTAACCCATGGTTAATTGTGAGAATGACTTTTGATTTATATTATTCATTCTCATTTTATCTTTTATCATTATCACAACAAAAGAGCTCTTGAGTTGCCATCTTCTTCCTCCTCATTCTCTTTCTCTCTTGAGATTTCATTAGAGTGAGTAAGGGAAAAAGAAAGGGTTTTGATTAGAGAATACAAACCACCTCATCATTCTACACCTCTCTAGCCCATTTGTGTAGGGTGTTTGCTATACTTCTTTCAAAGATCAAGTAAAGCAAGGAGCTTTGGGCAAAGGGACTTCGGGTGGATCATCGTGAACGAGGAAGACCTCTAGCGATCCGTTCTATACTCTCAAAGGTCTAAGGAGTCACCAAGTAAGGTCTACAAAGGTTGTAATCTCTTCACTTAGTGATAAATTCTCATTGTATGTGATACTTGTTCATTATTACCCTAAAATTCTAGTTAAGATTCCAGTTTAGTTTATTTAGCACCTTTAAAAATTTAATTGTGGCATGTGTGATACTTCCAAACTCTTGATTAGGTGCTAGATAAACCCAACAATGGTACCAGAGCCAAGCTAGAGTTTTAGAGTAACCTAGACGATGTTAAAAACCTCGAACGAACGAAACATATCGCCCGAATCCTGCTCTCTGAATTTTTTCACATTAAAAATACTCAGAAAAACGTGCAGGGAATTGTATGGGACCACAGGAAGAACGAAGCCCTAACTTGACTTAACGACCGCGGAACCGTGGCCAAAATGGTCATTTTGCGGCGGTTCCGTGGCGTCGTTGGTGAGGCGTGGACCGTGCCTTCTTGTGCTGGCCCGTATGAGCTTATAGCAGTCTCTGGTGTATTTTAAAATTGCTTAAGTGTTGAGCTTTCTGAGAATTATTTAGGGAATTGATCGTTCGATCGAATGTTTTAACTGCGCTTAGTATTTGAGATTGTGATACAATAATTGGAATCTACAAATTTTTTTGTTGCGTGTAAATCTAACATTTCGGTCTCGGGTTTAATCGGAAATATTGTTGAATTATCCAACTTAATTTGAAAAAGTGTTTTCATGGGTGAGACCTAAATGTGAGCTTTACATTGTTCGACATGAAATCTTTGATATGTGATATCCCGTGTTTTTGATGTCTAAGGGCAGTTACGATTCCAATTGTTGTAGTATTTCAATTTCTTTTCTGCGACCGTAAGTGTAGTATGTGGTGTATCGCTGTTTTCGTTGCTATACATCAACGACAATCAGGATACGCATACTTACTTACGTTGATGATATATGATATTATGTGTTGCTGAGATATGATGTGCAGGATTGTCGTGATGGAATAGCCGGGGGTTTTATGTGAGATGAGAGTTTATTTTCATTCATGTATAAATCAATTGTATGTAATATTCTTTTATTTGGGGCACTTCCGGGTTAAGTATGATGTCCCCATTATTGTATATTATTTACTTTTCCGCATTAGGATAGACCCAAGGAGGGGAGCACAAGTGACCGGGTTCTAGGGTTCGGTGGGAGGCCATCTCGAGGAGTCGAGACCGGGTCTCCTAAACTCTAGAATTGGTAGGGTCACTTGCCTCTCTCGTAGGGGTCCAGGGGTGTGGGCTTGGCTATTCATCGCGACCATCGAATCCGTATTTTCTATTGTTGGCTAATACAAAATACGGGCATCCTAGATATCCTTTTATTTTCATATGTGCTTCTGCTGTTGATATTCTGTAATGTGATTACTTAGTATCTGAGACGAATGGATTATTATTATATATATGATATATAATAAACGTTGCTTATGTTTTACACCCGCGCTAGTCCCACCCCGCTATGCCATTAGTTAAGTAACCTAACGGTGCATAACGGGACACTATGACGAATGCGGATGGCATAAGTGTACGTTCTATTTTCATTTCTTTTCTATGATGGCTTAGGAACTTAAATGATGGAACTACGTTAATAAGATTAATGTAAAGAAAAAGAAACCTAAAGATATTGTAGAATCATATTTGAAACCCACTCGGCCTTTTTTTATGAAAAATGCAAGTTTCAAAAGATGCGGAGCTTAAGCCGCTCCTTTTCTAAACTGTTTTGATTCTAAAATGAGATCAAGTTCAAAGCGTTAAAGGTTTTCATAAAAACCATCCGCAACCTTCCGTCATTTTGGGAAGCAGAGTACTTAGTATTCGTGCTACACATGTTGATCATAGTCAAGGCGTAGTGTACGGTAGCTAAGTGATGTCTTCCTACAAAGCATATGATGCGATCAGTTAGGACATTCATATGATTATGTTGATCATTGTCAAGGGTCATATGGGTGGGTCTAGTTAATCTCGAAATGACGGGTAGAACTTGACTAGTGCTTATGATATGTTAACTATAGCCAAGGTCATAAGCAACTAGGGGTAAAACCATATCGGGAGTTTCAAGAGTTGAAATTTGCAATGAGATTGCATACCATCTATATGATTGTTGGATCCCGATCCCACTGTGAGTAAGAGTTACTCCCAGGAGAGTTTTGCACTTTACAATTAGCTAATCCAGTAGGTGTCTAGAAAGGTGTCAACGGGGCCTATTTCTATACCGCCTTATCGGATGGCCCGGGCGGAGCTTAGAGAGTTGAAGGGTCAGTTGCAGGATTTGCTAGATAAAGGGCTTATTCGACCGAGTGTATCTCCTTGGAGTGCTCCTGTTCTGTTTGTCAAAAAGAAGGACGACAGTTTGCGTTTGTGCATTGATTACCGTCAGCTGAACCGGGTGACAGTGCAGAACAGATATCCCTTACCACGTATCGATGATTTGTTCGACCAGCTTCAAGGTGCGGGGCACTTCTCGAAGATTTACTTACGATCAGGCTACCATCAGTTGCGGGTTTGGCAGGAGAATATTCCGAGGACGTCTTTTCGCACACGTTACGGACACTATGAGTTTTTGGTGATGTCGTTCGGACTCACCAATGCCCCAGCAGCGTTTATGGACTTGATGAACCGCATTTTTAGGCCGTATCTTGATCATTTCATCATCGTGTTCCTTGACGACATCCTAGTTTATTTCCGGAGCCAAGAAGAGCACGAGCAGCACTTGCGGATCATATTGCAGACTTTGAGTGAGCACTAGTTGTTCGCGAAATTCTCCAAGTGTGCATTTTGGCTTGACAGCGTTGATTTCTTGGGTCACGTGATTACGAGAGATGTTATACTTATGGACCCGAAGAAGATCGAATCCGTTCAGCATTGGCCCAGACCAGCATCAGTTACCGAGATTCGCAGCTTTCTAGGCCTGGCCGGCTACTACAGACGATTTGTTCAGGACTTCTCCCGTATCGCTGCACCGTTGACCGGGTTGACCTGGAAGGGAGTTCCTTTTGTTTAGACGAAGGCATACGAGCATAGCTTTTAGCAGTTGCAGACTCGTTTGACTACGGCACCGGTATTGTCTTTGCCTTCAGGATCGGGCGGATTTGTGGTTTATTGCGACGCTTCTCGAGTGGGGCTAGGCTGTGTATTGATGCAACACGATAGGGTTATCGCGTATGCTTCTCGGCAGCTGAAGAAGCATGAGCAGAACTACCCCACTCACGATTTAGAGATGGCTGCAGTGGTCTTTGCGCTCAAGATCTGGCGACATTACCTATACGGCGAGTCGTGCCAGATATTCACGGATCACAAGAGCTTGAAGTACATATTTCAGCAGCGAGACCTGAATCTGAGACAGCGCCGTTGGATGGAGCTAGTGAAGGACTACAATTGCGAGATCCTTTACCATTCGGGCAAGGCGAACGTAGTGGCGGATGCTTTGAGTCGGAGGCCCGGAGGTATTTTATCTTGTTTGAGCGCAGTACAGAGGCAGTCGTCGACAAATTGGCAGATTCTATGCGACAGCCGAGTGCAGTTCGAGTTTACTCCGATCGGGGGATAGCTTGCGCATATCCGTGCATGTCCACAGTTGCTTGACCGTATCCATGAGGCGCAGTAAAGTGACGACCGTTGTTCAGAGGTCATGGCACAGGTTAGACATGGCAGATATTTCGAGTTCGTGATCGATGATCAGGGGATACTACGATTTGGGACTAGACTGTGCGTACCAGATGCTGAGGGACTGGGACGTGAGATTCTTGAAGAGGCACATCGATCGGTGTACAGTGTTCATCCGGGTTCCACCAAGATGTACCATGATTTGAGAGACATTTACTGGTGGGACGGGATGAAGAGGGACATCACAGACTTCGTGTCGAGATGCTTGACTTGTTAGCAAGTCAAGGCCGAGCAGCAGAGGCCAGCGGGAGAGTTGCAGCCTTTGCCCATTCCAGAGTGGAAATGGGAGCAGATTTTTATGGACTTCATCGTGGGTCTACCCAGGACCAGTCGACGGTATGACTCCATTTGAGTGATCGTGGATCGATTGACGAAAGCGGCTCACTTTCTTCCAGTGAAGACCACTTTTGGATTTGCTCAGTATGCCCAGATATACATAAATGAGATCGTACGGTTGCATGGCGTCACAGCTTGTATCGTGTCCGACCGAAGCACCCAATTTACCAGCCAACTATGGCAGAGGCTTCAGGAGGCTTTGGGCACCCGATTGAGTTTCTGCACAGCATTTCATTCGCAGACCGACGGCCAGTCAGAGCGGACTATTCAGACTCTTGAGGACATGCTCCGAGTATGCGTTTTAGATTTCGGTGGTAGCTGGGATCACCATTTGCCCTTAGTAGTGTTCTCCTACAATAACAGCTTCCAGGAGACCATTCAGATGGCACCATTCGAGTCTCTATATGGGAGGAGATGTAGATTGCCCGTCTGTTGGACAGAGCTCAGCGAGAGCAGTATTTTGGGGCCACAGATTGTTGAGGAGTTGACCGCGAAGATCCAGTTGATTCGTGATAGGATGAGAGCATCCCAGAGCAGGCAGAGATCTTATGCGGACCGTCGTCGGCGTAGACTTGAGTTTTCTGTTGGCGATCATGTTTTCTTGAGGGTCTCCCCAATGAAGGGCGTGATGAGATTTGGGAAGAAGAGGAAACTTAGTCCCAGATATATGGGCCCCTTCGAGATCCTCGAGCGTGTTGGTGTTTTTGCGTATCGGTTAGCTCTTCCGCCCAGTTTTTCTGACGCTCACCCCGTATTCCACGTTTCGATGCTCCGCAAGTATCTTCATGACCCTTCTCATGTGATTCAGCACCCGACGATCCAGCTGGAGCGCGACCTTTCTTTTGCAGAGCAGCCGGTGGTCATCCTGGATCGGCAGGTGAAGAAATTGAGATCAAAGGTTATACCGTCCGTGAAGGTCCTTTGGCATGTCTCGAGCAGCGAGGAGGTCACCTGGGAGACCGAGGACGAGATGAGGAAGAAATATCCCCATCTCTTTGAAAGTACGCGTAGCTAGATTTTTAAATTCGGCGACCGAATTTTTTTAAGGGGGGAAGATTGTAACGCTTTGAAATTTGTTTAGATTAATTTCGCGTTAATTAGCGATAATGCGTATTTTTCATAAAACCTTGTTAATAATTATTTTCCACATAAACTGGAATAAATCTATTTTAATTGTGAAAATGTGTAAATATATATGAAATTGTGTATTATTAATTAAAATTTAATTTATTGTTCACATATTATCAAAATTCCTTAACTTTTATTTTTCTAAGCCAAATTTTAGTGTAGCATGCACAGCCCTAATCACCTAAGTTAAGTTATAACTTGTCTTCACTTTTAAATTCCCCTCATTCTCCTTCTTCTCATCATTATCTAGCCTCAAATCTCCATTCAAAAATCTATCATTTATCACACCAACCTCACATTTAACACTCCAAAATCACTCCTTTGTTGGTTCTTGAGCCTAATCTGAGCTGTAGGAGGCAAGGACAACAAGTTGTGCCACCACTTGACCATTTTGAGGTATTAAGCCTACCCTAATCACTTTTTTTGCTAAAGTTGTAGTTTAATTAGCTTAATTTAGTGTTAAGTAGTGTTTTAGTGCTAATTAAGTGGTTTAAGTGGAGATTAGGTTAAGTTAAGGTTATTGTGGCTTGATTAGCTAAATAAGGACTAAACGTACTGATGAAAAAGAAAGCTTAGGAAACGAAATCTGTTGTTAGTGTCGCCTAATCCAAGTCCTTGCACCAGTTTTCACTAAAACGCCTAAATGTCGCAAATTAGTGTTTTAAAATGTTTTTAAACCAAGCTTTAGGATATGGAGTATCTGCTGTTTCTGGGGTTATTTTCTGGGTAAGCAAACATATACATTAGAGTATACTTTATGTTAGGAGTGTAGTGTAAAAACCTGGACCTTTTCACCTGAATTTAACTGAGATCACCCCCTTCATGCTCGACCCAATTTTAGAGAAACACGTTGAAACTTTGCAGATAGTTATCTGTAGGTATTATAAGAGCTTTGGTCTTGTTTATTTTTCTTGTTTTTGCTCCAGCTAAAATCTGGGACCATTTACCTATAATTAGTGTAGCGGGACTTGCGCGACACGTTCGTTCCGAGTTGGGTTTGGTGTTGCCGTGTATCACGGCATGTCGGGATGGTTTCAGATGTTGCACACACGTTTTGGGGTATTGAATGCATACGCGTTTAGCTTGCGACGCTAGTTTTTCGTTGGTCTTGATATCGCGTTTTTGCAGGATTTTAGCCTTATGTGTGTGATTTGTGTAAATTCTAGGATCGCAGGCGGGGACTTCGGACGCCGCGAAGAAGGGGAAGCAGGTGGTCGGGTATACTTAGCTCGAGATCGCCGGTGAGTAGATTTAACATCTACGGGGAAATCGCCCGTATGGCATTATGCGTCAGGGCTTGATATACTAATGTAGCCGCATGTTTATAACTATGTAGATTGCTTGTGCATAAGTATAGTACATACCATTAGATTGTTGTGCCTTGACTGAGTATCTACTGGATATTGCACTATTATTGACGGTCTATGTTACACGAGCACTAATTTGCATGTTACACCCACACCGTCGGTAATTGCCATGACACGCCTATACATATATACAGTATTTCATTGCTATTTTCATTGACACATGAATTATGATACATACTGTACACTCATACTTGCGTACATACATACTGTACATCCATACCTGCATACATACATAGATGATGCTGGCTTTGATTTTGAGGATTGGGAACCACATGATGTATTTTAAAAACTGGATTCATTTAAAGAGCGGTTTCCCTTTTATGCTCATAGTACGATTTTATGTTGCATACATCATATTGCATGGATTTACGCATTGAGATATGGATTTCATATGATTTTTGGATTTGAGAACCGTGGTGTTATTTCAAGAAAGTATGCATTGTCTTAAAAACCTGGTTTCTCTTGATATGATATTTCAGTGCGTCCACCATGAGTTTTCTCGGTTCTGAGACGTGTGACATGTGAAACCCGATTCGAGGAGTGGACGATCCATTTGCGGGTTCATGGTGGACCCGATATGGTTCCCTGGGGCAAGAAATGTTTTTCGTGGAGTAGACGATGAGCCTGGCAGGATGGCTAGTACCTACTGGTGATTGGTTGGACCTGGCGGTTATCCGGAGGATACCGACCGGAGTTGAGAGATGGATAGGGGCCGACCGTACTGCCGAAGCCCGAGGGCCGATCCGGACTGACGGAGCCCGATATATGAGGATTTGCGTGTCGATGCTAGACACGAGTATTTCATGATGTTTTCGAGTGCCGATGTTGGGCACTCAGGTTCCATGAGATCTACAGGATACGGGGGCCGATTTGTATGAC
Organism: Agapanthus africanus; assembly: GCA_030015575.1. Lineage (NCBI taxonomy): Eukaryota > Viridiplantae > Streptophyta > Magnoliopsida > Asparagales > Amaryllidaceae > Agapanthus > Agapanthus africanus. The sequence goes on from CM057350.1 coordinate 156,587,834, forward strand.
GGCGCCTGAGTTATTGGGATTTTGGGGTGCATTTGATGGACACCGGGTTTTTCCACAATGATGATTCATGTTGATGATATGTTTTCCCATGCCCAGCACTCATTTATATGCATTGCATCATGTATTTTAGTACCTGATAGAGTACCTCGCATGATTATTGCATACCCAGATTACCATATTGATGTTATCAGATTGCACATGTTTGAGTATCGCAGTACGTGCATACCTACGATTACCTGTTTATGTTATTTACTATTCATGAGTTGGCAACTCACCCCCGTTGTGCCACAGTGTTTTGCAGGTTGACTCTCAGAGTAGTTGCGGCAGGGCTACTCATTGTATCTTTTTGCTACGGATACCGCTACAGTTGGCGTGTGAGCCGTTTTGCTTATAGGTGGGTTTTGCGGTTATCCGTTTACATTTCATTGTACACTTTATTGTATCTAGTACTCTCCATCTACCATTTGTGTATTGACTTAGAGACCAGTTGTGAGGACGATATTGTATATTATTTTGTGACTCTGGATGTCGAGCTCGTGTGAGCCGACTTTATTTTGCAGTTTTATCTTTTATGCTGTTCTTCACTTATATTGTTCATTTCTTCGCTACGGCGTCGTATATTACTCTTGTGGTGGTTGTTTTCGCCGTTGGGCGTGATTGCTCCCGTTTGAGGATACTTTATTTATATCATGTATTGTTTTACCTGTATCTTATGCTGTACCCATTTCGGGGCTAGTTTTTATAAAGGAGGTGCTGCCGAATTTTTTTAAGAAAATAATTTAAACTTTAAAGATTTTTACTTGAAATTTCTAAATGTTCTTAACAAATGTTTTCATCAATTACTACTTTATGGTTTAGATATCTGGGTTTTTCGGCTTACTTAAATTGCGTTACGCCTGTAGTCGTTACGTTGTTTAAGTGCCGATCGCGTGCCAAATTCTGGGTTGTGACAGAGACCATCTCTGAAAAGAGTTAGGATATGGGGTTGTCCGGCTTTTGTCAAAAAAAAGAATCCAGAAAAAATCGAGACACGATCGGTCATGTGTAAATTTGTGGGATATCCAAAACATTCATATGGATATCTATTCTACCACAAGGAGGAATAAAAAGTGTTTGTTTCTCAATATGCCACATTTTTAGAAAATGAGATTTTTACAAAAGGTGATGATGGAAATGCGGTAGAACTAGAAGAGCTTCTAGAGACACAAATTACTCATGACGAATTGGTTGAAACTGATGTTGCAATAGAACTTCAAGAACCTCAGCCGCTCCGGAGATCTAGTAGAACTTCTTACCCACCGGAGAGATACTATGGGTTTCTCATTGATGGTGATAAAGAAGATTGCATCATGGATGATGATGACCCTACTAGTTTTCAGCATGCTATCACGAGTGGTGACTCAGTGAAGTGGCTGGAAGCCATGAGATCTGAAATGGAGTCCATGTACACCAACAAAGTATGGAATTTGGACGTTGCACCTCCTGGGATAAAACCCGTAGGGTGCAAATGGATCTTTAAGAGAAAGATTGGTGTAGATGGACAGGTGGAGACCTATAAAGCAATGCTTATAGCGAAAGATTTTCGTCAAAGACCAGAATTAGACTATGATGAAACTTTCTCTCTAGTAGTAATGGTTAAATCCATTTGGATCCTACTTGCTATTGCTGCTCACTACGACTATGAAATCTGGCAAATAGACGTTAAAACTGCATTTCTAAATGGTGATTTAGAAGAATGCGTTTATATGGATCAGCCAGAGGGCTTCATTGATAGTGGGAGCAGCGGGAAAGCATGTAGCTTGCTTAAATACATTTATGAATTAAAGCAGGCCTCACGGAGCTGGAACATCTGCTTTGATGATACAATCAAAGAGTTTGATTTTATAAAAAATATAGATGAACCATGCATTTATAAGAAGATTGTAGGGAGTACTGTCACATTCCTCGTATTGTACGTGGATGACATTCTCTTGATAGGAAATGATATTCCTATGCTACAATCGGTCAAACTATTCTTATCATAAAGGTTCTTCATGAAGGACCTGGGTGATGCCTCGTGCATTTTGGGCATAAGGATCTATAGAGATAGATCCAAGAGATTATTGGGATTGTCCCAATCAAAGTACATTGACACCATCCTAAAAAGGTTTAGTATGGAAGATTCCAAGCATGGTGCCTTGCCTGCTTGTTATGGAATCACTCTCTCTAAAGACTTCTGTCCGAAGACTGATGAAGAGAGAGCTCGCATGAGCATTATACTCTATGCTTCAGCCGTGGGATCTATAATGTATGCGATATTATGTACCCGCCCTGATGTAGCTTATGCACTGGCTGTAGTAAGCAGGTATCAATCCAACCCAGGGGAGAAACATTGGATAGAAGTGAAGAACATTCTTAAGTACTTATGAAGGACTAAAGAACTGTTCTTGGTTTATGGTAATGGGGATCTCCAAATGGAGGCCTTTACCGATTCCAGCTTCCAAAGTGATAAGGATGACAACAAATCTATCTCAGGGTTTGTATTTACCCTCAATAGAGGGGAGGTTAGTTGGAAGAGTTCCAAACAGGATACCGTTGCAGACTCCATGATGGAAGCTGAGTATATTGCTGCAAATGATGCTGCCAAGGAAGCCGTCTGGATGAGAAAGTTCATCGCGGAACTAGGAGTAGTTCCATCCATTGTTGATCCAATACCATTGTATTGTGATAATAATGGGGCTATGGCATTAGCCAAAGAACCAAGGTCCCATCAGAAGTCCAGACACATCCTGAGGCGATATCATTTAACCCGGGAGATAGTAGATCACCAAGAGATCGAGATTCGGAGAGTAGATACAAAGAATAACACCGCAGATCCACTCACCAAAGCCCTTCCACAGCCGCAGCATGAGCAACTTTTTGAGATGTTGGGTATGAGATACGCCATTAATTGGCCTTAGTGCAAGTGGGAGATTGTTGGATATATGTATGCCCTAGAGGCTATTATATGTATAGTGGATATATATATATATATATATATATATATATATATATATATATATATATATATATATCTATAGAGAGAGAGAGAGAGAGATGACTTTCTTGCTCGACGTGATAGTATGCTATCTGGTTTACTTTATCTTGACATTTTCATTTGATCATGCATCTTATTCATTTGGTACATATTGATAAAGCCCATAGGATATTTGCTTGACTACTGGGACTATGATGCAGATCGTACTAGTGGGACACCTGTAGTTTATAAGCATATCCTTTAACTGTTCCTAGTCGTGGGTGTATCGAGATGGGGTATCGATATTCCAGAGTAGACTAGCGTATACCATTCTTGTCCCATATGATGGGCGATGGATGATCCCATATCCATATGGTGTGATGACACCAAAGATTGTATACGGGTGCTCAGTGGAGACTGGGTACACTGAACGGACTCGCCGAGAACTCCTATGTGGTATTATATCTATCGTCGGATGCAGTTCTCAGGTGACACTGGTACAGGTTAGTCTTTAGACCCAAGATCGTCATAGAGTCTTGTGTGTCCTCCCACTGTACTTTGATTTCTACCCTACCACGGCTTTACTGAGTCGTGAAAACAGGTGGACTTTGGGTACAGTCCTGAGGCACATGGAGGCAATGAGCGATATGAGGGGTTTCGTCTCTCCCAGTATTGGGGGTTGATGTTGTGCTATGCTCGATTGGCTATAATAGGAAGTCCCTGGACAGGCTGCTAAAATTTACTGATAAGTGTTATCGGTAGTTTCTCGATCTGTTATGAGCCATACATCGGCAAGACTTATTAAGTTATTGGGGTCGATGGTTCCATCCCTAGACTCGATATGCAGCATATTTGACGAAGAGACCGGACTGTACGGTATGTGTTGCCAGTTGGCTAGACGGGAGATTTGACAGCTTCGCTGGTTTACTTCTGATCGCTCAATACCCGGGTGGCCGTTACGTTTAGCCGACTGCTTGCGGCTTGTAGGTGTTTGATATGATCATCACCTACTGCCGGCGTATTGACGAGTCTTAGAGTCCCACAATGAAGTTTTCTATCTATGGCGAAAAGATGTGGTGTGCATATGAGATATGCGCAGGGACCCGATTAAATGCGTATATGTGATACTGTATATTAATCGGGCGTTTTTCAATTGGTCGGGTCGTATGTGATATGACCGGTTTGTTAAATCAAGTGTTGATTTAATAAAGACTTTTAGCTTAATTCTTTATTAAACCCTTTTCTTTGTTGATGTATGCATGCATGTATGCACATGATGATGTGCATGGACACATACATACATACATACATACATTGTATCATGGTTGATAATACACTAGTGGTGGCAATGCAAGACTCACATGGGAATAAATATGCATATATATATATATATATTTATTTTTGAATTAAAGAAATAGAAAATCAATTCATGGTGGATAATTATCCTTGACCTTTATCTTAACCAAAGCTCCCACCATGAGTTAACTTTCTATTGTTCTTTAACTCCAAGATAAATATCTAGATATTTATTAACCCATGGTTAATTGTGAGAATGATTTTTGATTTATATTATTCATTCTCATTTTATCTTTTATCATTATCACAACAAAAGAGCTCTTGAGTTGCCATCTTCTTCTTCCTCATTCTCTTTCTCTCTTGAGATTTCATTAGAGTGAGTAAGGGAAAAAGAAAGGGTTTTGATTAGAGAATACAAACCACCTCATCATTCTACCCCTCTCTAGCCCATTTGTGTAAGGTGTTTTCTATACTTCTTTCAAAGATCAAGTAAAGCAAGGAGCTTTGGGCAAAGGGACTTCGGGTGGATCATCGTGGACAAGGAAGGCCTCTAGAGATCCGTTCTATACTCTCAAAGGTCCAAGGAGTCACCAAGGAAGGTCTACAGAGGTTGTAATCTCTTCACTTAGTGATAGATTCTCATTTGTATGTGATACTTGTTCATTGTTGCTCTAAAATTCTAGTTAAGATTCTAGTTTAGTTTATTTAGCACCTTTTAAAATTTAATTGTGGCATGTGTGATGCTTCCAAACTCTTGATTAGGTGCTAGGTAAACCCAACAATTTCATTTCCATCGACAGGGCTTTGGCGAACCATTTCCCCGTCTTAAACCTGCTTTTATTTGCCGCGGGTGTGCTTTGATCTGGTTGGAGTTCCTTATGACTCTTCCTCGCCGCAGCTTCTTCATCTAACGTTGACGCTTGGCCTTTTCGTATATGGCCGTTTCACGCTCTCGGTCAGCTTTGCTCTTTTGAAGGGCTTCGTGAAGAAACCGGTCAATCAAGTCGTCTGACGGCTCTAGGGAATTTTGCACCGGTCTTGCTCCCAGTTCCTCCGTATTTCTTTCCGATGCCGAGGGAGATTCTTCGCCTTTTAGCGACGAGTGAGAGACCATATAGCAACTCGCTACATAATCCTCAGTTTCTTCCGATGAGTCATTTCCTTCATCAATGTCATTGTCTCCATTCTCAAGGATATGGTTGAGAAACTCTTGGAGAGTGACTGGGGTCCGCACCTTCTGGTTATACTCCTCCAGCGCGTCAATGTCCGTACGCTCGTTATCATGCTGTACCGGCTTCTTGGTCTTCTTCTTTTTCTTCGAAGAGTTTGAAGGCTTGACCTGGGTGTTTTGCCTATTGTTACCAGCTTTCGGTGTTGAGCGCGGTTTAAGCATCCCTTCTATGATCTCGGGCTCCAGCGGGCTTTTCCATTTGATCGTTGGACATGCTTGAAGATCCTTCAGTATTCTTTTAGTTTTAGCTGAAAGGACTACTTCCCACGGAGCTTCTTCTACAAATGAGCATGATACCCCCGGCGTATCCACCTTTTTAGTAGCGTGCTGCTGTGGTGGGTTTACCTTCCAATTTTCTGACAGCGCGAACATGCTTTGTTGGTACTGGTCCTCAACCCAGTTTTTGAAGACGTAGCAATCTTCGATTGAGTAGCCTATTATTCTATGGTTGGGGCAGTAGTTAGGACTGTTGACGTCACCAGGCTGCAGTAGGCGTCACGGATCCGGCAGAGTGATGAGCCTATTGCGCATCGCCAGTTCGAACAGTCTCCTCGTTTTATCCCGGGGAAATGAGTAAGGTCGTCTTAACTTCTCTTTGAGGGATCGACGTGTGTTTCTTTGGTGAGCAACTAGTTTCGGGCCGCTCAGTTGTTGTTGAGTATTGGCAACAAATGTCGCTTTCCTTTTGCCCTTTATATTCCGAGGATCCGTTTTTGAAGAGGACGGCCCATGGCCCATCTGGTCCATTTGGGCCAGCTTGTCGATCAAAGCCTAGAAAGTGGTCGTCTTGATGAACATTATGAATTAGGATATCGTCGCCTGAGGATCGAGGGTCCCTACGAACATGCCCATGGCAGGAGCTTCTTCGATGCGTTGTTCGCATTTTGACCACAGGTTCCGCCACCGGATTGCATATTGAACCCAGGTCTCTCCTGGCTTCACCCTGGCATTGATTAATGCCGTGATTGGGGTGCGCTTGCTTGTACTTATGAACCGCTGTGTGAATAGTAATTCCATCTCCGTGAATGTTTTGACATAATCATTTGGGAGCTCAGAGTACCATTCAAATGCCATCTCCGACAAGCTGCTAATAAACCGGCGAAGCAACAGTTTGTCGTCGCATCCAGTATTACCGCACAAAGCTCTGAATTGAGCAATGTGCTGGTGTGGATTGCTCGTCCCCTTATACATATGGAACTTAGGGATCGTATATCCCGGCAGGTACTTGATTTGATCGTACGAGCCTGGATAAGGTCGCCCAGTTCTGACGACTTGGCCAGTCGCTTCACTTGCTTGATGAGCTCGTATTTGTTGGGCTATGTAGTCATCAAGGGTAGACTTGGAGTTTGTCTCTTCCTGGACTGCTGAGACGGCCGGAGGAGGGTTTGACGTTTCCCCTCTGTCGTCTTCGATGATTATCAGAGGGTTTTCAGTTGGAAGTTCCGGCTGGATCATCATCCTAACCATGTCTTGGAACAGCAGCGTCGTCTGCTTTATATTAGTGGCCTGTTCCACGACATATTCATCCTTCCTTTCCAGCACCCTTCGCAAGAACTCGGTGTCAGTCTCTTGTTCCTGGCGCTGCTCAGACGTTGATTCCCGGCTTTCCTTCTACCCGGTGAGTGCTGACATTTTCATCAGCATTTCTTGGAGCTTTTGTTGCTGCTCCTGAGCTTTTGTCAATGACTGAGTGAGTGGTCGATGACCTATAGAAGCACGGCTTTCGTCTTTCCCGGAAGCCATGTACACCGTGTGCACGATCATGCCCCCAGACTTGGGGCGTTTGGATCCATCACCCTTGGGATTTGCCGCAGGTGGTGGTAGATTCTCTGGCCTTCTCTTTTTGTGAGAAGTCAAAGTCAAAGGAGCTATTGTAACAGGCGCCTGAGAAGTCCCTCGCTGCATGCTAGAGGGATGACTTCCCTCTTGTCGAACCTTCATTTTCTCCGGTCGACGAGAATAGTTCTTGTTGATCACAGAATCCTGAAATTTCCGCTAGACAGTGGATTCGGGAGGACAGCCGCTAAGGGGGCTGTTCCGGCTTCGCCTGTACCATGTTTTCAACATGTGGGGGCGATTTCTTCAGCACCGCGGTTGGAGAGTTCTTTCGCACCCTTCCTAGCGGTTCAAAGCTGTTCCCAGTTAGAACAGCAGCGTCAACTTCTACCATTGGAGCTGGTGGAGTAAGCCTAGATGGAGAGTTGCCCCCAGCTTTCCTCACTCGGCGCTAGTGACGACGTCGAGCATGCCTTGTAGATGGGATTGTCTCAGTTGTGGGATTGACTTTGTCATGCCCCCTGCTCTGATGAAGGGCTACTGCTGGTGTCCGTTGAGAGGGGACGGTCAATCTTTCAAAGGATGACCTTTTGGTAGGGGAAGCAGTTTTGATGACTTCGCCGGAAGCAGGAGTTGGAACGGCCAATCTTGCGAAGACTGACCCTTTAGTAGGAGAAGCCCCTTTGACGACTTCATTTGCCGGAACTGGAATGGCTATCCGCTTCAGGACAACCCCTTTAGGTATTGAGAGCCTCTTTGCAGGCCCTCTGGAGCTTTATCTCAGTCTATTGAAGACTGAGGTGGAAGACTTGGACGACCCGTTGAGAGGGGCCATGGTGGCTGCAAGTCGATCGAAGACCGATTTTTTAGAGCTTCCTGTGATAGTACTGGGGCACTGAAGCTTGCTGGTAGGATCATGATCCCAAAGAACAGTCCATGGTGGCCTGAGTCACCTGTTCTACTGGCATTGCAAAGATGGAGGCCGCTTAGGGCCCGTAAGTCACTCCTCCGGCGGGGACGGAGTAGGAGTTGCTGTTGTAGGTGCAGTTGGAAGCCATCGATTTTTCGTCTCTTCTGCATAGGAGCAAGACACCAAATCTTAGTACCTTGAATCCAGGGGCAACCATATTAGACCACGATTTGTTCACGAACACGACACACGAAGTGTGGAGTGAAAAGATGAAAAGGTCCCACCGGGCATTCCAGAATCTGTTTACCGCCGAAAACGGAGACGAAACCACGTAGGTCGTCTTGCCTGAATTTGGGAGCAGATGCTATTTGGATTTATCTTTCCACCTCTCCGAAGATGCCAAGTTGATTTATGGCACCGTGTATCGGAGGTTTGGACGGATGCGGCTGTTGTAGCAGACTTCGTTAGATTCCCCCTCGTTTATGAAGGGTTTTTTGATTGTGGGGACGCTCTTCCCTGCAGGCGCAAGCCCCTACAGTTAATTACATTATCGCATCGCGGTAACCACTTTCTTCTGCTCCAGGGTTTCACTTCGTGTCGTGTGTGTTTGTTTGTTTTATTTTTGGTTGCCCGTGGATTGTATACAGAGACTAATTTATGTTGTCGCCCGTAGGGCGTGGATTAGTCCAAATCCGTATATTCTTAGATTTGGGTTTGGGTTGATTTTAAGGATCGTTAATCTCATTAGAGATTAAGATCAACTTAAATGTTTGTTGAGGATACGTTAGTCTAATTTTGAGACTAATATCTACTCAACAGGATTTTAGGATCATTCAGACCCAACAAAAGAACATTTGGCCCTATTGCTTTAGTTTAAGGAAGTTTCGGTCCGTCATTAGTTTAAGGACATTGCGGTCCGTTGTAGTTTAAGGACGTTGCGGTCCGTATTGGGATGTGCTCATCGGTTTGGGAGTGCACCAAAGAGTTGTTAGTTGTCGGGACCCTCCACCTCTCTGAAGACGTTGAAGAATTACAACGACATATATCAGAGGTGTAGAGAGATGTACCCTTGAACCAATTTCCAGATTGAGGGAAGATATGAGATGAATATCCGTCGGAAGATCATTATTCATGTTTGGGACTAGGATTAGTTTAGGAAGACATGAGCATAGAGGCTCGGTCTATTTGGAGATCCAAGATGTTTTAATCTCAGGAAGACTTAGCCAATTTAGGGCTGAAGTTGGCTTCTTATAGTTTTAAACACTAATATATGCTCGGTGCTCACGTGCTTCCACGTGAGACTCTAAAGCAGTATTAAACACTGAAATTTAGGGCGCTCACGTATGGCATGTGAGGCGCCTGAAAGTTGGCGTTGTACACTTGGGTCCAAATCCCCGTCTGTATATAAGTGTTAAACACTTAATTCTTGTGGCCCTCACGTGTGGGCACATAAGGCGCCCCAGAGTTGGGCTTTTCCTCTTTGGGTTTATTCCCTCTTTCTTTTATAAATGCTAAGCACTTAGCTCATATAATGCTCACGTGCGAACACGTGAGGTGCTCAAAATGTGAGCACTGTCTTTGGATTTTCCCCCTTTTCTATATAAGTGTTAAGCAACTGGTTGGGGGTCATGTGAGAACACGTGATTCGATCTCAGTCATTCCTTTTTTTTCATCGGAGGTGTTCACGTGGGAACACGTGAGCTCTCGTTATAGCGTTGAACGCTAATGAATCACCAGTCTTTTTTTTTATATGCATAGAGATTTTGATCTGAGTTTTAGGAATTTCAGATAGAATTAAATTCTTTTACAAGGTTAAACCCTGGTTTTATCAGAGGAATCAAATTCCTATATACTTTTGGAAGAATTAAATTCTTTGAACTTAGTTCTTTCCCCTAAGTTTTGAATCTGCATAACAGAATCTCCCCGATAAGAATTAAATTCTCAACTTGTAGGGAGATCTGCTTCTGCAGACCTCAACTAGCGGAAGAACTAAGTTCTTGTATGAAGGGTTAAACCCTTAAAGAAAAGATAAGATAATCTCTGTACTTTCATCTTACCTAGGATTTTTTTTGTTTAAGAATGGGATTTTCTTCTTTTAGAGAATTGAATTCTTTTTTTTTTTTGTACTCTCTCTTCTCTGTGTTTTCTGCGTGTTCTCTCCATCCCTCTCCTTGCTCCTATTTATACGAGAAGAACAAGAATCAATTTGTTAAGAGAATCTCTCATTGAGAGATCATGATTGATTCCATAATCTTTTAGATCAATCGGTGAATTTTATTCACCGTTGGATTTTTTAATCTAAAAGCTTTCTGTTTAACAGAGAAGATTTCTTATTTTTTAACCAGATTAGGAAATATTTTCCTAAGATAGAATTTTATTCTATCAGACGATCACCGTTGGATCTTTGATCCAAAGGTCTTTCGTTTAACAACAGAGAAGATGTTTATATTTTAATGAAGATCAGGGATATATTTCCTATATATATAGAATTTAATTCTATCAGATAGTTTAGAAAGATTTAAGGAAATATTTTCCAAATAGGATTTTGATCCTTTTATTTAGAATTTAATTCTATCAGCTTGGAAGGTGTTTAGGAACACTCACGTGTAGCACGTGACCCCCACGGAGTTAAACTTGTTTGCTTATTTGCAACAGCCTAAAAAGGGCATCACGTATTAACACGTGAGCTTCTCTGGCCTGCTATTTGTTTTAATATGGAGCTTATATACTTTGTATATAGATACTCACGTGCTTACTCGTGATGCTCAATTTCAGCCTGTCAATTGTTTAAACGCAGTGCCTATAATCTTTGTATATAGGCGCTTACGTGTGGGCACGTGATGCTCCATTAGTGGGGGATTTTCCCCATCCCTTTTTCTTTCTTTTTTTATAAGGGACCAACTATGCCTTGACGAAGGTCAAAACACATAGTATGAATACTAGTTGATACTCATCTGAAATGATGGAAGGCTATGACTAGTTTTGGCGAAAAACTTTTAACTTAATGAACTGGATATCGTTGAAGGAACTCGAGTTGCTTTGAAATAGAGTGGTTTAGGCTCCACATTTTAAAACTAGTAATATAAACTTTTGCTTAAGACCGAACTCCCCGTGGAGGGATCAAGGCTCTTTCCTCATAGAATGAGATGCATAATATTCATAACCGAATACCTCTATACAAAGCAAAAGAATATGACAGTGGTTTTCAAGAAAATCGAATAGTTTTAAAAATTGGTTCTGACGACATCAAATAGGTTTGTTTTCCATACATTAAAAATATAATGCATTCCTATCATATTTAGTTTCCAAGCCATACCAGAAACAACCAAAATAGCATGCTTTTAGATGCCATCTGCATTCGCCACGGGGTCCCGGGTTTTCACCGTAAGGTTACTTAACTTACGGCAGGACGGGGACGGGACTAGCACGGATGCAAAACATATAGAAGCATCTACTAAATATATAATATATATCAACATCGCATGCAGATAATAATCATCAAAGGCATGCGAACAAAAATATAGAATAGCCGATAAATTATGAGCACCGCGTTTCTTTTGAGCCGCAAATAAGACGCGACGTTCTCCGGTCGTGTGGATAGCCCGTACAAATTCGATCCTAGACCACTATGAGTGCGGCAAGCCACTTGCCAATTCTAGAAACTGGGTAACACGCCCTTAATGAAATGAGTTGGTCATCCGTCGCTTTCTAGAATCCAGTAACTTGTGCTCCCCTCCGCGGGTCGATCCTATAACCCTTATAAGTGCGACGAGCAACCCGCCAATTCTATAGAGAGACGGCTCGGTCTCAACTCCATGAGATGGCCATCTGCTGCACTCAAGAACCCGGCTACTCGAACACTTCTCCTGGGGTAATCCTAGTACAGAAATGAAATTTATACAATGGTGACATTGACCGTATCATGGTCGATCCCCGATAAAAGAATATAAATAATTAGGAAATGGCGGCCACATGTTGGAGCTCGTCCATGTTGAGTATTTTCGTCAACTCATTGAGATGGGAATGCGTGCGCTTGTCAGGCATGTACAGATTCCCCCTGCCTGGGGTACTAGGGTTTATTGATTGTAGGGATTCAAATCTCCGGCGGCCGTGGACTGAGCTATCGTTAATTACCCCTTGCCTTTGGAGCATGAGAACCTCCGATTAAAAGGTCAAACAGATCATGCGAACTCAATGTGCGGTATGCATATGTGTGTGTCTTAAGGGGTTTTGGGTATATCAGGAGCCTCACAGAGTTTATAGGGGTCCCGCAATCCGGATAGCGGGCTCGGGGTTAAGGGGGCTAGCAGTCCCTTCCGGGATGCGGTTCAGCGCTTGTTAGAAATTTCTTTTTAAAAGGGGAAGTGTTTTGAGTGTGAAACATATGGAAAAAGAGGGGTGAAGAGCGTCATGAGGACGCGTGAGACCCTACATGGGTGCTACGCGTCAGCGGTTCATGTGTCTGGGACGTGGGCACTGGGCGCCAGCGGGTCACGTGACCGCTGGAAACACCGGCGGAAAAGAGGGCTTAGTCCCTGGACTGAGAGTTGAACTCCCGAAAGATTTTGGAGTTAAACTCCTAGAAAAAGAAGAGTTTTATGGAGTTAAACCACCAAAAGAAATTTAAGTGGAGTTAAACTCCCAAAAGAATTTTTAAATTTGGAGTTGAACACCCAAAGATTTTCGAAGAAGATCAGAGGGAACCCCTTTCTTCTCCTTTGAGACTTCGATCCTCCCAAAGTGGGATTCTGGAGATGCGTCTCCTGCTTCCTCCTCTCATTTTGTGGATCTTGGAGAAAAAGGATGGTGAGATTTAAAAATCTCCCATTTTAGAGATCTGATGGAAGATTTGAACTCTCCTTCAAGAGTTTGATGGTGAAAAACTATTTCTTTTTTAGAAAAGAAGAGTTAAACTCATGGTTTAATTCAAAAGAAAAAGAAGGTTTAAAACCTTGAGGAAAGAGAAGGAGGCACAAAACCCTAGAAATTATGAGAGAATGAAAATTGTTATTGATTTTCTCATCATATTTGCCTTTGATATGCTGTACACTTTACATATAGCCCCTTAGGCTTTTCTAAATGGCACTTGTGCCTCCACATGCCTCATGTGCTTATTTCTTTTTGCACATAAGCCACAGGGTTTACAAAATTTTGGATTTTTGCCCATTTTCATACATTTATTTAAAAAATTACATTAAACTAATTTATTGCTACATTCTTTTGTCATGGGACAGCTCCCTTCCATGCTCGGTCTTGACTTGGGCTTGGGCCCGCTTGACTTGGGCTCGGGTTCACTTGGCTGGGGGGTTGACTTTGACTTTGACTTGGTCAACCGGGGTATAATTTTTAACCCCAACAAAGTGCCCCTATCAATAAATGCACACCATGTGTATGAGTTGTGTGCATGAAATTGATGGACCTTGTTCTATATGAAGATTGATTTGGTTTGGTTTCCCTTGGAAGGTCGATACCACCCTTTTAGCGACATGGACGGCCGATACTTCCATTTTTGTGACTAGAACGGTCGGTGCTGCCATTTTTGCGACTTGGACGGTCGGTGCTGCCATTTTTCCGACTTGGACGGCTGGTGCTGCCATTTTTGCGACTTGGACGGTCGATGCTTGATTTGACTTGTTCCGCTTCTTGCGGTGTCGGGGTTGAAGTTGACTTTCTCCGCTTTTTGCGATGTCAGGGTTGATGTTGATTTTCTCTGCTTCTTGCGGTGTCAGGATTTGATTTGACTTGCTCAGCTTTCTGCGGTGTCGAGGTTGAAGTTGACTTCCTCCGTTTTTTGCGGTGTCGGGATTTGATTTGACTTGCTCCGCTTTCTTCGGTGTCGGGGTTGAAGTTGACTTGCTCCGCTTTTTGCGGTGTTGGGATTTGATTTGACTTGCTCTGCTTTCTGCGGTGTCGGGGTTGAAGTTGTTTCCAAGGTGGAGCTTGATTCCACTGAGCAGGTGATTGCTTCTAAGGTGGAGCTTGATTCCGCCGAAGAGGCCGTTGGTGTTGAATCGGTTGATCTGATTGGTTTTGAAGTTCTTGTTCATTCAGCAGAACCTTTTGAACTTAGAACCACTGCCGGTTGGACTTTGATTTGATTTATTTAATTTCTGTCTTGTCTGGAGGGACTTTTGAATTTGAGTGGAACTTAGAATTTGGATTTTGCTTGGCATCAGTATCGCTTCACTGGAACAATGTCAGGAGCGGCTCATCATTTGCCCTGAGAGGACTTGGGGTTTTGGGTTTTGGGCCGGTATCAACACTGCTAACACGAAAGCGTAATGCCAGGAGTGACTCATCATTTTTCGTTGCCCGTTGGAAAGCGATGGCTTAGGAGACAGGTTTAGATCTCCATCACCTAAATCTTTTCAATTTTATGAGTCGTAAGGGTCTCATAAAACCGTTTTCTCCCTACGAGACGAGAGGATCTCGTATGTGAGTTTTCTCCCTAGGAATCATGAGGATTTCTAAGTGTGTTGCTCCTTTGTGAGTTGTAAGGATCTCACACGGGGATATTCTCCTCACAAGGTCAAGAGGACCTTGCGAGTGTATTTTTTATCTTCTTTTCATGAGTTTGTGCCCATTCAAGTTTTCACAAACTCGCCGGCAATCCTGCTGTTTTTACTCACGGAGCCCTTTCGGGTTTTCATTCGTGACCTTTTTGCTTATGGACATACCGTCTTTTTTCTCCTTTTTTACATCGGTGGAGCTTCATCACCGGTAGGACTTTAGATGTAGTTTTGCCGATAGGACTTGGGAAAGATAGGGGTCGTTTACGCTCGTGGATTGTAGACAGTTTTACATGTATGATCCAGACCGTAGGGCCGGTGCGCTCGATTCGACTGTGACTTGGAGTATTCATGCATAGTATTTCTTGAGAAATCGGTCATTGATGAGTATCATAGAGATTTCTCTCTCGGCATTTATTAGCTGGTAGGATCCTCCATCAAACACTTTCTCAATGACGTATGGTCCTTCTCAGTTTTCCTCAATTTTTCCCTTGGCATGTTGATTGGGGATGATCATTATTTTGAGGACTAACACTAATTCGCCTTTTTTTAAAGCACAGAGACGGGTCATCTTATTATAGGCCTATGATATTTGGACTCGCTACAGCTCCAGATTTTACTGTACCGTGAGTCTCTTTTCTTCGAGGGCGTCAAGTTCTTCGAGCCGAAGGAGAACGTTTTCCTCCTCCGTCAAATCGTGTGGGATGACCATTTTTAGGCTTGGAAATTCTACTTCGAGGGGAAGGATTGCCTCCACTCCGAAAAGTAATGAGTATGGAGTGGACTGAGTTTGAGTGCGGTGCGTGGTACGATATGCCCACAATGCCTCATGGAGTTTGAGATTCCAGTCTCTCTTATTGGCTGAAGCATTTTTTCTGAGGAGCTTGCATAGAGTTTTATTGAAGGTTTCGGCTGGCACATTGGCTCTTGAATTATAGATGGAGGAATATCTCCAGTCTATCTTGTGCTGAGTAGCGAACCTTGAGACTTTGAAACTCTTGAAAGAAAGCCCATTGTTAGATATAATTCTTCTTGGTGTACCGAAGCAGTATAGAATATTGTGCCGAAAGAACGTTAGAATATCTTCTGTCTTGACTTCTTTTAGCGGGACAGTTTCAGCCTATCTAGAGATGTAGTCAGTCACGGCCAATATGAACCGGTAGCCTTTGGATGACGGAGCATCGATCGGGCCAACTATGTCGGTGCCCCATACTTCGAAGAGCCTTGATGTCACCGTAGGATGTAATGGATTGAGATGCTTGTGAATGAAGTGTTGGGTTATGATAGCGCCCTGGCCATCTACCGTAGCCGATGCGGAATGAACCCGTCTGGAATTGAACCATAAACCTACACCAGCAAACTACAAGGTTAGAAATGGTTATACCGAATGAACCGTGTCCTTCGGTCTTCAACCATCTTCCCTAGCTCCTTGAGGCGTCCTCGACTGAACTTATCCGCCGGTCTTCCTCCATCGAAGATGATCCACCCGAGAGATATAGCTCATGGCTCTAGCTTCACACCAAAGATCAAGTAAAGCAACTAGGGACTCTAGGTTGCTAATCTAGAGTGCCCAGGATGTAGTGAAGTGTTCAAAGTATTTATCTATGTCACCTTCTCTCTTGATTCTCAACTCATGAGATTGTAGAGAGGAGGTTGAGGATGAAGGTGGATGAACTGAAGAAACTAGAAAGAAGAGTGAAGCATGATGGCGAAGAGAAGAAAAAACCATCCATACATTTTCTTCATCCAACATCAAGTGTGAAAATAACTTTAAGCATGGTTTTAACAAACTCATTTTTCCAATATAAAATGCAACCCATGCTTAAATAGTTTGCACAAATGAATTAACAATTCATTATTGCAACACTATTCAAGCATGGTCCTCACCATACTCCCCTCTCTCCTTTTCCACCTTATTTCCCATTAAAAATAAATGAAGAAATCTAAAATGAGGTGTCCACCTTCTAGAATGTTATCTGTATAAATACGGATTACACTCTACTGTATATACATACCTGTATTCGTATCGAAATACGAATGCTCAAAGAGATAGAATAATACAAAGAATATAATACTATAATATACATATCGAAATATATATACGTAAATTATTAAATCAATACCTGATTTAATAATCTGGTTCAAACCCGAGCCAGCTAGTATTATCAACCGTCCGAACGAAAGTCCGAGTACATAGTACAATCAATTGATCAGAACCCTGCACATATCCAATACGACTACTACATCGTTTCTCCAGACCAGGGAAACCCTCTGTGTGGGACTCTAAAGACTCGTCAATAATCTGGCAGTGGGTTTAACCACAAGCACGTCAGCGACACTAGCTGTATGTAACGGCTATCCGGGTATTGAGCGAAAGGAAGGCCGACGAGCAAACTCATTCGTAACAACCTAGTTCATTTATACCAGTTCCAGTTCTCGTATTTCCTTGATTGTGGTATTCTCTTGATTTATCATGTTTTGGATACGAATGGTATTTTACATTGCATTCGACCCGACCCGCTTGCTTGAAACTTGTTTGATTCATATTTATGATTTATCCAGGCTTGTTACATGGATCCATGCGCTTTCATGTTATACATACTGCATACTGGCATTATATCTGGCATCTGCATTTTTTTAATATAACATTTAAATTTGAATAAAATATTTTAAAAATACATTGCATGGCCTGCAAGATACCCCTAACCCCGTGGTAGTATCCGCGCATCTTGTTCTTTTCCCGTTCAATGTTACAGACTTGTTTGGATGGCTACGTGCACGTACGTGCATCAGTTCTTGGGGGTATGCATTTTCGTTACCCGGACATTCATTTTTAGTTTTGGTCGACACATATATTTTTCATATTTTCAAACCGTATTTTTAGACCCGACCCGGACGCGTTTTGGACTATTTTTGGTATTAGCCAAAATCTAAAAAATATATAATATAATATTTCTTTAACTGTTAACAAAGATTTAATAATTTTTTTAACTATATATATATATATATATATATATATATATATATATAATCCTATCCTAACAGCATCAATTCCTCTCTCTCTCTTCCTCTCGATCTCACTATTCCTCTCTTTCTCTCTCTCTCTCTCCCTCCCTCCATATAATATATTAATTTTATATTTTCCTAACTAAATTCTAACAGTTTCTACTCTCTCTCTCTCTTTCTCTCTCTCTCTCCCTCTCTCTCACCTCTCGCGAACACTGTTCGCTTCTCGATTCCGCTCACCTCCCTCTACGCTATAGTCACCTCCCTTCTGTTTCTTTCCTTCTTCTTCGTTTCTTTTCTTTTAAAACCTATGCAAACTGCCGCCCACGAGGACCCTAACCCTAACCCATTTTCGTCGCCTTCCCTTCTCCTCGACCTCCTCGTCGTCATCACCTCCTCCTTTCCTCCCCGCAACCCACTGCCTTCTCCTCACAGGAGCTTCGACTTCGTCGTCGTTTCCACATCCCCTGCCCCATCTCACCGTCGACTGCAAATCCACTGCCGAACCCTAGAAGCCACCAATATCACCACAGCCATCAATATCACCACTGCCATCATCTCCAATATCCCCTTCGAACACCAACACCAAAGTCACCATCTCGCCTTCACCCCACCGTAGTTATCTTCATCTTCATCGACTTCTTCTTCAAGCTTCTTCTCGTCACCGTCGCTTGAACCTATCGCCCTCACCTAGACCCCCGTTCTCTTCTTCTTGTGACCTCGACCTAGAACTCCGTCGCTTACATCGCTACCTCCTCTTCGTCGCCAGAGCTTCGACTTCGCAGCAAATCCAAACCCGACCAGCAATCTGCTCTTCCCCATTTCTTCAAGATCGCTATACCATCGCAAAGCAATACAACCATCACCCATCAACCCCATTACCATCATCTTCTTGATCTCCCCTGCACAACCAGAAACCCCTTCAACCCTAAACACCCATCGCCGCCCTTGCCGTAAAACCTCGCCGGAAAACCCAAGCGACCTCGTCATCACCCCATCGCACCCTTCTCTAACCCCAGAGCCACTCCAAACCCCAGCACTTCCTTTTCTCTTCTTCTTCTTCTTCTTCTTCTTTTCTTTTCTTCTCTTTTCTAGATTCATTTTTCCGGTGATCACCGCCGGAGCCGTGCCGCTACCGACGATCCGAGTAATCCAGTGAACAACCCCAGCCAGCGTTGTCATGTTCTTGCTTTGCCTGGACCTGTCCCGTGTGCCGTGTGTACGTTGCAACGTTTTCCCGACGTCGGACGTGCCGTACACACTCATCGTGTAATCCAATCGAGGCAAGTTTATCTTGCTACATGCTACATTACTTTATATACATCTATTTTAATAAATATAATACTGATATTTCAAATTATGCACCCCATGTTTACTTTTACAGTTTTTAGACATTTGTCTACATCCGTACGTGTTACTTTAAATCTAGCGCATGCAAACCTATCTCATTACGTACTATATTACAATATACTGTACCCAATGGAATATTTACATCTCATATTGCTTAGTTGTACATCCCACATTACCCTTCTATAGTTTTACTGTTTTCAGGATACCCGTTTGCATCCATCTCATTTAAAATATATACAACTGCATTTATAGATCACATTAATTCATATTATTATTGTATTAACACCCCATGTTTATTAAGTGCACCCTAATTAGTATCGGAACTATAAATGTAACCCTAATCGATAATTGTGCATCCATATCATTGATTTTATATCAATTTGCATACCATGTCACATTATATCATTTCATTGTTATATTAGTACTCCATACTTGATTTTGTGCACCCATACTTATTACAGTTTGATCTCACTTGATACATGTATACTACTTGCCATGATCTGATACACCATTACTTGACCTGACTTGATACTTGTACACTACTTGACATGACCTAATATATTACTACCTGACTTGTTACCTGATCCCGTTTCTATTGCCGACAATCCCGACCTGTTGTCCCGATGGACATATCCTGCTGTTTGTATAAACAAACATGTTCCTGCTTGATTCCTGTGTTGGCATTAGTCTCAGATTTATCAATACCTGACTTGAACACATAACTTGGGGGTATGGGGAAATCAATGATGAAACCTGACTTGTAACTCGACAGTTCGATACCTTTACTGATCAGTCTTACAGGTTAGGCCATCCCCGGGATGATGCTGCTGACATCATTTGTCTTTACATACTACCTTTTACTGCCTAGCGGCACGTCTCGGATTCAGCCCGAGAGTCTTTGAACGTGGTCCCGGGCATGCACGGGATACTATTGAGTTACATCGACGATTCATTAAATTGATTTCAAAGACTTGATAGTAGTTATCCCAGTAGCTTAATTTAGATTACTCACTGCACGTCACATGTGCTTATACCCTTCACTGCTTCTTATGCATGTTACGGTTATACTCTTATTACTGTTCCTACTCATGCCTGCATGTCTTGTTATCTACTGATTATATTATTGTTTGATATTACGACGCACAGACGTCTGGGTTTTGCATGGCCTAGATCCTCTACCTTTGTCGCAGGCTGATCAGGAATACTTCCGCCGTCAGGCCGAGCAGTGAGGATCCAGTTAGTATCCAGTTAGTTCAGTTATTTCCGTACTTTCCAGATGTTATTGTTTATTGGATTTATTGCTTCCGCATATTATTTCTTGACTCGTTTATTCTGGCATACGGACATGTACTAGATAGTTTATTTTATTTCTACTGTTCTTGATATCTTATAAACAGCCGTAATGTGACTGTGGAGGGATGTTTCCTATCCATAGGTAGCATGGTTAGCTCTGTCACGTTCCTATCTTAGCGCACTCTGGGAAGCGGGGCGTGATAGAGCCTCTCCGTGACAATCTCCGTACAGTGCGGTCTGTTCGTCTAAGAGTATCGCATATCGAGTCTAGGGGGTGGATAAAGTCAGACCCCTAATAACACGATATTTCTTATCGGTATGAATCCCATCACCCACTGAGAAACTACTGGTCCCAACCAGTAATTCTCGTCTACCTTGGCCGAGGATTTCTGGTAATGGCCACCCGTGCACCACGCGACATCAACCCCCAATACCGGGAGAGACGAATCCCCGACGATCCGCTTACTGCCTCTATGTGGCTCGGGACTGTATCCAATTAAAACCTGTTTGCATGACTCCTTTGAGCCGTTGTAGGGTAGTAATCAAAGCACAGTGAGAACTCACATGAGACAAATGACGATCTCAAGTCGACAGACTAACCTGTACTCATGTCACCTGAGAACTGCTATCTAACAATATGTATAATACCAACTAGCATGTTCTCGGCGAGTCCGTCCAGTGTACTCATAACCTAATAAGCACCTGTATACTATCTTAGGTGACTCCTGACACCATTGGCTTGTGAGACCGTCTACCGCCCCTCGTCGGGGTCTCGATAAGCACACACTAGTCTACTCTGGAGTATCGATGCCCAGTCTCGACACTCTCTCGACTAGGGACATTTAAGGATGTTCTTATAGACCACCCAGCTCCCACGTATATGATCGCCATCATAATGCTGGTAGTCAAGCAAGAATCCTATGGGCTCTATCAACATGAAATAGTGATATGTAATACCATATAATGCATGTATATGATGAGAAAGGCAAACCAGATAGTATACTATCATTTTGAGTAAGACTGTTATACCCATATAGATCCTCCCTCAATCATCACAATCGCGTGCCTGCGATTACAATAATTGACTTAAGGGCACTATAGCCAACAATCTCCCACTTGCACTTAAGGTTAATTATTGCGGTGTTGCATACTCACAGCCTGTGTGATACCGAATACCCAACTTCTCTACTAATCAGTCTCGCAAAGCTCGTTTGTGAAACTATTGCGTTCGAGAAATAGCCTCAGTGAGTGGATCCACTCCAATGTTTCTATCTTTATCTCTCTATATCTCAACTTCGCGGAGAAAGACTATCTCTCGAAATGAGCGATACATGTCTTAGAATTTGTCTGGATATCTGATGGGACCCAGTTCACAAATGAACTCCAAATCCAATAAACTTCTTAGACCGCATCATCCACTGAATTTAATCAGTATCCCGCGCCATGCCTTCCTCAGTATCCACTTGGACCACCTGTCCAACATACTGCCCCTCAAAAGAGGGAAAACTATAACTCTGACAGCCACTCTGTCATCCTGGTCACCTTGGAAGCCAGAAATGATAACTGCCTCCTAAAGGAAGCTGCCGTTACCATATACCAAGAACATCCACTTATGTTCATAACTGCTTCCCAATGTTTTTCCAGGATTGGATTAATATATATGCTTATTGCAGTTAGTGCAAAAGCAATATCTGGTGTGGTACTTGACATCTCATGATTGGCTAAATTGCCTAAGCAAAAGATATGTCGATCTTGCAAATCCCTCCCCTCATCAGTCTAGAAGACATCTCTTTAGAGAGAGTGACTTCATCACCTGCGGGTACACCACCACGCCAGGAGTTGTCCATTCTAAAACACTTTAGAATAGTGTCAAGTACCCGAATTGGGACACTTCCCAAATCTAGATCTAAAACCATAGATCTAGTCACCAGAAGCCCTGATATTTTATCCAGATCCTTTGTAAAGAAACACCTTGTGACAACCACAGTATAACCAATCGTAGTATAGGAATATCACTTTTTATCAAGAGCATGTCATCCAAATACCAGGATATCACTACATACTACCTTTGTACCAGGTCCATCTGTTGTTCTAATGAAGTCAAACTCTATGACTGTTATATCAAAACTAGACGATCTATATCTGCTATACCTACTTTAATCTATAAATAGACATAAGCTACTTGCCCACTATACTTCCGCTGCTCCCACTGACTACAACAATCTTCTGTCAGAGTCATATATACGTGCACTTCTAAAGCTAATTTAGAACGACGTTATATTCATCTTCCTGCCAGATCTCATAGTCTAGAACAACATCAGTGGCAAGTTTGGGTAATCAAAAACCTCCCTGTCACCGACTTTGAGGAGACTGAAGTACCTCTCGGGTACCTGAGGTTACCCACCAAATTTGCGGAGTGGCTAATGGATTGTCGAAACCAATTGAATCCTCAGGTTCTACTAAATTTTCAGTAATCGTTTGTGGTTCTGGAATCACTTCTAGTTCTACCATACTCCCACTAATATTTTCTGAAAAGAATTCATTTTACTAAAACCGTGGCGAGTCAAAAACAATATAACTATTGATCTTCCAAATGGTAGAATGTTAACCCTCGTCAAAACCCGGGATAACCCACAAACTGCCATTACTGAAACGTGCCAAGAGTTTATCTGGATTCTGTTTTTAAGCATGAACCAGGCAACTCCATATAGCTTAACATCGTTAAGATATGAATCCATTCTATATCCAATATAGAAACAAAGGCAGTAATTTAATTGGAACCAGATTCAAAATACATGCAGCCGTTTCTAGTGCATATCAACTAAATGGATGAAGGCCAAGCATCATTACTCATCAAGGAGCGTATTCACGGATGAGAATCTGAGAGAGAAGCAAGTTCTCAAAACTATTACTTACAACGGAATACCTAATACAAGTATCTACATCTTCGATCACCTTGAAGAATCCTGATACTTGCAACATATGGTTCTCTACTTTATTCTTATACCTATATCTTCTCAAAATTTGGACCTTGTATTTCAATGAAATACCTGTCTAAAACTAGAGAAGTCATGAGTAAACAAAATATAGTACGAGTATTGATTGGTAGAGAATTTTATGCGTGCTTTCGGTTTTAAAAGATGAATCAAAGAATATTAACCACAATCAAGAACGGCGTCGCTTGGTAGCTAGCCGGTGAGTACGGGTCGGTCCATAGGGATTTTGTGTATTTTCTATTTGTTCTAACGAGTTAATTCCAATTGGTGTTGGATTGATTATCACTAAAAACTAAGGTTCATTTAGACTAGGATTAAAACCTTGCTAGGGTTAGGTTTATGTTAAGTTTGGAAATTTAATATTTCTCACCACTTTCAATGCCCTAATTAAGATCTATTTAGGTGTTATGGTAATAATTAATAAAGGGGATTAGCACGATCGGGAAGAAACGATGTTTCATCCTCTAGGTCCTTGTCCGTCCTTTCTTAACTCTTACCCTAACTTCCATGGAAAACATATACAACCGCTCTTTTAAACTACGGTATCACCGCTACCTCGTGGGATAGGATGCCGTAGTGAGCGGTGTGTGTATGTATGCATGGAGTCCTACAAAAAATATGCAATGGGTAAGAAAGGGGTGAGAGATTTTCATCTCTCAAACCTTTCCTATTCCTAACCCTAACAAGTGAGGAACTACTCACTCATTAGGGAATTGATAAAAAGAAACATTTTTTTATGATTGTTTTTAAAAGACTAATTATCTAAACTACGGCAGATAAATAAAATCTAACTTGGGTAGATAAATAAATTACTAAACTACGGCAGAAAAGAATTTAACTAGGGCAAGATAAAGAAAAACTACTTACTTTTATTCGATGCACTCTTCAAAACATTACAATGAATTCTGAATTTTTATCAATAAAAAGAGGCATAGGAAGAGGCATGCTCCAAAAAGAGCATTAGGGTTTCTATTTATAGATTATAGAAACCCTAGGGTTACATCTGATCCCTATCTGCATTTACAAAATTACCCTAAAAAGCCTAGTCAACGCACCGCCGCCACCGTCAAAAGATGCACCGACACGTACTTATCATGGCCGCGGAACCGCGGCCAAAAGCCTTATTTGGCCGCGGTTCTGCGGCCATGTTGGAGGCACTTGGGCTGTATTTTTCTGGGATGCTTCTGGTTGCATTTGGCTTCTTGTTTCTTCACTTGGTTTCTCAGATTGTCTTCTAGTTTCTTCCAGAATTCCACAGTGCATAATGTCGTGGACTTTTACCCTTTGCTCCGTGTCGAAGTCTTGAACCTTGCGCTGCCTTTGTACTTTGTGAACTTGTTCATTGATCTTCATTTGTCCCTCAAACTATAGGCATGATCAAGATTATTCTATTTGTTGGTCGTAGTCTCACTTTTGTATCGTCTTTTCATCATTTTCACTGTTTTGTTCCGAGAACCTGTAACCTGCAACTATGTAGCAGACATGGATCAAAAGCACCTGTTTATTTATAAAATGAATAAGAATGGGGAATATAATAATGCAAAATTATGATATGAACAAATACCCCCAAACTTATCTTTTGCTTGTCCTCGAGCAAAACTAGTTTTATTCTCGAAAAAGATCTAACCTCACTTTCGCAGGGAAACACGATTCACTGAGCATGTGCAACAAGCCGTTAAACCTCTTCGTGCCCCTAGTAGGAGGAGTGTTGTCTCCTGAGGGTTTTCAGCGGATACTACTCATAAAATCCTATCAATTCGGCATATTGACTTTTATTCTCCAATTCGGTTTTCTAGCAAGAAATTCTATTATCTTCAACTCAGAAATTATCCACCCATATTTTTCACGCTTCCTTATCATTTAACTTAAGATTGTATATGTTTTGTAAATTTACTTAGCTTTTAGCATCTTTTGAATTTTCCTTCTAAGGTTCCATCTCAACTTAGGAATTTTTATCATCTCTATTAAAGATATAAGTTCTATTTTTCATTCCTATCTCTCATCCAAACCCCAATCACATATCCCTACGTGTGTGTATGTACCCTACACTTGGAAATTCAATTCAAGCTCTTATACTCTTGTCCATCGTCCAAAGCACTTTTAGTTGGTGAATTTTTAGATGAAATTGCTCACACATTCTTCATGCGACCGTTAATATTTCTTGAGATACTAACGACCGATTACAAAATGTGTTTGCACATTAAGGCGTAATTCCTAGTCTTGTAACA
Source organism: Agapanthus africanus (assembly GCA_030015575.1). Classification (NCBI taxonomy): domain Eukaryota; kingdom Viridiplantae; phylum Streptophyta; class Magnoliopsida; order Asparagales; family Amaryllidaceae; genus Agapanthus; species Agapanthus africanus. The sequence goes on from CM057350.1 coordinate 156,613,424, forward strand.
CCTAAGGTTTTAGCAGTGACTCCCAAACCAGTTGGTCTAAGGCACTAGGTGATAAAGCACCCTCGTTAAATATTTTTTTCTATTTATGCAGCCTTAAGTAATTACAAAAACCAGTGTTCATTTTTTTATCTCTTTATTCACACTTGTATTTTTATTTTATTTTCCTTCATATTAAGGACTTTAGACAAGAGCATTTCAAGGTCTCTTCTACTATTCCAAGTTTCAAGATTCGTGTTTGTGCAATTTGTAGGGTATATATTTTCATAATTTAGATATAAGCTTAGGAATTATTTTTCAGATTTACACTTTAATAAAAAATATCAATACTTTTCCCTTATTTTGACTTAGCCCAAGAAGTGAACTCAAAATTTGCCTATTTCTAAGTAAACTACAAAGACATATATTTTCTACCGTTAAATTTTAAGAAAGGTTATTTTTAGGGTTTTTAATTTACTAAGTCTAGGATCTAGTTGCTCCTAGCTAGTTAACCTTTTTGTCGAACTCAAGTCAATTATGGCCAAAATTGAATGTTTTAATTTTTATAATTTTTTAAATTTTTCAGTTTTTATTTGATTTTTATATTTTTCTTTTTTCTTTTCTTTTTATTTTCAATTTTTTTTCAATTTTTATGATTTTTATATAAAGATGCAATGCAGAATTTAAACATGCAAAAGAAAAAAGGAAAATATATACAAAAATTAAAAAAAAAGTATGCAATGCAAAAGATAACTATTTACAACCACCTCCCCCAAACTTATCACAAGCAGTGCCCTCACTGCTCGGCCCCACGCCGCGCCCTCGAGCGTGAACGGGAACGCTCCTCCATACCCAGCAAGGTTCGGATCCCCTGCTCTATTTCAGTCAACCGCCTATCATGATCCCTTGCTATCCCCCTCAACTCATCAATGCCCCTAACAGCTCTTCGCATCAAATTTGCATGTTCTAAAGGGGTAAGTTCTCCTTCGCTTGCGGTCGAGCTGGAGCTAGGTGTGCGGGCGGGCACGTGCTCCGCCTGTTCAGTTATAGACCACACATCCGTCAATCGTGTATAGGACGTAGAAACGCTCTCAATGAGAGGCCTGGCGGGTATGCCTCCAAGTATGTAAAATTCGAACTCCTCCACAGGGAGGAAATATCGACAAAGTTGTGTCACGAGCATTGGGCAAGGGTAGTTAGCGGCTCTTTTGCCCGCACCAATAGAATTCAGTAAAACCATGCACATGTCGAAATGAGGGTTTCTTGTCATGAGTGTGTGCACAATATGCAGTGAGGGTGTAAAAAATGTGGTGTTGTAGGAACTACCAAAAATATTGTTTTGTGCCCACCGACACACAGTTAGAACATTGGCGAAAAGGGTTCTCGCTTGGATCCCCTTCCGCGGTTCCCTTGAGCAATCATAGCCTATTAAAGGCATGTAATCCTCAAACTGTAATGGTTGATCATGAGCGGGTATCCGAGGGATTAATGTGACTTCATGTATGAGGACTTTATCAATGATAATTTCCCTATCACCCCACTACAATTTTATAAAGCCAAATTGGGCGAGACACCCCTCTTCCATGCACTCGTAAAAATGAGTGACTAATTACGGAAGGGCATAGGCGTTTGGGTGATTATATATTAAAAAGTTCCAACCCCTACGTGCTATCTCATTAGCAAAATAACTTCCATACACCGCATGTGAAAAAATTTGGGAAAAGTCACACTCAAGTTGCATACTGGGTGCCATCAGATAGCTATAGATCTAAAAAAATTTAAAAACAGAGAGGGTTTCAGGAATCGAACCTCCCCTGAAAAATTCAGGGGGTGAAGCGGTAGGGTTGCGGCGGATCAGCGGTGGGAAGCACCTTCTCGCGGCGGAAGCGCGGCGGCACAGAGGGATCTCCTTGCAGAAACAGCGGCGGCGGCTAGGGTTTGAGAGGTATTTTTGCTTTTAGGTTTTGTGAGCACAGAGAGGGTCGGGGCCTGTATATATAGGGGGAAATTATGGATATTTGCAAATAAACCCCTCTAAAAAGAGGAAATTATTTGCAAATAAAAATTTTATTTTATTTATTTAATCTGTAAATTTACAAAAATACCCAAATTTATTTTTTATTTTTTTATGTTATTTTTGAAAGCCAAATTATACCCCCCAAACTTGAGTTAAACAATGTTACAAGTCAATGCCAAGGTTTGCAAAGACCAAAAGTTAACACCAACCATTTGAAGAATTTATCTGTGTAACGTATAGGTCGGTGGAAGAACATGTTATAAAGAGTCAAGAAGAAGTGGGGAAAAGATAAGTGGTGGTATGGAAAGTGTTTGCGTGAACGTGAATGTGATGAGATAAGAGATGATGATAAATAAAAACAAAAATGAGAATGATCATTTATGAGTGGAATATTGGCATCTTCGTATTTTATTAGAAGAAAAGATGGTGGTTCAACTTCTATAGGTGGAGGTTGATTAACCACAAAATCCTCGAGGTGTTTCTATAGATCCTTTACTGGCTTGGCATCATCCATCATATGTATATGATGGATGATTATGAGGGGACTAATCTCCTTGATGTCCGCCATAGTCCAGCCAAAAGCTTGCCGGTTGTTTTGTAAGACCATTAACGGGGGTTTCTCTTGTTCGAGAGCTAAAGATGCCGAGATGATAACAGGAAGGGTCTCATTCTCACCTAAGTAAGCGTATTTAGAGTGAAACGGCAATAGCTTGAGTTCGAGTTTTGGAGGTGAAACAATTGGTGAAACTGTCTCGAACTCGAAGGATTCCATCAATGGTTCGAAATGACTGTAAGCAACCGATTCGGATGGTTCAACTAACTCATCCGAAAATTCAAAAGACTCAAACTCGGGTAGCGAGTCTTCAAAATCGTCCGAAAAAGTAAAACACTCATAATCGTTATCGGTTGCGAAAAATGTGTCAGATTCAAGGAGGAACGCACTAGTAGTGTCAAAACTGCTGTGATCAAACAGAAAATTTTCAAGCTCACAGTCCTCCTGCATGATCTCTTGGATCGAGCAAACATCACGTATATTAGCCTTAGGCTCGGAGGGCAGACTTCCTATCTTGTAAATGTTGAACTCACTTGACATCTTCCCGATGGATAGAGTCATAGAGCCGTTACGACAGTTGATTACAGTATTGGAAGTGACCAAAAATGGACGACCGAGGATCACCGGAATTTGGTTCCATGGGTTAGCCACAGGCTGTGTGTCCATAACAATGAAATCAATAGGGAATATGAAGTCCCCTACTTTGATCAACACATCCTCTAACTTACCCCTAGGATAAGTGATGGATCGGTCGGCCATTTAGAGAGTACAATGAGTGGTTTTCAACTCTCCAACGCCTAATTGCTCATAAACGGAATAGGGAAGCAGGTTAACACTGGAACCAAGATCTAAAAGTGCTCGATTGATGTTCTTATCCCCAATTGTTATTGAAATTGTAGGACAGCCAGGATCCTTTCATTTTTGGGGCAAAGGTTGAGGTTGGGTAATAGCATTGCTCACTGCACTAGCTACGAGCACTTTCTTGGGTACCTAAGACTTTCTCTTCGTGGTGCATAAGCACTTTAAGATTTTAGCATAAGAAGGGACTTGTTGGATTGCATCCAGAAGAGGTATGTTAATGCTAACCTGCTTGAATAACTCCACAATCTTCTCTATTTGAGGAGTTGGTTTATTGGATCTCAACCTGTTTGGAAATGGAACATTTTGCAAATTTGTTGAGTCCAATGTTTGTGGAGTAGATTGCGGAGTTGGAACGGATCCCAGTGTTGGTGTGTTCGTAGAGTGAGATGTGGGTCCGTTTGAAGAAGTAGAAGTAGAGCCCTGTAGAGAATGAAGAACAGGCTCTTACAAAGAAGAAGAAAAAGAAGAAGATGAAGAAGAAACACCGGCATGGGTGTCATTACTAATACCCATATTATTGTGCAACACTCTTCCAGATCTCAACGTGGTCACAGCATTTACATTATGATTTTGTTGGTCATAAGCTACATGTGCATTGTGTGTGTGACCGGGATTTGGCAATGGTTCAGACGGAAGCTTTTCCTTTTCTCACTTGCTCAACGCAGCATTTAATCGTGCAATTTGGGCCTCAATTGATTTGATGCTTTGATCATGTGAAGCACTGTTTTGCACCAAAGATTGAATGGAAGTTTCCAACCTTGTTGCGGATTGTGTAGATTGTTTTAGAAACGCATCTAGACTTCTTTCTAGCGAGGAAACTTTATCGTTATTCGGTTGAACAAAATTGTTTTGAGGATAAGAATTGTTAGGTACAAAATTGTTCATTTGGTTTGGGTAAGGTTGGGGTTAGAAAGGTTGCTGGTATTGAGTTTGTTGAGGTGCTTGTTGTTGTGGAGGAGGAGGCCTTTGAAAGTTGTTGTTGCCTTAGAATTGTTGATTTTGATTCCAAGGAAAATTTGGGTGGCTCCTCTAACCAGGATTATAAGTCGAAGAGTATGGATCATTTCTTTGTCTTTGCTGAAAGGCAGCATTGACTTGATCTTGTCCTTGAACAGGTGGATTGTAAGGACACTCTTCAGTAAGATGGGATGGATCCGAACAACAAGCGCAAACAGTGCGTGGGGGTAAAGCAGGGGCAGGAGAAGGTGATGAGAATTTGCTCTTAATTGCTTCTAGCTTTTTCGTAAGTGAGGCCATTTCGGCCTTCATTGCAATCGACATGTCTAGTTGATGTATGCCTGCCCTAGACTGACCTGATGAAGTAGATGAGGCGGTCTTAGTGCTTTCCCACTGAAGTGTTTGTTCAGCAAGATCCTCGAGAAACTGTCAAGCTTCCTCGCTAGATTTTGTAAGAAAGTGACCTTGACAAATGGTTTCCGACAACTGCTTAGTTATTGGGTTCAATTCTTCGTATAAAGTTTGGCAAAGTTGCCAATTCTCGATACCATGGTGAGGGCATTGAACAAGTAGGTCTTTAAATCTTTCAAAACACTTCCAAAAAGGTTCGGAAGGAAGCTGGGAAAATTGAATAATTTCGTTGCGAATTCTCACGGTCTTGTGGTGCGGGTAAAACTTTTTTAGAAAAGCTTTAACAAACTCTTCCCAATTTTTAATCGAGTGTGATGCTGTGCTATATAACTATTTCTCGGCTAGGTCACATAGAGTGAATGGAATGACACGTAGCCTTATTGTATCATCAGAAAGTTGTGTAGTCTTCATCATTGCGCAAACATTCTGGAATTTGTTTATGAAGATGTAGGCATCTTCGGATTCCAGCCCGTGAAATTTGGACAACATATTGATGAAGTGAGGTTTAATCTCAAAGTTATCCCCATTGGCCGGTGGAAGTGAAAGGCAAGTTGGTAAAGCGGTGCGGATAGGGTAGAAAAGATCCTGGAGCGCGATTCGTTGGGGCGGTTCAACAGGTGGGTTATTCGCACCTAGTGGAGGTGGAATCAGTCCCGCGGGTAAGGGGTTGTTAGGATTGAATCCCGACATCTCCTTAGAAGACGAAGAATATGAAGGTGAAGGAAAAGAAGTGGAAGGAATTTCGACTTCGGAGTCGAAAGCATCGTCAGTTGGTACTAACGAGACACGGACTAAATGGGCACTAGTGTCCCTAGTCCAATTAGACATACACTAAAGAGGTGTAGTGTAGTCAAAAGGTGAAAACAGAAGGTGGGGGTAAGAAAACGTCAATGGAAGGAAGTGAGTGCACGTGGGGTGCAATGGATTTCTTAGCGACAAGTGGCAAGTTTTTGTAAAAATTTTTCCGTTTTGTGTTTTTTTTTATATAAGGAGCTTTTTGCAAAAAAAAATTTCAATAAAAAACTTAGACACACGTTCAATTAATCACAATATGCACAATCAAGCCTAGATCTAGGGTCACTTAGGTCAACTAGACTGCTCCTAACTGTTCCAAAGGGCAAGTTGTGAGGACCTCAAATCGCCTCTTCACCGCCAATTATGGCCAGGTAAGCACAAGTAGAGAAAGGAGGGATCCGCTCATGAATCACCGTGAGACAGGCCTTTTAAAGTTACCTTTCCTCACTTGTCTAGCCTAGGCACCACAAAGTCTAGTTTAGATAAACGATCGATGCCTACAACTATTCCTTTGTCCTATTGAGCACGAAGTCCTTATAGGCTGAGTCTAATCTTTTTAATTAAATCGCCGGTCAATGCAATTATGCTTTTTGTGATTTTTGAGGTCCTAGGAAGGGTAATGAAATCCCCACCCAATCTAGATTGGTGTAAAATCCCCTTAAAGTCGGTTTAAAGAATGCAAAGCAGTAAAACACATCAAGCCACTTGCAAATTTTTTTTTATTGCGGCGCAAAGAATCCTGCAGAAGATCAAGTTATTGGAGAAGGGGAGGTTTTTGCGCAAAGAACCCTGCAGGAAAATTTTTCAGAGGAGATCAGGGGGTTCAGAAGAAGAAAAGAAAACTTACAGAGGAGATTTGGTCTGCTGACGTCAGCAGACCGCGGCGGTTCCGCGGCAGAAGGCACACTTTAGCCGCGGTTCAGCGGTCTAATTCTCTGGTTAAGCCTCAAATTTTTTTTTCTGTTTGTCTGTTGTGGATCTCCTCTGTTTGTTCAGATCTTCTGTTTGCTATTTTGCTCTCTGAATTTTTCTAGATCTGAATCTGTTCTTTGATCCTGCACAATTCAAACGAAAACACCCTTCACAAAATAACAAGATGATAAATTTTTAATATAGTACGAGTACTGATTGGTAGAGAATTTTATGCGTCCGTTCGCTTTTAAAAGATGAATCAAAGAATATTAACCGCAATCAAGAACGGCGTCGGTTGGTAGCTAGCCGGTGAGTACGGGTCGGTCCAAAGGGATTTTGTGTATTTTCTATTTGTTCTAACGAGTTAATTCCAATTGGTGTTGGATTGATTATCACTAAAAACTAAGGTTCATTTAGACTAGGATTAAAACCTTGCTAGGGTTAGGTTTATGTTAAGTTTGGAAATTTAATATTTCTCACCGCTTTCAATGCCCTAATTAAGATCTATTTAGGTGTTATGGTAATAATTAATAAAGGGGATTAGCACGATCGGGAAGAAACGATGTTTCATCCTCTAGGTCCTTGTCTGTCCTTTCTTAACACTTACCCTAACCTCTATGGAAAACATATAGAACCGGTCTTTTAAACTACGGTATCACTGCTACCTCGTGGGATAGGGTGCCGTAGTGAACGGTGTGTGTATGTATGCATGGAGTCCTATAAAAAATATGCGATGGGTAAGAAAGGGGTGAGAGATTTTCATCTCTCAAACCTTTCATATTCCTAACCCTAACAAGTGAGGAACTACTCACTCATTAGGGAATTGATAAAAAGAAACATTTTTTTATGATTGTTTTTAAAAGGCTAATTATCTAAACTACGGCAGATAAATAAAATCTAACTTGGGCAGATAAATAAATTACTAAACTACGGCAGAAAAGAATTTAACTAGGGCAAGGTAAAGAAAAACTACTTACTTTTATTCGATGCACTCTTCAAAACATTACAATGAATTCTGAATTTTTATCAATAAAAAGAGGCATAGGAAGAGGCATGCTCCAAAAAGAGCATTAGGGTTTCTATTTATAGATTATAGAAACCCTAGGGTTACATCTGATCTCTATCTGCATTTACAAAACTACCCTAAAAAGCCTAGTCAACGCACCGCCGCCACCGTCAAAAGATGCACCGACACGTGCTTATCATGGCCGCGGAACCGCGGCCAAAAGCCCTATTTGGCCGCGGTTCCGCGGCCATGTTGGAGGCTCTTGGGCTGTATTTTTCTGGGATGCTTCTGGTTGCATTTGGCTTCTTGTTTCTTCACTTGGTTTCTCAGATTGTCTTCTAGTTTCTTCCAGAATTCCACAGTGCATAATGTCGTGGGCTTTTACCCTTTGCTCCGTGTCGAAGTCTTGAACCTTGCGCTGCCTTTGTACTTTGTGAACTTGTTCATTTATCTTCATTTGTCCCTCAAACTGTAGGCATGATCAAGAATCTTCTATTTGTTGGTCGTAGTCTGACTTTTGTATCGTCTTTCCTTCATTTTCACTGTTTTGTTCCGAGAACCTATAACCTGCAACTATGTAGCAGACATGGATCAAAAACACTTATTTATTTGTAAAATGAATAAGAATGGGGAATATAATAATACAAAATTATGATATGAACAAGTACCAACCCCTTTGTCTTAACGGACATCAGACAACATACAAATCTTTGTATAAGTCGACTGAGTTTAATAACTCAAACCCTATGCGTCGTAGATTGAAAACTGTGCTATGGTTAAGAAGAATTACACCGTTGTTTAATGCTCCTTACCTAACCATCAACCGATATAGGTAAATGTGATAGACATAATTTCAAAAAGTTATATCTCGCTTTATAAAATAAACGTACAGATATATCAGTTTGAAATCGGTGCATAACGATGGATATTCAAAACCAAATATTTGCCGTCAGGAAAAACCCAGGTGATTTCCTCAAATATCACCAATTACAAAGAATTCCGATATATAGAGGATTTAATCACCCAATTCCTAATATCTTACTCTCACTCAGCATCCGTAACACCATACAGTTGTGAGAATCAAATCTCGTAAATACATACCCTGGAGTTAGAATATAATTGGGAAAATAGTTTTCAATTAACACCGCACAGTAAAACTGAAACATGAAAATGTTTCGAATGGGTGGCCGGGTATTTTGGTAATGCCTCTTCCACTATCCAGATTCATAACAGTAACCGTATATTTCCATACCCTCACTCTAATCCTTTTATATGTCTTTACTTTTTACTTTCTGTACACCAAACTTAGGCTAATTGGTTTTCTTTCTTCCCTACCTATCGGCACCTGCCTATGGTTTGGAAGAAGACTATCTAATAAGCGCAATAGGTGTACTCTCCTAATACTAGGAGCCTTCGCAACCTAAGAGAAGATAAAGATAAAAGACAACCGAATAATCCTGTCCAATTTCTCCCGAACCGGAAACCATCCTCGAACAAAAACAAGTTCCTTGGAGTTCGTATGTAACTATACGATGGCATGTCCAAGCAATATGGATTTTCGTAGTGATCTGAAGAAATGCAAAGGGGAAATAGGAGTGGCAGGGGTATACACAGCTTCGTCGTGAATGATAGTTATAGCAATTTCCTTTGCCCTTGCCCTAATCCCTTTCTATGTCTTTACTTATTACCTTCTGTACACTACACTCAGGCTAATTGGTTTTCTTCCTTCCCTACCCTTTGGCACCTGCCTATGGTTTGGAAGAAGACTATCCAATAAGCGTAATAGGAGTACTCTCCTAACACTAGGAGCCCTCGCAATCTGAGAGAATGTAAAGAGAAAAGACAACCGAATAATCCTATTCAATTTCTCTAGAACCAGAATCAATTCTCGAACTAAAACAATTTTCTTAGAGTTCGTATGTAACTATACGATGGCATATCCAAGCAATATGGATCTTCGCAGTGATATAGAGTTTTTTGGAGAAAGCAAAGGGAAAATAGGAGCGGCAGGGATATATACGACCATGACAATCCAAAAGCAGAAGTGTTTAAAGAAGGTTCGGTTAATTTGGTTCATGAGTTTTAGTTTGAGGTCGGGTCAAGGTCGCTACCAAAGAGAGAGAGAGAGAAGAAACACTCAGTGTGCACTCTAACCTAGATTAGATTGGTTAATCACTTTATCTAATCAGAATGGCTCCCACTGTTTCCTTGAATTCTCCTTCAAACCCTAAAAGGAGAATTAGTCATGATCGTCTGAGAATCACCCGAGGAGTATCACCTACTCATCAGTGGGAATCAGGATCCAGCTATCATCGCATGATAACTTGATGGAAGCCACTCAAATCACCACACTCCAGAAGGTATGTGCATACTTGGCAAGTTTCCTGTATGTTTGAAACTCCCGGTATGGTTTTTGTCCCTAACGGTTTATGACCTTGACAAAGGACAACAAATCATAAACCACTAGTCAAGTTCAACTCGTCATTATACTGGATTAATCTAGACCCACCCGTACAAACTCTTGACAAAGGTCAACAAGGCAATACGACTGTCCTAGATAATCGCATCTCTATGCAACAGACAAGCAATATCTAGCTACCGTACACCACGCCTTGACAAAGGCCAACAAACGCAGCACGAATACTAGGTACTAATCAAACGACGAAGGGATATGGCTGGTTTTTGGCGAAAAACCTTTAATGTAATGCACTTAATATCGTTGAAGGAACTCGAGCAGTTTTACAAGTATATAGTGGCATAAATTTTTGCTAAAGAGGTCACTCCTAATGAAGGGATCCCGGCTCTTTCCTCATCGAATGAGGTGTATGATATTCCTAACTGAATACTACGATCCAAAATAAAAGAATCAACTATAGTGAAGTTATTACACTGACGCAAACTTTTGGCCAAGAGGTCACTCCCTATGAAGGGATCTCGGCTCTTGCCTCGTCGAATGAGGTGCTGGATATTCAGAACCGAATACCGCTGTGCAAAGCAAAACAAAACGTTTGTAATAAAAAATTTCAAAATTGGTTCCAACAACATTATTTAGGTTTGTTTTTCCTTGCATTAATCAAAGTTAACACAGTCCCATCAATTAATCCATATCACACCAGAAAAAGTAACGAAAATACAATGTACGTATATGCCATTCACATTCTCCTTAGGGCCCCGTCATGCACCGTTAGGTTACTTAACTAACGGCAGAGCGGGGGCTAGACTAGCACGGATGCAAAACATATACAACATCTACTAGTATATATAAATATATATATAAATATAAATATAAATAAATATATATATAACATTCATCCCAGGCATGATATAAGCAACTTCACAGAACATCAACAAGCAACACAGAATGGTGGATAATCTTGGAGCCTCGGGTTTCATTTGAGCTGCAAATAAGACCCGACATTTTCGGTCGTGTGGATAGCCCGTGCAATAAAAACCTGGACCCCTACGAGCGCGACAAGATACCCGCCAATCCCAGAAGTGAGGCAACCCCAATCAACAAAGTGAATAGGCCACCCAGCACTTCACGGAATCCGGTAACTTAAGCACCCCTCGGGCCATCCTATACCCCTACGAGAACGGCGAATGTTGGCTATAGTGCCCTAAAGTCAATTATTGAATCGCAGGCATGTGATCGCGATGATTGAGGGAGGACCTATACAGATAGAATAGTCTTACTCAAGATGATAGTATGCTATTTGGTTTGTCTTTATCATCATGTACATGCTTTATGTGGTATTACAGATCACTATTACATGTTGATAGAGCCCATAGGATTCTTTCTTGATTACCAGCATTATGATGGCGATCATATACGTGGGAGCTGGGTGGTCTATAAACACATCATTAAATGTCCCTAGTCGTGGGAGTTTCGAAACCGGGCATCGATACTCCAGAGTAAACTAGTGTATACTGATCGAGATCCCGACGAGGGACGGTGGCCAGGTCTCACAAGCCATTGGTGTTAGTTTGTTCACCTAAGATAGTATACATGTGCTTATTGGGTTATGAGTACACTGGACGGACTCGCCGGGAACCTGCTAGTTGGTAGTATACCTATTGTCAGATAGCAGTTCCTAGGTGACATGTGGGCCGGTTAGTTTGTCGACCTGAGATCGACATTTGTCTTGTGTGAGTTCCTACTGTGATTTGATTACTACCCTACCACGGCTCAAAAGAGTTGTGCAAACAGGTTTTAGTTGGGTACAGTCCCGAGCTACATGGAGGCAGTGAGCAGATCGTCATGGATTCATCTCTCCCGGTATTGGGGGTTGATGTCGCGCAGTGTACGGGTGGCCATCACCAGAAATCCTTGGCCAAGGTAGTCGAGAATTAATGATTTGGATCAGTAGTTTCTTAGTTAGTGATGGGCTTCATACTGACACGAAATGTTGCGTTATTAAGGGTCTAAATTTATCCACCCCCTTAGATTCGATATGCGATACTCTTAGACGAATAGACCGGACTGGATGGATATTGTCACGGACAGGCTCAATAGGGGTTCGGATGAGTTTGCTTGTCGGCCTCCCTTTCGCTCAATACCTGGGTAGCCGTTACGTATAGCTAGTGCCGCTGACGTGCTTGTAGTTAAACCCATTGCCAGCGTATTGACGAGTCTTTAGAGTCCCATACAGAGCATTTCCTTGCTTCGGGAGAAACAATGTAGAGGCCATATGGTTTTACGGCAGGGTTCGATCATATACGTGCACTTGTGCACGTATCATGATTCGGACGGCCTATACTAGTGGACTTTGGTATAAGCCTGATTCTAGTATTAGTTTGATGGATTTTTTTCGTCTCTTTGTATTCGTATTTTTCGAAATATAGATACGGGTATGTATATACGGATGAGGGGTATTCTTGTAATTTATTACAAGGTGCTTCTAGAAGATGCCACCTCATTTAGTTTTAACCATTTGGATTAAATGGTTAATGAGGTGGAGAGGATGAGGTGTGTATGCATTTATTGTAGCATGGCTTTATAGTGACTCATGGTTACTATTCTAGAATGCTTGATATTTTGTTTGTTCTGAGATATTTTGGAGACTTGAGATATTTTCTTGTCTTGAGATATTTTGGATGGCTTCATTTATTGCTCACAACACACAAAAACACAACACACAACACATGAATTAGCCATTTTTTCTTGAGTTGCCTCTCACTCTCATCCTCAAGCTTCTTCTTCTACCTCCACCCTTCAAGTCTCATGTGTTGAGAAACCTAGGGTGTTTGGAGACAAATTAATCCATCACTGCACTTTACTTCCTCTAGGCTATCTAATTTAGAGAACTAGGTACCCTAGTTATCTCGGCTATTGAGGTAGGAGCCCGGAATACAAATCCTCAGGTAGATCATCTTCGATGGAGGGAGACCGGAGATCAAGCTAGATCATGGCAGCCTCTAAGAGCTTGGGAAGGTGGTTGATGACTAAAGGACATGGATCAATTCGGTATAACCATTCTTAACTCCTATATATTTAGTTTGCTAGTTTAAGGTTCATGGTGTAGGGTTCCTTGGCACACTAATGAGGTTCTACAACTGATCAACCATGCCAAAATCAAATTTTTTTCATGTGCCAAAGAACCCTATACTAGATCGTTAACAAGAGGTAAGGCGAAACAAGCAAGTTAACTAATTTAGCTACAAGTGAAAGTGACTACAACCTTTGTAGATCCGGTCCTCCATTTCTCTAGCTCCGTGTTGACGTCTCTCCGCTGCGATCATCGGAATCCCGGACTCTAGCGTCGGTTTCATCGGAAAAATGGGCGGGCTAGGTCGTTGACTTCGATGCCGAAGATGATCTACGTCGAGGCGACTCAAACTCAAGATCCACCTTCACTAGGTCATGAAACTTGTGAAGATAACACACTCTACTACATGGCAAGTGGTAGAGGATGAAGAAATAGGAAGTGGGTTCACTTTGGATTTGGATTTCTCACTTGGAATCATCACTTAGAAATTTCTAGCAATGGTTTCTTCTCTTCATGAAGAAGAAGAAGAAGAAAGAAAAGAAAGTGAATTATGAATAATAGAAAATCAAGTGATTCTTATTATTTAGCAACCATGGGTGAGTGTAACTAGTGTAGAGACTAAACTAGGGTTTAGATGAATGATTAGGTTAAGGAAAGAAACAAAATGGCCAAAACTTCATGAAGCTTCAAGTGAAAACAAAAGAAGCCACCATTTTATTTCTTGCCCAAAAGAATAAATAAATAAATGAATAAATAAATTAAAACCCTAACCATTTACCTAAACATGGTTTAAAGTAAACACACACCCAAGTTTGCATGTATCATCAAACATGATACAAACTAGTGCAAAAACATATATCATATATACAATGTTCACAATCAAGTGAGATAATCAATCTTAAGTAAACAAATACTAGTTAATGTAAAGTAATATATCAAATATATAATTATACATTAAATCATTAAATCAACACTTGATTTAATGATCCGGTCATACTGCATATAACCGACTAATATCAAGTGTATCAATGTATCGAATCAACACTTGATTTGGTAACCCGGCTATATCACATATAACTGACCGACGATACAAATCGCGAGAATAGAATACAGTATCACATACTGGTATTATTCTCGGTCCCGCACATATCTCATATGCGCTCCTATTTCGTTTTGCTTGAGCCAAGAAACCTCTGTGTAGGACTCTAAAGACTCGTCAATACGCCGGCAATAGGTGATGATCATATCAAACACCCATAAGACGCAAGCGGTCTGTTAAACGTAACGGCCACCCGGGTATTGAGCGATCAGAAGATCAACGAGCAAGCCCGCTCACACTCCTGTGAATCCAACCAGTAATACTTACCGTACAGTCCGGTCTGTTCGTCTGATATGTCGCATATCTTGCCTAGGGGTGGTAAACGTCAGACCCCAGTAGATCGATAAGTAGTGTCGATATGAGGTCTATAACAGTTCGAGAAACTACAGGTAACACTTACCAGTAAATCTCAGCAACCCTGGCCAGGGATTTCAGGTTATAGCCAATCGAACACAGCGCAACATCAACTCCTTATACCGGGAGAGACGAATCCCCTCTTATCGCTCATTGCCTCCATGTGATTCGGGACAGTACCCAAAAACCACCGTTTTGCACGCCCTCTTGGACGCGGTAAGGTGGAAATCAAAGCACAGTGGGAATCATACAAGACTCTATGACGATCTCGGGTCTACAGACTAACCTGTACCAGTGTCACCAGAGAACTGCCATCTGACGTAAGGTATAATACCATCTGGGAGTTCTGGGCGAGTCCGTCCAGTGTACCCAGTCTCTACTGAGCACCCGTATATCATCTCTGATGTCAAACACCAATGGATATAGGATCATCCATCGCGCATCTGTATGGGTCGAGAGGGATACGCTAGTCTACTCTCGTATATCGATGCCCCGTCTCGATACACCCATGACTAGGGACCTTGAAGGATGTACTTTTGGACTACCATGTCCCCACTAGTATGATCCACATCATAGCCCAGGTAGTCAAGTACACATCCTAAGGGCTTTACCAACATGTAACAGAGAGACAATCAGTATACACGTTACGGTAAAGAGTAACCAGATAGCATACTATCATGTCGAGCAAGAAAGTCCTCCCTATATATGTCCCAGCATCCACTACAATATACATCCTATGTACAGTAATGGCCTCTAGGGCATACATATAACTAACAATCTCCCACTTGCACTAAGGCCATCTGTAGCAGTGGTTGTAGTATCTCATACTCAACCATCCCATAAAAGTCCCTCTCTGGGAAAAGGCCTTTGTGAGTGGATCCGCCGCGTTGTCCTCTGAGTCTACTCTCCTAACCTTGATCTCCTTGGAGATCAACCATCTCCATGATCAGGTGATACTGCCTTAGAATATGTCTAGATCACTGATGGGATGGACGTTCCTTGGCATATGCCACAACTCCATTGTCACACAATGGGAGGAACTAAGTTCATCTCATGAATAAATATACATCCAGACTGCCTCTTTGGTAGCATCTTAAGTAGCGATGTATCCAGCCTTTATCGTCTAGTTTGCCACGGTATCTAGCTTGGAACTCTTCCAACATACCGTCCCTTTACTGAGGGTAAAGACAATGCCTGTGACTGACTTTCAGTCGTCCTTATCACCCTGGAATCTTTCCAGTGATTCTCCCCAGCATCAACTGATACCATCTCACTACAACTAGTGAGTATTCTAACATCCAATTAGATCTATCTCATAGATCCAAAACCCAGGATTTAGGAGGTATCACTTTGATCCTATATGGAGAATCATTGTGATAAGCGGAGATTGACCGAGCGTAGCATAGGAAACTCCTTTCTTATCAAGAGTATGTCATCCACGTACTCTATGAGGATCACCACCATACTCCCTACTACCATTTTGTTTATACAAGGTTCATCTATCATTTTGATGATGTCAAATTCTTTGACTAACACATCAAAACAGACGTTCCAACTCCGCGATGCCTGCTTTATCACATAAAACATCTTGCTCGCGTTTCCGCTGCTCCCACTGTCTACGAGGCCCTCTGGCTATGTACTTATAGACGCACTCTTCTAAAACATCACTTAGAAAAGCAGTCATGGCACCCAACCGCCAGATATTGTAGTCATGGTATGTAGCCGTGGCAAGTAGGATCTGGATGGACTTAAGCATAGCTACTTAGAAAAGGTTTCATCATAATCCATACCTGGTCAATGATGCAAACTTTTAACAAGTCTAGCTTTGAAAGTCTCAACTTTTCCATATACACCAAGTAATCTTCTCAAGATATACTTGCTCCTGATGGGGATTTAACCCTTCAGATAAAGCAACTAAAGTCCATACTTTGTTGGTGTATAAGGATTCCATCTCAGATCGCTAAGCATCCAGCCATTCTTACAGAGTCTCACTCTTGATGGCCAGCTCGAAACTAGTTGGATCATCATCTCATGATGCATTCCTCGCTCCCACTGTCATAGAGAAACAGAAGTATCTCTCAGGTGGGTGAGGAACCCTACTAGATCGGCGGAGAGGCTGAGGTTCGTTGGAAACAATTGAATCCTTTGGTTCTACCAAATCATTAGCTGCAGTTTGTATAGCTGGAACATTTCCAGTTCTACATAACAGACCTTGCCTCAAGCTTGTCCGGATTTTGCTTTTTAGACATAGGCCGGACAACCCCAAATCTTAACAAACTTAAGATATGGGCTCTTCCCTTTACATATCACATATGAAGCGGTAGGCAACTGTTTTGATTTGAACCCTATTCAATAGGTATGCAGCTTCTCAAGCGCATAATTCCCTAAAGGAAATAGGAAACTCAGCAGTACTCATCATAGAGCACACCATATCATATAGTGTGTTATTGCTCCGCCCCGATATACCATCGTGCTATGGTGTATACGGAGGAGTAATGCTGAGAGAGAATCTCATTCTCCTTTAGAATATTCCAGGATTTCCGTGCTCAAGTATTCTCTTCCTCAATCACATCAAAGGACATAATACTTATACCCGTATTTTTGGTTCTCTACTTCTAACTTATATTCTGTGAATATCTCAAAAGCTTCGGACTTGTGTTTCAACATGAACATATGTCTGAATCTTGAGAGATCATCAGAGAATGTAATGAAGTACAAAGAACCAGTCTTGGCATGTGTAGACAGGGGACCTTACATACATCAACATGTATCAATCCCAAGAGTTCACTAACTCTTTCTCTGTTTCCAGTAAACAGAGCTATGGTCATCTTATCTTTGTGACATGACTGGCAAGTTTCATAAGATGTAAATTCAAACTGATTTAAATATGCATCTAAATGTAACTTTAGCTAGTCTGGTCATATTGATCTGACCTAGTCTACAATACCTCAAGAAGGAATCGTTCAATTCTGAACTCTTCCTCTTGTGTGTGTTCTGTATACTAAGAACTGTAGTTTGATTTAGAACATCAATGCTTTTAGATAACGTGCCTGAACCGATCAACTTTTGATATAGGAAATGTTCAAAACATTATCCAACAATACAAAATTTTATCATTTCTTTACTAATAAAGAGACTGATATGATTTTGTATATCAGGTTCGGTATCTAATAGCATTTGTTCAGAATCAATGTATTGGTAATACAGGGTGACAGTGACCAACAGACTTGGCTGCAACACTTGCACCGTTTTCTGCCTCATGAAACTTATCACCCATTCTCAGTTCTCTACCTATCTGTAGCCCATGCAACAAATTACATATGCGGGATCCTGATCTGGTATCAAATACCCAGGACGTAGAGGATACTGAGAAACGGTTCTTTATAACGAACACACACGAAGATGATGTATCAACATGCACTTTCTTCGTTTGGGTGGCACGGGAAATCTGGTATTCCCTAAAATCTTGCTCTGTCTTATAACAATTATAAGTAGGAGCGGGACCAACGTTCCCCAGCTCAGTATAACAAGCGGGTTCGGTCAATACATCCGTTTTATTATCTTGATTAAGGCGTGATATGGTCGCTACCTAGAGAGAGAGAGAAGAAAACACTCAGCGTATGCTCTTGCAAGATCAGATTGGTTATTATTTTATCTAATCAGGATGGCTCCCACTGTTTTAATCAAATCTTCCTTCAAACCCTAAAAGGAAAGACTAGCCGGGATTAATTACACACTACAAGTTCGCCAATCTTTCAGCCAGGCCAGTGTCGGTACTTTGAGGGAGGTTCCCCGTGCTTTCACACGGACCTAATTAAAATAAACCTCGTTTTCCCAGAGGCGTAACCCCGTTGACACCTTTCTAGACACCTACTTGATCGGCTAATTGTAATGTGTAAAACTCTCCCAGGAGTAACTCTTACTCGCAGCGGGTATCGGGATCCAACTATCTCATAGAAGGTATGCAATCTCATTGCAAATTTCAACACTTGAAATTCCCGATAATTTTGCCCCTAACGTGCTATGACCTTGACGAAAGCCAACAAACCATAGCCCGCTAGTCAAGTTCAACCCGTCATTTCTTGATTGAATCAAACCTACCCGCACGACCCTTGACGAAAGCCAACAAAGCTGCACGACTACCCTAATCCAATCGCATCATAAGCAGCAGATAAGCAGCATATAGCTACCGCACACTGCACCTTGACGAAAGCCAACAAATGCAGCACGAATACTATATACAACTTATCTGAAATGACGGAGGGCTACGACAGGTTTTTATGAAAACCTATTGCGTAATGAACTTGATATCGTTGTAGAATCAAATGATTTTAAAAATGGAGTGTCTTTGAGGCTTTTCTAGTTTTGCTAAAGGGGTCACTCCCGGTGAAGGGATCGTCGGCCCTTTCCTCATCGAATAAGGTGCAGGATATATCATATATACCACTATGCAAGCAAAAAACTATAGAAGCAATCAAAAGACAAACCGAGGGGTGTAGCATCTGCCAGTTATTGCTAAAGGGGTCACTCCCGGTGAAGGGATCTCGGCCCTTTCCTTATCGAATAAGGTGCAGGATGTTCTACAAGGAACACCGCGATGCAAAGCAAGAACTGTAGCTGCCTATTTTTGAAAATTCGATTCCACAACATCTTAGGTTTCTTGTATTTTCTTTCATTAATCACATTAATGAGTGTCCCATCATTTAAGTCCACCTAAACATCACAGATAAATATGACATACACTTATGCCATCCGTGTTCGCCTCGATGTCCCCTCGTGCACCGTTAGGTTAGGTGAGTAACGGCAGAGCGGGGCAGGGCTAGCGCGGGTGTAAAACATAAGTAACGTCTATATAATATATCGTATATACTATATTCAGTATTTGTCACAACATATTAAATGATCACATCACAGATATCGCAGCAGAAGAATCATATGAAACATTGGATATACTAGGACGTCCGTGTTTTTAATACGAGCCAGTATAAAACATGGATTCCACGGTCGCGATGAATAGTCAAACCCACACCCCTAGACCCCTACGAGAGCAGCAAGCAACCCTACCAATTCTAGAGTTAGGAGACCCGGACTCGACTCCTCGAGTTGGTCTCCCACTGGACTCCAGAACCCGGTTACTTGTGCCCTCCTCCTTAGGACTATCCTAGTGCGGAAAAGTAAATAATATACATCAACGGTGACAGCTTCCGCATCCTGGAAGTGCCCCAATAAAAGAATATTACATACAAGTTTTTACATGAATGAAAATGAAAAACACTCATCTCACATAAAAAAAAACCCGGCTATTCAAACACGACGATCCAATATAACATATCCAGCAACACATAACATCACATGTCATCAACGTAAGTAAATATGCCCATCCCAATTGTCGTTGACATATAGCAACGAAACCGGCGATATCACATATTACACTTACGGTCACAGAAAAGAAAGTGTAAAACTACAACAGTTGGAATCCGCAACCTTTTTAGACATCGCATGCCTAATCAAATGAATTCCTTAGACATCGCATGCCTAACAATTATAAACCTCGCATTTTAGTCTCATTATTGAAAACACTTTTCAATATCAAGTCGGGCAATTCAACAGGATTCCCGACATTCTGATCGAATGCTCGTCGCAAACTTTAGTAGACGGCCGCACCCCCGATACCGTCGACAAAGTGCACCAAGGCGGAACACCACTACCGCGAGAACCCAAACGGATGCTTTCGGCAACGGGGTTCTCCTACAGTCACTTGGTCGGGGCGTGGCTGTCTATTAAGTTTACCGGCGAATATCCGCGTACGCTACGTGATTGCGACGGACTTTTGATCGCATCAAAATTCCGTGGCAACCGATCATTTGAGACTAAAGTGCTATGTTTATAACATTCATATTAGTTATCACATAACTACTTGTGAATTCTAAATATTGTATCACATTCCAGATAAACAGAAAATGTTAAACTTTCCGATCGAACAGTCAAACACCCAAGTTTTCCCGAAACAGTTCAACATATGAAATAAGTTTAAAAACATTCACTTCATGCCTCAGTACCAATGGTCCAGCCGTAGAAGGGTCAAGCCAACGCCTCACATGTGGCACGCCGTACTGCCCCAAACCCTAAGGTTCAAAGGGCAGTTCAAGACGGTCAGATAATCGAGTTAAGGTTTGTTGTCTTCTAGAGGGACCATCGCGTTACTTGCACTACTTAGAACGTCATTAAACTACGGAAATATCCAACAATTGGAAATTTCCCGGCAGGGGAAAAAGTGGGTGTTTATATCCGGTCGAACTTTCTAACATGTTCTAAAATAATCCGGAAAAACATATAGACAAAATTAGACAATTTGATCAAATCTACGAACTCCCAAAACAACCCAGAAAACTCAACTCTTGAGTACAGATTAAAAATTTCCAGAAAAAACAGCACTACAATATAGGAATTACTGTGCAAAATTGGATGAAAGAGGCGACTGAACGGCCGCGGAATCGCCGCACGAGCCATGCTCGTGCCGCGGTTCCGCGGCGACTTGATCGATTTAGAAGCTCGTTTTGCATAGTAACTCCTAGAAAATCCTGCTGATTTTTCTGCATATTTTTAATTCACAAAATTCCACGATTTGAAAAAATGTACAGAGAAGGGTTTTGGATCAGGGTTTCGGGTTCGATCGGGTTTCTAACTTCGTCTACACATCGCCTAAGGCTCTAGCTAGGCTCTGATACCACTGTAGGGTTCCTTGGAACACTAATGAGGTTCTACAACTGATCAACCATGCCAAAATCAAATTTTTTTCATGTGCCAAAAAACCCTATACTAGATCGTTAACTGGAGGTAAGGCGAAACAAGCAAGTAAACTACTTTAGCTACAAGTGAAAGTGACTACAACCTTTGTAGATCCGGTTCTCCACTTCTCTAGCTCCGTGTTGACGTCCCTCCGCTGCGATCATCAGAATCCTGGACTCTAGCGTCGGTTTCATCGAAAAAATGGGCGGGCTAGGTCGTTGACTTCGATGCCGAAGATGATCTACGTCGAGGCGACTCAAACTCAAGCTCTACCTTCACTAGGTCATAAAACTTGTGAAGATAACACACTCTACTACATGGCAAGTGGTAGAGGATGAAGAAATAGGAAGTGGGTTCACTTTGGATTTGGATTTCTCACTTGGAATCATCACTTAGAAATTTCTAGCAATGGTTTCTTCTCTTCATGAAGAAGAAGAAGAAGAAGAAAGAAAAGAAAGTGAATTATGAATAATAGAAAATCAAGTGATTCTTATCATTTAGCAACCATGGGTGAGTGTAACTAGTGTAGAGATTAAACTAGGGTTTAGGTGAATGGTTAGGTTAAGGAAAGAAACAAAATGGTCAAAGCTTCATGAAGCTTCAAGTGAAAACAAAAGAAGCCACCATTTTATTTCTTGCCCAAAAGAATAAATAAATAAATGAATAAATAAATTAAAACCCTAACCATTTACCTAAAAATGGTTTAAAGTAAACACACACCCAAGTTTGCATGTATCATCACAAATGATACAAACTAGTGCAAAAACATATATCATATATACAATGTGCACAATCAAGTGAGATAATCAATCTTAAGTGAACAAATACTAGTTAATGTAAAGTAATATATCAAATATATAATTATACATTAAATCATTAAATCAACACTTGATTTAATGATCCGGTCATACTGCATATAACCGACTAATATCAAGTGTATCAATGTATCGAATCAACACTTGATTCGATAACCCGGCTATATCACATATAACCGACCGATGATACAAATCGTGAGAATAGAATACAGTATCACATACTGGTATTATTCTCGGTCCCGCACATATCTCATATGCGCTCCTATTTCGTTTTGATTGAGCCAGGAAACCAATGTGTAAGACTCTAAAGACTCGTCAATACGCCGGCAGCAGGTGATGATCATATCAAACACCCACAAGCCGCAAGCGGTCTGCTAAACGTAACGGCCATCCGGGTATTGAGCGATCAGAAGATCAACGAGCAAGCCTGCTCACACTCCTGTGAATCCAACCAGTAACACTTACCATACAGTCCAGTCTGTTCGTCTGATATGTCGCATATCTTGCCTAGGGGTGGTAAACGTCAGACCCCAGTAGCTCGATAAGTCGTGTCGATATGAGGTCTATAACAGTTCGAGAAACTACAAGTAACACTTACCAGTAAATCTCAGCAACCCTGGGCAGGGATTTCCGGTTATAGCCAATCGAACACAGCGCAACATCAACTCCCTATACCGGGAGAGACGAATCCCCTCCTATCGCTCATTGCCTCTATGTGATTCGGGACTGTACCCAAAAAACCACCGTTTTGTACGCTCTCATGGATGTGGTAAGGTGGAAATCAAAGCACAGTGGGAATCACACAAGGCTCTATAACGATCTTGGGTCTACAGACTAACCTTTACCAGTGTCACCAGAGAACTGCCATCTGACGTAAGGTATAAAACCATCTGGGAGTTCTGGACGAGTCCGTCCAGTGTACCCAGTCTCCACTGAGCACCCGTATATCATCTCTGATGTCAAACACCAATGGATATGGGATCATCCATCGCCTATCTGTATCGGTCGAGAGGATATACACTAGTCTACTCTGGTATATCGATGCCCCATCTCGATACACCCATGACTATGGACCTTGAAGGATGTACTTTTGGACTACCATGTCCCCACTAGTATGATCCGCATCATAGTCTAGGTAGTCAAGTACACATCCTAAGGGCTTTACCAACATGTAACAGAGAGACAATCAGTATACACGTTAAGGTAAAGAGTAACCAGATAGCATACTATCATGTCGAGCAAGAAAGTCCTCCATATATATGTCCCAACATCCACTACAATATACATCCTATGTACAGTAATGGCCTCTACGGTATACATATAACTAACACATGGTAGATCCGGGTAGCGGGTTGTGTTAGCGCCAGTTTTGAAAATTTTTGTTCCGCAATCGGCCACGGTTTGATGGCCAGGGCGCTGCCATAACCCAATATGTTATCAAAACCAACCCATAAACCCTATACCTGCAGTTTAAATGATGTTTTAAATAACGAAACCAAAACAACTCCGAAACAATATGATGAACATTCCAGTTTCTGTCGATTTTGAATTGGTCTTCAAAAATTATTTAAACAATTGCAGAAGACTACCCTTGTGACTACAAGAACACACACCAAAAATGAGACACAAACTCTTTTGTACGGCCGGCGAGATCGGACTTTTGACCGGCGTCGCCGGTTTTGTGGAGGGCTTGGGCCTTGGGGTTTTGGCTGTGTTCTAGTCTCTGGAATATTGATTATATGGTATTGTATGATTTTTCCCAGATTGCATATTGTGTTATCTTTTGTTTGGGGGCAGTCCGGAGTATTTCGAAGTCGTTATTTTTTAACACTATTTAAATGTTTTCAGTACATACATTACCATCTGCGACCGTGAATGTCATTAGAGCGGTACAACTCGTCTAATTGCTATATGTCTTTTAGATGGGTTTGCGAACATGACATTCACGTTGATGTTTTGTGTTATGCTGTGGTTGTGGTTGGATCGTCGTGGTGGATATCCAGTGGTGCAATGATAGTGGTACAGTTTAGATTCATTTGTATATTTGATATTGCGGGCCGAGCGTCTGATATGTGGACCGCCGTCTTTGCCAATTTGTATATTATTTGTTTGTGGCACGACCGGGTTGAGGTCGATGTCACCCTTGTATATATTTTTTTTCTTTTCTTTACTAGGATTACATGCGGTGGAGTGCACAAATAGCCGGGTTCTAGAGGGCAACGGGTATGCATCTCATGGCGTTGAGACGTAGGGGACCTTACTCTGGAATTGGCAGGCTATTCGCTGCATTCGTAGGGGGTATAGGTTGACCCACGGAGGGGTGCACAAGTTACCGGATTCCGTGAAGTGCTAGGTGGCCCATTCACGTTGTTGATTGGGGTTGCCTCGCTTCTCGGATTGGAGGGTAACTTGCCGCACTCGTAGGGGTCTAGGTTTTCATTGCACAGGTTATCCACACGACAGGGAACGTCGAGTCTCATTTGCGGCTCATGTGAAACCCGAGGCTCCAGGATTATCCACTACTCTGTGTTGTTGGCTGAGATTTTGTGATGTTGCTTTTATATCATGCCTGGGACTAATGTTATATATATTTATATATATACTAGTAGATGTTGTATATGTTTTGCAACCGCGCTAGTCCAGCCCTCGCTCTGCCGTTAGTTAAGTAACCTAACGGGGACTAGTGTCGAATGCGGATGGCATATACATACATTATATTTTTCGTTCTTTTATCTGGTGTGATATGTTTAATTGATGGGGCTGCATTAATTCTGATTAATGCAAGGAAAACAAACCTATTTGATGTTGTTGGAACCAAGTTTTTAATAACAGACATTACAGACGTTTCCTTTTGCTTTGCACAGCGGTATTCGGTTATGAATATCCAGCACCTCATTCGACGAGGCAAGAGCCAAGATCCCTTTATCGGGAGTGACCTCTTGAGCAAAAATTTGCGTCAGTGTAATAAATTCTCTATAGTCGATTCTTTTTGCTTTGCATCGTGGTATTCATTTAGGAATATACTGCACCTCATTCGACGAGGAAAGAGCCGAGATCCCTTCACAAGGAGTGACCTGTTTAGCAAAAGTTTGCGCCACTATATATTTGTAAAGCTATCCGGTTTCTTCAACGATATCAAGTTCATTACGTTAAAGGTTTTTTGCCAAAAACCATCCGTAGCCCTCCGTCATTTTGGATAAATAGCACATAGTATTCATGTGGTGTTTGTTGGCCAAAGTCAAGACATCATGAATGGTAGCTATATGTTAATCGTCCGTACCATAGATAGATACATTGGTTTATGAGAGTTGTACCACTTTGTTGGCCAAAGTCAAGGGTGTGTGCGGATGGGTCTAAATCAATCTGGATAATGATGGGTAGAACTTGTGTCACGCCCCGCTTCCCAGAGTACGCTAAGATGGGCACATGACATAGCCAACCATGCTACCTGTGGGTAGGAAGTATCCATCCACAGTCACATTACGGCTGCAGAGATATCAAGAACAAAATATAACTATCTAATACATGTCCATAAGCCAAGATAACATGAGTTAAGAATAATAAAATGCGGAAGCAAAAGATCCAATACAAAATAACTGGAATGTATGTCCCATAATGCGGGCTCACATCAGGAATAAAATGCAGAAAAGTAAAGAACTAACTACTACTGAATCCTCACTGCTCAGCCTGCTGGCTGAAGTACTCCTGCTCGGACTGTAGCAAAGGTACAGAATCTGGGCCATGCAAAACCCAGACGTCAGCACGTCATGTCATTAAGCAGTAAAATATAAACAGGGTAACATGCAATGCAAATATAATCATGAATGATAAAGCAGGTGTAATAACAATATAAATCAGGGCAGTGAAGGGTAGTGTACAGTGAGTAAACTAAACTGGTCTATTGGATTATCTACTCTCAAGTCTTTGAAATCAATTTGATGAATCATCGATGTAACTCAATAGTATCCCGTGCATGCCCGGGACCACGGTCTAAGACTCTCGGGCTGAAACCGAAACGCACCGCTAGGCACAAAAGGAAAAAGGAAAGGATAAAGACCAACGATGTCAGCAGCATCGTCATGAGGCGGGCCTGGCCTCAAAAACTAATCAGTATAAGCGAGCAACTGTCGAGTTACAAGTCAGGATTTCATCATTGATTTTCCCATACCCCCAAGTTATATGTGTTCAAGTCAGGTATTAAGTAATCAAGAACTAATGCCAACACAGGATCAGGTAGGTGCAGGTTTGTCTGGATACACAACAGGAACGGTCCGTAAGGATTACATGTCAGGTTTGTTGGCATTAGACACAAGATCAGGTAACAGGTAAAGCCTTGGTACATCAGGTCAAGTCTAGTAGTGTATTTGGATGTCATGTCATGTCAAGAGTGTACGGTACCATGTCAGGTCAAGTAATATGTGTAGCAAGTCACGTCAGGGTGTACAAGATGTCATGTGGGTGCTCATAATCACTAGCATACTCATAGTTATAAATACCAAGCATGGGTATCATCAGAACAATAAATTGGCACAAGTAATAGGTTAAGCAATATGTGCAGATCAAACTACTTAGCTGTACGGTTATCAGTTTGTGTTTAAGAAATAGTTTCAACATTACATGAATACAGTAGAACAAATATGGATGTTAATCAGGTTAATAAGTATTAAGTAATCTAGGGATGCAATGACATGCATAATATGTTTAATGGATGCAATTATAACTAAAACCGGTTAAAGATGCACACGGATGGCCGATAGGGTAAAACTAGAGAAAAGGGCATCATGGCTATAAAACAATTGTGATTATGTGATCTAACATATAAATGTGATTACTAGGTATAGTCAACTAAATGCAACAATCATGTTTCAAGTTTTAGATCTGAAATATATAAATGGAACATTGTACTGTTAATCTGGAATTCAAAACTTTAGATTTTATCTATAGATTTAATAGGAAAGTAGATAGATTGATATATGAATAGTATGACTAGCATGTAGCAAGATTAACTTGCCTCGACGGGTCGCGATACGGAAAACGGAACGTTACGCGTCGGCGGGGGAAAAGTCACGACGTGCGCACGGTACACGGAATGAGCCTAAATGATGAACAGTGGAGTCACACGGGTCGGAGGTCCACGCTGGGTCGTCGAGATCGTCGACGGCCCGACCGGATTCCGGAGATCTAAAGAGACAGAGAACACACATGATAGAAAAATAGATGCAGAAATAGAAAGAAGAGAACAGAACAAGAAGAAGAAGGAAAAGGAATAAGGGATAGCTTACTGGTCGCAGAGGGATGCTAACGGTGACGGCGAGACCAACAGGGATGAGATCGACGGAGCTCCGACGATCACCAGAGGCTCCTCTAAAAAAAACAGCAAGAAACTTTTAACAGAAAAACATGGGAAGAAGAAGAAGAGAAGGATGATAGAGAAAAGAGTTGCTCACTGGGGTTTGGAAGACAGCTGTGGTTGCAAAGGTGGGTAGTCGTCGGCAAGGGATTGCCGGCGAGATCAACGGCAAGGCGACAAGGTCCAAGTTGCAGGGAATGGCTCGGGGCTAGGGTTTCTGCTAGGGTTTGCTTTGATGTGGGTTTTGGTGCTGGGAAACGGCAGAGGAGAGGAAGAGAGGGAGAGGAAGAAGATGACGATGAGATTGAGGGAGTCAGCGGCGACAAGGTGGCGGTGCTGGGTTCAAGGCTGCAGTGGGTTTTTGGATTTAGTGGGCTCTCTTGAGGGAGGAAGAAGGAGAAGAGATGATGGAGTTGAGGGTGACGAGGGGGATGAAGGAGGTGTCGACGAGGAGAGAGGGGACGAGGGAAAAGTTAGGGTTTAACTTAGGTGGGTTTCTCGTAGCGGAGGTTGTATGGGTTGCTAAAAAAAAGAGAAGAAGAAGAAGAAGAAATACAGAGGGAGGTGACGGGATCTACGTGCGGTGACGGGAATCGAGGAGTGCATAGTACTCGCGAGCGGAGAGAGAAAGTGCGATAGGAGAGAGAAAGAAGAGAGAGGAAGAGAGAGAAATAGAAAGGGAAAGGAGAGAGGGAGATTCGTGGGCCCGGGCGCAAGGAAGGAGAGCTGTGATTGGCTCCCTGATGATTTAAGAAATATGAGGAGAAGAAAAGAAAGATTTAGTGAGAAGGAAACGTGTGGGGCCCAGTGCAAAGAAGGAAGTTTGATTGGCTGGGAAAATTTAAAAGGATTTTATTAGATAAGAATATCCCCTAAGTTAGCTGAGCCAAATCTTTGGCTGATGAATATTTTGAACGGTTTTAAGGAGATTAAAGAATATTTAGAATTTAAATATTTAAAAAATTTCAAATAGTTGAATTTAGCGGAATATAAAACATTTCAGAAATGCGCCCAGGTTGGGTCCAAAAATTTGAATTTGAAACATGAAAATTATTGGCAAGCTCCAAAAATTAAAATGAAGTATTTTGTAATTAAAAAGAATACCCCCAAGAACGGACGCACGTACGTGCGTGTAGTCGTCCAAACACGTCTGTTTCACTGAATGGGATGAGAACACGATGCAAGGACGCTACCACAGGGTTAGAGATAACAAGCAGGCCATGACAAGTATTTTAAACTATTTTAAGTAACTTAATTGTTATATGCAAACATATGTAATGTCGGGGTAAACTATAACTAGTAACAGCCAAAGCATGATAAATGAAATAAATACCACAACAATCCATACGGTAACAGAAATTTGTAGAACTGGACTCGGTTGTTACAACTTGACTTGCGTGTTATGATTTGTTGGCCAAAGTCAAGGTCATAACCGCTTGAGGCAAAAATCATATCGGGAGTTTCAAACATACAGGAAACTTGCCAGGCATGTACATACCTTCTGGAGTGTGGTGACTTGAGTGGATTCCATCAAGTTATCATGTGATGATAGTTGGATCCCGATTCCCACTGATGAGTAGGTGTTACTCCTCGGGTGATTTTTGATGATCCCGACTAATTCTCCTTTTTGGGTTTGAGAGAGAATTCGAGGAAACAGTGGGAGCCATTCTGATTAGATAAAATGATTAACCATTCTGATTTAAGTTAGAGTGCATGCTGAGTGTTTCTTTTCTCTTCTCTTTGGCAGCGACCATGGCCTGACCCTAAACTAAAACTCATGAATCAAGTTAACTGTACCTTCTTAAAACACTTTGGCTTTTGGATTGTCATGGAGTCGCATATATCATTGCCACTTTTAAATCACCTTTGCATTTCCCCAGAACACCCCGTATCACTACGAAGATCCATAATTCTTAGATATACCATCGTATAGTTACATACGAACTCGAAGGAACTTGTTCCAGTTCGAGAATGGATTCTGGTTCAGGAGAAATAGAATAGGATTATTCAGTTGTTTTTTCTCTTCACCTTCTCTCAGGTTGCGAAGGCTCCTGGTATTAGGAGAGTACATCTATTGGGCTTATTGTACAGTCTTCTTCCAAACCTTAGGCTGGTGCCGAAGGGTAGGGAAGGAAGAAAATCAATTAGCCCAAGTGTGGTGTACAGAAGGTAACAAGTAAAGATATATAAATGGATTGGAGTGAGGGCAAGGAAGTATACGGTTACTGTTATGAATCAGGATAATGGAAGTGGCATTACTAGGAATACCCGGTTACCCCTTCAAAACATTTTCATGTTTCAGATTTATTGTGCGATGTTAAGTGAAAACTGTTTTCCCAATTAGATTCTAACTCCAGAGTATGTATTTACCAGATTTGATTCTCACATCTGTATGGTGTTACAGATGGTGAGTGGGAGTAAGATATTGGGAATTGGGTGATAAGATCCTCAATACATATCAGAATTCTTTGTAATTAGTGATATTTGAGGAAATCACCTGGGTTTTGCCTGACGACAAACATTAGGTTTAGAATATCCATCGTTATGCACCAATATCAAACTGATATATCTGTACATTTATTTTATAAAGTGAGATATAACTTTTTGAAATTATGTCTATGACATTTACCTATATCAGTTGGTGATTAGGTAAGGTGCATTCAACAGCGGTGTAATTCTTCTTAACCATAGCATAGTTTTTAACCTACGACGTACATGGTTTGAGTTATTGAACTTAGGGAATTTATACAAAGTATTTTATGTTGTCCGATGTCCGTTAGGACAAAGGAGTTGGAACTCATACTATATTCTATTTACTCATGACTTCTTCAGTTCTAGGCAAGTATTTTCGTTGAAATACAAGGTTCGGATTTTGAGAAGTTATAGGTATAAGAATGAAGTAGAGAACCATATGTTGCAAGACAAAGGGTTGGTACTCATACTATATTCTCTTTACTTTTGACTTCTCTAGTTTTACACAAGTATTTCATTGAAATACAGGGTCCAAGTTTTGAGAAGTTATAGGTATAAGAATAAAGTAGAGAACTATTTGTTGGAAGTATCAGGATTCTTCGAGGTAGTCGAAGATGTAGATACTTGTGCTAGGTTTTCCGTTGTAAGTAATGGTTTTGAGAACTTGCTTCTCTTTCAGGTTACTCATATGTGGATGCACTCCTAAATGAGTAATGTTGCTTGGCCTCCTTCCATTTGGTTAATATGCACTGGAGACAGCTCCATGATTTTGAATATGGTTCCAATTAAATTAGTGCCTTTGTTTCTATATTAGATATATAGAATGGATTCATATCTTAACGATGTTAAGATATATGGAGTTGTCTGGCTGATGCTTAAAACCATAATCCGGATAAACTCTAGGCACGTTTCAGTAATGGCAGTTTGTGGGTTATCCCGGGCTTTGACGAGGGTTAACTTTCTACCATCTGGAAGATCAATAGTTATATCGTTCTTGACTCGCCACAGTTTTAGTAAATGGATTTTTTTCAGAAAACATTAGTGGGGGTATGGTAGAATTGGAAGTGATTCCAGAACCACAAACGATTATTGAAAATTTAGTATAACATAAAGATTCAATTGGATTCGACATTCCATTAGCCACTCCGCAGATTTGGTGGGTAACCTCAGACACCCGAGAGATACTTCAGTCTTCTTAGAGACGGTGACGGGACGGTTCTTGTTTATCCAGACTTGACATTGCTGCTATTCTGGACTATGAGACCTGGCAGGAGGATGAGTATAACGTCGTTCTAAATTAGTTTTAGAAAGTGCACGTGTATATGACTCTGCCAGAAGATTGTTGTAGTCAGTGGGAGCATGGTGGGAAAGTATCTTATGTCTATTTATAGACTAAAGTCGATATAGCGGAGATAGATCATCTATTTTTGATGAGGGGTATTCTTGTAATTTATTACAAGGTGCTTCTATAAGATGCCTCCTCATTTAGTTTTAAGCATTTAGGATTAAATGGTTAATGAGGTGGAGAGGATGAGGTGTGTATGCATTTATTGTAGCATGGCTTTATAGTGACTGATGGTTACTATTCTAGAATGCTTAATATTTTGTTTGTTGTGAGATATTTTGGAGACTTGAGATATTTTCTTGTCTTGAGATATTTTGGATGGCTTCATTTATTGCTCATAACTTAAAACACACAAAAACACAACACACAACATATGACTTAGCCATTTTTTCATGAATTGCCTCTCACTTTCATCCTCAAGCTTCTTCTTCTACCTTCACCCTTCAAGTCTCATGTGTTGAGAAACCTAGGGTGTTTGGAGACAAATTAATCCATCACTGCACTCTACTTCCTCTAGGCTATCTAGTTTAGCGAACTAGGTACCCTAGTTACCTCGGCTATTGAGGTAGGAGCTCGGAATACAAATCCTCAGGTGCATCATCTTTGATGAAGGGAGATCAGAGATCAAGCTAGATCATGGTAGCCTCTAGGAGCTTGGGAAGGTGGTTGAAGACCGAAGGACACGGATTAATTCGGTATAACCATTCTTAACTCCTATAAATTTAGTTTGCTAGTTTATGGTTCATGGTAGATCCGGGTAGCGGGTTGTGTTAGCGCCAGTTTTGAAAATTTTTGTTCCGCAATCGGCCACGGTTTAATGGCCAGGGCGCTGCCATAACCCAACAACGAATAGCTTTCCAATTCTAGAGTAAGGCCCCCTCCGTCTCAACGCTATGAGATGCGGGCCCGTTGCCCTCTAGAACCCGGCTACTCGAGCACTCCACTGCGGTGTAATCCTAGTACAGAAAAGAAAAGTATATATACAATGGCGACATCGACCTCAACCCGGTCGTGTCCCAATCAAATAATATACAACACGGCAGAAATGGCTGTCCACATGTCGGATGCTCGCCCCCCAATAACGAATATATAAATGAATCTTAACTGTACTACTACCATTGCACCGCAAGCTATCCACCACGACCATGTTTGCAAACCCATTTAATAGAACATATAAAAGTTAGACGGGTTATACCGCTCAATGACATTCACGGTCGCAGATAGTAATGTATGCACTAAAACTTATAAACGGTGTTAAAATGGTGACTTCGAAATACTCTGTATTTTCCCAAACCAAAGATGACAAAATTTGTAATCTTGGCAAAATTAAACAATACCAAAAAACCAATATTTAAGAGTCCAGAACACCACTGAAATTTCAAAACCCAAATCCCATGTAGGGCCGACGACGCCAGGAAAATGAGGAATCCCGCCGGCCAAAACTTGGTGTTTGGGGCTCGTTTTTCATTGGTGTTCTAGTTATCACATGAGTACCTTCTGCAATTGTTTACAAAATTTTTTGAAGACTTAAAAAATTCGACAGAAACTTGAATATTTTTTCGATTGTTTTGGAGTTGTTTCGGTTTCGTAATTTTAAATATCGTTTAAACTGCTAGTTAAGGGTTTATGGGCTGGGTCTGACACCATGTTGGGTTACGATAGCGCCCTGGACATCTACCGTGGCTGATGCGGAACAAAAATGACATTTAAGAAACTTGGTGCTAACGAACCCGTCGAGAATCGCACCATAAACCTACACTTGCAAACTACAAGGAGCTAAACTACAAGGTTAGAAATGGTTATACCGAATGAACCATGTCCTTTGGTCTTCAACCATCTTCCCTATCTCCTTGAGGCGTCCTCAACTGAACTTGTCCGTCGGTCTTTCTCCGTCGAAGATGATCCACCCGATGGATGTGGCTCATGACTCTAGCTGGTAGACCACCCAGCTCCCACGTATATGATCGCCATCATAATACTGGTAGTTAAGCAAGAATGCTATGGGCTCTTACAACATGTAATAATGATCTGTTGTTAGTTATATGTGTGCCCTAGAAGACATTACTGTACATGCGATGTATATTGTAGTGGATGCTTGGACATATACATGGAGGACTTTCTTGCTCGACATGATAGTATGCTATCTGGTTGCTCTTTATCTTAACATGTACTCTGATTGTCTCTATGTTATATGTTGATAAAGCCCTTAGGATGAGTACTTGACTACCAGGACTATGATGCAGATCATACTAGTGGGGACAGAGTAGTCGTTAAGTACATCCTTCAAATGTTCCTAGTCATGGGTGTATCGAGACGGGGCATCGATATACCAGAGTAGACTAGCGTATAGCTTCTCGACCCATGTAGATGGGCGATGGATGATCCCATATCCATTGGTGTTTGACATCAGAGACAGTATACGGGTGCTCAGTGGAGACTGAGTACACTAGACGGACTCGCCGGGAACTCTACCTATCGTCAGATAGCAGTTCTCTAGTGACACCGGTACAGGT
The DNA here is from genome assembly GCA_030015575.1 of Agapanthus africanus. Taxonomy (NCBI): domain Eukaryota; kingdom Viridiplantae; phylum Streptophyta; class Magnoliopsida; order Asparagales; family Amaryllidaceae; genus Agapanthus; species Agapanthus africanus. The sequence goes on from CM057350.1 coordinate 156,647,135, forward strand.
TAGTCTGTGGACCCAAGATCGTCATAGAGTCTTGTGTGATTCCCACTGTGCTTTGATTTTCACCTTACCACGTTCAAGAGAACGTGCAAAACGGTGGCTTTTGGGTACAGTCCCGAATCATATGGAGGCAATGAGCGATAGGAGGGGTTTCATCTTTCCCGGTATTGGGAGTTGATGTTGCGCTATGCTCGATTGGCTATAACAGGAAGTCCCTGACCAGGGCTACTTCAGAGATATACTGGTAAGTGTTATCAGTAGTTTCTCGACCCGTTATGAGCCTCATTTCGGCACAACTTATCGAGTTACTGGGGTTTGACGTTTACCACCCCTAGATGAGATATGCGACATATTAGACGAAGAGACCGGACTGTACGGTAGTGTTACTGATTTGATTCGCAGGAGTACGAGCATGCTTGCTTGTTGATCTTATGATCGCTCAATACCTGGGTGGCCGTTATGTTTAGCAGACCGCTTGCGGTTTGTGGGTGTTTGATATGATCATCACCTACTGCCAGCATATTGACGAGTCTTTAAAGTCCTACACAAAGCTTTCCTGGCTCAAGAGAAACGGAGTAGGAGTGCATATATGATATGTGCGGGACCGAGATTAATACGATATGTGATACCGTATTCTATTCTCGTGATATGTGACATATGTCGGTTATATGTGATATAGCCAGGTTATCGGATCAAGAGTTGATTCGATAAGTTGTTACATATAAATATTAGTCGGTTATATATGATATAGCCGGATTATTAAATCAAGAGTTGATTTGATAATCTAATGTATAATTATGTATTTGATATATTAATTTACATTAACTAGTATTAGCTCACTTATGATTTCTTTTCTCACTTGGTATGTGTACATTGTGTATATTGATATGCATATTTGTGTACATGTTTGTGTTATGCTAGGTTACATATGCAACAAGCATGTATGGGACTTATACCATGATAGGGTTAAGTTAGGGTTTATAATTCATTCAAAGTTAAACAAATTAGTGAAGAATTAGTTTAATGTTCAAAGCTTGTAGAAGCTTGTATGAACTTTTGACTAAGTCCACTCTTTTGTCTAGCTTAGGATATTTATTAACCCAACCCTTAACCTCATAACATAGTTTATTCTCTACATGAGTTAAGCATGAGAGGATAACTCACCATGGTTGCATTCCTAACCTCATGATTTATTTATTCACAACTCTCTCTTCATCTTCTTCTTCATGAGCCCAAGAAAAAGGTTTTCTAGGGTTTTGAGAGGTGATGAAATATTGTGAGAAAAATAATTCTAAAGTGAGCCCACTTCCTACCTCATCATCCTCTACAACTTGCCATTTAGTATAGGGTGTTTGTTTCACTAATTCCATAATTAGTGAAGAGATAATTTGGGTTAGTGTCTCCTCAACGTAGATCATCTTCAGCCTCGAAGTCTTCTAGCAAACTTGATCCGTACATCTTGTGGAGCCTCTCTAGAGTCCGGGAGTTCATGATCGTAGCGAAGGGACGACTACATGGAGCTAATGAAGTGAAAGACCTGTCTACAAAGGTTGTATTGTTAGATATAGTTCCCTCAAAGTCAATTATTGGATCGCAGGCATGTGATTGCAATGATTGAGGAGGACCTATACCGGTAGTACAGTCTTACTCGAGATGATAGTATGCTATCCGGTTTGCCTTTATCAGTCGTGTACAGGTTCAGATGACTGATCACTGTTACACGTTGATAGAGCCCTTAGGATCTTTCTTGACTACCAACAGTATGATGGCGATCATATATGTGAGAGTTGGGTGGTCTATAAGCATATCTTTAATTGTGGTCCCTAGTCGTGGGAGTTTCGAGACAGGGCATCGATTCTCCGGAGTAGACTAGTGTATACAGTCGAGACCCCGACGAGAGGCGGTGGCCGGTATCACAAGCCACTGGTGTCTGTTGGATCACCTAAGATGTATACAGGTGCTCATTGGGTTATGAGTACACCGGACAGGACTCGCCGGGAACCTGCTAGTTGGTATTATACCTATCGTCAGATAGCAGTTCCCTGGTGACATGTGTACAGGTTAGTTCATCGACCTGAGGTCATCATTTATCTCGTGTGAGTTCCCACTGTGCTTTGATTTCTACCCTACACGGCTCAAAGGATTCGTGCAAACAGGTCTTTTTTGGGTACAGTCCCGAGCCACATGGAGGCAAGTGAGCGGATTGGCAGGGGATTCGTCTCTCCCGGTATTGAGGGTGAGATCGCACTGTGTCTAGGAGAACCATTACACAAATCCTCGGCCGAGGTAGGAGATTTACTGGTAGGTACTTCAGTAGTATTTCAGGGTGTTCTGAGCTTCACTCCGACACGACTTATACCGCTATTGGGGGTCTGACGTTACCAACCCCTAGGCCGATATGCGATACTCATAAACGAACGGACCGGACTGTATGTATAATATCACTGTTAGGCTCAGTAGGGTTCCAGGATGAGTTCGCTCATCGGCTTCCCTTGAGGTCAGTGCATGGGCAGCCGTTACACACAGCTAGTGCCGCTGACGGCTTGTGGTTAAACCCACTGCCAGGGTACTGACGAGTCATTAGAGTCCCCCACAGATAGTTTCCCAAGTTCGGGTGAAACGTTGTAGAGGCTGTATGGTTTTATGGCAGGGTTCGGAAAATGCACGTGCGTTTACGCACGTGTCATATTTCGGGCAGATAATACTGGTGGGCTTTGGTTTAAGCCGGATCCGAGTATTATATTTTGTAGATATAATATCTTTGGTTTAAGCCGGATCCGAGTATTATATTTTGTAGATATAATATCTTTGTCTCAGTTGCATTTGTATTCGGTCGTAATACAAATGCGCGTATGTTTATACTGTTACAGGGTTATCCTGAAATTCGTTTCGGGATCGCTTTTGGAAGTTGCCAGTTTCCAGTTTTCTATCACCCGCTTTAACATTCGGTTAAATGCGGATTTATCTTTTCTTGAGGTGAGTCATGAGTGTGGAAGGTTCTAGAAGCTTCTAGAAGAGGTGACTAGGTTTAGTGACTCATAGTTTGCATTTAATGACTTGCAAGGTGTTATTGTGACTCATTGATTTGCATTAATGAGGTTTTGTAATGCTTAGGATATTTAGTTGTGATATTTTGTGAGAAGCTTTTCTAATGGTCACCACTTGCTCCTACACTCACCCCCACCTCCTCATATAAGTGGCCGGCCCATTCTTGATAGGGAGATGATTTTTCATTTGGAAAAAAGATTATAGTTTTGGTGTATGGAAATTTCATAGCTCATTTTATTCCATCACAATTCCAAAAGGCAACTTCATTAACCTTTCGTCCATAGCTTTGGATGAAGTGAGACAAAGTGTTCTACTCATTCTCTATATCAATCTTGGTCATCTCTTTTAGCAAACTTGATGACCGAGTTGCCTCGGGTCAGAGGCGGGAGCCCGTTTAAAGATCCGTTGACGTGGTGCCACCTGGACGAGCAGATCGGAGATCGACGATATCGGAGCAGCCGCAACGGAGCGTGGGATGATGGTTAAAGAACGAAGGACTCGGATCATTCGGTATAACCTTTCTACCCTCTTTGTAGTTTGTTAGTTTAGCAATAATGGCAGATCCGGGTTATAGTATACGATAGCGCCCGTTAAAAAGTTTTTGTTCCGCATTTGGCATCTGAAAGACGGCCGGGGCGCTACCGTAGACTCACAGTGGTATCAGAGCCTCACCATTAAGCTTTACTAACTTGCGCTAACGCGTTTAAAATATCGATCGAACCGAATTTCAAAAATCGCAATTTTCTGTGAAAAGTTTTTGTCGAATTTTTAAACAGGTCTAAAAATTATTTTGAGCATCTCAGAAAATCGTGCAGGCTTTTTTAAGAATACTGGTGAAAGTTGGTCAACTGTTGACTCCAAAGCGCCGCGGAACCGCAGCACAAACCCTACTTTGGCCGCGGTTCCGCGACCGTTTTAGAGCTACAGTGAACCATTTTTCTACAGTAGGTTCTACATTGAAAATTGTGGTTTCTGGAATATTTCTTTTGGGCCCATATTTTGTTACTGTACAGCAGATGTACGAAGGGCCCACTTCAGTAAGTTTTGTCGATCGAAATTTTAAACTTGTTAGTTTGCAGTACTTACATTATATCTCCGACCGGAAATGTCATTTGAGCGGTAAATTGCGTCTAATTGCTATAGTCCTTTTAGACAGATTTGCGAACGTGACATTCGTGTTGATGTTCTGTGTTGTGCTGTGATGTTGCGGATTTGTCGTGGTGGATAGCAGTGTGCAATGGTAGTGCTGTTTGGATTTATTTGTACATTTAATATTGTGGGGCGAGCGTCCAACATGTGGACTGCCGTCACTGCCTGTTTGTATAATATTCTTTTGGGGCACGACCGGGCTGAGGTCGATGTACCCATTGTATATATTTTTCATTTCTGTACTAGGTTTTACCCCGCGATGGAGTGCACGGATAGCCGGGTTCTGGAGAGCAACGGTTCCGCATCTCATGGCTTTGAGAGGCAAAGGGGCCTCACTCTAGAATTGGCAGACTATTCGCCGCACTCGTAGGGGGTACAGGTTGACCCAAGGAGGGGTGCTCAAGTTACCGGATTCCGTGAAGTGCAGGGTGGTCCATTCACTATGCTGTAGGGGGCTGCCTCGCTTCAGGTTTTGGCGGGTAACTTGCCGCACCCGTAGGGGTCTAAGTTTCATTGCACAGGTTATCCACACGACCAGAGGAACGTCGAGTTTCAGTAGCGGCTCTGTGAAACCCGGGGATCCCAGATTATCTGTATTGTTCTGTGATGCTTATTACTTTTCTGTAATGTTGCATACTATCATGCCTGGAGCGATTATTGTATATTAGTATATATACTAGTAGATGTTGTATATGTTTTACACCCGTGCTAGTCCAGCCTCTGCTCTACTGTTAGTTAAGTAACCTAACGGGTGATGACGGGACCCAGTGACGAATGCGGATGGCATATACGTACATTTTATTTTCGTTCTTTTCTGGTATGATTAATTGATAGGACTGCGTTGATTCTGATCAATGCAAAGGAAAACAAACCTATTTGGCAGTTGTTGGAACAGTTTTAAAAAGTGTTATTACAAAGATGTTTCCTTTTGTTTTGCATAGTGGTATTCGGTTGGAATATCCTGCACCTTATTCGACGAGGCAATGGCCGATATCCCTTCACCGGGAATGACCCCTTGGGCAGAAGTTTGCGTCAGGGTAATAACTTCACTATAGTCGATTACATGTTGATCTGCATCGCGGTATTCAGTTGGAATATCCTGCACCTCATTCCACGAGAAAAGAACCGAGATCCCTTCACCGGGAGTGACCTCTTTAGCAAAGGTTTTCGCCACTATATTTTTTTGAAAAGTTATCGGGTTCCTTCAGCGATATCAAGTTCATTACGTTAAAAGTTTTCGCCAAAAACCAGCCGTAGCCCTCCGTCATTTCTTTTGGGTATTCAGTAGTATTCAAGCTATGTATTTTGACCAACGCCAAGGCATAGTGTTTGGTAGCTGCTGGGTATTCATTTGTTGCATAGATAGACGAGTTGGTTTGGGACAGTCGTTCTGCCATTTGACCAACATCAGGGGCATGTGCGGGTGGGTTCAAATTGACAAGATAATGATGGGTAAAACTTGGCATGTGACTTATGGCGATTGGCCAACGTCAGGGTCATAAGAGCATGGGGCAAAAAATCATATCGGGAGTTTCTAAAGAAACTGAAACTTGCCAAGTATGCGCATACCTTCTGGAGTGTGATAACGTGAGTGGATTCCGTCACGTTATCATGCGATGAGAGTTGGATCCTGATTCCCACTGATGAGTTGGTTTACTCGTCGGGTGATCCCGATTGATTCTTCTTTCAGGTTTGGAGGAGAATTTGACAGTACAGTGGGAGGTTTCCTGATTAGATAAAGTGATAACCATTCTGATCTAGGTTTGAGTGCACGCAGAGTGTTTCTTTTCTCTCTCTCTTTGGCAGCGACCATTGACTGACCCTAGACTATGACTCAGTGACCAAGTTGATCGAAACTTCTTAAAATACTGACTTTTGGATTGTCTAAGTTGCATAAGTCATTGCCGCTCCTTCTTTTACCCTTTGCATTTCTCGGAACACCCCGTATTACTACGAACATCCACTTCCATTGGATAGATCCATCGTATGGTTATATACGAACTTGAAGGGACTTCTTCGAGGATGGATCCAGGTTCTGGAGAAATAGAATTGGTTTATTCAGTTGTCTTTTATTATCACCTTCTCTCAGGTTGCGAGGGCTCCTTAGTTTAGAAAAGTACACCTATTACGCTTATTGGATAGTCTTATTCCAAACCATAGGCAGGTGCCGAAAGGTAGGGAATGAAGAAAACCAATTAGCCTAAGTAGGGTGTACAGAAGGTAATAACTAAAGACAAAATAAAGGAATTAGAAAGAGGGCAAAGTAAATTGCGACTGTTATCATTCATGACCAAACTGCGTACGTCATCGCCACTCCTATTTCACCTTTGCTTTTTTCCCCAGTTCGGGAGAAATAGAATAAGGTATTATTCAGTTGTCTTTTATCATCACCTTCTCTCAAGTTGCGAGTACTCCTTGGTTGAGGAGGGTACACCTATTATGCTTACTGGATAGTCTTCTTCCAAACCATAGGCTGGTGCCGAACGGTAGGGAAGGAAGAAAACCATTTAGCCTAACGATGGTGTACAGAAGGTAATGAATAAAGACAAATAAAGGGATTTGTAGAGAAGGCAAAGAAATATAAGGTTATAGTCATGAATTGGTTTATGGAAGAGGCATTACTAGGAATACTAGGATACCCCTACGAAACATTTTCGTGTTTCAGTGCATTGTTAAAGGAAAACTGATTTCCCGATTAGATACTTATTCCAGGTTATGTATTTACCAGGTTTCATTCTCATATCTATATGGTTTTACAGATGATGAGTGGGAGTAAGTTATTAGGAATTAGGTGATCATCCTCATTATATCGGAATTCGTTGTAATTGGTGATATTTGAGGAAATCGCCTGGGTACAGTTTTCAACCTACGATGCACAGGTTTTGAGTTATTCAACTCAGCGGACTTATACAGAGTATTGTATGTTGTCCGGTGTCCATCAAGAATAGGGGTTGGTCCTCGTACTATGTTCTGTTTACTTGTGACTACTCTAGTTTTTAGACAAGTGTTTCGTAGAAATACAATGTAAGTTTTGAGAAGTTATGGGTATAGGAATAAAGTAGAGAACCAGATGTCGCAAGTATCGGGATTCTTCAAAGAGATCGAAGATGTAGATTCTTGTGATTGGTATTCAAATAATAGTAATGGTTTTGAGAAACTTGTTTCTCTTTCAGGTTACACATAATTGGATGGATTCCTAAGTTGAGTAATGCTGATTAGCCTCTCTCCATAAAGTTGATATGCACTGGAGATAGCTGCATGGTTAGAATTTGGTCCCAATTAAATAAGTGCCAAAGTTTCTATATTGGATATAGAATGGTTCATATCTTAACGATGTTAAGGTACGGGGAGTTGTCCGGTTTATGCTTAAAACCAGACTCTGGATAACTCAGGTCACGTTTCTGTAATGGCTGTTTGTGGGTTGGCCCAGGCTATGACGAGGGTTGACTTTCTACCATCTGGAAGATCAATAGTGATATTGTTCTTGAGTCGCCACAGTTTTAGTAAAATGGATTTTTTTTCAGAAAACAGTAGTGGGAGTATGGTAGAACTGGAAGTGATTCCAGAACCGCAAACGATTACGGAAAATTTAATAGGACCTACAGATTCAATCAGGTTTGACATTCCATTAGCCACTCCGCAGATATGGTGGGTAACCTCAGACACTCGAGTGGTACTTCGGTAGCCTCAAGGGCGGTGACAGGGAGGTTCTTGTTTACCCAGACTTGACACTACTGTTGTTCCAGGCTATGAGACCCGGCAGGAGGTTAAGTATAGCGTCGTTCTAAACTAGCTTTAGAAGTGCACGTATATATTATTCTGCCAAGGGTTGTTGTGGTCAGTGGGAGCAGCGGAAGCAAAGTGGGCAAGTAGCTTATGTCTATTTATAGACTTGAGCAGATATAGCGGAGATAGATCATCTATTTTTGATGTGACAGTCATGGGTTTGACTTCATCAGAATAGGGGATGGATCTGTTAAGAAGGTAGTAGGGTGTGATGTCATGGTATATGGATGACATACACAGAGTAGGAAGTAAAATTCCTATACTACGATCGGTTGTACTATGGTCGTCACACAGTTGTTTCTCCATTCAGGATATGGATATAATATCTGACATTATGGTTTCTAGATCTATGGTTTTAGATCTAGATTTGGGTAGTTTCCCAATGTGGGTACTTTGACAGTATTCTAATGGTATTTAGAATAAATGACTCCTGGCATGGTAGGGTACCAGCAGATGATGGAGTCACCCTCTCTAAAGGTGTCTTACAGACTAAAGGGGAGATGGATGTGCATGATTGGCAGATCACTTGCTTAGACAATTGAGTCAATCATGAGATGTTAAGTACGACACCAGATGTTTTTTTGCACTAGATGCAATAAGTTTATATTAATCCAATCCTGAAGAAACATAAGGAAGCAGTTTTAGAACATAAGTGCATATTCTACGGATTTAATGACGGCAGCCTCCTTCGGGAGACGGTTATCATTCCAGGCTTCAAAGGTGACATGGATGACAGAGTGATTGTCAGAGTTATAGTTTTCGCTCTGATGAGGGACAGTATTATGGACAGGTGGTCCAAGAGGATACTGTAGGAGGCATAGTGCCGGACACTGATTAGTTTCAGTTGTGGATACAGTCTAAGAAGTTTGGATTTGGAGTTCATTTATGAACTAGGTCCTATCAAATATCCAGACATATTCTAAGACAGGTATTACTCAATTCGGGAGATGGCTTTCTCCGCGAACTTGAGATTAAGAGAGACATAGAAAGAAACATCGGGACGGATCCACTCATTGAGGCTATTTCTCGAACACAAGAGTTTTACAAACGGGCTTTGTGAAACTGATTAGTAGAGGAGTTGGGTGTTCGGTATCACACGGGCTGTGAGTATGCGACATCGCAATAATTAGCCTTAAGTGCAAGTGGGAGATTTTGGATATAGTGCCCTCAAAGTCAATTATTGGATCGCAGGCATGTGATTGCAATGATTGAGGAGGACCTATACCGGTAGTACAGTCTTACTCGGGATGATAGTATGCTATCTGGTTTGCCTTTATCAGTCGTGTACAGGTTCAGGTGACTGAACATTGTTACACGTTGATAGAGCCCTTAGGATCTTGTTTGACTACCAACAGTATGATGGCGATCATATATGTGAGAGTTGGGTGGTCTATAAGCATATCCTTAATTGTGGTCCCTAGTCGTGGGAGTTTCGAGACAGGGCATCGATTCTCCGGAGTAGACTAGTGTATACAGTCGAGACCCCGACGAGGAGCGGTGGCCAGTCGCACAAGCCACTGGTGTCAGTTGGATCACCTAAGATGTATACAGGTGCTCATTGGGTTATGAGTACACCAGAAAGGACTCGTCGGGAACCTGCTAGTTGGTATTATACCTATCGTCAGATAGCAGTTCCCTGGTGACATGTGTACAGGTTAGTCATCGACCTGAGGTCGTCATTTGTCTCGTGTGAGTTCCCACTGTGCTTTGATTTCTACCCTACCACGGCTCAAAGGAGTCGTGCAAACAGGTCTTTTTTGGGTACAGTCCCGAGCCACATGGAGGCAAGTGAGCGGATCGGCAGGGGATTCGTCTCTCCTGGTATTGGGGGGGAGATCGCGCTGTGTCTAGGAGAGCCATTACACAAATTCTCGGCCGAGGTAGGAGATTTACTGGTAGGTACTCCAGTAGTATCTCAGGGTGTTCTGGGCTTCACTCCGACACGACTTATAACGCTATTGGGGGTCTGACGTTACCAGCCCCCTAAGCCGATATGCGATACTCATAGACGAACGGACCGGACTGTATGTATAATGTCACTGTTAGGCTCAGTAGGATTCCAGGATGAGTTCGCTTATCGGCTTCCCTTGAGGTCAATGCATGGGCAGCCGTTACGCACAGCTAGTGCCGCTGACGGCTTATGGTTAAACCCACTGCTAGGGTACTGACGAGTCATTAGAGTCCCCGACAGATAGTTTCTCAAGTTCGGGCGAAACGTTGTAGAGGCCGTATGGTTTTATGGCAGGGTTCGGAAAATGCACGTGCGTTTACGCACGTATCATATTTCGGGCAGATAATACTGGTGGGCTTTGGTTTAAGCCGAATCCGAGTATTATACTTTGTAGATATAATATTTTTGTCTCAGTTGCATTTGTATTCGGTCGTAATATAAATGCGGGTATGTTTATACTGTTACGGGGTTATCCTGAAATTCGTTTCGGGATCGCTTTTGGAAGTTGTCAGTTTCCAGTTTTCTATCACCCGCTTTAACATTCGGTTAAATGCGGATTTATCTTTTCTTGAGGTGAGTCATGAGTGTGGAAAGTTCTAGAAGCTTCTAGAAGAGGTGACTAGGTTTAGTGACTCATAGTTTGCATTTAATGATTTGCAATGTGTTATTGTGACTCATTGATTTGCATTAATGAGGTTTTGTAATGCTTAGGATATTTAGTTGTGATATATTATGAGAAGCTTTTCTAATGGTCACCACTTGCTCCTACACTCACCCCCACCTCCTCATATAAGTGGCCGGCCCATTCCTTATAGGGAGATGATTTTTCATTTGGAAAAAAGATTATAGTTTTGGTGTATGGAAATTTCATAGCTCATTTTATTCCATCACAATTCCAAAAGGCAACTTCATTAACCGTTCGTTTCGTGCCTCAGTACCAACGGACCAGCCGTAGAAGGGTCAAGCCAACGCCTCACATGTGGTACGCCGTACTGCCCCAAACCCTAAGGTTCAAAGGGCAGTTCAAGACGGTCACATAATCGAGTTAAGGTTTGTTGTCTTCTAGAGGGACCATCGCGTTACTTGCACTACTTAGAACGTCATTAAAACTACGGAAAAATCCAACAATTGGAAATTTCCCGGCAGGGAAAAAATTGGATATTTATATCCGGTAGAACCTTTTAACATATTCTAAAATTACCCGGAAAAACACATAGACAAAATTAGACAATCCGATCGAAACACCGAGTCCCCAATACAACCCAGAAAACTCAACTCTTGAGTGCAGATTAAAACTTCCCAGAGAACAGAGGAAACAGATACGGGCATTACTGTATAAAAATTAATCCATAATCAGTACATACGGCCGCGGAACCGCCGCAAATAGCATGGTAAGGCCGCGGTTCCGTGGCGATCTAGTGGAGTTAGGGGTTCGTTTTCTACAGTAACTCTTAGAATTTCCTGCTCTATTTTCTGAGAATTTTTAATTCACAAAAATCCACAGTTTTGAAAATTGTCCAGAGAGGGTTGAAAAATTAGGGTTTCGGGTTCGATCGGGTTTCTAACATCGTCTACGCATCGCCTAAGGCTCTAGCTAGGCTCTGATACCACTGTAGGGTTCCTAGGCACACCCATGTGGTTCCGCAAGTGATCAAACATGGCCAATTCAAAATTTTCCTATGTGCCAAGTAACCCTAAGCAAGATCGTAACTAAAGGATAAGCGATGCAAGCAAGTAAACAACTTTATTGCTAAAGGAAAGTGACTACAACCTTTGTAGATCCGGTCCTCCACTTCCTTGGCTCCGTGATGACGTCCCTCCACTGTATCCATCGGAATCCTAGACTCTCGCGGTGGTTTCATCGGAGAAAAGATCGGGCTAGGTCGTCGACTTCGATGCCGAAGATGATCTACGTCGAGGCAACTCAAGATCAAGCTCCAACTTCACCAAGTCATGAAACTTGTGAAGAAAACACCCTATACTACATGGCAAGTGGTAGAGGATGAAGAAATAGGAAGTGGCTTCACTTTGGATTTGGATTTCTCACTCTTTTTCTCAAGTCACCATTGAAGGTAGCAAAGGTATTCTTCATCTTGAAGAAGAAGAAGAAGAAGGAATATGATAAGAATATTAAAATCAATTGATTAATTATAATAAATCAAGTGATCTTATCATATAGCAACCATGGTTAAGTGTAGAGAAAAAACTAGGGTTAGGTGAATGGTTAGGTTAGGGAAAAAACAAAATGGTAGATAAAGTTAAGAAGCTTCATGAAGCTTAAGTAAAGAACAAATTTTGCCACCATTTCATTTTTACCAAAAGATAACTAAAATGAATAAGTAATTAAGAAAAGATTACTAAACCCTAACCATTAACCTAAACAAGGTTTAAAGCATACACATACCCAAGTTTGCATGTATCATCAAACATGATACAATCAAGTGCACAAAAATATATCACATATACAATGTACACATCAAGTGAGAAAATCCATTTTAAGTGAACAAATACTAGTTAATGTAAAGTAATATATCAAATATATAATTATACATTAAATCATTAAATCAATACTTGATTTAATGATCCGGTCATACTGCATATAACCGACTAATATCAAGTGTATCAATGTATCGAATCAACACTTGATTCGGTAACCCGGCTATATCTTATATAACCGTCCGATGATACAAATCGCGAGAATAGAATTCAGTATCACATACTGGTATTATTCTCGGTCCCGCACATATCTCATATGCGCTCCTATTTCGTTTCGCTTGAGCCAGGAAACCTCTGTGTAGGACTCTAAAGACTCGTCAATACGCCGGCAGTAGGTGATGATCATATCAAACACCCACAAGCCGCAAGCGGTCTGCTAAATGTAACGGCCACCCGGGTATTGAGCGATCAGAAGATCAACGAGCAAGCCCGCTCACACTCCTGTGAATCCAACCAGTAACACTTACCGTACAGTCCGGTCTGTTCGTCTGATATGTCGCATATCTCGTCTAGAGCTGGTAAACGTCAGACCCCAGTAGCTCGATAAGTCATGCCGACGTGAGGTCCATAACAATCATGAAACTACTGATAACTCTTACCAGTATATCACTGCAACCCTGGCCAGGGATTTCCAGTTATGGCCAGTCGAGCATAGCGCAACATCAACCCCCAATACCGGGAGAGACGAATTCCCTCCTATCGCTCATTGCCTCCATGTGAATCGGGACTGTACCCAAAAATCACCTGTTTGCACGACTCAGTAGAGCCGTGGTAGGGTGGAAATCAAAGCACAGTGGGAGACACGCAAGACTCTATGACGATCTCGGGTCAACAGACTAAGTTGTACCAGTGTCACCAGAGAACTGCCATCTGACGTGAGGTATAATACCATCTGGGAGTTCTCGGCGAGTCCGTTCAGTATACCCAGTCTCCACTGAGCACCCGCATACCATCTCTGATGTCAAACACCAATGGATATGGGATCATCCATCGCCCATCACATGGGTCGAGAAGATATACGCTAGTCTACTCTGGAATATCGATGCCCCGTCTCGATATTCCTACGACTAGGAACATTGAAGGATGTACTCATTGACAACCCAGGCCCCACTAGTATGATCTGCATCATAGTCCTGGAAGTCGAGTACACATCCTAAGGGCTTTATCAACATGTAACAGAGAGACAGAAAGTATACATGTTAAGATAAAGAGTAACCAGATAGCGTACTATCATGTCGAGCAAGAAAGTCCTACCTATATATGTCCCAGCATCCACTATAATATACATCCAATGTACAGTAATGGCCTCTAGGGCATACATATAACTAACAATCTCCCACTTGCACTAGGGCCATCTGTAGCAGTGGTTGCAGTATCTAATACTAAACCATCCCATAAAAGTCTCTCTTTGGGAAAAAGCCTTTGTGAGTGGATCCGCCGTGTTGTCCTCTTAGTCTAACTCTCCTAACCTCGATCACCCTGGAGATCAACTATCTCCATGATCAGGTGATGCTGCCTCAGAATATGTCTGGGTCACCGATGGGAACAAGGTTCTTGGGCCAAAGCCACACTTCCATTGTCATACAATGGTAGGAACCTAGTTCATCTTATGAACCAATATACACCCAAACTGCCTATTTGGTAGTATCTTTAATAGCGATGTTACCGGCCTTTATCGTCTAGTTTGCCACGGTATCTAGCTTGGAACTCTTCCAACATACCGTCCCTGTACTGAGGGTAAAGACAATGCCTGCGACTGACATTCAGTCGTCCTTATCACCCTGGAACCTTTCCAGTGATTCACTTTTATCCTATTTGGAGAATTCTTGTGATAAGAGGAGATTGACCGACCGTAGTATAGGAAACTCTTTTCCTATCAAGAGTATGTCATCTACGTACTCTACGAGGATCACAACAATACTCCCTACTACCTTTTTGTATATACAAGGTTCATCTACCATTTTGATGAAGTCAAACACTTTGACTATCACATCAAAACAGACGTTCCAACTCCGCGATGCCTGCTTTATTCTGTAAAGCAACTTGCACATGTTTCCGCTTCTCCCACTATTTACGAAGCTCTCTGGCTGTGTTCTTATAGACGTTCTCTTCTAAATCATTATTTAGAAAAGTAGTCATGGCACCCAACCACCAGATATCGTAGTCATGGTATGTAGCCATGGTAAGTAGGATCAGAATGGACTTAAGCATAGCCACTGGAACAGGTTTCATCATTATCCTCGCCTGGTCGATGACGTAAACCTTTAACAAGTATAGCTTTGAAAGTCTCAACTTTTCCATCTACACCAAGTAATCTTCTCAAGATATACTTGCTCCTGATGGGGATTTAACCCTTCAGATATAGCAACCAAAGTCCATACTTTGTTGGTGTACATGGATTCCATCTCAGATCGCTAAGCATCCAGCCATTCTTACATAGTCCCCACTCTCGATAGGCTGCTCGAAAATAGTTGGGTCATCATCTCATGATGCATTCCTCGCTCCCACTGTCATCGAGAAACCGAAGTATCTTTCAAGCGGATGAGGAACCCTGCTAGTTCGGCGGAGAGGCTGAGGTTCGTCGGGGACTATTGAATCTTTTGGTTCTGTCAAATCATTAGCTGTAGTTTGTATAGTTGGAACCTTTCCAGTTGTACAGAACTGACTTGCCTCGATCTTGTCCGGATTTTGCTTTTGACATAGGCCGGACAATCCCAAATCTTAACTTACTTAAGAGATAGGCTCTTCTCATACCATATCTTATATGGAGTGGTAGGCAGAGATCTGACTTGAAACTAATTCAATGGGTATGTAGTTTCTCAAGTGCACAACCCCAAAAGGAAATAGGTAACTCAGTAGTACTCATCATAGAGCACACCATATCTAATACGCTGCGATTGCTCCGCCCTGATACACCGTTGTGCTTTGGTGTATTCAGAGGAGTAATACTGAGAGAGAATCTCATTCTCCTTTGGAATAGTCTAGGAATGCCATGCACAAGTATTCTCCTCCCTGATCTTATCATAGGACATAATACTTATACCCGTATTTTGGTTCTCTACTTCTAACTTATATTCTGTGAATATCTCAAAAGGTTCGGACTTGTGTTTCAACAGGAACATATGACTGAATCTTGAGAGATCATCAGAGAATGTAGTGAAGTACAAAGAACCGGTCCTGGCATGTGTAGACAGGGGACCTTATATACATCATCATGTATCAGTCCCAAGAGTTTACTAACTCTTTCTCTGTTTCCAGTAAACGGAGCTATGGTCATCTAATCTTTGTGATATGACTGGCAAGTTTCACAAGATGTAAATTCAAAATGATTTAAATATGCATCTAAAATGTAACTTAAGCTAGTCGGGTCACATTGATATGACCTAGTCTACAATGCCTCAAGAAGGATCCGTTCATTTCTGAACTCTTCCTCTTGTGTGTGTTTCGTATACTCAGAACTGTAGTTTGATTTAGAACATCAATGCTTTTAGATAACGTGCCTGAACCGATCAACTTTTGATATAGGAAATGTTCAAAACATTATCCAACAATACAAAATTATATCCTTTCTTTACTAATAAAGAGACTGATATGGTTTTGTATATCAGGTTCGGTATCTAATAGCATTTGTTCAGAATCAATGTATTGGTAATACAGGGTGACAGTGACCAACAGACTTGGCTGCAACACTTGCCCCGTTTTCTATTTCATGAAACTTATTACCCGTTCTCAGTTCTCTGCCTTTTTGTAGCCCTATGTAAAAGATTACATATCTGGGATCCTGATCCGGTATCAGATACCCAGGATGCAGAGGATACTGAGAAACAATTCTGTATAATGAACACACCCGAAGGAGATGCATCATATGCACTTTCTTCGTTTGGGCGGCATGGGAATCCTGGTATTCCCTTATTTCCTACTCTGTCTTATAACAATTATAAGTTGGAGTGGGACCAACGTTCCCCAGCTCAGTATAACAAGCGGGTTCGGTCAATACATCCATATTATTATCTTGATTAAGGCGTGATATGGTCGCTACCTGGAGAGAGAGAGAAGAAAACACTCTGCATGCGCTCTTGCAAGATTAGATTGGTTATTTAGTTTATCTAATAAGGATGGCTCCCACTGTTTTTATCAAATCTTCCTTCAAACCGTAAAAGGAAAGACTAGCCGGGATTAATTACACGCTACAAGTTCGCCAATCTTTCATCCAGGCCAGTGTCGGTACTTTGAGGGAGGTCTCCCGTGCTTTCGCACGAACCTAATTAATGTAAACCTCGTTTTCCCAGAGGCGTAACCCTGTTGACACCTTTCTAGACACCTACTTGATCAGCTAATTGCAAAGTGCAAAACTCTTCCAGGAGTAACAATTACTCGCAGTAGGTATCGGGATCCAACTATCATATAGAAGGTATGCAATCTCATTGCAAATTTCAACACTTGAAACTCCCGATAAAAGTTTTTACCCCTAGCACTTATGACCTTAACTATGGTCAACAAATCATAAGTACTAGTCAAGTTCTACCCGTCATTTCGTGATTAATTAGACCCACCCACATGACCCTTAACTAAGGTCAACAAAGTCACGCGACTGTCCTAACTAATCGCATCATATGCGGTGTAGGAAGACATTACTTAGCTACCGTACACTGTGTCTTGACTATGGTCAACAAACACAGCACGAATGCTAAGTACTCTACTTCCTAAAATGACGGAGGGTTGCGAATGGTTTTTGTGAAAACCTTTAACGCTTTATACTTGATCTCGTTGCGGAATCAAATGGTTTTTAAATGGAGTGTTTTTTAGGCTCTTCTAGTTTTGCTAAAGGGATCACTCCCGGTGAAGGGATCGTCGGCCCTTTCCTCGTCGAATGAGGTGCGGGATATATCATATATATTACTGTGCAAAGCAGAAACTATAGAAGCAATCAAAAGACAAACCGAGGGTTGTAGCATCTGCCAGTTATTGCTAAAGGAGTCACTCCCGGTGAAGGGATCTCGGTCATTTCCTCATCGAATAAGGTGCAGGATGTTCTATAATGAACACCGCGATGCAAAGCAAGAACTGTAGCTACCTGTTTTATTTTTGAAATTCGATTCCACAACATCAATTAGGTTTATTTTCTTTCATTAATCTCATTAATGAATATCCCATCATTTAAGTCCACCTAAACATCACAGATAAATATAACGTACGCTTATGCCATCCGCATTCGTCTCGATGTCCCGTCTGTACCGTTAGGTTAGGTAACTAACGCCAGAGCGAGGCAGGGCTAGCGCGGGTGTAAAACATAAGCAACGTCTATATAATATATCATATATACTATATACAATATTTATCTGAACAAATCACATGATCACATCACAGATAACGCAGCAGAAAATATCATATGAAATATTGGATATACTAGGACGTCCGTGTTTTTAATACGAGCCAGTATAAAACACGAATTCCACGGTCGTGATGAATAGCCAATCCCACACCCCTAGACCCCTACGAGAGAGGCAAGCAACCCTACCAATTCTAGGGTTAGGAGACCCGGACTCGACTCCTCGAGATGGTCTCCCACTGGACCCTAGAACCCGGTTACTTGTGCTCCCCTCCTTGGGTCTATCCTAATGCGGAAAAGTAAATAATATACAAATGGTGACAACATCCGCAACCTGGAAGTGCCCCAATAAAAGAATATTACATACAAGTTTTTTACATTAATGAAAATGAAAAACACTCATCTCACATAAAAAACCCCGGCTATTCAAACACGACAATCCAATATAACATATCCAGCAACACATAACATCACATGTCATCAACGTAAGTAAATATGCGCATCCCAATTGTCGTTGACATATAGCAACGAAACTGGCGATATCACATATTACACTTACGGTCACAGAAAAGAAAGTGTAAAACTACAATAGTTGGAATCCGCAACCTGCATAGACATCGCATGCCTAATCAAATGAATTCCTTAGACATCGCATGCCTAACAATTATAAACCCCGCATTTTAGTCTCATTATCGAAAACTCTTTTCAATATCAAGTCGGGTAATTCAACAAGATTCCCGACATCCTGATCGAATGCTCGTCGTAAACTTTAGTAGGCAGCCGCACCCCCTGATACCGTCGACGAAGTGCACCAAGACGGAACACCGCTACCGCGAGTACCCGAACGGATACTTTCGGCGACGGGGTTCTCCTACAGTCACTTGGTCGGGGCTATGGGGTGAGGCTGTCTATTAAGTTTACCCGGCGAGTATCCGCGTACGCTACGTGATTGCGACGGACTTTTGATCGCATCAAAATTCCGTGGCAACCGATCAAGTGAGACTAAAGTGCTATGTTTATAACATTCATATCAGTTATCTCATAACTACCAAGTATTGTATCACATTCCAGATAAATAGAAAATGTTAAACTTTCCGATCGAACAATCGAAGACCCAAGTTTTCCCGAAACAGCTCAACATATGAAATAAGTTTAAAAACATTCATTTCGTGCCTCAGTACCAACGGTCCAGCCGTAGAAGGGTCAAGCCAACGCCTCACATGTGGTACGCCGTACTGCCCCAAACCCTAAGGTTCAAAGGGCAGTTCAAGACGGTCACATAATCGAGTTAAGCTTTGTTGTCTTCTAGAGGAACCATCGCGTTACTTGCACTACTTAGAACGTCATTAAACTACGGAAAAATCCAACAATTGGAAATTTCCCAGCAGGGAAAAAATTGGGTATTTATATCCGGTCAAACCTTTTAACATATTCTAAAATTACTAGGAAAAACACATAGACAAAATTAGACAATCCGACCGAAACACCGAGTCTCCAATACAACCCAGAAAACTCAACTCTTGAGTGCAGATTAAAACTTCCCAGAGAACAGAGGAAACAGATACGGGCATTACTGTATAAAAATTAATCCATAATCAGTACATACGGCCGCGGAACCGCCGCAAATAGCATGGTAAGGCCGCGGTTCCGCGGCGATCTAGTGGAGTTAGGGGTTCGTTTTCTACAGTAACTCTTAGAATTTCCTGCTCTATTTTCTGAGAATTTTTAATTCACAAAAATCCACAGTTTTGAAAATTGTCCAGAGAGGGTTGAAAAATTAGGGTTTCGGGTTCGATCGGGTTTCTAATATCGTCTACGCATCGCCTAAGGCTCTAGCTAGGCTCTGATACCACTGTAGGGTTCCTAGGCACACCCATGAGGTTCCACAAGTGATCAAACATGGCCAATTCAAAAATTTCCTATGTGCCAAGTAACCCTAAGCAAGTCGTAACTAGAGGATAAGCGAAGCAAGCAAGTAAACAACTTTATTGCTAAAGAAAAGTGACTACAACCTTTGTAGATCCGGTCCTCCACTTCCTTGGCTCCGTGATGACGTCCCTCCACTGTACCCATCGGAATCCTAGACTCTCGCGGTGGTTTCATCGGAGAAAAGATTGGGCTAGGTCGTCGACTTCGATTCCGAAGATGATCTACGTCGAGGCAACTCAAGATCAAGCTCCAACTTCACCAAGTCATGAAACTTGTGAAGAAAACACCCTATACTACATGGCAAGTGGTAGAGGATGAAGAAATAGGAAGTGTGTTCACTTTGGATTTGGATTTCTCACTCTTTTTCTCAAGTCACCATTGAAGGTAGCAAAGGTTTTCTTCATCTTGAAGAAGAAGAAGAAGAAGGAATATGATAAGAATATTAAAATCAATTGATTAATTATAATAAATCAAGTGATCTTATCATATAGCAACCATGGTTAAGTGTAGAGAAAAAACTAGGGTTAGGTGAATGGTTAGGTTAGGGAAAAAACAAAATGATAGATAAAGCTAAGAAGCTTCATGAAGCTTAAGTAAAGAACAAATTTTGCCACCATTTCATTTTTGCCAAAAGATAACTAAAATGAATAAGTAATTAAGAAAAGATTACTAAACCCTAACCATTAACCTAAACAAGGTTTAAAGCATACACATACCCAAGTTTGCATGTATCATCAAACATGATACAATCAAGTGCACAAAAATATATCACATATACAATGTGCACATCAAGTGAGAAAATCCATTTTAAGTGAACAAATACTAGTTAATGTAAAGTAATATATCAATTATATATAATTATACATTAAATCATTAAATCAACACTTGATTTAATGATCCGGTCATACTGCATATAACCGACTAATATCAAGTGTATCAATGTATCGAATCAACACATGATTCGGTAACCCGGCTATATCTTATATAACCGTCCGATGATACAAATCGCGAGAATAGAATTCAGTATCACATACTGGTATTATTCTCGGTCCCGCACATATCTCATATGCGCTTCTATTTCGTTTCGCTTGAGCCAGGAAACCTCTGTGTAGGACTCTAAAGACTCGTCAATACGCAGGCAGTAGGTGATGATCATATCAAACACCCACAAGCTGCAAGCGGTCTGCTAAACGTAACGGCCACCCGGGTATTGAGCGATCAGAAGATCAACGAGCAAGCCCGCTCACACTCCTGTGAATCCAACCAGTAACACTTACCGTACAGTCCGGTCTGTTCGTCTGATATGTCGCATATCTCGCCTAGGGGTGTTAAACGTCAGACCCCAGTAGCTCGATAAGTCATGCCGACGTGAGGTCCATAACAATCGTGAAACTACTGATAACTCTTACCAGTATATCACTGCAACCCTGGCCAGGGATTTCCAGTTATGGCCAGTCGAGCATAGCGCAACATCAACCCCCAATACCGGGAGAGACGAATCCCCTCCTATCGCTCATTGCCTCCATGTGAATCGGGACTGTACCCAAAAACCACATGTTTGCACGACTCAGTAGAGCCGTGGTAGGGTGGAAATCAAAGCACAGTGGGAGACACACAAGACTCTATGACGATCTCGGGTCAACAGACTAAGCTGTACCAGTGTCACCAGAGAACTGCCATCTGACGTGAGGTATAATACCATCTGGGAGTTCTCGGCGAGTCCGTTCAGTGTACCCAGTCTCCACTGAGCACCCGCATACCATCTCTGATGTCAAACACCAATGGATATGGGATCATCCATCGCCCATCACATGGGTCGAGAAGATATACGCTAGTCTACTCTGGAATATCGATGCCCCGTCTCGATATTCCCACAACTAGGAACATTGAAGGATGTACTCATTGACTACCCAGGCCCCACTAGTATGATTTGCATAATAGTCCTGGAAGTGAGTACACATCCTAAGGGTTTTATCAACATGTAACAGAGAGACAGAAAGTATACATGTTAAGATAAAGAGTAACCAGATAGCGTACTATCATGTCGACCAAGAAAGTCCTACCTATATATGTCCCAGCATCCACTACAATATACATCCAATGTACTGTAATGGCCTCTAGGGCATACATATAACTAACAATAAGAGCATGGGGCAAAAATTATATCGGGAGTTTCAAACATACAACAAACTTGCCAGGCATGCCCATACCTTCTGAAGTGTGATAACTTGAGTGGCTTCCATCAAGTTATCATGCAATTATAGTTGGATCCCGATTCTCACTGATGAGTTGGTTTACTCTTCGGGTGATCCCGACTAATTCTTCTTTAAGGTTTGGAGAAGAATTTGAGATTACAGTGGGAGGTTTCCTGATTAGATAAAGTGATAACCATTCTGATCTAGGTTAGAATGCACGCAGAGTGTTTCTTTTCTCTCTCTCTCTCTTTGGCAGCGACTTTTGACCGACCCTAGACTATGACCCAGTGACCAAGTTGACCGAACCTTCTTAAAATACTGGCTTTTGGATTGTCCAAGTTGCATAAGTCATTGCCGCTCCTTCTTTTACCCTTTGTATTTCTCAGAACACCCCGTATTACTACGGACATCCACTTCTATTGGATAGATCCATCGTATGGTTATATACGAACTCGAAGGGACTTCTTTGAGGATGGATCCAGGTTCAGGAGAAATAGAATTGGTTTATTCAGTTGTCTTTTATTATCACCTTCTCTCAGGTTGCGAGAGCTCCTTAGTTTAGGAGAGTACACCTATTACGCTTATTGGATAGTCTTATTCCAAACCATAGGCAGGTACCGAAAGGTAGGGAATGAAGAAAACCAATTAGCCTAAGTAGGGTGTGCAGAAGGTAATATGTAAAGACAAAATAAAGGGATTAGAAAGAGGGCAAAGTAAATTGCGACTGTTATCATTCACGACCAAACCGCGTACTTCATCACCACTCCTATTTCACCTTTAAATAGAATAAGGTATTATTCAGTTGTCTTTTATCATCACCTTCTCTCAAGTTACGAGTACTCCTTGGTTTAGGAGGGTACACCTATTATGCTTACTGGATAGTCTTCTTCCAAACCATAGGCCGGTGCCGAACGGTAGGGAAGGAAGAAAACCGCTTAGCCTAAGGGGTGTACAGAAGGTAACGAATAAAGACAAATAAAGGGATTTGGAGAGGTGACAAAGAAATATACGGTTAAAGTCATGAATTGGAATATGAAAGAGGAATTACTAGGAATACCAGGATACCCCTATGAAACATATTCATGTTTCAGTTTCACTGTGCATTGTTAATGGAAAACTGATTTCCCAATTAGATACTTACTCCAGGGTATGTATTTACCAGGTATGATTATCACATCTGTATGGATTTACAGATGATGAGTGGGAGTAAGTTATTGGGAATTAGGAGATCATCCTCATTATATCGGAATTCGTTGTAATTGGTGATATTTGAGGAAATCGCCTGGGTACAGTTTTCAACCTACGATGCACAGGTTATGAGTTATTCAACTCAGAGGACTTATATAGAGTATTGCATGTTGTCCAGTGTCCGTCAGGACAAAGGGGTAGGTCCTCATACTATGTTCTGTTTACTTATGACTTCTCTAGTTTTTAGACAAGTGTTTCGTAGAAATACAATGTTTAAGTTATGAGAAGTTGTGGGTATAAGAATAAAGTAGAGAACCAGATGTCGCAAGTATTGGGATTCATCAAAGAGATCGAAGATGTAGATTCTTGTGACTGGTATTCAAGTAATAGTTTTGAGAAACTTGTTTCTCTTTCAGGTTACTCATAATTAGATTGATTCCTAAGTTGAGTAATACTGATCAGCCTCTCTTCATTAAGTTGATATGCACTGGAGACAGTTGCATGGTTTGAATCCGGTTCCAGTTAAATTAGTGCCTCTATTTCTATATTGTATATAGAATGGTTCATATCTTAACGATGTTAAGATACAGGGAGTTGTCCGGCTTATGCTTAAAACCAGACACTGGATAACTCAAGGCACGTTTCTGTAATGGCAGTTTGTGGGTTGACCCTGGCTTTGACGAGGGTTGACATTTCTACCATCTGGAAGATCAATAGTGATATTGTTCTTGACTCACCACAGTTTTATTAAAATGGATTTTTTCAAAAAACAGTAGTGGGAGTATGGTAGAACTGGAAGTGATTCCAGAACCGCAAATGATTATGGAAAATTTAATAGGACCTATATATTCAATCAGGTTTTGACATTCCAATAGCTACTCCGCAGATATGGTGGGTAACCTCAGACACCCGAGAGGTACTCCGGTAGCCTCAAGGACGGTGACAGGGAGGTTCTTGTTTACCCAGACTTGACACTACTGTTGTTCCAGACTATGAGATCCGACTAAAGGATAAGTATAACGTCGTTCTAAACTAGTTTTAGAAGTATACGTATATATTATTCTGCCAGAGGGTTGTCGTAGTCAGTGGGAGCAGCGGAAGCATAGTGGGCAAGTTGCTTATGTCTATTTATAGGCTTGAGCAGATATAGCGGAGATTAGATCATCTATTTTTGATGTGACAGTCATGGGTTTGACTTCATCAAAATAGGGGATGGATCTATTAAGATGGTAGTAGGGTGTGATGTCCTGATATTTGGATGACATACACAGAGTAGGAAGTAAAATTCCTATACTACGATCGGTTGTACTTTGGTCGTCACACAGTTGTTTCTCCACAAAGGATATGGATATAATATCAGACATTCTGTTTGCTAGATCTATAGTTTTAGATCTAGAATTGGGTAGTTTCCCAATATGGGTACTTTGACAGTATTCTAATGGTATTTAGAATAGATGACTCCTGGCATGGTGGTGTACCTGCAGATGATGGAGTCACCCTCTCTAAAGGTGTCTTACAGACTAAAGGAAAGGGGGATGTGCATGATTGGCAGATCACTTGCTTAGGCAATTGAGTCAATCATGAGATGTCAAGTACCATACCAGATGTTGTTTTTGCACTAGATGCGATAAGTTTATATTAATCCAATCCTGGAGAAACATAAGGAAGCAGTCTTAGAACATAAGTGCATGTTCTACGGATTTGATGACGGCATCCTCCTTCGGGAGACGGTTATCATTCCAGGCTTCCAAGGTGACATGGATGACAGAGTGATTGTCAGAGTTATAGTTTTCCCTCTACGAGGGACAATATTATGGACAGGTGGTCCAAGAGGATACTGTGGGAGGTATGGTGCTGGATACTGATTAGGTTCAGTTATCAATATAGTCTAAGAAGTTTGGATTTGTAGTTCATTTATGAACTAGGTCCCATCAGATATCCAAACATATTCTAAGACAGGTATTACTCGATTCGGGAGATGGCTTTCTCCGCGAACTTGAAATTAAGAGAGACATAGAAAGAAACATCCGGGCGGATCCACTCACTGAGGCTATTTCTCGAACACAAGAGTTTTACAAACTAGCTTTGTGAAACTGATTAGTAGAGGAGTTGGATGTTCTGTATCACACGGGCTGTGAGTATGCGACATCGCAATAATTAGCCTTAAGTGCAAGTGGGAGATTGTTGGATATAGTGCCCTCAAAGTCAATTATTGGATCGCAGGTACGTGATTGCGATGATTGATGGAGGACCTATACTGATATGACAGTCTTGCTCGAGATGATAGTATGCTATCTGGTTTGTCTTTATCATAGTTTACATGTTTTAGTTCGCTATTGCATGTTGATAGAGCCCATAGGATTCTTTCTTGACTGCCAGCAGTATGATGGCGATCATATACGTGGGAGCTGGAGTCTGTAAGCACATCCTTAAAGTGTCCCTAGTCGTGGGAGTTTCGAGACAGGGCATCGATACTCCAGAGTAGACTAGTGTATACAATCGAGACCCCAACGAGGGGCGGTGGCTGGTCTCACAAGCCTTTGGTGTCAGTTGGTTCACCTAAGATGTATACAGGTGCTCATTGGGTTATGAGTACACCGGACAGGACTCTTCGGGAACATGCTAGTTGGTATTATACATATCATCAGATAGCAGTTCCCTGGTGACATTTGTACAGGTTAGTTTGTCGACCTGAGATCGTCATTTGTCTCGTGTGAGTTCCCACTGTGCTTTGATTCCTACCCTACCATGCTCAAAGGAGACGTGCAAACAGATATTTTTTGGGTACAGTCCCGAGCCACATGGAGGCAGTGAGCGGATCGTCGGGGATTCGTCTCTCCCGGTATTGGGGGTTGATGTCGCACAGTGCACGGGTGGCCATCACTAGAAATCCTCGGCCGAGGTAGTGGAGAATTACTGATTATGGATCAGTAGTTTCTCAGGTGGTGATGGGCTTCATACCGACACGAATTATCGCGTTATTAGGGGTCTGACTTTATCCACCCCCCTAGACTCGATATGCGATACTCTTTAGACGAACGGACCGGATTGTATATATATTGTCACCGTTAGGCTCAGTAGGGTTTATGGATGAGTTCGCTCGTCAGCTTCCCTTCCAATCAATACATAGGCAACCGTTACGTACAGCTTGTACCTCTGACGTGCTAGTGGTTATACCCAGTGCCAGTGTGTTGATGAGTCATTAGAGTCCCCCACAGACAGTTTCCTAAGTTCGGGCGAAATGCTGTAGAGGCCGTATGGGTTTATGGCAAGGTTCAGAAAATGCACGTGTGTTTTCACACGTGTCATTTTTCGGGCAGATAATACTGGTCGGCTTTGGTTTAAGCCGGATCCGAGTATTGTACTGTGTATATATAATATCTTTGTCTCAGTTGTATTTGTATTCGGTTGGAATACAAATGCGGGTATGTTTATACTGATACGGGGTTATCCAGAAATTTGTTTCAGGATCACTTTTGGAAGTTGCCAGTTTCCAGTTTTCTATCACCCGTCTTTAACATTCGGTTAAAAACGGATTTATCTTTTCTTGATGAGGGTGAGTCGTGGTTCTAGAAGATTTTAGATTGTGGTGACTAAGATTAGTGAGTCATCCATTTGCATTAAATAATTGATGATGTGTTTAGGTGATTCATTATATGCATTTAATGAATGGATGACTAGATTAGTTGTGTCACCATTTTGCATTAATTCATTTTTGCTAATGGTTACCCTCTCCTCTCCTACACTCACCTCCCTCTTCCTATAAGTGGCCGGCCACTTCATTTGGTGTGGGTAAGGTTGCTTGGAAAAAGATTATGATAGCTTTGGGATTCATGGAAATTAGATAGAAACATTTCTCATTTCATTCCAATCCAAAAGGGCAATTTCATTAACCGTTCGTCCGTGACTTTGGACGTAACGAGACAAAGTGTTCTACTCATTCTCTACATCATCTTGGTCGTCTCTTTTAGAAAACTTGATGACCGAGTTGCCTCGGTTCAGAGGCGGGAGCCCGTTTAAAGATCCGTCGACGTGGTGCCACCTGGACGAGAAGACTGGAGATTCAGGAGATCGGAGCAGCCGCAACAAAGCGTGGGATGATGGTTGAAGACTGAAGGACTCGGATCGTTCGGTATAAAATTTCTACCTACTTTGTAATTTGTTAGTTTAGATTTAATGGCAGATCCGGGTTACAGTGCACGATAGCGCCAGTTGTAAAAAGTTTTTGTTCCGCATTTGGCGTCTGTTAGACGGCCGGGGCGCTACCGTGGACTTACATGTACCCTTGAACCAATTTTGGTTGGGAGATTTGTAGTACAATTGGGACTAAGATCTGAGATTTATGAGCATATGGGCTCAATTAATCTGAATGAGGGATTTATGGCCAACTTGGGCTTGGCCCACTCAGTTAAAATGTTAAACATTTAACAATGCTGAGTATTGGTTTGAGTTCTGACAATATTTTTGTCTTTTACTGAATGATGAGTAATCATCATAGCTCTGGGCTTTATTTATAGAACAATTTATGTTCTTTTAGCGCACACGTGAGGAGTACGTGGCGCGCTTAGCGCTGAGCGCCAATCTATGAGCGAATTGCACGTCTGGTGAAATAGCGCATACGTGGGGAGCACGTGGCGCGCCTAGCGTTGTGTGCTAGATAATGAGCGCATTGCGCTTCTGGTGAAGTAGCGCACACGTGGGGAGCACGTGGCGCGCTTAGCGCTGTGAGCCAGACAATGAGCACAGTGCGCTTCTGTTAAGTAGCGCATACGTGAGGAGCACGTGGCGCGCATAGCGCCAGATAATGAGCGCAGTGCGCTTCTGTTAAGTAGCGCACACGTGAGGAGCACGTGGCGCGCTTGGCGCTGTGTGCCAGATAATGAGCGTATTGCGCTTCTGTTGAAGTAGCGCACACGTGAGGAGCACATGGCGTGCTTGGCGCTGTGCGCCAGACAATGAACGCAGTGCGCTTCTGTTGAATTTTGGAGCGCTAAGGCTCTGCAACGCTATGCGTTAGTCTTGGAGCGCTGAAGCACTTCTTTTGATTGGAGCGCTAAGCCTCTTTTTAGGCAGCTTAGCGCCCTGAGTATTAATTCTCTCTTATAAGAGACTTTGTCTCATGGATTTAAGAACAAAGTTCTTATTTTTTATAGGAGATGTTTCAATCTCATATACTTTTGGTGAAAGGCTCTGCCTTTATGGATCTATGATCCCAAGAGAATTGAATTATTCTCCCCTCCATTTATGATGAGATATTATGATCTCTGAAAAACAATTTTTCTTATAGATCTATGATCTGAAGAAGGTTAAGTCTTCCTCTTCTTTTTAATGATGAGATACTTTGATCTCTTTGTAAAAGACCTTGGTCTTATAGATCTATGATCTTAGAAAAAGAAGTAAACTCTTCTTTTTATATGAGACGATTTTGTCTTTCTGTTCTTTTTACCTTGAAGAAAATTTTCTTCTTCTGAGAGCTTGCTCTTTGTCTTTGAATTTCTCAATGTTTTTGAGGGGGTTCCTCTATTTTTTTCTCTTTTTATTTCTTTTCCTTTTTTTTGAAAAGAAGGATCATTGGTCGTTGGGACCCACCACCTCTCCGACGACACTGAGAGATTACAGCGCCATATATCGAAAGTGTGGAGGGATGTACCCTTTGAACCATGTCCCACTCATTAGGGGGAAAGAACATGCTGGAGCTTAAGCTTCTCGCTGCTGAAAAAGGCTTCTTTGTGTTCGCGCACGTGCGTCACACGTGTTGGGCGCACATGTTTGCACGTAACGTACATGGAGCTTGCGCATATGCGCATTATGGGGGGAGCAACCTCATATGGAGAAATAATCTCCTTTGCGTATTATGGAATACTCTCACGTGCGTTGCACGTGTTTGACTCACGTGTGTTGCACATGGCGCGCATGTAGCCGGCGCACGTGCATTGCACGTGGCGCACGTGACGCTTGCGCATATGCGCATTATGGAGGGGAGAAAGCTCCTATGCATAAATAATCTCCTTTGAGTATTATGGAATACTCCCGTGTGTGTTGCACATGTTTGGCTCACGTGCGTTGCACGTGGCGCGCATGTGGCGGGCGCACGTGCATTGCATGTGGCGCACATGGTGTTTGCGCATATGCGTATTATAGGAGGGAGCAAGCTCCTATGGAGAAATAATCTCCTTTGAGTATTATGGAATACTCATCCTTTTCTAAGAGGTATCCCCTCTTATTTATATGGGAGTAGTAGAGAATGGATCTCTCTTTTTCCCGATGTGGGACTAAAAATGCATTCCCCATATAGTTGAGCATTACTTTATATTAATAACTTTTGATTCCGGATGAATTATGAGGCCCATAATATATCAAATTGAATGATTTTTTAAGACACTTTCGATACCATCAGAATTTAGCTGTTTCTCATTCGGAAGTTTGTCAAAATACAGCCCGGAAAATACTGGTTCGCATTTTCTTCCTTAGATTACACGTGCATAGCATATTTGCTCATAACTTTTGATCCCGGATGAATTATGAGGCCCATAATATATCAAATCGAAGGCATTTTTTATACGCTTTCGATACTATCAGAATTTAGCTATTTCACATTCTCGAGTTTGTCAAAATACAGCCCGGAAAATACTGGTTCACATTTTCTTAAACGTATCGCTGCCATTTGATACCTTGGGCTCTTTTGCGCAGAAATTTTTTGGCGGGAAAAAATGCCCCCCACTATTTTGCCCACGTAAGTATATATGTGGGTGAAGTAGTGCAGAGTAATTCATAGGGTATGACCAGTTTCGGGTTGGTATATAATTTTCAGAATCTTGATCTGAGAAGATAACGAGCGGACAAAAGCGTCGTCATTTATCATTGACTCGAATCTTGACTCTTAAGGGATATAGTTCCAAACCTTCAGCTCCATGAGCTGCACCCTTCTATTTCTTTATGTTTTACTCTGATGTGAAGTAGTTTATATGCTCATGAGTAACTTCTCCATTTCAGTGGCATGTAGCTTTGGCAAGTGTGGCCCATAGATGGTAGATAACAGTTCATCTTGAACTCTTTATAAGATAGCGATGGCTTAGGAAACAGGGTTAGGATCTGTTGCCTATGATTTTCCAACTTTATGAGCCGTGAGGGTCTCGCAAAGGCTTTTCTCCCTACGAGTCGTGAGGATCTCGTAGTTGTCTTTTCTCATCAGGACTCCTAAGTGCGTTTTATCTTGAGAATCATAAGGATCCCACAAGAGAATTTTCTTTATACGTAGGGACGCTAATTTCCCCGCAAGTTGAGACGAATCGAGAGATTCTCGCAAAGACACTGATTTTCTTGCGGGTCGAAACGAATCGAGAGGTTCTCGCCAAGGACGCCGATTTCTCTAAATCGAGATAAGAAGCGATGGCTGAGGAAACAGGTTCAAATCTGCTGCCTAAGTCTTTTCAACTTTATGAGCCGTGAGGGTCTTATAAAGATTTTTTCTCCCTACGAGTCGAGAGGATCTCGTAGGTGTATTTTCTCCTTAGAAATCGTGAGAATTCCTAAGTGTGTTTTCTCTTGAAAGTCGTAAAGATCTCACAAGAGAATTTTCTTCCTTACAAGTCGAGAGGACTCGTAAGTGATTGATGAGTTGACATACTCCCGAGTCAAAGCATTGCTTCAACAGGGAGGTCGAAGGTTGACTTTGGGTTGTCTGGGCACCGCCGAGTCATGGAACTGGGAACTTTGTCGCGGCTCCGATTTGCTGACGTTGTATATTCCTGCCGAGATACTGATTTCTCTGCGGATCAGCGCGAATCGAGATGTTCTTGTCAAGGACGCTGATTTTCCTGAATCGAGGTATTTGCCAAGGATACTGATTTCCTCGGAGTTGAGACGAATCGAGGTATTCCTGCAAAGACACTGATTTCCTTGCGGGTCAACGCGAATCGAGATGCTCTCGCCAAGGACGTTGATTTCCCTAAATCGAGGTATTTGCCAAGGACACCGATTTCCTCAAAGTTGAGACGAATCGAGGTATTCCTGCAAAGACACTGATTTCCTTGTGGGTCGACGCGAATCGAGATGCTCTCGCCAAGGATGCTGATTTCCCTGGAGTCGAAACGAATCGAGGTATTCCTGCAAAGACACTGATTTCTATGCAAGTCGACGTGAATCGAGGTGCTCTCGTCAAGGACGTTGATTTCTCTGAATCGAGGTATTTGCTAAGGACACTGATTTCCTCGGAGTTGAGACGAATCGAGGTATTCCTGCAAAGACACTGATTTCCTTGCGGGTCAACGCGAATCGAGATGCTCTCGCCAAGGATGCTGGTTTCCCTAAATCGAGGTATTTCCCAAAGACACTCCTTTCCTCGGAGTTGAGACAAATCGAGGTATTCCTGCAAAGACACTGATTTCCTTGCGGGTCGACGCGAATCGAGATGCTCTCGCCAAGGACGCCGATTTCCCTGAATCGAGGTTTGCCAAGGAAACTGATTTCCCTGGAGTCGAAACGAATCGAGGTATTCCTGCAAAGACACTGATTTCTCTGCGGGCCGACGCGAATCGAGGTGATCTCGTCAAGGACGTTGATTTCCCTGAATCGAGGTTTTTGCCAAGGACACTGATTTCCTCGGAGTTGAATCGAATCGAGGTATTCCCGCAAAGACGTTGATTTCTCTGCCGGTCTATGCGAATCGAGATGTTCTCGTCAAGGATACTGATTTCCCTGAATCGAGGTTTTTTCCAAGGACGCTGATTTCCTCGGATTGAGACGAATTGAGGTATTCGTGCAAAGACACCGATTTCCTTGCGGGTTGACGCGAATCGAGATGCCCTCGTCAAGGACGCTGATTTCCCTGAATCGAGGTTTTTGCTAAGGACGCTGATTTCCTCGGATTGAGAAGAATCAAGGTGTTCCTGCAAAGTCGCTGATTTCTCTGCGGGTCGATGCGAATCGAGATGCTCTCGTCAAGGATACTGATTTCCCTGAATCGAGGTTTTTGCCAAGGACGCTGATTTCCTCGGACTGAGACGAATCGAGGTGTTCCTGCAAAGACGCTGATTTCTCTGCGGGTTGATGCGAATCACGATGCTCTCATCAAGGACGTTGATTTCCCTGAATCGAGGTGTTTTCCAAAGACGCTGATTTCCCTGAGATTGGTTGACTTGTTTCCGAGACGGAGCGTTGATCCGGCGGGGAAGTCATTGGTTGACTCTATATTGTCTGTGGGCCGTAGAGTCTTGGAACTAGGACTTTGCCGTGGCTCCGCTTTGTTGATGTCGCGTCTGAATCCTGCTGGAATGAGGAGGAACACTGTTGTGGGTCTCCAGGCTGCAGATATGGCCGTCGAGACTTAGAACTAGGGACTCTGCCGTGGCTCTGAGATTGATTGTCGCGTCCGAATCCTGCTGGAATGAGGAGGAACGCTGTTGTTGTTCTCTCGAGATGCAGATGTTGCCATCGAGACTTGGCTCTCTTTTTGATGGATTCTGGTGGGATGATATGGTTCCCTCTTTGTTTGCGCCCCTGGATTTTATGCAGGGATCGATGTGATCTCACCTGTAGGGCAAAAGTTTCATTTCATATATATATATATTTTTTCTTTCCGCGATGCTCTATCAATTCAGCTTTTTGTATCGCGAAAGTCGCGATTGCCCAATCATTTCGGCTATTTTTCGCGGTGCCCTATCATTTCGGCTATTTTTCTTTTTACTCGCTGCTTTTTATTGCGAGTTGCCTAATCATTTCGGCTGTTTTTGTATGCATACATTTTTACGTGCTGATTTCGTTGCAAGTTGCCCCATCATTTCGGCTATTTCATATGCATTTTTGGCTCGCTGATTTTTATCGCGAGTATGGGATTTGGGATCTGATACCGATTTAGGCATCAGCATCGCTACAACTGGGATATTGCCAGGAGCGAATCATCATTTGCCTTTGTCGGTTCGAACAAAGGTGGCTTAGCAAACAGGGTTAAGATCCTGTCGACTAAGGCTTTTGACTTCATGAGCCGTAAGGGTCTCATAAAGGTATTTCTCTCTACGAGTCGTGAGGATCTCATAGGTGCATTTTCTCCTTAGGAATCGTGAGGATTCCTAAGTGTATGTTCTCTTATAAGTCGTAAGGATCTTATAAGAGTGTTTTCTCCTTATAAGTCGAGAGGACTTACAAGGGTCGTTCACCGTGTGAGCATATCCCTAGTCACTGGTGGGACTTTGTTAGGGAAATGTTTATTCGTGCCCATGGATTGTATACAAGGGTCAATATTGAAATGCTTGTAGGGAAATCTAAGGATTGTGATGGCATAAGAACAGGTTCAGATCCCTGTAGCTTAAGGCTTTTGAATCCTATAAGCCGTGGGGGTCTCATAAGAGGGTTCTCCTCACGAGTCGTGAGGATCTCTTAAGTGTAATTTCTCCTTAAGAATCGTGGGGATCCCCAAGTGTGTCGCTCCTTTGTGAGTTGTAAGGATCTCACACAGGTTTTTTTCCTCCTTACAAGGTCGAGAGGACCCTGCAAGTGTTTTCTAACGAGATTGCGCTCTTTTGGGTTTTCAAAAAACTCGCCGGTAGCCCTGCTGTTTTTACTCACGGCGCCCTTTCGGGTTTTCATCTGTGCCTATTTTTCTTGTGGACATACCCTTTATTTTACGAGTCTGCGCCCTTTCGGGTTTTCACAAACATCGCCGGTAGTCCTGTTGTTTTTACTCACGGTGCCCTTTCGGGTTTTCATCCGTGCCCATTTTTCTTGTGGACATACCTTTTTTTGGGTTTTTCGAGTGGGATATTCCACTTGACTGCAGGACTCGTTTGTAAGCCCCTTGATATTCTTTCTATTCTTTGAGAAGAAAATACCATCTTACATAGAGATTTTTCCTCCAGTGAGAAATATTCCCCCTGTGTATACCTCGGGAGGAGCGAGTACCCACGCCGTCGCTATTTTGGTGACAGGTTGTTTCAAAGTCGGTCATTTTTTTTGTTGAGCGTCAGCAACAAATACCACCTTACCTCCGCTTTTCATTCATCTTCATCAGATGATGAAGGGTCTTGGCTCAGCTAATCCAATCAAGTCATTTTGTCCATGAGCTCTTGGAAGGACGTCAGCTTGAAAAGGGCCATATACGAGGACGCCTTTGAATTTGGGTCAAGGATGGCTATGAGCATTCTCATGGCTGCAACTTCATCGATGCGTTGCTTGAATTTGACCAGAGATTTCATCATCGGGTAACACATTGAACCCAAGTCTCATTCGTTCTAACCCTTTCATTGACTAGTTTCGTTACGGTAGTGCGTTTATTCATACTAGCGAATCTCGGACAGGAGGGCATCTCTATTTCGTCGAAGGTATTCATGGAGTCATTCGGGAGTCCCGCATAGCATTCGAAGGCAATGCTCGCCAGACAGCCGATGAACTGTCAGAGGAGAAGTATATCAGTATTGCTGCATATGGGTTCAAATCGCACCATGTGCCGGCGAGAATTCTCAGTCCCTTTGTACATGTGGCATGTTGGAAGTGTGTACTCTGGCGGGTACTGTATTTGATTGTGCCATGTCGGATATGGTCGACCAATCTTGATTGATCTATTTGCGGCTTCATTGGCGTGGTGAGCTTCGATTTGCTGAGCGATATATTCGTTTAGCTTTGCTTTTAGGAATCATTTCCTTCTCAGCCATTGATGAGCTTTGCAGAGGATTTGAAATGTCATCCTTATCTTTAAGACCGACTACCGGCAGTTCATCCGCCAGTGGTTCCGATTGAACCATCATTCCAGCCATATTCTAAATCAGAAGGGTTATCTGGTTCATTTTAGTGGACATTTCTGCCGCTTCTGCATCTCCCTTTTTTAGAGCGCGCTTTAGGAAATCAATATCCGACCCCTTCTCTATTCTTCCTCCAGGTGCGTCTTCAAAATTTGCCTTAGATGATGGATTAGCGTTTGCTGCCGCCTGAGCAAGCATCTCCTACAGCTTTTCACATTGCAGTTGAACTTTTGTTAAGGACAGAGTTTGAGGTCGGTGGCTAGTAGAAGCTCGAACTTTGTCTTTGGAATTCACCACAAAGACTATGTGAACTACCATACCCCCAGGCTTAGGGCGTTTGGAGTTTTGGCCTTCAGAGTTTGCTTCAGGCACTTGAGCTTTATTGGGTCTCTCTTTTTTGTGAAAAGCCGCTTTAGTTTTGGGAGGAACCGCTGTATCGGGATCCGTCTTGGGATGAGTCCCCTTGTATTTGAAAGAGGATTTGTCAGAGTTTGGCTGACGTTTAGAGGAAGAGCCGCGGTTGACGACAGAGACCTTCACTCGCTTCCGTACTTTATATATAGATGAGGAAAGTTGCTTCAGGTAGCGAACCGGTTTCTGCTCTCGTGGGATCTCCATGGGCTGCAGAGATTTCTCAAATATTGCGGCAGGAAAATTTTATCTGACCCTTCGCACCAATTTGAAGCTGTTCCTGCTTGGAACAACATTCACCACCGAGGTTGAAACAGAACCATAAGGAGAACTTCCCCCAGCTCATTTTGTATGATTCCAATATCGACGTCGACCATTTCTTACGGCTTGGATTTGATTAGCTTCAGGATTTTGCTGAGCCTGCCCCCTGTTTCCTTTGAGAGCTTGAATATTTTGCCCACTGCGTCGACCTTGGTCCTTGGCATGTGCCAGTTGTTTGAGGACTGATTCCGTCGGCAAAGCTGCTGCTTGGGGAACCAGCCTGTAGAAGACGGACTTCCTTTGGTTTTCCTCCATCGGCGTTGAGGCACCAAGGGTAGGAGGTGGGAGCATCGACCCAAAGAGAAGCCCGTTGATTTCTTGAAGAGCCGGATTGCAGAGATTTGAGCCTGCAAGTGGCCCGTACTTGACTCCACCAGATATGACAGAGCCTGAGTTGCTAAAGTGGGAGCAAACGCCATTCTTCATATAGACGAAACGCCGACTTCAGTATCCCCTCCCTTAAGGACAACCACAAACATATATACCGTGATTATTTGATCGCGGAAAAACACGACACACGAAGTGTGGAGTGGAAAAAGGAAAAGGTCCCACCGGGCGTGCCAGAATCTGTTCTCCGCCGAAGGACGCGACTGGGACGTTGAGACGTCCGGCCTGAATTTTGAGGGCAGATGCTATTTGGTGCTATCCGTCCACCTCTCCGAAGATGCTAAGTTGATTTATGACACCGTGTATCGGAGCTTTAGACGGATGCGGCCGATGTAGCAGACTTCGTCAGATTCCCCCTCGTTGAGGGGTTTTTGATTGTGGGGACGCTCTTCCCTGCAGGCGCATGCCCCTGCAGTTAATTACGCTACCGCATCGCGGTAACCACTTTCTCCTTCTCCATATGGTCACTTCATGTCGTGGGTGTTTGTTTTGTTTTTGGTTGCCCGTGGATTGTATACGGAGACTAATTTATGTTGTCGCCCGTAGGGCGTGGATTAGTCCAAATCCATATTTTCTTAGATTTGGGTTTGGGGTTGGGTTTAAGGATACGTTAGTCTCATTTGAGACTAAGATCAACTTAAACGTTTGTAAAGGATACGTTAGTCTAATTTTAGACTAAGATCAACTTAACGGGATCGTTTAGATCCAACAAAAGAGCATTTGGGCTCTATTGTTTAGTTTAGGGACTTTGCGGTCCATAATTAGTTTAAGGACATTACGGTCCATGAGTTTAAGGACCCCACAGTCCGTAAAGTTTAAGGGCATCATAGTCCATGGGTTTAAGGACCCCACAGTCCAAGGTTAAGGACATCATAGTCCATGGGTTTAAGGACCCCACAGTCCCAAGTTAAGGACATCATAGTCCATGGGTTTAAGGACCCCACAGTCCGGTTTAAAGACCCCACAGTCCGAGATTAAGGACATCATAGTTCATGGGTTTAAGGACTCCACAGTCCATGGGATGTCTGGTTGTCGGGACCCGTCACCTCTATGAAGAAGTTGAAGGATTACAACGACATGTATCAGAGGAGTGAAGAGATGTACCCTTAAACCAATTTTGGTTGGGAGATCTGTAGTCCAATTGGGACTAAGATCTGAGATTTATGAGCATATGGGCTCAATTAATTTGAATGAGGGGTTTATGGTAAACTTGGGCTTTTCCCACTCAGTTAAAATATTAAACATTTAACAATGTTAAGCATTGGTTTGCGTTCTGACAATACTTTTGTCTTTTACTAAATACTGAGCATTCATCATAGCTCTGGGCTTTATTTATGAACAATTTATGTTCTTTTAGCGCACACGTGAGGAGTACGTGGCGCGCTTGGCGCTGAGCGCCAGTCAATGAGCGCATTGCGCTTCTGGTGAAATAGCGCACATGTGGGGAGCACGTGGCGCGCCTGGCGCTGTGCGCCAGATAATGAGCGCATTGCGCTTCTGGTGAAGTAGCGTACACGTGGGGAGCACGTGGCGCGCTTGGCGCTGTGAGCCAGACAATGAGCGCAGTGCACTTCTTTTAAGTAGCGCATACGTGAGGAGCACGTGGCGCGCTTTGCGCTATGCATCAGATAATGAGCGCAGTGCTCTTCTATTAAGTAGCGCACACGTGAGCAGCATGTAGCGCGCTTGGCGCTGTGCGCCAGATAATGAGCGCATTGCGCTTCTGTTGAAGTAGCGCACAAGTGAGGAGCACGTGGCACGCTTGGCGCTGTGCGCCAGACAATGAACGCAGTGCGCTTCTGTGAATTTTGGAGCGCAAAAGCTCTGCAACGCTATGCGTTAGTCTTGGAGCGAAGAAGCGCTTCTTTTGATTGGAGCGCTAAGGCTCTTTTTAGGCAGCTTAGCGTCTTGAGAATTAAATTCTCTCTTATAAGAGACTTTGTCTCATAGATTTAAGAACAAAGTTCTTATTTTTTATAGGAGATATTTCAATCTCTTATACTTTTGGTGAAAGGATATGCCTTTATGGATCTATAATCCCAAGAGAATTGAATTATTCTCCTCTCCTTTTATGATGAGATATTATGATCTCTAAAAAACAATTTGTCTTATAGATCTATGATCCGAAGAAAGTTAAGTTCTTCCACTTCTTTTTAATGATAAGATACTTTGATCTCTTTGTGAAAGACCATGGTCTTATAGATCTATGATCTTAAAAAAAGAAGTAAACTCTTCTTTTTATATGAGACGATTTCGTCTTTCTGTTCTTTTTACCTTGAAGAAAATTTTCTTCTTCTGAGAGCTTGCTCTTTGTCTTTGAATTTCTCAAAGTTTTTTTGGGGAGAGGGGGGTTCCTCTATTTTTTTTTCTCTTTTTTGTTTCTTTTCCTTTTTTTTTGAAAAGAAGGATCATTGGTCGTTGGGACCCACCACCTCTCCGACGACACTGACAGATTACAGCGCCATATATCGAAGGTGTGGAGGGATGTACCCTTTGAACCATATCCCACTCATCAGGGGGAAAGAACATGCTGGAGCTTAAGCTTCTCGCAACTGAAAAAGGATTCTTTGCGTTCGCGCACGTGCGTCGCACGTGTTGGGCGCACATGTTTGCACGTGGCGCACATGTTTGCACGTAGCGCACATGGAGCTTGCGCATATGCGCATTATGGGGGGAGCAAGCTCCTATGGAGAAATAATCTTCTTTGAGTATTATGGAATACACCCGCGTGCGTTGCACGTGTTTGGCTCACGTACGTTACACGTGGTGCGCATGTGGCCGGCGCACGTGCATTGCACGTGGCGCACATGGCACTTGCGCATATGCGCATTGTAGGGGGGGCAAGCTCCTATGCATAAATAATCTCCTTTGAGTATTATGGAATACTCCCACGTGCGTTGCATGTGTTTGGCTCACGTGCGTTGCACGTGGCGCGCATGTGGCGGGCACACGTGCATTGCACGTGGTGCACATGACGCTTGCGCATATGCGCATTATGGCGGGAGCAAGGTCCTATGGAGAAATAATCTCCTTTGAGTATTATGGAATACTCATCCTTTTCTAAGAGATATCCCCTCTTATTTATATGGGAGTGGTAGAGAATGGATCTCTCTTTTTTCCGATGTGAGACTAAAAATGCATCCCCCATGTATTAGAGCATTACTTTAGATTACACGTGCGTAGCACATTTGCTCATAACTTTTGATCCTGGATGAATTATGAGGCCCATAATATATTAAATCGAAGGATTTTTCAAGACACTTTCGATACCATCAGAATTTAGCTGTTTCTCATTCGGGAGTTTATCAAAATACAGCCCGGAAAATACTGGTTTGTATTTTCTTCCTTAGATTACACGTGCATAGCATATTTGCTCATAACATTTGATCCCGGATGAATTATGAGGCCCATAATATATCAAATCGAAGTATTTTTTGAGACGCTTTCGAAACCATCAGAATTTAGCTGTTACACATTCGGGTGTTTGTCAAAATACATTCCGGAAAATACTGGTTCACATTTTCTTAAACATATCGCTGCCATTTGATACCTTGGATTCTTTTGCGCAGAAATTTTTTGGCGGGAATAGTGGTGTATCGCCGGTTTCGTTGCTATACTTCAACGATAATTAGGATACGCATATTTACTTACGTTGATGACATGTGATTTTATGTGTTGCTTTGATATGTTATATTGGATCGTCGTGTTTGAATAGCCGGGGGTTTTATGTGAGATGAGAGTTTTTCATTTTCATTCATGTAAAATTCATTGTATGTAATATTCTTTTATTGGGGAACTTCTGGGTTGAGGATGATATCACCATTGTATATTATTTACTTTTTCGCATTAGGATAGACCCAAGGCGGGGAGCACAAGTAACCGGGTTCCAAGGTCCAATGGGAGACCATCTCGAGGGGTCGAGACCGGGTCTCCTAACTCTAGAATTGGTAGAGTTGCTTGCCGCTCTCGTAGGGGTCTAGGGATGTGGGTTTGGATATTCATCACGACCGTGGAATCCGTGTTTTATACAGGCTTAATTTAAAATACGGAAATCCTAGTATATCCAATATTTCATATGTTATCTTCTGCTGCTCTGCTCTGTGATCATTGATTATATTCTGAGACGAATGCTTATATTATATATATATGATATATATTATATATTGTTGCTTTCGTTTCATATATGATGCTTGGGAAGCATAATAAATGGGACTTCATTAATGAGATTAATGAAATAAAAGAAACCTAAAAGATGCTGTAGAAACTTGTTTTAAAATCTGGTAGCTCTAGTTCTTACTTTGCATAGCGGTACTCCTTGCAGAATATCCAGCACCTTATTCGATAAGGAAAGAGCCGAGATCCCTTCACCGGGAGTGACCACTTTAGCAATAACTGGCAGATGCTACAACCCTCGGTTTTTCATTTGATTGCTTCTATAGTTTTTGCTTTTCATAGTGGTATTTATGAAATATGCTGCACCTTATTCGATAAGGAAAGAGCCGAGATCTCTTCACCGGGAGTGACCTCTTTAGCAAAACTAATAAAAGCCTCAAAAATACTCCTTTACAAAATCACTTGTTTCTACAACGATATCAAGTTCATTTCACAAAAGGTTTTCTTAAAAACCTGTCGTAGCACTCCGTCATTTCAGATAAGTACTACTTAGTATTCGTGCTGCGGTAGTTTGGCCCCCGTCAAGGCGTAGTGTACGGTAGCTAACTAGTGCTTATCTGCTGCATACGATGCGATTGAATTAGGGTATTTATACGGCGTAGTTTGGCCTCTGTCAAGGGTCGTGCGGGTGGGTCTAATTTAATCAAGAAATGTACGGGTTGAACTTGACTAGCGCACTATAGGTAGTTTGGCCTCCGCCAAGGTCATAGGACGCTGGGGGTAAAATATTATCGGGAATTTCAAGTACTGAAATTTGCAATGAGATTGCATACCTTCTATGAGATAGTTGGATCCCGATGCCCACTGCGAGTAAGTGTTACTCCTGGAAGAGTTTTACACATTACAATTAGCCGATCAAGTAGGTGTCTAGAAAGGTGTCAACGGGGTTACGCCATTTGGGAAAACGAGATTTATTTTAATTAAGTCCGTACGAAAGCACGGGGAACCTCCCTCAAAGTACCGGCACTGGCCTGGCTCAAAGATTGGCGAACTTGTAGGATGTAATTAATCTTGGTAAGTCTTTCCTTTTAGGGTTTGAAGGAAGATTTAACTAAAACAGTGGGAGCCATCCTGATTAGATAAAATAATAACCAATCTAATCTTGCAAAAGCATACGCTGAGTGTTTTCTTCTCTCTCTCCAGGTAGCGACCATGTCACGCCATAATCATGATAATAATACAGATGTATTGAACGAACCCGCTTGTTATACTGAGCTGGGGAACGTTGGTCCCGCTCCAACTTATAATTGTTATAAGACCGAGCAGGAAATAGGGGATTACCAGAATTCCCGTGCCGCCCAAACGAAGAAAGTGTATGTTGATACATTTTCTTCGGGTGTTCATTACAGAGAACTGTTTCTCAGTTTTCTTTACGTCCTGGGTATGAGATACCGGATCAGGATCCCACATATGTAATATGTTACATGGGCTACAGATAGGTAGAGAATGGATGATACGTTTTAAGAGTTAAAAACGGTGCAAGTATTGCAGCCAAGTTAGTTGGCAGTTATCACCCTGTATTACCAAATACATTGATTCTGAACGAATGTTATTAGATACTGAACCTGATATACAATATCATATCACTCTCTTTTTTTAGTAAAGAATGATATAATTTTGTATTGTTGGAAAATGTTTTGAACATTACTTATATTAAGAGTTGATCGGTTCAGGCACGTTATCTAAAAGCATATACGTTCTAAATCAAACCACGGTTCTTAACATATAGAACACACACAAGAGGAAGTGTTCAGAAATGAACGAATTCTTCTTGAGGCATTGTAAACTAGGTCATATTTGCGGGGTTACCTAA
The DNA here is from genome assembly GCA_030015575.1 of Agapanthus africanus. Lineage (NCBI taxonomy): Eukaryota > Viridiplantae > Streptophyta > Magnoliopsida > Asparagales > Amaryllidaceae > Agapanthus > Agapanthus africanus. The sequence continues at coordinate 156,689,040 of CM057350.1, forward strand.
GACGGCATCAAGGTTTTAGGAGGCATCGTCCATACCAAATTCAAAAATTTGTCGTTCTAGCTAACCCTAACTTTGAATCGTTAACTAGAAATCGATGGAAAAACATATGCAAACACTTTACAAGTCTAGTGAGCAAGAAATACAACCTTTGTAGACCGGTCCTTCACTTCAATAGCTCCGTGTAGTAGTCCCCTTCGCTGCGATCGTGAACTCCGGACTCTAGAGAGGCTACCATGAAGAAACGAACATGCTTGTTTCGATATCTTCGAGGCCGAAGATGATCTACGTCGAGGAGACACTAACCCAAGCTATCTCTTCACTAACCATGGAATTAATGAAGCAAACACCCTATACTAAATGTAAAGTAGTAGAGGATGATGAAGTAGGAAGTGGGCTCACTTTAGATTTCATCTTCTCACACTTTTTTTCATATCTCCATTGAAGCTAGAAAGCTTTTGAGGAGGAGGAAGAAGAAGAAGATGAACTCAAGTCAATAATTCATCCATATGAATTATGTAACCATGGGTGAGTTAAGTCATCATGCTTAACTCATGTAGAGAATTAACCAAGGTGTAGGGTTAAGAGTTGGGTTAAGAAATATCCTAAGGAATGACAAAAGAGTTGACTTTGTCAATGTTTCTACAAGCTTCAAGCAAGCTTGACAACATTGACCAAGTCTTCTCTGTTTTGTTATTTCTTAAGAATTAAACAAAACCCTAATTTAACCTTTGGATGGTCTAAATCTCATACACCCATCTTGTATGTATCATCAAGCATGACACAAACATGTACACTTGCATATATCACATATATACAATGTGCACAATTTAGTAAGAAAGAAATCTTAAGTGAGCTAATACTAGTTAATGTAATGTAATATATCTAATATATAATTATACATTAAATTATTAAATCAACTCTTGATTTAATAATCCGGCTATAACCGACTAATATCATGTGTAACAACTTATCGAATCAACACTTGATCCGATAACCCGGCTATATCGCATATAACTGACCAATGTCACATATCTCGAGAATAGAATACGGTATCTCATATCGTATCAATCTCGGTCCCGCACATATCACATATGTGCTCCTACTCCGTTTTCGCTTGAGCCAGGAAACCCTGTGTAGGACTCTAAAGACTCATTAATACGCCGGCAGTAGGTGATGATCATATCAAACACCCACAAGCCGCAAGCGGTCTACTAAACGTAACGGCCACCCCGGTATTGAGCGATCAGAAGATCAACAAGCAAGCCTGCTCATACTCCTGTGAATCCAATCAGTAACACTACCGTACAGTCCGGTCTCTTCGTCTGATATGTCGTATATCTCGTCTAGGGGTGGTAAACGTCAGACCCTAGTAACTCGATAGGTCATGTTGATATGAGGCTCATAACGGGTCGAGAAACTACTGATAACACTTACCAGTAATCTCTGAAGCAGCCTTGGCCAATGACTTCCTGTTATAGCCAATCGAGCACAACGCAACATCAACTCCCAATACCGGGAGAGACGAAACCCGTCCTATCGCTCATTGCCTCCATATGATTCGGGACTGTACCCAAAAGCCACTGTTTTGCACGTTCTCTTGAACGTGGTAAAGTGGAAATCAAAGCACAGTGGGAATCACACAAGACTCTATGATGATCTCGGGTCTACAGACTAACCTATACCAGTGTCACCAGAGAACTGCCATCTGAGGTATAATACTATATGGGAGTTCTCGGTGAGTCTGTTCAGTGTACCCAGTCTCCACTGAGCACCCGTATACTATCTTTGATGTCAAACACCAATGGATATGGGATCATCCATCGCCCATCTACATGGGTCGAGAAGCTATACGCTAGTCTACACTGGTATATCGATGCCCTGTCTCGATACACCCACGACTAGGAACATTTGAAGGATGTACTTAGCGACTACTCTGTCCCCACTAGTATGATCTACATCATAGTCCTGGTAGTCAAGTACTCATCCTAAGGACTTTATCAACATGTAACATGGAGACAATCAGTGTACATGTTAAGATAAAGAGCAACCAGATAGCATACTATCATGTCAAGCAAGAAAGTCCTCACTATATATGTCCAAGCATCCACTACAATATACATCGTATGTACAGCAATAGCCTCTAGGGCATACATATAACTAACAATCTCCCACTTGCATTAGGGCCATCTGTTGTAGTATCTAATACCTAACAATCAGCAGTGGTTGAAGTATCTCATACTCAACCATCCCATAAAAGTCTCTCTATGGAATATGCCTTTGTGAGTGGATCCACCCTGTTCTTCTCTGTGTCTACTCTCCTGACCTCGATCTCCCTAGAGATCAACCATCTCGATGATCAGGTGATACTGTCTAAGAATATGTCTGGATCACTGATGGGATGGGGTTCCTAGGCCAAAGCCACAACTCTATTGTCACACAATGGTAGGAACAAAGTTCATCTCATGAACTTATATACACCCAGACTATTTCTTTGGTAGCATCTTTGGTAGCAATGTATCCATCCTTTATCGTCTAGTTTGCCACGGTATCTACCTTGAAACTCTTCTAACATACCGTCCCTCCACTGAGGGTAAAGACGATGCCTGTGACTGACATTCAGTCGAGCTTACCACCCTGGAAGCTATCCAGTGATTCTCCCCAGGATCAATTGATACCATCTCACTATATCTAGTGAGAATCCTAACATCCAATTAGATCTCTCTCATAGATCCAAAACCTAGGATTTAGGAGGTATCACCTTGATCCTATTTGGAGAATCCTTGTGATAAGAGGAGATTGACCGAGTGTCGTATAGGAAACTTCTTTCCTATCAAGCGTATGTCATCTACGTACAATACGAGGATCACCACCATACTCCCTACTACCTTTTTGTATATACAAGGTTCATCTACCATTTTGATGAAGTTAAACGCTTTGACTACCATATCAAAACAGATGTTCCAACTCCGCGATGCCTGCTTTAACTCATAAATCAACTTGCACACGTTTCCGCTGCTCCCACTGTCTACGAAGACCTCTGGCTGTGTACTTATAGACGCACTCTTCTAAATTTAGAAAAGCAGTCATGACACCCAACCGCCAGATATCGTAGTCATGGTATGTAGCAATTGCAAGTAGGATCTGGATGGACTTAAGCATATGCATTAGAAAAGGTTTCATCATTATCCACACCTGGTCAATGAAGAGAGCCATTTACAACTAATCTTAGCTTTGAAAGTCTCAACTTTTCCATGTACACCAAGTAATCTTCTCAAGATATACTTGCTCCTGATGGGGATTTAACCCTTCAGATAAAGCAACCAAAGTCCATACTTTGTTGGTGTATATGGATTCCATCTCAGATCGCTTAGCATCCAGCCATTCTTGCAGAGTCCCCACTCTTGATGGCCTGCTCGAAACCAGTTGGGTCATCATCTCATGATGCAATCCTCGCCCCCACTGTCATAGAGAAAACCGAAGTATCTCTCAGGTGGATGAATAACCCTACCAGATCGGCGGAGAGGCTGAGGTTCGTTGGAAACTATTGAATCCTCCGGGTTTACCAAATCATCAGCTGCAGTTTGTATAGCTGAAACTCCTTCCAGTTCTACTTCAGGACTACTAATTTCTTCGCTAGAAATACCCTTTCCCAAAGGTGGCATGCTGAGAAACAAAACACCTTTTGCTCCTCGGTGTGGTAGAAGATATTCCCTTGTGAATGCTTGGGATATTCAACAAACTTCCACAGAACTGACCTTGCCTCGAGCTTGTCCGGATTTTGCTTTTAGGCATAGGCCAGACAACCCCAAATGTTAACATCCTTAAGAGATGGGCTCTTCCCATACTATATCACATATGGAATGGTAGGCACCTGATTTGATTGGAACCCTATTCAATAGGTATGCAGCTTCTCAAGTGCATAACCCCCAAAAGGAAATAAGCAACTCAGTAGTACTCATCATAGAGCACACCATATCACATAGGGTGCAATTGCCCCGTCCCGATACACTGACGTGCTGTTGTGTATACGGAGGAGTAATACTGAGAGAGAATCTCATTCTCCTTTAGAATAGTCCAGGAATTCCGTGCTCAAGTATTCTCCTTCCTGATCACATCAAAGGACATAATACTTATACCCGTTTTGGTTCTCTACTTTTGACTTATATTCTTTGAATTTCTCAAAAGCTTCAGACTTGTGTTTCAACAAGAACACATGTGCGAATCTTGAGAGACCATCAGAGAATGTAATGAAGTACAAAGAACCGGTCCTGGCATGTGTAGAAAGGGGACCTACATACATCATCATGTATCAATCCCATGAGTTTACCAAATCTTTCTCTGTTTCCAATAAACGGAGCTATGGTCATCTTATCTTTGTGACATGACTGGCAAGTTTCACAAGATGTAAATTCAAACTGATTTAAATATGCATCTTTATATAACTTCAGCTAGTCGGGTCGCATTGATATGACCTAGTCTACAATGCCTCAAGAAGGATTCGTTCATTTCTGAACTCTTCTCCTTGTGTATGTTCTATACGTTAAGAACTGTGGTTTGATTTAGAACGTATATGCTCTTAGATAACGTGCCTGAACCGATCAACTCTTGATATAGGAAATGTTCAAAACATTATCCAACAATACAAAATTATATCCTTCTTTACTAAATAAAGAGAATGATATGATGTTGTATATCAGGTTCGGTATCTAATAACATTCGTTCAGAATCAATGTATTTGGTAATACAGGGTGATAACTGCCAACATACTTGGCTGCAACACTTACACCGTTTCCAACTCTTGAAACTTATCACCCGTTCTCAGTTCTCTACCTATCTGTAGCCGATGTAACATATTACATATGTGGGATCCTGATCCGGTATCTCATACCCAGGACGTAAAGGATACTGAGAGAAAGTTCTTGGTAATGAACACATCCGAAGAAGATGCATCATCATGCACTTTCTTCATTTGGGCGGCACGGGAATCCTGGTATTCCCCTATTTCCTGCTCGGTCTTATAACAATTATAAGTTGGAGCGGGACCAACGTTCCCCAGCCCAGTATAACAAGCGGGTTCAGTCAATAAATCCGTATTATTATCTTGATTAAGGCGTGACATGGTCACTACCTGGAGAGAGAGAGAAGAAAACACTCAGCGTATGCTCATGCAATATCAGATTGGTTATTATTTTATCTAATCAGGATGGCTCCCACTGTTTTAGTCAAATCTTCCTTCAAACCCTAAAAGGAAAGACTAGCCGGGATTAATTACACCCTACAATTTCGCCAATCTTTCAGCCAGGCCAGTGTCGGTACTTTAAGGGAGGTTCCCCGTGCTTTCGTACGGACCTAATTAAAATAAACCTCGTTTTCCCAGAGGCATAACCCCGTTAACACCTTTCTAGACACGAACTTAATCGGCTAATTGTGATGTGTAAAACTCTCCCAGGAGTAACACTTACTCGTAGTGGGTATCGGGATCCAACTATCTCATAGGAGGTATGCAATCTCATTGCAAATTTCAACACTTGAAATTCCCGATAATGTTTTGCCCCGAGCGATCTATGACCTTGACAAGGTCAACAAACCATAGACCGCATGTCAAGTTCAACCCGTCATTTCCTGATTGAATTAAACCCACCCGCACGACTCTTGACAAGGTCAACAAGGTCGCACAACTACCCTAATCCAATCACATTATATTCTTATACAGATAAGCACTAATCAGCTACCGCACACTACACCTTGACAAGGTCAACAAACGCAGCACGAATACTAACTATTACTTATCTGAAATGACGGAGGGCTACAACAGGTTTTTAAGAAAACCCTTTGCGTAATGAACTTGAAATCGTCGTAGAATCGAGTGATTTTGAAAAGGAGTGTTTTTTGAGGCTTTTACTAGTTTTGCTAAAGAGGTCACTCCCGGTGAAGGGATTTCGGCTCTTTCCTTATCGAATAAGGTGCTGGATATTCTACAAGGAATACCGCTATGCAAAGCAAGAACTAGAGCTACCAGTTTTCGAGACAAGTTTCTACAACATCTTTAGATTTCTTTTATTTCATTAATCTCATTAATGAAGTCCCATCATTTTAAGTTACCTAAACATCACAGATAAATACAACGTACGCTTATGCCATCCGCATTCTTCTCGATGTCCCCTCGTGCACCGTTAGGTTAGGTAACTAACGGCAGAGCGGGGCAGTGCTAGCGCGGGTGTAAAACATAAGCAACGTCTATATAATATATCACATATACTATATCCTGTACTCATCTCAACATATCAAATGATCACATCACAGATATCGCAGCAGAAGAACAACATATGAAATATTGGATATGCTAGGATTTCTGTGTTTTAAATTAAGCCTGTATAAAACACGGATTTCACGGTCGTGATGAATAGCCAATCCCACACCCCTAGACCCCTACGAGAGCGGTAAGCAACCCTACCAATTCTAGAGTTAGGAGACCCAGTCTCGACTTCTCGAGATGGTCTCCCACTGGACCCTAGAACCTGGCTACTTGTGCTCCCCGCCTTTGGTCTATCCTAATGCGGAAAAGTAAATAATATACAATGGTGGCATCATCCTCAACCTGGAAGTGCCCCAATAAACGAATATTACATACAATAAATTTTACATGAATGAAAATGAAAAACTCTCATCTCACATAAAACCTCCGGCTATTCAAAACACGACGATCCAATATAACATATCACAGCAACACATAACATCACATGTCATCAGCGTAAGTAAATATGCGTATCCCAGTTGTTGTTGACATATAGCACCGAAACCGGCGATACACCACATATTACACTTACGGTCGCAGAAAAGAAAGTGAAAAACTACAACAGTTGGAATCTACAACCACCTTAGACATCACATGCCTAACCAAATGAATTCCTTAGACATCGCATGCCTAACAATTATAAACCCCGCATTTTAGTCTCGATACCGAAAACACTTTTCAATAACCAGTCGGGCAATTCAACAAGATTCCCGACGTCCTGATCGAATGCTCGTCGGAAACTTTAGTAGACGGCCGCACCCCCCGATGTCGTCGACGAAGTGCACTAAGGCGGAATACCGCTGTCGCGAGCACCCGAACGGATACTTTTGGCGACGGGGTTCTCCTGCAGTCACTTGGTCAGGGCTATGGGGCGTGGCTATCTATTAAGTTTACCCGGCGAGTATCCGCGTACCCTACATGATTACGACGGACTTTTGATCACATCAAAATCCCGTGGCAACTGATCAAATGAGACTAAACTTCTAGATTTATAACATTCAAATTAGTTATCTCATAACTACTTGTAGATTCCAAATATTGTATCCTATCACATAATATCCGGACGACGTTAAACTTTTAGATCGAGTCATCAAAGTCCCACAATTTCCCGACAGCTCAACACTTGAGCATAGTTTTAGTAATACCCAGAAGATGCCACAGTACCTATGAACCAGCCGTAGAAGGGTCAAACCAACGCCTCACATATGACAACGCTAAACTACCATAAACCCTAGGGTTCAAGTGGCGGTTTTGACGGCAACATAATCGAGTTAAGGTTTCGTTCTTCTAGAAGGTCCACGGAATCACTTGCATGTTTTTCCGAATACGTTAAACTTGGGAAAATGGGTTTTTAACATTCAATCGAACCTTTTAACTTCGCTTAGACAACTTGCGAATAACCCGAAACAATGTTAAAACTATGAATACGAAACACTCCGAATTGCTTATAGTGTAAGATTATATCACATGCAAAATTAGCAAAAACAAACAACACCTGAAACATCAAAATCAAGTCACTGGAACACATGCAAAAATTCAGGGGTTGTGCTCGGAATTGGGCTGAGATTGGGGGTATGGGGCTCGGCCAATTTTTCACCAAACTGCCTCAAATTTCACCAGTGTTCATGTTATATCATATACAACACTCTGGACTTGTTTAAAAATTTTTTTGACAATTATTTAAAATCGACAGAAACTAGATTTTGCAGTTTCAAGTTTCGGAGTTGTTTCGGTTTCGTGATCTTAACAAAATCCGTATTAATTTCTAGCATGGCTCTGATACCACTGCGGGGTTAGCTAAGACGGCATCAAGGTTTCTGGAGGAATTGTCTATACCAAATTCAAAAATTTATCGTTCTAGCTAACCCTAATTTTGAATCGTTAACTAGAAATCGACGGAAAAACATATGCAAACACTTTGCAAGTTTAGTGAGCAAGGAATACAACCTTTGCAGACTGGTCATTCACTTCAATAGCTCCGTGTAGTAGTCCCCTTCACTGCGATCATGAACTCCGGACTCTAGAGAGGCTCCCATTAAGAAACGAACATGCTTGCTTCGATGTCTTCGAGGCCGAAGATGATCTATGTCGAGGAGACACTAACCCAAGCTATCTCTTCACTAACCATGGAATTAGTGAAGCAAACACCCTATACTAAATGGCAAGTAATAGAGGATGATGAAGTAGGAAGTGGGCTCACTTTATATTTCATTTTCTCACACTTTTTTTTCATATCTCCATTGAAGCTAGAAAGCTTTTAAGGAGGAGGAAGAAGAAGATGATGAACTCAAGTCAATAATTCATCCATATGAATTATGTAACCATGGGTGAGTTAAGTCATCATGCTTAACTCATGTAGAGAATTAACCAAGGTGTAAGGTTAAGGGTTGGGTTAAGAAATATCCTAAGGAATGATAAAAGAGTTGACTTTGTCAATGTTTCTACAAGCTTCAAGCAAGCTTGACAACATTGACCAAGTCTTCTCTGTTTTGTTATTTCTTAAGAATTAAACAAAACCCTAATTTATCCTTTGGATGGTCTAAGTCTCATACACCCATCTTGTATGTATCATCAAGCATGACACAAACATATACACTTGTATATATCACATATATACAATGTGCACAATCTAGTGAGAAAGAAATCTTAAGTGAGCTAATACTAGTTAATATAATGTAATATATCTAATATATAATTTTATACATTAAATTATTAAATCAACTCTTGATTTAATAATTTGCCCTATTTACCGAGAGAGGCTTCTACTATCATGTGTAACAACTAATCGAATCAACACTTGATCCGATAACCCGGCTATATCGCATATAACCGACCAATGTCACATATCTCAAGAATAGAATACGGTATCTCATATCGTATCATTCTCGGTCCCGCACATATCACATATGTCCTCCTACTCCGTTTCGCTTGAGCCAGGAAACCCCTGTGCAGGACTCTAAAGACTCGTCAATACGCCGGCAGTAGGTGATGATCATATCAAACACCCACAAGCCGCAAGCGGTCTGCTAAACGTAACGGCCACCCGAGTATTGAGCGATCAGAAGATCAACAAGCAATCCCGCTCACACTCCTGCGAATCCAATCAGTAACACTACCGTACAGTCCGGTCTCTTCGTCTGATATGTCGCATATCTCGTCTAGGGGTGGTAAACGTCAGACCCCAGTAACTCGATAAGTCGTGTCGATATGAGGCTAATAACGGGTCGAGAAACTACTGATAACACTTACCAGTATATCTCTGAAGCAGCCTTGGCCAAGGACTTCCTGTTATAGCCAATCGAGCACAGCGCAAGACCAACTCCCAATACTGGGAAAGACGAAACCCCTTCTATCGCTCATTGCCTCCATGTGATTCGGGACTGTACCCAAAAGCCACCGTTTTGCACGTTCTCTTGAACGTGGTAAAGTGGAAATCAAAGCACAGTGGGAATCACACAAGACTCTATGACGATCTCGGGTCTATAGACTAATCTGTACCAGTGTCACCAGAGAACTGCCATCTGACATGAGGTATAATACCATCTGGGAGTTCTCGGCGAGTCCGTTCAGTGTACCCAGTCTCCATTGAGCACCCGTATGCTATCTCTGATGTCAAACACCAATGGATATGGGATCATCCATCGCCTATCTACATGGGTCGAGAAGCTATGCGCTAGTCTACACTGGTATATCGATGCCCTGTCTCGATACACCCACGACTAGGAATATTTGAAGGATGTACTTAGCGACTACTCTGTCCCCACTAGTATGATCTACATCATAGTCCTGGTAGTCAAGTACTCATCCTAAGGACTTTATCAACATGTAACATGGAGACAATCAGAGTACATGTTAAGATAAAGAGCAACCAGATAGCATACTATCATGTCGAGCAAGAAAGTCCTCACTATATATGTCCAAGCATCCACTACAATATACATCGTATGTACAGCAATGGCCTCTAGGGCATACATATAACTAACAATATCAATGCGACCCGACTAGCTAAGTTACATTAAGATGCATATTTAAATCAGTTTGAATTTACATCTTGTTGTCAGTCATGTCACAAAGATAAGATGACCATAGCTCCGTTTACTGGAAACAGAGAAAGAGTTAGTGAACTCTTAGAATTGATACATGATGATATATGCAGGTCCAACGTCTACACATGCCAGGACTGGTTCTTTATACTTCATTACATTCACTGATGATCTCTCAAGATTCGCACATGTGTTCCTGTTGAAACACAAGTCTGTGTTGGAGATAGTGCCCTCAGAGTCAATTATTGGATCACAGGCACGTGATTGCAATGATTGAGGGAGGACCTATCCCGGTACGACAGTCTTACTCGAGATGATAGTATGCTATCTGGTTTACCTTTATCATCGTGTACTGCTTTAGGTGACCTGACAAGTCGCTATTGCACGTTGATAGAGCCCCTAGGATTCTTGCTTGACTGCCAGCAGTATGAGGGCGATCATATAAGTGAGAGTTGGAGTCTATAAGCACATCCTTAAAAGGTCCCTAGTCGTGGGAGATTCGAGACAGGGCATCGATTCTCCAGAGTAGACTAGTGTATACAGTCGAGACCCCGACGAAGGGCGGTGGCCGGTCTCACAAGCCACTGGTGTCAGTTGGATCACCTAAGATGTATACAGGTGCTCATTGGGTTATGAGTATACCGGACAGGACTCGTCGGGAACATGCTAGTTGGTCTTATACCTGACGTCAGATAGCAGTTCCCTGGTGACATGTGTACAGGTTAGTTCATCGACCTGGGGATCGTCATTTGTCTCGTGTGAGTTCCCACTGTACTTTGATTACTACCCTACCACGGCTCAAAGGAGTCGTGCAAACAGGTTTTAGTTGGGTACAGTCCCGAGCCACATGGAGGCAGTGAGCGGATCTTCGGGGGTTCGTCTCTCCCGGTATTGGGGGTGAGGTCGCGCTGTGTCTAGGAGAGCCATTACACGAAGTCCTTGGCCAAGGCAGGAGATTTACTGGTAGGTATTCCAGTAGTATCTCAGGGTGTTCTGGGCTACACTCCGACACGACTTGTACCGCTTTTGGGGGTCTGACTTTTACCAACCCCCTAGGCCCGCCATGCGATGCTCGTAGACGAACGGACCGGACTGTACGGATATTGTCACTGACAGGCTCAGTAGGATGTCAGGATGAGTTCGCTCATCGACGTCCCTTTTAGTCAATAGCTGGTGGCCCGTTACGTATTGGCTTATACCTCTGACGTGCTAGTGGTTAAATCCACAACCATAGTATTGACGAGTCTTTAGAGTCCACCACACTTTCAGTTACTCAAGCTTTCGGGCGAAACGCTGTAGAGGCCGTATGGAGATATGGCAGGGTCCGATCAGATACGTGCGGTATTGCACGGATCAGGATCAGACGGTTTGTACTAGAGGCCGTATGGAGATATGGCAGGGTCCGATCAGATACGTGCGGTATTGCACGGATCAGGATCAGACGGTTTGTACTAGAGGACGTATGGATATATGGCAGGGTTCGATCAGATTCGTGCGGTATTGCACGGATCAGGATCGGACGGACATTACTAGCCGGCTTTGGTTTAAGCCGGATCCTAGTTTAGTACAGTGTAGATTTTGTCTCTTTGCATTTGTATCCGGACGGAATATAGATGCGGGTGTGTATGCACAGTATCGGGGTTTTCCTGTAATTTATTACGGGACCAGTTTTCTGGAGTTGCCAGTTTGCATTCCGTTCCGGCCGGTTTTCCTTTGTTCTTTCCCGGCCGGACTTTTCCGATGGAGGGGGTTATTTGCAAGTTTGCAAATAACATTTTGTGGAGGGTTTATTTGTGAGATGAGAGATTATGATAGCATCTTTGATTCCCTCCATCACTTGCATTAAATGAGATTAGAAAGGGTATGGGTTTGATGTTCATTTTGTTATGATAATGTTTTGTTTATGGTCACCTCTTCTCATCTCCTACCATCACCTCCCTCTTGGATTATGTTATCACTCCACCACCATTTCCCACTTAAATGGGCCGGCCACTTCTTTGAGTGAGGATGAGAATGTTTCATTTTGAGTGTGGCAATTTTCCTTGATCTCATTTCATGCTAGAAAAATGCAAGCACCATTTTTCTTATCTTGATTCCTCCATCTATCAAATGGCAACATCCACTACCCCAAAGAGACAAAGCACTACACTTCCTACAGCACATCTTGGGCATGTCGACTTGCCAGCTTCATGCCCGAGTTGCCTCGGTATAGAGGCGGGAGCCCGTAAAAGAAACAGGCGATGTGGTGCCCTTCCGGCAAGGAGACGACGGCCGGAGTTTCCGCGAGAGATCGGGACGATGACGAGAAGACCGGAGGACTCGGATCACTCGGTATATCTCTTCCCTATCTTGTTACTTTGCTAGAACTAGTTTAATGGCCCGATCCGGGGTTTAGTGCGTGGTGGTGCCGGTTTGCTAAGTTCGCAAAATTAAAGTTTATCACCGTTTCCGCATTTGGCCGTCGGATTGACGACCGGGGCGCCGCCGTGCACTTACAGTCTGAAGTTTTTGAGAAATTCAAAGAATATAAGTCATAAGCAGAGAACAATGGGTATAACTATTATGTCCTTTGATGTGATCAGGGAGGTGAATACTTGAGCACGGAATTCCTGGAATATTCTAAAGGAGAATGAGATTCTCTCTCAGCATTACTCCTCCGTATACACCACAGCACGTTGGTAAATCGAGGCGGGCAATCGCACCCTATGTGATATAGTGTGCTCTATGATGAGTACTCTGAGTTGCCTATTTCCTTTTGGGGATTATGCACTTGTGAAGCTGCATACCTATTGAATAGGGTTCCAACCATATTAGGTGCCTACCACTCCATGTATGATATGGTATGGGAAGAGCCAATCTCTTAAATAAGTTAAGATTTAATGTTTTCCAGCCTATGTCTAAAAGCAAGATCCAGACAAACTCGAGGCAAGGTCAGTCCTGTGGAAGTTTGTTCGATATCCCAAGCATTCGCAAGGGAATATCTTCTACCATACCGAGGAACAAAAAGTGTTTTATTTCTCGGCATGCCACCTTTTTAGAAAAGGAATTTCTTGTGAAGAAATTAGTCGTCATGAGGTAGAACTGGAAGGAGTTCCAGCTATACAAACTGCAGCAGATGATTTGGTAGAACCAAAAGATTCAATAGTTCCCGACGAACCTCAGCCTCTCCGCCGATCTGGTAGGGTTCCTCATCCGCCTGAAAGATACTTCGGTTTTCTCAATGACAGTGGGAGCGAGGATTGAATCATGAGATGATGACCCAACTAGTTTTGAGCAGGCCATCAAGAGTGGGGACTCTGTAAGAATGGCTGGATGCTAAGCGATCTGAGATGGAATCCATATACACCAACAAAGTATGGACTTTGGTTGTTTTATCTGAAGGGTTAAATCCCCATCAGGACAAAGTATATCTTGAGAAGATTACTTGGTGTAAATGGAAAAGTTAAGACTTTCAAAGCTAAGGCTTGTTGCAAAAGGTTCTCGTCATCAACCAGGTGTGGATAATGATGAAACCTTTTCTAGTCCTTATGCTTAAGTCCATCCAGATCCTATTTGTCATTGCTACATACCATGACTACGATATCTGGCGGTTGAGTGTCATGACTGCATTTCTAAATAGTGATTCAGAATAGAGCCTCTATAAGTACACAGCCAGAGGGCTTCGTAGATAGTGGGAGCAGCGGGAACGTGTGCAAGTTGCTTTATGGGTTAAAGCAGGCATCACGGAATTGGAACATCTGTTTTGATGTGGTAGTCAAAGAGTTTGACTTCATCAAAATGGTAGATGAACCTTGTATATACAAAAAGGTAGTAGGGAGTATGGTGGTGATTCTCGTATTGTACGTGGATGACATACTTTTGATAGGAAAGAAGTTTCTTATGCTACACTCGGTCAATCTCCTCTTATCACAAGGATTCTCCATATAGGATCAAGGTGATACCTTCTAAATCCTGGGTTTTTGATCTATGAGATAGATCTAAATGGATGTTAGGATTTTCACTAGGTGTAGTGAGATGGTATCAATCGATCATGGGGAGAATCACTCAATAGCTTCCAGGGTGGTAAGGTCGACTGAATGTCAGTCACAGGCATTGTCTTTACCCTCAGTGGAGGGATGGTATGTTGGAAGAGTTCCAAGCTAGATACCATGGCAAACTAGACGATAAAGGCTGAATACATTGCTACCAAGGATACTGCCAAAGAAGTAGTCTGAATGTATATAAGTTCATGAGATGAACTTCGTTCCTACCATTGTGTGACAATGGAGTTGTGGCTTAGGCCTAGGAACCCCCATCAGAGATCCAGACGTATTCTTAGGCAGTATCACCTGATCATGGAGATGGATGATCTCCAGGGAGATTGAGGATAGGAGAGTAGACTACAGAGGACAACACGGCGGATCCACTCACAGAGGCCTTTTCCCTAAAGAGGCTTTTTTGGGATTGTTGATTATGAGATACTTCAACCACTGCTGATTGTTGGGTATGGGATACTACAACAGATGGCCCTAGTGCAAGTGGAAGATTGTTAGTTATATGTATGCCCTAGAGGCCATTACTTTACATGCGATGTATATTGTAGTGGATGCTTGGAGATATACATGGAGGACTTTCTTACTCGACATGATAGTATGCTATCTGGTTGCTCTTTATCTTAACATGTACTCTGATTGTCTCTATGTTATATGTTGATAAAGCCCTTAGGATGAGTACTTGACTTCAAGGACTATGATGCAGATCATACTAGTGGGGACAGAGTAGTCATTAAGTACATCCTTCAAATGTTCCTAGTCGTGGGTGTTTCGAGACGGGGCATCGATATACCAGAGTAGACTAGCGTATAGCTTCTCGATCCATGTAGATGGGCGATGGATGATCCCATATCCATTGGTGTTTGACATCAGAGACAGTATACGGGTGCTCAGTGGAGACTGAGTACACTAGACGGACTCGCCGAGAACTCCTAGATGGTATTATACCTATCGTCAGATAGCAGTTCTCTGGTGACACTGGTACAGGTTAGTCTGTAAACCCGAGATCGTCATAGAGTCTTATGTGATTCTCACTGTGCTTTGATTTTCACCTTACCACGTTCAAGAGAACGTGCAAAATGGTGGCTTTTGGGTACAGTCCCGAATCACATGGAGGCAATGAGCAATAGGAGGGGTTTCGTCTCTCCCGGTATTGGGAGTTGATGTTGCGCTGTGCTCGATTGGCTATAATAGAAAGTCTCTGGCCAGTGATGCTTCAGAGATATACTGGTAAGTGTTATCAGTAGTTTTTCGATCCGTTATGAGCCTCATATCGGCACGACTTATCGAGTTACTGGGGTCTGACGTTTACCACCCCTAGACGAGATATGCGACATATCAGACAAAGAGACCGGACTGTATGGTAGTGTTACTGATTGGATTCGCTGGAGTACGAGCAGGCTTGCTTGTTGATCTTATGATTTCTCAATACCCGGGTGGCCGTTACGTTTAGCAGACGGCTTGCGGTTTGTGGGTGTTTGATATGATCATCACTTACTGCCGGCGTATTGACGAGTCTTTAGAGTCCTACACAGAAGTTTCCTGGCTCTAGCGAAACGGAGTAGGAGCGCATATGTGATATGTGTGGGACCGAGATTAATACAATATGTGATACAGTATTCTATTCTCGCGATATGTGACATAAGTCGGTTATATGTGATATAGCCGGGTTATCGGATCAAGAGTTGATTCGATAAGTTGTTACATATAAATATTAGTCGGTTATATGTGATATAGCCGGATTATTAAATTAAGAGTTGATTTGATAATCTAATGTATAATTATGTATTCGATATATTAATTTACATTAACTAGTATTAGCTCACTTATGATTTCTTTTCTCATTTGGTATGTGCACATTGTGTATATGTGATATGCATATTTGAGTACATGTTTGTGTCATGCTAGATTATATATGCAACAAGCATGTATGAGACTTATACCATGCTAGGGTTAGGTTAGGGTTTATAATTCATTCAAAGTTAAACAAATTAGTGAAAATTAGTTTAATATTCAAAGCTTGTAGAAGCTTGTATGAACCTTTGACTAAGTCCACTCTTTTGTCTAGCTTAGGATATTTATTAACCCAACCCTTAACCTCATAGCATGGTTTATTCTCTACATGAGTTAAGCATGAGAGGATAACTCACCATGGTTGCATTTCTAACCTTATGATTTATTCATTCACGACTCTCTCTTCATCTTCTTCTTTATGAGCTCAAGAAAAAGGTTTTCTAGGGTTTTGAGAGGTGATAAAAAATTGTGAGAAAAATAATTCTAAAGTGATCCCACTTCCTACTTCATCATCCTCTACTACTTGACATTTAGTATAGGGTGTTTGCTTCACTAATTCCACAATTAGTGAAGAGATAGCTTGGGTTAGTGTCTCCTCGACGTAGATCATCTTCGGCCTCGAAGTCTTCTAGCAAGCTTGATCCGTACATTTTGTGAAGCCTCTCTAGAGTCCGGGAGTTCATGATCGCAGCGAAGGGACGACTACACGGAACTAATGAAGTGAAGTACCGGTCAACAAAGGTTGTATTCTGCATTCACTTTACTTGCAAAGTAGCTTGCATTTCATTCCGTCCGATTTCTAGTTAACGATTCTAAGTTAGGGTTAGCTAGAACGGCAAATTTTTGAATTTGGCATGGACGATGCCATTAAAAACCTTGCTGCCGTGCTAAGGAAACCTGTATCTGTAATACCATATAATGTATGTACATGATGATAAAGGCAAACTAAATAGCATACTATCATTTTGAGTAAGATTGTTCTACCCATATAGGTCCTCCCTCAATAATCATAATTGCATGCCTGCGATTACAATAATTGTCTTGAGGGCACTATTGCCAACATGAAGTCACCATGAATTTGGCAGAGATGACATTTCTTTGCATGCTCTTCGCAATCCCTTATCATGGTAGGCCAGTAATATCCCAGCCGTTTGATTTGAATCCTCTTTTTGGGGATGGACTGGTGAGCTCTACAGACATTCGAGTGAACTTTTTCATGAACTTTTGGGCTTCAAATGATGACAGACACCTGAGCCAGAGCTGGTCATGTGATCTGCGTTATAGCGTATTATTTACAAACATGTATCGAAAAGCTCTCTTCTTCAACTGAACACTCGCAAATTTTTCTCCGGGCAACTTGTTGTATCGGAGGTACTCTATAAAGGGCTCTCTCCAATCGGGCCCGTCTTGAATGATCAGAGTTTCCTCGGCAGGATTGTTCTCTTGCTCTATACTTTCTTCCTCTCATAAAGTGACTAGAGGCAAAATTTGCCGCCTTTTGACTGTGATCAGAATTCCATCAATGTCGGGATCAGCCAGCTCTTTGGCTAGGTGATCGAGTACGTCGGCTTTCCCGTTCAACGCCTTAGGAACTCTCATCAGTTCAATATGAATGAACTGTTTCTTGAGTTCCATCACCCGGTTTTTATATCGAGCTAACTCGGACTTATATATTTTGTAGTCACCGCTCACTTGGTTGACGACAAGTTGGGAGTCACCGAAAACCCATAGCCGAAGGATTTTCATTTCTATGGCGAGCTCCAGACCAGCTATCAGAGCTTCAGACTCAGTCTCGTTGTTTGTGCGAGGCTCGGTGAGAGTGAAAGAAAGTCGTAGGATTCCCATCGATAACGTGATGAACACCAATCCTAGCCCTGCTTTTATCTCCGGGACGCTTGATCTGCTGGAGGTTCTTATTGATAAGGCTCCATCAAAGTAGAGCTCCCAGTATGGCTCATTATCCTCAAGGTGCAGCACTTGTTCGTCGAGTAACTCGCAATTTAGCGGTGACCCTTCTGGTATGGGATGAGCGGCGAGGAAGTCGGGGAGTGTTTGCCCTTTTACTGCTTTCTGAGGAGTGTCGATTATGTCAAACTCAAGAAGCATGGCAGCCCATATTGTCATTCTGCCTACAAAGATTGTTTTAGTCACTAAGTGTTAGAGCGGTTCGACTTTGGAGATCAGCATAACCCAATGAACGAACAGATAGTGCCTTAGTTTCTTCACGGCGAAGATTAGGGTCAGGCATTGCTTTTTGATTGAGGAATAGTTATATTCTGCCCTGACTAATGTTTAACTGAGGTAGTAGAGGGCATTTTCTTTTCCCTCCTCGTTATTCTGGACAAGGAGTGCGCCAAGTGGCTCATCTAGCGTGGCAGTATAAAGAATCAACAGTTTATTTGGAATGAGAGCAGCAAGTACTAGAGGGTATAGCAGATACTGTTTGATACTTTCGAACGCCTCCTGACATTCGGCGACCTAGACAAAAGGGGCTCCTTTCATCATGAGCTTTGAGAAGGGCCTACATCTTCCAGATAGGCTCGAGATGAACCTTCATATGTAAGCGAGCTTTTCTTGAAAGGATCTTAGTTGCGTCAGATTTTTCGGAAGAGGCATCTCCATGATGGCCTTTATCTTCGACGGGTCAACTTTGATCCCCCGATGTCGGACTATGAAGCCCAAGAATTTTTCCAATGACACGCCAAAAGCGTACTTTAGAGAATTCATCTTCAAATCATGTTCCCTCAGTCTGGTGAAAATGGTCCTGAGATCTTGGATGTGATCGGCCTTGGCTTTAGTCTCGACGACCAAATCATCAATATAGCATTCGACGACTTTATGGATTAAGTCATCAAAGATCTTGGTCATTGCCTTTTGATATGTGACACATGTGTTCTTCAGTCCAAACGGCATCACTTTGTAACAGTATATACTGATCGGGGTTCGAAATGTTGTATGCTTCTCATCCTCCGGCGACATCTTTATCCGATTGTACCTAGACGAACCATCCATGAAAGTGAACAGCTCGTAATTTGAGGTGTCTTCAACCATCATTTCCATGACCATAAACCGGAAATCATCTTTATGGCATGCCCTGTTAAGGTCTCTGAAATCGACATAGATTCGGATCTGCCCATTCTTCTTTTTCACTGGGACGATACATGCGATCCAATCCGCATATTTCTCCTTTCTGATGAAGCTGGCAATGATGGGTTTCTTAGTTTCCTCGATGACCTTTTCTTCTAGCTCCCTTCTTATTCTTCGAGGAGTTTGTTTTACTGGATTGGCACTAGGAGATATAGCCAGCTTATGCACGGCCACTTCAGGGGAGAGGCCAGGCATTTCTTTGTACGTCCAAACGAAGCAGTCAACGAACTCTTATAGCAGGGAGATTATCTATTCTTTCATTTCCTCTGACAAGAATGAGCTGATGTAGGTCAGCCATGGATTATCGGGCGTTCCCAAATCAATCTCGGTTAGCTCGTCGAAAGTTGCTTGTCCTCCATCTTCGAGTTCTCGAGAGGCTTTTTCCGGCTCGACTAGCTCATCATCGTCATTTGACCTTTCGCTGGCTTCACCAACATAGATCATGCAGCATGCTCTGACATCAAGTTGAATGAAACCTATGCCCTGTCTGTCTGGGACGCACCCATCGATGAGTGCTCGGACCTGAGACGGATGCCACAATCCCTCATAAAACTTCCCTTCGGAGTCCGTTCGATATAACCGACATCCGCACTTTTTAATGTATTCCAACATCTCGGGCGCATAATATCTGGGATTGAGGACGACTCTTATGCTTCTCTCACAGGGAAGGCACAATAATGACAAATCGTCCGGATGCAGGATAGGATTTGACCCATAAAATAGGATGTCCTTATGTCCACTTTTCCTTCCGAGAACGTATAAAGTTTTCAGCTGGTCCACGGTGGAGACTGACAATGCATAAAGCTCTTTGCACATCAACTCCGGCACCCTTTTGATGGCTAGGGACCCTTCTGTAACCTTAAAGGTTTCTCGTAGCTTCGCTTTTTGCATGAGAGCACAATTTGCACAGCTGTTGCAAGACGGGTTCTCTCCCTCCGACTCTTCAGTGTCGTTACCGAAATGAGGGAAAATTTTGCGGCCGGACGGGCCTTCGATGTCAAACTCATACGTATCACTACAGAAATGAGGGCGAGTTTTATGAAAGGACGGACACTCAGCGTCGGACTCATAAGTCGGACCCATAAGTGTCACTGCCGAAACGCGGACGCACTTGGAGGGTTTTTGCTTTTGAAAGTAACAGCCGGCTCAGATTTGCTTTTGAGTTTCGAAGCCGTTCTGTCCTCGGTCAGTTGTGGCTCAGTATTTTAGGGGTTCGCAAAGTACCAAGAATCTTCATATCAAACTTCACGCACACCGAATGGCTGGATGTCTCCGTTAATGCGTCTTTCTTCGTCATTTTTAGTATACTTCATGCATTGATAGAGAGTTGACGGAACAATGCTATAATCATGGAGCCGCGTCCGCCCCAGGAGAATCTTATAATACGTGTCTGTTAGTTATGTATATGCCCTAGAGGCCATTATTGTACATGTTATGTATATCATAGTGGATGCTTGGACATATATAGAGAGGACTTTCTTGCTCGACATGATAGTATGCTATCCGGTTGCTCTTTGTTTTAACATGTTGACTTGTATTGTGATATTGTCTTGCTCTCACATGTTGACGAAGCCCTTATGATGTTTACTTTATTACCAGGACTATGATGGAGATCATACTAGTGGGGCCAAGGTAGTCCACAAGTACATCCTTTAATTGTTCCTAGTCGAGGGTGTATCGAGATAGGCCATCGATACTCCAGAGTAGACAAGCGTATACGCTTCTTGACCCATATGATGGGCGATAGATGATCCCACATCCATTGGTGCTTGACATCAAAGATGGTATACGGGTGCTCAATGGAGACTGGGTACACTGAACGGACTCGCCGAGAACTCCTAGTTGGTATTATACCTATCGTCAGATAGCAGTTCTCTGGTGACACTGGTATAGGTTAGTCTGTAGACCCGAGATCGTCATAGAGTCTTGTGTGATTCCCGCTGTGCTTTGATTTCCACCTTACGTTCAAGAGAACGTGCAAAACGGTGGCTTTTTGGTACATTCCCGAATCATATGGAGGCAATGAGCGATAGGAGGGGTTTCGTCTCTCCCGGTATTGGGGGTTGATGTTGCGCTGTGCTCGATTGGCTATAACTGGAAATCCCTGGGCAGGACTGATATGGAGATCTACTGGTAAGTGTTATCAGTAGTTTCTCGACCCGTTATGAGCCTCATATCGGCACGACTTATCAGTTACTGGGGCCTGACGTTTACCACCCCTAGACTGGATATGCGACATATCAGACGTAGAGACCGGACTGTACGGTAGTGTTACTTACAAGCTTTACAGGAGTATGTGCAGGCTTGCTTGTTGATTTTCTGATTGCTCAATACCCGGGTGCCTGTTACATTTAGCTAACCGCTGACGGCTTGTGGGTGACTGATATGATCACCACCCACTGCCGGCGTATTGACGAGTCTTTAGAGTCCTACACAGTGGTTTCTTGGCTCAGGAGAAACGGAGTAGGAGCACATATGTGATATGTGCGGGACTGAGAATAATATGAGTATATGATACCGTATTCTATTCTCGCGATATGTGATATCGGCCGGTCATATGTGATATAGACGGGTCATCGGATCAAGTGTTGATTCGATGAAATGATACGTTTTATAGTAGTCGGTTATATATGATATAGCCGAATTATTAAATTAAGTGTTGATTTGATAATTTAATGTATAATTGTATATTTGATATACTAATTTACATTAACTAATATTAGCTCACTTGTGTATTCCTTTTCATCACTATTGGACACTTAATATATATGTGATATATATTAATGTGTCATGCTTGATTATATATGCAACATGCGTGTATGAGACTTACACCATATAAAAGATAATTCAAAGGTTTTTATTTATTTAAGAAATTCAAAAATGAATGGATTTTGTCATGGTTGCAAGTTGTGGATAACCATTGACTTAGTCCACCATTTTTGTTTTTCCTTAGATATTTTAAACCTAACCATTATCTTTTAACTATGGTTTATTCTCTACAAGGGTTATATGAGATATTTTCTCACCCATGATTGCTATTCACTCTCACAACATTATCTCTCTTCATCTTGTTCTTCAAGCTCAAGAGCTCTCTAGCTTTTGTGCAAGTGAGAAATAATAGTGAGAAAAAGAATTCTAAAGTGAGCAAAATTCCTACTTCATAATCCTCTTCTATAATAGCCATATAGTTTAGGGTGTTAGCTTCACTAGTTCCATATTAGTGAAGGGATAGCTTGGGTTTGTGTCTCCTCGAAGTAGATCATTTTCGGCTTGGAAGACTTCGAGAAAGTTTGCATTTTTCGCCTTGTGGAGCCTCTCAAGAGTCCGGGAGTTCTTTGATCACAGCGAAGGGACCACTACTTGGAGCATTTGAAGTGAAGGACCGGTCTACAAAGGTTGTATTCCGCAATCACTTAGTTGTAAAGTTGTTTACATATCGTATTGTCTAAATGTTTAGTTAAGATTCTAGGGTTAGGGTTAATTAGCATGCAAAAATTTTAAAATGGTATGGACGATGCCCTCCCGAAAACTTGCTGTTGTGCTAAATTACCCTACAAGTGGTATCAGAGCCAAGCTAGAGATTTAGACGATATTTGTTAGATTACGAAACCGAAACTACTCTGAAACTTTAAACACGAAGATCTAGTTTCTGTCGATTTTTAAAAGGTGTCAAATTTGTTTTTAAACAACTGCAGAATGTTGTATGAGATATAACATGAACACTGTAAAAATTTGAAGCCATTTAGCCTCAATCTGGCCCGCCAAAGAACCTCAAAATCCAGCCTGCTCGGTTCTTCTAGCTCCTCTGGGCTTCAAAATTTTATCGTGTTCCAGGCTCTGGGTTTTGGTGTTTCTGGTGTTGTTTGTTTTTGCTAAATTTGCATATAATGTTAACTTTCTGCAAAGGCAACCCGGAGTGTTTCGTAGTCATAATTCTAACAGTATTTCGGGTTATTTAGACGGTGTTAAAAATTTCAAACGGATATCAAATACCCACTTTAACCCTTGCCGGAAAATTTTCCAAGAGTTGGATTTTTTCTAAGTTAAAGAGCTTTCAAATATCGTGCAAGTGATTCGATGGACCCCCTAGAAGAATGAAACTCTAACTCGATTCTGTGACCGTCAGAACCGCTACCAAACCCTAGGGTTTGTGGTAGTTCGGCGGTGCCACAGGTGAGGCATTGGTTGACCCTTCTACGGCTGGTTCATAGGTACTGTGGCATGTGATGGATACTTTTAAGCTACGCTCAAATGTTGAGCTCTTTAGGAAATTTTGGGTATTTGTTAATTCGATAGGAATGTTTAACATCGTTTAACTTTTTGTGGAATGTGATACAATATGTGGAATTCATATAGTTAGTCATGAAATCCGTAATATGTGATATTTCGGGTTTATGATGTCTAAGGTGATTGTGGATTCTAAATGGTGTAGTTTTGCATTTTCTTTTCTGCGACCGTAAGTGTAATATGTGGTGTATTGCCGGTTTCGTTGCTATACATCAACGACAATTGGGATACGCATATTTACTTACGTTGATGACATATGATGTTATGTGTTGCTGCAATATGTTATATTGGATTGTCATGTTTTGAATAGCCCGGTGTTTTATGTAAGATGAGAGTTTTTATTTCCATTTATGTAAAATTCAATGTATGTAATATTCTTTTATTGAGGCACTTCCGGGTTGAGGATGACGTCACCATTGTTGTATATTATTTACTTTTCCGCATTAGGATAGACCCAAGGTGGGGAGCACAAGTAACCGGGTTCTAGAGTCCAGTGGGAGACCATCTCGAGAAGTCGAGTCCGGGTCTCCTAACTCTAGAATTGGTAGGGTTGCTTGCCGCTCTCATAGGGGTTTAGGGATGTGGGTTTGGCTATTCATCGCGACCGTGGAATCCGTATTTTCTATTGTTGGCTAAATACAAAATACGGACCTCCTAGTATATCCAATATTTCATATGTTATCTTCTGCTGCTCTGTGATGTGATCACTGTGGATTTTAAGACGAATGGCTATTATATATATGATATATAATAAATGTTACTTATGTTTTTCACCCGCGCTAGTCTCGTCCCGGTATGTCGTTAGTCAAGTAACCTAATGGTGCATAACGGGACACTGTGGCGAATGCGGATGGCATAAGCGTACGTTGTATTTTCGTTTCTTCTGTGATACTTAGGAAGCTTACATGATGGGACTTCATTAATGAGATTAATGAAATAAAAGAAACCTAAAAGATGTTGTAGAATCAAATTTTTAAAAATGGTAGCTCTAGTTTTTGCTTTGCATAGCGGTATTCCTTGTAGAATATCCAGCACCTTATTCGATAAGGAAAGAGCCGAGATCCCTTCACCGGGAGTGACCTCTTTAACGAAACTAGTAGATACTACAACTCACTCGGTTTAGTTTTTGATTGCTTCTATAGTTTTTGCTTTTCATAGTGGTATTTATGAAATATCCTGCACCTTATTCGATAAGGAAAGAGCCGAGATCCCTTCACCAGGAGTGACTTCTTTAGCGAAACTAGTAAAAGCCTAAAAAACACTCCGTTTCAAAATCACTTGTTTCTACAACGATACCAAGTTCATTACGCAAAGGTTTTCAGAAAAACCTGTCGTAACCCTCCTTCATTTTAGAAAGTAGAGTACTTAGTATCCGTGCTGCGTTTGTTGACCATAATTAAGGCGCAGTGTGCGGTAGCTAAGTGATGTCTTCCTACATAGCATATGATGCGATTAATTAGGACAGTCATATGACTTTGTTGACCATAGTTAAGGGTCATGTAGGTGGGTCTAATTAATCAAGAAATGACGGGTAAAACTTGACTAGTGCATATGATTTGTTGACCATAGTTAAGGTCATAAGACACTAGGGGTAAAAAAAATTTTCGGGAATTTCAAGAGTTGAAATTTGCAATGAGATTGCATACCTTCTATGAGATAGTTAGATCCCGATACCCACTGCAAGTAAGAGTTACTCGTGGGAGAGTTTTACACATGACAATTAGCCGATCAAGTAGGTGTCTAGAAAGGTGTTAACGGGGTTACGCCCCTGGGAAAACGTGGTTTATTTTAATTAGGTCTGTGCGAAAGCACGGGGAACCTCCCTCAAAGTACCAACACTGGCCTGGCTGAAAGATTAGCGAACTTATAAGGTGTAATTAATCCCGGCTAGTCTTACCTTTTAGGGTTTGAAGGAAGATTTGGTAAAAGCAGTGGGAGCCATCCTGATTAGATAAGATAATAACCAATCTAATCTTGCAAGAGCGTACGCTAAAGTGTTTTCTTCTCTCTTTCTCCAGGTAGCGACCATGTCAGGCCTTAATCAAGATAATAATATGGATGTATTGATCGAACCCACTTGTTTTACTGAGCTGGGGAACGTTGGTTCCATTCTTTCTTATAATTGTTATAAGACTGAGCAGGGAATAGGGACATATCCGGATTCCCACGCCGCCCAAACGAAGAATAAGCATGTTGATGCATCTTCTTTGGGTGTGTTAGTTATCGAGAACTGTTTCTCAGTTCACTCTATGTCCTGGGCATTAAATACCGGATCAAGATCCCACATATGTAATATATTACATGTGCTGAGGAAAGGTAGAGAACTGGGAGTGGGTGATCATTCCGTAAGAGTAGGGAATGGTGCAAATGGTGCAGCCAAAACAGTTGGCGAATATCACCTTGTATTACCAAATGGTAATACATTGATTCTGAACAAATGCTATTACATACCGAACCTGATATGCAATCTTATATCAGTTTCTTTATTAATTAAAAAAGGATATAATTTTGTAATACAGGATGATGTTATGAACATCTTCTTGAATTAAAAGTTGATTGGATCAGGCTCGTTAAATAATGTCATATACATTCTAAATCAAACCACAGTTCTTAATGTACAAAACACACACAAGCGGAAAAGCTCAGAAATGAACGATTCCTTCTTATGGCATTGTAGACTAGGTCATATCAATGCAACACGACTAGCTAAGTTACATAAGGATGGATATTTGAATCCGTTCGAATTTTCATCTTATGACACTTGTCAGTCATGTCTCAAAGGCAAGATGACCAAAACTCCATTTAGTGGACACGGAGAAAGAGTTACGGAACTCTTGGGACTCATACATAGTGATGTATGCGGTCCCATGTCTACACATGCCAGGAATGGTTCCTCGTACTTCATTACATTCACTGACGATCTATCAAGATACGGACATGTGTTCCTGTTGAAACACAAGTCTGAAACTTTTGAGAAATTCAAAGAATATAAGCACGAAGTCGAGAACCAAACGGGTAAAAGTATTAAAATCCTTCGATCTGATCGAGGAGGAGAATACTTGAGCAATGAGTTCCGGGACTATCTAAAAGAGAATGGGATTCTCTCTCAGCTTACTCCTCCGTATACACTACAACACAACGGTGTATCGGAGCGGAAGAATCGCACCCTATTAGATATGGTACGCTCTATGATGAGCACCGTGAGTTACCTATTTCCTTTTAGGGTTATGCGCTTGAGGCAACGGCATACCTATTGAATAGAGTTCCAACCAAATCGATACCTACCACTCCATATAATATATGGAATGGGAAGAGACCATCTCTTAAATGAGTTAAGATATGGGGTTGTCCGGCCTATTTTAAAAAGCAAAATCCGGACAAGCTTGAGGCAAGATCAGTTCTTTGAAAGTTTGTGGGATACCCAAAGGATTCCTATGGATATATCTTCTACCGCGGTGAGGAACATAAAGTGTTTGTTTCTCAATATGCCACCTTTTTAGAAAAGGAATTTCTTGTAAAAGAAATTAGTGGCGAAGAGGTAGAGCTGGAAGAGGTTCTAGCACCACAAACTACAACTAATGATTTATTAGAACCAGAGGATTCAGTAGTTCCCAACAAATCTCAGCCTCTCCGCCGATCTAGTAGGGTTCCTCATCCACTGAGAGACGCTACGGTTTTCTCATTGATGGTGGGAGCGGGGATTGCATCATGGAAGATGATGACCCGACTAGCTTCGAGCAGGCCATCACGAGTGGGGACTCTGTGAAATGGCTGGATGCAATGCGATCTGAGATGGAATCCATGTACACCAACAAAGTATGCACTTTGGAAGATGCTCATGAAGGGGTAAAACCAATCGGGAGCAAGTGGATCTTCAAGAAAAAACTAGGTGTAGATGGGAAAGTGGAGACTTTTAAAGCTAGATTTGTTGCAAACGGTTTTCGTCAACGACCAGGTGTGGATTATGACGAAACCTTTTCTCCAGTGGCTATGCTTAAGTCCATCTGGATCCTACTTGCCATTGTTGCATACCATGACTACGAAATCTGGCAAATGGATGTTAAAATCGCCTTTCTAAATGGTGATTTTGAAGAGAGCGTGTACATGACTCAGCCAGAGGGCTTCGTAGACACTGGGAGCAGTGGGATTGTGTGCAAGCTATAAATCTATCTACGGGTTAAAGCAGGCATCGCGGAGTTGGAACATTTGTTTTGATGTCGTAGTCAAAGAGTTTGACTTCATCAAAAATATAGATGAACCTTGTATATATAAGAAGGTGGCAGAGAGTAAGGTGGTCTTCCTCATATTATACGTGGATGATATACTCTTGATAGGAAATGATATTCCTATGCTGCAATCAGTCAAGCTCTTCTTATTACAAAGATTCTCAATGAAAGATCTAGGTGATGCCTCCTACATCTTGGGAATTAAGATCTATAGAGATAGATCTAAACGGATACTGGGATTGTCCCAATCTAGGTACATTGACACCATACGAAAGAGGTTTAGTATGGAAGAATCCTAGCGTGGGAATTTACCCACGATCTCTGGACTCACTCTCTCCAAAAAGATGTCTCCCAAGACTGATTTGGAGAGAGCTCGCATGCAAGGGATACCCTATGTTTCGGCAGTAGGCTCTATCATGTACGCGATGCTATGTACCAGACCCCATGTAGCATACTCACTAAGTGTAGTGAGTAGGTATCAAGCAGATCCTGGAGAGAATCACTGGACAGCTGTGAAGAACATTCTCATGTACTTAAGAAGGACTAAAGAGATGTTCTTGGTGTATGGTAACAGAGAACTCCAAGTGGAGTCCTTTACCGATTCGAGCTTCCAGAGTGATAAGGACGACTCCAAGTCGGTCTCGGGATTTATCTTTACCCTCAATAGAGGGGTGGTTTGTTGAAAGAGTTCCAAACAGGAAACCGTGGCAGACTCGACGATGGAGGCTGAATACATCGCTGCCAACGATGCTGCAAAAGAGGCTGTCTGGATGAAGAAGTTCATAAACGAACTTAGAGTGATTCCGTCCATCGAGCATCCAATACCTTTGTATTGCGATAACAATAGAGCAGTGGCTTTGGCCAAGGAACCCAGGTCCCATCAGAGATCCAGGCATATTCTGAGGCGGTATCACCTGATCCGGGAGATAGTTGATCGCTGGGAGATTGAGGTCGGGAGAGTTGACATGAAGAACAACACAGTGGATCCATTCACGAAGGCCATACACCAGATACAATTTGAGAGACTCTTCGGGATGTTGGGTATGAGATACTACAACAACTGGCCTTAGTACAAGTGGAAGATTGTTAGTTATGTATATACCCTAGAGGCCATTATTGTACATGTGATGTATATCATAGTGGATGCTTGGACATATATAGAGAGGACTATCTTATTCGACATGATAGTATGCTATCTGGTTGCTCTTTGTCTTAACATATTGACTTGTATTGTTATACTGTCTTGCTCTCACATGTTGACGAAGCCCTTAGGATGTTTACTTGATTACCAGGACTATGATAGAGATCATACTAGTAGGGCCAGGATAGTCCACAAGTACATCCTTTAATTGTTCCTAGTCGAGGGTGTATCGAGACAGGCCATCGATACTCCAGAGTAGACTATCGTATACGCTTCTTGACCCATATGATGGGCGATGAATGATCCCACATCCATTGGTGATTGACATCAAAGATGATATACGGGTGCTCAGTGGAGACTGGGTACACTGAACGGACTAGCCGAGAACTCCTAGTTGGTATTATACCTATCGTCAGATAGCAGTTCTCTGGTGACACTGGTACAGGTTAGTCTATAGACCCGAGATCGTCATAGAGTCTTGTGTGATTCTCACTGTACTTTGATTTCCACCTTACCACGTTCAAGAGAACGTGCAAAACGGTGGCTTTTGGGTACAATCCCGAATCACATGGAGGCAATGAGCGATAGGAGGGGTTTCGTCTCTCCCGGTATTGAGGGTTGATGTTGTGCTGTGCTCGATTGGATATAACTGGAAGTCCCTGGCCAGGGCTGATATGGAGATCTACTGGTATGTATTATCAGTAGTTTCTCGACCCGTTATGAGCCTCACATCGGCACGAATTATCGGTTACTGGGGTCTGACGTTTACCACCCCTAGACTGGATATGCGACATATCAGACGAAGAGACCGGACTGTACGGTAGTTTTACTGACAGGATTTACAGGAGTATGTGCAGGCTTCCTTGTTGATATTCTTATCGCTCAATACCTGGGTGGCCGTTACATTTAGCTGACCGCTGACGGCTTATGGGTGACTGATATGATCACCACCCACTGCCGGTGTATTGAGAGTCTTTAGAATCCTACACAGAGGTTTCCTGGCTCAGGAGAAACGGAGTAGGAGCACACATGTGATATGTGCGGGACTTAGAATAATATGAGTATATGATACTGTATTCTATTCTCGCGATATGTGATATCGGCCGGTCATATGTGATATAGTCGGGTCATCGGATCAAAAGTTGATTCGATGAAATGATACATTTTATATTAGTCGGTTATATGTGATATAGCCGGATTTTTTAATTAAGTGTTGATTTGATAATTTAATGTATAATTGTATATTTGATATACTAATTTGCATTAACTAATATTAGCTCACTTGTGTATTCCTTTTCATCACTATTGGACACTTAATATATATGTGATATATATTAATGTGTCATGCTTGATTATATATGCAACATGGGTGTATGAGACTTAAACCATATAAAAGATAATTCAAATGTTTTTATTTATTTAAGAAATTCAAAAATGAATGGATTTTGTCATGGTTGCAAGTTGTGGATAACTATTGACTTAGTCCACCATTTTTGTTTTTCCTTAGATATTTTTAAACGTAAACATTATCATTTAACTACGGTTTATTCTCTACAAGGGTTATATGAGATATTTTCTCACCCACGGTTGCCATTCACTCTCACAACATTATCTCTCTTCATCTTTTTCTTCAAGCTCAAGAGCTCTCTAGCTTTTGTGCAAGTGAGAAATAATAGTGAGAAAAATAATTCTAAAGTGAGCAAAATTCCTACTTCATCATCCTCTTCTATAATAGCCATATAGTTTAGGGTGTTAGCTTCACTAGTTCCATATTAGTGAAGGGATAGCTTAGGTTTGTGTCTCCTTGAAGTAGATCATCTTCGGCTTGGAAGATTTCGAGAAAGTTTGCATATTTTGTCTTGTGGAGCCTCTCAAGAGTCCGGGAGTTCTTTGATCGCAGCGAAGGGACCACTACTTCGAGCATTTGAAGTGAAGGACTGGTTTACAAAGGTTGTATTCCGCAATCACTTGGTTGTAAAGTTGTTTACATATCGTATTGTCTAAATGTTTAGTTAAGATTCTAGGGTTAGGGTTAACTAGCATGGCAAAAATTTGAAAATGGCATGGACGATGCCCTCCCGAAACCTTGCTGTTGTGCTAAGTAACCCTACAGTATCGACGTAGATCATGTATATTTTAGTTACGGTTTATAGATCCCCAAATTTAATTAGCAGAGCTATGGACCCCAGAACTTACTGGCAGTTTTGATCGAAGCCTTAGATGACTATATTTTCCCTTGACTGGTGCCGGACGTCCATTGACAAACTCTTCAGAGTCTACAAGTTCATGATGTTCGCTGAGGACCCCGAATCAATCAATATGTGATTAATCTAGTCTCCGTCGCTATAGCCTGTCACGTAAAGTTGTCGGTTGTGCTCAGTTGTTCCTGGTAATTGGTTTCGTTAAATATGACCGCAGCTGTATGCAGATTGTACTCGGCCTCTTTCATATTAATTTCTGTGAAATGAGCCTGATACCACTTAGGGTTTTGCAGGGCATGAATGAGAACATCTTTGAGCTCCTTGGATAGGACCAGAGCATCATAGATGCTTAAGAGAGACGAAAGCTTTCGGAGGCGAGCCAAGGCATTGTAATCTACCGGAGAAGAACTTGAATCTTCATGGGTCAATTCTCCGCCATTTTCTTCATTAGAGACTTGTTTTTCCTTCTCTTTTGGGTCGTTGCCTTGCTTCGGCGTTATAACCTTGCTACTTCTAAGCTGGATTTGGTTGGCTTTTGTGGTGATCTCATCGTCCTCTTCGGGAAAAAAATCTCTTCCTCAGAGTCACTTCCAAGGTGGACGACGTAGCAGGTTATGATAGGGAGCTCTTTATTGGAGACTTCTTCTAGCTCCTCCAGAATCTCAACCGCTTCTACGAGGAAGAACTATTTCAATTGAATTAGAGTTCTTTCCTTTTGCTTATAGTCTTCGAGGGAATCGATATAACTTTGAATGGTCGATCTCCCCGTAGACACTTTTTCGCATCGAGCCGCACTTTTCTTCTTCTTAAGCTTTTTGGATTTTGAGCCTGATCGAGCCGAATTGGTATCTTGAATGGTAGGCTCCTTCTGCCCCTCCCATTTAGTTCTGGGCTCCTTCTGAAGCAGTTTTAACATGTTCTTCATGTTCTTAGATATATGCATGCTCCATGAAAGCTGCGGCGAGTTGGATTCATTTCTCGGGACATCGGATTTAATTGTTTGCTCCCAGAAAACTTCATCTTCTATTTATATAAAAAGGGTGGTCGCAACTTGATTGTTCACCAACACGCTTTTAAATTGTTCGATATCTCCAGTCTTGTATTGCTTTTCGACCCAGTCTTTACAAATATAGCAATCCTTGATCACATGGCTCACTACTCGGTGGTATGGGCAATACAAAGGATTATCGGTCATCTTTGCTTCATGAGGCCTCTTCGAATCGGGCAATTGTAGACCGTTGTTTAGAGCATCTTTGAATATCTTGCGGGCGTTGTCTCTCCTAAAAGAGTAGACCTTGTTCTTTCTCTCCTCCAGGGAAGTCCCTTCTCCTCCTAGCATTGGCTTTTAAGACCGGTCTGTTTTCGATCCGCTCGTCTTTCGTTTTTCTTCATTGTCAGACGCAATTGTTGGAGCTCCCACTTTTACGATTTTTGTCTTTTATGCTCTTCCAAGGCTTGTTATTCTGAGAGTCAGGGGTAGACTCTTGCTTCGAGCGTTCCAACATTTGAACCCTTTTTTTAGCTCTTGAAACGTCTTAAGGCCTGCTGTACATAAGAATGGAACTATCCAATTGCTGAGGTTCCTAATGAGGAGGCTGACGGACTGGTCCTGCACCAGCGGCGGTTCGCACATGACCGCGAGATTGCGCCACCGGGCGATAAAATCCGTGTTGCTTTCATTCTTCCCCGGCTTGGTCCTCATAAGATTAGAAATGGAGATTT
This sequence comes from Agapanthus africanus, assembly GCA_030015575.1. NCBI lineage: Eukaryota > Viridiplantae > Streptophyta > Magnoliopsida > Asparagales > Amaryllidaceae > Agapanthus > Agapanthus africanus. Next base: position 156,721,927 of record CM057350.1, read on the forward strand.
TATCACTGGCGCACTCATGAATCTATGCTGAAATAGAGACTACATATGGGCGAAAGTGTTGACGGATCCATTTGGTATGCTCGCGTACCAGTCGAAAGTAACAACGGTCAGGCTGTTCACAAACTGAGGAAGAAGGAGTGCATCATTGCCCCTTGTATTTCCGCACGACGCTTTAAAGTGGGCGGCGTGCTGATTCGCGTTTCCCATCCCGTCAAGTCTTCCGAACTTACGAATGACGTAACGGAATTCGATCAGATCATACTGTTCGGAATATGGCCGTCCATTACTGCCAATTTCTTTCTGAGCTTCGGATTCGGACACCAATGTTTTAACCTTGCTGGTGACCAAATCCATTATTCGATCTTGTGTTCGCGGGATAGTGCCATCCGGAGCCAAGGCGTCCCTAGAAGTGGAATGTGGTCGGATTTCATGCGGCTCGTCCATACTTGGACCTAAAGGTACAGGATCAGTTGCTTCGGGTCATTGTCGCCCGGCTCATGAGTAGAAATCTATGCTTGATTGGAAGGCGCCCAAGAAATTTGAGCCGTGAGTTGCATTACAACGTTCATCATGTCATCAATTTTTGAATAGAGCTTGGCCATCTCATTATCTTTGTTCCTAAGCTGTTTTTGGAGCTCTTGAAGCAGCTCCTGCTCTGCGGTCTTGAGATGGAAAGTCGGCACTTCCTTTCTGTCCGAGCCTGACTCCACGTAGACAGAGGGGTATTTCTGTTAGGAATATGTATGCCCCAGAGGCTATTATTGTACATTGATGTATATTATAGTGGATGCTTGGACATATATATAGAGGACTTTCTTGCTCGACATGATAGTATGCTATCTGGTTACTCTTTATCTTAACATGCTGACTGGTATTCTTTACTGTCTTTTTCTCACATGTTGATAAATCCCTTAGGATATGTACTTGACTACCAGGATTATGATGAGATCATACTAGTGAGGCCAGTGTGGTCCAAAAGTACATCCTTTAATCAGTTCCTAGTCGAGGGGATATCGAGACTAGGGCATCGATATTCCAGAGTAGACTAGTGTGTATGGTTCTTGTCCCTTAGAGGGCGATGGTTGATCCCACAACCATTGGTGTGTGACAACAAAGATTGTACACAGGTGCTCATTGGAGAATGGGTACACCGAACAGGACTCGCTAAGGACTCCTAGTTGGTAGTATACCTATCGTCAGATAGCAGTCCTCTGGTGACACTGGTACAGGTTAGTCTATAGACCCGAGATCGTCATACAGTCTTGTGTGGCTCCTACTGTGCTTTGATTTCCTTCTTACCCCGCTCAAAGGAGACGTGCAATCAGGTGGATTTTGGGTACAGTCCCGAGTCACATGGAAGCAATGAGCGATAGGAGGGGTTTCGTCTCTCCCGGTATTGGGGGTTGATATTGCGCTATGCTTGATTGGCTATAACTGGAAGTCCCTGACCAGGGCTGCTGCTAAAATTTACTAACAAGAGTTATCAGTAGTTTCTCGAACCGTTATAGGCTAGACATCGGCATGACTTATCACGTTACTGGGGTCTGACGTTTACCACCACTAGACATGATATGTGACATATCAGACGAAGAGACCGGACTGTACGGTAGTGTTACTGATAGGCTTCATGGAGAGTATGGACGAGATTGCTTGTTGATCTTCATTACGCTCAATACCCGGGTAGCCGTTACATCCAGCTAGTACCGCAGACGGCTTGTAGGTGACAGATGTGATCATCACCTACTGCTGGCGTATTGACGAGTCTTTAGAGTCCCACACAGAAGTTTCCTGGTTCAAGCGAAACGGAGTAGGGCACATATGTGATATGTGTGTGGGCCTGATTAAATACGTGTATGTGATACCGTGTTGTAATCTGGCAGTTATCTGTTATCGGTTAGGTTATATGTGATATAACTAGATTATCGAATCAAGTGTTGATTTGATAATGTGATAAACAGATAAATGATATTAGTCGGTCATATATGATAAAACCGGATTATTAAATCAAGTGTTGTTTTAATAATTTGATGTATATTTATATTTGATATAATTATATGTTAACTAATATCATTAGCTCACTAATTGCTTGATATATATATATGTGTTAATATATATATTTGATATATATATATATATATGAAGCATGGCTTGATTTTCTATTTTAAGAAAATAGAAAAATGAGGTGTAAAATGAAGAGATACTTTGGGTATGGTCTAAGGCATGGTCATTATCATATTTTATTGGTCTTGACTCACTATTCAAACATGGTTGCAATTTATAACTGTAATTTATTCTATGCTTGAATAAGTGAGTAGCCGATCATCATTCATTCTTTACTTGGTCATTTTGCCTTAGCCATTTTCATGAGCTCTTGCTCTCTAAATTTTCTCACCTCATCTCCAAGCTCAAAACCCTCACATGTGATGTGAATCATTGGGCTTGTGAGATCCTTTGTGAGCTTTCAAATCCCTCACATGTGATGTGAATCATTGGGCTTGTGAGATCCCTTATGAGCTTTCAAAACCCCTACTTCATCATCTTACACTTGACTAGCGATCAAGTGTAGCATGTTTCCTACACTAAAAGGGTTTAGTGTAGAAGTAGCTTGAGCTAGAGGGACTTCGAGTGGATCGTCTTCGGCGCGAAGATCACGAAGGAGGCTCATTCAACTTGAAGAGGAGCCTAGTGGAGTCGTGTCGACTATAACCCGGAGCTTTAGAAGAGAAGGACTCGATCTACGAGGGTATATCCATCTTTCCTTCTCTTTAGTAGTTCATATCATCATAGCAAAACCTAGGTATTCTAGTAAAGATCTTGTTAGTCTAACTTAGCACCTAGTAAAAATTAAAATTTGGCATGCTTGATACTACTAAAAACTCATGATGGTGCTAGGGTAGACTTTCATGGTATCAGAGCCAAGCTAGAATATACGGGTAGGTCTTTACGACGTTAAAGTGTTCGATTGGTTTCAAAACCCGCAAAAATTACTACTTCTGTAGAATTTTTCAAACGTTGGAATTTTCGTGATTAAAAATATCCAAAAAATCGTCCAGGGTTTTCTATGGAGCCCCGAGAAATCTAAGCGCCGCGGAACCGCCGCCAAAACGCTTGTTTGGCTGCGGTTCCACCGCCGATTTGGTGAATTGGGGGTCCATTTTTCTTGTGCTGCTCTGTGGTTTCATTTAGCACTTTCTGGGTATTTTTAATACTTCTCAAGTTGTTGAGGTCTCTGGAATTTATGGTGTTTGCTAAATCGATCGAAAAGTTTAACGTTGTATAGATCTTGATGATATGTGATACAATATTTAGAATCCAAATAATTAGTTTGTGAAAACTAGTTAGTGTATTGTAAATCTAATATTTTAGTCCCGGTTAATCAGTTGCCACGGAGTTTTGATTCGGATCAAAACTCCGTCGTGATTGCGTATTGTACGCGAACACTAGCCGGGTAAGACAGCCACACCCCATAGCCGCGACTAAGTGACTGTAAGAGAACTTCGTTGCCAAAAGCACCCACTCGGGTGCTTGCGGCCACGGTGTTTCTCCTTAGTGCATTTCGTCGACGGTATCGGGGGTGCAGCCATCTGTTAAAGTTTCCGATGAGTATTCGATAATGTAGTCGGAAATCCTGTTGAATTACCCGACTAAAGTAATTGAAAAGTGTTTTCAATTTGAGACTAAAATACAAGATTTATAGGTTAAGCATGAAATCCATAATATGAGATATTCCGGGTTTATGATGTCTAATTATTGTGTAGGAAACACGCTAATTATTGTAGTTTTCCATTTCTTTTCTGCGACCGTAAGTGTAATATGTGGGGTATCCTGATCACGTTGCAATATGTTAACAGAGTTTCGGGATACGCATATTTATTTACGTTGATGACATGAGATGTTATGTGTTGCTGGTGATATGATTTATTGGATCGTCATGAATGAATAGCCGGGGGTTTTATGTGAGATGAGAGTTTTTATTTTCATTCATGTAAAATCTGTATATAATATTCTTTTATTGGGGCACTTCCTGGTTGAGGATGATGTCACCATTGATGTATATTATTTACTTTTCCGCATTAGGATATACCAAGGGTGAAGAGCGCAAGTAACCGGGTTCTAGAGTCCAGTGGGAGACCATCTCAAGGAGCCGAGACCGGGTCTCCTGACACTAGAATTGGTAGGGTTACTTGCCGCTCTCGTAGGGGTCTACGGATGTGGGTTTGGCTATTCTTCACGACCATGGAATCTGTGTTTTACATTACTGGCTAAATTTAAAACACGAAAATCCTAGTATATCCAATATTTCATATGTTGCTTCTGCTGCTTGGTTCTGTGATATGATCATATAACTGCGTGAGATGAATGTTATATTATATATATGATATATAATAAATGTTGCTTATGTTTTGCACCCACGCTAGTCCAGCCCCCGCTCTGCCTATAGTTAAGTAACCTAACGGTGCATGACGGGGCCCAGTGGCGAATGCAGATGGCATAGGCCCAGTGGCGAATGCAGATGGCATAAACGTACGTTCTATTTTCGTTTCATTTTTCTAACATTAAATGATGTGACTTCATTAATGAGATTAATGAAAAGAAAGAAACCTAAAGATGTTGTAGAATCAAATTTTTTAAAACAAGGTAGCTCTAGTTTTGCTTTGCATAGTGGTGTTCCTTGATGAATATCCAGCACCTCATTCGATGAGGAAAGAGCCGAGATCCCTTCACCGGGAGTGACCTCTTTAGCGAAACTAGCAAATGCTACAACCCATTCGGTTTTATCTTTTGATAGCTTCTCTAGTTCTTACTTTGCATAGTGGTATTCCTTGATGAATATCCAACACCTCATTCGATGAGAAAAGAGCCGATATCCCTTCACTGGGAGTGACCTCTTTAGCGAAACTAGCAAAAGCCTCAAAAACACTCCTTTTCAAAATCGCTAGATTCTACAACGATATCAAGTTCATTACGCTCATGGTTTTCTTAAAAAACTGCGTAACCCTCCGTTATTTCAGATAAGCACTATTTAGTATTCGTGCTACGTTTGTTGACCATAGCCAAGGCGTAGTGTACGGTAGCTAATTAGTGCTTGTCTGCAGCATGTGATGCGATTGGATTAGGATAGTCGTACGGCTTTGTTGACCTTAACCAAAAGCCGTACGGGTGGGTTTAATTCAATCAAGAAATGATGGGTTGAACTTGACTAACACTTATGATTTGTTGACCATAACCAAGGTCATAAGTTGCTAGGGGTAAAAACCATTATCGGGAATTTCAAGTGTTGAAATTTTCTATGAGATCACATACCTTCTATATGATAGTTGGATCCTGATACCCACTGCGAGTAAGAGTTACTCCTAGGAGAGTTTTCACTTTACAATTAGCTAATCCAGTAGGTGTCTAGAAAGGTGTCAACAGGGTTATGCCTCTAAGGAAACAGGGTTTATTTTAATTAGATCCGTGAAAAAGCATGGGGAACTTCCCTCGGAGTACCGATATCTGCCTGGCCGAACAATTGGCGAATCTGTAGGGTGTAATTAATCCCGGCTAATCTTACCTATTATGGTTTGAAGGAAGATTTGATAAAAACAGTGGGAGCCATCCTTATTAGATAAGATAATAACCAATCTAATGTTGCAAAGAGCGCACGCTAATGTGTTTCCTTATCTTTCTCTCCAGGAAGCAACCAATGTCACGCTTTAATCAAGATAATAATATGGATGTGTTGACCGAACCCGCTTATTATACTAAGCCGGGAAACGTTGGTCCCGCAGGAATAGGGGAATATCAGGATTCCCACGCCACCCATACGAAGAAACAGCATGTTGATGCATCTTCTTCGGGTGTGTTCGTTACCGAGAACTGTTTCTCAGTTTATTCTACGTCCTGGGTATTGGATACCGGATCAGGATCCCATGTATGTAATTTGTTATATAGGCTAAAGGGAGGTAGAGAACTGGAAAAGGGTGATAATTTCTAACAGTAGGAAATGGTGCAATTGTTGCATCCAAGGCAGTTGGCAAATATCACCTTGTATTACCAACTGGTAATACATTGATTCTGAATGACTGTTACTACGTACCAAAGATGATGTGCAACATTATATCGGTTTCCTTGCTAACTAGAAAAGGATATAATCTCACATTAGAGGATAATGTTATGAACATTTTTCACAATCAAGTGTTGATTGGATTTTGTACGTTATGTAACGGTATATACGTTCTTAATCAAAGTACAGTTCTTAACGTACAGAACACAAACAAGAGGAAAAGTTCAGAAATGAACGAAGCTTTCTTGTGGCACTATAGACTAGATCATATCAATTCGACAAGACTGGCTAAGTTGCATAAAGATGGATATTTGAATTCGTTCGAATTTTCATCTTATGAAACTTGCCAGTCATGTCTCAAAGGCAAGATGACCAAAACTCTGTTTACTAGACACGAAGAAAGAGCTACTGAACTCTTAGGACTGGTACATAATGATGTATGCGGTCCTATGTATACACATGTCAAGAATGGTTTTTCATACTTTATTACATTCACCGATGATCTCTCAAGATTCGGACTTGTGTTCTTGTTGAAACACAAGTCTGAAGCTTTTGAGAAATTCAAGGAATATAAATGCGAGGTTGAAAACCAGACGAGAAAAAGTATTAAAGTCCTACGATCTGATCGGGAAAAAGAATACTTGAGCGGAGAATTCCGAGACTATTTAAAAGAGAATGGGATTCTCTCTCATCTTACTCCTCCGTATACACCATAGCACAACGGTGTATCGGAGCGGAGAAATCGCACCCTATTAGATATGTTGTGCTCTATGATGAGTACTGCTGAGTTACCTATTTCTTTTTGGGGACATGCGCTTGAGACATCTGCATACCTATTGAATAGAGTTCCGACCAAATTAGTGCCTACCACTCTATATGAGATATGGAATGGGAAGAGACCATCTCTTAAACGAGTTAAGATATGGGGTTGTCCGGCCTATGTTAAAAAGCAAAATCCGGACAAGCTCGAGGCAAGGTCTGTTTTGTGCAAGTTTATGGGACATCTAAAGGATTCCTATGGATATATTTTCTACCATACTGAGAAACAAAAGGTGTTTGTTGCTCAATATGCCACCTTTTTAGAAAAGAAATTTCTTGTAAAAGAAATTAGTAGCAATGAGGTAGAGCTGGAAGAAGTTCCAGCAGCACAAACCACGACTGATGATTTGGTGGAACCGGAGGATCCAATAGTACCCAACGAACCCCAGCCACTCCACAGATCTAGTAGGGTTCCACATCCACCTGAGAGATACTACGGTTTTCTCGTAGACGGTGGGAGCGAGGATTGCATCATGGAAGATGATGACCCTTCTAGTTTCGAGCAGGCCATCATAAGTGGAGACTCTGTGAAATGGATGGATGCTATGTGGTCCGAGATGGAATCCATGTACACCAACAAAGTATGGACTTTGGAAATTGCTCCTGAAGGGGTAAAACCTATTGGGAGCAAGTGGATATTCAAAAAGAAGATTGGTGTAGATGGAAAAGTTGAGACTTTCAAAGCTAGACTTGTAGCTAAAGGTTTTCGTCAATGACCTGGCGTCGACTATGATGAAACCTTTTCTCCTGTCGCTATGCTTAAGTTCATCAGGATCCTACTTGCCATTGCTGCATACCATGACTATGAAATCTGGCAGATGGATGTCAAGACCGCTTTTCTAAATGGTGATTTAGAAGAAAGCGTGTACATGACACAGCCAGAGGGCATTGTAGACAGTAGGAGCAGCGAAAAAGTATGCAAGCTGCTTAAATCCATCTACGGATTGAAGCATGCGTCGCGGAGCTGGAACATCTGTTTTGATGAAGCTGTCAAAGAGTTTGACTTCATCAAAAATATAGATGAACCTTGTATAAATAAGAAGGCTGTAGAGAGTAAGGTGGTCTTCCGCGTATTGTACATGGATGACATACTCTTGATAGGGAACGATATTCCTATGCTACACTCGGTCAAGCTCTTCTTATCACTTAAGTTCTCCATGAATGACCTAGGTGATGCCTCCTATGTCCTGGGGATAAAAATCTATAGAGATAGATCAAAACGGATGTTGGGATTTTCCCAATCCAGGTACATAGACACCATACTAAAGAGGTTTAGTATGGAAGATTCCAAGCGAGGTAATTTACCCGCTTGCTCAGGAATCACTCTCTCTAAAGAGATGTCTCCCGAGACTGATTTGGAGAGAGCTCGCATGCAAGGGATACCCTATGCTTCAGCGGTAGGCTATATCATGTATGCGATTTTATGTACTAGACCGGATGTAGCTTACTCACTAAGTGTAGTGAACAGGTATCAATCAAATCCTGGGGAGAAACATTGGACGGCTGTGAAGAACATTCTTATGTACTTGAGAAAGATTAAAGAAATGTTCTTAGTGTATGGTAACGGTGAACTCCAGGTGGAGTCCTTTACCGATTCGAGCTTCCAGAGTGATAAGGACGACAGTAAGTCGGTCTCGGGTTTTGTCTTTACCCTCAACGGAGGGACGGTTTGTTGGAAGAGTTCCAAGAAAGACACCGTAGCAGACTCGACGATGGAGGCTGAATACATTGCTACCAAAGAGGCTGTCTGGATGAAGAAGTTCATTGCTGAGCTTGGTGTGGTTCTATCTATTGAGCATCCAATACCTGTGTATTGTGATAACAATGGAGCTGTGGTTTTGGCCAAGGAACACAGGTTCCATCAGAGATCCAGAAATATTTTTAGGCGGTATCACCTGATCAGGGAGATAGTAGATCGCCGGGAGATCAAGGTCAGGAGAGTTGACACGAAGGACAATGTAGCAGATCCACTCACAAAGGCTCTCCCCCAGATGCAGTTTGAGAGACTTTTTGGGATGTTAGGTATGAGATACTACAACACATGGTCTTAGTGCAAGTGGGAGATTGTTAGGAATATGTATGCCCTAGAGGCCAATATTGTACATTGATGTATATTATAGTGGATGCTTGGACATATATATAGAGAGGACTTTCTTGCTCGACATGATAGTATGCTATCTGGTTACATCTTAACATGCTGACTGGTATTCTTTACTGTCTTTCTCTCACATGTTGATAAAGCCCTTAGGATATATACTTGACAACCAGGATTATGATGAGATCATACTAGTGGGGCCAGGGTGGTCCAAAAGTACATCTTTTAATCAGTTCCTATTCAAGGGGATATCGAGACTTGGGCATCGATATTCCAGAGTAGACTAGTGTGTATGTTTCTTTTCCCTTAGAGGGCGATAGTTGATCCTACAACCATTGGTGTGTGACATCAAAGATTGTAGACATGTGCTCATTGGAGAATGGGTACACCGAACAGGACTCGCCGAGGACTCCTAGTTGGTAGTATACCTATCGTCAGATAGCAGTCCTCTGATGACACTGGTACAGGTTAGTCTGTAGACCAGAGATCATCATAGAGTCTTGTGTGGCTCCCACTGTGCTTTGATTTCCTCCCTACCACGCTCAAAGGAGACATGCAAACAGGTGGATTTTGGGTACAGTCCCGAGTCATATGGAGGCAATGAGCGATAGGAGAGGTTTCATCTCTCCCGGTATTGGGGGTTGATGTTGCGCTATGCTAGATTGGCTATAACTGGAAGTCCCTGGTCAGGGCTACTTCTGAGATTTACTGAGTAGAACCGTTATAGGCCAGACATCGGTATGACTTATCATGTTACTGGGGTCTGACGTTTACCACCCCTAGACATGATATGCGACATATCAAACGAAGAGACTGGACTGTACGGTAGTGTTACTGATAGGCTTCATGGAGAGTATGGACGAGCTTGCTTGTTGATCTTTATATCGCTCAATACCCGGGTAGCCGTTACGTCCAGCTAGTACCGCTGGCGGCTTGTAGGTGACTTATGTGATCATCACCTACTGTTGGCGTATTGACGAGTCTTTAAAGTCCAACGCAGAAGTTTCCTAGTTCAAGCGAAACGGAGTAGGGCACATATGTGATATGTGCGTGGGTGTCACGCCCCGCTTCCCGGTATATGGCGAAGGGGACGCGACTGGTCCGCTATGTATTTACTGTGAAGTAAATACGCTAAGCGTATCTAAGCAATATAAAAATAAAGTACAAGAGACAATATATAATAAAAACAGCAACTTTATTTTTTCACATTCTTTCTGTACAATGCATGGAAAGTAAATACAACTGAAATAAAACAATGCCTAAACAATGGCATAACAGAAATGAAAATTACTGAATGGAAAGTGTACAATGACTAGAGCTCGGGGTCTTCACTGAACTGGTCCAAGTCTTCAGCAGTGGGCTCGATCTCTGAAGTGTCCAGATCACCTGACGACATTCAAAGAAGAAAGAAAGAGAATGTCGTCAGCGAACAGGTCGCTCGGTAAGGCCCAAAAAAAAGGGAGAAATAGACAGAATAAGAGGTATCTTTTAAAGTTGTATTATATTGTAGTAATGTTGTGTTAACGCTATTGTTTGTAGCTTGGTACAAAAGAATGCCAGTGTATACGAGAGGGGTCTCTATATGCTAGAGACCAGGGCAAACGGAATGTACAAGGAACCGTTAAGCCACGGTACAACAGCAACGGAATATAGGTTAGGTGTCTTAATCTTACTGTCTCGTGCCACTTTTAACACCTTCCGTACCAATCTAGCCCTTAAACCCCGTAGTATTTTGATTGTATTGTTGTATTGTATTGTATAGGTTGTATAGTTGGATGACTGACCAAAACCATGATATCAGTAAACGGATGTAACTGTATAATCATGTAAATGGAATAACTGTAGAATCATGGATGTATATCCATGGTTCGGTTCAGTCAAGTTGATAGATTGAATATATGGAATAATGGATTCATGTTGAATTGTAATATTGTAGATTGTAGATTGTAAATTGTAGATTGTACTTGAATCATATTCAAGTCAGATTATTAATTAGACTCAAAGTAAATAGAAGTCCTGATTGTTTTGATGTTATCGGTAACCGCTGCACATGGACGGCAGGATTTGTGTTTTTTCAAAGACGATTACCATATTGATAACACCGTTTGTTAAGTTGTCTACCTTAGATAGGCAAGCACCCACTTCTCCGTCTCCCTGAGGCTTAAGAGATTGGTCCCGCTTAAACCCATATTTACTACGGTCGTTAGGGTAAATTATAGAACTTGAGGGGGTTTTATGTAAAAATACTCTTGTATAGTTTTCAAAATACACCCCAAGTATTTATTAATCGTCTTTAGAGTTGTAATGAATGTAGATTTTATATTGTGATATTTCTAGTGAAAATATCCTTATTTTCATAATAAGTGGTATTTATTTGTAATATTGGTTTTGTATGGAATTCATGGTATTTTAGTGTAAAATTGATTCTTGTGATTTTTAGAAAAAGGTGGAATATTTATATCATAACAAAATAGGTATTTTAATGATAAATATACATATATTTATACAAAAGTAATTTTAATATATATTTTATATTCTAAAAATCTCATTTTCTTAAGATGTCGTATTTTAAATCTTTCGAGACCGAATGCTCCATGCAGAGGTCTGAATCTCGCACTACTAAGCCCGAGGATGTACGATAATCCGCACCATTCCGAACGGGTTCCACAAAATGGGTTGTAGCGGCGCTTTGCAAAGATTTGTATAAATACTAAATCCTTTAAAAAACGGTTTTATTAAGTAAATGGTATTTAAATGAAAATGTGTCGCTTTCCCGTATTCTATGTTCCCAAGGGTATGGTGCTATGTTGCATATGAGTGTGTGGGAGGTAGGTCATTACCTCGTGATCTACTTAAAGGTATAGCAAGTTTTGATGGTTTAAATGTAGAAATGAAACTATGTGGTATTTAAATGAAAATACTGTAAAATGAAATAGCAATTACTTTTGATTTGAAACTTAATCAATATGGTTTATTAGTGTTTAATAGTCAACATGAATTGGTTTAAGCATGATTGTATTAAAGAAAAGTGAGGTTTTATAAAGAAACCGAATCGGAAATCGGTTTTGTTCCGATTCCGTCGGGTTTTGTAATTCCGTATTTTTAGAAAAGAATAGAGAGATAGAATTTAGGGACTTACGGGTTTAGGACAACAAGGAGAGAGAGATGGATCGGGTGAAGCCGCCGGTGCTTCATTTCGTCGCCGGGAGCTCCTAGGATGGTCGTCGGAAGTTCGCCGGAAAATTCGCCGTAGCTTCGCTTCTTGCTCATTTTCAAAGTACACAAGTTTTCTTGAAAATTCTTGAGAGTTGGCTCAGAGTTTGGGGTGAGGGGGTAGTGTGTAGGGTTGGTATTTATAGGGTTAGGGTAGATGAAGGGTTTTAATTTAAAAAATGTATTAAAATGTAATAAAAGTGGAGTAAATAGGGTTTTAAAAGAGCTCTGGAAATGGTCTGAGGATAAAATTTTGCAGGTGTATAGGGGAGACCAAAGGACACATTTTTTGTGTTGGGGCCATCGCCGGAATCGGCCGACTCGGCCGTGACTCGGTCGGAGGACTAAGTCGTCCGGGTCGAGGTCGATTCCCGGCCGAGTTAGGCGCCCGGAATCCCCTCCGACGGTTCATCTAATCTCTGGCAATGTTACATTTTTGGGTGTAGTGGGGTTTTTGTGAGATATGCACGTGTAAACCCTTGGTATTCTAAAGGTTTTAAAAAAATCAATATTAAAAATAATGTGGGGTATGGGATTTGTACTATGGTGGCTTGGTTCAGCAGTGCAAGGTATTACCAATGAGTTACAAGCTCCTTCTTGTAATTATGGAGCTAATTAATTACATAAAGTAATAACAGCAAATGTAAATACTCCAAATATACATTAATTTTTAAGCAAATTTTGTACACTAAAAATGGAGTTGTTACATTCTACCCTCCTTACAAAAATTTCGTCCTCGAAATTTACAACTTTTATTTGAGGACTAGTTTACAAAGAGGTGTGGATTTCTTGCACGCATTTCTTCTTCCCTTTCCCAAGTGGACTCTCCTGGAGTGTCTTTCCTCCACATCACTCGGACCAAGTTAACTTCCTTGTTCCGAAGTGTCTTCACTTTCCTGTCCAGGATTTCCACAGGTTGTTGCTCACAAGATAAGTCAGACTGTAAAGTGAGCTCAGAATGATCGAGAACATGGATGGGGTCACTCACATACCTTCTGAGTTGGGATATGTGGAATACATTATGCACTCCTTCCAATGAAGGTGGAAGCGCTAACCGGTACACCACTTCACCGACTCGTTCGAGTATGTCGAACGGTCCAATGTATCTAGGACTTAATTTACCCCGTCTTCCAAATTGGATCACTCCGCGGTTTGGAGATATCTTTAAGAACACATGATCTCCTGGTTGGAACTCCAAGTGACGTCTCTTTGCATCAGCCCAGTGCTTCTGTCGATCTTGGGCTATGCGCATCCTTTCCCTGATAGTTCGTACTACATCAACAGTCGCTACTATCATCTCTGGTCCGAGAAATTCCCTATCTCCGATGTCGTCCCAACTTAATGGTGATCGACACTTCCTTCCATACAGTGCTGCAAAAGGTGTCATTCCTATGCTTGCTTGGTAGCTGTTGTTGTACGAAAACTCCACAAGATGTAGATGATCTTCCAACGATCCTTTGAAGTCTAACATACATGCTCTGAGCATATCCTCCAAGATCTGAATAGTTCGTTCAGACTGATCATCTGTTTGTGGATGATAAGCCGTGCTGAAGTTCAGACTTGTTCCCAAGCTTGCTTGCAGATTCTGCCAAAATTGCGATCGGAACCTGGTGTCACGATCGGAAACAATGCAGACCGGTACTCCATGAAGTCTCACAATTTCCTGTATGAGTTCATGGGTATCAGAGATAGTACATTATGAAGAGTTTAAATTTTTAAGTAGATTATTACCTCCATGTACTTCTTTGCTAGTGTCTCTGTTGATTGACCAACTCGAAATGGGATGAAGTGAGCCGACTTTGTGAGTCCATCCACAATGACACATACAGCATCGTTACCCTTTGTGCTGCGAGGAAGAGCATTCACAAAATCCATCGTGATGTGTTGCCACTTCCATTCTGGGATTGGTAACGGTTGAAGTAGTCTAGTTGTCCTGTGATGTTCAGCCTTTACTTGCTGACACACCAAGCATTTTGCGACGCTTCTGGCTACTTCACGCTTCATTCCATGCCACCAATAATTCTGACGTAGATCTTTGTATATTTTGGTACCTCCAGGGTGTACTGAGTAGGGAGAGCTGTGAGCTTCTTTCATTAACTCTTCCCGAACAGGCCCTTTTGGTACACACAATCTGCTGCCGTATCTCAAAGATCCGTCTTCATGGATGATGAAGTCTGTTCTAAGTCCATTCTCCACTCGTTCTCTGATCTTTTACAACTTATCATCACTTTCTTGAGCTGCTTTGATCTGGTTGACAATGGTTGATTGAACTTATAAATTCATCAAACTTGTAGCATTACCTGGCATGACTACTTCAATCTCCATCTGATGCAAGTCTTGTTGAAGCTTCCACTGAGCGGTGAGATTCATTGATAAAGGTTGACGACTAAGAGCATCAGGAACCACATTCACCCTCCCTGGGTGATATTGCAAGTTGATGTCAAAGTCCGCCATGAGTTCTAACCATCTTTTCTGCCGCATATCCAACTCCTTCTGAGTAAACACGTACTTCAGACCCTTATGATCTGTGTAGATGTTCACTCGTTCACCAAGTAGATAATGGCGCCAAATCTTGAGAGCAAAGATGATGGCTGCCAACTCCAGATCATGCATCGGATAATTGCGCTCATGAGTCTTCAGCTGTCTTGAAGCATAAGCTACAACCTTATCGTGCTGATGTAGAACATATCATAATCCTTTACCGGATGCATCGCAATGCACTTCGAATCCTCCAGATTAATCCAGTATGACGAGAATAGGCGCTGATGTCAACCTTGACTTGAGTTCTACGAAAGCTTGTTCTCATGCTTCTGACCACACAAAATCTTCATCTTTACTTGTGAGCTTGGTCAAGGGTGTTGCTATCTTTGAAAAGCCTTCAATGAACCTTCTGTAATATCCAGCTACACCCAAGAAACTCCGAATGTCCTTCACTGACTTTGGTATAGGCCATTCGCTAACTGCTGAAACTTTCGCTGGATCCACAGAGATTTCTTCTCCTGATACGATATGTCCAAGAAAACCAACTTGCTTTAGCCAAAACTCGCACTTGCTGTACTTGGCATAGAGCTGATGTTGCCGAAGAGTTTCCAGGACAATTCGTAGGTGCTCTGCATGCTCTTTCCTACTTCTTGAATACACCAGTATGTCGTCGATGAAGATGACAACAAACCTGTCTAAGTACTCCCGGAAAACTTGATTCATTAGGTTCATGAATATTGCTGGTGCGTTGGTCACTCCAAATGGCATCACTAGAAATTCATAATGTCCATAGCGAGTTCTGAAAGCTGTTTTGTGAATATCAGCTTCCTTGACCTTCACTTGATAATAACCTGAACGAAGATCCAATTTAGAGAAAACACAAGATCCACTTAGCTGATCGAATAAATCGTCGATGCGTAGGAGTGGATACTTGTTCTTTATAGTGACTTCGTTCAAGGCTCTGTAATCGATGCACATTCTGTATGAACCTTCCTTCTTCTTCACAAGCAGTACGGGTGATCCCCAACTTGAAGTGCTGGGAATCCATCCTTTTGCCAGTAATTCATCCAACTGTGTTCGGACTTCTTTCAAATCTTCCGGACTTAATCAATAAAGTACTTTGATCACTGGTTGTGCTCCTGGTACTAAATCAATGCTGAATTCAAGAGCTCGATCGGGAGGCAAACCTGAAATATTGTCAGGAAACACATCGTCGAACTCTCGAACCACATCTGGTCTTGATTCTTCCTCCGCTTGAGCTGCTGCAACTACTGCTTCCCTTGGCTTCGCTTTGTAGGTACTTGGCTCCAGGGTACGGTCTCCTCTTTTGAAATATTCGGATGGTCTGGAATCTCGAATACTACCCTCCTTTGATGAGAGTCGATGGTAGCATAAAAAGTTCCAAGCCAATCCATACCTAGAACTACATCGAAGTTCGGTATGTCCAGCACCTTGAAGTCAGCATAAAATTCTCGGGTGCAGACGACTACCGGACACAAGCTGTATCCCATTGTTGCCTTTAAAACGCCATTTCCTGAACTGACATTCCAGCTGGATACAAGCGGTGAGACTGGAATCGCATGGGTTCGGACAAACCGTTGCGACATAAAGCAGTGAGATGCTCCAGTATCAAACAGTGCTAGTGCAGGTATTGTGGATACTAAGATTGTACCTAAGGTATGTGGGATATGTTTTAGGTATAGGAAAAGTATGTAGGATAAATATCAAGACTGAAAGAAATTTTGAGAAAGAAGGGTTACCAGTGATAACTTGGCCAGTGGCTTCAGCTTCTTCCACTGTCATCGTGAAAGCCTGGCGTCTTGGTACATTCCTCCTGGCCTGAGGAGCATTCCTCTGAACGTTCCTTTGAGCTTGATGGAACTGACGAGGAGGTGGTGCAGCTTGTGGTCTTCTGGGTGGTGCAGGTAGTGCAAGTCTTGGAGCAGGTGCCTGAAGGGCTGGTCACTGCGGATAGGTAATTGCTGGCCTGGGTGCAGCAACTGGGTTTTGTCTTTGGGGACAAGACCCAATATCATGAGTAGCTGAGCCGCAGACTAAGCAAAGACGGTTGGCTCGCCGGCAGTCTTTCATCATATGTCCAGTTCTCTTGCAGTAGGTACAAAAGGCTGGGCTGGGACGATGGTTTGGTACTCCGAGTCGTCTTGGCACAAAAGGTGGCCTGGACGAGGCTCCTCCTGCCATCTGGTTGGCAGGGCGCTTAAATCCAGCAGATTGAGGTCTTCCCCTCGCCTTTACCACTGCCTCATAACGGCGGGCAGCTTTCAAAGCCGATTCATGAGTCGGAAAATCTCCTGTGGCCAGTGCTGCCTGGATCTCCGAATCCAAACCTTGTTGAAATCGACGGGCTCTGATCTCATCCGTCGGTATCAAGTGTGCTGCAAATCTGTTAAAATATTGTGTTAGCTGTGTAATATATGATATATAAAAATTCGAATTATTGAGACATATCTTACCGACTGAGCATGGTGAACTCAGCGTCATACTCATCTACTGACTTGGTCCACATCAAACCTTGTTGCAGATGGATGAACTGCTGTTCCATATCGAACCTGGTAGTCTCAGAGAAGTACTTAGCGTCGAACATGTCGCAGAAAGTCTTCCATTCGATGGGTTGTTCAAGACGGCTTTCTTCCGCCTTCCACCAGTTTTGTGCATTGTACGTGAGCTGTAATTTTGCAACACAAACCCAAGCTAATTCTGGCACTTGTGCCGCTGCCAAATCATCTTCGATACTCTGAGCCCATTTCTCAGCTTCCAGTGGGCTCTCCTTTCCTGAGAACTGTTTGGGGAGCAAAGCCCTGAATTGCTTCACCCCAGGTGCTTCTGCCTCGGGACGGTTCATTAAATGAGCAGTCTGTTGCTCATGTCCCTCTAGGAGGCTTCGGATTACCTCAAGTAGAACCGTCTGCTCGTTGATTGGAGCAGGGACGGCAGGTGTGAGTGGTAGTGGTGGAGGTGTGTTGTTGACATTGGTGCCGGTGTTGTTCGGGGAATCCATAACCTTGAAGAAAAATTTGGGTTAGGACAGATTCAAAGTACATGAAATGATAAGATTCAAGGAACATGAATTGTAAAGAATGTTTTAGTTGCTGGTTCTTGTGTTATATTGCTTAGGTTGTTCAAGCAGAATAGAACTGCATAATAGAGTTTCATACAGCTCTGACCTGCATGGGCCACCAACAAAACCTGTCACGCCCCGCTTCCCGGTATACGGTGAAGGGGACGCGACTGGTCCGCTACGTATTTACTGTGAAGTAAATACGCTAAGCGTATCTAAGCAATATAAAAATAAAGCACAAGAGACAAGATATAATAAAAACAGCAACTTTATTTATTCACATTCTTTCTGTACAATGCATGAAAAGTAAATACAATTGAAATAAAGCAATGCCTAAATAATGGCATAACAGAAATAAAAAGTATTGAATAGAAAGTGTACAATGACTAGAGTTCGGGGTCTTCACTGAACTGGTCCAAGTCTTCAGCAGTGGGCTCGATCTCTGAAGTGTCCAGATCACCTGACGACATTCAAAGAAGAAAGAAAGAGAATGTCGTCAGCGAACAGGTCGCTCGGTAAGTCCCAAAGACAAGGGAGAAATAGACAGAATAAGAGGTATCTTTTAAAGTTGTATTATATTGTAGTAATGTTGTGTTAACGCTGTTATTTGTAGCTTGGTACAGAAGGATGCCAGTGTATACGAGAGGGGTCTTTATATGCTAGAGACCAGGGTAAACAGAATGTACAAGGAACCGTTAAGCCACAGTACAATAGCAACGGAATATAGGTTAGGTGTCTTAATCTTACTGTCTCGTGCCACTTTTAACACCTTCCGTACCAATCTACCTCTGAAACCCTGTAGTGTTTTGATTGTATTGTTGTATTGTATTGTATAGGTTGTATAGTTGGATGACAGACCAAAACCATGATATCAGTAAATGGATGTAACTGTATAATCATATAAATGGAATAACTGTAGAATCATGGATGTATATCCATGGTTCGGTTCAGTCAAGTTGATAGAATGAATATATGGAATAATGGATTCATGGATTCATATTGAATTGTAATATTGTAAATTGTAGATTGTAGATTGTAGATTGTACTTGAATCATATTCAAATCAGATTATTAATGAGACTCAACGTAAATTGAAGTCTTGATTGTTTTTATGTTATCAGTAACCGCTGCACATGGGCGGCAGGATTTGTGTCTTTTTCAAAGACGATTACCGTATTGATAACACCGTTTGTTAAGTTGTCTACCTTAGATTGGCAAGTACCCACTTCTCCGGCTCCCTAAGGCTCAAGAGATTGGTCCCGCTTAAACCTATATTTAATAGGGTCCTTAGGGTAAATTATAGAACTTGAGGGGGTTTTATGTAAAAATACTCTTGTATAGTTTTCAAAATATACCCCAGGTATTTATTAAACGTCTTTAGAGTTGTAATGAATGTAGATTTTATATTGTGATAATTATAGTGAAAATATCATATTTTCATAATAAGTGGTATTTATTTGTAATATTGGTTTTGTATGGAATTCATGGTATTTTAGTGTAAAATTGATTCTTGTGATTTTTAGAAAAAGGTGGAATATTTATATCATAACAAAATAGGTATTTTAATGATAAATATACATATATTTATACAAAAGTAATTTTAATATATATTTTATATTCTAAAAATCTCATTTTCTTAAAATGTCGTATTTTAAATCTTTCGAGACCGAATGCTCCTTGCAGAGGTCTGAATCTCGCACTACTAAGCCCGAGAATGTGCGATAATCCGCACCATCCCGAACGGGTTCCCCAAAATGGGTTGTAGCGGCGCTTTGCAAAGATTTGTATAAATACTAAACCCTTTAGAAAACGGTTTTATTAAGTAAATGGTTTAAATGAAAATGTGTCGTTTTCCCGTATTCTATGTTCCCAAGGGTATGGTGCTATATTGCATATGAGTGTGTGAGGAGGTAGGTCATTACCTCGTGATCTACTTAAAGGTATAGCAAGTTTTGATGGTTTTAATGTAGAAATGAAACTTTGTGGTATTTAAATGAAATTACTGTAAAATGAAATAGCAATTACTTTTGATTTGAAACTTAATCAATATGGTTGATTAGTGTTTAATAGTCAACATGAATTGGTTTAAGCATGATTGTATTAAAGAAAAGTGAGGTTTTATAAAGAAACCGAATCGGAAATCGGTTTTGTTCCGATTCCGTCGGGTTTTGTAATTCCGTATTTTTAGAACAGAATAGAGAGATAGAATTTGGGGACTTACGGGTTTAGGATAACAAGGAGAGGGAGATGGATCGGAAAGAGTCGCCGGTGCGTCGTTTCGTCGCCGGGAGCTCCTAAGATGGTCGTCGGAAGTTCGCCGGAAAAATCGCTGTATCTTAGCTTCTTGCTCATTTTCAAAGTACACAAGTTTTCTTGAAAATTCTTGAGAGTTGGCTCAGAGTTTGGGGTAAGGGGGTAGTGTGTAGGCTTGGTAGTTATAAGGTTAAGCTAGGGTTAGGGTAGATGAAGGGTTTTAATTTAAAAAATGTATTAAAATATATTAAAATGTAATAAAAGTGGAGTAAATGGGGTTTTAAAAGAGCTCTGGAAATGGTCTGAGGATAAAATTTTGCAGGTGTACAGGGGAGACCAAAAGACACATTTTTTGTGTTGGGGTCGTCGCCGAAATCGGCCGACCTGGCCGTCACTCTGCCGTGACTCGGTCGGAGGACTGAGTCGGCCGATTTAGCCGATTCTCGGCCGAGTCAGGCGGCCGGAATCCCCCCGACAGTTCATCTAACCTCTGGCAATGTTACATTTTTGTGTGTAGTGCGGTTTTTGTGAGATATGCACGTGTAAACCCTTGGTATTCTAAAGGTTTTTAAAAAATCGATATTAAAAATAATGTGGGGTATGGGATTTGAACTCTGGTGGCTTGGTTCAGCAGTGCAAGTTATTACCAATGAGCTACAAGCTCTTTCTTGTAATTATGGAGCTAATTAATTACTTAAAGTAATAACAGCAAATGTAAATACTCCAAGTATGCATTAATATTTAAGCAAATTTTGTACACTAAAAATGGAGTTGTTACAGTGGGCCTGATTAAATACGTATATGTGATACCGTATTGTAATCTGGCAGTTATCTATTATCGGTTAAGTTATATGTGATATAACCAGATTATCGAATCAAGTGTTGATTTGATAATGTGATAAACAGATAAATGATATTAGTCGGTCATATGTGATATAACCGGATTATTAAATCAAGTGTTGATTTAATAATTTGATGTATATTTATATTTGATATTATTATATGTTAACTAATATCATTAGCTCACTAATTGCTTTATTAATATATATATGTTAATATATATATTTGATATATATATATATATATATATATATTATGAAGCATGGTTTGATTTTCTATTTTAAGAAAATAGAAAAATGCAGTGTAAAATGAAGAGATATTTTGGGTATGGTCTAAGGCATGGTCTTTATCATATTTTATTGGTCTTGACACACTATTCAAGAATGGTTGCAATTTAGAATTGCAATTTATTCCATGCTTGAATAAGTGAGTAGCCATTCATCATTCATTCATCATTCATGTGCTCTTGCTCTCTAAATTTTCTCACCTCATCTCCAAGCTCAAAACCCTCACATGTGATGTGAATCATTGAGCTTGTGAGATTCCTTGTGAGCTTTCAAAACCCCTACTTCATCATCCTACACTTGACTAGCGATCAAGTGTAGCGTGTTTCCTACACTAAAAGGGTTTAGTGTAGAGGTAGCTTGAACTAGAGGGACTTCAGATGGATCGTCTTCGGCACGAAGATCATGAAGGAGGCTCGTTCAACTCGAAAAGGAGCCAAGTGGAGTCGTATGGACTAAAACCTGGAGCTTTAGAAGAGAAGGACTCGATCTACGAGGGTATAACCATATTTCCTTCTCTTTAGTAGTTCATATCATCATAGCAAAACCTAGGTATTTTAGTAAAGATCTTGTTAGTCTAACTTAGCACCTAGTAAAAATTAAAATTTGGCATGCTTGTTGCTACTAAAACCTCATGATGGTACTAGGATAGACTTTCATTTTCTGCTTATCGGCCTCATCAAGAGGATTTTCGTCGTCAAGCGGATCTTGGGAAGTGGCAACCACATTAAAACCGGATTGGGCTTGGGATGGGGTGACCCCATCCTTGCTTTTGCTGCGCAGGTCGTCACTGAGATGCATGCCCACCATGTAGACAGTGTAGATAACATATCTGACCCTCTTTTTATCGTTGGCAGCTGATTTCGCGGGCCGCTGTTGTGGCTTTTTTGTTTCGGGAACAGACAATCGATTGAAAACGACTGGCCTGATCGGGTTCTTGAGTGTTGTTGGCGCTTCTTTTCTGGCTTTACCCCGCTGCTTTCGTGCAGCAAAGAGCGCTTAATAGGATCTTGAAGAGACGGTGTTATGCTTTCTATGTTGGGACTAGGACACGTCTCTTCATAGCATCGTTTGGATTGTTGTCTTCTTAATTCTGGTGGTCATAGCGTTTTTCTGAACCCACTTTAGAGGTTCGAAGGAATTGCTGATTTTTACAGCCGATTCAGCTGTCATCACGTGGTAATCCTGTTCTAGGACCCTCATAAAATTCCACTTGGCCAGAGTCCTGGCCCTCTTATTAGCTCTATATCTGAGCCGCTTCTGTCTCAACTTTTCTATTTTGAGCACTTGACAAGCTTCGACTCTTCGAGAAGACGCCGTAGGCCGAGCGATGGAGAGCTTTGGAGATATGCCTGATTGTGAACTTGTCAGAGGCGTTGCCTGAGCTTGTCCACGACGTCTGATGATGCCCTTTGTTCCGGCAGTCTTACCCCCAGCTAGAGCACCAGAAAGTCGTTCGGACACCGTCTAATGTTAGGGTTGTGGTGCCTTAGCGATCACAACGTTCGACCTCTTGCCCCTTGCAGTCAGTTTGGCCACTTGGTTTGCTGTGGTCTCTGCCATATGAGCGCTTTCGACAGGGTAGATGATGACGGAACCGAGTTGGTGGGGCGGTTCCTCCTACTGCCGACTGAGGCTTGCTGGGAGAATCACGTGGGCATTGATCTTGACAACGTAGGGAATCGGAGTCGCGTCAGACACGAAGCTGGTCTTAGGAGACATGATTGCTAAGTTTGAGATTGTGACTAAAGCGGTTAACCTGCACAAAAAAATATACGACTTCAGTATAAGCAATCGATATATATGTTGATTGAGTTCGCATGAACGCTTGACCCGAAATATGGAAGGAGAGAAAAGGTCCCACCGGGCATGCCAGAATCTGTAGAGTGTTTTTCGTCACCCTATTGAGATGGGAATGCGCACGCTTGTCAGGAATGTACATATTCCCCATGCCTGGGGTAGGCTGGGGTTTATTGATTGTGGGGATTCAAATCTCCGGCGGCTGCGGACTAACCTACCGTTAATTACCCCTTGCTTATGGAGCGAGTAAATCTCCGATTAACAGGTCAAACAGATCATGCGAACTCAATATGCGGTTTGCGTATGTATGTGTCTTGAGGAGTTTTGAATATATCGAGGGCTTCGCAGAGTTTACGGGGGTCCCGCTACCTGAATAGCAGGCTCGGGGTCTAGAGGGCTAGTAGCCCCTTTATAGGGTGTGGGGCAACGCCCCGTTAGAATTTTTTTCTAACAGAGAAGTGTTTTGAGTGTGAAACGTGTGGAAAAAGAGTGGTGAGGAGCGTCATGATGACGCGTGAGACCTCACGTGGCCATTGGGCGCGAGCGGGTCACGTGCCCGACACATGGGCGCTGGACGCCATCGGGTCAAGTGCCCGGCATGAGGGCGCTGGGCGCCAGCAGGTCACATGCCCAGCACGAGGGCGCTGGAAACACCAGCGGAAAATGAGACTTGGCCTTTGGACTAAGAGTTGAACTCCCGAAAGATTTTGGAGTTAAACTCCTAAAAAAAGAAGGGTTTTATGGAGTTAAACCCCCAAAAGAAATTTAAGTGGAGTTAAACTCCTAAAAAAAATTTGAAATATAGATTTGTACTCCTAAAGATTTTCGGAGATGATCAAATAGGATCTCTTTCTTCTCCTTTGTGCCTTGGATCCTCCCAAAGTGGGATTCTGGAGATTTCTCCTTCTTCCTCTTCTCTTTTTATTGGATCTTAGAGAAAAAGGATGGTGTGATTTAAAAATCTCCCATTTTAGAGATTTGATGGGAGATTCGAACTCTCCTTCAATAGTTTGATGGTGAAAAAATATTTCTTTTTAGGAAAGGAAGAGTTAAACCCTTGATTTAATTCAAAAAGAGAAGAAGGTTTAAAATCTTGAAGAAGGAGAAGGAGCCATAAAACCCTAGAAATTATGAGAATGAAAGTTATTAATAATTTTCTTACCATGTTTGTCTTTTATAGGCTACACACTTTACATATAGCCCTTTAGGCTTTTCTAAATGGCATTTGTGCCTCTCCATGTCTCATGTGCTTATTTGTTTTTGCACATACGCCATGGAGTTTACAAAATTTTTGCTTTTTGCATATTTTTCATACATTTATTTAAAAAATTACAATAAAATAATTTATTACTGCATTCTTTTTGTCATGGGACCAGTCCCTTCCATGCTTAATCTTGATTTAGGCTTGGGCCCACTTGGCTTGGGTTTGATCCCGCTTGCTTGGGCTCGGGCCTACTTGGCTGGGGGTGATTGTCAGGTTTATGCTATGCATTCCATATGCTTACTTACTGCAATAAAGACGGTTTCGCATGTAGCTAGCAGGTTAAGTACGGGCCATCCATTGGGAAATGGTTAGTGCTTCATTCTTATTTTAGACAAGTCAAGTAAAAATGTACAAGTTTGTTCAATTCTATCCTAAGTGTTTGTATTTTTATGTTCAAGAGAGTTTGTTAGGGTTAGAGTTGGTTAGTAGAGTTAGGAATTAATCTTATGCTTGTCTTGTGCCATTATTGAAATGATGTTGGAATAATCGGATGTAATGGAGATTAGGAGGACATACGAATGGTATTTGCGAGTTTAAGCAAGTTTTCCAACGCTAAATCCATTTCTAGTGCCCTTTGTCCGTCCGTTCCATTCTCTTATTTCCAACCCTAGGCCAAACACACACAAAAAGTATAGGTCACAATTACATTTCACGTTGTAGTGCGTCTAAAGGAATTCTCGACTTAGACCGCAGCTATATGTCATTTTATAGCGCGCCTAAGGGAGAGCATTGTGCTTGTTTGGTCTAAATTCGATTTCAAGTTGTTTAGCGAAGAGAAGCACAAAAGATTTTTCCATCTCTCATACCACCCTTTCTTAACCCTTATAAGTGAGTAAACTACCCACACATGAAAAGAAAATAAAACAAGAAGAAGAGAAGAAAAAATGGAAGAATATGGTTAGAACAAAAATAGTAAACTAATTACTTGGGCCCTCACCTAAGTAAGGGACTCCATTAAGTATTATGGCTTAAAAATAGAGATTAGAAGAGAAGAAGAAGAACAATAAAACCAACAAGTAGTTTAACAAACAAGTGATAAAGTTATACTAAAAATTAAAAAAACAATGCAAGAAAATAAAGATACAAGGTAACAAAAACTCTCATCTTCATTAATTGTCCACTCAAAAACTCTCACTACATTTTCATGGAGAATAGATGAAGAAGAAAAAGAAGAAAATTAATGTCACGCCCCGCTTCTCATTGTACGGGCAGAGGACGCGATGAGACCGCTACGTATTTACTCAGAAGTAAATACGCTAAACGTATCTAAGCAATATAAAATAAAATGTACATAAGAGATAAGATGTAAATGAACAGCAACTTTATTTATTAACATTCTTTTTACAATACAATGAAAAGTAAATACATGGAATGAAAGTAATGCCTAAACAGTGGCATAAAAGAAATGAAAAGGGAATAAGTACAAGTGGCTACAGCTCTGGGTCTTCGGTGTACTGCTCAGGGGCCTGCTTCAAATGCTCCTGACTGGTCTCGTACTCCTCAGTGTCGGGTTCTCCTGACAACATTCCAAAGAAGAAGAGAAATAGGAATGTCGTCAGCGAACAATCGCTCGGTAAGTCCCAAAGATGAGGGAAGTAGAATAGACAGAGAGGGAGAAGTAAAATAGACAGAGAGAGAGTATAGTTTTATAATGTTTAATTATAATGTTAACGCAGTTGTTTGTAGCTTGGTACGGAAAATGCCAGTGTATACGAGAGGAGTCCCACTTACACCGGAGACTTTAGGAACCCGTAGTACAAGGCTTCGTCGATAATACCACGGAACAACGGCATGGATGTAATTACGTCTTAAGTGACCACCTCGTGCCACCTTTAACATGTTCCGTATCAGTCTACCCCTTTATAACCCCGTAGTGTTTATGTATTGATTGTATGGATTGTATTGTCTTGTCTTATATTATAATTTGTATAGATGGATGACTTGCCGAGATCATGATATCAGTAATGGAACGGATATAATGGATGAACTTGTAAATAGAGTATATCCATGGTTCGGTTCAGTCAAGTTATATAGATTGAATAGATTGAATATATGGATTCATGAATTCATATTGAATTGTAGTTTGTACTTGAATCACATTCAAGTCAGATTGATTAGGTTGAGACTCAGTCTGAGTCAGACACTTTTAAAAGAACTTGAAATCTTGATTGTTTTGGTGTTATCGGTAACTGCTGCACATGGACGACAGGATTTGTGTCTTTTCCAAGACAATTACCGTATTAACAACACCGTTTGTTAGACTGTCTACCTTAGATAGGCAAGCACCCATATCTCCGGCTCCCTGAGGCTCAAGAGACCGGTCCCGCTTAAACCTATGTTTACTAGGGTCCTGATTGGTATAATTTTTGCGTGTTCAAGTTTATTACCGCAATCAAGACGGTTTCGCTTGTAGCTAGCCGGTTGAGTACGGGTCGTCCGCAGGGAGATGGGAATATTTTTCTATGTGCTTTAACGAGTTAAGTCCAAATGTCCAGATTTGTTTGAGATTAACTATGTGCTAAAATGATATGTAAAGAGAGCTTGTTAGGGTTAGGATTAGGTTAGTTTGAGTTAGGAGTCGCTCACTTCTTTCGTTGCCACTCTTAATATCGGTGTTACGGTAATCGGCAACAACGGGGATTAGCACGACTAAGAAGGAACTTGCGAGTATAAGCTAGGCTTTCCAACGCTTAAATTCTTCCTTTTGGTGCTTGTCCGTCCGTTCTTGGCTCTTAGCCTTAACCTCCGGTTAATTCAACCACAACCG
The DNA here is from genome assembly GCA_030015575.1 of Agapanthus africanus. Taxonomy (NCBI): domain Eukaryota; kingdom Viridiplantae; phylum Streptophyta; class Magnoliopsida; order Asparagales; family Amaryllidaceae; genus Agapanthus; species Agapanthus africanus. The sequence goes on from CM057350.1 coordinate 156,748,867, forward strand.
GTCTCACTAAGGAATCACCGCTATCATGTAGGATAGGGTGCCGTAGGGAGTGGATTGTGGTTCAATTAACGGGAGTCCGAATTAAGATGTTGGGCAAGGAAAGAGTGAGAGAGATTTCCTTCTCTCAAACTTTCCTTATCCTACCCTAACAAGTATGGAAACTACTCACCCATTACAAGAAAAAATGAAAATAAAACAAAGGAGAAAGATAGAAAGAAAGAGGTTAGAAAATTACAATTAGCTATTTGCGACCTCACCTCGGCAAGGATCAAGCGTAAGCATCATGGTTGTTTAAGGATAAAGGAAAAGAGAACAAGAAGAAAATAAACAACAAATAACAACAACTAGATTAGCAAAAGAAAAATATAAGCAATTATAATTAACGATTACAACAAGATAAGCATGGCAAGAACAAGAACTCCTTTATTCATTCTTCACTCACAAAAGCTCACTACAAGTTTTTAATGGAGAAGAGATGAGAGGAGGAAGAAGAACACATGTATTCTAAAATCTAAATACAAGAATAAGCACCCTTGGCTTTGGCAAGTTCTGGACTATTTATAGGCAGGGAGATGAAAACCTAGGGCAACATTCTGAACAAAAATGAAATGACCAATCTGCCCCCAAAAAGTCTCCTTCTGAGGAGCCTGTACGGCCGCAGATCCGCGGCCTATACCCCCTATTGGTCGCGGATCCGCGGCCCTATAGAGGAGTTGGGTCCTGTACTTGTGTGGTTTTATCTGGTTTTTTCTTTCCTTCAGTCTGGTATATGTTGTTTTTGATAATCTTTTCACATTTCTTCCAGAATTTTAGTAGATCAAAAGGTGATTGGATGTGGATCTTTTGTCATGATTTTCTTGAGCTCCGCGTAGATTTCTTGGACTTTGTGTTGCCATTGTGCTTTGTGCATGAAGATGACAATCGATTTGCCATTTTGTCCCTTAGACTGGTGTACGGCAACATACGGATAGAGAGCGGAGACCCGTGTTTTCTCTGTGGTTGGCAGTAATCCGGAATTTGTCGTGCTTTTCCATGAATTTCACCGTTTAGAGTCGAGAACCTGTATCCTGCAATTGACTAGCAAACACGGCTCAAGAGTACCTACCGATAAGTAATATGATAAAAATTGGGCGATATAAAAATGCAAAAAACTGATATGAACAAATACCCCCAAACTTATCATTTGCTCGTCCCAAGCAAAGCCAATTTATTCACAAAAAATTCCTAACCTCACTTTCGCAGGGAACGCGATTGCACTGAGCATGTGCAACAAGCCGTTAAACCTCTAGGTGTCCCTAGTAGGAGGAGTGTTGTCTCCTAAGGGTTTTCAGCGGATACTACCCACAAAATCCGGTCAAGCTAGTTTTGCAAAATAACTATGATTCAAACCCTAAAGTTTTATTTCAGAAAATAACAATTCTATTATCCTAAGTCTAGACTATCGAACCTTTATTTTTCACACCTCGCTTCTTATTTAACTTAAGATTTTATATGTCTTTACGTGCAGTGCAAATAGTGTCGTTACGTTCCAGAAGGATCGATTAAAGTCATCATGTCACATAATAAAGCCCAGATAAAATTTTTAAAAGGATCACATAAGTTTTATAAAGAGTTAAGCATTTTTCAAGTTTCGTTTTCCAGTAAGGTTTCAACTTTAGAATTTCTATCTTCCTTAACAGGAAACTAGGTCTTTATTTTTCACTCCACCTTTTTCTTGTTTTCATTTCATACACACCTCTGTGAACGTGCAATAGTCTTTATCATAGAATAAAACCTTCATATCTCCGCTAGAAATATTTTTTTATAAAAACCTGTCTTTTGTCAAGATTATTCTCACACAAAGAACCGTTAGGAATTTTAACTCGAAGAGAACACTTGCTTGACTTTTTTTTAATCTGGATTTTCTAGGCTTCTTAACGAGCTTTGGGCCAATGCACCCAAACCAGTTGGCTTTAGGGCATTAGGTGTAGAGGCACCCCAGCAGACTTAATTACTCAAGTTACCTAGGCCCAAAAACAAAAGACAATTTAGCATGAAAATCATGATGATTCAATGTGAACGGAGATATAACCGGCAGTTCAATTATTTTTTGGATAAAAGACGTGTTTAGTGGGTTCGGTGTGTAATCATTCCAATCAAGTTCCAGATGGGTTATTTTTCAGACTTAGTTCCAATTAAGGCATCAATAACATTCCTTCATATTCGCTTCACTTCATAAACTATTCTTGATATTACTTATTTCAGAATAAACCTATTTGATCCTCAGAAAATCATTGATCCATTTAAAAGTTTTTAGACATAAAAGACTCGTCATCTAATTTCCAGAACTCACGACACGTGTAGTGTGATGTAAAGACGTATATCAGCTATAGTTAACTTCAAAGGAGAGTTATCTTTCAGGTTTTCAAAATCTAAAAATAAGATTTAGTTATTCTTATCTTATCAAACAAAACCGTCGAAATGTTGAATCAGAGTTCTCCCACTAGCTAACTTGACATAAAAGTTTTTATGTTTTTAGAAAATTTTCTGATTTTTATGGATTTTAATATGCAGATGCAAAATATACATATGAATGCGAAGGTTAGAAATGCGTACCGAGCGTACCCCCAAACTTAAACTGGACAGTGTCCTCACTGTCATTGCATGAAGAGATCATTGAAGGGTCAAAATTGTCGGTTAGATAGACACATTTTTTTTTGTTTTTGTTTTTAAAGAAAAGAAAAATAGCAAAAATGGAAAAGAACATCCACAAATATATACAAAAAGGTATATACATACCCCCAAACTTATTTGGAACAGTGTCCACTGTTCTTGGCTAGATAACCAAAGTTTGGTGGTAGGCAGAGGAAGATTATGCAGAGTAAACCGGCTCCTGTAAGACCAGGAGCTCCTCTGTTGGTTCGGCGCTAAGGTACGGTTTAAGTCGGTGTCCGTTTACTTTGAAAAATGAACCGTCCTTTGGATTCTCCAAATCCACAGCGCCATGCGGATACACATTCCACACAAAATACGGCCCTTTCCAGCGAGATCTGAGCTTTCCTGGATGGAAGTGTAGCCGGGTGTCGTAAAGCAGTACCTGTTGACCAGGTACGAAAGTTTTGCACAAAAGGTGTTTATCGTGAAACACCTTCGTTCGGTTCTTAACGACAACCGCGTTATCGTAAGCCTCATCCCTAAGCTCGCTCAATTCATTCAGTTGCAGCTTCCGATGGCTGCCCGCATCTTCGAGAGACAGATTCAGCTCTTTTATCGCCCAAAATGCGCGATGCTCTATTTCGACAGGGAGGTGGCAAGCCTTTCCGTACACAAGCCGATAGGAAGACATGCCAAGATCGGTCTTATAAGCGGTTCGAAATGCCCAAAGGGCATCAGTGAGTTTCAACGACCAATCCTTACGGTTCTTGGAAACCGTCTTCTCCAGTATCTGCTTGATTTGCCGATTTGAAACTTCGGCCTGCCCACAGGTTTGGGGGTGGTAGGGCGTGGATAGCTTATGATTAATGGAATATTTCCGTATCAAGGCCTTGAAAGTCTTATTGCAGAAATGAGTTCCATTGTCGCTAAAGATCGCTCGGGGGTGCCCAAAACGGGAGAAAATGTTTTCTTTAAGAAACCTAACGACAACCTTGTTGTCGTTAGTTCGGCTGGGCACAGCCTCGACCCACTTAGAGACGTAATCAACAGCGAGAAGGATGTACAAGTTCCCGAAAGAGCTGGGAAACAGCCCCATGAAATCTATCCCCCAAACGTCGAAAATTTCCACAACCAAGATTGGTTGGAGCGGCATCTCGTTCCTCCGGGATATCCGGCCCAAGTGTTGGCACCGGGAGCAAGTCTTGCAATAGTCATGAGCAACTTTGAAGAGTTGTGGCCAGTAGAAACCACATTGCAAGATCTTCTCAGCTGTCTTTATGGGGCCAAAATGCCCGCCACATGCTTGATCGTGGCAAAATGACAGCACACTCTTGAATTTATCGTCAGGGACACACTGACGAATAATCTGGTCGGGACAGTACTTGAACAGATAGGGTTCGTCCCAGTAAAAGTGTTTTACTTGGGATAAGAATCGAAGTCTGTCCTGCCTTGACCATCCAGTCGGTAGTAGCCCTGTGGCCAAATAGTTCACAATATCTGCGAACCAGGGTTCGCGAGATACTGTCAAGAGTTGTTCATCCGGAAAAACGTCGTTGATCGGAATATGAAGCGAAGGCGAAGAAGGAAGTCGTGAGAGATGGTCGGCGACTACGTTTTCACATCCTCTTTTGTCCTTGATGACAAGGTCAAACTCTTGAAGCAAGAGGATTCAACGTATCAGCCGAGATTTTGCATCTTTCTTCGCAAAAAAATGGCGCAGAGCGGAATGGTATGTGTAGACAATGACTGGAGAGCCGATGAGGTAGGGCATGAACTTTTCTAAAGCAAATACAACAGCCAAGAATTCCTTCTCAGTTGTTGTATAATTCAGTTGGGCGTCGTTCAGGGTTCGGCTAGCATAATAGATTATGTGCGGCATCTTGTTGATGTGTTGTCCAAGGACAACACCAATGGCAAAGTCGGATGCATCGCACATAATCTCAAATAGGTGCGTCCAGTCAGGTGAAGAAAGAACGGGAGCAGAAGTGAGTAAGCTTTTTAATGACTCGAACGTAGTCACACAGCTCGAGTTGAAGTCGAATGGCGTGTCCTTGGCCAGCAAAAGAGTCAAAGGCCTAGCAATCTTGCTAAAGTCCTTGATGAACCGTCTATAGAAACCGGCATGGCCAAGGAAGGCTCGGATGTCTCTGACACATCTGGGAGGAGGGAGATTGGAAATGACCTCAATTTTCGCTTTGTCAACCTCTATGCCATTTTGCGAAATGATATGTCCTAAGACAATACCTTCGCGCACCATGAAGTGGCACTTCTCCCAATTCAAAGTGAGGTTCTTGTCCTTACATCGGGTAAGGACAGCGTCAAGATGCAGCAAACACTCATTGAAGGAATCGCCGAAGATGGAAAAATCGTCCATAAAGATTTCCAGGAATTTTTCCACCATGTCTGAGAAGATTCCCATCATACACTGCTGGAAGGTAGCGGGCGCATTGCATAACCCAAAGGGCATGCGACGATATGCAAACGTGCCGAAAGGACAAGTGAATGTGGTCTTGTCCTGGTCCTTTTCGGCGATGGGAATTTGATTATAGCCGGAGTAGCCATCAAGAAAGCAGTAGTACTCGTGTTCGGCCAATCGTTCAAGCATTTGGTCAATGAAAGGTAGCGGAAAGTGGTCCTTCCGCGTTGCGGCGTTGAGTTTTCTGTAATCGATGCATACTCGCCACCCAGTTTGGGTGCGAGTAGGGATTAACTCGTTCGCCTCGTTAGTGATGACGGTTATGCCTGATTTCTTGGGGACAACGTGAATGGGGCTAACCCACTGGCTATCAGAGATAGGGTAAATGATACCACTATCCAGACACTTTACGATTTCCTTTTTCACAGCCTCCTTCATGACTGGATTGAGTCGCCTTTGTGGATCCCTGGCTGGTTTGGCATCATCCATCAGATGAATGTGATGTTCAACGATCAGGGGACTAATCCCCTTGATGTCCGCCATAGACCAGCCAAAAGCTTGCCTATTGCTGTGCAAGACCGTAAGAAGGGCTTTCTCTTGCTCTGGAGCTAGAGAAGACGAGATGATAACAGGGAGGGTCTCGTTCTCACCCAAGTAAGCGTACTTAAGGTGAGAGGGCAAAGGCTTGAGTTCGAGCGTTGGAGGTGAAACGATTGAAGGCAAGATTGGTGAAAAGGTCTTGAACTGAAAGGATTCCAGCAAAGGTTCAAAACGAGTGTAAGCGACCGAGTTGGATGGTTCAGGTAACTCATCCGGAAATTCAAAGGATTCAAACTTGGGTGGTGAGTGGCCAAGATGGTTCGAGAAAGTGAAACACTCGTAGTCATTGTCGGGCGCAGAAATAGCAGCAGGTTCGAAGAGGAACGCACTAGTGGCGTTAAGGTTATCGTGATCGAACAAAAACTCCTCAAATTCATACTCTTCTGGGGTGATCTCCTGGATTGAGCAAACGTCTAGTATATGAGCATTAGGTTCGGTGGGCTGATTCCCCAACCTAAAAATGTTGAGTTCAATTGTCATGTTTCCAAAAGATAGGTTCATCGAACCATTTCAACAATTGATCACAGCATTTGAGGTTGCAAGGAATGGGCGACCGAGTATCATCGGAATTTGATTTCGGGGGTTAGCTATAGGCTGTGTGTCTAATACAATGAAGTCAACAGGGAATATGAAGTCCCCAACCTTGATTAACACATCCTTTAGCTCACCCCTAGGATGGGTGATCGATCGGTCGGCCATTTGGAGAGTGCAGTGTGTGGGTTTCAGCTCTCCTACACCTAGTTGCTCATATACTGAGTACGGAAGCAGGTTAACACTGGCACCAAGATCTAATAGTGCGCGGTTGATGTTCTTATCCCCAATGGTAATAGAAATCATAGGATAGCCAGGGTCCTTCCGTTTTTGAGGTAAAGATTGGGTAAGAGCATCATTCACAGCACTAGCCAAGAAAACTTTCTTGGGTACCTGAGACTTCCTCTTTTTCGTGCACAAATCCTTTAAGATTTTCGCGTAGGACGGGACTTGTTGGACAGCATCTAAAAGGGGAATTTTGATGTTAACCTGCTTAAACAACTCCAGAATCTTCTCCATTTATGGATTTTGTTTATTGGACCTCAACCAGTTTGGAAATGGAATGTTTTTAAAATTGGTTGAGTCCAATACTTGTGGAGGAGATTGTAGAGCTGGAACGGATCCCAGAGCTGGTGCTTTCGTGGAGTGAGAAGTAGGTCCGTTCAGAGCAGAAGAAGAAGAAGAGCCTTTTGAAGAATGGAGAATAGGCTCAGAAGACGAAGAAGAAGAAGAAGAAGCGGCCGGGGTGTCATTATCCTCAATTGTTGTGCCGATGTTGTTGTGCAGCATCCTTCTCGATCTCAACGTAGTCACGGCACTCACATTATAGTTCTGTTGTTCAAGAGCAACATGTACATTATGTGGGTGACCGGGATTTGGGAGTGGTTGAGATGGAAGCTTTCCCTTCTCTCGCTCGCTTAACGCCGCATTCAGCTGTGCAATCTGGGCCTCGATGGTCTTGATGCTTTGCCCGTGTGCAGCAGTGTGTTGCACCAAAGATTGAATAGACGACTGGATGTTTGCGGTGGATTGTGTCGATTGTTTAACAAACGCCTCCAGACTTCGTTCGAGCGAGGAAACCTTATCGTTGTTTGACGGAACAAAGTTGTTTTGGGGAAAAGAATTGTTGGGTGCAAAGTTGTTCGTCTGATTTTGAAAAGGTTGGGGTTAGAAGGGCTGCTGAAACTGATGTTGAGTTTGTTGTTGCGCTTTTTGTTGCGGAGGAGGGGGCCTCTGGAAATTGTTGCCTTGGAATTGATGCTGATTCTGATTCCAGGCGAAATTGGGTGGTTCCTCCAACCGGGATTGTAGGTGGAAAAGTATGGATCATTTCTCGGTCTTTGCTGAAATGCAGCATTAACCTGATCCTGTCCTTGAGATGGTGGATTGTAAGGACACTCTTCGCTTAAGTGAGAAGGATCGGAACAACAAGCACAAATGGTACGAAGGGGAAGAACAGGGGCAGGAGCAGGAGATGAAAATTTTGCTCTCTATCGCTTCAAGTTTTCTCGTTATTGTAGCCATTTCAGCTTTCATCGCAATAGAGACATCCGGTTGGTGAATTCCTACCCTAGACTGACTAGTAGAAGTGGAGGAAGAAGAAGAGGAAGTTGGTCTGGTGCTCTCCCATTAAAGCGTTTGTTCCGCAAGGTCGTCGAAGAATTGCCACGCTTCCTCGTCAGATTTCGATAGGAAGTGGCCCTGACAAATGGTTTCCAACAACTGCTTGGTTGTTGGGTTCAGGCCCTCGTATAAGGTTTGGCAGAGTTGCCATTTCTCGATACCATGGTGAGGGCACTGAACAAGAAGGTCTTTATACCGGTCAAAGCACTTCCAGAAGGGTTCAGAAGGAAGCTGAGAGAATTGGTTGATTTCGTTACGGATCCTTGCGGTTTTATGATTCGGATAGAATTTCTTGAGAAACGCTTTCACAAACTCGTCCCAACTGATTATGGAGTGGGAAGCGGTGCTATATAGCCATTTTTCAGCAAGATCGCACAAAGTGAATGGAATGACCCGTAGCCGTATAGCATCGTCTGACAGCTGGGTAGTTTTCATCATGGCACAAACATTTTGGAACTTGTTGATGAAGATATAGGCATCTTCAGATTCAAGCCCATGAAATTTCAGAAGCATGTTAATGAAGTGGGGCTTAATTTCAAAATTATCCCCATTGGCCGGTGGAAGGGAAAGACAGGTGGGAAGTGCAGAACAGGTGGGATAGAAACGATCCTAGAGCGCGATTCGCTGTGGCGCTACAACAGGCGGTGGTGGTGGGTTATTCGCCTCCATAGGAGGTGGAGTCAATCCCGGGGGAGTCAAAGAGATGTTTGGATTAAATCCTGACATCGCGGAAGAAGAGGTTGGTGATGGTGAAGGCGAGGATGTATGAACAGAATTCCGGTCAACGTCGGAGTTGGCCGGCAAAGGTAAGGGTGAAAGAGACGTGGACGGAGTTTCGACGTCTGAGTCGATCGCGTAGTCGGTAGCGACTAACGTAACGCGGACTAGATGGGCGCTAGTGTCCCGAGTCTAAGCGGACATACAGTAAAAGAGTTTAGTATAGTCAAAGCGGAGAAGGTGAGGGTAAGAAAACGTCAATGGAGAAATACGATGGGTGGTGGGTGAAAAAATGGATTCTGGCGACAAAGGGCAAGTTTTTATAAAAGTTTTTGGTTTTGTGTTTTTTTTTTCTTTTTTTTTAGAAAGAGCTTTACAGAAATATGTACGGACTTACGGCTTCAAACAGTCACAAACAAGATATGCACAATCACACCTAGATCTAGGGTCACCTAGGTCAGCTAGACAGCTCCTAACTGTTCCAAAGGGCTAGAAATAGGACCTCAAACCACCTCTTCTCCGCCAATTGCGGCCAGGTAAGTGCCAGGTAAGTGGGAGGCTCCCCACTACGTAAGTAGTGGTCCTAATTAAGTAACCACTTGCCTTGGACACACTTTCCTAGACACCGCAAAGTCAGGATAGGATAAACGGCCGATGCCTGTAACTAGTCCTCTGTCCTATTGAGCGTGAAGTCCTCAGGGCTGAGTCTAGTATTTTTTAATTAACAGTGGTCAATGCATATGCTTTTTGTGATTTCTGGGGTCCTGGGAAGGGTGATGAAATCCACACCCAATCTGAATTGGTTTCAAGCCCCTTAAAGTCCGTATTAATATATGCAAAGCAGTAACAATCAACTGCAAACAATTTTTTTATTTTTTTAGCGCGGCGCAAAGAATCCTGCACAAGAACAATTTATTGGAAGGGGAAGAGAGTTTGCGCAAAGAATGCTGCAGAAAACACAGTTCAGTGGAGTTCAGAGGAGTGGGGGAGAGGAAAGAGACTCACCAAAAAAATTTAGCACCCTGAAGGCACGAAATAGCCGCGGTTCCGCGGCCTAAGCTTGCTTATGCCCCGGTTCCGCGGCAATAAGGTGGAGGTGGGCCATGTAATTTCTGTGATATACTGGGTTGGGTGTCCTCTTCTTTTCTGGAGCTCCTGAATCTTTATTTCCTTACTGGATCTGCTCCAGAATCTTACAGTAGACCGTTTGCTTCGTCTTGATCCGTCGCGGTGTAGCCGCGAGATATGGGTCTAACTTCCCACGTCTTTGGCACTGAACTCGACCGTCTTTTTATCCTGCATACTTGCACAAAAACTAATCAAAAATAACAAGATGGTTTTTTTACAATGTATATTTTTTTGTTTTGTTTTTCGGTTATATTTATATTCAGAAATTAACCCGAAATTACACAAAGAAATAAACTACCGTCTCCCAGGCAACGGAGCCATTTGATTGGTAGGGTTTTTGCGTGCTAAGTTTATTACCGCAATCAAGACGGTTTCGCTTGTAGCTAGCCGGTTGAGTACGGGTCGTCCGCAGGGAGATGGGAATCTTTTTCTATGTGCTTTAACGAGTTAAGTCCAAATGTCCAGATTTGTTTTGAGATTAACTATGTGCTAAAATGATATGTAAAGAGAGCTTGTTAGGGTTAGGATTAGGTTAGTTTGAGTTAGGAGTCGCTCACTTCTTTCGTTGCCACTCTTAATATCGGTGTTACGGTAATCGGCAACAACGGGGATTAGCACGACTAGGAAGGAACTTGCGAGTATAAGCTAGGCTTTTCAACGCTTAAGTTCTTCCTTTTGGTGATTGTCCGTCCGTTCTTGGCTCTTAGCCTTAACCTCCAGTTAATTCAACCACAACCGGTCTCACTAAGGAATCACCACTATCATGTAAGATAGGATGCCGTAGGGAGCAGATTGTGGTTCAATTAACGGGAGTCCGAATTAAGATGTTAGGCAAGGAAAGAGTGAGAGAGATTTCCTTCTCTCAAACTTTCCTTATCCTATCCTAACAAGTATGGAAACTACTCACCCATTACAAGAAAAATGAAAATAAAACAAAGGAGAAAGATAGAAAGAAAGAGGTTAGAAAATTACAACTAGCTATTTGCGACCTCACCTCGGCAAGGATCAAGCGTAAGCATCATGGTTGTTTAAGGATAAAGGAAAAGAGAACAAGAAGGAAACAAACAACAAATAACAACAACTAGATTAGCAAAAGAAAAATACAAGCAATTATAATTAACGATTACAACAAGATAAGCATGGTAAGAACAAGAACTCCTTTATTCATTCTTCACTCACAAAAGCTCACTACAAGTTTTTAATGGAGAAGAGATGAGAGGAGGAAGAAGAAGAACACATGTATTCTAAAATCTAAATACAAGAATAAGCACCCTTGGCTTTGGCAAGTTCTGGACTATTTATAGGCAGGGAGATGGAAACCTAGGGCAACATTCTGAACAAAAATGAAATGACCAATCTGCCCCCAAAAAGTCTCCTTCTGAGGAGCCTGTACGGCCGTGGATCCGCGGCCTATACCCCCTATTGGCCGCGGATCCGCGGCCCTATAGAAGAGTTGGGTCCTGTACTTGTGTGGTTTTCTCTGGTTTTCTCTTTCCTTCAGTCTGGTATATGTTGTTTCTGATAATCTTTTCACATTTCTTCCAGAATTTTAGTAGATCAAAAGGTGATTGGATGTGGATCTTTTGTCATGATTTTCTTGAGCTCTGCGTAGATTTCTTGTCTTTATGTTGCCATTGTGCTTTGTACATGAAGATGACAATCGATTTGCCATTTTGTCCCTTAGACTGGTGTGCGGCAACATACGGATAGAGAGCGGAGACCCGTGTTTTCTCTGTGGTTGGCAGTAATCCGGAATTTGTCGTGCTTTTCCATGAATTTCACCGTTTAGAGCCGAAAACCTGTATCCTGCAATTGACTAGCAAACACGGCTCAAGAGTACCTACCGATAAGCAATATGATAAAAATTGGGCGGTATAAAAATGCAAAAAACTGATATGAACAGGTCCTTATTGTAATTTAGTATAACTTGAGGGGGTTTTATATAAAAATAGTTTTGGTATAATTTCAAAATACACCTCAAGCATTTAATTATCATTTTTAAGGTTTTCATTGATGTATCTTTTATAAATGTGACATTTCTAGTGAATAAAACCTAATTTCATAATATATGGTATTTATTTGTAATTTGAATATTGTTTTGAATTATCATGGTAGTTTCATGTAATATTTGAATTCTTTTCTTGAGTTTTGGAAACATGGAATAATATATATATTTAAAATAAGTATTTTGGTAATAATTATATATACATAATTAATGAAAATAATTTTATTTATTTTCTTGTAAAAATCTCATTTTCTAAAGAAAAATGTATAAAATTCCATCGAGACCGAATGCTCCTTGCGGAGGTCTGCATCTCGCTCTACTAAGCCCGAAAATGTGCGATAATCCGCACCATCACAAACGGGGTCCCCAAAATAGGTTGTAGAGGCTCAATTGCATAGAAATATTTTAATACATCTTTTAAAGAAAACGGTTTTTATAAGTTAAAGGGATTTATTTGCAAGGTCGTATTTCCCATATTCTATTGTCCCAAGATTCATCGTGCTATGATAGATATGTGTGTTGTGATGAGGTAGGTCATTACCTCGTGAACTACCTAAACGTATAGCAAAAATAAATTATAATGTCGAAATGAAATATGAAGGTATTTTAATGTAAAAAATGCGATAAAAGTTACCACAATAGTTATTTTGAGGTGAAACCTGATTTACTATTTTTTTTATATTTGCTTGACAATATATGAGAATATGAAGTTATATTGATTAAGAAAAAATCTAGTTTTCAAGGAAAACCGAATCAGAAGTCGGATTAACTCCGCTTCCGTCGGGTTTTAGAAATAGAACTTTTTAGAGATCAAGATGAGAGAGAAGAATGGGACATACTGGTTTTGATGAGAGGGGAGAGGTAGGAGGAGGTCTAGAATTCGTCGGTGCTTCGTTTCGTTGCCGGAATCTTCTCGGAAGTTCGTCGGAGCTTCACCCTTCGTTAACTCCACTTGTACACTAAGAACTTGAGAATTTTGTATAGTTTTTGTATAAAATTTTCAGTGTGAAGGGATGCAAAAATGGAGTGGGTATTTATAGGACAATCTAGGGTTTAGGGGGTGATAAAAAATGCATTTAAATTTGCATTAAAATGGGATTTAAAGGGGGTTTTAATTCTCTAGAAAATGCAGGGAAAACAAACAGATAGGGGTTAAAGAGGGGAGTCCAAGGGTTGCAGGGATCCAAAATAAATCGGGTTTGGGCTTGGTTAGACCGCCGGCGCCGGCCTGAGCATCATTCTCGCCGGTCCGATCATTGGGTTGGGGTATCGGATTCTCGCCACGTGTCCACAACGATTCAACTAGCATATTTAACATGTTTGATTATTCTGTAACTTACCCTATTACGTATAGTGCACGTGTAGACTCTTGGGCTTCTAAAAGATTAAAAGAATTTAAAATAAAAAGATATTGTGGCTGATGGGATTTGAACTCTGGTGCTTTGGTTCAGCAGTGCAAGGTCTTAACAGTAAGCTACAAGCTCTTTCTTGCTGTTCAAAAGAAAATCAAACTTATAACTTGTGCTCAGGCTCAAGTACCCCATTTCTGTATTTTTGAAAAAAACTGTACAGAAAGTCTAGGGTTGTTACAATTAACTAATCTAACACTAATCCTAAGGAAAGAAAATCATTCTTAATTTGGCTCAAATCTTGAGTATATATAGGCAGAGGAGTGAAACCCTAAGGCCATATTCTGAGCCCATGCACAATTACAAAACTACCCCCAAAATTTGATCGTGAGACATCAATGTCAGACTGTAGATCCGCCGCCCAAACCCCTGAAAATTCATGTTTCTATGGTCATATGGTAGAATTGGCGCACCGTTTTTCTTGTGCTTTCTCGTGTTACTTTCTTTTTCTTTTTGCCAGGTTCAAAATTGCAAAATGGTTTCAAAATATTCTCAGATTTTTAATCGTCCAAAATGGCAACTCTATTTGACTTTTGGCCTTGATCTCCCTCGAGCTCCGCGTTGCACCTTATTTCTTATGCTGCCTTTCTCATGTTCTGTGCTTGTCTGAAACATGAATGACCGCTATATTCATCTTGTCTCTTGAACTGGTAGACAACACCAGACAGATGTGGATAACCGGAACTCGGATTTTATCTGTTTTTTTGCAGTTGTTCTGGATTTTGTCATAACCGTAGAGAATGTACGTTATTTGCGTTATTCTGGACTGAGAACCTATAATCTGTAATCATGTAGCAAACACGGATCAAAAGCACATACATATATACAAATGAGCATAAGAATTAGCGGTATTAATGCAATATTCTGGTGTGAACAAATACACTCAAACTTATCTTTTGCTCGTCCCGAGCAAAACCATTTATTTTCAAAAAGTGCTAAGCTAGCTTTCGTAGGCATCATGGTTGCACTTAGCATGTGCAACAAGCTGTTAAATCTCTAGGTGTCCCAAGTAGGAGGAGTGTTGTCCCCTGAGGGTTTTCAGTGGATACTACCCACAAAATCCTGTCAAGCTGGTTTCATAAGTTAACATCGACTCTAATCCTATGTTTTCGCATCTAAGTTAGAAACCCTATCATCCTAAGTTAGAAATATCCATCCCTTATTTTTCACACCTCTTATTCATTAAACCTAAGATCCTATACGTTTTGACAGTTTATAAATACATCAGTATCTCTTGAGTTTTCCTTCTAAATCGCAGTCTCCAATCTGGAATTTTTATCTTTACGGAAAATATAAGACTTATTCTTTATTCCTACCTCTCTTCCAAATATCGATCGTATAACTCTACGTGTGTGTGAATTTCATCCGTACACTCAAGAATTCAATTCAAGCTATAGTACCCTTGTCTTAATACCTAATACTACTTCTTTTTATTAATAGTGAACGGATTTGCTCACACACCTTTCATGCCACTACTACTGCTTTCTGAGTCACTAATTAGCCAATTACTAAATGTGTGTGCTTATTAAAGCATAAATAGCAGTTTCCAGGTCTTGTAATATATTTTTTCTTTTTCTTTTTTTTCTTTTCAAAACCGAATATATTTTTCAATGACGCTCTTTTGGTGGTTAGCTTTAAATATCGTTTTTTCTTTCATACTAGGATTTCAGGTAAGAGTATTTCTATGTATTCTCTACTATCTCAAGTTTCAAGGTGCGTGTAAGTACAGTTTGTAGGGTATATATTTTATGAAGTTGGACTCAAGAATAGGAATTATTTTTCAGACTTATCTTTCAATAAAACTTTCAATACTTTCCCTTCATCTCAACTTAACTTAAAAACTGAACTCAAGATTACTTACTTCTAAAAAAATGTAAAGAGGTATATTTACTACGGTTAAACTCATGGAGGGTTATTTTTAGGATTTTCAATTCTTAAGCCTAGAATTTAGTTATTTCTAACCTATCAAGCTAACTTTTCGGAATAAAATCTAAGTTACCCTACTAGCTAACTTGACGACAAAGTTTTTATGCTTTGGAATTTTTTTTAGTTTTTATAGGTTTTTAAATAAGTATGCAAATGCAAAAATATACATATGAGTGTAAAGATAGAATCTTACCGAGCTCACCCCTAAACTTACACTTGACAGTGCCCTCACTGTCAGGCCACACAAAGAGGGTTAAAATTATTGAGGGTCAAAATTTGTCGGTTCCCATTTTTTTGTTTAATACAAGAAAAAGCAAACATAATAAAGGTTCCCTCAAAGCGTAAGTGAAACAGTGTTTCCACTGGTAAGCATTGAAGTTTAAAGTTAGGAGAGAGAGAACATCATCAACCCATACATGGCCTTACACAGACCAAAAGTTAACACCAACCATTCAAAAATTGTATTATGATGATGCCATGGTTGGAGAAAAAATGTGTAGAGGAAAGAAATGAAGAATACACGAGATCATGTGTGGGCGGAAATAGGATACGGTCTCGGTAGAAAAGAAGATGAACGAAGCGGAAAAAGAAATGAAGTACAAACATGAGGTTGAAATTGGATGGAATAAATTAGTACAGTTCGTAATGATGTGAAACTGGAATTTTCGAACTGTACTGTAACGACTCTGAAATCCATGTACAAAATTATTTGTTTAATTTATAGAAAGGGTATTTAAGCCTGTGTAAGAGTTATAAATTATTTTTGTTCAATAAAAACAAGAAGCAACTTGTATCTTACTGGTAAAACTTCTACACTACTGTGACATAACCTGTGTGTTGGATTCCCATCAGTCCTAATTATTTTTTAATTTTTTTTTTAAATTTTTCGGAAGTCTAAGAGTTGCACATGTAATTCACGGAGAAACAAAAAGTTTCTGAAAAATCAAATAGACGCAATAAGGAGTAAACACTGATTAAAGCACTTGGCACGAATCTCGATGCAATTGGCAAAAATTCGGTTGACCGTTTCATCGCTTTGGCTGCTACCGACGGTCCAAAATGCTTCAAATCGCTCCGTGCTTTGCACACAAGTTCTTTCGACTGCCCTCAACCCCCCTGCACTGTTTTATTTTCCTGCAATCAAACAGAGACTCTTCAAATCCCTAATTAACACCATTAAATTTATTTTAATTCATTTAATTTCACACACTCTCTTATTTTTACCCTATAAATACCATCCCATGCCCTGGCTCTCCCCCATCCTGACTATCAAAAATTCTCTCAAACTCTTTAAGTACCAAGTGGAGTTAAGCACCCAAGAGGAGTAGCAAGCCAATCTCGACGACCGGAGCATCTCCGACGAGACCACGACCCCCGAAGGCTTCCCTTATCCCTTGTTAAAAAGCTAAACTCGTAAGTTTCCCTTCTCTCTCCATTCCTTTCATCTCAAATCATCTTCTAAAAAGATATCAACAAATTGGAGTTAGCTCCGATATAGGTTATTTTTAACATTTGTACTCCACTTTATAATCAAAATAGGTCAAACTAATATCCTAGCACCACTCTTAATATTATGTATATCATTTAGATTGTAGTTTAGAAAAAAAATTCATATGAAACAATCATATACCAAAATTTTCAGAAAAATACCATGAACTTTAATATAACCGTAATTTCAATAAATAGAGTATAAACCTTTAGATCATTCACGGGGTAACAACCTACCCCACACGCATACTATGGTTTCATAATACGAGATTCTAAATATATGGTTTATTTAAAGAATAAGTTTTACATTAAAATACCATATTTTTTCAAAACGGATTTCTTTTAATCGATGTTTTTAAATTCTTGGAAATTGTGCCTCTACAACTCTCGTTAGGGGATCCACTAATGGATGGTGCGGATTATCGCACATCCTTGAGATAGTAGAGCGAGATACAGAATTTCTCATGGAGTATTCGATCTCGAAAGAAAAAAAATACATTTTTAAGAAATACAATTTTTCTAAACAAAACTAAACCTTGGAAAATAATATAGAACTATGAATCCGTATTTTCAATAAAAACAAACTATGACCCATATTTTTAAAATGAAATATTAGAATTTTAATAAAATACCACCAAGTTTCCAAAAGTAGTAGTTTTCGTAAAAATACCATAAACTTTTAAAGGCTAGGTTTTATCACCAAAATACCACAACAATTAAAATACATGTTCATGAAAACCCTAAATATTACAAATCACCCTCGAGGTTTATTTTTAAATTATATTAAAGTATTTTTCATAAAACCCTCTCGAGATATGCAAACAATATTTAAGAACTCTAGATTAATATAGGTTTAAGCAGTATCATTTCTCTTGAGCCCCAGGGAGCCGGAGAAAGTGAGTGCTTGCCTATTCAGGTTAGACAACTTAACGGAGTTATCAATGGCAATTGTCTTGGGAAAAACACAAATCCTGCCGTCCATGTGCAGCAGTTGTCGATTTCTCCCGAACATAAGATTTTTAACAGTTTAAATAAATTCATATGAAAAAGACCTGAACTCGAATCTAAAATTGAACTCTAACTCGAACACAAACTCGAACTCTAACCCAACTCGAATTTAAACTTGAACGTGAACTCGAACTCAGTCTACTCGAACTAACTTGACTCAAACAAAGATTGCAATTGACATGACTCGCATTTTACTCGACTCACTCGATTTCATTCAACACCTTTTGTAATCTATTGTTTCGATCAAGATATGTTAAAACCAATCAATCAATTTAATTAAGTATACTATACAGTTATAAACTATTTATACTCGGGGTGCTTGGGATAGTTTCTTGTATGAGTCCAACGGAGCTTCAGGAGTCTCGTATTAACCACTTTTTTTTATTTTACTCGAATACCAGTTGGGTTGACTCATCCACAACCTAGAGCCCCGATGATAACACATAAAATAGGCCCGTGTTTTCTTGCTCCTGGGGCCCCACTCTTGAGCTCGTGGATATTTCTACGGCTGTGTTGACATTCACACTTGGAACTTAACTTTAACACAGTGACCATATAGAGACCTATAGTACATATTTACCCATGAACATAAACTTTTTCTCGTCATATATATTTATATATACACTTGTCATTCTTTTACTCTTACTTTATCCTTGAGACTTACCGAGCGCCAGTTCATTGACGGGCATTCCACCCACCCTTGTTTTCTTGGAATGTTCGTCAGATACGGTCGAGACGAAGAAAGTGGAGGCCACAGAGGAAGACTACAACCGGATTGCTCCTCAGGATTAGCTTAGCTTCACTTTTTATTCAGCTTATGTATGCTACATGTTTAGGCATTTCCTTTATTGTATTTACTTTCCAGTTGAAACTCATGTACTTGTAAATATTGAAAGTTGAATGTAAATAAAGATGTTTGTTGAAAAATTTTACACTCTCCATTTATTCTTGCATTGTGTATTATTGTTTCAATACGCTTAGTATATTAATTTAGGGAATAACCTTCTCTAAATAAATATGTCGCGGGCTTGCCAAGTCACCGTTTCCGTCTACTGAGAAGCGGGGCGTGATAATTTATCAATCCGTTGAGAAATGGGGTCAAACCTCGTAAGATTCGCAAGAAAACATGAGCCGACCGAATTTGGTGAATCAGACGTAGGAAATGAAGTTGAAATACCGTCTTTCCAATTTGGAAATGATGGAAAAGATGGAGGGAAGTAAACGAGGAGTGATATCGGTTAAATGTTCAGGAGGATGTTCATAGTCAAAGGAAGGGACATGATGAATCGGAACATCCGACACATCCAAAAGAACGAGGTCATTCTCAAAGATATTCTCAAAATTCACGTCAACAATCAGCCCATGCATTCAACATCATCAATAACATCCGAACGCACATGGGGTTTAGTTAATGGTTAGGGATGATGCCCACACGGAGTGGAAGGAGCGTGATGAATTGGTGAGAAAAACTCTTCCAAAATAGTGGGTTCATCATCCATATTATCCCCAGCATCGATATCCTCAATCAGGTGAAAGTTAAATTTCTCATACACCTCATCAAAAGCATGGTTTTCAATCAGTGGAATTCAAATCACACTCGGTTAGTTTTCTAGATTAGAGATGTAAAGAGCAAAGGGAGTGGCAATGGTTTCACCTGAAATTGACCCTTCACAATCGGGTAAATCAAACACTATATAGTCGTACAACTTATCAAACATTCTATCTTCAATTGGTGAATTACCTGGATTACTTGATAGACTTTCAGAATTGGAGGTGTAGAGCTCAATTGGAAACGGGTTGGTTTGAGTTTGAAGGGTGGATTGCTCACTTTCAATATTCAAATCATCAAATTGTCCTATCGCCTCATCATGCATTGTAAAATTTTGAGCTAGTTGGGAACTAGCTGCTGGGTCGTTAGGGTGTATGAGTGCAGCCATGGATGCATTCAATTGCTCTATCTGGCGGCACAAAACTAGCCGAAATTCTTCCAAAGTTCGTTCAAGACTAGACATGGGTTGTGAAGGGGTTTTAGTGAAAAATTCAAATTCGTTTGGATACGTGAAACTCCCAAATGGACATTCAGAAGAAGTGTCTAGACAAGGTGTAAGTCAGGTAAGATTAGTAAAAATTGAATGGATGCGTAGAATGGACATGATTAGGATCAACATTTTAATAAGAAGGTGGTTGGAATTGTTGTCCTAAGGAATTTTGAGCGGTGAAAAATTCCTTAGATCGGTTACGGGATTGTGAAATGTGCTCAGCAATGGAAATGGGTTTCAGAGCAACAACATGACTCTCTGAAGGGGTATCAAGGTAAGAAGGTGTGGGGGTTTGAAACGGTTGATACGAAATAGATTGCGGTGTCCAAGTGTTGTTTCTAGAAGCATCTATCCGATCTTGCAAAGAAATTTTGGGCATGATTGGTTCGTTTGAAGTTCGAACAAAATACGAACCGTATGATGAAATGTCTGGTTGAGGGTACCAAAGTTCGGCAAGAGTTGGTCGGTTAGGGATACCCATGATAGGAGTGAAAAGTAGAGAGAGTGGAAGGTGGGCGAATTTTTATAAATTTTTTGAATTCTTTTTTATTTTTTTAAAGTTTTTGGATTTTTGAAATTTTTTGTTTGGTTTTTGAAAAATACAAAATTATGCGACTAAACTTTAAACAAGTATAATCACAATCACAATATACACAACCAACACCTAGAGCTAGAGTCTTCAAAGTCCAACTAGACTGCTCTTAGACTTCCAAGCGACAAGTTGCAGGATAACCCTTGAATCGCCTCTTCACTGTCAATTGTGGCCAGGTAAGCACAAGGGAGGTAAGAAGGGTTCCGCTCACGAATTACCGTGAGACGGGACTTTTAAAATTACCTCCTCACTTTTCTAGCCTTGGCACCACAAATTCATGTTTAGATAAACGACCGATTCCCCGCAACCTTCACTTGTCCTAAATGAGCGCGACAAGTTCTTAGAAAAGGTGATGAAATTCCCACCCAATCTGAATTGGTGTTATAACCCCTTAATGTCCGCATTTATGTATGCAAAGCGATAAATAAACAAAATCTAAAACAACAAAAAAAATTATTTGGCGGCGGTGCAATTTGTGCAAAGAAACCTGTAGAAAACAAATTTCAGTGGAGATTAGAGGGGTTTCTGAGAAAGAGAAGAAGTACAAAATAATTGGGGCTCCGAATCAAAAGTATGGCCGCGGAACCGCCGCCCTCTCCATGCATTCGACCGTGGATCCGCGGTTGAAATGAGCTATTGGAGCTTCAAACTTGTTCTGTGCACTCCCATCTTTCTTCTCTTCTGTATCCAAGCCTCTGTTTCTTGATTTGACCACTGTACTTGCTCCAGATTTGCCTATACACTCGCACAAAAATTATCAAAAAATAACAAGATGGTTTTTATTTTTTTGTTTTTATTTTTTTATATACAAAAATTAATTTGATTAATAAGAAATAAATACGTTTCCGTCTCCCCGGCAACAGCGCCATTTGATTGTCAGGTTTATGCTATGCGTTTTATATGTCTTACTTACCGCAATCAAGACGGTTTCGCATGTATCTAGCCAGTTGAGTACAGGTCATCCACTGGGAAATGGTTAGTGCTTCGTTCTTATTTTAGACGAGTTAAGTAAAAATGTACAACTTCGTTCAATTATATCCTAAGTATTTGTATTTTTAAGTTCGAGTGAGCTTGTTAGGTTAGGCTTGGTTAGTAGAGTTAGGAATTAATTTTGTGCTTGTCTTGTGCCATTATTGAAATGATATTGGAATAATCGGAAGTAACATGGATTAGGATGACATAGGAATGGTATTTGCGAGTTTAAGCAAGCTTTCCAACGCTAAATCCATTCTTAGTGCCCCTTGTCCGTCCGTTCCATACTCTTATTTCCAACCATATGCCAAACACATACAACAAGTCTCCAATTAGGTCACAACTACATGTCATGTTGTAGTGCACCTAAAAAAATTCTCGACTTGGGTCGCGGTTATATGTCACTTTATAGCGCGCCTAAGGGAGAGAGTTGTGTTTGTTTGGTCTAGATTTGATTTCAAGTTGTTTGGCGAACAGAAACACAAGAGATTTTTCCATCACTCATACCACCATTCTTTAACTCTAACAAGTGAGTAAACTACTCACACATGAAAATAAAATAAAGCAAGAAGAAAAGAAGAAAGAATGGAAGAATACGATTAGAACAAAAATAGCAAGCTAACTACTTGGGCTCTCACTTAAGTAAGGAACTCCATTGAGTAACATGACTTAAAAAATAGAGATTAGAAAAGAAGAAGAAAAAGAACAATAAAACCAACAATTATTTTAACAAACAAGTAATAAAGTTATACTAAGAATTAAAAAACAATGCAAGAAAATAAAAATACAAGGTAATAAATACTCTCATCTTCATTAATTGTCCACTCAAAAACACTCACTACATTTTCATAGAGAATAGATGAAGAAGAAGAAAACTAACTAATCTAACACTAATCCTAAGAAAAGAAAAACATCCTTAACTTGGTTCAAATCTGGATGATATATAGGCAGAGGAGTGAAACCCTAGGGTCATATTCTGAGCCCATATACAATAACAAAATTACACCTAAAATTTGGTCGTGAGACATCAATGTTAAAACCACGGATCCGCCGCCCAAACCCCCAAAAATTCGCGTATCCGTGGTCATATTGTGGAATTGGCACGTCGTTTTTCTTATGCTTCCTCGTGTTGCTTTCGTTTTCTGTTTAGAAGGTTCAAAATTGTAAAATGGTTCCAAAATATTCTCAAATTTTTAATAGTCCAGAATGGCAACTCTCTTTGACTTTTGGCCTTGATCTCCCTCGAGCTCCGCGTTGCACCTTGTTTCTTATGTTGCCTCGCTTGTGCTCTGTGCTTTTCCGAGGCATGAATGACTGTTGTATTCGTCTTGTCTCTTGAACTGGTAGACAGTACCAGATGGATGTTGATGGCCGGAACCCAGATTTTATCTGTTTTTGGCAGTTGTTCTGGATTTTGCCATAACTGTAGAGATTGTGCGTGATTTGCGTTATTCTGGACTGAGAACCTGTAATCTGTAATCATATAGTAAACACAGATCAAAAGCACCTGCCTATATACAAATGAGCATAAAAATGAGCAGTATTAAATGCAATATTCTGGTCTGAACATGGGGTTGACTTTGATTTAATCAACCGGGGTGTAATTTTTAACCCCAACAGTCCCGAACAAATGATTACAACAAAGTAAATCAAAACTATACAACAAATGCAAGAGGGGCTATCTGACACGACAATCCGACTGAACCATAACGAAGATATATATAACCACAGAAACAAATAACTAAAGCAAGTGTGCAATCCCGTTTAATTGAGCGAATAGAAATTAGACAATATTCGACAACACATATACATCACAGAAGCATGCATAACGAAAACCAGGACCTTAGAATTCAACACCCACGATGCTAACACTCAAATTTTCCAAACGATGAAAATCGAGTGCACTCCGCCATCCGAAAATCTATGGTTTTTGCCAAACAAAGAGTCCGAATTATTGGGTTTCCTAGCGCCCTGGCTGCTGACCGCAACCTTTGCGGAACAAAAAACTTTGACTTTTAAAAACTTTGGCGCTAGAAAATACATTCTAGAATCTAACCAAATATCGAAACTAGCTAACTAGAAGAATCTAGCTACTGTGATAAGGAGTTATACCTAGAGGCTCGTGTCCTTCGGGTCTTCACTCCTCTTCTTAAGCTCCTAAGGTATCCTTGATCAACCTTGATGGTCGGCCTCCTCGGTCCTAGATGATCCACCTGAGAGTTTGTAGTCTAAGCTTAGCTTCACTAACGAAGCAACTCAACAACCTAATTTGCTGATCTAGGTTGCTAAGATGATATAGTGAGTGTTTAGTAGTATTTTTCTATCTTAAATCCTTTGATTCTCAACACATGATAATGATAAGGATTTGCATAAGAGAATGAACTCAAGAAGATGATGAGAAGAGAGCAAGCGAAGAACCTCACCTAAAGAAGAAGAATGGCTATGAAGAAAAACTATGTGAAGAATGGCTCACTCATTTTCTATAAAGTATTTTTCTTTTCCCTTTTAAAAATACAACCATACTCCAATAGTGTTTTCAATAAATATAAAACCATGCTTCATCCCCGCCTCCCTTTTCCACTTCATTTTCTATTTTCAAAAGAAAAATAGAAAAAAATGCATGATGGGGTGTCATCTTGTAGAAAGTATTTTGTATAAATACAAAATACTTTCTACCGTATATACATACCCGTATTCGTACCAAAATATGAATACACAAGAGATAGAATAATACTATTAAAATAATACTACCATTAAATCAGTATTTGATTTAACAAACCTACTTAATCCTAAGCCCGCTAGTATTACTAACCGTCCGATAGAAAACCTGGATAAAACTAGAATATACATATCGAAATATGTATATGTAAATTATTAAATTAATACCTGATTTAATAATCCGGCTTAATCCCAAATCGGCTAGTATTATCATTCGATTGGAACCATGCTCGATCGAAAGCCTGGATGACACTAGAATATACAAATCGAAATATATATATGTAAATTATTAAATCAATACCTGATTTAATGATCCGGCTTAATCCTAAGCCGGCTAGTATTATCATTCGATCGAAAACCTGCATGTATAAACATACGGCCACCACATCGTTTCACCTGAACCAGAGAAACCCTAAAGACTCGACAGTACGCTGGTAGTGGGTTTAACCACAAGCACGTCAGTGGAACTAGCTATATGTAACGGCTACCTAGGTACCTGTCAAAAAGAAGGCCGACGAGCAAGCTCATCCCTACTGAACCTATCCGTGACAATCTTCGTACAATCCGGTCTCTTCGTCTAAGAGTATCGTATACCTGATCTAAGGGCAGTAAACGTTAGACCCCTACTGACCTGATAAGTCATGTCGATTTAGCTCAGGACCAATCCGAGAAACTACTGATCTAACCATCCGTAAATCTCAACTGCCTTGGTCAATGTCTTATGGTTCTAGCCAACCGGACACAATGCGATATCAATTCCCAATACCGGGAGAGTCGAATCCCTGACAATCACTCACTGCCTCCATGTGGCTCGGGACTGTACCTAACCAAAAACCTGTTTTCACGACTCAGTAGAACCGTGGTAGGGTAGTGATCGAAGTACAGTGGGAACTCACACGAGACAAATGATGATCTCAGGTCTAAAGACTAGCCTGTACTCATGTCACCTGAGAACCGCTATCTGATGATAGGTATAATACCATCTAGAGGTTCTCGGCTAGTCCGTACAGTGTACTCAGCCCCGGTAAGCATCTGTATACAATTTTAGGTGATCACACCAATGGCTGCGGGACCAACCATCGCCCCTCGTCGGGGTCTAGAAACGTATACACAAGTCTACTCTAGAATATCGATGCCCAGTTTCGATATTCCTTCGACTTGGGACCTTTAAGGATATGCTTATGGACTACCCAGCAAGTATGATCACCATCATAACGCTGGTAGTCAAGGAAGATTTTACGGGCTTTACAACATGTATCCACCATATGTGATATCGAGTATAATATATGCATATGTTAAGATAAAGTCAAACCATAATAGTATACTACTGTATTGAGTCTTTATCAATATGTGTAAACAATATAAAGCAATAAAAGAAATACACATATTAAGGCAGAGACATCCCAAATAATATACTATATACAACTGAGCAAGATTGTCCTGTACATATATATCCCTAGCATCTTATACAATACAGGCCTCTAGGGCATACATATCTAACACGAATAACCCATCCAATGTCCCCGGGAACTCATCGAGGTACCCCCAATCCTCCTCGCGGGTTCTTGGTCCGAACCAAGAGCCCACGGGGATCAGAAAATGCAAAAGAAATGGATTTTTGGACAGACAATTGAAGCAGTTTTCAGCCAAGCAAAACCAGCGACCAACATCGAAAAACGGTTTTGAAATAGCTTCTCGAGACATTACGGGTCACCCTCATTCCCCTACGAAGTCCTCGTTCCAAAACGAGAGCTCCATGGATCGAGTACAAACTTTAAAAGTGTAGATATAAATACAAACACTGCTGAATTTATTTGGCTCAAATCAGCAGTTCCAAATTGGCGAAAACGATGAACTCTAAAGCCGTAAAATGCTAGTTTAAGGGTATGGACCGGCTCTAATACCATGTTAGTGTATTGTGCTCGTGCCTTGGAAACCGCGGCCAAGGCAGAAGCGAAAACAATGATTTTTAATTAAGCACAAAACACATATTCCCAAGGAATCAAACCATACACCGAAACTAACAACTAGCATTCAAGGTTGTAGAGAATACAACTTTTGACGCGTGTCCACCCAATCATGGAAGACCCCTCCAAGCTCCATGAATGTCGTCTGGAACGAGCTCGAATGGAGACTGCCATTGCCGAAAATGATCCACCCGAGGAACTGATCCAAACTTCGGCTTCACCTAGTGAAGCAACCGACGCTTCAACTTCGCTACGAATGGAGAGTGTAGATGTAAGAATTTTCCACTATTTTTCTCTCTCTATTTTGAAACTCAAGAGAGCATCTAAGATGAAAAAGGAAGAGGTTAAGAAGTTATCCATAGCAAGAAAAATGGCTAAGTCTTTTTATGTAGAGAAAAAACAAAGTAGAAAGAATGGCTACTAATTTGCCAACCATGTAAGAGTAGTAAACACAAATGATTTTTACAATATAAAAACCAAGCCATACTTCTCTATCATACTTCTTTACATCTCATCCTCTACCTCATTTTTTATTTTCTTTATAAAGAAAAATCAACAAATGAAGTGTCCATCTTCTGGAATAAATTCCGTATAAATACAGAATACAACCCAGTATAAGAATCGAAATACATATACGCATATCCGTATAAAAATATGAATAGCCAAGAGAAAGAAAATGTATAGTGAACAATAATACTAGAATACATATATTAAATATATATATATATATATATATAAATTATTAAATCAAAACCTGATTTAATAATCCGGCTTAATCCGGCTTAATCCTAAACCGCTGGTATTATCAACCGTCCGATTAAATCCGTGTAGCCTGTACACGTATTTAATCGGACCCCCTATATATACCGACATACGTCATCTATATCATATCACCTGAACCAAGAAAACCCTTTGCATAACACCATAGTGCATTTATATGATATTTTATTTGGGGTTTTCCTAATATTGCGACAGTTTTCTTGATCATTATTGTTTTTGGGTGCGGATAGTGCATTTGGTATCTGTGGTTAGTATTTGACCCGACCCTCATGCTTGAAACCCATTATGGTTCAAGATCACATCATATATTTACCATTACAGAGGATCCGTGCACATGATACACACTTATATGATATTTTGTATCTGCATATCTTTTAATAATACAAATAATAGCCAAATAATATATTTTAATAACTAGAATGGCATATTTTCATACCCCATATCACATATTTGCATCCATACATCGTGTTCATGTCCAGAATGATAAAACAGACTCGTTTGGATCGCTACGTGTATTTACGTATATCCGTTCTTGGGGGTACGCATGTTATTTAACTGGATATCGCATTATGGTTTTAACTGATACGTATATTATCTATATTTTAAAACTAGATTTTTAGAAGAGAGTCGTGTATTTTTTGGAGTATTTTAGTATTAGCTATATAATCCTAGAAAATATATTATAACATTTCTTAAAAACCTAAATAATCTAATTGTAACATTTCAGAAAATATAAAATATTATTTTTGGAATTTAATATTAAAATAATATATTTCACAAAAGCTACCTGATTTGCGAATTTGGGGTTTTCGTAAAATGGTATAAATATATACCAATATTTGTGAAATAATTGGAGATTAAAATGATTTATTCATTTAAAAATATATTTATTGGATTTAGCATTTTTATACTTAATTATATGCAGTTTAAATAAAAATTGATTAGTGCACTACTAATCGCGATTAGACCAAATCCGTGTTTCTACATTTTTCCATGGTTAGTGAACGATGACATGTTGCATTTTGTTGCATGTTGTTTCATTTGTATCTGTTGATATTTGGCTTTAAAAGAAAAGAAAAAGAGAAAAGGTGATAAAGGGAATTATTGGAGAGAGAGAGAGTGTGTGTGTGTGTGTGACATGTGATAATTGAGAGAGAGAGGGTGAGAATAAGAGAGAGGGGGGGCTGCCCTTAGCATTCTCCCCATTGTTTTCTCCACTTGTTCCTTCATCTCCTTCATCTTCAAGCTCCCCCACTTCTACCCTCAAGCATCATCTCAATTTCCTTCTCAAGCCCCTATACCTCCTTCATTAAAAATGATCCCCACCTCATTCTCAACACTTTGGACCTTTCAAAGTTGTATTTTGAAGACTTTGAGCAACTCAAGAAAATTCTTGAGTTACCAAATGAGGTATTTCCTACACCTTTAGCTTAGTAATTTAGTTTCTTTAGTTTCTATTTTAGTTTAGAATTGATTAAGTGTGGATTTGTGAACTTAGAAATTCCAGGTTAGGGTTTAGTGGGAAACTTGACTTGAGATTGGTAAATTAAAGTGTTGTGAGAGTTTGTAAGACCTTAATGATGATTTTACTGGCCAAGAACAGAAAATAGCAACCAAGATACGAACTTAGAAATGGTCCCGTGTCGGTTTTGTGAAGTATTGTGTGTCTACAGGGAACCTGGGGCAAACTGGGAAGTTTCTAAGAAAATCTAGCAAGTCCAGTGACCCATATAAACCCCTAGGAACCCACCACCGAAGTACGAGCCCCTGTTTCCCTCATATAGCCGGCGAGCTCGGACATCATGGTGATGCCGCCGGTTTTCCACTGTAGTCTGGGATTGGGTTTTTGACTGCAGCTCCTAATCCCTATAAACTACTCCCTGTATCTGCTAGTTTAGTCCCAATTTATCCTGAGATAAATCTGGGAGCATATTGGGTTGGTTTTGGGTTATGTTTTCCGATATTGGAATTCTTGGTTTTAGTATTTGATATTGTATTGGTTCGTTGGATGTTTGTACGTCAACGACGAGGGTTGTTTGTTTGTTCTTGCACGCGTAGACCATAGGTTTTAACCTATGTGGGTTTCGTGTGTCGTTTTAGTTTCCATGTGTGATTCTTGTTTTCAATACTATGTGTTTATATATAGGCATCTTCATGTGGAATTCGGATAACAAGGAAGAGCATGACGACATCGACTTCGGCAAGTAAGGATCAAGGTGAGTAGATTTATATCTACGGGGGAAGTCGGGTGGATGGCGTATAGCACCCCCGCAAATTATAATGGAAACCGATATATATATATATATATATAATATGGTTAAGGAAACCATGTTAGAAACTTATGAATATGGTCGGAGAAACCTATACTAGAAACCCACGGATGTGATTAAAGGTTTAGTGTAAAATGATATGATTGATAAGGATATCTCGAAGATATATATAAGGATGTGAAACGTAAATGTGAATCACTATATATAAATATAGGTAGTGCACGAGAATAAGTATGAGATTTAGAGTAGCATGACATGAGATTTATAAGATAGAATGTATATGTAAGATGACTTGATGTGAGATAATAATATGATGAGAGTATACGATGTGATATGATGACTTGGTGTGATATGTCATTATATGGATGCGGGTCGATATGAGATTGATACGGAAGTGACCTGGGATATAAGTATATAGATATATATAATGTTGTGAATCATGAGTGATATGGACGTTAGGTCCGTACCCTCATTGTCATATAGGTTGATAGGATCCCTAATGGTTTAATGCCGCCGTACGACGGATACCGTACGTGATGAGTTTTACTTGATGATTGATCCATACCATTGACAAGAGGATGTTGTACGATGGATTATACCCTACGTGATATTGTGAGGCTGGATGCCGATTGATAGATTCACCGACTCGGATATGTTGTAGATACGTATACCTTATAGGATTGCGCTCACGATTTACTTTCTGCTATGTTCAGGATATTCATATTGCATTACATATACCTGTGCTAGTACACCTAAACCATTATCGATGATGTGTATGTTACACTTACACAGATTTGCTAGCTCACACACTTTCATCATCGATAATTGCTATGTCACTTACACAGTTGAATTGCCGCATCATTACGCTATGTTGCATGATATAATTGCTATGCTCACATCATTATGATATGTCGCATGATATACCGATATGCTCACATCACTGTTCTATATTGCATGATATACGGATGTGCTCACATTTCTGCTATATGTTTGCATACATCATACTTTAAGATTATATGCATTGAGATGTTTTTTTCATGAGATTCTGGATTTGAGAACTGTGGTTATATTTCAAAAGAAAGTATGTACTGTTTTAAAAAACTTGGTTTCTCTTGATATGATATTTCGAGACGTCCACCATGTGTTTTCCCGGTTATGAGTTATGTGATACCCGATTCGAGGAGTTGGATGAGGCCGTTTGCGGGTAGATGGTGTAGGGTTCCCTAAGTCGGCAGCAAGGTTTCGGGAAGCATTGCCCATACCGTTTTTAAATTTTTGCCGTTCTAAAGAAGCCTAACCAAGAATCTTTAACTAGAGATATAAACAAACAAGCAATGTTAACATCTTAACATCTAAGTGAATGAGGAATACAACCTTTGTAGACCGGTCCTTCACTTCTAATACTCCGTGTAGTAGTCCCTTCGCTGCAAGTCATGAACACCCGAACTCTAGAAAGGGTTCTCCTGGAGAAATGAACAAGCTTGCTCGAAGTCTTCGAGGCCGAAGATGATCTACGTCGAGGAGATTCAAGCTCATGCTACCACTTTACTAATTGTGAAATTAGTGAAGCAAACACCCTATACTAAATGGCAAGTAGTAGAGGATGATGAAGTAGGAAATGAGCTCACTTTAGTTTTATTTTTCTCGCAATATTTTTTCATTATAAAAAAAGCTAGCAAGCTTTTTCTCTCATGAAGAAGAAGATGATGAATCAAGAAAGAATGAACTCATGATGTGAGAATAGTAACCATAGGTGAGTCAGTGTCATACACTAACTCATGTAGAGAATAAACCATGGGTTACAATAATGGTTGGGATAATAAATATTTTCAAATAAAACAAAAAGAGTGGACTTGGTCAATGGTTCCACAAGCTTCTACAAGCTTCAACCATGTGACAATTTCCAACCCATTTTGTTTTACTTTAAATAAATAAAACCCTATCATTATTATATGCATGGTGTAAGTCTCATACACCCTTATAGCATGTGGCATCTAGCATGACACAAAATAATGTACATTAATATATATCACATATATACTAAGTGTACACAAATGAGAAAAATAAATGTTTACGTGAGCTAATATTAGTTAATGTAAATTAATATATCACATATATAATTATACATTAAATTATTAAATCAACACTTGATTTAATAATCCGACTATATCATATACAACCGACTAATATCAAATGTAACAATCTATTCAACACTTGATCCGATAATCCGGCTATATTTCATATAATCGACCGATATCATATATCGCGAGAATGGAATACGGTATCACATACGCGCATTAATCTCGGTCCCACACTATCACATATGTGCTCCTACTTCGTTTCGCATGAACCGGGAAAGCTCTGTATAGGACTCTAAAGGCTCGTCAATACGCCGGCAGTAGGTGATGATCATATCAAACACCCACAAGCCGTAAGCGGTCTGCTAAACGTAACGGCCACCCGGGTATTGAGCGATCAGAAGATCAACAAGCAAGCCTGCTCGTACTCCTGCGAATCCAATCAGTAACACTAACGTACAGTCCGGTCTCTTCGTCAGATATGTCGCATATCAACAGCCTGGGGGTGGTAAAACGTCAGACCCCAATAGCCTGATAAGTCATGCCAATGCAAGATCCATAACAGTTTGAGAAACCACTGATAACACTTATCAGTAAATCTCAACAACCCTGGCCAGGGATTTCATGTTATGGCCAATCGAGCATAGGGCAATATCAACTCCAAGAATCCACTACAATATACATCACATGTACAGTAATGGCCTCTAGGGCATACATATAACTAACAATCTCCCACTTGCTCTAAGGCCATTTGTTGCAGTATCTTATACTCAACAGTATAGCAGTAGTTGTAGTATCCCATACTCAACCATCCCAAAATTTCTCAAATATTATTTGGGGAAGCAGGCCTTGGTGAGTGGATCCGCCATGTTATCCTTCGTATCAACTCTCCTGACCTCGATCCGTTGGAGATCAACCATCTCCCTGATCAAGTGATACTAGCCTCAGAATATGTCTGGATCGCTGATGGTACCGGTGTTCCTAGGCCAAAGCCACAACTCCATTGTAGTCACAATAACAGTTATTGGACGCTCAATGGTAGGAACCTTGTTCATCTCATGAACAAGTAATGCCCAGACAACCACTTTAGCAGTATCGGTGGTAGCGATGTATTCAGCCTTTATCGTCTAGTATGCCACGGTATCTAGCTTGGAACTCTTCCAACATACCGTCCCTCCACCGAGGGTAAAGACAATGCATGTAACTGACTTTCAGTCGAACTTATCACTCTGGAAGCTGGAACCAAGAATTTTCTTTGAGTGCTTCTCAAGTACTTAAGAATGTCCTCCACTGCTTTCCAGTGATTCTCCCAAGATCCGATTGATTCCTGATCACTACGTCTAGTGAGTCATCTACATCTGGTATGGTACATAACATCGCATACATGATAGAGCCTACTGCCGAAGCATAGGGTATCCCTTGCACGCGAGTGATTCATGAGTAAGTGGGCGAACCACCACGCTTAGAATCCTCCATACTAAACCCCTTTAGTATGGTGTTAATGTACCTGGATTTGGGACACTCCCAACATCCACTTAGATCTATTACCATAGATCATAATCCACAAGATGTAGTAGGTATCATATAGATCTTATATTGAGAATCTTCGTGATAAGAGGAGCTTGACCGAGTGTAGCATAGAAAACCATTTCCTATCAAGAGTATGTCATCTACGTACAATACGTGTAAGACAACCTCACTCTCTACAACCTCCTTGTATATACAGGGTTCATCTACCATTTTGATGAAATCAAACTCTTTGACTCCCACATCAAAACAGATGTTCCAACTCCGCGATGTTTGCATTGATCCTGATGGACTTAAGCATAGCTTTGAAATTCTCAACTTTTCCATCTACACCAAGAATCTTCTCAAGATCCAATTTGCTCCCAATGGGTTTTACCCCTTCAGGTGCAACATGCAAAGTCATACTTTGTTGGTGTATATGGATTCCATCTTTGATCGCATAGCATCCAGCCTTTTCACAGAGTTGCCACTCGTGATGGCCTGCCTGAACCTAGTTGGGCCATCATCTACCATGATGCATTCCTCGCTCCCACTGTCACCGAGAAGACTGTAGTATCTCTCAAGTGGATGAGGAACCCTACCAGATTCGCGGAGAGGCTGAGGTTCGTTGGAGACTACTGAATCCTTTGGTTTCACCAAATCATCAGCTGTTAGTTTGTCTAGCTAGAACACCTTCCAGTTCTACCTCATGACCACAAATTTCTTCATAAGAAATTCCTTTTCTAAAAAAGGTGGCATGCTGAGAAACAAAACATATTTTGCTCCTCAGAGTGGTAGAAGATATTCCCTCACAAATGTTTGGGATATCCTAACAAACTTACAGGTCTGACCTTGCCTCGAGCTTGTTCGGATTCTGCCTTTCAACATAGGCCGGACAACCCCATATCTTAACTCGTTTAAGACATGGTCTCTTCCCATTTCATTTCACATATGTAGTGGTAGGCCCTGATTTGGATGGAACCCCATTCAATAGGTATGCGGCTTCTCAAGTGCATAACTCCTCAAAGGAAATAGGTAACTCAGCAATACTCATCATAGAGTGCGCCATATCTCATAGGGTGCGATACCTCCGCCCCGATACACCGTGGTGCTGTAGTGTTCACGAAGGAGTAAGCTGAGAGAGAATCACATTCTCCTTTTAGAAACTCTAGGAACTCCATGCGCAAGTATTCTCTTCTCCGATCACATCGAAGGACTTAATACTTCTACCCGTCTGGTTCTTCAACTTCATGCTTATATTCCTTGAATTTCTCAAAAGTTTCAGACTCGTGTTTCAACAGGAACACATGTCTGAATCTTGAGAGATCGTCGATGAATGTAATGAAGTACAAAGAACCAACCTTGGCATTTATAGACATAGGACCGTATACATCATCATGTCTCCATCCCAAGAGTTCAGTAACTCTTTCTCTGTTTCCAGTAAACGGAGTATTGGTCATTTTACCTTTGAGACAAGACTGGCAAGTATCATAAGATGAAAATTCGAACAGATTCAAATATTCATCCTTATATAACTTTACCTGGTCGTGTCGCATTGATATGACCTAGTCTATAATGCCACAAGAAGGATTCATTCATTTCTGAACTACTCCTCTTGTGTGTGTTCGGTATGCTTTGAACTGTGGTTTGATTTAGAACATATATGCTATTATATAACGTGCCTGATCCAATCAACTCTTGATTCAGGAAAATGTTCACAACATTATCCTCCAATACAGAATTACATCCTTCTTTAACTTTTTAAGGAAACCGATGTAATGTTGTATATCAGGTTCGGGATCTAATAACATTCATTCAGAATCAATATATTAATACAAGGTGATATTTTCCAACTGATTTAGCTGCAACACTTGCACCATTCTCTACACTTAGAGACATATCACATATTCTCAGTTCTCTACCTTTCTGTAGCCTATGTAATATATTACATATGCGGGATCCTGATCCGGTATCACATACCCAGGACGTAGAGGATACTGAGAAACAGTTCTCGGTAATGAACACACCCGAAGAAGATGTATCAACATGCACTTTCTTCGATTGGGTGGCATGGGAATCCGGATATTCCCCTATTTCCTGTTCAGACTTATAACAATTATAAGAAAGAACGGATCCAACGTCCCCCGGCTCAGTATAATAAGCAGGTTTAGTCAATGCATCCATATTATTATCTTGATTAAGACTTGACATGGTCGCTACCAGGAGAGAGAGAAGAAAACACTCTGCGTGCGCTCTTTGCAAGATTAGATTGGTTATTATTTTATCTAATCAGGATGGCTCTCACTGTTTTTATCAAATCTTCCTTCAAACCCTAAAAGGTAAGACCATCCGGGATTAATTACACCTTACAAGTTCGCCAATTTTTCGCCCAGGCCAGTGTCGGTACTTTGAGGGAGGTTCCCTATGCTTTCGCACGGACCTAATTAAAATAAACCTCATTTTCCCAGGGGCGTAACCCCGTTAACACCTTTCTAGACACCTACTTGATCGGCTAATTGTAATGTGTAAAACTCTCTCAGGAGTAACTCTTACTCGCAGTGGGTATCGAGATCCAACTATCTCATAGAAGGTATGCAATCTCATTGCAAATTTCAACACTTGAAATTCCCGATAATATTTTTCCCCTAGCGATCTATGACCTTGACAAGGTCAACAAACCATAGACCGCAAGTCAAGTTCAACCCGTCATTTCCTGATTGAATTAAACCCACCCGTACGACCCTTGACAAGGTCAACAAGGCCGCACGACTACCCTAATCCAATCGCATCATATGCTAGCAGATAAGCACTAATCAGCTACCGCACACTACGCCTTGACAAGGTCAACAAACGTAGCACGAATACTAAATACTACTTATCTGAAATGAAGGAGGACTACGACAGGTTTTTATGAAAACCTTTTGCGTAATGAACTTGATATCGTTGTAGAATTGAGTGATTTTGAAAAGGGGTGTTTTTTAGGATTTTACCAGTTTTGCTAAAGAGGTCACTCCCGGTGAAGGGATCTCGGCTCTTTCCTTATCGATTAAGGTGCAGGATATTTCATAAATACCACTATGCAAAGCAAAAACTATAGAAACAATTCAAAGACAAACCGAGTGGGTTGTAGTATCTGCCAGTTTCGCTAAAGAGGTCACTCCCGGTGAAGAGGTCTCGGCTCTTTCCTTATCGAATAAGGTGCTGGATATTCTATAAGGAATACCGCTATGCAAAGCAAGAACTAGAGCTACCAGTTCTTAAAACAAGTTTCTACAACATCTTTAGGGTTTTTTTTCTTTTCATTAATCTCATTAATGAAATCCCAACAATTTATGCTTCCTAAGCATCATAGAAGAAACGAAAGAATCAATATATATCATATATATAATATAGGCATTCGTCTCAGAACATATAAAGTGATCACATCACAGAATATCAGCAGCAGAAGAACACATATGAAATATTGGATATACTAGAAATTCCGTATTTTAATTTAAGCCTGTATAAAATACGGATTCCATGGTCGCGATGAATAGCCAAACCCACATCCCTAGACCCCTACGAGAGCGGCAAGCAACCCTACCGGTTCTAGAGTTAGGAGACCCGGTCTCGACTCCTCGAGATGGTCTCCCACTGGATCCTAGAACCCGGTTACTTGTGCTCCACGCCTTGGGTCTATCCTAATGCGGAAAAGTAAATAATATACATCAATGGTGACATCATCCTCAACCCGGAAGTACCCCAATAAAAGAATATTGCATAAAATATTTTACATGAATGAAAATGAAAAACTCTCATCTCACATAAAAAAAACCCGGCTATTCAAAACACGACGATCCAATATAACATATCACAGCAACACATAACATCACATGTCATCAACGTAAGTAAATATGTGTATCCCAATTGTCGTTGACATATAACACCGAAACCGGCGATACACCACATATTACACTTACAGTCGCAGAAAAGAAAGTGAAAAACTACAACAGTTGGAATGCGCAACCACCTTTAGACATCATAAACCCAATGTATCACATACTTTGGATTTCATGCCTAACCAAATGAATTCCTTAGACATCACATGCCTAATAATTATAAACCCCGCATTTTAGTCTCGATATTGAAAACACTTTTCAATAACCTGTCGGGTAATTTAACAAGATTCCCGATAACCTGATCGAATGCTCGTCGGAAACTTTAGTAGACGGCCGCAGCCCCGATGCCGTCGACGAAGTGCACTAAGGCGGAACACCACTGCCGCGAGCACCCGAACGGATGCTTTTGACGACGGGGTTCTCCTACAGTCACTTGGTCAGGGCTATGGGGCATGGCTATCTAGTAAGGTTACCCGGCGAGTATCCGCGTACACTACGTAATTGCGACGGACTTTTGATCACATCAAAATCCTGTAGCAACCGATCAATTGAGACTGACTTGCTAGATTTATAAAATTCAAACTAGTTATCACATTACCAATTATGTGTATTCCAAATATTGTATCACAATCAAAGATAGCTAGACGAAGTTAAACTTTTCGATCGAATAAGCAAGCACCCAAAATTTCCCTACAAGCTCAACACTTGAGCGGAGTTCAAAAAGTGCCCAGAACATACCACAGCTCCTATGAACCATCCGTAGAAGGGCCGAACCATGCCTCACTCATGTCGCCACGGAACTGTGGCAAACCATAGAGTATCACCGCAGTTCCGCGATCCAAAAAGTCGAGTTTGGGTATCATTCTTCTAGAAGGTCCACAGAATCGCTTGCATGATTTTCTGAAAATTTTGAACTCGGAAAAAATCCAACTCTTGGAAAATTTCCAGCGGTGAAAAATTGGGTTATTGATATCCGTTAAAACTTTTTAATATCGTCTAAATAACCCGAATACATGTTAGAATTACGACTATGAAACAATCCGAATTGCCTTTGCAGAAAGTTAACATCACATGAAAATTTAGCAAAAACAAACAACACCTAAAACACTAAAACCCAGAGACTAAAACACCAAAAAAATTTGAAGCCAAAATTCCACAAAAAGGAAGGTGAGCTCGGATTTTTTTGTGAATGTGGCCGGCCATTTTCTGGCCAAATTGCTTCAAATTTTGTTGGTGTTCATGTTATATCCCATACAACATTCTGTACTTGTTTAAAATATTTTTAGAGGACTTTAAAAAAACGACAGAACCCAGATTTAGTGTTTCAAGTTTCGGAGCAGTTTCGGTTTCGTAATCGAACAAATATTGTTTAAATCTCTGGCTTGGCTCTGATACCACTATAGGGTTCCCTAGGTCGGCAGCAAGGTTTCGGGAGGCATCGTCCATGCCGTTTTTAAATTTTTTCCGTTCTAAAGAACCCTAACCAAGAATCTTTAACTAGAGATATAAACAAACAAGCAATGTTAACATCTTAACATCTAAGTGAATGAGGAATACAACCTTTGTAGACCGATCCTTCACTTCTAATGCTCCGTGTAGTAGTCCATTTGCTGCAAGTCATGAACACCCGAACTCTAGAAAGGGTTCTCCCGGAGAAATGAACAAGCTTACTCGGAGTCTTCGAGGCCGAAGATGATCTACGTTGAGGAGACTCAAGCTCATGCTACCACTTCACTAATTGTGAAATTAGTGAAGCAAACACCCTATACTAAATGGCAAGTAGTAGAGGATGATGAAGTAGGAAATGGGCTCACTTTAGTTTTATTTTTCACACAATATTTTCTCACTATAGAAAAAGCTAGCATGCTTTTTCTCTCATAAAGAAAAAAATGAAGAATCAAGAGAGAATGAACTCATGATGTGAGAATAGCAACCATGGGTGAGTTAGTGTCATACACTAACTCATGTAGAAAATAAACCATGGGTTACAATAATGGTTGGGTTAATAAATATCTTCAAGTAAAACAAAAAGGGTGGACTTGGTCAATGGTTCCACAAGCTTCTACAAGCTTCAACCATGTGACAATTTCCAACCCATTTTGTTTTACTTTAAATAAATAAAACCCTATCATTATTATATGCATGGTGTGAGTCTCATACACCCTTGTAGCATGTGGCATCTAGCATGACACAAAATAATGTACATTAATATATATCAAATATATACTGAGTGTACACAAGTGAGAAAAATAAATGTTTAAGTGAGCTAATATTAGTTAATGTAAATTAATATATCACATATATAATTATACATTAAATTATTAAATCAACACATGATTTAATAATCCGGCTATATCATATACAACCGACTAATATCAAATGTAACAATCTATCGAATCAACACTTGATCCGATAATCCGGCTATATCTCATATAACCGACCGATATCACATATCACAATAATAGAATGCAATATCACATACGCGCATTAATCTCGGTCCCGCACATATCACATAGGTGCTCCTACTTCGTTTCGCATGAACCAAGAAACCTCTGTGTAGGAATCTAAAGACTTGTCAATACGCCGGCAGTAGGTGATGATCATATCAAACACCCACAAGCCGCAAGCGGTCTGCTGAACGTAACGGCCACCCGAGTATTGAGCGATCAGAAAATCAACAAAAAGCATGCTCGTACTCCTGCGAATCCAATCAGTAACACTACCGTACAGTCCGGTCTCTTCTTCAGATATGTCGCATATCAACAGCCTGGGGGTGGTAAAATGTCAGACCCCAATAGCCTGATAAGTCATGCCGATGCAAGGTCTATAACGGTTCGAGAAACTATTGATAACACTTACCAGTAAATCTCAACAACCCTGACCAATCGAGCATAGTGCAACATCAACTCCCAATACCGGGAGAGACGAATCCCCTCCTATCGCTCATTGCCTCCATGTGACTCGGGACTGTACCCAAAAACTACCTTTTTGCACGATCTCTTGACCATGGTATGGTGGAAATCAAAGCACAGTGGGAATCACACGAGACTCTATGACGATCTCGGGTCGACAGCTAACCTGTACCAGTGTCACCAGAGAACTGCTATCTGACGATAGGTATAATACCATCTAGGAGTTCTCGGCGAGTCCGTTCAGTGTACCCAGTCTCCACTGAGCACCCGTATACCTTCTCTGATGTCAAACACCAATGGATGTAGAATCGTCCATCGTCCATCATATGGGTCGAGAAGCGTATACACTAGTCTACTCTAGAGTATCGATGCCCTGTCTCGATACTCCCACGACTAGGAACAATTATAGGATGTACTTGTGGACTACCCTTGGCCCCACTAATATGATCTCCATCATAGTCCTGGTAGTCAAGTACACATCCTAAAGGCTTTATCAGCATGTGAGAGCAAGAGAGCATCACTTATACAAGTCAACATGTTAAGATAAAGTGCAACCAGATAGCATACTATCATATCGAGCAAGAAATTCCTCCCTATATATGTCCAAGCATCCACTAAAATATATATCTCATGTACAGTAATGGCCTCTAGGGCATACATATAACTAATAAATGGTGGACCCGGTATGGTACCCCGGGGCAAGAAAGATATGTTGTGCAGTAGACGATGAGCCTGGCAGAAGGACCACTACCTACCGGTGATAGTATTTGGACTCGGAGGTTATCCGAAGGATACCGACCAGAATCATGAGATGATATGGGCCGATCCGGACTGACGGAGCTCGTGGGCCGATCCGGACTGACGAAGCCCGAGATATGAGGATTTACGTGTCGATGTTGGACACGTGTTTTATGATGTTTCGAGTGTCGATGTTGGACACTCAGGTTCCATGATTTTGATGTGTCGTTGATGGACACACATTGGTTGATATCCTCATATTTGCATGCATATGATTTCATGATATTTACAGGCATGATGTTGTTGGACACGTTGATGGACACGTAGATGTTATCTACATGCTTACAGGTAGTGATTATATTGTTGGCACATATGCAGATACGGTCACTCTAGATATCATAGTAGTACCTTTATGATATAGTTCACCTAGGAATCGTTGTTTTATTCGATTTCTACCTGATTATGTTTTCTACTCACGAATTGGCAACTCACCCCCGTTGTGCCACAGTTCTTGCATGTTGACCGCATAGATCAGTAGCGGCATCGCTGGCACACAGCTTGCATTCGGGTGATTTGCTTTGGTAGGTGGTACATATTGGATCGTGTCACTCTTGTATTATTATTCCTATTGTATCTAGTCAACTCCATCAATCAGAAACTAATATTTGTATAAGTAGTAAGACTTAGCAAGACTTGTGGTTGCGAGACTTAGAGCGATGGGTTATATGTTTGCTTGGTGGGTTGATGTCTTGCTTTAGATTATCTTTTTGTGTTGATCTTCTCCGTGCGGCGTCGTATACATATATTCTGTCTTGCATGGTTGTGATTCCGCCGATTGGCGAAAAGCTAGCTCCCGCTTAGGGATGCCTTTTATATTATCATGTATATGTGGTTTTGGATCAAAATATACAAGGGACGTGCTGCCCAAATTTTAAAAGACGAAACATGTTTTTCAACTAATAAAATCCACTTGCATTTTTCATGTTCCATTATCTATGCATTTAAGTAAACATTTGATTTCATCATACCCTTATTTCAAAGCTTCACCTCTTTTATTTTCTTTAAAAGGTTTAGATTTCTGGGCTTCGGCTTACTTAATTTACGTTACGCCTTTATACGTGGCGTGATTTAAGTGCCGGTCACGAACTAAATTTCGGGTCGTGACACTAACAGTTCCTAATATATATACTATATATATAACTAAATATATTCTCGCTCTCTCTCTCTCTCTCTCTTTCCAGTCTCTCTCTCTCTATTCCTCTGTATCTCTCTCTCTAAATATATATATTATAAATACTTTTTAACCCTAATATATTACACCTCAACCTCATCTCTCTCCTCTATTTCTTTACCTCATGATGAACCCAAGCCTAACCCAAATCCTAGTTGCTCGTCCTTACCCCCGATCGCCTCACCCTTATCTCCTCGTCGTCGTCGTCATCTTCGCCTCCTCTCTCCTCTATCCTCGAGATCCCTGCAAACTCCCCGACGCGACCTCAAAAACCTCACCACTATCATCCTCATCTTTGCCATCACCTCCTCACCTCCTTCTCCAACTCCCGACACCACAAACCACCACCCTCGTCAAACCCCGACAGAACCCAAGAATCCCTATGCCCCTTGTCGTCGTTAGACCTCGCTGACGGCAACCCATTGTCGTCGTCATCCGCTCATCGGACCTCTATCCAGAAACCCAATCAAGAAGCACCCCATTCCTCTTCTTCTCCTCCTCCTTTATTTCTTTCTTCCATTATTGCTTTCTTGAATTTTCCGGTCGTCTTTCCGGAGTCACATACGTCGCCGACGATCCGGACGACCCAGTCATCGTCGTCGTCCAGGGTTGTCACGTCTTTAATCAGCCAGATCCAGTCCTGTATGCAAGTGGCTTGCATCGTGATGTTTCTCTGACTTTGAACATGAAGTACGTACCCCGTCGTGAGATCCGATCAGGCAAGTTTAACTTGCAATATGCTATGTTAATATATCTATATCCATATGAATAAAAATGATACATGTGTTTTTATTATGCATCAAATGTTATAAATCTACAGTTGTACGATATCCGTTCGTATCCGTACCGACAATAACATATTTAATTGTAACATTTCAGAAAATATAAAATATTATTTTTGGAATTTAATATTAAAATAATATATTCGCGAAAACTACCGATTTGCGAATTTGGGGTTTTCGTAAAATGGTATAAATATATACCAATATTTATGAAATAATTGGAGATTAAAATGATTTATTCATTTAAAAATATATTTATTGGATTTGGCATTTTTATAATTAATTATATGCAGTTTAAATAAAAATTGATTAGTGCACTACTAATCGTGATTAGGCCATATCCGTGTTTCTACATTTTTCCATGGTTAGTGCACCATGACATATTACATTTGGTTGCATGTTGTTTCATTGGTATTTGTTGATATTTGGTTTTAGAAAGAAAGAGAATTATTAGAGAGAGAGAGAGAGGCATGGCATGAATAATTGAGAGGGTGAGCATAAGGAGAGTGAGGATAAGAGAGAGAGAGAGAGAGTGGGCTGCCCCCCTAAACATTTCCTCCATTTTTTTCTTCATCTCCTCCTTCAACTCTTCCTCCACCACTTCTACCCTCATATATCATCTCAATTGCTTCACCAAAACCCTATACTTTCTTCATTAAAAATGATCCCCACCTCTCTACAAACCCATTGAACCTTTCAAAGTTGGATTTTGAAGACTTTGAGTAACTCAAGAAAATTCTTGAGCTGCCAAATGAGATAAAACCCATATCTTTTAGTTAAGTTATTATGTTTAGTGTATTCTAGTTTAGTTTAGAATTTGATTAAGTGTGGATTTGTGATCTTAGAAATTCCAAGTTAGGGTTTAGTGGGAAACTTGACTTGTATTTGGTAAATTGAAGTGTTGTGAGAGTTTGTAAGACCTTAATGATGATTTTACTGGCCAAAAGCGGAGATTTCAACCCGATACATGAACTTAGGATTTTTTCCGTGTCGGTTTTGTGAGGTGTTGTTGGACTACAGGGAATCTGGGGCAACCTGGGATGTTTACGAGGAAAACTAGAAATATCACTGACCTAGACAAACCCCTAGAAACCCACTATCAAACTACGAGACCCTTTTTCCCATGTACGGCCGGCGAGCTCGGATCTGGGGGCAGTGTCGCCGGATGTCTAGTGTGGTCTCGTGTTGATCTTGTGCCTGTAGCTCACATACCATGTAACCTATCTCCTATACTTGCTTGTTTTTTCCCAATTGACCTGAGATGAAATCTGGAGTGATTTCCTAGGTTGGTGAATATGGAATTTATGATTTATGAATTTAGGATTTGGCATTTGATATTGTATTGGGTCGTTGGATGTTTGTACGTCAACGACGAGGGTTGTTTGGTTGTTTTTGCATGTGTAGGCTATAGGTTCTAACCTATGAGTGCACCGTGTGCCGTTTCGGTTTTCCGGACTTGATTTTAATAGCATTGCGACCGTGTATTTATTGTAGGTACTTTCGCATGGATTCCGAGACGACGAAACACATCGACTACGGCTGAATAATGAGTTCCGTAGGTGAGTAGATTTATATCTATGGGGAAAGTCGGGTGGATGGCGTATAGCACCCCCGCAACCATTGATATATGATTTGTAATTTGGAGACAAGATATGCCACGACTTAAGGTTATAGTTTATGGTTTAGTGTGAAATGATATGATAGAAAGGATGTCTCGAATCGATATATATAAGGATGTGAATCACGATATACATATGTAGTTGCAAGAGAATGAGTACGAGATTACAGTGGCACGTTATGAGGTCGATAAATACGACATGAGATTTATAAGATGACTTGATGTGAGATATTGATGTGATGAAAAGAGTATACGATGAAATACGATGACTTGGTTTGATATGTCGTTATACGGATGCGGGTCGATATGAGATTGATACGGATGTGACCTGAGATATATATATATATATATATAATGAGGTGAATAATGTGTGATATGCCGTACGAGACGTTAGGTCTGT
Source organism: Agapanthus africanus (assembly GCA_030015575.1). Taxonomy (NCBI): domain Eukaryota; kingdom Viridiplantae; phylum Streptophyta; class Magnoliopsida; order Asparagales; family Amaryllidaceae; genus Agapanthus; species Agapanthus africanus. The sequence continues at coordinate 156,792,833 of CM057350.1, forward strand.
ACCCTCATTGTCATATAGGTTGATAGAATCCCTAATTGTTTAATGCTGTCGTACAATGGATTACCGTATGTGATGAGTTTTACCTATTGATTGATCCATAACCTTGACCAGAGGATGCCGTACGATAGATTATACCGTACGTGATGTTGTGAGGATGGATGCCGATTGATAGATTCATCGATTCGGATATGTGATAGATATTTAATCCCGGTCTACACCGCTTAGTTTAGCAGTTACGTAGATGTTGGATTAGATACGTATACCTTGTAGCATTTCTCTTACGATGTACTTTATGCTACGCTCATGATATTCTCATTGCATTACATATACCTGTGCTAGTACACCTACACCATTATCGATGATGCGTATGTTACACTTACACAGATTGGCCGGCCCACACACTTTCATCATCGATAATTGTTATGTCACTACACAATAGAATTGTTATATCATGTTATGACTCTTAATTGTTCAGTACTGTCACATCACTATTCTTGTCGCATGATATACTTGCTATGCTCACATCACTATACTTATCGCATGATATACTTGAGATGCTCACATTTCTGTTCTATGTTTGCATACATCATGCTTTATGATTATATGCATTGAGATGCTGTTTTCATGAGATTCTGGATTTGAGAACCGTGGTTATATTTCAAAAGAAAGTATGTATTATTTTAAAAACCCGGTTTCTCTTGATATAATATTTCGAGACGTCCACCAAGTGTTTTCTCGGTTCTGAGATTGGTATGTGAAACCCGATTCGAAGAGCCGTAGGCACCGTCTGCGGGTACATGGTGGACCCGGTGAGGTACCCCGCGGCAAGAAAACTCGTATAGTTAGGCGGTGAGCCTGGCAGGGGAGCACTACCTACCGGTGATAGTATTTGAGCTCGTCGGTTATCCGGAGGATACCGACCGGAGTCGTGAGATGTTATGGGCCGATCCGGACTGACGGAGCCCGAGATATGAGGATTTACGTGTCGATGTTGTACACGGGTTTCATGATGTTTCGAGTGCCTATGTTGGACACTCAGGTTCCATGATTTTGATGTGTCATTGATGGACACACGTTGGTTGATATCCTCATATATTCGTGCATATGCTTTCATGATGTTTCGAGTGTCGATGTTGGACACTCAAGTTCCATGATGATGTTGTGTCATTGATAGACACTTGGATGATATCCACATGCATACAGGCAGTGATTATATTGTTGCCATATATGAAAATATGGTCACCCTAGATATCATAGTATTACCTTTATGATATAGTTGACTTAGGAGTCGTTATTTTATTCGATTTCTACCTGCTGATGTTTTCTACTCATGAGTTGGCAACTCACCCCCGTTGTGCCACAGTTCTTGCAGGTTGACCGCATGGATCAGTAGCGGTATCGCTGGCACACAGCTTGCTTTTGGGTGATTTACTTTGGTAGGTGGGACATATTGGATCGTGCCACTCTTGTATTTATTATTCCGTTGTATCTACTTAACTCCATCAATCAGAAACTAGTATTTGTATAAGTAGTAAGACTTAGAAAGACTTGTGATTGCGAGACTTAGAGCGATGGGTTATATGTTCACTTGGTGGGTTGATGTCTTGCTTTATTCCGTATCCTTTGTGTTGGTCTTCGCTGTTGGGCGTCGTATACATATATTTATGACTTGTGTGGTTGTGATTCTGCCGATTGGCGAAGAGCTAGCTCCAACTTGGGGATGCATTTATTGTTGTTATGTATATGTGGTTTTGGATCAAATTAAACAAGGGAGGCGCTGCCCAAATTTTTAAAAGACGAAACATGTTTTTCAACTAAGTATAATCCACTTGCATTTTCATGTTCCATTATCTATGCATTTAAGAAAACTTTTGATTTCCTCATACCTTTATTTCAAAACTTCACCTCTTTTATTTTCTTAAAAAGGTTTAGATTTCTGGGTTTTGGCTTACTTAATTTACGTTGCGCCTTTAGACGTTGCGTGATTTAAGTGCCGGTCACGAACTAAATTTTGGGTTGTGACAAAGTTGGTATCAGAGCACTAGGTTTAACCTTGGTCCGAGTCTAGATTTGACTATGTGGAGTCTGGGCGTAATCTATTTCAGAAACCTAGGCTTGACCTTATGGAACTTAGACTTGAACATAGGGGTATTAGACCCGAACTTTCGTTACATAGGTTGACCCTTATTGATGGAGTAGGTAACTCATGTAGAGTGACGTACCGTGCGTATGTTCCGCGGCATACTTACAATACGATACTCCGCTTAAGTGACCTTAGGATGTACATATCTTGCGACTTGTGATTCTTTTCGTCCCCATGATTATACATCCATTTGAGATCCTTGATTCTATTCGTTCCAATGATCATACTCTCATTGATTATGTTCCTCCTTATGATCATGTATCCATTTTGGGATCTGTTGATTCTTTCCATCCCTTTGATCCATTTTCATCGATACATGCTTGAGGTTCCTGTCACCATGGTTTGAGCGCAGATTGAGTTACCGCTAGTGATGCGGTCAGGGCGAGATCTTCATGGACGAGGACTAATCATCGTGTTTTCTGGTGACATGGGAACGTATCGATTTAGTGTTTGTGTTGTGACCACTCGTTTGAGGCGAGTGTTCGGTTTTGCGCCAAATGATCGGGCCATTAATAGAGGTTGCCTGATGTGAGAGGACTGTTGATGTACAGCCTACCTCAGAGTTTGTGATGTTGTCTACCTTGCAGACAAATGAACCAGCTGTTGCTGAGATTGATGGGATGTCTCTTCCAGAGCTTACGAGCTGAGATCGCTGGAGATTTCAGACAGAGATGCGACAGAAGATAGCTAGTCTATCTTGAGTTGAGTTGAGCGACTGAGATGATTCGTCTGATTGATGCGCCGACGCAGGCTCAGTTGAGTTGAAGATTTCTAGTGTGGATAATCTTAGTCAGATCTAGACTAGATCAACCCAGAGAGGACGTAGTTCGTCGGATGCCCCGATGTGAGATCAGTAAATTGACCAGTGTCAGATAAAAGGACCTCACCCAGATGCGTGTGAGTTGATCGAGAGCGGATGAATAAAGTATATTCCTCCGATGATTGGGCGAGTTCCCGAGGACGTGTTCGGCTAGATATCTTCTAAAAAGTGATGAAGATACCGAGTTCATAATTTTGAGTCCGTGTGAAAGACTCCGGATTGACTGTAGCCGAGAACAATTGCAGTACGCGGATAGCATGACGTGACGGCGAAGTGGACGATAATAAAGATGAGTGGAAGAGGTTCATGCGAGATGTTAACGAGCTATTGTTGCTTCCTGTTGAGATTAGAGATCGGATATGTATACAGAGGCGTTGGGATACGGCCAGTTCGCGAGGAAGTGCTGTGCTGAGAACGCAGATGTCCAGAAAATGAGAAAAGATTATGCAAGAGTACCAGCCTCCGTACAGTTCGGCATAGGCGAGATCGGAAGAAACTTTAAGCAGATTCCTTCCAGGACACTGCTGCGATAAGATTTGCACCGAGGATCAGTTGTGTAACGTGTATTCAGAGGGCCAGAGGCCGACACCAGTGGTGTGCTGCTTTACGAGTGGTCATACTAATTGGCTGAGAGATGACCTGAGGAGTGTCAGAGCGGAATCGTTTCTGTTAGTACACCTGACCGGGCCGAAGAGCCGATGGATTGCGAGATTGGTAATCCACAGAGAAAATGAGGACCCAGAGACAGAAGACGTCAGACTATGGTCAGGAGGCAAGTAGATGATCTTGCTCTGCCAGTTTGGGCGTGCCGGCATATTTTCGACATTGAAGGAGGTGTACCTCAATGTCATTTGTTGCGATTTGCGTTTGTGATCCCAGTATCACACTTATATCACTTGGATTTGAGTTTCATGATATTGCCTTCGTGCACCATGGCTGCACCTACTGGGTATTTATATTTTGAGCATAGTTATTACACTTGATATATGGTTTACACACCGTTGTGTCGGTTTGCGATTTGTGCATATCTATTGCACTTGATATCAGTTTTGTGCATTGGCTGCACGTGTTTATGATTTCGTGGATTTCATACGGTTGATTTGATTTTGTGCATGTGGTACGCACTCGATCTGATTTTTGCACTCGGTATAGCTCACATGTGCTTGCAGTGCATTGATACGTGTTTTGTGCACGCAGTTGCACTCGCTTATGATTTTTATACACCTTTGCATGCTCGGTGTTGTTTTTTTTAGCATTTGAGATATGGATGAGTTTCCGTGCATTGGCTGCATCGGATTGTATTCCGTACATTGGTTGCATCCGATTTATATCTTTGCGCATTTGTTTCACCATATTTATATTTTTTGCGCGGTTGCACTTGACGTTCGTTTTCGTGCGCTTTACTGCACTTGGCATTTATACAGACCTGACGTGCTTGGGTTGGATTTTACGCATATTAGGCGCTTGGTATTGGATTTTATTCGTGCATGTTGGATACACTTGATTTAGATTTTTATTCGTGCATATTGGATGCACTTGATTTAGATATCATTCGTGCATGACGGATGCAATTAATTTGGATTTTCACGCATGTTGGGCGCATGATATGAGATGTGATTTTGTGCACACCGGATGCACTCGGTTGGTATTTTCATTCATGCATGTTAGTTGCACTGGGTTAAGATTTTCATGCACTATAGATGCATTTGATATTATTGTCGTGCACATCCGTTGCACTGGACAGATGCTTTCGTACACACCTGTTGCACTTAGTTTTGCTTTTGTGCATATTGTGGCACTTGTATTGGATTTGGTTTTCCGTGCACACCAGACACATGTGATGTTGGATACGCCTTTTGAGGCTGATTTTATTTATGAGTATCGCATTTTTGATGAGGGATACTATATTATATAGTAGCCAAGCAGGACTGGTCTGAGGACAGTGCCTGAGTACTTTTGCATGCATCAAAAGTTACCAAGGATTTTCAAAAAGGAGCTAGTCTCGCTATTTCCTACGTGTCCGCGAGTGACACGAAAATTTATAAGAGAACCTTCTGGGATATTTCAAAAAGGCAGGACGTATAAATTGAACAAACATATATAAGTATATATTTATTACTTTACAAATGAGCGTCCGTCACTTGTGTCGTGGGTTACGTATCATACGGCGATTCAGAAAAGATTTTGTATGTGTTTTATTCAGTTTTAGGAGATTTTTCCAAGGATGCATATTATATACGTATTATAGTATTCGACTAGTGTATATTGAATTTCAGTAGTGGATTTCGAGATCTGTATCTCCATTGTAACTCCGATGATTGTGTGACGCTTGATGGAGTTCGATTTTGAGTTCCATACTCATTTTTAGGCACAAACGATGCGCTGCGGTTTTTCTATATCTTCCGTGATTTCGGAGCCCCGTTGATTTGAACTGATTATTGAAATGTTTTAGCATTTGGGGGTTTTAAATTTAAATTCGGGGACCGAATTTATTTAAGGGGGGAAGATTGTAACATTTCAGAAAATATAAAATATTATTTTTGGAATTTAATATTAAAATAATATATTTCGCGAAAACTACCGATTTGCGAATTTGGGGTTTTCGTAAAATGGTATAAATATATACCAATATTTATGAAATAATTGGAGATTAAAATAATTTATTCATTTTAAAATATATTTATTGGATTTAGCATTTTTATAATTAATTATATGCAGTTTAAATAAAAATTGATTATTGCATTACTAATCGCGATTAGGCCATATCCGTGTTTCTATATTTTTCCATGATTAGTGTACCATGACATATTACATTTGGTTGCATGTTTTTTCATTGGTATTTGTTGATATTTGGTTTAAGAAAGAAAAAGAATTATTGGAGAGAGAGAGTGTGTGTGACATGGCATGAATAATTGAGAGGGTAAGCATAAGGAGAGTGAGGATAAGAGAGAGAGAGAAAGAGTGGGCTGCCCCCCCCTTCACATTGTTTTCTTCAACTCTTCCTCCATCACTTCTACCCCCATATATCATCTCAATTGCTTCACCAAAACCCTATACCCCTTTCATTAAAAATGATCCCCATCTCTCTACAAACCCATTGGACCTTTCAAAGTTAGATTTTGAAGACTTTGAGCAACTCAAGAAAATTCTTGAGTTGCCAAATGAGGTAAAACCCATATCTTTTAGTTAAGTTATTATGTTTAGTGTATTCTAGTTTAGTTTAGAATTTGATTAAGTATGGATTTGTGATCTTAGAAATTCTAAGTTAGGGTTTAGTGGGAAACTTGACTTGTAATTGGTAAATTGAAGTGTTGTGAAAGTTTGTAAGACCTTAATAATGATTTTACTGGCCAAAAGCAGAGATTTCAACCCGATACACGAACTTAGGATTTGTTCCGTGTCGGTTTTGTGAGGTATTATTGGACTACAGGGAATCTGGGGCAACCTGAGATGTTTACGAGGAAAACTAGCAATATCACTGACCTAGATAAATCCCTAAAAACCCACTACCAAAGTACGAGACCCTTTTTCCCCTGTACGGCCGGCGAGCTCGAATCTGGGGGCAGCGTCGCTGGATGTCTAGTGTGGTCTGGTGTTGATCTTGTGCCTGTAGCTCACTTACCCTGTAACCTTCTCCTATACTTGCTTGTTTTTCCCAATTGACCTAAGATGAAATCTGAGAGTGATTTCCTAGGTTGCTGAATATGGAATTTGTGATTTATGAATTTGGGATTTGGTATTTGATATTATATTGGGTCGTTGGATGTTTGTACGTCAACGATGAGGGTTGTTTGGTTGCTTTTACATGCGTAGGCTATAGGTTCTAACCTATGAGCGCACCGTGTGCCGTTTTGGTTTTCTGGACATGATTTTAATAGCATTGCGACTATGTATTTATTGTAGGTACCTTCGCGTTGATTCGGATACGATGAAGCACATTGACTACGGCTGAACAAGGAGTTCCGAAGGCGGGTAGATTTATATCTATGGGGAAAGTCGGGTGGATGGCGTATAGCACCCCCGTAACCATTGATATGTGATTTGTAATTTGGAGACAAGATATGCTACGACTTAAGGTTATAGTTTATGGTTTAGTGTGAAATTATATGATCGAAAGGATGTCTCGAATTAATATATATAAGGATGTGAATCACGATATACATATGTAGTTATAAGAGAATGAGAACGAGATTATAGTGGTACGTTATGAGGTCGATAAATACGACATGAGATTTATAAGATGACTTGATGTGAGATATTGATGTGATGAAAAGAGTATACGATGACTTGGTTTGATATGTCGTTATACGGATGCGAGTCGATATGAGATTGATATGGATATGACCTGAGATACAGGTATATATATATATATATAATGAGGTGAGTAATGAGTGATATGCCGTGCGAGACGTTAGGTCCGTACCCTCATTGACCTATAGGTTGATAGAATCCCTAATTGTTTAATACCGCCGTACGATGGATTACCATACGTGATGATTTTTACCTGATGATTGATCCATATCCTTGACTAGAGGATGCCGAACGATGGATTATACCTATGTGATGTTGTGGGGCTAGATGCCGATTGATAAATTCATCAACTCGGATATGTGATAGATATTTAATCCCGGTCTACACCGCTTAGTTTAGCAGTTACGTAGATGTTGGATTAAATACGTATACCTTGTAGCATTTCGCTTACGATGTAATTTATGCTATGCTCATGATATTCTCATTGCATTATATATACCTGTGCTAGTACACCTACACCATTATCGATGATGCATATGTTACACTTACACAGATTGGCCGGCTCACACACTTTCATCATCAATAGTTATTATGTCACTACACAATAAAATTGCTACATCATGCTATGACTCTTAATTGTTCAGTACTGTCACATCACTATACTTGTCGGATGATATATTTTCTATGCTCACATCACTATACTTGTCGCATGATATACTTGAGATGCTCGCATTTCTGTTCTATATTTTCATAGATCATGCTTTACGATTATATGCATTGAGATGCTGTTTTCATGAGATTCTGGATTTGAGAACCGTGGTTATATTTCAAAAGAAAGTATGTATTGTTTTAAAATCCCGGTTTCTTTTGATATGATATTTCGAGACGTCCACCATGTGTTTTCTCGGTTCTGAGATTGGTATGTGAAACCCGATTCGAGGAGCGGTAGGCACCGTCTGCGGGTACATGGTGGACCCGGTGAGGTACCCCGAGGCAAGAAGACTCGTATAGTTAGGCGGTGAGCCTGGCAGGGGAGCACTACCTACCAGTGATAGTATTTGAGCTCGGCGGTTATCCGGAGGATACCGGCCGAAGCGTGAGATGATATGGGCCGATCCGGACTGACGAAGCCTGAGATATGAGGATTTACGTGTCGATGCTGGACACGGATTTCATGATGTTTCGAGTGTCGATGTTGGACACTCAGGTTCCATGATTTTGATGTGTCGTTGATGGACACACGTTGGTTGATATCATCATATATACATGCATATGCTTTCATGATATTTCAAGTGTCGATGTTGGACACTCAGGTTCTATGATGATGTTGTGTCATTGATGGACACTTGGATGATATCCACATGCATACAGACATTGATTATATTGTTGGCATATAAGCAGATACGATCACCCTAGATATCATAGTATTACCTTTATGATATAGTTGACCTAGGAGTCATTATTTTATTCGATTTCTACCTGCTGTTGTTTTCTACTCATGAGTTGGCAACCCACCCCCGTTGTGCCACAGTTCTTACAGGTTGACCACATGGATCAGTAGCGGTATCGCTGGCACACAGCTTGCTTTCAGGTGATTTGCTTTGGTAGGTGGGACATATTAGATCGTGCCACTCTTGTATTTACTATTCCGTTGTATCTAGTTAACTCCATCAATCAGAAACTAGTATTTGTATAAGTAGTAAGACTTAGAAAGACTTGTGGTTGCGAGACTTAGAGCAATGGGTTATATGTTTACTTGGTGGGTTGATGCCTTGCTTTATTTTTTATCCTTTGCGTTGGTCTTCACCGTTGGGCGTCGTATACATATATTTATGACTTGCGTGGTTGTGATTTCGCCGGTTGGCGAAAAGCTAGCTCCTGCTTGGGGATGCCTTTATTGTTGTTATGTATATATGGTTTTGGATCAAATTATACAAGGGAGGTGCTGCCCAAATTTTTAAAAGACGAAACATGTTTTTCAACTAAGTATAATCCACTTGCATTTTCATGTTCCATTATTTATGCATTTAAGAAAACTTTTGATTTCATCATACCTTTATTTCAAAACTTCACCTCTTTTATTTTCTTAAAAAGGTTTAGATTTATTGGTTTCGGCTTACTTAATTTACGTTGCGTCTTTAAACGTTGCGTGATTTAAGTGCCGGTCACGAACTAAATTTCGGGTCGTGACACTAATTGCTTGCCGGAATATCATGATATCATTCTACTATTATATTAGTACAACATGTTATCTAGGTTGCATCATACGTAGTTATGGACGTATAAAAGGTTATTACAGATAGACACATATGCATCCTGATATCAGTTTGCTTACCATGTTCCGATAATTCGTTACAGTTTCACATTGGGTATCTATTTGATACATATGCATCACATGACATGTCTACGACACACTACTTGACTTGTTACTTGGATCTTGTTACTGATGCCAACAATCCTGACTTGTTGTCCTAATTGACGTAACTTGTTGTCTGCATAGACAAAACATGTACCTGCTTGATCCTGTGTTGGCATTAGATTCATATCATAAATACATGACTTGAACACACAACCTGGAGAGTAAGGGGATATCAATAATGAAACCTAATTTGTAACTCAACAGTTCGATGCTTATACTGATCAGTCTTTACGGGCTAGGCCAGCCCCGGGATGATGATGCTGACATTATTCGTCTGTACATGTTACCTGTTTACTGTCTAGCGGCACGTCTCGAATTAAGCCCGAGAGTCTTGACCGTGCTCCCGGGCATGCACTGGATACTATTGAGTTATATCAACGATTCCATTAAATTGATTTCAAAGACTTTTAGAATAGATAACCGAGAAGCACGGTTTTAGAATACACATCACACACTCATACATACACATACCTCTCTGTTTCATATCTGCATTATTCATTTATATTCACGTTTACTTATATCGTTATATCCCGGTTATCACTGTTATTTTGATATTATGACGCACTGACGTTTGGGTTTTGCATAGCCCAGTTCCTCTATCTTTATCGCAGACTAAAAAGGAATACTTTAACAACCAAGCCAAGCAGTGAAGAATTGAACATGTGTTATTTAGAGATGTTTAGTTTAGCTTGTTTCCGCAGTTTTATTTCTTGATGTGAGCCCATATTGGGGCATATTTTAGTTGTTGTTTATTGGATTTTGATTCGTTTCCGCTTATACATTTTCTTGACTCTATTTATTGCGGCAAATGGACATGTACTAGCTAGTTTTTGTATTTTACTGTTCTTGATATCCTATAGACAGCCGTAATGTGACTGTGGAGGGATGTTTTCTAGCCACATGTAGCATAGTTGGCTCTATCACGTGCCGTAGTCCGCGCATTCTGGGAAGCGGGTCGTGACACTCTGTGTGGGACTCTAAAAACTCAACAATACGCTGGCAGTGATTTACTAGATAAATCCAAAAACCACAAGCACGTCAGCGGCACTAGTTGTACGTAACAGCTACCCAGGTATATGCCGAAAGGGAGGCCGACAATTAAGTCCGTCCGTACCCTACTGAGCCCGAATGTGACAATCTCCATACAGTCCGGTCTCTTCGTTTAAGAGCATTGCATACCGGGTCTAGGGGGTGGATAATTTCATGTTAGTGGATGTTGCACACCCTCACAACACTTGTGAGGAGGCGGAAGTGGAAAACGAAAAATTTCTTGCATGCAACACCCGCATAAACCCAAAATCATATGCTTAAACCTTAACTAGCAAACCCTATCTAGAGTTCTTAACTACTATGAAAGGGTTATACCTAATGAACCGGTCCTTCGGGTCTTCTCTTTGATGCAACTCCTAGGCTCTTTCAGATGCTTGAAATGTCCTCGACTCCGGTCACCTCAAGACGTAGATGATCCACCCGAGAGCTATGGAACAAGCTTCAAACTCTTCTCAAGATTTAACTAAGAGATCAAGTGTGCTAGAAATGATCACTTAGATGATGTAGAGATCATGTAGTGGATTAATATGTCTCTTGAGCTTTTGATTCACAACACATGTGAAGGATAAAGCTAAGAGGAGGAAGAAGGAGAAAATGAGGAGAGAGAAGATGAGAGTGATGAATGAAAAATCAAGCACGGAAAAAATGATATGGCTCAAATGAAAATAATTGAAGCATGCAATATTTTTCTCCAAAATAATGCACCATGCTTCAATAGAACTCCAAATGAATATAAAATAATATAAGTCATTCCTTCATCCATGCTTTGACTCTCTCCAAATTCCACCTCATAATTTCCATTTTCACAAAATGAAAACATTTATAAGGTGTCCCCTTCTAGAAGGTATTCTTGTACAATTACAAGAATACCCCTCACCGTATACCGTATAAGTATACCCGTATCCGAATTCTGAAAAATACGAATACAAATAATCCAATAATATAATACCGGTATCCGGCTTAAACCAAAGCCAACCAGTATTATCCTTCCGATCATTATTCCTGTAACCATTATACGAACATGATCGAAATCCTGCCGTAACAACTTACGGCCTCTACATTTTTTGCCTAAACCAGGGAACCGTCTGTGTGGGACTCTAAAGACTCGACAGTACGCTGGCAGTGGGTTTAACCACAAGCACGTCAGCGACACTAGCTGTGCGTAACGGCTACCCAAGTACATGACGAAAAGGTGGCCGACGAGCGAACTCATCCCAACCCCAACGAGCCTGTAAGCAACACTTACCGTACAGTCCGGTATCTTCGTCTGATATGTCGCATATGAAGTTTAGGGGTGGTAAATGTCAGACCCCAGTAACTTTATAAGTCATGCTGATTTATGCGGCCCATAACGGTTTGAGAACTACTGATAACTCTTGTCAGTAAATCTCGACAACCCTTGCCTGGGATTTGCTGTTATGGTCGATCAAGTAAAGCGCGACATCAACTCCCTATACCGGGAGAGACGAAACCCCTCCTATTGCTCACTGCCTCCATGTGATTCAGGACTGTACCCAAAATCCACCTGTTTGCACGACTCGGTAGAGCCATGGTAGGGAGGAAATCAAAGCACAGTGGGAATCACACAAGACACTATTACGATCTCGGGTCTACAGACTAACCTGTACAAGTGTCACCAGAGAACTGCTATCTGACAATAGGTATATGTACCATCTAGGAGTTCTCGGAGAGTCCTGTTCGGTGTACCCATTCTCCAATGAGCACATGTGTACAATCTTTGATGTCAAACACCAATGGTTGTAGGATCAACCATCGCCCCCAGGGTCAAAAAATGTACACACTAGTCTACTCTGGTAATATCGATGCCCTGTCTCGATATTATAACACCTTAGAATGCGATTAGTGTTAATTAAGCGTTAATGCGGGGTTTTAAGGAAAAGTTTACCAAATCGGTTTCCTCACATTTTATAACAATTAATTAATATTTTATTATTATTTTTTATGGCTTGCACATACTTGTGCATGTTAATGTGAGGGTTAGTTAGTGTTAACCTTGTTTAGTAGCCATGACACCTTAAGCAATCCATGCCTTAATTAACCTTGAGCTTAGATATTTGTGTGAGAGATATTTTCATGTTTTGGATTGAGAGAGAGGTTGCTAGGTGAGTCATGGAGGCATTAATGTGAGAATTAATGAGGAGAGGGAGAGAGTAAGTGTAAGGTAAAAGCTTACCATATACTCACCCTCTCACCATTATCACACCTCACTCTCTCATTCTTCTCTCATTCTCAATTATTGTTCATCTCCTCAACCCCCAACTGAACCCTCACTACCCCATCACCAAAACCCTTGCAAAACTTCATAAAATCCCACTAAAACACTTCTCAAGTCTTGCTTTAGACACTAAGATGCCTTGGAACTTGGAAAGATTTGATTTTTGAGCAAGAGTGGGTAGGTAATGATCTCTAACTGATAATTAGGTGTTTATATTGTTGTGTTGCCTTATAGTTGTGGTTTAGAACACTAAAACTAGTGTTTTGTGAAAAATATCATATTTTTAGTGTCATAGTGGAGTCTATGTGAATCTGCTGTTGAACCAGGTATTTGTTGGAAAAGTTACCATCACAGTGACCTAGTGTTGTGACCTAGAACCCACCATAAAAACCTGAGACCATTTCCTTCCTTCGTGGCCGCAATTTTATTGCTTCTGGCCGCAAATTGCGGCCAGAGTGGGGACTGGGGTTTTGAGTCTTGGTCGTAGGGTCTCTGGGATTGTATGTGGTCTCATGGAACTTGCAACTTTCACAAATTTGTTGTGTATCAAAATCTGGGATCACTTTGCTATAATCTAGTGTTTTGACTACGCGTGTTACGTTATCCGACACGGTTCATGATCTTGTGTAGCTGCTACACTTGGGTTGGTTTCGGGGTGTCACTACACACGTTAACCACTAGACGAACACTTGAGAGTTGGATTAGAGTTGGTGCGTCGGTCAGACGTAGTTGGTACGTGATATTGGTCGATTTTTGAGATTTTGCACTTGTTATGTTTGTGTTAATAGGATCGCGGGCGGGGACTTCGAACGCTGCGAAGATAGGGAAGCAGGTGACTGGATTTACCTAGCTCGACATCGTCGGTGAGTAAATTTAACATCTACGGGAAAATCGCCCGTATGGCGTTAAGCGTCAGGGCTAGATATGATATGATATTAGCTGCCTGTTTATATGCACATATAGAGATGGTGCATGGACATCATTGCATATTATTACTTGTTGTGCCTGGACTTGTACCCTGTGGACACTGCACTATTATTGACAGTTCATGTTGCACAAGCACTAATTGTATGCTACACATACGGTCGGTAATTGCCATGATAAGCACAACACATATACATATGTAATATTATATTGATTAGTGACATTGATGCATTAATTCTTGTGCGATGGCGCATATGAAATATAGCATACATGCATACCTACATGCTTACACATATACCTTGCTATAGCTACATGTTCACTTTATATGATGTTGCATTGGATTTTGGATAATTGGGAACCGCGTGATATATTTAATAACTTGATGTATTTAAATAGCGGAATTTCCCTTGATATACTCATATTGTTGTTCTATGTTGCATACATCATATTACATGGATTTACGCATTGAGATATGGATTTCATGTGATTTTCTGGATTTGAGAACCGCGGGGATATTTCAAGAAATGTGTATTGTTTTGAAAACCCGGTTTCTCTTGATATGTGGTTGCGAGTGTCGAGGTTGGACACTCAGGTTCTGTGAGATGTATTGATAAGTGGATTGCGAGTGTCGAGGTTGGACCCTCAGGTTCCGTGAGATGTATTGATAAGTGGATTGCGAGTGTCGAGGCTGGACACTCAGGTTCCGTGAGATGTATTGATATGTGGATTGTGACTGTCGAGGTTGGACACTCAGGTTCCGTGAGATGTATTGATATGTGGATTGCGAGTGTCGGGGTTGGACACTCAGGTTCCATGAGATGTATTGATATGTAGATTGTGAGTGTCGAGGTTGGACACTCAGGTTCCGTGAGATGTATGGATGTGAGGGCCAGTCTTGGTGACGGCGCCTGAGAGATGAGTATTTACGTGTCGATGCTAGACACAGGTTTTCATGATGTTTCGAGTGTCGATGTTGGACACTCGGGTTCCATGATTTTGATATGTCGTTGATAGACACCAGGTTTTTCCATGCTGATGATTTGTGCATAAGGTTTATTATTTATCCCATACTCAGGATTTATTTGATATGCATTTGATTCATGTAGATATAGTACCCTGGTAGTGTACCTTGATCATGATTGTTGCATATTCATATTGCCATACGTATGCTATCAGATTACATGTGATAGATTTTTGCTGTTCGTGCATAGTTGCGATTACAGTATGATGTTATTTTTCTATTCATGAGTTGGTAACTCACCACCGTTGTGCCACAGTGTTTTGCAGGTTAGTCCCTCAGAGTAGTCGCGGCAGGGCGTCTTATTATCTCTATTTTTGCGGATACTGCTACGGTTGGCTGTGAAGCCTTTTGCTATAGGTGGGTTGTAGTTATCCTATGATATACATTGTATATCTTTTGTATCTAGTACTCTCCATCTACCATCATCATGTTTTGACTTAGAGACGGGTTGTGAAGATCGATATTGTATATTCTTATGACTCTGGTTGTCGTGCTCGTGTGCGTCGGCCTTTATTTATGTTGATTTTCTCATTTCTTCGCTACGGCGTCGTATATCTGTTGTGGTGGTTGTTTCCTCCTTTGGACGAGATTTGCTACCGTTTGGAGATGCTTTATTTATATCTTATGTTTGAACCCGTTTCAGGGCTAGCTTTTACAAAGGAGGTGCTGCCGAAATTTTTATGAAAACAAACTTAAGCTTTAACGTCTTATTTGAGATTTTAAGATGTTCCTATCTTTTCCTTCTTGTAATGGTTTATATTGCTGGGTTTCGGCTTACTTAAATTGCGTTATGCCTGTTGACGTTACATGGTCTAAGTGCCGGTCATGTGCCAAATTTTAGTCGTGACAAAATTGGTATCAGAGCGCTAGGTTTTACCTTTCGGAGTGTAGTATGACCTTGGTATGATAGAGTAGATAGCTTAAGCAGAGTGACGTAGCGTGTGTATGTTCCACGACATACTTACGACACGGTACTCCGCCTAAGTGACCTTAGGACTTATTGATTGAAATTCCTTCCATGATTATATACATCCTTGTGATTTGATTTCTGTGTCCTTATCAAATCCTGTTTCTATTTCCAGCCTTTATGCTGCCGAAGACTACGAAGGCACAGAGAGCGGTCGTGAGGACCGAGGTCAGAGTTGACTCCTCTGAGACGAGGACTGGCCCGGGCGGTACGCCCATTGTGCAGGAGCAGATTGATCCACTTTCGATGGACCGTATTACTAAGCTTGAGGCCGGTATGCAGGATATGCGCCAGATGATGAGGACGTTGGTTGGGGCCAGTCGAGCACAGCGACAGGAGGTTGTCCCACCTATTACGGGGACTGTGTTGGTGCCTACTGTTCAGGCAGTTGTACCTGTAGCTACAGAGGTGATCACCGTATCGCTATCAGAATTTATGAGGCTGAGGCCTCCGGTTTTCACTGGTACTGATACAGCTGAGGAACCACAGTCGTTTATCGATTGGATGGCCAGGATATATCGTTCGCTGAGATGCTCCGACGTGAGGTGGGTAGAGTCCACGAGTTTTCTTCTGGAGGGTCTGGCCCAGAAGTGGTGCGAGTCCTTACAGAAGGGCAGAGCCGCAGGTCTTTCTCCTATGACCTGGGCTGAGTTCGTGACGGTGTTCCTTACCCGTTTTCTTCCACAGAGCGTCAGGGATGCTCGAGCGTGCAGTTTCGAGTCGTTACGCCAGACTCCGGGTATGACGGTGGCTGAGTACGATGTGCAGTTCACCGAGTTGTCTGTGTATGCTCCGTATTTGGTAGCTACTGAGGAGATGCGGATTAGGAGGTTTGTTCGAGACCTGCTTACCCAGTTGTTCCTCACTATCAGCGTACAGCATTATAACACATATGCAGCAGCGGTGGACGCAGCCCTATTAGTTGAGGAGCGTCTTTCCGAGACATCGGTTGTTCTGGAACCGAAGAGGGTTCGTACTGGTGTATCAGCACAGAGACAGACGTTTAGACGCCATGACAGATTCCGTTTAGGTACTGGGGGTAGTGGAGGCTCGGAGTAAGGCCAGCTATTTAGCTCTTATCCCCAGAAGAGTCAGCAGTTTTCATCTGGATGTTTCCAGTGCGGGAGTTTGTGTCATCGCGTTCAAGATTGTACTGAGCCACATGAGGGCGAGGCAGCTGTACCACATGTTACCCTACCACCTTCTCCACCTCAGAGGGCGTTGCCTCTTATGCTTGTTGTTGCTCCTAGTCAGATTCATGTTCAGAGAGGTCGTGGTCACGACGGTTTTGTTCCGAGGGGACAGGGTGGCAGAGGCGGAGGTCAACCAATCGCCGGTAGAGGGCAGGCTCGGGTGTTTGCCTTGACTCATCAGGACGCGCAGGCGTCCAATGCTGTGGTTTTAGGTACTCTTTCTGTATGTTCTTTTGATGTGCATGTTTTGTTTGATCCAGGATCTACGCATTCATATGTTTCTACACACTTCGTGCCGAGGTTGGGCCAAGAGTCGTGTTTGCTAGATCAGCCGCTTGTTGTGATTACTCCTGTTGGCGATTCTTTTGTTGCACGACATGTGTTTCGGTCGTGTGCCGTTTGTATTGGAGATAGAGATTCGTCCGTCGATTTGATCCTTCTAGATATGTTAGACTTCGACGTTCTCCTTAGCATGGATTGGTTAGCTGCTTGCTATGCGTCTGTGGACTGCCGTGAGAAAACGGTCAGTTTTAGTTTTCCGGGCGAGTCTGTTCGGGTTGTGCAGGGGGACCGTGGTGCCGCCCCTCACAATTTGATTGCAGCTCTTTGCGCTAGTCGGCTTTTGAGGAGAGGATGTCGAGGATTCTTGGCTTTCATTTGTGATACTGGAGCCACAGTAGAGTCGTTGGACCGGGTTCCTATCGTGCGAGAGTTTCCTGATGTTTTTCCCGATGAGTTACCTGGTTTGCCGCCAAAGCGTGATATAGAGTTTTGCATTGATCTGATTCCTGGCTCTATACTGCCTTACCGGATGGCTCCGGCAGAGCATAGAGAGATTAAAGATCAATTGCAAGAATTGCTTGATAAGGGACTTGTGTGTCCGAGTGTTTCGCCTTGGGGAGCTCCTGTGCTGTTCGTCAAGAAGAAGGACGGCAATTTGAGATTGTGTATTGATTATCGTCAATTGAACCGAGTTACGGTGCGGAATAGGTATCCGTTATCTTGCATTGACGATTTGTTTGATCAGCTCCATGGTGTGAAACATTTTTCTAAGATTGATTTATGTTCGGGTTATCATCAGTTGCGGGTTCGGAATGATGACATTCCGAAGACTGCTTTTCGTACACGCTACGGGCATTATGAGTTTTTGGTGATATCGTTCGGACTCACCAATGCCCCAGCAGCGTTCATGGATCTGATGAACTGGATTTTTAGGTCGTTCCTCGACCAATTTATTATTGTGTTTATTGATGACATTCTGGTCTACTCTAGGAGTCGAGAGGAGTATG
The DNA here is from genome assembly GCA_030015575.1 of Agapanthus africanus. NCBI lineage: Eukaryota > Viridiplantae > Streptophyta > Magnoliopsida > Asparagales > Amaryllidaceae > Agapanthus > Agapanthus africanus. The sequence goes on from CM057350.1 coordinate 156,811,146, forward strand.
AGCAGCACTTGAGAATTGCTTTGCAGACATTGAGAGAGCACCAGCTATATGCTAAATTCTCAAAGTGCGCATTTTGGCTTGATAGAGTTGACTTCCTGGGTCATGTGGTGACGGGAGACGGTATTCTTGTGGACCCGAGGAAGATCGAGGCTGTGCAGCTCTGGCCCAGACCTGTATCCGTGACAGAGGTCCGCAGCTTTTTAGGCTTAGCTGGTTATTACCGTCGTTTCGTGTAGGATTTTTTGAGTATCGCTGCACCGCTGACCGGAATGACCTGGAAGGGGGTTCCTTTTCTTTGGACTGAGGCATGCGAGCTGAGTTTTCAGCAGTTGAAGACTCGGTTAATGACTACGCCAGTTCTATCTTTGCCTTCTGGATCGGAAGGATTTGTCGTTTACTGTGATGCTTCTCGAGTGGGGCTCGGTTGTGTACTGATACAGCATGATAGAGTGATTGCTTATGCTTCTAGGCAGCTAAAGAAGCACGAGCAAAATTATCCCACTCACGATCTTGAGATGGCCGCGGTGGTCTTTGCGCTGAAGATTTGGAGACACTAACTTGTACGGGGAGTCGTGTCAGATTTTCACGGACCACAAGAGCTTGAAGTAAATCTTCCAGCAGCGGAATCTGAATCTGAGACAGCGCCGGTGGATAGAGTTTGTGAAGGATTATGATTGTGAGATCCTTTATCACCCGGGCAAGGCGAATGTGGTAGCTGATGCTTTGAGTCGTAGACCCGGGGGTAGCTTGTCCCAGTTGAGCGTAGTTCAGAGAGTCTTCTGCAGATTGGTAGACCTTGTGCAATGGTAGAGTACAGTTTGAGTTCACTTCCACTTGGGGATAGCTTGCTCATGTCCGCGCCCGTCCACTTCTACTTGATCGTATCCGTGAGGCGCAGCCCAGTGATGCCCGTTTGTCTGAGATTCTTGAGCTTGTTCGGCAGAGTACAGATTCGGAGTTCTCGATTGATGACCAGGGTGTGCTATGTTACGGGGCTCGCTTGTGTGTACCAGATATTGATAGGTTGAGGCACGATATCCTAGAGCAGGCACATCAGTCAGCCTTTAGCGTTCATCCAGGTTCCACCAAGATGTACCGTGACTTGAGAAACATTTACTGGTGGGAAGGGATGAAGCGAGATATTTCGTACTTTGTTTTGAGGTGCTTGACTTGTCAGCAAGTCAAGGCTGAGCATCAGAGACTGGCTAGAGAGTTGCAGCCTTTATCCTGTTAGTTATATGTATGCCCTAGAGGCCATTACTGTACATAGGATGTATATTGTAGTGGATGCTGGGACATATATAGGGAGGACTTTCTTGCTCGACATGATAGTATGCTATCTGGTTACCCTTTACCTTAACGTGTATACTGATTGTCTCTCTGTTACATGTTGGTAAAGCCCTTAGGATGTGTGCTTGACTACCTGGACTATGATGCGGATCATACTAGTGGGGACATGGTAGTCCATAAGTACATCCTTCAAAGTCCCTAGTCGAGGGTGTATCGAGACGGGGCATCGATATACCAGAGTAGACTAGCGTATACCTTCTCGACCCATACAGATGGGCGATGGATGATCCCATATCCATCGGTGTTTGACATCAGAGGAGATATACGGGTGCTCAGTAGAGACTGGGTACACTGGACGGACTCGCCGAGAACTCCCAGATGGTATTATACCTCACGTCAGATGGCAGTTCTCTGGTGACACTGGTACAGAGTAGTCTGTTGACCCGAGATCGTCATAGAGTCTTGTGTGGTTCCCACTGTGCTTTGATTTCCATCTTACCACGTCCAAGAGGGCGTGCAAAACGGTGGTTTTTGGGTACAGTCCCGAGTCACATGGAGGCAATGAGCGATAGGAGGGGATTCGTCTCTCCCGGTATAGGGGGTTGATGTTGCGCTGTGTTCGATTGGCTATAACAGGAAATCCCTGGCCAGGGTTGCTGAGATTTTCTGGTAAGTGTTACCAGTAGTTTCTCGAACAGTTATAGACCTCATATCGACACGACTTATTGAGCTATTAGGGTCTGACGTTTACCACCCCTAGGCGAGATATGCGACATATCAGACGATCAGACCGGACTGTACGGTAGTGTTACTGGTCGGATTCACTGGAGTGTGAGCGGGCTTGCTCGTCGATCTTCAGATCGCTCAATACCCGGGTGGCCGTTACGTTTAGCAGACCGCTTGCGGCTTGTGGGTGTTTGATATGATCATCATCCGCTGCCGGCGTATTGACGAGTCTTTAGAGTCCTACACAGAGGTTTCCTGGCTCAAGCGAAACGAAATAGGAGCGCATATGAGATATGTGCGGGACCGAGAATAATGCGTGTATGTGATACCGTATTCCATTCTCGCGATGAATGTGTCGAATGGTTGTATGCGATATAACCTAGTTATCGAATCAAGGATTGATTCGATAAATCGATACATTGGATATTAGCCGGTTATATGCGATATGACCGGATCGTTAAATCAAGTGTTGATTTAATGATTTAATGTATAATTATATATTTGATATATTACTTTGCATTAACTAGTATTGGTTCACTTTAGATGGATTTTCTCACTCGGGTGTGCGCATTATATATGTGATATGATTTTGTGCACTTGCTTGTATCATGTTTGATGATGCATCCTTTTTGGTTAAGTGTAAAGTATTAAACCTTGGTTAATGAAATGGTTAGGGTTTATTATTTGTTATTCATTTATCTTATTTAATTATCCTTTTATTTTTGATAAATGAATAAAAGAAAAGAGAAAAGAATGGTGGCTAATTTTGTTCTTTAGTTGAAGCTTCATGAAGCTTTGTTCAAGTCAACCATTCTTATCTCATCCTTAAACCTAACCATTCCCACTAACCCTAGTTTAGTCTCTACACTTGACCATGGTTAATTTGATGATAAGAATTCATTTTCTTTTCTTATTCTTTTATCTTATCATAACTATTTCCTTCTTCTTCTTCCTTGAACTTGAAGAAGAAAGCTTACCTCATCAATGGTGATTGATGAATTAGAGTGAGAAATCCAATTCTAAAGTTAACCCAACTCCTATTTCTTCATCCTCTACCTCTTGCCAAGTAGTAGAGTGTATTTACTTCACAAGTTTCATGACTTGGTGAAGTTGTGAGCTTGATCTAGCGATGCCTCGACGTAGATCATCTTCGGCATGGACATCGACGACCTAGCTTGCCCATTCTCCGACGAAACAGACTCAAGAGCCCGGATTTGATTTGGACAGCGGAGACGACTTCGTTGCGGAGCTATGGAGGTGGAGCACCGGATCTACAAAGGTTGTATTTCCGTTTTCTCATTAGTTAAGTGTTAACTAGTTCATTGTTCGCCTAGACATCTAGTTATCGATCCGTAGTTTAGGGTTTGTAGGCACCATAATTTTTGAAATTGCCATGGTTGATAGCTTGGGAGACCTCACTAGTGTGCCTAGGAACCCTACAGTGGTATCAGAGCCTAGCTAGAGCTTTAGGCGAAGTCCAGACGGAATTTGAAGTCCGATCGAACCAAAACTTAACCCGGAAAATTGCTCTCTGTACTTTTTCTGAAAACGTGGATTTTTCCAAATTAAAAATATGCAGAGAACTCAGTAGGAAATTATAAGAATTACGGTGGAATTATTTTTTCATGAACAGTGCACTAAGGCGCGGATCCGTGGCATATCCCTTATTTAGGCGGCGGTTCAGCGGCTTATTGCTGACGTCAGCCTTTAAACATTGCACAGTAATTCACTGTTTTCAGTGCTGAGTTCTCTGGATGTTTTTAAATTTTATTCAAGAGTTGAATTTTCTGCAGTTATTTTGGGGATTCGGTGTTTCGATCGGAGTATCAAATTTTGTCTATGTGGCTTTCCGGATAAATTTTAGAATATGTTAAAAAGTTCGACCGGATATAAATACCCAATTTTTCCCCTGTCGGGAAATTTCCAAGTGTTGGATTTTTCCGTAGTTTAACGACGTTCTAAGTAGTGCAAGTAACTCGATGGTCCCTCTAGAAGACAACAAACCTTAACTCGATTATGTGACCGTCTTGAACTGCCCTTTGAACCTTCGGGTTTGGGGCAGTACGGCGTGCCACATGTGAGGCGTTAGCTTGACCCTTCTACGGCTGGACCGTTGGTACTGAGGTACGAACTGAATGTTGTTAGACTAATTTCATGTGTTGATCTTTATCGGGAAAACTTGGGTGTTCGATTGTTCGATCGGAAAGTTTGACATTTTCTATTTATCCGGAATGGGATACAATAATTGGAATTCACAAGTAGTTATGTGATAACTAAATGAATGTTATAAACGTAGCAATTTAGTCTCACTTGATCGGTTGCCACGGAATTTTGATGTGATCAAAAGTCCGTCGGAATCACGTAGCGTACGCGGATACTCGCCGGGTAAACTTAATAGACAGCCTCACTCCATAGCCCCGACCAAGTGACTGTAGGAGAACCCCGTCGCCGAAAGCATCCGTTCGGGTGCTCGCGGTGGCGGTGTTCCGCCTTGGTGCACTTCGTCGACGGTATCGGGGGTGTGGCCGTCTACTGAAGTTTGCGACGAGCATTCGATCAGGGTGTCGGGAATCTTGTTGAATTGCCCGACTTGGTATTGAAAAGAGTTTTCGATTTTGAGACTAAAATGCGGCGTTTATAATTGTTAGGCATGCGATGTCTAAGTAATTCATTTGGTCAGGCATGTGATGTCTGAGGAGGTTGCGGATTCCAACTGTTGTACTTTTACACTTTCTTTTCTGTGACCGTAAGTGTAATATGTGATATCGCCAGTTTCGTTGCTATATGTCAACGACAATTGGGATGCGCATATTTACTTACGTTGATGACATGTGATGTTATGTGTTGCTGGATATGTTATATTGGATCGTCGTGTTTGAATAGCCGGGGGTTTTTATGTGAGATGAGTGTTTTTCATTTTCATTCATGTAAAAACTTGTATGTAATATTCTTTTATTGGGGCGCTTCCAGGTTGCGGAAGATGTCACCTTTTGTATATTATTTACTTTTCCGCACTAGGATAGACCCAAGGAGGAGGGCACAAGTAACCGGGTTCTGGGGTCCAGTGGGAGACCAACTCGAGGAGTCGAGTCCGGGTCTCCTAACCCTAGAATTGGTAGGGTTGCTTGCCGCTCTCGTAGGGGTCTAGGGGTGTGGGTTTGGCTATTCATCACGACAGTGGAATCCGTGTTTTATACTGGCTCGTATTGAAAACACGGACGTCCTAGTATATCCAATATTTCATATGTTTCTTCTGCTGCGATATCTGTGATGTGATCATGTGATGTTTTGTGATAGATACAGTATATAGTATATATGATATATTATATAGACGTTACTTATGTTTTACACCCGCGCTAGCTCTGCCCCGCTCTGTCGTTAGTTACCTAACCTAACGGTGCACGAGGGGACATCGAGGCGAATGCGGATGGCATAAGTGTACGTCGTATTTATCTGTGATGTTTAGGTACTTAAATGATGGGACTTCATTAATGTGATTAATGAAATAAAAGAAACCTAAGATGTTGTAGAATCGAATTTCAAAATAAAACAGGTAGCTACAGTTCTTGCTTTGCATAGCGGTATATGTGATATATCCTGCACCTTATTCGATGAGGAAAGGACCGAGATCCCTTCACCGGGAGTGACTCCTTTAGCAATAACTGGCAGATGCTACACACTCGGTTTGTCTTTTGATTGCTTTTAAGAGTTTTTGCTTTGCACAGTGCTATATATGATATATCCAGCACCTCATTCGACGAGGAAAGGACCGACGATCCCTTCACCGGGAATGACTCCTTTAGCAAAACTAGAAAAGCTTCAAAAAACACTCCATTTTTAAAAATCATTTGATTCTACAACGATATCAAGTTCATTACGCAATAGGTTTTCAGAAAAACCTGTCGTAGCCCTCCGTCATTTCAGATAAGTACTAGTTAGTATTCGTGCTGCGGTTGTTTGGCATGCGTCAAGGCGTAGTGTACGGTAGCTAACTAGTGCTTATCTGCTAGCATATGATGCGATTGGATTAGGGTATTCGTACGGCGTTGTTTGGCATGCGTCAAGGGTCGTGCGGGTGGGTTTAATTCAATCAAGAAATGTACGGGTTGAACTTGACTAGCAGACTATGGGTTGTTTGGCATGCGTCAAGGTCATAGCGAGCTAGGGGCAAAACATTATCGGGAATTTCAAGTGTTGAAATTTGCAATGAGATTGCATACCTTCTATGAGATAGTTGGATCCCGATACCCGCTGCGAGTAAGAGTTACTCCTGGGAGAGTTTTATACATTACAATTAGCCGATCAAGTAGGTGTCTAGAAAGGTATTAACGAGGTTACGCCTCTGGGAAAACGAGGTTTACATTAATTAGGTTCGTGCGAAAGCACGGGGGACCTCCCTCAAAGTACCGACACTGGCCTGGCTGAAAGATTGGCGAACTTGTAGTGTGTAATTAATCCCGGCTAGTCTTTCCTTTTAGGGTTTGAAGGAAGATTTGATAAAAAGCAGTGGGAGCCATCCTGATTAGATAAAATAATAACCAATCTATTCTTGACAGAGCGCACGCTGAGTGTTTTCTTCTCTCTCTCTCCAGGTAGCGACCATATCACGCCTTAATCAAGATAATAATACGGATTATTGACCGAACCCGCTTGTTATACTGAGCTGGGGAACGTTGGTCCCGCTCCAACTTATAATTGTTATAAGACAGAGCAGGAAATTGGGGAATACCAGATTTCCCGTGCCGCCCAAACGAGGAGAGTGCATGATGATGCATCATCTTCGGGTGTGTTCATTATAAAGAACTGTTTCTCAGTATCCTTTACGTCCTGGGTATATGATACCGGATCAGGATCCCAGATATGTAATCTGTTACATAGGGCTACAGCTAGGTAGAGAACTGAGAACGGGTGATAAGTTTCATAAGGCAGAAAACGGGGCAAGTGTTGCAGCCAAGTCTGTCGGTCACTGTCACCCTGTATCACCAATACATTGATTCTGAACGAATGTTATTAGATACCGAACCTGATATACCAAATCATATCACTCTCTTTGTTAGAAAAGAAAGGATATAATTTTGTATTGTTGGATAATGTTTTGAACATTTCCTATATCAAAAGTTGATCGGTTCAGGCACGTTATCTAAAAGCGTTGATGTTCTAAATCAAACTACAGTTCTTATTATATGGAACACACACAAGAGGAAGAGTTCAGAAATGAACGAATCCTTCTTGAGGCATTGTAGACTAGGTCATATCAATGTGACCCGACTAGCTAGAGTTACATAAAGATGCATATTTAAATCAGTTTGAATTTACATCTTGTGAAACTCGCCAGTCATGTCACAAAGATAAGATGACCATAGCTCCGTTTACTGGAAACAGAGAAAGAGTTACTAAACTCTTGGGATGATACATGTTGATGTATGTAAGGTCCCCTGTCTACACATGCCAGGACTGGTTCTTTGTACTTCATTACATTCTCTGATGATCTCTTTCGAGTTTCAGACCTATGTTCCTGTTGAAACACAAGTCCGAACTTTTTGAGATATTCACAGAATATAAGTTAGAAGTAGAGAACCAATATACGGGTAAAAGTATTATGTCCTTTGATGTGATCAAGGAGGAGAATACTTGAGCACGGAATTCCTGGATTATTCTAAAGGAGAATGAGATTCTCTCTCAGCATTACTCCTCCGTATACACCATAGCACGATGGTATATCGGGGCGGAGCAGATACACCCTATTTGATATAGTGTGCTCTATGATGAGTACTACTGAGTTACCTATTTCCTTTTGGGAGTTATGCACTTGAGAAGCTGCATACCTATTGAATAGGGTTCGAATCAAATCAGTTGCCTACCACTTCATATATGATATGGTATGGGAAGAGCCCATGTCTTAAATCAGTTAAGATTTGGGGTTGTCCGGCCTATGTCTAAAAGAAAAATCCGGACAAGCTCAAGGCAAGGTCTGTTATGTAGAACTGGAAGTGTTCCAGCTATACGAACTACAGCAGATGATTTGATAGAACCAAGGGATTCAGTAGATACCAACGAACCTCAGCCTCTCCGCCGATCTAGTAGGGTTCCTCACCCACCTGAGAGATACTTCGGTTTCTCTATGACAGTGGGAGCGAGGACTGCATCATGAGATGATGACCCAACTAGTTTCGAGCTGGCCATCTGGAGTAAGACTCTGTAAGAATGGCTGGATGTTTAGCGATCTGAGATGGAATCCATGTACACCAACAAAGTATGGACTTTGGTTGCTATATCTGAAGGGTTAAATCCCCATCAGGAGAAAGTATATCTTGAGAAGATTACTTGGTGTATATGGAAAAGTTGAGACTTTCAAAGCTAGACTTGTTGAAGGTTTTCTTCATTGACCAGGCGTGGATAATGATCAAACCTTTTCCAGTAGCTATGCTTAAGTCCATCCAGATCCTACTTGCCACGGCTACATACCATAACTACGATATCTGGCGTTTGGGTGCCATGACTGCTTTTCTAAATGATGATTTAGAAGAGTGCGTCTGTAAGTACACAGCCAGAGGGCTTCGTAGACAGTGGGAGCAGCGGAAACGTGTGCAAGATGCTTTATAGGATAAAGCAGGCATCGCGGAGTTGGAACGTCTGTTTTGATGAAGCAGTCAAAGAGTTTGACATCATCAAAATGGTAGATGAACCTTGTATATACAAAAAGGTAGTAGGGAGTATGGTGGTGATCCTCGTAGAGTACGTGGATGACATACTCTTGATAAGAAAGGAGTTTCTTATGCTACGCTCGATCAATCTCCGCTTATCACAATGATTCTCCACATAGGATCAAAGTGATACCTCCTAAATCCTGGGTTTTGGATCTATGAGATAGATCTAATTGGATGTTAGGATACTCACTAGCTGTAGTGAGATGGTATCAATTGACCCTGGGGAGAATCACTGGAATGGTTCCAGGGTGATAATGACGACTGAATGTCAGTCACAGGCATTGTCTTTACCCTCAATAAAGGGACGGTATGTTGGAAGAGTTCCAAGCTAGATACCGTGACATACTAGACGATAAAGGCACGATACATCGCTACTTAAGATGCTACCCTAGAAGCTGTTTGGGTGTATATTGGTTCATGAGATGAACTATGTTCCTACCATTGTGAGACAATGGAGTTGAGGCTTATGCCAAGGAACGCCGGTCCCATCAGTGATCCAGACTTATTCTAAGGCAGTATCACCTGATCATGGAGATGGTTGATCTCCAGGGTGATCGAGGTTTGGAGAGTAGACTAAGAGGACAACACAGCGGATCCACTCACAAAGGCCTGTTCCCAGAGAGAGATTTTTATGGGATGGTTGAGTATGAGATACTGCAACCACTGCTACAGATGGCCCTAGTGCAAGTGGGAGATTGTTAGTTATATGTATGCCCTAGAGGCCATTACTGTACATAGGATGTATATTGTAGTGGATGCTGGGACATATATAGGGAGGACTTTCTTGCTCGACATGATAGTATGCTATCTGGTTACCCTTTACCTTAACGTGTATACTGATTGTCTCTCTGTTACATGTTGGTAAAGCCCTTAGGATGTGTGCTTGACTACCTGGACTATGATGCGGATCATACTAGTGGGGACATGGTAGTCCATAAGTACATCCTTCAAAGTCCCTAGTCGAGGGTGTATCGAGACGGGGCATCGATATACCAGAGTAGACTAGCGTATACCTTCTCGACCCATACAGATGGGCGATGGATGATCTCATATCCATCGTTGTTTGACATCAGAGGAGATATACGGGTGCTCAGTAGAGACTGGGTACACTGGACGGACTCGCCGAGAACTCCCAGATGATATTATACCTCACGTCAGATGGCAGTTCTCTGGTGACACTGGTACAGAGTAGTCTGTTGACCCGAGATCGTCATAGAGTCTTGTGTGGTTCCCACTGTGCTTTGATTTCCATCTTACCACGTCCAAGAGGGCGTACAAAACGGTGGTTTTTGGGTACAGTCCCGAGTCACATGGAGGCAATGAGCGATAGGAGGGGATTCGTCTCTCCCGGTATAGGGGGTTGATGTTGCGCTGTGTTCGATTGGCTATAACAGGAAATCCCTGGCCAGGGTTGCTGAGATTTTCTGGTAAGTGTTACCAGTAGTTTCTCGAACAGTTATAGACCTCATATCGACACGACTTATTGAGCTATTGGGGTCTGACGTTTACCACCCCTAGGCGAGATATGCGACATATCAGACGATCAGACCGGACTGTACGGTAGTGTTACTGGTCGGATTCACTGGAGTGTGAGCGGGCTTGCTCGTCGATCTTCAGATCGCTCAATACCCGGGTGGCCGTTACGTTTAGCAGACCGCTTGCGGCTTGTGGGTGTTTGATATGATCATCATCCGCTGCCGGCGTATTGACGAGTCTTTAGAGTCCTACACAGAGGTTTCCTGGCTCAAGCGAAACGAAATAGGAGCGCATATGAGATATGTGCGGGACCGAGAATAATGCGTGTATATGATACCGTATTCCATTCTCGCGATGAATGTGTCGAATGGTTGTATGCGATATAACCTAGTTATCGAATCAAGGATTGATTCGATAAATCGATACATTGGATATTAGCCGGTTATATGCGATATGACCGGATCGTTAAATCAAGTGTTGATTTAATGATTTAATGTATAATTATATATTTGATATATTACTTTGCATTAACTAGTATTGGTTCACTTTAGATGGATTTTCTCACTCGGGTGTGCGCATTATATATGTGATATGATTTTGTGCACTTGCTTGTATCATGTTTGATGATGCATCCTTTTTGGTTAAGTGTAAAGTATTAAACCTTGGTTAATGAAATGGTTAGGGTTTATTATTTGTTATTCATTTATCTTATTTAATTATCCTTTTATTTTTGATAAATGAATAAAAGAAAAGAGAAAAGAATGGTGGCTAATTTTGTTCTTTAGTTGAAGCTTCATGAAGCTTTGTTCAAGTCAACCATTCTTATCTCATCCTTAAACCTAACCATTCCCACTAACCCTAGTTTAGTCTCTACACTTGACCATGGTTAATTTGATGATAAGAATTCATTTTCTTTTCTTATTCTTTTATCTTATCATAACTATTTCCTTCTTCTTCTTCCTTGAACTTGAAGAAGAAAGCTTACCTCATCAATGGTGATTGATGAATTAGAGTGAGAAATCCAATTCTAAAGTTAACCCAACTCCTATTTCTTCATCCTCTACCTCTTGCCAAGTAGTAGAGTGTGTTTACTTCACAAGTTTCATGACTTGGTGAAGTTGTGAGCTTGATCTAGCGATGCCTCGACGTAGATCATCTTCGGCATGGACATCGACGACCTAGCTTGCCCATTCTCCGACGAAACCGACTCAAGAGCCCGGATTTGATTTGGACAGCGGAGACGACTTCGTTGCGGAGCTATGGAGGTGGAGCACCGGATCTACAAAGGTTGTATTTCCGTTTTCTCATTAGTTAAGTGTTAACTAGTTCATTGTTCGCCTAGACATCTAGTTATCGATCCGTAGTTTAGGGTTTGTAGGCACCATAATTTTTGAAATTGCCATGGTTGATGGCTTGGGAGACCTCACTAGTGTGCCTAGGAACCCTACATATCCGTTCCTGAGTGGAAATGGGAGCAAATTTCCATGGACTTTGTTGTGGGTCTACCCAGGACCAGTCGGGGGTATGACTCCATTTGAGTGATTGTTGACCGGTTGACGAAAGTGGCTCACTTCCTTCCAATGAAGACCACTTTCGGTTATGCTCAGTATGCTCAGTTGTGTATAGATGAGATTGTGCGTTTTCACGGCGTTCCCACATGCATCGTATCTGATAGAGGCACCCAGTTTACTAGCGTCTTTGTCAGAAGCTTCAGGAAGCTTTGGATACCCGGTTGAGCTTTAGCACCGCTTTCCATCCGCAGACCGATGGTCAGTCAGAGCGGACTATACAGACTCTGGAGGATATGCTTCGTGCGTGTGTGCTTGATTTTGGTGGCAGTTGGGATCGTCACTTGCCGTTGATTGAGTTCTCTTACAACAACAGCTTTCAAGAGACTATTCAGATGGCACCTTTTGAGGCTTTGTACGGTAGGAAGTGTCGATCGCTAGTCTGTTGGACCGAACTCAGCGAGAGTAGGGTTTTGGGACCTCAGCAAGTTCAGGAGACTGCGGAGAAGATCCAGCTGATTCAGGACAGGATGAGAGCAGCCCAGTGCAGACAGAAGTCTTATGCCGACCGTCGTCGTCGCAGACTTGAGTTCGCAGTGGGGGATCATGTATTCCTGCGGATTTTTCCGATGAAGGGTGTTATGAGATTTGGGGAAAAGGGGAAGCTCAGTCCCAGATTTGTAGGTCTTTTCGAGATCCTTGAGCGAGTTGGTACTATTGCCTATCGTTTGGCACTCTCGCCCAGTTTTTCGATGTTCACCCCATATTCCATGTGTCGATGCTTCATAGATACCTTCATGATCCTTCTCATATGATTCAGCATCAGACCGTTCAGCTTGAGCCCGATCTTTCGTTCACCGAGCAGCTGGTAGTTATATTGGATCGGCAGGTGAGGAAACTTCGATCAAAGGTCTTGCCATCTGTGAGGGTTATTTGGCGTAGCCCAACTGGTGAGGAGATCACTTGGGAGGTCGAGAGCGAGATGCGGAAGAAATTCCCTCATCTCTTTGAATGTACGCTTAGTAAGAATTTTAAATTCAGGGACGAATTTCTTTAAGGGGGAGATTGTAACACCTTAGAATGCGATTAGTGTTAATTAAGCGTTAATGCGGGTTTTTAAGGAAAAGTTTACCAAATCGGTTTCCTCACATTTTATAACAATTAATTAATATTTTATTATTATTTGTTATGGCTTGCACACACTTGTGCATATTAATATGAGGGTTAGTTAGTGTTAACCTTGTTTAGTAGCCATGACACCTTAAGCAATCCATGCCTTGATTAACCTTGAGCTTAGATATTTGTGTGAGAGATATTTATATGTTTTGGATTGAGAGAGAGGTGGTTAGGTGAGTCATGGAGGCATTAATATGAGCATTAATGAAGAGAGGGAGAGATTAAGTGTAAGGTAAAAGCTCACCCTACACTCACCCTCTCACCATTATCACACCTCACTCTCTTATTCTTCTCTCATTCTCAATTATTGTTCATCTCCTCAACCCTTAACTGAACCCTCACTACCCCATCACCAAAACCTTGCAAAACTTCATAAAATCCCACTAAAACACTTCTCAAGTCTTGCTTTAGCCACTAAAATGCCTTAAAGCTTGGAAAGATTTGATTTTTAAGCAAGAGTGGGTAGGTAATGATCTCTAACTGATAATTAGGTGTTTATATTATTGTGTTGCCTTGTAGTTGTGGTTTAGAACACTAAAGGTAGTGTTTTGTGAAAAATATCGTATTTTTAGTGTCATAGTAGAGTCTCTGTGAATCTGCTGCTGAACCAGGTGTTTGTTGGAAAAGTTACCATCACAGTGACCTAGTGTTGTGACCTAGAACCTACCATAAAAACCTTAAACCATTTCCTTCCTTCGTGGCCGCAATTTTATTGCTTCTGGCCGCAAATTGCGGCCAGAGTGGGGGCTGGGGTTTTGAGTCTTGGTCGTAGGGTCTCTGGGGTTGTATGTAGTCTCGTGGAACTTGCAACTTTCACAAATTTGTTGTGTATCAAAATCTGGGATCATTTTGCTATAATCTAGTGTTTTGACTACGCGCGTTACGTTATCTGACACGGTTCATGATCTTGTGTAGCTGCTGCACTTGGGTTGGTTTCGGGGTGTCACTACATACGTTAACCACTAGACGAACACTTGAGAGTTGGATTAGAGTTGGTGCGTCGGTCAAACATAGTTGGTATGTGATATTGGTCGATTTATAAGATTTTGCACTTGTTATGTTTGTGTTAATAGGATCGCAGGCGGGGACTTCGAACGCTGTGAAGATAGGGAAGCAGGTGACTGGATTTACCTAGCTCGACATCGTCGCTGAGTAGATTTAACATCTACGGGGAAATTGCCCGTATAGCGTTAAGCGTCAGGGCTAGATATGATATGATATTAGCTGCCTGTTTATATGCACATATAGAGATGGTGCATGGACATCATTGCATATTATTACTTGTGCCTAGTCTTGTACCCTCTGGACACTGCACTATTATTGACAGTTCATGTTGCACGAGCACTAATTGTATGCTACACACACACTGTCGGTAATTGCCATGATACGCACAACACATATACATATGTAATATTATATTGATTAGTGATATTGAGGCATTGATTCTTGTGCGATGGCGCATATGAAATATAGCATACATGCATACCTACATGTTTACACATATACTTTGCTATAGCTACATGTTCACTTTATATGATGTTGCATTGGATTTTGGATAATTGGGAACCGCATGATATATTTAATAACATGATGCATTTAAATAGCGGAATTTCTCTTGATATGCTCATACTGTTGTTCTATGTTGCATACATCATATTACATGGATTTACGCATTGAGATATGGATTTCATGTGATTTTCTGGATTTGAGAACCGCGGGGATATTTCAAGAAATGTGTATTGTTTTGAAAACCCGGTTTCTCTTGATATGTGGATTGCGAGTGTCGAGCTTGGACACTCAGGTTCCGTGAGATGTAGTGATATGTGGATTGCGAGTGTCGAGATTGGACACTCAGGTTCTGTGAGATGTATTGATATGTGGATTGCGAGTGTCGAGCTTGGACACTCAGGTTCCGTGAGATGTATTGATATATGGATTGCGAGTGTCGAGGTTGGACACTCAGGTTCTGTGAGATATATGGATATGAGGGCCAGTCCTGGTTACGGCGCCTGAGAGATGATTATTTACGTGTCGATGCTAGACACGGGTTTTCATGATGTTTCGAGTGTCGATGTTGGACACTCAGGTTCCATGATTTTGATGTGTCATTGATAGACACCAGGTTTTTCCATACCGATGATTTGTGTATGAGGTTTTTTATTTATCCCACACTCAGGATTTATTTGATATGCATTTGATTCATGTAGATATAGTACCTTGGTGATGTTCCTTGATCATGATTGTTGCATATTCATATTGCCATACTTATGCTATCAGATTACATGTGATAGAATTTTGCTGTTCGTGCATACTTGCGATTACAGTATTATGTTATTTTTCTATTCACGATTTGGAAACTCACCCCCGTTGTGCCACAGTGTTTTGCAGGTTGGACCCTCAGAGTTGTCGCGGCAGGACGCCTTATTATCTCCACTTTTGCGGATACCACTATGGTTGGCTGTGAGGCCTTTTTCTATAGTTGATGATGTACATTGTATATCTTTTGTATCTAGTACTCTCCATCTACCACTTTCATGTTTTGACTTAAAAACGAGTTGTGAGGATCGATGTTGTATATTCTTATGACTCTGGCTGTCGTACTCGTGTGAGCCGGCCTTTATTTATGTTGATTTTCTCATTTCTTCGCTACGGCGTCGTATATCTGTTGTGGTGGTTGTTTTTGCCTTTGGGCGAGATTTGCTCCCGTTTGGGGATGCTTTACTTATATCTTTTGTTTGTACCCGTTTCAGGGCTAGCTTTTACAAAGGAGGTGTTGCCGAAATTTTTATGAAAACAAACTTAAGGTTTAAGGTCTTATTTGAGATTTTAAGATTTTCCTATCTTTTCCTTCTTATAATGGTTTAGATTGCTGAGTTTCGGATTACTTAAATTGCGTTACGCCTGTTGACGTTACGTGGTCTAAGTGCCGGTCATGTGCCAAATTTGGGTCGTGACAAATATACTCTCGACTAGGAACTATTAAAGGATATGCTTATAGACTGCCCAGGCCCCACTAGTATGATCTACATCACTAAGGGCTTCATAAATATGTATATAAAGATATGAAATACAACACATCACACGTTAACATGAACATAAACCAGATAGCATACTATCATTTCGAGCAAAGATTGTTTCTATACATATACATGTTTAGCATCCTATATAATACAGGCCTCTAGGGCATACATATCTAATACGTCAGACTCCTACTAACCCGATAAGTCGTGTCAGAGTCAAGTTCATCACCAACCGAGAAACAATTGAACTCGTATCAGTAAATCTTATCTACCGTGGCCATAGATTTATAGTGATAACCAACCAAACATAGCGCGACATCGACTCCTAATACTAGGAGAGATGAATCCCCGACAATCGTTCACTGCCTCCATGTGTGTCACGCCCCGCTTCCCTGTAGACGGAAACGGTGACGTGGCAGGCTGCAACGTATTTACTAAGAAATAAATATGTTAAGCGTAATTAAGCAATAAATATATAAATGCACAAGAATGACAAGAGTAATAAAATAAAATAAAAATTTTATTTACATTCATTTTTACATACAACTGTTTGAAAAGAAAAGGTACAACAATGTAAAACAGTGCCTAAACAATGGCATACAAACTGAAAGTAAGTACAAGAAAAGCTAATAGTCAGGCAGTGCGGTGAGCTGGTCCAAGTCTTCCTGGCTAGGCTCAATCTTCTGAGAGTCCGGTCCTCCTGATGAACATTCCAAAGAAAGAAATAGATAGGAATGTCGTCAGCGAACTAGAGCTCGGTAAGTCCTAAAAGAAGAAATGGAATATCACAAGTAATATGAAATGAACTGGTAATTGTACAGGTATATGATTGTTATTCTAACGTAGTTGTTTGTAGCTTGATACAGAAGGTATTAGTGTATACGAGAGGAGTCCATCTTACCCCGTAGACTATGGTAACATATAGTATAAGGCCCCATCAAAACCCACGGGACAACGGCACAAGAATTCATATAGGTGTCTTTTAAGTGACCTCACGTGCCACGTCATACGTTCTGTACCAATCTACCCTGTTATCCCCGCGTAATGTATTATATAGGTTATGTTTACGAGTCTTGCCGAGACCATGGATACAAAATGTTCAAGTATTCAGGTTCAGGATGTAATCTTGTATTCAAGTAGTCATGTCAAGTTATAACCATGATTCGGTCAAGTCAAGTCAAGTATTCATGTTTAAATAAAAGTATTCAAGTTCATGATCAAGTATTCATATTTGATTTTAGATCGGGTTTGATTTAGATTCAGGTCTGAGTTTGAACTCACACTGAGTCAGACACTTGTAAACAGAATTAGCTCTTGAATTAGGTTCGGGAGTCATCGGTAACCGCTGCACATGGACGGTAAGATTTGTGTCTTTTTCCAAGACAATTATCATTGATAACTCCATTATATTGTCTACCTTAAATAGTCAAGCACTCACTTTCTCCGGATCCCTGAGCCTTAAGAGAATTGATCCCGCTTAAACCTATATTTACTAAAGTCTTTAATTTTGTTTTATATATATCTCGAGGGGTTTAATGAAAAATATTTTAATATAGTTTAAAAATAAACTTCGGGGGGTTATTTATATTATTAGGGTTTTCATGAACATGAGTTTTAAGGATTTGAGGTATTTTAGTGATAAACAATTAACTTTGGAAGTTCATGGTATTATATTGAAAAGAGTTGTCTTTTGGTAACTTGATGGTATTTTATTGAAACTTATTAATCTTTCATTATTATGAAAAAAAATAAGTTTATTATATTTTGAAAATAAGGATTTGTAATTTTTATATAATTATTAAAAATTAAATCTCTTTATTTATTTAAAAATTCGTTTTTCTTAAAAACCGTATTTAAAACCTTTTGAGACCGAATGCTCCGTGTGAAGGTCTGCATCTTGCTCTACTAGTCCAAGGATATGCTATAATCTGAACCATCCATTAGCGGGTCCCCTAACGAAGGCTGTAGAGGCATAATCGTAAAGGAATAGGAAATATTGTTTTTAAAGAAAACCGGTTTTTAAGGTAAGTGGTATTTTTATGTAATATTTTCTTCGTAACAATAATTCATACCAAAAGGCATCGTGCTATGAAACAAAAGTGTACGTGAGGGGTAGGTCGTTATCCCGTGAAGTTTTTCCTAAGTTATAGTTTTAACCAATACTAAAAGTAGTGTTTATAAAGTTCAAGGTATTTTAATGAAAAAGTTCTACTTTGGTTGTTTCACATGAGAATTTTGATGAAATTTAATTCTAAACATTAGGGTTTAAGGTTACAAGTGATGTAGAAAAAATTGTTTGACCAAAAGATAATAGGAATAGGAGTTATAGGATTTGGAAAAAAGTGATATTGGTATTAACTCCACTTTTACCGGATTTTATAAAAAGATAAATTCGATGAAGTAAGAGGAGTTTGGGAGGGACTTATTATTTGATTATGCTAAGAAAAGGTAGAAGAAGAGGAGAGTGTTATCGTAGTGTCGCGGGAGTTCCGGATGTTGCTTTGATTCTTCACCGAAAGTTGATCGCTTGTTAGCTTCTCTTTACTCTACTTGTACTTAGAAATTTTTTGAGAGTTTTGGTTAGAAATTTCAGAATGATGCTGAGCCAAAATATGGGGTGGTATTTATAGTGGAGAATTGGGGTTTGGGAATTAAAATGGTGGATTAAAAAACATTAAGATTATGATAAATTGTGAATTGAAGGGTCTCTGTTTGATTGCAAGGAAATCAAACAGTGCAGGGGAGTTAGGGGTAGGTGAAAGGGTTAGTGTGCAAAACCCGGGGACAATTGGGCTCAGATCAACCATCCGCACCGGCCATATAGGGAGATCCGCCGGTCGATTTGAGGCATCTGGTATCGAGATTCGTGCCAGATGATTAAAGCCATGTTTACTCCATTTTCCACATGTTTGATTTTTCTGTCTTTTCATTTTTCTGTGTATTGCACGTGAAATCTTTTGGGCTTCCAAAATGTTAAAAAGAAAAATCAGAAAAAAATATTGTGTCTAATGGGAATCAAACACAGGGGCTACGTCACAGCAGTACAAGGGCTTTACCAGTGAGCTACAAGTTGTTTCTTGCTGTTATTTAACAAAATTAACTTATAATTCAAACTCAGGATGTAAAACTCAGTTCTGTACATTAAAATGGAAAATTACGTACAGTAAATTCAGAGTCGTTACAATGTGGCTCGGGACTGTACCCAACTAAAACCTGTTTGCACGACTCGTTTGAGCCGTGATAAGGTAGCAATTAAAGTATAGTGGGAACTCACACGAGACAAATGACGATCTCAGGTCAAAAGACTAACCTGCCACTAGAGAACTTCCATCTGCTGATATATATAATACCATCTAAAAGTTCTCGGCGAGTCCGTCCAGTGTACCCACCTCCAGCGAGCACCTATATACTATCTTAGGTGACACAACACCAATGGCTTGTGAGACCGGCCACCGCCCCTCGTCGGGATCTCGAAACGTATACACTAGTCTACTCCAGAATATCGATGCCAAGTCTCGATATTCCCACGACTAGGAACATTTAAGAATGTGCCTATAGACTACCCAGCTCTCACGTATATGATCGCCATCATAATGCTGACAGTCAAGCAGGAATCCTACGAGCTTCATCATTATGTATGTTAGTTATATGTATGCCCTAGAGGCCATTACTGTACATAGGATGTATATTGTAGTGGATGCTGGGACATATATAGATAGGACTTTCTTGCTCGACATGATAGTACGCTATCTGGTTACTCTTTATCTTAACATGTATACTTGTTGTCTCTCTATTACATGTTGATAAAGCCCTTAGGATATGTGCTCGACTTCCAGGACTGTGATGTAGATCATACTAGTGGGGCCTGGGTAGTCCATGAGTACATCCTTCAATGTTCCTAGTCGTGGGAATATCGAGACGGGGCATCGATATTCCAGAGTAGACTAGCGTATATCTTCTCGACCCATGTGATGGGCGATGGATGATCCCATATCCATTGGTGTTTGACATCAGAGATGGTATGCGGGTGCTCAGTGTTGACTGGGTACACTGAACGGACTCGCCGAGAACTCCCAGATGGTATTATACCTCACGTCAGATGGCAGTTCTCTGGTGACACTGGTACAGCTTAGTCTGTTGACCTGAGATCGTCATAGAGTCTTGTGTGTATCCCACTGTGCTTTGATTTTCACCCTACCACGGCTCTACTGAGGCGTGCAAACAGGTGGTTTTTGGGTACAGTCCCGATTCACATGGAGGCAATGAGCGATAGGAGGGGATTCGTCTCTCCCAGTATTGGGGGTTGATGTTGCGCTATGCTCGACTGGCCATAACTGGAAATCCCTGGCCAGGGTTGCAGTGATTTACTGGTAAGAGTTATCAGTAGTTTCACGCTTGTTATGGACCTTACGTCGGCATGACTTATCAAGCTATTGGGGTCTGACGTTTACCACCCCTAGGCGAGATATGCGATATATCAGACGAACAGACCGAACTGTACGGTAAGTGTTACTGGTTGGATTCGCAGGAGTGTGAGCGGGCTTGCTCGTTGATCTTCTGATTGCTCAATACCCGGGTGGCCGTTACGTTTAGCAGACCGCTTGCGGCTTGTGGGTGTTTGATATGATCATCACCTACTGTCGGCTTATTGACGAGTCTTTAGAGTCCTACACAGAGGTTTCCTGGTTCAAGCGAAACGAAATAGGAGCGCATATGAGATATGTGCGGGACCGAGAATAATAACAGTATGTGATACTGAATTCTATTCTCGTGATTTGTATCATCGGACGGTTATATGAGATATAGCCGGGTTACCGAATCAAGTGTTGATTCGATACATTGATACACTTGATACTAGTCGGTTATATGCAATATGACCGGATCGTTAAATCAAGTGTTGATTTAATGATTTAATGTATAATTATATATTTGATATATTACTTTACATTAACTAGTATTGGTTCACTTTAGATTGTCTTTCTCACTTTTTGTGCACAAGTTGTATATATGATATATGTTTGTGCACTAGTTTGTATCATGATTGATGATACATGCAAACTTGGGTGTGTATGACTTACACCATATTTAGGTTAATGGTTTAAGTTTTTATTTATTTATTTTGGTAAAAAAAAATGGTGGCTTTTCTTGTTTTGGCTTGAAGCTTCATGAAGCTTCTTAGCATCTTTGATAAAGTCTAACCATTTTGTTTTACATGAGATTTTTTTTTTAACCTAACCATTACCTCTAACTATGGTTTAGTCTCTACAAAGTTAACTCACCCATGGTTGCAATATGATAGACTTCGCTTGATTTATTCTTTTCAATAATTCATATTCACTTCCTTCTTCTTCTTCATGAAGAAGAAAACCTTTCCAGAAAAATTTCAAGTGAAGAAAAAGAGTGAGAAATCCAAATCCAAAGTGAACCCACTTCCTATTTCTTCATCCTCTACCACTTGCTATGTAGTTGAGTGTGTTCTCTTCACAAGGTTCATGACCAAGTGAAGATGGAGCTTGAGTTTGAGTCTCCTCGACGTAGATCATCTTCGGCATCGAAGTCAACGACCTAGCCCGCTTATTTCTCCGAAGAAACCATCGCTAGAGTCCGGGATCCCGATGATCGCAGCGAAGGGACATCAACACGGAGCTTTAGAAGTGGAGGACCGGATCTACAAAGGTTGTAATCCCTTTCACTTAGTAGTAAAGTAGTTTACTTGCTTGCTTTCGCTTTACCTCTAGTAAACGATCTTGATTAGGATTTCTCGGCACATATAAAAATTTGATTTTGGCATGGTTTATGCCTTGTAGAACTTCATGAGTGTGCCTAGGAACCCTACAATGTATTAGTGACACGTAATAACAAGTAAAATGTGTACACATCAATGATAAAGACAAATCAGATATCATACTATCATTTCGAGTAAGATTGTTCTACCCATATAGGTCTACCCTCAATTATTATAATCGCGTGCCTGCAATTACAATAATTGCTTTGAGGGCACTATATCCAACATTATAAACTACATTTGAAAATTGAACCAACCATGCATATATTTACAATAAATAACGATAGGTATTTTATAATATTTAGAATTAAATTTCTACGTAATATATCGAGTTGGATGGGATGTTAGAAGCAGGGTTTGGTTCGGGCCGGGTTTAGGTTTCGGACGGGCGGGTTTAACACTGAACCCATACCTAAGCCGAATTTTTTTAATCTAATTTTCAATCCACCCGATTAAGTTTGTAGAGGAATAGGATGTCCAAAACCCCGAAAAATCGGGTCGGTTCGGGTCCGGATCAAACCCAACCTGATTTTCACCCCTAGCGTCATGCAATGCACCAATGTATATGATAATATATTGACAAAGGATTTCAAGAAGATTTCCGAACTTCAGTTAGGATAATAAAGTTAGGATAATAAAGGTTTATAAAGTTAAGCATTTGATAAAAATTGAAAAATATTAGCTAATTTTTCAAACATTTTTTTCTTAAGATTGTGAAATAGTGGGGTATCCTTTTAAAATTAGGGCTGTTAAAAAAGCTCGACACTCGGCTCGATAAAATCTCACTGAAACTCGTTTGATAGTTAAACAAACCCAGCTTGAATATAAATTTAAGCTCGATAAAATAAACTAGCAAACATAAAGATAGCATATTCGAAGTCGGCTCATGTTCATGCTCGGCTCATTTAGGGCTCATGTAGGCTCGAATAGTTTATGGTTTAATTAGTATTTAGTAGAAAAAATAAAATAGTTTCTTGTTCTTAAATTCAGATAACATCTATTAACTCGTCAATATTAACTTGAAATTCAAATCATTATAAATATTTATTCAATTATTGTTATGCTGCAATATTGAAGAATATAGATTTCGATATGTTTGAAACAACAACTAGCTCGTTCATTTAGCAATAACAACAATATTTCTCGCTATTCGGGTTGTCAAAAATAATATTGAGCATTTTTATGTTTTCTCACATATTTTTATAATTATTTGTAGCTATTTTCTAGTGAATTGGTTTGATAAAGCTCAGGGCACGGCTCGGGCTCGATGAAATCTGGCTCGGGCTCGTTCGACATAGGCTAGCCTTGAATAAATTTTTGCATTGGTTTAGATAAACGAGTCAAGCCAAACAACTTAAACTCGGCTCGCTTGACTTATTTTTTTACGAGAAAAGGAAGGGAAATCCTTGCTCATAAAAAATGATACAATAACAAATATGTAAAGAGTACTGTAGAGTGTTTTTCGTCACCCTATTGAGATAGGAATGCACGTGCTTGTCAGGCGTATACAGATTCCCGCTGTCTAGGGTAGGCTGAGGTTTATTGATTGTGAGGATCCGAATCTCCGGCAGCCGCGGATTAAGCTGCCGTTAATTACCTATCACCTTTGGAGCGAGAGAACCTCCGATTGACGGTTCAGACTGATCATGCGAACTCAATGGACAGTGTGTGTATGTTGGGTTTGAAGGTGTCTTGGACGTATCGGGGGTTTCGCAGAGTTTACGAGAGTCCAGCTGCCCGGATAGCAGGCTGGAGGTTAAGGGGGCTAGCAGTCTCTAGTAGGGTGCGAGACAGCACCCCATTAGAATTTTTTTCAACGGAGAATATGTTTTGAGTGTAGAGCGTGTGGGAAAAAGAAGGGTGAGGAACGTCCTAAGAATGCGTGAGATGACACATGGACGCTTGGCGCCAGCGGATCACGCGCCTGGCACGTGGGCGCTGAACGCCGAACACCGGCGGTTCACGTATGTGGCGCTTAGGCGCCAGCGGGACACACATTCGGCATGTGGCCGCTGGATGCCAGCCGGTCACGCGTCCGCTGGGCGCCAGCAGAAAAAAGGGCTTAGCCCTTGGACTGGGAGTTAGACTCCCGAGGGGCTTTGGAATTAAAATCCTAGAAAAAGTAGGATTTTTATTTGGAATTAAATTTCTAAAAGATCTGGATTTAGAGTTAAACTCTTTTGAGAATTTGGATCTTGGATTTGGAGTTGAGTCTCTCAAAAATTGATTTGGAGTTAAACTCCTAAAGAGTTTAAATCTTGGATAGTGAAAAGAGATCCCTTTTCTTTCTCTTCAAGTTTTAGACTTCTCTAAAATGGATTCTTTTGAGATGGATTCCTTCTTCCTCCTCTTTTTTTGTTGGATCTTGGAGAAAAAGGATGCTGAAATTAAAAATCTCCTTTTTAGATATATGATGGGAGATATGAGCTCCCCTTCGAGGGTTTTATGGTAAAATACCATTTCTTTTTTTGGAAAAGAAAAGTTAAACTCTTGATTTAATTCAAAAAAAGAAGTTTTAAAATCTTGAGGAATGAGAAGGAAACACAAAACCCTAGAAGTTATGAGAGAATAAAAGTTGTTCTTGATTTTCTCATCATGTTTGCCTTTTATAGGCTACACACTTTATATATAGTCCCTTGGGTTTTTCCAAATGGCAATTGTGTTTCCTCATGTCTCATGTGCTTATTTATTTTTGCACATAAACTATAGGGTTTACAAAATTTTGATTTTTTGTCCATATTCCATACATTTATTTCTAAAAAAAATTATATTAAACTAATTTATGCCTTCATTCTTTTTGTCATGGGGCCGGTTCCTTACATGCTCAGTCTTGACTTGGGTTTGGACCCGCTTGCTTGGGGTTGAATTTGACTTTGACTTGGTCAACCAGGGTTTAATTTTTGACCCTAACAAGTACAAGAGCTGGGTTATGTTTGAAAACGCTGGTAGGATTGAATTAACACTCATAAGGCAATCCATAGAAGAGCGAGGAGCGGACCATAGCCGTCATTCACAAATTAAACAGGAACATAACAATTGCAAATCCCTTTCTACTTTACACTAAAACATCTTAACCTTCTATCTTAAACAGACAAATTAAGCCCGGCTTAGCTCAGTTGACATCTCCAATGTGAGAGATCGCAAGTTCAACCCCCCTTTGTCAAAGGGGGTTGATTTCAAAACAAAAAAAAACATCTTAAGCTCGTTTAGCATGTTTAACAACCTTACTTAAAATCAAAAAAAATCTTATCTTTCTGTTAATTTATATTTTAATTAACATGGATTTGTCGCATGAACGCATGATCCCTTTCTAGTTATAATAGCAGGAATAAAAACACAATACAATTTTCATGATCCGACACTGAAGACCCAACAAAAATCCAAATCTTTTATCCTGTCCTCCTATATATAAAAGGCACAACAACATTTTGAGTTCTTCCTTATGTTCATGGCAATTGCCTACAACCCCTCCCCCCCCCAAATTTTCTCGTTGCATCTTCTGCTTCAATCCCACATACCTCTCATCTTTGAACCAAACATATAGAAATCCGAACACATACAAACTCTCAGCCACACATCAGAAATCCATGGATCCAATCAACATAGGAAGAAGCAAAAGATAATAGTGTTTGGTAATTTTTAATGACATGTTGGATATGTATGATAAACTTTCTGACGCGGGGCGTGTTCTCCGCTGAAAGACGGGAAGACAGACGTCTTGCCTGAATTTTGGGACAGATGCTATTTGGTTTTATCCGTCCACCTCTCCGAAAATGCCAAGTTGATTTATGGCACCGTGTATCGGAGGTTTAGACGGATGCGGCCGTTGTAGCAGACTTCGTCAGATTCCCCCTCGTTTGAGGGGTTTTTGATTGTGGGGACGCTCTTCCCTGCAGGCGCAAGCCCCTGCAGTTAATTACTCTACTGCATCGCGGTAACAATTTTCTCCTTCTCCAGATGGTCACTTCGTGTCGTGTGTGTTTGTTTTCTTTTTTGGTTGCCCGTGGATTGTATACGGAGACTAATTTATGTTGTCGCCTGTAGGGCGTAGATTAGTCCAAATCCGTATTTTCTTAGATTTGGTTTTTGGTTTGGGTTTAAGGATCGTTAATCTCATTTGAGACTAAGATCAAATTAAACGTTTGTTAAGGATACGTTAGTCTAATTTTAGACTAAGATCAACTTAACCATTTGTTAAGGATACGTTATTATAATTTTAGACTAAGATCTACTTAACAGGATCATTTAGATCCAACAAAAGAGCATTTGGGGTCTATTGTTTTAGTTTAGGAACTTTGCGGTCCATTGGGTTTATTGATTGTCAGGACCCGCCACCTCCCTGAAGACGTTGAAGAGTTACAACGACACATATCAGAGGTGTGAAGAGATGTACCCTTGAACCAATGTCAGTTGAGGGATCTGTAGTTGGATTGATTTAAGGATCGTTAATCTTGTTTGAGATTAAGATCAACTTAAATGGTTGTTAAGGATACGTTAGTCTAATTTTAGACTAAGATCTACTTAACAGGATTTTAGGATCATTTAGATCCAGCGAAAAAGCATTTGGGCTCTATCGTTTTAGTTTAAGGACGTTACGGTCCATAAGTTTAAGGACATCGTAGTCCATGGTATTTTGGCTCCACAGTTTGGGGATGCGCTAAAAGTTATTGGTTATTAGGACCCTCCATCTCTCTGAAGACGTTGAGGAATTACAACGACATATATTAGAGGTATGAAGAGATGTACCCTAGAACCAAATTCCAGATCGAGAGGAGAGATCATGGTGGAATGAACATCATCTTAGATGCCAGGAGTTCATTAGCTATTTCTGAGACTCGGATCAATTTTGAGAAAACCTGAATATAATGAGCGCTCGGTTGATTGATGACCAAAAAAGGGTTTTGGCTTCAGGAGACTTGGTTAATTTGGGCTAATGTTGGCCTCTCATAGTGTCAAACACTAGTGTATGATCAGCGCTCATGTGCTCCCACGTGAGGCGCTTGAAATAGTGTTAAACACTAAGAATTTGATGCGCTAACGTGGGGTCACGTGAGACGCTTGAAGTAGTGTTGCTCCTTTGGGTTTATTCCCTTGTTTCTTTTCTGAATGCTAAGCACTATTGGGTCACGTGGGATCACGTGAGGCGCCCCAAGAATGGAAATTGCCCTTTAATTTATTCCCTTTCTGCTTTATAAAAGTTAAGCACTGCTTAGGGGTCACGTGGGTTCACGTGAGGTGCTCCAAAAATAGGGTTTATTCCCTTTTCTCTTTTATAAGTGTTGAGCACTTCTCATGGATCACGTGGGGTCACGTGAGGCACTCCAAAAATAGGGTTTATTCCCGTTTCTCTTTTATAAGTGCTGAGTACTTCTCAAGGGGCACGTGGGGTCACGTGAGGCGCTCCAAAAATAGGGTTTATTCTCTTTCCTCTTTTATAAGTGCTGAGCACTTCTCAGGGATCACGTGGGGTCACGTGAGGCGCTCCAAAAATAGGGCTTATTCCCTTTTCTCTTTTATAAGTGCCGAGCACTTCTCAAGGGGCACGTGGGATCACGTGGCCAGATCTCATTCTTTCCATCTTTGTTCCTCAAAGGTGCTCACATGGGATCACGTGTAGCCTTTGAATGCTAATGAATCCTCAGGCTGTTCTTCTATCGTTCCGAGGGATCAAATTCTCCTTTTGTTCTTTGTAGGGATTAAATTCTTTATAAAAGGTTAAACCCTAGTTTCAGAGGAATTAACTTCCTATATGTTTTGGAAGAGTTAAACTCTTTTGGATTCAGTTCTTTCCCCTAGGTTTTGAATCTGCATGACAGAATCTCCCCGATGAGAATTAAATTCTCAACTTGTGGGGAGATCTGCTTCTGAAGATCTATCACCATGAGGAAGAACTAAGTTCTTATATTAGGGGTTAAATCCTATCCTTGTTGGAGGAATTAAATTCCTATATGTTTTTGTGGGAGAATAGAATTCTCTGAACTTAGGTCTTCCCTTAGGTTTTAGATCTGTATGGCAGAATCTCCCCGATGAGAATTAAATTCTCAACTTATGGGGAGATTTGCTTCTGCAGATTTTCAACCAGAGGAAGAACTGAGTTCTTATTTAGAAAAGTTAAACTCTTGGTTTGAGAATTAAATTCTCTTTTGTTTTATGCAATAATCTGCTTCCTTCTCTTACCTAGAGTTTCTTTCTTCTCTCTGTTGTTGTATCCCCCTTTCTCTTCTCTTCTTGGCTCCTATTTATAAGAGAAAGAAAAGAATCAGTTTGTTCAGCCAATCTCTCATTAAGAGATTTTGATTGATTTTATAACCAACATGATCTTTTAGGTCATTCGGTGAATTTTATTCACAATTAGATTTTTTAATCCAAAAGATATTTTATTTGTTGTTCCTGGCAAATTTTAGGAAAATATTTCCTTGTATAGAATCTTTCTATAAATTGGTGATTTTTAATCACCCTTGGATTTTTAATCCAACGGTGTTCCCTTTTACAGAGTGCAATCTTTTTTGTTTGGAAAGATCTAGGGAAATATTTTTCCAATTAGGGTTTTTGATTCCTTTTTATTAGAATTTAATTCTATTAGTTCAGAGGGTTTAAGAGTCTATCACGTGTTGGCACGTGACCTTACCAATTAAGCATTTAATTAGAATTTAATTCTATTGGTTCAGACTTCAGAAGGATCAGGAACTCATCACGTGTTGGCACGTGACCCCAGCATTTAATTAGAATTTAATTCTATTAGTTCAGAGGGCTCAGAAACCCATCACGTGTTGGCACGTGACCCCGGCATTTAATTAGAATTTAATTCTATTAGTTCAGAGGGCTCAGAAACCCATCACGTGTTGGCACGTGACCCCACTGATAAAGCATTTAATTAGAATTTAATTCTATTAGTTCAGAGGGCTCAGGAACCCACCACATGTTGGCACGTGACCCCACTGATTAAGCATTTCCAATTGTTTATTTCAATCAGCGCCTATAGGCTTCGCCTGTAAAAGGTCACGTGCCTGCACGTGAGACCCGGTCACGTATGGGCACGTGATGCCCCCTTTGGGGGTTTTCCATGCTGTTTTATTTGTATTTTATTCAGTTCCCGTGAGGGAATAAATGTTTTTAATTAGATTTTAATTCTATTAATTCAGTGGGTTCAAGAGTCAATCACGTGTGGGCACGTGACTTTATCAATTAGGCATTCAGGCGTAGATAGAATCTGCCCATAAAAGGTCACGTGTTTGCACGTGAGGCCCGGTCAAGTATGAGCACATGATGCCCCATTTGGGGGGTTTCCTTGCTGCTTTATTTGTATTTTATTCAGTTCCCGTGAGGGAACAAATTCCCCCACAGTGTTGTTCTCACGTGTTTTCACGTGAGTGCAACGCTGTCATCTTTGTAGCCGTTGGATTTGCCTAGGGAACGGGGCAGATGAACCGTTTCCTATCATGTCCTATAAATGCAGCAGTCTCATCAGTAACGCCTCCATTTCTTCATCTTCTTCCTTCTTCATTTTCTTTGAGAATTTAATTCTCTTTCTCAGAGCTCAGTTCTCTGTTCAACAAAACAAAATCCAAAGTTTAACTCTGTCAACAAAAAAATTCCTTTTTCAGGTAAGGATCTTGAGCGCCGAGGAACTTTTTATAAAATTCTCTTTGGATTTTAAATCCACACCAAGGGTTTTTCCCTTTAATAAAAACTCATCTTTCTAAGTTCTAAGAATGCGCGATCTTTAGGTAGTAAGCACCCAATGTTAGGCGTTTTTCTGCTCTTAGGGGATTGATGATGGTACTTGTTTTCTTCTGGAATTTAATTCTATTCCAAAGAGCTCAGCTTTAAAAATTTTCTTCGAATTTAATTCCTCTGTTCAAAAGGAATTTAATTCCCTCAGAGAACTTAGTTCTAACAAGAAGACCTCTTGGGATTTTTATCCTCAGTTGTTCTTGACAAAAAATTTAAGGAGAGATTCTGTTTGATTTGCACAGAGTTCATGATGGGCTTTTCCTTGGGGGAATGTGCAGAGATATTTGAACTCCACTATTCATCTATTGAGAATCCTCTTTTTGTTCTCCGATTACCCTGCCTCATCATTAGTGAGCCGCCATATTGATTTTGTGGGGCCCATGTGTTTTGCAAACAATGGTCCCATGAAATAAGCTGCTTGTCGTTTTCTTTCATTGTGTTTTTATATATATATATATATTTATAGATACACACACACACACACACGTATGGTTTTCATTAACAGTTTTCCCTTCCCTTATTTCAGGAACAATGGCTTCTCTTCCATACTTTCCTTTTACCCGCTCGAAGGCTGCTTTTCCTCAATCACCGTCTGACGAAGAAGTGATGGCAATGATTAGGGCTCATGACCTGGATTGCCTTAACCTGCTTTTGTGGGGAACCTGGTACGGGCATATCATTCGGGGCCACCACAGCTTTCTTTGCGAGGAACCAACAGAGCCTCTCCACCCATTCTTGCCGATGGAGCGTCCGCAGACTGCCTTTGCCGTGGAGGTGCTGGATTGGACTCCTACGGGCCGGCTTGAGCTGTCGACAACTGGGATACCAAACCACCCTTTGCCAGCCATAGACATCTTGGAGCCTCGTATTTTCCAAGGTGAAGCCCAGCCCTGGGGACAAGTCTATAAGGTAGGGCTTACCCCTCGCCATCCAACGGGATATCTTCTCTGGGCTCATTATATCTTGTCTGCCCATCGTGCGCGACTGCAGAAGGTTGGGCTTTATCAGGCGGTGTACACGTCTCTCTTTCATTATCAGTCTTCCCATGTCTGGTGGGTTAAAGCTTTCCTAAATCAATGGAATCTTCCCACCAACACTTTCTTGTTAGGGGATTGCGAAGTTTCGATTTTTTTGGAAGAGTTTCGCGAGATCTCTGGATTGCCGATCATGGGAGCGCCTTACGAAGAATTGCTGCCTCCTGACGAGTATGCATTCGCAACTGTGCCCGCTATGCTTGACGGCTTATCGACCGAAAATGTCGTCTGTCACAAGTATCCAAGTCTAATCAAGACTCTGGGTATTTTTGATAAGCTGTTCGCGGAGTCAGAGGAACATGGCGTCACTTTTAAGAGTTTTATCGCCTGCTTCCTTCGTGGAGATGTCCTATTAAAGGAGTCCCCAAAATTTGCGAATATTAACGACCCCTTCGGGTTTGGGCTAAATAAGCTACCGGCCAAAGAAGAAGATTTGCCACAGTTTTACATCCCAATCTTGTCGGTCGTACCTTTTGAGTCAATTGCGGCCCTCGGTATGGATGAAGAAACCTTCTTCGTCGGTTTTATCAGCCTTTGGCTTAGTTGGTTATTCGTTCCAACACATCGTCGCTTTATGAGAGCCTCGGTCATTTATCCTGCTCATCGCATTGCTGAAGGGACGCGACTAACCGTAGGCATTGCAGGGTTATCACACTTGTACCATGGGCTAAGTACTGCGGCCAATACCTCGACCCCGGGTGTGGATGTGGTGAGTTTCACTCTTCATTATTTTACGTCGTGGATTGAGATGCACGTGTTAGGGGCATTCGCTGCGCACCAGAGACCAAGTTTTTATGATTCTTATACCTTCCCGCGGCTCATGAGGTTGGTGGACGCTTCTGCTCCTGATCCAACTCAGTTAGGGGCTCTTCGTGTGCTGCTTAATCCTTATGCCAACGAAGGCGGGATGGTATTCAATGATCGAGTCCTTTCTACTCCTTCGGGACCTATTCAGCAGCTGCTGTTTGATTTATCGAAAGAGAGAGCACCATCCTTGAATCCTAGGGAAGCTATACACTTGTATTCGATTAGACCGGGTTATTTGGTGTTCCGTCGAAACGATGCGGTTCTTTTTATGCGGTATAATCCACACCGCTTTGCCCGGCAATTGGGTTATAACCAGGGTGTTCCTTTCGAGGCATTCATAGTGGAGCCCAGCCCGTCTTTGGAAGTTGTTCGTGACTCCACTCATCACTTCATGCGGCTGAACACCGGCTCTCGCTTCATGATCCCTGAGGCCGACTACATTCCAAGGTGTGTGGGGGCTTTTATGGGTTGGTACCGCCACCGAGTTGGTCCCATCGTTGCTGAGGAGAAGAGGATACTTTTTGGATATAGAGCTCCCGCCCCGATCCAGGCTATGGGAGTCCTGCTGCGACCGCGGACAATGGTTCGCCCTCCCTTGAGGGGTACTGGTGCCTGAGGCGGTGGATGCGGGCCTGACTCCACCCACAGTTGGTATGCCGATGCACACTAGAGCTCAGGCAAAGGCTTCTGATGAGGCGTCGGTAGCGGTTCCATCAGTTTAGGCATCATCGATGGCAGTTTCATCATCGGTAGCACCGCCAAAAGAGGATATTGGAGGCGAGGTTGGGCAACGTCGCACCAAAGCGCCGAAGGGAAGGAAGCGATCATCTTCCAGCGCTAATTCTGGGTCGAAGCGGAGGAAGAAGACAGTCACCGGTCTGCTTGACATTTTAATAGAATCCGAGCCTATCGTTCAAGACGAACCAATATCTATGTAAGAGCCGGATGATGGTCTTCTTTTTCCAGGTTCATCTGCCGAGGAAGCCGCACAATTGGCTGAGGCTATAAGGCGTTCCCAGGATGAGACCGAGAACGTGCGCGTCTCGAAGAGTTCCTATCCTGCCATAATATTCTACGAAGATCCTCCATCTATACGGCGAGTATTTATAGGTCCTCTGGAGCAGGGGGGCAAGATAGCCCTCAAAAAGCCCATCTCAACCGCTTCTGAAGATGAGTTGTCGTTGTGGACCGGCGGCCATGAATCTACCCTAGAACCCCGGCGAACATACATTCTTAGGAAGGAACGTCGGCTTGAAAAAGCTATACTCGAGGCATCTTGGCGTATCGGTATGCACGTTTTCTGTATTTTTCCTTTGGCAAGTAATTTGTTTTGCTTTCTATGTCTTCTTATCTTCGTAAAACTTTGCAGGGAATTCGGCCATGGCAGAGAATCTGAGCTCGAGTAGCTTCTTGACCGTGGACTCTGTAAATATCCTCGATGAGACACCAGTAGGTGTGGAGGAGGCCGCTACAGTTGCTATTCCTGCTGCAGAGCTTCCATTGGCGGCTTCTATTCCCCTTATGCCCGTTCACCGTGAAGAGGTGTCCCTTCCAGCCGTGGATTTAATGGACCTTTCTGGTGATGGCCTAGAGATGGTGGAACAGGTAACTGAGATTGTCGTCTCTGAAGTGGTGGCCGTTGCCCCTCGACTGATAGCCGTCACACCGGCAAATTTCTCCGATAATGTGCTTGAGGGTATGGAGGAGGCTGCCGAAGCTTCTATCCCTCCTGTTCAAAGTGGGAGGAGTATCGAAGGTATTCTTCTATCTTTTGTTTTAATGATCTCTTCATTATCTGAATCCTTCCGTCTTTTCAGAATTACGCGAATTGGCGGCGTCTATCGCGGATCTATCCCCCAGAAAGTCTTTCCAGCGTTTGCTCGAGATGGCCGCTCCGCAGGCAATATCTCCGCAATGCATCATCCTCTTTTTCGGGCAAGGTTAGTGTTATTTGCCCCTCCTAATAGCATTATTATTATTTCGTATAACGATGTTAATGTCTTCTGTAGTTCTAGAAGCTGACGACGAAGTTGAGATCCTTGACGGGCCTGGAGATCTTTTAAACCCTTCTTGCATGACTGTGGGTAAGCAAAGTTTCGACGTTGTTCCATCTACTCTTTGTTTGCAAATCTCGCCGATTGTTTATGAATCTTAACAGCTTTGCCCGTTCTTACCCTGCTGGAATCTCGCATCATTATGCCACCTGAACCTTATGCCCTACGTGCATCTGAACAGATGGCGAAGCAAAGCCTTCACTCTTTGTCGTCTCTCATCGAAGATCTTTGTGCTGGTAGCTCGATCACGGCCAAAGAATTTGCTGCTGAAGCCAATATTTCTCTTCCCTTTCTTGCTGCTTACCATGATGAGACATTGGTGCATGTCTGGGTTGGTTTTGTTGTCGGGTGAAGGCTTGCTTACATAGTCTTGAGTGCACGCACCTTTCTTCAGAGGTTGTGGCTGCAAAGGCGAGCTTGCGGGGGCTGGTTGAATGGTGTGCCGCAAATATGCAGTCATGTGAGAAGAGGCTCAATCGAAAGTTTTTGGAGAGGGAGTTGGCTTCCAATGCGCTGGGGGAACTTCAAGCTAAACTCACGGCCAAGACCACTCGTGCGTATGAACTTTGGCGGGTGCTTCAAGAAGCTATCAGGGAGGTGGTAGCCATTGACAAAGCCGTCATTTTTACTCGTGAGATGGTTGAAGCTCACAAAGTTACCGAAAAGGAGCTTGAAAGTCGGCTCGCCTCGTACCAGGCCCAACAGTCTCAAGTGGAGGCCCGTCTCATAGCAATAACAAATTATGAAGCCGAGACCCAGCGGAAGAAGGATAAACTGACGAATCTATTAAACCGTCCGCCGGCTTAAACAAATGTATATGTTTCTTTTTATTCTCTTTTTTTACTTACTCCTGAATGAGAGTATTTTTTGATTCTTTTATAGATTGTACTTTGTATTCATTTTGATTCATGAATAAAAGACATATTTTGTTTCATGGTGGTGTGTCCCTTTTAACAAATGCATTTTGTGGATAATCTGTTTTGATATCTTTGTAGGACAGCGACGGCTTAGGAGTCAGGTTCAGATCTGCCTCCTAAGGCTTTCTAACTTTATGAGCCGTGAGGGTCTCATAAAGATTTTTCTCCCTACGAGTCGAGAGGATCTCGTAGGTGTATTTTCTCCTTAGGAATTGTGAGAATTCCTAAGTGTGTTTTTCTCTTGAGAGTCGTAAGGATCTCCCAAGAGAATTTTCTTCCTTACAAGTCGAGAGGACTCGTAACTGATTGATGAGTTGACCTGCTCCCGAATCAAAGTATTGCTTTGACGAGGAGGTCGAGGGTTGACTTTGGCCGTTTTCTACAGGGTCAGGATTGACTTTAGCCGTGTTCCACAGGATCAGGGGTTGACTTTGGCCATAAGGGGTCAAGATTGACTTTAGCCATACGGGGTCACGATTGACTTTAGCCATACGGGGTCAGGATTGACTTTAGCCATATGGGGTCAGGAGTTGACTCTCGGTTGTCTGTGCACCGCCGAGCCATGAAACTGGGAACTTTGCCGCGGCTCCGAGATAGTCTCTAGACTTTCTGTAAACCTTCGAGATTTGGAACTAGGGACTTTGCCATGGCTCCGTTTGTTGACGTCGTATTTGCTTCTAGTTGGAACGAAAAGGAACGCCGTTGTTGATCTCTTGAGATGCAGATGTTGCCATCGAGACTTGGCTCTCTTTCTGATGGAGCCTGGTGGGATGATATGGTTCCCTCTTTGTTTGTGCCCCTGGATTGTATACAGGGATCGATGTGATCTCACCTGTAGGACAAAAGTTTCATTTTATATGTATTATATTATTTTTTGTTTTCTTTCCGCGATGCTCTATCATTTTAGCTTTTTGTATCGCGAAAGTCGCGATTGCCCAATCATTTCGGCTATTTTTCGCGGTGCCCAATCATTTCGGCTATTTTTTTCTTTTTACTCGCTGCTTTTTATTGCGAGTTGCCCGATCATTTCGGCTATTTTGTATGCATATATTTTACTTGGTAATTTTGTTGCAAGTTGCCCTACCATTTCGGTTATTTCATATGCATTTATGGCTTGCTGACTTTTGCCGCGAGTATGAGACTTGGGATCTGATACCGATTTAAGCATCAGCATCACTACAATTGAGATATTGTCATGAGCGAATCATCATTTGCCTTTGTCGGTTCGAACAAAGGTGGCTTAGCAATCAGGGTTAGGATCCTGTCGACTAAGGCTTTTAACTTCATGAGCCGTAAGGGTTTCATAAAGGTGTTTATCTCTACGAGTCGTGGGGATCTCGTAAGTGCGTTTTCTCCTTAAAAATCGTGAGGATTCTTAAGTGTATGTTCACTTATAAGTCGTAAGGATCTTACAAGAGTGTTTTCTCCTTATAAGTCGAGTGGACCTACAAGGGTCGTTCACCGTGTAAGCATATCCCTAGTCGCCGGTGGGACTTTGTTAGGGAAATATTTATTCGTGCCCATGGATTGTATACAAGGGTCAGTATTGAAATGCTTGTAGGGCATAATCGGGGTGTATGACGGCTTAAGAACAGGTTCAGATCCCTGTAGCTTAAGGCTTTTGAATCCTATGAGCCGTGTGGGTCTCAAAGGGGAATTCTCCTTACAAGTCGTGAGGATCTCGTAAGTGTAACTTCTCCTTAGGAATCGTGGGGATCCCTAAGTGTGTTGCTCCCTTGTGAGTCGTAAGGATCTCACGCAGGTATTTTCTCCTTACAGGGTCGAGAAGACCTTGCAAGAGTCTTTTAACAAGATTACACCCTTTCGGGATTTCACAAACTCACCGGTAGCCCTACTGTTTTTACTCACGGAGCCCTTTCGGGTTTTCATCCGTGCCCATTTCGCTTATGGACGTACCGTTTTTTTTTTCTTTTCTTTTCTTTTCTTTTTGCGTCGGCCTTGGGATGCCGCAGTCCGTAGTAGTTTATAGACGTCTCGGTTAGGCGTAGTATTTCTTCAAGAAACGGCCGTTTATTGGCCTGAAGGGTCTTTCGCCATGCATAACCATGAGCAAGTAAGCCCCATCCTGATAGACTTTGTCTATGATGTACGGGCCTTCATAGTTTGGCTCGAATTTCCCCCGTTTGGCACGATTATGGATCATAGGTCTCTTGACCACTAGCACGAGTTCGCCTTGGCGGAATGTTCTCGGCCTAGTCAATCTCTCATATGAGCGCGTCATCTTTGCTTTGTAAGCTTCCAAGTTTTGTTGCGCCATGAGCTGGGTTTCGTCAAGGGCGTCGAGCTCCTCAAGACGAAGATGAGCATTGTCTTCGTCCGTTAGTTCGTAATGAACCGCCACTCGTAGAGAGAGCAACTCTATCTCCAAGGGGAGTACTGCTTCTGCGCCGAATACTAACGCAAATGGCGTTATGTTCGTGGCCGTTTTGAACGTGGTCTGATACGTCCAGAGAGCTTCATGCAGTCTCTCGTGCCAGTCCTTTTTGTTTCAAGAGACCGTCTTCTTTATGATCTTCATTAAGGTCTTGTTGAAAGCCTCAGCTAGACCATTAGCTCGGGGATTATAGACCGAAGAGTATCTCCGGTCTATATTATGCTGCTGTGCTAAGCGGCTAATTTTGTGACTTCTGTAGGTTGGCCCGTTATCGGAGATAATCCGTCGCAGAGTGCCGAATCGATAGATGACGTGTGTCTTGAAGAAATGGAGGATGTTTTCCGTCTTCACTTCCCTTAGTGGTACTGCTTCTGCCCACTTAGAGAAATAATCGGTTGTCGCCAATATGAACCGGTGTCCTCTGGATGACGCTGGTTCGATGGGCCCGATTATATCGGTTCCCTACATTTCGAACGACCAGCTAGCCACAGTTGGGTGTAGCGGATTTGGATGCTGGTGGATGAAGTCACCGTGAATCTGGCATGAGTGGCACTGCTTCGCGTATTCAAGACAGTCCTGAATCATCATGGGCTAATAGTAGCCCATCCTTTTGATTTTCAGCTTCATCTTTGGCCCGGCCTGATGAGAACCGCAAAGTCCGTCATGAGTTTCTTGGACGACTCTCTTTGCTTCTTCTGGCCCCAGGCCTCTTAGCCACAGAGAGTCAAACGACCTCTTATACAGCGTATCATTGACGAAGGCAAAAGACAGAGCTCTTTTCATGAGCTAATGTCTTGAGGACGCATCTTCAGGTGTCCGACGGGATTTGAAGTAGTCTATAAAGACTTCTCTCCAATTCTTAGCCTTTTCATGGTCTTTTATTTGTAGGGTAGTCTTCTTGGTCGCTCCTTTTTCTTCGGACGACTCTGGAGATATTTCTGCCGGTGCAAGAACCCGACGGCTTTGTACCACGATCCTCACGTCATCGAGGTCTTCGTCAGCCGGTTATTTAGCGAGTTTAGCTAATGCATCCGCTTTGCTATTTTCCGCACGCGGTATGCTTTCCAGGGTGTAGGTGGGAATTTGAGCCAGCAATTGTTGCACTTTCTCACTGTACTTTACCAACTTTAGTTTGCACGTTTGATAGTCACCATTTACTTGACTAACGACCAACTGGGAGTCTGCGTATATGAGAAGGTTTTCGATTCCCATGTCGACAGCGATCTCAAGACCTGCTATCAAAGCTTCATATTCGGCCTCATTGTTCGTCCTCGGCTCTGTTAAAGAGAAGGCAAAGCGCATTATCCCTCCTTATGGAGTCGCGAAGATAAGGCCTACCCCAGATTTGATTATAGGGGTGTTGTGTTGTCGCTTATTCATGGAAGATGCCCCATCGAAGTAAAGTTCCCATCGAGCGTCACTCTCTCCTTTCTCCCTGTCGACCGTGTCAAACGCGTGCTCGTCTGGCAATTCGCAATTTAAGGGTGAATCGGCAGGTATCGGATGCTCAGCGAGGAAGTCGGCAATGGCCTGGCCCTTCACTGCCTTGAGAGGTCGGTATGTTATCGAGAACTCCATTAAGAGGAGGGTCCATTTAGCGAGCTGTCCCATTAGTATGGCTCTCGACATCAAATATTTGAAAGGGTCCACTTTTGATATGAGATGGACCTCATGCGCCAAAGCATAATGCCGAAGCTTCGTTATAGCGAAGATTAATGCCAGGCAATGTTTTTCGATAGGAGATTAATTATTTTCTGCCCCAGAAGAACTCGGCACAAATAGTAGAGGGCTCTATCTTTCCTTTGGTCATTTTCCTGTGCCCATAGTGTGCCTAAGGAACCTTCAAGGACGGTTGTGTACAGGATGAGAGGCTTCCCCTTGACTGGAGCGGTCAGCACCGGAGGATTCTGCAGGTATTGCTTGATTTCATCTAGTGCGCTCTGGCATTTATGATCCCAGACGAAAGGGGTCCCCTTCTTTATTAGATGACTGTAGGGGCGGCATTTGCCGGAGAGGTTGGCTATGAACCGTCGGATATATGCGAGCTTTCCTTGGAGAGACCGCAGTTGCTTGAGAGTTCTTGGCGGAGGTATTTCCATGATCGCTTTGATCTTCGACGGGTCTATCTCGATGCTTCGGTGTCGTACGATGAATCCTAAGAATTTACCTGAGGAGACTCCGAACGCGCATTTGAAAGGGTTCATCTTCAAGTTGTATTTCCGAAGGCGCTGAAATACGATCTTCAGATGCTCCCAATGCTCCTCGTGTGATTTTCTTTTTACCACGAGGTCGTCAATATAGCATTCGACGATTTCATGTATGAGGTCATCGAAAATCTTCGTCATGGCCCTCTGATAGGTAGCGCCGGCGTTCTTCAGACCGAAAGGCATTACTTTGTAGCAGAATATGCCCAGAGGAGTCCGGAAAGCGGTATGCTTCTGGTCTTCAGGATGCATCTTTATTTGATTGTACCCTGATGAGCCGTCCATGAAGGAGAAGACTTCGTGAGTGGACGTATTGTCTATCATCAGCTCGGTGACCGGTACGTGAAAATCATCTTTCGGGCAAGCTTTGTTGAGATCCCAAAAGTCCACGCATATGCACACCGTCCCATTTTTCTTCATCACTGGGACAATGTTGGCGATCCAATCAGGGTACTGAACTTCTTGGATGAAGCCGGAGTCATTTAGCTTCTTGACCTCGGCGTTGATGCTCATTTCAAGTTCGAGCCGCATTCTTCTCGGTGCTTGTTTGATTGGCTTGATGTCCGGAGATACCGCCAGTTTGTGCACAGCTACTTCTGGATCTAGTCCCGGCATTTCGGAGTAGTTCCACACGAAACAATCTTTATACTGCATAAGCACATCTTTGAGCGTAGCCACCTTTTCTTCAGACAACAGCTCACTGACGAACGTTAGCCGT
The DNA here is from genome assembly GCA_030015575.1 of Agapanthus africanus. Classification (NCBI taxonomy): domain Eukaryota; kingdom Viridiplantae; phylum Streptophyta; class Magnoliopsida; order Asparagales; family Amaryllidaceae; genus Agapanthus; species Agapanthus africanus. The sequence continues at coordinate 156,850,697 of CM057350.1, forward strand.
GGGTCATTTGTCGTCTCCAAATCGATTTTTCTGAGGTTATCTGCAGTAGTATGTATCCCATCTTCCAGCTCTTTTGGTGCCGGTGGAAACTCTGAGATCACTTCGTCATCATCGTTTTCAAAGCACCAGGAGAGGTCATCCACATTATCGTGCTTTCTTTCTTCCGACATCGTTATCACGTGACAGGTGCGAGATCGCTTCTAAGACCGACGTTGATCCGGCTCTACTCTCGCTGCATATGTGGCTTTCGGTTCATTCTTCTGTGGTGGGGTTACCCTCTAACTGCTGGATAAAGAGAACTTGCCTTGCTGATACTGGTCTTCTACCCAGTCTTCGAATGTGAAGCAGTTTTCAAGAGGATGTCCTATCACTCGGTGATAGGAGCAATAATCCAGGTGATGAACCTCGTTTTCTTGATCGGGGTGTTTAGATTCCGGGAGTGTCATCATCTGATGTTTTATGACAAGATCGAATATCTTCCTTGTCTTGTCTTGGGGAAAAGAATATGCTCGACCCATCTTCTTTATAAGAGACGGATCCCGGCTACTCAATTCTCGATCGTGTGGCTTCTTGGACTCGTTTTGCCGCTGTCGAACGTTTTTTCCGTTCTTTAACTTGTTTTTACCTCTGCGTCGGGTCTTTTGTATGACGGGTTGGCGACGAAGAGCATCGTCATTCTCCGCAGCCTGCTGAAGGAGGCGCTGCATCCTGGCTTTCTCGTAAATAGCCATTTCGCGGCTGTGGTCATCCCGGACTTTTTGACCCGCTTCCCTTATTAGCTTGTCCATCTGTTCTTCAAACGACGGACTTGGCACTTTTATAGCGGGACCTCGTTTTGGTTCAGGATTAGCATCTTCTAACAGAGCATCTCCTTCTTCATCGAAGTCATGTATGACGCAGCAGCCATGGAATCGCTCCCGTTTCATGGATTGAACATATCCAAGCCCGATTGTTTCCATTCTCCCATTGGGTAACTTTCGCTGAGTTCTAGGGACGTTCCAGATTCTGTTGTAGAACTGAGCTTGTCGAGCAGTCTGTTTGAAGGGTACGCCTTGGCGCCTCAACAACTTTTTTAATCCTTCTATGTAGTATCTGGGCAAACGGATGGGCTGGAGCCTGTCAAGCGTAGAATCGGCACCATGCCAAATCTCTTTCTCCACTATGGTTTCCGTAGATCGATAAAAGAGGATCGCCTTTTCATCTCTTCGCCTGGGAGTGATGTAGAACGTCTGCAGTTCTTGCACACTATAGGTATCAAGTGCGTCGAGGTCTTTGTAATGTTTTTGCGGAACCATGGCAATTTGCAAACTCCGTTCATCGCTAGTGAGGGCTTGTATTGATGGCCGAACAGAAAATACTGCCTTAACCTCATCTTCAGAGTCGCTGCCGAAGACCATAATAGGGGTGGACGGTCCCGGCTTATTGCATTGGGGCGGTCCCGAATAGACTATCTCTTCTTCCTCCTCGGTATCGCTCCCGAAGACCGGAATGGTGGTGATAGCTTTTTGCTTATCCTCAGGTTTATGGCATCTTTCCGTGTCTTCAAAGTCTGGTAAGAAGTACTTTGCATCTTCGTACTTTCGGACTTCGTTCACGGAGAATGGGTTCAGCTCCCCTGTCACAGTGTACTCGAGACCATCCTTGAAATACTTCATACACTGATGTTGTGTAGAAGAGACGATGTTGTACTCGTGCAACCAAGGCCTGCCGAGCAAAGCGTTGTAGAAGTCTTGGCATCAATGACGTGAAACTTGATGTCAGTGACGAGCAGCCCGAAGCGTAACGTCAGTATCACAGACCCGAGCGTTCGTGATGACTGGGAGTCAAACCTGGAGATAGTGATTTTATCGCGAGCGAGGTGCTGAACGCTTATGCAAATTTCCTTCAACACTCTTATATTGAGAAGGTTGACGGAGGACCCATTGTCGACCAGGATTTTGCCTATCTTGATGTCCTGGCAGTATCCGGTGACATACAAGGGACGGTTATCCTCACACGTTCTGAGGAGATCTTCATCGCCAAAAGTGATGTCAGCTGTGTGCACTTCTTCCAGCTCGTCCTTCATCTTTTCTTCGGCAAGGAAAGCTTGGAACTGCTCGGGCTCTTGTAGTGCCTTGATCAGAGAATCTCTCGCCTCTTTGGATAGCAGAAGGGCATTGAGAATGCTTAGTTGCAAGGGTATCTTCCTCAGGTGTGCCAGAACATTGTAATCCACCTTGTTTTTCTTTGGTGGGTCCTTGGCTGTCAGCTCTTTGATGATTTGATCATCGAGGGCGATATCTTCAGGGGCTTTTTCCTTCCCTTTATCTTTTTTACTCGACCCTTTGTTTGCGGGTCCGAGATTCTTTTTGGGTAGCATGCGATTACGCAGCTAAATGTTCTCACAGGTCTTCATCTCTTCTGTTTCGGAGATGGATTCCTTGAACAGTGGGCCAAGGGCTATTTCTTCATCAGAATCTCTCCCGAAGGTGAGATCTTGCGATCCCTTGGTGTCAACCATGTGACAGTTTCCGGCAGTTCTTTTGCGTTCATCTGTCGTGCTCTTCTGCTCTCGACGCGTTTTGCGCTTCATTCCCTTGAAATGCTGCCGGTGGGAAACATATCCTTGCCACCAGTTCTTGAAGGCCATGCATTCCTCGGTAGGGTGTGTGATCCTTCGATGGTATAAGCAGTTATTTGGATGTGCATCTAGTCCGTCGGGGAACATATTTTCTGAAGTGTCTTCTTTGGAAGGTGGCAACTTCATTCTCATTGACAGGGCTTTAGCGAATTTCTTCTTTGTCTTAAACCTGCTTTTGCTGGCGGCAAAAGTACTTCCATTCGGTTGGGGTACTTCAACCCTTTTGTCCAGTCGCCGGCGTTTGACTTTTTTGAATATAGCCATTTCGCACTCTTGATTGGCTTTGCTTTCCTGGCGGGCTTCGTTCAGGAATATGTCAATCATCTCGTCTGACAGTCCTAGGAATTCCAGTTCGGAATCTGCCTCTAGTTTCTCTATATCAGGAGCTTCTTCACCATTCATTGACGAGTGAGAGATTACGTGGCAGCTCGCCACATAATCCTCAGGTTCATCTGACGAGTCTTCTTCCTCATCTTTGTCGCCATCTCCGTCTTCAAGGATGTAGTTGAGAAATTCTTGGAGTATGACCGGGGTTTGCTCCTTCTGGTTATATTCTTCCAGCGCGTCTATATGTTTTTGCAGGTCCGTGCGCTTGTCATCAGGCTTTATAGGCTTTTTGGTCTTCTTCTTCTTCTTTGAAGACTTTGACGGCCGGGCCTGAGCGTTTTGATTATCGCTACTAATTTTTGGCGTCGGGCGCGGCTTCGGCATTCCTTCAATGACCTCGGGTTCCAGCGGAACTTTCCACCTGATCACTGAGCATGTTTGGAGATCCTTCAGCATTCTTTTCGTCTTGGCTGAAAGAACGACCTCCCATGGAGCTTCTTCTATAAAAGAGCATGATGCCCCCAGTTTTCCCCCCTTTTAAGAGCGTGCGGCTGAGGCGGGCTTACTTTCCAATTCTCGGACAGTGCGAATTTGCCCTGTTGGTATTGGTCCTCAATCCAGCCTTTGAAGACGAAGAAATTTTCGATTGGATGGCCTACCACTTGGTGATAGGGAAAATAATTGGGATTATTGGCCTCACCGGGTTGCAATGGGTGTTTTGGATCCGGTAAGGTGATGAGCCTGTTGCGCACCGCCAGCTCGAACAGTCTCCTCGTTTTATCCCGGGGAAACGAATAAGGGCGCTTCAGTTTCTCATTGAAGAATCGCCGTCTATCATCTTGGCGATCAGTTGGTTTTAGACCACTGGGCTGCTGCTGAGCATTGGCGATGAAGGTCGCTTTCCCTTTCACTTTTCCGTTTCGAGATTCCAACTTCGAAGAAGATAGTCTATGACCCATCTGATCCATTTGGGCCAGCTTGTCAATCAAGGCCTGGAAAGTAGTTGGCTTGAAGAACATCATGAACTGGGATATGGTCGCCTGCGGATCAAGAGTACCCACGAACATGCCTACCGCAGGCGCTTCTTCGATGCGCTGCTCGCACTTCGACCATAGATTCCGCCACCGTATCTCGTACTGCACCCATGTTTCACCTGGCTTCACTCTGGCGTTAATTAATGCGGTGATCGGGGTGCGCTCACTAGCGCTTGCGAATCTTTGTGTAAACAGTAACTCTATTTCTCCAAATATCTTAATGGAGTCATTCGGGAGCTTGGAGTACCATTCAAACGCTGTCTCCGACAAGCTGCCAACAAACTGGCGAAGCAGCAGTTTTTCGTCACCCCCAGTATTACCGCACAAGGCTCTGAATTAAGCAACGTGCCGGTGTGGATTTCCCATCTCCTTATATACATGGAATTTAGGGATCGTATATCCCGACGGGTACTTTATTTGGTCGTACCAACCCAGATATGGTCGTCCAGTCTTAACAATTTGGTCGGCCGCTTCGTTCGCCTGATGAGCTTGTATCTGTTGAGCGATATAGTCATCCAAGGCGGCTTTAGAAATGGTCTCTTCCTTGGCTGCTGAACAAGCCGGAAGAGGGTTCGATGTCTTCCCTCTGTCGTCTTCAAGGATAATCGGGGGGTCTTCAGCTGGAGGATCCGGCTGTAACATCATCCTGACCATGTCTTGGAATAAAAGCGCCATCCGTTTTATGTTGGCCGCTTGTTCCGCTGCCTCTTTGTCCTTTTTCTCGAGGATTCTGCGGAGGAACTCAGTATCAGTTTCTTGTTCATGATGCTGCTCTGACGATGTCTCCAGGCTTTCTTTTGGCCCGGTGAGTGCGGCCATCTGTGTTAACATTTCCTGGAGCTTCTGTTGCTGCTCCTGGGCCTTTGTTACGGATGTGGTGAGTGGTCGATGACCCGTAGAGATACGGCTATTCTCTTTTTCGGATTCCATATAAACAGTATGCACCACCATGCCTTCAGACTTGGGGCGTTTGGGTTCAGTGCATGTGCGATTCGTCGCAGGCGCAGGGATCTTCTCCGACCTTCTCCTTTTGTGGGCGGTCGAAGTTGAGGGGGCCATTGCAACGGGCACCCAAGTAGACGACACCTTCTGTGGTACGACAGGGTGGTCCTTCTCTTGCCAAACTTTCATCTTCTTCGGTTGGCGAGAGTAGTCTTGGTTAATCACAGAGTTTTGGACCTGTCGCCATAGTCACATAATTCGCGAATTATTCGCCGAATTCGCGAATAATTCGCGAATTTTTGATCAAACGAATTATTCGCCGAATTATTCGCCATTACCGAACTGGCCGAATAATTCGCGAATTATTCCCGAATTATGTGAAAAAACAGCGAATAATTCAAAAAACTGCAAATAATTCACAAAATTAAAACCTAGCGTCTCATATATTAATTTATTGCTCGAAATCCTTTCCGAACATTTCCCGAACACTTACCGAATCTTTCCCGAATACCTGCCGATTTTTTCCGAATAGTTCTCCGAATCCGAATTTTCGACCTCGCCGAATTATTCCCGAACGGCGAATTTGTGACTATGCCTGTCGCCAGACCCTGCGAATTTTGGAGGATAACCGCTGAGGAGGTTGTTCTGGCTCTACCTTTGTAACATTTTCCACAGGTGGTGGAGATCTTTTCAGCAAGGCAGTCGGAGAGTTCTTGCGGACCCTCCTGAGTGGTTCAAAACTGTTCCCAGTTGGAACAGCAGCATCAATTTCCATCATATGAGCTGATGGAGTCGGTCCAGAGGGAGAGCTGCCCCCAGCTTTCCTTACTCGGTATCAGTGGCAACGTCGAGCATGTCGAGCGGACGATATTGATTCAACTATGGGGGTGGTTCCCTCATGCCCCCTGTCCTGATGAAGGGTTGCTATTGGTGCCAGCCTATTGAAAACTGACGTCCGTTGTGTAGGGATGGCCAACCTGTCGAAGGCAGACTTCCGAGCAGGGGAAGCAGCCTTGGTGACTTTGCTTGAAGCGGGAGTTGGAGCGGATAGTCTAGCGAAGACTGATCCCTTAGCAGGAGAAGCCTCTCTGATGACTTCATTCACTGGAGCAGGGATGGATATCCATTTCGGGATAACCCCCTTAGGTATCGCGGGCTTCTTTACGGGCCCATTGGAGTTTTGGCCCAGTCTATTGAAAATCGAGGTGCTAGATTTGGGCGACCTAAGAATTTGATGCGTTCATGTGGGGTCATGTGAGACGCTTGAAGTAGTGTTGCTACTTTGGGTTTATTCGCTTGTTTCTTTTCTGAATGCTAAGTACTATTGGGTCACGTGGGATCACGTGAGGCACCCCAAGAATGGAAATTGCCTTTTGATTTATTCCCTTTCTGCTTTATAAAAGTTAAGCACTGCTTGGGGATCACGTGAGGTCATGTGAGGCGCTCCAAAAATAGGGTTTATTCCCTTTTCTCTTTTATAAGTGCTGAGCACTTCTCAGGGGTCACGTGGGGTCACATGAGGCGCTCTAAAAATAGGGTTTATTCCCTTTTCTCTTTTATAAGTGCTGAGCACTTCTCAAGAGGCACATGGGGTCACGTGAGGCTCTCCAAAAATAGGATTTATTCCTTTTTCTCTTTTATAAGTGCTGAGCACTTCTCAGGGGTCACGCGAGACGCTCCAAAAATAGGGTTTATCCCCTTTTCTCTTTTATAAGTGTTGAGCACTTCTCAAGGGGCATGTGGGGGTCACGTGGCTAGATCCCATTCTTTCCCTCTTTGTTCCTCAAAGGTGCTCACGTGGGATCACGTGTAGCGTTTGAATGCTAATGAATCCTCAGGTTGTTCTTCTATGGTTCCGAGGGATCAAGTTCTCCTTTTGTTCTTTGTAGGGATTAAATTCTTTTTAATGGGTTAAACCCTAGTTTCAGAGGATTTAAATTCCTATATGTTTTGTAAGAGTTAAACTCTTTTGGATTCAGCTCTTTCCCTTAGGTTTTGAATCTGCATGACAGAATCTCCCCGATGAGAATTAAATTCTCAACTTTTGGGGAGATCTGCTTCTGCAGATCTATCACCATGAGGAAGAACTAAGTTCTTATATTAGGGGTTAAACCCTGTCCTTGTTAGAGGAATTAAATTCATATATGTTTTTATAGGAGAATAGAATTCTCTGAACTTAGGTCTTCCCTTATGTTTTAAATCTGCATGGCAGAATCTACCCAATGAGAATTAAATTCTCAACTTATGGGGAGATTTGCTTCTGCAGATCTTCAACCAGAGGAAGAACTGAGTTCTTATTTAGAAGAGTTAAACTCTTGGTTTGAGAATTAAATTCTCTTTTGTTTTCTGGAATGATCTCCTTCCTTCTCATACCTAGAGTTTCTTTCTTCTCTGAAGAGATCTTCTCTCTGTTGTTGTATCCCCCCTTTCTCTTCTCTTCTTGGCTCCTATTTATAGGAGAAAGAAAAGAATCAGTTTGTTCAGCCAATATCTCATTGAGAGATTTTGATTGATTTTATAACCAACATGATTTTTTAGATCATTCGGTGAATTTTATTCACCATTGGATTTTTTAATCCAAAAGATATTTTATTTGTTATTCCTGGCAAATTTTAGGAAAATATTTCCTTGTATAGAATCTTTCTATAAATTGGTGATTTTTAATCACCATTGGATTTTTAATCCAACGGTGTTCCCTTTTACAGAGTGCAATATTTTTTGTTTGGAAAGATCTAGGGAAATATTTTTCCAATTAGGGTTTTTGATTCCTTTTTATTAGAATTTAATTCTATTAGTTCAGAGGGTTTAAGAGTCTATCACGTGTTGGCACGTGACCTTACCAATTAAGCATTTAATTAGAATTTAATTCTATTGGTTCAGACTTCAGAGGGATCAGGAACCTATCACGTGTTGGCACGTGACCCCAGCATTTAATTAGAATTTAATTCTATTAGTTCAGAGGGCTCAGAAACCCATCACGTGTTGGCATGTGACCCTAGCATTTAATTAGAATTTAATTCTATTAGTTCAGAGGGCTCAGAAACCCATCACGTGTTGGCACGTGACCCCACTGATAAAGCATTTAATTAGAATTTAATTCAGAGGGCTCAGGAACCCATTACGTGTTGGCACGTGACCCCACTGAATAAGCATTTCCAATTGTTTATTTCAATCAGCGCCTATAGGCTTTTCCTGTAAAAGGTCACGTGCCTGCACGTGAGACCCGGTCACGTGTGGGCACGTGATGCCCCCTTTAGGGGTTTTCCTTGCTGCTTTATTTGTATTTTATTCAGTTCCTGTGAGGGAACAAATGCTTTTAATTAGATTTTAATTCTATTAATTCAGTGGGTTCAAGAGCTCATCACGTGTACGCACGTGACTTTATCAATTAGGCATTCAGGCGTATATAGAATCTGCCCATAAAAGGTCACGTGTTTGCACGTGAGGCCCGGTCACGTGTGAGCACGTGATGCCCAATTTGGGGGTTTTCCTTGCTGCTTTATTTGTATTTTATTCAGTTCCCGTGAGGGAACAGGGCGGATCCGCGCCAAGATGTTACCTTCCGTTGGTCTGCTGATGGCGGCGATGGACGGCTGAGATTTGATCTGGAGGCTGGCTCCTGAGGCGTGTGGATCTCAATGGGTTTGAAGTTGTTTGCGTCGAGCTACCTGCAAGGAAGTTCCGGGGTGGTTGTACCACCGAGGACCCTCCGACGGTCAAGTTAGAGAGGAAATCCGAGCAGAGTAACGGCTTACTGGAGTCAAAATGGCTTACTTGAACTGTCTGAAGAAGGGGTTTATATAGCGATGGCAGCAGGCAGGGCAGGCGCGAGAATCACGCCGGCCGTTACGCTCCCGACATCACACCCGTGTGATGAGCGGGATCTCCCATTAATGGCGAAACAGGCTCGTTAATGGGGGATCATGATGGCGTGGAACGTGGGATGTGGCCGGCGGATATCTCGCGCACGGCGAGATTCGTGGGATGGCGGTTGCGCCTGTGAGCGGTGCCGTTGGTCGGTCGATGAGACCGAGGAAGATGGCCTCGGCGGGAGAGCCGAGGTATCTTGGTTCCGAGGTAGCCTGGAGACGAGCTGTGAGGCCGAGGAGGTCAATTGTGCTGGCTGCTCGGAGGTGAGCAAGCGCTTGTTTGTGAGACGGGCACAGGAGTGGTCTGGTCGGCCACTGTAGGTCCTTTCTTGCATGCCCTGGGACACATCATCTGCCACGTGTCATGATCTGGGAGATCACCGGTATCAAGCATTATCATTAGCCCCCCACTCTCATCCCGACCAGCTGGCTGGTCGGGTCGACAGTGGTCTGCCGGGTCATCCAAGGTGAGCTCCTTTTCGAAGATATCGAAGGGCGTGTTCCGGGGCAATTTGTTGTATTTTCTTAATGACGCCAATGAATCAGGGGTGCAATCTTTGCTTTAAAGAGGGTGCGCTGGATCGTGCGTACAAACGCTGAAGCGACCACCCACGTGTCAGATGCTGGTTGGCTGATGCGATATGCCGCAGGCTTCTGGCGTCCGATAGGATAGGCCAGTCCGAGTGCGAAAGGTGGAGCGATCATAGAGTGTACTGAACCGTTTTGGTGGGAGAGGACCATCTCCGTAGGATGTGCTCGTTGGCTGCGATAAATAGAGGAGGGTCTGATTCAGGATCCCTCTCTCTTCATATTTTCCTCGTTCTGAGTCTTATTAGCTCGGCGCTCTCCTCTTTAGGTCGGATCTCTGCGTTCCCGAGAATTTCTTCCCATCAGGTTAGATGTCTTCTTTTGAGGAGTCTGTAGATATCGTAGGGATAGATTCTAGGGGTTCTTCCCCTGAGTTGGAGTCCTCCCAGGAGGTTGGGTCAGATCCTCTTCCCGGGGTCATGCGTCTGAGGCGGTTCCCAGAGCGGTGGTGGCAGACGCCCCTGGTGTGTCGTCCTCGGTGAGGTATGAGGACGAGCTTGCCACCGCTCGGGCTCATTTCCATATCCTTTCCGGTTACACGCCACGATTGGCCGAGGAAGGAGAAAGGGCAGATCAGATACGGAGTAAAGAGATCGCCTTGTACTTGGAAGCCTTTTGGACCGGACTGCGCCTGCCTTTCTCTCCCGAGGTTGTTGGAGCACTAAATTACTTTGGGCGAGCCCCGGGCCAGCTAGTGTCGAACTCCTGGAGGATTCTCCTCGGGTTCCTGGTCCACTTGAAGTTGCAGATGATCCCCTTCAGTCTGTCCATCCTTGCCTCCTCCCTCGTTTACAAAAGTCACCCCGGCACTCGTGCAGGCGATCCGAGGTGTGTTTACCTCTCTTTTAGGAAACAACGGGGGAGTGCAGCCGGGTCGGGTGTCGTTGTCTTGCCTTCTTCTATCCATGATTGGAAGAAGAATTTTTTCTTCGTTGGGCCGTCAAAGGGTGAGGACTGGCCCGTGCCCACCCAGTGGTCTAGGGATAGGTGCTGGCCGGGAAGTCCGTCCAATGATCCCGACGCGGTGAGTTTGGTGAGGTGGGAGCCTATTCCCCGGGCTGACATGCTGCTTTCTGAGCGGGCCCTTAGTTGGGCCGGGCTCAGCCCCGCCCAGTTCATCGGTAAGTTATAAGCTTGTAGGCGGTCTGTTAGGCTTGCATTTGTTTTCATTTTTATTTGTGTTGCTAATTCCATTGTATTTTGTTTTGTGCAGAACCCATGGACTTGAGCCACCTCCGAGCAGCCATGCACAAGCCGATGAAGGGATCGAAGGCTGGAGACGATAGCTCTTCTCGTCCAATGTCTATCCCGGTTCCCCCGGCAGCCGTCCCGCCCCAGCGTTCGACTGCGGGCTGAGCCCCCGGAGCCCAGCCAAGCGCCGAGTAAAAAACGGGTTCGGGGAAAGGATGCCCAAGCTTCGGAGGTGGAGACCGGCTCTCCGCCGTCGCCTCTCAAGAGGTTCCCCCGAACAGTTCCGCGGACCCCGGCCTCCCCGATCTTGGTGGACGAGGGGGGTCTCCGCTTTGAGGTGCCTTCGGGGCTTTCCGTCGCTGACAGCTTGCTGTCGGACATGGAGAGGTCGGCCGGGGGCAAAATACCTCGGGGGACTCTCAGGGCACAAATGGCGGCAATCACCCAAGAGGCCGTGCAGATTAGTGCCCGTACTTTACTTGACTTTTGCTTCAGCTTCTTACCATTCATGAGATTCGGTGCCTCTCCTTTCTTTCTGACCCCTCTCTAATTTTTTCAGGTTCTCCAGCACGTCTCCCTCGTCATCCATATGGAGGACGAGGAAATTACCCCGGCGATCCGAGCCACAAGCGATCTCTCCTTGCTGGAGGAGAGCTCGAAGTTGGAGATGGAGGCGGCGATAGTGAGGGTCGCTGCCCTAGAAGGCGAGGTGGCGGCCGGGAAGCAAGAGGTGGCGGCCGCAAAGCAGGAGGTGGCGGCCGCGAAGCAGGAGGTTGCCTGATACCGCGAGGCCGCCCAGACCGCCGAGGCCAAGCTCCAGGACTCCAAGGTGCTCATCGGCACCATGAAGAAATCGGCGATAACCCTCCGGAAGGAGCTGGAGGCGGCGGTAGAGGGGTCGAAGTGAGCCGATCTCAGGGCAGCAAAGGTGGTGGAGGACTTCAAGAAGTCGAAAGATTTTTACACCGTCCTGGCCTCGGCCACTACCGCCATCTGGCACGAGGCCCTCGACGCTGTCAAGGTCGGATGCCGGAGTTCGCTGATGAAGAGCTCCGATCCGAGTATCCTCGCGGGGAAGACGAGCAGGGTGACGACCCTGGAGGTGAGGCCGGGGAAGAGATTCCCGAGGAGGGTGACGCCGAGGCTCCCATGGTGAGCGGTGAGTCCTCAGACATCGCCCGAGTCGTAGTAGATATTGAACTTCCTACGGGTGCGTCTGACCCCGAGGCCTGAAGCCCTTTGTTTTCTTGTTTCTTTTCTTTTGTCGCATCGGTAATATTGTAGACCTCCGGGCATTTTATAAGGCTGGGGAGCCCCCAATACCCTTGTAAAGACTTTGACTTTGTGCATAAAGATTTTTTTTGCAGTCTTGTTTGCGCGCGTATTTTCCTTTTGTCGGCAACACTTGTATTTACACAGTACTGCCTTTGTGTAATGTCGGTTCTTCGTCTAGCGATTACACGTCGAGTTGAATCTGTTCACTTGCCAAGTATGCAAAGACCGGCGGGGAGACGGTATCTCTATAGCCCCGAAGTCGAGGTGGAGATCTCTCAGACGTAGATAGACCGGATGCCTCTTGATAAGGGCTTTAGTTGCTTAATCGTGTGATGGGCAGGAGGCTGCCCGCTTGGGATGCGCCGAGCAGGGTAGCTGTTCGATGGCTTCTTGGAGCCGGATTTGATTTTTTACGTCGGTGGGCAGTGAACTATCAGCCATGGATGGCCGAGCAGGATAGCTGGAGCAGGGTGGTTGCTCGGCCGCATCTTGGTAAGGGCTTCGATCCTTAGCGCGGGAGGGGCCGTAAGTGGCCTACTTAGGATGGGCCGAGCAGGGTTACTGTTCGGTGCCTCTTGGCAAGGGCTTTGATCCCTGGTGTATTGGGGTAGGGAACTACCATCCAGGGATATCCGAGCAGGGAAATCGCTCAGCTTCCTCTTGGTGAGGGCTTTGATCCTTAACGCGGGAGGGGCCGTAGGTGGCCTACTAAGGTTGGGCCGAGCAGGGGAGCCGCTCGGCTGCCTCTTGGCGTGGGCTTTGATCCCCGGTGTGTTGGGGTAAGGAGCTACCACAAGGATAACCGAGCAAGGGAAGGCTCGGTTGCCTCTTGCGAGGGCTTTTGATCCTTAAGAACGGGCCAGGCAGGGTTGCTGCCCGGTGCCTCTTGGCGAGGGCTTTGATCCCTGATTTGTTGGGGTAGGGAGCTACCAGCCAGGGATAACCGAGCAAGGGCAGGCCCGGTTGCCTCTTGCGAGGGCTTTTGATCCTTAGCGTGGGAGGGGCCATAAGTGGCCTACTAAGGATGCGCCGAGCAGGATTACTGCCCGGTGCCTCTTGGCGAGGGCTTTTGGTCCTTAAGGATGACCTAGCAGGGTTGCTGCCCGGTACCTCTTGGCGAGGGCTTTGATCTCTGGCGTTGTGGAGTAGAGAGCTACCAGCCAGGGATAGCCGAGTAGGGTAGCCGCTCGGCTGCCTCTTAGTGAAGGCTTTGATCCCTGACGTTGCGGGGTAGGGGAGCTACTGTTTAGTTGATAAAACTGCACATTTAATATGACATTTTTTCTACTATTTCTATATAATAAATGTGTTTATTATAATATATGATACATATGAGGGTTTATCTGTGAAAATACCATTTTCATGTGTTTATATATTATAATTAACATTATGTAGGAAAAAGCAAGCATATAATATCCATGTAACATTTGGCCCATTTAAATATGCTTACCTTATTAAATACCTTTGACCAATTCTTAATGGTTAAGTTAATATCTCAATAAAAAAACTCTACTAATATTATTTGTTGAGTTATTGTGCAGAATTTTCATGACTGAAATCAAGAAAATCAAAGTTGGCGAAACAAACCTGCCTAATTAAGAAAGTAAACTAAAGAAATCAATTCTGGCAGTGACGAAGAGAAGATTTTCAGTTTCCAGAGATGTGAAAAGATCACCACGTTTCATCAAGATAAATCCCCAGAAAAACAATGTGACGATCCCCCTACTTGGCCGCGGAACCGTGGCTAAACCCACCAATTGGCCGCCGTTCCGCCGCGTGTTGGACGAGTCGGGAGTTGAGATTTGTTCTGTTAGGATCTTAACCACTGGTTTCTATATTAGGAAACTAGGGTAGTTAGGACATGAAATTTTTTATGTTGGGATCTTAACCACTGGTTTCCATATTAGGAAACTAGGGTAGTTAGGGTACGAGACTTTTTATGTTGGGATTTTAATCACTGGTTTCCATATTAGGAAACTAGGGTCCTGACTCTGGGACTATAAACAAGAACCGAGAGCTTCTTGGAAAAATCATCAAGCTGAAGAGATCACGAAGTCCACGACAGGCTCACGCATCCAGGCTGATCATCAACTGTTTGTCTACCTCCTTAGAAGAGATCGAGAAGCAAACTAGCATTTTTGTAATCATTTTCTAAGGGAACAAAAGTGTAAATGAATTTTGTTGATTAATAAAGGTAGTAGTTTTCTTATTCTATCTCTTTGTAGTTTTAATATGATTTCTCTCTCCATCTCTTCTTCTCCCAACATGCGCGAGTAATTCTTCGCTTGTTAGGGTTCATGGGATTATGGTAGGTTAATGGATGATGAAGATCCTTAAACTCTTTTTAAGTCCTATAAAGTTTATAAACTCTATCAAAAGAATAGTTAACATCCTAATTGGGAGCGCTATCAATTCATTGATAATCGCGACCACGATTAGAGATTAGATTAACAATTGTTTTGGTAAAGGCTAAATATGAACGGAGTTCCATGTCGAGATAGGGGTTAAGAGTGGGAACCCTTTTCCCTCCAGAAACCCTAATCTACATGCATCACTGTCGTTCTAGTTTTAAATCTATTAAAGGATAAAAATAGTAATCTTTAATTAATCATCCATAACTACTGAATCCTAATGAACCCTACAAGCCCCCTTTTAATATTAAACTTACCTTCGTAGTTAATCTAGATCTATATTTTGCATCCTTGTTTAACGTAGATCTTGAAACTATCTTCACCATTCTTTATTCTCCCTTCCTAATCAACACACCTAAAGTAAGAATGAAAGGTTCCACGTTTCCCTGAGGACGGCCCGTACTCATCTCGGTCTAGCTACAAGCGACACCGTTATTGATTGCGGTATAACTACTACACACAAATCAGAACAATCAAATGGTGTCGTTGCCGGGGATACGTGCGTAATTTTTTATTCTTACTATTTATGTTGAATTCTTATTCGATCTATATCATAATTAAAACAAAACTGCAAATTGTATATTTATCGATTTGTGTGTGAATTTTGCAAGGAGATCTGGAATCAAAGAATTGAGGAAACAGAGAGCGAGAGACATTCATCAAGATCCAGAGGAGCACAGGAGGCCACATAGCAAAAACTTTCAGAAGATCTCTCTTCCTTGCGGCGGAACCGCAGCAGAAGGAGCAACTTCACGGTGGAAGCGCGGCGTATTTGAGGGATTAGGGGTCGTAACTTCTCTGGTAAGTTTCTCAACTCTTTCTCTCTCCTCTGAAATCTAATAAAATATCTTTTCTGCAGAATTCTTTGCAAAATATTGCCGCTCAAAAATCTTTTTGCAAAGTTTTGTAATTGGTTTGTTTATTCATATTTTAATACGGATTTTTAAGGGGCAAAGACCAAATTCAGATTAGGTAGGGATTTTATCACCCTTCCTAAGCCCCACAAATCACAAAACGAGCATCAGCATCAACCCTACATTAATTTAAAAAATATCTAGACAAGACTCTAAGGACTGTCGCGCTCAATAAGGACAGAGGAAGGTCGTGGGTAATCTATCGCTTATCCGCATTACTTTTGTGGTGCCTAGGCAAGTGTGTCTAAGACAAGTGGTTATTTAATTAAGGCCCGCTATTTTCGGTGATTCGTATAGCGGATACCTCCCACTTACCCGGCACTTACTTGGCCACAAAAGTAGTAAAAAGGTGGTAGAGGATTGATCCTACGGCTTGTCCTTTGGAAGTCTATGAGCGGTCTAGAGACTTGACCTAGGTAACCTTAGTTTCAGGGCTGTTTGTGCATTTTTATGTTATTTGTCTAAATCCGACACACTTTTTCAAAAACAAACCAATAACACACACGCTGCCACTTGTGCTAAAACCGCTTAGTGCATGCTTGGCTGGACACGGGATTCTAGTGCCCATCTTGTCCGTGTTCCAGCTATCGACTCCGAGGTCGGTACTTCTTCTTTTTCCCCACCATCCTCCGCATCGATCGAGATGGACGGTACTCCATCAAATTATAATACCACGCTGCCACCGCCCATAGGTAAGCAGAATCCACCGCGCATCTCTCTCCAAGATTGATGCTATCCTATCCGTGGTCCACTTCCTACTTGTCTATCTATTACACCAGCCAACGGGGATAATTTTGAAATTAAACCCCACTACATCAATCTGTTGCCCAAATATCACGGTCTTGAGTCTGAAGACGCATACGTCTTTATTACCAAATTTGAAAATGTATGCGCTATGATGGGTACTTCACAGCTTTCTGTGGATGCTGTGAGATTACGTCTTCTCCCATTCACTTTGTGCGATATAGCCGAGAAGTGGCTTTATAACACAACCGCACATTCTATTTCAAACTGGGGAGAATTCGTCACAGCTTTCCTAAAGAAATTCTACCCTAATCATAAGACAGCTCGAGTCCGTAGCGAAATAAATCAATTTACCCAGTTTCCCAATGAACCATTTTCGAAGTGTTTGAATGCTTCAAAGATCTGTTAGTTCAATGTTCTCATCACGGAATCCCTAGATGGGATCTGTGCAGAATCGTATATGAGGGCATTAATCCTACAACAAAACAAATACTTGAATCCATGTGTCAAGGAACCTTCATGACTAAAGATGATGGTGAAACCTAGAGATTTTTAGAAGATTTCGCTGAAAAAACTTTACAGTGGGAGAGTGTAAACCAACCAACGTCTAGGGGTGGTATTCACCAACCTGATGTTTTCATAAGAGTTAGAGCTGAAATGGCAGCAATACAAAAGAAACTTGAAGCTATGGAACATAAATTTTTAGTAGCCTCCCTAAATCAGATAACACTCCCTAAAACTGTATGTGGATGCTGTTCTGATCCATCACATCTTACGGAAAATGTCCTTTGAATTCTCCATTTCAAGGTCAAGAGCATACCAATGCTGCTTTTCAACAAAGACGTAGAAACGATCCGTATTCTTCCATTTATAATCAGGGTTGGAGAAATCACCCTAACTTTGCTTGGAACCAACAACAAACTCAAAACACGATTCCAAACCAAAACAACTTTCAAAGGGTCCCTCCACCACAACAGCAACCACTACAATTGAGTCGGCACCCCTATCAATCACAAAACTTTCAAAATCCGGTTAACACTTCTGCACCGTATAATAATTATTTGCAATTGATCGGTACTGATAACTCCTCTTCACTCGAACAAACCATGAATTTGCTTTTGATAAATTTCATGCAAGTTTCGGCTGAGATGAAGTCTTCCGTCGATGACATAAAAAAGAACTCTGCCTTCCAAGGTGAAAGTATTAAATCGGGAAGCGCAAATTGCACAATTAAAAGCCGAAATAAGTGCTAGAGAGAGAGGGAAACTTCCAGCTCAACCTGTACCGAATCCTGGCTACTCGCATCATGTGAATGCTATTACCATATTGAGATCTGGAAGAGTGCTTGACAACCATATCGGTGAAGAGATTGATACTACTAATGATGAATCAATTGATGATACCCCGGCTGAGACTTTTTCTTCCACTTCTACTTCTACTTTTGACCCCAGTTCGTCTACCCCACCATTTTCTTCCGAGCCTATTCTCCGTTTTCCCCAAGGCTCGAACCCTCAGCACACTTCTTCTAGTCCACCAAAGACAATTCCCACTCCTATTCTGGGATCTTTCCTACCCACACCACCTTCTCCACCGTTGGACCCAGCTATTATTGCTAAAGCTCCTTATCCGAATCGGTTAAGGGGAAACAAACCGAATCCGCAGATGGAGAAGATTATTGACATCTTTAAGCAGGTTAACATCAATATCTCTCTCCTAGATGCTATACAACAAGTCCCGGCTTATGCAAAAATTCTCAAGGACTTGTGCACTAGGAAGAGGAAGACTCAAGTGCCAAAAAAGGTGTTCATGTCGAGTACTGTAAACACAGCTTTTCCTCAATAATTACCAAGGAAACGTAAGGACCCCGGCTGTCCTACAATTTCTATTTCTATTGGGGGTAAAAATATTAACCGTGCTCTACTTAACCTTGGCGCAAGTGTTAACCTGCTTCCTTACTCAGTTTATGAGCAGTTAGGGATCGGAGAGTTAAAGCCCTCAAACACAACTCTCCAGATGGCCGACCGATCAATCACTAAATCTAGGGGTGAGCTTGAGGATGTGTTAATAAAAGTCAGGGAATTTGTATTCCCTATGGACTTTATTGTTCTCGATACACAGCCCGTAGCGAACCCACGAAACCAAATTCCGGTGATTCTCGGTTGACCCTTTCTGGCCACTTCCAATGCTGTAATCAACTATCGTAATGACTCTATGACCCTATCCTTCGGGAAGATATCAATAGATCTTAACATTTACAAGTTGGGAAGTGTACCCTCCGAACCTTCTGCTCAAGCATGTTCTGTCGAATTAATGGATATCGACAGCAGCGAATTTGATCAGCTTCATGATACTGATCTAGACTCATTTCATATGTTGTTGTTTGACCCAACTATGTATTATACACATACGGACTCTTCTATTAAGTTGTCCGGGTCAACATCTAATACTGATTATGAACCTTTCATGGAGTCTGACGATCACCCCGTCTTTTCTGATGAGATTATTCTTCGGGGTATCGATGAAAGCTTTGAGGAAATTTTCGCTGATGAACTCACATTTTTAAAAGACACGGGTGTTGAGATGAATCAACTCCAAGATAAAGAAATTGAACCTCCACCCCTTCTTCTGGACAATCACGAGAATGCGAGTAATCCATCATCACTATCACTGTGTCGTCTCTCCAAATTGAGACGCAATCCTTTTCTTTTACACCACTTATCTCTTCCCCACTTCTTCCTGACTTCATACAACATGTTCTTCCACCAACCGATGCGTTTCACTGATAAATTCTTCGAATGGTTGGTGTTGACTTTTGGTCTTTCCAGAGCTTGGCATTGACCAATAACCTTGACCCCCTCTTATAATTTTAAATGCTTAATATGATTTTACTCAAGTTTAAGGGGGGGATATTTTGGCTCTTGAAAGAAAATTTTTACAAAATTACGAGCCAAAAATAAGTTTGGGGGAGAATTTCACTTTCATTATTTCTTGTCCCCTTTAATAACTTTTCCTCCCAAGTCTACAGATTTTGAGATTTAAAAGAGACAACAGTGAGGACACTGCTGCAAACAGGTTTGGGGGAAGTTTGTGCTTATTTACACAATACTTTGCATTATACTATATATAAGCACAAATTATTTTTTATAATAAAAGAGTAGAAAGTGGAAAATTATATATGAAAAATAGGAATAGTTTAAGAAAAACAAGAAAGTTAGAAGTTTTCTTAAATGAAACTAGTAATAAATAGTTATGAGCTGTTGTCCCAAGGGTTAGTAAAATGAAGGAAATTTCTAATCTGAGAATAAAAATAAGTTTGAAAAATAGTCTCTATTCTTAAGGCCAAACATTTGAACGTTGATACCCTACTACACGCACTTACACACATCTTGAAATTTGGGATAGTAGAGAATACCTTGAAATGCTCTTGTCTAAAAGCCTTAGTCTGAAGGAAAATAAAATAAAATATAAGTGTTGAAGAAAGAAAAAAATGAACACTGGTTTTGTAATTACCAAGGCAGCATAAAAAAAATATAGCGAGGGTGCTTTATCACCTAGTGCCTTAGACCAACTGGTTTGGGAGCCACTGCTAAACCTTAGGTGTTGCGAAACGAGGAATTACACCTAAATACGCAAGCACATTTTGTAATCGTTCGGTTATTACCTCAAGAAGTATTAACGGTCACATAAAGAATGTGTGAGCAATTTTATCGAAAATATTCACCAACTATAAAGTACTTTGGAAGATGGACAAGAGTATGATAGCTTGAATTGAATTCTCTAAATGTAGGGATGTCTTTTACACACGCGTAGGGGTATATGATCAATATTTGGATGAAAGATAGGGAGGAAGACTAAAGGCGATATTTTATTGAGGGATGATGTGATTTCTAACATTTTTTCATGACCATTAAGATAGGGCTCATAGCAACCGAAAAGCTAGTATTGTTGGAAACTCTTATTTTCAAGTTCTTTCTTTTATAGTTCTTATCTTTGTATGTGACTTTCACCATCTCTCTTTTATTATAGGATTTTGTGGGTGTAATCCGCTGAAAACCCTCAGGAGACAACACTCCTCCTACTAGGGACACCTAGAGGTTTAACGACTTATTGCACGTGCTCAGTGCAATCGTGTTGCCTACGAAAGTGTGCTATTTAGTTCTTCTTCTTTTTCTCCTTCTCTTGAATAACTAGTTTGCTCGGGACGATCAAAGATAAGTTTGGGGGTATTTGTTCAGTTGATAAAACTGCACATTTAATATGACATTTTTCCTACTATTTCTATATAATAAAAGTGTTTATTATAATATATGATACATATGAGAGTTTATCTGTGAAAATACCATTTTCATGTGTTTATATATTATAATTAACATTATGTAGGAAAAAGCAAGCATATAATATCCATGTAACATTTGGCCCATTTAAATATGCTTACCTTATTAAATACCTTTGACCAATTCTTAATGGTTAAGTTAATATCTCAATAAAAAAAACTCTACTAATATTATTTGTTGAGTTATTGTGCAGAAGTTTCAGGACTGAAATCAAGGAAATCAAAGTTGACGAAACAAACCTACCTGATTAAGAAAGTAAACTAAAGAAATCAATTCTGGCAGTGACGAAGAGAAGATTTTCAGTTTTCAGAGATGTGAAAAGATCACCACGTTTCATCAAGATAAAGCCCCAGAAAAACAATATGACGATCCCCCTACTTGGCCGCGGAACTGCGGCTAAACCCACCTATTGACCGCGGTTCCGCCGCGTGTTGGACGAGTCGGGAGTTGAGATTTGTTCTATTAGGATCTTAACCACTGGTTTCCATATTAGGAAACTAGGGTAGTTAGGGCATGAGATTTTTTATGTTGGGATCTTAACCACTGGTTTCCATATTAGGAAACTAGGGTAGTTAGGGCACGAGATTTTTTATGTTGGGATCTTAACCACTGGTTTCCATATTATGAAACTAGGGTTCTGATTTTGGGACTATAAATAAGGACCGAGAGCCTCTTGGAAAAATCATCAAGCTGAAGAGATCATGAAGTCCACGACAGGCTCACGCATCCAGGCTGATCATCAACTGTTCGTCTACCTCCTTAGAAGAGATCGAGAAGCAAACTAGTATTTTTGTAATCATTTTCTAAGGGAACAAAAGTGTAAATGAATTTTGTTGATTAATAAAGGTAGTAGTTTTCTTATTCTATCTCTTTGTAGTTTTAATATGATTTCTCTCTCCATCTCTTCTTCTCCCAACATGCGCGAGTAATTCTTCGCTTGTTAGGGTTCATGGGATTAGGGTAGGTTAATGGATGATGAAGATCCTTAAATTCTTTTTAAGTCCTATAAAGTTTATAAACTCTATCAAAAGAATAGTTAACATCCTAATTGGGCGCGCTATCAATTCATTGATAATCGCGACCACGATTAGAGATTAGATTAACAATTGTTTTGGTAAGGGCTAGATATGAATGGAGTTCCATGTCGAGATAGGGGTTAAGAGTGGGAACCCTTTTCCCTCCAGAAACCCTAATCTACATGCATCACTGTCGTTCTAGTTTTAAATCTATTAAAGGATAAAAATAGTAATCTTTAATTGATCATCCATAACTACTAAATCCTAATGAACCCTACAAGCCCCCTTTTAATATTAAACTTACCTCCGCAGTTAATCTAGATCTATATTTTGCATCCTTATTTAACGTAGATCTAGAAACTATCTTCACCATTCTTTATTCTCCCTTCCTAATCAAAACACCTAAAGTAAGAATGAAAGGTTCCACATTTCCCTGAGGATGACCCGTACTCATCTCGGTCTAGCTAC
Source organism: Agapanthus africanus (assembly GCA_030015575.1). Classification (NCBI taxonomy): domain Eukaryota; kingdom Viridiplantae; phylum Streptophyta; class Magnoliopsida; order Asparagales; family Amaryllidaceae; genus Agapanthus; species Agapanthus africanus. The sequence continues at coordinate 156,872,430 of CM057350.1, forward strand.
AAGCGACACCGTTATTGATTGTGGTATAACTACTACACACAAATCAGAAAAATTAGCTACCAGCCAGGGATAGCTGAGCAGGGGAGCCGCTCGGCTGCCTCTTGGAGAGGGCTTTGATCCCTGGCGTTGCGGGGTAGGGGAGCTACCAGCCATGGATAGCCGAGTACGATAGCTGCTCGGCTGCCTCTTGGAGAGGGCTTTGATCCCTGGCGTTACGGGGTAGGCGAGCTACGAGCCAGGGATAGCCGAGCAGGGGAGCCCCTACCGACCTGTGGAAACCGCAGTAGGGGCCCCGGGTTCGTTTTGAGGCCATTCGCGAGATCGGGGGAAGCTTGAAGAATCCCTCGCCCTTGGCCTCCTCTAGTAGCACTGTCTAGGAGACGTTGAGTAGGGTGTATTCCCGAAACTTCAGGAGATAGGGCTTTGCCCGCTCAGGTCCCCTTCTCTCTTCCCTTGCTCTTTTCTTCTGGTCGGCTTGCTCTGCCCGAGAGAGATTTGCATTCACCTCGGATTCGAGCTGGATCTCATGCTCGGTCCAGGCTTTTACCTCGGCTATGGTCTTAGGTTGCGCTAATGTAAAGGAGCGTAACCACTCTTTGTGCCTAAGACCAGACCTAAGTGCTGTGATGACGGTCTCGTCCTGGTGCTCTGGGACCTCGAGAAAGGCGTTGTAGAAGCGGGTGATGTATGATTTGAACGTCTCCTTGTCCCCGCTCTTGATCGTGAAGAGATGGTCGACTGTGCGTTTTTGCTGCCTGTTCCCAACGAAGTGGCCGAGGAATTGGGTGGCCAGCTCATCGAAAGTTGAGATCGAGCGAGGTTCTAGTCCTCGGAACTATTCTCGTCCGGAGTGGATAAGAGTGGTCGGGAAGGCTCGGCACTGGGCGGCATCGGAGTTATCTTGGAAGCTCATTCCCGTCGTGAACGCATCCAAATGGTCCTTCGGGTCAGATTTACCGTCGAAGAGAGAGACCTTTGGGGGCTTGTTGTGGGAGGAGACGTGGACGGCGAGTAGCTCCTCGGTGAATGGATTGGTGAGCGAGTCGGCGGCATATTTAGCCCCGTCGCTCGAGTGGTGACCTTCTCGATGCATACCCTCGATCTTCTTCTCAAGGGCGTCGAGTCGGCTGTGGTATCCCGACGATTCGGCACATTCTGATCCCCGGCCTCTGCTGTTGGAGACCCGCGTCTGGGAGCGGCCCCGGTTCCTCTCAATGAGGTTCCTCAGATCTCCCGACGAGGTGATTTTCGAGCCGCCTTGGCGAGCCCCGTCCGCGTGACCCCGTCGAGGGAGGGGGTGTTGGTCATGCCTGGGAACAGGCGAGCTGACCGACATCTGCTCGGGAGGGAAAGGGTCGCGAAGAGGCTCGAAGCGAGGTGCTCTGACGACGGACCTCGGTGTTGAACTGTGGGGCGCCCAGCGAGTCGCAGAAGGTATTGGCCCGGGAGATCTGCGGCCATGGGAGGTAGCGAAGCGGTGGTCGGCAGTGCCGACGCGTGCGGAGTCTTCTCTCCCCCTGTAGGGGTCCCGGTCTTGAGGCGGAGGAGCGGCGACCTGGGGGACTTGCCCTGCCGTCTGGACATGGATGAGCGCCCCCACGACAGACGCGAGTCGGTCTATCCGGCCGGCAAGGACGTTGATGGCATTCGGCGGAGGAGGTTCTTCCGCGCCTCCGTTGAGGGGGAGGCGGCGGCTGGTGCTGGGGTCGTCGTGATGATCGCTCGCCATTAGATTAAGATTGGAAGATGAACTTTTGTTTTTGTGGAATCGAGCTTTCCCACAGACGGCGCCTGCTGACGCGGGGCGGATCCACACCAAGATGTTACCTTCCCTTGGTCTGCTGATGGCGGCGATGGACGACTGAGATTTGATCTGGAGGCTGGCTCCTGAGGCGTGTGGATCTCAATGGGTTTGAGGTTGTTTGCACTGAGCTACCTGCAAGGAAGTCCCGGGATGGTTGTACCACCGAGGACCCTCCGACGGTCAAGTTAGAGAGGAAATCCGAGCAGAGTAACGGCTTAGTGGAGTCAAAATGACTTACTCGAACTGTCTGAAGAAGGGGTTTATATAGCGGTGGCAGCAGGCAGGGCAGGCGCGAGAATCACGCCGGCCGTTATGCTCCCGACGTCATGCCCACGTGATAAGCGGGATCTCCCATTAATGGAGAGATAGGCTCGTTAATGGGGGATCGTGATGGCGTGGAACGTGGGATGTGGCCGGCGGATATCTCGTGCACGGCGAGATGCGCGGGATGGCGGTTGCGCCTGTGAGCGGTGCCGTCGGTCGGTCGATGAGATCGAGGAAGATGACCTCGGCGGGAGAGCTCGCGGACGAGCGGGAGAGCCGAGGTATCTTGGTTCCGAGATAGCCTGGAGACGAGCTGTGAGGCTGAGGAGGTCAATTGTGCTGGCTGCTCGGAGGTGAGCCAGCGCTTGTTTGTGGGACGGACACAGGAGTGGTCTAGTCGGCCATTGTAGATCCTTTCTTGCATGTCCCGGGACACGTCATCTGCCACGTGTCATGATCTGGAAGATCACCGGTATCAAGCATCGTCACTTTCGGTTCTTGGAAACAACTAAAAGAATAAGGACTTCCTAATTTTAAAGCCATTTAGTCAAAATGGTAACCTCTCTATTTTAAATACTGTTGAGACCTATATATGTTTATGGCGTCATTGAGACTAAATAGTCTAGTAATTGTGGATTCAAAGGATATAGAATACATATCTATTAAAAATTCAAAGAAGATAATGATATACTTGTGAGCACTGTACGGCTAAAACTGTGGTTTTTTTATTTTGTAATAACTCCAAAGCGAACGATCCATTAACCTGCATTTTAAGTAAAATTAAGGTCTTCGAACTATAGCTTGGATTATCTTTACCCACATTTACAAATGAAGTTCGCTTATCCTAGCTCCAAAACCAAACAGGTCCTCACACATAAATGTCTGAAAATGAAAAGCTATTAAGCCAAACTCAAAGAGGTTTAATCGTCATTTTCTCGTCTGTCGAAGGGAAAAAAAATTAAATAGAGGAGGAAAAATCTTCAATTTACAATTAAGCCAAATCCACTCATCAATACTCCACTTTCTCTCTCATACATCAATCACAATGCGATAACATTGAATATATAACCAAGCGGTGGGGCACTTTTCCTCTTGGGAGTGCGGGATTCGATCTTAAGGAAAGGAAACAAACACAATTTAACCATTTCGGAGCAAATTCTTGTGCACTTTGGGTGCACGTGTGTGCTTGTATGTGTTGTGTGTCATGTGTGTATCTGTGTGCATGGATGCGTTGTGTGTCATGTGTGTATCTGTGTGCATGGATGCGTTGTGTGCATGAGTTAGGTTTATAGGCAACTCAGAAAAAAAAACGCCAAATTTATAGCCAAAAAAACACCAAATTTATAGCCAAAAAACACCATATGTCATTTAGAAGCAGCTAAAAAATTGGTTATAGCGATTCTATTTTAACAGCTATTTCTTTAGAAGCTTAAAGTTAAAACATACATAATCTCTGATATCTCTGATATAAGCCAAAAGAAATGGGTCAATTAATTTTGAAATTGATTGATACCGTATTTCTTTTTTCAGAAAAATCAAACAAAAAAACATCTTTGTTTTATGTGCAATGCACGGAATTAAATTCCAATTTATTATTATTTTACAACTGCGATCAACCTAATTAAATTATCCTATCATCATTATTTTTGCAAGAGCGAGTAGTTAAATTTATCAATCAATTTCTATAATTGACCGGATTCGGATAGCAGTATCTTGGAAAACTTGATCCGATTCCAATTCAGATAAAAAATTAGATTGGGATATCCAAAAATATTCCTAGCAGACCCAATGTCTACTACCCAATATCCATTATTAATAATTTTAAGTGGACTAATTGATATGCAGACAATACTCGTTTAAGCTATACCTGGATTCGTTTATTAGATTTTCTCAAAAAAAGAAAATGTTCAGCTTTTTTTTAGACGGGATTTTAAATCTTCCCCAAACGCGTGAAGAAACTTCAATCTCTTGGGCTTCTTGCTTTCTCGTCTGTGATGCCTATTTACACCTCAACACTTCATCTCCGAGACTCAAGGCATCTATCTCGACGACTTTCTCCCTTGTCAACGAAATACTCTCTACCGCCTATGTAAGCACACTGCCCTAATAATACCTTAAAAGTTCGGTTAGCCACAATTGAAAATCATGATTTTTTTACTTTGCATCCAATGGAATGGTATCTGTAGATTGCAACAATCCGTATTTGTATTCAAATCCAAACGGAGGTGTTAGATTTGTATTCATATCCGAAAGCAAGCACCGGATATGAAAATGATAATATCTATATCCGATCCATATCTCATCCGCTTATATCCTTAGTCAAATAGATTTGTGTCTGCTCGATTATTTAATCGAGTCCCGTTAGGATTGATCAGGTTATGGTCGGGTCAAACTCGACTTGGCCCCAACCCGTGCCGGTTGATGGTCGCATTTGAGAGTATTTAAGCTTCTAATGTTTTTCAACTTTTGTAGCGACTCTGGAGCACACGGAAAGATGCTAGTAATGCTTTCACGAGTTTTATTGCATTTAGTTTTAAGGGGAGATTGTTTGCTGGAATAAAAAAGCAAGAATGAGAATTGAGTTTTGGGATGGTTCTCATACTCTTCGAATTTTTCATTTGTTTGATTGAAGAAAGAAAACTAAGAATTCTCGCATTGAGGCTAGGCTATCATGTCTTAACAAGTTTTTGGCATCGAAAAAGAAGCCCTCTCCTTCGTCTCCTTCAATGGCGTCCCCTTGCACGAGAACCCTAACTCGCACCTCTCTCTCTCCTCTCTCAAATGTCACGTTTCCAAATCCAAAGCCGCCGCCGCCTCTCGATCCTCATCCTTCATCAAGCGATCCGCTGCTTCCCCTTCTACCAGCTGCGGCTTTGATTCAATCCACAGGTCATCGTCTCCTCCTCTTCCTTCTCTTTTCCAATCCCAAAACAAGGCTCCTTGTTAAGTTTTACTTTGTAATCAATAAAAATGTTTTTTTTTTAGGTCTCCAGTGGAACTGGCATGCGTGTGTGGAGGATCACTGTACCCTTTGCACAGGGCGGCGGCGGCGGCGGCGGCGGCGAGGCCGAGGTCACGCCTGAGCACAGCGTCTCGCAGCTGCCGAGATCTCTCTCAGGGCACCCGCTGCAGCACCTATCCCGGCCTTTAATGTTAGTCCCCCCCCCCTGTTTTGTTCATTCATTATTCGTTTAATTTAGAATGGTAGATTGGTAATTGGCAATGAAAGCTAGTCTTATTGAAGCTTAGGCATGTACTTCTTTTCACCAAAAAAAGATGCAGTTTTAGAAGACAACCTTTATTTGACAACCCAAATTTTTAATAACAATTATTTCAGGCCTGTTTGGGTATGTAGTTAGGAAAAGTGTAGTTTATTTTTACGTGGCTTTAGAGGGCATGCAAACTTTAGTTCGCAAGGCCCTACCTCCATTTTAAAAACTTAACTTTTATGGGTGTTGCCTTTGGAGTTTTCTAAACTCCAAAATGTTGTTTTGGAGTTATCTAAACTCCAAAATGGATGTTTCCTCCACAAATTTTGGAGTTTGGAAAACTTTGGTTGAATAGGAATTTTGTGAACTCTGGTTATTTCAACTTTGGAGTTTAGATAACCGAAGTTTTTCAAACTCTAAAATCCATGCCAAACATTGCATAATCAGGATTTTGGAGTTAAGTTTAGAAAAATTTTGAAACTCAAGTTATCTAAACTTAACTCTATTCCCCAATAGGGCCTCAATCGTGGGCTAAACTTTAGGTAAGGAAAACTAGGAGAAAGAGCTACTTACCGTAGAACATGCATGTTCAATATACCGTTTTTTTGGGAGAAGAAAGAATTGAAGAAATCCCCATATCCTGTTTGAAAATTCTGAACGAAACAATGATAAATAAAGCATCCAACATATCTACACAAGGCTAGCAATCAAAGAGTAACACCAGACCATAAAATGAATATGCCATCACAAAAGGAGAATGTGGATCTCCTACTGTAGGGAGGATGCTCGATTCAAATTTAAAGCCCCTGGCTGGCCAAAGTGGAAGCATTAGCAGGAGCTGCTTCACCTTTAGGAAATAGTCACATGGTTGCAGTTTTTATGTATCCATGTGTCCACCTTCTTAATCTCATTGTTTTAAAATGTGCTTAAGCTGTGCATATACACTCGCATATGCCTTATGCACCCACCAAGGGCATTCCGCTTCATGGCCCATTATTCAAGCAAAGTTCGTTTTCAAAGCTAAAATAGCCTATGTGGACAGTGTTTTAGTTCTAGACACATTATATTGTACAGCTGGATTGGGTACTATATTGGACCTACTAACCGATTAATACTTTTCTTTCCTAGATATTTCTTCCTTATCTTCTCAAACAAAAACACTGGCAAGATTGACAATTTTTTCGAGAAAAGCAGCCTTCGGTACTTCTCTATTTTGATAAGAGACATTCTTACAAAATATTTTAATTTCTATTAGTATAAACAATATAATTTTAAGCTAATTCTAGTATTTCTTGATTTCTATTTCATTTCTTTTCCTTCCTTCACTTTTCCATTGGAAAAGCCATACCAAATATACGACTGCATATGCGGTATGCACTACTCAACCTCATGATGGCACTTTCCATGCTCCATAATCTTGTTCTTTGGAATTGGCGTGACATGTTTGTGACACATGCTTTAAATGCTTACAAATATTCATATAAAATGTCCTGACCAATATTTTATAGTATCTTGTTTTCTCTCTCCCTCCATATAGCCTAGCATATTGCTATTGCATTGATATCTCAATTATTCCCAATCACCTTTTTTTCACTCTCCTACATGTCCATGAAGATGAAAGAGAAAAAAATAGCCTTCGTGTTTGACCTTGAGCATCCTTCAAAATTATCTGACATCCTTCTTGAGTAAAGATACTACCTGAGAGTATGTTAGCCATTTCAGTCTATTGTTGCACTAAACACAAAATGTAAAATGTTTTCGATGGTACTAATTACTTTCATATATGCCAATCCCATTAAAGCCCTCAATTTCAACAATGTTATGGCTTTGCACATTGGCGCATTACAAGAGGCTCAATAGTCTCCATTATTAGGAAACATATGTCCCTCCTATCATGACTATATATTTGAAAGGAGTGTTAGTGATCGGAATCCATGGGCCCAAGCCTCTAAAAATAAAGCGATCTTTCATCAAGTTTACAGAAAGTGTTCCTTTGGAATTAGGGTCAGGGGCGGATCTACATATAGGCGAGGGTAGGCGGCCGCCCTACCTGGATCCATGGTAGCAATATAGATATGCACACTTAATAAGTCTATGATATATAAATAATATGCTATAACTTCACACATAAAGTGTCAAGTGGCTGGTTGGTTGATGCCTGCTGATCTTGTAGCTGAGATTGTGTGTTCAAGCCTCATGGGCATCATTTATTTTTGTAACGATTTTTTTCAATAATGGCCCTGAGTTCATGTATTAAATTCATGTGTAACCTTTCTTTATGCATTCATCTATATAATACATTTAAGGTCTTTCTTATATTTTTTCCGAAATAAAAAATGTACTATATCTAGCCATGTGTTACACATGGCATATTTTAAGCATAGACTCGGTTGTATAAATAAGAAGCTAATTGACTTTTTCATTTCATTAATTATCATTATATTTGAATAAAATTAACACGAGTAGGACCACTAATGTTGAAGGCTGACTTGTGGGTTTCAGTACTTTTCCTCTTTGTAGCTTAATTTGTTTTCAAAGTTTTAATAAACAATAGCCATTCTTATCTAAATAAACTAAAAACCGTTAACAATAATGAATTTAATCATTCTTTCAAGTTGAAAATCCATGGCTCCTTCACTATGACATTTGTGTGTCTTTAAATTTTTCGCCCTGCCTGACTTGATGTCCTGGCTCCGCCACTGACTAGGGTGCCAATGATTTAATCTCTTTTGAAAAGCCATGAAATCATTCTTGTTTCATACCTCATTAAAGAGACTAAGCTACTTATCTCATAGAGGCCAATTGCCAACCACCCGTGCTGACATGCTTCCAGAAACTAACGGTGGCTTCATTCCCAACAATGATGGTGTCAAGTTGATCTTTAGTTCTTCACTAAAAAGATTGGCCTAACACCGCAGATGCCTTTTTCCTTACCATTTCCCCTTATTTGATCTCAATTCTGCTCATCAATTAGCTGTGATCAATTATGGTATGTGGGGATTTGCCCTAAATTTCCACTGCCACTTGCCAAGGAGAGAACAATTACGTCTGAAGATTTTTAACTCTTAATCTAGTACACCCATTTCTTTACACACTTTACCACAATTACAACATGCATAATTTTAGTACCCTGAATCAGTAATCTCCTTCTAGATTTTATCAAACCTCAATCGCACTGACATAGTGATCGCAGAAAAGAAGGGATGGTACAGAAGAATAGTGGGCATGGCAGAGTTGATCAAAGGAATATATGACCACCTAGGGATAGGAGTGTTCCCTTTCATCAATCAAGTTAGGGAGCTTACCATATTGATCATGCAGTTTATTGTGAACCTTCCAGGATAATAAAGGACAAAGCTGATAATATCCTATATGAATACTTTCATACTATGGTATTGTTTTCTTCTCAGTATTGATATCTGGGAGGTCTCATTATCTCCTAAAGATGCCGTATGTTTTCTTTTCAATATTGATATCTGGGAGGCTTCATTATTGTTTAAAAATTTGTTCACGGTTATTTTGTTTCAAATAAAGTTAAAATGGGAAAAGGTCTTGGAATTTACTTTTCATTTTTCCAAGTCTTCTTCTGCATGAAATATAAAGATGGTGATGGTTAATAGTATATGCTTGTAAAATGTATCTTGGAGTAATTTTTTGGATGTGACCCCTTTGGGAATCGAACCTACGCCGTCTCACTTTGGAGAGGAAATTCTTACCGCATAAGCTATGCCCAATTGGTTGGATCCAGGAGGAGCTTGCATGGAGGTTTGTGTATCGGAAGTCAATTACATGATCAAACAACAACAACAACATAGTTTTGGGAGATAACATTCTTGCTTATTGTGAAATAAAACTATCTATATTAATGGAAGCATGTGCCTATTAGAGGAGAGAATCAGCTTCAGTTAGTTACAGAATAGAAGAGTAACTTATTATACACAGAGTTGTTATGTCCATATCATTTACAGAGGACATAATCTTTGTTGGTTTAATGAACTGAACGAATGTAACCCAGTGTTAGTATGAACAGACGTCACCATATAACCTTGTCATTACAAATGACCTAATATTACATGTTATTTCAATTATCAGGCCTTCGATTTATGGTTAGGTTATGACAATGGATCCTCTAACATTGTACTCTGAATTCTACAGATGTTACTGCTTTTTTCATTTCGCAATAGGTGATGGTAGCTTAAAAAACCTAGAGGTAAGGTCCTCCAAAATTGTAGGCTTGCTTACCTGAGAGCAAGCTATAGTTTTAGTTAAGCAATATGGAAATAGCATTAGGTTCAAACTTAATCGTAGGATGTTTTAGATGTGAGGACAATTTGGATCTACGATCATACTATCATCTGTAGGAGAAACTAATCGTAAAGTATATATTCCCTGCTATGAGGAAATTTCTGTAACTATGGGCATAGATGTACGACACTTGGCAGGACATCTCAGATGTAAGAGAGGGATTTTGAAGGAATAACGTGCTTGTGTTATCTCTCTGCATGCGTGCGTGTACACGTCTGTGAAGGGATTACTTCTTGTAGCATATTATAGTACCACTTCTCTCCTTCTGTTCTCTTCTAATCACGGTCATCATCAACTTTAATGAAATGGTATAACTAGCGCATCTTAGTCCATCTCTAACTAAGGTGCTGATCTTTTACTCCACTCCATTGTTTAACAACCCTATACTTGAATTGAGCTGAAAATAAAACATAAAAAACATGGCATGTTTAGTGAATAAGCATCAAGCAAATTAACCTACCGGATTACAAATCATTATTAACCATATAACTAGCTTGCTACCACTGTAATGCAACTAATCATGGTTAATAATATGACTCATAGGAAACAACATAAGTCAGTGAGCGTAAGTCATCCTTTGCCCATTAGTATTAGAATGGTGTCACAATTATATATGTCATGTTAACTATCCTTGTTCTCTTAAAATAATTGCAACCAATTCGTAAATTTTATGAGCATCAAGAGATTATTTGAAATCCAACCCATGTAGTATATTTACTTGTGCTTAATGCTTGTACATTATTTTAATTGTTGAAGCTATCAACATTGTATATTATTACTTTGGTTATAAAGATGTATCACACATTTTGTAATTAACTTTAGTCAGAACTTATTTTTGCATTCACTCTGTTGTTACTTTTTGCTCTTGTATAGTGTAATCTTCGTCTATAAGATTTTTAAGGCGTTTGACATATAACAGTAGAATGTTCGACTTCTTGGTTCGACAATGGATCAAAATAGGTTCATATAGTCATAGTAAAAACAGTTTATGCTTTGAAATCACATTGTAGGCTTATATTTTCTGCAGATTTCCTAAGACATGCATGCAAGGATCAAGACTTTCTCAGGAAAATGCGACAAGTCCGTAATAAATTGGGAATAAAAAATATTGCTCATTCATCTCTCTTAAATACAAATAGCTTCTGCGTTAAAATCATCTTGATGCCTCTCTACTAAACAACCAGTGTGCCAATAAAACATGCTTATTATTGATTTTAGATTTTCACCAAATATGTGGAACACCTATCCTCTACATGAAAACATGTTCTAGGTTTTTTTTGCCTAATCTGTGAGGTTGCAAAAGCTGCAACTTATATAATTCATCTTTCAAGACCAACTTTAGGTCTTTGTTTCCTGCAGGCACATGAATTGGCCAGTTTTTGAAAGGAATGAACTGCACACTTCCCTGCCAATTGTGTTTCTCAAAATTTCCAAGTATGAATACTTTGCTAACAAGAACGCACATTAATTTGTTGCATCCGTGGCCAACTGTAGTGAAGGTCATCTTCAGTGTTATCAATAACCCTATCTGGTATGAGTTTAAATAAAAATTATATATTGAAGCTCAATATTACAGCCATCTGGCATGATACCGACCCATTCTGCATTCTATTTCAATGATATGCTGCTGTATGTATTGAATTATTGATTCACATCAGCTGTTGGCATTGCCTATATGCTTCCTGTTTAAATGGCCCACCACCATTCTCGCGAGTGAAGTTTTAACAAGAACAATAACACAATATCGTGTCACCATTAGCTTAAATTTCTGATGACAGCATTCCATCAGAACGGTGTCTGCTTATGATCCATGCACCAATCACTATCTACACCTTTTACTACGCAAACTTTAAAATTCTTATGATCGAAATAGCATATCATTGTGCACATAATGGTCAAGATTATAAATTTATGCTCTCTAGCATGTATAATTCTATCAAGAAGGTCAACCCATTCTGGATACCAATATTGGTTGGATGCCCCGCAGACATGCGGCGGCACTTTCTAAACCCACCCTCAATTTTATATCAATACTTGTGATTCTTGGAACACTTCTTAATTACTTATTAAGTTTTTCTGTAACTTCTTTGTAGTTAATTACCTAAAGGGTTTTACCTCATTTTATATACAAAACACTATAAGGATGCCAAATATCGACTCATATAAAATTATAATATTAAATTAGATAAATCATCTACAAGTACATTGTTCCGCTCTCAGCTACTCGATAGCCGACAACCCGTTTAATCCAGTAAGACTTTGTATGCTGTTACTTTGTCACTGTCATTGTATAATGATAGTTGAACACCGTTGGAAACTCAGAGAAAACAGTTTCCATTAAATTTATAGGAGTGATCGCCCTCCAGTGTCTTGAAGGTGCGATGCTTGGGTGCATCAGGTGCCTAGGCAACACGAATTGAGCCTCCACCACCTTGGAGTTGTCCAAGGCAGATGACTTTGACAAGGTGTAATGCCTCAAGCGCCTCAAACACCCAGATGAGGGCATGTGGCACCCAAGTCGAGGTTCCCAGGCGCTCGCCTGGGTGCTTAAAACAAAAATCTTTGTGAAGTTTTCAATCCCATTTCCGTTAAGTATGTATTCTGAGTCATTTCAGGTTTAATTTAAGTGTTTAGAATAAGAAAAAGTAAGGTCCTACTAAACAACTATTGTTTATTACTTTATTATTGCAAATCATATTTTACACTATCTCATTTCTCTCCCTTCCCCAACCCATCCAGCCGCTGCTACTTCTTGAGCCCGCTGCCATTGCTGCTTCTTTCAGCCGCCGCCGCCGCCGCCGCCTTCTCCTCTAGTTGCTCATCTCTTTCACTCATTTACATAAAGATCAATTTCAAAGTAAAAAGTTGTCCTTTCCTCTTAACTTCAAGAGTTTGAACATTTTGTGAAATTTGGCATTGGTGATTTTATGATTATCAGATTATTGTAGTAGTTCATGACAGATTTTGTAAACATGTGATATGTCACATGTTTAAGTTTATTTTAGAACTCAATACTAGAAATTGTAATTTGAATGTATATTCACGCTTATGACATATAATGATATGATGTATCATCAATCACTCCTGTGATTGAATACTATATTTTCGCTTATTTTTTTCATATAATTTTCATATCATTTGTTGATAGAATGCAGTATACAAATATGTTGTTGGATTACATTTCATAAGTGAATTATTTATAGCCTATCCCATATGCTTGGGATAAAGGCCCGGTTGCTGTTGTATCACACCACTTCATTTATGCGCTCGCCTTTTTAGTGCCTCTCACCTCAGGCAATATGCGGGATTCTCGCGATGGCTTGTACACTGACATGATTCTGTGTTTTTACGGTAAAACCTAAGGCAGGCTCTGGGATATCGCCTACGTTTTTGGTATAAAATTGAGATATACTAAGTTATTGTATTTAAGAACCAAGGCGATGGTTCTTTCGTCATGAGGCCTCTATCATGTCTGTGGATCTGTATGTTCTACTATTTAACAACCAAAAATTACAACGGACATTTTCATTGCATAATATGAAAAGCAGTTGTTTAAGGACTTGAAATAGCCAATAACATTATCTTAGTCTTTTGCTGTTCATTCCATCGCATATTGTAATTCGTTCGACCTCAACATTCTGAAGAAATGTGCCCATATAATACCTAACTGTAGGGCCATGCTTCTGTTTTCATTCCATTTTTTGTCACGCTCTGTGCTCTATGTTACCTTGAATCATACATAAATAATTAGAGTTATTGTTTAAACCCGGCCTTAGCATTCACGACTCTGACTCCGTTATTCCTATCTCCTTCATAGATTGCACTGATACGACTTTCCTTGGAAGTTAGAATTTTCATTATACTTGCTTGTTGGTGTTGCAGTTTCTGCATTCCTAAAAATCATCTGGACATATAAACCTATTTTATTTTATCCCTACTTATAAATAAAATTAAGGTTTGGTTGTTGCAATAGTTGTTTATTGACACCCTCACTATTTTTTTTTGGGATGGATTCTTATAAAAAAAATTTGACCGCAACGAAGCCCACCGGCCACGCATGCTCCTCTTCGAAGCACGAAATGGGAGATCCCGGGTCTCCCCCCACAAACTCCTATTGCTCACCACTGGGCTATGTGCCTCGCATGGACTCTTGTAAATGTTGGTTGCTGTATCAATAAGAAGCAATTAAGTTCCCAACGCAGAACAATCAATTAAGGTCAATTAAGCATGTTTTTTTTCTGCACATGTATTTTCTTCTGCTTGATGTCTAATTCTCTTTAAATTGATTCAAGAATTTGAGTAGAATACCATCTGATTCTCATAGGAGTATGAGATTCTAAATCAACTAGAAGGCTTGCCAAATTATGATGCCATGCTTTTCGGTAATTTCTTATAATTTCCTTTTACTGCTATTAATTTGAAGTCCAGTATCAGTAATATCGCCTATATATATCCCATCATTGGCATGCCACTATTTCGAAGAATATTGTTTGGACTCAAAATTGGCTGATATTTCAATTATGGACCGATGTATCGGATTTATCATATAGGTCAAATTTGGACGATATAGAACTAATCGCGTATTATGAAGACATGTATAATATTCGGGCAAATATATGTCTATGAATATGATTGAATGATATTTTAAGATTTTATCATAAATTTTATATCTATAAAATATATGAAGTTAAATTTGTATAATGTCTGTTGCAGACTAGACTGATATGCCCAATATGTAAGTAGAAATATCTGATACCGCTATGCCGTTATGGACACCCTTTATGGACGTTCGATATTAACTTGTCTCGCCGATATATCGTTTGATATCCGCTCTGATATTGAAAACAGCCATCAGATAATTTCTTGATATCCCATATTTGATAAATCGATTTGAACACTCATATTATAAAAATCATCTTCTGTTGGTCAGCATTCGTAGATTTTTTTAATCACTTCACCGATGACCGTGATTCATCAGGTCAAATGGGCTTCTGCCTTCCCAAGTTTTGTCAAAAAATGTGATACACTAACAGATATCCAGGTTGATGGAGTGCAAGTAAGTAAAGATATTGCCTAGAATTTCTTACTTCCTTTTGCGTTCATGTTGAAGCAACTAAACAATGAGTTTAGATGCGTGTGGTACATATGTTGATGCGATTTGTCTGTCGACATCTTAGGTCATTTAGTTGTCCGTGATTGTTGTAGATTTTAATGTAGATGCATGCACAACATAGAAGCATGAAGTTATTGCATATTAATATTTGAAGACAATAAAAATGTAATATCGTTGTCCTTTCCCCAGATAGGTACGAGGGCACATGAAAATTAATCCCTTCATCCATTTGCTATTTTAAAGGTGGGCTCTGTCATCGCTTCTGAATTGCTTATATTCAGCTATTACGTGAGCTGATCTTGTTTTCTTATACTTGGTAATCTCTGACAGGTTATGCACCCATATGCTAACATATTCCGATGGTTTCTTAAGCTACAGATTCACTAACGACAACATGTTTGTTTTTGTTCCATTTAGAAATCGGCCAGTCAGTTCAAGGTGATAGGAATGCCTGCCGAGATGCAAATGCCTCTTTCAACTGTTAGTGGACATGGTATAGAAGAATTTTGTGTTTCCTCCCACAAACATTGTTATTTAAGTACTACTATAATTTATTTTTTGGGGGCTACATTCTGAGGCTTCATTATAAATTTTTGAAATCTTCGCTATTGATTTTATCCTTCTACTTTGATAAATGTAAGCAGAATGTAACCTAATAAAATCAGGCATGTTTAAGCACTGCTTTACCCTATTAATCTATAATTTATCAATGGAGTTTGGCTGATATATGCGTCTCATATATTATGTTATCGTAGGCTGAATTCAAATTCATTGGATTATTTTATCCCTTACCATCTGAAAGCACACCGCTGCCAAACAATTAGTACTAGTACAGTTTATACCTCCACATTTAGGTAAAGC
The DNA here is from genome assembly GCA_030015575.1 of Agapanthus africanus. Lineage (NCBI taxonomy): Eukaryota > Viridiplantae > Streptophyta > Magnoliopsida > Asparagales > Amaryllidaceae > Agapanthus > Agapanthus africanus. The sequence goes on from CM057350.1 coordinate 156,887,986, forward strand.
TCCATCTCTCGCTCTCGTTGCTATATGGTATGCCTACTTATTGGGTGAATCTCCCTTGTGTTCAAAAGAAAGACTGGGGATCTTGTTTCCTATGTACGGTATGAGTTAATGAGAGCTGATGGAGATGTCTTGGTGTGTGCTAATCCGTGTTTCTGATCGCCACAATATCAGTTTCATCATTCTGGTTGTGTTGGTGGTGACAGTGAATGCCTTATTCAAAGTCTGTTGGAAAAAAAAGGTTATGCTAAATATCTCATGCGCATCATTTATTTGTCCAAAGATCAGTAAAGATTCAGGAAGCAGAGAACAAATTCCTTGCAATGAATGCCCTTTACAGCGAGTCTGAAAGCATTATGCCTGTTATTCAATCTGTGCTATGGTTGGCAAAGATACCCAGTGTGCAAATGGGTTCATGTTTTATCCCTGACCACAGCATGCTCATCAATTTCCATAGATTTTGGTTTTTTCTTTCCTCTGAAAGACCTTAAATTGCTTGGGTATCAAGTCATTATTTGATCTTTTGGAGGACCTTAAACTTATTCTGTCACTTGAAGCACTGCAAAGTGTCTAATAGAAGCCAGAACCTTGCTTTAAGTTAATAGCAGAAAGTTTATTTGTGATTCTAATGGAATGATGGCAGTGGAACATGATGCTGTGTGATATTTCCTTTGTAGGCAAGATAGGGTTTCCATTTATTGACTAGGCAAAATTGGGTGCATGCTTCACCACGCAGCTAGGTATTCACAAGCAATTAATGTTTCTTCAGTCGTCACACATGATAGAGTGGCCGTCTTCGCACACTTCAATCATGGTGTGCCTTCGAGCTGAATGATGGATCAATAGAAAGATGCCACGCCTTTGTTTCAGTGCTTTTGTCCGAAAAAGCTGCTGTAATCAGTTCTTGGTTGTGTTTGTTTGACACGGGAATATCAATGTCTTCATCATCTTCGAACTGCCGGTACAATACACTTAGGAGCTGTACAGTTGAAGCTCTATACGCTTCTAACCACACCAAGATCTAAGTATAGGTGCTTGGTTTTAAGTATACGTCGCTTCAAACTATCGTTTGAACAACCGATTTCATATATTGCAGCTACGCTCAAATCAAACATTTTTGCAATTACAAACGGAACACAAAAGTTCAAAAGTTGGTCATACTATTGCAACTATATTTTAACAAACATATATTTTACGTAGAAATCTTACATTTTAGCCAAAGAATTACTTGAACGTTGTGACTACAGTAGACGGATTTAAACGTATTTGCAAATGTATTGTTTTTCCAACTGTACGCAACAAAACAAAACACGGCTTTTAGCATGAACTGTTCCAAAAATTTAAGGAAAGAAATCACTGAGTTGAAATTGCGAGGAACTTAAAGTATTGGATGAGGGCTTATTTCCTTGTAAGATCATTTAAGGGAGAGGTGCAGTCAATATTTCCTTTTATTTCATGGTCTTGCTATTTATTTGATTCCCATGCTATGTGCACTTGTGTGATAACATGTAATCCCTTTTAGTCAACACATCAAAGCGTGTGTGCATCATAAATCTTTCCATTTAAATAAATCTTATTTTATTCCAAGCTGGTTTGCTTACAGTTTCAACCCTAATATCTAGGGTTAATGCAAAAATAATGAACATGTTCTAGGTTTGACCCCCAGTTGCACTCCCTTAATTACCTCGCCAAAGCCCAAAGTGTCATTACAGCATTGTATTTTTATTTTCTGATTAACCCTCGACGAAGCCAGCCAATGACTAATTTTTCACATGTACCAATCCGACGAATGCGAAGAATGCAGCTTCAACTTTCTAGGTTTCCATTAGCATGTCAACTCTGTTGACTTGCCAAGATCGAGGCGTCGACATTGGTGGCTGCGGTGACAGTCAGAGGCCAGCCAACGAGCCAGCCGACTCTAGGTAATTTTTTCCCCTTGCTTAATTTGATGTTTGTTTTCTGTTTCTTTAATCTGGGATTGTTCTTAATGTATTGTAATTTGGGTAGCTAATATCTTACTCTACTGCTTCTTGGGAATTGAATGTTAACATCACTGATCCCATGTTTTGCTTAATTTTAAGAATTGACTAATTCTCATCTGCATCTCTTTCAGCCCAATCCATTCCTGTTTGCTTGTGAAATTGGTTTCCACTTCCAGTGTTATTGTTCTTAGGATCAGTATAATTCTAGGGGCGAAACCCCTGTGCGCGATGCTTGGTAGCTATTTAATGATTCGTAAAAAAATCGTAACGGATAAAAAAAACATTATACACAGTCGATTCACATGTTCATTAAAAATAAATGAATAAACATAAACAATATCATAAATAAAAGGACTAAATCATAATTTTTCTTCCGGCCTAAGTAAATAAACTATGATAAAGATTGCACCAATTTGGAGGTATTAAAAAACAGAGCTAATTCAAGGTCTATGTGCACCTTTGCATTTCGAAAATGATACTATATAGGCAGGCCATCCCTTTTCTTTGATCAATAGTACTACGAAGACTGAAAAGCAACACTACAATGTATATATGCAACCTAGTTATTATTATAAACACATCTCTAACTTAAGGGTTGTGATGCGGCATTCAGTCATTTTTCAAGGAAAACTCAAAAAATTGTTAAAATTTCTATGATTTTTTTCTTATATCTAAAACTCCCACATCATCTCTCTCTCTCTCTCTCTCAAAAAGTCACCCATGAATCTTGGAACACTTGAAACGAAAAATTATACATAACCCTCTCATTATTATTTAAATTATGTCTATTCACTTTGATTATTCTATTCTCTTTTATCATTCACATGCATCGCACCGTGCATGAGTTCTAAGTAAGAATGTGTTAGAGATAGTGCCCTCAGAGTCAATTATTGGATCACAGGCACGTGATTGCAATGATTGATGGAGGACCTATGCCGGTAGGACAGTCTTACTCAAGATGATAGCATGCTATCTGATTTACCTTTATCATCGCGTACTGCTTCAGGTGACCTTACAGGTTACTATTATACGTTGATAGAGTCCTTAGGATTCTTGCTTGACGACCAGCAGTATGATGGCGATCATATACGTGGGAGCTGGGGGTCTATAAGCACATCCTTAAAAGGTCCCTAGTCGTGGGAGTTTCGAGATAGGGCATCGATACTCCAGAGTAGACTAGTGTATACAGTCGAGACCCTGACGAGGGGCGGTGGCCGGTCTCACAAGCCACTGGTGTCAGTTGGTTCACCTAAGATGTATACAGGTGCTAATTGGGTTATGAGTACACCGGACAGGACTCGCCGGGAACATACTAGTTGGTCTTATACCTGACGTCGGATAGCAGTTCCCTGGTGACATGTGTACAGGTTAGTTCATCGACCTGAGATCGTCATTTGTCTCGTGTGAGTTCCCACTGTACTTTGATTACTACCCTACCACGCTCAAAGAAGACGTGCAAACAGGTTTTAGTTGGGTACAGACCCGAGCTACATGGAGGCAGTGAGCGGATCTGCAGGGGTTCGTCTCTCCCGGTATTGGGGGTGAGGTCACGCTGTCTAGGAGAGCCATTACACGAAGTCCTTGGCCAAAGCAGGAGATTTATTGGTAGGTATTCCAGTAATATCTCAGGGTGTTTTGGGCTATACTCCGACACGACTTGTACCGCTTTTGGGGGTCTGACTTTTACCAACCCCCTAAGCCCGCCATGCGATGCTCATAGACGAACGGACCGGACTGTACGGATATTGTCACTGACAGGCTCAGTAGAGTGTTAGGATGAGTTCGCTCATCGACGTCCCTTTTGGTCAATACCTGGTAGCCCGTTACGTATGGCTAATACCTCTGACGTGCTAGTGGTTAAATCCACAGCCAAAATATTGACGAGTCTTTAGAGTCCCCCACAAACCGTTTCTCAAGTTTCGGGCGAAACGCTGTAGAGGCCGTATGGAGATATGGCAGGATTCGATCATATACGTGCGGTATTGCACGGATCATGATCGGATGGATAATACTAGCGGGCTTTGGTTTAAGCCGGATCCTAGTATTGTACAGTGTAGATTTTGTCTCATTGCATTTGTATTCGGTCGCAATACAAATGCAGGTTCGTGCCGACCTGTTGCCAATAAACCTTTTTTTGCAAGTAGTTGTATCATGATGGTTCCACCATCCCTTGACTTTCTTTTGATCATGATTGCTTGACTTTTGGGATATGATTTGGTGATGGAGTGGGGACTTGGGAGTGATCATTGTTTCTCATCATCACTTGTTTGCATTATTGTTTTCCACCCACCCCTTGCCTTTTCTCTCTCTCTCCCTTCACCAAGATGGCCGGTCATAAGTAAAAGGGGCTGTCCAATTTTTTTGTGAGGGGTTTTTTCTTGTTGGCTCACACAAAATTCCATTGTTCATCTCAAAAGCTCATATCTCATTCCTCCACCCAAAAGGCAATTTCTAGTAACCCTAAGAGACAAAGAGTACTACACTAGCCTACAACATTCTTGGACACGTCGACTCGCCAACTTCGTGCCCGAGTTGCCTCGGTCCAGAGGTGGGAGCCCGTAAAAGAACCCGGCGATGTGGTGCCCTTCCGACGAGGAGATGAAGACCGGAGATTCCGCAGGGAGATCGGGATAACGACGAGAAGACCGAAGGACACGGATCGCTCGGTATATCTCTCTACCCTTTCTCTAACTTGCTAGGAGTAGGTTAATGGCCCGATCCGGGATTTTAGTACGTGGTAGCGCCAGTTTTAAAAGTTAAAGAAAAGTATCGTTTTCGCATTTTGGTCTCGTTCAGACGGCCGGGGCGCTGCCGTGCACTTACACTGGTATCAGAGCCAGGCCATTAACTTAGTCTAGCTTGCTCTAGTGTGTTTAAAACTTCGATCGAACAAATATCCAAAAACTGCATTTTCAAAGTATCGGTTTTCTGTCGAATTTTTTTTGGCTTGAAAAATTATTTTGAGTGTTGCAGAAATTCGTGCAGGAAGTTTTAAGCGTTCTGTAAAAATTTGGTACAATATCTCTACAGTAGGACCGCGGAAACGCGGCCAAACCCATGTTATGGCCGTGCTTCCGCGGCAGGAAAGTGTCTACATCGTACCAAATTTTCACAGTAGCATTCTTACTTGGAAATGGGGTTTTTGGAATGTTCTGTTTGGGCCCAGATTTCTTTGAGTGCTACAGTTGTGCTTGGGGCCCACTTCGGGAAATTTTTAGTCGATCGAAAATTTTAAACATATTAGTTCACGGTATTTACATTATATCTGCGACCGTGAATGCCACTTGATCGGTAAATCCTGTCTAACTGCTATAGCCCTTTTAGACGGATTTGCGAACGTGACATTCACGTTGATGTTCTGTGTTGTGCTGTGATATTGCGGATTGTCGTGGTGGATAGCCTGAATACAATGGTAGTACAGTTTGGTGTATTATGTACATTTGATATTGCGGGGCGAGCGTCCGACATGTGGACTGCCGTCACTGCCTGTTTGTATATTATTCTTTTGGGGCACGACCGGGCTGAGGTCGATGCACCCGTTGTATGTATATTTTACTTTCTGTACTAGGATTACCCCGCGGAGGGGTGCACAGATAGCCGGGTTCTAGAGGGCAACAAGCCCGCATCTCATGGCGTTGAGACGGAGGGGGCTTCACTCTAGAATTGGCGGGCTATTCGCCGCACTCGTAGGGGGTACAGGTTGACCCAAGGAGGGGTGCCCAAGTTACCGGATTCCGTGAAGTGCTAGGTGGTCCATTTACGTTGCTGAAGGGGGCTGCCTCGCTTCAGGTTTTGGCGGGTAACTTGCCGCGCCCGTAGGGGTCTAGGATTTCATTGCACAGGCTATCCACATGACCAGGGGAACGTCGGGTTTCATTAGCGGCTCTATGAAACCCGGGGATCCCAGATATCTGTATTATTCTGTGATGCTTATTACATTTCTGTGATGTTGCATTTTATTATGCCTTGAGCGAATATTATAGATGTTGTATATGTTTTGCATCCACGCTAGTCCAGTCCCCGCTCTGTCGTTAGTTAAGTAACCTAACGGGTAATGACGGGACCCAGTGGCGAATGCGGATGGCATATACGTACATCATATTTTCGTTCTTTTGTGGTGTGATCAATTGATGGGATTGCGTTGATTCGGATCAATGCAAGCTAAACAAACCTATTCTGATATTGTTGGAACAATTTTTCAAAAAGCTGTTATTGCAAGGACGTTCTCTTTTGTTTTGCATAGTGATATTCGGTTATGAATATCCAACACCTCAGTCGACGAGGCAAGGGCCGAGATCCCTTCATCGGGAGTGACCTCTTGGACAGAAGTTTGCGTCAGGGCAATAACTTCACTATAGTCGATTACTTTTGCTTTGCATCGTGGTATTCAGTTGGAATATCCTGCACCTCATTCTACGGGGAAAGAGCCGAGATCCCTTCACCGAGAGTGACCTCTTTAGCAAAGGTTTTCGTCACTATATTTTTATAAAAGCTATCCAGTTCCTTCAACGATATCAAGTTCATTACGTTAAAGGTTTTTCGCCAAAAACCATTCGTAGCCCTCCGTCATTTCAGACGGGTAGCACGTAGTATTCATGCTATGTTTGTTAACCTTCGTCAAGGCATAGTGAATGGTAGCTGCATGTTACCTTTCTGCTGCATAGATAGATGCGTTGGTTTGGGACAGTCGTATAGCCTTGTTGACCTTCGTCAAGGGCTTGTACGGGTGGGTTCAAATTAACCTGGACAATGACGGGTAGAACTTGACATGTGACTTTTGATTTGTTGACCTTCGTCAAGGTCATAAGAGCATGGCGTAAAAATCACATCGGGAGTTTCTAAAGAAACTGAAACTTGCCAGATATGCGCATACCTTCTGGAGTGTGATAACGTGAGTGGATTCCATCACGTTATCATGCGATGATAGTTGGATCCCGATTCCCACTGATGAGTTGGTTTACTTCTCGGGTGATCCCGATTAATTCTTCTTTCAGGTTTAGAGGAGAATTTGACGGTACAGTGGGAGGTTTCCTGATTAGATAAAGTGATAACCATTCTGATTTAGATTAGAGTGCACGCTGAGTGTTTCTTTTCTCTCTCTCTTTGGCAGCGACCATGAACCGACTCTTGACTATAACTCAGTGACCAAAATTAACCGAACCTTCTTAAACACTGGCTTTTGGATTGTCAGACTTGCAAACCTCATTGCCACTCCTACTTTTACCCTTTTCTCCAAGACACCCCGTATTACTACGAACGTCCACTTCCATTGGATAAAACCATCGTATGGTTATATACGAACTCGAAGGAATTTATTCGAGGATGGTTTCCGGTTCTGGAGAAAACGAATAGGACTATTCAGCTGTCTTTTCCTTTTACCTTCTCTCAGGTTGCGAGTGCCCCTTAGATTAGGGGATAGTACACCTATTACACAAATTAGATAGTCTTCTTTCAAACCATAGGCAGGTGCCGACCGGTAGGGAATGAAGAAAACCAATTAGCCTAACGATGGTGTACAGAAGGTATTATGTAAAGACAAATAAAGGAATTAGAAGGAGGGCAAAATAAATTGCGACTGCTATTCACGACCAAACCAAGTATTTCATTACCACCCCCACTTCACCTTTGTATTTCTCCATGACACTCCGTATCACTACGAAGATCCACAGTTTATTGGATACTCCATCGTATGGTTATATACGAACTCGAAAGGAACTTGTTCCAGTTCGGGGATGGATTCTGGTTCAGGAGAAATAGGAATAAGGTTTATTCAGGTGTCTTTTATCTTTACCTTCTCTTGGGTTGCGAGTGCTCCTAGGATTAGGACAGTACACCCATTATGCTTATTGGATAGTTTTCTTCCAAACCATAGGCTGGTGCCGAACGGTAGGGAAGGAAGAAAGCCATTTAGCCTAAGAGGGTGTACAGAAGATAATGACTAAAGACATATGAAGGGATCTGGAGAGATGGCATAGAAATATACGGTTACAGTTGTAAATCTGAATAATGGAAGAGACATTACTAGGAATACCCGGATACCCCTCTGAAACATTTACATGTTTCAGTTTTACTGTGTATTGTTAATAGAGAACTGATTTCCCAATTAGTCCTTACTCCAGGATATGTATTTACCAGGTATGATTCTCACATCCGTATGGTTTTATAGATGATGAGTAGGAGTAAGTTATTGGGAATTATGTGATCATCCTCATTATATCAGAATTCGTTGTAATTGGTGATATTTGAGGAAATCGCCTGGGTTGTTTGCCAGACGGCAAATATTTGGTTTTGAATATCCGCTGTTATGCACCAATTTCAAATTGATATATCTGTACGTCTATTTTTATAGAGTGAGATATACCTTTTTGAAATTATGTTTATGACATTTACCTATATCAGTGGATGGTTAGGTAAGGAGCATTAAACAGCGGTGTAATTCTTCTTAACCATAGGTACAGTTTTCAATCTACGACACACAGGGAATGAGTTATTAGACTCAAGGGACTTATACAGAGTATTGTATGTTGTCCAGCGTCCATGAGGACAGAGGGGTTGGTTCTCGTACTATATTCGATTTACTTATGACTTCTCTAGTTTTTAGACAGGTGTTTCGTAGAAACACAGGGTACAAGTTTTGAGAAGTTATAGGTATGTGGATAAAGTAGAGAACCAGGTGTTGGAAGTATCGGGATTCTTCAGGGTGATCAAAGATGTAGATACATATGCATGGTATTCAGTTGATAGTAATGATTAAAAGAACTTGCTTCTCTTTCAGGTTACTCATAATTGGAAGTATTCCTAAGTTGAGTAACGTCGATCGGCCTCTTTCCATTTAGTTGACATGCACTGGAGACAGCTGCATGATTTGAATCTGGTTCAATTAAATCAGTGCCTCTGTTTCTGTATTGGATATAGAACATTTCATATCTTGACTTTGTTAAGGTACGGGGAGTTGTCTGGCTTATGCTTAAAACCAGACTCTGGATAACTCAAGGCACGTTTTTGTAATGGCTGTTTGTGGGTTGACCCAGGCTATGACGAGGGTTAACTTTCTACCATCTGGAAGATCAATAGTGATATTGTTCTTGACTCGCCACAGTTTTAAGTAAAATGGATTTTTTCAGAAAACAGAAGTGGGAGTATGGTAGAACTGGAAGTGATTCCAGAACCTCAGACGATTACTAAATATTTGATAAGAACCTAAAGATTCGATCTGATTGACATTCCATTGGCCACTCCGCAGATACGGTGGGTAACCTGAGGCACCCGAGAGGTACTCCGGTAGCCTCAAGGACGGTGACAGGGAGGTTCTTGTTTACCCAGACTTGCCATTGTTGTTGTTCCAGGCTGCGAGACCCGGCAGGAGGATGAGTATAGCGTCGTTCTAAACTAGCTTTAGAAGTGTACGTGTATATGACTCTGCCAGAGGGTTGTCGTAATCAGTGGGAGCAGCGGAAACATTGGTGGACAAGTGGCTTATGTCTATTTATAGACTAAAACAGATGTAGCGGAGATAGATCATCTATTTTTGATATGACAGTCATAGGTTTGACTTCATCAGAATAGGGGATGGATCTGTTAAGAAAGTAGTAGGGTGTGATGTCCTGGTATTTGGATGACATACACAGAGTAGGAAGTGATGTTCCTATACTACGATCGGTTATACTTTGGTTGTCACACAGTGGTTTCTCCACATGGGACTTGGATATAATATCAAGACATTCTGGTTACTGGATCTATGGTTTTAGATCTAGATTTGGGTAGTTTCCCAATCAAGGTACTTAGACGGCATTCTGAAGGTGTTTTAGAATGGACGACTCCAGGCACGGTAGTGTACCTGCAGGTGATGGAGTCACCCTCTCTGAAGGTGTCTTACAGACTAAAGTGGAGAGGGATGTGCATGATTGACAGATCACTTGCTTAGGCAATTGAGTCAATCATGAGATGTCAAGCACCACACCAGATGTTGTGTTTTTGCAGTAGATGCAATATGTTGATATTGATCCAATCCTGGAGAAACGAACGGAAGCAGTTTTAGAACATAAGTGGATGTTCTAGGGATATGATAACAACAGCCTCTTTTAGGAGACAGTTATCATTCCAGGCTTCCAAGATGACATGGATGACAGAGAGGTTGTCAGAGTTATAGTTTTCCTTCTGACGAGGGGCAGTATTTTGGACAGGTGGTCCAAGGGGATACTGAGGGAGGCATGACGTAGGATACTGATTGAGTTTAGTTGACGATACAGTCTAAGAAGTTTAGATTTGGAGTTCATTTATGAGCTAGGTCCCATCAGATATCCAGACATATTCTAAGACAGGTATTGCTCATTTCGGGAGATGGCTTTTTCCGCGAACTTAAGATAAAGAGAGACATAGAAAGAAATATCAAGGCGGATCCACTCACTGAGGCTATTCCTCGAACACATTAGTTTCGCAAACTGGTTTTGTGAGACTGATTAGTAGAGGAGTTGGGTGTTCGGTATCATACGGGCTATGAGTATGCGACATCGCAATAATTAGCCTTGAGTGCAAGTGGGAGATTGTTGGAGATAGTGCCCTCAGAGTCAATTATTGGATCACAGGCACGTGATTGCAATGATTGATGGAGGACCTATGCCGGTAGGACAGTCTTACTCAAGATGACAGTATGCTATCTGGTTTACCTTTATCATCGTGTACTGCTTCAGGTGACCTTACATGTCACTATTACATGTTGATAGAGCCCTTAGGATTCTTGCTTGACGACCAGCAGTATGATGGCGATCATATACGTAGGAGCTGGGGTCTATAAGCACATCCTTAAAAGGTCCCTAGTCGTGGGAGTTTCGAGACAGAGCATCGATACTCAGAGTAGACTAGTGTATACAGTCGAGACCCCGACGAAGTGCGGTGATTGGTCTCAAAAACTGTATTTACCGCAATCAGAAACGGCGTCGCTTCGCAGCTAGCCGGTGAGTGCGGGTCGATCCACAGAGACGGGTAAATTCCTTTTATGTATTTTAACGAGTTGATTCTATTTGTCGTTTTGATTGGTTTATAAAAATCTATAAAAACTAGATCTAATTAATCTAATTGAAAGTCTTGCTAGGGTTAGGCTTAGGGGAAGTTTTGGAGATTAATGTTTTTCATCACCGCTTTCAATGCCTTCTTTTTTTAGATCTATTAGATGTTACGTTAATTATCAATAAAGTGGATACGAATCTTTTGGGAAGATGTTTCTTCCTCTAGGTTCGTATTCTTCCTTTGTTGATAATTACCTACCCCCCACGGAAAACGCGCGTAACCGGCCCTTTATACTACGGTTCATCGTTACCTCGATGGGTAGGATGCCGCAGGGAGCGGTTGTGCTCGTATGCGTGGAGTTCTAATTTGTTAGGTTAAAGTGGTATTGAAAGGGGTGAGAGATCTCATCTCTCAACCCTTTCCCTAAGGCTAACCCTAACAAGCGAGGAGACTACTCGCTCATTAGGGGATTAGAAAACATTATAATTAAAAGAATAAAATACTTACTAGTTGACGGCTCCCTCCAAACAAGAAGAACAAATCTGAATTTTTATCTCAGAAATTCTGAATTTTATTGATTGAAAAGAGGCATAGGTTTTACAATTTTGAGATTACAATTTATAAGTAAACAGGAGAATTAGGGTTTCAGAGTCTCGCACATGCGCAATTACTGATTTGCCCCCTAAGAATCCCAACACCCGCACCGACGCCCAAGCTCAGAAAAACTCCACCGACATGCGCACTAGATGGCCGCGGATCCGCGGCAGTTGTTGGCTTGGGCCGCGGATCCGTGGCCCTTTAGTGGTCTTGGGCCACCAACTTTCTGTGGTTGGTTTTTCTTCTCTTGGGTTTCCTAGTTTCATTGTTCTTTTCTCTGTTGGGCCTCTTAGTGTTCTCCAGATCTTTAGTGAAAACTTGTTCGTATCTTTTGACCGTTCACTTGACATTTTTGGACCTTGTACTGTTCTTTGATTAGGCTTGACCAGGGTCCGTCTACTTGTTTGTCAAAAGTCACTTTTCTGTATCAGCTTTCGTTTTTTTCACTGTATCTGCATCCAAGCCCTGTATCCTGTAACATGCAACAAACGTGCGTCAAGAGTACCTGTTTACTTATAAAAAGGATAAGAATAGAGGGATGAAAAATGCAATATTATGGTCTGAACAAATACCCCCAAACTTATCTTTTGCTCGTCCTCGAGCAAACTTATTTTTATTCACTAAAATCCTAACCACACTTTCGCAGGGAAACGCGATTGCACTGAGCACGTGCAACAAGCCGTTAAACCTCTAGATGTCCCTAGTAGGAGGAGTGTTGTCTCCTGAGGGTTTTCAGCGGATTACACCCACAAAATCCTATCAACTCTGCCCATTGACTTTTGTTCTCCAATTAAGTTTTCTAACAAGGAATTCTATTACCTTTTGACTCGCAAATTATCCACCCATATTCTTCACGCTTCCTCATTATTTAACTTAAGATTATATATGTTATGTAGACCTACTTAGCTTTCGGCATCTCTTAAGTTTTCCTTCTAGGGTTCCATCTCCACTTAGGAATTTCTATCAACTCTACTAAAGATACAAGTTCTATTCTTCATTCCTCTCTCTTATCTAAATTCCAATCACATACCCCCACGTGTGTGTATAAATCACCCCTACACTTGGAAATTCAAATCAAGCAATCATGCTCTCGTCCAAAGTACTAATTAGTTGGTGAATGAAATTTGCTTACACATCCTTCATGCGACCGTTAATACTTCTTGAGGTACCAACGACCGATTACAAAATGCGCTTGCACTTTAAAGCGTACTTCCTAGTCTTTGCAACACCCAAGGCTTTAGCAGTGACTCCCAAACCAGTTGGTCTAAGGCACTAGGTGATGAAGCACCCTCGCTAAATATTTTTCTATTTTTACAGCCTTAAGTAACCACAAAAACCAGTGTCCATTTTTTTCTTTATTCACTTTTTTTTTTCTTTTTATTTTCATTGTACTAAGGACTTTAGACAAGAGCATTTCAAGGTCTCTTCTACTATTCCAAGTTTCAAGGTGCGTGAATGTGCAAATTGTAGGGTATACATTTTCAGAATTTAGACTTAAGCTAGGAACTATTTTTCAAACTTATACTCTAATAAGAACATCAATACTCTTCCCTTGTTTCGACTTAGCCCAAGAAGTGAACCAAAAATTTGCCTATTTCTAAATAAACTACAAGGCATATACTTTCTACCGTTAAACTTTAAGAAATGTTATTTTTAGGGTTTTTAATTCACTAAGTCTAAGATCTAGTTGTTCCTAACCAGTTAACCTATTAGTCAAACTCAAGTCAATTAGCCAAAATTGAATACAATTATTTTTATAATTTTTTGAAATTTTTCAAATTTTTATGGGTTTTCAAATAAATATGCAAATGCAAAAATATGTACAAATGAATGCGAAGGAAGAAGACGTACCGAGCATACCCCCAAACTTGAACTTGACAGTGTCCTCACTGTCATACTAAACCAAGAGGGTCAAAATGTCGGCACTCCCCTGTTTATTTATTTACAATTTTTTTATTGTTAAGAAAAACAAAAATATATACAAAAAGGCCCTCCCCCAAACTTCATTTAAACTATGTTAGACATTACTGCCAAACTTTGCCTAGACCAAACGTCAACACCAACCAGTTGAAAAATTTATCAGTAAAGAATATTGGGTGGTGGAAAAATAAGTTGTGGGGGTCCGCAAAGAATTGGGGAAGATAGAAGTAGTGGTATGGGAGGTGTGGAGGTAAATATACAGGTGATGGTGATGCATCGAAACGAGAATGTAAATGATCAGCAATCAGTGGAGTGTTGGCATTCTCGTACCTTATTAAAAGAAATGGGGGTATTTCAACTTCTAAGGGAGGAGGTTGACTCACCACAATACCCCCAAGATATTCCTGTGGGTCCTTTATTGACATGGCATCATCCATCAATTGTGTATGATATTCACTTATGAGGAAACTTATCTCCTCGATGTCCGCCATAGTCCAACCGACAACTTGCCGCCTATCTTGTAAGACCGTTAAGAGGGCGTTCTCTTGCTCGATGGCTAGAGAGGCCGATATGATAATGGGAAAGGTCTCATTCTCACCTATGTAAGCATATCTAAGGTGAGACGGCAAGGGCATGAGTTCGAGATTTGGAGGCGAAAGAATTATTGCGGAATCTACCTCGAACTTAAAGGACTCCAACACAGGTTCGAAATCACTGCAAACAACCGATTCAGATGGTTCGACTAACTTATCCAAAAATTCAAAAGACTCATATTCGGGCTGTGAGTCGTCATCATTCAAAAAAGTGAAACATTCATAATCAACATCGGTTGTGTCAACGGTGGTAGGCTCAAGGAGGGACGCACTAGTGGCGTCAAAACTGTTTTCATCAAATAGAAATCTTTCAAGCTCGCAGTCCTCCTGTGTGATTTCGTGAATAGAGCAAACTTCTCGTGTACTACTTTTAGGTACGGGGGGCAGACTTCCCATCTTATAAATATTGAACTCACTAGACCTCTTTCCGAAGGATAGAGTCATGGAGCCATTGCGACAATTTATCACGGCATTGGAAGTGGCCAAAAATGGTCGACCAAGAATCACCGGAATTTGGTTTCTTGGGTTAGCAACAGGTTGTGTATCCATAACGATAAAATCAACGGGGAATATGAATTCCCCGACTTTGATCAACACATCCTCTAGTTGACCCCTTGGATAGGTGATTGATCGATCAGCCATTTGGAGAGTGCAACGAGTGGGTTTCAACTCTCCAACCCCTACTTGTTCGTACACGGAGTAGGGAATCAGGTTAACACTAGACCCAAGATCTAAAAGTGCTCGATTAATTTTCTTATCCCCAATTGTAATTGAAATCGTAGGACAGCCGGGGTCCTTTCGTTTTTGGGGTAAGGTTTGATGGTGGTTAATAGCATTGCTCACTGCACTAGCCACTAGCACTTTCTTGGGTACTCGAGATGCTTTTCTCTTTGAAGTGCATAATCCCTTTAAGATTTTCGCGTATGAAGGGACTTGTTGGATAGCATCCAAGAGAGGTATATTTATGCTAACCTGCTTAAATATCTCCACAATCTTCTCCACTTGTGTATTTGGTTTATTAGGACTCAACCTGTTTGGAAATGGTGCATTTTGAAAATTAGTTGAGTCAAATGTTTGTGGAGCAGACTGTGGATTAGGAACGGATCCCGGTGTAGATGTGTTCGTGTTGTGAGAAATGGGTCCGTTAGAGCTAGAAGAAGTAGAGCCATGTGAAGGGTGGAGAATAGGCTCTAAAGAAAAAGGTGAAGAAGGAAGTGAAGAAAATGAAGAAGGGGAAGAAGAAGAAGAACCACCGGCGGGGATGTCATCACTAGTTTCCACATTATTTTGCAACTCTCTTCCGGATCTCAACGTGGTCACCGCATTTACATTGTGATTGTGATATGCGTTTTGTGCGTGACCGGGATTGGGCAATGGTTGAGATGGAAGCTTTCCCTTTTCTCTCTCGCTCAACGCAGCAGTTAATTGTGCAATTTGTGCCTCAATAGATTTGATACTTTGATCGTGTGAGGCATTGTTATTCATTAAAGATTGAACATAACTTTCAAATCTTGCTGCGGATTCTGTAGTTTGCTTGAGAAATGCTTCTAGACTTTTCTCGAGCGAGCTAACCTTATCATCATTTGGTTGAACCAAATTGTTCGTTTGATTTGTATAAGGTTGTTGTTGGAAAGGTTGCTGGTTTTGAGTTTGTAAGGGTGCTTGTTGTTGTTGTGGAGGAGGTCTTTGAAAATTATTATTCCCTTGGAACTGTTGATTTGGGTGACTCCTCCACCCCTGATTGTATGTCGAAGAGTACGGATCATTTCTTTGTCGTTGCTGAAATGCAGCATTGACTTGATCCTGTCCTTGAATGGGTGCATTATAAGGACACTCTTCGGTTAGGTGCGACGGGTTCGAACAACAAGCACAAACAGTTCGTGTGGGTAGAGTAGGGGCAGGAGAAGACGATGAGATTTTGGTCTCAATGGCTTCTAGCTTTTTCATAAGTGAGGCCATCTCGGCCTTCATAGCAATCGACATATCTATTTGATGTATGCCTGCCCTAGATTGACCAACTGAAGAAGATGATGTGGTCTTGGTACTCTCCCACTGAATTGTTTGCTCACTTAGGTCCTCAAGAAACTGCCAAGCTTCGTCGCTAGACTTGGAGAGAAAATGACCTTGACATATTGTTTCTAGCAACTGCTTCGTTGCTGCGTTCAATCCTTCGTATAATGTTTGGCAAAGTTGCCAATTTTCTATCCCATGATGAGGACATTGAACGAGTAGGTCTTTAAATCTCTCGAAGCACTTCCAAAATGGTTCGGAAGGAAGCTGTGAAAATTGTATAATCTCGTTTCGGATTCTAGCAGTTTTGTGGTGAGGATAGAACTTTTTCAGAAAAGCTCTCACAAACTCGTCCCAATTTCTAATGGAATGTGATGCGGTGCTGTATAGCCACTTCTCGGCTAGGTCACATAAGGTGAAAGGAATGACCCTTAGCCTTATTGCGTCATCACTTAATTGGGTTTTCTTCATCATGGCGCAAACATTTTGGAATTTATTAATGAAAATATATGCATCCTCGGATTCCAAACCATGAAACTTAGGCAGCATATTGATGAAGTGTGGTTTTATTTCAAAATTATCCCCATTCGCCGGTGGGGGTGAAAGACATGTGGGTAAAGAAGTGCGGACGGGGTAGAAGAGATCCTGGAGCGCGACTCGTGCGGGCGCTACAACAGGCGGGAGATTCGGGTTATTCGCACCTAACGGAGGTGGAATCATTCCCGTCGGTAAGGTATCGTTGGGGTTAAATCCCGACATACCTTCGAAAGAATTTGAAGGTGGAGGTAAGAAAGTGGAAGGAATTTCGACGAAGGGTTCGCCGAAGGGTTCGTTGGTCGGTACCAACGAAACACGGACTAATCGGGCGTTAGTATCCCTAGTCCAAAATGACATACACTAAAGGGTAGTGCAGTCAGAAAAAAAGAGAAAAACAGAATGTGGGGGTAAGATAACGTCAGTGAGAAGAAGTGGTGGAAGTGAGTTTTAAGTTTCTTCGCGACAAGTTGCAAGTTTGAAAAGATTTTTCTTTATTTTTTTTTTATGTGTGAGTTTTGGAAAAAAGTTTTTGAAGACGGACTCGTGACACAACTGTATCAACCACACATGCACAGTCAGGCCTAGATCTAGGGTCGCCTAGGTCTACTAGACAGCTCCTAACTAGGGCTAGAAATAGACCTCAAACCGCCTCTTCACGGACAAATACGGCCAGGTAAGTGGGAAGGAACCACCACTACAGTGGGCCTAATTAATAACCACTAGCCTAGACACCGCAATGTCGGTTAGGATAAACGGCCGATGCCTACCCTAGTCCTTTTCCTATTGAGCTCGCTGTCCTTAGGTCTGAGTCTAATCTTTTTTAATTAAAGGTGGTCGATGCAAAATGCTTTAGGTGTTTTCTGGGGTCCTGGGAAGGGTGATGAAATCCCCACCCAATCTGAGTTTGGTCAATTAGCCCCTTAGAGTCCGATTAAATTATGCAAAACAAATAAAATCACTTGCAATCAATTTTAGCGCGGCGCAAAGAAACCTGCAGAAATCTGTTATTTAGAAGGGGGAGAAAGACTTTTTACGCAAAGAATTCCTGCAGAAATTTTTTACAGTGGAGATATGGAGGTTACAGAGGAGAGGGAGAGGAATCAAACTATGCACTTTTTAGGTGCTGACGTGGCAGGAGGAGCGCGGATCCGCGGCCGTGGACCCTTATTTGCGGCGGAAGCGCGGCTGAGAAGAGGGATCGGGCTCTGGAAATTTTTGTACTGTTCTGCGCTTACAATTTCTCTCTGTTCTTATGCTCCTTCTCCTGTTTTGACCTTCTGTAAAACTCCAGATCCAAAAGTCTTTGCTGTTCCTGCAAGATTCAAATAGCAAACCCTTCAAACAGATCAAAGTTGATAATTTTTTTGTATTTTTTTTATATTTTCAGATTTTTATAATTTTTAAAATTTATATCAACCCGAAAATTCATAAAAAGAAAGATTACGCCGTCCCCGGCAACGGCGCCATTTGATTGGTCTCAAAAACTGTATTTACCGCAATCAGAAACGGCGTCGCTTCGCAGCTAGCCGGTGAGTGCGGGTCGATCCACAGAGACGGGTAAATTCCTTTTATGTGTTTTAACGAGTTGATTCTATTTGTCGTTTTGATTGGTTTATAAAAATCTATAAAAACTAGATCTAATTAATCTAATTGAAAGTCTTGCTAGGGTTAGGCTTAGGGGAAGTTTTGGAGATTAATGTTTTTCATCACCGCTTTCAATGCCTTCTTTTTTTAGATCTATTAGATGTTACGTTAATTATCAATAAAGTGGATACGAATCTTTTGGGAAGATGTTTCTTCCTCTAGGTTCGTATTCTTCCTTTGTTGATAATTACCTAACCCCCATGGAAAACGCGCGTAACTGGCCCTTTATACTACGGTTCATCGTTACCTCGATGGGTAGGATGCCGCAGGGAGCGGTTGTGCTCGTATGCGTAGAGTTCTAATTTGTTAGGTTAAAGTGGCATTGAAAGGGGTGAGAGATCTCATCTCTCAACCCTTTCCCTAAGGCTAACCCTAACAAGCGAGGAGACTACTCGCTCATTAGGGGATTAGAAAACATTATAATTAAAAGAATAAAATACTTACTAGTTGACGGCTCCCTCCAAACAAGAAGAACAGATCTGAATTTTTATCTCAGAAATTCTGAATTTTATTGATTGAAAAGAGGCATAGGTTTTACAATTTTGAGATTACAATTTATAAGTAAACAGGAGAATTAGGGTTTCAGAGTCTCGCACATGCGCAATTACTGATTTGCCCCCTAAGAATCCCAACACCCGCACCGACGCCCAAGCTCAGAAAAACTCCACCGACATGCGCACTAGATGGCCGCGGATCCGCGGCAGTTGTTGGCTTGGGCCGCGGATCCGCGGCCCTTTAGTGGTCTTGGGCCACCAACTTTCTGTGGTTGGTTTTTCTTCTCTTGGGCTTCCTAGTTTCATTGTTCTTTTCTCTGTTGGGCTTCTTAGTGTTCTCCAGATCTTTAGTGAAAACTTGTTCGTATCTTTTGACCGTTCACTTGACATTTTTGGACCTTGTACTGTTCTTTGATTAGGCTTGACCAGGGTCCGTCTACTTGTTTGTCAAAAGTCACTTTTCTGTATCAGCTTTCGTCTTTTTCACTGTATCTGCATCCAAGCCCTGTATCCTGTAACATGCAACAAACGTGCGTCAAGAGTACATGTTTACTTATAAAAAGGATAAGAATAGAGGGATGAAAAATGCAATATTATGGTCTGAACAGGCGGTGGCCGGTCTCACAAGCCACCGGTGTCAGTTGGTTCACCTAAGATGTATACAGGTGCTCATTGGGTTATGAGTACACCGGGCAGGACTCGCCGGGAATATGCTAGTTGGTCTTATACCTGACGTCAGATAGCAGTTCCCTGGTGACATGTGTACAGGTTAGTTCATCGACCTGAGATTGTCATTTGTCTCATGTGAGTTCCCACTGTACTTTGATTACTACCCTACCACGCTCAAAGGAGACGTGCAAACAGGTTTTAGTTGGGTACAGTCCCGAGCCACATGGAGGCAGTGAGCGGATCTGCAGGGGTTCGTCTCTCCCGGTATTAGGGGTGAGGTCGCGCTGTGTCTAGGAGAGCCATTACACGAAGTCCTTGGCCAAGGCAGGAGATTCACTGGTAGGTATTCCAGTAATATCTCAGGGTGTTCTGGGCTACACTCCGACACGACTTGTACCGCTTTTGGGGGTCTGAATTTTACCAACCCTCTAGGCCCGCCATGCGATGCTCATAGACGAACGGACCGGACTGTACGGATATTGTCACTGACAAGCTCAGTAGGGTGTCAGAATGAGTTCGCTCATCGACGTCCCTTTTGGTCAATACCTGGTAGCCCGTTACGTATGGCTAATACCTCTGATGTGCTAGTGGTTAAATCCACAGCCAAAATATTGACAAGTCTTTAGAGTCCCCCACAGACCGTTTCTCAAGTTTCGGACGAAACGCTGTAGAGGCCGTATGGAGATATGGCAGGGTTCGATCATATACGTGCGTTATTGCATGGATCATGATCGGACGGATAATACTAGTGGGCTTTGGTTTAAGCCGGATCCTAGTATTGTACAGTGTAGATTTTGTCTCATTGCATTTGTATTCGGTCGCAATACAAATGCAGGTATGCATATACAGTCACGGGGTTTTCCTGTAATTTATTACGGGATCGGTTTTTTGAAATTGCCAGTTTGTATTTCCGTTTCGGCCATTTTCCTTTGTTTCTTTTTTTGGCTGAAAATTGGTGTGGAGGGGTTTATTTGCAAATGTGCAAATTAGCAATTTGGAGAGTTGTTTTTGCAAGTAGTTGCATCATAATGGTTTCATGATGGTTCCACCATCTCTTGACTTTCTTTTGATCATGATTGCTTGACTTTTGGGATATGATTTGGTGATGGAGTGGGGAGTTGGGAGTGATCATTGTTTCTCATCATCACTTACTTGCATTATTGTTTTCCACCCACCCCTTGGCTTTTCTCTCTCTCTCCCTTCACCAAGATGGCTGATTAGAGAGATTTTTACGATCAAAAATAATTTACCGCAATCAAGAACGGCGTCGCTTTGCAGCTCGCCGGTGAGTACGGGTTGGTCCACAGGGATGGTGTTAATTTTTTAAATGTTCTTATGAGCTAATTCCAATGGGTGTTGGATCTTCTAATTAAATCTAAAAACTAAGTTGTACGAGAATTAAGAAACTTGCTAGAATTAGGTCTAGGTAAAGTTTGGTAAGATTAAATTTCACACCTCTTTCAATGCCCTAAATTAAATCTTTTTAGGAGTTATAGCAATTATTAGTAAAGGGGATTAGGATGATTGGGAAGAAACGATGTTTCTTCCTCTAGATCCTTGTCCGTCCTTTTCTAATAATTGCTCTAACCTTCATGGAAGACATGCATGTCCGGTCCTTTATACTACGGTTTCACCGTTACCTCGTGGGTAGGGTGCCGTAGGGAGCGGATCATGCATGCATGCATGAAGTTCTAATTATTGCAAATGATTGGGCCCGAAAGAGATGAGAGATCTTCATCCCTCAAACTCTTCCCTATTCCTAACTCTAACAAGCGAGGAAATTACTCGCTCATTAAGGGATCTATTAAAAACATTATTTTTATTTTGTTTTTAGATATAATCGATTAATTACTTACTGCAGTTTAAGAAATTCTACACTAGATTAAACTAAGGCAAAAGAATAATTTATCTAGGGCAAGAATTTAATTATAGAACTAAGGCAGAAATAAAAATGAACTTACAGAATGATGCTCTCCCAACTTCAAATGAATCTGAATTTTATTTATGAAAAAGAGGCATACCTAATACAATATTTAGAATTCCTATTTATAGAGGATAGGAAAATTAGGGTTACAATGACTCGCACATGTGCTATTACAAAATTGCCCCTAGGACGACTAGTCAACGCACCGCCAGAGCTTCCGTGAAATTTTCCACCGACGTGTGCTATACATGGCCGCGGAACCGCGGCCTGAGGCCAGGTTTGGCCGCGGTTCCGCGGCCAAAAGAAGGAGCTGGGCTATGAAAATTCTGGGCCTGGCTTCTCTTGACTTGTGATTCTAGTTTCTATGTATCTTTTTTCAATTGGGTTTCTAGGTCTTCTCCAGATCTCTTAGTGAACATTGTAGCGGACTTTTACCGTTGCTTCGTGACGAAGTCCTGAACCTTGCGCTGTTTTGTACTGATCTCTGTGTAGGCTTGATCAAGATTCTCTGTTTATTGGTCAAAGCCTCACTTTCGCATTATCTTTTATTTTTTTCACTGTTTTAGATCCAAGAACCCGTAACCTGTAATATGTAGCAGACATGCGTCAAAAGCACCTGTTTATTTATAAAATGAATAAGAATGGGAAATATAATAATGCAATATTATGGTATGAACAAATACCCCCAAACTTATCTTTTGCTCGTCCTCGAGCAAACTTATTTTTATTCTCTACAAAAACCTAACCGCACTTTCGCAGGGAAACACGATTGCACTGAGCACGTGCAACAAGCCGTTAAACCTTTAGGTGTCCCTAGTAGGAGGAGTGTTGTCTCCTGAGGGTTTTCAGCGGATACTACCCACAAAATTCTATCAATTAGGCTTTTCGACTTTTGTTCTCCAATTAGGTTTTCTAACAAGGAATTCTATTATCTTCTACTCATAAATTATCCACCCATATTCTTCACACTTCCTCATCATTTAACTTAAGATTATATATGTTCAGCAGACCCACTCAGCTTTCGGCATTTCTTAAGTTTTCCTTCTAGGGTTCCATCTCCACTTAGGAATTTTTTATCAACTCTACTAAAGATACAAGTTCTATTCTTCATTCCTTTCTCTTATCTAAACTCTAATCACATATCCCCACGTGTGTGTATAAATCACCCCTACACTTGGAAATTCAAATCAAGCAATCATACCCTTGTCCGTTGTCCAAAGTACTTATTAGTTGGTGAATTTTTAATTGAATTTTGCTTACACATCCTTCATGCGACCGTTAATACTTCTTGAGGTACCAACGACCGATTACAAGATGCGTTTGCACTTTAAAGCGTACTTCCTAGTCTTGCAACACCCAAGGCTTTTTAGCACTGACTCCCAAACCAGTTGGTCTAAGGCACTTGGTGATGAAGCACCCTCGCTAAATATATATATATATATATATTTTTTGCAGCCTTAAGTAATCACAAAAACCAGTGTTCATTTTTATTCTTTATTCACACTTGAATATTTTTTTTTTATTTTTCATCATACTAAGGACTTTAGACAAGAGCATTTCAAGGTCTCCTCTACTATTCCAAGTTTCAAGGTGTGTGATTGTGCAATTTGTAAGGTATACATTTTCAGAATCTATACTTAAGCTAGGAATTATTTTTCAAACTTATACTCTAATAAAAATCAATACTTTTCCTTATTTCGACCTAGCCCAAGAAGTGAACCCAAAATTTGCCTATTTCTAAATAAACTACAAAGACATATACTTTCTACCGTTAATTTTTAAAGAAGGTTATTTTTAGGGTTTTTAATTTACTAAGTCTAAGATCTAGTTGTTCCTAGCTAGTTAACCTATTTGTCAAACTCAAATCACTTAGGCCAAAATTGAATACATTAATTTTTATAATTTTTGAAATTTTCAATTTTTATGGGTTTTTCTTTTTCTATTTTTTTTCATATAAAGATGCAATGCAGAAATATACATATGAATGCGAAAGAAGAAAACTTACCGAGCATACCCCCAAACTTAAACTGGACGGTGTACTCACTGTCATGCTGCACCAAGTGGGTCGATCATGTCGGCAATTTCCTGCTTATTAACATATTTACAAATGATACACACCCCCAAACTTATTTGAAATAAAGTTTTGGAAAAATTGATTGGAAATTCGGGGGTGAAAGTGGAGGAAAATCAATCAGTGTAAATCGGCTCCTGCAAAAACAGGAGCTCCTCCGAATGGTCCGCTGTGAGGAACGATTTCAGTCGATGTCCATTTACTTTGAATAAAATACCGTCCTCCTAATTTTCAAGATCGACTGCACCGTATGGATAAACGGTGCGAACTACAAATGGTCCTTTCCACCTAGAAGGGAGCTTGCCGGGGCGATAATGTAACCGAGTATCATAGAGTAAAACCTGTTGACCAGGTTTAAAAGTTTTTCGCAGAAGGTGTTTATCATGGAACACTTTGGTTCGGTTTTTAACAATTACAGCATTATCATAAGCCTCATCCCGCAGCTCTTCTAGTTCATTTAATTGCAGCTTTCGATTGCTGCCCGCATTTCCTAATGATAAATTCAACTCTTTTATAGCCCAAAATGCCTTATGCTCAATCTCTACTGGGAGGTGGCAAGCTTTCCCGTAAACAAGCCTGTATGGAGACATACCAAGATCGGTCTTGTATGTAGTACGGAAAGCCCATAGTGCATCGATCAGTTTGAGTGACCAATCTTTACGGTTTTTAGAAACCGTTTTCTCCAAGATTTGCTTAATTTGCCGATTCGAAATCTCGGCTTGCCCACATGTTTGGGGATGGTATGGCTTTGACAGCTTGTGGGTAATAGAATATTTGCGCATTAAGGACTCAAAAGTCCTATTGCAAAAGTGAGAACCATTATCACTTATAATCGCTCGAGGGTGCCCAAATCGAGAAAAGATGTGTTCTTTAAGAAATTGAACGACAACCTTATTGTCATTCGTTCGGCTAGGCACAGCCTCGACCCACTTTGAAACGTAGTCAACAGCCAAAAGAATATAAATATTCCCAAAAGAATTGGGAAATGGTCCCATGAAGTCTATTCCCCAAACATCAAAAATATCCACAACCAAAATTGGTTGGAGTGGCATTTCGTTTCTCCGCGATATCCGGCCCAAGTGTTTGCTCCGGGAGCAAGTCTTGCAGTATTCATATGCATCCTTAAAGAGTCGTGGCCAATAGAAACCACACTGCAAGATTTTCTCAGCTGTCTTCTTTGGGCCAAAGTGCCCGCCACATGCTTGATCGTGGCAAAAAAACAGCACACTCTTAAACTCGTTTTCTGGTACACACCGACGAATAATTTGGTCGGAACCGTATTTAAACAGATAAGGTTCATCCCAGTAAAAATGCTTTGCTTGGGACAAGAATCGAAGTTTATCCTGTTTCGACCAATCTTTAGGTATCAAACCGGTGGCTAAGTAGTGTTAGGTTTACCTAGCACCTTATCAAGGGTTTGGAAGCATCACATGTACCAAAGATTAAATTTTTAGGGTGCTAAGTGAACACACAAAGAATCATTCCTAGAAAATTAGGGTTTCAAAAACAACACATCATGACAAGTAGGAAAAGCTAGGGTTTTGAGAGTACAACCTTTGTAGCTCCCTACGCTAGACACCTCGGCTACTTGGGGTTTGGAAAAGGTCCGCTTGAACTCCTCTAGGTCCATGATGATCCACCCGGAGTCCGCTTTGTCCAAGCTTGCAACTTCATAAGATCAAGAAAGAAAATGGAAGCTAACACTCTCCACTAATGGGCAAGACTAGTGTAGAATGGTGTTGTGGTTCTTTTTCTCACTTCAAAATCCTATCTTGTTGAGTATTTTGCTCACTTGAGTGATCTAGAGAGCAAAAGAGCAAGGAAGAAGAAGATGATGGCTTTTGAAGAAGAAGAGAAATGATAATCACCAATGAAAAAATAGAAAATATATGTATATATATTTTCCACTCTTCATCTCAAACCATGGTTATATTATATGGATATTATTTCACTTGAGTTAAAACATAAAAGAAAAGATTAACACATGGTTAAAAGGTAGGTGAGCATGGTTAGTTGAAGAAGAGTGTAGAAACCATGTATTAATCTTTATCTTTTGTTTTAAAACAAATGCAAATATATATATATATATATATATATATATATATATATATCCATATATATAAACATAAGGTGTGATTCTTATATTGCCATCATTTTCTATGTATATACAACCATGAAGGATGATGTATATATGTATGTGTGCATGCATATCCATATGTGCATGAACAAGAAAGAATGCATACATGCATGCATACATCCAAAAATACAAGAAATGATTTCTAGTGAGAAACTAATGGTTAAATGATAAATCAACACTTGATTTAGCAATCCGGCCATATCACATACGACCCAACCAAAAGCAAGCCGCCCGATTAATATACGGTATCTTATACGCGCATTTTAGCCGGGTCCATGCGCATATCGCATACGCGCACCACAACGTTTCGCCTGGACTAGGTAACTCCTTTGTGGGACTCTAAGACTCGTCAATACGCCGGCAGTGGGTGATGATCATATCAAGCACCCCAAGCCGCAAGCGGTCAGCTAAACGTAACGGCCACCCGGGTATTGAGCGATCAGAAGAAAACAAGCGAACCTGCTACAATTCCCGTCGAGCCAACCGGCAACACTACCGTGCAGTCCGGTCTCTTCGTCAGATATACTGCATATCGAGCCTAGGGATGGTAAACGTCAGACCCCAATAACCGATAAGTCGTGCCGATGTGAGGCCCATAACGGGTCGAGAAACTACTGGTAACACTTACCAGTAAATCTTTAAAACAGCCCTGGCCAGGGACTTCCCTGTTACGGCCAATCGAGCACAGCGCAACATCAACCCCCAATACCGGGAGAGATGAAACCCCTCCTATCGCTCATTGCCTCCATGTGACTCGGGACTGTACCCAAAAACCACCATTTTGCACGCCCTCATGGACGTGGTAAGGTGGAAATCAAAGCACAGTGGGAATCACATAAGACTCTATGACGATCTCGGGTCTACAGACTAACCTGCACAAGTGTCACCTGAGAACCGCCATCTGACGTGAGGTATAATACCATCTGGGAGTTCTCGGCGAGTCCGTCCAGTGTACCCAGTCTCCATTGAGCACCCGTATACCATCTCTGATGTCAAACACCAATGGATATGGGATCATCCATCGCCCATCTCATGGGTCAAGAAGCGTATACGCTAGTCTACACTGGTATATCGATGCCCCGTCTCGATACACCTACGACCAGGGACCTTGAAGGATGTACTTATGGACTACCATGTCCCCACTAGTATGATCCGCATCATAGTCCAGGTAGTCAAGTACACATCCTAAGGGCTTTACCAACATGTAACTATAAGACAGTATATAGAGACAAGTATACATGTTAAGATAAAGAGCAACCAGATAGCATACTATCATATCGAGAAAGAAAGTCATCTCTATATATGTCCAAGAATCCAATATAATATACATCATCTGTACAATACTGGCCTCTAGAGCATACATACAACTAACAATCTCCCACTTGCACTAGGGCCAGCTGCTGTAGTATCGCATACCGAGCATCCCGAAGAGTCTCTCAACTGTATCTAGGGAATGGCCTTCGTGAGTGGATCCGCTGTGTTATTCTTCGTGTCAACCCTCCTGACCTCGATCTCCCGACGATCAACTATCTCCCGGATCAGGTGATACCGCCTCAGAATATGCCTGGATCGCTGATGGGACCTGGGTTCCTTGGCCAAAGCCACCGCTCCATTGTTATCGCAATACAAAGGTATTGGATGCTCAATGGATGGAACCACTCCAAGTTCAATAATGAACTTCTTGATCCAGACAGCCTCTTTGGCAGCATCGTTGGCAACGATGTATTCAGCCTCCATCGTCGAGTCTGCCACGGTTTCCTGCTTGGAACTCTTCCAGCTAACCGCCCCTCCGTAAAGGGTAAAGACAAATCCCGACTGCGACTTAGAGTCGTCCTTATCACTCTGGAAGCTTGAATCGGTAAAGGACTCTACTTGGAGTTCTCCGTTACCATATACCAAGAGCATCTCCTTAGTCCTTCGTAAGTACTTGAGAATACTCTTCACAGCTGTCCAGTGACTCTCTCCAGGATCAGCTTGATACCTACTCACTACACTTAGTGAGTATGCTACATCGGGTCTGGTACATAGCATCGCGTCATGATAGAGCCTACAACCGAAGCATAGGGTATCCCTTGCATGCGAGCTCTCTCCAAATCAGTCTTGGGAGACATCTCTTTGGAGAGAGTGACTCCAGAGATCGTGGGTAAGTTCCCACGCTTGGATTCTCCATACTAAACCTCTTTAGTATGGTGTCAATGTACCTGGACGGAGACAATCCTAATATGCTTTTAGATCTATCTCTATAGATCCTGATTCCCAATATGCAGGAGGCATCACCTAGATCTTTCATTGAGAATCTTTGTGATAAGAAGAGCTTGACCGATTGCAGCATAGGAATGTCATTTCCTATCAAGAGTATGTCGTCCACGTACAATACGAGGAAGACAACCTTACTCTCTGCCACCTTCTTGTAGATACAAGGTTCATCTACGTTTTTGACGAAATCAAACTCTTTGATAACGACGTCAAAGTAGATGTTCCAGCTCTGCGATACTTGCTTTAATCCATAAATGGATTTAAGCAGCTTGCACACCTTCCCGCTGCTCCCACTATCTACGAAGCCCTCTGGCTGAGTCATGTACACGCACTCTTCTAAATCACCGTTTAGAAAGGCGGTCTTAACATCCATTTGCCAGATTTCATAGTCATGATATGCAGCGATGGCAAGCATGATCCTGATGGATTTAAGCATAGCCACTGGAGAAAAGGTCTCGTCATAGTCCACACCTGGTCTTTGACGAAAACCCTTTGCAACAAGTCTAGCTTTGAAAGTCTCCACTTTCCCATCTACACCAAGTTTTTTCTTGAAGATCCACTTGCTCCTAATGGGTTTTACCCCTTCAGGAGCATCTTCCAAAGTCCATACTTTGTTGGTATACATGGATTCCATCTCGGACCGCATTGCATCCAGCCATTTCACTGAGTCCCCACTCGTGATGGCCTGTTTGAAGCTAGTTGGGTCATCATCCTCCATGATGCAATCCTCGCTCCCACCATCCATGAGAAAGCCATAGTATCTCTCAGGTGGGCGAGGAACCCTACTAGATCGGCGGAGTGGCTGGGGTTCATTGGGAACTGCCGAATCCTCTGGTTCCACTAAATCTTCAGTTTGAGTTTGTGTAGCCGGAATTTCTTCTATTTCTACCTTGTTGCCACTAATTTCTTTTGTAAGAAATTCCTTTTCTAAAAAGGTGGCATGTCGAGAAACAAACACTTTTTGTTCCTCAGTATGGTAGAAAAGATATCCATGTGAATGTTTGGGATATCCCTCAAACTTGCATAGAACTGACCGTGTCTCGAGTTTATCCGGATTTTGCCTCTTGACATAGGCCGGACAACCCCATATCTTAACTCGTTTAAGACATGGTCTCTTCCCACTCCATATCTCATATGGTGTGGTAGGTACAGATTTAGATGGAACTTGATTTAATAGGTATGCTGCTGTTTCCAGCGCATAACCCCAGAAGGAAATAGGTAACTCAGCTGTGCTCATCATAGAGCGCACCATATCTAATAGGGTGCGGTTCCTCCGTTCTGATACATCGTTGTGCTGTGGTGTATATGGAGGAGTCAGCTGAGAGAGAATCCCATTCTCTTTTAGGAAGTTCAGGAATTCAATGCTCAAGTATTCACCTCCTCGATCAGATTGTAGGATTTTAATACTTTTTCCGGTTTGGTTCTCGACTTCTT
Source organism: Agapanthus africanus (assembly GCA_030015575.1). NCBI lineage: Eukaryota > Viridiplantae > Streptophyta > Magnoliopsida > Asparagales > Amaryllidaceae > Agapanthus > Agapanthus africanus. The sequence continues at coordinate 156,917,257 of CM057350.1, forward strand.
GTTTATATTCTCTAAATTTCTCAAAAGCTTCTGATTTGTGTTTCATCAGGAACACATACCCAAACCTAGAGAGATCGTCAGTGAATGTAATGAAGTACGCAGAACCATCCCTGGCATGTATAGACATGGGACCGCATACATCGCTATGCACCACTCCCAAGAGTTCCGTAACTCTTTCTCCGTGTCCCGTAAACGGAGTTTTGGTCATCTTGCCTTTGAGCCATGACTGACATGTGTCATAAGATGAATATTCAAACGAATTCAAATATCCATCCTTATGCAACTTAGCTAGTCGTGTCGCATTAATGCGACCTAGTCTACAATGCCACAAGAAGGATTCGTTCAGTTCTGAACTCTTCCTCTTGTGTGTGTTTGTTATGCTCAGAACTGTTGATTGATTTAGAACATAAATGCTATTGCACAACGTGCCTGATCCAACCAACTTTTGGTTACGGAAAATGTTCATAACATTATCCTGTAATACAAAATTATATTCCTCTTTACACAACAAAGAAACCGATATAATGTTGCATATCAGGTTCGGCATGTAATAGCATTCGTTCAGAATCAATGTATTACCAGTTGGTAATACAAGGTGATATTCCTCGACGGTTTTAGCTGCAACAATTGCACCATTTCCAACTCTTATATCTTTATCACCTTCTCCAAGTTCTCTACCTTTCTTAAGCCCATGTAACTGATTACATATATGGGATCCTGACCCGGTATCCAATACCCAGGACGTAGAGGAAATGGAGAAACAGTTCTCTATAACGAACACACCCGAAGAAAATGCATCATCATGTACTTTCTTCATTCGGGTGGCATGGGAATCCTAGTATTCCCCTATGTCCTGTTCAGTCCTATAACTCTTATAAGAAAGAACGGAACCAACGTTCCCCAGCACAGTATAACATGCGGGTTCGGTCAATACATCCATATTATTATCTTGATTAAGGCATGACATGGTCGCTACCTGGAGAGAGAGAGAAGAAAACACTTTAGCGTATGCTCTTACAAGATCAGATTGGTTATTATCTTATCTAATCAGGATGGCTCCCACTGTTTTTATCAAATCTTCCTTCAAACCCTAAAAGGAAAGACTAGCCGGAATTAATTACACCCTACAACTTCGCCGATCTTTCAGCCAGGTCAGTGTTCGTACTTTGAGGGAGGTTCCCCGTGCTTTCGCACGGACCTAATTAAAGTAAACCTCGTTTTCCCAGAGGCGTAACCCCGTTGACACCTTTCTAGACACCTACTTGATCGGCTAATTGTCCTATGTAAAACTCTCCCAGGAATAACAATTACTCGCAGTGGGTATCAGGATCCAACTATCTCATAGAAGGTATGCAATCTCATTGCAAATTTCAACGCTTGAAATTCCCGATAATATTTTTCCCCTAACCCCTATGACCTTGACAAAGGCCAACAAATCATAGGATGCTAGTCAAGTTCAACCCGTCATTTCTTGATTGAATCAAACCCAGCCGCATGACCCTTGACAAAGGCCAATAAGGTCGTACGACTACCCTAAAACAATCTGCATCATATGCATAAGCAGATAAGCACTATTTAGCTACCGCACAGTACGCCTTGACAAAGGCCAACAAACGTAGCACGAATACTAAACAATTCTTATCTGAAATGACGGAGGGCTACGACAGGTTTTTCTGAAAACCCATTGCGTAATGAACTTGATATCGTTATAGAATCGAGTGAATTTTGAAATGGAGTGATTTTGAGGCTTTCATTAGTTTTGCTAAAGAGGTCACTCCCGGTGAAGGGATCTCGGCTCTTTCCTCATCGACTAAGGTGCATGACATATCATATATATCACTATGCAAAGCAAAACTCCAAAAGCAATCAAAAGTCAAACCGAGTGTTGTAGTATCTGCCAGTTTTGCTAAAGAGGTCACTCCCGGTGAAGGGATCTCTGCTCTTTCCCCATCGAATAAGGTGCAGGGTATATCATATATACCGCTTTGCAAAGCAAAATTGTAGCTACCCCTTTTGAAAAAATTTGATTCTATAACATCTTTTAGGTTTCTTTTCTTTCATTAATCACATTAATGAAGTCCCATCATTTAAGTCACCTAAACATCACAGATAAATACGACGTACACTTATGCCATCCGCATTCGCCTCGATGTCCCCTCGTGCACCGTTAGGTTAGATAACTAATGACAGAGCAGGGCAGGCCTAGTGCGGGTGTAAAACATAAGTAACGTCTATATAATATATCATATATACTATATACTGTATCCATCACAACATATCAAATGATCACATCACAGATATCGCAGCAGAAACATAGATATAATGTGGGATATACTAGGACGTCCGTATTTAGTATTTAGCCAACAATAGAAAATACGGATTCCACAGTCACGATGAATAGCCAAACCCACATCCTGGACCCCTACGAGAGCGGCAAGCGACCCTACCAATTCTGGAGTTTAGGAGACCCGGTCTCGACTCCTCGAGATGGCCTCCCACTGAACCCCAGAACCCGGTCACCTGTGCTCCCCTCCTTGGGTCCATCCTAATGCGGAAAAGTAAATAATATACAACACTGGTGGCATCAACCTCAACCCGGAAGTGCCCCAAATAAAAGAATATTACATTACGTTTGAATTTACATGAATGAAAATATAAAACTCTCATCTCACATAAAACCCCCGGGCTATTCAATCGCGACAATCCTGCACATCATATCTCAGCAACACATAATATCTCATATCATCAACGTAAGTAAGTATGCATACACCGATCGTTGTCGATATATAGCAACGACAATCGGCAATACCACTACATACTACACTTACGGTCACAGAAAAGAAAGTGTAAAACTGCAATATCTGGAATCCACATTCTCTTTAGACATCGTAAATGCGAAATATCACATACTTCGTATTTCATGTCTAGCTATATGAGTTCCACACATTGCAGCACATTCCAGATAAATAGACAGTATTAAAGTTTTCGAACGAATGATCAAATACCCAAAATTCCCTAAAGCTCAACACTTGAGCGGAGTTCAAAAAAACCCGAAATGTGTCACAGTAGTAGCGGTCCAGCCGTAGAAGGGTCAAGCCAACGCCTCACATGTGGCACGCCGTACTGCCTCAAACCCTAAGATTCAAAAGGCAGTTCAAGACGGTCACATAATCGAGTTAAGGTTTGTTGTCTTCTAGAGGGTCCACCACAAAACTTGCACGTATTTCCGAAAGATTTAAACCCTGTGAAAAAGTGAGTAAATGATACTCGTTCGAACAATTCAATACTTTCTAAATTACCCAGAAAGAAACATGAAATCAAAATTCCGATCGAATTGTAGAGTCCAAAACCATCCCCAGAACATTCAGCACTAAATTCAGATTAAAAATACCCAAAAATATATAAAAGCAGTTATAAACATTATTGTGGAAAAATGAGGAATTAAGTGATATGTACGGCCGCGGAGCCGCGGCCTAAGCAAGCTTTAGCCGCGGTTCCGCGGTCGAAGTTACTGGTCATGGGTTCGTTTTTCACAGTATTGCTTATATTTCCCTGCTGAATTTTTTAAGTACTTTTAATTCTGAAAAACAACAGTTTTGAAAAAATGTCCAGAGAGTGCTAAAAATCCGTATTTTTCGGTTCGATCGGAGTTTTAACTTCGTTAAAGTGTCGCCTAAAGTTCTAGGTTGGCTCTGATACCAATGTTAGGTTTACTTAGCACCTTATAAAAGGTTTGGAAGTATCACATGTACCAAAGATTTAATTTTTAGGGTGCTAAGTGAACATACAAAGAATCATTCCTAGAAAATTAGGGTTTCAAAAACAACACATCATGACAAGTAGGAAAAGCTATGGTTTTGAGAGTAAAACCTTTGTAGCTCCCTACGCTAGACTCCTCGGCTACTTGGGGTTTGGAAAATGTCCGCTTGAACTCCTCTAGGTCCACGATGATCCACCTGGAGTCCGCTTTGTCCAAGCATGCAACTTCACAAGATCAAGAAAGAAAATGGAAGCTAACACTCTCCACTAATGGGCAAGACTAGTGTAGAATGGTGTTGTGGTTCTTTTTCTCACTTCAAAATCCTATCTTGTTGAGTATTTTGCTCACTTGAGTGATATAGAGAGCAAAAGAGTAAGGAAGAAGAAGATGATGGTTTTTGAAGAAGAAGAGAAATGATAATCACCAATGAAAAAATAGAAAATATATGTATATATATTTTCCACTTTTCATCTCAAACCATGGTTATATTATATGGATATTATTTCACTTGAGTTAAAACATAAAAGAAAAGATTAACACATGGTTAAAAGGTAGGTGAGCATGGTTAGTTGAAGAAGAGTGTAGAAACCATGTATTAATCTTTATCTTTTGTTTTAAAACAAATGCAAATATATATATATATATATATATATATATATATATATATATCCATATATATAAACATAAGGTGTGATTCTTATATTGCCATCATTTTCTATGTATATACAACCATGAAGGATGATGTATGTATGTATGTGTGCATGCACATCCATATGTGCATGAACAAGAAAGAATGCATACATGCATGCATACATCCAAAAATACAAGAAAGGATTTCTAGTGAGAAACTAATGGTTAAATGATAAATCAACACTTGATTTAGCAATCCGGCCATATCACATACGACCCAACCAAAAGCAAGCCGCCCGATTAATATACGGTATCTTATACACGCATTTTAGCCGCGTCCATGCGCATATCGCATACGCGCACCACAATATTTCGCCTGGACTAGGTAACTCCTTTGTGGGACTCTAAGACTCGTCAATACGCCGGCAGTGGGTGATGATCATATCAAGCACCCCCAAGCCGCAAGCGGTCAGCTAAACGTAACGGCCACCCGGTATTGAGCGATCAGAAGAAAACAAGCGAACCTGCTACAACTCCCGTCGAGCCAACCGGCAACACTACCGTGCAGTCCGGTCTCTTCGTCAGATATGCTGCATATCGAGCCTAGGGATGGTAAACGTCAGACCCCAATAACCGATAAGTCGTGCCGATGTGAGGCCCATAACGGGTCGAGAAACTACTGGTAACACTTACCGGTAAATCTCTAAAACAGCCCTGGCCAGGGACTTCCCTGTTACGGCCAATCGAGCACAGCGCAACATCAACCCCCAATACCGGGAGAGATGAAACCCCTCCTATCGCTCATTGCCTCCATATGACTCGGGACTGTACCCAAAAACCACCGTTTTGCACGCCCTCATGGACGTGGTAAGGTGGAAATCAAAGCACAGTGGGAATCACATAAGACTCTATGACGATCTCGGGTCTACAGACTAACCTGCACAAGTGTCACCTGAGAACTGCCATATGACGTGAGATATAATACCATCTGGGAGTTCTCGGCGAGTCCGTCCAGTGTACCCAGTCTCCACTGAGCACCCGTATATCATCTCTGATGTCAAACACCAATGGATATGGGATCATCCATCGCCCATCTCATGGGTCAAGAAGCGTATACGCTAGTCTACACTGGTATATCGATGCCCCGTCTCGATACATCCACGACCAGAGACCTTGAAGGATGTACTTATGGACTACCATGTCCCCACTAGTATGATCCGCATCATAGTCCAGGTAGTCAAGTACACATCCTAAGGGCTTTACCAACATGTAACTATAAGACAGTATATAGAGACAAGTATACATGTTAAGATAAAGAGCAACCAGATAGCATACTATCATATCGAGTAAGAAAGTCATCTCTATATATGTCCAAGCATCCAATATAATATACATCATCTGTACAATACTGGCCTCTAGGGCATACATACAACTAACAAGTAGTTGACGATATCAGCGAACCATGGTTCGCAAGAAACGGTTAAGAGTTGCTCATCGGGAAAGACATCTTTTATTGGAATTTCAAGTGTAGGCGAAGAAGGAAGTCGTGAAAGGTAATCGGCTACTACGTTTTCACATCCTCTTTTGTCCCTTATGACAAGGTCAAATTCTTGTAGCAAGAGGATCCAACGTATTAGCCTCGATTTAGCATCCTTCTTTGTAAAAAGGTGGCGAAGAGCTGAATGATCCGTATATACAATAACTGGAGAACATATTAAATAAGGCCGGAATTTTTCAAGTGCAAACACAACTGCTCAAAACTCTTTTTCCGTTGTTGTGTAGTTTAGTTGGGCCTCATTTAGTGTTCGGCTAGCGTAATAAATCACGTGCGGCATCTTATTAAGGTGCTGTCCAAGAACAACACCAATGGCAAAATCTGATGCGTCGCACATAATTTCGAAAGGATGCGTCCAGTCTGGAGATGAAAGAATGGGCGCAGAAATGAGAGAGTGTTTCAATGACTCGAACGCTTCCATGCAAGTTGAGTCAAAATCAAATGTTGTGTCCTTGGCCAATAAGAGTGTCAAGGGTCTAGCAATCTTGCTAAAATCCTTGATGAACCGTCTATAAAAACCGGCATGGCCAAGGAAAGCTCGGATGTCTTTGACGCATTTAGGAGGAGGGAGATTAGAAATGACTTCAATTTTGGCTCTATCAACCTCTATGCCATTTTGCGAGATGACATGTCCTAAGACAATGCCTTCTCGTACCATAAAGTGGCACTTCTCCTAATTCAAAGTTAGGTTCTTATCCCTAAGCGGGTAAGAACTACATCAAGATGTCGTAAACACTCGTCGAAGGAGTCACCAAAAATGGAGAAATCATCCATAAAGATCTCCAAGAACTTTTCAACCATGTCTGAAAAGATCCCCATCATACACCGCTGAAATGTAGCGGGTGCATTGCATAACCCAAAGGGCATGCGACGATAAGAAAAAGTGCCAAAAGGACAAGTAAATGTGGTCTTGTCTTGATCCTCTTTGGCTATGGGGACTTGGTTATAGCCGGAATAGCCATCCAAAAAGCAATAGAACTTGTGCCCAGCCAATCGTTCTAGCATTTGGTCAATGAAAGGTAAAGGAAAGTGGTCTTTCCTTGTCGCGGTATTGAGTTTTCTATAGTCGATGCAAACTCGCCACCCAGTTTGGGTGCGAGTAGGAATTGACTCATTTGCCTCATTGGTAATGACCGTGATGCCCGATTTCTTTGGCACAACATGAATGGGGCTAACCCATTGGCTATCCGAGATAGGGTAAATGATACTACTATCAAGACATTTAACAATCTCCTTCTTGACAGCCTCTTTCATTATGGGGTTGAGGCGTCTTTGTGGATCCCTTACCGGCTTGGCATCATCCATCAAGTGTATATGATGTTCGACTATGAGGGGACTAATCCCCTTGATGTCCGCCATAGACCAGCCGAAAGCTTGCCGATTATTTTGTAAGACCATTAAAAGGGCCTTCTCTTGCTCGAGAGCTAGAGAGGCCGATATAATAACGGGTAAGGTCTCATTCTCACCTAGATAAGCATATTTTAGGTACGACGGCAAAAGTTTTAGTTCGAGTTGAGGAGGTGAAACAATAGATGGTAACAATGGAGTAACTGTTTCAAACTCGAAGGATTTCATCAAAGGTTCAAATCGAGTGTACGCAACCGAGTCGGATGGTTCAACTAACTCATCCGAAAAAGCAAAAGACTCAAGCTCGGGTGGTAAGTCTTCAAAATCGTCTACAAAGATGAAACACTCATAATCGTTGTCTGCCGTGAAATCTGTGTCGGATTCTAGGAGGAACGCACTTGTGGCGTCAACACTGCAGTGATCGAACATAAAATTTTCGAACTCACAGTCCTCCTCCGCGATCTCATTGATCGAGCAAACATCAAGTACGCTAGCATTAGGATCGAAAGGCTGATTCCCCAACTTAAAAATATTGAGTTCAATTGTTATATTGCCAAAAGATAGATTCATTGAACCATTACGACAGTTGATCACCGCGTTAGAGGTCGCAAGGAATGGTCGACCAAGTATCACCGAAATTTGACTCCGGGGGATAGCGACAGGTTGTGTATCCATAACAATAAAGTCTACGGGGAAAATGAAATCCCCAACTTTAATTAACACATCCTCCAACTCTCCCCTAGGATGGGTGATTGATCGGTCGACCATTTGGAGAGTACAATGAGTGGGCTTAAGCTCTCCAACGCATAATTGCTCGTACACAGAATAAGGTAGCAAATTTACACTAGCACCAAAATCTAATAGTGCTCTATTGATGTTCTTGTCCCCAATTGTTATTGAAATAGTAGGACAACCGGGGTCCTTGTGCTTTTGGGGTAAAGATTGGACTAGAGCATCGCTAACAGCACTAGCCATGAAAACTTTCTTTGGTACTTGTGACTTCCTCTTTTTGGTGCATAAGTACTTTAAGATTTTTGCATATGAAGGAACTTGTTGGATTGCATCCAAGAGAGGGATATTTATGCTAACCTGTTTGAACAACTCTACAATCTTCTCCATCTCCGGAGTTGGTTTATTGGATCTCAACCGGTTTGGAAAAAGAACATTTTGAAAAGTTGTTGAGTCCAATTTTTACGGATCAGATTGTTGAGTTGGAACAGATCCCCGTATAGATGTGTTCGTGTTGTGAGATGTGGGTCCGTTCGAGCTAGAAGAAGTAGAGCCTTGTGAAGGATGGAGAATAGGCTCTAACGAAGAAGAAGAAGGTGAAGAAGAACCACCGGCAGGGGTGTCATGGTTAATACCCACATTGTTTTGCAACACTTTTCCGGATCTCAACGTGGTCACATCATTTACGTTATGATTTTGCTGTTAATATGCAGCATGTGCGTGACCGGGATTTGGCAGTGGTTGAGATGGAAGCTTTCATTTTTCTCGCTTGCTCAATGCTGCATTGAGTTATGCAATTTGTGCCTCAATAGATTTGATGCTTTGATCGTGTGCGGCACTGTTTTGCACCAAAGATTGAATAGAAGTCTCTAATCTTGCTGCAGATTGTGTAGATTGCTTTAGGAATGCATCTAGACTTCTTTCGAGCGAAGTAACCTTGTCATTATTAGGTTGAACAAAATTGTTTGGCGGGTAAGAATTGTTAGGAACAAAATTGTTCACTTGATTAGGGTAAGGTTGCTGTTGGAAAGGTTGCTGAAATTGAGTTTGTGGAGGTGCTTGTTGTTGTGGAGGAGGAGGCCTTTGAAAATTATTGTTTCCTTGGAATTGTTGATTTTGGTTCCAAGCGAAATTTGGGTGACTCCTCCAACCCGGATTGTATGTCGAAGAGTATGGATCGTTTCTTTGTCGTTGCTGAAAGGCAGCATTGACTTGATCGTGTCCTTGAGTAGATGGATTGTAAGGACACTCTTCGGTGAGATGCGATGGATCCGAACAACAAGCACACACAGTTCGTGGAGGCATAACAGGGGCAGGAGAAGACGATGAGATTTTGGTCTCAATCGCTTCTAGCTTTTTCGTAAGAGCGGCCATCTAGGCCTTCATAGCAATCGACATATCTAATTGATATATGCCTGCCATAGGTTGACCAATAGAAGAAGATGATGATGTGGTCTTGGTGCTCTCCCACTGAATTGTTTGTTCACTAAGGTCCTCAAGAAACTGCTACGCTTCCTCACTAGATTTGGTTAGAAAGTGACCTTGGCAAATGGTTTCTAGCAACTGCTTCATTGTCGGGTTCAATCCCTCGTATAATGTTTGGCAGAGTTGCCAACTTTCGATCCCATGATAAGGGCATTGAACGAGTAGGTCTTTAAATCTTTCAAAACACTTCCAAAATGGTTCGGAAGGAAGCTGGAAAAATTGTATAATCTCATTACGGATTCTAGCAGTTTTGTGATGAGGATAGAACTTTTTAAGAATTTCACAAACTCATCCCAATTTCTAATTGAATGTGATGCTGTGCTATATAGCCACTTCTCGGCTAAGTCACATAAGGTGAACGGAATGACCCTTAGCCTTATAGCGTCATCACTTAATTGGGTATTTTTCATCATGGCGTAAACGTTTTGGAATTTATTAATAAAGATATAGGCATCTTCGAATTCCAATCCATGAAATTTTGGCAGCATATTGATGAAGTGGGGTTTTATTTCAAAATTGTCCCTATTTGCCAGTGGGGGTGAAAGACATGTAGGTAAAGAGGTGCGGACAGGGTAGAAGAGATCCTGGAGCGCGACTCGTTAGGGCGCTTCAACAGGCGGGTGATTCGGGTTATTCGCACCTAACGGAGGTGGAATCAGTCCCGTCGGTAAGGTGTTGTTAGGATTGTATCCCGACATACCTTCGGAAGAAGAATTTGAAGGTGGAGGTAAGGAAGTGGACGAAATTTCGACTTCGGTGTCGAAAGGTTCGTCGGTCGGTACCAACGAAACACGGACTAATCGGGCGCTAGTGTCCCTAGTCCAAAGTGACATACACTAAAGGGGTAGTGTGTTCAGAAAAATGAAAGACAGAATGTGGAGGTAAGAAAACGTCAATGAGAAAAAGTGGTGTAAGTGGAGTGCAAGGATTTCTTTAGCGACAAGTTATAAGGTTTTGAAAAGATTTTTCCTTTTTTTTATGTGAAATTTTTGCAAAAAGATTTTTGAAAAGAGACTTGTGACACAAATGCGATCAACCACAAATGCACAATCAGGCCTAGATCTAGGGTTACCTAGGTCATCTAGACAGCTCCTAACTGTTCAAAAGGGTTAGAAATAGGACCTCAAACCGCCTCTTCACCGCCAATTGTGGCCAGGTAAGTGCCAGGTAAGTGGGAGGCTCCCCGCTACAAGTAGCGGTCCTAATTAAATAACGACTTGCCTTAGACACACTTGCCTAGACCGCAAAATCAGGTTAGGATAAACGGTCGATGCCTATAACTAGTCCTCTGTCCTATTGAGCTCGACGTCCTTAGGGCTGAGTCTAGTATTTTTTAATTAAGAGTGGTCAATGCAAATACTTTAAGAGATTTCTGGGGTCCTGAGAAGGGTAATGAAATCCCCACCCAATCTGAATTGGTCAAAAGCCCCTTAAAGTCCGATTAAAATATGCAAAACAGTAAATCACTTGCAATTAATTATTTTTTTAGCGCGGCACAAAGAATCCTGCAGAAAATCTGTTATTGAGAAGGGGGAAGAAGATTTTTAGCGCAAAGAATCCTGCAGAAAATTTCGCAAAAAGATATATGTAGGTTGACAGAGGAGGAAAATAGAAAACAAACAGAGAAGATTTTGCGCAAAGAGGCCACGTGGAGGCCACGGTTCCGCGGTTCGGGGCGCTGTTGAGCCACGGTTTCGCGGTCAGGAGGAGGGATCAGGTTCTGAAAAAATTTCTGTAGCTCCGATTCTCCAATACTATTCTGTTCTGATATACTTTTTTCTGTTTCGCATTCTGGATTTTTCCAGATCCGTCAATTCTTCGCTGTTCCTGCAAAATTCAAACAATAAACCCTTCAAACAATAAAAGATGATAGAATTTTTATATTTTTGATTTTTTTTTTTCAAATTTTTATGGTTTTTATACTTTATATTAACCCAAAATTACAAAAAGGAAATTTTACGCCATCTCCGGCAACGACGCCATTTGATTAGAGAGATTTTTACGATCAAAGATAATTTACCGCAATCAAGAACGGCGTCGCTTTGCAGCTCGCCGGTGAGTACGGGTCGGTCCACAGGGATGGTGTTAATTTCCTAAATGTTCTTACGAGCTAATTCCAATGGGTGTTGGATCTTCTAATTAAATCTAAAAACTAAGTTGTACGAGAATTAATAAACTTGCTAGGATTAGGTCTAGGTAAAGTTTGGTAAGATTAAATTTCACACCTCTTTCAATGCCCTAAATTAAATTTTTTTAGGAGTTATAGCAATTATTAGTAAAGGAGATTAGGATGATTGGGAAGAAACGATATTTCTTCCTCTAGATCCTTGTCCGTTCTTTCCTAATAATTGCTCTAACCTTCATGGAAGACATGCATGTCCGGTCCTTTATACTACGGTTTCACCGTTATCTCGTGGGTAGGGTACCGTAGGGAGCGGATCATGCATGCATGCATGAAGTTCTAATTATTGCAAATGATTGGGAACGAAAGAGATAAGAGATCTTCATCTTTCAAACTCTTCCCTATTTCTAACCCTAACAAGCGAGAAAATTACTCGCTCATTAAGAGATCTATTAAAAACATCAGTTTTATTTTGTTTTTAGATATAATCGATTAATTACTTACCGCAGTTTAAAAAATTCTACACTAGATTAAACAAAGACAAAAGAATAATTTATCTAGGGCAAGAATTTAATTATAGAACTAAGGCAGAAATAAAAATGAACTTACAGGATGATGCTATCCCAACTTCAAATGAATCTGAATTTTATTTATGAAAAAGAGGCATACCTAATACAATATTTAGAATTCCTATTTATAGAGGATAGGAAAATTAGGGTTACAATGACTCGCACATGTGCTATTACAAAATTTCCCCTAGGACGACTAGTCAACGCACCGCCAGAGCTTCCGTGAAATTTTCCACCGACGTGTGCTATACATGGCCGCGGAACCGCGGCCCGAGGCCAGGTTTGGCCGCGGTTCCGCGGCCAAAAGAAGGAGTTGGGCTATGAAAATTCTGGGCCTGGCTTCTCTTGACTTGTGATTCTTGTTTCTATGTGTCTTTTTTTAATTGGGCTTCTAGGTCTTCTCCAGATCTCTTAGTGAACATTGTAGCGGACTTTTACCGTTGCTTCGTGACGAAGTCCTGAACCTTACGCTGTTTTGTACTGATCTCTGTGTAGGCTTGATCAAGATTCTCTGTTTATTGGTCAAAGTCTCACTTTTGTATTATCTTTTATCTTTTTCACTGTTTTAGATCCAAGAACCTGTAACATGTAGTATGTAGCAGACATGCGTCAAAAGCACCTGTTTATTTATAAAATGAATAAGAATGAGAAATATAATAATGCAATATTATGGTATGAACAATGGCCGACCACAAGTAAAGGGGGCTGTCCAATTTTTGTGTGAGGGTTTTTTTCTTGTTGGCTCACACAAAATTCCATTGTTCATCTCAAAAGCTCATATCTCATTTCTCCACCCAAAAGGCAACTTCTAGTAACCCCAAGAGACAAAGAGTTCTACACTAGCCTACAGCATTCTTGGACACGTCGACTCGCCAACTTCGTGTCCGAGTTGCCTCGGTCCAGAGGTGGGAGCCCGTAAAAGAACCCGGCGATGTGGTGCCCTTCCGACGAGGAGATGAAGACCGAAGATTCCGCGAGAAGATCGGGATGACGACGAGAAGACCGAAGGACACGGATCGCTCGGTATATCTCTCTACCCTTTCTCTAGTTTGCTAGGAGTAGGTTAATGGCCCGATCCGGGATTTTAGTACGCGGTAGCGCCAGTTTTAAAAGTTAAAGAAAAGTATCGTTTCCGCATTTTGGCCTCGTTCAGACGGCCGGGGCGCTGCCGTGCACTTACAGAATGTAACTATATACAAAACATCTTTTTGTAAAAATAATGTTGTACATCGGTTTTATATAATCATTTAGGTCCATGGCATTTTTTTGTAATAAATAGAGTCCACATGAAATTTATCTAAAAAATATTGAGACTTCATGCTATTTTAGTGCGATGAGGAATGGAGAACCTGTAATTATTAAGAAGTTTCGGTTGATGGCAGAAGTGTAATTATTGGGATGTTCTACCACTCAAAGTTTTACCACCCATTAGCACCGCATTAGTAATGCATAAAGAAAGATTGTGGATGAAATATTGTATCCCCTTCAAAAATAATGATTGGTCTTAAATATGTAGTCAGAGCTTAAAGTTTTGACGCGAAGCACATAAGCATGTGGTTACTGGGTGTGTCTGTTTTACTTTAACATGCAAAACTATGGTGTCGGAAGCCCGTAGAAAATTCCTTGTAGGTCGAAAATTCCATCTATAGAGAAACATTCTTTAAAATGAAAGACTAATTTGTTATATATATATATATATATATATATATATATATATATTTCTGCTGTATTCCGTTTTCTTTATTTGAATAATAAACCCTAATATGATGCAAGGTTTGGATCCTGCACCTCTTGATCCACTGGAAGAGGGATCACAATTATTGTTTCTAAGATCCTCTTTATATATAAAAAAAGGTTTATTATTGTAGAGTTTGAATAGGTACATTATCTTATAGGATGAACCAAACCAAATTAAAGAGCTTAGTTAGACAATAAATGATCATATAGAAAAAATCGGGAATATTTTTAAAATAATACGTTGAGCTATAACTCACCTCAATAGTAAATCAATAATAGTATTAAAAAGAATCAACTATATGGACTTAGAAAACAAAAGAAATATCAAAATTTTCAGAATTCATGTGATGGACGGGAATAGATTTGCGTATTTCTTAACTTCTCTTTAACAATGTTACTATTTGTTGTTGTTCAAAAGCGGAAGAAAAACAAAATATTTGACAATACACCGCATTAGGATAAATATTTATAATTGAAGATTTTTGAGTTACTTCTGCTCCACAAGCAATAACAAATAATTATCTTTAAATTATCTCAACATAAAATAGCCTCAAAATTTGGCAGGGCCCAATTAAGAGCTATTTTCCCAATTCCATTGGGCAACCTTGGTAACGCCTTTACCAAATGACACTTTAGAAGTACATGCTTGTTTGTTTCATGTGAAATATAAAACTCGTAGGACTGATCTGCTGCTCATCTTTTAGGTCTTATATATGATTTTTGTTAAGAGCTGCATGTTGAGGAGAATCCAAATAAAAATCGACTTTTGATAGAACCATTGATTTTCAAGTAAAGTTATACCATGGAGCTTGAGGACCTCCAAAGTCACACCATGGACTTTTGATGGAACCGTGCCCTTTCCAGCTCGTGTCGGTGTTAGGTTTCGGTGCCATGGTCGGCGGAAAATTAGAACTTTAAAAATTGTATGCATATCATCAAAACCAAACCTAAAATCATCCATTTACTAATAAATGCAAAACACAACAGAACAAATGCAAGGGGTTAGGGGAATACAATCTTTGTAGCGTGTCCATTCTTTAATGGAAGACCCAAGTTTAGGCTCCATCAATGTTCGGATCGAGCTTGATGGCCAACCGCCTCGCTGAAGATGATCCACGGTGAAAGAACCCAACCCAAACTCCCATTTTACTTCAACACTCTAGTGAAGCAACTAACTCTCACTTCTTGCTAGGAGGTAGAGATAGTAGATGATATGGATGTTCTCTCTCTTTACTTTCTTTTCTTTTTCCTTTTCACTCTAGTAAAATAAAGAGGAGGAAGAAGATGATACCCTCTTTTTTTCTTTTTACTAAAATAATATGTAGAGAATCCTTTGCTAGTGGATGTTGCACACTCTCAAAACACTTGTGAGGAGGCGGAAGCGGCAAACAAAAATTTTCTTGCATGCAACACCCACATAAACCAAGATCTTGTGCTTAAACTTTAACTAGCAAACTTATCTAGAGATATTATCTACTATGATAGTGTTATACCTAAGGAACCGGTCCTTCGGGTCTTTGTTTGGATGGGACTCCTAAGCTCCTTGTGGTCGCAAAGAACTTGATCTCCGACCACCTCAAGATCCATGATGATCCATCCGAGAGCTATCGAACAAGCTACAAACTCTTCACAGAGTTTAACTAAGAGATCAAGAGTGTTAGAAATGATCACTTAGATGACGTAGAGATTAAGTATTGGATTATTATGTCTTTTGACCTATGATTCACAATTCATGTGAGTGATTTAGGTCAAGAGGTAGAGAGAGGAGATAATGAGGAGAGCGAAGGTGAATGTGTTGCATAAAAATCAAGCATGTAAAAATAATGATATGGCTAAAAGAAAATAATTGAAGTATGTATTATTTTTCTCCAAAATAATACACCATACTTCAATAGTAACTCCAAATGAATATAAAATGAATTTATCCATGCCACCACCCATGCTTAGACTTTCTCCAAATTCCACCTCATTGTTTTATTTTCACAAAATAAAACTTATTTATGAGCTGTCTCCTTCTAGAATGTATTCTTGTAACAATTACAAGAATACCCCTCACCGTATACCGTACATGTATATCCGTATCCGAATTTCGAAAAATACGAATACAGATAATCCAATAATATAATACTAGTATGCGGCTTAAACCAAAGCCTACCAGTATCAACCTTCCGATCATTATTCCTATAACCATTACACGAATATGATCGAAACCCTGCCGTAACAACTTACGGCCTCTACATCTTTTGCCTGAACTAGGGAACCCTCTGTGTGGGACTCTAAACACTCGACAGTACGCTGGTAGTGGGTTTAACCACAAGCACGTCAGCGGCACTAGCTGTGCGTAACAACTACCCAGGTACATGACGAAAAGGTGGCCGACGAGCGAACCCATCACAACCCTAACGAGCTTGTAAGCAACACTTACCGTACAGTCCGGTCTCTTCGTCTGATACATCGCATATGAAGTCTAGGGGTGGTAAATGTCAGACCCCAGTAACTTTAAAAGTCAAGCTGATTTATGGCCCATAATGGTTCGAGAAACTACTGATAACACTTATCAGTAAATCTCGACAACCCTGGCCAGGGATTTGCTGTTATGGCCGATCAAGCATAGCGTGACATCAACTCCCTGTACCGGGAGAGATGAAATCCTCCTATCGCTCACTGCCTCCATGTGATTCGGGACTGTATCCAAAATCCACCTATTTGCACGACTCAGTAGAGCCGTGGTAGGGAGGAAATCAAAGTATAGTGGGAATCACACAAGATAGTATGACGATCTCGGGTCTACAGATTAACCTGTACAAGTGTCACCAGAGAACTGCTATCTGGCAATAGGTATATATACCATCTAGGAGTTCTCGGCGAGTCCTGTTCGGTGTACCCATTCTCTAATGAGCACCTGTGTGCAATCTTTGATGTCAAACACCAATGGTTGTAGGATCAACCATCGCCCCCAGGGTCAAGAAACGTACACACTAGTCTACTCTGGTAATATCGATGCCCAGTCTCGATATACCCTCGATTAGGAACTATTGGATTAGCAATGGATGGAACCACCTAAAGTTCAGAAATGAACTTTCTCATCCAGCCTGCCTCTTTTGCGGCATCATTAGTAGCAATATACTCAGCTTTCATCATGGAGTCAGCGACGGTATCTTCCTTGGAACTCTTCCAACATACCGCCCCTCTATTTAGGGTAAATACAAACCCTGAGATGGACTTACTATCATCCTTGGAGCTCTGGAAGGTCGAGTCGGTTAAGCCCTCCATTTGGAGATCTCCGTTACCATACACCAAGAACATTTTTTTAGTTCTTCTCAAGTACTTGTGAATGTTCTTCACAGCAGTCCAGTGTTTCTCTCCTGGATTGGATTGATACCTGCTTACTGCATTCAGTGCATAAGCTACATCTGGGCGAGTACACAACATCGCATACATTATAAATCCTACCGCTGAAGCGTAGGGTATAATTCTCTTGCGAGCCCTCTTCTCATCAGTCTTCTCTTCTCATCAGTCTTTGGAGACATCTCTTTGGAGAGGGTGATCCCGTGACAAGCGGGTAAATTACCTCGCTTGGAATCTTCCATACTAAACCTCTTTAGTATGGTGTCAATGTATCTCGATTGGGACAATCCCAATAATTTCTTAGATTTATCTCTATAGATCTTAATCCCCAGAATGTACGAGGCATCACCCAGGTCTTTCATGGAGAACCTTTGCGATAAGAATAGTTTGACCGATTGTAGCATAGAAACATTATTTCCTATCAAGAGAATGTCGTCCACGTACAATACGAGGAATGTAACAGTACTCTCTACAATCCTTTTATAAATACATGGTTCATCTACATTTTCGATAAAAACAAACTCTTTGATTGTATCATTAAAGCAGATGTTCCAACTCCGTGATGCCTGCATTAATCCATAGATGGATTTAAGCAACCTGCATGTTTTTCCGCTGCTCCCACTATCAATGAAGCCTTCTGGCTGATCCATAAAAACGCATTCTTCTAAATCACCATTTAGAAATGTCGTTTTAACATCCATCTGCCAGATCTCATAATCATAGTGAGCATCTATAGCAAGTAGGATCCGAATGGATTTGAGCATCGTGACTGGTGAAAAGGTTTCATCATAGTCCAAGCCTGGTCTTTGATGAAATCCTTTTGCAACTAGCCTAGCTTTATAGGTCTCCACCTGACCATCCACGCCGATCTTTCTCTTAAAGATCCATTTGCATCCTATGGGTTTTACTCCAGAAGGTGCAACCTCCAAAGTCCATACTTTGTTGGTGTGCATGGATCTATTTCGGATCTCATGGCATCCAGCCATTTCACCGAGTCACCACTCGTGATAGCTTGCTGAAAACTAGTAGGGTCATCATCATCCATGATGCAATCTTCTCTATCACCATCAATTAGAAAACCGTAGTATTTATCAGGTGGGCGAGAAGTCCTACTAGATCTATGAAGTGGCTGAGCTTCGTCAGGTTCTATTGAAACCTCAGGTTCAACCAAATCATCGGTAATTGTTTGTGGATCTGGAATTTCTTCCAGTTCTACCGCATTACTAACAATATCATTTGTAAAAAATCCATTTTCTAAAAATATGGCATACTGAAAAACAAACACCCTTTGTTCCTTCTTGTGGTAGAAAAGATATCCACACGAGTGTTTTGGATATCCCATAAATTTACACAAAACCGATCGTGTTTCGAGTTTGTCCGGATTCTGCTTTTTCACATAAGCCGGACAACCCCATATCCTAATCGTTTAAGAGATGGTTTCTTCCCATACCATATCTCATATGGAGTGGTAGACACGGTTTTGGTCGGAGCCCTATTCAATAGATATATTGCAGTCTCTAATGCGTGCCCACAGAATGATATTGGTAACTCAGTATCACTCATCATAGATCATACCATATCTAGTAGGGTACGATTTCTCCGTTCCGACATACCGTTGTGCTGTGGTGTGTACGGAGGAGTGAGCTGAGAGGGAATCTCATTCTCTTTTAGGAAATCTAGAAACTCTGAGCTTAGGTACTCACCTCCTCGATCTGATCGAAGTTTCTTGATACTCAAGCCTGTTTGTTTTTCTACATCAGATTTATACTCTTTGAATTTTCGAAGGCTTCGGACTTATATTTCAACAAGAACACGTGCTTGAATCTCGAGAAATCATCAGTGAAAGTTATGAAGTACGAAAAACCACCTCTCGCATGTCTAGATATTGGTCCATATACATCACTATGTATGAGGCCTAAGAGTTCAGTAGCTCTCTCTCCGTGTCCAGTAAATGGAGTTTTGGTCATTTTACCTATGATACAAGACTGGCAAGTCGCATAAGATTTATATTCAAATGGGTTTAAATATCCATGTTTATATAGCTTGGTTAGTCTTGTTTCGTTAATATGACCAAGTTTACAATACCAAATGAAAGCATCATTTATGTCTAAAACCTTTTTTTTGTTTGTGTGTTGTATATTGAAAACTGTGTGCTGGTTTAGGACGTATATCCCATTATTTAATGTACCAGACCCAATTAACTCTTGATTAAGGTTAATGTTCATAACATTAGATTATAATACAAAATTATATCCAGTATTGTCCAACAACGATACAGATATAATATTACATAATATCGAAGATACAAAATAACATGGGTTCAAAACCAATATACAATCCGAGGGCAAACCAAGATGATACTCTCCTTTTGCTACAGCATGTACATAGGAACCATTCCCAACTCGGATAGTGTAATCACCTTTCTTCAAAAACCTGCTATTTCTCAACCCTTGCACACAATTGCAGATGTGAGATCCTGACCCGGTATCTAATACCCATGAAGCAGAATTAATTGAAAAACAGTTTTCTGTTACAAACACACCTGAAGTGGAAGCATCACCATACTTCTTCTTCTTGAGCCCGGCCAGGTATCCAACGCAGTTTCTCTTCCAGTGCCCAGTCTGGTGGCAATGGAAGCATTCTGTAACATTTCAGAAAAAATAAGATATTGTTTTTGGGAAGTTAAATAATTAAAATAATAAATATTTTGAATATTTAATGTGTGGAGATTAGTTTTAATGATATGGTATAATTATATACCGAGAATTGGGAAATATTTGGAAAATTATACCAAATATTGATTTTTAAAAGATTGTATGAAGATAGGGGATTTTACAATTTAGTATACAATTAATTGTGTATGGGTTAGTATTAAACTCGATTAGTGTTTACTAATTTTTCTTTAAGTATGATATGTGCATGACATGCAACATGATATGTTGCATAATACATATTACATTTTGTTAATTGTTTGAAAAACCGTGCTTCATTCTTTTATTACTTGTTTTTATTGTTTTTGATTTGAAAAGAAAAGATAAATAAAAGAAAAAGGAAATGAATAAGAATAAAGAATGATGTATGGGCAAGAGAGAGAAGAGAGAGAGGGTGAGGGGTTCTTTGACTTGGCTTCATTTTTTCATCATCTTCATTATTTTCTCTCCTCTTCCTCCTCCCATGGCTGCCCTCTCCCTCCACCTCCTTTATCTCCTCACAACACCTCCATTTCCACTTCAAAACATCATATTCCCTTCATTAAAAATGTGCATAAGCTCACTACAAGTATGGGGAACCAAGAAAGTTGGGATTTTGAACACTTGAGGCAACTCAAGAATTTTCTTGAGTTGCCAAATGAGGTATTTCCTTCACCATTAGTGTAGTAATTAAGTTCCTTTAGCTTCTATTTAAGTTTAGAGTTGTTTAAACAAGATTTAGTGATCTTGAAAATTTTCAAGTTGAGGTTTAGGAGATTGTATAAGTTGTGAAGGGTATCATTGAGTGCAATTAGGGATCACAACCTATCTAGTGTCAAAACCTGGACCAACCTTAAGACTAAAACCCCACATCCCAAACTTAGAAAACCCCAATATCGAAATATTGTGGGAATTGTGATGATATTTAGAGATCTGCTATGACCCGGGACACCTGTAAAATATTTAGCGATTGCTGAGAGGTGTGAAGGCAACCTAGAAGCTAACCCCAAAATCAGAGACCATATCTTCAAGTTTAGGCCGCAAATTATCTCTTTTTGGCCACAAATTGCGGACTTGGTACGATGGAATCGCCTTGTGCTTGGTCCATGGCTCCATTTTAGGCAAATTAGACCTACCCCATATGCAGAATTGACTAATTTCACCTGGAACAAAATCTGGAGCATGTTTTCTGAGATTCTGTTTTGGTTTCATGATTGTTCATGACTTGAACTTTGGATATTGTGTTTTGTCTTGGTCACTTGACGTTTGTACGTCGATATCGGGAGTTGTTGGTTATTCTTGCATGCGTAGACCATAGGTTTTACCTATGTGTGATTCGTGTGCCATTTTGGTTTTCGTGCGCGATTTCTGTTTACGATGTTATGTGTGTATATATGTAGGTACCCTCATGTGGACTTTGAACAATGAGGATGAGCGTGGCGGCATCTACTTCGGCAAGTAAGGATCAAGGTGAGTAGATGTATATCTACGGGGGAAGTCAGGTGGATAGTGTATAGCACCCCTGCAGTTTCGTAGTGTAGCATGCGAATATTATATATATAAATATGTGTATTTTGAGACGTGTTTAGTTAGCAAGAAAGGCTTTAGGAGATCATGGGTTAAGTTTAGCGTAATTGGATGAAAGAGTTGTTGGTTTAGTTTCTTAGTCGCGAAACCCTAGAGTAAATGTTCACACACACACACGCACACACGTGATATATTTTTGGTGTATATGTTTATATGTATATATATATATATATGTGTGTGTGTGTGTGTGCGCGCGCGCGCGCGCTGCGTGTGGATGTGTTGATACACACACACACACAAACACACACAAACATATACACACACATATATACGTACGTATACACGGATGATGGGGATGAGATGAGTCTATATGATCAGGCATGATGCCGTGAGATCGGTTATGTGATTTGGGTCGTGTTATGATATACGCCATGATATTATAGTGGATCGATGGGCAATGTGTTTTCATACACACATGGATATATGTTGATTGTATTGGAATGTACTAGACTTTAGATCAGTACCCCTAGTTCATGATATTATGATAACAATACCATATGAATAATGAGGTATATGAGATATTTGATCCGTACCCCTATTTTGGGATGCCGTACGATGGATTTTACCGTACGAGGTATAAATATGATGATTGATACACACCCTCGACTCTAGGATGTCATATTATATATTTTATCGTACGTAATGCTATTAAGGCGGGATCACTGACTACTAGATATATTGACTTAGACTTAGGTGGATTTCCTTACCTTTTCGATTTGTCCCTTAGTTTAGTTCTGTAGTTTACTTGGTAGATGTTAGACTGGGCTCGAGTCATACTTATTTTCAAAACTAACGAATCATGAGTATTTTTAAGACAGGCCGAGGGATACTACGGATTTTTCAAAGAATGCATCTTTTCTCAAGGACCCCGTAGTCCCTCTTTTTCTAAAACCACGATTCGTGCGATTTCAGACACCAAAAACTGTATGACTCGTAGATATTAAATGTATATTCTCATATGCTGCAGTTACTACTTTTTCCATATATTCATGTTGTTCTTATCGCATTGCATGCTTATAATTGTGATTTCGTTTGTTATCATGAAACCATGTTGTCAGGACACCAGCACCATTACCGATGATGCGTATGTCTACGAACACTTGCTTGCCGGCTCACACACATCATCATCGGTAATTTCCATGACACGTACACTTTAGAGAATATTAGTTCATTGATATAACTTGCTAGCTGATAGTTCCGATATGTTATTACTATGCTAGTCTAGATATTGCATTTTTTACTTAGATACCCATGCATGTATATATTCATTTATCATGCAATATTGTGGGGCTTTGAGCCGGTAATTTACTGTTTATTTACTCATATGTTTGGGATTTCGGATTTTCCATGAGATTTTTGGATTTGGAGAAACCGTAAGGATTTTATAAACTCATTTTCATTTCAAAGATAGAAATTTGCGGTTTTCTTGTGATATGATGTGAGAGGTGTCCACCATGAGTTTTCTCGGCTCTTGAGCGGTATCATACACCTGATTCGAGGAGGAGGAGGATCCGTCTGCGGGTGCATGGTGGACCCGGTGCGGTACCCCGGGGCAAGATGGTCGCAGATAATGGCGTTGAGCCCGGCAGGGAAGCACTACCGACCGGTTATTTGTGACGCGGCGGATATCGGGAGGATACCGACATAGTCTTGAGATTTGATGATATGGGCCAGTCCGGATTGCCAGAGCCCGAGATATTGGGATTTGATGATATGGGCCGGTCCGGATTGCCGGAGCCCGAGATATTGAGACATTGGGATATATATATTTTGTGTCGATGCTTGACACGGATTCTCTGTTGATTTCATTGATGATACTTCGGTTTTTATATAAAAATCTCATTGAGATAAGAAAATAGATTTCTCGTACATGATGTATTTTACTTTCATTCTTAACACATTTGTACATCATATATGTGACATGTTACTACCTGAGGCACGAACACGAGCACTTGGTATTATACGTATATTAGATGATTACCTTGCCATTATTAGATGCTTCAGATTATATTTATGAGGATTTTATTGTATGACCTAGGAGAGAGTCATACATGCGATTTCTACTCGGTGATATTTTCTACTCACGAGTTGGCAACTCACCCCCGTTGTGCCACATTTTCTTGCAGGTTTTGCCGTACAGGTTTCCTTGGCGGTTTTGCTGGCACACTACTTAATTCCGGATGATTGCTTTGGTAGGTGAGTTCACTTGTATCGTGACCACCGTTGTACTTGTATTTATTTCAGTTGTATCTAGTAAACTCTATCAATCAGACTTGTATTATTTGATAGACTTAGAAAACCAGTTGTATATTCTTTCGACCTTAGAGTCGCGCGCTTGTATTATTACGTGGTTTTCTTGAGGATGTTGGTTTCCTTGCTGAGTTTTGATCCTCGCCCTTCGGCGTTATATATTATATTGCATTGCGTGGTTGTTTCCGCCAATTGGTGAAGAGCTAGCTCCCGCTTGGGGATGCCTTTATTCATTATGTATATTATGCATGTTTGTACCCGTTTAGGGCCAGTTTTTACAAGGGAAACTCTGCCGAAATTTTTGGAAATACTTGAGGCTTTTAAAATGATTACTATGACTTTAGCTTGCGAAAACTACCTTTTTAAAAACTAAGTTTTTCCTTCACTCTCTTTTCAAATGGTTTAGATTTCTGGGCTTTTGGCTTACTTGAATTATGTGGGGTCCTATAGACTTCACATGATTCAAGTGCCAGCCACGTGCCATTTCGGGTTATGACAAAGTTGGTATCAAAGCGCTAGGTTTAACTTTGGTTTGAGTCTAGGTTTGACTATGCGGAGTCTAGGGCATATATTTATATTCGGAACCTAGGCTTGACCTTACGAAACATAGACTTGGTCGAGGGGGTATTAGACCCGAACTTTCGTCGCATAGGTTGACCTTGGTTGATGGAGTAGGTGACTTAAGTAGAGTAACGTACCGTGCGTATGTTCCGCGGTATACTTACGATACACTACTTCGCTTAAGGAGCCTTAGGATGTACATTTCTTTTCACAATATTCTATTCGTTCATTGATCTATCCTCATCGATATCGGTTTGTGGTTTCTGTTACCACGGTTACATGAGCAGAGAGAGAGAGAGAGAGCTGCGGCTAGAGTTGCGGTTAGCACGAGCTTATCATGGACAAGGACTAACCAGGGCGTAATTCCGGTGACACACGATTGCATAGAGGTGTCGTTTTATTGTGTTTTTCGAATATGTGCGTTTTGATGGATTGTTTCACTATGTTTTCTCGTTGACGCGAACGATCAGATCAGCACCAGATGATTGAGCTACTGCTAGAGGCCCGCTAGAATGTGATGTCCGTTAATGTATCGTCTATTCTTGATGATTGAGGCATTTTTAGCGTGCGAACGAATGAGCCAGTTATTGCTGCGGCTGACAAGTTATCACCGCAGATGTTTGAAGCTGTTGTGCACGAGTTGTACTTAGGGATATGATAGAAGATTGCTAGTCACCCATGGATGAATGACTAGGACATGTGGTTTGTTTGCATATCCCGATACGAGGTCATCAGATTGATTAATTTCAGCTAGAGAAGACTTCACACAGGCACGTTGAGAGTCGATAGAAACGGACGAATGAAGAGTATTCCTCCGACGATTTGGAAGATTTTCCGAGGGTATAGTTGGCCAGATACCTATCAGGAGATTTTGAGCTGTCGAGTTCGTAGTTTCAGAAGGAAGACTCTAGATATGAGTATAGCGCAGTCCATACAGCTATGAAGAGACGAGTCCGAATCAGTCGACATTAGAGAAAAGTGGAATAAGAGGTTCATACGAGATATTGACGAGATGACGTTCCACTCCGTTGACATCAGAGATGTGATACGCATGCAGAGGCGTTGATTATGGATATATCTTCCAGAAGAAGCCGTGATGAGTATGCAGCTGTTCCAGAACAAGAAATGGATTTAGTAAAGGGTGATAAATTCTGGGCAGTTCGGCAGAAACGAGATTTCGGAGAGATCCCGACAGAATCTTTCTAGAATACTATGTGAGAAGATTTAGACCCAGGATCGGTCGTATTACGCACACCTAGTAGGCCAGAGTTCGGTATCATCGACGAGACATGTTATGAGTGACCATTGTTCCCCGCCGAATACAGAGATGAGACCGCGTAGGTTCGTCTTGCCTGAATTTCGGGGCAGATGCTAATTGGTGCTATACGTCCACCTCTCCGAAGATGCCAAGTTGATTTATGGCACCATGTATCGAAGGTTTAAACGGATGCGACCGATGTAGCAGACTTCATTAGATTCCCCCTCGTTTGAGGGGTTTTTGATTGTAGGGACGCTCTTCCCTGCAGGCGCAAGCCCCTGCAGTTAATTACGCTACCACATCGCAGTAACAACTTTCTCCTTCTCCAGATGGTCACTTCGTGTCGCGGGTGTTTGTTTTGTTTATGGTTACCCGTGGATTGTATACGGAGACTAATTTATGCTGTCGCCCGTAGGGCGTGGATTAGTTTAAATCCGTATTTTCTTAGATTTGGGTTTTGGTTTGGGTTTATGGATACGTTAGTCTCATTTGAGACTAAGATCAACTTAAATGTTTGTTAAGGATACATTAGTCTAATTTTAGACTAAGATCGACTCAACGTTTGTTAAGGACACGTTAGTCTAATTTTAGACTAAGATCAACTTAACAGGATCATTTAGATCCAACAAAAGAGCATTTGAACTCTATTGTTTAGTTTAGGGATATTGCGGTCGATTACCGGTTTAAGGACATGGTGGTCCAAGGTTAAGGACATCATAGTCCATGGGCTTAAGGACCCCACAGTCCAAGGTTAAGGACATCATAGTTCATTGGCTTAAGGACCCCACAGTCCAGATTAAGGACATCGTAGTCCGTGAGATTAAGGACCCCACAGTCCGGTTTAAAGACGTCATAGTCTATGAAATGTATGGTTGTCGGGACCCATCACCTCTCTGAAGACGTTGAAGGATTACAACGACAAATATCAGAGGAGTAAAGAGATGTACCCTCGAACCAGTGTGAGTTGGTTGAAAGATCTGTAGTCCAATTTGGGACTAAGATCTGTTAAATATTCATGAGCAGATGGTCTCAATTAAATATAAGTTGAGGACTTATGGCCAATATTGGGCTAAGTCCAATAAATGTTTAACATTTTATTCTGGCTATTGTGCTTTTATTTGGGCTTGGCCCTTTTAATTATGCTGAGCATTAGATCTTGGCAAAAAATCTTTTCTTTTGTCTTATATTGAATGCAAAGCATTCAGCAGAGCTCTGGCTCATTAAAGAACAATTTGTGTTTTGTCAGCGCAACCTATGGTGCACTAGGCGCTTTGCGCCGATCAAAAAGTGCAGCGCGCTTCTGCCACGTGGCACGCATGTAAGCGACACGTGTCATGTTCTGCGCTAGGCGCCAGATGATGAGCGCAGTGCGCCAGTTTATGAGCGCTTTGCGCTAGCAATTTAGAGGCGCACACGTGGCGCGCTTGCGCCGGCCAATGAGCGCAGTGCGCTATTTCAGAAGCGCAAAGCACAGGTTGCATACGTGGTTGACACGTGGCGCATTTTGGCGCTGAGCGCCGATCCAAGGAGCGCAGAAGCGCAGTTTAAGAGCGCAAGGCGCCTTTCAATAGCGCAAAGCGCATTTCAATAGCGCAAAGCGCATTTGATCAATTTTTATGATCTGTGAACAAATTTATGTTCTTTTAGAAGAGACTTTGTCTCAAGATTTAAGAACAACAGTTCTTATTTTTGAAAGGGCTTTGCCTTTATAGATCAATGATCTGTGTGAAAAATTTGTTCTTCTTTTATTATGTGATGAGATCTTTTGATTTTTTTTTATGAAAGACCTTGGTCTTTATAGATCTATGATCTTTAAGAAGATAATTCTTATTTTTATGAGATGATTTCATCTCTGTGTTCATCATTTATCGTCTTTACCTTGAAGAAATAATCTTCTTTCAAGAGCTTGCACTCTTTCTTTGAATTTTTCAAAGTTTAGGGGGGGGGGTTTCTCTATATCAGACTTGAAGTCTTGGGGCCTTTATATAGGGCCGGCTGATTTGTTGAATCAGTTAAAGAGATCTTTCTCTGATTGATTTGGGGATATTTCCCACCGTTGGATCTTTGATCCTAGGGCTTCTGTTTTACAGAAGGCAATCTTCTTGTTTTTAACAAGATTGGAAAATCTTTCCATAACAGAATTTTAATTCTGATTAATTAATGATTTATCATTATTATTAGATCTTTTGATCTAACGGTGGGGAATTTTATAATTCCAGCGCTAGCGCACTCATGCTTAGCACGTGGTGCGCTGCTCAGAGCGTAGCTCACTTTGCGCTAGCGTACCTACGTTTGACACGTGGTGCGCTGCCCAGAGCGCAGCGCAGCCTGCGCTAGCACATCCGTGTCTGACACGTGGCACGCAGCGCGTCTAGCTCTAGCGCACACATGGTGCACTGCTTAGGGCGCAACGCATCTGGCGCTAGCGTATCCGTATTTGACACGTGGCGTGCAGCGCGCCTAGCGCTGGACCTGATGCGTTGCTTCAATTTTTGAATTTTGAATTTCAAAACAGAGCTTTACTCTGATTGGGGGTGCACTGCCTAGGGCGCAGCGCACCTGGCGCTAGCGCATCCGTGTTTGACACGTGGTGTGCAGCGCGCCTAGCGCTGGATCTGAAGCGTTGCTTCAATTTTTGAATTCTGAATTTCAAAATAGAGCTTTGCTCTGATTGGGGGAAACAAATGCCCCCTACCGTTGCACTCATGTGGCGCACACGTGAGTGCGGCGGTGGCAGTATCTGCGCCCTTGGATCAACTCAGAAGTTGAAGAGGCGTTTCAATGCCTATAAATAGGACCTTTAGTCCCTTAGATGATTTTCATCTTCTTCTTGAGAATTATCTCTTCTGAGAATTTCATTCTCCCACAAGAGCATAGCTCTCTTGTTTAAGAACCTTTTAAGTGTCAGAACTCTATCAAAACTTAGGTAAAGTTTAAACCTTTTAATAAATTAGGGTTTTACTTTTACCCATTAATCAGAGCCTTGCTCTTCATAGATCTTTGATCTAAAGAAAACCCATTTAGGGTTTCTTTAACAGAGCTTTGCTCTCCTGAACCCATATATCTAAAGAGATCTTTTCTTGGGGTTTCTTAGCCCATGAATCAGAGCTTTGCTCTTTTGAATCATGTTGATTTGTTAATATTTGATGAAGAACTCTTAAGAGTTTTATCCATGGATCTTGAAGATCCCAGAAAAATTGATTTTAATTAAATCTTTTCTGATGAATTTTTTCATCATCATTACAGAGCCAGGCTTTTGAGAAATTTTATTCCTTCATGATCAGAGTTTGACAAGTGTCACTCTGTCATAGAGCTTTGCTCTCAAAGGGAGATTTTCTCCTTTTCCCGAGAGATTTTCTCATTTAATGAGAATTTTCTTGAGGATTTCCTCATTTAATTAACAGTCTCATCCAATGATGAGGCTGTTTTATTAATTATTAATTGATGAATTGTCATCCAGATTTTGTGGGCCCCCTTTGGTCCCTCTCCACTGCATTGCAGTATGGTACAAATTTTAAAGTACCAAGTGTCAGAATTTAAAATTAAATTATAGCACTGACAGTTGACTTCTGTCCCCTTTTTGCAGGCGACATGTCTTTCGATACTTCGTTTCCGTTTGTCCGTTCAGAGGGAGGATTCCATGAGGCGCCTGTGGACCGGGAGGTTCTCGCGCTCATCAAAGACCATGACCGGGAACACAAAAATCTTCACTTGTGGGGTAGATGGTACGACCAGATTATCAGAGGCCGTCGGAGCTTTTCTTGTGCGACGCCTTTGGAGCCTATCTCGGCGATTCTGTATGCAGATGCACCCCCGGTGAACTGTGCCGTGGAGGTGGTTAATTGGACTTCGGAGGGTCTCCTTCAGCCTTCGATCGCCGCCGTACCCATGCAGACGGCGGCGGCTTTGGACACCTTAGGGTGGCGCATATGCCAGGGCGAATCGCGCCCTTGGGGACAGCCCTACAATTTCGGGCTAACTCCCCGTCATCCGGCCGGGTACTTGCAGTGGGCCCGGTACATCTTGTCGGCGAAGAAATCGCAGCTGCTAAATTTCGGCTTATACCCTGCGGTCTACGCTTCATTGTTCCAGTATTCTGCACCTCCCATATGGTGGATCAAGACGTTTTTAGAGCAGTGGAACACCCCGACCCATACCTTCCTTCTATTGGATAGAGAGGTCTCCATTTCCTTGAAAGAATTCGCCGAGGTTTCTGGTCTACCGGTCAGGGGGAAGCACTACGAGAAGCTGCTTCCTCCGGAATAATATGTTTTTGCCACCAAGCCAGTGGTGATGGGCCTCACGCCAGAGAATGCCATTCAGCACCAGTTCTCCAGTCTGATAAAGGTGTTGAACATGTACGGGAGCCTCTTCCTTGTATCCGGAGTCCGGAGGCTGAGGGGTCAGCTTTGCGGACTTCATAGCCCATTTTCTTCGCCCAGAGATTCTGTCGCGACAAGGCGAAAAGTTTGCTAAAATCGATGATCCCTTCGGTTTTGGCTTGGACCGTCGGCCGATACTGGAAGTTAATCAGAAGGGTTTCTTCCTTCCTGACGTCGCGATCGTCCCCCTGTCAGAAATCTCCGCTCCGGGCATTGACGAGGAGGCGTTCTTTCTTGGGTTTCTTGGGCTATGGTTGAGTTGGTTCGTGCTCCCTATGCATCCTCGTTACATGAGGCCTTTCGTCTTCTACCCCGCGCATCGCATGGTTGCCGGAATATAAGTGGCCATCGGGATCGCCGGGTTAGCCTACTTATACCATGGTCTTAGCGTAGCGGCGGATACCACTGAACCGGGGGCGCATCCTGCCAATATCCCGATGCATTACTTCACTTCATGGATGGAGCTGCACGTGCTCGGGGTCTTTGGCATTCACAAGAGACCTTCGTTTTACGAGAGATGCAAGTTCCCTCGGATTATGCGGCTGGTTGACGCCTCCATCGTGAGTCCGTCACAGCGGAAAGCTAGGGGCTTGCTCCTTCGTTTGCACATAGTCGGAGATGGTATGTCTTTCACAGACAAAGTCTTGACCATTGGCCAGGAAACTTCAAAGGCGGTGCTGTCACTGCAAGACATTTTTAAGGACGGGGCCTCCGTGTTGAAAGCCCGGGAGATTCTTCATTTATACTCCATCAGGTCGGGCTTTCTTGTATTTAGGCAAAATGATGCGGCACTATTCATGAGATACAACCCCCATCATTTTTTCCAGCAGCTGAGTTACAATCAGGGAGTCCCGCTGGAGTCTTTCTTAGTAGAACCCGCTGCCACCGAAGAGGGAACGCGGGGCGCGCTGCATCATTTCATGCGCTTGAATACGGGGTCTCACTTCTTTATCAGCGAACCAAGTTGTGTCCCGAGGGCCCTTAATGTGCACGTGGCCTGGTATCAACATGCAATGGGTGCTGTTATCAAGGAGGAGAAGTGGCTGCTACTCGACCGTAAGGGTGCACCCCCTGCTAGTGACCGAAACCTCCCCTTGAAGCGACGGACCATTATCCTTCCTCTGCTAAGAGAAGTTGCCGTGATTGAAGTCCCCGACGACAGGCCTGAGCTACCAGTGCCCCGTGCTCCCGTGGAGACGGCGGATGTACTACCGGTGCCCCGTGCTCTCATGGAGATGGTAAATGTAGCTTCCCCCGAATCTGGCGTGGGCTCAGATATCGGGACTCGTCGCCCCAAAGTGCCCACCAAGCGTAAGCTTGTGCTGGCTGCGACTGGAGCTCGCTCACAGAAGAGGAAGAAGAAGTCGGTCCTCTCTCTAGACGTTGTACTCGGGCTGGAGCCTCATGCTCCTTATAACGAGGGCCTGAGCGAGTATGGGACCAATGAGGGTCTCTTTATAGCGCCGGCAGATACTGATCTCGAGGCCTCCATTGCAGCTTCTGTGCGATCCGCAAGCCACAAAGCGGAAATGACCATCCTCGCACAATCAAGTGAGTATAAGCCGTAACTTCTGTTATTGCATTATATTTTTTATTTTTATTATCATGTCTTGACCGACATTTTTCCTTCTGTAACAGGTTTTACCACTGAAGAGGCTCTGGCGGCTTCCTTCAGGACCTTCGAGGAGGAGGAGAGGAATCGCGCTTTGCTGGGCATTGGTATGTCTCGGATCATTGCATCTTCATTTTCCTTTCTTATGGACAATCTAACCCCTTCTTTATCTTATCGCAGGGACTACAATGCCAATCCCGCAAGATGATGCGGAGATTCTTCCCGGGCCAGTCATCGAAGTCCCGGCCTCCTCGGCACTGCCGAAAGAGGCCTTACTCAAATGACCGATGACGGATGCCTCGACGGCTCCAGAGGTAACCCTTGGCGCGGACGATGACGTCCTGTTGATGGAGGCTTCTAGAAGATTCGCTCTAACGGCCTGAGCGGAAAGGAAGCGCAGAATGCGCGTGGCAAGGGAACGTAGTGCCGCCTTGGCCGCGGGTGCGGGTTCGGGCACTGCTACCCCTGCCCCTACTCCTTCAGAGGAATCTCCGGCTGCCTACAGACGGGAAGCACGTGCGGCTCGGGAATTAATCGGAAGACCAACTCAAGGTAATATGACAGTGGGTTCTGTTGTCAAAATTTTAACTTTCAGTTCTCATATATCTTATCTTGCAGGGCCGAGTCTTACCGAAGAAGTGGCGGCGACCGCTGAGCCTGGGGTAGCGGTAGAGGAGGTAGCCATGATCGTCGAACTTGAGGCAGCGGTAGGCGAGATGGCTGCAATTGCCGAGCTCGAGGTAGCTGTGGGTGAGACAGTCACGATCGCCGAGCCCGAGATGGCGGTAGGGGAGATGGCTACCATTATCGAGCTTGAGGTAGCGGCGGGTGAGATGGCTACAATTGCCGAGTCCGAGGTGGCGATGGGTGAGATGGCTACAGCCGCCGAGCCCGAGGTAGTCACTCTTTCGCAAGATTCGGGCACTGCCCCGATCGTCGCTCTTTCCCCTTGCGGCTCCCTGCCGCTGCCGGACACTGCGAGTATCACGACGATTCTCATGGAGTCGGGGGATGAAGCCACGGGCGGCGAAACCATTCCGATGGAGGAGGGTGAAGCAGTTGCCGTATCAAGTGACGCCCTCGTCGCAGTTCCGACTGGCGACTCACCAGGTAGATTTTGGGTCATTGCTTTTCTTTTTATTCTGCAATCCTTTTCAATCTTTCCTGACAGTATTTATCTCATTTATAATGCAGGCGTGGTGAGCGTTGAGGTTGCGCTACCCGAGGCAGCGCCATCAGCTACCGCTTTGACGGTGACCCCTCCTCTACCTTCTCTCGTACAATCTTGGATGTTGGAAGGTGCGGATTTGTGATCCATCAGTTTTATTTCTAGGTTATATAATTTATATACTGACATTGCATTACTGTATCCTTGCAGGAGTCCTTTTTGATCACCTGTATCAGGTGTTGCACCCACACTTCTCTTTCCAGTTAGAGATTAGTCCGCCTGCTGGTGTCGGTGAGTATCTTTTCTAAACGATGTCCTTTCTTTAACGGGCAGTCACATTATTGCTAATTCTTCTTTGTATTGCTTGTAGCCTTACAAATTGAAGGAGGGGACGAGGCTATCATTGCGCCACCAGTACTCCCAGCTCTGCCCCCTGTTCCAGCCGGTATAGTAGACTCTATTGTTCGTGTATTTTCTTTATTTCTTGAGCCGACATCTGATTGTGATTTGTTTTGTAGCGGTCACATCGACTCCAGCCCCGTTCGAGTCTCGCACCATAATGCCAGACGACCTTTTTTCTCGACGTGCATCCTCGAAATGCGCCGCAAATAGTCCGCGCATGTTGAGCGACTATATTGAGGAGCCTGACGTGGAGACTCCCACATCTGCTGCGGATTTTGCCGCGGAGGTTAACCCTATGCTAGCGACGCTCGTGAATTTTCATAGTGAGGGCGTCGTTGAGTCTTGGGTTAATCACTGCAGGGAAATTGAAGCTTGCCTGTATGAGCTAGAGGTTGGACGTCCTGCTCCAGAGGTCCTGGCTGTGAACGCCCAGCGGGCTGCATGGGTTGAGAAGAGCACTCCCTACTTCCGTCATCTTGAATAAGAGGCGGCTTTAAAACGTAAGGAGTGCGGAGAGACTTCGAGCGAATTTTCCCGACTGCATGCTCAGGTTGATGCAAATGCTGCACAGTTGAAAGTTATCTTTGAAGGCCTTCTGCGATGCATCTCTGATGGGTTAACACTGAGGCAGCAGTGTTCATACCAGAATATTGCTTTTACTACCGCCCGTTCTTACGCTCGTTTGTTTATAGGTAGGTGCTTTTAATCTGTGTTTGCTACATATTTGCAGAATACTGGTTCTCAGCTCTAAACAGTGAAATTCATGGAATAGTATGACAAATTCCGGATTACTGCCAACAACAGATAAAACACGGGTCTCCGCTCTCTATCCGTGTGTTGCCACATACCAGTTTAAGGGACAAAATGGCAAATCGATTGTCATTTTCATGCACAAAGCTCAATGTCAACACAAGATCCAAGAAATCTACGCGGAGCTCGAGGAAATCATGGCAAAAGATCCACATCACATCACCTTTTGTTCTACTGAAATTCTGGAAGAATTGTGAAGAGTTTCTGAGAAAAGTCATATACCACACAGCAGACAACATGAAACCAGGGAAGCACACAAAACCCGAGGACCCAAATCCCCTATACGGCCGTGGATCCGCGGCCAATAGGGGGTCTAGGCCGCGGATCCGCGGCCATATAGGCGCCGCAATTGATGATTTTTCAGGGGCTGTTTGGATATTTTATGTAGAGCCAGATTCTTACCCTAGGTTTCCAGTTCCCTGCCTATAAATACCCCAGTTCTGAGCCAAGCCAAAGAGTTCATTCTCATGCCTCTTTTTTGTTAGTTTTTAGTCTTCTTCTTCTTCTTCTTCTTCATTCTTTCCTCCATGAAAATGTAGTGAGAGTATTGAGTGGATGTTAAATGAAGATGAGGGTTTTTGTATCATTCTTTTTTGCTTAGCTTCCCCCTTGAGTTCTCTACCTTAACTTGATCTTGCAACCTCTTAAGTGAGCTTGCAAGTTTAAACTTTGGTCATTGATCTCAAGGGGTTGTATCATTTTGTTCTCTCTTTTGTGCTTCTTTTCACATGAGTTCTTTACCCTTCTCTTGATCTTGCAATCTATTGATTGAGTTTGCAAGTTTAAGGGTTGGCTATTGATCCCATGGCTTGTCTTGAGTTCTATGGTTCTTAGTGTTACTTTCTTGCTTATTTCTTTCTTGCTTTTTATTACCTTGCTTTACTTTCATGCACTTAAATTCCATGCACTTTTAATTACTTGCTTGTAATCTTTTCTTTTCTTTGTTTATCTTTTCTTTTGCTCTTTTTGGTTTGTTTTGTGAATGGTTGTAATTATTGTTGTTAAGAATAAATACGATATTGTAAGTTAATGTTTCTTTGCTCATTTCCTTTTCCCGTTATTTTCCTTTGAACTCCGCCCAAACATTACGCAAGCGCTCCGTTAGGCGCCCTACCCTACCAAGGTAACGGTGATTCCTAACAGCGACCGGTTGCGTTCGGTTTGGCCGGAGGCGAAAGCAAGAGACAAGAACGGACGGACAAGGGTCAATAAGCCGGATTCCACGAATACCGTGCTTAAGTACCCTAATCCACGTTGTTGCCGATTGCTCTAGCTTCAATTGGTCAAGACTCGGCTCAAAGGTTTTGAGTGCGGATTTCCTTAGCTTACAATTTCGTATCTTTTACTTAACAACTTTATACTTGCATATACACTTAGGATAGAACTGAACAAACATATACAAATTCTTTATTGACTCGTCTAAAACTCGAACGAACATACAACCATCTCTCTGTGGATCGACCCGTGCTCAACCGGCTAGCTGCAAAGCGACACCGTCCTGATCGCGATTATAACTTTAGAACTTTGAACATCCGACACGCCAAAAGCGTGCGATCAAATGGCGCCGCTGCCGGGGAGACGGTAGCGTATTTTCTTTCTTATTATTCGGGTTAATATTCTTTTTGTATATATTTATAAATAAAAAAATCTTTTTGTTTTTTTTGATAATTTTTGTGAGCAAGTCTGCAGATTTTTGCGGACTTGCGAACTGTGATTGTGGGGAGCAAAGTGTACGTTCAAGGCTAAGGTGATTGCAAAGTACAGTGCCAAAGATCCGGGTAGTTTGACCCGCGCAAGCGAACTTTTCAAGCTTACCGGATTTGATTCAACGGGGGTTTCCTAACCCAAAAACTTAACGGTACGTACTTTACTAACACCTTCTTCTCAAATCCGATGCATCCAATATACTATTCTTTGCAGGATTCTTTGCAAGTTCGCTAGCAAACGCTAAAAATTGACTAACCCGTATTTGTTGCAGTGTCGTGCTTAAACTAAAAAACGATTGTTTGATTCTTTATAGAATTTTTATTGAATTGCGCATTGCATACATTAATACGGACTTAAGGGCAAGCGAACCCCACAACATACGGTAAAGGATTTCATCACCTTTTTCGTGGCCCACAAATCACGAACTTAATCATAACGTTTACCCGCACAAAATTTAAAAGAAACTAGACTTTAAGCCGTAAGGACTTCGCGCTCACTAGGAGAAGTTAACTGTGTTTAGAACCTCGCTTAACGGTATATTGTTTACGGGGTGTCTAGGAAAGTGTTAACGACGAAACCGCCAAAAGAGAAAGGGTTATTTAATTAAGGAACTTCGCGAAAGCGTTGGAAAACCTCCCCTTATCTCTGCACTTACCTGGCCTCGTGATCAGTGTATCTTGAGCCCGTTTCTCGACACAGTTTTACTTCGACAATCAAGTTCTGGAGCAGGTCTAGTTGACCTAGGTGAACCCTAGAATGATTAGGTGTGTGGTATTTTTGTGTCGTGATTGTTTTTGTCCAGATTCTTTTTGTGTGTATATTTCATTCTTTTGTTAATAACTACCTAAAAAAAATCACATTCTTTTTCCCCTCCTTTTCTCTGCCTTTCTTTCTTTCTCTCTTCATATCATGGGTACACCACCTCGCAAAACTCTTGCCGAACTTTGGTACCCACAACCAGACATTACATCTTACGGTTCTTGCTTTGGCCGAACGTCGAACGATCCCTCCATGCCCAAAATCTCTTTGAAAGATCGGATAAACGCGTCTAGGACAAACACTTGCCCTCCGCAATCCACTTTGTATCAACCTTTTCAACCTCCCCCACCCTCTTATCTTGATACCCCTTTTGCAAGTCGTCCTTTGTCCGTTGCTGAACATATTGAACAATCCTGTAGCCGATCTTTCACTCCTTTCACCACTACAGATTCTTGGGATCAACAATTCCATTCACCTTCTTATCCTAATGTTGATCCTGCTCCTGTCCAGCCATTCAATTCCTACCAGTCCTACCCGACTTTTGCACCTTCCCTAGACATTGCTTCTGAACCACCATTTGGGAGTTTTCAGTATCCAAACAACTATGAATCTTTTACTGAAACCCCTTCACTGTCTAGTCTGGAACAGTCTTTGGAAGACTTTAGGGTAGCGTCGTACCAACAGATGATGGATTTGAATGCGTCCATGGCCGCCCTCATACAACCTAGTGACCCGGTAGCTAGTTTTCAACCAGCTCCAAATTTTCCAATGTATGAAGAGGCGGTAGGACAGGTTGAGAATTTGAGTGGAGAGAGTGAGATGTACCCCCTTCCGAATCAACCCTACCCGTTTCAACTTGAATCCCACAACTCCGGTTTTG
Source organism: Agapanthus africanus (assembly GCA_030015575.1). Taxonomy (NCBI): domain Eukaryota; kingdom Viridiplantae; phylum Streptophyta; class Magnoliopsida; order Asparagales; family Amaryllidaceae; genus Agapanthus; species Agapanthus africanus. The sequence goes on from CM057350.1 coordinate 156,954,605, forward strand.
AATGTCTATCTAGTGTTCCAAACGATTCATTGATTAAAGATAGAACGGATAATGAGTTGTGTGACTTTGTAGTGTTTGATTTGCCAGATTGTGAAGGGTCCTTTTCGAGTGAAACCACACCCAATCCTTTTGACCTCTACACCTCCACTCTAGAACCTAAATTGATTAATATCCATGCTTTTGTTGAGGTGTCTGAGAATATTGATTTTCACTTGATTGAGGATATTGACGCCGGGAATATTTTGGATGATGAACCTGTAGATTTGGCAGAGTTTTTCTCTCCAATTCATCATCCTGAGTCATTAACTGTTTTTCCCGAACCCCACATGCGTCTTGATTTTGATGAAATTTGCATGGATAAGCTGAATTTTGAGGAAACTTTTGAGGATATTTTTAAGGATGAACCAGTTTTAATTGATGAATCGGATTTTCCAATTCATCCTGTTCCTTTCATTGACTGTGTACATCCTCTTGAACCCTTAATCGATACCCTTCCTCAATCACTTTCCCCCATCCTTTCCATCGTTCCGACATTGCAAGAAACCGTATCATTTTCACTTCCTGTGTCTGGTTTACCAAGTTCGGCTTACCCCTGGTTTCTTACGAATCTTGAGGAATTTGACCCCATTTCTCGATGGGTTAATAGATTAGCACAAACGCTTCTTACACATCAGTCATCACAAATTGTGCTAATCTATTCACTCCATTTCTACCCTCAAGTTCGTATTCCACTTCTTTCTCCCTTCCGCCATTCTTCTTCTCGTATACCGAGACCGTATCCCGCTTCTATCTCAATACGGTCTCGCGTATTCTCTATTTCTTACCCCTCCGCATTCTTTCACCAGCCACTGCTTTATCACGATAAGATCTTTGAATGGTTGGTGCTTACTTTTGGCCTTTGTAAGGCCTTGTATAGCTTGATACTGTTCTTTCCCCCCTAATCCTGAACTTCAACGATTAACAGTGGAAACACTGTTTTACTTAAGTTTGGGGGGGGGGGAACCTTTTTGTATATATTTTTTGTTTTCCTTTTTTGTTTTGTATATAATTTGTTTCTAGGGAGCGCCGACAATTTTGACCCTCTTGGTATAGCCTGACAGTGAGGGCACTGTCAAGTTTAAGTTTGGGGGTGTGCTCGGTAAGCTTTCTTCCTTCGCATTCATTTGTATATTTTGCATTTGCATACCTTATTAAAAACCCATAAAAATCAGAAATTTTCTAAAAACATAAAAACTTTTCTGTCAAGTTAGCTAGTGGGAGAACTCTGATTCAACATTTCGACGGTTTTGTTTGATAAGATAAGAATAACTAAATCTTATTTTTAGATTTTGAAAACCTGAAATATAACTCTCCTTTGAAGTTAACTATAGCTGATATACGTCTTTACATCACACTACACGTATCGTGAGTTTTGAAAATTAGATGACAAATCTTTTATGTCTAAAAACTTTTAAATGGATAAATGATTTTCTGAGGATCAAATAGGTTTGTTCTGAAATAAATAATATCAAGAATAGTTTATGAAGTGAAGTGAATATGAAGGGATATTATTGATGCCTTAATTGAACTAATTCTGAAAAATAACCCATCTGGAACTTGATTGGAATGATTACACACCGAATCCACTAAACACGTCTTTTATCCAAAAAAAAAATAATTGAACTGCCGGTTATATCTCCGTTCGTATTGAATCATCATGATTTTCACGCCAAATTGTCTTTTGTTTTTTGGACCTACGTAACTTGAGTAATTAAGTCCGCTGGGGTGTTTCTACACCTAATGCCCTAAAGCCAACTGGTTTGGGTGCATTGGCCCAAAGCTCGTTAAGAAGCCTAGAAAGTCCAGTTTAAAACAAAGTCAAGCAAGTTTTCTCTCCGAGTTAAAATTCCTAACGGTTCTTTGTGTGAGAATAATCTTGACAAAAGACAGGTTTTATAAAAAATATTTCTAGCAGAGATATGAAGGTTTTATTCTATGATAAAGATTATTGCACGTTCACAGAGGTGTGTATGAAATGAAAACAAGAAAAAGGTGGAGTGAAAAATAAGACCTAGTTTCCTGTTAGGGAAGATAGAAATTCTGAAGTTGAAACTTTACTGGAAAACGAAACTTGAAAAATACTTAACTCTTTATAAAACTTATGTGATCCTTTTAAAATTTTTATCTGGGCTTTATTGTGTGACATGATGACTTTAATCGATCCTTCTGGAAGTTAACGACACTATTTGCACTGCACGTAAAGACATATAAAATCTTTAGTTAAATAAGAAGTGAGGTGTGAAAAATAAGGGTTCGATAGTCTAGACTTAGGATCATAGAATTGTTATTTTCTGAAACAAAACTTTAGGGTTTGAATCATAGTTATTTTGCAAAACTAGCTTGACCAGATTTTGTGGGTAGTATCCGCTGAAAACCCTCAGGAGACAACACTCCTCCTACTAGGGACACCTAGAGGTTTAACGGCTTGTTGCACATGCTCAGTGCAATCGCGTTCCCTGCGAAAGTGAGGTTACGATTCTTTTTTGTGAATAATTGGTTTTGCTCGGGACGAGCAAAAGTTAAGTTTGGGGGTATTTTTTCATACCAGAATATTGCTTTTACTACCGCCCATTCTTACGCTCGTTTGTTTATAGGTAGGTGCTTTTAATCTGTGTTTGTTACATATTTGCAGAATACTGGTTCTCAGCTCTAAACAGTGAAATTCATGGAATAGTATGACAAATTCCGGATTACTGCCAACAACAGATAAAACACGGGTCTCCGCTCTCTATCCGTGTGTTGCCACATACCAGTTTAAGGGACAAAATGGCAAATCGATTGTCATTTTCATGCCCAAAGGTCAATGTCAACACAAGATCCAAGAAATCTACGCGGAGCTCGAGGAAATCATGGCAAAAGATCCACATCACATCACCTTTTGTTCTACTGAAATTCTGGAAGAATTGTGAAGAGTTTCTGAGAAAAGTCATATACCACACAGCAAACAACATGAAACCAGGGGAGCACACAAAACCCGAGGACCCAAATCCCCTATACGGCCACGGATCCGCGGCCAATAGGGGGTCTAGGCCGTGGATCCGCGGCCATATAGGCGCCGCAATTGATGATTTTTCAGGGTCTGTTTGGACATTTTATGTAGAGCCAGATTCTTGTCCTAGGTTTCCAGTTCCCTGCCAATAAATACCCCAGTTCTGAGCCAAGCCAAAGAGTTCATTCTCATGCCTCTTTTTTGTTAGTTTTTAGTCTTCTTCTTCTTCTTCTTCATTCTTTCCTCCATGAAAATGTAGTGAGAGCATTGAGTGGATGTTAAATGAAGATAAGGGTTTTTGTATCATTCTTTTTTGCTTAGCTTCCCCCTTGAGCTCTCTACCTTAACTTGATCTTGCAACCTCTTAAGTGAACTTGCAAGTTTAAGCTTTGGTCATTGATCACAAGGGGTTGTATCATTTTGTTCTCTCTTTTGTGCTTCTTTTCACATGAGTTCTTTGCCCTTCTCTTGATCTTGCAACCTCTTGATTGAGCTTGCAAGTTTAAGGGTTGGCTATTGATCCCATGGCTTGTCTTGAGTTCTATGGTTCTTAGTGTTACTTTCTTGCTTATTTCTTTCTTGCTTTTTATTACCTTGCTTTACTTTCATGCACTTAAATTCCATGCACTTTTAATTACTTGCTTGTAATCTTTTCTTTTCTTTGTTTATCTTTTCTTTTGCTCTTTTTGGTTTGTTTTGTGAATGGTTGTAATTATTGTTGTTAAGAATAAATACGATATTGTAAGTTAATGTTTCTTTGCTCATTTCCTTTTCCCGTTATTTTCCTTTGAACTCCGCCCAAACGTTACGCAAGCGCTCCGTTAGGCACCCTACCCTACCAAGGTAACGGTGACTCCTAACCGCGACCGGTTGCGTTCGGTTTGGCCGGAGGCGAAAGTAAGAGACAAGAACGGACGGACAAGGGTCAATAAGCCGGATTTCATAAATACCGTGCTTAAGTACCCTAATCCACGTTGTTGCCGATTGCTCTAGCTTCAATTGGTCAAGACTCGGCTCAAAGGTTTTGAGTGCGGATTTCCTTAGCTTACAATTTCGTATCTTTTACATAACAACTTTATACTTGCATATACACTTAGGATAGAACTGAACAAACATATACAAATTCTTTATTGACTCGTCTAAAACTCAAACGAACATACAACCATCTCTCTGTGGATCGACCCGTGCTCAACCGGCTAGCTGCAAAGCGACACCGTCCTGATCGTGGTTATATCTTTAGAACTTTGAACATCAGACACGCCAAAAGCGTGCGATCAAGCAGCTCGACGTCGTCGCGCGGGATGCACAAAATCGTGAGGCAGCTCAGCGGGCCGTCGAAGAATGACTTTCGTCCTACTTGCAGCAACGAGCCCGAGTCGAAGCAGAGTTGGCCGCGGCAGCTGATCAAGAAAAGGGGCTGAGGGAACTGCGCGACCGGCTGATCGGACTATTGAAAGCGCTTCCCTCTCAATAATTGTTTTTTGTACCATTTGTAACTTTGAATAAAATGTATTCATTCTTTTATTCTTTCATATGATGTATTTTGTACCCAATTGAATTCATGAATAAAAGATACATTTCTTTCGCAATATCTTGTGTCATCTCTCTGCTTTCTTCTTTCTTTTGTTATCAGCATGTCACCTTAGCAAACATAGCCGGCAGATGATAGGGTGAGCATCTTGTTTCGGCTTCTTCGAGGGGTAGTGATGGCTTAGGAAGCAGGTTCAGATCTGCTACCTAAGAATTTTCAACTTTATGAGCCGTGAGGGTCTCATAAAGACTTTTCTCCCTACGAGTCGTGAGGATCCCGTAGGTGTATTTTCTCCTTGGGAATCATGAGGATTCCTAAGTGTGTTTTCCCTTATAAGTCGTAAGGATCTTATAAGAGAGTTTTCTTCCTTACGAATCGAGAGGACCCGTAAGTGTTTAATGATATTGACGTTATCCGCATTTCACGGCGTTATTGAGCGACGTATCTCCGAGGAGGGGTCATGTAGATGACGTATTTCCGCGACGGGGTCATGTGGATGACGTATTTCCGAGACGGGGTCATGTGGATGACGTATTTCCGAGACGGGGTCATGTGGATGACGTATTTCCGCGACGGGGTCATGTGGATGACGTATTTCCGAGACGGGGTCATGTGGATGATGTATTTCCGAGACGGGGTCATGTGGATGACGTATTTCCGCGACGGCGTCATGTGGATGGCGTATTTCCGAGACGGGGTCATGTGGACGACGTATTTCTGAGACTGGGTCATGTGGACGACGTATTTCCGAGACGGGGTCACGTGGATGACGTATTTCCGAGACGGGGTCATGTGGATAACGTATTTCCGAGACGGGGTCATGTGGATGACGTGTTTCCGAGGCGGGGTCATGTGGATGACGTGTTTCCGCGATGGGGTCATGTGGATGACGTGTTTCCGCGACGGGGTCATGTGGATGACGTATTTCCGCGACGGGGTCATGTGGATGACGTATTTCCACGACGGGGTCATGTGGATGACGTATTTCCGCGACGGGGTCATTTGGATGATGTATTTACGCGACGGGGTCATGTGGATGACGTATTTCCGCGACGGGGTCATGTGGATGACGTATTTCCGCGACGGGGTCATGTGGATGACGTGTTTCCACGACGGGGTCATGTGGATGACGTGTTTCCGCGACGGGGTCATGTGGATGACGTGTTTCCGCGACGGGGTCATTTGGATGACGTATTTCCGAAACAGGGTCATATGGATGACGTATTTCCGAGACGGGGTCATGTGGATGACGTATTTCCGTGACGAGTTCATGTGGATGACATATTTCCGTGACGGGGTCATGTGGATGACGTTGCATCTGTTGTAATGAAACGAATATTGAAGTGGTCTCTAGGTTGTCTGTGAACCGTTGAGATTTGGCTTCTTCTTCTGATGGAGCCTGGGAAGGGAATGTGTGATTTCTTCTTTTTTTGCCCCCCTGGATTGTATACAGGGATTGATGTAATATCACCTGTAGGGCATAAATTTCATTTTTCTTTATTTCTTTCCGCGATGCTCTATCATTTCAGTTTTATATCGCGAGGGTCGCGATTGCCCAACCATTTCGGCTATTTTTCGCGGTGCCCAATCATTTCGTCTATTTATTTTATTTTTACTCGCTGCTTTTTATTGCGAGTTGCCCGATCATTTCGGCTATTTGCATGCATATATTTTTACTTGCTGATTTTGTTTGCAAGTTGCCCCATCATTTCGGCTATTTCGTATGCATGTGTGGCTCGCTAGCTTCTTTGCTGCAAGCTTGGAGTTAGACACCGATTTCGGCATCAGCACCGCTACAACTGGAATATTGCCAGGAGTGAATCATCATTTGCCTATGTCGATGTCGAACAAAGGTGGCTTAGCGAACAAGGTTAGGATCCTGTCGACTAAGGCTTTCGACTTCATGAGCCGTAAGGGTCTCATAAAGGTTTTTATCCCTGCGAGTCGTGAGGATCTTGTAGGTGCGTTTTCTCCTTAGGAATCGTGAGGATTCCTAAGTGCATGGTCTCTTATAAGTCGTAAGGATCTTACAAGAGTGTTTTCTCCTTATAAGTCGAGAGGACTTACAAGGGCTGTTCACCGTGTAGACATATCCCTAATCATGGATGGGACTTTGTTAGGGAAATGTTTATTCGCGCTCGTGGATTGTATACAAGAGTCAGCGTTGAGCCGCTTGTAGGGCAGTATTGGAGGTTGTGGTGGCTGCTTAAGAACAGGTTCAGATCCCTGTAGCTTAAGACTTTTGAATCTTATGAGCCGTGAGGGTCTCATAAGAGAGTTCTCCTTACGAGTCATGAGGATCTCGCAAGTGTAATTTCTCCTTAGGAATCGTGGGGATCCCTAAGTGTGTTGCTCCCTTGTGAGTCGTAAGGATCTCACGCGGGTGGTTTCTCCTCACAAGGTCGAGAGGACCCTGCAAGTGTCTTTTAACGAGATTGCGCCCTTTCGGGTTTTCACAAAACTCGCCGGTAGCCCTACTGTTTTTACTCACGGAGCCCTCTCGGGTTTTCATCCGTGCCCTTTTCGCTTATGGACATACCGTTTTTTCTTTTTCTTCCTTTCTTTTTTTTGTATCAGCCTTAGGATGTTGCAATCCACAGTAGTTTATCGACGTTTTGGTCAACAGCTAGTTTTAGGACGTAGTGGTCCATTGTTAGTTTAAGGACGTTTCGGTCCGTTGTTAGTTTAAGGACGTTTCGGTCCGTTAGCCGGCTACTACTTATAGCGTTTGGTCTTAGGAAGATAGCGAGCAGACATAGTCGTCGTCATCTATCATTGACCTAGGCCGTGACTCGTCAGGCGTAGTACTTTTTTAGGAAGCGACCATTTATTGGCCTGAAGGACCTTTCGCCATGCATGTCTATGAGTAGATAGGCTCCACCCTGGTAGACTTTGTCTATGATATACGGGCCTTCATAGTTCGGCTCGAATTTCCTCCGCTTGGCGCGATTGGGGATCATAGGTCTTTTAACCACTAGCATGAGCTCGCCTTGGTGGAATGTTCTCGGCCCAGTCAATCTTTTGTATGAGCACGTCATCTTTGCTTTGTAAGCCTCCAGATTTTGTTGTGTTATGAGCCGGGTTTCATCAAGGGCATCGAGCTCCTCAAGCCAAAGGTGAGCATTCTCTTCGTCCATTAGCTCGTAATGAACTTCCACTGGTAGAGAGGGTAACTCTACCTCGAGGGAGAGTACCGCCTCTGTACCGAATACTAATGCGTACGGCATTGTGTTCGTGGCCGTTTTGAACGTAGTTCGATACGCCCAGAGAGCTTCATGCAGTCTCTCATGCCAGTCCTTCTTATTTTGAGACACTGTCTTTTTCACGATCTTTGTCAAGATCTTGTTGAAAGCCTCAGCTAGACCGTTAGCTCGGGGATTATAGACTGAGGAGTATCTCCAGTCTATGTTATGCTGTTGTGCGAAGCGGCTGATCTTGTGGTTTCTATAGGCTGGCCCGTTATCGGAGATAATCCTTTGTGGAGTTCCAAACCGATAAATGACGTGCGTTTTGAAGAAATGGAGGATATTCTCCGTTTTCACTTCCCTCAGTGGTACTGCTTCTGCCCATTTGGAGAAGTAATCAGTTGTCGCCAAAATGAATCGGTGTCCTCTGGACGATGCTGGTTCGATGGGCCCGATTATGTCAGTTCCCCACATTTCAAACGGCCAGCTAGCCACCATTGGATGCAGTGGATTTGGATGTTGATGGATAAAGTCCCCGTGAATCTGGCACAAATGGCACTGCTTCGCGTATTCGAGGCAGTCTTGGATCATCGTGGGCCAATAATAACCCATCCGTTTGATCTTCAGCTTCATCTTCGGCCCGGCTTGGTGAGAACCGCAGAGTCCGTCGTGAGTTTCTTGGACGACTCTCTTTGCCTCTTCAGGTCCCAGGCATCTCATCCACAGAGAATCAAATGATCTCTTATACAGAGTATCATTGACGAAAGCAAAAGACAGAGCTTGTTTCATAAGCTGATGTCTTGATGACGCATCTTCAGGTGTTCGACGGGATTTGAAATTATCTATAAAGACTTCTCTCCAATCCGCAACCTTTTCCTGGTCTTTTATTTGTAGGGCCGTTCGCTCGGTATCTTCCTTTTCTTCGGGCAACTCTGGAGATATTTCTGCCGGTGCAAGAACCCGACGGCTTTGCACAACGATCCTCATGTCATCGAGGTTTTCGTCGGCTAGTTCTTTAGCGAGCTTGGCTAATGCATCCGCCTTGCTATTTTCCGCACGCGGTATGTTTTCCAAGGTGCAGGAAGGAATTTGAATTAGCAGCTGCTGTACTCTCTCGCTGTACTTCACCAACTTTGGTTTGCACGTTTGATAGTCGCCGTTTACTTGACTAACGACCAGTTGTGAGTCTCCGTATATGAGGAGGTTTTCAATTCCCATGTCGATGGCGATCTCGAGACCTGCTATCAAAGCTTCGTATTCGGCTTCATTGTTCGTCCTCGGCTCTGTCAAGGAGAAGGCGAAGCGGATTATCCCTCCTTGTGGAGTTACGAAGATGAGGCCTACCCCTGATTTGATTATAGGGGTGCTTTGTTTGCTCTTTTTCATGGAAGATGCTCCATCGAAGTAAAGTTCCTATCGGGTATCACCCCCGTCGATTGTGTCAAACGCATGTTCGTCAGGCAATTCGCAATTCAAAGGTGAATCGGCAGGTATCGGATGCTCAGCGAGGAAGTTGGCGATGGCCTAGCCTTTCACTGCCTTAAGAGGCTGATAAGTTATCGAGAACTCCATCAAGAGCAAGGCCTATTTAGCAAGCCGCCCCGTCAATATGGCCTTTGACATCAAATACTTGAGAGGATCCACCTTTGATATGAGACGGACTTCATGCGCCAACGCATAGTGCCTGAGCTTCGTTATCGCGAAGATCAATGCCAGGCAGTATTTTTCAATGGGAGAGTAATTGCTTTCTGCCCCCAGGAGAACTCGACTCAAATAGTAGAGGGCTCTCTCCTTCCCCTGGTCGTTCCCTTGTGCCCATAGCGCGCCTAACGAACTTTTGAGGGCTGTTGTATACAGAATGAGAGGCTTTCCCTTGACCGGAGCAGCCAGCACTGGCGGATTCTGCAGATACTGCTTGATTTTGTCTAGCGCGCTTTGGCATTTGTGATCCCAGACGAACGGGGTTCCCTTCTTCATCAGGTGACTGTAAGGGCGGCACTTGCCTGAGAGATTGGCTATAAACCGCCGGATATACGCGAGCTTCCCTTGGAGAGATTGCAATTGTTTGAGGGTCTTTGGCGGAGGCATTTCCATAATCGCCTTGATCTTCGACGGATCTATCTCGATGCCTCGGTGTCGGACGATGAATCCTAGGAATTTTCCCGAGGAAACTCCGAACGCGCATTTGAGAGGGTTCATTTTCAAGTTGTATTGCCAAAGGCGCTGAAACACGATCTTCAGATGTTCTAAATGTTCCTCGTATGATTTGCTTTTTACTACAAGGTCGTCGATATAGCATTCGACGATTTCATGTATGAGGTCGTCGAAAATCTTCGTCATGGCTCTCTGATAGGTTGCACCTGCGTTCTTTAGACCGAAAGGCACCACCTTGTAGCAGAATATGCCCAAAGGAGTCCGGAAAGCGGTGTGCTTCTGGTCCTCGGGATCCATCTTTATCTGATTGTATCCTGACGAGCCGTCCATGAAGGAGAAAACTTCATGAGTGGACGTATTGTCTATCATCAGCTCGGTGACCGGTACTGGGAAGTCGTCCTTCGGGCAAGCTTTATTGAGATCTCGAAAGTCCACACATATGCGTACCGTCCCATTCTTCTTCATCACCGGGACTATGTTGGCGATCCAATCAGGATATTGAACTTCTTGGATGAAGCCAGAGTCGATTACCTTTTTGACCTCGGCGTTAATGCTCATCTCAAGCTCGAGCCACATTCTTCTCGGCGCCTGTTTGATCGGCTTGACGTCCGGGGATATCGCCGGTTTGTGCACAACAATATCTGGATCTAATCCTGGCATCTCGGAATAGTTCCATGCGAAGCAATCTTTATGCTGCATGAGCATGTATTTTAGCATAGCCACCCTTTCTTCAGACAACAGCTCACTGACGAACGTCGGCCGCGGGTCACTTGCCGTCCCTAAATCAATTTTCTTGAGGTTATCTACAATAGTATGTATCCCATCTTCCAGCTCTTTTGGTGCCGGTGGAAATTCTGAGATTACCTCGTCATCATCATTTTCGAAGCACCAGGGGGGTTCATCCATACTCTCAGGCTCTTCTTCTGATAACATTATCATGTGATAAGTACGAGATCGCTTCCAAGACCGATGTTGATCCGGCTCTACTCTCTTGGCTTTGGGTTCATGCTTCTGCGGTGGGGTTACCCTCCAGCTGCTGGATAGAGCGAACCTGCCTTGCTGATACTGGTCTTCTACCCAGTCTTTAAATGTGAAGCAGTCTTCGAGAGGATGCCCTATTGCCCTGTGATAGGAGCAATAGTCCGGGTGAGAGACTTCGCCTGCTTGCTCAGGGTGCTTGGACTCCAGCAGTGTCATTATCTGATGTTTTATAACAAGATTGAATATCTTCTGTGTTTTGTCTTGAGGAAAAGAATATGCTCGACTCATCTTTTTCATAAGAGACGAATCCAGACTGCTCGATTCCTGACCTTATGGCTTCTTGGACCCGCTTTGTCGCTGTCGAACGCCTTTTCCGTTCTTTGGTTTGTTTCTGCCTCCGCGTCGGGCCTTTTGTACAACGGGTTGACAAGGAGGAGCATTTTCATTTTTCACAGCCTGTTGATGGAGGCGTTGCGTCCTGGCTTTCTCGTAGATGGCCATTTCGTGATTATGGTTGTCTCGAACCTTTTGACCTGCTTCCCTTATGAGCTTGTCCATTTGTTCTTCGAACGACGGACTGGGCATTTTCACAGCGGGAGCTCTTTCTGGTTCAGGGTTAGCATCTTCCTACAGAGCGTCTCCTTCTTCATCAAAGTCATGTATGACGTAGCAGTCGCGGAGTAGCTCCCGTTTCTTGGATTGAACATACCCAAGTCCGGTCGTCTCCATTCTGCCGTTGGGCAACTTTCGTTGAGTTCCGGGAACGTTCCAGATCCTGTTATAGAACCGTGCTTGTCGCGCAGTTTGCTTAAAGGGTACACCTTGGCGTCTCAAGAGTCTCTTTAGTCCGCCTGTGTAATATTTGGGCAAACGGATGGGCTGGAGCCTGTCAAGTGTAGAATCTGCACCATGCCAGATTTCTTTCTCCACTTTGGTTTCCCCGGATCGGTAGAATAGGATCGCCTTTTCACCTTTTCGCGTGGGAGGGACGTAGAATGTCTGCAGTTCTTCCACACTGTAGGTATCAAGCGTGTCTAGTTCTTTATGATGCTTGGGCGGAACCATGGCAACTTGCAAACTTTGCTCTTCATCAGCGAAGGTTTGTATGGATGGCCGAGCAGAGAATATGGTATTGACCCCATCTTCCGAGTCGCTGCCGAAGATCAACATAGGAGTGGACAGTCCCGGCTTGTTGTAGTGGGGCGGACCTGAGTAAACTATCTTTTCTTCCTCCTCGGTATCACTCCCGAAGACCGGAATGGTGGTGATAGCTTTGTTCTTCGGTTTGTGACATCTTTCCGTGTCCTCAAAGTCTGGTAAGAAGTATTTTGCATGTTCATATTTCCGGACTTTGTTCACGAAGAACGGGTTTAGTTCCCCTGTGACAGTGTACTCGAGACCATCTTTGAAATACTTCATACACTGATGTTGTGTAGAAGTGATGATGTTGTACTCGTGTAACCAGGGCCGGCCGAGCAAAGCATTATAGCATGTCTTGGTGTCAATGACGTGAAACTTAATGTCCGTGACAAGCAGCCCAAAGCACAGTGTCAATATTACAGACCCAAGCGTCCGTGATGACTGGGAGTCAAATCCGAAGATGGTGATTTTATCGCGAGCGAGGTGTTGAATGCTCATGCAGATTTCCTTTAACACCCTCACGTTAAGGAGCTTGACGGAGGACCCATTGTCGACCAGGATTTTACCTATCTTGATGTCATGACAGTATCCGGAGACATATAGGGGACGGTTGTGCTCGCATGTCCCAAGGAAGAGATCTTCATCGCCGAAGGTGATATCGACTGTGTGTACTTCTTCCAGCTCGTCCTTCATCTTTTCTTCGGCGAGGAAAGCTTGGAATTGCTTGGGCTCTTGTAATGCCTTGATCAAAGAATCTCTTGCTTCTTTGGATAACAGAAGGGCGTCGAGAACGCTGAGCTGCGAGGGTATCTTCCTCAAGTGTGCGAGAACGTTGTAGTCCACCTTACTTTTCTTTGGCGGGTCTTTGGCTTTCAGCTCTTTGACGGCTTGGTCATCAAGGATGATATCCTCAGGGACCTTTTCTTTTCCCTTATCTTTTCTATTTGACCCACCGTTCGAGGGCCTAAGATTCTTTGTGGGCAGCGTACGATTGCACAACCGAATATTTTCACAGGTCTTCGGTTCTTCCTCTTTTCCCAAGGTGGACTCTTTAAAGAGAGGGCCAAGAGTCATTTCTTCGTCAGAGTCGCTCCCGAAGGTGAAAATTTGCGATCCCCCGGCGTTGACCATGTGACAGTTGCCGGTGGTTCTTTTACACTCCTCGGTCGTACTTCTTTGCTCCCGACGAGTTTTGCGTTTCATCCGCTTGAAATTTTGCCGGTGAGCAACATATCCTTGCCACCATCTTTTAAAAGCGTTGCACTCTTCATTGGGGTGCACAATCTTTCGATGATATAAGCAGTAGCTAGGATGTGTTTCCGCTTCACCAAGAGCGTTCGCTTCGGAGGGTGGCGGCTTTATTCCCATTGATATGGCTTTGGCGAACCACTTCCTCGTCTTGAACCTGTTTTTATTTGCGACGGATGTACTTTGATCGGGCGGGAGTGTTTCAACCCGTTTATCCAATCGCCAGCGTTTGGCCTTTTCGAATATGGCCATCTCACGCTCTCGAGCAGCTTTGCTTTTAAGAAGAGCTTTGTTCAGGAATGCATCAATCATTTCGTCTGACGGCTCTAGAAGTTCCGGTTTAGGATTTGCCCCCAGTTTCTCGGTGCAAGGAGCTTCTTCATTGTCTATCGATGAGTGAGAGATCACATGGAAACTTGCCACGTAATCTTCAGATTCATCGGTGGAGTATTCTTCATTATCGTTATCTCCGTCCTCAAAGACGTGGCGGAGAAACTCTTGAAGTATGATTGGAGTCCGCGCCTTCTGGTTATACTCTTCCAGCGCGTCAATCTGCTTTTGCAGGTCCGTACGCTTGTCACCAGGCTTCACGAGCTTCTTGGATTTCTTCTTCTTTTTTGAAGATTTCGACGGCTGGGTGTGAGTGCTTTGGCTATCACCACCGATCTTTGGAGTTGGACGCGGTTTTAACATTCCTTCGATGATCTCGGGTTCGAGTGGATTTTTCCACCTGATCGCCGGGCATGTTTGGAGATCTTTCAGCATTCTTTTCATCTTGGCTGAAAGGGCGACCTCCCATGGAGCCTCTTCTACGAAAGAGCATGATGCCCCCGGTGTATCCGTCTTCTTGGGAGTGTGTGGCCGAGGCGGGTTCACCTTCCAATTCTCAGATAATACGAATTTGCCCTGCTGGTACTGATCTTCTATCCAGCTTTTGAAGATGTAATAATCCTCGATCGGATGGCCCAACATTCGATGATAAGGGCAATAGTTAGGATTGCTAATGTCGCCTGGTTGCGCTGGGCGTCTCGGCTCCGGCAGATCGATGAGCCTGTTGCGCAGTGCAAGCTCGAATAACCTCTTCGTCTTGTCTCGAGGGAACGAGTAAGGGCGTCTCATTTTATCTTCGAGAGACCGAGTTCTATTATTTTGGCGATCAACTGGTCTCAGACCATTGGGCTGCTGTTGAGTATTGGCGACGATGGTCGCTTTCCCCTTTCCCTTCTCGTTCCGCGTCTCCGACTTTGGAGGAGACGGTCTATGACCCATCTGGTCCATTTGGGCCAGTTTGTCGATCAAGGCTTGGAACGTGGTCGGCTTGAAGAACATCATGAATTGGGAAATAGTTGCATGAGGGTCCAGAGTGCCCACGAACATGCCCACCGCCAGCGCTTCTTCGATGCGCTGTTCGCATTTCGACCACAGATTCCGCCATCTTATTGCGTATTGAACCCATGTCTCACCTAGCTTCACCCTAGCATTGATCAATGCCGTTATTGGGGTGTGTTCACTAGCACTCGCGAATCGTTGGGTGAATAATAGCTCCATTTCTGCGAAAGTCTTGACGGAGTCGTTTGGAAGTTCAGAGTACCATTCGAACGCTGTCTCCAACAAGCTGCCGATGAATTGGCGAAGTAGCAATTTATCGTCACCTCCGGTGTTGCCACATAGAGCCCTAAACTGGGTGACATGCTGGTGGGGATTGCCCGTCCCCTTGTATACATGAAATTTAGGGATCATATATCCCGACGGGTACTTTATCTGATCATACTAGCCTGGATATGGTCGCCCAGTTTTAACGACTTGGCCGGCCACTTCATTCGCTTGGTGAGCTCGTATTTGCTGAGCAATATAGTCATCCAGAGCGGCTTTGGAAATGGTTTCCTCTTTGGCTGCTGAAAGAGCCGGATGAGGGTTCGATGTCTCCCCTCTATCGTCTTCAATGATGATAGGAGGGTCTTCAGCTGGAGGTTCTGGTTGCAACATCATCCCGATCATGTCTTGGAAGAGGAGCGCTATTCGTTTTATATTAGCCGCTTGTTCTGCTGCTTCTCTATCCTTCTTTTCGAGGACTCTGCGAAGGAAGTCAGCATCGGTTTCTTGTTCATGACGCTGCTCCGATGACGCCTCAGGGGTTTCTTTTGGCTCAGTGAGTGCGGTCATTTGCGTTAGCATTTCCTGAAGCTTCTGTTGCTGCTCCTGAGATTTTGTCACGGATCGGGTGAGCAGTCGGTGACCTGTAGAAGCACGGCTTTCCTCTTTTCCAGAAGCCATATAAATAGTATGCACCATTATGCCCCCAGACTTGGGGCGTTTGGGCTCAGCGTCTTTGTGGTCTGCCATAGTCACAGGGGCTTTCTCTGGCCTCCTTCTTTTCTGAGCAGTTGACGTTGAGGGGGCCGTTGCAGCGGGCACCCAGGTAGTTGTCGTCCTTTGTGGTTTGACAGGGCGGTTTTCTTCCTGCTGAACCTTCACCTTTTTTTGCCGGCGAGAGTAATCTTGATCAATTACTGAGTCCTGAACCCGTCGCCAGACTTTGTAAATTTTGGAGGACAGCCGCTGAGGGGGCTGCTCCAGCTTCGTTTCTGTAACATTCTCCATGGGAGGGGGAGATCTTTTCAGTACGGCAGTAGGAGAGTTCCTGCGCACCTTGTTCAGCAATTCAAAGTTGTTCTCGGTTGGAACAGCAGTATTGACTTCCGCCGTTGAGGCTGGTGGAGTTAGCCCAGAGGGGGAGTTGCCCCCATCTTTCCTTACTCGACGCCAGTGGCGACGTCGAGCGTGTCGAGCCGTTGGGATTGTTTCAGCTTGAGGGGTGACTTCGTCATGCCTCCTGTTCTGGTAAGGCGCTGTTGGTACCAGCCTCTTGAAGACCATCATTCGTCGAGCAGCAGTATCCAATCTGTCGAAGACAGACCTTTGAGCAGGGACGGAAGCCGGAGTGGCCAGCCTTGTAAAGACCTATCCCTTGACGGGAGAAGCTTCTTTAGTGACCTCAAGAGCAGGAATGGCTATCCGCTTTGGGATGGCCGCTTCAGGTATCATGGGCTTCTTGACAGGCCCATCGGAGTTTAGGCTCAGCCTATCGAAGACTGATGCTGTTGGCTTAACATCGGACGACCCGTTGAGAAGGGCCGTGGTAGTAGTGAGCCGATCAAAGACCGACTTCTTTTGCACTTCTTGCGACAGCGGGATGTTAATGTTCACTGGTGGGAGCATGGTCCCAAAGAACAAACCGGTGGCAGCCTGCGTTACCTGCTCTATCGGCATTGTGAACAGGAAGGCCGCATGGGGCCCATAAGCTATGCCTCCAGATGAGGCGGAACGCGAGTTGCAATTGCAGCTGGAACACTTCGTGCAAATAGACGCTATTGTTTTCTGCACCCAGCAAGACACCAAATCTTAGTACCTCGAACCCAAAGGCAACCATATCAAACTGCAATTCGTTCGCGAACGCGACACACGAAGTGTGGAGTGGAAAGAGGAAAAGGTCCCACCGGGCGTGCCGGAATCTGTTCCCCGCCGAATACAGAGATGAGACCGCGTAGGTTCGTCTTGCCTGAATTTCGGGGCAGATGCTAATTGGTGCTATCCGTCCACCTCTCCGAAGATGCCAAGTTGATTTATGGCACCATGTATCGAAGGTTTAAATGGATGCGGCCGATGTAGTAGACTTCGTCAGATTCCCCCTCATTTGAGGGGTTTTTGATTGTGGGGGCGCTCTTCCCTACAGGCGCAAGCCCCTGCAGTTAATTTCGCTACCGCATCGCGGTAACAACTTTCTCCTTCTTCAGATGGTCATTTCGTGTCGTGGGTGTTTGTTTTGTTTGTGGTTTCCCATGGATTGTATACGGAGACTAATTTATGCTGTCGCCTGTAGGGCGTGGATTAGTCCAAATCCGTATTTTCTTAGATTTGGGTTTTGGTTTGGGTTTAAGGATACGTTAGTCTCATTTGAGACTAAGATCAACTTAAACGTTTGTTAAGGATACATTAGTCTAATTTAGACTAAGATCGACTCAACGTATGTTAAGGACATGTTAGTCTAATTTCAGACTAAGATCAACTTAACAGGATCATTTAGATCCAACAAAAGAGCATTTGAACTCTATTGTTTAGTTTAGGGACATTGCGGTCGATTACCAGTTTAAGGACATGGTGGTCCAAGGTTAAGGACATGGTGGTCCAAGGTTAAGGACCCCACAGTCCAAGGTTAAGGACATCATAGTCCATGGGCTTAAGGACCCCACAGTCCAGGTTAAGGATATCGTAGTCCATGAGCTTAAGGACCCCACAGTCCAAGGTTAAGGACATCAAAGTCTATGGGCTTAATGACCCCACATTCCAGGTTAAAGACATCGTAGTCCGTGAGTTTAAGGACCCCACAGTCCGGTTTAAAGACGTCATAGTCTATGAAATGTATGGTTGTCGGGACCCGTCACCTCTTTGAAGACGTTGAAGGATTACAACGACAAATATCAGAGGAGTAAAGAGATGTACCCTCGAACCGGTGTGAGTTGGTTGAAAGATCTGTAGTCCAATTTGGGACTAAGATCTGTTAAATATTCATGACCAGATGGGCTCAATTAAATATAAGTTGAGGACTTATGGCCAATATTGGGCTAAGTCCAATAAATGTTTAACATTTTATTCTGGCTATTGAGCCTTTATTTGGGCTTGGACCTTTTAATAATGCTGAGCATTAGATCTTGGCAAAAAATCTTTTCTTCTGTCTTATATTGAATGCAAAGCATTCAGCAGAGTTCTGACTCATTAAAGAACAATTTGTGTTCTGTCAGCGCAACCTATGGTGCGCTAGGCGCTTTGCGCCGATCAAAAAGTGCAGCGCGCTTCTACCACGTGGAGCGCATGTAAGGGACACGTGTCATGTCCTGCGCTAGGCGCCAGATGATGAGCGCAGTGCGCCAGTTTATGAGCGCTTTGCGCTAGCAATTTAGAGGCGCACACGTGACTGACACGTGGCGCGCTTGGCGCCGAGCACCAGTTCATGAACGCAGTGCGCTATTCCAGAAGCGCAAAGCGCAGGTTGCATACGTGGCTGACATGTGGCGCATTTTGGCGCTGAGCGCCGATCCAAGTAGCGCAGAAGAGCAGTTTAAGAGCGCAAGGCGCCTTTCAACAGCACAAAGCGCATTTGATCAATTTTTATGATCTG
Organism: Agapanthus africanus; assembly: GCA_030015575.1. NCBI lineage: Eukaryota > Viridiplantae > Streptophyta > Magnoliopsida > Asparagales > Amaryllidaceae > Agapanthus > Agapanthus africanus. The sequence continues at coordinate 156,973,048 of CM057350.1, forward strand.
TGAACAAATTTATGTTCTTTTAGAAGTGACTTTGTCTCAAGATTCAAGAATAACAATTCTTATTTTTGAAAGGGCTTTGCCTTTATAGATCAATGATCTGTGTGAAGAATTTGTTCTTCTTTTATTATGTGATGAGATGATGAGATCTTTTGATCTTTTTTTATGAAAGACCTTGGTCTTTATAGATCTATGATCTTTTAAGAAGATAATTCTTCTTTTTATGAGATGATTTCATCTCTGTGTTCATCATTCATCGTATTTACCTTGAACAAATAATCTTCTTTCAAGAGCTTGCTCTCTTTCTTTGAATTTTTCAAAGTTTATGGGGGGAGGGGGGGTTTCTCTATATCAGATTTAAAGTCTTGGGGCCTTTATATAGGGCCAGCTGATTTGTTGAATCAGTTAAAGAGATCTTTCTCTGATTGATTTGGGAATATTTCCCACCGTTGGATCTTTGATCCTAGGGCTTCTGTTTTACAGAAGGCAATCTTCTTGTTTTTAACAAGATTGGAAAATCTTTCCATAACAGAATTTTAATTCTGATTAATTAATGATTTATCATTATTATTAGATCTTTTGATCTAACGGTGAGGAATTTTATAATTCCAGCGCTAGCGCACCCGTGCTTTGCACGTGGTGCGCTGCTCAGAGCGCGGCGCACTTTGCGCTAGCGCACCTACGTTTGAGATGTGGTGCGCTGCCCAGAGCGCAGCACAGCCTGCGCTAGCGCATCCGTGTTTGACATGTGGCGCGCAGCGCGCCTAGCGCTAGCGCACACATGGTGCACGGCCTAGGGCGCAACGCACCTGGCGCTAGCGCATCCGTGTTTGACACGTGGCGCGCAGCGCGCCTAGCGCTGGACCTAAAGCGTTGCTTTAATTTTTGAATTTTGAATTTCAAAACAGAGCTTTGCTCTGATTAGGGGTGCACTGCCTAGGGCGCAACACACCTGGTGCTAGCGCATCCGTGTTTGACACGTGGCGCGCAGCGCGCCTAGCACTGGATCTGAAGCGTTGCTTCAATTTTTGAATTTTGAAGTTTAAAATAGAGTTTTGCTCTGATTGGGGGAAACAACCATGATAGTTGGTCAGAGATCTTTAGAGGATGTGCCAAAGTGGAATTGTTTCTTTCGTCACTTCCATATTGGGTCGTTGAGCCGAGGAGTTATGTAACTGGCAATTCGCAGTGAGAGATGAGAGCCTAAGGGCACAAGGCGCCAGACCATGAACAGGAGGCAAGTGGATATCTTGCTCTGCTAGCTTGGATGCACCGACACCTTCTCGACCTTGAAGGAAGGAAATATCGACAACAGTGTTTACGATTTGTGATTTGGTGATTCGAATATCACGTATCCGTCATTTTGGGATTTCGGTATTTTGGGCGATTTATTTGCATGATTGAGATTTTTTACACCACAGTTGCACCCGACTTCAATTTGATGCCATTCGAGATGTTTGATTTTGATTTCATGCCTATGGTATGTATGTGATTTGACTTGTGCTTTCGGTGTAGTTTTCATGCACTTTTAGTACTTGGATTCGATTTTTTGCACGCTGATGCACGTAGTTGTGAGATTATATACCACGATATACCTGATTTGGATTGAGGTTTGTTATATATCGTCGATTTCGATTATGATATTCGATATTGTTTTCGTGCACCTTGTGCACTTGAGTTGGATTCTTGCGCATACTTGGCGCACTTGATGTGATTTTGGTGCACACCAGATGCACTAAATCGGGATTCTTCGTGCATATCAGATGCACCTGATATTGTTGTCAGGCACACTCGTTTCCCTTGACAGGTGTTTTCGTGCACACCCGTTGCACTTAGATTTTATTTCTGTGCACATGTATGGCACATTCATTGATTTCGATTTCAGTGCGCACCCGACGCATGTGGCATTATTACATATACTATTGAGTATGAATTCCTTTGAGCAGTACGTTTTCATGATATTTACTAATTTGTTAGTAACTGAGCATGATTGTTTTGAGAACAGTAGCTAGGTGTTTTTGTATGCATCGATAGCTATCGAAGGGATTTCTAAAAATGAGTTACAGTCTCAATATTTTTCCTATGTGTCCGAGATGACACGAAACATTTTACAAAGAAAATCCTTCTAAATTATTTTCAAATGACGGGACGTGTATGTTAAACAAAGGATATATATATATATATAGTTATTTTTTTCTTACAATAAATGTCCGTTACTTGTGCCGTGATACGCGTATCGCACATCGACTTGAAAAAGGTTTGGCATGCATTTCCTTTCAGACATTTTGACGAGTTTATAACGATGCATACTATGTACCTGTTATAGTTTTGATATATATCATGTTGGTTTTCGTATTGGACTTTAACATTGGTATCTTTATCATGAATCCAATGATTGCGTGATGCTTGATGGAGTTTTGATTTTGAATTATATACTCGTTTTCATGCGCATGCTTTGCGCTAAGATGTGTTTTAAGTATTGATGATTTCGAAGCTCCGACGACTTGATTGTTTTGTTGTAATATTTTAGTTTTTTGGGGGAGCTTTAATTTAAATTCGGGGACCGAATTTATTTAAGGGGGGAAGACTGTAATATTTCAGAAAAAATAAGATATTATTTTTGGGAAGTTAAATAATTAAAATAATAAATATTATGAATATTTAATGTGTGGAGATTAGTTTTAATGATATGGTATAATTATATACCGAGAATTGGGAAATATTTAGAAAATTATACTAAATATTAATTTTTAAAGATTGTATGAAGATTGAGGATTTTACAATTTAGTATACAATTAATTGTGTATGGGTTAGTACTAAAATCGATTAGTGTTTACTAATTTTTCTTTAAGTATAATATGTGCATGACATGCAACATGATATGTTGCATAATACTTGTTACATTTTGTTAATTGTTTGAAAAACCATGCTTCATTATTTTATTACTTGTTTTTATTGTTTTTGATTTGGAAAGAAAAGATAAATAAAATAAAAAAGGAAAAGAATAAGAATAAAGAATGAGGTATGGGCAAGAGAGAGAAGAGAGAGAGAGAGAGAGAGAGGGTGAGGGGTTCTTTGACTTGGCATCATTTCTTCATCATCTTCATTATTTTCTCTCCTCTTCTTCCTCCCATGGCTGCCCTCTCCCTCCACCACCTCTATCTCCTCACAACACCCCCATTTCTACATCAAAATATCATATTCCCTTCATTAAAAATGTGCTTAAGCTCACTACAAGCATGGGGAACCAAGAAAGTTGGGATTTTGAACACTTGGGGCAACTCAAGAATTTTCTTCAGTTTCCAAATGAGGTATTTCCTTCAGCATTAGTATAGTAATTAAGTTCCTTTAGGTTCTATTTAAGTTTAGAGTTGTTTAAACAAGGTTTAGTAATCATAGAAATTTTCAAGTTGAGATTTAGGAGATTGTATGAGTTGTGAATGGTATAATTGAGTGTAATTAGGGATCACAACCCTTCTAGTGTCAAAACCTGGACCAACCTTAAGACTAAAACCCCACATCCCAAACATAGAAAACCCCGATATAGGAATATGGTGGGAATTATGATGATATTTAGAGATCTGCTATGACCCGGGGCACCTGTAAAATATTTAGCGATTACTGAAAGGTGTGCAGGCAACTTAGAAGCTAACCCCAAAACCCAAGACCATATCTTCAAGTTAAGGCCGCAAATTATCTCTTTTTGGCTGTAAATTGAGGCCTTGGTATGATGGAATCGTCTTGTGCTTGGTCCATGGCTCCATTTTAGGCAAATTAGACCTACCCCATATGCAGAATTGGCTAATTTCACCTGGAACAAAATCTGGAGCATGTTTTCTGAGATTCTGTTTTGTTTCATGATTGTTCATGACTTGAACTTTGGATATTGTGTTTTTTCTCGGTCACTTGACGTTTGTACGTCGATATTGGGAGTTGTTGGTTATTCTTGCATGCATAGACCATAGGTTTTAACCTATGAGTGATTCGTTTGCTGTTTTGGTTTTCGTGCGCGATTTCTGTTTATGATGCTATGTGTGTATATATGTAGGTACCCTCATGTGGAATTTGAACAACGAGGATGAGCGTGGCGGCATCGACTTCTGCAAGTAAGGATCAAGGTGAGTAGATGTATATCTACGGGGGAAGTCGGGTGGATGGCGTATAGCACCCCCGTAGTTTCGTAGTGTAGCATGCGAATATTATATATATAAATATGTGTATTTTGAGACGTGTTTAGTTAGCAAGTTTAGGAGATCATGGGTTAAGTTTAGCGTAATTAGATGAAAGAGTTGTTGATTTAGTTTCTTAGTCGCGAAACTCTAGAGTAAAGGTTCACACACACACATGCACACACATGATATATTTTTGGTGTATATGTTTATATGTATATATATGTGTGTGTGTGTGGATGTGTTGATATATATATATATATATATATACATATACGTATACACGGATGACGAGGATAGTATATTATACTTGGAGATGAGTCGATATAATCGGGCATGATGCCGTGAAATCGGTTATGTGATTTGGGTCGTGTTATGATATACGACATGATATTATAGTGGATCGATAGGCGGTGTGTTTTCATACACACGCGGATATATGTTGATGGTATTGGAATGTACTAGACTTTATATCAGTACCCCTAGTTCATGATATTATGATAACAATACCATATGAATAATGAGGTATATGAGATATTTGACCCGTATCCCGATTTTGGGATGCCGTACGATGGATTTTACTGTACGAGGTATAAATATGATGATTGATCTGCACTCTTGACTCGAGGATGTCGTATTATATATTTTATTGTACGTGACGCTATTGAGGCGGGGTCACCGAATACTAGATATATCTACTCAGACTTAGGTGTATTTCCTTACCCTTTCGATTTGTCCCTTAGTTTAGTCCTGTAGTTTACTTGGTAGATGTTAGACTGGGCTCGAGTCATACTTATTTTCAAAACTAACGAATCGTGAGTATTTTAAAGACAGGCTGAGGGATACTACGGATTTTTCAAAGAATGTATCTTTTCTCAAGGACTCCGTAGTCCCTCTTTTTCTAAAACCACTATTCGTGTGATTTCAGACACCAAAAACTGTATGACTCGTAGATATTAAATGTATATTCTCATATGCTGCAGTTACTACTTTTTCCATATATTTATGTTGTTCTTATCGCATTGCATGCTTATGCTTGTGATTTCGTTTGTTATCATGAAACCATGTTGTCAGGACACCAGCACCATTACCGATGATGCGTATGTCTACGGACACTTATTTGTCAGCTCACACACATCATCATCGGTAATTTCCATGACACGTACACTTTAGAGAATATTAGTTCATTGATATAACTTGCTAGCTGATAGTTCCGATATGTTATTACTATGCTAGTTTAGATATTTCATTCTTTACTTAGATACCCATGCATGTATATATTCATTTGTCATGCAATATTGTAGGGCTTTGAGCCGGTAATTTACTGTTTATTTACTCATATGTTTGGGATTTCGGATTTTAAATGAGATTTTTGGATTTGGAGAAACCGTTAGGATTTTATAAACTCATTTTCATTTCAAAGATAGAAATTTGCGGTTTTCTCGTGATATGATGTGAGAGATGTCCACCATGAGTTTTCTCGGCTCTTGAGCGGTATCATATACCCGATTCAAGGAGGAGGAGGAACCTTCTGCGGGTATATGGTGGACCCGGTGCAGTACCCCGGAACAAGATGGTCGCAGATGATGGCGTTGAGCCCGGCAGGGAAGCACTACCGACCGGTTATTTATGACGCGGCGGATATCCGGAGGATACCGACGTAGTCTTGAGATTTGATGATATGGGCCAGTCCGGATTTCCGAGCCCGAGATATTGAGATTTGATGATATGGGCCAGTCTGGATTGCCGGAGCCCGAGATATTGAGATTTGATGATATGGGCCAGTCCGGATTGCTGGAGCCCGAGATATTGAGACATTGGGATATATATATTTTGTGTCGATGCTTGACACGGATTCTCTGTTGATTTCATTGATGATACTTCGGTTTTTATATAAAAATCTCATTGAGATAAGAAAACAGATTTCTCGTACATGATGTATTTTACTTTCATCCTTAATACATTTGTATATCATATATGTGACATGTTACTACCTGAGGCACGGACACGAGCACTTGGTATTATATGTATATTAGATGATTACCTTGCAATTATTAGATGCTTCAGGTTATATTTATGAGGATTTTATTGTATGACCTAGGAGAGAGTCATATATGTGATTTCTACTCGGTGATGTTTTCTACTCACGAGTTGGCAACTCACCCCCGTTGTGCCACAGTTTCTTATATGTTTTGCCGTACAGGTTTTCTTGGCGGCTTTGCTGGCACACTACTTCATTCCGGATGATTGCTTTAGTAGGTGGGTTCACTTGTATCGTGACCACCGTTGTACTTGTATTTATTTCAGTTGTATCTAGTAAACTCCATCAACCAGACTTGTATTATTTGATAGACTTAGAAAACCAGTTGTATATTCTTTCGACCTTAGAGTCGCGCGCTTGTATTATTATGATTTTCTTTGGTTTTCTTGAGGATGTTTCTTTCCTTGCTGAGTTTTGATCCTCGCCCTTCGACGTTGTATATTATATTGCATTGCGTGGTTGTTTCTGCCAATTGGTGAAGAGCTAGCTCCCGCTTGGGGATGCCTTTATACATTATGTATATTATACATGTTTGTACCTGTTTGGGGCCAGTTTTTACAAGGGAAACTCTGCCGAAATTTTTGGAAATACTTGAGGCTTTTAAAATGATTACTATAACTTTAGTTTACGAAAACTACCTTTTTAAAAACTAAGGTTTTCCTTCACTCTCTTTTCAAATGGTTTAGATTTCTAGGCTTTTGGCTTACTTGAATTAGGTGGGGTCCTATAGACTTCACATGATTCGAGTGCCAGTCACGTGCCATTTCATGTTGTGACACATTCCCCTCGTTCTGTCGCAGCAGCCCCTGTCTTGTCCTTTCCCGGTGCCTTTTTCACTCCTCCTCTCGGCTTGATGTGATTCTTCTTCTTCTTTCCCTTGGCCTTGGTTTTCGGGACGGAAGAGGATGATGGCCCAGCAATTATAGCGGGGGTTTTCGCTATCTTCAGCATGCTCTCTACACTCCTCAACATATTGAGGAGTTCAGGTAATGACTTCTCCATATTGTGCATGTTGAAGTTTACAATGAACTGAGCAAAGACAGGGGAAGGGACTGTAGAACAATATCAATATACTGTTCGTTCTCCATGGTCCAACCCAGGTCCTCTAGTTCTTCGATAAGTCCAATCATCTTCAATACATGGTCACCTACAGACGTGCTAGCAACCATCTGCATATGAAACAACTTTCGAGATATCTCGTATCGGAGAGTACGAGATTGCTCTCCATACAACTCCTTTGTATGGAGAAAGATGGATTGCACATCCATCTTCTCGTGCTGCTTCTGATGTTCATTGTTCATAGAAGCAAGCGGGAGACACTTGGCTGTTGCACAGTCTATATCCCATATCTTGCGGATTTCTTTATCCGCAACTGAAGAATCAGGACCTAGGCTAGGAGGGGCTGGAGTAGTCAGGACGTATCCGACCTTATCATAGGCCAGGGCAATATTTACGTTCCTCAGCCAATCTTTGTAATTCGGTCCCGTGAGTTTATTCTTATTTAATAATAACTTATGTCCCCTCATAGGTATCTGCAATTAGGAGAGAGAAAAGAAGACACTCAACGATTGCTCTTGCATAATTAGATTGGTTATTAATCTTATCTAATCGATGTCTCCCACTACTTTTTATCAAATTTTCCTTCAAACATTAAAAAGAAAATAATCCAGGACTAATTGCAATCTACAAGTTCGCTAACAGGTCGGCCAGGCTAGTGTCGGTACTCCGAAGGAGGTTCCCCGTGGTTTCGTACAGACCTAATTAAAATAAACCTCATTTTCTTAGAGGCCTAACGCTGTTGACACCTTTCTAGACACCTACTAGATTAGCTAATTGTAAAGTGCAACACTCTTTCAGGAGTAATTTTTACTTACAGTGGGATCGGGATCCAACTATCAAATAGAAGGTATGTGTCACGATCCAAAATAGCACGTAACTCACACTTGAATCATATGAAGTCTATAGGACCCCACCTAATTCAAGTAAGCCAAAAGCCCAAAAATCTAAACCATTTAAATAAGAAGTGAAGGAAAACTTATTTAAAGCAAGTGGTTTAAATAAAATAAATGGTATTAAACATTTAAAAGAAACATCATATTTTCCCAAAAATTTCGGCAGAGTCTCCTTTGTAAATACTGGCCACCAAATGGGTACAAACAAGAATAATATACATAATGAATAAAGGCATCCCTAAGCGGGAGCTGGCTCTTCGCCAATTGGCGGACACAACCATGCAAGCAATATAGTATACAACGCCGAAGGGCGAGGATCAAAACTCAGAAGAAAACCAATATCCACCAGAAAACCATAATAATACAAGCGCGACTCTAAGATCGAAAGAATATACATCTGGTTTTCTAAGTCTATCAAATAATACAAGTCTGGTTGATAGAGTTACTAGATACAACAATATAAATAAGCACAATGGTGGTCACGATGCAAGTGAACCCACCTACCAAAGTAATCACCCGGAAGGAAGCAGTGTGCCAGCAAGCCGCAGCGAAATCTGTACGGCAAAACCTGCAAGAAACTGTGGCACAACGGGGGTGAGTTGCCAACTCATGAGTAGAAGACATCACCGAGCAGAAATCGCATGCATGACTCTATCCTAGGTCATACGATAATATCATGATAATATATAATTTGAAGCATCTAATAATGACAAGGTAATCATCTAACATCAGTATAATACCAAGTGCTCGTGTCAGTGCCTCAGGTAGCAACATATCACCTATATGATGTATGAATGCAATAAGAATGAAAACATAATACATCTTGAATAAGAAAACTGTTTTCTCGTCTCAATGAGATTCCTTTATAAAAACCGATGTATCATCAATGAAATCACATAGAATACGTGTCAAGCATCGACACGAAACATATATCCCAATATCCAATATCTCGGGCTCCGCATGATCAGGATCGGCCCATATCCATCCCTCTCATAACTCCGAATGGTATCCTCCGGATATCCGTCGAGTTTCCAAACAATCACCGATTGGTAGTGCTCTCCTGCCGGGCTCAACGCCTTTCTATACGTCCCTCTTGTCCCGGGGTACCGCACTGGGTCCACCATGCACCTGCAGATGGTCCTTCTCCCTACCTCGAATCGGGTGTATAATACCACTCAAGAACCGAGAAAACTCATAGTGGACATTACAAATATCATATCATGAGAAAACCGCAATTTTCTATCTTTAAAATGATAATAAATTTATAAATTCTTGCGATTTCTCCAAATCCAGAAATCTCATGGAAATTCGAAATCCCAATCTCAAGAGTATATAACAGCGAATTACCGGCATAAAGCCCCATAATATTGCATGACAATGAATATGTGAATGCATCGGATATCAAGCAAAGAATGCAATAATTAAACTAGCATATAAAAGCAATAACATATTGGAACTATCAGCTAGCAAGTCATGTCAATGAAGTAATATTTCTAAAGTGTATGTGTCATGGCAATTACCAATGATGATGTGTGTGAGCCAGTAAGCAAGTGTTCGTAGACATACGCATCATCGGTAATGGTGCTGGTGTCTTGACAGCATGGGTTCATAATAATTAATGAAAACACAATTAAGCATGCAATGCGATGCGAACAGTAAGAATATACGGAAAATGAATAGTAAACGCAACAATAAAGAATGTACATTATAAATACGAGTCATACAGTTTTGGCATTTGAAATAGCACGAATCATGGTGTTTAGAAAATAGGGGCTACGGCGTTTTTAAGAAAAGGCACGTCCTTTGAAATATATGTAGTATCTCTTGGCCTGTCTTTAAAATACTCACGATTCGTTAGTTTTGGAAATAAGTATGACTCGAGCCCAAACCTAACATTTACTAATTAAACTACAGGATAAGCTAAGAGACTAACCAAAGGGGTAAGGAAATCCGCCTAAGTCTGAGTCGATATATCTAGTGGTCGGTGATCCCGCCTCAATAGCGTCATGTACGATAAAATATATAATACGGCATCCTCGAGTCGAGAGTGCGGATCAATCATCATTTTTATACATCGTACGGAAAAATCCATCGTACGGCATCCCAAATCGGGGTACGGGCCAATTATCACATATAACACATTACTTATCTGGTACATTATCATCATATTTTGAACTAGGGGTACTGATCTAAAGTCTAGTATATTCCGATACCATCAAATATATATATATATATATATATATATATATATATATATTCGCGTGTGTATGAAAACATATCGCCCAACGATCCGCTATAATATCATGTCGTATCTCATAATACGACCCAAGTCACATATCCGATCTCACGGCATTATACCCGATCATATCGACTCTCCTCCGAGCATCATACACTATCCTCATCATATGTGTGTGTGTGTGTGTATATATATATATATATATATATATATATTTAGCAACATATCAACACACACACACACACACATATACATATATATGTACAAATAACATATACACCAGAACATATCACGTGTGTGCATGTGTGTGTGTGTATACCTTTACACTAAGGTTTCGTAACTAAGAATTAAACTAAAAACACTAACTTCTAATATTCTAATACTATCCCATGATCTCCTAAGGCCCTTCTTACTCTATGTCCATGTTTCACAAAACACATATAATATATATATCATAACACATTCGCGTGCTACACTACGAAACTGCGGGGTTGCTATACTCCAACCATCCGACTTTCCCCGTAGATATACATCTACTCACTTGATCCTTGCTTACCGAAGTTGATGTCGCCATTCTCCTCCTTGTCATCCAAAGTCCACGCGAGGGTACAACATATATACACACATAGCATCGTAAACATAAATCGTGCACGAAAACCAAAATGGCACACGAATCACACATAGATTAAAACCTATGGTCTACTCACGCAAATCAACCAAACAACACCCAATATCGACGTACAAACGTCAAGTGACCAATACAAAACCAAATATCAAAACTTCATATCATGGAAGTTACAAAAACAATACAGCAACTCATGAAAACTTGCTCCGTATTTTAGTTCAGGTGAAATAGGGATAAACAAACAGTACTGGGGTGTTGTGTAGGGGGTATATGAGCTACAGAATCAACCCGGATCCCATCACTGTCACTTTGGCCGGCCACACACACCAAAATTCGGGCCTGCTCGGTTTGGATTGATCAGAATGGGTTCGTCTTTGCAGGGTGGCCTCCTAGTGCTCAGTTTAGGTTAATGGTGTTGCTTGTTTTTCCGGTAATGGTCCTAGATCACTCCAGATTCCCTGTAGGCTCAATTTAACACAAAACCGACACAGAAGTTTCTAAATCCAGGTTTTTGGGTTTCAGTTCAGGTTTGGTCTGGGTTTTAAACACTAAGGGGGGAGGGGGGGTTTAAGGTCACCACTAAGCTCAATTACACCATCTCAATTCATGAAATCCTCAAAACCCCATCTTGGAATTTTCCAAGGTCTCTAAACTACACTAAATCGATTTTAAACTAAACTAGAGGCTATAGAAACTTAACTACTATACTAATGGTGAAACAATTACCTCATTTGGCAACTCAAGAATTTTCTTGAGTTGCCCCAAGTCTTCAAAATCCTAGCTTGATCCCACCATGGTCTATGTGAGGAGCTTTTGCACATTTTTAGTGAAGGGAAAATAATGTTTTGATGTGTTTTAGGGGGTGTAGTCAGGAGGTAGAGGAGGGGGAAGAAGAGGGCATCCATGGAGATGAGGAAGAAGAAGAAATGATGAATGTGATGAAGTGAGAAAACAATGCCATGGTCAAAGGAAGACCCTTCACTCTCTCTCTCTCTCTCTCTCCCCAAGTCCATGTCTTCATGTCCCCAAAATATCTCCAATTTTTAAATTCCTTTTTCTTTTTCATTTCTTTTCATTAAATCTCATTTTAAAAAAAAAGCCATTTTAGAAAAAAGAAAGAAGTCATGGTGGAATAAAATGTAACAAGTTTTGTTGCATGTCATGATGCAAAATCGTGCTTAAATGTAAGATTAGTGAACATTAATCTAGTTTAGAAATAAACTTGTATATAATTAATTGTATAAACTTTATAAAGTGTCTATATCATATAATATTCTTTCAAAATCAACATTCAAATATAATTTTCCAATATTTCCCAATTATCGGTATATAATTATACCACATCATTAAAACTAATTTCCACACAATAAAATATTCAAAATATTCATTATTTTAATTATTATTTTCCAAAAATAATATTTTATTTTTCTGAAATGTTACAGTCTTCCCCTTTAAATAAATTCGGTCCTCGAATTTAAATTAAATCCCCCTAATTACTAAAACATTTCAGTAAAATGATCACGTCTTCGGGGCTCCGAAATCATACATACACAAAACATATCGTAGCGCAATGCACGCGCATGAAAAACGAGTGTATAACTCAAAAATCAAAACTCCGTCAAGCATCACGCAATCATCGGAGTCATGGTGAAGATACCAATGTCAAGGTCCAATACGAAAACCAACATGATATATACTCAAAACTATAATATGTACATAGTACGCATCGTTGTAAACTTGCCCAAACATCTGAAAGAAAATGCATGCCAAACCTTTTTCAAGTCGCTGCGCGATACGCGTATCACAGCACAAGTAGCGGACTTTTATTTGTAAGAAAATAACTATATATACATATATATATCTTTTTTCAACATATGTCCCGCCGTTTTGAAAATAATTTAGAAGGGTTTCCTTTGTAAAACGTTCGTGTCATCTCGGACACATAGGTAAATACTGAGACTATAGCTTCTTTTTTTGGAAATCCTTTCGGTAACTATCGGTGCTTGCAAAAACATATTCAGGTACTGTTCTCGGACTAGTCCTGCTCAGCTACTATACCAAATAGTAATTATCATAAAACATACTTCTCCAAAAGAAATCAATCCCCAAAATGTGTATAAGAATGACACGAGCGTCTGGTGCGCACAGAAATCGAAATCAATGAATGTGCCATATATGTGCACAGTAACCAAAACTAAATGCAACGGGTGTGCACGAAAACACCGGTCAAGGGCAACGAGTGTGCCTAACAACAATATCAGGTGCATCTGATATGCATGAAGAATCCCGATTTAGTGCATTTGGTGTGCACCAAAATCGCATCAAGCGCGCCAAGTATGCGCAAGAATCCAATCAAGTGCACAAGGTGCACGAAAACAAATATCGAATATCACAATTGAAAATGACGGTATACAACAAACCTCAATCCAAATCGGGTATACCATGGTATATAATCTCACAATCGCGTGCATCAGCGTGCACAAAATCGAATCAAGTACTAAAAGTGCATGAAAACTACACCGAAGGCACAAGTCAAATCACATGCAAACCATGGGCATGAAATCAAAATCAACATCTCGAATGACATCAAATCGAAGTCGAGTGCAACTGTGGTGCACAAAAACTCAATCATGTAAATAAATCTCCCAAAATACCGAAATCCAAATGACGGATACGTGATATTCGAACCATCAAATCGCAAATCATAAACACTGTCGTCGATATGTCCTTCCTTCAAAGTCGAGAAGGTCTCGGTGCTTCCAAAGCTAGCAGAGCAAGATATCTACTTGCCCCTTTTCATGGTCTAGCGCCTTGTGCCCTTAGGCTCTCGTCTCTCACTGTAGATTGCCAGTTACATAGCTTCTCGGCTCAACGGCCCAATATGGAAATGATGACGGAAATAGTTCCGCTCTGGCACATCTTCTAAAGATCTCTGGCCAACTATCATGGTCACTCATAACATGTCTCATCGATGATGCCGAACTTTGGCCCACTGGGTGTGCGTAATACGACCGATCCTGGGTCCAAGTCTTCTCGTATAGCATTCCATCATATGATATCCGGACGACATTAACTTTTTGATCGAATCATCAAAGTCCCATAATTCCCCGAGAGCTCAACACTTGAGCACAGTTTAATAATATCCAGTACATGCCACAGTACCTATAAACCAGCCGTAGAAGGGTAGACCCAAGCCTCATTAATGGCACCACAGAACTGCCACAAACCCTAAGGTTCAAAAGCAGGTTCCATGGTCATTTTGTCGAGTTAGGGTTTCATTCTTCTAGAGGGTTCACAGAATTACTTGCATGTTTTTCTGAATACCTTAAACTTGGAAAAATGGGTTTCTGACATTCGTTCGTTTCCTATCAACTCTCCAAGTGCCTGAGTGAAGTCTTCTCTAGCCGAATTCAATCAAATGACCTCGTATCGGGGTATGCAAACGAACCATATGTCCTATTTATTCATCCATGGGTGACTAGCGATCTTCTATCACATCTCTAAGTACAACTCATGCTGCAATAGCTTCAAACATCTGGGGCGATATTTTGTCGGTCGCAGCAACAGCTGGCTCATTCGTCGGCACGCTGAACAGTGCCTCAATCCTCAAGAATAGATGATACATTTACGGTTATCACATTCTAGCCGGCCTCTAGTAGAGGCCTAGTCCTCTGGTGTTGATCTGCACGTTTGAGAAATTTTAGTAAAAGCAATCTATCAAACGCTCATGGCGCGAAAAACACAATAAAACGACACATCTATGCAATCGTGTGTCAACGGAATTTCGCCCTAGTCAGTCTTCATCCAAGACGAGCTCGTGCTGACTGCAACTCTAGCCGCAGCTCTCTCTGCCTATGCAATCGTAGTAACAAAAACCACCAACCGATATCGATGATGATAGATCATAGGAATGAACATAACACGGTGCAAAGAAATGTAGATCCTAAGGCTTCTTAAGCGGAGTAGCATATCGTAAGTATGCCGCGGAACATACACACAGTACGTCACTCTACTTAAGTCACCTACTCCATCAACCAAGGTCAACCTATGCGACGAAAGTTTGGGTCTAATACCCCCTCGACCAAATCTAAGTTCCGTAAGGTCAAGCCTAGGTTCCGAATATAAATATACGCCCTAGACTCCGTATAGTCAAACCTAGACTCGAACCAAGGTTAAACCTAACGCTCTGATACCAACTTTGTCACAACCCGAAATAGAACGTGACTGGCACTTAAATCATGTGAAGTTTATAGGACCACACATAATTCAAGTAAGCTAAAAGCCCAGAAATCTAAACCATTTAAACAAGAAGTGAAGGAAAACCTATTTAAAGTAAGTGGTTTAAATAAAATAAATGGCATTAAACATTTAAAAGCAACATCATATTTTCCCAAAAATTTCGGCAGAGTCTCCTTTGTAAATACTGGCCCCCAAAAGGGTACAAACAAGAATAATATACATAAAGAATAAAGGCATCCCCGATCTAGTAGGGTTCCTCGCCAACCTGAGAGATACTACGGTTTTCTCATGGATGGTGGGAGCGAGAATTGCATCATGGAGGATGATGACCCAACTAGCTTCGAGCAGGCCATCACGAGTAGGGACTCAGTGAAATGGCTGGATGCTATGCGGTCCGAGATGGAATCCATGTACACCAACAAATTATGGACTTTGGAAGTTGCTCCTGAAGGGGTAAAACCCATTGGGAGCAAGTGGATCTTCAAGAAAAAATTTGGTGTAGATGGGAAAGTGGAGACTTTCAAAGCTAGACTTGTTGCAAAGGGTTTTCGTCAAAGACCAGGTGTGGACTATGACGAAACCTTTTCTCCAGTGGCTATGCTTAAATCCATCCGGATCATGCTTGCCATCGCTGCATATCATGATTACGAAATCTGGCAAATGGATATTAAGACCGCCTTTCTAAACGGTGATTTAGAAGAGTGCGTGTACATGACTCAGCCAGAGGGCTTCGTAGATAGTGAAAGCAGCGGGAAGGTGTGCAAGCTGCTTAAATCCATTTATGGATTAAAGCAAGTATTGCGGAGTTGGAACATCTGCTTTGACGTCGTTATCAAAGAGTTTGATTTCGTCAAAAACGTAGATGAACCTTGTATTTACAAGAAGGTAGCAGAGAGTAAGGTTGTCTTCCTCGTATTGTACGTGGACGACATACTCTTGATAGGAAATGATATTTCTATGCTGCAATCGGTCAAGCTCTTCTTATCACAAAGATTCTCAATGAAAGATCTTGGTGATGCCTCCTGAATATTGGGAATTAGGATCTATAGAGATAGATCCAAACGGATATTGGGATTGTCCCAATCCAGGTACATTGACACCATACTAAAGAGGTTTAGTATGGAAGAATCCAAGCGTGGGAACTTGCCCACGATCTCTGGAGTCACTCTCTCCAAAGAGATGTCTCCCAAGACTGATTTGGAGAGAGCTCGCATGCAAGGGATACCCTATGCTTCGGTTGTAGGCTCTATCATGTATGCAATGCTATGTACCAGACCCGATGTAGCATACTCACTAAGTGTAGTGAGCAGGTATCAAGCTGATCCTAGAGAGAGTCACTGGACAGCTGTGAAGAGCATTCTCAAGTACTTACGAAGGACTAAAGAGATGCTCTTGGTGTATGGTAACGGAGAACTCCAAGTGGAGTCCTTTACCGATTCGAGCTTCCAAAGTGATAAGAACGACTCTAAGTCGCAATCGGGATTTGTCTTTACCCTTTACGGAGGGGCGGTTAGCTGGAAGAGTTCCAAGCAAGAAACCGTGGCAGACTCGACGATGGAGGCTGAATACATCGCTGCCAACGATGCTGCCAAAGAGGCTGTCTGGATCAAGAAGTTCATTACTGAACTTGGAGTGGTTCCATCCATTGAGCATCCAATACCTTTATATTGCGATAACAATGGAGCGGTGGCTTTGGCCAAGGAACCCAGGTCCCATCAGCGATCCAGATATTCTGAGGCGGTATCACCTGATCCGGGAGATAATTGATCGCCGGGAGATCGAGGTCAGGAGGGTTGACACGAAGAACAACACAGCGGATCCACTCACGAAGGCCATTCCCCAGATACAGTTTGAGAGACTCTTTGGGATGCTCGGTATGCGATACTACAGTAGCTGGCCCTAGTGCAAGTGGGAGATTGTTAGTTGTATGTATGCCTTAGAGGCCAGTATTGTACATATGATGTATATTATATTGGATGCTTGGACATATATAGAGATGACTTTCTTGCTCGATATGATAGTATGCTATATGGTTGCTCTTTATCTTAACATGTATACTTGTCTTTTTATACTGTCTTAGAGTTACATGTTGGTAAAGCCCTTAGGATGTGTACTTGACTACCTAGACTATGATGCAGATCATACTAGTGGGGACATGGTAGTCCATAAGTACATCCTTCAAGGTCCCTAGTCGTGGGTGTATCGAGACGGGGCATCGATATACCAGTGTAGACTAGCGTATACGCTTCTCGACCCATGAGATGGGCGATGGATGATCCTATATCCATTGGTGTTTGACATCAGAGATGGTATACGGGTACTCAGTGGAGACTGGGTACACTGGACGGACTCGCCGAGAACTCCCAGATGGTATTATACCTCACGTCAGATGGCAGTTCTCAGGTGACACTTGTGCAGGTTAGTCTGTAGACCCGAGATCGTCATAGAGACTTGTGTGATTCCCATTGTGCTTTGATCTCCACCTTACCACGTCCATCAGGGTGTGCAAAACGGTGGTTTTTGGGTACAGTCCCGAGTCACATGGAGGCAATGAGCGATAGGAGGGGTTTCGTCTCTCCCGGTATTGGGGGTTGATGTTGCGCTGTGCTCGATTGGCCGTAACAGGGAAGTCCCTGGCCAGGGCTGATTCAGAGATTTGCTGGTAAGTGTTACCAGTAGTTTCTCGACTCGTTATGAGACTCACATCGGCACGACTTATCGGTTATTGGGGTCTGACGTTTACCACCCCTAGACTTGATATGCGACATATCAGACGAGGAGACCGGACTGTACGGGAAGTGTTGCCGATTGGCTCGACGGGAGTTGTATCAGGTTCGCTTGTTCTCTTCTGATCGCTCAATACCCGGGTGGCCGTTACGTTTAGCTGACCGCTTGCGGCTTGGGGGTGCTTGATATGATCAACACCCACTGCCGGCGTATTGACGAGTCTTAGAGTCCCACAAAGGAGTTTCCTAGTCCAGGCGAAACGTTGTGGTGCGCGTATGCGATATGCGCATGGACTCGATTAAAATGCGCGTATAGGATACCGTATATTGGTCGGGCGGCTTGCTTTTGGTAGGGGTCATATGTGATATGACCGGATTGATAAATCAAGTGTTGATTTATCATTTAACCATTAGCTTCTCACTTGAAATCCTTTCTTTAGTATGATGGATGTATGCATGCATGTATAGTTTCTTTATAGATTCATGCACATATGGATGTGCATACATACATACATACATCATCAATTATGGTTGTTTATACAAAGAAAATGGTGGCAATATAAGACTCACACCATGGGTTTTTTTATATGGAATATTATTGTATTTAAGCTAAAAACAAAAGGAAAAAGAAAAGGGTTAGTTTTGGATTGTTTCTACACTCTTCTTGACCTAACCTTACTCACCCACCATTTAACCATGGTTTATTTTTCCTTTTAGTTTTTAACTCAAGTACAATAATGATTCAACCATGGTTTGAGATGAGAGATAAAAAAAATATATTGATATATTTTCTATTTTCTTTTAGGGGTTGAACTTATCTTCTTCTCAAATTGCTATCATCTTCTTCTTACTCTCTCATTTTGCTCTCTAGTTTTTTGTAGTGAGCAATATACTCATCAAGATTGGATTTTGTAGTGAGAAAGAGAACCACAACACCATTCTATACAAGTCTAGCCCACTTGTTTGGAGTGTTAGCTTGATTTCGTTCACTTGATCGGATAAAGTTGCAAGCTTGGACAAAGCGGACTCCGGGTGGATCATCGGTGACCTCGAGGAGTTCAAGCGGAGCTTTTTCAAAACCTAAGTAGCCGAGGAGTCTAGCGTAGGGAGCTACAAAGTTTGTACTCTCTAAACCCCAGCTTTTCTTTCATATGATGATGTGAAAAATTTGAAACCCTAATTTTTCTAGGATAGATCCTTTGTAAGTTTACTTAGCACCATAAAAACTTAATCTTTGGTACATGTGATGCTTCCAAACTCTACATAGGGTGCTAGGTAAACCTTTCAAAACTAAACTAGAGGCTATAGAAACTTAACTACTATACTAATGGTGAAACAATTACCTCATTTGGCAACTCAAGAATTTTCTTGAGTTGCCCCAAGTCTTCAAAATCCTAGCTTGATCCCACCATGGTCTATGTGAGGAGCTTGTGCACATTTTTAATGAAGGGAAAATAATGTTTTGATGTGTTTTAAGCGGTGTAGTGAGGAGGTAGAGGAGGGGAAAGAAGAGGGCAGCCATGGAGATGAGGGAGAAGAAGAAATGATGAAGGTGATGAAGTGAGAAAACAATGCCATGGTCAAAGGAAGACCCCTCACCCTCTCTTTCTCTCTCTCTCCAAGCCCATGCCTCCATGTCCCCCAAATATCTCTAATTTTTAAATTCCTTTTTCTTTTTCGTTTCTTTTCTTTAAATGTCATTTTAAAACAAAAGCCATTTTAGAAAAAAGAAAGAAGTCATAGTGGAATAAAATGTAACAAGTTTTGTTGCATGTCATGATGCAAAATCGTGCTTAAATGCAAGATTAGTGAACATTAATCAAGTTTAGAAATAAATTTGTATATAATTAATTGTATAAACTTTGCAAAGTGTCTATATCATATAATATTCTTTCAAAATCAGCATTCAAATGTAATTTTCCAATATTTCCCAATTATCGGTATATAATTATACCACATCATTAGAACTAATTTCCATACATTAAAATATTCATAATATTCATTATTTTAATTATTTACTTTCCAAAAATAATATTTTATTTTTCTGAAATGTTACAGTATGCAATCTCATTGCAAATTTCAACTCTTGAAATTTTCGATATGGTTTTTATGAAATCATAAGCACTAGTCAAGTTCTACCCGCCATTCGTGATTGATTTAGACCCACCCGCATGACCCTTAACTATGGTCAACAAAGTTATACGAATGTCCTAATCGATCGAATCAAATACTTTGTAGGAAGATATCACTTAGCTAGGGTACACCACGCCTTAACTATAGTCAATAAACATGGCACGAATACTAAGTACTCTGCTTTCTAAAATGGTGGAGGGCAACTGATGGTTTTTATGAAACCCCTTAACATTTTGAACTTGATATCATTGTAGAATCTAATGAAAGGAGTGGTTTAAGCTCCAGTTTAAAAATCGAATGGTTTTGTAGTATTTTTCTAATTTTGCTAAAGAGGTCACTCCCGGTGAAGGGATCTCGGCTCTTTCCTTATCGAATAAGTTGCTGGATATTGATGAATACCACGATGCAAAGCAAAAATTAGATCAACTATAAAAACAATCGAGTGCTTTGTAACATTTGCTAGTTTCGCTAAAGGGGTCACTCCCGGTGAAGGGATCTCGGCCCTTTCCGCATCAAATGAGGTGTTGGATATTCATCAAGGAATACCACTATGCAAAGCAAAAACTAGAGTTACCCATTTAAAAAAGTTTGATTCTACAACATCTTTAGGTTTCTTTTTCTTAATATTAACCACATTAATGTTGTCCCATCATTTACGTTTCCTAAACATCCCTGAAAAAAACGAAAATAGAATGTACGCTTATGCCATCGGCATTCGCCACGGGGCCCCGTCATGCACCGTTAGGTTACTTAACTAACGGCAGAGCGGGGGCTGGACTAGCGCGGGTGCAAAACATAAGCAACGTTTATTATATATCTCATATATAGATAGCCATACGTCGCATGCATTTATAAACACTCCAGATCACAGATGAATACATTGGATATACTAAGAATTCCGTATTTCATTTAAGCCCTTAATGAAAGACGGCTTCCACGGTCGTGATGAATAGCCAAACCCCACCTTAGACCCCTACGAGTGCGGCAAACTACCCGCCAAATTCCCGAAGTGAAGCAACCTCCCTCAACAAAGTGAGTAGTCCACACGGCACTTCGAGAACCCGGTAGTTTGTGCACCCCACCTTGGGTCTATCCTAGGAGCAAAAACAGTAAAAAAAAAATATACAACGGTGGCTACAAGATCAACCCGGATGTGCCCCGCAAAATAATATTACATTTCTTTTTACAAATTACATGAATGAAAGAAAAACGCTCTTCTCACATCCCCGGCTATTCATCACGACGATCCAACATATTCATATACACATACCATCACATGATATCAATGCAGATGTGTGCAACCCCGACTAATCGTCATATAGCAATTAGTCGACGTTTCGAAACACACATACACATCACTAAGCTTGTAAAGTAACCGCGATATTAGAATTCCGCACGAGATTAGCAAACTATATCAATTTTCCAACACTTGAAAAAAAAACAGTAAGCTAGTTTTCAAAAACCGATCGTTTTGAGCCAATCCGGGAGTCGAAACGAACTCGAAACCCGTCCGAATATTCGCGGAGGTGAAGAACACAAAAAATACTATCGAATAAGGGGCGTCGGGGGAGGGGTGTACCCACCACCGGGGGCCACCTCGTGGTGGCCCCAAGGGGTTGGCAGTCCCGAGAGCACCCAATTGGGGTGCTCTCGGGTCACCCACCCCTAAGGCCACCTCGAGGTGGTCTTAGGGTGTAGGTCCGACCTCTGATCTCCCTCGGGGTATCCTCGGGATGCACGCGCTCCACCCCCTGGCTTCTCGGTTCAAACCGTGAGCCCGCGGGGTGTGCAAACAACTCAAAACTTTGATTTTCAAAACTGTATTTTCGGCAGTTTTTACGCGACAAAAAACGGCGGAATTCTAACATTGCTACAAGCTATTTAAGGTTTAAGATAGGCTTTGATACCATGTTAGTGGATGTTGTATACTCTCAAAACACTTGTGAGGAGGCGGAAGCGGTAAACAAAAATTTTCTTGCATGCAACACCCACATAAACCAAGATCTTGTGCTTAAACCTTAACTAGCAAACCTATCTAGAGATCTTATCTACTATGATAGTGTTATACCTAAGAAACCGGTCCTTTGGCTCTTTGTTTGGATGTGACTCCTAGGCTCCTTGTGTTCTCAAAGAACTCGATCTCCGGCAACCTCATGATCAAAGATGATCCACCCGAGAGCTATCGAACAAGCTACAAACTCTTCACAAGAGTTTAACTAAGAGATCAAGAGTGCTAGAAGTGATCACTTAGATGATGTAGAGATCAAGTATTGGATTATTATGTCTCTTGACCTATGATTCACAACTCATGTGAGAGATTTAGGTCAAGAGGTACTGGGAGGAGATAATGAGGAGAGAGAAGGTGAATGTGTTGAATAAAAATCAAGCATGGAAAAATAATGATATGGCTAAAAGAAAATAATTGAAACATGTATTATTTTTCTCCAAAATAATTCACCATGTTTCAATAGTAACTCCAAATGAATATAAAATGAATTTAGCCATGCCATCACCCATGCTTAGACTTTCTCCAAATTCCACCTCATTGTTTTATTTTCACAAAATAAAAACCCATTATGAGGTGTCTCCTTCTAGAATGTATTCTTGTAACAATTACAAGAATACCACTCACTGTATACCGTACAAGTATACCCGTATCCGAATTCCGAAAAATACGAATACAAATAATCCAATAATATAATACCGGTATCGGCTTAAACCAAAGCCTACCAGTATCAATCTTCCGATAATTATTCCTGTAACCATTACACGAACATGATCGAAACCCTGCCGTAACAGCTTACGGCCTCTACATCTTTTGCCTGAACCAGGGAACCCTCTGTGTGGGACTGTAAAGACCCGACAGTACACTGGCAGTGGGTTTAACCACAAGCACGTCAGCGGCACTAGCTGTGCATAACGGCTACCCAGGTACATGACAAAAAGGCGGCGACGAGCGAACTCATCACAACCCTAACGAACCTATAAGAAACACTTACCGTACAGTCCGGTCTCTTCATCTGATACGTCGCATATGAAGTCTAGGGGTGGTAAATGTCAGACCCCAGTAACTTTATAAGTCATGTTGATTTATGACCCATAACGGTTTAAGAAACTACTGATAACACTTATCAGTAAATCTCGACAACCCTGGCCAGGGATTTGCTGTTATAGCCGATCAAGCATAGCGCGACATCAACTCCCTATACCGGGAGAGACGAAACCCCTCCTATCGCTTACTGCCTCCATGTGATTCGGGACTGTACCCAAAATCCACCTGTTTGCATGACTCAGTAGAGCCGTGGTAGGGAGGATATCAGAGCAAAGTAGGAATCACACAAGACACTATGACGATCTCGGGTCTACGGACTAACCTGTACAAGTGTCATCAGAGAATTGCTATCTAAAAATATGTATATATAACATCTAGGAGTTCTTGGCGAGTCCTGTTTGGTGTACCCATTCTCCAATAAGCACCTGTGTACAATCTTTGATATCAAACATCAATGGTTGTGGGATCAACCATCGCCACCAGGTTCAAGAAACGTACACACTAGTCTACTATGGTAATATCGATGCCCTGTCTCGATATACCCTTGACTAGAAACTATTAAAGGATATTCTTATAGACTGCCCTGGCCCCACTAGTATGATCTACATCATAATCCTGGCAGTCAAGCATAATCCTAAGGGCTTCATCAACATGTATATAAAGATATGAAATGCAACACATCACACGTTAAGATGAAGATAAACCAGATAGCATGCTATTATTTCGAGTAAAGATTGTTTCTGTACATATATATATACCTAGCATCCTATACAATACAGGTCTCTAGGGCATACATATCTAACATCCTTCTCGTCCCCCCTCTCTCCTCTTTGCTGTCAACATTAGGGAGGGGTGGACCCCACCTCATCACATGTTAACAATTTGTCATCATATGACATTTTGTACTTGTATCCAATACATATACATATTATGTATCATATACACAATAATATATAATTATAAAGAGAAAAAATATATGTATTATATACATATACATATTATATATTCTATACATAATAATACATTAGTATCATATACCAATGAGAGAGAGATAGTGTGTATATATCATATACACAATACTAGAATCCATATCACATACATGGATATTAAGTCAGCACCTGACTTTAAAAACCTAGCTTATAAATAAACTGATCAGTATTATTAAACGTTTGATTAAATCAAGCGTATCAAATACACGTATTTAATCGAACCCCCACATGTATCCCCATGCACACATCACATCATCATTTTGCCTAAGCAGACACTTTCGTTGTGGGACTCTAAAGACCTAAAAATACGCTGGCAATAGGTTAAACATGATTATATCCGATTGAATTTAAAACACTTTCAAATCAACCCCCTTAAGGATTAACCCGCAAGCTCGTCAACGGTATTAGCTGTACGTAACGACTACCCAGCTATTGATCAAGAGATAGGTTGATGAGAAAACTCATCCGAACCCAACAAAGCCTATCAGTGACAAATACCGTGCAGTCCAGTCTCTTTATCAAAGAGTATCACATATCGGGTCTGGGGGTGAAAACTGTCAGGCCCCTAATAACTCAATAAGTCATGCAGATATCGAACTCATAACCATCACAGATACAACCGATAACATTTATCAGTTTATCTTAACCGTCTTGGCCAAGGACTTCTGGTTATGCTCATGTCCTGCATAGTGCGATATCGACTCCCTATACCGGGAGAGACGAATCCCCTCGACCACTCACTGCTTTCATGTGCTTTGGGACCGTACCCAACTAAAACCTGTTTGCATGGCTCTTTAAAGCCATGGTAGGGTAATAATCAAAGTACAGTGGGAACGCACACAAGTACGATCTTAGGTCAAAAGACTACCATGTACTATTGTCACTAGAGAATTTCTATCTGACAATAAGTATAATACCATCTAGGACTTCTCGGTGAATCCGTTCAGTATACTCATTCTCCAATGGGCACCTGTATATAATCTCAGTGTCAAACACCAATAGCTGTGGGACCGGCCATCGCCCCGGTCGGGGTCAAGAAACGTATACATTAGTATACTCTTGAGTATCGATGCCTAGTGTCGATACTCCCACAGCTAGGAGCATTTAAGGATGTGCTTATGGACTACCCAGGCCCCACAAGTATGACCTCCATCATAATCCTGGTAGTCAAGTAAAGATCATAAGGGCTTTATCAATATGTATTAGCGATACGTAATAGCAAGTAAAACATATACACATGAATGATGAAAAAAATTAGATATCATACTATCATGTCGAGTAAGAATGTTCTATTCATATAGGTCCTGTGTAATTACAATAATTTCCTTCATGACACCTATATCCAACAATCTCCTACTTGTACTCAAGGCCAATTATTGCAATATCACATACCTAACTTCTCTAATAACAGTTTCACAAACTGTATATGAGAAACAATATCAGTGAGTGGATCTGCTACAATATCTCTAATTTCTCCTCTCTTTATCTTAATCTCGCGGAGATTAACTATCTCCCAAATTAAAAGATACTTGCCTTAGAATTTGTCTGGATATCTGATGGGACCAAGTTCATGATATGAACTTATTTATCCAAATAGCTTCTCAGGTTGTATCATTCGCCGAGTCATACCCAGCATCCAGTGTCATGTCTGTCTCGGTATCCTGCTTGAAACCCTTCCAATATACCGCTCCTCTAAAAAGGGTAAACTTATAACCCGTGACAGATTTTATGTCATCTATGTTACCTTGGAAGCTTGAATCGGTAACCACCTCCATTTGGAGGCTTCCATTACCATACACCAAGAACATCCTTTTAGTGCTTCACAAGTACTTGAGAATGTTCTACACTTTTATCTTTCGTTTCTCCAGGATTGGACTGATATCTTCTTACCACAGTAAATGTATAAGATACATCAGACCTGGTGCATAATATCGCATGATTGACTCTACTGCCGAAATATGTAAAATGCCATTCATGCGAGTCCTACTCTTCATCAGTCTTGAAGAAATATATTTAGAGAGGGTGGCTCCATAATATGCGGGTACACTACCGTGTTAGGAGTCATCCATTCTAAACCAATTTAGAATGGTGTCAGAGTACCCGGATTGGGACAATATCTAAATCCTTCTAGATCTATCTATATAGATCTAGTCCCCAGAATAATTTATATATGGAGAAATATTTATGACATCCATAGTTTGACTGAATTGTAGCATATGAACATCATTTCCTATCAGGAGGATATCATCCACATGCAATATGAGGAATGTGACAATACTCCCTAATGCTTCTTATAAATTCTTGGTTCATCTATCATTTTTTTGAAGTCAAACATTTTGATTATCACATCAAAACAGATGATCCGTTTCCGCGATGCCTGCTTTAGTCCATAAATGGACTTAAGCTACTTGCTACCTTTCCGCCGCTCTCACTGACTATAAAGCCCTCTGACAGAGTCATATAAACGCTCACTTCTAAATCTCTATTTAGAAAAGCGTTATAGACGTCCACCTGCCAGATCTCATAGTCCGAAAGTACAGCAATGGCAAGTGGTATCCGAATGGACTTCAGCATTGACACCGGAGAAAAGGTTTCATCACGATCCACACCGGATATTTGATGAAAATCTTTTGCTACAAGTTTATCTTTATAAGGTTACTACATTTCCATCTGCACTGATATTCTTTTGGAAGATATACTTGCTTCTAATGGGGTTTACCCCTTCAGGAGCATCCAACAAGGTCCATACTTTGTTGGAGTGCGTGGAGTCCAACTCGGATATCTTGGCATCCAGCCATCAGTAGGAAGTCACTACTTCTTATGGCCTGCTGATAAGTAGTAGGGTCATCATCACTATGATCCTCCTTGTCACCGTTTATGAGAAAACCGTAGTTTATCTCAGGTGGCTGAGGTCCCCTACTAGATCTGCGGAGTGGCTTAGGTTTGTTGGGTACAATTGAATGCTGAGGTTTGTCTAAATCTTCGTTAATAGTTTGTGGTTCTGGAACCCTTCCAGTTATACTATACTCCCACTAATTTATTTTGCTAGAAATTTCTTTTCTGAAAAGGTAGTGTGTTGATAATAAAACATCTTTCGTTTCTCAACGCAGTGGAAGAATTACCTTTGCGGATGCTTGGAACAATCCACAAACTTTTACATTACTGAACATGCCTAGAGTTTGTTCGGCATCTTCTTTTTAAGACATAAATCGAACAACACTATATCATAACAAACTTA
Source organism: Agapanthus africanus (assembly GCA_030015575.1). Classification (NCBI taxonomy): domain Eukaryota; kingdom Viridiplantae; phylum Streptophyta; class Magnoliopsida; order Asparagales; family Amaryllidaceae; genus Agapanthus; species Agapanthus africanus. The sequence continues at coordinate 157,000,445 of CM057350.1, forward strand.
AAATATGGTCTCCTTTCATTCTATATCACATATAGAATCTTAGGCACTAATTTAGACGAAACCTTTATTAATTAGCATGTAGCTGTTTCCAGTGCATAACCCAAAATGAAAAAAAACTACAGAACACCGAGCTTAAGTATTCACCTCCTTAATTATATCGAAGAATCTTAATACTTCCAATGTCTCCGGTTCTCTATTTCATTCTTATCCTCCTTCAAATCTTAATACTTTGCGTTTCAACAGGAACGCGCGTTCAAAACTAGAGTACTCATAGGTAAACGGAATGAAGTATGAGTATTCACCCCTTATCTGTATAGACATCGGATCACATACATCACTATGTATAATTCCTAAGAGTTCACCAACTCTTACACTGTGTGTTGTAAATTTGAGAACTGTATTTTGGTTAATAATATCTATATCGTTATCCTATGCACCTTACCCAATCAGCATTTGATGAAGATAAAAGTTCATACCATAATTTCAAAATTGGAATATTCTTCTTTATCAAATAAAAAGACATATATTCATTTTAAAAGTAAAGTTAGTACACAATAACAGTTATTCAAAACCAAAATCTAGCCGCTAGGCAAAGCCAGGTGATTTTCGCCAATAGCAACATTTGCTCCGAATTCCGACTCCGAGGATCAAATCACCCTTTCCCAATGCTCTGCTCTTTCTCAGCATCTGATCTGGTACCGAATACCCGGGAAGTAGAGTTAATTGAGAAACAATTTTCAATTACATACATACTAAAAGATGAAGCATCATATGCTTCAAGAGGGTGTCCAGGTATTTCCAGTAATGCATCTTCCATAATTCGGGATCATGACAGTAGTGGCAATCTCCTTCCCGTTAATTGTAGCCCCGTTAGATGTTTCTACGTCTTACCTTATGTATATTATACTTAGGCTGGTTGGTTTTCTTCTTTTCCTTCCTTTCAGTTTCAGCCTTGGGTTTGGAAGAAGACTATCCAATAAGCGTTACCGGTGCATTCTCTTTATTTAAGGAGCTCTCGAACTTGAGATAAGGTGGAGGGGAGAGACAATTGAATTATATCAATATACAATTCACTTTCTTCAGAACCGGTAGCTATGCTCGACTGAAACAATTTCTTCGAGTCTGTATGTAACTATACGAGATGGCATTCTAAGTAATATGAATCTCTGTATCTGATACAGAGAGTTTTAGAGTAAGCAAAGGGAAAGTAGGAGCGGAAAGGACATATACGACTTCGTCGTGAATTAGGGCAATCATGACATTCCAAAACCAATGATGGTAAAAAGGTTCGGTTAACTTGGTTTTACGAGTTTTAGTTTAAGGTCAGTCATGGTCGCTGCCACAGAGAGAGAGAGAGAGAGAGAGCAAAGAAACACTAAGTGTACGCTCTTGTAAGATTAGATTGGTTTATTAATTCATCTAATCAGAATGGCTCCCACTGTTTCATCGAATCCTCCTTCAAACCTTAAAAAGAGAACTGCTAGGATCATGTACGCCCTACAAGTTTGCTAACCGGTCGACTAGGCCAGTGTCAGTATTTTGAGAGAGGTCTCTCGCTCTCGCATGGACCCAATTGAATAACTTCGTTTCCTTAGATGTGTAACCTCGTTAACACCTTTATAGACTCTTAATGGGTTAATTAATCGTGAAGTGAAAATCTCCTGAGAGTAACTATTACTCACAATGGGATTCGAGATCCAACTATCATATAGAAAGTATGCAATCACATTGCAAGTTTCAACGCTTGAAACTCCTGATATGGTTTTTACCCCAAGCGGCTTATGACCTTGATAAAGGCCAACAAACCATAAGTCGCTTGTCAAGTTCAACACGTTATTTTATGATTAATTTAGACTCGCCCGCTTAACCCTTGACAAAGGCCAATAAGGTCGCACGACTGTCCTAACCAATCTCATCAAACCACACACTACGCCTTGACAAAGGCCAACAAACGCAGCACAAATATTAAGCAGTACCTATCTGAAATGACAGAGAGTTATGGCTGATTTTGAAGAAAACCCTTAACATAATGAACTTGATATCGTTGAAGGAACCGAGTCGTTTAAAAAACATAGTTGTTTTGAAAATTGGTTCCTGCAACATCATATTAAGTTTATTGTCATTGCATTAATCATATTAAAACAGTCCCATCATTTAGATAATAACACTTATTATCTAGAATCCGACCACACCAGAAAAACATGATAGGAAAAAGAAAATACAATGTTTTTATATGCTATTTGCATTCGCCACGGAGTATTGGGTCTTCACCGTAAGGTTACTTAACTTAAGCTAGGGGACGCAGGACTAGCACGAATGAAAAGCATATAGAGACACTTATTTATATATATCATACATATATACATCACATGCGAGTAATCATATTACAGGAATTCAGTAAACATCACAGAATAATGGAATAGTCGGATATCCTAAAAATCACGCGTTTCATTTGAGCCGCAAACAAAACGCGACATTCCACGGTCGCGTGAATAGCCCGTATATAACCAAATGAATACCCCTACAAGCGCGGAGGCCACCCACTAATCCTAGAACGAGGCGACCCGATCCCAACTCCTTGAATGTGCCACCTAGTGCATTCTAGAATCCGGCGGCTTGAGCACTCCTCCGCGGGGCAAATTCCAAGTGTAATATACATACAATGGCAACGATGGTCTCAACCTGACCGTGTCCCGTATAAAAGAATAATACATTTGGCATTATAAAATACATGAACAGAAATACAACACTTGTACATTCAAATTCACACGATGGGCTATTCATTCGTGACAATCGAAACCAAACCAAACACATCAACATCGCATTCACTAATGTGCAATTTCGTCTAATTGATAACATATCAATTAGGCGACGTTTACCAACATATATCCTATATGTTACAAATTCATTCGATTAAAAACTTTAATCAAACAATTTTGCAATCCGATGATCCATTAACTTCCCCCGAAGATGCGCACGTCGCATGAAAACCCGGCGAGCACATCCCTAGACACAACCCTAAAGAGAGCCACGGAGGGCTTGAAAGAACCCTCTTCCGTCCGGAAATAGGCCGTAATTCAGCCCCCGAATGGGGTCTGGATCGACCGCTAATTTAGCCTCGATTCTAGGCCGACTCACCCCCAATTCAGCCCCAAATTGGGGCTGAATCATGGCTGATTCAGCCCCTGTTTCCGGGCTGAATTGGCCCACAAATCGGCCCCTGGTTCGGGGCTGAATAGGGCTCAATCAGGGAGGAGCGGAGGGAAAGGTAGGGTAGGGTGGTGTTTAATTTTAAGTTTTAGTTTCCATAGCACTAAAACTAAACCCAAAACCATCCATTTACTAATAAATGAAAAACACAAGAGAACAAATGCAAGGGGTTAGGGTGCTACAACCTTTGTAGCGTGTCCATTTTCTAATGGAAGACCCAAGCTAGGCTCCATCGATGTCCGAATCGAGCTTAGTGGCCGACAGTCTCGTCGAAGATGATCCATGGTGAAAGAACCCAACCCAATCTCCCACTTCACTTGAGCACTTCTAGTGAAGCAACTGGCTCTCACTTCTTGCTAGGAGGTAGAGGTAGTAGATGATGTGGATGTTCTATCTCTTTTCTTTCTTTTCTTTTCTTTTCTTCTTTATCTTTTTATTTTAAACTCTAGAAAAATAAAGATGAGGAAGAAGATCAACAAGAAGATGATAGCCTCTCTCTTTTTCCATTTACTAAAATAATATGTAGAGAATCCCTCTCATCCCCCTCTCCCCTCTTTGTTGTCAACATTAAGAGGCGTGGACCCAACCTCATCACATTTTAACAATTTGTCATCATATGACATTTTGTACATGTATCCAATACATATACATGTATGTATTATGTATACATACATAAAGAGAGAGAGAGTGAGGATGTGTGTGTATGTAATGTGAGAGAGAGAGAGAGTAAGTACACACACACACATTATGTATCATATACACAATAATATATAATTATAAAGAGAAAGAATATATGTATCATATACATATACATATTATGTATGCTATACATAATAATACATCAGTATCATATACTAATGAGAGAGAGAGTGTGTGTGTGTGTGATATACATAATACTAGAATCCATATCACATAAATGGATATTAAGTCAACACTTGACTTTAAAAAAACCGGCTTATAAATAAACCGGCCAGTATTATCAAATGATTGGTGCATTTAATGCATATTTTATATCCATAATTATATTTATTTTGCCTATTTAATGCTACTCCGGGATGTTTTGTTAAATAATGCAGATTATATGGCTAAAAGGAAAAAGTACACGAAAAACGTATTACGTACGTTGGATGTGGAAAACTTTATGCTAAAACAGATACGATGGTGCGATTTACCAAAAAGCAAGAGTGGAAAAAGATTCACAAAGTCAAGACAAATCAACAGACCAAATTTGGAGGCCAGAACTTACCAATAACCAGTCCCGGGCCAGTTTTCGGCAAGTTTGGGCCGAAATTTAATTGAGTTAGAGTTTAAGATTTTCAGGGTTTCTTGCTGCTAAGAAAAGATTTCTATAACCATCTTTGGAATTAGCCAAATGTCTATGTATACTGCTGTATAGCCTCTCTAGGCTTTCATCTCTTCATGAGTTATTTGTGTTAGGTTTTAGGAGAGATCATGACTATTTTAAGTTACTTTTAATGTGAAGTTTGTTTTTTTGATAATGTCTTCTTTTATTATGAGTAGCTAAATTATTATCTAGGGTTTTTGAATTATACTTGCTATGATTGGTGTTTGATTTCTTCGATCTATTTCTTTTCTATTTGTGCTTCAAGATGAATCTCTATGATAAAAATTAAGTCTTTTTGATGCTATTCTGAAACTAAATAAACCAATGAATGTTTGACAACCATAAGGTTTGTTTACGGAAAAGTTGTATCACCAACAAACTAGTTAGTTTAATAAAAGATTGACAACCTTGAGAATTAATTAGGGAAGGTAAAGATGGAGTTTGCTCTATACTTTTATGTGATTGATAGTTAATAAATTTAAATATGGAAAATAGAAAAGAATAGATATTATATAAAACACCATGATTAGTAAAGGTAATTCAAAACCCTAGGTTTTTCTTAATATTTGAATCTTTTCTTTTAAAATTTGCAATTTAATTTAATTTCTTATTTTCTTTTAATTAGTTTAATTAAAATTACATCTTTTACTTTAATTCATAATAAATTAATTGAAGTTCACATGCCTTCCTGTGGTTCGATCCGTAAGTACTATAATGAATTAACTATGCACTTGCAGTTAAATTTGATAGACCAAATAAATCTCCATCATCAAACGTCCGATTAAATCACGCGTATCAAATATACGTATTTTATCGAACTCCTGCACGTATCCCCATACGCACGTCACATCATCATTTCTCATGGGCAGGCACTTTTGTTGTGAGATTCCAAAGACCTGACAATACGCTGGAAGTAAGTTAAATATGATCATATCCGATTGAATCTGAAACACTTTAAGATCTATCCCCTCACGGGTTAACCCATAAGTTCGTCAGCGGTGCTAACTGCACGTAACAGATACCCAGGTATTGATCAAGAGGTAGACTGACGAGCAAACTCATCCGAACCCAACAAAGATTATCGGTGACAAATACCATACAGTCCGGTCTCTTCGTTAAAGAGTATCACATACTGGGTCTGGGGGGTGAAAACTGTCCGACACTTAATAACCCAATAAGTCATGCAGATATCGAACTCATAACCATCAAAGATACAACTGATAACATTTATCAGTTTATCTCAACCGCCTTAGCCAAGGACTTCTGGTTTTTCTCATGTCCTGTACAGTATGATATCGACTCCCTATACCGGAAGAGACGAATCCCTTCAACCGCTTACTACCTTCATGTGCTTCGGGACTGTACCAAACTAAAGACTGTTTGCGTGGCTCTTTAAAGCCATGGTAGGGTAATAATCAAAGTAAAGTGGGAACACACACAAGACACTATGGCAATCTCAGGTCAAATGACTACCCTGTACTATCGTCACTAGAGAATTGCTATCTGACAATAAGTATAATACCATTTAGAAGTTCCCGGCGAGTCCGTTAAGTATACTCATTCTCTAATGAGTACCTGTATACAATCTCGGTGTCAAATACTAATAGTTGTAGGACCAACTATCGCCCCGGCCGGGGTGATGAAACTTATACATTAGTATACTCTGGAGTACCGATGTCCAGTCTCGATACTTCCACGACTTGGAACATTTAAGGATGTGCTTATGGACTACCCATGCCCCACCAGTATGATTACCATCATAATCCTGGTAGTCAAGCAAATATTCTAAGGGCTTTATCAACATGTATTAGCGATACGTAATAGTATGTAAAATATATACACATGAACGATAAAGACAAACCAGATAGTATACTATCATGTCGAGCAAGAATATTCTATCTATACAGGTCTTGTGCAATTATAATAATTGCCTTCAGGACACCTATATCCAACAGTCGGGCCTCGCCTCGCTCCACCGATACCGCAGCCAAGGCTTCCTTTAACTTCCTCTCCTTCTCTTCAAATCCCTACTTAGCAAGGTCTAACCTTTCGACAGTCTCGGCTTGCTCCTGAGCATTGACCTTTCTCTCCTTCTTAAGAATGTCCACCACGCCTACCAAAGAACGGACACACTCCATGACCTATAAATAGATTATCGTGTTGTCAATCCTAGGATTATATGACAAACATCTACGGTAAGACTCACTTTTTGAGCACAAAGCAGTCCTTTACGGACTTTATTGGAGAAAGTAGAAGGGGAGATCACACCCTGAACGACATTGAATTAACCCTTCGGATCTCGCTGGACGCATCCCGAGGAGGGGGGAAAGGCTCGCATCAGGCTTCTTTGTTAGGCCCACAGAGGAAGCAATTAACTCGAGAAGCCGACTCTGCTGAATCCTCTTAAAAGAAAACAGAGAGAGGTGACACAAAAAAAACCAAGTTATCGACACGATCCTCTTAACGAAAAAATAGTGACATACCCAAGTCACTGGAAGACGCCGAGGGGTTGGCTACACCAACAGGGGACTGACTCAAACGGGAGAAGATGAACCTTGCTGAGATTCTTCTTCCGATAGAATGAATAGAGGCATCAACTTTTGTACCGACATCAAATTAACCACCCAATTAGGAGAATAAGACCCTTTCCTCTTCCTGTTCTTCGCTAAAGATCTTAGGGGATGAGTGAAGCAACATAATCCTCATAGCAAAAGAGGAGAATTCCTTCCTCTAATAAAATATGAAGGTCAGGTCATATCAAAATCGATATGGTCCCTCCTTCACGAAGAAAAGAAAAATTAGCCTCTAAAGCCTTGTATAAGGGGTAAGCCATTTGGGAGTCGTCAAGATGGGTTAGGATGACTTCTCGAGCCCTGCGAGCACTAGGCTATGATGGGACTACAATCTGTCAAAAGATGGGGAATCGTTTAGCAACTCAATGATTCTAGCATACGTCCCGTAAATGACAGGAGGAATACTCCTCCAATCCTTGACCTTTAAGAGATCAGCGAGGGCGCTCCACTCCTTTATGGAACCCATATCTTCATCATGAGAAAAGAATGTGAACCGTTCTTTCCATTCCCTAAGCTTTTTGGAGAGATCATTGAATATCTCGTAACGACGTTAAACATGGCCCACAGGCGGTGAGCGACCTTAGTACGACCAATATGATTGAAATGGCAGGATACATCATATGAGTACTTGCTGTTAACCATAACGATCAATGCGCCAAAGTATATAATGAGCCACCAACCATTGGGATTGACTTAGAAAAGGGCCACATTCATGTCTCTGTGGATTATCCAGACAACATAAGGGAATGGAAACCACAACCCAAGCTACAAACAACCTTTATAGCGGCCTATAACACTCTCAGGTGGATCAATGATACTTCGTTGGGTATCCACGGTGACTCTCACAGATAGGGAAATCTGATAGAAAGTCCGCCACTATATAAGATATTTCTCAGTGACCAAACTCTTATAATCACGAACAATTGACAAACTTACTATTAGTCGGAGGAGGAGAATCTCATATGAAGATACCCAGTTGTTGAACGCTAAGAAAAACCCCTAATCTAAGCATATGGAGCTCCACCGCGCTCAAAAGTTGTCTCCGCCATGCAAAATGGAGGTCCCTGCCATACCAAAAGAGGCTCCCGTCATGCCAAAAGAAGTCCCCGCATCCCATCAAGACATGGAGTGGGCACCCCCCAGAGGTCTCCACTACCCCAAGCACAAGGGCCGGTATGCTATGAGGGAAATGTACTATGAAAGAAAACTCCACTAGCCAAGAAAATAAATAAATAAATAAATAAATGATTACCCACCACTCATTCTCCTCAACTACCTACTTCCTAATTATCTCCATAACTAACTCCACTACTTCCCCTCTTTAAAAACAAACCAAGTGCAAGTCTTTGCCCCCTGTCTACTTTATGCGATGGAGACCAAAAAGAAGAAGAAGAAGAAGAGAGTAAGCTCTCAATTCCCTGGCACTTTCCCTTCATTACTTCATGAGGCACCGTGTGCAATTAAACAAAGAAATGAAGAGGAGGCGCCATTAATTTTCCCCCTGTTGCCTTCATGCGGGCAGAATCAAGACAAAGCAAAAACAAAGAAGAAAAGAAAGGCGAATCCTCCATCAACAACGACAACTCCTCTATAACATTGCCACCATCGATTCCGAACAAATAGAGACCCTACGATGTTCTCGTTAAACATGATGGCTGCAGAAATTATAATTATAGGATGCTTGCAAAAGTTATTCTCTTTTGGATACTCTTCAGAGTTATCTCGATGTACATGGATTCTCATTTGAGTTATCCACCATGATATTGTCCCTGTAGTGGACTCCACGGGCTATACATGGGTCGAAAATGAACAAACACACCATACCTACATAGAAAGAAATCGGATCACAGTAAAATAATCATAACTCTCTGTCCGATGATCCGATTTCGATGTTCTTAGACTCTATAGAAATATTTCTTCAAGATATAAAATTTTCATGTTGACCATATTTTCAAATATTGGGTTTATGACCGTCGAAAATGTCCCTGATATTGAGATTCTGAACAAAATCTAAAACCGATTAAATAAATCAGTTCACAGTGAAATGACCATAACTTTCTGTTCAATGATCCGATTTTGATGTTAATGGACTCTATAGAAATATCTCTTCAAGATCTAAAACTTTCATGTTGACAGAATTCCCAGATTTTGAGTTTATGACGGCCAAAAAGGTCCCCGAAGTTGAGATTTGCAGTTGGAATCCTGAACTGGTTAAACAAACCAGTTAGTTCACATTAAAACAACTATAACTTTTTGTCTGATGAGCTAATTTCATTGTTCTTGGACTCTATGGAAAGATCTCTTCGAGATATAAAACTTTCATATTGATGAGATTTCCAGATTTTGAGTTTATGATGGTTGAAAAGGTCCTCGACATGAGGTCTCCGCCATGCTAAAAGAGGTCCCCGACTGTAACATTTCAGAAAATAGAAATATTAATTTAGAATTTAAATAATAATATATTGAGTTTTACGGATATTATACCGAGTATGGATTTGAGTTTTCATAGATTGGTATAATTATATAGCTCTATTTTTGGAAAATATTTGGAATTTAAAATGAATTATTATTTATGAAAGCATTTATTTAATTGGGATTTTCATAAATTAGTACATAATTATATCCATAGAAGTTCAAGGTTAAAATTAATTAGCGTTTTGCTATTTACTACACTAAACTAAGTTTTATTTTTGTTAAATCATGCTTATAGTGTCATGACATGATGATTGATCGTTTTTCCCGTTGTGTAGTATATAGAGAAATTTGTAAAGAACTTCACAACCAAAAAACTATTTTGACCGCAATCAAACTACGGTGTCGGATGTAGTTAATGAATGAGTGCGGATCGTCCACAGGGATTGCACAATTCAATTGTATTTTGATACGTTTGAAATGAAAAGTTAAGCAACAATAAAAGAAAACATGATTCAAGAATGATTTGTATTCAAGTGTCACTATTCTTTACTCAAGAATCAAGAAACTATAAACAATCAAAAATCGGTTGTTTTGATAATATTTCCAATCAACAATCAAGAATCTAAAAGAGGCTCGTAGGAATCGATAGGATCGATAGACGTGATGTAATCTAAAGATATCGTGTTCTTGTCCTTCGAAGGATTGATACTAGATCGATGATCATCGACAAGAGTTAGGGCTTTCTCGTGAAACTAGGGTTTCATCTTATCCCTTGTTCTGTTGTCGATATCATTCACATTCTAGCCTCTAGCAATTTCAAGAAACGATCCTAACTCCCCCATTTTGAACGATGTCAATCAAGAAAGCATCGAAACAAAATGGGTTGTCGGTTCTTGAACTTGCTAGGGTTTACAAAACTTGTAGGAATCAAGAATCGATTAAAGCTATGTTACATCATCTTTCTATTGACCGTCTCGACTCCTCGACGAGCGGAGTTTTATTCACACATCACCACACATAAAAGATTCACAGATTGTAAAGATATCATGATGCGGAAATTAAAGAAAACAAGATAAAAGAATATCACCTTTATTGATCTCAACAATTTTGATTACATTTGCTTCAAGAACTACAAGAAGAAGAATCTAGATTGTTGATCGGGCGTCGCTCGGCTTCATGAGTCGTGGATCGGCTCGGATCGCTTGCTCCGTTGAAGATCGGCTCCGCTCCTAAAGGTTGTCGGGCTTCTTGCTTAATGGGTACTCGGGATTCTTGATTTCAATTGGAATTAGGGTTAGGGTTTCCTACAAGCCCTGTCACTAGACTTGAGGAAGAAGGAGATGAAGAAAGGGATAGATTCACTAATTGGATGAATAATTCCCAAGGTTGAATCATCTTGGATCATGAGCTTAGGGTCTTATTTATAGAACTCCCAAACCCTAGGTTTAAGTTTGAATTTCCCTTTCCCTCCAAAAGTTTGTTGAGGAGTTTCTAGAAGGAGTTTGTTAGGAGCTAGCTTAGGGTTTAAGCTAGGGTTTAGGGAAAGTTCTAGAATAATAGGCTAATTAAGTGAAGCTCAAAGTGTTTGCTGATCTGGTAGAAGTTCCTGGAGTCTTCTGGAAACTGAGATACATTTCTGAGTAGTGGGCCCTGGCAGAAGCATTATGGTGCAATTTGTAGCTGATGACGTCACCAATAAGCCGCGGATCCGCGGCACAAGCTGGCTCTGGCCGCGGATCCGCTGCCAACATGGAGGCTTGGGCTTGGTGGCTTCTTCTGTGGTCTTGGGCTGCTGTTGTTAGCTTCCTTTGATATGTTGAATTTCTATTGCTCCTTTGTAATGATACCAGATTTGAATTTAGTGAGTTGACGTATCTTTTGAGCGGTGTAATGTTCGAGCGAGCTTCTCATTTCCTGCACAGACTTCGAAACACGGGTTGCGATATATATAGAAAATATGCCATGTAATGCAATGCAGTCAATTTCCCTAGAAATGCCGGTTTTAAGGTCGAATACATGTAATTTGATATTTTGCGACCGATTTGCTAATATGTGAAATATGAATACCGTACACTTCTATATGTATGCAAATGATGAGGAAATTGCCGGTAAAAATATGCAATATTTTCGACTGATCAAATACCCCCAAACTTAATTTCGATCGTCTCGAGCGAATGTTTTATTAAAAAGAGAGAAGGAGAAAATAAAGAAAGAGAAAAACTAACTAGCACACTTTCGTAGGCAACACGATTGCACTGAGCACGTGCAACAAGCCTTTAAACCTCTAGGTGTCCCTAGTAGGAGGAGTGTTGTCTCCTGAGGGTTTTCAGCGGATTGCACCCATAAAATCCAATAATAAAAGGAAGATCATGAATATTACATTTAAAGAAAAGAATCGTAAAAGAAAATCCTTGAAAATTAGGGTTTCCAACTAAGCTAGCTTTTCGGTTGTCATGAGCCCTATCTTAATGGTCATGAAAAGATGTCAGAAATCACGTCCTCCCTCAATAAAACATCATCTTATTCTTCATTCCTATCTTTCTTCCAAACATCGATCATCTAACCCAGCGTGTGTGTAAAGACATCCCTACACCCGGAGAATTCAATTCAAGCTATCATACTCTTGCCCATCAGCCTCAGTACTTTTTAATTAATGAATATTTAGATGAGATTGCTCACACACTTTCATGCGACCGTTAATACTTCATGAGGTACTAACCGACCGATTACTCATGTGCTTGCTTACTTGGTGTATTTTCCTCGTCTTGCACCACCTCAGGCATAGCAGTGACTCCCAGACCAGTTGGCCTTAGGGCACTAGGTGAAGAAGCACCCTCGCTATACATTTTTTTTATTGCCCTCGGTGATAACAAAACCAGTGTCCATTTTTCTCACCACTTTATATTTTTCTTTATTCATTTTTTCTTTTTATTTCCTTCATACATCGGCTTTAAGACAAGAGCATTTCAAGGTATCCTCTACTATCCCAGGCTTTAAGACGTGTGTAAGTGCGAATAGCAGGGTATCAACGTTCAAAATGTTTGGCTTCCAGAATAGAAACTATTTTTCAGACTTATTTTATTCTCAGATTAGTGACGTCCTTCATCTTACTAACCCTTGGGACAACGGCTCATAACTACTTATTACTAGTTCGTGTAAGAAAACTTCTAATTTTCTTAGTTTTCTAAAATTTTTCTAATCTCATGGATGTAACTTTTCACTATCTAAACTTTCATTATCTTATTTATATACAAAAATATTTTTATAGTTTTGAAATTTTTTAAATTTTTATAGATTTTGAAGAAAAATGTTTTGTGCTTATGCAAATGATATGCAAATGATGCGAAAATAAGCACAAACCTCCCCCAAACTTGTTTTCAACAGTGTCCTCACTGTTGCTTTCTGCTGAAACCTGTAAGCTTGGGAGGAATTTATTAGTGGGGGCGAAATATTTAAGTGAAGACCCTCCCCCAAACTTATTTTTGGCTCATCATTTTGTAAAAATTTTCTTTTCAGGAGCCAGAAAAATTATATCCCCCCAAACTTGAATTATGCAATGTTAAACTTTGAAAATCATAAGTGGGGGTCAAAAATCATAGGTCGATGCCAAGCTTTGCAAAGACCGAACGTCAACACCAACCATTCGAAAATTTTATCAATGCAGTGCTCTGGTTGGTGGAAGAAGAAGAAGTGGGGAAAGATTAAGTGGTGGAAGAGAGTGTGTGCGCGTCTCATTTTGGAGAGACGATGCAGTGTATGTGATGGATTACTCGCATTCTTTTTACATTTCAGAAGAAGGGGTGGAGGTTCAATTTCAGTGAGTAGAACCTGATTCATCTCAACACCCGTGTTATTTAGAAATGCGAGTTCATCAGCGAAGATTTCCTCAAAAGTTTCATCTATACCCCGAAGAATAATGTCATCACAAAGTGCGGGGTGATCTTCAGACTCTAAAAACAGTTCATAATCAGTGTTAATTGTTGACCCGGACATCTCGGTGGAAGCGTCCGTATGTGTATGATACATAGTTGGGTCAAACAATAACGTATGAAAAGAGTCAAGATCGGTATCAGGAGGATCATTAAATTCTCTGCTGTCGACATCCATTAAGTCGACAGAACAGACCTGAGCAGTAGGTTCGGAGGGTACACTTCCTAACTTGTAAATGTTCATCTCAATTGTCCTGTTTCCGAAGGATAGGGTCATGGAACCGTTACGACAATTGATGATAGCATTGGAAGTGGCCAAAAAGGGGCGACCTAAAATCACCGGAATTTGATTCCGTGAGTTCGCTACAGGTTGTGTATCAATTACAATAAAGTCCACAGGGAAAATAAATTCCCCAATTTTTATCAACACATCCTCTAGTTCACCCCTAGGTCTGGTGATTGATCGGTCAGCCATCTGGAGAGTGCAAGGAGATGGTTTCAACTCTCCGATACCTAACTGCTCATAAACTGAGAAAGGAAGCAGGTTAACACTTGCCCCAAGATCTAGTAGAGCACGGTTAATGTGTTTCTCCCCAATAGAGATGGAAATCGTAGGATATCCAGGATCCTTACGTTTCCTCGGTAATTGTTGGGGGAAAGCTGTGTCTACTGTTTTTGCCATGAATATCTTCTTGGGCATTTGTTTCTTCCTCTTTCTAGTGCAAAAATCTTTAAGAACTTTAGCATATGCAGGGACTTGTTGAATTGCATCTAGAAGAGGGATATTGATGTTAACCTGTTTAAACATCTCAGTGATCTTCTCCATCTGTGGACTTGGTGTGTTAGCCCTTAACCGATTAGGATAAGGTGCTTTAGCAATAAGCGCTGGGTCCATCATAGGAGAAGGAAGTGTGTGTGGAACCGATCCCAGAATAGAAGTGGGTATCGTCCGTGGAGGGGTAAAAGAGGTGGGCTGTAGTGGCGAGCCTTTTGGGAAATGGAGAATAGGCTCGGAAGAGGGTGGTGGGGTAGAAGAAGTAGGGTCAGAAGTGTGTGTGTGTGGAAAGGTCTCAGCCGGGGTGTTAATAGGATTATCAGTATCATCAACTTCTTCCCCAACATGATTGTCAAGCACTCTTCCAGATCTCAACGTGGTGATTGCATTCACATGATGTGAATAACCAGGATTGGGTAAGGGTTGAGCTGGAAGTTTCCCTTTCTCTCTTGCACTTAGTTCGGCTTTTAATCTTGCAATTTCTTCTTCCATCGATTTAATACTCTCGTTTTGGGACGCAGAGTTTTTCTTCATGTCATCGACGGAAGATTTCATTTCAGCCGAAACTTGCATGATATTTGTCAAGACCAAATTCATGTATTGTGCAAAAGAAGAGGATTCATCAGTTCCGGTCAACTGTAAAGGACTAGACAGTGCAGGTGTGTTGACCGTATTTTGAAAATTATGTGCTTGAAAGGGATGCTGACTTAATTGAAGTTGTGGCTGCTGTTGTGGTGGAGGGACCCTTTGGAAATTGTTTTGGTTTGGAACCGTGTTTTGTGATTGTGATTGGTTCCAAGAAAAATTAGGGTGATTCCTCCAACCCTGATTATATGTGGAAGAAAAAGGATCGTTTCTCGGTCTTTGAAATGTGGCATTGGTATGCTCACGACCTTGAAACGGACATTCTTCCGTCAAGTGAGACGGATCAGAACAGCAGCTACATACAGTTTTGGAAAGTGACATTTGATTAAGGGAGGCGGCTAAAAATTTGTTTTCCATAATCTCGAGTTTCTTTTGTATAGCTGAAATGTCAGCTCTAACTCCTATGGAAACATCCGATTGGTTATTGCCACTCCTAAATGATGGACTTTCCCACTGTAAAGACTTTTCAGCGAACTCTTCTAAGTATCGCCAAGCTTCCCCATCATCCTTAGACATAAAAGTACCTTGACACATGTTTTCAAGGCTCTGTTTAGTGTTAGGGTTACTGCCCTCATATATGATTCGGCAAAGCTCCCATCTCGGGATGCCGTGATGAGGACATTGAACCAATAGATCCTTGAAACGTTCAAAGCATTTTGAAAATGGTTCAGCAGGGAGCTGGGCAAATTGATTCAGTTCGCTACGGATTCGAGCTGTCTTTTGTATCGGGTAAAATTTCTTAAGGAATGCAGCGACGAATTCTTCCCAATTTGTAATAGAATGTGCGGTAGTGTTATATAGCCACTTCTCGGCTACATCGCACAAAGTAAATGGGAGAAGTCGTAGACGCATTGCATCCACTGAAAGTTGTGACGTACCCATCATTGCGCATACGTTTTCAAATTTGGTAATGAAAACGTAAGCGTCCTCAGTCTCGAGTCCATGGAATTTGGGTAAAAGATTGATATACTGGGGCTTAATCTCAAAGTTATCCCCATTGGCTGGTGGTGTGGATAAGCAGGTCGAAAGAGGACCTCTAAGTGGATAGCACCTCTCCTGGAGGGAAATGTGGGGTGGATTCTGCGCACCAACGGACGGCGGCAGATTAGGGTTAAAGAAGTTCGATGGATTCGGATCCATCGGTGTGGATGTGGTAGTGGGTAAAGAAAAGGTAAATGGAGAATTATCGACTTCGGAGTCGATAAAGGGTACGCGGACTAAACGGGCACTAGAATCCCGTGTCCAGCCTATCTTGCACTAAAAAGGGTTAGTACAAGTGGCAGCGTTGACTTATAATTAGGGGTAAATGAATGTGGTGCTTGCTTTTGAAAAAGGGACGGATTTTGAAAAAAATGATGCGACAAAACAAATGCAGCACACAGCCCTAGAATCTATTGGTCACCTAGGTCCGGCTCTAGACCGCTCCTAACTGCCAAAAGACAAGCCGCAGGATAGAATCCTCCACTGCCTCTTTGTCCCCCTGTGGCCGGATAAGTGCCAGGTAAGTGGGAAGGTACTCCACTACGTAAGTAGTGGGCCTAATTAAAAACCACTAGCCTTAGACACACTCGCCTTAGGCACTACAAGAAAACGCGGATAAGCAATGAATTACCCACGGCCTTCTCTTGTCCTATTGAGCGCGACAGTCCTTAGAGTCTTCTCTAGATTTCTTTTAATTAATGAGGGTAATGCGGATGCAAGTTTTACGATTTTCGGGGCCTAGGAAGGGTAATGAAATCCCCACCTAATTTGGATTTGGCCGTGCCCCTTAAATTTCCGTATTAGAATGCAAACAACCAAGAAATCAAAAATCACACACAATTTTAATTTTGCTTTTGCGCGCTGCGATTATTTGCAAAGAATCCTGCAGCAAAGTGTTAGTTGGAGCTAAAAGAGGAGATGGGAGAGAGCAAGAATTTACCTGCTGCAAAATTTTTGTAGAGATCCCTCACTGCTGCCGCGTTTCCGCCGCAAGAACATCCTAATTGCCGCCCTTACGCGCTCCCACAGTGAGATCACTGTACAAGATTTCTTCAGGGAGCTTATCTTGGCTCCCTCAGCTCTTTGGTATATCCCAAATAATTTTCCAGACTCCCAGTAAGCTCCAGATCACCTTGCAATCAATCACAACACACGTGTAAGAGTTTGTACGAATTTTGAATTCAAGAAGTAGAATGTAATAATTCTTTCACTTCAAACTAAAAATGTAAATGAATTAGCGCGATCCCCGGCAACGGCGCCATTTTGATTGATCCCCGGCAACGGCGCCATTTTGATTGATCGTTTTTCTCGTTGTGTAGTATAGAGAAATTTGTAAAGAACTTCACAACCAAAAAACTATTTTGACCGCAATCAAACTGTAAGTCCGTGTTGCCCACCCCGGTGCTTACGGGGAGGCGGAAAACATAATAAAAATCGGATTTTTAATGACTTAGGCAACAAGGACTATGCTTGTGAGGATCTTTGCTAAACATAAACTAGCTAACCCTAACTACAAAGTAGCTAAGTGAAGAAAGGTTATACCTTTGGTCTTTAGTCCTTCTCTCCTTGCTCCTAGGTATGGTAGAAAGAGTTCACCTTGCTTGTCTTCTCCCGTCAAAGAAGGATCCACTTGAAAGCCACCACCTTTAGCTTCAACTCCAAGCTAGGAGTAACTAGAGTGCAAGAAATGCTAAGACTTGAACCCTAGAAGTGAGAAGAGAAGATCAAGAGAAGGTTTTTCTCAAGCTTTTTGTTTCTCAACACATGAGAGGGAGAGAGCTTGAGGGAGAGGATGAGCAAGAGAGAGAAATAGAATGAGAGAATGAGAAAAATAGTGAGCCATTCTCACTAATATGTGAGGATAATTCTAATTAGATAATTAGCTTGAAAATTGTCATGATAAATCATGAATTGACCATTATCATTTCATTTTTGCAAAGATCAAAGAGCATATTCCAAATGAAATGATTATGGTCAAGTTGTCAACATGGTCAACAAGTCAATGAAGTCAAATTGTCAACAACAACCATGCACAATAATTAAGCTAATTATCAATTAACAATAATCCACACAAAAACAATAGGGTTAATAAAATGACAAATGCCATTAACCCAAAACAAGGTCCTCTCCCCCAATCTCAAGCAACTGTGCATACGCACCCGCATTCGTGATCCGAGGAACACGAATACCCTGAGAAAAACCAATCTCAAATCATATACTAGGATCCGGCTTAAACCAAAGCCCGCTAGTATAAACTGTCCGGACAGCAAACGTGCACAAGTGCGCGGATGCGAACGAACCCTGTCGCAAAACCATGCGACCTCTACTCGTTTTGCCTAAAGGCGAATAGCTCTCTGTGTGGGACTCTAAAGACTCGACACTACGCTGGCAGTGGGTTTAACCACAGACCGCAAGCGGCACTAGCTGTACGTAACGGTCCCCAGGTAGATGTCGATAAGAAGACTGACGAGGTGAACCCCATCTGCACTCCTACTGAGCCTGTATGTGACAGTCTCCGTACAGTCCGGTCTGTTCGTCTGATACATCGCATGGCGGGCCTAGGGGGGCGGTGAACGTCAGTCCCCTAATAGCGGTACAAGTCGTGTCGGAGTGTAGCCCAGAACACCCTGAGATAACACTGGAAACCTACCAGTATATCTCGCTTGCCCTGGCCAGGGACTACTCGTGTAATGGCTCTCCTAGACACAGCGCGATGTCAACCCCCAATACCGGGAGAGACGAATCCTGTCTAACCGTCACTGCCTCCAAGTGCTTCGGGACTGCACCCAAAAACTACCTGTTTGCACAGCTCCTTTGAGCCGTGGTAGGGTAGTAATCAAAGTGCAGTGGGAACACACTCGAGGCGAAGTGACAGTGTCAAGTCAGCGGACTAAGCTGTACTCATGTCACCTGGGAACTGATAACTGACGATAGGTATATTACCAACCAACAGTTCCCGACGAGTCCTGTCCAGTGTACTCGTAACCTAACGAGCACCCGCATACTATCCCAAGTACGACGTACTAACGGCTGTGGGACAGACCGTCTCCCACACTGGGATGAGAAGCGCATACGCTAGTCTACTCCGGAGTATCGATGCCCTGTCTCGATAGTCCAACGACCAGGGACCTGTATAAGGATGTGCTTATAGATTACCCAGCTCCCACGAGTGCGAGCGCCATCACAACGCTGGTAATCAAGCAAAGATCCTAAGGGCTCTACTAATATGTATACCAGCAATATGCTAAAAGAAACACATGCACATATTAAAGCAGAGACAAACCAAGTAGCATACTACCATTTCGAGCAAGATTGTATATACAACTGTGAATATCCCAAGCTTCCATTAAGTAATATACAAGCTAGTATGATACAGTAGTGGCCTCTAGGGCATATACACTAACAATCTCTCACTTGCACTAAGGCCATGTACTGGCGTATCGAAGACCTATCATCTCGATCAGCCGCTCGAACTGAGTCTGGGGCAAGGCCTTGGTGAATGGATCTGCTGTGTTATCCTCTGATGCAACTCTCCGGACCTCGATCTCCTGGCGATCCACGATCTCCCTGATCAGGTGATACCGCCTTAAGATGTGTCTGGATTTCTGATGGGACCTGGGTTCCTTCGCTAAAGCTATAGCCCCGTTGTTGTCGCAATACAGAGGTATTGGGTCAACAATGGACGGAACCACCTGAAGTTCTTTCAAGAACTTCCTCATCCAGACAGCTTCTTTTGCGGCATCAGATGCAGCGATGTATTCCGCTTCCATAGTCGAGTCAGCAACGGTTTCCTGTTTGGAGCTCTTCCAACACACCGCCCCTCCATTGAGGGTAAAGACAAAACCCGACATGGACTTGGAATCATCCTTGTCACTCTGGAAGCTGGAGTCAGCAAAGGCCTCAACCTGCAGGTCTTTTCCGCCATACACCAAGAACATCTCCTTAGTCCTTCTCAGGTACTTGAGAATGTTCTTTACTGCTATCCAATGTTTCTCCCCTGGGTTTGACTGATACCTGCTTACCACACTCAGTGCATAAGCCACATCCGGTCTGGTACATAACATCGCATACATTATAGAGCCTACCGCAGAAGCGTAGGGTATAATAGACATGCGATCCCTTTCCAAATCAGTCTTGGGAGACATCTCTTTGGAGAGGGTGATCCCGTGACAAGCCGGTAGATTACCGCGCTTGGAATCTTCCATACTGAATCTCTTCAGTATGGTGTCGATGTACCTGGACTGCGAGAGTCCTAATATCCTCTTGGATCTGTCACGGTAGATCCGGATACCCAGAATGTAGGAGGCATCACCCAGGTCTTTCATGGAGAACCTGTGTGACAAGAACCCCTTGACAGATTGTAGCATAGGAATGTCATTTCCTATTAAGAGAATGTCATCCACGTATAAAACGAGGAATACTACAGTTCTCGCTACAAATCTACAATAGATGCATGGTTCATCTGGATTTTTGATAAAGCCAAATTCTTTGACCGTCTCATCAAAACAGATGTTCCAACTCCGCGATGCTTGCTTGAGTCCATAAATGGACTTGAGCAACTTGCACACCTTTCCGCTGCTCCCACCCTGAATGAAACCCTCTGGCTGGTCCATATAGACACACTCCTCTAAATGACCATTTAGAAAAGCTGTCTTTACGTCCATCTGCCAAATCTCATAATCGTGGAAAGCAGCGATGGCAAGAAGGATCCGAATGGATTTCAGCATAGCTACTGGAGAAAAGGTTTCGTCATAGTCCAAACCAGGTCGCTGACGAAAACCCTTTGCTACCAGTCTAGCTTTATAGGTCTCAACCTGTCCATCTACACCAATCTTCCTTTTGAAGATCCACTTGCATCCTACGGGTTTTACCCCGTCTGGAGCAATGTCCAACGTCCATACTTTGTTGGTGTACATGGACTCCATCTCGGTCCGCATTGCATCCAACCATTTTACCGAGTCGACGTTCTGAATGGCTTGCTGGAAGCTAGTAGGCTCATCACAATCTAGGATGCAGTCCTCTCTATCCCCGTCAATGAGGAAACCGTAGTACCTCTCGGGCGGATGAGACTGCCTACTACTCCTGCGGAGCGGCGTAGGAATGTCCTGTTCTTTTGAACCTTCTGGTTCCACTAAACTTTCAGTAATAGTTTGTGGTTCTGGAATTTCTTCCAGTTCTATTGCGCTCCCACTTAATTCTTTTTCTATGAACTGATGTTCTAGAAAGTGGGCATGGCGAGAAACAAGGACTTTTTGTTCCTCTTCGTAATAGAAGTAATATCCCTTGGAGTTCTTTGGATATCCCACAAACTTGCACTGTACTGAGCGTGCCTCGAGCTTGTCCGCATGCTGCTTTTTTACAAAAGCTGGACATCCCCATGTCTTAATGTGATTAAGATAGGGTTTCTTCCCACTCCATAACCCATATGGTGTGGTAGGCACAGTCTTAGTGGGAACACGGTTCAAAAGATATGCAGCTGTTTCTAGCGCATACCCCCAGAACGATCGCGGTAACTCAGCGTTACTCATCATGGACCGTACCATATCCAATAGGGTTCGGTTCCGTCTCTCCGATACACCGTTATGTTGCGGAGTGTATGGAGGAGTAAGCTGAGAGAGAATTCCATTCTCTTTTAAGTAATTCAGGAATTCGGCACTTAAGTATTCTCCTCCTCGATCCGATCTTAGGATCTTGATACTTTTGCCGGTCTGTTTTTCTACTTCACTCTTATATTCCTGGAATTTTTCAAAAGCCTCGGATTTATGTTTCATTAAGAAGACATAACCGTACCTTGAAAAATCATCCGTAAAAGTTATGAAGTAAGAAAAACCGCTTCGCGCATGTGTAGACATTGGACCGCACACGTCGCTGTGTACGAGTCCCAAGAGCTCGCTCGCTCTTTCTCCGTGTCCAGAAAACGGAGCCTTTGTCATCTTTCCTTTGAGACAGGATTGACAAGTTGCATACGATTGATATTCGAACGAATCTAAATATCCTTCAGTATGTAACTTAGTCAATCTTCTCTCGTTGATGTGACCCAGTCTACAATGCCATAAGAAAGTTTTATTAATTTCTGGAGACTTTCTTTTGTGTGTATTCTGGATATTGAAAACCTGTGGTTGGTTTAAAACGTAAATACCGTTGTTCAATGTACCTGACCCAATCAACACTTGATTAAGGTGAATGTTCACTACATTACTTACAAATGCAAATTCATAACCTTCTTTAGATAATAAAGATACAGAAATGATATTACAGGTTGCATTTGGTACATAATAACAACTACGCAAAACCAAAAAGTGTCCATCTGATAATCCCAGGTGATAGTCCCCCACGGCCTCAGCATCCATGCTAGCACCGTTCTCAACTCTGAGGGTCATGTCACCTGTCTTCAAAACTCTACGCTTTCTCAACGCCTGCAAAGAATTACAGATATGAGATCCTGATCCGGTATCCAATACCCAGGATGTAGAGTTTATTGATAGACAATTTTCAATAACATACACACCTGAAGCTGAAGCTGCAACTCGCTTCAAATCCTGTGTTCTGGCTTTCCAAGCCTTGCAATCTTGTTTCCAGTGACCACTTTTGTGACAATAGAAGCATTCTTCCTTCCCCACCAGCTTCCCCGCTACCTTTGTTGCTTTACCCTTTCCCCTCGTATCCACTTTACCGACACCGCCTCTTGGTTTGGCGGGGGCTTTCTTCTTCTTGCCCTTGGCTTTCGCCCTGGACCTAGAAGAGGAAGATCCTCCTACAAACAAAGTGGATGTCTCCCTACCCTTCTGTAGGGTGCCCTCAGCAGTCCTCAACATGTTCAGAAGCTCGGCAAGTTCAACCTCCTTTCCTTGCATGTTGAAGTTAAGAATGAACTGGGCGTAAGTGGAAGGAAGGGACTGGAGAATCAGATCAGTATAGAGTTCATTCTCCAACGTGGTCCCAAGGTCCGCGAGCTCCTCTATGTAGCCGATCATCTTAAGCACGTGGTCCGCTACCGATGATCCGACGGCCAACCTTGCCGAAAAGAGCTTCTTCGACACTTCGTATCTTGCGATACGAGACTGCTCTCCATACAGTTCTTTTGTATGGAGAAATATGGACTCTAGGTCCATATTCTCGTGCCTCCTCTGATGGTCATTGTCCATCGAGGCTAGTACGAGGCATTTGGCCCTCGCGCAATCTATCTCCCATGTCTTACGGATTTCTACATCCACGACGCTGGAGGTGGGACCTGGGACGGGGGGAGCTTTGGTGGTAAGTATATACCCCAGCTTGTCATAAGTGATAGCCATCTTGACATTCCTGAGCCAATCTTTGTAGTTTGGCCCTGTCAATATGTTTTTATCTAATAGTAACTTAAGTCCGGTCATCTTGAATGGTCGCTGCAATTAGGAGAGAGAAAAGAAACACTTTAGCATGATGCTCTTGCAAGTTTAGAGTGGTTTTTAGTTTGTCTAAACTGGATGGCTCCCACTGTCTCTCGAATCCCTTCTCAAACCATAAAGAAAAGGATTAGCCGGGATCATTCTCACCGTACAATACTTGCTTAACCGTTCAGCCAGGCCAGTGTCGGTACTTCGAGGGAGGTTTTCCAACGCTTTCGCGAAGTTCCTTAATTAAGTAACCTCTTTTCCCTGTGGGCGTAGCCCCGCTAACACCTTTCTAGGCACCTACTAGGTTTATAGCATTGATCGTTAAGTGAGAGTTTTCCCGAGGAGTAGCATATACTCACAGTAGGATCGGGATCCAAATATCATCGTGTGATAAAACCGAAGGAATCCTACCAGAATCATCACACTCCAAATGGTATGCAACGCTAGCAAGTTTCAGTACTTATGAAACTCCCGATGTGGATTTTTGCCCCATGCTCTTATGACCTTGACTTTGGCCAAAATATCATAAGTCACATGTCAAGTTCTACCCGTCATTCTCCTGGTTAATTTGGACCCACCCGTACCTACCCTTGGCTTTGGCCAAAATGGCAGCACGACTGTCCCAAACCAACGCATCTATCTATGCTGCACATGAATACCCAAACGCTACCAATCACTATGCCTTGACTTTGGCCAAAATACATAGCTTGAATACTTTTGACCATTCATGTGGAATGACGGAGGGCTACGGATGGTTTTGGCGAAACCGTGAACGTAGTGAACTTGATATAATCGATGGAACGAGATAGCTTTTAAAAGGAGTGGTTCAAGCTCCGCGTTTAAAAGTTTTAGTTTTGAAAAGAACCGAGTGGTTTTCAAAGTGTTCCAATCGACTTTTACTTGGTTTATTTCTTGCATTAGTTCTTTTAATGCGTCCCATCATTTAATCCTACCATTGCAGAAAACAACCAAAATATGACGTACGCTTATGCCATTCGCATTCGCCACGGGGCCCCGTCATCACCCGTTAGGTTACTTAACTAACGACAGAGCGGGGGCTGGGCTAGCGCGGCTGTAAAACATAAGCAACGCCTAAATAGTTATTATATATAAATATATAGCAATGATAGACATTACAGATCACAGATGAATACATTGGATATACTAGGAATCCGCAATGCGTTCGAGCCTGCAACGCAAAGCGGATTACATGGTCGCGGTGAATAGCCAATACCCCACCCAAGACCCCTACGGGTGCGGCAAACTACCCGCCAAGCACCCGAAGCGAAGCAACCTCCCTCACCACCGTGAGTAGGCCACTCGGCACTTCGAGATACCCGGTAGTTTGTGCACCCCCTCCATGGGTCTATCCTAGGAGCAAAAACAGTAAAAAGAATTATACAATGACGGCTACAACCCCGACCCGGTTGTGCGACCATACAAAGAATATTATTACATCAATTTACATGTTACAAATGAATGAAAGAAAAACAACGCTCATCTCACATCCACCCCGGCCATTCACCCGCGACAATCCAATCCATTCATATCCACAAACCAATAACAATCACAGATCATGTATAACCCCGACTAATCGTCTTATAGCGATTAGCCGACGTTCAATACATGCAAGCATTACAGATATAACCGATATAGTTAAAGTGCAGTGAAGTTCGGAAAAATACGGAATTATAGGACCCCAAAAGGAAATTTCTTTTCTGGAAAATCTGGGTACATATAATATATCCTAAAAATCCCAAAACCAACAAAAACACACTCTGCACGAAAAACGATGCGCCGATCACGACAATCCGCGGCGGTTCCGCCGCACATACCTACTTCATGCGGCGGAAGGGCGGCGACTTGAAGGAATTGGGGTATCGTTTTTCTTGGGTGTATTCACAAAACCCTGAGACGATTTTACATGTATACAGTTTTTCATTTTGAGCAGAAATAATTTTAACAGAAACTTGGATTTTGTAAAAGTTTGGTTTTGTGATTTTTCCGGTTCCGAACTTCGTTACACTTAACTACTTAACTAGTTTAGGTTTAGTTAGGCTCTGATACCACTGTAAGTCCGTGTTGCCCACCCCGGTGCTTACGGGGAGGCGGAAAACATAATAAAAATCGGATTTTTAATGACTTAGGCAACAAGGACTATGCTTGTGAGGATCTTTGCTAAACATAAACTAGCTAACCCTAACTACAAAGTAGCTAAGTGAAGAAAGGTTATACCTTTGGTCTTTAGTCCTTCTCTCCTTGCTCCTAGGTATGGTAGAAAGAGTTCACCTTGCTTGTCTTCTCCCGTCAAAGAAGGATCCACTTGAAAGCCACCACCTTTAGCTTCAACTCCAAGCTAGGAGTAACTAGAGTGCAAGAAATGCTAAGACTTGAACCCTAGAAGTGAGAAGAGAAGATCAAGAGAAGGTTTTTCTCAAGCTTTTTGTTTCTCAACACATGAGAGGGAGAGAGCTTGAGGGAGAGGATGAGCAAGAGAGAGAAATAGAATGAGAGAATGAGAAAAATAGTGAGCCATTCTCACTAATATGTGAGGATAATTCTAATTAGATAATTAGCTTGAAAATTGTCATGATAAATCATGAATTGACCATTATCATTTCATTTTTGCAAAGATCAAAGAGCATATTCCAAATGAAATGATTATGGTCAAGTTGTCAACATGGTCAACAAGTCAATGAAGTCAAATTGTCAACAACAACCATGCACAATAATTAAGCTAATTATCAATTAACAATAATCCACACAAAAACAATAGGGTTAATAAAATGACAAATGCCATTAACCCAAAACAAGGTCCTCTCCCCCAATCTCAAGCAACTGTGCATACGCACCCGCATTCGTGATCCGAGGAACACGAATACCCTGAGAAAAACCAATCTCAAATCATATACTAGGATCCGGCTTAAACCAAAGCCCGCTAGTATAAACTGTCCGGACAGCAAACGTGCACAAGTGCGCGGATGCGAACGAACCCTGTCGCAAAACCATGCGACCTCTACTCGTTTTGCCTAAAGGCGAATAGCTCTCTGTGTGGGACTCTAAAGACTCGACACTACGCTGGCAGTGGGTTTAACCACAGACCGCAAGCGGCACTAGCTGTACGTAACGGTCCCCAGGTAGATGTCGATAAGAAGACTGACGAGGTGAACCCCATCTGCACTCCTACTGAGCCTGTATGTGACAGTCTCCGTACAGTCCGGTCTGTTCGTCTGATACATCGCATGGCGGGCCTAGGGGGGCGGTGAACGTCAGTCCCCTAATAGCGGTACAAGTCGTGTCGGAGTGTAGCCCAGAACACCCTGAGATAACACTGGAAACCTACCAGTATATCTCGCTTGCCCTGGCCAGGGACTACTCGTGTAATGGCTCTCCTAGACACAGCGCGATGTCAACCCCCAATACCGGGAGAGACGAATCCTGTCTAACCGTCACTGCCTCCAAGTGCTTCGGGACTGCACCCAAAAACTACCTGTTTGCACAGCTCCTTTGAGCCGTGGTAGGGTAGTAATCAAAGTGCAGTGGGAACACACTCGAGGCGAAGTGACAGTGTCAAGTCAGTGGACTAAGCTGTACTCATGTCACCTGGGAACTGATAACTGACGATAGGTATATTACCAACCAACAGTTCCCGACGAGTCCTGTCCAGTGTACTCGTAACCTAACGAGCACCCGCATACTATCCCAAGTACGACGTACTAACGGCTGTGGGACAGACCGTCTCCCACACTGGGATGAGAAGCGCATACGCTAGTCTACTCCGGAGTATCGATGCCCTGTCTCGATAGTCCAACGACCAGGGACCTGTATAAGGATGTGCTTATAGATTACCCAGCTCCCACGAGTGCGAGCGCCATCACAACGCTGGTAATCAAGCAAAGATCCTAAGGGCTCTACTAATATGTATACCAGCAATATGCTAAAAGAAACACATGCACATATTAAAGCAGAGACAAACCAAGTAGCATACTACCATTTCGAGCAAGATTGTATATACAACTGTGAATATCCCAAGCTTCCATTAAGTAATATACAAGCTAGTATGATACAGTAGTGGCCTCTAGGGCATATACACTAACACAAACTACGGTGTCGGATGTAGTTAATGAATGAGTGCGGATCGTCCACAGGGATTGCACAATTCAATTGTATTTTGATACGTTTGAAATGAAAAGTTAAGCAACAATAAAAGAAAACATGATTCAAGAATGATTTGTATTCAAGTGTCACTATTCTTTACTCAAGAATCAAGAAACTATAAACAATCAAAAATCGGTTGTTTTGATAATATTTCCAATCAACAATCAAGAATCTAAAAGAGGCTCGTAGGAATCGATAGGATCGATAGACGTGATGTAATCTAAAGATATCGTGTTCTTGTCCTTCGAAGGATTGATACTAGATCGATGATCATCGACAAGAGTTAGGGCTTTCTCGTGAAACTAGGGTTTCATCTTATCCCTTGTTCTGTTGTCGATATCATTCACATTCTAGCCTCTAGCAATTTCAAGAAACGATCCTAACTCCCCCATTTTGAACGATGTCAATCAAGAAAGCATCGAAACAAAATGGGTTGTCGGTTCTTGAACTTGCTAGGGTTTACAAAACTTGTAGGAATCAAGAATCGATTAAAGCTATGTTACATCATCTTTCTATTGACCGTCTCGACTCCTCGACGAGCGGAGTTTTATTCACACATCACCACACATAAAAGATTCACAGATTGTAAAGATATCATGATGCGGAAATTAAAGAAAACAAGATAAAAGAATATCACCTTTATTGATCTCAACAATTTTGATTACATTTGCTTCAAGAACTACAAGAAGAAGAATCTAGATTGTTGATCGGGCGTCGCTCGGCTTCATGAGTCGTGGATCGGCTCGGATCGCTTGCTCCGTTGAAGATCGGCTCCGCTCCTAAAGGTTGTCGGGCTTCTTGCTTAATGGGTACTCGGGATTCTTGATTTCAATTGGAATTAGGGTTAGGGTTTCCTACAAGCCCTGTCACTAGACTTGAGGAAGAAGGAGATGAAGAAAGGGATAGATTCACTAATTGGATGAATAATTCCCAAGGTTGAATCATCTTGGATCATGAGCTTAGGGTCTTATTTATAGAACTCCCAAACCCTAGGTTTAAGTTTGAATTTCCCTTTCCCTCCAAAAGTTTGTTGAAGAGTTTCTAGAAGGAGTTTGTTAGGAGCTAGCTTAGGGTTTAAGCTAGGGTTTAGGGAAAGTTCTAGAATAATAGGCTAATTAAGTGAAGCTCAAAGTGTTTGCTGATCTGGTAGAAGTTCCTGGAGTCTTCTGGAAACTGAGATACATTTCTGAGCAGTGGGCCCTGGCAGAAGCATTATGGTGCAATTTTTAGCTGATGACGTCACCAATAAGCCGCGGATCCGCGGCACAAGCTGGCTCTGGCCGCGGATCCGCGGCCAACATGGAGGCTTGGGCTTGGTGGCTTCTTCTGTGGTCTTGGGCTGCTGTTGTTAGCTTCCTTTGATATGTTGAATTTCTATTGCTCCTTTGTAATGATACCAGATTTGAATTTAGTGAGTTGACGTATCTTTTGAGCGGTGTAATGTTCGAGCGAGCTTCTCATTTCCTGCACAGACTTCGAAACACGGGTTGCGATATATATAGAAAATATGCCATGTAATGCAATGCAGTCAATTTCCCTAGAAATGGCGGTTTTAAGGTCGAATACATGTAATTTGATATTTTGCGACCGATTTGCTAATATGTGAAATATGAATACCGTACACTTCTATATGTATGCAAATGATGAGGAAATTGCCGGTAAAAATATGCAATATTTTTGACTGATCACATGATAATAAGGGGGTAATATTTCATTTGTGATCTATATGATGGTTTTATTTTTATTTTTTAAAAGAAAAGAAAAGAAAATGAGAGAGAAGGGAGACATGAGTGTATGGTTGTAATTTAAAATGGGAGGTATGGACGGGAGAGAGAGACAGAGAGAGAGAGAGAGAGAGAGAGAGAAGGGGTTATGGCTTGGCAACCATCCCATTTGTTTCTTCATATCATTTTTCCTCATCTCTTTCTTCTTCCTCTTCTTCATCTTCTCCACCATCAACTACATACACCAACACCTACACAAATCTTCTCAAAAAACTTGAAGCCTTCACAAAAAATGTTCATATTCTCATCCTAAACATGATGTAGTGATCAAGCCTTCACTTTTAGATCATTTGCAAGCTTGAAACTTTCTTAAATCCCTATTATGAGGTAAAATTCTCTTTTTAACCATATTTTAATGTGTACTTTCCATGACAACTAGATTTAGAACTCATGTGCATGTTTCTTAGTCTTGAGATTTTCAAAAATGAGTTTTTGGTGGATACAACTTATAGTGGTGGTGTAGTAGTGGGTTAGTTTGCTATTACAACCTAATTAGTGATATATTAGGATGTTTTAGTGCAAGTATCATTAGTTTTAAAAGAGTTTTTAAGTTTTAAAATAAGGTTTTCATTGAGTTTTTGATATTTGATAGGAATCTAGAGCAACTTGCATTCTCTGAAAAATATTTAGCGAATACTGTGAGATGTTAGGATCAATATTAGACCACCCTCGAAGCCCGACCCCCTAACTCCCTTCCAAAACCGCAAAAATATCCATTTTAGCGGCAAATTTCGCCCAAGATTTCAAGTTAGGGTGTAGGGTTTGTTCTGTAGCTTACTCACTTAATATCTAAGACTACTTTATATGCTAAATTGCCTCAGATTCCCTGAGTATAAATCTGGGAGCATTTTGACTTGGTTTTGGCGATATTTTCTGATATTTGAAACATGGATTTCAGATTTTTGTGGCTTGACCCGGTCGTTCGATGTTTGTATATCGACGTCGGGGCGTATTTTGTCGTTTTAGCACGCATCGACCATAAGTTCTAATCTATGTGCACTTTGCTCGTTGTTTCGATTTTGATACGGATTTTTATGTGATTCGATTGGTTTCGATTGTAGGTACAATCATGAGGACTTCCGAGATGTCGAAGAAGGGTAAGACATTCGTCAGTTTCGACTAAGGCAAGGCGTATAGGTGAGTGGATGTATATCTACGAGGGAAGTCGGGTTGATGGCGTATAGCACCCCTGCAACCGTAGAAATTAGGATAATATATATATACTAGAAACATATATCTAGTCTAACCATATGCATATATTAGTATACTTAGTAGAAGATTTTATACTTAGTATCTATTCCTCAGCCATTGAGCTATATCTACAAATGTGTGTGTGTGTGTGAGAGCACATTATACGATATAAGTATATATATGACACGAGTGTATATATATACGATATAAGTATACATGATATGATATGAGATGGCATACGCATCTATAGATCCGTACTTCCTTGATTGGTTGATATCGTATGAGAGAGATTCCGTACATGATATATTGAGGATAGACTGCTGAATACGACCGATATTTATTTCGACTCGAGAAGTCTTTCTAAAACCACAAAAGGGAAATTTATGAGATGTTTAGAGCCATACTTTCAAAATTAACGATGCGTTACGTACTTTTAAATGATAACGTTAAGGGTGCGCTACGACTTTTTAAATGATATTTATTTGAAAAACATCGTAGTCCCTTATTTCCAAAACAATGTTTCGTGCTATTTTAAACTATAACTGTATGGCTCATACGTAGTTGGATATTTTAATACCTGTTCACGTTATGATTTCATTATTCTGCATACGCTCGAATTTCGATTTCATATGATATATACCACGTTTATACCTTTAACCCTACTTAACTTAATTTGCTAGGACACACGCACTATGACCGATGATTTTATGTTGCACTTGCACATACTCGCATGTTACACCTACACTTCATCAGTAATTACCATGCTACATACACATATAGAACTTGCTATGTCACTCGTATTGCATTATACCCTGTTAGCATTATAGATTACTGTTTAGTACCCAGCACCATGTATTGTTCTGGATATTGTATTTTCTTTACATTGCTTATACGAACATGCTTATATGAACACACTTGCCATGATATATCACATTATACTATATCCTGCCAGTACCTTAGATTGCTGCTCAATTCACATCGGCATGCTTTATTACTGTTCTGTGCCTTTACATATTGTTCCATTATTTCCATGTATTTATGAGATAATGTTTTCATGGGATTTCTGAGATTTGAGAAACCACAGATACAATTTTATAGAACTTGTGAATGTTTAAAAAATGCGGTTTTATCTTGATATGATATTTTGGAGTCCATCATGAGTTTTCTCGGTTATGAGATATGAGTATTATCCGATTTGAGGAGTGAGGAGTCACCGTTTGCGGATACATGGTGGACCCGGTACAGTACCCAGGGCAAGAAGATCGTAAAGAAATGCGTTGAGTCTGGCTGGGAACACCAACTACGGTGATAGTATGGGACTCGGCAGATATCCGGAGATTACCGACCGGAGTGATATGATACAGATGGATATGAGGGCCGATCTGATGAGACGGCTCTTGAGAGAGGGCCGATCTAAGAGACGGCGCCTGAGATATGAGGATTTTACGTGCCGATGTTGGACATGGGATTTATGAGGATTTCGAGTGTCGATATTGGACACTTAGATATTTTATGAGGATTTCGAGTGTTGTTGATGGACACTCATTAGATGATACACATTTATATTATAAATGATATTTTTACACATATTGATACCGATACGTTATTATATATATGCACGTCCACATTCGTTATCGCATAGTATGATATTATTATACAGTATGACCTAGATAGATCGTTGTGCATTCGATTTCTACCTGATGATGTTTTCTAATCACGAGTTGGCAACTCACCACAGTTTTGCCATAGTTTTCTTGCAGGACCGACCATTCGTATCAGTAGCGGCTTGCTGGCATATTTCTTTTTTTGGGTGATTGCTTGGTAGGTGGGTTATATTATAGATCGTAAACACCGCTTATATATTTATATTCATTTGTAATCTAGTTTAAAAAAAACTCCATCGACCAGATTTGTAAATTCTTTTAGACTTAGAAACGAGACTTGTATGTTATTCTTTATGTTGAGTTGGATATAGTTGATTTGATGATATTTCGGTATTTTCTTTACTTTTTCTTGTGTTGATCTTCGCCTTGGGCGTCGTATATTACCGAGTGGTTATGTTTCCACCGTCTGGGCAACGAGATAGCTCCTGATTGGGGATGTTGATGCTATATTTATGTATATGTATCGGTTTTATCAAAATTTACAAAGGAGGTGCTTCCAAATTTTAAATGACGAAAATGTTTTCAAATCTTAGTCTAAAAGCCACTTATAATTTTGGATGAAATTTACTTATACTTTATAAAGAGGAACACGATTTCATTAATAACCGTTTTCTAAATTTCACCTCTATTATTTACTTAAAAGGTTTAGATTCCTGGTTTTCGGCTTACTTGATTTACAGTGGGGTCCTATAGATTTACGTGACTCAAGTGTCGGTCACGTACCATTTTTGGGTCGTGACAACGACATAGGTCCCCGCCATGTCTCAAAGAGGTCTCCGACAGGAGGTCTTCGCTATGCCAAAAGAGGTCCTCGACAGGAGGTCTCCGCCATGCTGAGGTCCCCGAAAGGAGGTCTCCACCATACCAAAATAGGTACCCGACATGTCTCAAAGAGTTCCCATACATGAGGTCCCCGCTATCCATAAGGTCCCTAGAAATTGAGATTCTGAATAGTAAAACACTATAACTTTCTGTCAGATGATCCAATTTCAATATTCTTGAACTCTATGGAAAGATCTCTTCGAGATCTAAAACTTTCATGTTTAAGATTTCTATATTCTAAGTTTAGGATGACCAAAAAGGTCCCCAAAATTGAGATTCGCAGTTGGAATTCAGAATCGGTCAAACAAACCAGTTCACGGTAAAATAGCCACACCTTTCTATCCAATAAATTGATTTCAATGTTCTTAGACTCTATGGAAATATCTCTTCGAGATCTAAAACTTTCATGTTTATAAGATTTCCATAATTTACGTTTAGGATGGCTAAAAAGGTCCCCGAAGTTGATATTCTCAACAGAATCCTGAACTGATTAAACTAACCAGTTCACATCAAACAATGACAACTTTTTGTACAATGATCTAATTTCAATGTTCTTTGACTTTATAGAAAGATCTTTTCATGATCTAAAACTTTCATTTTGACCATATTTTCCAAAATTGGATTTATGACCGCCAAAACGGTCTCCGATCTCAATCAAACCCCATGTCGGACACCTCTCTAGGATGCCCACCCTGAATCAAACCCATGTCGAGCACCGCTTTTGGGTGCCTGCTCTCAATCAAATCCATGGAGGATTCCCCACTATGGCACCCATGGCCATAACGCCCTCCGTCGGCCAATTTACCAGAACGCCCTATGACGACGGAAGCACCGAGACGGTCTCCAGCGACGAAATACCTAAAAGGTCCTTGTTGACATTAAAAAATTATATGATAAACAATCTCCGATTATTTTATTAATTTTATGTGTTCTGACTGATGTTGGTTCCCCTTTAGGTGATGATAAGGTCCGCTCCCCAAATTTGCAATCTCAAGTGGAATCTGTGCAGTTAATGAAATGGTCATGACCATCAAAATAAACATTATTTTGGGTGCTCCCAATAGAACACACCAAAATCCAACTTCTGGTGCCCCAATAGCAACCCCCAAAAATTAGCCCTTGGTCCGAGATGACCCTAAACTAATACCTGATCCAAGATGACCCTAAACTAATATCTGTTGGATTTAGTGATCTCAAGGAAGTTTTTGTAATTGCAGGTAGGCGATTATGATAATTGAGGGAGGGCATATATTGGTAAAACAGTCTTACTTGAGATTATAGTATACTATCTGGTTTGTCTTAATGATTCTTGTGTATACGTTTTACTTGCTATTACGTGTCGCTAATGTAAGGGGGTATCGACGGGTGTTTACAAACATTTGCGAAAGCGGAAAAATGAAGTAATCTATGCGAACAAGAGCACCATAACCTCGAATCCAACCATAGGCTATAACTTGTAAACTAAATAAGCTAGAGTAGAGAATACAACCTTTGAAGCGACTTCATTTTCTCCAACAGTTGAACTCCAAACTCCGGCTAAACTTCACGGCCCTCTGGATTTCGTTTGGTTCCTGATCGGTTCCGTCGAAGATGATCCACGCAAAGGTCGCCGGTTTTAGCTCCATTTTCAACAATTTGAAAAGACTCTCACTTTATAATTGTTAGACATTAGACGAGAGGGATGTAGAAAAAGTAGTGAATTCTCTTAGCTCTTTTCTTCCTTTTCTTTCTTTTATTCCATTCTCTATTATTTTTTCTTGCCTTGGATGAGAGAGAAGAAGAAAAATGTTATGGTAAGTGTTTATCACCGAAAACAGAGACGAACCGGGATGGATCGTCTTGCCTAAATTTGGGGGCGAATACTATTTGGATTTATCCGTCTACCTTTCCGAAGATGCCAAGTTGATTTATAGCACCAAATATCGGAGGTTTGAACGAATGTGATCGTTGTAGCAGACTTCATCAGATTCCCCCTCGTTTGTGAGGGGTTTTTGATTGTGGGGACGCTCTTCCCTGCAGGCGCAAGCCCCTGCAGTTAATTATATTACCGCATCGCGATAACTACTTTCTCCTGCTCCAGAAGTTCACTTCGTATCGTGTGTGTTTTTGTTTGTTTAAGTTGCCCATGGATGGTATACGGAAACTAATTTATATTGTCGCCCGTAGGGCGTGGATTAGTCCAAATCCGTATATCTTAAATTTGGGGTTTTTATTTAAGGACCGTTAATCTATTTTGAGATTAAGATCGAATTAAATGTATGTGAGCATTTGGGGCTTGATTTTTTTTTCTGTTAAGGATACATTAGTCCAATTTGAGACTAAGATCCACTTAACGAGGTTTTAGGATCATTTTTATTTAGGATCCAACAAAAGAGCATTTAGGATCTATTATTTTAATTTAAGAACGTTTCGGTCCATTATCGCCATTTTGGAGGCGAATATTAGTTTAGGAACTTCTCGGTCCTTTATCGCCATTTTGGAGGCGAATAATAGTTTAGGGATATTTCGGTCCGTTGTTAGTTTAGGGACATCTTGGTCCATTATCGCCATTTTAGAGGCGAATATTAGTTTAGGTACTTCTCGGTCCTTTATCTATTTTGCACATACGTGTATTTGTTACGTGACGAAGCAAATAATGGTGATATGGAATGCACCCAATTTTTGGTGCGATTCGATTTGAGGTGTGCACATTAATTTGAAAGTGCATTAAGAGGAGCTGTTGGTTTTTGGGACCCGCAACCTCTTTGAAGACTTTGAGGAATTACAACGACATATATCAGAGGTATGGAAAGATATACCCTTAAACCAACTACCATATTTGAGGAGAAAATGGGGTTATTATGGCCTTAAGGATTTTTGTTAAGGATACGTTAGTCCAATTTGAGATTAAGATCCACTTAACAACATTTTAGAATCTTCTTTAGTTATGACCCAGCAACAGAGCATTTGGACTCAGTTGCAAGACCTTAGCAACTTAACCAATTTGGGCTTTAGTCTGCTTAGTCTCCCCTCTCTTTTTTTTTGAAAAAAATGCTAAGCACTTATTTGGGCTCTGTAACATTTCAGAAAAATAAAATATTATTTTTGGTAATTTTTATAATTAAATAATAAATATTATGAATATTTTAATAATGCAGTATAATTAAATACCGATAAATTGTAAAATATTGGAAAATTAAATAAAATGGTGATTTTGGAAGGATTTATATGATTTAAGCAAATTATAAATTCTTTATAATTAATTATATTCCATTTTAATGCTAATCACGATTAAATATCACTAATCGTGTATTAAGCTTGATTTGTGCACACGACATGCACCATGTCATATTACATATTGTTACATTTTTCTACCATGGCTTTTCTTTTTCAAATGTTTTGGATTTGTTTTAAAAAGAGAAGAAAAGAAAAAGGAAATTAGAAAAGAAAAGAAAAGAAAAGGGAATAAACTATTGGGTATGGGCAAGAGAGAGAGAGAGAGAGGTGAGAGGTTTTCATTGACCATGGGCCTTTGTTAATCATTCATCATCTTCATCATCTCTCCTCTCCCTTCTCTCATGGCTGCCCTCATTTTTCCCTCCCTCCTTTGTTAGTTATGTATATGCCCTACATGCCATTGTTGTACATATGATATATATTATAATGGATGCTTGGATATATATAGAGAGGACTTTCTTGCTCGACA
Organism: Agapanthus africanus; assembly: GCA_030015575.1. Lineage (NCBI taxonomy): Eukaryota > Viridiplantae > Streptophyta > Magnoliopsida > Asparagales > Amaryllidaceae > Agapanthus > Agapanthus africanus. The sequence goes on from CM057350.1 coordinate 157,036,995, forward strand.
TGATAGTATGCTATCTGGTTTCACTTTGTCTTAACATGTTGACTTGTATTAGTTTACTGTCTTGCTCTCACATGTTAATAAAGCCCTTAGGATATGTACTCGACTACTAGGACTATGATACATATCATACTAGTGGGGCCAGGGTAGTCTACGAGTACATCCTATAACTGTTCCTAGTCGAGGGTGTATCGAGACAGGGCATCGATACTCCAGAGTAGACTAGAGTATACGCATCTTGATCCATATGATGGGTGATGGATGATCCCATATCCATTGGTATTGGACATCAAAGATGGTGTACGGGTGCTCAGTGGAGACTGGGTACACTGAACGAACTCGCCGAGAACTCCTAGATGGTATTATACCTATCATCAGATAGCAGTTCTCCGGTGACACTGGTACAGGTTAGTCTGTAGACCCGAGATCGTCATAGAGACTTGTGAGATTCCCACCGTGTTTTGATTCCACCTTACCATATTCACGAGAACGTGCAAAACGGTGGCTTTTGGGTACAGTCCCGAATCACATAGAGGCAATGAGCGATAGGAGGGGTTTCGTCTCTCCCGGTATTGGGAGTTGATGTTGCGCTGTGTTCGATTGGCTATAACTGGAAGTCCCTGGCCAGGGCGGATATGGAGATTTACTGGTAAGAGTTATTAGTAGTTTCTCGACCCGTTATGAGCCTTACATCGACACGACTTATCGGTTACTGGGGTCTGACGTTTACCACCCCTAGACTAGATATGCAACATATCAGACGAACAGATCGGACTGTACGGGAGTGTTACTGATTGGATTTACAGGAGAATGTACAGGCTTTCTTGTTGATCTTCTGATCGTTCAATACATGGGTGGCTGTTACGTTTAGCTGACCGCTTGCAGCTTGTGGGTGTTTGATATGATCATCACCTACTGTCGGCGTATTGACGATTCTTTAGAGTCCTACACAGAGGTTTCCCGGCTCAGGCAAAACGGAATATGGGCACATATGCGATATGTGCAGGACCGAGACTAATACGATATGAGATACCGTATTCTATTCTCGCGATATGTGATATCGTCCGGGTATATGTGATATAGCCGGGTCATCGGATCAAGTGTTGATTCGATGAAATGGTACTTGTTATATTAGCCGGTTATATGTAATATAGCCGGGTTATCGGATCAAGTGTTGATTCGATAATTTAATGTATAGTTATATATGAGATATATTACGTTACATTAACTAATATAAGCTCGCTTTATTGATTATTTTTCTCACTTGGATAATACATTGATGTATATGCGATATATGTTAATTGTATTATTTTCTTTTGTTACATTATATATTATATATGTGATATATAATATTGTAACATGCTAGGTTAAATTTGCAACTAGGGTTTATGAGACTTGAACCATGCTAGGGTTAGATTAAGGTTTATAATTATTATTAAGGAAATACAAATAATGGTAGAATTATCCATGGTTGATATTTTGATGGAAGCTTGTAGGCTTCTTTGACTTTGTCCACCATTTTTGTCTTCCTTAAGATATTTGTTGACCTAACTCTAATCATAGCAAATGGTTAAGTCTCTACAAGGGTTAAGGATGTCATCTTTAACCCATGGTTGCAATTCTAACCTCACACAACAATTCATTATTCATCACAAAAGGTTTCTTCTTCTTCTTCCTCCTTGGAAAAAGCTTTCTAGTTTTTTGTGTTGTGATGATTTAAAGTGAGAAATTGAAAACAAAAGAGAGCAAAATTCCTACTTCATCATCCTCATCTATTCTAGCCACTTAGATTAGGGTGTTCACTTCACTAATACTTCATTAGAGAAGTGAGAGCTTGGGTTTGAGATTCTTCAAGGTAGATCATCTTCGAAAAGGAAGATTTCAAGCAAGATGCCGCATTCACCTCATGGAGCCTCTCTAGAGTCCGGGTTCATGATGATCGGAGCGAAAGGACCTCAAAACGGAGCTTATGAAGCGAAGTAACGGACTACAAAGGTTGTAATCCCAAACTCTTAGAAGTAAAGTTATTTACATGCAAAGTTAACCCTAATTCTCTAGTTAAGATCTTAGTTAGGGTTTCATAGCACCCCAAATTTTTTTCAATATGGCATGTGTGATGCCTTCCTAAACCTTATGGTAGTGTTACACAACCCTGCATCCTCTACCTCCACAAAACACCCTCAACCCCATATTAAAACTTCATCATCCCTTCACTAAAATCATGCACAAGCTCACTACAAGCATTTTGGACAAAAAAAAATTGGATTTTGAGATCTAGGGGATTCTAGGGTTTGCCAAATGAGGTAATTCTTTCACAATAAGTGTAGTATTAGTTTTCCTTCAGCCTCTAGATTAGTTTAGAATCCATTAAGTGTAGTTTTGTGAGCTTTTAAAATTCATAGATATGGATTAGGGATTCTTGTGTAGTGAGGATGCAATTGAGGTGTAATTGGTGACCTTAACCCCCCCATAGTGTTAAAAGCCTAGACCAAACAGAGCCTAGACCTGGAAACCCAAATCTGAAACTTTCAATGTCGGTTGTGTGTATGACTTCATGCCTACAGGGAATCTGGAGTGACCCGGGACTTTTACTAGAAAAGCAAACAACTCCATTAACCTAATTAGGACACTAGGAGGCCATCCTGCAAAAACGAACCAGATCTGGGCAACCCAAAATTTTGGCCATAGTGGCCGGCCAAAGTGTGGGGAATGGGGTCAAGTTTGGTAGTGTAGCTCACTTACATCATAGACTAACCCTCTGTATTGTTTGTTTATGCACATTTTACCTGAACCAAAATCTGGAGCCAGTTTTCTAAGTTGCTGCTTAATTTTTTGTGATTTGAATTTTGGATATTTTGTTTTATCTCGGTCACTTGACGTTTGTACGTCGATATCGGGGGTTATTTGGCTCTTTTGAGTGAGTAGACCATAGTATCTAACCTATGTGTGTTTTGTGTGCTTTTTTGGTTTTCATCCGCGATTTCGGTTTACGATACTATATGTGATATGTGTAGGTACCCATGTAGATGTCGTACGACAAGAGAAAAGAATGGAGACATCGACTTCGGCAAGCAAGGATCAAGGTGAGTAGATGTATATCTACAGAGGAAGTCAGGTTGATGGCGTATAGCACCCCCGCAGTTTCGTAGTGTAGCACGCGAATGTGTGATGATATATTTATATGCTTATACTTATGTGTTTTATGAGATGTGTATACTTAGCGAGAAATGCTTAGGTGACTTTGGGTTAGTGTTAGCATATTCGTAAAATAGTGATTTAGTTAGTTTCTTAGTCACGAACCCTAGAGTAGTGAATTGGACATACGCACACACACATGCATACATTTTATTTTCTTGTACGTATAGGGGGACACACACACACACACACACACACATATACACATATATGTATGTATGTGAGGATGTGTATATATATATATATATGTATACATATACATGGATAATGAGGATAGTACATGGTACTTGGAGATGGGTCGATGTGATTGGGCATGATGCCATGAGATCGGTGATGTGACTTGGTTCGTATTATGAGATACGACATGATATTAGCGGGCTTTAGGCGATATGTTTTCATACACACACATATATATATGTTGATGGTATCGGAATGCACTAGACTTTAGATCAGTACCCCTTATTCAGGATATGATGATAAGGATACCAGATGAATAATGAGATAAATGTGATATTTGACCATACCCTGATTTGGAATGTCGTACGATGGATTTACCGTACAAGATATGATTATGATGATAGATCCGCGCTCTTGACTCGAGAATGTCATATTATATATTGTATCATACGTGATACTATTGAGGCGGGATCACCGACTACTAGATATAGATATCGACTCAAACTTAGGTGGTTTTCCTTATCCTTTCGATTAGTCTGTTAGTTTAGTCCTGTAGTTTACTTAGTAGATGTTAGACTGGTCTCGAGTCATACCTATTTCCAAAACTAACGAATCGTGAGTATTTTAAAGACAGGCCAGGGGATACTACGGATATTTCAAAGGGTGTACCTTTTCTTAAAAACACCGTAGCCCCTATTTTCTAAACACACGATTTGTGTTATTTCAAATGTCAAAACTGTATGACTCATATATATATAAATGTATATTCTTATATGTTGCGTTATTATTCATGTTCCGCATATTCTTGCTGTTGGCATCACATTGCATGCTTATTTGTGTTTTCATTAGTTATTATTAAAATCATGCTGTCATGACACCAACACCATTACCGATGATGCGTATGTTCCACGTACACATTCTTGCCTGCTCACACACACATCATCGGTAATTTCCATGTCACGTACACATTAGAAAACACTATTTCATTGTATAAATTGCTAGCTGATAGTTTCGACATAGTACTAGTGCGCTCGCTGTTATATGCCAGTTTAATTATTGCATTCTTTACTTGATATCCCATGCATTCATATATTCATTTGTCATGCAATATTATGTAGCTTATTATCGATAATTCATTGTTTATTTACTCTTGAGATGGGGATTTCAGATTTCCATGAGATTTCTGGATTTGGAGAAACTGCAAGGATTTTATAAACTTATTATCATTTTAAAGATAGAAAATTGCGGTTTTCTCATGATATGATTTGAGAGGAGTCCACCATGAGTTTTCTCGGCTCTTGAGCGATATCATACACCCAATTTGAGAAGGAGGAGGAACCTTCTGTGGGTGCATGGTGGACCCGGTGCGGTACCCCGGGACAAGATGGTCGCAGATGATGGCGTTGAGCCCGGCAGGGGAGCACTACCGACCGGTTATTGTGACGCGGCGGATATCCGGAGGATACCGACGTGGTCTTGAGATTTGATGATACAGGCAAGTCCGGATAGTCGGAGCCTAAGATATTGAGATTTGATGATACAGGCCAGTCTGGATAGCCGGAGCCTGAGATATTGAGACATTAAGATATATATTTTGTGTCGATGCTTGACACTGATTCTCTGTTGATTTCATTGATGATACTCAATTTTTTATAAAGAAATCTCACTGAGATAAGAAAATAGTTTTCTCATTTTGATGTATTCTGTTTTCATGCATTCATACATCATATATATGATATGTTGCTACCTGAGGCACTGACACGAGCACTTAGTATTACACTTATGTATAGATGTTTACCCTTGCCATTATTTAGATGCTTCAAGCTATATTATTTTGAGGATATTATTATCGTATGACCTAAGATTGAGTCATACATGCGATTTCTGCTCGGCGATATTTTCTACTCACGAGTTGGCAACTCACCCCCGTTGTGCCACAGTTTCTTGTAGGTTTTGCCGTACAGGTTTCCTTGACGGCTTTACTGGCACATTGCTTCTTTCCGGGTGATTGCTTTGGTAGGTGGATTTGTAGGGTGTTTTTCGTCACCCCATTGAGATAGGAATACGCGCGCGCTTGTCAGGCGCATTACAGATTCCCCCTACCTAGGGTAGGCTGGGGTTTATTGATCGTGGGGATCCGAATCTCCGGCAGCCGCGGACTAAGCTGCCGTTAATTACCCCTCGCCTTTGGAGCGAGGGAACCTCCGATTGACGGGTTAAACTGGTCTTGCGAACTCAACGTGCAGTGTACGTGTGTTTTTGTTTTAGAGTGGACATGGATATATCGGGAGCCACGCAGAGTTTTTACGGGGGGCCCGCTACCCAGTTAGCGGGCTGGGGGTCAAGAGGGCCAGCGGCCCCGTTGCGGGGTGCGGGGCAGTGCCCCGGCCCAAAAATTTTCTTGGGAAGGACAGTGTTGTAGAGTATGTGTATGTGTGTGTGTGTATACATATATGTAAAAAAAATAAAGGGAAAGGGCATCCAGAGGATGCGTGGGGAAAAGCGCCAGCTCTTTGGGCGCTAGCGCCCCATGTGTCAGCACGTAGGCGCTAGCGCTTTGGACGCTACCGCTCTGAGCACAAGAGCGCTAGCACTTTGAGTGCTAGCGCTCCACGTGTCAGCACGTAGGCGCTCGGGCGCTAGCGGTTTGAGCGCTAGCGCTCTGAGCGTAAGAGCGCTAGCGGTTTGAGCGCTAGCGCTCCACGTGTCAGCACGTGGGCGCTCGGACGCTAACGCTTTGAGTGCTAGTGCTCCACGTGTCAGCACGTGGGCGCTTGGACGCTAGCGCTTTGGTCGCTAGTGCCCTAAGCGCAAGAGCGCTAGCGCTCCACGTGGGCGCTCGGGCGTAAAAAGAGACTTGGTCCCTGCGAGCACTTATTATTCTGTGCGTGTGTGTGTGTGTGTGTATATATATTTATATGAGGAGTTAAACTCCAAGGATGTTTTGAAGTTGATGAAGGGGCTTCTCCCCTTGAGCCCTAGTTCTTCCCCAAAGTAGGGTTTCTGGAGATGAGTCTCCTTCTTCTTCCTGTCGTTTGGCCGGATCTTGAAGATCAAGAGATGTGAGATTTTAAAAATCTCTTCTTTTTGAGATCTAATGACAGATCTAAGTTCCCCTTTGTGGGTTTTGTGGTGAAAAACTATTTAGGAAGAGTAAAACTCTTGATTTAATTCAAAAGAAAGAAGAAGGTTTAGAACCTTGAGAAAGGGGAAAGAGACACAAACTCTAGGTTTTTGAGAGAATGAAAAGTGTATTGCTTTATTCATCATCATATTGCCTTATATAGGCTTACATATTTGCATATAGCCCCTTGGGCTTTACAAAATGGCATTTTGCCCATCCCATGTCTCATGTGCTATTTCTTTTTGCACATAAGCCATGGGCTTACAAAAAATTGGCTTTATGCCCATTTTGTTTACATTCATGCATAAAAAATTACATAAAAATTATTTATTACATGATTTCATTTTGGCATGGGGAGGGCCGGCCGCTTCATGTTCGGACTCGACCTGGGCATGGGCCTACTTGGCTTAGGGTTGACTTTGATTTTGACTTGGTCAACCGGGGTGCAATTTTCGACTTCAACAGGGTTCACTTGCATCGTGACCACCCTTGTATTTTATTTACATTCTGTTATATCTAGTAAACTTCATCAACCAGACTTGTATGATTTGATAGACTTAGAAGACCAGTATGTATATTCTTTCGACCTTATAGTCGCGCGCTGTATTATTATGGTTTTTCTCTGGTTTTCTTGAGGATATTGCTTTTCTTGCTGAGTTTTGATCCTCGCCCTTCGGCATTGTATATTATATTACTTGTGTGGTTATGACCGCCAATTGGCGAAGAGCTAGCTCCCGCTTGGGGATGCCTTTATTCATATTATTCATGTTTGTACCCGTTTGGGGCCAGTATTTACAATGGAGACTCTGCCGAATTTTTCGGGAAAATATGATGTTGCTTTAAAATGTTTAATGCCACTTATTTTATTAAAACCACTTGCTTTAAAACAAGTTTTTCTTCACTTTCTCTTTAAAATGGTTTAGATTTCTGGGCTTTTGGTTTACTTGAATTAGGTGTGGTCCTATAGACTTCACATGATTCAAGTGCCAGTCATGTGCTATCTCGGGTCATGACAAGCTCTGTTTAATCAGTCACTTTTTTATGCAGAAAGTGCTGAGCACTTATATGAGTTCTGACGCCTACATATGATCATGTGGAGTTTTCAGTCATGGGGATTGCCCAATAAGTGTCGAACACTTTACTCCTTTTGTCTTTATATGGAGTGCTAGGCACTCTTTATGGGGTCTATGTAGGGAGCGCGTGAGGCGCTGGGCGCTGTCCAATGAGTGTTGAACACTCAGCCGTTTTGGATTGCTTGTGGAGTGCTAAGCACTTTTTTCTTTTGCGGCGCACACGTGGGGAGCATGTGAGGCGCTAGGCACTACCTAGTGAGTGATAAGCACTCTTCCCTTTTGTGGTGCCCACGTAAGGAACACGTGCGACGCTGGGTGCTTCCCGGTGAGTGCTGAGCACTCTTCTTTTCTGTAGCTCCCAAGTGAGGAACACGTGCGGCGCTGGGCACTGCCCAGTGAGTGCTAAGCACTCTTCTCTTCTGTGGCATCCTCGTGAGGAACATGTGCGGCGCTGGGCGCTTTTCTCCTCTGCTGATAGCATTTTTTCCCATTAATGATCAATAGGATCTTTGTTTTGTAGATCTAGGATCAAGCTTCATTTTTAAGAACCAAGTTCTTTTACGAGAACTAGGTTTCTCTTATATGTTTTGTTTTGAGGAATTCAATTCCTAGTTCTTTTCTGAATCTTTGATTCTCAAGAACAAGTCCCTCCCAATGAGAATTAAATTCTTAACTTGTGGAAGACTTGTCTTGTGGATCTCAGATCCAAAAAATTAACTAAGTTCTTTGAGAAGGGTTAAATCCTTTAGATCAGTAAATGAGATAATTTTATCTCTATATATTTTTTCGTTTACCTAGAGTTTTTAAGGAGGGAGATCTTCTTCCTTGAGAATTTAATTCTCTGTTCCTTTTTGATGCTTTCTGTTTTTGTTTTTGGAAGCTTATGGGGGGGGGGGGTTTCCTCCCTATCAGAATTGAAGTCTTCGGTCCTTTATATAGTGGAGACAAGTTTGTTAATTAGTTTTGAAAAAATCTCTCATTAAGAGTTCCCAACCGATTTAAGGAATTTTACCCACCATTGGATCTTTGATCCAAGGGTTTTTGTTTTTACAGAATATATTTTCTTGTTTTTAACAAGATTGGGAAAATATTTTCCATATGCAGAGTTTTACTCTGTGAAATAGTGAATTTTAATCACCATTGAATTTTCATTCCGAGGGTTCTCTGTTTTACATAGGGCAATCTTTCTTCTTTAGAAAGATTGAAGGCATATATTCCTAAAAAAATTAGAATTTTATAGAAAGATTTGGGAGTTGTTTCCTCCATTTGATCTTTGATCCAACGACTCTATTTAACAGAAAAAATCCCAATCTTTGTTAGGGAAATGTAGAATTTAATTCTACAGATATTAACTTAGGTGCTGGCGCTCACGTGTTGTGCACGTGGACGCCGTTTAAGAATTTAATTCTTAAGATGAGTACTTCTGTGCTTTGCACATTGGCGCCTGTGTGAGTAACTCGTGTGGCGCCTTCTAAGAGTTTGACTCTTTATTTAGATAATGCTTCTGTGATTTGCACATTGGCGCCCATGTGAGGTGTACGTGCGGCGCTTTCATATGTTTTATCTTACAAGACTGGCGCTGGCGCTGGCGCTGGCGCCCTCATGGAGAGCACGTGAGGAGCTGCCTCGTTGAGTTCCAACAGAGCTTTGCTCTTTATTAGGCTAATATTGGGGAAACAGCTAGAAACCAAATTTCCTACCATGTCATTTAACCCTTCTCTTCCTCCACCTCTCATGTGAGATGAGAATGGGTGCCATCTTGTATCTACCCAATCTCATGACATGCAAAAAGAAAGAAAAAATAGATTTTTTTTACTATAAGTATATGTACATTACATATAAGTGTATAAAAAGACATGGCATATAACCATGTATGCACATAATATGTGACATAACATTAAAGAGAGAGAAAATGAGAATAACACATTAATACTAGTTTATATATGCATCATTATATATAAATAATATCATTAAATCAACACTTGATTTAATGACCCGGTTCAATCATAAACCGGCTAGTATCATCTGTCCGATTAAATACATGTAGTATCACATACACATGTTTAATTGGACCTCGCACGCATCGCCGTACATGCACTACATCATTTCGTTAGAACGGGAAAACCCTCTGTGTGGGACTCTAAAGACTCGACAATAAGCTGGCAGTAGGTCAGGATCATATCCAATTGATCCGAAACACTTTCAGATCAACCCCTCACCGGGTTAACCTACAAGCATGTTAGCGGTACTAGCTGTACATAATGGCTACCCAGGTATTGAACAAAAAAGTTGGTCGACAAGCAAGCTCGTCCGTACCCTGCTAGAATTTGTCGGTGACATTCACCATATAGTCCAGTCTCTTCGTCTAAAACTGTCGCATATCGGGTCTGGGAGGTGGAAACTGTCAGACTCCTAATAACCCGACATGTTGTGTTGATGTCAAGCTCATGTCCATCTGAGAAATTACTGATAACACTTATAAGTAAATCTTGTATGCCTTGGCCAAGGACTTATGGTCATAGCCATCTGTGCACAGTGCGACATCAACTCTCTATACCGGGAGAGATGAATTCTCTCGACCGCTCACCGCTTCCATGTGCTTCGGGACTATACCCAACTAAAATCCGTTTGCATGACCCTTTAAAACCATGGTAGGGTAGTAATCTAAGTACAGTAGGAACATACAAAAGATACTATGGTGATCTTGGGTCTAGGGACTACCCTGTACTTATGTCACTAGAGAACTGCTATCCGATGATTGGTATAATACCATCTAGGAGTTCTCGGCGAGACCGTCCAGTGTAACCCATCCAATAAGCACATGTATACAATCATCGGTGTCAAACACCAATGGCTATGGGATCAGCTATCGTCCCGTACAAGGTCATGAAACGTATACACTAGTCTAAACTGGAGTACCGATGCCCAGTCTCGATACTCCTACCACTATGGACTTTTAAAGATGTGCTTATATACTACCCATGCCTCACTAGTATGATTCCTATCATAATCCTTGTAGTCAAGCAAAGATCCTATGGGCTTTATCATCATGTAGTAATAATACGTTATAGCAATTAAAACGTATACTTATGAATGACAAATACAAACTAGATAGCGTACTATCTTCTTGAGTAAGATTGTTCTTCGTATAGGCCCTCCTCGAATTCAGAAATTATATTCCTACAACTACGATAATTTCCTTAAGGGCACCTATATCCAACAGCTAATACATAATGATAAAGACCATATGATCCTTGTTTGACAACTAGTATTATGATGGCGATCATACTTATGGGAACCGGGTAGTCTATAAGCACATCCTTAAATGTCCCTAGTCATGGGACTATCGAGACTGGGTATCGATATTCCAGAGTAAACTAGTATATACGTTTCTTGACCCCGACGAGGGGCGGTAGCCTGTCTCACAGCCATTGGTGTCTGACACCAAAGATTGTATACATGTGCTCATTGGGTTGTAAGTTACACTGGACGGACTCGCTGAGAACTCCTAGATGGTATTATATCTATCATTAGATAGCAGTTCTCTGGTGACATGAGTACAGAGTAGTCTGTTGACCTGATATCGTCATTTGTATTGTATGAATTCCCACTATACTTTGATTACTACCCTACCACGGCTTTACTGAGTCGTGCAAACAGGTTTTAGTTAGGTACGGTCTCGAACCACATGAAGGCAGTGAGCGGATTGAGGGGATTTGTCTCTCCCAGTATATGGAGTCGATGTAGCACTGTGCACGATTGGCTATAACCATAAGATCTTGGCTAAGGCGGATGAGATTTACTGATAGGAGATCAATAGTTTCTCGGTTGGTTATCAGCTTCAGATTGGCGTGACTTATTGGGTTATTGGGAGTCTGACGGTTTTCACCTCCCAGACTTGGTATGCGACACTCTTAGACGAACAGACTGGACTGTACGGTGACTGTCACTTATAGGCTTAGTAGGGGTTCGGATGAGCTTGCTTGTCGATCTTCCTTTCATTCAATACCTAGGTAGCTATTACGTACAGCTAGTGCCACTGAAGTGCTTATGGTTATGGATTGGATCGAGTAACTCACTGCTAGCGTATTGTTGAGTCTTTAGAGTCCCACACAGTGGTTTTTCTGGCTTTAGCAATATGATGTAGATGTACGTATCGGATGTGTACCAGAGTTCGATTAAAACATGTGTATTAGATACACTAACGGTAATCGGACGTTTGATAATACTAGCTGTTCTTTTGGAAAGGCGGATATTAAATCAAGTACCGACTTAATATATTAATACATATATTGGATATATGTATTTACTAGTATTATGTCACATTTTCTTTATGTCTTACTTTGTGCATTTTGGTGCAAATGAAAAAAGTATTTGTATGTTTACATATAATTCTTTTTTTCTATTTTGTTTTTATTTTTCTCTCTCTGTTGAGCCATGTGATCTTCACATGGGCTCAAGGACACTACGACCCTAGTTTGGATGGACAAGTGGAGGGGTGATAATTAGATGGATACTTGGAAGAGAGAGAAAAGAAATGATTATATGAAAGTATTGTTTCATATCTTTTTCTTAAGCTTTCATAATTCATTTCTCATTCTCACTCCTTCAAGCTCTCTAGTTCTTGAGCTCTAATAATAAAAAGAGAAAGAAAAACAAATTAAAGTGAGGAAAATATTAGTGACACAAACTACATCTCTTCGTAGTTAACCAAGTTTCTTCGCTAATGGAGTTATTTTGAAGTGGAAATGGAGGTAGGGTTGGATTTCCTCAATTAGATCTATCTTTGATAAAGGAAGGCATTTACCAGGCTTATTCCTTACAACTTAGGAACCTAGCTAGAGTTCAAGTTCATCCAAGGAGCATATGAAGATGCTACAATGGTTGTATTTGTTAAACTCTTTATGGTTTGCTCTCTAGGTTTTCTAGTTTTAGTTGTTTGGAAATGTTTTTAAGTTGCGGATGCTAGTATTTGCCTTGAAATTTTTGTTTCACATCGTGCTCCCACTTCTGCTGCACGCTAGCTAGAATCCTTACAGTGGTATCAGAGCTACAAGACAGGGATGCCAACCCATGGGGGGTTCTCACTTTGTGATAGTAATGACGAAGCGCAGGCTCTTACTTTCAGGGTGCCCCGTGCGGATTGGTCCGGCGGGTTGTATTCCGTCGCGAGGGGACTACGTAAACTAGCTGATGAGGGACCTATGGGTGCCACAGTCAGTCTCCGCTGTGCCGACTGACCTTACAGCAGTATCAAAGTGAGGCCAAACACTAGAACTAGGTTTAAGCGATGCGAAAGTTTCAAACTGAAATATGACCGAATTCTATTTCCTAAGTTGTTGTTTCTGTTGGTTTTTTCAAAAGAGCTCTAAAATTTTTTTAATGTATGTCAGTGGGACATATTTGGAACATATATGCATCTGAGTGAACCCGAGCCACAGAGCTCTCAACTCGGTCGCTAAAAATAGCCTTTTGGCCGCTATTGGCGGCCTGTCCAAGAGATCCGGGCTCTGGCTCTCTCCAATAACTTCAATACAAGGAAATGGGATTTTTAGGCAACCTATTTTTTGCCCAGATTTCACTAGGTGTTGTCTTTGGTTTCGGGTAAACACGAAAACTTTTCGATCGAAACTTTTGCATCGTTTATGATCCGTATTTGTGTTTGTGTGTTGTTAAACATTGTCTAATTGCTATATGTTCGATTAGATGGGGTTGCACACCTGTTGCTTATGATGATATTAGCCGGATTGTCGTGAAAGATAGCCCCTTGTGTGTTGTGTTTGTATAGTTTTGATATGATTGTATTTATTCATTTATTCAGGAAGAGCGGCCAGATTGTGGTCGTCGTTGCCGCTTGATGTATATTCTTTTATTGGGACACGGCTTGGTTGCGGTCGCTATCACCATTGTATATTTTTCTTTTCTGTACTAGGATACCCTGCGATGGAATGCTCGGGCAACGGATTCAAGAATTCAAAGGGTGATCATCTCATTGATTCGAGACCGGGCCACCTCCTCATTGATTCGAGACCGGGCCACCTCCTTCTTAGGCTGATCGCCGTGCTTATAAGGGGTGTAGCTCTGACCTACGGAGGGGTGCCCAAGCTACCGGATTCTAGTAAACGTTGGGTGACCCACTCATGTCACTGAGTAGGGTTGACTCATTTTTAGAATGGGCAGGTGGCTTGTCGTACTCGTAGGGCTCTTGGTTTGGTGACACTTGGGCTATCTACACGACCGGGGAATGTCGTGTTTCGTTTGCGGCTCAAGCGAAAACGCGGGACTCCTAGTTTATCCGCTATTCCATATTGTATACTGCTTTCCTGTGATGTTGATTATCATGCCCGAAATGACTAGTATATAATAAATGATGTATATGTTTTGTATCCGTGCTAGCCTTGCCCCCGCCCTGCCGTAAGTTAAGCCTTACGGTGAAGATCCGAGGCCCCATGGCGAATGCGAATGACATATATATGCATTCTATTTTCGTTGTTTCTGGTGTGATCGGTTATATGATGGGACTGCATTAATTGCATTAATGCGAAGAAAACTATAGGTGCATTACTTTGCTTTGCATAGAAGTATTCGGTTATGAATATCCAGCACCTCATTCAATAAGGGAAGAGCATTGTTCCCTTCATTGGGAGTTCGCTCTTAAGCAAAAGTTTGCGTGACTATAAACTACTCGGTTTTCTTAAAAACCACTCATTTTAAAAGCGGCCTAAACCACTCCTTTTCAAAACTGCTCGGTTCCTTCAATGTGATCAAGTTCATATAAACCAGCCGTAGCCCTCCGTCATTTCAGATTAGCAGTGCTTAGTATTCGTGCTACGTATTTTGATCATTAATCAAGGCGTAGTGTGTAGTAGCTGAGTAATACTTTTCTGCAGTATTAAATGCGATTAGTTAGGACAATCGTGCGATCATTTTGATCTTTAGTTAAAGTTCGTACAGGTAGGTCTAATGCAGTCATGAAATTATGGGTTGAACTTGACTAGAACCCTCTGACATTTTGATCTTTATTCAAGGTCACTTGGGTTCTAGGGGTATAAACCATATCGGGAGTTTCAAATATAAGGAAAACTTACCTTGTGTATACATACCTTTTGGAGTGTGGTGACTTGTTGGCTTCCATCAAGATTATCATGTGATGATAGTTGCGTCTCGATTCCCACTAATGAGTAGGTATTACTCCCGGGTGATTTTCAGATGATCCTGACTAGTTCTCCTTTTAAGATTTGAAATTTTTTTCGAGGAAATAGTTAGAGCCATCCTGATTAGATAAATTAATAAACCAATCTAATCTTGATAGAGTGCATGCTGAGTGTTTCTTTGCTCTCTTTTTGGGAGCGACCATGACCCGCCTTAAACTAAAACCCATTAACCAAGTTAAACTGAACCTTTTTACCATCCGGGTTTGGATTGTCATGATTCATGACAAAGTCGCATATATCCCTACCGCTCCTACTTCCCCTTTGCATTTCTCTAGAACACTCCATATTACTACGAAAATCCATATTGATTGGATATTCCATCTTGTATAGTTACATATGAACTCGAAGAAAGTTGTTTCAATTCGAGGATGACAACCGATTCTGGAGAAATTGAATTGGATAATTTCGTTGTCTCTTCCCTTTACCTTCATTCTAGCTAAGAGCTCCTTGTATTAGGAGAGTAAACCAATTACGCTTGTTGGATAGTTTTCTTCCAAACATTAGGCTGGTGCTTACAGGTAGGTGTTTCCCCCAATCAGAGAGCAAAACTCTATTCAAAATTTGAAATTTGAACTGAGGCAGCGCCTCATGAGAGCGCTAGCGCTAAGAGTCAAAAACTCTGAGACAGTGCCTCACGTGCAAAGCACATGAGCGCTAGCGCCAAGAGTGCCAGAGCTAAGTGCTAAAGACTTTGAGGCAGCGCCTCACATGCAAAGCACGATAGCGCTCGCGCCAAGAGCGCAAGCGTAAATAGTCAAAAGACTCTGAGATAGCGCCTCATGTGCAAAGCACGAGAGAGCTAGCGTTAGAACTAAATGTCCTCCACCATTGGATCAAAAATCCAATAAAGATGATAAATCATAAATTAAAGAATACTTCTCAAATCTTTCCAAACAAGAAAGATTGTGCTCTGTAAATCAGAGCATCGTTGGATCAAAGATCCAATGGTGATTAAAAACAACCAAGATACAGAATAAGTTCTATATGGGAAAATATTTTCCCAATCTTTGCTAGAAACAAGAAAAATGTCTTCTGTAAGACAGAGGCCCTTAGATCAAAGATCCAATAGTGGGGAACATCCCTAAATTAATCAGAGATCTCTCAATGAGAGATTTCCTTAACTGATTCAACAAATCAACCTCCCTATATAAAGGACCCAAGACTTCAAGTCTTGGAAAGAAAAACCTCCCTATAAGTTTCAAGTTCTCAGAAAAGAAAATGAGGAGAGCAAGCTCTGAGAAGAAGAACCTTCTTCAAGGTAAATAAAAAGAAGAGAGATCATAACATCTCTTCCTCATTTGAGAGTTTAACTCTCACATCATAAGAACTTAATTCTTTTTCTAGATCACAGATCTATGAGACAAAGTCTCTCATAAAGAAAAACAAAAGAGATCATAGCATCTCCTCATAAAAGAAGAACTTAGTTCTTAGATCCATGAGACAAAGTCTCTCATAAATGAGAATTTAATTCTCAGAGCACCGAACTGATCGGAGCTGCCAAAGAAGCGCCTTAACGTTCCAATTTATAAGAAGCGCCTTAGCACTCTACGTCTGGAGCTCAGCGCCCAGCGCTCCACGCGCTCCTTATGTGGGTGCTATTTTAAAAGAAGCGCTTTAGCGCTCCAAGTCTAGCGCTCAGCGCCCAGCGCTCCACGCGCTCATCATGTGGGCGCTATTTTAAAAGAAGCGCTTTAGCGCTTCAAGTCTGGCGCTCAGCGCCCAACGCTCCACGCGCTCCTTACGTTGGCGCTATTTTAAAAGAAGCGCTTTAGCGCTCCAAGTCTGGTGCTTAGAGCCAAGCGCTCCACGCGCTCCTCACGTGGGCGCTATTTTATAAGAAGCGCCTTAGTGCTCCAAAGTCTGGCGCTCAGCGCCAAGCGCTCCACATGCTCTTCACGTGGGCGCTATGAAATTACAAAGCGCTCTGTAAATAAAGCCCCAGTGCTATAAAAAGTGTTCAACACTCAATAAAAGACAAAAAAGAAAAGGGATGTCAGAACCCAAATCAATACTCAACATTGTTGAATAAAAAAGGCCTGAGCCCAAACAAGAGTTCAACACTTTATTCAAAACTGGGTTGACTGAGCCCAAGTTGGCCACAAGTCCCTAATTGAGATCAATCGAGCCCATGTGCTCACAATCTCTTTAATTGGTCTTAGTCCCAAACCTGACTATAGATCTCCCAACCAACATTGATTCAAGGGTACATCTCTTCATACCTCTGACACATGTCGTTGTAGATCTTCAATGTCTTCAGAGAGATAGAGGGTCCCGATAACCAATAAATTTTGGTGCATCCCCAAACGGGTAAACCAAAACCTTACAGAGTATGATGTCTTTAAACCATACAGACTACGATGTCTTTAAACCTCATGGACTACGATGTCCTTAAACCCAATGGACCGCAACGTCCTTAAACTAAAACGATAGAGTCCAGATACTCTTTCGTTGGATCTAAATGATCCCAAAATCTTGTTAAGTAGATATTAGTCTAAAATTAGACTAACGTATCCTTAACAAGCATTTAAGTTGATCTTAATCTTAAATGAGATTAATAATCCTTAAAACAAACCCAAACCCAAATCTAAGAAAATACGAATTTGGACCAATCCACACCCTATGGGCGACAATATAAATTAGTCTCCGTATATAATCCACGGGCAACCAAAAATAAAACAAACACACACGATATGAAGTGACCATCTGGAGAAGGAGAAAGTGGTTACCGCTATGCGGTAGCGTAATTAACTGCAGGGGCTTGCGCTTGTAGGGAAGAGCGTCCCCATAATCAAAAACTCCTCGTATATGAGGGGGAATCTGACGAAGTCTGCTACAACGGCCGCATCTGTCTAAACCTCCGATATACGGTGCCATAAATCAACTTGGCATTTTCGGAGAGGTGGATCGATAAAACCAAATAGCATCTGCCCCCAAATTCAGGCAAGACGTTTATCTTCCCGGTTTTCGGCGGTGAACAGATTCTGGCACGCCCGGCGGGACCTTTTCCTCTTTCCACTCCACACTTCGTGTGTCGGGTTCATGAACGAATCGCAGTTTGATATGGTTGCCCCTAGATTCGAGAGACTAAGATTTGGTGTCTTGCTCCAGTGCAGAGAAAATGGCTTCTAACTGCACTAACTGCAACAACAACTCCCACTCCGTCCCCGCTAGAGGAGTGACCTATGGGCCCCAAGCGGCCTCCATCTTTGCCATGCCAGTGGAACAGGTGGCTTAGGCCACCATTGGACTGTTTTTTGGGACCATGATCCCACCGGCAAGCTTTAACGTCCCAATGCCGTCATAGGAAGCTCCGAAGAAGCCGGTCTTCGATCGGCTTACAACTACCACGGCCCCTCTCAACGGGCTGTCCAATTCTATGTCTACTGCATCAGTCTTCGACTGGCTTGGCCTAAGCTCCAGTAGGCCCGTAAAGAAGCCTGTAATACCTGAAGGAGTCATTTGGAAGCGGATAGCCATTCCAACTCTGACAGACGAAGTCGTAAAAGGGGCTTGTCCTGCTAAAGGATCGGTCTTCACAAGACTGTCCATTCCAACTCCTGCTTCAGGCGAAGTCACCAAAGCTGCTTCCCCTGCCCAAGGGTCAGTCCTCGACAGGTTGGACGTTTCTTCTCAGCGTACGTCTGTCTTCGATAGATTGGCACCAACAGTAACCCTTCACCAGAACAGAGGGCATGATGAAGCGACCCCCGTAACTGAGCCAAAACCATCTACAAGACATGCTCGACGTCGCCACTAGCGCCGGGTGAGGAAAGCTGGGGGCAGTTCCCCTTCCGGACATACCCCGCCAGCTCCAACGGTGGAAGTTGATGCCGCTGTTCCAACTGGGAACAGTTTTGAACCACTCAAGAGGGTGCGCAAAAACTCTCCGACCGCCGTGCTAAAAAGGTCTCCTCCACCTGTGGAGAACGTTACAAAGGCAAAGCCGGAACAGCCCCCTCAGCGGATATCCTCCAAAATCCATAGGGTCTGACGAAGAATCCAAGACTCTGTAATTAACCAAGACTACTCCCGCCGACCGAAGAAAATGAAGGTTTGGCAAGAGAAGGACCATCCCGTTGCTGTGCCACAGAAGGTATCGTCTGCCCGGGTGCCTATCACAACAGCCCCCTCAACGTCGACCGCTCATGAAAGGAGAAGGACGGAAAAGATCTCTGCGTCTGCGAGGAATCTCAAGGGCACTGAATCCAAACGCCCTAAGTCTAGGGGCATGGTAGTGCACACCATATACATGGCTTCCGGGAAGGAGGATAGCCGTATCTCTACGGGTCATCGACCACTCACTCGATCTGTGACAATGGCTCAGGAGCAACAACAACAGAAGCTCTAGAAGATGATGACAAACATGGCCGCGCTCACTGGGCCGAAAGAAAGGCCGGAGACGTCGTCGGATCAACACCAAGAACAGGAAACCGACGCCGAGTTCCTCCGAAGGATTCTCGAGAAGAAAGACAAAGAGGCCGCGGAACAAGCGGCTAACATAAAGCAAATGGCGCTTCTGTTTCAAAATATGGTCGGGATGATGATACGGCCGGATCCTACAGCCGAAGAACCTCCAATAATCCTTGAAGACGACAGAGGGGAGATATAAAACCCTCTTCCAGCTCTATCAGCAGCCAAGGAAAAGACCATCTCCAAAGCAGCCCTTGACGACTATATAGCTCAACAGATACGAGCTCATCAGGCGAGTGAAGCGGCCGGCCAAATCTTCAATACTGGACGACCCTATCCGGGTTGGTACGATCAAATAAAGTACCCTCCAGGATATACGATCCCTAAATTCCATGTATATAAGGGGACGAGTAGTCCACACCAGCACGTTGCTCAATTCAGGGCTCTTTGCGGTAATACTAGGGGTGACGACAAACTGCTGCTTCGCCAGTTTGTTGGCAGCTTGTCGGAGACAGCGTTCGAATGGTACTCCGAGCTCCCAAATGACTCTGTCAAGACATTTTACGAAATGGAGCTACTGTTTACACAAAGATTCGCAAGCGCTAGCGAGAGCACCCCGATCACCGCACTAATTAAAGCTAGAGTGAAGCTGGGAGAAACCTGGGTTCAGTACACCATTTGGTGGCGGAACCTGTGGTCAAAGTGTGAACATCGCATAGAGGAAGTTCCTGCCGTGGGCATGTTCGTAGGGACCCTTGACCCTCAGGCAACCATTTCCCAATTCATGATATTTTTCAAGCCGACTACTTTCCAGGCCTTGATCGACAAGCTGACCCAAATGGACCAGATGGGCTATAGACCGTCCTCCTCAAAGACGGATCCTCGGAATGAGAAGGAGAAAGAGAAAGCGGCCTTCATCGCCAACGCTCAGTAACAACCGAGTGGCCCGAAGCCGGTTGCACACCAAAACGATAAGCAGTGATCACTCGGAGAAAAGATGAGACGCCCTTACTCGTTCCCTCGGGATAAGACGAAGAGATTATTCGAGCTAGCGGTGCGCAACAGGCTCATCACTCTGCTAAAGCCGAGACGCCCAACGCAATCAGGCGATGTTAACAGCCCCAATTATTGTTCTTACCACTGAATATTGGGTCACCCAATCGAAGATTGTTATATCTTCAAAAGTTGGATCGAAGATCAGTACCAACATGGTAAGTTCGCGTTGTCCGAAAACTGGAGGGTGAACCCTCCACAACCGCACGCTCCTAAAAAGGTGGATATGCCGGGGGCATCATGCTCACTTATAGAGGAAGCCCCATGGAAGGTGGCCCTTTCAGCTAAGACTAAAAGAATGCTGAAGGACCTTCAAGCATGTCCGGCGATTAGGTGGAAGAGCCCGCTGGAGCCTGAGATTATTGAGGGAATGTTGAAGCCTCGCCCAATGCTGAAAGTTATAGATGGTGGACAGAACCTTCGGGCCAAGCCTCCAAAGTCTTTAAAGGAAAAGAAGAAGGCCAGGAAGCCCGTCCAATTCAATGACAACTGTACATGTTTGCAGAAATACATCGATACACTGGAAGAATATAACCAGAAGGCACGGACCCTAATTACATTGGATGAATTCTTCTAGCATGTTCTTGAGAATGAAGACGATAACGCTGATGAAGGAGACGATTCTTCAGAAGAGCCCGAGGAGTATGTGACGAGCTGCCACATGATCTTCCACTCATCAATAAAGGGTAAAGAAGCTCCTGATGCAGAGAAACTGGGGGCAGATCCAGAACCAGAACTCTTGGAACCGTCAGACAAGATGATTGACATATTGCTGAACGGAGCCTGTCAGAAGACCAAAGCTGATCGAGAGCGCGAAATGGACATATTCGAAAAAGCCAAACGTCGGCGACAGGATGAAAGAGTTGAAGCACTCCAACCAGATCGAAACATGCCCGCGGCAGACAGAAGCAGGCTTAAGATGAGGAAACGGTTCGCTAAAGCCCTATCGATAGGAATGAAACTGCCACCTTTTAAAGGAAATACTCCCGGCAGCATACACCTTGACAAAGCGGATGGGCATCCAAACTACTGCTTATATCATCGGAGGATCACGCACCCTACCGAAGAGTGCAATGCATTTAAAAACTGGTGGCAGGAATATGTTTCCCACCGACAACACGTCAAGCGATTGAAGCGCAAAGCTTGTCGGGAACTGAGAAGCACGACCAATGAGCGTAAAGGAACAGCTGGTAACTGTCACATGGTGGATGCCACCCCGACAAGGCCGAAACCTCACGTCTTCACCTTCGGGAGCGATTTTGACGAAGAAATGGCTCTTGACCCCCTCTTTAAGGAATCTACCTCTGGAGGAGAAGAAGAGATGAAGAACTGCGAGAACATTCATTTGCGTAATCGTACGTTGCCTGAAAAGAATCTCGGACCTTCAAACAAAGGTTCGAATGGAGAACGACCAAGGGAAAGAGAGAGCCCTCTACTATTTGAGTCGAGTTCTCCTGGGGGCAGAAAACAACTATTCCCCCAACGAAAAACACTGCCTGGCATTAATCTTCGCGATAACGAAGCTCAGACACTATGCGTTAGCGCATGAGGTCCATCTCATATCAAAGGTGGATCCTCTCAAGTATTTGATGTCAAGAGCCATACTAACGGGGTGGCTCGCTAAATGGACCCTACTCTTAATGGAATTCTCGATAACATACCGACCTCTCAAGGCGGTGAAAGGACAGTCCATCGTTGACTTTCTCGCTGAGCATCCGATACTTGCCGACTCACCCCTAAATTGCGAATTGCCAGACGTGCACGTGTTTGACACAATCGACAGGGAGAAAGGAGGGAGTGATGCCCGATGGGAACTCTATTTCGACGGGGCGTCTTCTATGAAGAAGCGAAAGCACAGCTCCACTATAATCAAATCTGGGGTATGCCTCATCTTCATGACTCCACAAGGAGGGATAATGCGCTTTGACTTTTCCCTAACAGAGCTGAGGACGAACAATAAAGCAGAATATGAAGCTTTGATAGCAGGTCTCGAGATCGTTGTCGACATGGAAATCGAAAACCTCCTTAATCTAGTGAGACTCCCAACTGGTCGTTAGTCAAGTAAACGGAGACTATCAGATGTGCAAACCAGAGTTGGTAAAATAAGGAAAAAGAGTGCAACAATTGCTGACTCAAATCCCTTCCTACGTTCTGGAAAGCATACCGTGTACAGAAAATAGCAAGGCGGATGCATTAGCCAAACTCGCTAAAGAACTGGCTGACGAAAACCTCAATGACGTAAGGATCGTTGTACAAAGCAGCCGGGTTCTTACACCAGCGGAAATATCTTCGGAGTCGTCTAAAGAAAAGGAAGCGACCAAGCAAACAACCCTATAAATAAAAGACCAGGAAAAGGCTAAGGATTGGAAAGAAGTTTTTATAGACTACTTCAAATCCCGTCGAACACCTGAAGATGCATCCTCAAGACATCGGCTCAAGAAACGAGCTCTGTCTTTCGCCTTCGTCAATGATACTCTATATAAGAGATCATTCGAGCATCGGTTCTACTATGCTCAGCCTCATTCCACTCCATCTCCTCCTACCTCTCTCCCGAGTCCCGCCTTTCTTTCCCTATGGCTGAGATGCCTGGGACCAGAAGAAGCAAGAAAATTCGTCCAAGAAAAATTCACGACGGACTCTGCGGTTCCCATCAGGCCGGACCAAAGATGAAGCTGAAGATCAAAAGAATGGGTTATTACTGGCCCACGATGATCTAGGACTGCCTCGAATATGCAAAGCAGTGTCACTCGTGCCAAATTCATGGGGACTTTATCCACCAGCATCCAAATCAACTCCACCCGACAGTAGCCAGCTGGCCATTCGAAATGTAGGGAACCGATATAATTGGTCCCATCGAACCAGCATCCTCCAAAGGACATCGGTTCATACTAGCGACGACCGATTACTTTTCTAAGTGGGCAGAAGCAGTGCCGCTAAGGAAAGTGAAGACAGAGAAATCCTCCATTTCTACAAGACTCATGTCATCTACCAGTTCGGTATTCCGCGACGAATTATCCCGGACAACGGACTGGCCTACAGAAGTCATAAAATCAGCCGCTTCGTACAACAGCATAACATAGACTGGAGATACTCTTCGGTTTATAATCCCCGAGCTAACGGTCTAGCTGAGGCTTTCAACAAAACCATGAAAAAGATCATAAAGAAGACGGTGTCCAAAAATAAAAAGGATTGGCACGAGAGACTGCATGGAGCTCTCTGGGCTTATCGGACCACATTCAAAACAGCCACTAATACAACGCCGTACGCATTGGTATTCGGCATAGAAGCGGTACTCCACCTCGAAATAGAGCTACCCTCTCTCCGATTGGCGGTTCGTTATGAACTAACAGATGAAGAGAATGCTCATCTTCGGCTTGAGGAGATCGACGCCCTCGATGGCGCAGCAAAACTTGGAGGCTTATAAAGCAAAAATGACACGCTCATACGAGAGACTGATCAGGCCGAGAACATTTCGCCAAGGCGAACTCGTGCTAGTGGTCAAGAGACCTATTATCCCCAATCGTGCCAAACGGGGGAAATTTGAGCTGAACTATGAGGGCCCGTACATCATAGACAAAGTCTACCAAGGTGGGGCTTACTTTCTTATGGATATGCA
Organism: Agapanthus africanus; assembly: GCA_030015575.1. NCBI lineage: Eukaryota > Viridiplantae > Streptophyta > Magnoliopsida > Asparagales > Amaryllidaceae > Agapanthus > Agapanthus africanus. The sequence continues at coordinate 157,060,854 of CM057350.1, forward strand.
TGGCGAAAGACCCTTCAGGCCAATAAACGGCCGGTTTCTGAAGAGATACTACGCCTGACGAGTCACGGCCTAGGTTAACGATAGATGACGACGCCTATGTCCGCTCGCTATCTTCCCAAGCCCAAACTCTATAAGTAATATCCAGTGAAAACTTGCCTCAAAATCGCTATGGACCGAAACGTACCTAAACTAACTATGGACCGCAATGTCCTAAAACCAGCGACGGACCGAAACGTCTCTAAAACTACTACAAACCGCAGCATCCTTGGGATGCCGCAAAAAAAAGGTACGTCCAAGCAAAATGGGCACGGATGAAAACCCGAAAGTGCTCCATGAGTAAAAACAGCAGGGCTACCGGCGAGTTTGTGAAAACCCGAAAAGGCGCAGACTCGTTAAAAAATTTATGCACAATTGCAAGGTCCTCTCGACCTTGTAAGGAGAAAATACCAGCGTGAGATCCTTATGACTCACAAGGGAGCAACACACTTAGGGATCCTCACGATTCCTGAGGAGAAATTACACTTACGAGATTATCACGACTCGTAAGGAGAACCTTCTTATGAGACCCTCACGGCTCATAAGATTCAAAAGCCTTAAGCTACAGAGATCCGAACCTGTTCTTAAGTCATCACTTTTGCCAGACTGCCCTACAAGCGGTTCAATACTGACCCTTGTATACAATCCACGGGCTTAAATAATCATTTCCTTGCCGAGTCCCACCAACGACGAAGAATTCCGTCATTTGATGAACAAACACTTATAGGTCCTCTCGACTTATAAGGAGAAAACACTCTTGTAAGATCCCTACGACTTATAAGAGACCATACACTTAGGAATCCTCACGATTCCTAAGGAGAAAAACACACCTACGAGATCCCCACGACTTGTAGGGAGAAAAACCTTTATGAGACCCTTACGGCTCATGAAGTCAAAAGCCTTAGTCGACAGGATCCTAACCCTGTTTGCTAAGCCACCTTTGTTCGAATCGACGGAGGCAAATGATGATTCACTCCTGGCAATGTTCCAGTAGTAGCGATGCTGATGCCTAAATCGGTAACAAATTCCAAGTCATTTCGCGGCAAATGATGATTCGCTCCTGGCAATATTCCAGTCACAGCGATGCTGATGCTAAGATTGGTATCAGATCCCAGGTTCCATACTCGCGGCGAAAAGTCAGCGAGCCATAAATGCATACGAAAGAGCCGAAATGATAGGGCAACTTGCAACAAAATCAGCAAGTAAAATATATGCATACAAAAATAGCCGAAATGAATGGACAACTCGCAATAAAAAGCAGTGAGTAAAAATAAAAATAGCCAAAATGATTAGGCATCGTGAAAAATAGCCGAAATGATTGGGCAATCACAACTTTTGCGATATAAAAGCTGAAATGATAGAGCATCGCCGAAAGAAATAAAATAATGAAAGAATGAAACTTTTGCCCTGCAGGTAAGTCCATACTGACCCCTGTATACAATCCATGGGCGTAAATGAACAGGGAACCACATGTCCCGATAAACTCTGTCAAAGGGAATGTCAGATATCGACAGCAACATCTGCATCCCAAAAGACCAACAACGGCGTTCCTCCTCATGCCAGCAGGCACGGACGCGACACCCCCAATCGGAACCACGACAAAGTCCCCAGTTCCAAGACTCTATGGTTGACAGACAACCTAGAGTCAGTCCCGACACCGCAGAAGTAGAGCAAGTCAACCCGACACCGCAGAAAGCGGAGCACTTCAGCAAATGACCCCATCTCGGAAACACGTCAGCAAATAACCCCGTCTCAGAAAAAAGTCAGCAAATGACCCCATCTCGGAAACACGTCAGCAAACGACGTCCGTCTCGGAAACACGTCAGCAAACGACCTCCATCTCGGAAACATGTCTGCAAACGACCTCCGTCTCGGAAACACGTCAGCAAATGACCCCATCGCGGAAACACGTCAGCAAATGACCCCGTCTCGGAAATACTTCATCCAATGACCCCGTTGCAGAAACACGTCAGCCAATGACATCCGTCTCGGAAACATGTCAGCAAATGACCCCGGCTCGGAAATACGTCATCCAATGACCCCGTCTCGGAAACACGTCAGTAAATGACCCCATCTCAGAAATACGTCAGAAAATGACCCCGTCGCGGAAACACATCAGCAAATGACCCCGTCTCGGAAATACGTCACCCAAAGACCCTGTCTCGGAAACACGTCGGTAAACGTCCTCCGTCTCGGAAATACGTCAGCAAATGACCTCCGTCCCGGAAATACGTCATCCAATGACCCCGTCTCGGAAACACATCAGCAAATGACTCCATCTTGGAAACACGTCAGCAAAAGACCCCATCACGGAAACACATCAGCAAATGACCCCGTCTCGGAAACACGTCAGCAAACGACCTCCGTCTCGGAAATACGTCAGCAAACGACCTCCGTCACGGAAACACGTCAGCAAATGACCCCATCTCGGAAATACGTCATCCAATGACCCCGTCTCGGAAACACGTCAGCAAATGACCTCCGTCTTGGAAATACGTCAGCAAATGACCTTCGTCCCAGAAATACGTCATCCAATGACCCCGTCTTGGAAATACGTTAGCAAATATCCCGTCTTGGAAACACGTCAGCAAATGACCCCATCGCAGAAACATGTCAGCAAATGACCCCGTCTCGGAAACACGTCAGCAAACGATCTCCGTCTCGGAAATATGTCAGCAAACGACCTCCGTCTCGGAAACATGTCATCCAATGACCCCATCTCAGAAACACGTCAGTAAATGACCCCGTCTCGAAAACACGTCAGCAAATGACCCCGTCACAGAAACACGTCAGCAAATGACCCCGTCTCGGAAATACGTCATCCAATGACCCCGTCTCAGAAACATGTCAGCAAACGATCTCCGTCTCGGAAATACGTCCGCAAATGTCCTTCGTCCCGGAAATACGTCATCCAATGACCTCATCTCGGAAATACGTCATCCAATGACCCCGCCTCGATAATACGTTAACCAATGACCTTCCTGTTGGAGCAGTGCTTCGACTCGAAAGTAAGTCAACCTACCAACCACTTATGAGTCCTCTCGACTTGTAAGGGGGAAAATTCTCTTGTGAGATCCTTATGACTCTCAAGAGAAAACGCACTTAGGAATCCTCACGATTCCTGAGGAGGAAATACACCTACGAGATCCTCTCGACTCGTAGGGAGAAAAATCATTATGAGACCTTCACGTCTCATAAAGTTGAAAATTCTTAGGCGGCAGATCTGAACCTGTTTCCTAAGCCATCATTGCCCTGCAAGGAGGTCAAGATGGACCATTTACAAGCCACACTCGCCAAAGTTACATACTACTGAAATGGAGGTGCTACTCAAGGGTACGTAAACTACTTTGCGCCAAGTCAAAACAAAAAGGCATGACCCATGGACGTCAACCACATACTTTGCAAGGCAGTAAAAGGAACATTTGATTCGCATCCAATTAAGCGTTCAAAGCGTACCCACTTATGTATGTGCGAAAATGATTAATGCATAGAAAGGAAAAATTTGTTATTCATACTTTAGAAAATTCTTACATTGATGAAAACAGTAAACAAAAACATCATTAAAATGTTACAATGGTAAAACACTGAATCCGGGACATGGATTGAGAAATTCAAAAGTAAGGCCGTCTAAAATGCTTCTGCCTTCTCTGACCATTTTCGTGTGCATCCTATCATGAATGCAAGCGTCAAGATCCTCGCTGATGTCGTCCACCCTCTGATAAGCAGCGATTATCGTCGTCTGTTGGAAAATTTGATGCAAGATATCAATAAGATTATCTCGCCGCCACTTCGAGATCAGGCCCATCAGATATACTGAGTGCACCTTGTCTTTAGCATGATCCAGTACCTTAAGCCGCATGGCTTCGCAAAATCCAGGAAGTACGTTCCAAATCGCTCTCACGACGATCTTCAAAAGAGCGGAGCGACGAGGAAGTAGTCGACCGTTGTATTCATTAAAGCGACTCATAATCTCAGCGCATTGAGCATTTGTAAACTCTTGGTTTTGACAACGACCTTGCGTGTGAATATCGTCATAAGAAATAATTTTGTTAAGATCATACAGATGAGCGGCCATAGTGTCTGAAAAGAAAAATCAGTGAGAGTTTAGTGGTCAGACTGATCAAGAAAATACTTATTGAAACAGACACGGGAATTTAAACAACTCTTGATATCCTCACGGAGAAAACAAGTTCTGATTAAGACACCAAACAAATTCAAATTTGTACAAATAAGGAGAAATCCTAAAAGGATTCTCATTTAATGAGAAACCCCTCGGGCCAAGGAGTTAAACTCTCTCGAGAGCAACGCTCTGCAACAGAAATGACATCTGTCAAAATTAATGATGAAGAGAATAAAAATTCCCCTAAAAATGCTAAAGAGCAATGCTCTGTGAAAATGATGGAGTAATCCATCAAAAACCCTAAAAAAGCAAAAGCTTTTACTGAGTTAAAAAAAACACTCCAAGATCTTCAAGATCTGTGAACAAACTCTAAGAGTTTTTCATGGAAGGGGAACAGTGTTCCAATTCATAGGTTAAAATAACCCTAAAAATTTTATTATATCTTGAAGATCTATGATCTAAAGATGAGCATGGCTCTGTTAATGGGTAAAACTCTAAAACAGTTTTTTAAGATCTATGATCTAAGAAGAGCGAGGCTCTGTTGATAGGTAAAACCCTAGAATATGAAATGATCCCTTCAAAGATTTGATCCTTACCAAAATTTTTTTGACAAGGTTCTGACTCTAGAAGAGTTTCTTAAGGCAGAGAACTTAGCTCTGAAGGAGAATTAAATTCTCAAGAATAAGAAAGCAAGAAGATGAACAAGCAGTCATCTCAAGGGCCAAATGCCCTATTTATAGGCGTTGGAAGTCGATCCAACTTCTAAGTTGATCTAACGGTGGAAAGGCTGCCACCGCTGCACTCACGTGTGAGCCACGTGAGTGCAATGGTAGGGGGCATTTGTTTCCCCCAATCAGAGTGTAAAGCTCTATTCAAAATTTAAAATTTGAACTGAGGCAGCGCCTCATGAGAGCGCTCGCACCAAGAGCGCCAGCGCTAAGAGTCAAAGACTCTGAGGCAACGCCCCACGTGCAAAGCACGAGAGCGCTATCGTCAAGAGTGCCAGCGCTAAGCGCTAAAGACTCTGAGGCATCGTCTCACGTGCAAAGCACGAGAGCGCTAGTGTAAAGAGCGCCAGCGCTAAGAGTCAAAAGACTCTGAGGTAGCACCTTACGTGCAAAGCACGAGAGCGCTAGCGCTAGAACTAAATGTTCTCCTCCATTGGATCAAAGATCCAACAAAGATGATAAATCATCAATTAAAGAATACTCCTCAAATCTTTCCAAACAAAAACGATTATGCTCTATAATCATAGCACCGTTGGATCAAAGATCCAATGGTGATTAAAAATCACCAAGATACAAAATAAGTTCTGTGTGGGAAAATATTTTCCCAATCTTTGTTAGAAACAAGAAAAATGTCTTCTGTAAGACAGAGGCCCTTGGATCAAAGATCCAATGGTGGGGAACCTCCCCAAATTAATCAGAGATCTCTCAATAAGGGATTTCCTTAACTGATTCAACAAATCAGCCTCCCCTATATAAAGGATCCAAGACTTCAAGTCTTGGAAAGAAAAACCTCCCTATAAGTTTCAAGTTCTCAGAAAAGAAAAAGAGGAGAGCAAGCTCTAAGAAGAAGAACCTTCTTCAAGGTAAATAAAAAGAAGAGAGATCATAACATCTCCTCCACATTTGAGAGTTTAACTCTCACATCATAAGAACTTAGTTCTTTTTCTAGATCACAGATCCATGAGACAAAATCTCTCATAAAGAAAAACAAAAGAGATCATAGTATCTCCTCATAAAAGAAGAACTTAGTTCTTAGATCCATGAGACAAACTCTCTCATAAACGAGAATTTAATTCTCAGAACACCGAATTGATTAGAGCTGCCAAAGAAGCGCCTTAGCGCTCCAATTTATAAGAAGCGCCTTAGCACTCCATGTGCTCCTCACGTGGGCGCTATTTTATAAGAAGCACCTTAGTGCTCCAAAGTTTGGCGCTCAACGCCAAGCGCTCCACGTGCTCCTCACGTGGGCGCTAAGGAATTACAAAGCGCTTTTTAAATAAAGCCCCAGCGTTATAAAAAGTGTTCAACACTCAATAAAAGACAAAAAAGAAAAGGGATGTCAGAACCCAAATCAATACTCAACATTGTTGAATAAAAAAGGGACTGAGCCCAAACAAGTGTTCAACACATTATTCAAAACTGGGTGGACTGAGCCCAAGTTGTCCACAAGTCCCTAATTCAGATCAACCGAGCCGATGTGCTAACAATCACTTTAATTGGTCTTAGTCCCAAACCTGACTATAGATCTCCCAACCAACATTGGTTCAAGGGTACATCTCTTCATACCTCAGACACATGTCGTTGTAATTCTTCAACGTCTTCAGAGAGATGGAGGGTCCCGATAACCAATAACTTTTGGTGCATCCCCAAACTGGTAAACCAAAACCTTACAGACTATGATGTCTTTAAACCATACAGACTATGATGTTTTTAAACCTCATGGACTACGATGTCCTTACACCCAATGGACCGCAACGTCCTTAAACTAAAACGATAGAGTCCAAATACTCTTTCGTTGGATCTAAATGATCCCAAAATCTTGTTAAGTAAATATTAGTCAAAAATTAGACTAATGTATCCTTAAACAAGCATTTAAGTTGATCTTAATCTCAAATGAGGTTAACGATCCTTAAAACAAACCCAAACCCAAATCTAAAAAAATACGGATTTGGACTAATCCACGCCCTACGGGCGACAACATAAATTAGTCTCCGTATACAATCCACGAGCAACCAAAAATAAAACAAACACACATGACACAAAGTGACCATCTGGAGAAGGAGAAAGTGGTTACCGCTATGTGGTAGCGTAATTAACTGCAGAGGCTTGCGCCTGCAGAGAAGAGCATCCCCACAATCAAAAACTCTTCGTACACAAGGGGGAATCCGACGAACTCTGCTACAACGGCCGCATCTGTCTAAACCTCCGATATACGGTGCCATAAATCAACTTGGCATCTTCAGAGAGGTGGTCAGATAAAACCAAATAGCATCTGCCCCTAAATTCAGGCAAGACGTTTGTCTTCCCGGTTTTCGGCGGTGAACAGTAGGGAAGGAAGAAAACCAACTAGCCTAAGTATTGTGTACAGAAGGTGAGAAGTAGAGACATATAAATGGGTTGAAGTGAAGGCAAAGGAAATTGCAACTACATTCTGGATAATGGAAGATGCATTACTAGGAATATCCAGACACCCTCTTGAATCATTTTATTGTTTCGGATTTTCCTGTGCGGCTAAAATTGAAAACTGTTTCTCAATTCTGACTCTTGTGTATATGGATACTGTATTAGATCCCATATTTGTAGGGCGTTACAGATGCTTAGAAGGAGTAGAGTATTGGGAATTGGATGATTTAATCCTCAATATCGAAATTTGTAGTAATTGGTGATATTGGGGAAATCACCTGGTTTTGCCTAACGACAAATATTTGGTTTTGAATATCCGTTGTTATGCACCAATTTTAAATTGATTATTTGTACCTTTATTTTATAAAGTGAGATATAATTTTTTGAAATTATGTTTAGAACATTTACCCTTATCAGTTGATGATTAAGTAAGGTGCATTGAATAACAGTGTAATCCTTCTTAACCAAAATACAGTTTTTAACTTACTACACATGGAGTTTGAGTTAGTAAACTCAAAGGATTTATACAAACTAATGTATATTGTCCGGTGTCCTTAAGGACAAGGGGTTGGTACTCGTACTATATTCCGTTTACTTATGACTTCTCTTGTTTTAGACACGTATTTTGTTGAAATGCAAACTCCAAAGATTTTGAGAAGTTCATTTAGTATAAGAATAAAGTAGAGAACCAGACGTTGGAATTATCAAGACCCTTCAAAGTGATCGAAGATGATGATACTTATACTAGGTATTCCATGATTGTATTCTTTCTCAGGTTACTTACCCGTGGGTGCGCTCCTTGATAAGTAATGCTATATGACCTTCTTCCATTTTGGTGATCTGCACTGGAAACAACTGCAAACCAATTGAATATGGTTCCAACTAAATTAATGCCTCTGTTTCTATATTGGATATAGAATGGCATCATATCTTAACATTATTAAGATATATAGAGTAATCTGATTCGTGTTGATAGAAGAATCCGGATGTACTTAAGGCACGTTTTAGTAATGGCAGTTTTTGGGCTATCCCAAACAACCGTATGGGTTTAACCTCTGCCATTTTTAAGATCAAAAGTTATTTTGTTCTTGACTCGTCACATTTTTAGTAAAATGGATTCTTTTCAAAAGATATTAGTAGTAGGAGTATGGTAGAACCGGAAGTGATTCCATAACCACAAACAGTTGCTGAAAATTTAGTAGAACCTAAGAATTCAATTGTATTCGACAATCCATTAGCCACTCCACGGATTTAGTGTGTGACCTCAACCACCCGAGAGGTATTTCGGTTTCCTTGTAGACGGTGCCAGGAAGGTTTGCATCATGTCGATGATGACCTTACTTTCATGTAACATTTTGGAAAATTATAAATATTAATTTATAATTTGAAATATGGAGATAATGAGTTTACAAAAATGATATCGCATATGAATTTTGGTATCGGATTTATATCCGTAAAAGTATACATATTTTGGTAAAAATGGAGAAAAATGGGTGATATAATAAAAATGATATTTTAACATAACATGATATTTTACATTAAGATAATGAAATTTAAAGTATTATGATAAGTATTTTAATTCATTTAAAATAAAGAGTTTAGATTTGTGGTAACATAAAGGTATTTATGTGAAAGGGGTAATTATTGGTAAAATGTATTGGATTTTAAAACGAGGGCACTTATTTAAAAAGTTTGTTTTATTTCATTTTTTTTTAAATGATGGGTGGGTTTATGTTTATGCTAGGCTAAACCCTCACCTCTAACACACCCTCATCCATGCTCTCCTCCCTTCACCTCCTCCTTCTCACTTTACACCACCACCTTACCACTCTCCACCTCATCCTTCATGGTTGGCACCTCCACCTTACAACCCTCCACCTCACTCTTTTCTATCCAACTCCTTCATCTAAATTACCACATTCTTTCTCTTTTCATAACTGAACAAACACTTTTCCCTTCAAACTCCAACACAAATGTTCCCAAGAGTTCATCATATCAAGAGTGAAGCCATGGTCCTTTCATCAATTTATTTACATCATCTAGCTTGATCCACTACAACATCTATAACCTTCCACATGCAATTCTTGAGTTGGTGATCCCTTGTGCATCATCCCAATAGGTATATCTCACATTCTTTTTAACTTCTATTCTGTTCACATATCTGTTCTTAGTGATACATATCAGAAAACTGGATTTTTGTGATATTTGTCATACAAGAATTGAATCTGGAACCACTAGGTATAACCACTAGAAAAAGTAACAAGACTGTAGTATTATGAGACCGCCAGGAGACTACACCTAAAGCACGGGCCCCAAATTCCCTACTTCACCCGGCGACATCTTTGTTTTGGCCGCACCGCCGGGCCTTCTATAGAGTTTCATGTTGGGTTTTGGTCAGTGGGGTTTTTTTGGCTATTTTAAGATCTACAGTATTGTTTGATTTGTCCCAGTATTCATATAGTGAAATTTGGGAGTGTTCTAGTAAGGTTTTATTAAAGTTTCCGATATTTCGATATGGTTTTTCGTATTTCTGTGCCGCCACTGAATTGATAACGTTCGTACGTTAACATCAAGGGTATCTTGTCGCTTTTGGAGTAAGCTGTAGTTTCTAACCTACTGATGCCTAGCACGTTGTTTTGGTTTTGATATGATATTTAAGCCGATTTATTATAACTTCGATTATAGGCACGATCGCGGAAGTTTCTGAGATGGAGATGACGGACATAGCAATGTGGACTTTGGCTAGCTCGACAAGTTGGTGAGTAGATTTATATCTACGGGAGAAGTCGGGTGGATGGCGTATAGCACCCCCGCAACCATTTAACTAGGATAGTTATACTGTCTATTTAGTTGTTAGTGGTATGTTAGATAACTTAGCTAATGGTATTGATATTATTTTTCATATAGTATTTTATTCAGGTGCATATAGTTAAATACATGATTATGGTGACATACGTGCATGACGATAGGTCCGCACGATATGGATATGGTTTTGGGTGGATATAGTACGAGGGATCATACCGTACTTGTGATGATGAGGTTAGCGTGCCGAATACGGCCAAGTTCTTTTGGACTCGAGGAGTCGTGAATTACTCTGATTTAGGATGTTATGTTTGAGTGAGCTATACGTTTTTAAAAACCAACGATTCGTTTCCCTTTTAAATGATAAATGACAAGGATGCGATGCTAATTTTCAAATGAATATCTATTTTTAACTTAAAGCAGCTTCCTGATTTCAAAACCAACATTTCATTCCATTTTCAAAGATAATGGTATAGCTCATAGTAAGTAGTTATGTTAAATAATTACGCTTTATGCTCAGATTTACTTTACATGTTCGCGATACACTTACCAATGATTTATGTTCCCGTTATATGAACACAATAATAGAACACTGCATAACTACCAATGAGTACTATGCTGCACGAGCACAGACGCATATGTTACACTACACCTCATTGGTACTGCCATACCACTGTAGGACCACTATACTATGTGATGCGTATATTAATGTCAATACGAGGCATATGAATTCCCTATATCCAGAAACTCTAATTTTATTATATGCTATAGATATGGGTAGAATTACTTTCTGCTTTAAACACTTATAGAACACTTGCACAAATATTAATGATCGCCATGCTGCACGAGTACAGACGTGTATGCTACATTACACATCATTAGTATTGCCATGACATAGTAGAACTGTTACGTTGTTGCATGCATGACTTTATTTACGTGCTGTACCTTTATTATCTGTTGAGTTTTGCGAATACCAGTACCATGGATATTCGTATTCGATTCTTATAAGTTTTCATAATGTTTTACTTTCGATGATATATATCAGTGGAATGGGACGCTGTTATATATGTATATATATATATATATATATAATATCATCAGAATGATCTATGCAAGTATCCTTATTCTTTACTTGATATTTCTGGATACGATAAGTTGACATCCACCATGAGCTTGATATTTTCTGATTGTTTTTATTTCGAACCGAGCGGGAAGATATACGGTTACAGACTTACTACTTATCCGGGCTGAGTAGGAGAGTAAACAGATGGAAACATGGTGGACCCGGTCGAGGCCGAAGGGCATGAAAGCCGCATTTGAGGCGGGGAGCCTAGCGAGGACACTCGATACCGGAGATGGATATAAGCATGGCAGATATCCAGGGGATACTGGTCGGAGCTAGATATGAGCACGATGGATATCCACGAGATACTGACCGGGGTTAGGGATATCGAGGGGCGATCATCTGTTGAGATGGTGTCGACGGTATCTGGATTTTCGTATCGGTGATGGACACGAGGGATTTGAGGATTTGTGTGTCAGTGATGGACACGAGAGATTGTTGATTTAGGGTGTCGAAGATGGACATCCATATATTGATATGTTGCTATCATACGAGGTATACAGTTAGAGTGGTGCATTATTGTAGCCGACCAGGACTGATCCGGGGGACAGTACATGAGTACCTTTTACCAGTTGTTGCATATAAAAAGGATTTCTAAAATGAGCTATAGACTCATTACTTTGACATGTCTAGAACGACACAAGGATCTTTTAAACCGTAAACATCTTATCGCTCTTTACCAAAACAGCAAGACGTATATCTTAATTACTATACCTATTATATTTCATACTATCACGTCTGCTTTTATGCCCTGACATATGTATCCCGTGGCTATTTTAAAGAAGTGGTTTTATATATATATTTTCGGCTACCTTTGGGTCTACCTAGATACAGGTCATTTGCATATGATATGTTCTACTTTTGGATCACATGATGGATAGTATTGCATTTATGATACTTATGCATATTATTTATATATATATATATATATATATTGGTACGAGATATGATAATACTATACTTATGACCTAGGTATCGTTGTGCATTTCGATTTCTACCTTGTGATGTACGTTTATTCACTGAGTTGGCAACTCACCCCCGTTGTACCCAGTTTCTTGCAGGTTATACAGCTCGGATCATCAACATATTGCGGCACACACTTCTTTTCGGTGATTGCTTGGTAGATGGGTTACTGTTGTATCGTACCCACACTTGTATACTTATATTCTGTTGTATCTAGTAAAACTCCATCGACCTAGAATGCGTATATTATGGACTTAGAAGCGAGACTTAGAGTTTGTGTGTTTGTGGGCGTCACACTCATTGGAATCGACCTTTTTATATTGATGATCTTGTTTCGCTTCTCTTTTCTTCGCCATTGAGCGTCATATATTATCTGCTTGGTTGCTTCGCCGTTTGGGCATGGAAGCTAGCTCCTATTAGGATGCTTTATATATTTGTGCTTGTATCGTATTTTATTCAAAATTTACCAAGGAGGTGCTGTAAAATTTTAAAACTTCATGGATGTTTTTCAAACATACTTATTTAGACTTAAATGTTTAGTTTAAACTGGTTCCATCTGATGACTATTTTAAATTCCACCTCCAATATTTTCAAAAAAAGGGTTTAGATTCCGGGTTTTCGGCTTACTTGGACCGCGTCGACGTCTTTAGATGTCACGTGATTTAAGTGCCGGTCACGTGCCACATTCGGGTCATGACAAAGCTTCGAAGTGATCGAAGATGATGATACTTATGCTAGGTATTCCGTGATTGTATTCTTTCTCAGGTTACTTAACCGTGGTGCGCTCCTTGATAAGTAATGCTATATGGCCATCTTCCATTTTGGTGATGTGCACTGGAAACAGCTGCAAACCAATTGAATATGGTTCCATCTAAATTAGTGTCTCGGTTTCTATATTGGATATAGAATGGTATCATATCTTAACATTATTAAAATATATGGAGTAATCTGATTCGTGTTGATAGAAGAATCTGGATGTACTCAAGGCACGTTTAAGTAATGGTAGTTGTGGGCTATCCCAAGCAGTCGTATGGGTTTAACCTTTGCCATTTTCAAGATCAAAAGTTATTTTGCTCTTGACTCGTCATATTTTTAGTAAATAGATTCTTTTCAAAAGATATCAGTAGGAGTATGGTAGAACCGGAAATGATTCCAGAACCACAAATGGTTACTGAAAATTTAGTAGAACCTAAGGATTCAATTGTATTCGACAATCCATTAGCCACTCCACAGATTTAGTGTGTGACCTTAACCACCCGAGAGATACTTCGGTTTCATCATAGACGGTGACAGGTATGTTCGCATCATGTCGATGATGACCTTACTTGCCACTGCTGGTATTCATGACCATGAGATCTGGCTGGTGGATGACTATAACGTTTTTCTAAATTGGAATTTAGAAGTGGACATGTATATGACTCTGCCGGAAGATTGTCTCAGTGGGAGCAGTGGAAGATGCGCAAGATACTTATTTCTATTTATAGAATAAAGCAGGCATGGTGGAGATAGATTATATGTTTTGATGTGACAGTCATAGTGTTTGACTTCATCAAAACAACATGTGAACCTGGAAAGAAGGTTGTAGGGAATGTTGTCCTGGCATTTGGATGACATACTCCGGATAGGAAATGATGCTCCTATACTACAATCAGTCAAACTATGGTTTCCACAGGTGTTGCTCAATACAGGATCTGAATAATTGTTGTTTTTGCACTGGCAGATATTAATCTAATCATGGAGAAACAAAAGGAAGCAATGAAGAACATATGTGGATATTCTTAATGCATGGTAATTGGAGCCTCCTATAGAAGGCGGTTACCGGTTCTTCCTTCCAAGATGACCTGGATGACAGAGTGGCTGTCAGAGCTATAAGTTTACCCTCTTTTGAGGTGCAATTTGTTGGAAAGGGTTCCAAGCAGGATACAGAGATGGACATGACGCTGGTTTCCGATTATGATCATCGAAGGATATAACTTAAGAAGTTTGTTGGATATAGATGTTCATTTATGAGCTTGGTCCCATCATCTTATTCACCCCAAAAGGCATCACTTGTTATTAGTTTTGATGATTAACAAATCTATAATTGCGATCACTTTACAAATTGTAATAATATTTATAGCTCGTATTATTAATGATGTATATTTATGAGCTAACCCTATGTTGTGTACACGTATAAGTTAATACATTTCGTATCAAATGGAAAAAGAAACTTGAAGAATTCAAGGCTCAAGATTTAAAGTGTATGTAATTTTGGTTAATTTTTGAGTGGGGAATAGGTATGACTTGTAAAGCTCTTTTGATTTTTCAAATATATAAGGTAAGGGCCTAATATGCAAATTATCTTTCTAAAATAATATGTTACTTTATTTTTAGAACAAAGGAATTTTAACTTATGGTTTCTATAATTATGTTTGAAGATAAAACACTTTGTTGTATTCTATTCAGTATTTCCTAAAGTAAAATCCTCATGCACAAAGTAATTTTAGATGATATGATTTTTCTTATCATGTTTGTTGAGTTTTCTGAAATATATCTTATATGATTTTGTTGATTATTTCTGTGAAAGTTTTGATTGAGAGAATTCAAATATTCTCCTTATTAAAAAGGATATGATTGAATATTTGATTCCATGGTTTTTGTGATCGAAAAATTTGTGGTAATCCACAGTTGGAATTATTTTTTAAATTCAAATATCTAATTGAATTATTTTTTAAATTCAAATATTGGATTTATGATTTAGAGATTTATGTTTTTTATTATTGGAATTATTTTTATTCAAATCTCTAAGCTGATTTATTCTCAAATTATTTCCTTATTCTATTTTAATTTTCTGAGAAAATCAAGATTGCTAAAATCTGTCGTTTTTGTGCTGATATGTTTCGAGCGGACAGCTGCCAGTCGACGGGTCACTTGACCGCCTTCACACTATGTTTTTATTTGAAAATATAGAGATGACTGAACAGTCGACTGGTTTCTTTGAGCGGTCGACCGCTTTTGCAATCAGTCGACCGGTCCACTCGACCGCGCGAAATCTGGATGAATTTTTATGCAGTTTTTTTTGAGCTGTTTGCTAAAATAAATTTCCATGTACTTTCAAATTTGAATTACAATGGCTAGTTTTCTTTTAATATGGAAATTTGATTTATTCTAGAACAAAAGATATCATATTCTTCATTATAAAATGAGAAGAGTTTTTCATGGTTGATTATCAACTTTTTTACTAAGCTTCTCACTTAAAAACTCTTTAACTCTATTTCTCAAATATTTACACTAAATCCAAGCTCTTAACTTGAAGTATTTTCTCAATCAAGGAGTTTTAGTATGCAATCCATCTCTCTCTCTCTCTCTCTTGTACTTCTTTGGTGGCAAATTCAAGCTCTACTTATGAGATTGGGGTGTGAGCTTAAATCTCGGGTATAAAGATTTAAGGAGAGTTAAAGACCGTTTGTACTTTGTCCAGGTGTGATATTTACCAGCATAAAGAGATCGGTTTTAGTAAAAAAAATCTTCATGATTGTGAGATAGTCGTGGGGGACAAGACTAGACAAAGTTGCTGAACCTGAATAAATTCTCTGGGTTTGTCTCTTGGTAACTTAGACTTAATTTTATTAGCACTGTGATAATTTTATTTATCTTTTTCTATGATTGAAATATTATTTAGTGTAATCATATTTTTGCTAGAACTGCTAGTGTGAGGTTTTAAATTTTTATTTATTGTCTTCACCCTATTCACCCCCTCTACGGTGATTTTCAACTGGTATCAGAGCAAGGCTTATTATTATTAAAACTTAACCGTTTTTAGTATATCACATGGCAACTTACACTTCGCTTGAGACCTCTATCAAAGAGGGTATCTTATACACCCGGGCTCCTTATTTTCATGGCAATGAATATCCTGCATGGAAGGTAAGGATGTCAATCTACCTTAGAGCACAAGGTCATGAAGTTTAGGTTATGGTTCAACAGAAATATGTTAAACTTGCCGAAGAGGACCAAACTAAATGGTCTGCCAATGAACTTAAGTCTTTAGACTTAAATGCAAAGGCTATGAATTTAATCTTGAATGCTTTATCTACTACTGAATTAAATCATGTTCTCACTTTTACTACTGCATATATGATATTTGGCATACTCTTGAGCTAACCCATGAAGGTAATTCAGAGGTAAAGTAGGCTAGGATAGATCTTTGGTCCACTAAGCATGAGGACTTTAGAATGCTTCCAAATGAACCCCTCGATGATATATTTACTTGTTTTTCTACTACCATAAATAATCTCGCTTGTCTTGAAAAGGTTCGTTCTGATGCAAAAAAGGTACAAAAAGTTCTCAGATTTTTGCAAAAGAATTGGGAAGTTAAGGCGACAACTCTCAAGGATATCTATCAAGTAAGCAAGATGACTTACAATGAGGTTTAAGGAAAACTCAAAACCTACGAGATGGAACACAAATCCTATGAATAAGAAGAAGCAAACTAAGCACCAAAGAAATCCATTGCTCTGCAAGTAATGGTCAAATAAAATATAGAAGAAGAAGAGAGTTACTCAGAGGAAGAAATGGCATTTATTACTAAAGGACTATGAAGGACGTTTCAATTGAGGAAAAACTACTACAACAAAGGTGAAACATACAATAACAAAAGTAAAACTGACCCACCAACCTGTTATAAATGCAGGAAGCCTGGACATATGAAAAACGAGCATCTATGGATGGAAAAAGAAAAGTACAACAAGAATTTCACGCAAAAAACTCTCAAGTCTAGCACTTGGTCAAATTCAGATGTAAGTGAAAGTGAGTCAGAACGTGACACAGCCAACATGTGCTTTATGGGAAAAGAGGTAGAACGTGAATTCTCTTATGATGACTTACAAGAAATTATCTCTGAATATGATGAAGCCTTTAGTAGATTAATGGAAAAATATAAAGAAAAGAAAAGGGCGTTAAAAATTTTTTCTAAGGAAAATAAGCTGTTAGAAGCAAATGTCTCCCTCAACCTTGATAATGTTGATACTTCGCTTATATATGATATGGATATTTTATCAAATGATTTTTCTTCTATTAAAATGCTCATAATGATCTTGTAATAGAACATGATAAGTTAGTTGTTGATCATCTCAAGTTTATTATCACTCGCAACACTTTTGTACACATGCATGATTCGTTTAGTAATATGCATGATAAACTTAAAGTTTCTTTTGATGAGTTAGTTGTTGAGAATAACTATTTGAGATCTAAGATTTATGATCTTAAATATGTGTTAGCTAATTTTACCAAAAGTAAGAATAATTTAGATCTCTTAATAGGAAAGGCTCAACGGATTCAAAATAGAAAGGGAATCGGCTATGAAGGTGTTAGTACTACTATCTCTACTAGAAAATATGCACTTGTTACTCGGAAAAATTCTTCTCATATTTCCTATGCTTATATGTATACACCTAGTAGAAATAATTCTTATGATAGAAGATATAATGAGTCCCTTCATATTGATACTCCTTGTTTTTTTATGCATACTCATCATAAATACAAGTTTAGACCCATGTAGAAAACTCAAAAGCATAAAACACATTGCTCCTCCCATATGTAATTATTATAATAAGTATGGGCACACATCTCACAATTGTAATTCAAGAAAAAATACTTATTATTATCCTCTTTCTAAAGTTAATTTTGCAGAACCAAAAAAGATTTGGGTACCAAAAACAGTTATTTCCTTGTCCACAGGAACACAACAAAGGAAGACATGAAGAACGGTGGTATGTCAATAGCGGTTGCTCAAAATATATGACTGGAAACATTGATCTATTCGCAACCTTATTGAGAGAAGATGGTGGTACCGTAACTTTTGGAGACGATTGCAAAGGTAAAATTATTGGTAAATGTACCATTAAATTTGGTAAGACTATCATAGAAAATATTCATCTTGTTATCGGCTTAAAATATAACTTACTTAGTGTTAGTCAGTTTGTGATAAGAGATATAATGTTTCTTTTAATAAAAATATGTGCATGATTAATGATAAGGAAAGTGATCATTGTTTATTTTCAGCACATATATTTAACAATGATTATATTATTCGGACTAACGAGTTTTATAGTCAAAATCTTAAATATCTAAATGGTATGGAAGAAGATTCTTAGCTTTAGTATAGAAGATTATGGCACACTTCCATGGGACATATCTTGGATATATCTAAGAAAGAGGTTGTAAGAGGACTTGCTCAAGTCAAATCTCTTAAAGATAAAATATGTGAAACTTGTCAAAAGGGAAAACAGGTAAAAGGTTCTTTCAAGGCAAAGAATCAGGTATCAACCACACATCCTTTACAGTTGCTACACTTGGACCTTTTTGGACCTACTCAAACTGCAAGTTTGAATGGAAAGAAATATACTTTTGTTGTTGTAGGTGATTATTCCTGGTTTACTTGGATCTATTTCTTAGCACACAAAAATGAAGCTTTAAATGTTTTAAAAACTTTTTCAAAACGTGTTCAAAATGAAAAGGTTTCTCATATTTTAAAAATTCGAAGTGATCATGGTGGTGAGTTTGAAAACAATGAGTTCGAAATTTTTTGTTTAGAAAATGGTTTTAAACATGAATTTTCTTGTGCTAGAACCCCGGAACAGAATGGTGTTGTCGAAATTAAAAATAGATCCATACAGGAAATAGCAAGAACAATGATCAATGAATATTCTTTGCCAGATTATTTTTGGGCCGAAACTGCTAATACTGCTTGTTATACTATTAATAGAATTATTATTCATAAATTTGAAAATAAAACTTCTTATGAATTATATTTTGAGAAGAAACCAACTATTGGATTCTTCAAAATTTTTGTATGCAAGTGTTTTATTCTCAATACCAAGAACTCCTTGGGAAAATTTGATACTAAATGTGATGTTGGAAATTTTCTTAGTTACTTTCTTACTTGCAAAACGTATCATATCTATAACACGAGAACTTTAGTAGTAGAAGAGTCCAAACATGTAAAATATGATGAATCTAACCAATCTTGTGAGAAAGGTATTGTGAATGAAGATGCAGATAATATACAATCAAAAAAGATTGATAGCGCAATGGAGAAAAGAGAGAGAAATGATTAAATTAAGCAAGAAAGCGAAGCATCTCAAAATTTGCCAAAAGACTGGAAGTTCGATCCAAATCATCCAAAAGAATTAATCATTGGCGATGTATCAAAGAAAGTTTCCATCCGCTCTAATTCTATTAGCCATTTAGATAATATTACTTTTGTTTCTCATGTTGAACCAAAATCTTGTAGTGAGGCTAAAATGCATGGTGATTAGATTATCACTATGCAAGATGAACTTAACCAATTTGAAAGGAATAGAGTTTGGAAACTAGTTCCTAAACCCGTAAATAGAACTATCATTGGAACAAAATGGGATTTTAGGAATAAGTTAGATGAATCCTGTAATGTTATTCGTAATAAAGCATGTTTAGTGGTTCAAGCTTACAATCAACAAGAAGGAATCGATTTTCAAGAAATCTTCGCACTAGCAGCTAGACTCGAAACCATTCGATTTCTTTTACCCTATTCTTGTTTTAAAGATTTTAAACTTTATCAAATGAATGTTAAAGTGACTTTTTAAATGGTTTTATTGAGGAAGAAGTTTTTGTCAACAACCTCCTGGTTTTGAAAATCCAACTCTTCCTAATCACGTTTTAAAACTTGATAAAGTTTTATATGGTTTAAAATAACTACCGAGGGCATGATATGATAGGTTAAGTTCATTTCTTATAAATAACGGTATTACCAAAGGGAAGATTGACAAAACGCTATTTATAAGGAATTTGGATAACGATATTCTAATTGTTCAAATTTATGTGGATGATATTGTTTTGGTTCTACTAACGCTAAAATGAATGATGATTTCTTTAAGTTAATACAGAACGAGTTTGAAATGAGCATGATGGGGGAATTGAACTACTTCCTTGGGTTTCAAATCAAGCAATTAAAATAAGGGATATTCATTAGTCAAGCAAAATACGCTAAAAAACTCGTCAAAAGGTTTGGATTGGAAAATGCTAAAGAATGCAACACACAATGACAACCACTACCAAACTCAACAAAGATGAAAATGGTAAATCAGTAGATGTTAAAACATTTAGAGGTATGATCGGAAGCTTGTTATACATTACTGCTAGTGGACCTGATATTATGCACTCTATATGTCTTTGTGCAAGATTTCAATCTAAATCTTAAAAAGTCATTTGATTGTTGTTAAGCGCATAATTAGATATTTTAAGGGTACACAAAACCTAGGCTTGTGGTATCCTAAAGATGGTTGTTTTGATCTAACAAGCTATTCAGATGCAGACTATGCAGAGATTCAAGTTGAAAGATGAAGCACGAACATGACATGCCAATTTTTAGGACATTTCCTAGTGTCGTGGTCATCTAAAAAGCAGAACTCCGTAGCTCTATCAACCGCTGAAGCGGAATATGTTGCAGCCGAAGCATGTTGCGCTCAGGTATTATGGATGAAAAATATATTACTGGACTATAATCATAAAATTGATCATATTCTTATCATGTGTGACAATACAAGTACCGTCCACATGACTAAGAATAACGATCAACATAGTAGAACTAAACCCATAAATATCCGATATCATTTTATTCGTGACCATTTCTTATGTGGTGATATTATTCTTGAATATGTTTCTACTAAGTTTCAACTTGCCGATATTTTCACAAAGCCGCCTGATTTACAAAGATTTGAGTTTATTTGTCGTGAGTTAAACATTTGTGACGTTTAATTTTTTTCGCGACTGAAATTTTCTGTTTTAAATGTTGTTTTTGAAGATTTTTTCAGCGTTTCTAGAAAACTGTTATTTCTGAAAACGGTCAGGTGACCGGTCGACCGGAAAAAAAATTCGCTCGTCTTTGGATGCCAGTTTTTCAAAACGGTCGACTAAACGGTCAAACGCACAGGCTCAGTCTTCTATAATTGGGGCTTTCTAAATCTAAATTCATATCTTCAAAACTTTTGTTTCTCAAAATTTTTTTACTTAGAAAAAAAATATCACCAAATTTCCACACAATTTTCTCAAATCTCCTCAAATATCTCTACATATTTTCTAGATTTTGGATTTCAAGGGTAGTATTTTTGGGTTTCTTGTTCCTTTTATAGTTTCTCTCTCATCTTTCTAAGATCATCTATGGCACCAAGAATAAAAGTTGCTGCATCCAAGAAGCAGAAGAAACAAATCGACTTTGATGATGATCTCTTAAGATCTAAGCAAGAACAAGAAGCTTTTCTTACAGAGTTCCATGAAAAACCCATTCGATGTAGCCGGTACGTCAACTTCCATGATTTCGAACGATTTCCAAATGCCATCCACTGCTTTCGAAATCAACAATGGGTAAATTTTCTATCCTTAGAAGTGCCCATATACCCTCTCTTGGTTAAGTATTTCTATGCAAATCTAAATGTTGAGGAAGATGGCACATTAACTAGTTATGTTTGTGGAAAAGAAATTGAGCTACACCCGGCCCTTGTAAACGAAATTCTTAGAGTGCCTCATGGAGGATTTAACCCATATGGAGTATCATTAACTGAGTTTCCTTTTGATAAATATGAGTCTAACATGAAGCGTACTAGAGATATGATATATGTTGTAGACGATCATCATGATAGTGACAAGGTTAATATTTTTTGCAACGAAACCATCAAGAAAACATATTCTCGGTTTAAATCAAAGAGTGATTCTTAACAATCAAAAGTTTTGATGGGGGAGTCATAGCAAGGGTAGTAATTCATAATGTGTTTCCTAAGAAAGGGGAAAAAGATGCAGCTCATAATGAGGCTAAAACAATTAGTTTCATGATTTTAGATTCTATTCCCGTAAACTTTCCAGAATTATTCATCTCCACTATTATAGATACCTATCAAAAGAAGAATAAGGTTTTGGTTTATGGATGTGCTTTAACCAAGATTTTCAAGCATTTTGGGATTGAGGTGGCAAAATATGAACCACTAGTCAAGGGCGATTTTAATATGAAAACTTTGTCATTAATGGGACTTCAAGAAAGTGCACAGAAATGTTGACAAAGCGATATCCCACGTGTTTCGTCTCCTCCTCCTCCACAAAACCAAAGACAAGCTCCTCCTTCTTCATACTTCGACGGGTCGGTGTAATTCTAGGAAAAATTGGATGAACGATTCACTAGCCTCAATCTCACATAACGAACGATATCAGCAACTTGCCGAGTAGTACCATACCTTGGATGAGCAGCAACATCGAATTATGGAGGAAGTTCTTGAGAATCGTAGAAGAATGGAAGAATATTTCCATGATGGCAGTGGTGGCTTGATTGATCGTATGTTTTTGTAAACAACCGCAATCAAGACGGTGTCGTTAATAGCTAGCTGCGATGAGTACGGGTCGTCCGCAGGGTATTGTGAACTCTGTCACGCCCCGCTTCCCAGTGTACGGGTAAGAAGACGCGACGAGGCCCGCTATGTATTTAATCAGAAGTAAACACGCTAAGCGTAACTAAGCAATATAATGTAAATATACACAAGAAGAATGAAAATAGATGTAAATAAACAGCAAATTTATTGATTAAACATTTTTTTACAAGTACAACTAAAAATGTAAATATAGAAATGGAAAGCAATGCCTAAACAATGGCATGGACATGAAAGTAAAGTAAGTACAAGTGAAGACTAATGGATGTGCTGCTCAGTGGTATGCTCCAAGTGCTCCTGGCTGGTCTTGAACTCCTCGGAGTTGTGTCCTCCTGACAACATTTCAAAGGAAGAAAAGAAATAGGAATGTCGTCAGCGAACAATCGCTCGGTAAGTCCTAAAGAAAGATAGAAATAGAATAGACAGAAAGAATATAACTGTATACTATTTGATTATTATGTTAACGCAGTTGTTTGTAGCTTGGTACAGAAGATGCCAGTGTATACGAGGGGAGTCTAACTTACACCGTGGACTTTGGTAACCCGCAGTACAAGGCTCCGTCGATAAAACCACGGAACAACGGTATGGATGTATAGTTACGTCTTTTAGTGACCACCTCGTGCCATCTTTAATATGTTCCGTACCAGTCTACCCCTTAAAACCCCCGTAATGTCTTTTGTATTGATTGTATTGTTTTGTTTTATAAATGGAAGACTTGCTGGAACCATGATATCATGTAAATAGAATGGATATAAATGGATAGTCATGTAATCAGAGTATATCCATGGTTCGGTTCGATCGAGTCATGTTGATATAGATTGAATTATGGTATAAGTGGATTCATGTTGAAATGGAGTTATACTTGAATTGAATTCAAGATAGATTATTTTCAGATTTGACCGTGACTCGAACTGATTCAGACTTTTAAACATAATTGAAGTCCTGATTCATGTTTTGGAGTTATCGGTAACTGCTGCACATGGACGGCAGGATTTATGTCTTTTTCCAAGACAATTACCGTATTGATAGTACCGTTTTTAGGTTGTCTATCTTAGATTGGCAAGCACCCATATTCTCCGGTTCCCTGAGGCTCAAGAGAACTAGTCCCGCTTAAACATATGTTTACTAGGGTCCTTATTGTAAATTAATATAACTTGAGGGGGTTTTATGAAAAATAGTTTTGATATATTTTCAAAATATACCTCAAGTATTTAATTATCGTCTTAGTGGTTTTCATGGATGTAAATTTTATAATATGAAGTTTTCTAGTGAATAGAACTTAGATTGTATAGTATATGGTATTTTAGTGTAATATTGGTATTGTATTGATTTGTAATGATAGTTTCATGAAATTTGTGATTCCTTTGATTTAGAAAACATGGAATATATATATTGTATACTTAATGTAGATATTTTTATAATATTTATTTATATATATATATATATTTATAAAAAATAGAACTTACAGAAATCAGATTTTTCTTAAAAATTGCATTAAAAATTCCATCAAGATCGGATGCTCCGTGAGGAGGTCTGCATCTCACTCTACTAAACCCGAGAATATGCGATAACCTGCACCATCCTGTTCGGGGTTCCCCAAAATGGGTTGTAGAGGCGCATTTGCAAGGAATTAAATAATACACTTTTAAAGAAAACGGTTTTTGAATGTTTATGGTATTTAAATGTAAACTCGTATTTTCTCACAAACTAATGTTCCAAAAATCATCGTGCTGTGTAAAAAAATGAGTGTTGTGATGAGGTAGGTCATTACCTCGTGAGTTTTCTAAAGGTAATATGGGTAAAATGAATAAGCAATGTCGTATGTAAATATGATAGTATTTTACCGTAAAAATGAAATAGAAGTTGCAATACATATTATTTTGAATTGAAACTTGTTTTAATGTGTTTGTTTATGATTTTTAAATAATATACAAAAAGATGGTGGATTTGTTCTAAAGAAAAATTGTGTTTTTAGTTAAAATAAAATCGGAAGTCGGATTAACTCCGCTTCCGACTAGTTTTGAAGAATGAATTCGTTTTAATAGAAGAGAAGGTGGAAAGAGGGAAGATATAGATTAGAAAGAAAGGGAAGAGGTAGTGTGAACTTAGAAAGGCATCGGGGAGTCGTTTCGTCGACGGATTCTTCCCGAAACATTGCTGGAGCATTGACCTTTGCTAACTCCACTTGTACAACTTTTTGGACATCGAATTTTTAGAGAGTTTTAGCATGGGATTTCTGAATGAGGAAGGGTAAAATGTAGTGTGGTATTTATAGGGAAGATTAGGGTTTAGGATAATCAATTGAGAATTAAAAATGTGCATTAAAAATGGATTTAAGAGAGGAATTATCACTCTCTGCATAAATGCAGAAAAATCAAACAGGCTAGGATTAGTTGGGAAGTCTGATTAATCCAAAGTTTTATAGTTTACCGCAATCAGAAACGGCGTCGCTTTGCAGCTAGCCGGTGAGTACGGGTCGATCCACAGAGACGGGTAAATTCCTTTTATGTGTTTTAACGAGTTGATTCAATTTGTCGTTTTGGTTGCTTTATAAAAATCTACGAAAACTAGATCTAATTAATCTAATTAAAATTCTTGCTAGGGTTAGGCTTAGGGGAAGTGTTGGAGATTGACGTTTTCCTCACCGCTTTCATTGCCATATTTTAGATCTGTTAGATGTATAATTATCAAATAAGTGGATCCGAATCTTTTGGGAAGATGTTTCTTTCTCTAGATTCGCATCCTTCCTTTGTTGATAATTACCCTAACCCCCATGGAAAACACGCGCAACCGGCCCTTTATACTACGGTTCATCGTTACCTCGAGGGGTAGGATGCCGTAGGGAGCGGTTGTGCGTGTATGCATGGAGTGCTAACTATTAGGTGAGGATAGCATGAAAGGGGTGAGAGATATCATCTCTCAAACCTTTCCCTAAGGCTAACCCTAACAAGCGAGGAGACTACTCGCTCATTAGGGGATGATAAAACATTAAAAGAATAGAAAAAACACTTACTAATTTGACGGCTCCTTCCAAGCGATAAAGAACAGATCTGAATAATTATTCCCAGAAATTCTGAACTTTTATTTATTGAAAAGAGGCATAACATTTTACAGATCTAAAATTACAATTTATAGAAAAATAGGAAACCTAGGGTTACAGACTCTCGCACATGCGCAATTACAGATTTGACCCCTGAAAATCCTAACATCTGCACCGACGCACCGACGCACCAAAATTCCACCGACAAGCTCTCTGTACGGCCGCGGAACCGCGGCACCAGGCTAGGTTTGGCCGCGGTTCCGCGGCCAAACTGTGGAGTTGGATTGTTAAAGTTTGGGGTTATTTTCTTAGCTTCTTGGGCTTTGTCGTTTTATATTTCTTTCCTCTATTGGACTTCTTAATCTTCTCCAGATTTTCAGTGAAGATTTGTATTAGTCTTTAACCCGTTTCACCTTGACTTGCGTTGTCTTGCACCCATATGAACTGGGCTTGACTGAGATCCGTCTAATTGTTGGTCAAAAGTCCATTTTTCTGTTGTTTTGTGTCTTTTTCACTGTATTCGCATCCAAGCCCTGTATCCTGTAACATGTAACAAAAGTGCGTCAAGAGTACCTGTTTATTTCTAAAACGGATAAGAATAGGGGAATGATAAAGGCAATATTATGGTCTGAACAAATACCCCCAAACTTACCTTTTGCTCGTCCTCGAGCAAATTTATTATTTATTCACTAAAATCCTAACCGCACTTTCGCAGGGAAACGCGATTGCACTGAGCACGTGCAACAAGCCGTTAAACCTCTAGGTGTCCCTAGTAGGAGGAGTGTTGTCTCCTGAGGGTTTTCAGCGGATTACACCCACAAAATCCTATCAACTCGGCCCATTGACTTTTGTTCTCCAATTAAGTTTTCTAACAAGGAATTCTATTATCTTTTGACTCGCAAATTATCCACCCACATTCTTCACACTTCCTCTTTATTTAACTTAAGATTATATATGTTATGTAGACCTACTTAGCTTTCGGCATCTCCTAAGTTTTCCTTCTAGGGTTACATCTCCACTCAGGAATTTCTATCAACTCTATTAAAGATACAAGTTCTATTCTTCACTCCTTTCTCTCATCTAAACACCAATCACATACCCCTACGTGTGTGTATAAGTCACCCCTACACTTGGAAATTCAAATTAAGCAATCAACCCCTTGTCCGTTGTCCAAAATACTAATTAGTTGGTGAATTTAAATGAAATTTGCTTACACATCCTTCATGCGACCGTTAATACTTCTTGAGGTACCAACGACCGATTACAAAATGCGCTTGCACTTTAAAGCGTACTTCCTAGTCTTTACAACACCCAAGGTTTTAGCAGTGACTCCCAAACCAGTTGGTCTAAGGCACTAGGTGATGAAGTACCCTCGCTAAATATTTTTCTATCTTTACAGCCTTAAGTAATCACAAAAACCAGTGTCCATTTTTTTCTTTATTCACATTTTTTTTTCTTTTTATTTTCATTGTACTAAGGACTTTAGACAAGAGCATTTCAAGGTCTCTTCTACTATTCCAAGTTTCAAGGTGCGTGAATGTGCAAATTGTAGGGTATACATTTTCAGAATTTAGACTTAAGCTAGGAACTATTTTTCAAACTTATACTCTAATAAGAACATTAATATTCTTCCCTCATTTCGACTTAGTCCAAGAAGTGAACCCTAAAATTTGCCTATTTCTAAATAAGCTACAAGGCATATACTTTCTACCATTGAACTTTAAGGAATGTTATTTTTAGGGTTTTTAATTTACTACGTCAAAGATCTAGTTGTTCCTAGCCAGTTAACCTATCTGTCAAACTCTAGTCAATTAGCCAAAATTGAATACAATAATTTTTATAATTTTTGAATTTTTTCAATTTTTATGGGTTTTCAAATAGGTATGCAAATGCAAAAATATGTATAAATGAATACGGAGGAAGAAGACGTACCGAGCATACCCCCAAACTTGAACTTGACAGTGACCTCACTGTCATGCTAAACCAAGAGGGTAAAAATACCGGTACTTTCCTGTTTATTTATTTATAATTCTTTATTGTTAACAAAAATATATACAAAAAGGCCCTCCCCCAAACTTCAGTTAAACTATGTTAGACATTACTGCCAAACTTTGCCTAAACCAAACGTCAACACCAACCAGTTGAAAAATTTATCAGTAAAGAGTATTGGTTGGTGGAAGAATAAGTTGTAGCGATTCGCAAAGAATTGGGAAAGATAGAAGTAGTGGTATGGGAGGTGTGGAGGTGAATATACAGGTGATGGTGATGCATCGAAACGAGAATGTAAATGATCAGCAATCATTGGAGTATTGGCATTCTCGTAACTTATTAAAAGAAATGGGGGTATTTCAACTTCTAAAGGAGGAGGTTGACTCACCACAATACCCCCAAAATGTTCCTGTGGGTCCTCTATTGACATGGCATCATCCATCAATTGTGTATGATATTCACTTATGAGGGAACTTATCTCCTCGATGTCCGCCATAGTCCAACCGAAAACTTTCCGCCTATCTTGTAAGACCGTTAAGAGGACGTTCTCTTGCTCGAGGGCTAGAGAGGCCGATATGATAATGGGAAAGGTCTCATTCTCACCTATGTAAGCATATCTAAGGTGAGACGGCAAGGGCGTGAGTTCGAGTTTCGGAGGCGAAAGAATCATTGCGGAATCTACCTCGAACTCAAAGGACTCCAACACAGGTTCAAAATCACTGCAGACAACCGATTCGGATGGCTCGACTAACTCATCCAAAAATTCAAAAGCCTCGTATTCGGGCTGTGAGTCGTCATCATCCGAAAAAGTAAAACATTCATAATCAATATCGGTTGTGTCAACGGTAGTAGGCTCAAGGAGGGACGCACTAGTGGCGTCAAAACTGTTTTCATCAAATAGAAATCTTTCAAGCTCGCAGTCCTCCTGCGTGATTTCGTGAATAGAGCAAACTTCTCGTGTACTAGTTTTTGGTACGGGGGGCAGACTTCCCATCTTATAAATATTGAACTCACTAGACCTCTTTTCGAAGGATAGAGTCATGGAGCCATTGCGACAATTTATCACGGCATTGGAAGTGGCTAGAAATGGTCGACCGAGAATCACCGGAATTTGGTTTCTTGGGTTAGCAACAGGTTGTGTGTCCATAACGATAAAATCAACGGGGAATATGAACTCCCCGACTTTGATCAACACATCCTCTAGTTGACCCCTTGGATAGGTGATTGATCGATCAGCCATTTGGAGAGTGCAACGAGTGGGTTTCAACTCTCCAACCCCTAATTGTTCGTACACGGAGTAGGGAATCAGGTTAACACTAGACCCAAGATCTAGAAGTGCTCGATTAATTTTCTTATCCCCAATTGTGATGGAAATCGTAGGACAGCCGGGGTCCTTTCGTTTTTGGGGTAAGGTTTGATGGTGGTTAATAGCATTGCTCACTGCACTAGCCACTAGCACTTTCTTGGGTACTTGAGATGCCTTTCTCTTCGAGGTGCATAAGCCCTTTAAGATTTTTGCGTATGAAGGGACTTGTTGGATTGCATCCAAGAGAGGTATATTTATGCTAACCTGCTTAAATATCTCCACAATCTTCTCCACTTGTGCATTTGGTTTATTAGGACTCAACCTGTTTGGAAATGGTGCATTTTGAAAATTAGTTGAGTCAAAAGTTTATGGAGTAGAATGTAAAGTAGGAACGGATCCCAGTGTGGATGTGTTCGTGTTGTGAGAAATGGGTCCGTTCGAGTCAGAAGAAGTAGAGCCGTGTGAAGGGTGGAGAATAGGCTCTAAAGAAAAAGGTGAAAAAGAAAGTGAAGAAAATGAAGAAGGGGAAGAAGACGATGGAGAAAAAGAAGAAGAAGATGAAGAACCACCGGCGGGGATATCATCACTAGTATCCACATTATTTTGTAACTCTCTTCTGGATCTCAACGTGGTCACCGCATTTACATTGTGATTGTGATATGCGTTTTGTGGGTGACCGGGATTGGGTAATGGTTGAGATGGAAGCTTTCCCTTTTCTCTCTCGCTCAACGCAGCAGTTAATTGTGCAATTTATGCCTCAATAGATTTGATACTTTGATCGTGTGAGGCATTGTTATTCATTAAAGATTGAACATAACTTTCAAATCTTGCTGCGGATTCTGTAGATTGCTTGAGAAATGCTTCTAGACTCTTCTCGAGCGAGCTAACCTTATCATCATTTGGTTAAACTAAGTTGTTCGTTTGATTTGTATAAGGTTGTTGTTGGAAAGGTTGCTGGTTTTGAGTTTGTGAGGGTGCTTGTTGTTGTTGTGGAGGAGGTCTTTGAAAATTATTATTCCCTTGGAACTGTTGATTTGGGTGACTCCTCCACCCATGATTGTATGTCGAAGAGTACGAATCATTTCTTTGTCGTTGCTGAAATGCAGCATTGACTTGATCCTGTCCTTGAATGGGTGCATTATAAGGACACTCTTCGGTTAGGTGCGACGGGTTCGAACAACAAGCACAAACAGTTCGTGTGGGTAGAGTAGGGGCAGGAGAAGACGATGAGATTTTGGTCTCAATGGCTTCTAGCTTTTTCATAAGTGAGGCCATCTCGGCCTTCATAGCAATCGACATATCTATTTGATGTATGCCTGCCCTAGATTGACCAACAGAAGATGATGTGGTCTTGGTACTCTCCCACTGAATTGTTTGCTCACTTAGATCCTCAAGAAACTGCCAAGCTTCGTCGCTAGACTTGGAGAGAAAATGACCTTGACATATTGTTTCTAGCAACTGCTTCGTTGCTGCGTTCAATCCCTCGTATAATGTTTGGCAAAGTTGCCAACTTTCTATCCCATGATGAGGGCATTGAACGAGTAGGTCTTTGAATCTCTCGAAGCACTTCCAAAATGGTTCGGAAGGAAGCTGTGAAAATTGTATAATCTCATTGCGGATTCTAGCAGTTTTGTGGTGAGGATAGAACTTTTTCAGAAAAGCTCTTACAAACTCGTCCCAATTTCTAATAGAATGTGATGCGGTGCTGTATAGCCACTTCTCGGCTAGGTCACATAAGGTAAAAGGAATGACCCTTAGCCTTATAGCGTCATCACTTAATTGGGTTGTCTTCATTATAGCGCACACATTTTGGAATTTATTAATAAAAATATATGCATCTTCGGATTCCAAACCATGAAATTTTGGCAGCATATTGATGAAGTGTGGTTTTATTTCAAAGTTGTCCCCATTTGCCGGTAGGGGTGAAAGACATGTAGGTAGAGAAGTGCGGACGGGGTAGAAGAGATCCTGGAGCGCGACTCGTGCGGGCGCTACAACAGGCGGGAGATTCGGCTTATTCGCACCTAACGGAGGTGGAATCATTCCCGTCGGTAAGGTATCGTTGGGGTTGAATCCCGACATACCTTCGAAAGAATTTGAAGGTGGAGGTAAGAAAGTGGAAGGAGTTTCGACTTCGGTGTCGAAAAGTTCGTTGGTCGGTACCAACGAAACACGGACTAATCGGGCGTTAGGATCCCTAGTCCAAAATGACATACACTAAAGGAGTAGTGTAGTCAGAAAAAAAAAGAAAAAACAGAATGTGGGGGTAAGATAACGTCAGTGAGAAGAAGTGGTGAAAGTGGTTTGCAAGTTTTCTTTAGCGGCAAGTTGCAAGTTTTTGAAAAGATTTTTCTTTATTATTTTTTTATGTGAAAGTTTTGCAAAGAGGTTTTTGAAAACGGACTCGTGACACCAAAGTATCAACCACACATGCACAATCAGGCCTAGATCTAGGGTCGCCTAGGTCTGCTAGACAGCTCCTAACTAGGGCTAGAGATAGGACCTCAAACCGCCTCTTCACGGACAAGTACGGCCAGGTAAGTGGGAAGGAACCACCACTACAGTGGGCCTAATTAATAACCACTAGCCTAGACACCGCAATGTCGGTTAGGATAAACGGCTGATGCCTACCCTAGTCCTTTTCCTATTGAGCTCGCTGTCCTTAGGTCTGAGTCTAATCTTTTTTTAATTAATTGTGGTCGATGCAAAATGCTTTAGGTGTTTTCTGGGGTCCTGGGAAGGGTGATGAAATCCCCACCCAATCTGAGTTTGGTCAAATAGCCCCTTAGAGTCCGGTTAAATTATGCAAAACAAATAAAATTTCACTTGCATTCAATTTTAGCGTGGCGCAAAGAAACCTGCAGAAAATCTGTTATTTAGAAGGGGGAGAAAGACTTTTTACGCAAAGAATTCCTGCAGAAAATTTTTACAGTGGAGATATGGAGGTTACAGAGGAGAGGGAGAGAAAACAAACCACACAAATTTTTAGGGCTGACGTGGCAATGCAAGCGCGGAACCGCGGCCTGGGGGAGTTATTGCGGCGGAAGCGCGGCAAGGGGATGGGTTCAGCCTCTGGAAAAATTTTCACTGCTCTTGACTTGCAATTCCTCTCTGTTCTTATATACCAATTTATGTTTTGGCCTCTGTAAAATTCCAGATCCGCGATTCGACGCTGTTCCTGCAAGATTCAAAAATATACATCCTTCAAACAGATCAAATTTGATAATTTTTGTATTTTTTAGTATTTTCAGATTTTTATAATTTTTCAAAATTTATATCAACCCGAAAATTCACAAAAAGAAGTATTACGCCGTCCCCTGCAACGGCGCCATTTGATTAATCCAAAGTTTTATAGTTTACCGCAATCAGAAACGGCGTCGCTTTGCAGCTAGCCGGTGAGTACGGGTCGATCCACAGAGACGGGTAAATTCCTTTTATGTGTTTTAACGAGTTGATTCAATTTGTCTTTTTGGTTGCTTTATAAAAATCTACG
Source organism: Agapanthus africanus (assembly GCA_030015575.1). Lineage (NCBI taxonomy): Eukaryota > Viridiplantae > Streptophyta > Magnoliopsida > Asparagales > Amaryllidaceae > Agapanthus > Agapanthus africanus. The sequence continues at coordinate 157,093,287 of CM057350.1, forward strand.
AAAACTAGATCTAATTAATCTAATTAAAATTCTTGCTAGGGTTAGGCTTAGGGGAAGTGTTGGAGATTGACGTTTTCCTCACCGCTTTCATTGCCATATTTTAGATCTGTTAGATGTATAATTATCAAATAAGTGGATCCGAATCTTTTGGGAAGATGTTTCTTCCTCTAGATTCGCATCCTTCCTTTGTTGATAATTACCCTAACCCCCATGGAAAACACGCGCAACCGGCCCTTTATACTACGGTTCATCGTTACCTCGAGGGGTAGGATGCCGTAGGGAGCGGTTGTGCGTGTATGCATGGAGTGCTAACTATTAGGTGAGGATGGCATGAAAGGGGTGAGAGATATCATCTCTCAAACCTTTCCCTAAGGCTAACCCTAACAAGCGAGGAGACTATTCGCTCATTAGGGGATGATAAAACATTAAAAGAATAGAAAAAACACTTACTAATTTGACGGCTCCTTCCAAGCGATAAAGAACAGATCTGAATAATTATTCCCAGAAATTCTGAACTTTTATTTATTGAAAAGAGGCATAACATTTTACAGATCTAAAATTACAATTTATAGAAAAATAGGAAACCTAGGGTTACAGACTCTCGCACATGCGCAATTACAGATTTGACCCCTGAAAATCCTAACATCTGCACCGACGCACCGACGCACCAAAATTCCACCGACAAGCTCTCTGTACGGCCGCGGAACCGCGACACCAGGCTAGGTTTGGCCGCGGTTCCGCGGCCAAACTGTGGAGTTGGGTTGTCAAAGTTTGGGGTTATTTTCTTAGCTTCTTGGGCTTTGTCGTTTTATATTTCTTTCCTCTGTTGGACTTCTGAATCTTCTCCAGATTTTCAGTGAAGATTTGTATTGGTCTTTTACCCGTTTCACCTTGACTTGCGTTGTCTTGCACCCATATGAACTGGGCTTGACTGAGATCCGTCTAATTGTTGGTCAAAAGTCCCCTTTTCTGTTGTTTTGTGTTTTTTTCACTGTATTCGCATCCAAGCCCTGTATCCTGTAACATGTAACAAAAGTACGTCAAGAGTACCTGTTTATTTCTAAAACGGATAAGAATAGGGAAATGATAAAGGCAATATTATGGTCTGAACAAAGTCCAAGGGGTGTGGGGTAAAAATTTGGAGGCAATAAAGACAGGGGGCCCGGCGGCGCCGGCCCCAATAGGGATCTTGTCGGTCCATCTAGGGAATTAGGAGGTGGGATCTGTGCTACGTGTCCTATACACTTGGTATATCTCAGTGCACATGTTTGATTTTGTTGTGACTTTTCATTTTACGTGTTTTGCACGTGTAAACTTTTGAGCTTTTAAAAGTTTAAAAGAAAAGTCAACAAAAAATATATGTGGCTGGGGGGATTCGAACACAAGGGCTGCATCACAACAGTGCAAGGCTTTACCAATGAGCTACAAGTGCTTTCTTGCCGTTCAAAAGCAAATTAAATTTATAACTTGTGCTCAGGATTAGGTGTTCCTTTCTGTATTTTTGAAAAAAATATGTACAGAAAGTTTAGGGTTGTTACAAACTCTTTTCTTGCTTTAGACGAGTTGATAAAAGATGGGTGAATATTTGTCGTTATATTTTAAAACAGATATAAAATTTATAATAAAAAGGCTTGTAGGGTTCATAGGACTTAGTAGTATTGGATGAATAATTAAAAACGACTTATTTTATCTTTTAAGAGTTTAAAACTAGAGCGATAGTGATGAATGTAGATTAGGGTTCTTAGAGGGAATAGGGTTTCCCATTACTCATCCTTGTCCTTTCATTGATCTATATTCATGTCTAGCTTTTAACAAAACAAATGTTTAACCAATCTCAAATCGTGATCGTGACTATCAATAAATTGATAACGCGCCCGATTAGAAGGTTAACATTTATTTTGCTGAAGTTTATAAATTTTAAAATGTTTGAAAGAAGTTAAAAGATTTTCTCATCCATTATTCTATCATATCCTACAAATCCTAGCAAGTTAGGAATTACTCGTTCATGGCTAGTGATTGAGAAGAGAGGATGAAGGTGAATGAAAGCATAAGTGCAGAAAAGTAATGCGGAAAAATAAATGCACAAAGAATTAAAATAAAATCTTCCTTTATTAATCAACTATTACATTTACAATTCTCCTTAGAGAGTAGATTACAAGAACTCTAGTTTGTTCTAGATCTCTCTCTTTGTGGAGGTAGATGAATAGATGATAATCACTCGGATACGTGGATTTCTTGATCTCTTTGATGATGATTTTGAATATACAGCTCCGGTCCTTTATATAGTATTTGAAACCAGAAACCCTAGATTCAATATGTGAGGATATACAGTTACTATCAAAGCCACAAAATCTTACATCCGACGGCTACCAATGAGTCGCGGAACCGCCGCATATTGCACCCTTTGGCCGCGGTTCAGCCGCAACATAGTGGAATCAGGATTTGATATTTCCTCTGGTCTCTTGTATTGACATGTGGAGATTCTTTTGATATCTAGATTCTGAAAATAATACTCTGAGTCTCTGCCGTTCCGATATCTATCGATTTGCTTCTAAAATTTGGCAGATTCGGTTCCGATATCCCGATTTGACTTGGATCTCTTACTTGGATTCCAGACCTGAGCTAATATCTGCACAATATCTCAAATCATAGTGTTTAGTAGCATTTGGTATTTTTGAGATATTATCCTAACCATTTATATAATATAATATCTTAAGAATATTGATTAGAAATATTTGATATGATATGCATATTTTAATTATTAAGATTTCATTTAAATATTATATGCATATATTTCCCCTCATTATATTAATTATAATGTAGAAATATATGATAATAAACTTTTTATAAATAAACCCACATATATTCTATATTTACAATAAACACCTTTTAGTACTTAACAATAGTAGGGTAAATATCCATTCAAATGTGCAATATTTTAGACTACTCATGGCTATTAGTTGGTTTTTAGGTTAGTTGATTCTCCTGGTGGTTATAGTGGGCAATCTTTTCTATATTTCTTTTATACTTTTGGATTTTCGTATGCTTTTTGGACTTTCGTATGTTTTTTTGGACTTGTTAAATTCTACTCCTATGATCGTTTTTAACTATGACTTGTTAAAACTCTAGTTTATGCATATTATTAGTTATTGGTTTTTACCTATGATCATTGTTTTTGCGGATATATGTGCAACATTATATTTGTGGTAGCTCTTTTTAATTATAACAAAAAGAGGGAGAGATAGGGACCTCAGGGGGAGACATGGACATTTGATCATGATACTCATGGTTTAAGAAGGAGAGCGCTTCTTCGACAAAGGGAGAGTATATTTTTTTGGTTATAAAATCTTATCACAATTTATATCACATTTCCTATATCAATAATTATAGTTTTGTTATCATCAAAAAAGGGGGAGATTGTTGACCCCAAAGTGCTTCACTTGTTATTAGTTTTGATGATTAAAAAATCTATAATTGTGATCACTTTACAAATTGTGATAATATTTTTAGCTCATATTATTAATGATGTGTATTTATGAGCTAACACTATATTGTGTACAAGTATAAGTTTATACATTTCAGATATGCACAATATACAATAGGATATAGCAAAGATGGTAACTCCACAAGCTTGAACATGCTACAAACACTTCGTATCAAATGGAAAAAGAAATTTGAAGAATTCAAGACTCAAGATTTAAAGTGCTTATAATTTTAGTTAAGTTTTGAGTGGGGAATAAGTATCACTTGTAAAGCTCTTTTGATTTTGCAAATATATAAGTTTATGGCGTAATATGCAAAATATCTTTCTAAAATAATATGCTACTTTATTTTTAGAACAAAGGAGTTTTAACTTATTTTTTCTATAATTATGTTTCAAGATAAAACACTTTGTTGTATTCTACTAAGTATTTCCTAAAATAAAATCCTCATGCACAAATTAATTTTAGATGATATGATTTTTCTTATCATGTTTGTTTAGTTTTCTGGAAAATATCTCATATGAATTTGTTGATTATTTCCATAAAAGTTTTGATTGAGAGAATTCAAATATTCTCCTTATTAAAATGATATGATTGAATATTTGATTCCATGGGTTTTGTGATTGAAAATTTTGTGGGAATCCATAGTTGGAATTATTTTTTAAATTCAAATATCAAATTGAATAATCGATTGAGAATTTTTCAAACCCATTCCTTATTAATATACAAGATTGAATATTTGATTTTTTGGAGTTATGATGAGAGATTTATGTTTTTTATTTTTGGAATTATTTTTACTCAAATCTCTAAGCTGATTTATTCTCAAATTTTTCCTTACTCTATTTTAATTTTCTAAGAAAATCAAGTTTGCTAAAATCTGTAGTTTTTGTGCTGATATGTTTCGAGCGGACAACCGACAGTAGACCGGTCACTCGACCACCTGCACACTATGTTTTTATTTGAATATCCAGGGAAGACTGAATAGTTGACCGGTTTCTTTGAGCGGTCGACCGCTTTTGCAATCATTCGACCGGTCCACTCGACCACGCAAAGTCCGGATGAATTTTTATGCAGTTTTTTTGAGCCGTTTGCTAAAATAAATTTCTATATACTTTCAAATTTAAATTATAACGGCTAGTTTTCATTTAATATGGAAATTTGATTTATTCTAGCATAAAAAATACCATATTCTTCATTATAAAATGAGAAGAGTTTTCATAGTTGATTATCAACTCTTTTACTAATTTTCTCATTTAAAAACTCTTTAACTATATTTCTCAAATATTTACACTTAAATTCAAGCCCTTAACTTGAAGTATTTGCTCAATTAAGAAATTCTAGTGTGCGATCCATCTCTCTCTTTTGTACTTCTTGTTGGGGTTCGGCGCCCGTGCCGCGGAGGCTGTGGCCGAGATGGAAGCGAAAACAAAAATTTACATGAGCACTAAACACCCGTAAAACCCAGGATACAATCCAAAAACCTAAACTAGCTAACTAGAAATGTAAGGGTGCAGAAACTAAAACCTTTGTCGCATGTCCACCTAATTGTGGAAGACCCCTCCAAGATCGTAGCCATCGGGATCACGCTTGAAAGACGACCACTCTTGCCGAAGAAGATCCACCTGAGGGAAACCGAAAAAGCCTTTAACCGATGATCCAAACTTGCTAGGTGAGGATGGTCGGTGATGTATAAATTTTTCACTAAAAAATTCTCTCTACTTCTCAAGCTCAAGTGAGCGAGAGAAAGAAGAAGGAGAAAGAGGTGAGGATGATGGTTGCTAATACTTGCAAGCATGAAGCTCACAAAATGTGTAATGAAAAATCAATCTATCATGTAGAAAAGAATGACTACTATATAATCCAACCATGGTGCAATAGTGCATCCAAATCATTTTATCGATAAAAAACCCAAGCCATGCTTTTCTAGATGTTCACAACCATGGTTCTTGTCTCATCACTTTCTACCTCATTTTCCATTTAATTTTCTAAATAGAAAATTAAATATGAGGTATTTTTCTTCTAGAAGCATTCCCATATAAATACGGAATACTTCACCTGGTATATATATCGCTACATATACGTGTATCTGTATAAAAAAAATACGGATAGCACCAAAAAGAAAAAATAAATAGTGAACAATAATACTAAAATATATGTATTAAAATACATACATAAATTATTAAATCAAAACCTGATTTAATAATCCGGCTTAATCCTAAGCCGGCTAGTATTATCAACTGTCCGATTAAAGTCCGTATATCCCGTACACGTATTTAATCGGACACCTGCACGTACCAACGTATGGCTCCTATATCTGTTGCCAGAACCGGGAAAACCATCTATGTGGGACTCTAAAGACTCGACAATACGCTGGCGGTGGGTTTAACCACAAGCATGACATCGACACTAGCTGTATGTAACGGCTATCCAGGTACTTGTCGAAAGGGTTCGACAATCAAGTACGTTCTTACCCTACTGAGCCTGAATATGATAATCTCTGTACAGTCCGGTCTCTTCGTTAAAGAGTATCACATATTAGGTCTAGGGGTGGATAACATCAGTCCCCTACTAAGCCGACAAGTCGTGTCTGAGTCAAGCTCATCACCAACAGAGATACTACTGATCAACTATCAGTAAATCTCATCCACCGTGGCGACGGATTTCTGATGATAACCAACTGAACACAGCGCGACATCGACTTCTAATACCAGGAGAGACGAATCTCTGACAATTTACCACTGCCTCCATGTGGCTTGAGACTATACCCAATTAAAACCCGTTTCCACGATTCCTTTGAGCCATGGTAGGATCGTAATCAAAGTATAGTAGGAACTCACATGAGATAAAGGACGATTTCAGGTCAAAAGACTAAGCTGTACTCATGTCACCTGAGAACTTCCATCTGACAATAGTGTTGGGGTCAAAAGTTATACCCCGATCGACCAAGTCAAAGTCAATCAACCCCCAAGCCAAGTGGGCCCAAGCCCAAGTCAGGACCAACCATGGAAAGGGCCAGCTCCATACCAAGAATGAAGCAATAAATTAGTTTAATGCAATTTTTTAGAAATAAATGTATGAAAAATGGGCAGAAAGCCAAAATTTTATAAACCTCAAGGCTTATGTGCAAAAAGAAATAAGCACATAAGTCATAGGGTGGCATAAGTGCCATTTGGCAAAGCCCAAGGGGCTATATGTAAAGTGTGTAGCCTATAAAGGCAAACATAATGAAAAAATCAAGAACACTTTTCATTCTCTCAAAAAATTCTAAGGTTTGTGCCTCCATCTCCTTTCTCTCAAGTTCTCCCCTTTCTTTCCATTGTCCAATTAAATCAAGAGTTTAACTCTTCTTTTTCAAAAAAGAAATAGTTTTTCACCTTAAAACCCTCGAAGGGAAGTTCAAATCTCCTATCAAATCCATAAAAGGGAGATTTTTAATCTCACGTCCCATTTTCTCCAAGATCCAGCAAAAGGGGAGGAGGAGGAAAAAGACCTAAGTCCAAAAATCCAACTTTTGGAGGATCCGGGGCTCCAAGGAGAAGAAATGGGTCCCAATTGATCATCTCCGAATATTTTCTAGGAGTTCAACTCTAAGATCCAAATTCTCAAAGGAGTCTAACTCCACATCCAGACCTTTTAGGAGTTTAACTCAAAATCCAAGCCTTTTAGGAGTTTAACTCCAAATCCGCATCTAATTTCTTACATAGAAGTTTAAATCCAAATCCAAATTTTTTAGGAGTTTAACTCCACATCCAATTTCTTACATAGAATTTTAACTCCAAATCCAAATCTTTTAGGAGTTTAACTCCATATCTATACCTAATTCTTATTTAGGAGTTCAACTCTAAAGCCCCTCGGAAGTTCAACTCCCAGCCTAGGGGCTAAGCCCCTTTCTACGCTGGTGTTTCCAGCGGTCGCGTGCCGCGCACGTGACCCTCTGACGCCCAGCAGTCACGTGTCGTGCGCGTGACCCACCGGCGTCTAGTGCCCACGCGCCTGACACGTGACCCGCTGGCGTCCCGCGGTCACATGCCGACAACGTGACCCGCAAGCGCTAGAGCCCACGCGCTTGGCACGCAACCCGCCGGCGCCTTGCGCCCATGCGCCACTCACGCCTTCTTAGGACGCTCCTCATCCCTCTTTTCCCCATACACTTCCCACTGAAAATATATTTCTCGTTAGAAAATTTTTCTAACGGGACGCTGCCCCGCACCCTGCAAGGGGGCTGCTAGCCCCCTTGACCTCCAGCCCGCTATCGGGGTAGCAGGACCCCCGTAAACTCTGCGAGGTCCCCGATATATCCAAAACCTTTCAAAACACAACAAACTTACACATCACATTGAGTTTGCATGATTAGTTTGACCCGTAAATCGATGGTTCCCTCGCTCCAAAAGCGAGGGGTAATTAACGGCAGCTTAGTCCGTGGCTGCCGGAGATTCGGATCCCCACAATAAATAAACCCCGGCCTACCCTAGGCAGAGGGAATCTGTTTATGCCTGACAAGCGCTCAAATTCCCATCTTAATAGGTAACGAAAAACACCCTACAGATTCTGGCACTCCCGGTGGGACCTTTTCTCTCCTCCCATATTTTGGGTAAAACATTCATGCGAACTCAATCAACATATATATAGATTGCCTGTACTGAAGTAATTTTTTTTGTGTACGGGTTAACAGCATTCAGTTACAATCTCGAACTCAGCAATCATGTCTTCCAAGACAAGCTTCGTTTTTAATGCCACTCTGATTCCCTACGTGATCATGATCAATGCCCGCGTGGTTCTCCCTGCAAGTCTCAGCCGGCAATAGGAGGAACCGTCCCGTCAATTTGGTTCCGTCATTATCTACCCCGCCAGAAGCGCTCATCTGGCAGAGGCCCCGGCAAACCAAGCAGCCAAACCGACCTCAAAAGGCAGGAGGCCGAACGTTGTAGTCGCCAAAGCATCCCATCCTAAATGCAAATCCGTATTCGAACGGCTCTCCACTGTTCCGACTGGGGGCAAGACCGTTAACACCAATGGAGCTAAAAAGCATCTCCAGCAAGCTCAAACGGTGCCCTTGACAATCGCGCGAGCTGGTGTATTTTCTGGACTCTCTATCAATCAGTCTACGGCGTCTTCCCGAAGGGCCGAAGCTTGCCAAGTGCTTAAAACAGAAAAATTGAGGCAGAAGCGGCTCAGATATAGAGCCAACAAAAGCGCTAGGGCTTCAGCAAAGTTGAACCTTGTAAGGTTCCAAGAACAGGGTTACCCTGCAACGACAGCTGAATCGGCCATAAAAGTCAGCAATTCCTTCGAACCTCTAAAGTGGGTTCAGAAAAATACTATGACCGCTAGAATCAAGAAGACAACGACCTGAACGATGCTACAAAAAGACGTGTCCCAGCTCCAACATAGAAAGCATGACACCGTCTCTTCTAGAGTCTATTAGGAACTCTGTGTGGTGCGAAAGCAGCGGGGCAAAGCCAGAAAAGAAGCACCAGCCCCACTCAAGAAGCCGGTCGGGCCAGCCATCTTCAATCGATTGTCCATTCCCGAAATAGACAGACCACAACAACCGTCCGCGATGTCAGCGGCCAGTGGTGAAAAGATGGGCGGATGTGTTATCCAAACGGTCTATATGGCGAACGCGCGTCCCAGTGACAACTTGTGCAGCAAAAGTAAGGATAGGACTACCACATCCCAAGCCCAATCTGGCTTGAATGTGGTTGCCGTTTCCCAAGATCAGCCACCTCCGCTGGACGATGAAAATCCTCTTGATGAGGCCGATAGGCAGAAGGACCCCCTCAGTCCATATAGAATCAAGCTCGGACAGCAAAGAAGAACCGACTTTCCATCCCGGGACCGCAGAGCAAGAGCTGTAAGTCTGTGACAGCGCCCCGGCCGTCTTTCCGAGGCCAAATGCGAAACAAAAGCTTTTTACGAACTGGCGCTAACACAAACTTAAAACCCGAATCGTTTTATTAACCGTAAAATAGTAAACTTTAATAGGGGGTTTAGAGCTTATACCGATCGATCCATGTCCTTCGGTCTTTAATCTCTTCCCTATGATGTTGCGGCTGCACCGACGATGTACGCTTTACGATCTCGATCGATCAACGGTCTCCTCCTCGCCGAAGACTGCGCCGCATCAACGAATCTTTATACGGGCTCCCGCCTCTGAACCGAGGCAACTCGGACACGAAGTTTGCTAGCCGACGTATCCAAGGTTGCTGTAGAATAAGTGTAGAACGCTTTGTCTCGAGGCTTAATCGAAGTTGCCACAATGGAGGGAAGTGATGGAATGAGAAATTGAAAAGGAGCTAAGGATTTTTCCTTTGCAATATGAATGAATCTCTTTCTCTCACACCAAAACAATTGGGGCTGCCCAAAAGAAGTGCTCGGCCACAAGCAGAAAAATGCTTGTTGGAAATCAAGTGGGGGGTGAGCTCAAGGCAATGGAAGTGGTGATTACAAGCAAAAAATCAACCACAAATATCCTTAACTATCAAAGAAACATTAATAGCACCAATAATGCATCAAAGAAGACAAGCCCATTCAAGAAACATCTACATGCTGCTGGGGTCCCTGCAACAAACAAAAGCCCCTCCTTTTGCTAATTCCACATTTGCAAATACCCCCCTCACAACAAGGAAATTCAGCCAAGAACGAATGAAAGAAAAATGGCCGAAACGGAATGCAAACTAGCAAATTCAAAAAGCGATCCCGTAATAAATTACAGGATAACCCCGCAACTGTATATACATACCCGCATTTGTATTCCGACCGAATACAAATGCAACGAGACAAAATCTACACAGTATAATACTAGGATCCGGCTTAAACCAAAGCCCGCTAGTATTATTCGTCCGAACCATAACACGTGCACAAGTGCACACGTATGTTCGAACCCAGCCATAAAACCATACGGCCTCTACAACGTTTCGCCCGAACTGGGAAACTTTCTGTGGGGGACTCTAAAGACTCGTCAATACTCTGGCAGTGGGTTTAACCACAAGCCGTCAGTGGTACTAGCTGTACGTAACGGCTGCCCATGTACTGAGTGAAAGGGAGTCCGATGAGCGAACTCATCCTGGAACCCTACTGAGCCTATGTGTGACAATATCTGTACAGTCCGGTCCGTTCGTCTATGAGTATCACATATCGGGCCTAGGGAGCTGGTAAACGTCAGACCCCAAAAGCGGAATAAGTCGTGTCGGAGTGTAGCCCAAAACACCCTGAGATACTACTGGAATACCTACCAGCAAATCTCGCTTGCCATGGCCATGGACTTTGTGTAACGGCTCTCCTAAACACAGCGTGATCTCATCCCCAACGATGGAAGATACGAATCCCCTGCCGATCCGCTCACTGCCTCCATGTGGCTCGGGACTGTACCCAACTAAAACCTATTTGCATGACTCCTTTGATCCGTGGTAGGGTAATAATCAAAGCACAGTGGGAACTCACACGAGACAAATGACGAACTCAGGTCGATAGACTAACCTGTACACATGCCACCTGGGAATTTCTATCTGACGACAGATAACCAGCTAGCATGTTCCCAGCGAGTCCTGTCCGGTGTACTCATAACCCAATGAGCACCTGTATACATCTTAGGTGAACCAACTGACACCAATGGCTTGTGAGGCCGGCCATTGCTCCTCGTCGGGGTCTCCACTGTATACACTAGTCTGCTCCGGAGTATCGATGCCCTATCTCGAAACTCCTACGACTAGGGACCACTTTTAAGTTTGTGCTTATAGACTACCCAACTCTCACGTATATGATCGACATCATACTGTTGGTAGTCAAGCAAGAATCCTATGGGCTCTATCAACATGCAATAGTGATATATCATGCCACCTAAAGCAGTACACGTATGATAAAGATAAACCAGATAGCTTACTATCATCTTGGGTAAGACTGTCCTACCGGTATAGGTCCTCCCTCAATCATTGCAATCACGTGCCTGCGATCCAATAATTGACTTTGAGGGCACTATATCCAACAATCTCCCACTTGCACTTAAGGCTAATTATTGCGATGTCGCATACTCACAGCCCGTGTGATACCGAACTCCCAACTCCTCTACTGATCAGTCTCATAAAGCTCGTTTGTAAAACTATTGTGTTCGAGAAATAGCCTCAGTGAGTGGATCCGCTCTGATGTTTCTTTCTATGTCTCTCTATATCTCAAGTTCGCGGAGAAACCCATCTCCTGAAATGAGTAATACCTATCTTAGAATATGTCTAGATATCTGATAGAACCTAGTTCACAAATGAACTCCAAATCCAAACTTCTTAGACTGTATCGTCAACTGAACATAATCAGTATTCTGCGCCATGCCTCCCTCAGTATCCGCTTGGACTACCTGTCTAAAATACCGCCCCTCGTCGGAGGGAAAACTATAACTCTGACAGTCACTCTGTCATCCAGGTCACCTTGGAAGCATGGAATGATAACTGTCTCCCGAAGGAGGCTACCGTTATCAAATCCCTAGAACATCCACTTATATTCTAAAACTGCCTCCGAACATTCCTCCAGGATTGGATCAATATCAACCTATTGCATCTAGTGCAAAAACAACATCTGGTGTGGTACTTGACATCTCATGATCAACTCAATTACCTAAGCAAGTGATTTGCCAATCATGCACATCCCTCTCCTCTTTAGTCTGTAAGACACCTTTAGAGAGGGTGACTCCATCACTTGCTGGTACACCACCATGCCAGGAGTCATCCATTATAATTACCTTTAGAATGTTGTCTAAGTACCCAGATTGGGAAGCTACCCAAATCTAGATCTAAAACCATAGATCTAGTTACCAGAATGTCTGATATAATATCCATATCCTATGTGGAGAAACTACTGTGTGACAACCACAGTATAACCGATCGTAGTATAGGAGTTTTACTTCCTACTCTGTGTATGTCATCCAAATACGTAGGCATCACACCCTACTACTTTCATAACAGATCCATCCCCTATTCTGACGAAGTCAAAGCCCATGGCTGTCACATCAAAAATAGATGATCTATCTCCGCTATATCTGCTTTAGTCTATAAATAGACATAAGCTACTTGTCCACTATGCTTCCGCTGCTCCCACTGAATACGACAACCCTCTGGCAGAATAATATACACGAGCACTTCTAAAACTAGTTTAGAACGACGCTATACTTATCCTCCTGCCGGCTATCATAGCCTGGAACAACAGTAATGGTAAGTCTGGGTAAACAAGAACCTCCCTGTCACCGTCCTTGAGGCTACCGGAGTACCTCTTGGGTGTCTGAGGTTACCCACCATATCTGCGGAGTGGCTAATGGAATGTCAAACTTGATTGAATCTTTAGGTCCTATTAAATTTTCTATAATCGTTTGCGGTTCTGGTTCCAGTTCTACCATACTCCCACTACTGTTTTCTGAAAAAATCCATTTTACTGAAACTGTGGTGAGTCAAGAACAATATCACTATTGATCTTCCAGATGGTAGAAAGTCAACCCTCATCAAAGCTAGGGTCAAACCACAAACTGCCATTACAGAAACGTGCCTTAAGTTATCCAGAGTCTGGTTTTAAGCATAAGCCGGACAACTCCGTATACCTTAACATCGTTAAGATATGATCCATTCTATATACAATATAGAAATAGAGGCACTGATTTAATTGGAATCAGATTCAAATCATGCAGCTGTCTCCAGTGCATGTCAACTAAATGGAAAGAGGCCGATCAGCATTACTCAACTTAGGAATTCATCCAATTATGAGTAACCTGAAAGAGAAACAAGTTCCCCAAAACATTATTATCAACTGAATACCATACACAAGTATCTACATTTTCGATCACCTTGAAAAATCCCAATACTTGCTACACCTAGTTCTCTACTTTATTCTTATACCTATAACTTCTCAAAACTTAGATCTTGTATTTCTACGAAACACTTGTCTAAAACTAGAGAAGTCACAAGTAAACAGAATATAGTACGAGGACCTACCCTTTGTCTTAATGGACACCGGACAATATACAATACTTTTTATCAGTCCCCTGAGTTGAATAACTCAAATCCTGCGCGTCGTAGGTTGAAAACTGTACCCAGGCGATTTCCTCAAATATCACCAATTACAACGAATTCCGATATAATGAGGATGATCACCTAATTTCCAATAACTTACTCCCACTCATCATCTGTAAAACCATACAGATGTGAGAATCATACCTGGTAAATACATACCCTAGAGCAAGGACTAATTGGGAAATCGGTTTTCTATTAACAATACACAGTGAAACTGAAACATGAATATGTTTCGAAGGGGTATCCGGGTATTCCTAGTAATGTCTCTTCCATTATCCAGATTCATGACTATAACCGTATATTTCTTTGCCATCTCTCCAAATCCTTTTATTTGTGTTTAGTCATTACCTTCTGTACACCATCGTTAGGCTTAATGGTTTTCTTCCTTCCCTACCGTTCGGCACCAGCCTATGGTTTGGAAGAAGACTATCCAATAAGCATAATAGGAGTACTCGCAACCTGAGAGAAGGTGATGATAAAAGACAACTGAATAAACCTTTATTCCATTTCTCCTGAACCAGAATCCATTCCCGAAATAGAACAAGTTCCATCGAGTTCGTATATAACCATACGATGGATTATCCAAATAACTGTGGATCTTCGTAGTGATACGGGGTGTTCTGGAGAAATAAAAAGGTGAAATAGGAGTGACGATGAAATACTTGGTTTGGTCGTGAATCGTAGTCGAAATTTACTTTGCCCTCTTTCTAATCCCTTTATTTGTCTTTACTTATTACCTTCTGTACACCTCCGTTAGGCTAATTGGTTTTCTTCATTCCCTACCTTTCGGCACCTGCCTATGGTTTGGAAGAAGACTATCCAATAAGCGTAATAGGTGTACTGTCCCCTAATCCTAGGAGCCCCCATAACCTGAGAGAAGGTAAAAAGGAAAAGACAACTGAATAGTCATATTCTATCTCTCCAGAACCAGAATCCATCCTCAAATCTGGAACAAGTTCCTCCGAGTTCGTATATAACCATACGATAGATTTATCCAATGGAAGTGGATATCCGTAGTGATACGGGGTGTTCTGGAGAAATGCAAAGGGTATAAGGAGTGGCAATGATATATGCAACTCAGACAATCCAAAAGCCAGTGTTTTAAGAAAGTTCGGTTAACTTGGTTACTGAGTCATAGTCTAGGGTCGGGTCATGGTCGCTGCCAAAGAGAGAGTGAAAAGAAACACTCTGCATGCACTCTAACCTAGATCAGAATGGTTATCACTTTATCTAATCAGGAAACCTCCCACTGTATTCTCAAATTCTCCTCCAAACCTGAAAGAAGAATTAGTCGGGATCACCCAACGAGTAAACTAACTCATCAGTGAGAATCGGGATCCAACTATCATCACATGATAACGTGACGGAATCCACTCACGTTATCACACTCCAGATGGTATGCGCATACCTGGCAAGTTTCAGTTTCTTTAGAAACTCCCGATGTGATTTTTACCCCAAGCGGTTTATGACCTTGACTTTGGCCAACAAATCATAACCCGCAAGTCAAGTTCTACTCTTCATTGTCCTGATTGATTTAGACCCACCCGCACACACCCTTGACTTTGGCTAACAAAGTGGTACGACTGTCCTAAACCAATGCATATATCTATGCAACAGAAAAGTAACAAATAGCTACCATACACTATGCCTTGACTTTGGCCAACAAACATAGTATGAATACTAAGTGCTACCCGTCTGAAATGACGGAGGGCTGCGAATGGTTTTTGGCGAAAAACCTTTAACGTAATGAACTTGATATCGTTGAAGGAACCGGATAGCTTTTATAAAAATATTGTGGCGAAAACCTTTGCTAAAGAGGTCACTCCCGGTGAAGGGATCTCGGCTCTTTCCCGTAGAATGAGGTGCAGGATATTCCAAACTGAATACCATGATGCAAAGCAAAAAGTAATCGACCATAGTGAAGTTATTACCCTGACGCAATCCTCTGTCCAAGGGGTCACTCCCGATGAAGGGATCTCGGCCCTTGCCTCGTCGAATGAGGTGCTGGATATTCATAACCGAACACCGCTGTGCAAAACAAAAGAGAACGTCCTTGCAATAACAGCTTTTTGAAAAATGTTCCAACAACATCTGTATAGGTCTGTTTTCCTTGCATTGATACGAATCAACGCAGTCCCATCAATTAATCACACCAATAAAGAACGAAAAAAATGTATGTATATGCCATCCGCATTCGCTACTGGGTCCCGTCATCACCCATTAGGTTAGTTAACTAACGACAGAGCGGGGACAAGACTAGCGCGGGTGTAAAACATATACAACATCTACTAGTATATATATAACAATATACAATAATCGCTCCAGGCGTGATAAATGCAACATCACAGAAAAGTAATAAGCAACACAGAACAATACAGAAAAGCTGGGATCCCCGGGTTTCATAGAGCCACAAATGAAACCCGACGTTCCCCTGGTCGTATGGATAGCCTGTGCAATGAAAACCTAGACCCCTATGAGTGCGGCAAGTTACCCGCCAAAACCAGAAGCGAGGCAGCCCCCTTCAGCATCGTGAATGGACCACCCAGCACTTCACGGAATCCGGTAACTTGAGCACCCCTCCTTGGGTCAACCTAGTACAGGAAAGAAAATATATACAACGGGTACATCGACCTCAACCCGGTCATGCCCCAAAAGAATAATATACAAATAGGCAGTGACGGCAGTCCACATGTCGGACGCTCGCCCCGCAATATCAAATGTACAAATATATCCAAACAGCATTATCATTGCACACAAGCTATCCACCACGACAAATCCGCAATATCACAGCACAACACAGAACATCAACGTGAATGTCACGTTCGCAAATCCGTCTAAAAGAGCTATAGCAATTAGACATGATTTACCGATCGAATGACATTCACGGTCACAGATAATAATGTAATGCACTGCAATACTTAAACAATGTTAGAAAATATCGACTCCGAAATAACCCCGAATAGCCCAAACAACTTGATAAAAACCATATCCAAAAAGGGCCAAATAAACAACACCACAGGATCAAATTCCCAGAGACCAGAGCACACCCCAAACACCAACCCAATGGGCCATAACTGGGCCGGCCTGGCTGGAAAAATGATGAAGGTGGCCGGCCAAATTCCGATGCCTTGGGTCCGTGTTTGGTCTATGTTCATGTGGTCTCCCTAGTGGCTTCTGAACTTGTTTAAAAACAATTTCTGGACCTTTTAAAAAACAACAGAGAACAGATATTCCGTGGCATCGTTTGGGTTTTGTTCCGGTTTCGATACTTTAACAATGTTTAAACCAACTAGTTAGCGGTTAATAGTTTGGCTCTGATACCACTGTAAGTCTGCGGCAGCGCCCCGGCCGTCTTTCCGAGGCCAAATGCGGAACAAAAACTTTTTACGAACTGGCGCTAACGCAAACTTAAAACCCGGATCGTTCTATTAACCGTAAACTAGTAAACTGTAATAGGGGGTTTAGAGATTATACCGATCGATCCGTGTCCTTCGGTCTTTAATCTCTTCCCTATGATGTTGCGGCTGCACCGACGATGTACGCTTTATGATCTCGATTGATCAACGGTCTCCTCCTCGCCGAAGACTGCGCCACATCAACGAATCTTTATACGGGCTCCCGCCTCTGAACCGAGGCAACTCGGACACGAAGTTTGCTAGCCGACGTGTCCAAGGTTGCTGTAGAATAAGTGTAGAACGCTTTGTCTCGAGGGTTAATCGAAGTTGCCACAATGGAGGAAGTGATGGAATGAGAAATTGAAAAGGAGCTAAGGATTTTTCCTTTGCAATATGAATGGATCTCTTTATCTCACACCAAAACAATTGGGGGCTGCCCAAAAGAAGTGCTCGGCCACAAGCAGAAAAATGCTTGCTGGAAATCAAGTGGGGGGAGAGCACAAGGCAATGGAAGTGGTGATTACAAGCAAGAAATCAACCACAAATATCCTTAACTATCCAAGAAACATTAATAGCACCAATAATGCATCAAAGAAGCCAAGCCCATTCAAGAAACATCTACATGCTACTGGGGTCCCTGCACCACACAAAAGCCCTTCCTTTTGCTAATTCCATATTTGCAAATACCCCCCTCACAACAAGGAAATTCAGCCAAGAACGAATGAAAGAAAAATGGCCGAAACGGAATGCAAACTGGCAACTTCAAAAAGCAATCCCGTAATAAATTACAGGATAACCCCGCAACTGTATATACATACCCGCAATTGTATTCCGACCGAATACAAATGCAACGATACAAAATCTACACAGTATAATACTAGAATCCGGCTTAAACCAAAGCCCGCTAGTATTATCCGTCCGAACCATAACACGTGCACAACTGCACGCGTATGTTCGAACCCTGCCATAAAACCATACAGCCTCTACAACGTTTCGCCCGAACTGGGAAACTTTCTGTGGGGGACTCTAAAGACTCGTCAATACTCTGGCAGTTGGTTTAACCACAAGCCGTTAGTGGTACTAGCTGTACGTAACGACTGCCCATGTACTGAGTGAATGGGAGTCCGATGAGCGAATTCATCCTGGAACCCTACTGAGCCTATGTATGACAATATCCGTACAGTCCGGTCCGTTCGTCTATGAGTATCGCATATCGGGCCTAGGGAGATGGTAAACGTCAGACCCCCAAAAGCGGTATAAGTCGTGTCGGAGTGTAGCCCAAAACACCCTGAGATACTACTGGAATACCAACCAGTAAATCTCGCTTGCCATGGCCATGGACTTTGTGTAACGGCTCTCCTAAACAAAGCGTGATCTCACCCCCAATGTTGGGAGAGACGAATCCCCTGCCGATCCGCTCACTGCCTCCATGTGGCTTGGGACTGTACCCAACTAAAACCTGTTTGCACGACTCCATTGAGCCGTGGTAGGGTAATAATCAAAGCACAGTGGGAACTCACACGAGACAAATGAAGATCTTAGGTCAATAGACTAACCTATACACATGCCACCTGGGAATTGCTATCTGACGACAGGTTTTAATAACCAGCTATCATGTTCCCAGCGAGTCCTGTCCGGTGTACTCATAACGCAATGAGCACCTGTATACATCTTAGGTGAACCAACTGACACCAATGGCTTGTGAGGCCGACCATCGCCCCTCGTCGGGATCTCGATTGTATATACTAGTCTACTCCGGAGTATCGATGCTCTATCTCGAAACTCCCGCGACTAGGGACCACTTTTAAGGATGTGCTTATAGACTACCCAACTCTCACGTATATGATCGCCATCATACTGTTGGTAGTCAAGCAAGAATCCTATGGGCTCTATCAACGTGCAATAGTGATATATCATGCCACCTAAAGCAGTACACGTATGATAAAGATAAACCAGATAGCTTACTATTATCTTGAGTAAGACTGACCTACCGGTATAGGTCCTCCCTCAATCATTGCAATCACATGCCTGCAATCCAATAATTGACTTTGAGGGCACTATATCCAACAAGAGCTGCTTCAAGAGCTTCAAAAGCAGCTCAGGAGAAGAGATAAAGAGATGGTCAAGCTCTACTAAAAAATTGATGACCTGACGAATGTTGTGATACGGCTCACGGCTCAAATTGCTCAGGCGCCTTCCTATCAAGCACATGTCTCTACTCAAGATCCGGGCAACAACGACCCGAATCAACCGATGCCTGCACCTTTAGGTCCAAGTTTAGGCGAGCCACACGAAAGACGACCATATTGCACTTCTGGGGAAGCCTTAGCTCTGAATGGCACCATCCCGCTAACACAAGATCGGATAATGGATTTGGTTACCAGCAAGGTTAAAACATTGGTGACCGAAGCCGAAACTCAGAATGAAATTGGCAGTAGTGGGCGGCCATATCCCGTACAGTACGATCTAATCGAGTTCCCGAGCGGTTACGTCATTCCTAAGTTTGGAAGATTTGACGGGATGGGAAATGCAAATCAGCATGTCGCCCACTTTAAAGTATCATACGGAAATACAGAGGGAAATGATGTGCTCTTTCTTCGTCAGTTTGTCAACAACATGACCGGTGTTGCTTTCGACTGGTACACGAGCATACCAGACGGGTCCTTCATCACTTTTGCCCAAATGGAGTCTCTATTTCGGCAAAGGTGTTAGTTGTATGTATGCCCTAGAGGCCATTATTGTACATATGATGTATATTATAGTGGATGCTTGGACATATATAGGGAGGACATTCTTGTTCGACATGATAGTATGCTATCTGGTTGCTCTTTATCTCAACATGTACACTTATTGTCTCTCTGTTACATGTTGATAAAGCCCTTAGGATGAGTACTTGACTACCAGGATTATGATGCAGATCATACTAGTAGGGCCAGGGTAGTCCGTAAGTACATCCTTCAATCGTTCCTAGTCGTGGGAGTATCGAGACGGGGCATCAATATTCCAGAGTAGACTAGCGTATACGCTTTTTGACCCATATGATGGGCGATGGATGATCCCACATCCATTGGTGTTTAAAATCAAAGATGGTATACGGGTGCTCAGTAGAGACTGGGTATACTGAACAGGACTCGCCCAGAACTCCTAGATGGTATTATACCTCATGTCAGATAGCAGTTCTCTGATGACACTGGTACAGGTTAGTCTGTAGACCCGAGATCGTCATAGAGTATTGTGTGATTCCCACTGTGCTTTGATTTCTACCTTACCATGTTCATGAGAACATGCAAAATGGTGGTTTTTGGGTACATTCCCGAGTCACATGGAGGCAATGAGCGATAGAAAGGGGATTTTGTCTCTCCCGGTATTGGGGGTTGATGTTGCGCTATGCTCGATTGGCCATAACAAAAAATCCCTGGCCAGGGTTGCTGAGATTAACTGGTAAGTGTTATCAGTAGTTTCTCGAACCATTATGGGCCTCACATCAGCATGACTTATAAAGCTATTGGGGTTTGACGTTTACCAACCCCAGGCTGATATGCGACATATCAGACGAAGAGACCGGACTGTTCGGTAGTGTTACTTATTAGATTTGCAGGAGTATGAGCAGGCTTGTTTGTTGATCTTCTAATTGCTCAATACGCGGGTAGCCGTTACGTCCAGCTAGTACCGCTGACGGCTTGTGGGTGACTGATATGATCATCACATATTGCCAACGTATTGACGAGTCTTTAGAGTCCTACACAGAGCTTTCCTGGCTCAAGCGAAACGAAGGAGGAGCATATATGTGATATGTGCGAGACCGAGATTAATAGGTGTATGTGATACCGTATTCTATTCTCGCGATATGTGATATCGGTTGGTTATATATGATATAGCCGGGTTATCGAATCAAGTGTTGATTCGATAAGTTGATACATATGATATTAGTCGGTTATATGTGATATAGCCGGATTATTAAATCAAGTGTTGATTTAATAATTTAATGTATAATTATATATTTGAAATATTAATTTACATTAACTAATATTAGCTCACTTAAGCATTTCTTTTTCTCACTTGTGTACACTTAATATATATGTGATATATATTATTGTGTCATGCTAGTTGCTACATGCTACATGGGTCTATGAGACTTATACCATACAAATAATAATGTGGGGTTTTATTTATTAAGAGTAAAAGAAAATTAGTTGGAAATTAGTCAAGGTTAGAAGCTTGGAGAAGCTTTGTGCTAACCTTTAACTTAGTCCACTAATTTTGTCTCACTCTAGATATTTATTAACCTAACCATTATTGTTAACCATGGTTTAGTCTCTACAAGAGATATATGAGATATTTCTCACCCATGGTTGCCATTCTATACTTGCTTCTCTCTATAGTTGTTTTTCTTCATCTCCTTCCTCGAGCTCTCTAGCCTTCTGGGATATGAGGAAAATTAATGACAAAAATATTTCTAAAGTGAGAAAAATTCCTATTTCATCAACCTACACTAGATTAGCCATTTAGTTTAGGTTGTTTGCTTCACTAATTCCTAATTAGTGAAAAGGTAGCTTGAGTTAGTGTCTCCTCGATGTAGAATATCTTCGGCCTCGAAGACTTCAAGTAAGCTTGTTCATTTCACCTTGTGGAGCCTTACTAGAGTCTGAGAGATCACTACTTAGAGTGAAGAGACTACTACACAGAGCTTTTGAAGTGAAGGACCGGTCTACAAAGGTTGTATTCCTTATTCACTTAGATGTAAAGTTGTTTACATACTATTTTTCGTCTAATTCTCTAGTTCAGATTTTAGATTAGGGTACTTTAGCGTGTCAAATTTTTGAAAACGGCATGGTTGATGCCTCCCAAAACCTTGTTGTCGTGCGAAGGAAACCGGCAATGGTATCAGAGCCAAGCTAGAGAATTAGACGATATTTATTGAATTACGAAACCAAAACAACTCCGAAACCTCGAAACAAAATGCTTAGGTTCTGTCAAAATTTTTATGTCCTCAAAAAAAATTTAAGCAGTTGCAGAATGTTGCATACGATGTAACATGAACACGAGACAAAAACGAACCAATTTCGTCGGTTTTGACCCGGTGAAACAAGCCTAAAAACCGGCCCCACCGGTTTTATTGGGGAATTATAGCTTCGCTTTTTCCTGGTGTTCCAATCTCTGGGGTTTGGTATTTCAGGTGTTGTTTGTTTTTACTAAGATTGCATGTGATGTTATCTTTCTATAAAGGCAATTCGGAGTATTTCATAGTCATAATTTTAACATCGTTTCGTTATCTTGTCGACATTAAAAAGTTCGAACGAATATCAAAAACCCAACTTTCACCCCTCTCTAGAAATTTTCCAAAAGTTGGAATTTTTTGGGTTTAAAAATCTTCAGAAAATCATGCAAGCAGTTTTATGGACCTTCTAGAAGAACGATACCCAAACTCGACTCTTTGACCGCAGAACCACGGCCAAACCATTGGGTTTGCGGCAGTTCCGTGGCGCTATGAGTGAGGCATGGGTCGGCCCTTCTACGGTTGGTCCATAGGTGCTATGGCATGTTCTGGGTATTTTTTAAACTGTGCTCAAGTGTTGAGCTCTCTGGGAAATTTTGGGTGCTTGTTGATTCGATCGAAATGTTTAACATCATCTAGCTATCTGTGAAATGTGATGCAATATTTGGAATCCACAATAATTAGTTTTCTGAAAACTAATTTGAATTTTATAAACCTAGAAATTTAGTCTCATTTGATCGGTTGCCGCGGGGTTTTGATATGGATCAAAATTTTGTTGCAATCACATAGAGTACGCGAATGTTCGCCGGGTAACATTACTAGATAGCCACACCCCCATAGCCCCGACCAAGTGACTGCAGGAGAACCCCGTTGCCTAAAGCACCCGTCCGGGTGCTCGCGGCTGCGGTGTTCCGCCTAAGTGCATTTCATCAACAACATCAGGGGTGCGGCCGTCTACTAAAGTTTACAACGAGCATTCGATCAACTTGTCGGAAATCTTGTTGAATTGCCCGACTTGTTATTGAAAAGTGTTTTCAATATCGAGACTAAAATCCGGGGTTTATAAAGTTAGGTATGAAATTTAGGATATGAGATATTCCGGGTTTATGATGTCTGAGGAATTCATATGGTTAGGCATGAAATCCGAAGTATGTGATATTTCGGGTTTATGATGTCTAAGGAGGTTGCAGATTCCAATTGTTATAGTTTTCACTTTCTTTTCTGTGGCCATAAGTGTAATATGTTGTGTATCACCGGTTTCGTTACTATATGCCAACGACAATTGGAATGCGCATATTTACTTACGTTGATGACATCTGATATTATGTGTTGCTGTGATATGTTATATTGGATCGTCATGTTTGAATAGCCGGGGTTTTTGTGTGAGATGAGAGTTTTTCATTTTCATTTTCATTCATGTAAAAACTTGTATGTAATATTCTTTTATTGGGGCACTTCCGGGTTGAGGATGATGTCACCATTGATGTATATTATTTATTTTTCCGCATTATGATAGACCCATGGCGGGGAGCATAAGTAACTGGGTTCTAGAGTCCAGTGGGAGACCATCTCGAGGAGTCGAGTCCGGGTCTCCTAACTATAGAATTGGTAAGGTAGCTTGCCGCTCTCGTAGGGGTCTAGGGATGTGGGTTTGGCTATTCATCATGACCGTGGAATCCGTGTTTTTTACTGGCTTAATTTAAAACACAGAATTCCTAGTATATCCAATATTTCATATGTAGACTTCTGCTGCTGATATTCTGTGATGTGATTACTTTATATGCTGAGACGAATGTTGTTATTATATATATGATATATAATAAGCGTTTCTTATGTTTTGCACCCGTGCTAGTCCCGCCCCGCTATGCCGTTAGTTAAGTAACCTAACGGTGCATAACAAGAAACTGTGGCGAATGCGGATGGTATAAGCGTACGTTCAACTTTCGTTTCTTTATTTATGATGCTTAGGAAGCATAAATGATGGGACTTCATTAATGAGATTAATGAAAGAGAAGAAACCTAAAGATATTGTAGAATCATATTTTAAAAATTGGTAGCTCTAGTTCTTCCTTTGCATAGTGGTATTTCTTGTGGAATATCCAGCATCTTATTCGATAAGGAAAGAACCGAGATCCCTTCACCGGGAGTGACATCTTTAGCAAAACTGGAAGATGCTACAACCCACTCGATTTTGTCTTTTGATTGCTTTTCTAGTTCTTGCTTTGCATAGTGGTATTTATGAATAACCAGCACCTCATTCGATGATGAAAGAGTCGAGATCCCTTTACCAGGAGAGGCCTCTTTAGCAAAACTAGTAAAAGCCTAAAAAACACTCCTTTTCAAAATCACTCGATTCTACAACGATATCAAGTTCATTACGCAAAAGGTTATCTTAAAAACCTGTCGTAGCCCTCCGTCATTTCAGATAAGGACTATTTAGTATTCGTGCTACATTTTTTGACCTCCATCAAGGCGTGGTGTGCGGTAGCTGATTAGTGCTTATCTGATAAAGCATATGATGCGATTAGATTAGGATAGTCGTGTGTCCTTATTGACCTCTGTCAAGGATCGTGCGGATGGGTTTAATTCAATCATGAAATGTACGGGTTGAACTTGACTAGTAGGCTATAGTTTGTTGACCTCCGTCAAGGTCATAGGACGCTAGGGGCAAAATATTATCGGGAATTTCAAGTGTTAAAATTTGCAATGAGATTGCATACCTTCTATGAGATAGTTGCATCCCGATACCCACTGCAAGTAAGAGTTACTCCTGGGAGAGTTTTACACATTATAATTAGCCGACCAAAGTAGGTGTCTAGAAAGGTGTTAACGGGGTTACGCCCCTAGGAAAACGATGTTTATTTTAATTAGGTCCATGCGAAAGCACGGGGAACCTCCCTCAAAGTACGGACACTAGCCTGGCTAAAAGATTGGCGAACTTGTAGGGTGTAATTAATTCCGGCTAGTCTTACCCTTTAGGATTTGAAGGAAGATTTGATAAAATCAGTGGGAGCCATCCTGATTAGATAAAATAATAAGCAATCTGATCTTTCAAGAGCATACGCAGAGTGTTTTCTTCTCTCTCTCTCCTGGTAGCGACCGTGACATGCCTTAATCAAGATAATAATATGGGTGTATTGACCGAACCTGCTTATTATGCTGAGCTGGGGAACGTTGGTTCCGCTCTACCTTATAATTATTATAAGTTTGAGCAGAAAATAGGGGATTACAAGGATTCCCATGCCACCCATTCGAAGAAAGAGCATGTTGATACATATTCTTCGGATGTGTTCACTACCGAGAACTGTTTCTCAGTATACTCTACGTCCTAGGTATGAGTTACCGGATCAGGATCCCATATATGTAATCTGTTACATGGGCTAAAAAAAGGTGGAGAACTGGGATTGGGTGATATGTCTCTAAGTGTAGAGAATGGTGCAATTTTTGTAGCCAAATCAGTTGGCAAATATCACCTTGTATTACTACATTAATTCTGAACGAATGTTATTACATACCAAACCTGATATACAATATTACATCGGTTTCTTTATTAACATAAAGAAAGATATAATTTTGTATTGCAGGATAATGTTGTGAACATTTTCCTTAATCAAGAGCTGATTAGATCAGGCACGTTATGTAATAGCATATACGTTCTAAATCAAACCACAGTTCAAAGTATATAGAATACACACAAGAGGAGTAGTTCAGAGATGAACAAATCCTTCTTATGGTATTGTAGACTAGGTCATATCAATGCGACACAACTAGCTATGTTACATAAGGATGAATATTTGAATCCGTTCGAGTTTTCATCTTATGATACTTGCCAATCTTGTCTCAAAGGTAAAATGACCAATACTCCGTTTACTGGAAACGGAGAAAGAGTTACTGAACCCTTGGGACTGATACATGGTGATGTATACGGTCCTATGTCTACAAATGCCAGGGTTGGTTCCCCGTACTTCATTATATTCACTGACCATCTCTCAAGATTCGGACATATGTTCCTATTGACACACAAGTCTGAAACTTTTGAGAAATTCAAGGAATATAAGCTTGAAGTTGAGAACCAGATAGGTACAAGTATTAAGTCCTTCGATGTGATCGGGGAGGAGAATACTTCAGCATGGAGTTCCTGGATTTTCTAAAAACAGAATGGGATTCTCTCTCAGCTTACTCCTCCGTACACACCACAACACAACAGTGTATCGGGGCGGAGGTATCCCGCCCTATGAGATATGGCACGCTCTATGATGAGTACTGCTGAGTTGCCTGTTTTCTTTTGGAGTTATGCACTTAGGAAGCTGCATACCTATTGAATAGGGTTCCATCCAAATCTGTGCCTACCACTCCATATGAGATATGGAATGGGAAGAGACCATCTCTTAAACGAGTTAAGATATGAGATTGTCTGGCCTATGTTGAAAAGCAAAATCTGGACAAACTCGAGCCAAGGTTAGCTCTGTAAATTTGTTGGATATCCCAAACATTTGTGAGGGAATATCTTCTACCAAACCGATGAACAAAAGGTGTTTTGTTTCCCAACATGCCACTTTTTTTTAGAAAAAGGAATTTCTTATGGAAGAAATTTGTGGTCATGAGGTAGAACTGGAAGGAGTTCCAGCTGGACAAACTAACAACTGATGATTTAGTAGAAACAAAGGATTCAATAGTCTCCAACGAACCTCAGCCTCTCTGCGAATCTGGAAAGGATTCCTCATTCACCTAAAAGATACTATGGTTTCTTCAGTGACGGTGGGAGCGAGGGTTACATCATGGTAGATGATGACCCAACTAGGTTCAGGCAGGCCATCACGAGTGGGGACTCTGTGAAATGGCTGGATGCTATGCGATCTGAGATGGAATCCATGTACACCAACAAAGTATGACTTTGAATGTTGCACATGAAGAGGTAAAACCCATTGGGAGCAAGTGGATCTTGAGAAGATTCTTGGTGTAGATGGAAAAGTTGAGACTTTCGAAGCTAGACTTGTGGTAAACGTATTTCGTCAATAACCAGGTGTGGATTATGACGAAACCTTTTCTCCAGTGACTATGCTTAAGTCCATTAGGATTAAAGCAAGTATCACTGAGATGGAACTTTTGTTTTGATGTGGCAATCAAAGAGTTTGACTTCATCAAAAAGGTAGATGAACCTTGTATATACAAGAAGGTTGTAGATAGTAAGGTTGTCTTTCTCATATTGTACATAGATGACATACTCTTGATAGGAAATGGGTTTCCTAGGCTACACTCGGTCAAGCTCCTCATATCACGAGGATTCTCCATGAAAGATCTGAATGATACCTACTACATCTTAAGGATTGAGATCTATAGAGATAGATCTAAGTGGATTTAGGAGTGCACCAAATCCAGGTACATTAACACCATACTAAAGAGGTTTAGTATGGAAGATTCTAAGCTGATGGTTCGCCCACTTACTCAGGAATCACTCTCTCCGAAAAGATGTCTTCTAAGACTGATTTGGAAAGAGCTCGCGTGCAAGGGATACCCTATGCTTCGGCAGTAGGCTCTATCATGTATGCGATGTTATATACTAGACTAGATGTAGCTATCTCACTGGGTGTAGTGATCAGGAATCAATTGGATCTTGGGAGAATCACTGGACAGCTGTGAAGGACATTCTTAAGTACTTGAGAAGCACTGAAGAAATGTTCTTGGCGTTTGGTAACGGTGAACTCCAGTGGGAGTCCTTTACCGATTCGAGCTTCCTGAGTGATAAGGTCGACTGAAAGTCAGTCACAGGCTTTGTCTTTACCCTAAGTAGAAAAATGGTTTGTTGGAAGAGTTCCAAACTAGATACCGTGGCAAACAAGACGATAAAGGCTATGTACATCGCTACCAACGATGCTGCCAAAGTGGATGTCTGGTTATTTCTTGTTCATGAAATGAACATGGTTCCTACCATTGAGTGTCCAATAACTATTATTGTGACACCAATGGAGTTGTGGCTTTGGCCTAAGAACCCCGGTCCCATCTGCGATCCAGACATATTCTGAGGCAGTATCACCTGATCAGGGAAATGGTTGATCTCCAAGGGGTCGAGGTTAGGAGAGTTGACGCGAAGGACAACACGGCGGATCCACTCACAAAGGCCTTTCCCAAGAGAGACTTTTATGGGACGTTGGGTATGAGATACTACAACAACTGGCCCTACTGCAAAAGGGAGATTTTTAGTTGTATGTATGCCCTAGAGGCCATTACTGTACATATGATGTATATTATAGTGGATGCTTGGACATATATAGGGAGGACATTATTGCTCGACATGATAGTATGATATCTGGTTGCCCTTTATCTCAACATGTACACTTATTGTCTCTCTGTTACATGTTGATAAAACCCTTAGGATGAGTACTTGACTACCAGGATTATGATGCAGATCATACTAGTAGGGCCAGGGTAGTCTGTAAGTACATCCTTCAATCGTTCCTAGTCGTGGGAGTATCGAGACGGGGCATCGATATTCCAGAGTAGACTAGCGTATACGCTTCTTGACCCATATGATGGGCTATGGATGATCCCACATCCATTGGTGTTTGACATCAAAGATGGTATACGGGTGCTCAGTAGAGACTGGGTACACTGAACATGACTCGCCAAGAACTCCTAAATGGTATTATACCTCACGTTAGATAGCTGTTCTCTGGTGACACTGGTACAGGTTAGTCTGTAGACCCGAGATCGTCATAGAGTCTTGTGTGATTCCCACTGTGCTTTGATTTCCACCTTACCACGTTCAAGAGAACGTGCAAAACGGTGGTTTTTAGGTACAGTCCCGAGTCACATGGAAGCAATGAGCGATAGGAAGGGATTTTGTCTCTCCCGGTATTGGGGGTTGATGTTGCGCTATGCTCGATTGGCCATAACAGAAAATCCCTGGTCAGGGTTGCTGAGATTTACTAGTAAGTGTTCTCAGTAGTTTCTCGAACCGTTATGGGCCTCACATCAGCATGACTTATCTGTTGGATATAGTGCCGTCAAAGTCAATTATTGGATCGCAGGTACGTGATTGCAATGATTGAGGGAGGACCTGTACCGATATGACAGTCTTGCTCGAGATGATAGTATGCTATCTGGTTTGTCTTTATCATCGTATACATGCTTTAGTTCACTATTGCATGATGATAGTGCCCATAGGATTCTTTCTTAACTGCCAGTAGTATGATGGCGATCATATACGTGGGAGCTGGGGTCTATAAGCACATCCTTAAAAGTGTCCCTAGTCGTGGGAGTTTCGAGACAGGGCATCGATACTCCAGAGTAGACTAGTGTATACAGTCGAGACCCCGACGAGGGGCGGTGGCCGGTCTCACAAGCCATTGGTGTCAGTTGGTTCACCTAAGATGTATACAGGTGCTCATTGGGTTATGATTACACCGGACAGGACTCGTCGGGAACATGCTAGTTGGTATTATACATATCGTCAGATAGCAGTTCCCTGGTGACATGTGTACAGGTTAGTCTGTCGACCTGAGATCGTCATTTGTCTCGTGAGAGTTCCCACTGTGCTTTGATTACTACCCTACCACGCTCAAAGGAGACGTGCAAACAGGTTTTAGTTGGGTACAGTCCCGAGCCACATGGAGGCAGTGAGCGGATCGTCGGGGATTCGTCTCTCCCTGTATTGGGGCTTGATGTCGCACAGTGCACGGGTGGCCATCACTAGAAATCCTCGGCCGAGGTAGTGGAGAATTACTGATTTGGATCATTAGTTTCTCAGGAGGTGATGGGCTTCATACCGACAGGCTGGTGCCGAACGGTAGGGAAGGAAGAAAACCATATAGCCTAACGATGGTGTACAGAAGGTAACGACTAAAGACAAATAAAGGGATTTGGATAGGTGGCAAAGAAATATACGGTTATAGTCATGAATTGGATTATGGAAGAGGCATTACTAGGAATACCAGAATACCCCTACGAAACATTTTCATGTTTCAGTGCATTGTTAAAGGAAAACCGATTTCCCGATTAGGTACTTACTCCAGAGTATGTATTTACCGGGTTTTATTCTCATATCTGTATGGTTTTACAGATGATGAGTGGGAGTACGTTATTGGGAATTTGGTGATCATCCTCATTATATCGGAATTCGTTGTAATTGTGATATTTGAGGAAATCGCCTGGGTACAGTTTTCAAACTACGATGCACAGGTTATGAGTTATTCAACTCAACGGACTTATACAGAGTATTGTATGTTGTCCAATGTCCATCAGGACAAAGGGGTTGGTCCTCGTACTATGTTCTGTTTACTTGTGACTTCTCTAGTTTTTAGACAAGTGTTTCGTAGAAATACAAGGTCTAAGTTTTGAGAAGTTGTGGGTATAGGAATAAAGTAGAGAACCAGATGTCGCAAGTATCGGAATTCTTCAAAGAGATCGAAGATGTAGATTCTTGTGATTGGTATTCAGATGATAGTAATGTTTTTGAGAAACTTGTTTCCCTTTCAGGTTACTCATAATTGGATGGATTCCTAAGTTGAGCAATACTGATTAGTCTCTCTCCATTAAGATGATATGCACTGGAGACAGCTGCATGATTAGAATCTGGTTCCAATTAAATAAGTGCCAAAATTTCTATATTGGATATAGAATGGTTCATATCTTAACGATGTTAAGGTACGATGAGTTGTCCAGCTTATGCTTAAAACCAGACTTTTGATAACTCAAGGCACGTTTCTGTAATGGCAGTTTGTGGGTTGACCCAGGCTATGATGAGGGTTGATTTTCTACCATCTGGAAGATCAATAGTGATATTGTTCTTGACTCGCCACAGTTTTAGTAAAATGGATTTTTTTTCAGAAAACAGTAGTGGGAGTATGGTAGAACTGGAAGTGATTCCAGAACCGCAAACGATTACGGAAAATTTAATAGGACCTATATATTCAATCAAGTTTGACATTCCAATAGCCACTCCGCAGATATAGTGGGTAACCTCAGACGCCCGAGAGGTACTTAAGTAGCCTCCCGAAAGGTGACAGGGAGGTTCTTATTTACCCAGACTTGACACTACTGTTGTTCCAGACTATGAGACCCGGCAGGAGGATAAGTATACCGTCGTTCTAAACTAGCTTTAGAAGTGTACGTATATATTATTCTGCCATAGGGTTGTCGTAGTCAGTGGGAGCAGCGGAAACATAGTGGGCAAGTAGCTTATGTCTATTTATAGACTTGAGCAGATATAGTGGAGATAGATCATCTAATTTTGATATGACAGTCATGGCTTTGACTTCATCAGAATAGGAGATGGATCTATTAAGAAGATAGTAGGGTGTGATGTCCTGGTATTTGGATGACATACACAGAGTAGGGAGTAAAATACCTATACTACGATCGGTTATACTGTGGTCGTCACACAGTTATTTCTTCACACAGGATATGGATATAATATCAGACATTCTGGTTATTAGATCTATGGTTTTATATCTAGATTTGGGTAGTTTCCCAATGTGGGTACTTTGACAGTATTCTAATAGTATTTTAGAATAGATGACTCCTGGCATGGTGGTGTACCTGCAGGTGATGGAGTCAGCCTCTCTAAAGGTGTCTTACAGACTAAAGGGGAGAGAGATGTGCATGATTGGCAGATCACTTGCTTAGGCAATTGAGTCAATCGTGAGAAGTCAAGTACCACACTAGATGTTGTTTTTGCACTAGATGCGATAAGATTATATTAATCCAATCCTGGAGAAACATAAGGAAGCAGTTTTTAGAACATAAGTGCATGTTCTACGGAATTGACGACGGCAGCCTCCTTCAGGAGACGGTTATCATTCTATGCTTCAAAGGTGACATGAATGATAGAGTGATTGTCAGAGTTATAGTTTTCCCTCTGACGAGGGACAGTATTATGGACAGTTGGTCCAAAAGGATACTGTGGGAGGCATGGTGCTGGATACTGATTAGGTTCAGTTATCGATACAGTCTAAGAAGTTTGGATTTGGAGTTCATTTATGAACTAGGTTCTATCAGATTTCCAGACATATTCTAAGACAGGTATTACTCAATTCAGGAGATGGCTTTCTCCGCGAACTTGAGATTTAGAGAGATACAGAAAGAAACATCAGGGCGGATCCACTCACTGAGGCTATTTCTCGAACACAAAAGTTTTACAAACGAGCTTTGTGAAACTGATTAGTAGAGGAGTTGGATGTTCGGTATCATATGGGCTGTGAGTATGCGACATCGCAATAATTAGCCTTAAGTGTAAGTGGGAGATTGTTGGATATAGTGCCCTCAAAATCAATTATTGGATCGCAGGTACGTGATTGCAATGATTGAGGGAGGACCTGTACCGATATGACAGTCTTGCTCGAGATGATAGTATGCTATCTGGTTTGTCTTTATCATCGTATACATACTTTAGTTCACTATTGCATGATGATAGAGCCCATAGGATTCTTGCTTAACTGCCAGCAGTATGATGGCGATCATATACGTGGGAGCTGGGGTCTATAAACACATCCTTAAAAGTGTCCCTAGTCGTGGGAGTTTCGAGACAGGGCATCGATACTCCAGAGTAGACTAGTGTATACAGTCGAGACCCCGACGAGGGGCGGTGGCCGGTCTCACAAGCCATTGGTGTCAGTTGGTTCACCTAAGATGTATACAGGTGCTCATTGGGTTATGAGTACACCGGACAGGACTCGCCGGGAACATGCTAGTTGGTATTATACATATCGTTAGATAGCAGTTCCCAGGTGACATGTGTACAGGTTAGTCTGTCGACCTGAGATCGTCATTTGTCTCGTGTGAGTTCCCACTGTGCTTTGATTACTACCTTACCACGCTCAAAGGAGACGTGAAAACAGGTTTTAGTTGGGTACAGTCCTGAGCCACATGGAGGCAGTGAGCGGATCGTCGGGGATTCGTTTATCTCGGTATTGGGGGTTGATGTCGCACAGTGCACGGATGGCCATCACTAAAAATCCTCGGCCGAGGTAGTGGAGAGTTACTGATTTGGATCAGTAGTTTCTCAGGAGGTGATGGGCTTCATACCGACACGAATTATCGCGTTATTAGGGGTCTGATTTTATCCACCACCCTAGACTCGATATGCAATATTCTTAGACGAACGGACCGGACTGTACGGATATTGTCACTGTCAGGCTCAGTAGGGTTTCTAGACGAGTTCGCTCGTCAGCTTCCCTTCCAATCAATACATAGGCAACTGTTACGTACAGCTTGTACCTCTGACGTGCTAGTGGTTATACCCAGTTCCTGTGTGTTGATGAGTCATTAGAGTCCCACCCACACAGTTTCCCAAGTTCGGGCGAAACGTTGTAGAGGCTGTATGGTTTTATGGCAGGGTTCGGAAAATGCACGTGCGTTTACGCACGTGTCATATTTCGGGCAGATAATACTGGTAGGCTTTGGTTTAAGCCGGATCCGAGTATTATGCTGTGTAGATATAATATCTTTGTCTCAGTTGCATTTGAATTCGGTCGTAATACAAATGCGGGTATGTTTATACTGTTACGGGGTTATCCTGAAATTCGTTTCGGGATCGCTTTTGGAAGTTGCCAGTTTCCAGTTTTCTATCAGCCGTATTAAACATTCGGTTTAATACGGATTTATCTTTTCTTGATGAGTGTGGAAGGTTCTAGATGTTTCTAGATGGTGACTAGGATGATGAGGTGGCTAGTGAGTCATTAGTGCATTAATTGTTCATTTAATGATGTGATGATGTGTTGTTATGAATCATTGTTTCATTAAATGTTTAGTGCAAGGTGTTTAGATAAATCATTCATCTCATTTAATGTTATGGTCACCTTCTCCCTTGTTCCTACACTCACCCCCCATCTTATATTGGCCGGCCAAATCATTTAGAGGCTAAGGAATTTTTTGGGAAAAAGATTATGATAGTTTTGGTGCATACAAATTAGATGTGATCAATTTCTAATTTACCCGATTCCAAAAGGCAACTTCATTAACCGTTCGTCCATAGGTTTGAAAGAAGCGAGACAAAGTGTTTTACTCATTCTCTACCTCAATCTTGGCCATCTCTTTTAGCAAACTTGATGATCGAGTTGTCTCGGTTCAGAGGCGGGAGCCCGTTTAAAGATCCGTCGACTTGGTGCCACCGGGACGAGAAGATTGGAGTTTCAGGAGATCGGAGCAGCTGCAACAAAGCGTGGGATGATGGTTGAAGACCGAAGGACTCGGATCGTTCGGTATAACATTTCTACCCACATTGTAGTTTGTTAGTTTAGCTTTAATGGCAGATCCGTGTTATAGTATACGATAGCGCCAGTTAAAAAGTTTTTGTTCCGCATTTGGCGTCTGTTAGACGGCCCGGGCGCTACCGTGTACTTACATTATCAAGCAATTGGGGTCTGACGTTTACCACCCCCAGGCTGGATATGCAACATATCAGACAAAGAGACTGGACTGTACGGTAGTGTTACTTATTGGATTCGCAGGAGTATGAGCAGACTTGTTTGTTGATCTTCTGATCGCTCAATACCCGGGTAGCCATTACGTCCAGCTAGTACCGTTGACGGCTTGTGGGTGACTGATATGATCCTCACATACTGCCGGCGTATTGATGAGTCTTTAGAGTCCTACACAGAGGTTTCCTGGTTCAAGCAAAACGAAGTAGGAGCACATATATGATATGTGCGGGACCGAGATTAATACGTGTATGTGATACCGTATTCTATTCTCGCGATATGTGATATCGGTCGGTTATATGTGATATAGCCGGGTTATCGAATCAGGTGTTGATTCGATAAGTTGATACATATGATATTAGTCAGTTATATATGATATAGCCGGATTATTAAATCAAGTGTTGATTTAATAATTTAATGTATAATTATATATTTGATATATTAATTTACATTAACTAATATTAGCCCACTTAAGCATTTCTTTTTCTCACTTGTGTACACTTAATATATATGTGATATATATTATTGTGTCATGCTAGTCGCTACATGCTACATGGGTGTATGAGACTTATACCATACAAATAATAATGTGGGGTTTTATTTATTAAGAGTAAAAGAAAATTAGTTGGAAATTAGTCAAGGTTAGAAGCTTGGAGAAGTTTTGTGCTAACCTTTGACTTAGTCCACTAATTTTTTCTCACTCTAGATATTTATTAACCTATCCATTATTGTTAGCCATGGTTTAGTCTCTAAAAGAGATATATGAGATATTTCTCACCCATAGTTGCCATTCTACACTTGCTTCTCTCCATAGTTGCTTTTCTTCATCTCCTTTCTCAAGCTCTCTAACCTTTTGGGAGGTGAAGAAAATTAGTGAGAAAAATATTCTAAAGTGAGCAAAATTCCCACTTCATCCACCTACACGAGTTTAGCCATTTAGTTTATGTTGTTTGCTTCACTAATTCCTAATTAGTGAAGAGGTAACTTGAGTTAGTGTCTCCTTGACATAGATCATCTTCGGCCTCGAAGACTTCAAGCAAGCTTGTTCATTTCACTTTGTGGAGCCTTACTAGAGTTCGGGAGATCACTACTTGGAGCGAAGGGACTGCTACACGGAGCTTTTGAAGTGAAGAACCTGTCTACAAAGGTTGTATTTCTTATTAACTTAGATGTAAAGTTATTTACATGCTAGTTTTCGTCTAATTCTCTAGTTAAGATTCTAGGTTAGGGTTATTTAGCGCGCCAAATTTTTGAAAACGGCATGGTTGATGCCTTTCGAAACCTTGTGGTCATGCTAGGGAACCCAAAAAAAGGTTCATGAGTGACAGTGATAAGATCTCAATTGCTGACTTTGTGAGGACCAAGCCGAGGAAGAACTAAAGAAACAAGAACTTTATTTCCTGATGACGTAATCGATAAAGTACTAACCGCCGCTGGAGCTGGACCAGTCCATCAACCTTCTTATTGGGAACCTCAGCAATTGGATGGTCCCATTCTTATGTACGACAGACCTTAAGATGTTTCAAGAGATGACCAAGAGAGTACAAATATTGGAACGCTCGAAGCAAGAGTCTACCCCGGACTCTCAGGGTGACAAGTCTTGGAAGATCAAAAAAGATGACAACCGTAAAAGTGGGAGCTCCAACAAGACCAACGCTTTCAATGCGTCTGACAGTGAAGATAAGTCAAAAGCGGGCGGATCAAAAACAGACCGGGCTCGAAAACCAGTGCTAGGAGGAGAAGGACCTTCCCTAGAGGAAAAGAAGAACAAGGTTTACTCTTACAGAAGGGACAGGGTCCGTAAAATATTCAAAGATACTTTGAAGAATGATCTACAATTTCCAGAGTCAAAAAGACCCCACGAAGCAAAAATGACCAACAATCCTCTATATTACCCGTACCACCGTGTAGTGAGCCATGCGATCGAGAAGTTCTGTATTTTCAAAGATTGGGTCGAGAAGCAGTATAATACTGGGGAGATCGAGTTGTCCAAGAGTGTGTTGGTGAACAATCAAGCTGCGGCCACCAATTTTATACAGACACAAGCTGGAACCTTTTGGGAGCAGACAGCTGATCCCGCTACCCTGAGGAATGAAACTGACTTGCCGCAGCCTCCATGATGTATGCACATGTCCAAACAGACGAAGAAGATATTAAAATTGCTTCAGAAAGAGCCCAGAACTAAATGGGAAGGGCAGAAGAAGCCTACCATTCCAGCTGCCAACTCGGCTCAATTAGGCCCAAAATCCAAAAAGATCAAGAAGAAGAAAAGTACGGCTCGACGCAAAAAAGTGTCTGCGGGGAGATGAACCTTTCAGAAATACATCGATTCCCTCGAAGACTATGAACAAAAGGAAAGAACTCCGATCCAATTGAAGGAGTTCTTCCCCTTGGAAGCGGCTGAGATACTGGAGGAGCTAGAAGAAGACTCCAATGACGAGATCCCTATAGTGACCTGCTACGTCCTCTATCTTGGTAGCGACTCTGAGGAAAAACTATATTTTCCTGAATAGGACGAGAAGCTCGCCACAAAGGCTAACCAAATCCAGCTCAGAAGCGGTAGGGCTCGGCCGCCAAATTAGGGCAACGCCCTAAAACGAAAGGAAAAACAAGTCGCTAATGAAGAAGATGAAGGAGAGCCAGCTTATTAAAACTTGAGTCCTTCCTCAGTGAATTATAATTTCTTGGCCCATCTCTAGAATCTTCCGTCTCTCCTGAGCATCTACGATGCCTTGGTCCCATCTGAGGAGCTTAGAGATGTTCTCATTCACGCTCTACAAAACCCCCAGTGGTACCAGGCTCGCTTTGCGGAAATTAATATGAAAGAAACCTAGTACACTCTGCATACCGCCGTGGTCACATTTAAGGACGAAAACCTGCTACTGGGAACAGCCGAGCATAACCGACCGCTTTATTTGACCGGATATAGCGACGGAGATCGGATTAATCGCATATTGATTGATCCGGGATCCTTAGTGAACACCATGAACTTGCGGTCTCTGAAGATTTTTTCAATGGACGTATGACACCTGTCAAGGGAATGGATTATTATTTAAGGCTTCAATCAAAATTGCCAGCAAGTTCTGGGATCCATAGCTCTGCCAATTAGGTTCAGGGACCTACAAACCAAAGCTAAGATATACGTGATCGACGTCGACACGTCTTATAAAATTCTCCTGGGACAGCCGTGGCTCCAAGATTATGGTATCGTTCCGTCAGCTCTCAATCAATGCATGAAGTATACCAAAATTGGTGAAGAAAGACGTATTGACGGAGACATCCAGCCGTTCGGTGTGCATGAAGTCCGATATGAAGATTCTCGGTATTTCGTGAACCCCCAAAATACTGAGCCATGACTGACCAAAGACAGAACGTCTCCGAAACTCGAAAGCCAATCTGAGCCGGCTGTCACCTTCAAAAGAAAAAAAACCCCAAGTGCGTCCGCTTTTTGGCAGTAACATTGATAAGTCTGACGCTGGAAGTCCGTCCTTCCGTAAAACTCACCCTCATTTCGGTAGTGATACGGACGAGTTTGATATTTAAGGCCCATCAGTCAGCAAAATTCGCCCTCGTTTAGGCAGAGATTTAGAGGAAGAGGACCCGTCTTGCAACAACTGTGTAGATTGGGCTCTCATGCAAAAAGCGAAGCTAAGAGAAACCTTTGAAATTACAGAAGGGCCCCTAGCCATCATAATAGTGCCGGAGCAGATGTGCAAAGAGCTCGATATATTGTCAGTCTCCACCGTGGACCTTCTGAAAACCTTCTATGTTCCCGGAAGAAAGAATATACAAAAGGAATCATGTTTTATGGATCAAACCCTGTCGTGCACCCGGACGATTTGTTTGTCACGTGCCTTCCCTATAAGAAAGGCATAAGATCCATCCTCAATCCCAAATACTATGCTCCCGAGATGCGGGAATATTTTAAAAAGTGTGGATGCCGGTTATATCAAATGGACTCCGAAGCAAAATTTTATGAGGGGCTATGGCATCCGCCTCAGGTCCGAGCACTCATCGATGGACGAATCCCAGATATACGGGGCATAGGTTTCATTCAATCTAATGCTAAAGCATGCTATATGATCCATGTTGGTGAAGCCAGCGAAAGGTCAAATGATGAAGACGAGCTAGCCGAGCCAAAAGAAGCCCCTCGAGAGCTCGAATACAGTAGACAAGCAACCTTCGAAGAGCTAACCGAGATTGACTAGGGAACGCCCGATAATCCAAGGCTGACAAACATCAGCTCACTCTTGTCCGAGGAAATGAAAGAGCAAATAGTTGCCCTGCTGCAAGAGTTTGCCGACTGCTTCGCGTGGACGTACAAAGAAATGCATAGCCTCTCCCCTGAAGTGGTCATGCATAAGCTGGCTATATCTCCTGATGCGAAGCCAGAAAAACAAGCTCCTTAAAGAATGAGATGGGAGCTGGAAGAAAAGGTCATCGCGGAAACCAAGAAACTCATCGATACCGGTTTCATCAGAGAAGAGAAATATGCGGAATGGATTGCATGCATCGTTCCGGTGAAAAAGAAGAATGGGAAGATCCGAGTTTGCGTCGATTTCAGAGACCTTAACAGGGCATGCCCTAAAGACGACTTCCCGTTACCGGTCATGGAAATGATGGTCGACGATACCTCAAATTACGAGCTGATCACCTTCATGGATGGATCGTCTGGATATAATCAGATCAAGATGTTTCCTAAGAATGAGAAACACACAGCGTTTCGAACCCCAATCGGGATATACTGCTACAAGGTGATGTCATTCGGACTGAAGAATGCGGGCGCCACATATCAAAGGGCAATAACCAAAATCTTTATGACTTAATCCATAAGGTCGTTGAATGTTATGTTGATGATTTGGTCATCAAGACAAAAGCCATGGCCGATTACATCCGGGATCTCAGGACCGTTTTCACCAGACTGAAGGAATACGATCTTAAGATGAATCCCTTAAAGTGCGCTTTTGGTGTGTCGTCGGGAAAATTCTTGGGCGTCATTGTCTAACATCGAGGGATCGAAGTTGACCCATCAAAGATAAAGGCCATCATGGAGATGCCTCCTCCGAAGAATCCGATGCAGCTAAGATCCTTTTAAGGCAAACTCGCTTACATACGAAGGTTCATCTCGAACCTATCAGGGAGATGTCGGCCTTTCTCAAAGCTCATGAAGAAGGGAGCTCCCTTTGTCTGGGATGTAGAATGTCAAGAAGCGCTCAAAAGTATCAAACAGTACTTGCTGCTCCTATTCCAAATAAACCGTTGATTCTCTATATTACCGCACTAGATGAGTCACTCGGTTCGCTCCTTACCCAGAAAAACGAGGAGGGAAAAGAAAATGCTATCTACTACCTCAGTCGAACTTTATTCGGAGCGGAAAACAACTATTCCCCGAGCGAAAAGCAATGCTTGGCTCTGATATTCGTTTTGAAGAAGCTGAAGCACTATCTGCTTGCTCATCAGGTTATGCTGATCTTCAAGGTCGACTCGCTCAAACACTTAATGACCAAAGCAAGCCTAGCCGGTAGAATGGTAAGATGGGCTGTCATGCTGATTAAATTCGACATAATTTATACTCCCCAGAAAGCAGTAAAATAGCAAGCCCTTGCCGACTTCCTTGATGCTCATCCTATACCAAAAAGTTCACCGCTCAATTGCGAGTTAGCCGATGAACAAGTGCTGCACCTTGTAGATGACGAGCCATGTTGGGAGCACTACTTCGATGGGGCCTCATCAATAAGCACCTCCAGCAAATCAAGCATCCCACAGATAAAAGCAGGGATAGGATTGGTGTTCATCATGCCATCGATGGGTGTTGGCTATAGTGCCCTCAAGACAATTATTGAATCACAGGCACGCGATTGCGATGATTGAGGGTGGACCTATATGGATAGAATAGTCTTACTAAAGATGATATTATTGTTAGTTATGTGTATGCCCTAGAGGCCATTATTTTACATATGATGTATATTATAGTGGATACTTGGATATTTATATACAGATAAAACTTTCTTGCTCGACATGATAGTATGCTATCTGGTTACCTTTATCTCACGTATTGATAAAGTCCTTAGGATATGTACTTGACTACCAGGAATATGATGCACATCCTTCAATTGTTCCTAGTCGAGGGAATATCGAGACAGGGCATCGATATTCCAGAGTAAACTAGCGTATAAGCCTGTTGACCCATATGATGGGCGATGGATGATCCCACATCCATTGGTGTTTGACATCAGAGATGGTATACGGGTGCTCAGTGGCGAATGGGTACACTGAACAGGACTCACCGAGGACTCCTATGTGGCAGTATACCTATCGTCAGATAGCAGTCCTCTGGTGACACTGGTACAGGTTAGTCTGTAGACCCGAGATCGTCATAGAGTCTTATGCAACTCCCACTGTGCTTTGATTTCCTCCCTACCACGCTCAAGAGGAGTCGTTCAAACAGGTGGATTTTGGGTACAGTCCCGAGTCGTATGGAGGCAATGAGCGATAGGAGGGGTTTCGTCTCTCCCGGTATTGGGGGTTGATATTGCGCTATGCTCGATTGGCAATAACTGGAAGTCCCTGGCCAGGGCAGATATGGAGATCTACTGATAAGTGTTATCAGTAGTTTCTCGACCTGTTATGAGTCTCACATCGGCATGACTTATCACGTTACTGGGGTCTGACGATTTCCACCCCTAGACATGATATGCGACATATCAGACGAAGAGACAAGACTGTACGGTAGTGTTTCTGATAGGCTTCATGGAGACTGTGGACAGGCTTGCTTGTTGACCTTCATATCGCTCAATACCCGGGTAGCCATTACGTCCAGCTAGTACCGCTGACGGCTTGTAGGTGACTGATATGATCATCACCTACTGCCGGCGTATTGACGAGTCTTTAAAGTCCCATACAGAACTTCCCTGGTTCAAGCGAAACGAAGTAGGACACATATGTGATATATGTGCGGGCCTCATTAAATACTAGTATGTGATACCGTATTGTAATCTGGCTGTAATCTGTTATCCGTGCGGTTATATGTGATATAACTAGATTGTCGAATTAAGTGTTGATTCGATAATATGATATACAGATAAATGATATTAGACGGTCGTATATGATATAACCGGATTATTAGATCAAATGTTGATTTAATAATATGATATAAATTATATGTGATATAATTACATATTAACTAATATCATTAGCTCACTAATTAATCTTCATTAAATATATATTAATATATATGATATATATATATATATATATATATATATATTAAAATGAAGCATGGCATTTTCTTTTCTATTTTGTGAAAATAGAAATGAGGTGTAAAATGAAGCATAGTTGCAAGCATGGGTTAAATACTTGTTTATTCATTCTTGACTCACTATTCAAGCATGGTTGCAATTTAATATTGCATAATTCCATGCTTGAATGAGTGAGGGGTCAAGAATTATCATTCATTCTTGTTCATTCCAAAAGACTTAGCCATTTTTCTTGTTCATGCTTGCTCTTGCTTCTTCCTCTTCCTCTTGCTTTCTCTCAAGCTTCAACCCTTACATGAGATGTGAATCATGAAGTTTGAGCACAAATTAGTGAGCTCTTAACATCCCCTATTTCATCATCTCACACCATTCTAGCAAACTAGTGTGATGTGTTTCATACACTAAAGAGTTTAGTGTAGTGGTAGCTTGAACTAGTAGGAGATTCGTGGTGGATCATTTTTGGCGCGAAGGCAACGAAGGAAGCCCGTTCAAATCCTCAAGAGATGCCTAGTGGAGTCGCGTGATTACTATAAGGAGCAAGTGAAGTGAAGGACTTGATTCTTCCAGGGTATAATCTTCCTATACTTATCTAGTTTACATATCATCTAAAAAAAACCCTAATAATCTAGTTAAAGATCTTGTTTGTCTAGCTTAGCACCAAGAAAAATTTAAATTTTGGCATGGTAGATGCTTCTATAACCTCATCATGGTGCTCAGGTAGTCCATCATAGTATCAAAGCCGAACTAGATCATCGGGGAAGGTCATTACGAAGTTAAAGAGTTCGATCGGTTTTCAAAACCTGTATTTTTGCATGTTTCTGTCGATTTTTCCAAACGTTGGAATTTTTGAAATTATAAATATCCAAAAAATCGTACAGGGCTTTCTATGGACCCACAAGAAAAATGACATCCTGAATCGACCGTACAACCGCGGAACTGCGACCAAACCTTGGTTTTGGCGGCGGTTCAGCGGCGCAGTAGGTGAGTCAGGGAGCATATTTTCTTGTGTAGGTCCGTAGGAGATTTGTGCACTGTCTGGGTATTTTTAACTGTGATTCTCAAGTTGTTGAGTTCTCTGGATTTTGTTAAACTGATCGATATATTTGGCGTCATATAGATCTTGATGATATGTGATACAATTGTTATGAATCCGAGTTTGTGATGTCATGTGCTGCTGATATGTCTTATTGGATCATCGTTAAAGAATAGCCGGGTGTTTTATGTGAGATGAGAGTTTTCTTTTTCATTCATGTAAAATTCATTGTATGTAATATTCTTTTATTGGGGCACTTCCGGGTTGAGGATGATGTCACCATTATTGTATATTATTTACTTTTCTGCATTAGGATAGACCCAAGGTGGGGAGCATAAGTAACCGGGTTCTAAAGTCCAGTGGGAGACCATCTCAAGGAGTTGAGACCGGGTCTCCTAACTGTAGAATTGGCAGGGTTACTTGCCGCCCTCGTAGGGGTCTATGGGATGTGGGTTTGGCTATTCTTCACGACCGTGGAATCCGTGTTTTACATTACTGGATAAATTTTAAAACACGGATATCCTAGTATATCCAATATTTCATATGTTTATCTTCTGCTGCTGTGTTCTGTGATATTGATCATATAACTACGTGAGACGAATGTAATATTATATATAAGATATATATTAAACGTTGCTTATGTTTTGCACCCGCGCTAGTCCAGCCCCCGCTCTGCCGGTAGTTATGTAACCTAACGGTGCATGACGGGGCCCCGTGGCGAATGCGGATGGCATAAGCGTACGTTCTATTTTCGTTTCATTTCTTCTGTGATGTTTAGGGAAACATTAATTGATGGGACTTTATTAATAAGATTAATGAAAGAAAAGAAACCTAAAGATGTTGTAGAATCAAATTTTCAAAAAGGGTAGCTCTAGTTTTTTCTTTGCATAGCGGTATTCCTTGTAGAATATCCAGCACCTTATTCGATAAGGAAAGAGCCGAGATCCCTTCACCGGGAGTGACCTCTTTAGCAAAACTAGCAAATGCTATAAATCACTCGGTTTAGTTTTTTGATTGCTTCTATAGTTATTGCTTTGCATAGCGGTATTCCTTGTAGATTATCCAGCACCTTATTCGATAAGGAAAGAGCCGAGATCCCTTCACCGGGAGTGACCTCTTTAGCGAAACTAAAAAAGCCTCAAAAACACTCCTTTTCAAAATCACTAGTTTCTACAACGATATCAAGTTCATTACGCTCATGGTTTTTCTAAAAAACCTGCGTAGCCCTCCGTCATTTCAGATAGGTACTATTTAGTATTCGTGCTACATTTGTTGGCTTTCGTAGAGGCGTAGTGTGCGGTAGCTAATTAGTGCTTATCTGCTAAAGCATGAGATGCGATTGGATTAGGGTAGTCGTACGACTTTGTTAGCTTTCGTCAAGGGTCGTACCGGTAGGTTTAATTCAATCAAGAAATGTACGGGTTGAGCTTGACTAGCGTCCTTTGGTTTGTTGGCTTTCGTCAAGGTCATAAGATGCTGGGGGTAAAAGTATTATCGGGAATTTCAAGTGTTGAAATTTGCAATGAGATTGCACACCTTCTATGAGATAGTTAGATCCCGATACCCACTGCGAGTAAGAGTTACTCCTGAGAGAATTTTACACATAACAATTAGCCAATCAAGTAGGTGTCTAGAAAGGTGTTAACGGGGTTACGCCCCTGGGAAACCGAGATTTACTTTAATTAGGTCCGTGTGAAAGCACAGGGAACCTCCCTCAAAGTACCAACACTGGCATGGCTAAAAGATTGGCGAACTTGTAAGGTGTAATTAATCCCGGCTAATCTTACCTTTTACGGTTTGAAGGAAGATTTGATAAAAACAGTGGGAGATGTCCTGATTAGATAAGATAATAACCAACCTAATCTTGCAAAGAGCGCACGCTAGCGCGTTTCCTTCCATCTTTCTCCAGGCAGCAACCAATGTCACGCCTTAATCAAGATAATAATATGGATGTATTGACCGAACCCGCTTGTTATACTGAGTAGGGGAACGCTGGTCCCACTCCAACTTATAAGTGTTATAAGTCCGAGCAGGGGATAGGTACATATCCGGATTCCCACGCCACCCAAACAAAGAATAAGCATGTTGATGCATCTT
Organism: Agapanthus africanus; assembly: GCA_030015575.1. Classification (NCBI taxonomy): domain Eukaryota; kingdom Viridiplantae; phylum Streptophyta; class Magnoliopsida; order Asparagales; family Amaryllidaceae; genus Agapanthus; species Agapanthus africanus. Next base: position 157,138,008 of record CM057350.1, read on the forward strand.
CTTTGGGTGTGTTAGTTACAGAGAACTGCTTCTCAGTACACTCTACGTCCTAGGTATTAGATACCGGATCGGGATCCCACATATGCAATATGTTGCCTGGGCTAAGGAAAGGCAGAGAACTAGGAAAATGTGATCATTCCCTAAAAGTAGGGAATTGTGCAAATGTTGCAGCCAAAGCAATTGGTGAATATCACCTTGTATTACCAACAGGGAATACATTGATCTTGAACGACTGTTACTACATACCCTCTATGATATGCAATTTAATATCAATCTCTTTATTAGATAAAGAAGGATATAACTTTGTAGTAGAGAATAATGTTATGAACATTTACCTAAATCAAGTGTTGATTGGGTTTGGTGCGTTATGTAACGGATTGTACGTTCTAAATCAAAACACAGTTCTTAACGTACAAAACACACATAAGAGGAAAAGTTCAGAAATGAACGAATCCTTCTTGTGGCATTGGAGACTAGGTCATATCAATGTGACACGACTAGCTAAGTTGCATAAAGATGGATATTTGAATCCGTTCAAGTTTTCATCTTATGACACTTGCCAATCATATCTCAAAGGCAAAATGACCAAAACTCCGTTTAGAGGACACAGAGAAAGAGTTACGGAACTCTTGGGACTGATACATAGTGATATATGCGGTCCCATGTCTACACATGCCAGGAATGGTTCCTCGTACTTCATTACATTCACTGACGATCTCTCAAGATACGGACATGTGTTCCTGTTGAAACACAAATCTGAAGCTTTTTAGAAATTCAAGGAATATAAATCCGAAGTCGAGAACCAAACGGGTAGAAGTATTAAAATCCTTCGATCAGATCGGGGAGGAGAATACTTGAGCATAGAATTCCTTGAATATCTAAAAGAGAATGGGATTCTCTCTCAGCTTACTCCTCCATATACACCGCAACACAACGGTGTATCGGAGCGGAGGAATCACACCCTATTAGATATAGTGCGCTCTATGAAGAGCACCGGTGAGTTACCTGTTTCCTTTTGGGGGTATGCGCTTGAGACAACCATACATCTATTGAATATGGTTCCTACCAAATCAGTTCCTACCACTCCATATGAGATATGGAAGGGGAAGAGACCACATCTTAACTATGTGAAGATATGGGGTTGTCCGGCCTATGTCAAAAGGCACAATCCGGACAAGCTCGAGGCAAGGTCTGTTCTATGCAAGTTTGTAGGATATCTCAAAAATTCACAAGGGTATATCTTCTACCACACCGAAGAACAAAAGGTGTTTGTTTCTCGGCATGCCACCTTTTTAGAAAAGGAATTTCTTGCGAAAGAAATTAGTGGCAAGTAGGTAGAACTGGAAGAAGTTCCAGCTGCACAAACTGCAACAAAAGATTTGGTGGAGCCAGAGAATTCAGTAGTTCCCGACGAACCCCGGCCTCTCCGCCGTTCTAATAGGGTTCCTCATCCACTTGAGAGATACTACGGTTTTCTCGTTGATGGTGGGAGCAAGGATTGCATCATGGAAGATGATGACCCAACTAGCTTCGAGCAGGCAATCACGAGTGGGGACTCTGTGAAATGGCTGGATGCGATGAGATCTGAGATGGAATTCATGTACACCAACAAAGTATGGACTTTGGAAGATGCTCCTGAAGGGGTAAAACCCATTGGGAGCAAATGGATCTTTAAGAAGAAACTTGGTGTAGATGGAAAAGTTGAGACTTTCAAAGCTAGACTTGTTGCAAAAGGTTTTCGTCAACGACCAGGTGTGGATTATGATAAAACCTTTTCTCCAGTAGCTATGCTTAAGTCCATCCGGATCCTTCTTGCCATCGCTGCATACCATGACTACGAAATCTGGCAAATGGATGTTAAGACCGCCTTTCAAAATGGTGATTTAGAAGAAAGCATATACATGACTCAGCCGGAGGGCTTCGTAGAAAGTGGGAGCAGTGGAAAGGTGTGCAAGCTGCTTAAATCCATCTACGAGTTAAAGCAGGCATCGCGGAGTTAGAACATCTGTTTGATGAGGTAGTCAAAGAGTTTGACTTCATCAAAAATATAGATGAACCTTGTATATACAAGAAGGTTGCAGAGAGTAAAGTCGTCTTCCTCGTATTGTACGTGGATGACATACTCTTGATAGGAAATGATATTCGTATGCTGCACTCGGTCAAACTCTTCTTATCACATAGATTCTCAATGAAAGATCTAGGTGATGCCTCCTACATCTTAGGGATTAAGATCTATAGAGATAGATCTAAACGGAAACTGGGATTGTCCCAATCCAGGTACATAGACACCGTACTAAAGAGGTTTAGTATGGAAAAGTCCAAGCGTGGGAATGTACCCACGATCTCTGGACTCACTCTCTCCAAAGAGATGTCTACCAAGACTGATTTGGAGAGAACCCGCATGCAAGGGATACCCTATGCTTCGACGGTAGGCTCTATCATGTATGCAATGTTATGTACCAGACCTGATATAGCGTACTCACTAAGTGTAGTGAGTTGGTATCAAGAAGATCCAGGAGAGAATCACTGGATAGCTGTAAAGAACATTCTCAAGTACTTGACAAGGACTAAGGAGATGTTCTTGGTGTACGGTAACGGTAAACTCCAAGTGGAGTCCTTTACCGACTCGAGCTTCCAAAGTGATAAGGAAGACAGTAAGTCGGTCTCGGGTTTTGTATTTACCCGGTGTGTTGGAAGAGTTCCAAGCAAGACACCGTTGCAGACTCGACGATGGAGGCTGAATACATCGCTGCCAACGATGCTGCCAAAGAAGCTGTCTGGATGAAGAAGTTCATTGCTGAGCTTGGTGTGGTTCCATCCATTGAGCATTCAATACCTGTGTATTATGATAACAATGGAGCGGTGGCTTTAGCTAAGGAACCCCGGTCCCATCAGAGATCCAGACATATTCTGAGGCGGTATCACCTGATCCAGGAGATAGTAGATCGCCAGGAGATCGAGGTCAGGAGAGTTGACACGAAGGACAACGTAGAGGATCCACTCACGAAGGCCCTCTCTCAGATGCAATTTGAGAGACTTTTTGGGATGTTGGGTATGAGATACTATAACACATGGCCTTAGTGCAAGTGAGAGATTGTTAGTTATGTGTATGCCCTAGAGGCTATTATTGTACATATGATGTATATTATAGTGGATACTTGGATATTTATATACAGAGAAGACTTTCTTGCTCGACATGATAGTATGATATCTGGTTACCTTTATCTCACGTATTGATAAAGCCCTTAGGATATATACTTGACTACCAGGAATATGATGCAGATCATACTAGTGGGGCCAGGGTAGTTCACAAGTACATCCTTCAATTGTTCCTAGTCGAGGGAATATCGAGACAGGGCATCGATATTCCAGAGTAGACTAGCGTATACGCCTCTTGACCTATATGATGGGCGATGGATAATCCCACATCCATTGGTGTTTGACATCAGAGATGGTATACGGGTGCTCAGTGGAGACTGGGTACACTGAACAGGACTCACCGAGGACTCCTATGTGGTAGTATACCTATCGTCAGATAGCAGTCCTCTGGTGACACTGTTACAGGTTAGTCTGTAGACTCGAGATCGTCATAGAGTCTTATGTAACTCCCACTGTGCTTTGATTTCCTCCCTACCACGCTCAAGAGGAGTCGTGCAAACAGGTGCATTTTGGGTACAGTCCCGAGTCGTATAGAGGCAATGAGCGATAGGAAGGGTTTCGTCTCTCCCGGTATTGGGGGTTGATGTTGCGCTATGCTCGATTGGCAATAACTGGAAGTCCCTGGCCAGGGCTGATATGGAGATCTACTGATAAGTGTTATCAGTAGTTTCTCGACCTGTTATGAGCCTCACATCGGCATGACTTATCACGTTACTGGGGTTTGACGATTTCCACCCCTAGACATGATATGCGACATATCAGACGAAGAGACCGGACTGTACGGTAGTGTTACTGATAGGCTTCATGGAGACTGTGGACAGGCTTGCTTGTTGACCTTCATATCGCTCAATACCCGGGTAGCCGTTACGTCCAGCTAGTACCGCTGATGGTTTATAGGTGACTGATATGATCATCACCTACTGCCGGCGTATTGACGAGTCTTTAGAGTCCCACACAGAAGTTCCCTGGTTCAAGCGAAACGAAGTAGGACACATATGTGATATGTATGCGGGCCTCATTAAATACTATTATGTGATACCGTGTTGTAATCTGGCTGTAATCTGTTATCGGTGCGGTTAATTGTGATATAACCAGATTGTCGAATCAAGTGTTGATTCGATAATATGATATACAGATAAATGATATTAGACGGTCGTATATGATATAACCGGATTATTAGATCAAATGTTGATTTAATAATATGATATAAATTATATGTGATATAATTACATATTAACTAATATCATTAGCTCACTAATTAATCTTCATTAAATATATATTAATATATATGATATATATATATATATATTAAAATGAAGCATGGCATTTTCTTTTCTATTTTGTGAAAATAGAAATGAGGTGTAAAATGAAGCATGGTTGCAAGCATGGGTTAAATACTTGTTTATTCATTCTTGACTCACTATTCAAGCATGGTTGCAATTTAATATTGCATAATTCCATGCTTGAATGAGTGAGGGGTCAAGAATTATCATTCATTCTTGTTCATTCCAAAAGACTTAGCCATTTTTCTTGCTCATGCTTGCTCTTGCTTCTTCTTCCTCCTCTTGCTTACTCTCAAGCTTCAACCCTCACATGAGATGTGAATCATGAAGCTTGAGCACAAATTAGTGAGCTCTTAACACCTCCTACTTCATCATCTCACACCATTCTAGAAAACTAGTGTGATGTGTTTCATACACTAAAGAGTTTAGTGTAGTGGTAGCTTGAACTAGTAGGAGCTTCATAGTGGATCATTTTTGGCGCGAAGGCAACGAAGGAAGCCCGTTCAAATCCTCAAGAGATTCCTAGTGGAGTTGCGGGACTATTACAAGGAGCAAGTGAAGTGAAGGACTTGATTCTCCCAGGGTATAATCTTCCTACACTTATCTAGTTTACATATCATCTAAAGAAAACACTAATAATCTAGTTAAAGATCTTGTTTGTCAATCTTAGCACCAAGAAAAATTTAAATTTTGGCATGGTAGATGCTTCTATAGCCTCATCATGGTGCTCAGGTAGTCCATCAAATATGCTATTTGGTTTATCTTTATCATCAAGTACATGCTTTATATGGTATTACAGATCACTATTAAATGTTGATAGAGCCCATATGATTCTTGCTTGACTACCAGCATTATGATGGCGATCATATACGTGGGAGCTGGGTGGTCTATAAGCACATCCTTAAATGTCCCTAGTTGTAGGAGTTTTGAGACTGGGCATCGATACTCCAGAGTAGACTAGTGTATACTGATCAAGACCTTGACGAGGGGCAGTGGCCAGGTCTCACAAGCTATTGGTGTTAGTTTGTTCACCTAAGATAGTATACAAGTGCTTATTGGGTTATAAGTAGACTGGACGGACTCGCAGGGAAGCTGCTAGTTGGTAGTATACCTATTGTCAAATAGCAGTTCCCAGGTGACATGTGTACAGGTTAGTCTGTTGACCTGAGATTGTCATTTGTCTCGTGTGAGTTCCCACTGTGCTTTGATTACTACCCTACCACGGCTCAAAGGAGTCATGCAAATAGGTTTTAGTTGGTACAGTCTCAAGCCGCATGGAGGAAGTGAGCAGATTGTCAGGGATTCGTCTATCCTGGTATTTGGGGTTGATATTGCGTTGTACACGGGTGGCCATCACCAGAAATCCTTGGCCAAGGTAGTCGAGAATTACTGATTTGGATCAGTAGTTTCTCAGTGGGTGATGGGCTGCATACTGACACGAAATGTCGCGTTATTATGGGTCTGACTTTATCCGCCCCCTAGACTCGATATGCAATACTCTTAGAAGAACAGACCGGACTATACAAATATTGTCACGGACAGGATCAGTAGGGGTCAGGAGGAGTTTGCTCATCAGCTTTCCTTTTGCTCAATACCTGGGTAGCTGTTACGTACAGCTAGTGTCGCTGACGTGCTTGTGGTTAAACCCACAGCCAGCGTATTGACGAGTCTTTAGAGTCCCACACAGAGGGTTTCCCTGCTTCGGGCGAAACGATGTAGAGGCCGTATGGTTTTATGGCAGGGTTCGATCATATACGTGCACTTGTGCACGTATCATGATTTGAACGGATTATACTAGTGGGCTTTGTTTTAAGCCGGATTCTAGTATTGGATTAATGTCTTATTTTTGTCTCTTTGTATTCGTATTTTTTGGAATACGGACACGGGTATGTATATATGGATGGAGGGTATTCTTGTAATTTATTATTAGGTGCTTCTAGAAGATGCCACCTCATTTAGTTTTAACCATTTAGGATTAAATGGTTAATGAGGTGGAGAGGATGAGGTGTTATATGCACTTATTGTAGCATGGCTTTGTAGTGGCTCAAGGTTACTATTCTAGCATGCTTGATATTTGTTTGTTGTGAGATATTTTGGAGACATAAGATATTTTGGAGACTTGAGATATTTATTGGATGGATTCATTATTGCTCACAACAATTAGCCATTTTCTTGAGTTGCCTCACACTCTCATCCTCAAGCATCTTCTTCTACCTCCACCTTTCAAGTCTCATGTGTTAAGAAACCTAGAGTGTTATGAGACAAATTAATCCATCACTACACTCTATATCCTCTAGGCTATCTAGTTTAGCGAACTAGGCACCCTAGTTACCTCGGATATTGAGGTAGGAGCTCGAAATACAAATCCTCAGGTTGATCATCTTCGATGGAGGGAGACCGGAGATCAAGCTTGATCATGGAGGCCTCTAGGAGTTTGGGATGATGGTTAAAGATCGAAGGACACGAATCATTCGGTATAACCTTTCTAAACTCCTTTTATGCTAGCTTTAGGGTTTATGGTCGATCCGTATTTCGGGTTGTTCTAGCACCAGTTTTGAAAATTTTTGTTCCCCAATCGGCCACGGTTTGATTGCCAGGGCACTGGCATAACCCAACATGGTATCAGAGCCGACCCATTAACCCCTCACTAGCAGTTTAAACGATATTTAAAGTATCGAAACCGAAACAACTACGAAACAATACGCGATATATTCCAGTTTCTGTCAAATTTTTCAGTGTTTTAAATTTTTTTTAAACAATTGCAGAAGATTACTCTTGAGACAACTGGAACACCCTAAAAATACGAGCCCCAAATGTCAAATTATGGCTGGCGAGGTTGAGAAAAAGCTCGGCCTGGCCGGTTCTAATAAGGAATTTGGACTTGAAATTTTTTTGTTGTACTAGTCTCTGGAATATTGGTTCTCAGGTATTGTTTGTTTTTGTCCAGGTTGGAAATTGTGTTATCTTTAGTTTGGGGGCAATACGGAGTATTTCGAAGTCGCTATTTTTAATATTGTTTAAAAGTTTTCAGTACATACATTACTATCTGCGACCATGAATGTCATTTGAGCGGTACAACTCGTTTAATTGCTATATGTCTTTTAGACAGGTTTGTGAATATGACATTCATGTTGATGTTCTGTGTTGTGCTATTGTTGTGGTTGGATCGTCGTGGTGGATAGCCAGTGGTGCAATGGTAATATGGTTTAGATTCATTTGTACATTTGATATTGCGGGGAGAGCGTCCGACATGTGGACTGTCGTCTCTGCCAGTTTGTATATTATTTGTTTGGGGCACGACCGGGTTGAGATCGATGTAACCCTTGTACATATATTTTTCTTTTATGTACAAGGATTACCCCAAGGTGGAGTTGTAACATTTCAAAAAAATAAAATATTATTTTGGAGAATTTTTATAATTTAATATTAATTTTAATGAATATTTTAATATTTCGGTATAATTAAATACCGATAAATTGGGAAATTTTTTTTGAAAATTATAGAAATTACTAAAAGAGGGTGTTTTATATGAATTATGCAAATTTTAAGTTTTTATGATTAATTATATGCTAATCGCGATTAAAAATCGCTAATCGCGTTTTAAGCGTATTTTGTGCAAACATGTACCATATCTTTTTTTACACTTGTGCATTTTCTACCATAGTTTGTTTTGGGTTTACTATTGAGGAGAGAAGGAAATTAGAGAGGAAAAAAAAGTAAAAGAAAAGAAAAGAGTATTATATGGAGGTATGATTAGAGAAAGAAAAAGTGGATGAGGGGTCAACCCTTGTTTTGAGCCATCCCCCATCATTTCTTCCTCTCATTTCTCTTCCCTCTCTTCCCTTGTTGCTGCTGCTGCTGCACTCCCCCTCCTCCTCCATCTTCAAGCCACAAAACTCTATGAAAAACACTCCAAAACTTCACACCCATTTCACAAAAAAGGTGTACAAGCCCTCTAGCTACCCAATGGACCAAGAAAAATGTGATTTTAGTGCTGTAGAGGATTCTTGAGAGCTAAATGAGGTAAACCCTTTCATTATTGTAGTATTTCAAGTGATTTAGCCTTATTTCAAGTTTAATATCGTTTTGGAGAAGTTTAATGAGCTTTGAGAACTCAAGTTGGGAATTAGGGTTTGATTGGAGTAGAGATGGTGTAATAAGCCATATTAGTGACCTAAAACCCCTCCCAATTGTTAGCAAACCCAGACCAAACCCAAACTAGACCCTGGAACTGAAAACAGAAAACTGGGAATGTCGGTTTGTGAGGGAAATGAGCGTGCAGAGAAATCTGGAATGAACCGGGGAAGTTCTGAGACAAATAAACAACTTCAGGAGCTTAGTTAGACCACTAGGAGACTACCCTACCAATACGAGACCCTAACTCCCTTACAGAACCGGCCTGGCCAGATTTTTCATTGATGTGGCCGGCCCCCTGTTGAATTAGGTACCCAGGTTGCATCAGTAGGTCATATTTACACTATATATCACCCCAGGGTTGTTTGCTTGCCTTGTTTTGGCCTTAGTCAAAATCTGGGACCACTTTCTCTAGTTGCTGCATTGATTTGAGTTATGGTTTTCCGTATTTCGATTTCTAGATTTTTTTGTTTGTGCATTATCTCGATCACGTGACGTTTGTACGTCTATCTCGAGTGATATCGGGTTGATTTGCGAGAGCTAACCATAGGTTCTAACCTATAGGCTTTTAAGCGTATCGTTTTGGTTTTCGTGTATCGTTTTGGTTTCGATTTGGTTTTAATGCGATGCGATACGTGTGACATGTAGGTACCCCCACGATGATCCGAGACGATGAAGAAGATCGTGGCGACATCGACATCGGCAAGCAAGATCAAGGTGAGTAGATTATATCTACGGGGGAAGTCGGGTGGATGGCGTATAGCACCCCCGCAGTTCGACACTTAGTATCTATATATATACTATATATATATATATATATATATATATATATATATATGTATGTATGATAGAGTTAAGTGTGTTATGGATATTCTAGAGGTGATTAAGTGTATTATGGATAGATTCGGGTTTAGAAGTAAACTAGTATAGTTTCCTAGTTGCGAACCCTAGAATAGGTTTACACCCCCCCACACACACATGCTTACTTGTTATACCTATACCTGGATGATGAGGATAGTGGATGATATTTGGAGATGAGTCGATGACTTTGGGCATAGTGTCATCATATCGGTGATATGATGTGATTCGTATTTGGGATACGACATGAGATTTTAGCGGGCTTTTAGACGTGTGTTTCACACACGCATTTATATTTATATAGATGGTATCGATTTGTACTAGACATAGATCAGTACCCCAGATCATGAGATATGATGATGAGAATACCAGATAATTGATGAGATGAATATGATATTGACCCGTACCCAGATTTGGGAATGCCGTACGATGATTTACCGTACAAGCTTTATATTGATGATAGATCCGCAATCATGACTCGAGGATATCATATGATATTGTATCGTACGTGGTACCTTGAGGCGGGATCACTGACTATTATATTTATGTGTATATATATCGACTCAGATTTAGGTGGTTTTCATACTCCTCCCGATTAGTTTGTTAATTAGATCTGTAGTTTGCTTAGTAGATGTTAGTCTAGACCGATGTCATACCTATTTCAAAAACTAACGAATCGGGAGTATTTTAATGACAGGCAAAGGGATTCTACGGATATTTCAAAAGACGCGTCTTTTCTTAAAAACATCGTAGCCCTTATTTTCCTAAAAACCCCGATTCGTCTTCTTTCAAATGACAAACTGTATGGCATAGATACATTGATGTAGATAATGCACTGTTGTGTTTATTATTCATTTGCCGCATATTCTTGCTTTTCGCATCGCATTGCATGTTGAAATATACATATTGTACACCCATACATGTGCACACACCTATTGTACATTCATACTTGTGTACTCACATATTGTACACCCATACTTGTGCACACACCCATTGTACATTCATACTCGTGTACTCACATATTGTACACCCATACTTGTGCACACACCTATTGTACATTCATACTTGTGTACTCACATATTGTACACCCATACTTGTGCACACACCTATTGTACATTCATACTCGTGTACTCACATATTGTACACCCATACTTGTGCACACACCTATTGTACATTCATACTCGTGTACTCACATATTGTATACCCATACTTATGCACGCACCTATTGTACAGTCATACTTGTGTACTCACATATTGTACACCCATACTTGTACACACACATATTGTACACTCATACTTGTGTACTTACATATTGTACACTCATATTCTGTACATATACATACTTGCACATACATAGACAATTCTGTCTTGATTTTGGAGATTTGGGAACCGCAAGATGTATTTTAAAACTGATTAATTTAAAAGAGCGGTTTCCCTCAATATGTGCATATTACTATTCCATGTTGCATGATATACTGATATGCTTACAATTCTTTTACATGTCGCATACATCATGCTTTATGATTATACGCATTGAGATATGTTGTTTCCATGATATTTCTGGATTTGGGAACCGTGGGTATTTCAAAAGAGAGTATGTATTGTTTTAAAACCCGGTTACCCTTGATATAATATTTCAGTGCGTCCACCATGTGTTTTCTCGGTTCTGAGAGCGACATGTGAAACCCGATTCGAGGAGAGGTAGGCACCGTCTGCGGGTACATGGTGGACCCGGTGAGGCACCCCGGGGCAAGAAGACTCGTATATGTTAGACTGTGAGCCTGACAGGGGAGTACTACCTATCGGTGATTGTTTATGAGCTCGGTGGATATCTGGGGGATACCGACCGGAGCTGAGAGATGAGACGGGCCGATCAGGACTGACGGAGCCCTATATATATGAGGATTTACGTGCCGATGCTAGGCACAGGTTTCATGATGTTTTCGAGTGTCGATGCTTGACACTCCGGTTCCATGATTTGATATGTCGCGAGCGACACATGTTGATTTACATCCTCATACTTCCATGCATATGCTTTATGATATTTACATGCATGATGCTTATTGTCATTGGGTGACACGTGGACGAGATCCACATACATATAGTTGATATTGATGACATTGATCACATAGTTGGACGAGATCCACATATATGATGACATTGATTACATAATTGGATGATATCCACATACTTATAGACCTCATGATATAGTCGACATTGATCATACCTCATATTTTTGATATGTTATTACCTAAGGCACTGGCACGAGCACTTGGCACTACACTCATGTATAGATGTTACATTGCCACCCTATCATGCTTCAGACTTATTCATTTGAGGTTTATATATATATCTGATCGTATTGACCTAGGATTGTGTCATACATACGATTTCTGCACTGTGATGTTTTCTATTCACGAGTTGGCAACTCACCCCCGTTGTGCCACAGTTCTTGTAAGTTTTGCCGTACAGGTTTCATTGCGGCTTTTCTGGCACACTGCTTCCCTTACGGGTGATTTACTTTGGTAGGTGGGTTCTTTTACATCAGAACCACCATTGTATAAGTATTATTCAGTTGTATCTAGAAATTCCATCAACCAAACTTGTATATTGTTTCAGACTTAGAAAACCAGTTGTGTATTATTTCGACCTTAGAGTCGCGCGTTGTAGTATTATGGTTTTCATGCTGATTTTGAGTTTCCTTTTGAGTTTTGATCCTCGCCCTTCTGCGTTGTATATTATACTGCTTGCGTGGTTGTGACCGTCGATTGACGAAGAGCTAGATCCCGCTTGGGGATGCCTTTTATAATTGTGCATATATTATTCTTGTTGTACCCCGTTTGGGACCAGTATTTACAAAGGAAACTCTGCCGAAATTATCAGAAAAGATATTGAGGATTTAAAATGCATATTCGATTTACTTATTTTAAAAACCTTGTTTTTGAAACATGTTTTCTACACTTCTTTAAAACTAGTTTTCCTTATTTACTCATTAAAATGGTTTTAGATTTCTGGGTTTTTGGCCTACTTGAATTAGATGGGGTCCTATAGACTTCATATGATTCAAGAACCAGTCACGAGCTATTTCGGGTCATGACAGGAGTGCATGAATAGCCGGGTTCTAGAGGACAACGGGTCCGCATCTTATGGCGTTGAGATGGAGGGGACCATACTCAAGAATTGGTAGGCTATTCACCGCACTCGTAGGGGGTATAGGTTGACCCATGGAGAGTGCTCAAGTTACCGGATTCCGTGAAGTGCTGGGTGGCCCACTCGCTTAGTTGATTGGGGTTGCCTCACTTCTGGGATTGGCGGGTAACTTTCCGCACTCGTAGGGGTCAAGGTTTTCGTTGCACGGGCTATCCATACGACAAGGAACGTCGGGTCTCATTTGCGGCTCAAATGAAACCCAAGGCTCCAGGTTTATCCACCATTCTGTGTTGCTTGCTGTGATTCTGCGATGTTTCTTATATATCATAACTGGGATGAATGTTATATATATTTATATATATATTAGTAGATGTTGTATATGTTTTGCACCCACGCTAGTCCATCCCCCGCTCTGTCGTTAGTTAAGTAACCTAACGAGCGATGACAAGGCTCAGTGGCGAATGAAGATGGCATATAGGTATATTGCATTTTCGTTCTTTTCTAGTGTGATATGGATTAATTGATGGGACTGCATTAATTCTGATTAATGCAAGGAAAAAAAACATATATGATGTTGTTGGAACCAAGTTTTTTAAAAACTGACATTACAATCGTTCTCTTTTGCTTTGCACGGTGATATTCGGTTATGAATATCCAGCACCTCATTCGACGAGGCAAGAGTCGAGATCCCTTCATCGGGAGTGACCTCTTGAGAAAAAGTTTGCATCATTGTAATAATTTCACTATAGTCGATTCTTTTTGCTATGCATCATGGTATTCAGTTTGGAATATCCTGCACCTCATTCGACGAGGAAAGAGCCGAGATCCCTTCACCGGGAATGACCTCTTTAGCAACAGTTTTCGCCACTATATATTTGTAAAACCACTTGGATTCCTTCAACGATATCAAATTCATTATGTTAAAGGTTTTTTGCCAAAAACCAGCCGTACCCCTCCATCATTTCAGATGGATACCACCTAGTATTCATCCTATATTTGTTGGCAAGAGTCAAGGCATAGTGAACGGTAGCTGAGTGATATTTGTATGTTGCATGGATATACGATTGATCGAGACAGCCATACAACTTTGTTGGAAAGCGTTAAGAGTTTATGCAGGTGGGTTCGAGTTAATCCAAGACAATGACTGGTTAAACTTGACTAGTAGCCTACAACTTGTTGGCAAGCGTCAAGGTTATAGGTCGTTAGGGGTAAAAACCACATCGGGAGTTTCAAACATACAGGAAACTTGCCAGTCATGTGCATACCTTCTGGAGTATGGTGACTTAAGTGGCTTCCATCAAGTTATCATGCGATGATAGTTGGATCCCGATTCCCACCGATGAGTAAGTGTTACTCCTCGGGTGATTTTAGATGATCACGACTAATTCTCCTTTTAGGGTTTGAGGGAGAATTCGAGGAAACAGTGGGAGCCATCCTGATTAGATAAAGTGATTAACCATTCTGATCTTAGTTAGAGTGCACGCTGAGCATTTCTTTTCTCTCTCTCTTTGGCAGCTACCATGGCCCGACCCTAGACTAAAACTCATGAACCAAGTTAACCGAACCTTCTTAAAACACTTTGGCTTTTGGATTATCACGGAGTCACATATATCATTGCTAATCCTACATCCCTTTTGCATTTCTCCAGAACACATCGTATCACTACGAAAATCCATATAACTTGGATATTCCATCATATAGTTACATATGAACTCGAAGGAACTTGTTTCAGTTCGAGGATGGATTATGGTTCTGAAGAAATTGAATAGGATTATACAGTTGTATTTTCCCTTTACCTTCTTTCTGGTTGCGAGAGCTCCTAGGATTAGGAGAGTACACCTATTGCACTTATTGGATAGTCTTCTTCCAAACCATAGGCAGGTGCCAAAAGGTACGGAAGGAAGAAAACCAATTAGCCTAAGTGTGGTGTACAAAAGATAATAAGTAAAGACATATAAAGGGATTAGAATAAAGGCAAAGGAAATTGTGACTGCTATCATTCTCGACAAAACCGCGTATATCCCTGCCACTCCTACATCCACTTTGATTTTCTCTAGAACACTTCGTATCACTATGAAGATCCATATTGCTTGGATATGCCATCGTATAGTTATATACGAACTCGAAGAAACTTGTTCCAGTTTTAAGGATGGATTCTGGTTCAAGAGAAATAGAATAGGATTATTCAGTTGTTTTTTCTCTTCACCTTCTCTCAGGTTGAGAGGGCTCCTGATAATAGGAGAGTACACCTATTGCGCTTATTGGATAGTCTTCTTCCAAATCTTAGGCTGGTGTTGAAGGGTATGGAAGGAGGAAAATCGATTAGCCTAAGTATGGTGTACAGAAGGTAATAAGTAAAGACATATAAAGGGATTGGGGTGAGGGAAAGAAATTATACAGTTATTTCATGAATCTGGATAGTGGAAAAGGCATTACTAGGAATACCCGGATGCCCTTTCGAAACATTTTCATGTTTCAGGTTTTACTGTGCAGTGTTAATTGAAAACTGTTTTCCCAATTAGATCCTTACTCCAGGGCATGTATTTACCAGTTTTGATTCTCACATCTGTATTGCGTTACAGATGATGAGTAGGAGTAAGATATTGGGATTGTTTTCCCATTTTGATTCAGACTCCAGGGTATGTATTTACCAGATTTGTTTCTCACATTTGTATAGCGTTACAGATGATGAGTGGAAGTAGAATAATAGGAATTAGGTGATTATATCCTCATTATATTGGAATTCTTTGTAATTGGTGATATTTGAGGTTTTGCCTGACGGCAAATATTTGGTTTTGAATATCTGTTGTTATGCACCAATTTCAAACTGATATATCTGTACGCTTATTTTATAAAGTGAGATATAACTTTTTGATATTATTTCTATGGCATTTACCTATATCAGTTGGTGATTAGGTAAGGTGCATTCAATAGCGGTGTAATTCTTCTTCATCATAGTACAGTTTTCAATTTACGACGCACAGGATTTGAGTTATTAAACTCAGGGGACTTATACAAAGTATTGTGTGTTGTCCAGTGTCCATTAGGAAAAAGGGGTTAGTACTCGTACTATATTCTATTTACTCATGACTTCTCTAGTTTTATACAAGTATTTCGTTGAAATACAGGGTCCAAATTTTGAGAAGTCATAGGTATAAGAATAAAGTAGAGAACCATATGTTGCAAATATCAGGATTCTTCAAGGCGATCAAAGATGTAGATACTTGTGTTAGGTATTCCGTTGTAAGTAATAGTTTTGAGAAATTGCTTCTCTCTCAGGTTACTCATATGTGGATGCACTCCTAGATGAGTGATGCTGCTTGGCCTCCTTCCATTTAGATGATATGCACTGAAGAAAGCTGCATGTATATTAAATATGGTTCCAATTAAATTAGTGCCTTAGTTTCTATAGTGGATATAGAATGGATCATATCTTAACGATGTTAAGATATATGAAGTTTTCCATCTTATGCTTAAAACCAGAATCCGGATAAACTTAAGGCACGTTTCAGTAATGGAAGTTTTTGGGTTATCCTGGACATTGACGAGGGTTAACATTCTACCATCAGGAAGATCAATAGTTATAGTGTTCTTAACTCGCTACCAGTTTTAGTAAAATGGATTCTTTTTAGAAAACATTAGTGGGAGTATGGTGGAACTGGAAGTTATTTCAGAACCACAAACGATTACTGAAAATTTAGTAGAACCTAAAGATTCAATTGGATTCGACATTCTATTAGCCACTCCGCAGATTTGGTGAGTAACCTAAGACACCCGAGAGGTACTTCGGTATACTCAAAGACCATGACAGAGAGGTTTATGATTACCCAAACTTGCCATTGCTGCTATTCGAGACTATGAGACCTAGCAGGAGGATGAATATAACATCGTTTTGAATTAGTTTTAGAAAGTGCACGTGTATATGACTCTGTCAGAAGGTTGTTGTAGTCAATAGGAGTAACAGAAGCATAGTGGGTAAGTAGCTTATGTCTATTTATAGACTAAAGAAGGTACAGCGGAAATAGATCATCTATTTTTGATGTGACAATCATAGAGTTTGACTTCATCAGAATAAGAGATGGATCTAGTAAGAAGGTAGTAGGGAGAGATGTCCTGGTATTTGGATGACATGCTCTTGATAGGAAGTGATATTCCTATACTACGATCGGTTATACTGTAGTTGTCACAAGGTGTTTCACCACATAGGATATGGATAAAATATCAGGGATTCTGATCACTAGATCTATAGTTTTAGATCTATATTTGAGAAGTGTCCCAGTTTAGGTACTTTAACATTATTCTAAAGGTGTTTTAGAATGGACGACTCCTGGCGTGGTGGTGTACCCGCAGGTGATGGAGTCACCCTCTCTAAAGAGATGTCTTCTAGACTGATGAGGAGAGGGATTTGCATGATTGACATATCACTTGCTTAGGCAATTGAGTCAATCATGAGATGTCAAGTACAACACTAGATATTGCTTTTGCACTGGCCGCAATAAATATATATATTAATCGAATCCTGGAGAAACCTTAAGAAGCAATTATGAACATAAGTGGATGTTCTTGGTATATGGTAACGGCAGCCTCCTTCGGGAGGCGGTTATCATTTCAGGCTTCCAAGGTGACCTGGATGACAGAGTGGCTATCAGAGTTATTGTTTTCCCACTTTTGAGAGACAATATGTTGGACAGGTGGTCCAAGCGGATACTGAGGAAAGCATGGCGTAGGATACTGATTGAATTCAGTAGACTATTTCTGATACTCACAGCTCCTGAGGCTATTTCTCGAACGCAATAGTTTCACAAACGAGCTTTACAAAACTGATTAGTAGAGAAGTTTGGTGTTCAGTATCACACAGGCTGTGAGTATGCGACACTGCAATAATTACCTTAAGTGCAAGTGGAAGATTGTTGGCTATAGTGCCCTCAAGGCAATTATTGAATCGCAGGTACGCGATTGCGATGATTGAGGGAGGACCTATATGGATAGAACAGTCTTACTCAAGATGATGGCATGCTATTTGGTTTGTCTTTATCATCATATACATGCTTTATGTGGTATTACATATCACTATTACATATTGATAGAGCCCATAGGATTCTTGCTTGACTTCCAGCATTATGATGGCGATCATATACGTGGGAGCAGGGTGTTCTATAAGCACATCCTTAAATGTCCCTGGTCGTGGGAGTTTCGAGACTGGGCATCGATACTCCAGAGTAGACTAGTGTATACTGATCGAGACCCCGATGAGGGACGGTGGCCAGGTCTCACAAGCCATTGGTGTTAGTTTGTTCACCTAAAATAGTATACAGGTGCTCATTGGGTTATGAGTACACTGGACGGACGGCATGTAACCTGCTAGTTGGTAGTATACCTATTGTCAGTTAGCAGTTCCCAGATGACATGTGTACAGGTTAGTCTGTCGACCTGAGATCGTCATTTGTCTCGTGTGAGTTCCCACTGTGCTTTGATTACTACCCTACCATGGCTCAAAGAAGTCGTGCAAACAGGTTTTAGTTGGATACAGTCCCGAGCAACATAGAGACAGTGAGCGGATCGTCGGGGATTCGTCTCTCCTGGTATTTGGGGTTGATGTCGCGTTGTGCATGGGTGACCATCACCAGAAATCCTTCGCTAAGCTAGTCGAGAATTACTGATTTGGATCAGTAGTTTCTCAGTGGGTGATGGGCTGCATACCGACACGAAATGTCATATTATTAGGGGTCTGACTTTATCCACCCCCTAGACTCGATATGTAATACTCTTAGACGAACAGACCAGACTGTATAGATATTATCACGGACAGGCTCAGTAAGGGTCAGGATGAGTTTGCTCGTCGGGCTTCCTTTCGCTCAATACCTGGATAGCCGTTACGTATAGCTAGTGCCGCTGACGTGCTTGTGATTAAATCCACTACCAGCATATTGACGAGTCTTTAGAGTCCCACATAGAGGGTTTCCCTGTTTCGGGCGAAACGATGTAGAGGCCGTATGGTTTTACGGCAAGGTTCGATCATATACATGCACTTGTGCACGTATCAAGATTCGGACGGATTATACTAGTGGGCTTTGGTTTAAGCTGGATTCAAGTATTGGATTGATGGATTATTTTCGTCTCTTTGTATTCGTATTTTTCGGAATATCGATATGGGTATGTATATACGGATGAGGGGTATTCTTGTAATTTATTACAAGGTGCTTCTAGAAGATGCCACCTCATTTAATTTTAACCATTTATGATTAAATAGTTAATGAGTTGGAGAGGATGAGGTGTTGTATGCACTTATTGTAGCATGGCTTTGTAGTGACTCAAGATTACTATTCTAGCATGCTTGATATTTGTTTGTTGTGAGATATTTTGGAGTGAATTAAGATATTTTGGAGACTTGAGATATTTATTGGATGGCTTCATTATTGTTCACAACACTTAGCCATTTTTCTTGAGTTGTCTCACACTCTCAACCTCAAGTATCTTCTTCTACCTCCACCCTTCAAGTCTCATGTATTGAGAAACCTAGAGTGTTATGAGACAAATTAATCCATCACTACACTCTACATCCTTTAGGCTATCTAGGTTAGTGAACTAGGTTCCCTAATTACCTCATCTATTGAGGTAGGAGCTCGAAATACAAATCCTCAGGTGGATCATCTTCGATGGAGGGAGACCAGAAATCAAGCTTGATCATGGAGGCCTCTAGAAGCTTGGGATGATGGTTAAATATCGAAGGACACGGCTCATTCGGTATAACCTTTCTAAACTCCTTTTATGCTAGCTTTAGGGTTTATGATCGATCCGTATTTCGGGATGTTCTAGCACCAGTTTTGAAAATTTTTGTTCCGCAATTAGCCACAGTTTGATGGTTAGGGCGCTGGAATAACCCAACAATAGGAACCCTACAACATTCTTTTGCTCTCACCAAGCTTCGCACAAACAACGAGGCTGAATATGAAGCTCTGATAGCTGGTGTGGAGCTCGCCATAGAAATGGAAATCATTCGGCTATGGGTCTACGGTGATTCCTAGCTTGTCGTCAACCAAGCGGTGACTATAAGATATACAAACCCGAGTTAGCTCGGTACAGAAGCCGGGTGGTGGAGATCATGAAACAGTTCACCCACATTGAACTGATGAGAGTTCCTAGGGCGTTGAATGGAAAAGCTGATATACTCGCTCGCTTAGCGAAGGAGCTGGATGATCCCGATATTGATGAGATTCTGATAACATTCAGGAGCCGGAAAATTCTACCCCCAGTCTCTTTACGAGAAGAGGAAAGCACAGAATAAAAGAGCAATCCCGCCGAAGAAGCTCTGATCATTCAAGACGAGTCCGATTAGAGAGAACCCTTTATAGAGTACCTCCGATATAACAAGCTGCCCGAAGAAAAATATGTGAGGATTCGGCTGAAGAAGAGAGCTCTCTGATACATGTTTGTAAATAATATGTTATACTGTAGATCATATGACCAACTCTGGCTCAGGTGTCTGTCATCGGCCGAAACTCAAAAAGTCATGAAAGAAGTTCACTCAGGCCTCTGCGGAGCTCACCAGTCCGGCCCTAAAATACGGCTTCAAATCAAACGGGTTGAATATTACTGGCCTACCATGATAAGGGATCGCGGAGAGCATGCAAAGAAATGTCACCTCTGCCCATGCAAAAAAGGCAGCACTGACCGTCTACGTCGCTAAAAAGGCAGCATCGATCGTCCACATCATGAAAAGGGAAGCATCGACCATCCACGTCACAAAAAGGGCAGCACCGACTGTCCACATCACAAAAAGGGCAGCACCGACCGTCCACGTCGTTAAAAGGGTAGCACCGACCATCCACATCACTAAATGGGTTGTCTCGACCACCCAAGTCGCAAAAATGGCAGCACCGACCACCCAAGTCATAAAAATGGCAGCACCGACTGTCCATGCCGCCAAAAGGCGGCACCGACCATCCACGTCATAAAAAAGGCAGCACAGACCGTCCACATTGCTAAAAGGATAGCATCGACCGTCCACGTCGCGAAAAAGGCAGTATCGTCCTCCACGCCGTCAAAACGGGAACCAAATCAAGTCAACCTCCACGCGAAAGAAAATTCATCAATTTCATGCACACGACCCGTATATGTGGGATGCATTTATTGATGGGGGCACATTGTTGAGGTAAAAAATTACATCCCGATCGACCAAGTCAAAGTCAATCAACTCCCAAGCCAAGTGGGCCCAAGCCCAAGTCATGACCAACCATGGAAGGGGCCGGCTCCATTCTAAGAATGAAGCAATAAATTAGTTTAATGTAATTTTTTAGAAATAAATGTATGAAAAATGAGCAGAAAGCCAAAATTTTGTAAACCCTATGGCTTATATGCAAAAAGAAATAAGCACATAAGGTATGGGTGGCATAAGTGTTATTTGGCAAAACCCAAGGGGCTATACATAAAGTTTGTAGCTTATAAACGCAAACATGATGAAAAATCAAGAACACTTTTCATTCTCTCAAAAAAATTTAGGGTTTGTGCCT
Source organism: Agapanthus africanus (assembly GCA_030015575.1). Lineage (NCBI taxonomy): Eukaryota > Viridiplantae > Streptophyta > Magnoliopsida > Asparagales > Amaryllidaceae > Agapanthus > Agapanthus africanus. The sequence continues at coordinate 157,159,102 of CM057350.1, forward strand.
CCATCTTCTTTCTCTCAAGTTCTCATCTTTCTTTTCATTGTCCAATTAAATCAAGAGTTTAACTCTTCTTTTTCAAAAAAGAAATAGTTTTTCATCTTAAAACCCTCGAAAGGGGGTTCAGATCTCCCATCAAATCCCTAAAAGGGAGATTTTTATTCTTACCTCCCCTTTTCCCCAAGATCTGGCAAAAGGAGAGGAGGAGGAAGAAGACCTACCTCCAAAAATCCCACTTTTGGAGGATCCAAGACTCCAGGGAGAAGAAATGGGTTCCCTTTGATCATTTCCGAAGATTTTCGAGGAGTTCAACTCCAAGATCCAAATCCTCAAAGGAGTTTAACTCCACATCCAGACCTTTTAGGAGTTTAACTCCAAATCCATGCCTTTTAGGAGTTTAACTCTAAATCCACATCCAATTTCTTACATAGGAGTTTAACTCCAAATCAAAATCTTTTGGGAGTTTAACTCCACATCTATACCTAATTCCTATTTAGGAGTTCAACTCAAAAGCCCCTCAGGAGTTCAACTCCCAGCCCATGGGCTAAGCCCCTTTCTCCGCTGGTGTTTCCAGTAGTCGCGTGCCGCACACATGACCCTTTGGCGTCCAGCGGTCGTATGCCATGCAAGTGATCCGCGGCGCCCGGCGCCCTCGCGCCTGACACTTGACCTGCTGGCGTCCAGCAGTCACATGCCGCGCACGTGACCCGTAGGCGTCCAGCGCCCACATGCCACTCACGTGACCTGCGGGCGTCCAGCGCCCACGCGCCACTCACGTGACCCATGGGCGTCCAGCGCACACGCGCCACTCATGCGTCCTTAGGACGCTCCTCACCCCTCTTTTTCCCATACACTTCCCACTGAAAATACATCCTTCGTTAGAAAAAAATTCTAACGGGACACAGCCCCGCACCCCGCACCCTGCAAGGGGTTCCTAGCCCCTTGACCCCCAACAGGCTATCCGGGTAGTAGGACCCCAGTAAACTCTGCGAGGCCCCCGGTATATCCAAAACCCTTTAAAACACAACACATGTACACGGCACATTGAGTTCGCATGACCAGTTTGACCCGTCAATCGGAGGTTCCCTCGCTCCAAAAGCGAGGGGTAATTAACAGCAGCTTAGTCTGCGGCTGCCGGAGATTCGGATCCCCACAATCAATAAACCCCGGCCTATCCTAGACAGAGGGAATCTGTATACGCCTGACAAGCGTGCAAATTTCCATCTCAATGAGGTGACGAAAAACACCCTACATATAAATATAATACCAATTAGAAGTTCTCAGCGAGTCCGTCCGGTATACTCACCTCTAGTGAGCACCTATATACTATCTTAAGTGACACAACACTAATAGCTTGTAAGACCGGCCACCGCCCCTCGTCGGGGTCTAAAAACGTATACACTAGTCTACTCCGGAATATCGATGCCCAGTCTCGATACTCCCACGACTAGGGACATTTAAGGATATGCTTATGGACAACCCAGCTCTCACATATATGATCGCCATCATAATTCTGGTTGTCAATCAACAATCCTACGGGCTTCATCAATGATGAAGACAAACCAGAGAGCATACTATCATATCGAGTAAGACCGTTATACCTGTATAGGTCCTCGTTCAATTATCATAATTGCCTACTTGCAATCATAATAATTGCCTTGAGGGCACTATATCCAACAATCTTCCACTTGCACTTAAGGCCAATTATTGCGGTATCGTGTACCCACAGCTCGTTTGCTACCGAATACCTAACTTCTCTACTAATCTGTTTCGAAAACTATGTTTGTGAAACCTAATGTATTCGAGAAATAGCTTTAGTGAGTGGATCCGCTACATGTGCTAGGTTCCTTAGCACGACTACTAGGTTTCAGAAGGCATCAAGCATGCAATTTTATAAAAATCTAGTGTGCTAACAAACCCGAACCAAGGATCTAACTAGAGAATTAGGGTTTTTAAAACATGTAAACAACTTTACTCTAAATGAATAAGGAATACAACCTTTGTAGACCAATCCTTCACTTCTAAAGGTCCGTGTAGTAGTCCCTTTGCTCCAAGTAGTGGTCTCCCGGACTCTCTTTAGGCTTCACTAGACGAAAGGAACAAGCTTGCTCAAGGATCTTCGAGGCCGAAGATAATCTACGTCGAAGAATCTCTAACTCAAGCTACCTCTTCACTAATTGATGAACAAGTGATGAAACAACCTATACTAAATGGCTAGTTTGGTATAGATTGGTGAATTATGAATTTTGCTCACGTTAGAATAATTTTTCTCTCTTTCTTTTCTTCACTCGCTCATAGTTAGAAAGCAAGGAAGGAGAAGAACAAAATGATCTCAATTGATCAAGTGTTGAACCATGGGTGAGAAAATATCTCATATCAACTCATGTAGAGACTAAACCACGGCTAAAGATAATGGTTAGGTTAATGAATATCTAGAGTAAGATAAAATTAGTGGACTTAAGTCAAAGCTTCTCCATGCTTCTACAAGCATCTTAGCCATGCTAATTTTCACCTAATTTTGATTTTTCCCTTAATATTTAAACACCCAAATTATCTTAAGTTAGGTATGAGTCTCATACATGTTAGTGTATATGCCCTAGGGGCCATTATTGTATCATATTAGCATGTATATTACTTAATGGAAGCTTGGGATATTCACAGCTGTATTAACAGTCTTGCTCAACATAGTAGTATGCTACTTGGTTTATATCTATCTTAATAAGTGTATATGTTTCTTTTAGCATATCGCGAATACATATTGATAGAGCCCTTAGGATCTTGCTTGACTATCAGCGTTGTGATGGCATTCACACTAGTGGGAGCTGGGTAGTCTACAAGCACATCCTTTTTCAGGTCCTTAGTCATAGGATTATCGAGACAGGGCATCGATACTCCAGAGTAGACTAGTGTATACGCTTCCCATCCCAGCAGGGGAGATGGTCTGTTCCACAGCCATTAGTACATTGTACTGGAGATAGTATGCAGGTGCTCGTTGGGTTACGGGTATACCGGACAGGACTCGCAGGGAATTGATGGTTGGTATTATACCCGTCGTCAGTTAACAGTTCCCAGGTGACATGAGTACAGCATAGTCCGTTGACTTGATACTGCTGCTTAGTCTCGAGTGTGTTCCCACTGTTCTTAGATTGCTACCCTACCACGGCTCAAAGGAGTCGTGCAAATAGGTAGCAGTTGGGTGCAGTCCCGAAACACTTGGAGGCAGTGGCGGTTTGATAGGATTCGTCTCTCCCGGTATTGGGAGTTGATATCGCACTTTGTTTGGAGAGCCATTACGCAAAGTCCCTGGCCAGGGAAAACGAGATTTACTGGTAGGATTTCCAGTAGCTTCTCAAGGTGTAATGGGCTTCGCTCCGACACGACTTATACAGCTTTTAGGGGTCTGACGCTTGCCGCCCCCTAGGCCCGATATGCGATAGTCTTAGACGAACAGACCGGACTCTACGGAGATTTTCACATCAGGCTCAGTAGGAGTTCGGATGGGCTTCCTCATCGGCCTTCTTATTGACATCTACCTGGGGACCGTTACGTACAGCTAGTACCGCTTGTAGCCTGTGGTTAAACCCACTGACAGCGTAGTGTCGAGTCTTTAGAGTCCCACACAGAGAGTTTCCGTGCTTCAGGCGAAACGATATAGAGGTCGTATGGTTTTACGACAAGGTTCGGACACATACGTGTATTTATGCACGTACGATGTTCGGACAGTTTATACTAGCAGGCTTTAGTTTAGGCCAGATTCTAGTATTGGATTATTGAATTTATACAGTCTCAGTATTTCCGTGTTTTACGGATGGGAGGGGCATTCTCGTAATTAGTCGAGAAGCTTCTAGAAGAAAGGTGAGGTGGAGAGCTTAGGTGTAATTTGCATTAAATGAATTTGTGACTCATGGAGTGATTCATCCAAATGAGTTAATGAAGCATTTATTGCTTAATGACTCATGAGATGATTCATTCATTTGTATTAAATGAAGCATGGTTGTAATTATCTATATGATTTATTTGATAATTATTATGCTTCATAATATATATAATGAGTTATATTTTCATTTCATTCTAACAAACACATTCTCTCTCCTCAAGCTATCTCTCTTCAAAAACCTAACCCTAATCCTCTCATATGTTGAGATCCCAAGGGTTAGTAAGACTAATAGATCCCTAATCCACTTCTATATCTTCTAGGTCACTTGGATTAGCAATCCTGGCCACTTAGTTACCTCAAGTGAGAGGTTAAAGTTTGGAGAAGGAACTCTCGGGTGGATCTTCTATCGCATCGAGGAGGCCGACGAAGAGGTGAACAACAAGAACAAGAAGGACCAGAATGTTGAGGTATAATCATCTATCATAGTAGTTAATCACTTCTAGATAGTTGTTAGTTAGGCTTTGGCAAAGATCCGTAAAGTTAGTCGATGTTAACTCAAACAAAATAATTGTTTTACCTATTCCGCCTCCCCGCATCATGTGGGGTGTCTAACGTCGACTTACAATACACCCAACTCTAATGTATCATCTAGCATGACACATAATAAATACATTAATATATATCACATATATATTTATATGTATTTTGAGAAAAAACATTTTCTTAAGTGAGCTAATATTAGTTAATGTATATTAATGTTTCAAATATATATAATTATACATTAATTTATTAAATCAATACTTGATTTAATAACCCGGCTGTATCGCATACAACCGACCAATATCATTTATATGCATATCACATATACATATAACATATCATTGAATCAACACTTGATTCAACAATCCGGTTATATCACATATAACCTTTATCGCGAGATCGGAATACGGTATCACATACACATATTAATCTCGGTCGCGCACATATCGCATATGTGCCCTACTTCATTTTGCATGAGCTAGGAAACCTCTGTGTAGGACTCTAAAGACTCATCAATACGCCAACAGTAGGTGATGATCATATCAGTCACCCATAAGCCGTCAGCGGTACTAGCTGGACGTAACGGCTACCCGGGTATTGAGCGATCAAAAGATCAACAAGCAAGCTTGTCCATACTCCCGTGAATCTAATAAGTAACACTACCGTACAGTCCGGTCTCTTCGTTTGATATGTCGCATATCGAGTCTAGGGGTGGTAAACGTCAGACCCCAGTAACTTGATAAGTCATGCCGATATGAGGCTCATAACGGGTCTATTTACCGCCGAAAACAGAGACGAAACCGCGTAGGTCGTCTTGCCTGAATTTGGGGGCAGATGCTATTTGGGTTTATCCGTCCACCTCTCCGAAGATGCCAAGTTGATTTATGGCACCGTGTATCAGAGGTTTGGACGGATACGGCCGTTGTAGCAGATTTCGTCAGATTCCCCCTCGTTGGCGAGGGATTTTTGATTGTGGGGACGCTCTTCCCTGCAGGTGTAAGCCCGTGCAGTTAATTACGTTACCGCATAGCGATAACCACTTTCTCCTGCTCCGGAAGTTCACTTCGTGTCGTGTGTGTTTGTTTTATTTTTGGTTGCCCGTGGATTGTATACGGAAACTAATTTATGCTGTCGCCCGTAGAGCGTGGATTAATCCAAATCTGTATATTCTTAGATTTGGGTTTGGTTTGATTTAAGGATCGTTAATCTCGTTTGAGATTAAGATCAATATAAATGTTTGTTAAGGATACATTGGTCCAATTTTAGACTAAAATCTACTCAACGGGATTTTGGGACCATTCAGACCCAACAAGAGAGCATTTGTGCTATATTGCTTTAGTTTAAGGATGTTACGGTCCGTTGTTAGTTTAAGGACGTTTCGGTTTGTTGTCTTCATTTTGGGAAGTGCATCCAAAAGCAGTTGGTTGTCGGGACCCGCCACCTCTCCGAAGACATTGAGGAATTACAACGACATGTATCAGAGATGTAGAGAGATGTACCCTTGAACCAATTCCCGTGTCTGAGGGAAGAGATCATGGTGGACCATCTAAGAATCATTAGCCATTTTTGGGGGACTAAGATTAACTTAGGAAATGTGGGATGAACATGAATCATGTTTGGGGAGCCATGAACCTATGGGGCTCAGTCTATTTGGAGATCGAAGACGTTTTAATCTCAAGAAGACTTAGCCAACTTGAGGCTAGAATTGATTTCCCATGGTGTTAAACACTAGTATACGTTCAACACTGACGTGTTCCCACATGAGGCTCTAAAGCAGTGTTAAACACTGAATTCCAGGGGCACTCACGTGTGGCACGTGAAGCACCTCAAAGTTGTCTATGTACATTGGGTTCAAGTCCCCGTTTATATATAAGTGTTAAACACTTAATTCTTGTGGCACTCACGTGTGAGCACGTGAGGCACCCCAAAGTTGGTACTACCATTTTTGGGTTTTATTTCCCTCCTTCATATTAGTGCTAAGCATTGATTGGAGGTCGCGTAGAAAACACGTGACTACCCTAAGAGGCACTTCTTGTTCTTCTTTTAGGCGCTTGCATGGAAAACACATGACTCTGTCTCAGCCATTCTTTTTTGTTCATCAGAGGTGTTCACGTGAGGTTTCGTTATAGTGTTGAACACTAATGAATGTGCATGAAGATTTTTATCTCATATTAACGATGCTGGGATCTGAGTTTAGAGAATTTCAAGTCTCTTATTTTATAAGAATTAAATTCTTAAAATATGGTTAAACCCTAGTTTTATGAGAGGAATTAAATTCCTATATACTTTTGTAAAAATTAAATTCTTTGAATTTAGTTCTTTCCCCTAAGTTTTGAATTTGCATAACAGAATCTCCCCGATGAGAATTAAATTATCAACTTGTGGGGAGATCTGCTTCTACAGAACTCAACCAGAGAAAGAACTAAGTTCTTTTTTGTGAAGGGTTAAACCCTTTGTTTGAGAATTAAATTCTCTTTTGTTTTTGTGGGAGCTTTTTGGAAAGCTTATGGGGTGTTCTCCTCCTTTTAGAGAATTAAATTCTCTCTGTATTTTTCTTCCCCACTCTCTCTCTCTCTTTCCTCCTCTCCTTGCTCCTATTTATGTGAGAAGAGAAAGAATCAATTTGTTAAGAAAATCCCTCATTGAGAGATCATGATTGATTCCATGATCTTTTAGATCAATCGGTGAATTTTATTCACCATTGGATTTTTAATCCAAAGGCTCTTTGTGTAATGGAAAAAATTTCTTGTTTGTTTAACAAGATTATGAATATCTTGTTAGTTTTAAAAAGATTAGAATTTTATTCTATCATATCTTTTTAGTTTAATAAGATCAAAAATATATTTTCTTAATATAGAATTTAATTCTATCATATGGATATCTCGTTAGTTTAATATAGAATTGTATTCTTATCATATGAATATTTTGTTAGTTTAACAAGATTAGGAAAATATTTTCCTATGATAGAATTTTATTTTACCAGATGATCACCGTTGGATCTTTGATCCAAAGGTCCTCTGTTTAATAGAGAAGATCTTTCTAGTTTGAGGAAGACCGGGAAAATATTTCCCAAATAGAATTTAATTCTATCAGATGATTTAATTGGTGATATTTTATCACCGTCGGATTTTAAATCCAGGATTCTCGGTTAGAGAAAGATCTTTCCATATTAGAAAGATCAGGGAAAATATTTCCTAAATAGGATTTAATTTTATCACATAGAATTTAATAGGAACATTTTAAATTGGGGCGCTCACATGCTTTGCATGTGAGAGGCAAGAGAACTCACGTGTTTGACACATGACGCCTGCTGTGAGTTTTAACCTGTTTATGTTCAGCGCACATATGCTTTGCATATGAGCGCTCACGTGTTTTACACGTGAGGCCGGTTTGGCAATTAATTGTTTTATTTAGTTTATTTTCAGCGCCCATATGCTTTACATATGAGCGCTCACGTGTCTAGCACGTGAGGCCTGTTTGGCCATTAGTTATTTATGTTCAGCGCTCATATGCTTTGCATATGAGCGCTCACGTGTTTGTACACGTGATGCCTGTTTGACCATTAATTGTTTGTTTTCAGCGCTCATATGCTTTGCATATGAGCACCCACGTGTTTAACACGTGAGGCCTGTTTGGCCTTTTGTTATTTTTTGTTCAGCCCTCATATGCTTTGCATATGAGCGCTCACATGTTTAACACGTGAGGCATGTTTGGCCCTTAGTTATTTGTTTTCAGCGCTCATATGCTTTGTATATGAGCGCCCACGTTTTTAACACGTGAGGCCAAATTTTGAGGACTTCCCCCCTTTTTTATAAGGGAACAAGTAGCTTTTAACCAAAAATTTTAGCAGGAACAAATGCCCCCCACTACTTTGCCCATGTAAGTATGAACATAGGTGAAGTAGTGCAAAGTTATAGATGGCCAAAGAATTGATGGCCTAGGAGACAAGTTTAGGATCTTTGTAGCCTAAGGCTTTTTCATCTAACCTGAGCCGTAAGGATCTTAAGAAGGTTTTTCTCCTTACAAGTCGAGAGGATCTCATAGGTGCATATTCTTCGTAGAAATCGTGAGAATTTCTAAGTGTTCATCGCCTTCGTGAGTCGTAAGGATCTCACTCAGGTATTTCTTCCTTACGAATCGTGAGGACCCGTAAGTAGCTTCTTCATTTCATTAGCGAATGTGGCCCGTGGATAGTGTACAAGAGTCAGTTTGGTCCTTCTTGTAGGGCAGTGATTGCTTAGGAAACAGGTTTGGATCTGCCACCTAAGACTTTTCAACTTTATAAGCCGTGAGGGTCTCATAAAGGGTTATCTCCCTACGAGTCGAGAGGATCCCGCAGGTGTATTTTATCCTTAGAAGTCATGAGGATCTCCTAAGTGCGTTTTCTCTTGAGAGTCGTAAGGATATCACAAGAGAACTTTCCCTCTTACAAGTCGAGAGGACTCGTAAGTGGTTTTTTTTTCCTCCTTGTCGATATTCGACTTTGGAGAATATGGCCCGTGGATAGTATACAAGAGTAAGTTTGGACCTGCTTGTAGGGCCACAGTGCTTAGGAAACAGGTTGATATCCCCCTTGCCTAAGGCTTTTCACCTTCATGAGCCGTGAGGGTTTCATGAAGATGTTTTCCCTACGAGTCGAGACGAGTCAAGAAGTTCTCGCAGGAACATTGTTTTCCCTACGAGTCGAAACGAGTCAAGAAGTTCTTGCAAGAATATCCTAACGCCACAGTTAACCTCTGGTCTTTACGATAGAGATCCGTTAGGGTCTGTGGTACTAGGTTTTTTGTCTGTCGTACCGTCACGTTGGCTGATGCATTCCCCGATATGCAGTCTTGCTGTTCGAGTAGCCCTGCGACTGTTCTGTCTCTGATCCCTTCGGGGGCTGGACAAAACGTCTTCAAGTAATCTCCCAGGTCATATTACCGTCGGGAGAGCAAGCGTTAAGGATTTTCCATGCCGCTTTTTACTTAAGGTTAGGCTCAATTTGGGAGCCCCAATGAGTCATAACCACTCCGCGCTGGTGTGGGATGATCTCCGATAGTCTTTCAGGTTTTATTTGAGTTGCCGTTAAGACCCTGAAGCCAGGGATTTTCCTTTGCTTCGTTTGCTGGCATTGCGTCTGCTATAATGAGACGAATGTCAAGGTGGTCTCTAGGTTGTCTATGCACCATCGAGATTTGGAACTAGGGACTTTGCCATGGCTCCGAGGTTTTGTTGACCCTGGGGGTCGCTTGTTAACGTCGCGTCTGCATGCAGTTGGAGTGAGAAGAAATTCCGTTGTTGATCTCTAGGCTGTCTGTGAACCATCGAGATTTGGAACTAGGGACTTTGCCATGGCTCCGTTTTGTTGACGTTGCATCTGCATCCTGTTGGAGTGAGAAGAAACGCCGCTGTTGATCTCTAGGCTGTCTGTGAACTGTCGAGATTTGGAACTAGGGACTTTGACATGGCTCCGTTTTGTTGACGTTGCATCTGTATCCTGTTTGAGTGAGAAGAAACGCTGTTGTTGAGCTCTAGGCTGTCTGTGAACCATCGAGATTTGGAACTAGGGACTTTGCAATGGCTCCATTTTGTTGACGTTGTGTTTGCATCCTGTTGGAGTTGAGAAGGAACGCCAGGGTGACATCGCGTCTGCTGTATCGAGACGACCGTCGAGGTGGTCTTTAGGTTGTCTGTGAACCGTCGGGACCTGGAACTAGGGACTTTGCCATGGCTCCGAGGTAGTCTCTATATTGTTGGTGAACCGTCGAGGCTTGGAACTAGGGACCATGGACCCTGGGGTCTATTGTTGACGTCACGTCTGCATCCTGCTGGAGTGAGGAGAAACGCTATTGTTGATCTCTAGGCTGTCTATGAACCATCGAGATTTGGAACTAGGGACTTTTCCATGGCTCCGTTTTGCTGGCGTCGCGTCTGCATCCTGTTGGAGTAAAGAAGGAACGCCGGGGTGATTTCTAGGCTGTCAATGTTGCTGTCGAGATTTGGCTCTTCCTTTGACAGAGCCCGGTGGGGAAACATGGTTCGCTTTTCGTTTATGCCTATGGATTGTATACAGGGGTTGATGTGGACTCACATGCAGGGCAAAAGTTTCATCATTTTTTTTATTTCTTTCCGCGATGCTCTATCATTTCAGCTTTTTATATCGCGAAAGTCACGATTGCCCAATCATTTCGGCTGTTTTTATCACGGTGCCCCATCATTTTGGTTGTTTTTTTCTTTTTACTCGCTGCTTTTTATTGCGAGTTGCCCAAACATTTATGCCGTTTTTATATGCATATATTTTACTCGCTGATTTTTATTGCGAGTTGCCCTATCATTTCGGCTATTTCATATGCATATATTTTGCTCGCTGATTTTTATTGCGAGTATGGAACTTGAGATATGATACCAATCTTGACATCAACACCGCTACGACTGGAATATTGCCAGGAGCGAATCATCATTTGCCTTTGCTGATTTTGAACAAAGGTGGCTTCGGAGACAGGGTTAGGATCCTGTCGACTAAGGCTTTTGATTTTATGAGTCGTAAGGGTCTCATAAAGGGGTTTTCTCCCTACGAGTCGAGAGGATCCCGTAGGTGTAGGTTCTCCCTAGAAGTCGTGAGGACTCCTAAGTGATATTTTTTCTTGCAAGTTGTAAAGATCTTACAAAAGTGTTTTCTCCTTAAAAGTCGAGAGGACTTATAAGTTTCATTCACCACATGAGGACATTCCTTGTCATTGGTGGAACATGGTAGGGGAAATCATTTATTTTTGCCCGTGGATTGTATACAAGAGCCAATATTGACCGCCTGTAGGGCAACTTGGGGAGTATAACGGCTTAAGGACAGGTTTGGATCTTTATAACTTAAGACTTTGAATCCTATGAGCCGTGAGGGTCTCACAGGGGGAGTTCTCCTTACGAGTCGAGAGGATCTCGTAAGTGAAAATTTTACGAGATTGCGCCCTTTTGGGTTTTCATAAGCTCGCCGGTAGCCCTGCTGTTTTTACTTACGGCGTCCTTTCGGGTTTTCATCCATTCCCATTTCGCTTGTGGACGTACCGTTTTTTTAAAAACAGCGAGATTGCGCCTTTTCAGGTTTTCACAAGCTCGCCGGTAGACATGCTGTTTTTACTCACGGCGGCCTTCCGAGTTTTCATCCATGCCCATTTCGCTTGTGAACGTACCGTTTTTTTACCCCTCTGTTTGCCAATTGCACTTAGGGGGGATTCGCCACCGGGGTAGTTGTGTAGCCAGCATGATTTGAGTTGCAGTACTTGCAGTTAGGACTTGTGGACTTGAATTCCATTATCGTCGTGCTTGAGGCGACGTATTAGTTTAAGGACATTACGGTCCATTGTTAGTTTAGGGACATCTCGGTCCTAGGCCAGCTTCGGGGCGAAGTTTTGCTGGATACTACTTATAGAGTTTGGACTTAGGAAGACAGCGAGAGGACACGAGCGTCGTCGTCTATCATTAACCTGAGTCGTGACTTGTCAAGCGTAGTATTTCTTAAGGAACCGACCGTTTATTGGCCGGAAAGGTCTTTCGCCATGCATATCTATGAGGAAGTAGGCCCCACCATGGTAGACCTTTTCTATGATGTACGGACCCTCATAGTTCGGCTCAAATTTCCCCCGCTTTGCACGGTTGGGGATCATAGGTCTTTTTACGACTAGCACGAGTTCTCCTTGGCGGAATGTTCTCCTCCTGGTTAGTCTTTCGTATGAGCACGTCATCCTTGCATTGTAAGCTTCCGGGTTTTGCTGCGCCATAAGACGAGTTCCATCAAGGGCATCGAGCTCTTCAAGCCAAAGATGGCATTTTCTTCATCCGTCAACTCATATTGAACTGCCACTCGTAGAGAGGGTAGCTCTACCTCCAAGAGAAGTACCGCCTCTGTCACGCCCCGAAATTTGGCACGTGACGACACTTAAACTACGTAACGTCTACAGGCGTAGCGCAATTCAAGTAAGCCGAAAACCCAGAAATCTAAACCATCAAAAGTAGTAAGTAATAAGAACATTGTTAAAAACATTGGGAATCTCAAGTAAAAATTCATTAAAGTCCAAATTTACTTTCTTTAAAATTTGGCAGCACCTCCTTTGTAGAAACTAGCCCCGAAACGGGTACAACATAAGATATAAGTAAAGCATCCCCAAACGGGAGCAAATCTCGCCCAAAGGCGGAAACAACCACCACAAGCAAATATACGACGCCGTAGCGAAGAAATAGACGATAAAAAGTGAAAACAGCATAAAAGATAGAGCTGTATAAAGAGGCCGGCTCGCACGAGCACGACACCCAGAGTCACAAAATAATATACAATATCGTCCTCACATCTCATCTCTAAGTCAATACATGAAAGTAGTAGATGGAGAGTACTAGATACAATGAGTATCATCGGATAACCGCAAAACCCAACTATAGCAAAACTGCTCACAGTCAACCGTAGCGGTATCCGCTGCAAAAGATGATACGATAAGAAGAAGCCCTGCCGCGACTGCTCTGAGGGGCAACCGGCAAAACACTGTGGCACAACGGGGGTGGGTTGCCAACTCGTGAATAGTAAATAAAATCATGCAGGTAATCGCAGGTATGAACGTACAGCGATAATCTATCACATGCAAACTAATAGTATAATATGGCAATATGTATACGCAACAGTCAAGAAAGGTACTCTATCAGGTACTACTAAAACATGAAGTAATGCATATCAATAATTGCTGAGTAAGGGATAAAACATATCATCAACACGGAATTCTCATCGTGGAAAAACTAGTGTCCATCAACGACACTCCAAATCACAATACCTCAGGCACTGCATTCTCAGATCGGCCCTTATATCCTGTAAGTCTCATGGAACCTGAGTGTCAAATATCGACACTCGAAAACATCATGAAAACAAGTGTCCAGCATCGACACGTAAATACTCATATCATGGGCTCCGACTGCGGGATCGGCCTATGGGCTCCGGCAGAAAGTCGGTCCATGTCCATCTCATAACTCCGGTCGGTATCCTCCAGATATCCGCCGAGTCTAAATACTACCACCGGTAAGGTAGTACTCCCATGCCTCGGGCTCAACGCCATCATCTGCGATCTTCTTGCCTCGGGATACCTCCGGGACAACCATGTACCCGCACACGGCTTCATCCAACTCCCCGCATCGGGTTTCTAACACAAGTTTCAGAACCGAAAAACTCATGGTGGACGCACTGAAATATCATATCAAGAGAAACCGGGTTTTTTCAAACAATGCATAATTTCTGGAAATACCACGGTCCTTAAATCCATAAAATCACATGAAATCCATATCTCAATGCGTAAATCCATAAAATATAATATATGCAATATAAAATAGTAATATGAGCATATCAAGGGAAAACCGCTATTTAAATGCATCAAGTTGTTAAATATATTATGCGGTTCCAAATTTCTCCGAAATCCAATGCAACATCATATAAAGGTGAACATGTAGCTATAGCAAGATATATGGGTGTACATGTAAATATGTATGCATGATGTACATGTAGTTATTGCAAGGCATATATGTAAGCATGTAGTTGTACAAGGCATATGTGTAAGCATGTAGGTATACAAGGCATATGTGTATGCTATATTTCATATGCACAATGGAATAGGAATCAATGTCTCAATTGTCCCTAACCAATATAATATTACATATGTATATATGTTGTGCGTGTCATAGCAATTACCGACGGTGTGTGTATAGCATACAATTTGTGCTCGTGGAACATGAACCGTCAATAATAGTGTTGTGTCTCAGTAATTCTATGTCTATATGCAATAAGAAAATGAGGTATGCAACAATGGTACATTTGCAAAATCAATGTCCATATACTTATAACTAATAATCATGTCATTGAATCTAGCCCAGACGCATAACGCCATGCGGATGATTCCCCTGTAGATGTTAAATCTACTCACAGATGATCTTGGGCTAAGTAAAGCCAACTACTTGCTTTTCCTTCTTCGCAGCGTCCGAAGTCTCCGCCTGCAATACTAAAATCATATAACAACATAACAAGTTCACATTAGAAATCGACCAATAACACGTACAAACTACGTTTGACCGACGTACCAACTCCAAACAAACTCTCAAGTGTTCGTTTAGTGGCTAACGTGCATAGCGACACTACGAAACCAACCCAAGAGCAACAGCTACACAAAGTACATGAACCGTGTCGGATAAAATAACGCGCGTAGTCGAAACACTAGAAATAAGAAAAGTGATCCCAGATTTTATATACTGGCAAAACATAAAAATCAAGCAGTACCAAACACTATAAAACAACTGCAGACAGCTACCCTACAAAACCCAAGCCCCAACTCTCCTAAAAGTCCGAGGTCGCAGGATTTCTTCCCAATGTCGCCTGCCAAAACCGATCCTATGGGGTTCGTGCTTTAGGTGTTCACTCAGGGTCACTAGTACAACACTGCTACATTGCTAGATTTTCCAGTATACACTCGGGGTCACAGCAGATCACAGATATCCTATAGTGACACTAAAAATACGATATGTACACAAAACATTACTTTAATGTTCTAAACTGAAACTAATAAGCTACACAACAATATAACATCCTATTTAACATTTAGAGGGCACTACTTTCCCAAACTTGCTCAAAACCGTAGCTTTCCAAGCTCCAAGTGATCTCCATAGGCTCTAGATCAAGTTTAACAAAGGGTTTAGTGAGTTTTGTGAAGGTTTTGCAAGGTTTAGTGAAGAAGTAGTGAAGGCTTCAGTTGAGGGAAGAGAAGAAAAGGAAATGATTCAGAATGAGAGAGAGTGAGATGAGAATAAGAGAGTGTGAGGTGATAAGGATGAGAGGGTGGGTGTAGGGTGAGTACACCCTTACACTTACTCTCTCCCTCTCCTTCATCAATGCTTGCATTAAAGCCTCCATGACTCGCCTAGCCACCTCCCCCATTCCAAAACAAGAAGATATTTCTCACACAAAATATCTCACACAAATATCTAAGGGTTAATCATGGAATGGATTAGCTTAAGGTGTCATGCTACTAAACAAGGTTAACACTAAACAACCCCCATGTTAACATGCACAAGTGTGTGTAACCCAAAACAAATAACAATAAAATATTGATTAATCTATATAAAATGCGAGAAAACTAATTTGGTAAACTTTTCCTTAAAAGCCCGCATTATCGCTTAATTAACACAAATCGCATTCTAAGGTGTTACAATATCCCCCCTTAAAGAAATTCTTCCCCGAATTTAAAATTTTTACCATGCGTACCTTCAAAGAGATGAGGGAATTCTTTCGCATCTCACCCATAGCCTCTCAAGTGATCTCCTCACAAGATGGGATACGCCAAAAAACCTTCACAGATGGCAAGACCTTTGACCGAAGTTTCTCCACCTGCCGATCCACTAACTATCGGCCGCTGGGTGAATGAAAGATCGCGTCCTAGTTAAATGGTCTGGTGCTAAATCATGTGAGATGGTTCATGAAGGTATTTGCGAAGTATCGACACAAGGAATACGGGGTGAACATCCGAAATCTGAGCGGAAGTGCCAAACGATAGGCAACGGTACTAACTCGCTCAAGAATCTCAAAAGAACCTACAATCTGGGACTAAGCTTCCCAAAACTCAACACGCCATTCATCGGAAAAATCCGTAGGAATACATGATCTCCCACTGTGAACTCAAGTCTGCGACGACGACGGTCAACATAAGACTTCTGTCTGCACTGGGCTTCTCTCATCCTGTCCAGAATCAACTGGATCATCTCCGAAGTCTCTTGACTAGCTGGGGTCCAAAAATCCTGCTCTCGCAGAGTCGGTCAAACAGACTGGCGATCGACACTATTTACCATACAAAGCCAAAAAAGGTGCCATCTGAATCGTCTCTTGATAACTGTTATAGTAGGAGAATTCTATCAATGGCAAGTAACTATCCTAACTGCCAACAAAAATTTAGTACGCACGCATAAAGCATATCCTCCAGAGTCTGTATAATCCGCTCTGACTGACCATCGGTCTATGGATGGAAAGCCGAGCTAAAGCTCAACCAGGTACCCAAGGCTTGCTGAAGCTTCGGCCAAGGACAGCTAGTGAACTGGATGCCTCTATTGGAAACAATAGATGAAGGAACTCCGTGCAAACGCACAAACTTATCGATGTACAACTGTGCAAACGGAGCATACTGAGCATAACCGAAAGTGGTCTTCATTGGAAGAAAGTTAGCCGCTTTCGTTAACCGGACAACAATCACCCAAATGGAGTCATACCCTTAACTAGACCTAGGTAGACCCACAACGAAATTCATGGAAATCTGCTCCCATTCCCACTCCGGAACGATTAAAGGTTGCAAATCCCCCACCGGTCTCAAATGCTCAACCTTAACTCGCTGACGAGTCAGACACCTCGAAACGAAATCCGAAACATCACTCTTCATCCCTGCCCATCCGTAACTATCTCTCAATTCACGTTACATCTTAATGGAACTTTGGTGAACACTGAAAGCTGACTGATGTGCCTGCTCTGGGACCTCACATCTCTACCTATCAGTATCAGGTACACACAAATGAGTCCCTAAACGTAGCACACCCTGGTCATCAATCAAGAACTCCGAATCTCAAACCTGCCGAACACGCTCAAGAATCTTAGACAAATGGGCATCGGCGGGCTGTGCCTCACGAAAACGATTAAGTAGAAGTGGATGGGCGCGAACATGAGCAAGCTGTCCCCCAGTGGAGGTGAACTTAATTGTACTCAGCTGTCGCACAAGAACTGTAAATCTGCGGAAGACTGTCTCTGAACTGCGCTCAACTGGGACAAGCTACCCCCAGGCCTACGACTCAAAGCATCAGCTACCACATTCGCTTACCCGGGTGATAAAGGATCTCACAATCATAATCCTTCACAAGCTCCATCCAACGGCGCTGTCTCAAAATCAGATCCCGCTGCAGGAAGATGTACTTAAAGCTCTTGTGGTCCGTGAAAATCTGACACGACTCTCCGTACAAGTAGTGTCTCCAAATCTTCAGCACAAGACCACCGCGGCCATCTCAAGATCATGAGTGGGATAATTCTGCTCGTGCACCTTCAACTATCGGGAAGCATAAGCGATAACTCTATCATGCTGCAACAAAACACAATCGAGCCCCACTCGCGAAACATCACAGTAAACGACAAAGTCGCCTGATCCAGAAGGCAAAGATAGAACTGGTGCAGTCGTCAACCGAGTCTTCAACTGCTGAAAACTCAGCTCGCATGCCTCAGTCTAAAGAAAAAGAAACCCCCTTACTGGTCAGTCCGGTCAAAGGTGCAGTGATAGACAAGAAGTCCTGCACGAAACGGCAGTAAAAACTGGCTAAGCCCAAAAAGCTGCGGATCTCTGTCACAGATACAGGTCTGGGCCAAAGCTGTACGGTCTCGAACTTCCTCGGGTCTATACGAATACCGTCTCCCGTAACCACATGACCAAGGAAGTCAAAACTATCAAGCCAGAAGGAACACTTCGAGAATTTAGCAAACAGCTGGTGCTCTCTCAATGTCTGCAAAGCAATCCTCAAGTTCTGCTCATGTTCCTCTCGACTCTTGGAATAGACCAGAATGTCATCAATAACACAACAATAAACCGGTCGAGGAACGGCCTGAAAAATCTGTTTCATCACAATCCATGAACGCTGCTTGGGCATTGGTGAGTCCAAATGACACCACTAACAATTCATAATGCCCGTAGCGCGTACTAAAAGCAGTCTTCGGAATGTAACCATTCCGAACCCGCAACTGATGATGACCTGATCACACATCAAACTTAGAAAAATGTCCCGCATCCTGGAGCTGATCAAACAAATCTTCAATGCGAGGTAAAGCATACATATTCCGCACCGTAACTCGGTTCAATTGACGAAAATCCAAACACAACCTCAAACTGCCGTCCTTCTTCTTGACGAACCGAACAGGAGCTCTCCAAAGTGAAACACTTGGACGTACAAGCCCCCCAACAAGCAACTATGCAGCTGATCTTTAAGCTCCCTAAGCTCCTCCGGATCATCTGGAACAACGTCGGAAATTCTCGCACAATAGGAACCCGGCCCAACGAATCTATGGTGGCTCCGGTATCACGAATGAAAGCTAAGAATCCTCGACATCTACTCCTCAAAATACGACTAGCGAAAAAGGCTGAAATCAAGTTGTGAGGGGCGGCACCACGGTCCCCCTGCACAACAAAAACTGACTCGCCGGGAAAACAAAATCTGACTGCCTTCTCGTAGCAGTCCACAGACGCATAGCACGTAGCTAACCAGTCTGTGCCCAGGAGAACGTCAAAGTCCAACATATCTAGAAGGATCAAATCGACGGATGAATCTCTATCTCCTATCCGATTGGCACATGACCGAAACACGTGTCGCGCAACAAAATAATCGCCAACAGAAGTAATCACAACAAACGGCTGATCTAGCAAATACAACTCTCGGCCCAACCATGGCACGAAGTGTGTAGAAACAAATGAGTGCATAGATCCTGGATTAAACAAACATGCGCATCAAAAGAATATACGAAAAAGAATACCTTAAAACTCTGCATTGGACGCCTGCACGTCCAGATGTGTAGAAGCAAAAGCTTATGCATGTCCTCTACCAGCAACAGGCTGTCCTCCTCCTCTGCCATCCTGTTCTCTCTGAACAAAAACTCCACGATCACGACCTCTCTGAACATAAGTCTGACACGGATAAACAACAGGAGCAAAAGGCGACTCTCCCTGAGGTGAAGGTAGTAAGGTAACATATGGTACGGCTGCCCTCCTCTGGCGTACCATGGAATAATTCCTGACGAGGTGGTGGAAACTCCCGCACCAGAAATATCCATACGATGACTGCTGACCCTCCTTGGGATAAGAGCTAAACAACTGACCTCGTCCCAAGCCTCTGCTACTCTCGAAACCTGAACGAAATCTGTCGCGGTGTCTAAACATCTGTCTCTGGGCTGATACACCTGTACGAGCCCTCCTTGGTCTTGGAACCTTCAAAGTCTCGGAAAGACACTCCTCATCTAGTAGGGCTGCATCCACTGCTGATGTATATGTGATACAATGCTGTGTGCTGATAGCAAGGAATAACTGGGTAACAAGAGTGGCAACCTCCTGTCGCTGCGCTTGACTGGCCTCAACCAACGATCCCTGTAAGTGCACGGCGGCGCCCCGGTCGTCAATCCGACGGCCAAATGCGGAAACGGTGATAAACTTTAATTTTGCGAACTTAGCAAACCGGCACCACCGCGCACTAAACCCCGAATCGGGCCATTAAACTAGTTCTAGCAAAGTAACAAGATAGGGAAGAGATATACCGAGTGATCCGAGTCCTCCGGTCTTCTCGTCGTCGTCCCGATCTCTCGCGGAAACTCCGGTCGTCGCCTCCTTACCGGAAGGGCACCACATCGCCAGTTTCTTTTACGGGCTCCCACCACAATACCGAGGCAACTCGGGCGCGAAGTAGGCTAGCCGACGCGTCCAAGATTTGTTGTAGAACAATGTAGAGTCTATGTCTCTTTGGGGTTTTGTTGCCATGGAGGATGGAGGGATCATGAATGGACTTTGGAATGAAGTGTAGAATTTTGCAAGCATGAAAATGATATGAACCAATCTTTTCTCAAAATGAACTCTCTCCCCTCTCCCACAAAATGTGGCCGGCCCCCCCTCTCTAGGAAATGGTGGAGGGAATATGAAACAAAATCAAGAGGGAGGTGAGTGTAGGAGAAAGAGAAGGTGACCATATCCAAAGACAAGAAAACATCAACCATGCTTACACCTTAATCACATCAAATCTCATTAATGCAAAAGCATGGATGAAAGATATTATAATCAATACAATAGCAAGAAACCCCCTCCACAAATGTTATTTGCACAATTGCAAATAACCCCCTCCACCGGAAAAGTCCGGCCGGGAAAGAACAAACGAAAACCGGCCGGAACGGAATGCAAACTGGCAACTCCAGAAAACTGGTCCCGTAATAAATTACAGAAAAACCCCGATACTGTCCATACACACCCGCATCTGTATTCCGTCCGGATACAAATGCAAAGAGACAAAATCTACACTGTACTAAACTAGGATCCGGCTTAAACCAAAGCCGGCTAGTAATGTTCGTCCGATCCTGATCCGTGCAATACCGCACGTATCTGATCGAACCCTGCCATATATCTATACGGCCTCTAGTACAAACCGTCCGATCCTGATCCGTGCAATACCGCACGTATCTGATCGGACCTCGCCATATCTCCATACGGCCTCTACAGCGTTTCGCCCGAAAGCTGAGTAACTGAATGTGTGGTGGACTCTAAAGACTCGTCAATACTATGGCTGTGGATTTAACCACTAGCACGTCAGAGGTATAAGCCAATACGTAACGGGCCACCAGCTATTGACTAAAAGGGACGTCGATGAGCGAACTCATCCTGACACCCTACTGAGCCTGTCAGTGACAATATCCGTACAGTCCGGTCCGTTCGTCTATGAGCATCGCATGTCGGGCCTAGGGGGTGGGTAAAAGTCAGACCCCCAAAAGCGGTACAAGTCGTGTCGGAGTGTAGCCCAGAACACCCTGAGATACTACTGGAATACCTACCAGTAAATCTCCTGCCTTGGCCAAGGACTTCGTGTAATGGCTCTCCTAGACACAGCGTGACCTCACCCCCAATACCGGGAGAGACGAACCCCCGAAGATCCGCTCACTGCCTCCATGTGGCTCGGGACTGTACCCAACTAAAACCTGTTTGCATGACTCCTTTGAGCCGTGGTAGGGTAGTAATCAAAGCACAGTGGGAACTCACACGAGACAAATGACGATCCCCAGGTCGATGAACTAACCTGTACACATGTCACCTGGGAACTCCTATCTGACGTCAGGTATAAGACCAACTAGCATGTTCCCGGCGAGTCCTATCCGGTGTACTCATAACCCAACGAGCACCTGTATACATCTTAGGTGATCCAACTGACACCAGTGGCTTGTGAGACCGGCCACCGCCCCTCGTCGGGGTCTCGACTGTATACACTAGTCTACTCTGGAGAATCGATGCCCTGTCTCGAAACTCCCACGACTAGGGACCTTTTAAGGATGTGCTTATAGACTCCAGCTCTCACTTATATGATCGCCCTCATACTGCTGGCAGTCAAGCAAGAATCCTAGGGGCTCTATCAACGTGTAATAGTGACCTGTCAGGTCACCTAAAGCAGTACACGATGATAAAGGTAAACCAGATAGCAAACTATCATCTCGAGTAAGACTGTCGTACCGGGATAGGTCCTCCCTCAATCATTGCAATCACGTGCCTGTGATCCAATAATTGACTCTGAGGGCACTATCTCCAACAATCTCCCACTTGCACTCAAGGCTAATTATTGCGATGTCGCATACTCACAGCCCGTGTGATACCGAACACCCAACTCCTCTACTAGTCAGTCTCACAAAGCTCGTTTGCGAGACTATCGCGTTCGAGGAATAGCCTCAGCGAGTGGATTTGCTCTGATGTTTCTTTCTATGTCTCTCTATATCTCAAGTTCGCGGAGAAAACCATCTCTCGAAATGAGCAATACCTGTCTTAGAATTTCTGGATATCTGATGGGACCTAGCTCATAAATGAACTCCAAATCCAAACTTCTTAGACTGTATCGTCAACTGAACTTAATCAGTATCCTGCGCCATGCCACCCTCAGTATTTCCTTGGACCACCTGTCCAAAATACTGCCCCTCGTCAGAAGGAAAACTATAACTCTGACAACCTCCTAGTCGTCCATGTCACCTTGGAAGCCTGGAATGATAACTGTCTCCTAAATGAGGCTGTCGTTATCATATCCCTAGAACATCCACTTATATTCTAAAACTGCTTCCGACTGTTTCTCCAGGATTGGATCAATGTCAACTTATTGCATCTAGTGCAAGAACAACATCTGGTGTGGTACTTGACATCTCATGATTGACTCAATTGCCTAAGCAAGTGATCTGCCAATCATGCATATCCCTCTCTACTTTAGTCTATAAGACACCTTTAGAGAGGGTGACTCCATCACCTGCAGGTACACTACCGTGCCAGGAGTCGTCCATTCTAAATACTCTTAGAATGCTGTCAAAGTACCCTGATTGGGAAACCACCCAAATCTAGATCTAAAACCATAGATCGAGTAACCAGTATGTCTGATATAATGTCCAAGTCCCTTGTGGAGAAACCACTGTGTGACGACCAAAGTATAACCGATCGTAGTATAGGAATGTCACTTCCTACCTTGTGTATGTCATCCAAAAACCCGGATATCACACCCAACTACCTTCTCAACTGATCCATCCCTTATTCTGATAACGTCAAACCCATGACTGTCACATCAGAAATGGATGATGTATCTCCGCTATATCTGCTTAAGTCTATAAATAGACATAAGCCTGATGTCCACCAATGCTTCCGCTGCTCCTACTGACTACGACAACCCTCTGGCAGAGTCATATAGATGTGCACTTCTAAAGCTAGTTTAGAACGACGCTATACTCATCCTCCTGCCGGGTCTCGCAGCCTGGAACAACAACAATGGCAAGTGTGGGTAAACAAGAACTTCGCTGTTACCGTCCTTGAGGCTACCGGAGTACCTCTCGGGTGCCTGAAGTTACCCACCTTTTCTGCGGAGTGGCCAATGGAATGTCAAATCAGATTGAATCTTTAGGTTCCTTATCAAATCTTCAGTAATCGTTCGCGGTTCTGGAATCACTTCCAGTTCTACCATACTCCCACTACTGTTTTTGAAAAAATCCATTTTTAATAAAACTGTGGCGAGTCTAGAACAATATTTCTATTGATCTGCCAGATGGTAGAAAATCAACCCTCGTCATAGCCTGGGTCAACCCACAAACAGCCATTACAGAAATGTGCCTTGAGTTGTCCAGTGTCTGGTTTTAATCATAAGCCGGACAACTCCCCGTACTTTAACAATGTTAAGATATGAACTGTACTATATCCAATATAGAACCAGAGGCACTGATTTAATTGAACCAGATTCAAATCATGCAGCTGTCTCCAGTGCATGTCAACTAAATGGAGAGAGGACGATCAGCGTTACTCAACTTAGGAATGCTTCCAATTATGAGTAACCTGAAAGAGAAGCAATTTCTCTTTATCATTACTATCAACTGAATACCATACACAAGTATCTACATCTTCGATCACCTTGAAGAATCCCGATACTTGCTACACCTGGTTCTCTACTCTATTCAAATACCTATAACTCCTCAAAACTTAGACCCTGTGTTTCTACGAAACACATGTCTAAGAACTAGAGAAGTTAAAAGTAAACAGAATATAGTATGAGGACCAACCCCTCTGTCCGAATGGACACTGGACAACATACAATACTCTGTATAAGTCCGCTGAGTCTAACAACTCTTTCACTGTGTGTCGTAGGTTGAAAACTGTACTTATGGTTAAGAAGAATTACACCGCTGTTTAATGCTCCTTACCTAACCATCCACTGATATAGGTAAATGTCATTGACATAATATCAAAAGGTATATCTCACTCTAAGAAAATAGACGAACAGATATATCAATTTGAAATTGGTGCACAACAGCGGATATTCAAAACCAAACATTTGCCGACCGGCAAACAGCCCAGGTGATCTCCTCAAATATCACTGATTACAACGAATCCCGATATAATGAGGATGATCACCCAATTCCCAATAACTTACTCCCACTCATCATCTGTAAAGCCATACAGATGTGAGAATCAAACCTGGTAAATACATACCCTGGAGCAAGTGTCTAATCAGGAAATCAGTTTTCTTTTAACAGTACACAGTTGAACTGAAACAGTGAAATGTTTCGATGGGGTATCCTGGTTTTCCTAGTAATGCCTCTACCATTATCCAGATTCACAACTATAACCGTATAGTTCTTTGCCACCTCTCCAAATCCCTTTATATGTCTTTAGTCATTACCTTCTGCACACCCCTTTAGGCCAATTGGTTTTCTTCCTTCCCTACCGTTCGGCACCAGCCTGTGGTTTGGAAGAAGACTATCCAATAAGCATAATGGGTGTACTATCCTAACCCTAGGAGCACTCGCAATGCGAGAGAAGGTGAAGATAAAAGACAACCGAATAAACCTTATTCCTATTTCTCCTGGACCAGAATCCATCCCCGAACTGAAACAAGTTCCTTTCGAGTTCGTATATAACCATACGATGGATTATCCAATAAACTGTGGATCTTCGTAGTGATACGGAGTGTCCTGGAGAAATACAAAGGTGATTTAGGATTGGCGAAGAAATACTTGGTTTGGTCGTGAATATCAGTCGCAATTTACTTTGCCCTCTTACTAATCCCTTGCTTTGTCTTAATCTTAATACCTTCTGCACACCATCGTTATGCTAATTGGTTTTCTTCATTCCCCACTGTTCGGCACCAGCCTAAAGTTTGGAAGAAGACTATCCAATTTGCGTAATAGGTGTACTATCTCCTAAACTAAGGAGTACTCGCAACTTGAGAGAAGGCAAAAAGGAAAAGACAACTGAATAATCCTATCTGTTTTCTCCAAAACCGGAAAGCATCCTCGAATAAATTCCTTCGAGTTCGTATCTAACCATACGATGGTTTTGTCCAATGAAAGTGGACATTAGTAGTAATACGGGGTGTCCTGGAGAAAAGGGTAAAAATAGGAGTGGCAATGAGGTCTGCAACTCTGACAATCCAAAAGCCAGTGTTAAGAAGGTTCGGTCAACTTGGTCACTGAGTCATAGTCTTGGGTCGGGTCAATGGTCGCTGCCAGAGAGAGAGAAAAGAAACACTCAGCGTGCACTCTATCCTAGATCAGAATGGTTACCAATTTATCTAATCTGGAAACCTCCCACTGTACCTCAAATTCTCCTCCAAACCTGAAAGAAGAATTAGTCGGGGTCACCCGAGGAGTAAACCAACTCATCAGTGGGAATCGGGATCCAACTCTCATCGCATGATAACGTGACGGAATCCGCTCACGGTATCACACTCCAGAAGGTATGCGCATGTCTGGCAAGTTTCAGTTCTTTTGAAACTCCCGATGTGATTTCTACCCCATGCTCTTATGACCTTGACTTTGGCCAACATATCATAAGTCACATGTCAAGTTCAACCCGTCATTCTCCAGGTTAATTTGAATCCACCCGTACCAACCCTTGACTTTGGCCAAAATGGCAGTACGGCTGTCCTAAACCAACGCATCTATCTATGCTGCATATGAATACCCAACAGCTACCAAACACTGTGCCTTGACTTTGGCCAACATACACAGCTTGAATACTATTGACTATCCATATGAAACGACGGAGGGCTACGAATGGTTTCTGGCGAAAACCTTTAACGTAATGAACTTGATATCGTTGAAGGAACGGATAGCTTTTTAGAAAATATAGTGACGAAAACCTTTACTAAAGAGGTCACTCCCGGTGAAGGGATCTCGGCTCTTTCCCCGTAGAATGGGGTGCAGGATATTCCAAATGAATACCACGATGCAAAGCAAAAGTAATCGGCTATAGTGAAGTTAATGCCCTGACGCAAAATTCAGTCCAAGGGGTCACTCCCGGTGAGGGGATCTCGGCCCTTGCCTCGTCGACTGAGGAGCAGGATATTCCAACTGAATACCACGATGCAAAACAAAAGAGAACGTCCTTGCAATAACAGCTTTTTGAAAAGTGTTCCAACAACATCAGATTAGGTTTGTTTAACTTGCATTGATCCGAATCAATGCAGTCCCATCAATTGATCACACCACAAAGAACGAAAATATACTGACGTACGTATATGCCATCCGCATTCGCCACTGGGTCCCGTCATCACCCGTTAGGTTAGCTAACTAACGACAGAGCGGGGACTGGACTAGCGCGGATGTAAAACATATACAACATCTACTAATATATATACCAATATATCATATTCGCTCAAGGCGTGAATAAAATGCAACATCACAGAAATGTACAGCATCACAGAACAATACAGATATCTGGGATCCCCGGGTTTCACAGAGCCACTACTGAAACCCGACGTTCCCCTGGTCGTGTGGATAGCCTGTGCAATGAAATCCTAGACCCCTACGGGCGCGGCAAGTCACCCGCCAAAACCTGAAGCGAGGCAGCCCCCTTCAGCATCGTGAATGGACCACCCAGCACTTCACGGAATCCGGTAAATTGGGCACCCCTCCTTGGTCAACCTGTACCCCCTACGAGTGCGGCGAATAGCCCGCCAATTCCAGACTGAAGCCCCCTCCGTCTCAATGCCATGAGATGCGGGCTTGTTGCCCTCTAGAACCCGGCTATCCGTGCACCCCTCCGCGGGGCAACCCTAGTACAGAAAGTAAAATATACATACACCGGGTACATCGACCGCAACCTGGTCGTGCCCCAAAATAATAATACAAACAGGCAGTGACGGCAGTCCACATGTCGGACGCTAGCCCCGCAATATCAAATGTACATGATACAACAGAAACTGTACTAGCATTGCATCCAGGCTATCCCCCACAACCGATCCGCAACATCACAGCAAAATCACAGAACATCAACGTGAAAGTCACGTTCGCAAATCCGTCTACCCGGACTATAGCAGTTAGACCGGATTTACCGATCGAGTGACATTCACGGTCGCAGATATAATGTAAATACTGTGAAATAATGTGTTTAAATATATCCGATCGATCAAAAATTAACAAGTGGGCCCCAAGCAATACTGTAGCACTCACAGAAAATCTGGGCCCAAAATTAATATTCCAAAACCCCTAATTACAGCCCAGAAGCCCACTGGAGAATTTCGAAGCATTGATCACACCAACCTGCGGCGGAACCGCGGCAACAAGGGGGGTTTTGCCGCGGTTCCGCGCTCGAGCTGAGGGATCATTGTCTCGAATTTTCCAAGAGTTCTTAGAACTCCCTGCACATCATTCTGAGACAACCTGAAAAATTTTTAGACTTCAAAAAATTTCGACAGAAACTGATGTGAAGGAAAAATACGGTTTTTGGAAATTTTGGTCGATCGGAAATGCAAACACGTCAAACGAAGCTAGACGATGTTAATGGCGAGGCTCTGATACCACTGTAAGTGCACGGCGGCGCCCCGGTCGTCAATCCGACGGCCAAATGCGGAAACGGTGATAAACTTTAATTTTGCGAACTTAGCAAACCGGCACCACCGCGCACTAAACCCCGGATCGGGCCATTAAACTAGTTCTAGCAAAGTAACAAGATAGGGAAGAGATATACCGAGTGATCCGAGTCCTCCGGTCTTCTCGTCGTCGTCCCGATCTCTCGCGGAAACTCCGGTCGTCGCCTCCTTACCGGAAGGGCACCACATCGCCAGTTTCTTTTACGGGCTCCCACCTCAATACCGAGGCAACTCGGGCGCGAAGTAGGCTAGCCGACGCGTCCAAGATTTGTTGTAGAACAATGTAGAGTCTATGTCACTTTGGGGTTTTGTTGCCATGGAGGATGGAGGGATCATGAATGGACTTTGGAATGAAGTGTAGAATTTTGCAAGCATGAAAATGATATGAACCAATCTTTTCTCAAAATGAACTCTCTCCCCTCTCCCACAAAATGTGGCCGGCCCCCCCTCTCTAGGAAATGGTGGAGGGAATATGAAACAAAATCAAGAGGGAGGTGAGTGTAGGAGAAAGAGAAGGTGACCATATCCAAAGACAAGAAAACATCAACCATGCTTACACCTTAATCACATCAAATCTCATTAATGCAAAAGCATGGATGAAAGATATCATAATCAATACAATAGCAAGAAACCCCCTCCACAAATGTTATTTGCACAATTGCAAATAACCCCCTCCACCGGAAAAGTCCGGCCGGGAAAGAACAAACGAAAACCGGCCGGAACGGAATGCAAACTGGCAACTCCAGAAAACTGGTCCCGTAATAAATTACAGAAAAACCCCGATACTGTGCATACACACCGGCATCTGTATTCCGTCCGGATACAAATGCAAAGAGACAAAATCTACACTGTACTAAACTAGGATCCGGCTTAAACCAAAGCCGGCTAGTAATGTTCGTCCGATCCTGATCCGTGCAATACCGCACGTATCTGATCGAACCCTGCCATATATCTATACGGCCTTTAGTACAAACCGTCCGATCCTGATCCGTGCAATACCGCACGTATCTGATCGGACCCCGCCATATCTCCATACGGCCTCTACAGCGTTTCTCCCGAAAGCTGAGTAACTGAATGTGTGGTGGACTCTAAAGACTCGTCAATACTATGGCTGTGGATTTAACCACTAGCACGTCAGAGGTATAAGCCAATACGTAACGGGCCACCAGCTATTGACTAAAAGGGACGTCGATGAGCGAACTCATCCTGACACCCTACTGAGCCTGTCAGTGACAATATCCGTACAGTCCGGTCCGTTCGTCTATGAGCATCGCATGTCGGGCCTAGGGGGTAGGTAAAAGTCAGACCCCCAAAAGCGGTACAAGTCGTGTCGGAGTGTAGCCCAGAACACCCTGAGATACTACTGGAATACCTACCAGTAAATCTCCGGCCTTGGCCAAGGACTTCGTGTAATGGCTCTCCTAGACACAGCGCGACCTCACCCCCAATACCGGGAGAGACGAACCCTCGAAGATCCGCTCACTGCCTCCATGTGGCTCGGGACTGTACCCAACTAAAACCTGTTTGCACGACTCCTTTGAGCCGTGGTAGGGTAGTAATCAAAGCACATTGGGAACTCACACGAGACAAATGACGATCCCCAGGTCGATGAACTAACCTGTACACATGTCACCTGGGAACTGCTATCTGACGTCAGGTATAAGACCAACTAGCATGTTCCCGGCGAGTCCTGTCCGGTGTACTCATAACCCAACGAGCACCTGTATACATCTTAGGTGATCCAACTGACACCAGTGGCTTGTGAGACCGGCCACCGCCCCTCGTCGGGGTCTCGACTGTATACACTAGTCTACTCTGGAGAATCGATGCCCTGTCTCGAAACTCCCACGACTAGGGACCTTTTAAGGATGTGCTTATAGACTCCAGCTCTCACTTATATGATCGCCCTCATACTGCTGGCAGTCAAGCAAGAATCCTAGGGGCTCTATCAACGTGTAATAGTGACCTGTCAGGTCACCTAAAGCAGTACACGATGATAAAGGTAAACCAGATAGCAAACTATCATCTCGAGTAAGACTGTCGTACCGGGATAGGTCCTCCCTCAATCATTGCAATCACGTGCCTGTGATCCAATAATTGACTCTGAGGGCACTATCTCCAACAATCCCATCATCTGGCGCAAATCCTGCATATCTGCCTCTAGCCTAGCGATATGATCTATCGAAGGCGGATCAATCTGCTCCTGTACAGCGAGCGTACCGTCCTGGTTAGTCCTCACTCTGACGAGCCAACTCTGACCTCGGTTCTCGCTGCCTCTCTCTGAGCCCTCGTTGTCTTCGGCGGCATAATGTCTAGAAATGGAACAGGATTCGATAAGAACACAGAAATCGAATCACAAGGATGTATATAATCATGGAAGGAATTTCAAGCAATAAGTACTAAGGTCACTTAGGCATAGTACCATGTCGTAAGTATGCCGCGGACATACACATGCTACGTCACTCTGCTTAAGCTACCTATTCCATCATACCAAGGTCATCCTACACTCCGAAAGGTAAAACCTAGCGCTCTGAT
Source organism: Agapanthus africanus (assembly GCA_030015575.1). Classification (NCBI taxonomy): domain Eukaryota; kingdom Viridiplantae; phylum Streptophyta; class Magnoliopsida; order Asparagales; family Amaryllidaceae; genus Agapanthus; species Agapanthus africanus. Next base: position 157,189,193 of record CM057350.1, read on the forward strand.
ACCAACTTTGTCACGACCCGAAATTTGGCACGTGACGGCACTTAAACCACGTAACGTCTACAGGCGTAACGCAATTCAAGTAAGCCGAAAACCCAGAAATCTAAACCATCGAAAGTAGTAAGTGATAAGAACATTGTTAAAAACTTTGGAAATCTTAAGTAAAAATTCATTAAAGTCCAAATTTACTTTCTTTAAAATTTGACAGCACCTCCTTTGTAAAAACTAGCCCCGAAACGGGTACACCATAAGATATAAGTAAAGCATTCCCAAACGGGAGCAAATCTCGCCCAAAGGCGGAAACAACCACCACAAGCAAATATACGACGCAGTAGCGAAGAAATAAACGATAAAAAGTGAAAACGGTATAAAAGATAAAACTGCATAAAGAGGCCGGCTCACACGAGCACGACACCCAGAGTCACAAAATAATATATAATATCGTCCTCACATTTCTAAGTCAATACATGAAAGTAGTAGATGGAGAGTACTAGATACAATAAGATATACAATGAGCATCATCGGATAACTGCAAAACCCACCTATAGCAAAACTTCTCACAGTCAGCCGTAGCGGTATCCGCTGCAAAAGATGATATGATAAGAAGAAGCCCTGCCGCGACTGCTCTGAGGGGCAACCTGCAAAACACCGTAGCACAACGGGGGTGAGTTGCCAACTCGTGAATAGTAAATAACATCATGCAGGTAATCACAGGTATGCACGTACTGCGATAATCTACACATGCAAACTGATAGTATAATATGGCAATATGTATATACAACATTCATGAAAGGTACTCTATCAGGTACTACTAAAATATGAAGCAATGCATTTCAATAAATACTGAGTATGGGATAAAACATATCATCAATACGGAATCCTCATCATGGTAAAACTAGTGTCCATCAATGACACTCCAAATCCCAATACCTCAGGCACCGCATCCTCAGATCGGCCCTCATATCCTGTAAGTCTCATGGAACCTGAGTGTCCAATATCGACACTCGAAAACATCATGAAAACAAGTATCCAGTATCGACACGTAAATACTCATATCATGAGCTCCATCTGCAGGATCGGCCTGTGGGCTCCGGTAGAACGGTCTGTCCATGTCCATCTCATAACTTCGGTCGGTATCCTCCAGATATCCGCCGAGTCTAAATACTATCACCGGTAAGGTAGTACTCCCCTGCCTCGGGTTCAACGCCATCATCTGCGATCTTCTTGCCCCGGGATACCTCCGGGCCCACCATGTACCAGCACACGGCCTCATCCAACTCCCCGCATCGGATTTCTAACACAAGTCTCAGAACCGAAAAAACTCATGGTGGACGCACTGAAATATCATATCAAGAGAAACTGGGTTTTTCAAACAATGCATAATTTCTTGAAATACCACGGTCCTCAAATGCATAAAATCACATGAAATCCATATCTCAATGTGTAAATCCATGATATATAATATATGCAACATAAAACAGTAATATGAGCATATCAAGGGAAAATCGCTATTTAAATGCATCAAGTTGTTAAATATATCATGCGGTTCCAAATTTCTCTGAAATCCAATGCAACATCATATAAAGGTGAACATGTAGCTATAGCAAGGTATATGGGTGTACATGTAAATATGTATGAATGATGTACATGTATCTATAGCAAGGCATATGTGTAAGTATGTAGGTATACAAGGCATATGTATAAGCATGTGGGTATACAAAGCATATGTGTATGCAATATTTCATATGCACAATAGAATAAGAATCAATATCTCAATTGTCCCTAACCAATATAATATCACATATGCATATGTGTTGTGTGTGTCATGGTAATTACCGACGGTGTGTGTGTAGCATACAATTTATGCTCGTGCAACATGAACCGTCAATAATAGTGTTGTGACTCATTAATACTATGTCTATATGCAATAAGAAAATGAGGTATGCAACAATGGTACATATGCACAATCAATGTCCATATACTTATAACTGATAATCATGTCATTGAATCTAGCCCAGACGCATAACGCCATGCGGACGATTCCCCTGTAGATGTTAAATCTACTCACAGATGATCTTGAGCTAAGTAAAACCAACTACTTGCTTTCCCTGCTTCGCAGCGTCCGAAGTCCCCGCCTGCGATCCTAAAATTATATAACAATATAACAAGTTCACATTAGAAATCGACCAATAACACGTACAAACTACGATTGACCGACGTACCAACTCCAAACAAACTCTCAAGTGTTCGTTTAGTGGCTAACGTGCGTAGCGACACTACGAAACCAACCCAAGAGCAACAGCTACACAAAGTACACGAACCGTGTCAGATAACATAACGCGTGTAGTCGAAACACTAGAAACAAGCAAAGTGATCCCAGATTTTGTATACTATCAAAACATAAAAATCAAGCAGTACCAAACACTATAAAACAACTGCAGACAGCTACCCTACAAAACCCAAGCCCCAACTCCCATAAAAGTCCGAGGTTACCGGATTTCTTCCTAATGTCGCCTGCCAAAACCGATCCTATGGGGTTCGTGCTTCAAGTGTTCACTCAGAGTCACTAGTACAACACTACTATATTGCTAGATTTTCCAGTATACACTCGAGGTCACAGCAGATCACAGATATCCTATAATGACACTAAAAATACGACATGTGCACAAAACATTACTTTTAGTGTTCTAAACTGAAACTAATAAGCTACACAACAATATAACATCCTATTTAACATTTAGAGGGCACTATCTTCCCAAACTTGCTCAAAACCCTAGCTTCCAAGCTCCAAGTGATCTCCATAGGCTCTAGATCAAGTTTAACAAAGTAATTAGTGAGTTTTGTGAAGGTTTTGCAAGGTTTAGTGAAGAAGTAGTGAAGGCTTCAGTTGAGGGAAGAGAAGAAAAGGAAATGATTGAGAATGAGAGAGAGTGGGATGAGAATGAGAGAGTGTGAGGTGATAAGGATCAGAGGGTGTAGGGTGAGTGCACCCTTACACTTACTCTCTCCCTCTCCTTCATCAATGCTTGCATTAAAGCCTCCATGACTCACCTAGCCACCACCCCCATTCCAAAACAAGAAGATATTTCTCACATAAAATATCTCACACAAATATCTAAGGGTTAATCATGGCATCGATTAGCTTAAGGTGTCATGCCACTAAACAAGGTTAACGCTAAACAACCCCCATGTTAACATGCACAAGTGTGTGTAACCCAAAACAAATAACAATAAAATATTGATTAATCTATATAAATTGTGAGAAAACTAATTTGGTAAACTTTTCCTTAAACCTCGCATTATCGCTTAATTAACACAAATCGCATTCTTAGGTGTTACAGCTTCCGTGCCGAATACCAACGCGAATGGCGTTGTATTCATGGTCGTTTTGAACGTGGTTCGATAAGCCTAGAGTGCTTCATGCAGCCTCTCGTTCCAGTCCTTTTTATTTCTGGACACCGTTTTCTTTATGATCTTCATCAGGGTCTTGTTGAAAGCCTCAGCTAGACCGTTAGCCCGGGGATTATAGACTGAAGAGTATCTCCAATCTATATTATGCTGCTGTGCTAAGCCGCTGATCTTATGGCTCTTGAAGCCGGCCCATTATCCGAGATGATTCATCGCGGAGTGCCGAACCGGTAGATGACATGTGTCCTGAAGAAATGGAGGATGTTCTCTGTCTTCATCTCCCTTAGCAGTACTGCCTCTGCCCACTTAGAGAAGTAATCGGTTGTTGCCAATATGAACCGATGTCCTTTGGATGATGCCGGCTCAATAGGCCCGATTATATCGGCTCCCCACATTTCGAACGGCCAGCTAGCCAACGTTGTACTATCTTTAATGTCAAACACCAATGGATATAAGATCATCCATCGCCCATCAAATGGGTCAAGAAGCGTATACGCTAGTCTACTCTGAAATATCAATACCCCATCTCGATACACCCTCGACTAGGAACAATTAAAGGATGTACTTGTGGATTACCCTGGCCCTACTAGTATGATGTGCATCATAATCCTGGTAGTCAAGTATACATCCTAAGGGCTTTATCAACATGTGAGATTAAGTCAGTATCACAATACTAGTCTACATGTTATGATAAAGAGTAACCAGATAGCATACTATCATGTCGAGCAAGAAAGTCGTCCCTTTATATGTCCAAGCATCCATTGTAATATACAATTATGTACAACAACGGCCTCTAGGGCATACATACAACTAACACAATGTTCCAATTTCATCTCTCGATTTCTCAACCTTGCGGAGATCAACGGTCTCCCAAACTGAGTGATACCCCGCCTCAAGAATTTTTCTGGATACTTGATGGGACCAAGTTCATCAACGAACAACTCCATCCAACAAACTTCTTGGGTATCCTCTGTTGAGTCATAACTAGTATCCTGCACCATGATTGCCTCGGAACACTATGCAATACACTGATCCTCCGAAGAGGCTAAACTCAAAATTCTGACAGCATCTATGTCATCCAAGTCACATTGGAAGCCTGAACCGATAACCGCCTCCCAGAGGAGGCTGCCGTTATCTTATACAAAAACATCCTCTTATGTTCATGATAGCATTCCTTTGTTTCTCGAGAATTGGATTAATATATGCTTATTGAAACTAGTACATGTTAGTTGTATGTATGCCCTAGAGGCCAGTATTGTACAGATGATGTATATTATATTGGATGCTTGGACATATATAGAGATGACTTTCTTGCTCGATATGATAGTATGCTATCTGGTTACTCTTTATCTTAACATGTACACTAGTCTCTTTATACTGTCTTATAGTTACATGTTGATAAAGCCCTTAGGATATGTACTTGACTATCTGGACTGTGATGCAGATCATACTAGTGGGGACATGGTAGTCCATAAGTACATCCTTCATGGTCCCTAGTCGTGGGTGTATCGAGACGGGGCATCGATATACCAGTGTAGACTAGCGTATACGCTTCTCGACCCATGAGATGGGCGATGGATGATCCCATATCCATTTGTGTTTGACATCAGAGATGGTGTACGGGTGCTCAGTGGAGACTGGGTACACTGGACGGACTCGCCGAGAACTCCCAGATGGTATTATACCTCACGTCAGATGGCAGTTCTCAGGTGACACTTGTACAGGTTAGTCTGTAGACCCGAGATCGTCATAGAGTCTTGTGTGATTCCCACTGTGCTTTGATCTCCACCTTACCACGTCCATGAGGGCGTGCAAAACGGTGGTCTTTGGGTACAGTCCCGAGTCACATGGAGGCAATGAGCGATAGGAGGGGTTTCGTCTCTCCCGGTATTGGGGGTTGATGTTGCGCTGTGCTCGATTGGCCGTAACAGGGAAGTCCCTGGCCAGGGCTGATCAGAGATTTGCTGGTAAGTGTTACCAGTAGTTTCTCGACCCGTTATGAGCCTCACATCGGCACGACTTATCGGTTATTGGGGTCTGACGTATACCACCCCTAGACTTGATATGCGACATATCAGACGAATAGACCGGACTGTACGGTAAGTGTTACTGGTTAGATTCACAGGAGTGTGAGCGGGCTAGCTCGTCGATCTTCTGATCGCTCGATACCCGGATGGCCGTTACGTTTAGCAGACCGCTTGCGGCTTGTTGGTGCTTGATATGATCATCATCTGCTACCGGCGTATTGACGAGTCTTTAGAGTCCTACACAGAGGTTTCCTGGTTCAAGCGAAACGAAATAGGAGCGCATATGAGATATGTGCAGGACCGAGAATAATGCGTGTATGTGATACCGCATTTCATTCTCGCGATATATGTTTCGATTGGTTATATTCGATATGACCTAGTTATCGAATCATTGATTCGATAAATCGATACATTGAATACTAGTCGGTTATGTGCGACATGACCGGATCATTGAATCAAATGTTGATTTAATGATTTAATGTGTAATTATATATTTGATATATTACTTTGCATTAGCTAGTATAGGTTCACTTTAAATGGATTTTCTCACTTGATGTGCAAGTTGTATATGTGATATACTTTTGTACACATGTTTGTATCATGTTTGATGATACTTGCTTTCATGGTTAAGTGTAAAGAATTAAACCATGGTTAAGTGTTGATTAGGGTTTGCAAATTCATTTATCTATTTATTTATTTATTTGAAATGGATTAAGATAAGAATGGTGGCTTTATTTGTTTTATGTTGAAGCTTCATGAAGCTTTGACCTTAGTGACCATTCTTGTCTTCATGCTTAACCCTAACTCATCCAAGTAAGCATGGTCCATTCTCTACACTCAACTAAGGTTAGATTATGATAAGTATTGATTTCTTTTTTAATTTATCATAACACTTATCATAAACTAGCTTCATCTTCTCCTTCTTCTAAAAGAGAGAAAACTAGATGCCATCAATGGCAACTTGAGAAAAAGTGAGTGAAATCCAATTCTAAAGTGAACCCACCTCCTATTTCATCACTCTCTACCTCTTGCCAAGTTGTTTTGGGTGTTTTCTTCACAAGTTTCACAACTTGGTGAAGTTGGAGCTTGAACTTGCGCAACCTCGACGTAGATCGTCTTTGACACGAAGCCGACGACCTATTCCGCTCGTTTTCCCGATGAACCCGACGAAAGAGTCTAAGATTCTAAAAGGACAGCGAGAGGATGACTACGTGGAGCTAAGGAAGTGGATATCCGGATCTACAAAGGTTGTAGCATCTAACTTTTAGTTAAAGTGTTAACTAGTTTATAGTTTCGCCTAGAAATCTAGCCGACGATCCGTATTAGAGTTTCTCGGCACCCATAAAATTTTAAATTGGCATGTTCGATGCCTTGTGAGACCTCTATAGTGTGCCTAGGAATCCTACAGTGGTATCAGAGCCTAGCTAGAGCCTTAGGCGAAGTCTAGACGCAATTTGAAGCCCGAACGAACCCGAAACCCTAAACTTAACATGCTCTCTGTACATTTTCTAAAATCTGGGATTTTTCAATATTAAAAATGCCTAAAAAAATTCAGCAGGAATATCTAAGAATTATGGTGAAACACGACCTCATGAAGCTTCCAAACAGCCGCGGAAACGCGGCAGAAGCATGGCTTCTGCCGCTGTTCCGCGGCCAACTGTTCACTTTACCCAATATTGTTTGCACAGTAATTCTTCTTTTCTGGTGCTGAGTTTTATGGGAATTTTTAATAATTATTCAAGAGTTGAATTTTCTGGGGTTGCTTTGGGGATTCGGTGTTTCGATCGGGGTATCAAATTTCGTCTTTGTGTATTTCCGGATAATTTTTTGAATATGTTAAAAAGTTCGACCGGATATAAATACCCAATTTTTCCCCTGTCGGGAAATTTCCAAGTGTTGGATTTTTCCGTAGTTTAACGGCGTTCTAAGTAGTGCAAGTAACGCGATGGACCCTCTAGAAGACAACAAACCTTAACTCGATTATGTGACCATCTTGAACTGCCCTTTGAACCTTCGGGTTTGGGGCAGTACGGCGTGCCACATGTGAGGCGTTGGCTTGACCCTTCTACGGCTGGACCGTTGGTACTGAGGCACGAACTGAATGTTGTTAGACTTATTTCATGTGTTGAGTTGTATCGGGAAAACTTGGGTATTCGACTGTTCGATCGGAAAGTTTAACATTTTCTGTTTATCTGGAATGTGATACAATAATTGGAATTCACAAGTAGTTATGAGATAACTGAATGAATGTTATAAATCTAGCAATTTAGTCCCATATGATATTGAAAAGATTTTTCGATAATGAGACTAAAATGCGGGATTTATATCTGTTAGGCATGCGATGTCTAAAGAAGTTGCGGATTCCAATTGTTGTAGTTTTACACTTTCTTTTCTGTGACCGTAAGTGTAATATGTGATATCGCCGGTTTCGTTGCTATATGTCAACGACAATTGGGATGGACATATTTACTTACGTTGATGACACGTGATGTTATGTGTTGCTGGATATGTTATATTAGATTGTCGTGTTCGAATTGCCGGGGGTTTTTATGTGAGATGAGTGTTTTTCATTTTCATTCATGTAAAAACTTGTATGTAATATTCTTTTATTTGGGGCACTTCCAGGTAGCGGAAGATGTCACCTTTTGTATATTATTTACTTTTCCGCATTAGGATAGACCCAAGGAGGGGAGCACAAGTAACCGGGTTCTGGGGTCCAGTGGGAGACCAACTCGAGGAGTCGAGTCCGGGTCTCCTAACCCTAGAATTGGCAGGGCTGCTTGCCGCTCTCGTAGGGGTCTAGGGGTGTGGGATTGGCTATTCATCACGACCATGGAATCCGTGTTTTATACTGGCTCGTATTGAAAACACGGACGCCCTAGTATATCCAATATTTCATATGTTTATTCTGCTGCGATATCTGTGATGTGATTCTGTGATGGATACAGTATATAGTATATATGATATATTATATAGACGTTACTTATGTTTTACACCCGCGCTAGCCCTGCCCTGCTCTGTCGTTAGTTACCTAACCTAACGGTGCACGAGGGGACATCGAGGCGAATGCGGATGGCATAAGTGTACGTCATATCTATCTGTGATGTTTAGGTATTTAAATGATGGGACTTCATTAATGTGATTAATGAAAGATAAGAAACCTAAGATGTTGTGGAATCGAATTTTAAAATAAAACAGGTAGCTACAGTTCTTGCTTTGCACAACGGTATATATGATATACCCTGCACCTTATTCGATGAGGAAAGGACCGAGATCCCTTCACCGGGAGTGACTCCTTTAGCAGTAACTGGCAGATGCTACACACTCGGTTTGGCTTTGATTGCTTTTAAGAGTTTTTGCTTTGCACAGTGATATATATGATATATCCCGCACCTCATTCGACGAGGAAAGGGCCGACGATCCCTTCACCGGGAGTGACCCCTTTAGCAAAACTGGAAAAGCCTCAAAATCACTCCATTTCAAAACTTCATTTGATTCTACAACGATATCGAGTTCATTACGCAATAGGTTTTCAGAAAAACCTGACGTAGCCCTCCGTCATTTCAGATAAAGACTATTTAGTATTCGTGCTGCGTTTGTTGACCTCTGTCAAGGCGTAGTGTGCGGTAGCTAACTAGTAATTATCTGCAAAGCATGTGATGTGATTGGATTAGGGTAGTCGTACGACCTTGTTGACCTCTGTCAAGGGTCGTGCGAGTGGGTTTGATTCAATCAAGAAATGACGGGTTGAACTTGACTAGTGCACTATGATTTGTTGACCTCTGTCAAGGTCATGGCACACTAGGGGCAAAATATTATCGGGAATTTCAAGTGTTGAAATTTGCAATGAGATTGCATACCTTCTATGAGATAGTTGGATCCCGATACCCGCTGCGAGTAAGAGTTACTCCTGGGAGAGTTTTACACATTGCAATTAGCTGATCAAGTAGGTGTCAAGAAAGGTGTCAACGGGGTTACGCCTCTGGGAAAACGAGGTTTACATTAATTAGGTTCGTGCGAAAGCACGAGGGACCTCCCTCAAAGTACCGACACTGGCCTGGCTGAAAAATTGGCGAACTTGTAGTGTGTAATTAATCCCGGCTAGTCTTTCCTTTTAGGGTTTGGAGGAAGATTTGATAAAAAGCAGTGGGAGCCATCCTGATTAGATAAGATAATAACCAATCTGATCTTGCACGAGCATACGCTAAAGTGTTTTCTTCTCTCTCTCTCCAGGTAGCGACCATTTCATGCCCTAATAAAGATAATAATATGGATGTATTGACCGAACCCGCATGTTATACTGTGCTGGGGAACGTTGGTTCCGTTCTTTCCTATAAGAGTTATAGGACTGAACAGGATATAGGGGAATACCAGGATTCCCATGCCACCCGAATGAAGAAAGTACATGATGATGCATTTTCTTCGGGTGTGTTCGTTACAGAGAACTGTTTCTCCATTTGCCCTACGTCCTGGGTATTAGATACCGGGTCAGGATCCCATATATGTAATCAGTTACATGGGCTTAGGAAAGGTAGAGAACTTGGAGAAGGTGATAAAGACATTAGAGTTGGAAATGGTGCAATTGTTGCAGCTAAGACTGTCGGGGAATATCACCTTGTATTACCAACTGGTAATACATTGGTTCTGAACGAATGCTATTACATGCCGAACCTGATATGCAACATTATATCGGTTTCTTTATTAAGTAAAGAGGGATATAATTTTGTATTACAGGACAATGTTATGAACATTTTCCATAACCAAAAGTTGGTTGGATCAGGCACGTTATGCAATGGCATTTATGTTCTAAATCAATCAACAGTTCTGAGTATAACAAACACACACAAGAGGAAGAGTTCTGAACTCAACGAATCCTTCTTGTGGCATTGTAGACTGGGTCACATCAATGCGACACGACTGGCTAAGTTGCAAAAAGATGGGTATTTGAAACCATTCGAATTTTCATCTTATGACACTTGCCAGTCATGTCTCAAAGGCAAGATGACCAAAACTCCGTTTACGGGACACGGAGAAAGAGTTACCGAACTCTTGGGACTAATACATAGTGATGTATGCGGTCCCATGTCTACACATGCCAGGGATGGTTCTTCGTACTTCATTACATTCACTGACGATCTCTCAAGATACGGACATGTGTACTTGATAAGACACAAGTCTGAAGCTTTTGAGAAATTTAGAGAATATAAACAAGAAGTCGAGAAACAAACCGGAAAAATATTAAAATCCTTCGATCTGATCGAGGAGGTGAATACTTGAGCAATGAATTCCTGGACTTCCTAAAAGAGAATGGGATTCTCTCTCAGCTTACTCCTCCTTATACACCACAGCACAACGGTGTATCGGAGCGGAGGAATCGCACCCTATTAGATATGGTGCGCTCTATGATGAGTACAGCTGAGTTACTTATTTCCTTCTGGGGGTATGCGCTTGAGTCAGCGGCATACCTATTGAATCAAGTTCCAACTAAATCTGTACCTACCACACCATATGAGATATGGAGTGGGAAGAGACCATGTCTTAAATGAGTTAAGATATGGGGTTGTCTGGCCTATGTCAAAAGGCAAAATCCAGACAAACTCGAGGCACGGTCAGTTCTATGTAAGTTTGTGGGATATCCTAAACATTCAAATGGATATTTATTCTACCACAGTGAACAACAAAAAGTGTTTATTGCTCAACATGCCACCTTTTTAGAAAAGGAATTTCTTGCAAAAGAGATTAGTGGCTCTGAGGTAGAATTGGAAGAAGTTCCAGAAACACAAACTATAACTGAAGATTTAGTGGAACCGGAGGATTCGGTAGTACCCAACGAACCCCAGCCTCTCCGCCGATCTGGTAGGGTTTCTCGTCCACCTGAGAGATACTACGGTTTTCCCATTGATGGTGGGAGCGAGGATTGCATCATGGAGGATGATGACCCAACTAGCTTCGAGCAGGCCATCACGAGTGGGGACTCAGTGAAATGGCTGGATGCTATGCGGTCCGAGATGGAATCCATGTACACCAACAAAGTATGGACTTTGGACGTTGCTCCTGAAGGGGTAAAACCCATTGGGAGCAAGTGGATCTTCAAGAAGAAACTTGGTGTAGATAGGAAAGTGGAGACTTTCAAAGCTAGACTTGTAGCAAAGAGTTTTCGTCAAAGACCAGGTGTGGACTATGACGAGACCTTTTCTCCAGTAGCTATGCTTAAATCCATCCGGATCATGCTTGCCATCGCTGCTTATCATGATTACGAAATCTGGCAAATGGATGTTAAGACCGCCTTTCTAAATGGTGATTTAGAAGAGTGCGTGTACATGACTCAGCCAGAGGGCTTCATAGACAGTGGGAGCAGCGGGAAGGTGTGCAAGCTGCTTAAATCCATTTATGGATTAAAGCAAGCATCGCGGAGTTGGAACATCTGCTTTGACGTCGTTATCAAAGAGTTTGATTTCGTCAAAAACCCAGATGAACCTTGTATCGACAAGAAGGTGGCAGAGAGTAAGGTTGTCTTCCTCGTATTGTACGTGGACGACATACTCTTGATAGGAAATGATATTCCTATGCTGCAATCGGTCAAGCTCTTCTTATCACAAAGATTCTCAATGAAAGATCTTGGTGATGCCTCCTGCATATTGGGAATTAGGATCTATAGAGATAGATCCAAAAGGATTTTGGGATTGTCCCAATCCAGGTACATTGACACCATACTAAAGAGGTTTAGTATGGAAGAGTCCAAGCGTGGGAACTTGCCCATGATCTCTGGAGTCACTCTCTCCAAAGAGATGTCTCCCAAGACTGATTTGGAGAGAGCTCGCATGCAAGGGATACCCTATGCTTCGGCAGTAGGCTCTATCATGTATGCGATGCTATGTACCAGACCCGATGTGGCATACTCGCTAAGTGTAGTGAGCAGGTATCAAGCTGATCCTGGAGAGAGTCACTGGACAGCTGTGAAGAGCATTCTCAAGTACTTGCGAAGGACTAGAGATATGTTCTTGGTGTATGCTAACGGAGAGCTCCAAGTGGAGTCCTTTACCGATTCGAGCTTCCAGAGTGATAAGGACGACTCTAAGTCGCAGTCGGGCTTTGTCTTTACCCTTTACGGAGGGGCGGTTAGCTGGAAGAGTTCCAAGCAGGAAACCGTGGCAGACTCGACGATGGAGGCTGAATACATCGCTGCCAACGATGCTGCTAAAGAAGCTGTTTGGATCAAGAAGTTCATTACTGAACTTGGTGTGGTTCCATCCATTGAGCATCCAATACCTTTGTATTGCGATAACAACGGAGCGGTGGCTTTGGCCAAGGAACCCAGGTCCCATCAGCGATCCAGGCATATTCTGAGGCGGTATCACCTGATCCGGGAGATAGTTGATCGCCGGGAGATCGAGGTCAGGAGGGTTGACACGAAGAACAACACCGCGGATCCACTCACGAAGGCCATTCCCCAGATACAGTTTGAGAGACTCTTCGGGATGCTCGGTATGCGATACTACAGCAGCTGGCCCTAGTGCAAGTGGGAGATCGTTAGTTGTATGTATGCCCTAGAGGCCAGTATTGTACAGATGATGTATATTATATTGGATGCTTGGACATATATAGAGATGACTTTCTTGCTCGATATGATAGTATGCTATCTGGTTACTCTTTATCTTAACATGTACACTAGTCTCTTTATACTGTCTTATAGTTACATGTTGGTAAAGCCCTTAGGATATGTACTTGACTACCTGGACTGTGATGCAGATCATACTAGTGGGGACATGGTAGTCCATAAGTACATCCTTCATGGTCCCTAGTCGTGGGTGTATCGAGACGGGGCATCGATATACCAGTGTAGACTAGCGTATACGCTTCTCGACCCATGAGATGGGCGATGGATGATCCCATATCCATTGGTGTTTGACATCAGAGATGGTGTACGGGTGCTCAGTGGAGACTGGGTACACTGGACGGACTCGCCGAGAACTCCCAAATGGTATTATACCTCACGTCAGATGGCAGTTCTCAGGTGACACTTGTACAGGTTAGTCTGTAGACCCGAGATCGTCATAGAGTCTTGTGTGATTCCCACTGTGCTTTGATCTCCACCTTACCACGTCCATGAGGGCGTGCAAAACGGTGGTCTTTGGGTACAGTCCCGAGTCACATGGAGGCAATGAGCGATAGGAGGGGTTTCGTCTCTCCCGGTATTGGGGGTTGATGTTGCGCTGTGCTCGATTGGCCGTAACAGGGAAGTCCCTGGCCAGGGCTGATCAGAGATTTGCTGGTAAGTGTTACCAGTAGTTTCTCGACCCGTTATGAGCCTCACATCGGCACGACTTATCGGTTATTGGGGTCTGACGTATACCACCCCTAGACTTGATATGCGACATATCAGACGAATAGACCGGACTGTACGGTAAGTGTTACTGGTTGGATTCACAGGAGTGTGAGCGGGCTAGCTCGTCGATCTTCTGATCGCTCGATACCCGGATGGCCGTTACATTTAGCAGACCGCTTGCGGCTTGTGGGTGCTTGATATGATCATCATCTGCTACCGGCGTATTGACGAGTCTTTAGAGTCCTACACAGAGGTTTCCTGGTTCAAGCTAAACGAAATAGGAGCGCATATGAGATATGTGCAGGACCGAGAATAATGCGTGTATGTGATACCGCATTTCATTCTCGCGATATATGTTTCGATTGGTTATATTCGATATGACCTAGTTATCGAATCATTGATTCGATAAATCGATACATTGAATACTAGTCGGTTATGTGCGACATGACCGGATCATTGAATCAAATGTTGATTTAATAATTTAATGTGTAATTATATATTTGATATATTACTTTGCATTAGCTAGTATAGGTTCACTTTAAATGGATTTTCTCACTTGATGTGCAAGTTGTATATGTGATATACTTTTGTACACATGTTTGTATCATGTTTGATGATACTTGCTTTCATGGTTAAGTGTAAAGAATTAAACCATAGTTAAGTGTTGATTAGGGTTTGCAAATTCATTTATCTATTTATTTATTTATTTGAAATGGATTAAGATAAGAATGGTGGCTTTATTTGTTTTATGTTGAAGCTTCATGAAGCTTTGACCTTAGTGACCATTCTTGTCTTCATGCTTAACCCTAACTCATCCAAGTAACCATGGTCCATTATCTACACTCAACTAAGGTTAGATTATGATAAGTATTGATTTCTTTTTTAATTTATCATAACACTTATCATAAACTAGCTTCATCTTCTCCTTCTTCTAAAAGAGAGAAAACTAGATGCCATCAATGGCAACTTGAGAAAAAGTGAGTGAAATCCAATTCTAAAGTGAACCCACCTCCTATTTCTTCACCCTCTACCTCTTGCCAAGTTGTTTTGGGTGTTTTCTTCACAAGTTTCACAACTTGGTGAAGTTGGAGCTTGAACTTGTGCAACCTCGACGTAGATCGTCTTTGACACGAAGCCGACGACCTATTCCGCTCGTTTTCCCGATGAACCCGACGAAAGAGTCTAGGATTCGAAAAGGACAGCGAGAGGATGACTACGTGGAGCTAAGGAAGTGGATATCCGGATCTACAAAGGTTGTAGCATCTAACTTTTAGTTAAAGTGTTAACTAGTTTATAGTTTCGCCTAGAAATCTAGCCGACGATCTGTATTAGGGTTTCTCGGCACCCATAAAATTTTAAATTGGCATGTTCGATGCCTTATGAGACCTCTATAGTGTGCCTAGGAACCCTACAGTACAAAAGCAATATCTGGTGTTGTACAAGATATTGTATGATTGACTCAATTGCCTAAGCAAATGATATGTCATTCATGCCAGTCCCTCTTCTCATCAGTCTAGAAGACATCTCTTTAGAGAGGGTGACTCCATTACCTACGGGTACACCGCCACGCCAGGAGTCGTCCATTCTAAAATATTTTTAGAATGCTGTCTAAGTACCCAATTGGGAAACTTCCCAAATCTAGATCTAAAACCAGAATATCTGATATATTATCTATCTGGTTTTGTACAAGACATTGCATGATTGGCTCAATTGCCTAAGTAAATGATATGTCATTCATGTCAGTACCTCTCTATATCGTCTAGAAGACATCTCTTTAAAAAGGCTGACTCCATCACTTGCGGATACACTACCACGCCAGCATTCGTCCATTCTAAATTACTTTTAGAATGTTGTCTATGTACCCGATTTGGGAAACTTTCTCAAATCTAGATCTAGTCATCAGAATTCCTGATATATTATCCACATCCAACATAAAGAAAACACTATGCAACCAAAGTTTGACCGATTGCAGTATAGGAACATCACTTCTTATCTGGAGTATGTCATCCAAATCCCAGACAGTACTCCCTACATCCTTCTTACTAGGTTCATCTTTTGTTTTGATGAAGTCAATCACCTTGACTGTCACATCAAAACAGATGATCCATCTCCGCTATCCATGCTTCAGTCCACAAATAGATATAAGCAACATGCACACCTTCCTCTACTCTCACTGACTACGATAACCCTCTGGCAGAGTCATATACACGTGCACTTCCAAATTCCTATTTGGAATGACGTTATAGTCATCCACCTGCCAGATATCATAGCCAAGAATAATATCGGTGCTAAGTCATATCCATATGGACTTCAGCGTAGACACTAAAGTAAAAGTAACATCACAATCCACAACAGATATTTGATGAAAACTCTTTACAACAAGTTTAACCTTATTAGATTAGTACCTTTCCACCTGCACAGATCCTAAAAGATCTACTTGCTCAGAGCACCTAACAAAGTCCAAAATACATGATTTGCTGAAGTGCGTGGAATCCGTCTTGGATATGAAACATCTGTTCACCTGAAAATTACCACTTCCTATGACCTGCTGATAACTAGTAGGGGAACATCAGTGTCAATTCATATCCATATAGGCTTCAGCATAGACACTGAAGTAAAAGTCTCATCACAATTCACAGCGGGTATTTGATGAAAACTCTTTACAATATGTCTAGCCTTATTAGGTTAGTACCTTTCCACCCGTACAGATCTCGAAAGATCTAGTTTCTCCTAATGGGTTTTATCCTTTCAGGAGCACCCAGCAAAGTCCAAAATCTATAATTTGCTGAAGTGTGTGGAGTCCATCTTGGATATGAACCATCTGGTCACCTGAAAGTTACAACTTTCTATGACCTGCTAACAACTAGTAGGACCATCATCACCATGATACTGACCTCCCTGTCACCGTCTATGAGAAAACCGAAGTACCTCTCGGATGGCTGAGGTCACCTACTTTATCTGCGGAGCGGCTAATGGTTTGTCAAGTTCAATTGAATTCTTAGGTTCTACTAAATTTTCGGTAGCCGTTTGTGGTTCTGGAATCATTTACAATTCTACCATACTCCCACTAGTTTCTTTCGCAAAAAGATTCCTTTTTTATCAAAAATGGTGGCGATTTAAGAACAATGTAACTATTGATCTTGAAAATGGTAGAAACAAAATCCTAGCGAATGCTTAGGATAATCCCTAAACTGCCATTACCAAAGCGTGTCTTAAGTTTGTCCGGATTCTACTTTTAAACAAAAACCGGATAACTCCATATCTTAACAACCTCAAGATATGTAACTATTCTATATCCATATAGAATCAAGGCACTAATTTAGATGGAAACATATCCCAATGTCATGTAGCTGTTTCCAGTGCATATCACCTAATAGAAAAAGGGCCAATACAACATTACTCATCAAGGAGCGTACCCACGGATAAGCAACGTGTAAGAGAATCAAGTTCTCAATATTATGATAGAATACCTAGCATAAATATCTACATCTTTGATCACCTCGAAGAATCCTGATACTTCTAACGTATGGTTCTCTACTTTATTCCTATACCTATAAACTTCTCAAAAATCTTTGGACCTTGTATTATAACGAATGCATGTCTAAAACCAAAGAACTCATAAGTAAACCTGAATGAAGTAAGAGTACCAACCCCTTATCCCGAAGGAAACTGGACAACATACATTTTCATGTATAAGTCCCAAAAGTATACTAACTCAAGTTCTGTGTTTTGTAAATTGAAAACTGTATTTTGGTCGAGAATATCTTACACCGTTATTCAATACATCTTACCTTATCCTCAACTGATAAAGCTAAATGTTTACAACACTACTTTCAAAATGTATATCTCACTTTATAAAATAAAGATACAGATATTTCATTTTAAAATTTGGTGCATAAAAACAGTTATTCGAAACCAAATATTTGCCATTATGCAAAACCGGACGATTTAATCCAATATCACCAATTGCAACGAATTCCGATATTGAGAATCAAATCGCTCATTTCCTAATATTCTACTCTACTCAGCATCTGTAACATCGTACAGATGTGAAATACAAAACCGGTAAATATATATCCTGGAGTTAGAATTGATTGGGAAAACGGTTCTCTTTTACAAATACACGGAAAATCTGAAACATGAAAATGTTTCATAGGGGGTGGCCAGGTATTCCTAATAATGCATTTTCCATTATCCAGATTCATGACATTAGTCGCAATTTTCTTTGCCCTCACTTCAATCCCTTTATATGTCTCTATATTTTACCTTCTTTACACCGTACTTAGGCTAATTGATTTTCTTCCTTCACTACCTTTCAGCACCAGCCTAAGGTTTGGAAGAAGGCTATCCAATAAGCATAATAGGTGTATTCTCCTAATACGAGGAGCTCTTGCAACGTGAGAGAAGGTAAAGGGAAGAGACAACCGAATAATCCTACTCAATTTCTCCAGAACCTATGGCCATCCTCGACTGAAGTAACTTTTTTTAGTTCCTATGTAACTATACGATGGCTATTCCAAGTAATATGGATCATAATAGTGATACGAAGTATCCTGAAGAAATAAAAAGGGTAAAGTAGGAGTAGCAGGGATATGTGCGACTTTGTCATGAATCAAGATAAACCAAAGTCCAAGGGTGTAAGAAGGCCCGGTTAACTTGGCTTATGAGTTTTAGTTTAAGGTAAGTCATGGGTCGCTGTACCAGATAGAGAGAAAAGAAACACTCAGCGTGCGCTCTATCAAGATTAGATTGGTTATCACTTTATCTAATCAGGATGTCTCCCACTATTTCCTCGAATTCTCTTATAAACCCTAAAAGGAGAACTGGTCGGGATCATTTTACACTTTATAAGTTCGCTAAGCCGTTCAGCCAGGCCAGTGTTGGTACTCCGACGGAGGTCCCCCGTTCTTTCGCACAGACATAATTAATAACCACGTTTCCGCAAAGGCATAACCTCGTTAACACTTTCTAGACACCTAATAGGTTAGCTAATTGTGAAGTGAAAAATCTCCCGAGGAGTAATACATACTCATCAGTGGGAATCGGGACCCAACTATCATTGTGTGATAATTTTGATGGAAGCCGGCCAAAATTACCACACTCCAAAAGGTATGCGCAAAATTGGAAAGTTTCTCGTATGTTTGAAACTCCTGATATGGTTTTTTCCCCTAGGACACAAGTGACCTTGACGGAGTCAACAAATCAAAAGGTCCTATTCAAGTTCAACCCGTCATTATCTTGATTGCATTACACCCATCCGCACGAGCCCTTGACGGAGTCAACAAGGCCGTACGACTGTCCCAACCAATCACATTACTTGTTACAAATAAGTACTACATAGCTACCGCACACTATGCCTTGACAGAGTCAACAAACGCGGCATGAATACTAAGTAATACTCGTAGGAAATGATGGAGGACTACAGCTGGTTTTTGGTGAAAAACCTTTAACGTAATGAACATGATATCGTTGAAGGAACTCGAGTGGCTTTGAAATGGAGTGGTTTAAGCTCAGCTTTTTAAAACTAGTAACATAAACCTTTGCTCAAGAGCGAACCCCCAGCGAAGGGATCAAGGCTCTTCCCTCGTAGAATGAGGTGCAGGATATTCCTAACCTAATACCTCTATATAAAGTAAAAGAATACGACTATGAGTTTTGAAGAAAACCGAGTAGTTTAAAAATTGGTTCCGACAACATCATTTAGGTTTATTTTCCTTGCATTATTCAGATAATGCTTTCCCATCATTTTAAGTTTCCAAGCCACAAAAGAAACAACCAAAATAGCATGCTTTTATATGCCATCCGCATTCGCCATGGGGCCCTGTCATGTACCGTTAGGTTACTTAACTAATGGAAGAGCGGGGGCAGGACTAGCGCGAATGCAAAATATATAGAAGTATCTACTAAATATATAATATATATCAATATCGCAGGAAGATAATAGTCATCACAGACAGATAAAAATCATCATAAGCATGCGAACAACAATATGGAACAGTGGATAGGTTAGGAGCCCCGTGTTTCATTTGAGCCATAAATGAGACACAACGTTCCCCGATCATGTGGATAGCCAGTGCAATGAAGAACCTAGACCCCTACGAGTGTGGCAAGTTACCCGCCAATCCCGGAAGTGAGGCAACCCCAATCAACAAAGTGAATAGGCCACCCAGCACTTCATGGAATCCAGTAACTTGAGCACCCCTCCATGGGTCAACCTATACCCCCTACGAGTGCGGCGAATAGCCCGCCAATTCTAGAGTGAGTCCCCTCCGGTCTCAACGCCATGGGATGTGGGCCCGTTGCCCTATAGAACCCGGCTATTCGAGTACTCCTCGACGGGGTAATCCTAGTATATAAAAAAAATATATACAATGGTGACATCGACCTCAACAAGACCGTGCCCTAATAAAAGAATATACAAACTGGCAGAAACGACAGTCTACATGTCGGACACTCGCCTCACAATAATGAATATACAAATAAATCTGAACTATACAACGACCATTGCACTATAGGCTATCCAGCACGACAATTTATCCATAACATTAGTGCTATACAGAACATCGAATGGCGGCCAAGACGTAGACGTCTTGCCTGAGATTCGGGGCAGATGCTAATTGGTGCTATCCGTCTACCTCTCCGAAGATGTCAAGTTGATTTATGGCACCGTGTATCGAAGGTTTAAACGGATGCGTCCGATGTAGCAGACTTCGTCAGATTCCCCCTCGCTTGAGGGGGTTTTGATTGTGGGGACGCTCTTCCCTGCAGGCGCAAGCCCCTGCAGTTAATTACGCTACCGTAGTGCGGTAACAACTTTCTCCTTCTCCGGATGGTCACTTCGTGTCGTGTGTGTTTGATTTGTGTTTGGTTGCCCGTGGATTGTATACGGAGACTGAGTTATGTCGTCGCCCGTAGGGCATGGACTAGTCCAAATCCGTATTATCTTAGATTTGGGTTTGGGGGTTGTGTTTAAGGATATGTTAGCCTCGTTTGAGACTAAGATCGACTTAAACGTTTGTTAAGGATACGTTAGTCCAGTTTTAGACTAAGATCAACTTAACGGGATCGTTTAGATCCGACAAGAGAGCGATTAGGGGAGCCCTGTTGTTTAGTATAGTGACATTACGGTCAATAGGTAGTTTAAGGACATTGCGGTCCAATGTTAGTTTTAAGACGTTGCGGTCAAGGTTAAGGACATCATAGTCCGTGGATTTAAGGACTCCACAATCCGATGTTAGTTTTAAGACATCACGGTCAAGGTTAAGGACATCATAGTCCGTTGTTAGTTTTAAGACATTCCGGTCAAGGTTAAGGACCTCATAGTCCGTGGGTTTAAGGACCCCACAGTCCGGCGTTTAGTTTTAAGACATTACGGTCAACGTTAAGGACCTCATAGTCTATGAGTTTAAGGACCCCACAGTCCGTATCAATGTGTGGTCATCGGGACCCGCCACCTCTTTGAAGACGTTGAGGAATTACAATGTCGAGTATCAAAGGTGTGAAGAGATGTACCCTTAAACCAAGGTAGATTAAGTGATCTGTAGTCCATGGATACTAAGATAAATTATTATATTATGAGCCTATTGACCTAGTTATGTTTGAATTGAGGACTTATGGCCAGCTTGGGCTAACTCTAATCATGTTTGGGATATTGACCCTCTGTTGGTTTATTGAAGGAGAGGCTTTGCCTCTGAAAACTTAGCCAATTGGGCTAAAGCTAGTGTTAAACACTAGAGACCAACAGTGTTGAACACTGGGAATAAGATTAACAAGTTAGTGTTAAACACTAAAAGATAATCAGTGTTGAACACTGGGAACAGAGTTTTCAAATTAGTGTTAAACACTAAGCAAATCAGTGTTAAACACTGGGGACAAAATCTCCAGACTAGTGTTAAACACTAAGGAGAGAGGGGTCACGTGCGGAAAAGTGAGAGCGCCCTGATTCCCCTTATTTTATTCAGTCAAAAGTCTTGAATACTTTGAAGTATCACGTGCTATCACGTGATGGGAATTTAGGTGTTTATCCGTTCGAGCTTCGGCCAAAGGGTCACGTGGTAGCACGTGAGAGCGCCCTTCTTCCCTTTATTTTGTTCTACAGATAAGTGTTTAACACTTTTAATTCTGAAAGCCATCACGTGTGGGCACGTGATGGGGGCTTACGCTTTGATCTGTTAGAATGTTCATTAGGGATCATGTGTCGACACGTGAGGGCGCCCTAGAGCTCTTTTCTGTTTCCTTTTGCCTTTTTCTCTGTGTGCTTTAGAAATCACGTGGGGCACGTGAGGCATTGCCTCAAAGTTCTTTTTTATGGATCCTTGTAGGAGTCACGTGGTAACACATGAGGTGTTTGCTACAAAGTTCTTTTCTGTGTATCTTTGCAGGGGTCACGTAGTAGCACGTGACTCTGGTTCTTTTCATGTTTTAAAGATCTGTTCATTTTTTAAGAATTAAATTCTTCATAGGGTTAAAACCCTGACAACAAACTTTAGAGGAATTAAATTCCTGTTTTCTTCTGAAGAATTATATTCTTAAATAGGGTTAAAACCCTAATTTCTTTTCTTAAGGGAATTAAATTCCTGTGAGTTTGAGAGAATTATGTTCTCAATTAGGGTTAAACCCTTATTCTGTTCATTCTGAAGGAATTAAATTCCAATCACATAGGGTTAAACCCTAATTTTATCTCAAAGGAATTGAATTCCTATCATTTTGTGAGAATTAAATTCTCAAAACTCAGTTCCTCCTCTGTGTTTTAGATCTACATGGCAGGATCTCGACCCAATGAGAATTAAATTCTCAATTCATGGGGAGATGTGCACTTTGCAGATCCTCTACCAGAGAAAGAACTAAGTTCTTTTTTTTATATGAGAGTTAAACTCTTTTGAGAATTAAATTCTCTTTTGAAGCCTCCCTTTTCATTTCTTACCTAAGGTTTTTCTTTTGTAGAGAATCAAAGGCTATATATCTCTCTCTGTGTATCAAAAGAAAAGGTCCAAAGGTCCCTCTCTTCTTTTCTTGGCTCCTATTTATAGGAGAAGGAAAAGAATCAATCTGTTTGGTAAATCTCTCATTGAAAGATTTGATCTGTTCATTGAGAGATTTGATTTATATTCATCATTAATCTGGGCCTTTAGATTATTAGGTGAATTTTATTCACCATTGGATTTTAAATCCAAAGATATCTCTTTGTTATTTCGGTTAGATTTAGGGGGAAATATTTTCAAGTCCAACATTTTTCCATAAATTGGTGATATTTAATCACCTTTAGATTTTTAATCCAACGGTTTCAGATAATCCTTCTTCATTTTAGAAAGATTTGAAAGATTGCCCCTCAGAATTTAATTCAGTCAAGGAATAAGGCTTTTAATGCCGGTCACGTGTGGCCGCGTGACCCCTGGTCACGTGTGGCCACGTGACCCCTGGTCATGTGTAGGCACGTGACCCCTGGAATGGGCTTCTCTTCTTCTGCGCTGTGTTCTATGGCCGCTGCTTAACCATCACGTGCCAACACGTTACCACTGGTCACGTGTGAGCACGTGATGCCTCTTCTGGAGCTTTTTCTTGATTTTTAATCAGGGGATGAATGTGCTTTTTTCCGCTGCTTTAAGCGTCACGTGCTAACACGTGACAACTGGTCACGTGTGAGCACGTGATGCCTCTTCTGAAGCTTCTCCTGATTTTTAATCAGGGAACAGTGCCCAAATTTCTTTGTGGTATCTAGTTTTTCCAGCATATAATTTTAGTGCAACGTGAACAATTTTTTGAACAAGTTTAAAATTCGAACAGCGGGCATGGATTTGGAAATGCGATTCGGAAAAAATCCGTCAATCGAAACTCTAAATATGTGCAAACTAGCTAGTTAAGGTTTATGGAGTGGCTTTAATATTATATTGGCGTCCGGCGTCCGGCGTCCGGCGCCCGCGCCGCTGAAGCCGCGACCGAGGCGAAAGTGAAAACAAAACCTTTATGCAGACACCGAATGCGAAAACCCAAGAATTCGATCCATACACCTATACTAGCAAACTAAAAATGCAAGGGTGCAGAAACTACAACCTTTGTCGTGTGTCCACCCAATTGTGGAAGACCCCTCCAAGCTCGTAGCTGTCAGGATCACACTTGAAAGACGACCACTCTTGCTGAAGAAGATCCATCTAAGGGAAACCGGAAGAGGCACTAATCGATGATCCAAACTTGCTAGGTGTGGATGGTCGGTGATGTAGGAATTTTTCACTAAAAATTTCTCTCTATTTCTCAAGCTCAAGTGAGCAAGAGGAAAAAGAAGGAGAAGGAGGTAAGGATGATGGTTACTAATACTTGCAACCATGAAGCTCACAAAATGTGTAATGAAAAATCAATCTATCATGTAGAAAAGAATGACTACTATATAATCCAACCATGGTGCAATAATGCATCCAAATCATTTTACCAATAAAAACCCCAAGCCATACTTTTCTACATGTTCACAACCATGCTTCTTGTCTCATCACTTTCTACCTCATTTCCCATTTAATTTTCTAAATAGAAAATTAAATATGAGGTATCCTTCTTCTAGAAGCATTCCCGTATGAATACGGAATACTTCACCTTGTATATGCATCGCTACATATACGCGTATCCGTATAAAAAATATGGATAGCACCAAAGAGAGAAAATAAATAGCGAACAATAATACTAAAATATATATATCCTTCTTGCATACTTTTCTTTCTGAGAATTTAATTCTCCTTTCCAGAGCTTAGTTCTCTGCCTTGAAAAGTTTTCAGAGTTTAACTTTGTTCGAGAAGGACTTTTCCTTTCAGGTAATGATGTTGAACGATCGAAGAACCTTCATTAAAAAAAAACTCTCTGGATTTTAAATCCACATCAAGGATTTCACCCCTCTTAACATGAATCCATTTTTTCTTCAAGTTCATCAACAAGAACAGAGATCCATCTAATTTTCAAACTGTAGATCTCTTAGGGCTTTTCTAATCTTTAAGGAAGACGATAATGTCGGTTGTTTCTTCCACGGAATTTAATTCCATCCAAAGGAGCTCTGGTTCTGGAACCACCTCCTCTGGGAATTTAATTCCCTTTTTCAAAAAGGAATTTAATTCCCATGAAGAACTAAATTATTCTCACGGGGACTTCTTGGGGTTTCCTTGCCCTGAGTCGTCTCCTTCACATCCAAGAAGTTTACCCTAAACCCATATGTTCTTTATTTCAGGCATTATGGACGCCCATATGTATGTTCTTGATGAAATCATTTCTTACAGGAACATTTGTGCACTGGGCCGTAGTCAGAATCAGGAGTTCACCAACGCTCGTTGTGCTGAGATCATGAGCCGCTTTGACGAGTACAACCATCGGCTACTCCCCCGTCGCTCTTCTCTTCTGAGACTCATCGTGCTGGCGATCTGGGAGGCGCTTCCTCTCTTCTGCACCGGTGTACCGCTCAGGGCATTGGATGCTGCCGAGGATAAGATACATTCGGTGTATCTGATGAGCCTAATCTTGAAGAGAAGGCGCGACAACCTCATTGATCTCTTGCACCAGGCTCTTCAGCAGTCGGCTATTCTTGCTGCCTATCGAAAGGTGGAGGACATTCGTGAGGATCCCGATGCTTATGACCGTGAGAGAAAACATACTAGGATGGTTCAAAATGCCTGGAAGATCTTGGACAAAGTTACGTTTGAGTTTCTCAATCCATGCCCCTCGTCTGAGGTCTTACTGTTCTAAACGTGTTTCTTTTATTTTGTATGGAGTTTTAAAGCATGAATGATAAGTTTTATCGTGTCCTTCTGTGTTTGCATGCCTTTTTGGGATTTTGCTCTTTTCGTTATTGTCACTGTTGACGTGTTTGGTGTGTAAGGCACCATTTTACTTTCTAATGCACACCAAGTTTAGGGCTCACGTGCTCTGCACATGGGGTCCCTTCAATGGGGCTGTTCAACTTTCCCTGCTCTATTTTTGTGCATGGTATTAGATGCAGAAAAGGAGCCTTGGAAATAGTCCCCTTTCCTGATTTCCAATGCCTTCCCCTTTTTGGGCCTTGGAAATAGTTCCATCATGCCATGTTCTCCGCGCGTAGCATTTAATGCTCCTCTTTATAGTCCTGAGGCCATAGCCTATTTTTCCTTCACAGAGAAATGTATTCTCATTTGGTGTGATTTGTCTTGAGAGACAACTGAGCGCCATAGCCTGCAACCGCCCTCATGCTCATCGACAACCATGGGAAGTGCCTATCGAGGAGATGATCCCGCGCTTTGCCGCACGATTGGTGGATCCCTTCCTTACCGACGACGAATGCGACTCAGCGGTATATGAACTCTCGACTCGTAGGGGGTTCCCCTTCCCAATGGGCTCCCTTTGGCTCCGGATGATTCTTGCTGCCGTGCTTGCCGACGTCCCTCCTCACCCGGCGGAGATGACCCTAGCGATGCTTGACGTGGCTGAAGAAAAGCTTGAGGGTTTTCACGAGGCATGCCTGATTACTCAGGCTTTGAAAGATCGCTCAGTTCACCTCTTGAGCGAAATAAGAGATCGGCGGACTGTTATGTCTGCTTTTACGGACGAACATGGCGCCAATCAATGGGGAGCGATTCCTCGCGAAAACCATCGCTTTGATGTTGTTGGGGTAAAAATTTACACCCCCGTTGACCGAGTCAAAGTCAAGGTCAACCCCAAGCCGGGTGGGCCCAAGCCCAGGTCAAGCGGGCCCATGCCCAAGTCGAGCCCGCGGCCAGCCTCCTCCATGCTAAAATATAAATCATGTAATAAATAATTTTTTATGCAATTTTTTATACATGAATGTATGCAAAATGGGCATAAAGCCAATATTTTGTAAGCCCATGGTTTATGTGCAAAAAATGAAATGGCACATGAGCCATGGGATGGGCAAAATGCCATTTTGTAAAGCCCAAGGGGCTATATGTAAATATGTAAGCCTATAAAAGGCAACATGATGATGAATAAAAGATAGACTTTTTCATTTCCCCAAAAACTAGGGTTCTTTGTGCCTCCTGCTCCTTCTCCAAGGTTCTAAACCTTCTCAATTCTTTTGAATTAAATCAAGAGTTTTACTCTTTCTTTTCCAAAACTAAGTAGTTTTCCACCACAAAACCCGCAAAGGGGAACTCAGATCTCCCATCAGATCTAAAAAAGGAGTGATTTTTAAAATCTCCTACTTCTTGATCTTCAAGATCCGGCCAAGCAACAGGAGGAAGAAGAAGAACCCCCTTCATCATCTTCAAAACATCCTAGGAGTTTAACTCCATATATACATATATAATAAATATTTCCTTTTTGAAGCATAGCTTCTGGTTCTAGGCAAAAAGCCTCTTTTTCTCGCCGGTGCTCAAGCGCAGAGCGTCCACGTGCCGACACGTGGCGTGCTTGCGCTCGAGCGCAAGCGCTCGAGCGCAAGCGCTCGAGCGCAAGTCGTCCCGGTGCCAACACGTGGCGCGCTTGCGCTCAAGCGCAAGTCGCCCCTGTGCCGACACGTGGCGCGCCTGCTCTCAAGCGCAAGTCGTCCCGGTGCCGACACGTGGCGCGCTTGCGCTCCAGCGCAAGCACTCGAGCGCAAGTCGCCCCTGTGTCGACACGTTGCACGCTTGCCCTCAAGCGCAAGTTCTCGAGCGCAAGTCGCCCCCGTGCCGACACGTGGCGCGCTTGCGGTCAAGCGCCCAGCGCTCAAGCGCAGAGCGCCCACGTGCCGACATGTGGCACTCTAGCGCCTGAGCGCACAGCAACCAGGCGCACAGCGCCCAAGGTGCTGCCCCATGCATCCTTTGGATGCCTTTACCCGCTTTATTTATATATACATGTATATATATACATATGTATACATATGTACATACGCACATACTCCACGACACTGTTCCTGTTAGAAAAAATTTCTAACGGGGGGCTGCCCCGCACCCCGCAAGGGGGCTGCTAGCCCCCTTGACCCCCAGCCCGCTATCCGGGTAGCGGGACCCCCGTAAAAACTCTGCGGGGCCTCCGATATATCCAAAACCCCCCTTCCAAAACAAAACACACGTACACTGCACATTGAGTTCGCATGACCAGTTCAACCCGTTAATCGGAGGTTCCCTCGCTCCAAAGGCGAGGGGTAATTAACGGCAGCTTAGTCCGCGGCTGCCGGAGATTCGGATCCCCACAATCATTAAACCCCGGCCTATCCCAGGCAGGGGGAATCTGTAGTACGCCTGACAAGCACACGCGTATTCCCATCTCAATGGGGTGACGAAAAACACCCTACAGATTCTGGCACGCCCGGTGGGACGAATCTCTCCTCCCATATTTCGGGTTAAACGTTCATGCGAACTCAATCAATTTACATGTCTATATTTATACTAAAATAATGCTCTTTCATGCAGATTTTCAAGCAATCACCTTCCGACGATGTCTTCGATGATGAACTCAGCTCCTGTCTCCTACACGATGAAGATAGACTCCAGGACGGTCCTTCCGGCCTGTCTCGGGCGACAATGGGAGGAGCCGCTGCTACCATTCGGCTCTATTATGTTCATTCCTGTTGGCACCATCCCGGCTCCTCAAGCCCCGATGGCAGACAAACCGGTCTCGAAAGGCAGGAGACCAAATGTGGTGGTCGCGAGGGCACCTCAGCCCAAGCGCAAGTCCGTTTCCGAACGACTCTCCATGGCCCCAGCTAGGGGCAAGGCCACCAACACCAACAAAGCTACAATGCATCCCGAGCAAGCTCCAGCGGTGCCCTCGACCACTGCTCGATCGGGTGTCTTCTCTAAGCCCCCCTCTGATCAACTCACAATGGCTTCCCGGATAGCGGATGCCCGCCAAGCCTTCAAAATCGAGAAGCTGAGGGAGAAAAGGCTCAGATATAGAGCCAACAAAAGGGCTAGGGCTCCAGCCAGGCTGAACCTCATGAGGTTCGAAGAACAGGGTTACCCCGCCGAAGATGAGGAAATGGCTGGGTATGTGGTCCATACTGTCTACACGGTAGGCACGCGCAGCAAGAGCAAGGATGGGGCTACCACATCTCAAACCCAATCTGGCTTGAATGTGGTGGCCGCTTCCCAAGAACAGCCGCCTCTGCTGGGTAATGAAAACCCTCTCGATGAGGATGATAGGCAGAAAGACCTTTCGGTCCATGAGGAGTCGGGCTCGGAAAGCGAAGAAGAGCCGACTTTCCGCCCCAAGACCGCGGAGCAAGAGCTGCTTCAAGAGCTCCGAAAGCAGCTCAGAAACAAAGACAAGGAGATGGCCAAGCTCTACTCAAAAATTAACGACTTGACAAATGTCGTCCTACAGCTTACGGCCCAAATTTCCTCTCAGCCGCCCAATCAGGCGCAGGGCTCTCATGAACCGGGAAACGGTGTCCCAAAACAGCCGACACCCGTTCCCTCAAATCCAAAAGTGGGCGGACCGCATGAAAATCAGTCGCATCTTATCTCGGGAAATGTCTTGGCTACCGATGACAGTAGCCCGCTAACTCAAGATCAAATCATGGATTTGGTTGCCAGCAAAGTCAAAACACTGGTAGCCGAAGCTGAAGCGCAAAAAGATGTTAGCAGTAGCGGGAGGCCATATCCTGCTCAATATGATCTGGTAGAATTTCCTAGCGGCTATGTCATCCCTAAATTCGGAAGATTCGATGGGACGGGAAATGCGAATCAACACATCGCCCACTTCAAAGCCTCATGCGGGAATACTGGGGGCAACGATGCGCTCCTCCTCCGCCAGTTCGTTAATAGCTTGACCGATGTTTCTTTCGACCGGTACGCGAGCATACCGGATGGCTCCGCTACTACTTTCGTCCAAATGGAATCTTTGTTTTGACAAAGGTTCATGAGCGTCAGCGATAAGATCACCATTGCCGAGCTCGTAAGGACCAAGCCCAAGAACAACGAAAGCAGCACAGATTTTATAACCCGATGGCGCAATCTCTCCGTCAAATGTGAACCACCGATAGAGCAGGACCAATCTGTCAGTCTCCTTGTCGGAAATTTCAACAATTGGATGGCCCCGTTTCTATGCACCGCGGGTATCAAAACATTCCAAGAACTGACCAGAAAAGTTCAAATGCTGGAGCGCTCAAAGCAGGAGTCCTCCTCGGATTCCCAAAATAACAATAGGTCATGGAGAAACCGAAAGGACGATAATCGCAAAGGCGGAAATTC
The DNA here is from genome assembly GCA_030015575.1 of Agapanthus africanus. Lineage (NCBI taxonomy): Eukaryota > Viridiplantae > Streptophyta > Magnoliopsida > Asparagales > Amaryllidaceae > Agapanthus > Agapanthus africanus. The sequence goes on from CM057350.1 coordinate 157,219,090, forward strand.
CGACGATTCTGAGTCTTTCAATGCCTCGGCCAACCGAAATAAGCAGGGGTTGAGCGGGCCTATTGCCAACCAGCCTCGGAAGCCTATGTTCGGAGAGGGAGGAGAATCTCCACTGAAAGAGAAGCTGGATAAGGTCTATTCCTTCAGAAGGGACAAAATCCGTAAAATATTCAAAGACGCCCTGAAGAACGGTCTACAACTGCCAGCGTCAAAAAGACCGCAGGAAGCGAATAGGACCGACAACCCCAAATACTGCCCCTATCACAGAGTGATAGGTCATGCCATTGAGGACTGCTTCGTCTTCAAAGATTGGGTCGAAAAGCAATACAAGGCAGGAGAGATAGAACTGTCCAAAGGCGTGTTAGTAAACAGTCAAGATGCGACCGCCAATTTCATACAAACGGAGACCGAAGTTCTTCGTGAAACTAATTCTCTCAGACATCTGCATTTCTCTGAACACAGTCGACCACCACGTCATTAAACTGGGAACAATCGACCTCTAAGTCGTTAAATTGAGGAATGTAAAAAAAAATGTAAATAAAAAAATGTGTAAATAAAAGAAAAATAAAGAAAAGCCGAAATGATGGGGCAACTAACAATAAAAATCAACGAGTAAAGTAAAGATGAAATAAAGCCGAAATGATGGGGCAACTCGCAATAAAAATCAGCGAGTAAAATAAAGCTAAAATAAAGCCGAAATGATGGGGCAACCGCGAATAAAAGACGAAATGATGGGGCAACCGCGAATAAATAGCCGAGATGATAGGGCAATCGCGACCTTCGCGATAAGAAAAGCTGAAATGATAGAGCAATCGCGGTAAAAATTAAAAAAAACAAAAAAAAACAACAAAAACAAAAAACAAGAGGCGAATGATGAGTCGCTCCTGGTACCATATTCCAGTGCAGCGAAGCAGACGCCAACCAAATTCCAAACTCAAACCCCAATTCCAAATCCCATGTCCCAATGGCGAATGATGAGTCGCTCCTGGTACCATATTCCAGTGCAGCGATGCAGACGCCAACCAAATTCCAAATCTTAATCCCCAAGCGGCGAATGATGAGTCGCTCCTGGTACCATATTCCAGTGCAGCGATGCAGACGCCAACCAAATTCTAAATCCCATACCCCAACGGCGAATAATGAGTCGCTCCTGGTACCATATTCCAGTGCAGCGATGCAGACGCTAACAAAGTCCCAAAATTTTTATGGCCCTACGGTCTGGATCATACATCCTGCAAAACCGTATACAATCCACGGGCGTAAAACGATCCCAATCTCTTCCAAGTCCTACCGGTGAGACCACATTCAAAGTCCCACCAAAAATAAAATTAAAAAAATAAAAAATAAGAAAAGGTATGTCCACAAGCAAAACGGGCACGGATGAAAACCCGAAAGGGCTCCGTGAGTAAAAACAGCAGGACTGCCGGCGAGTTTGTGAAAACCCGAAAGGGCGCAAACTCGTAAAAAAAAAAGAAATGAAATGCACTCGCAAAGTCCTCTCGACTTTGTGAGGAGAAAATTCCCGCGTGAGATCCCTACGACTCACAAAGGAGCAACACACTTAGGAGTCCACACGACTCCTAAGGAGAAAATACACCTGCGGGATCCTTACGACCCGTAGGGAGAAAATGCTTTTATGGGACCCTCACAGCCCGTAAAATTGAAAAGCCTTAGGTGATAGGGATCTAAACCTGTCTCCTAAGCCACCAATTCCCAAATCCTCTCGGTGCAAATGATGATTCGCTCCTGGTACCATATTCCAGTGTAGCGATACTGATGCCAAACAATCCAATTCCCAAATCCTTCCGGGGCAAATGATGAGTTGCTCCTAGCGTTATTCCAGTGCAGTAATGCAGATGCCGACCAAAACCAAAATTCCCAAATCCTCTCATGAAAAATGATGATTCGCTCCTGGTACCATATTCCAGTGTAGCGATGCCGATGTCAACCCAAATCAAATCAAACCAACAACCTCTACGGCGGAATCATGCTCCGTCCCAGAATTTACCCCGTGTCGAAATCATGCTTCGCCTCGGGATATCTACCCTTCCTGTCGAAATTATGCTTCGTCTCGGAATCAAGTCAACCCACGACACTCCGCGCCGGGGAAAAGTCCATCAGCGACACTCCGTGAGGGGAAAAGCCAACCCTACACTCCGCGCCGGGGAAAAGTCGATCAGCGACACTCCGTGCCGGCGAAAAGTCAACCCGACACTCCACGCCGGGGAAAAGTCCATCAGCGACACTCCGTGCCGGGGAAAAGTCAACCCGACACTCCGCGCCGGGGAAAAGTCCATCAGCGACACTCCGTGCCGGGGAAAAGTCAACCCGACACTCCGTGCCGGGGAAAAGTCCATCAGCGACACTCCGTGCCGGGGAAAAGTCAACCAGCGACACTCCGCGCCGGGGAAAAGTCCATCAGCGACACTCCGTGCCGGGGAAAAGTCAACCCGACACTCCGCGCCGGGGAAAAGTCCATCAGCGACACTCCGTGCCGTGGAAAAGTCAACCCGACACTCCGCGCCGGGGAAAAGTCCATCAGCGACACTCCGTGCCGGGGAAAAGTCAACCCGACACTCCGCGCCGGGGAAAAGTCCATCAGCGACACTCCGTGCTGGGGAAAAGTCAACCAGCGACACTCCGCGCCGGGGAAAAGTCCATCAGCGACACTCCGCGCCGGGAAAAAGTCAACCCGACACTCCGCGCCGGGGAAAAGTCGATCAGCGACACTCCGTGCCGGGGAAAAGTCCATCAGCGACACTCTGTGCCGGGGAAAAGTTAACCCGACACTCCGCGCCGGGAAAAAGTCCATCAGCGACACTCCGTGCCGGGGAAAAGTCAACCAGCGACACTCCGCGCCGGGGAAAAGTCCATCAGCGACACTCCGTGCCGGGGAAAAGTCAACCCGACACTCCGCGCCGGGGAAAAGTCAATCAGCGACACTCCGTGCCGGGGAAAAGTCAACCAGCGACACTCCGCGCCGGGGACAAGTCCATCAGCGACACTCCGTGCCGGGGAAAAGTCAACCCGACACTCCGCGCCGGGGAAAAGTCCATCAGCGACACTCCGTGCCGGGAAAAAGTCACCCCGCGACACTCCGCGTCGGAATTATGCTTCGTCTCAGAATGCACCCCGTTTCGAAATGATGCTTCGCCTCGGTGTACCTGCCTTCCCTGTCGAAATTATGCTTCGTCTCGGAATCAAGTCAGCCAACAAGCTCTGCGCCGGAATCATGCTCCGTCTCAGAATGTATCCCGTGTCGAAATCAATGCTTTGCCTCGGAATATCTGCCTTCTTTGTCGAAATTACGCTTCGCCTGGGAATCAACCTCTGCATCGAAATGATGCTCTGATCGCTGGAATGATGCTCCGCCCTTCGGAACGATGCTCCGATCCTTGGAACTATGCTCCGCTCATCGGAACGATGCTCCGGTCCCCTGGAACCATGCTCCGCCCATCGGAACGATGCTCCAAATCCTGGAATCATGCTCCGCTCTTCGGAATGATGCTCCGATCCCCTGGAATCATGCTCCGCTCATCGGAATGATGCTCCGATCTCCTGGAATCATGCTCCGCTCATCGGAATGATGCTCCGATCCTTGGAATTATGCTCCGCAAATCGGAATGATACTCCGATCCCCGGGAATCACGCTCCCCGAGGGATACTCCGACCTTGGAATTATGCCCCGCGAGTCAGAATGATACTCCGATCCCCGGGAATCATGCTCCCCGGGATGATGCATCGCCTCCGGAATGATGTTCCACCTCGAAGTTCAGCTTCAAGATCCATCAATTTCATGCACACAACTCAAATGTGTGGTGTGCATTTATTGATGGGGGGCACTTTGTTGGGGTAAAAATTTACACCCCCGTTGACCGAGTCAAAGTCAAGGTCAACCCCAAGCCGGGTGGGCCCAAGCCCAGGTCAAGCGGGCCCATGCCCAAGTCGAGCCCGCGGCCAGCCTCCTCCATGCTAAAATATAAATCATGTAATAAATAATTTTTTATGCAATTTTTTATACATGAATGTATGCAAAATGGGCATAAAGCCAATATTTTGTAAGCCCATGGTTTATGTGCAAAAAATGAAATGGCACATGAGCCATGGGATGGGCAAAATGCCATTTTGTAAAGCCCAAGGGGCTATATGTAAATATGTAAGCCTATAAAAGGCAACATGATGATGAATAAAAGATAGACTTTTTCATTTCCCCAAAAACTAGGGTTCTTTGTGCCTCCTGCTCCTTCTCCAAGGTTCTAAACCTTCTCAATTCTTTTGAATTAAATCAAGAGTTTTACTCTTTCTTTTCCAAAACCAAGTAGTTTTCCACCACAAAACCCGCAAAGGGGAACTCAGATCTCCCATCAGATCTAAAAAAGGAGTGATTTTTAAAATCTCCTACTTCTTGATCTTCAAGATCCGGCCAAGCAACAGGAGGAAGAAGAAGAACCCCCTTCATCATCTTCAAAACATCCTAGGAGTTTAACTCCATATATACATATATAATAAATATTTCCTTTTTGAAGCATAGTTTCTGGTTCTAGGAAAAAAGCCTCTTTTTCTCGCCGGTGCTCAAGCGCAGAGCGTCCACGTGCCGACACGTGGCGTGCTTGCGCTCCAGCGCAAGCGCTCGAGCGCAAGTATTCCCGGTGCCAACACGTGGCGCGCTTGCGCTCAAGCGCAAGTCGCCCCCGTGCCGACACGTGGCGCGCCTGCGCTCAAGCGCAAGTCGCCCCGGTGCCGACACGTGGCGGCTTGCGCTCCAGCGCAAGCACTCGAGCGCAAGTCGCCCCCGTGCCGACACGTGGCGCGCTTGCGCTCAAGCGCCCAGCGCTCAAGCGCAGAGCGCCCACGTGCCGACATGTGGCACTCTAGCGCCTGAGCGCACAGCAACCAGGCGCACAGCGCCCAAGGTGCTTCCCCATGCATCCTTTGGATGCCTTTCCCCGCTTTATTTATATATACATGTATATATATACATATGTATACATATGTACATACGCATATACTCCACGACACTGTTCCTGTTAGAAAAAATTTCTAACGGGGCGCTGCCCCGCACCCCGCAAGGGGGCTGCTAGCCCCCTTGACCCCCAGCCCGCTATCCGGGTAGCGGGACCCCCGTAAAAACTCTGCGGGGCCCCCGATATATCCAAAACCCCCCTTCCAAAACAAAACATACGTACACTGCATATTGAGTTCGCATGACCAGTTCAACCCGTTAATCGGAGGTTCCCTCGCTCCAAAGGCGAGGGGTAATTAACGGCAGCTTAGTCCGCGGCTACCGGAGATTCGGATCCCCACAATCATTAAACCCCGGTCTATCCCAGGCAGGGGGAATCTGTTGTACGCCTGACAAGCGCACGCGTATTCCCATCTCAATGGGGTGACGAAAAACACCCTACAGATGTGTTGGAGAAAGCAGAGAGAGAGATGGAGAATTTTGTTCTTTGTTTTGTTAACCCTTGTGCTACCGATCCTTTGTTTGGCGACCTTTTCCCGCTAGCGTAGTATATTCAAATTAGTTTTCGCATGCTTTATGTTGAACTTTCATGTATGCTGGGTACTCGTATGTATGTTTTTGCTTGCATAAATGAACTTTGTGTTCTTCCCATGATAACTTTCTTTAATTGCGAACACTATCACCATGTTGCATGCACATCAAAGCTTCGGGTATTATTTCTTTTCGGATATTCATATAGTTGCGAATGCATGCTTGATAGGATATACATCGAGAATTTTTTTGTTGCTTCCCATACCAGATGATGTGCGCGTGTTTTAAATCGACTATTGCTATCGATTGGAGGCTTATTTATACGGTCTTGAGCGTATATGTCCTGTTTCAAAGGTTGCGGTCGCGAAAGCTGGCTTGCGTGGTCTGACAGAGCGACGTGTGGCGAACATAGTGTTGTGCGAGAAGAGGCTTGGCCGCAAATTCTCAGAGAGGGAGCTGGCTTCTAAGGCGCTAAGCGAGCTTTGAGCTTTGAGCTTTGAGCTAATCTTACCGCCAACTCCACAGTCCGATGTTAGTTTTAAGACATCCCGGTCAAGGTTAAGGACCTCATAGTCTGTGGATTTAAGGACTCCACAGTCCGATGTTAGTTTTAAGACATCACGGTCAAGGTTAAGGACCTCATAGTCCGTGGATTTAAGGACTCCACAGTCCGATGTTAGTTTTAAGACATCACGGTCAAGGTTAAGGACCTCATAGTCCGTGGATTTAAGGACTCCACAGTCCGATGTTAGTTTTAAGACATCACGGTCAAGGTTAAGGACCTTATAGTCCGTGGATTTAAGGACTCCATAGTCCACGAAATGTGTGGTTACTGGGACCCGTCACCTCTTTGAAGACGTTGAGGAATTACAACGCCAAATATCAAAGGAGTGAAGAGATGTACCCTTTAACCAAGGTAAAATCAGTCTAGAATCATCATGGTTAATCGTTAGTTTTAAGACATTACGGTCGAGGTTAAGGACATCATAGTCCGTGGATTTTAAGGACTCCACAGTCCGATGTTTGCCCTGGATGCTTCACACGGATTCACTGCCGTATTCGGCGAGGACCAGGCTCCGCTCTGGACATTTTCCGCGGGGTCAAAGAGTGACGTTATCCGCTTTCCACGTGACCAGGAATTTTGCGCTAGATGCTTCACACGGGTTCACTGCCGTGTTCGGCGAGGACTAGGCTCCGCTCTGGATGCTTCACACGGGTTCACTGCCGTGCTCTGCGAGGACCAGGATCCGCTCTGGACGTTTTCCACGGGGTCAAAGAGTGACGTTATCCGCGTTCCACGTGACCAGGAATTTTGCTCTAGATGCTTCACACGGGTTCACTGCCGTGCTCGGCGAGGACTAGGCTCCGCTCTGGATACTTCACACGGGTTCACTACCGTGCTCTGCGAGGAACAGGATCCGCTCTGGACGTTTTCCACGGGGTCAAAGAGTAACGTTATCCGTGTTCCACGTGACTAGGAATTTTGCTCTGGATGCTTCCCACGGGTTCAATGACGTGTTCTGCGAGGACCAGGCTCTGCTCTGGACGTTTTCCACGGGGTCAAAGAGTGACGTTATCCGCGTTCCACGTAACCAGCAATTTTGCTCTGGATGCTTTCCACGGGTTCACTGCCGTGTTCTGCGAGGACCAGGCTCCACTCTGGACGTTTTCCACGGGGTCAAAGAGTGATGTTATCCGCGTTCCACGTAACCAGGAATTTGCTCTGGATGCTTCCCACGAGTTCACTGCCGTGTTCTGCGAGGACCAGGCTCCGCTCTGGACGTTTTCCACGGGGTCAAAGAGTGACGTTATCATCGTTCCACGTAACCAGGAATTTGTTGATTGTATCCGCATTTCATGGGGTGGAGATTTGACTCTTGGTGATCTGTATATCGCCGAGCCATAAAACTGGGAGTTGCCGCTGTTCCGCTTTGCTTGAAGTTGTGTCCGTCGTTACAAGACCAGTGTTGAGACAATCTCTAGGTCACTCGCGGCCCGTCGAGACTTGGCTTCTTCTTATGATGAAACTTGGGAGAGGAGGAGTGCGATTCCTTCTTTGTTTGCGCCCCTGGATTGTATACAGGGATAGATGTAACATCACCTGTAGGGCGTGAATTTCATTTTTATTTTATTTCTTTTCCCGCGATGCTCTATCACTTCAGCTTTATATCACGAAGGTCACGATTGCCCAATCATTTCGGCTATTTATTTTATTTTTACTCGCTGCTTTTTATAGCGAGTTGCCCAATCATTTCGGCTTTTTTTCATGCATAAATTTTTACTTGCTACTTTTTATTGCAAGCTGCCCCATCATTTCGGCTATTTCGTATACATGTGTGGCTCACTAGCCTTTTCGCTGCAAGCTTGGATTTTAGACACCGATTTCGGTATCAGCACCGCTACAACTGGGATGTTGCCAGGAGCGAATCATCATTTGCCTCTGTTGATATTGAACAAAGTTGGCTTAGTAAACAGGGTTAAGGGTCCTGTCGACTAAGGCTTTTGACTTCATGAGCCGTAAGGGTCTCACAAAGGTATTTCTCCCTACAAGTCGTGAGGATCTTGTAGGTGTGTCTTCTCCTTGGGAATCGTGAGAATTCCTAAGTGCATGTTCTCTTGCAAGTCATAAGGATCTTACAAAAGGGTTTCTCCTTATAAGTCGAGAAGACTTACAAGGGTTGTTCACCATATGAACGTATCTCTAGTCACGGATGGGACTTGGTTAGGGAAATGTTTATTCGCGCCCGTGGATTGTATACAAGGGTCAGTATGAGCCACTTGTAGAGCATAAATTGAAGGTTGTGGGGGTTGCTTAAGCACAGGTTTAGGTCTCTGTGACTTAAGACTTTCAAATCTTATGAGCCGTGAGGGTCCCATAAAAGAGTTCTCCTCACGAGTCGTGAGGATCTCGCAAGTGTAATTTCTCCTTAGGAATCGTGAGGACTCCTAAGTGTGTTGCTCCTTTGTGAGTCGTAAGGATCTCACACGGGTGGTTTCTCCTTACAAGGTCGTGAGGACCCTGCAAGTGTCCTTTAACGAGGTTGCGCCCTTTCGGGTTTTCAAAAACACTCGCCGGTAGCTCTGCTGTTTTTACTCACGGAGCCCTTCCGGGTTTTCATCCGTGCCCATTTTGCTTATGGACATACCGTTTTTATTTTTTTTATTTTTTTTTATATCGGTTTTGAGATACTGCAATCCACCGTAGTTTATCGATATCTCGGTCAACAGCTAGTTTTAGGACATAGTGGTCTATTGTTAGTTTAAGGACGTTTCGGTCCGTTGCTAGTTTAAGGACATTTCGGTCCGTTGTTAGTTTAAGGACATTTCGGTCCGTCGTTGGAGAAGGCTGGTTACTACTTAGAGTTCGGGCTTAGGAAGATAGCGAGCGGACATAGTCGTCGTCATCTATCATTGACCTAGGCCTTGACCCGTTAAGCGTAGTATTTATTCAGGAAGCGACCGTTTACTGGCCTGAAAGGTCTTTCACCGTGCATATCCATGAGTAGATACGCTCCACCCTGGTAGACCTTGTCTATGATGTACGGACCTTCATAGTTCGGCTCAAATTTTCCCCGCTTGGCGCGATTGGGGATCATAGGTCTTTTGACCACTAGTACGAGTTCGCCCTGGCGGAATGTCCTTGGCCTGGTCAATCTTTCGTAGGAGCGCGTCATCTTTGCTTTATAAGCCTCCAGATTTTGTTGCGCTATGAGCCGGGTCTCATCAAGGGCATCAAGCTCCTCAAACCGAAGGTGAGCATTTACTTCGTCCGTCAGCTCGTAGTGGACCGCCACTCGTAGTGAGGGTAACTCTATCTCGAGGGGGAGTACTGCTTCTGTACCGAATACCAACGCATATGGCGTTGTGTTCGTGGCCATTTTGAACATAGTTCGATATGCCCAGAGAGCTTCTTGCAATCTCTCGTGCCAGTCCTTTTGGTTTCGGGACACCGACTTCTTCACGATCTTTGTCAAGGTTTTGTTGAAAACCTCAGCTAGACCGTTAGCCCGTGGATTATAAACTGAGGAATATCTCCAGTTTATGTTGTGTTGCTGCGTGAAGCGACTAATCTTGTGGCTTCTGTAGGCTGGCCCGTTATCGAAAATGATCCGTCGCGGAGTTCCAAACCGATAGATGACGTGCGTCTTGAAGAAATGGAGAATATTTTCCGTCTTCACTTCCCTTAACGGTACTGCTTCTGCCCATTTGGAGAAGTAATCAGTCGTCGCCAGGATGAAACGATGTCCCCTGGATGATGCTGGTTCGATGGGGCCGATTATGTCAGTCCCCCACATTTCGAACGGCCAGCTAGCCACCGTTGGATGTAGTGGATTTGGATGCTGATGGATGAAGTCCCCATGGATCTGGCACGAGTGGCATTGCTTCGCATACTCGAGGCAGTCCTGGATCATTGTGGGCCAATAATAACCCATTCGTTTGATCTTCAGCTTCATTTTCGGGCCTGCTTGGTGAGAGCCGCAGAGTCCGTCGTGAACTTCCTGAATGACTCTTTTCGCTTCGTCAGGTCCCAGGCATCTCAACCACGGAGAGTCAAATGACCTCTTGTACAGAGTATTATTGACGAAGGCGAAGGACAGAGCTCGTTTCATAAGCTGATGTCTTGAGGACGCATCTTCAGGCGTCCGACGGGATTTGAAGTAGTCTATGAAGACTTCTCTCCAATCTTCAACCTTCTCTTGGTCATTTATTTGCAGGGCCGTGTGCTCAGTTGCTCCCCTTTCTTCGGGTGACTCCGGAGATATTTCTGTAGGGGCAAGTACTCGACGGCTTTGTACCACGACCCTGACGTCATCGAGGTTCTCATCAGCCAGTTCTTTAGCGAGCTTGGCTAATGCATCCGCTTTGCTATTTTCTGCACGCGGTATGTTTTCCAAAGTGTAGGAAGGGATTTGAGTCAGTAGTCGCTGTACTCTCTCGCCATACTTTACCAGCTCTGGCTTGCATGTTTGGTAATCGCCGTTTACTTGATTGATGACCAGTTGGGAATCTCCGTATATAATAAGGTTTTCAATTCCCATGTCGATGGCGATCTCAAGGCCTGCTATCAAAGCTTCGTATTCAGCCTCGTTGTTCGTCCTCGGCTCTGTCAAGGAGAACGCAAAGCGCATTATCCCTCCCTGTGGAGTTACGAAGATGAGGCCCACCCCTGATTTGATTATAAGGGTGCTTTGTTCGCGCTTCTTCACGGAAGATGCTCCATCGAAATAAAGCTCCCATCGGATATTACCACCATCGATCACATCAAATGCGTGTTCGTCTGGCAGTTCGCAATTTAGAAGGGAATCGGCCGGTATCGGATGCTCAGCAAGGAAGTCGGCGATGGCCGGCCTTTCACTACCTTGAAAGGCTGATATGTTATCGAGAACTCCATCAAGAGCAGGGCCCGTTTAGCGAGTCGACCTGTCAGTATGGCCTTCGACATTAAATACTTAAGGGGGTCCACCTTCGATATGAGACGGACTTCGTGCGCCAACGCATAGTGCCTGAGCTTGGTTATCGCAAAGATCAACGCCAGGCAGTGTTTTTCAATGGGTAGTAGTTGCTTTCTGCCCCCAGTAGGACTCAACTTAAATAGTAGAGCACTCTCTCCTTCCCTTGGTTGTTCTCTTGCGCCCATAATGCGCCTAAGGAACCTTCGAGGGCGGTTGTATAAAAAATGAGGGGCTTTCCCTTGACCGGAGCAGCCAACGCTGGCGGGTTCTGCAGGTATTGCTTGATCTCATCTAGCGCGCTTTGGCATTTTTGGTCCCAGACGAACGGGGTTCCCTTCTTCATCAGTTGACTGTAAGAGTGGCACTTGCCTGAAAGGTTGGCTATGAATCGCCGGATGTACGCGAGTTTCCCTTGGAGAGAATGCAATTGTTTAAGAGTCCTTGGCGGTGGCATTTCCATGATCGCCTTGATCTTCGACGGATCTATCTCGATACCCCGGTGCCGGACAATGAACCCTAGGAACTTGCCCGAGGAAACTCCGAATGCGCACTTGAGAGGGTTCATCTTCAAGTTGTATTGTCGAAGGCGTTGAAATACGGTCTTCAGATGCTCTAAATGCTCCTCGTATGATTTTCTCTTAACCACGAGGTCGTCGATATAGCATTCGACGATTTCATGTATGAGGTCATCGAAGATCTTTGTCATGGCCCTTTGATAGGTGGCACCGGCGTTCTTTAGACCGAAGGGCATCACTTTGTAGCAGAATATCCCCAGCGGGGTCCGGAAAGCGGTGTGCTTCTGGTCTTCAGGGTGCATCTTGATCTGATTGTACCGTGATGAGCCGTCCATGAAAGACAAAACCTCGTGAGCGGACGTGTTATCTATCATCAGCTCGGTTACCGGTATTGGGAAATCGTCCTTCGGGCAAGATTTATTGAGATCCCGGAAATCCACGCATTTGCGCACTGTCCCATTTTTCTTCATTACCGGGATGATGTTGGCGATCCAGTCAGGATATTGAACTTCTTGGATAAACCCAGAATCGATCAGCTTCTTGACTTCGGCGTTGATGCTCATCTCAAGCTCGAGCCGCATTCTTCTCGGCGCCTGTTTGACTGGCTTGACGTCCGGGGATATTGCCAATTTATGCACAGCAATTTATGGATCTAGTCCTGGCATTTCAGAATAGTTCCATGCGAAGAAATCTTTATGCTGCATAAGCACGTCTTTTAACGCAGCCACCCTTTCTTCAGATAGCAACTCGCTGACGAGTGTCGGTCGCGGGTCGTTCGTCGTTCCCAACTCAATCTTCTTGAGGTTATCTGTAGTAGTATGTATGCCATCTTCCAGCTCTTTCGGCGCTGGTGGAAATTCTGAGATCATCTCGTCGTCATTGTTTTCGAAACACCAAGGAAGGTCATCCATATCCTCGGGCTCCCTTTTCGATATTGTTATCATATGACAAGCACGAACTCGCTTCAAAGCCTGATGTGGATCTGGTTCTGCTCTTGTGGCTTTGGGTTTGTGCTTTTGTGGCGGCGTTACCCTCCAGCTGTCAGATAGAGCAAATCTGCCTTGCTGGTATTGGTCTTCGACCCAGTTCTTAAAGGTGAAGCAGTCTTCGATAGGGTGCCCTATGGCTCGGTGATAAGAGCAATAGCCCGGATGAGAGACCTCGTTAGCTTGCTCAGGATGTTTAGACTCCGGAAGTGTAATCATTCGATGTTTTAAACCGAGGTCAAGTATCTTCCGTGTTTTATTCTGAGGAAAAGAGTATGCCTGACTCATCTTTTTCATAAGGGACAAATCTGGACCGCTCGATTTCCGATCGTGTGACTTCTCGGTCCCGCTTTGTCGCTGTCGAGCACCTTTTCTGCTCTTTGACTTGTTTCTACCTCTGTGTCGGGCCTTTTGCACAACAGGTTGACAGGGAGGAGTATTTTCGTCTTTGGCAGCCTGTTGAAGAAGACGTTGCGTCTTGGCTCTCTCGTAGATGGCCATCTCGCGATTATGGTCGTCTCGAGCTTTTTGACCCGCTTTCCTGATAAACTTGTCCATTCGTTCTTCAAACGACGGACTCGGCACTTCGATCGCGGGATCTAGTTCTGATGAGGGGTTGGCATTTCCTGACAGGGCGTCCTCTTCTTCATCGAAGTTATATATGGCGTAGCTACCGTGGACCCGTTCCCATTTCCCGGCTCTCACGTACCCAAGCCTAAGTGTTTCCATTCTCCCATTGGGCAATTTGCGCTGAGTCCCAGGGACATCCCAAATCCTGTTATAGAATCGAGCTTGTCGAGTAGTCTGTTTTAAGGGTGCCCCTTGGCGCTTCAATAGCCTTTTCAATCCATTTGTGTAATATCTGGGAAAACGGATAGGTTGAACCTTGTCAAGTGTAGAATCCGAGCCATGCCAGATCTCTTTCTCCACTCTTGTTTCCGAGGATCGATAGAATAGGATTGCCTTTTCGCCTTTTCTCTTGGGAGGGACGTAAAACGTCTGCAGGTCTTGCATGTTGTGAGCTTCAAGCACGTCAAGATCTTTGTAGTGCTCCGGCGGAATCATGGTGATTTTCAAACTCTGATCATCACCAGGGAATTCTTGTATTGGCGGCCGACTGGAGAACACAGCATTAACCTCATCCTCCGAATCGCTTCCGAAGATCAGTATGAGAGCGGACGGTCCCGGGTCGTTGCATCGAGACGACCCAGAGTAAACTATCTCTTCTTCTTCTTCGGTATCACTTCCGAAAACAGGAATGATGGTGGCGGCTTTGTTCTCCGGTTTGCGACATCTCTCTGTATCCTCGAAATCTGGCAAAAAGTACTTTGCATCTTCGTATTTGCGGACTTCGTTCATGGAGAATGGGTTTAACTCACCTGTTACGGTATACTCGAGACCATCCTTGAAATACTTCATACACTGATGTTGCGTAGAAGGGATGATGTTGTACTCATGTAACCAAGGTCGGCCGAGCAGAGCATTGTAACATGTCTTGGCATCTATGACGTGAAACTTAATGTCTGTGACGAGTAGCCCAAAGCATAGCGTCAATATCACAGACCCAAGAGTTCTTGATGATTGGGAGTCGAACCCGGAGACGGTGATCTTGTCCCGAGCAAGGTGCTGGACGCTCATGCAAATTTCCTTTAATACCCGCACGTTGAGGAGATTTACGGAAGACCCATTGTCAACCAAGATTTTGCCTATCTTTATATCATGGCAATATCCAGAGACGCATAGGGGACGGTTGTGGTCGCACGTCTCAAGGAGCAGGTCTTAGTCACCGAAAGTGATATCGGCCGTGTGCACTTCTTCTAGTTCATCCTTCATCCTTTCTTCGGCGAGGAAGGCTTGGAATTGCTCCGGCTCCTGTAGAGCCTTAATTAATGAATCCCTTGCCTCTTTTGATAATAAGAGGGCGTCTAGAATGCTGAGCTGCGAAGGTAGCTTCCTCAGGTGCGCTAGGATGTTGTACTCCACCTTACTCTTCTTGGGCGGGTCCTTGGCAATCAGCTCTTTCGTGACTTGGTCATCTAAGGCGATATCCTCAGCGGCCTTTTCCTTTCCCTTATCTTTTCTAGTTGCGGGTCCGAGATTCTTTTCCAGAAGCGTGAGATTGCGCAGCTGAATGTTTTCGCAGGCTTCTGGTTCTTCCTCTTTTCCCGAGGTGGTCTCTTTAAAGAGGGGTCTAAGAGCCATTTCCTCGTCAGAATCGCTCCCGAATGTGAGCACTTGCGATCCCCCGGCGTTGACCGTGTAACAGTTACCGGTAGTTCTTTTGTGTCCTTCGGTCGTACTTCTCTGCTCCCGACGAGTTCTGCGTTTCATTCGCTTAAAATGTTGCCGATGAGCAACATATCCCTGCCACCATGTCTTAAAAGCGTCGCACTCCTCAGTGGGGTGTGAAATCTTCCGATGATATGAGCAGTAATTAGGGTGCCTCTCCGCCCCATCGAGCGTGTTTTCTTCAGAGGGTGGTAGTTTCATTCCCATTGACATGGCTTTGGCAAACCTTTTCCTCGTCTTAAATATGTTTTTATCCGCGTCGGGTGCCTTTCGATCTGGCGGGAGTACCTCGAATCTTTCGTTTAATCACCTGCGTTTGGCTCCTTTTGATGCGGCCATCTCACGCTCCTGGTCGGCTTTACTTTTCAAACGAATCTCGTCTAGAAAGGCGTCAATCATTTCATCGGTCGACCACACAAGCTCCGGTTCAGGATCTGCCCCCAGTTTCTTAGTGCCAGGAGTTTTTTCATCGTCGGTAAACGAGTGGGAGATCACATTACAACTCGCCGCGTATCCCTCGGATTCATCCGACGAACTCTTCCCCTCATCTTCCTTTTGAAAGACGTGGTTGAGGAACTCTTGGAGTGTGATGGGAGTCCGTGCTTTCTGGTTATATTCCTCCAGCGCGTCAATCTGTTTCTGCAAGTCCGTACGCTTGTTGCCAGGATTCACGGGCTTCTTAGCTTTCTTCTTATTTTTCTTTGAAGATTTCGACGGCTGGTTGTGAGTGCTCGGGCCATCACCACTGATCTTCAGAGTTGGGCGCGCTTCAGCATCCATTCAATGATCTGGGGTTCCAGCGGGTTCTTCCACCTGATTGCCGGGCATGTTTTAAGATCGTTCAGCATCCTCTTGGTTTTTGCTGAAAGCACGATTTCCCATGGAGCTTCTTCAATGAAAGAACAAGTTTCCCCCGGTGTGTCCGTCTTTTTAGCAGTGTGAGGTTGCGGCGGGTTCACCTTCCACTTCTCGGACAGCGCAAACTTGCCCTGTAGGTATTGATCTTCAATTCATCCTTTGAAGACAAAGCAATTCTCAATCGGATGGCTTACCGTTTGATGGTAAGGGCAGTAGTTGGGGTTATTCACCTCACTGGGTTGCGGCGGTCGCCTTGGGTTTGGCTAGTTGATAAGCCTGTTGCGAATTGCCAGCTCGAATAGCCTCTTCGTCTTATCCCGCGGGAATGAGTAGGGGCGCTTCATTTTCTCATTGTAATACCGTCATCTTTCTTCCAGCTGATCCGCCAGCTTTGGAGCACTGGGTTGCTGCTGATCGTTCGCAACGAAGGTTGCCTTCCCTTTACCCTTGTCATTCCGAGGTTCTGGCTTCGGGGGAGACGGTTCTTGACCCATCTGGTCCATCCGGGCCAACTTGTCGATCAAAGCCTGGAATGTGGTTGGCTTAAAAAACATCATGAACTGTGAGATAGTTGCATGAGGATCTAGGGTACCCACGAACATGCCCACCGCGGGCGCCTCCTAAATGCGTTGTTCGCATTTCGACCACAAGTTTCGCCAGCGTATAGCGTACTGGACCCACATCTCGCCTGGTTTCATCCTGGCATTAATTAATGCCGTTATCGGAGTGCGTTCGCTAGCACTTGCGAAACGTTGGGTAAACAGCAGCTCCATCTCCGCAAATGTTTTAATAGAGTCGTTTGGGAGCTCAGAGTACCACTCGAACGCCGTTTCTGACAAGCTACCGACGAACTGGCGAAGCAAGAGCTTATCGTCGCCGCCGGTGTTGCCGCAAAGCGCCCTGAACTGGGAAACATGCTGGTACGGATTGCCCGTCCCCTTATAGACATGAAATTTCGGTATTGTATAGCCGGGCGGGTACTTGATCTGGTCATACCAGCTCGGATATGGTCGCCCCGTCCTGACAACTTGACCGGCTGCCTCAGTCGCCTGGTGAACTCGTAACTGTTGGGTTATGTATTCGTCCAGGTCAGCCTTGGAAATTGTCTCCTCTCTGGCCGTTGAAAGAGCCGGTGAAGGATTTGACGTTTCTTCCCTGTCGTCTTCAAGAACGATTGGAGGATCTTCAGCAGGAGAATCTTGTTGGATCATCATTCCCACCATGTCCTAGAACAGGAGGGCCATTCGTTGTATATTGGCTGCTTGTTCGGCAGACTCTTTATCCTTCTTCTCCAATATCCTATGAAGGAATTCAGCGTCAGTTTCTTGCTCCTGGCGTTGATCAGATGACGCTTCGGGGCTTTCTTTCGGCCCAGTCAGTGCGGCCATCGCGTTCATCATTTCCTGGAGCTTCTGCTGTTGCTCCTGAGCTTTGGTCACTGACCGTGTAAGCGGTCTATGACCCATGGATGCACGGCTGTCCTCTTTTCCCAACGCCATGTATACCGTATGCACCATCATGCCCCCAGACTTAGGGCGTTTAGGCTTATTGTCCTTGACATTTGCTGCAGGAGTGGGGACTCTATCCGTCCTTTTTCTCTTTTGAGTAGTCGACGTGGAGGGAGCCGTTGCAGCGGGCACCCAAGTGGCTGTCGTCCTTTGTTGTTTGACACGACGGTTCTTTTCTTCCTGCACTTTCGCCTTTTTATGTTGACGAGAGTGATCTTGGTCAATTACCGAGTCTTGAACCTTCCGCTAGAGTTTATAAATTTTGGAGGACAGCCGTTGAAGGGGCTGCTTCGGCTTTGTTTCTATAACATTCTCCGCAGGTGGAGGGGATCTTTTGAGAACCGCAGTTGGCGAATTTCTGCGTACCCTGTTTAATAGCTCGAAGCTGTTCCCGGTTGGAACAGCAGCCTCAATTTCCACCGTTGGAGCTGGTGGAGTTAGTCCGGAAGGGGAGTTGCCCCCAGTCTTCCTTATCAGGCGCCAGTGACGACGTCGGGCATGACGGGTTGTTGGGATTGATTCAGCGACGACTTCGTCTTGCCCCATGTTCTGGGGAGGGGCTGCTGCCGGTGTCAGCCTCTTGAAGACTGACGTCTTTTGAGTGGCGGTATCCAATCTATCAAAGACAGGCCTTCGAACCGGAGTGGGAGCTGGGACAGCCAGTCTTGCAAAGACCGACTCTTTGGCAGTAGAAGCCGCCTTGACGACTTCGGGAGCAGCTGTATTCTTTGGGATGGCCTTCTCAGGTATCATGGGCTTTTTGGCCGGCCCTTTGGAGTTCTGGCTCAGTCTGGTGAAGACCGAGGAGTTAGACGACCCGCTGAGAGGGGCCGTGGGAGTAGCAAGTCGATCAAAGACCAACTTCTTTGACGCTTCCGGTACGGGCATTGGGATGTTAATGTTCACCGGCAGGAGAATGGTCCCAAAGAATAGACCGGTGGTAGCTTGAGTCACTTGCTCCACAGGTATAGTGAATAGGGAAGCAGCCTGCGGTCCATATGCTACACCTCCAGGTGAGGCGGAGCGTCGGTTGCATTTGCAGTTGGAGCAGTTCGAGCAGTTGCCAGCCATTGATCCTTTCGCTTTCTACAGCAAACGAAACACCAAATCTTAGTACTTCGAAACCCAAGGGCAACCATTAGCAAACCGCGATTGGTTCGCGAATCACGACACACGAAGTGTGGAGTGGAAAGAGGAAAAGGTCCCACCGGGCGTATCAGAATCTGTTCCCCTCCAAATGGCGGCCAAGACGTGGACGTCTTGCCTGAGATTCGGGGCAGATGCTAATTGGTGCTATCCGTCTACCTCTCCGAAGATGCCAAGTTGATTTATGGCACCGTGTATCGAAGGTTTAAACGGATGCGTCCGATGTAGCAGACTTCGTCAGATTCCCCCTCGCTTGAGGGGGTTTTGATTGTGGGGACGCTCTTCCCTGCAGGCGCAAGCCCCTGCAGTTAATTACGCTACCGCATTGCGGTAACAACTTTCTCCTTCTACGGATGGTCACTTCGTGTCGTGTGTGTTTGATTTGTGTTTGGTTGCTCGTGGATTGTATACGGATACTGAGTTATGTCGTCACCCGTAGGGCGTGGACTAGTCCAAATCCGTATTATCTTAGATTTGGGTTTGGGGGTTGTGTTTAAGGATACGTTAGCCTCGTTTGAGACTAAGATCGACTTAAACGTTTGTTAAGGATACGTTAGTCTAGTTTTAGACTAAGATAAACTTAACGGGATAGTTTGGATCCAACAAGAGAGAGATTAGGGGAACCCTGTTGTTTAGTTTAGTGACATTGCGGTCAATAGGTAGTTTAAGGACATTGCGGTCCAATGTTAGTTTTAAGACGTTGCGGTCAAGGTTAAGGACGTCATAGTCCGTGGATTTAAGGACTCTACAATCCGATGTTAGTTTTAAGACATCACAGTCAAGGTTAAGGACGTCATAGTCCGTTGTTAGTTTTAAGACATTCCGGTCAAGGTTAAGGACCTCATAGTCCGTGGGTTTAAGGACCCCACAGTCCGGCGTTTAGTTTTAAGACATTACGGTCAAGGTTAAGGACCTCATAGTCCATGAGTTTAAGGATCCCACAGTCCGTATCAATGTGTGGTCATCGGGACCCGCCACCTCTTTGAAGACGTTGAGGAATTACAACGCCGAGTATCAAAGGAGTGAAGAGATGTACCCTTAAACCAAGGTAGATTAAGTGATCTGTAGTCCAATTTGGATACTAAGATCAATTATTATGTTATGAGCCCATTGGCCCAGTTAAGTTTGAATTGAGGACTTATGGCCAGCTTGGGCTAAGTCCAATCATGTTTGGGATATTGGCCCTCTGTTGGCTCATTGAAGGAGAGGCTTTGCCTCTGGAAACTTAGCCAATTGGGCTAAAGCTAGTGTTAAACACTAGAGACCAACAGTGTTGAACACTGGGAATAAGATTAACAAGTTAGTGTTAAACAATAAAAGATAATCAGTGTTGAACACTGGGAACAGAGTTTTCAAATTAGTGTTAAACACTAAGCAAATCAGTGTTAAACACTGGGGACAAAATCTCCAGACTAGTGTTAAACACTAAGGAGAGAAGGATCACGTGCGGACACGTGAGAGCGCCCTGATTCCCCTTATTTAATTCAGTCAAAAGTCTTGAATACTTTGAAGTATCACGTGCTATCACGTGATGGGAATTTAGGCGTTTATCCGTTAGAGCTTCAGCCAAGGGGTCACGTGGTAGCACGTGAGAGCGCCCTGCTTCCCTTTATTTTGTTCTACAGATAAGTTTTTAACACTTTTAATTCTGAAAGCCATCATGTGTGGGCACGTGATGGGGGCTTACGCTTTGATCTGTTAGAATGTTCATTAAGGGTCACGTGTCGACACGTGAGGGCGCCCTAAAGCTCTTTTCTGTTTCCTTTTGCCTTTTTCTCTGTGTGCTTTAGAAATTATGTGGGGCACGTGAGGCATTGCCTCAAAGTTCTTTTTTATAGATCTTTGCAGGAGTCACGTGGTAACACGTGAGGTGTTTGCTTCAAAGTTATTTTCTGTGTATCTTTGCAGGGGTCACGTGGTAGCACGTGACTCTGGTTCTTTGCATGTTTTAAAGATCTGTTCATCTTTTAAGAATTAAATTCTTCATAGGGTTAAAACCCTGACAACAAACTTTAGAGGAATTAAATTCCTGTTTTCTTCTGAAGAATTATATTCTTAAATAGGGTTAAAACCCTAATTTCTTTTCTTAAGGGAATTAAATTCCTGTAAGTTTGAGAGAATTATGTTCTCAATTAGGGTTAAACCCTAGTTCTGTTCATTCTGAAGGAATTAAATTCCCATAACATAGGGTTAAACCCTAATTTTATCTCAAAGGAATTGAATTCCTATCATTTTGTGAGAATTAAATTCTCAAAACTCAGTTCCTCCTCTGTGTTTTAGATCTACATGGCAGGATCTCGACCCAATGAGAATTAAATTCTCAATTCATGGGGAGATGTGCACTTTGCAGATCCTTTACCAGAGAAAGAACTAAGTTCTTTTCTTTATATGAGAGTTAAACTCTTTTGAGAATTAAATTCTCTTTTGAAGCCTCCCTTTTCTTTTCTTACCAAAGGTTTTCCTTTTGCAGAGAATCAAAAGGCTCTATATCTCTCTCTGTGTATCAAAAGAAAAGGTCCAAAGGTCCCTCTCTTCTTTTCTTGGCTCCTATTTATAGGAGAAGGAAAAGAATTAATCTGTTTGGTAAATCTCTCATTGAAAGATTTGATCTGTTCATTGAGAGATTTGATTTATATTCATCATTAATCTGTGCCTTTAGATTATTAGGTGAATTTTATTCACTATTGGATTTCAAATCCAAACATATCTCTTTGTTATTTCGTTTAGATTTAGGGGGAAATATTTCCAAGTCCAAGATTTTTCCATAAATTGGTGATATTTAATCACCTTTATATTTTTAATCCAACGGTTTCAGATAATCCTTCTTCATTTTAGAAAGATTTGAAAGTTTGTCCCTCAGAATTTAATTCAGTCAAGGAATAAGGCTTTTAATGCCGGTCACGTGTGGCCACGTAACCCCTGGTCACGTGTAGGCACGTGACCCGTGGAATGGGCTTCTCTTCTTCTACGCTCTGTTCTATGGCCGCTGCTTAACCATCACGTGCCAACACGTTACCACTAGTCACGTGTGAGCACGTGATGCCTCTTCTGGAGCTTTTTCTTGATTTTTAATCAGGGGATGAATGTGCTTTTTTCCGCTGCTTTAAGCGTCACGTGCTAACACGTGACAACTGGTCACGTGTGAGCACGTGATGCCTCTTCTGAAGCTTCTCCTGATTTTTAATCAGGGAACATTGCCCAAATTTCTTTGTGGTATCTAGTTTTTCCAGCATATAATTTTAGTGCAACGTGAACAATTTTTTGAACAAGTTTAAAATTCGAACAGCGGGCATGGATTTGGAAATGCGATTCGGAAAAATCCGTCAATCGAAACTCTAAATATGTGCAAACTAGCTAGTTAAGGTTTATGGAGTGGCTCTGATATTATATTGGCGTCCGGCGTCCGGCGCCCGCGCCGCTGAGGCCGCGACCGAGGCGAAAGTGAAAACAAAACCTTTATGCGGGCACCGAATGCGAAAACCCAAGAATTCGATCCATACACCTATACTAGCAAACTAAAAATGCAAGGGTGCAGAAACTACAACCTTTGTCGCGTGTCCATCCAATTGTGGAAGATCCCTCCAAGCTCGTAGCTTTCAGGATCACACTTGAAAGACGACCACTCTTGCTGAAGAAGATCCATCTAAGGGAAACCGAAAGAGGCACTAATCGATGATCCAAACTTGCTAGGTGTGGATGGTCGATGATGTAGGAATTTTTCACTAAAAATTTCTCTCTATTTCTCAAGCTCAAGTGAGCAAGAGGAAAAAGAAGGAGAAGGAGGTAAGGATGATGGTTACTAATACTTGCAACCATGAAGCTCACAAAATGTGTAATGAAAAATCAATCTATATGAGGTATCCTTCTTCTAGAAGCATTCCCGTATGAATACGGAATACTTCACCTTGTATATGCATCGCTACATATACGTGTATCCGTATAAAAAATATGGATAGCACCAAAGAGAGAAAATAAATAGCGAACAATAATACTAAAATATATGTATTAAAATACATACATAAATTAATAAATCAGAACCTGATTTAATAATCCGGCTTAATCCTAAGCCGGCTAGTATTATCAACTGTCCGATTAAAGTTCATGAATCTCCTACACGTATTTAATCGGACCCCTGCCCGTACCAATGTACGGCTCCTATATCTATCGCCAGAATCGGGAAAACCTTCTATGTGACCCTCTAAAGACTCGACAATATGATGGCAGTGGGTTTAACCACAAGCACGTCAGCGGCACTAGCTGTACGTAACGGCTATCCAGGTACTTGTCGAAAGGGGGGTCGACAATCAAGCACGTTCTTACCCTACTGAACCTGAATGTGACAATCTCCGTATAATTCGGTCTCTTCATCAAAGAGTATCACATATTGGGTCTAAGGGGTAGATAACGTCAGACCCCTACTAACCCGATAAGTTATGTCTGAGTCAAGCTCATCACCAATAGAGATATTAATGATCAACTATCAGTAAATCTCATCCACCGTGGCCATGGATTTCTGGTGATAGCCAACTGAACACAGCGCGACATCGACTCCTAATACCAGGAGAAATGAATCCATGACAATCGACCACTGCCTCCATGTGGCTCGGGACTGTACCCAACTAAAACCTGTTTGCACGACTCCTTTGAGCCGTAGTAGGGTAGTAATCAAAATACAGTGGGAACTCACATGAGACAAATAACGATTTCAGGTCAAAGGACTAACTGTACTCATGCTACCTGAGATCTTCCATCTAATGATAGATATAATACCATCTAGAAGTTCTCGGCGAGTCCGTCCGGTGTACTCACCTTCAGTGAGCACCTGTATACTATCTTAGGTGACACAACACCAATGGCTTGTGAGACCGGCCACCACCCGTCGTCGGGGTTTAGAAACGTATACACTAGTCTACTCTGGAATATCGATGCCCAGTCTCAATACTCCCACGACTACGGACGTTTAAGGATGTGCTTATGGACAACCTAACTCCCACATATATGATCGCCGTCATAATACTGGTTATCAAGCAACAATCCTACGGGCTTCATCAACGATGAAGACAAACCAGATAGCATACTATCATCTCGAGTAAGACTGTTATACCAGTATAGGTCCTCTTTCAATTATCATAATTGCCTAATTTCAATCACAAAAATTTCTTTAAGGGCACTATATCCAACACTTCTTTGGTGGTAAATTCAACCTCTACTTGTGAGGTCAGGGTGTGAGCTTGAATCTCGGGTATAAAGATTCAAGAAGAGTTTGAGACCGTTTGTACTCTGTTCAGGTGTGATATCTACCCACATAATGAATCGGTCTTAGTAAAGAAAATCTCCATGATGGTGAGATAGTCGTGGGGGATAGGACTGGATAAAGTTGCTAAACCTGGATAAATTCTCTGTGTTTGTCTCTTGGTAACTTGCACTTCTTTTTATTAGCTCCGTGGTAATTTCATTTATCTTTTTCTGTGATTGAAATATTATTTGGTGTAAACACATTTTTGCTAGAACTGCTAGTGTGAGGTTTTAAATTTTTATTTATTGCCTTCACCCTATTCACCCATCTCTAGGGTGATTTTCATATCTATCCAGATAAGTTCCAAGGTAGGTATTGCTCAGTTCGGAAGATAGTTGATCTCCATGAAGTTGAGATATAGAGAGATAAAGATAGAAACATTGAAGCGGATCCACTCACTGAGGCTATTTCTCGAACATGGTTGTGTCTCAAACACGGTTTGCAAAATTAATTAGTAAAGAAGTTGGGTACTCGATAGCACACGAGACGTGAGGATATGCGATACTGCAATAATTGGCCTTAAGTGCAAGTGGGAGATTGTTGGATACAGTACCCTAAAGACAATTATTGTATTTGCAGGCAAACGATTATGATAATTGAGGAAAGACCTATATAGGTAAAACAGTCTTGCTTGAGATAATAGTATGCTATCAGGTTTGTCTTTATCATTCATGTGTATACGTTTTACTTGCTATTACGTGTCGCTAATATATGATGATAAAGCCCATAAGATCCTTACTTGACTACTAGTATTATGATGGCAATCATACTTGTGAGAACTGGGTAGTCTATAAGTATATCCTTAAATGTCCCTAGTCGTGAGAGTATCGAGACTGGGCATCAATATTCCAGAGTAGACTAGTGTATATGTTTCTTGACCCCGACGATTGTATATAGGTGCTCATTGGGTTATGAGTTACACTGGACGGACTCGCCGAGAACTCCTAGATAGTATTTGTTGGATATATATTCTCTAAAGGCCTGTTTTGTATAGGATGCGAGCGATATGTATGTACAGGACAATCTTGCTCAGTAATACAGTATACTATTTGAGTTGTCTTTATCTAAACATATATATTTGTTTTTCTTATTGCTTAATATTTCTTATACATGTTGAAAAAGTCTCGATACAGTGGTATACTATTTTGGTTTGTCTTTATCTTAACGTGTGCATATGTTTTACACAATATCACTTATCGCGGATATATGGTGATAAAACCCATAGGATTTTTCTTGACCACCAGCGTTATGATGGTGATCAAACTTACGGGATCTAGGTAGTCCATAAACACATCCTTAAACATTCCAAGTCATAGGAGTAGCGAGATTGGGCATCGATATTCTACAGTAGACTTGTATATACGTTTTTAGACCCCGATGAGGGACGGTGGTTGGTTCCACAGCCATTAGTGTAATCAGCTAAGATTGTATACAGGTGCTCACTAGGATGAGTACACCGGACGGACTCGCCAAGAACTTCTAGATAGTATTATACCTTTCGTCAGATAGCGGTTCTCAGATGACATGAGTACATGTTAGTCTTTAGATCTGAGATCGTTATTTGTCTCGTATGAGTTCCCACTGTACTTAGATCACTACCCTACCACGGCTCTAATGAGTCGTGCAAGCAGGTTTTGGTTGGGTATAGTCTCGAGTCACATGGAGGCAGTGAGCGAATATTTAGGGATTCATCTCCTCCGATATTGGGAGTCGATATCGCAAAGTGTCCTGTTAGACAGAACCATAAGATCTTGGCCAAGGCAGATGAGATTTACTGATGGTCATTTCGATGGTTTCTCAGATCAATCCTGGGCCATATTGACACGACTTATCGGGTTATTAGGGGTCTGACGTTTACCACCCCATAGACCTGGTATGCGATACTCTTAGACGAAGAGATCGAACTATACAAAGATTGTCGCGGATAGACTCAGTAGGGGTTTGGATAAGCTTTCTCGTCGGCCTTCTTTTCAACAGATTCCTGGGTAGCCATTATATACAGCTAGTACCGCTAACGCGTTTGTGGTTAAATCCACTACCAGCGTACTATCAAGTCTTTAAAGTCCCACATAGTGGGTTTCCTTGGATCAGGAAAAACGATATAGAGGCCGTATGTTTATATGTGCAGGGTTCTAATTAACTACGTGTACCAGTTGCATGAAATTTAATTGGACGGGTTGTAATACTAGCGGGGTTAGGATTGAACCGGATTATTAAATCAAATATTGATTTAATGCTGGTATTATATTAATAGTATTATTCTATCTCTAGGGTATTCGTATTTTGGAACAAATACGGGTATATATATACGTAAAAAGTATTTTGTATTTATACAAAATATATTTTACAAAGAGGACACCTCATTCTTGGATTTTCCATTTATTCATTTATTTGGAAATGAGGTTGAGGGTTATGTGGCAAATGAGAATGGTGTAAGATATGGCCAAATGAATTTTTAGTTCATTTGTTATTACTATTCAAGTATAGTAGCCATTTTTAATTTTGAAATTCGTTTCACAAGAAAAAAATGGTTATGATAATTTTCACAACCTTGCTCTCATTTTCACTAGCTTCTTCTCTCTCCTTTCTTCTTCCTTAACCCTAATCCTTCTTATGTGTTAAGAACTATAGAGTTTAGAGATAGATAAATACTATTAATAATCTCTACATCTCCTAAATGAGCTTGACAAGCAGACTAGTTTGTTTAGTTGCTTCATTTGAAAAGTGTAAACTTGAACCATATTCCTTCGGGTGGATCATCCTGGATTAAGAAGGCTTCCAAGGAAGTTTGATCTAGGACCTCAAGGAACATAAGATGGAAGAGTTTTGAAGACCGAAGGACACGAACCCTTTAGGTATAACATCTTTTCACAGTAGTTAACTCTTCCATTTTGCCAGTTTAGGGTTATGGTTTGATCACTTGGGGTTTTGTTGATTGTGCTTGTTGAAAATTTGATTTTTGTGCATCCTGCCTCTCTATTAGAATTGTATAGTAAGCACAATTAACTAACAATATTATACCTATTGTCAGATAGTAGTTCTCTGGTGACATGAGTTCCCACTGTACTTTGATTACTACACTGCCATAGCTCTACTGAGTTGTACAAATAGGTTTTAGTTGGGTACGGTCCTGAGCCACATGGAGGCGGTGAGTGGATTGAGGGGATTGTCTCTCTCAGCATAGAGAGTCGATATTGCGC
This sequence comes from Agapanthus africanus, assembly GCA_030015575.1. NCBI lineage: Eukaryota > Viridiplantae > Streptophyta > Magnoliopsida > Asparagales > Amaryllidaceae > Agapanthus > Agapanthus africanus. The sequence continues at coordinate 157,245,835 of CM057350.1, forward strand.
TATGCGCGATTAACTATAACCATAAGGCCTTGGCCAAGACGGATGGGATTTACTGATATGAGATCAGTGGTTTCTTGGTTGGTTATCAGCTTCAGATCAGCGTGACTTATCGAGTTATTGGGAATCTGATGGTTTCTACCTCCCAGAACCGGTATGTGACACTCTTAGATGAACAGACCGGACTGTACGGTGAAAGTCACTTATAGGCTGAGTCGGTGTTTAGATGAACTTGCTTGTTGATCTTCCTTTCGTTCAATACCCGGGTTGCCGTTACGTACCGCTAGTGCCACATACGTGCTTGTGGTTATGGATTGGATCGAGTAACTCACTGCCAGCGTATTGTCGAGTCTTTAGAGTACCACACAGAGGTTTTTCCGGCTCTAAAAATATGATGTAGATGTGTTGTAACAACACTAAACTTTCTGTACATAATTTTTCAAAAATACAGAAAGGAGCACTTAAGCCTGAACACAAGTTATAAATTTAATTTTCTTTTGAACAGCAAGAAAGCACTTTTTGCTCATTGGTAAAGACTTGCACTACTGTGACATAGCCTCTGTGATCGAATCCCCCCAGCTACATATATTTTTTATTGAATTTTCTTTTAAACTTTTAGAATTTCAAAAGTTAGCACGTACACAATACGTAAAATAAAAAGTCATAACAAAATCAAACACGTGCACTGAGGTATATGAACCGACAGGGACACGTGGCAAAGATCCAAGCCCAACCCACCGGATTTGGACCGGCGAGATTGCTCATGGGGCCGGCGGTGCCGACCCCCCGTAGGTACTGCCCCCATTTTTTCTTTGCCCTAGTCTTTTGGCCTCCCCTTTTAACTCCTATTATGTTTGTTTACTCTGTGATTATCCAGAGAATTAAAAATCATCATTAAACCAAATTTTAATGCATTTTTAATTCTCTATTCATCACCCTAAACTCTAATTTCTTCTATAAATACAACCCTACACTGTGGCCCTCTTCGTTCGGAAATTTAGTATCAAAACTCTCTAAAAATTTCAAGTCCAAGAAGTTGTACAATAGGAGTTAGCCGAGGTCGAAGTTCCGGCGACGTTTCGAGACAAATCCGGGGACGAAACGACTCCCCGACGATTCCAAAAGCTTCCTCCATCTCCCTTCTTTATTTCCAATCAGTAAGTCCCACTTTTCCCCTTCTCCTTCTATTAAAACGAATTCTATTTTCAAAACTAGTCGGAAGCGGGGTTAATTCGACTTCCGTTTCTAATTTAACTAAAAACATCATTTATCTTAATAAAAAATTTACAATCTTTATGTATATTGTTTAGAAATCATAAACAAACACATTAGATCAAGTTTCATCTCAAAATAATATATATTGCAACTTCTATTTCAGTTTTACGGTAAAATACTATCATGTTTACATACGACATTGCTTATTCATTTTGATCATATTACCTTTAGAAAACTCACAAGGTAATGACATACCTCATCACAACATACATTCTTGACATAGTACGATGACTTTTGGAATATTAAATTGTGGGAATTTACAAGTTTACAATAAAATACCCTAGACTTTCAAAAACCGTTTTCTTTAAAAGTGTATTATTTAATTCCTTGCAAATGCGCCTCTGCAACCTATTTTTGGGAACCCCGATCGGGATGGTGTGGGTTATCTCACATCCTCGGGCCTAATAGAGCGAGATGCAGACCTCCTCATGGAGTATCCGATCTCGATGGAATTTTTAATTCAATTTTTAAGAAAAATATGATTTCTATTTAATAAATAAGTTCTGCTTTTTATAAATATATATATATATATTATCAAAATATCTAATTAAAATATACAATATATATATATATATTCCATATTTTCTAAATCAAAAGAATCACAAATTTCATGAAACTACCAATACAAATCAATACAATTCCAACATTACACTGAAATACCATATACAATGAAATCTAGGTTATATCCACTTGAACATTTCACTTTATAAAAAAATTATAATTATGAAAACCCTAAAAATGATAATTAAATACTTGAGGTGTATTTTGAAAATATATTAAAACTATTTTTCATAAAACCCCCTCAAGTTATATTAATTTATAACAAGGACCCTAATAAACATAGGTTTAAGCGGGACCAGTTCTCTTGAGCCTCAGTGAGCTGGAGAATTGGGTGCTTGCCTATCTAAGGTAGACAACCTAAAAATGGTATTATCAATACGGTAATTGTCTTGGAAAAAGACACAAATCCCGCCGTCCATTTGCAGCAGTTACCGATAATATCAAAACTAATTCAGGACTTCAATTCGTTGTAAAGTGTCTGACTCAGGCAGAGTCTCAGTCTAATATGAAATCAATCTGACTTGAATTTAATTCAAGTATAATTACAATACAACATGAATCCATTTATACCAGAATTCAATCTATATCAAAATGACTCGACTGAATCAAACCATGGATATACTCTGATTATATGACTATCCATTTATATCCATTCCATTTACATGATATCATGGTTTTGGCAAGTCTTCCATATACAAATTACTACAAAACAACATACATCAATACATAAGACATTACGGGGTTTTAAAGGGGTAGACTGACACAGAATGTGTTAAAAGTGACACGAGATGGTCATTAAAAGACGTATCTATACATCCATTGTCGTTGTTCCGTGATTTTATCGACAGAGCCTTGTACTACGAGTTACCAAAGTCCACGGTGTAAGTTGGACTCCTCTCGTATATACTGGCATATTCTTTACCAAGCTACAAACAACTGCGTTAACATTATAATCAAACATTACTAGTTATACTATCTTATCTGTCTACTCTATTTCTATCTGTCTTTGGGACTTACCGAGCGATTGTTCGCTGACAACATTCCTTCTCTCTTCTTTCTTTGGAATGTTGTCAGGAGGACCCGACTCTGAGGATTTCGAGACCAGTCAGGAGCACTTGGACCAGACCACTGAGCAGCACGACCTTTAGGCTTTACTTGTACTCACTTTACTTTTCTTTCATGCCATTGTTTAGACATCACTTTCCATTCCTGTATTTACATTTTCAGTTGTACTTGTAAAGAAATGTTTAATAAATAAAAGTTGTTGTTCAATTACATCTCTCGTCATTTTCTTGTGTACATTCATTATATTGCTTAGTTACGCTTAGCGTGTTTACTTCTGAGTAAATACGTAGCGGGCCTCGTTGTGTCTCCTTACTCGTACACTGGGAAGCGGGGCGTGACAGGTTTTGTTAGCGACCCATGCAGGCCAGTTCTGCATGGGCATGCAGGTCAATTCTGCATGAAGTCCTAAGCAATAACACAAGAATCGGCAACTAAAAACATTCTTTACATTTCATATTCCTTAAATCTTACAATTTCATATATTTTGAATCTATCCTAACCCTATTTTTCTTTCAAGGTTATGGATTCTCTAAACAATACCAGCACAAACTTCAACAACACACCACCACCTTTTCCACTTACGCCTACCGTTGCAGCTCCGATCAACGAGCAAACGGTATTGCTTGAGGAAATCCGAAGCCTCGTGGAAGGACAACAGCTGCAGACTGCAATATTACTGAACCGTTCAGAAGCGGAAGCGCCCGGAGTAAAGCAATTCCGGGCATTGCACCCAGAGCAATTTTCAGGTAAAGAGAGCCCTCTGGAAGCTGAAGAATGAGCTCAAAGTATTGAGGACGATCTGGCAGCAGCATAAGTGCCAGACATCGCATGGGTACGGGTTGCGATTGTAACACTTTAAATTTCCGTTAGAATGTTTTTCGTGATAATTGGTAATTGTACGTGTTGTTATATATGTGTACATAGGATTATTAGTTATTTTAGTCGAGTTTACTAATTATATTTAGTCGTGTGAGCAAATTGGAAAATTTTCCTTTGTAGTGTACACTTGCACACTTAGCCATTTTTGAGACCTAGGTTTAAAGTATTAGCCAATTCTTTTCTTTCATGGTTCACTTTATTTCCATCACTTTAATCAAGCTAAAACCTTTTTTTAAAAATGCAAATCCTAATAAAAAATGAGGTATGGGTGTTAGGTAAGAATTGGACTTTTGTTGACCTTCTCTCTCTCTCTTCTCCTCACTTCTGAATTCTGCAGCTTCCAGCAGAAAAACCCTCTCATTTTCTTCATCTCTTCTTCTTCTTTTCATTTCCCTTTGATCCCCAAACAAAACCCTACACAAATCAACACTTTTCCTTCACAAAACCATGGAAAAAGGGGCTTTTCGGGGTGTTTGAAGGCAAATCTACACACTTGAGGGAAGAGCTGGGACTTTTGGTGTTTTATAAGGTTTTTAGAAGGTATTAACTCTTGTTAGCACTCCTTTTCCTTAAACTTGTAGTATTCTTTAGAAAAAATCTCATTTTTGTGCATTTATAGTGATATTAAAGGATATTTGTGATTCACATGTTAGATTAGGGTTTTGTTAGTTTGGTTAGCTGTATTATGTGTTATTAGAGCTATTTTAGGCCAGGTTTGTTTCAGTTTGCACAGAAATACCATAAAGTTCCATTTTAGTGTAAAAAGGGTGGATTTTAACTTGATTTAAGGCTCTGTAGGATCTGCTACTACCCGAGATGTTTCAGAACAAAACTAAATATTACTGTAGCATGTATGGGGGGTATAGAGTGCACACACCAAACCTGGGAGCCCACCCCCAACCCAGGCCGCCGGAATATTCATTCTGGCCGCAATTTGCGGCCAGATGGGTGAGTTGGGATTTGGGGTTTGGGCCACTGGAGTCTGCTGCTATGTGGGTTATTTAGGTATATATAGTTTTGCAATATCATTTCTGTATCAAAATCTATAGGTGAATACCTATTTTCCCGTATTTTAATCTCCGCGACACGCGTGATACGTGTGTATGGGTTTTGAGTTTCTGCGTATCACGGCGCGTCGGAGTGGCTTCAGGCGCGTAATCACACGTTTTAGCATATCGCGCACACGCGCGCTTGGTTCACGACACGAGTTACTAGTTCGGCTTCAATGTCGTGTTTGTGTGACTTCAAACTTATGTGTGATATATTGTGTAATTCCCTGCTATATGGATATAAACTAGAATTGATAGAACACCGCACCATTACTAACGGTCCATGTTGCACGAGCACTATCCTGCATGTTACACACACACCATTAGTAATTTCCATGACACTCACACCGTAGAATTTCCATGATCATTATGCTGTAGCTCATCTTTTGTGTGACTAGACATGATATTCATACTTGATGCACATATCACCTCACATTGACTTGCATATTGGTTTAGATTACATGTGATTTCTGGATTTGGGAACCGTGGCTATTTCAAATATGTAATTATTTAAAAACCCGGTTCCCTTGATATGATATTTCGGTGCGTCCACCATGTGTTTCCTCGGTGCTAGAGTGATATATGTGAACCCGAATTGAGGAGCTGGTTGAGGCCAATTACGGGTACATGGTGGACCCGGTATGGTACCCCGGGGCGAGAACGGTTTCGCTGTGTAGTAGACGGTGAGCCTGGCAGAGGGACTACTACCTACCGGTGATTGGTTGGACCTGACAGTTATCCGGAGGATACTGATCAGAGTCGATAGATGGATGCGGGATGATCCGTACTGCCGGGGCCGAGGGCCGATACCGCAGACGGAGCCCGTGGGCTGACCCGGACTGACGGGGCCCGATGGATGAGGATTTGCGTGTCGATACTGGACACGAGTACTTATGATAGTTGGGTGCCGATGTTGGGCACTCGTGATTCTCAGAGATTTACAGGATTAGAGGGCCGATGAGAGTGCCGGCGCCTGAGCTATTTGGGGGATCTGGGTGCATTGATGGACACCGATTATATATTCCACGTTGACATTCCGTGTAGATGTTATATTGCCCATGCTTAGCATTTATTATTGTAGCTCATCCTGTAGTTATATTACCTGATAGAGCACTTGCATGATTATTGCACATACGGCTTATCACATATTGATATCATCTGTTGGCATATGATAGAGTAGCGCAGTACGTGCATGCTCGCGATTACCTTTATATGTTATCTTTATTCATGAGTTGGCAACTCACCCCCGTTGTGCCACAGTGTTTGCAGGTTGCCCTTCGGAGTAGTCGCGGCAGGCTGCGTTTTGCATCTTTTGACACAGATACCCCCATAGTTGGTGTACAAGCTCTTTTGCTGATAGGTGGATTTGTGCGGTATCTGTTTATCTTTCAGTTATGTACATTGTTGTATCTAGTATTCTCCATCTACCATATATGTATTTGACTTAGAGACAGTGTGAGGACGGTGATGTATATTATTTGTTTTCTGGTGTCGAGCTCGTTGTGAGCCGACTGTACTTGCAGTTTATTCTATCTGTGATGTTCCTACTTGTGGATCTTGATCTTCGCTACGGCTTTGTATATTGCTATCTTGGTGATTGTTTACTTAGATTTCTTAACATGTTAGTAAGTGCTTTCATTTTAAACTTATAACACTCTATACTTTTACTGGTTTGATTTCTGGGTTTTCGGTTCACTTAGTCGCGTTACGCCTGTAGACGTTACGTGGTTAAGTGCCGGTCACGGGCCAAAACTTTGGGACGTGACAAAGTTGGTATCAGAGCGTAGGTTTTACCTTTCGGAGTGTAGGATGAACCTAGTATGATGGAGTAGGTAGCTGCAGCAGGGTAGCGTAGCGTGTGTATGTTCCGCTGCATACTCACGACACGGTACTCCGCCTACGCGACCTTAGGACTTATTGATTTAAATTCCTTCTTGAGTCTATGCATTCGTGTGATTCGATTTTCGTATCCTTATCGAATCCTATTGTTCCTTTCAGCCATTATGCCGCCAAAGACTACGAGGGCGCAGAGAGCGGCCGCGAGGGCCGAGATTCGAGTTAACTCGTCCGAGACGAGGACTGATCCGGGTAGTACACCGATTGTGTCCAAGCAGGCTGTTCCTGCCGTGACAGATCAGATTGCTATGTTAGGGGTTGGTGTGCAGGAGATACGCCAGACGATGGGATCCAGTATGCAGGAGATGCGCCAGATGATGGGATCTCTAGTTGAGACACTTCGAGCGCAACGACCAGAGGTAGTTCCACCCGTTGCAGAGACCGCGGTGGCACCCACAGTGCACGCAGTTGCACCTGCGACTACAGAGGTTATTACAGTATCGCTGTTAGAGTTTATGAGGCTGAAGCCTCCGGTTTTCACAGGCACCGATGTGGCCGAGGACCCACAGTCTTTCATTGATAGGATGGCGCGGATATGTCGTTCACTTAGATGCGCAGATACGAGATGGGTTGAGTTCACGTGCTTTCGCCTGGAAGGTCTTGCGCAGAAATGGTGCGAATCAGTCGAGAAGGGTAGAGCAGCAGGTCTTCCTCCTATGACCTGGACAGAGTTCGTGGCGCTATTCCTTGCCCGCTTTCTTCCCCTGAGTGTCAGAGATGTTAGAGCACGCAGGTTCGAGTCCTTACGCCAGACTCCGGAGATGTCAGTAGCAGAGTACGATGTGTTGTTCACCGAGCTATCCGTTTATGCTCCGAACTTAGTGGCTACCGAGGAGATGCGAGTTAAGAGATTTGTCCGAGGCTTGCTCACACCACTGTTCCTTGCGATTAGCGCGCAGCACTACGAGACATATGCAGCAGCTGTAGATGCAGCCTTATTGGTTGAGGAGCGCCTTGCTGAGACTTCGGCAGGCCCAGAGCCGAAGAGAGTTCGTGCAAATACGTCGGTGCAGAGACGGCCTTTTCGGCGTCATGACAGGCACCTTGCAGGTGGCAGAGATTCGAGGCGAGGCCGATTGTTTAGCTCCTATCCCCAGGAGGGTCAGCGACCATCATCGGGATGTTACCGTTGCGGGAGCTCTTATCATCGTGTGCGAGATTGTCCGGAGGTACCCCATAGTGAGGCGGCAGCACCGCATGTTACATTACCACCCTCACCACCCCAGACAGCATTGCTGATAGTACCTACTATTACTCCGCGTCAGACGCATGCACAGAGAGGTCGTGGTCGCAGAGGATTTGTTCATAGAGGACGAGGTGACTGAGGCAGAGGGCAGCCAGCAGCCGGCAGGGGACAGTTAGTTGCAGGTGGAGGACAGGCGCGAGTTTTTGCTTTGACGCATCAGGACGCGCAGGCGTCCAATGCGGTGGTCTCAGGTATCCTTCCAGTATGTTTGGTTGATGCACACGTGTTATTCGATCCCGGATCCACGCACTCGTACGTATCCACACACTTTGTGCCGAGCTTGGGTAGAGAGTCCGGTTTGCTTGACCAGCCGCTTGTTGTGACTACTCCTGTGGGAGAGTCGTTTGTTGCTAGGCACGTGTTCCGATCCTGTACCGTCCGTATTGGCGAGAGAGAGTTGCCGGTCGATTTGATACTTCTTGAGATGTTGGACTTCGACGTTCTTTTGGGCATGGATTGGTTAGCCACGTGCTATGCTTCTGTTGACTGCCGCAAGAAGACAGTTCGATTTTGTTTTCCCGGTGAGTCGGTTGTTGTTGTGTTTGGGGACCATGGTGTTACCCCTCACAGTGTGATTTCTTCTTTTCGCGCTGGACAACTTTTGAGGAAGGGATGTCAGAGATTTCTCGCATATGTTTGTGATACTAGAGCTACAGAGGTTCCGATGGATCAGGTTCCGGTTGTTAGCGAGTTCCCTGATGTGTTCCCTGACGAGCTTCATGGGCTACCGCCCGAGCGTGATATTTCTTTCTGTATTGATTTGGTTCCTGGCGCGGGGTCTATTTCTATACCGCCTTATCGGATGGCCCCGGCGGAACTTAGAGAATTGAAGGGTCAGTTGCAAGATTTGCTGGATAAGGGACTTATTCGACCCAGTGTTTCTCCTTGGGGTGCTCCAGTCCTGTTCGTCAAGAAAAAGGACGGCAGTTTGCGTCTATGTATTGACTACCGCCAGCTGAACAGGGTGACAGTGCGGAACAGGTATCCTTTGCCACGCATCGACGATTTGTTCGACCAGCTTCAGGGGGCAGGATACTTTTCAAGGATCGATTTGCGATCAGGCTACCACCAGCTGCGGGTTCGACAGGAGGACATTTCTAGGACAGCCTTCCGCACGCGCTACGGCCATTATGAGTTTTTGGTGATGTCGTTCGGACTCACCAACGCGCCAGCAGCATTTATGGACTTGATGAACCGCATTTTCCGGCCGTATCTTGATCTGTTCATCATAATGTTCATTGATGATATCTTGGTGTATTCTCGGAGTAGAGAGGAGCACGAGCAGCACCTACGGATTACACTGCAGACCTTGAGGGAGCATCAGCTTTTCGCCAAATTTTCAAAGTGTGCTTTCTGGCTAGACAGCGTAGACTTCTTGGGACACGTGATTACACGAGATGGTATATGTGTAGACCCGAGGAAGATCGAGGCAGTTCGGAGTTGGCCTAGACCCACGTCAGTGACGGAGGTTCGCAGCTTTCTAGGGCTGGCAGGCTATTACAGGAGATTCGTGCAGGACTTCTCTCGCATTGCTACACCTTTGACCGGGTTGACCCGGAAGGGAGTTCGCTTCGATTGGACGGAAGAGTGTGAGCACAGTTTCCAGCAGCTACGGGCTCTACTGACTACGACACCAGTGCTATCATTGCCTTCAGGATCAGGCGGATTTGTGGTCTACTGTGACGCTTCATGAGTGGGGCTAGGGTGCGTTTTGATGCAGCATGACAGGGTGATCGCGTATGCTTCGCGGCAATTAAAGAAACATGAACAGAATTACCCCACTCATGATCTGGAGATGGCTGCAGTGGTCTTTGCACTTAACATCTGGCGACATTATCTGTATGGAGAGTCGTGCCAGATATTCACTGACCACAAGAGCTTAAAGTATATATTCCAGCAGCGAGACCTGAACCTTAGACAGCGCCGATGGATGGAGTTAGTAAAGGACTACGATTGTGAGATCTTGTATCACCCGGGTAGGGCGAATGTAGTGGCGGATGCTTTGAGCAGGAGGCCCGGGGGTAGTCTATCTTGTTTGAGCGCAGTGCAGAGGCAGTCGTCGGCAGATTGGCAGATCTTATGCGACAGCCGGGTACAGTTCGAGTTTACGCCGATCGGAGGACAGATTGCGCATGTTCATGCACGCCCATAATTTCTTGACCGTATACATGAGGCACAGCACAGTGAAGACCGCTGTTCAGAGATCAGGACACAAATGGGACAGGGCAGATTTTCCGAGTTCGTGATCGATGATCGGGGAATATTACGATTTGGGACTAGACTGTATGTACCAGATGCTGAGGTATTGCGGCGCGAGATTCTTGAGGAGGCACATCGATCGGTATATAGTGTTCATCCCGGTTCCACCAAGATGTACCATGACTTGAGAGGTGTTTACTGGTAGGACGGAATGAAGAGAGACATCACAGATTTTGTGTCGAGATGCCTGACTTGTCAGCAAGTCAAGGCTGAGCACCAGAGGCCCGCGGGAGAGCTACAGCTGTTACCCATTCCAGAGTAGAAATGGGAACAGATATCTATGGACTTCATTGTGGGTCTACCCAGGACTAGTCGAGGGTATGAGTCCATCTGGGTGATCGTGGATCGTTTGACGAAAGCGGCTCACTTCTTACCGGTGACGACGACTTTCGGATTTACCCAGTATGCCCAGATTTACATTGACGAGATTGTACGACTGCACGGAGTTCCGACATGTATCGTGTCCGATAGAGGCACCCAGTTTACCAGCCGGCTATGGCAGAGGCTTCAGGACGCTTTGGGCACTCGCTTGAGTTTCAGCACAGCATTCCATCCGCAGACCGACGGACAGTCAGAGTGGACTATTCAGACTCTCGAGGACATGCTCAGAGCATGCGTATTAGACTTCGGAGGTAGCTGGGATCATCATTTGCCCTTAGTAGAGTTCTCCTACAACAACAACTACCAGGAGACCATTCAGATGGCACCGTTTGAGGCTCTTTATGGGAGGAGATGCAGATCGCCTACCTGTTGGACGGAGCTCAGTGAGAGCAGTATCTTAGGGCCGCAGATGGTGGAGGAGACGACCGCGAAGATCCAGTTGATTCGCGATAGGATGAGAGCAGCCCAGAGTAGGCAGAGATCTTATGCGGACCGTCGTCGGCGCAGACTTGAGTTTTCTGTTGGTGATCATGTTTTCTTGAGGGTCTCCCCAATGAAAGGCGTGATGAGGTTTGGGAAGAAGGGGAAGCTTAGTCCCAGATATGTAGGCCCCTTCGAGATCCTCGAGCGTGTTGGTGCGGTTGCGTATCGATTAGCCCTTCCGCCCAGTTTTCCATATGTGCACCCCGTATTTCACGTTTCGATGCTCCGCAGATATCTTTATGATCCTTCGCATGCGATTCAGCACCCGACGATCAAGCTTGAGTGCGACCTTTCCTATGCAGAGCAGCCGGTGATGATCTTGGATCGACAAGTGAAGAAATTGAGGTCGAAAGAGATATCGTCCGTCAAGGTACTTTGGCGTGGCCAGAGCGGCGAGGAGGTCATTTGGGAGACCGAGAGCGAGATGAGGAAGAGGTATCCCCATCTTTTTGAAGGTGCGTATAGTTAGATTTTTAAATTCGGGAACCGAATTTCTTTAAGGGGGTAGATTGTAACACTTTGAACTTCCGTTAGAATGTTTTTCGTGATAATTGGTAATTGTACGTGTTATTATATATGTGTACATAGGATTATTAGTTATTTTAGTCTGGTTTACTAATTATATTTAGTCGTGTGAGCAAATTGGAAAATTTTCCTTTGTAGTGTACACTTGCACACTTAGCCATTTTTGAGACCTAGGTTTAAAGTGTTAGCCAATTCTTTTCTTGCATGGTTCACATTATTTCCATCACTTTAATCAAGCTAAAACCTTTTTTTAAAAATGCAAATCCTAATAAAAAAATGAGGTATGGGTGTTAGGTAAGAATTGGACTTTTGTTGACCTTCTCTCTCTCTCTTCTCCTCACTTCTGAATTCTGCAGCTTCCAGCAGAAAAACCCTCTCATTTTCTGCATCTCTTCTTCTTCTTTTCATTTCCCTTTGATCCCCAAACAAAACCCTACACAAATCAACACTTTTCCTTCACAAAACCATGGAAAAAGGGGCTTTTTGGGGTGTTTGATAGCAAATCTGCACACTTGAGGGAAGAGCTGGAACTTTTGGTGTTTTATAAGGTTTTTAGAAGGTATTAACTCTTGTTAGCACTCCTTTTCCTTAAACTTATAGTATTCTTTAGCAAAAATCTCATTTTTGTGCATTTATAGTGATATTAAAGGATATTTGTGATTCACATGTTAGATTAGGGTTTTGCTAGTTTGGTTAGCTCTATTATGTGTTATTAGAGCTATTTTAGGCCAGGTTTGTTTCAGTTTGCACAGAAATACCATAAAGTTCCATTTTAGTGTAAAAAGTGTGGATTTTAACTTGATTTAAGGCTCTGTAGGATCTGCTACTACCCGAGATGTTTCAGAACAAAACTAGATATTACTGTAGCATGTATGGGGGGTATAGAGTGCACACACCAAACCTGGGAGCCCACCCCCCTACCCAGGCCGCCGGAATATTCATTCTGGCCGCAATTTGCGGCCATATGGGTGAGTTGGGATTTGGGGTTTGGGCCACTGCAGTCTGCTGCTATATGGGTTATTTAGGTATATATAGTTTTGCAATATCATTTCTGTATCAAATCTGTAGGTGAATACCTATTTCCCGTATTTTAATCTTCGCGACACGCGTGATACGTGTGTATGGGTTTTGGGTTTCTGCGTATCGCGACGCGTCGGAGTGGCTTCAGGCACGTAATCACGCGTTTTAACGTATCACGCACACGCGCGCTTGGTTCACGACACGAGTTACTAGTTCGGCTTCAATGTCGTGTTTGTGTGACTTCAAGCTTATGTGTGATATATTGTGTAATTCTAGGTTCGCAGGCGAGTACGGCGGACGCCGCGCAGAAGGGGAAACAAGTTGTTGGCTATACCTAGAGAGAGACTACGGTGAGTAGATTTAACATCTACGGGGATATCGCCCGCATGGCGTTCTACGTCAGGGCTAATAGGACCTTATAGCTACATTTACATACATTGACTGTTCATGGCTACTATTTAATGCATACTGCGTTCCCTGCTATATGAATATAAACTAGAATTGATAGAACACCGCACCATTACTAACGGTCTATGTTTCACGAGCACTATCCTGCATGTTACACACACACCGTTAGTAACTGCCATGACACTCACACTGTAGAATTTCCATGATCATTATGCTGTAGCTCATCTTTTGTATGACTAGACATGATATTCATACTTGATGCACATATCACCTCACATTGACTTGCATATTGGTTTAGATTACATGTGATTTCTGGATTTGGGAACCGTGGCTATTTCAAATATGTAATCATTTAAAAACCCGGTTCCCTTGATATGATATTTCGGTGCGTCCACCATGTGTTTCCTCGGTGCTAGAGTGATATATGTGAACACGAATCGAGGAGCTGGTTGAGGCCGATTACGGGTACATGGTGGACCCGGTATGGTACATGTTCAGACCATAATATTGCATTTTTCATTCTCCTATTCTTATCTGTTTTATGAATAAACAGGTACTCTTGACGCACGTTTGTTGCATATTACAGGATACAGGCTCTTGGAGCAAATACAGTGAAAAAGACGAAAGTTGATACAGAAAAGGGACTTTTGACCAACAAGCAGACGGATCTTACTCAAGCCGAGACGAAGAACAGTGCAAGATCCAAAATGTCATGGCAAACGGTTAAAAGATCGCTACAAGTTTTCACTGAAAGATATGGAGAAGAATAAGAAGCCAAACAGAGAAAAGATATATATAAATAAGAAGCCCAAGCCAACAAGAAGCAACCCAGAAAGTTTGGTGAGATGATCTCACCAAAGGCCGCGGAACCGCGGCCCAAGCCAACCAATGCCGCGGTTCCGCGGCCGTCTAATGCCCGTGTCGTCGCAAAGTTTCTGAGTCGGTGCGTCGGTGCGGGGGTTTGGATTTTCAGTGGGCAAATCTGTATTTTCACATGTGCGAGAGTCTGTAACCCTAGTTTCCCTCTTTTCTTATAAATTGTAGTCAAAAATTGTAAAACCCTATGCCTCTTTTCAATCAATAAAATTCAGAATTGCTGGGAGTTTATTCAGATCTGTTCTATATCGCTTGGAGGGAGCCATCGAACTAGTAAGTTAATTTTAATACTTTGTTTTAATTCTTTTAATTAGTATGTCTTTTCATCCCCTAATGAGCGAGTAATCTCCTCGCTCGTTAGGGTTAGCTTTAGGGAAAGGTTTGAGAGATGAGATCTCTCACCCCTTTCATGCCTTCCACACCTAAGAGTTAGAACTCCATGCATGCACGCACAACCGCTCCCTACGGCATCCTACCCCACGAGGTAACGATGAACCGTAGTATAAAGGGCCGGTTCCGCGCGTTTTCCATGGGGGTTAGGGTAATTATCGATAAAGGAAGGATACGAATCTAGAGGAAGAAACATCTTCCCAAAAGATTCTTATCCACTTTATGGATAATTACTGTAACATCTAATAGATCAATAATAAGGCATTGAAAGCGGTGAGGAAACCGTAAATCTCCAAACTTCCCCTAAACCTAACCCTAGCGAGACTTTAAATTAGATTAACTTAGTGAGTAATAAATCTAGATTTTAGATTTAATCAATCCAACAACAATTTGAATCAACTCGTAAAAACACAAATAAGAAAAATACCCATCTCTGTGGATCGACCCGTACTCACCGGCTAGCTGCAAAGCGACGCCGTTTCTGATTGCAATAAACTTAATATTTTCACACAAATCAAATGGCGCCGTTGCCGGGGATGGCGTAAAATTTCTTTCTGTGTAATTTCGGGTTGATATAAATTTTAAAAATTATAAAAATCTATAAAAAAAAAAAGAAATAAAAAATTATCAATTTTGATCTGTTTGAAGGGTGTATTGTTTGAATCTTGCAGAACAGCGAAGAATCGCGGATCGGAAAATTTACAGAGGGCAAAACAGAATTTGGTACATAAGAACAGAGAATAATTGCAAGTACAGAACAGCAGAATTTTTTCCAGAGCCTGATCCCACTACTCAGCCGCGTTTCCGCCGCAAAAGGGGGTCCCAGACCGCGGTTCCGCCGCACCTTGGCCACGTCAGCACCTGAAAATTTGCTGGTTTGTTTTCTCATCCTCCCCTCTGCAACCTACAATATATTCACTGTAAAAATTTTCTGCAGGAATTCTTTGCGCTAAAAAAATCTTTCTCCCACTTCTAAATAACAGATTTTCTGCAGGTTTCTTTGCGCCGCGCTAAAAATTGATTGCAAGTGAATTTTATTGTTTTGCATAATTTAATCGGACTTTAAGGGGCTAATTGACCAAACTCAGATTGGGTGGGGATTTCATCACCCTTCCCACGACCCCAGAAAACACCTAAAGCATGTGCATTGACCACAATTAATTAATTAAAAAATATTAGACTCAGACCTAAGGACATCGAGCTCAATAGGAAAAGGACTAGTATAGGCATCGACCGTTTATCCTAACCGACTTTGCGGTGTCTAGGCTTGTAGTTATTAATTAGGCCTACTGTAGTGGTGGTTCCTTCCCACTTACCTGGCCGTACTTGTCGGTGAAGAGGCGGTTTGAGGTCCTATTTCTAGCCCTAGTTAGGAGCTGTCTAGCAGACCTAGGTGACCCTAGATCTAGGCCTGATTGTGCATGTGTGGTTGATTTGTGTCACGAGTCCCTTTTCAAAAAAACCTTTTTGCAAAACTCTCACATAAATAAATAAAAAAAGAAGAGAAAAATCTTTTTCAAACCTTGCAACTTGTCGCTAAGAAACCTTGCAACTCACTTCCATCACTTCCCTCCATTGACGTTATCTTACCCCCACATTCTGTTTTTCTATTTTTTCTGACTACGCTACTCCTTTAGTGTATGTCACTTTGGACTAGGGATACTAACACCCGATTAGTCCGTGTTTCGTTGGTACCGACCGACGAACCCTTCGACGAACCTTCGTCTACATTCCGTCCATTTCCTTACCTCCACCTTCAAATTCTTCTTTCGAAGGTATATCGGGACACGACCCCAACGATACCTTACCGACGGGAATGATTCCACCTCCGCCAGGTGCGAATAACCTGAATCTTCCGCCTGTTGTAGCGCCCGCACGAGTCGCGCTCCAGGATCTCTTCTACCCCGTCCGCACGTCTTTACCTACATGTCTTTCACCCCCACCGGCAAATGGGGACAACTTTGAAATAAAACCACATTTCATCAATATGCTGCCAAAATTTCATGGTTTGGAATCCGAAGATGCATATATCTTTATTAATAAATTCCAAAACGTTTGCGCTATGATGAAAACGACCCAATTAAGTGATGACGCTATAAGGCTAAGGGTCATTCCTTTTACCTTATGTGACCTAGCCGAGAAGTGGCTATATAGCACCGCATCACATTTCATTAGAAATTGGGAAGAGTTTGTGAGAGCTTTTCTGAAAAAGTTCTATCCTCATCATAAAACTGCTAGAATCCGTAACGAGATTATACAATTTTCACAGCTTCCTTCCGAACCATTTGGAAGTGCTTCGAGAGATTTAAAGACCTACTCGTTCAATGCCCTCATCATGGGATTGAAAGTTGGCAACTTTGCCAAACATTATATGAGGGATTGAACTCGGCAACGAAGCAGTTGCTAGAAACTATATGTCAAGGTCATTTTCTTTCCAAGTCTAGCGACGAAGCGTGGCAATTTCTTAAGGATCTTAGTGAGCAAACAATTCAGTGGGAGAGTACCAAGACCACATCATCTTCTTCTGTTGGTCAATCTAGGGCAGGCATACATCAAGTAGATATGTCGATTGCTATGAAGGCCGAGATGGCCGCACTTATGAAAAAGCTAGAAGCCATTGAGACCAGAATCTCATCGTCTTCTCCTGCCCCTGTTTTACCCCCATGAACTGTTTGTGCTTGTTGTGCGAATCTATCGCATCTAACCAAAGAGTGTCCTTATAATGCACCTATTCAAGGACAAGATCAAGTCAATGCTGCACTTCAGCAACGACAAAGAAACGATCCGTACTCTTCGACATACAATCCGGGGTGGAGGAGTCACTCAAATCAACAATTCCAAGGGAATAACAATTTTCAAAGACCTCCTCCTCCACAACAACAACAAGCACCCTCACAAACTCAAAACTAGCAATCTTTCCAACAACAACCTTATACAAATCAAACGAACAATTTGGTTCAACCAAATGACGATAAGGTTATCTCGCTCGAAAAAAGTCTAGATACTTTTCTCAAGCAATCTACAGAATCCGCAGCAAGATTTGAAAGTTATGTTCAGTCTTTAATGCATAACAATGCCTCACACGATCAAAGTATCAAATCTATTAAGCCACAAATTGCACAATTAACTGCTGCGTTGAGCGAGAGAGAAAAGGGAAAGCTTCCATCTCAACCATTGCCAAGTCCCGGTCATACACAAAACGCATATCACAATCACAATGTAAATGCGGTGACCACGTTGAGATCCGGAAGAGTGTTGCAAAATAATTTGGATACTAGTGATGACATCCCCGCCGGTGGTTCTTCGTCTTCTTCTTCTTTTTCTCCATCGTCATCTTCCCCTTCTTCATTTTCTTCACTTTCTTCTTCACCTTTTTCTTTAGAGCCTATTCTCCACCCTTCACATGGCTCTACTTCTTCTAGCTCGATCGGACCCATTTCTCACAACATGAACACATATAAAACGGGATCCGTTCCTACTCCACATTCTACTCCACAGACTTTTGACTCAACGAATTTTCAAAATGCTCCATTTCCAAACAGGTTGAGTCCCAATGAACCAACTGCACAAGTGGAGAAGATTGTGGAGATATTTAAACAGGTTAGCATAAATATACCTCTCTTGGATGCTATCCAACAAGTCCCTTCATATGCGAAAATCTTAAAGGGCTTATGCACCTCGAAGAGAAAGGCATCTCAAGTACCCAAGAAAGTGCTAGTGGCTAGTGCAGTGAGCAATGCTATTAACCACCATCAAACCTTATCCCAAAAACGGAAGGACCCCGGCTGTCCTACGATTTTAATCACAATTGGGGATAAGAAAATTAATCGAGCACTCTTAGATCTTGGGTATAGTGTTAACCTGATTCCCTACTCCGTGTACGAACAATTAGGGGTTGGAGAGTTGAAACCCATTCGTTGTACTCTCCAAATGGCTGATCGATCAATCACCCATCCAAGGGGTCAGCTAGAGGATGTGTTGATCAAAATTGGGGAGTTCATATTCCCCGTTGATTTTATTGTTATGGATACACAACCTGTTGCTAACCCAAGAAACCAAATTCCGGTGATCCTAGGTCGACCATTTTTGGCCACTTCCAATGCTGTAATAAATTGTCGCAATGGCTCCATGACTCTATCCTTCGGGAAGATGTCTAGTGAGTTCAATATTTATAAGATGGGAAGTCTGCCCCCCGTGCCTAAAACTAGTACACGAGAAGTTTGCTCTGTTCACGAAATCACGCAGGAGGACTGCGAGTTTGAAAGAATTTTGTTTGATGAAAACAGTTTTGACGCCACTAGTGCGTCCCTCCTTGAGCCTACCACAGTTGACACAACCGATATGGATTATGAATGTTTCACTTTTTCGGATGATGACGACTCACAGCCAGAATATGAGTCTTTTGAATTTGTGGATGAGTTAGTTGAATCATCCGAATCGGTTGTTTGCAGTGATTTCGAACCTGTGTTGGAATCCTTTGAGTTCGAGGTAGATTCCGCAATGATTCTTTCGCCTCCGAAACTCGAACTCATGTCCTTACCGCCTCACCTTAAATATGCTTACATAGGTGAGAATGAGACTTTTCCCATTATAATATCAGCCTCTCTAGCCTTCGAGCAAGAGAACGCTATTTTAAAAGTCTTACAAGATAGGCGGCAAGTTTTCGGTTGGACTATGGCGGACATCGAGGAGATCAGTTCCCTGATAATTGAATATCATATGAAATTGATGGATGATGCCAAGTCAATAGAGGACCCACAGAAACATTTTGGGGATATTGTGGTTAGTCAACCTCCTCTTTTAGAAGTTGAACCACCCCCATTTCTTTTACTAAGCTACGAGAATACCAATATTCTACTGATTGCTGATCATTCGCATTCTCGTTTTGATTCATCACCACCTCCTGTCTATTCACCTCCACACCTTCCATACCACCACTTCTATCTTCCCCAATTCTTTTTGGACCGCCACAACTTATTCTTCCACCAGCCAATACTCTTTACTGATAATTTTTTCAACTGGTTGGTGTTGACTTTTGGGCTATGCAAAGTTTGGCAGTAATGTCTAACATAGTTTAAATGAAGTTTGGGGGAAGGCCTTTTTGTATATATTTTTGTTTTTCTTAACAATAAAAAAAATTATAAATAAATAAACAGGGAGGTGCCGGTATTTTGACCCTCTTGGTTTAGCATGACAGTGAGGACACTGTCAAGTTCAAGTTTGGGGGTATGCTCGGTACGTCTTCTTCCTTCGCATTCATTTGTACATATGTATGCATTTGCATATTTATTTGAAAATCCATAAAAATTGAAAATTTTCAAAAATTATAAAAATTATTGTATTCAATTTTGGCTTATTTGACTAGAGTTTGACAGATAGGTTAACTGGCTAGGAACAACTAGAGCTTGGACTTAGTAAATTAAAAACCCTAAAAATAACCTTCCTTAAAATTTAACGATAGAGAGTATATGTCTTTATAATTTATTTAGAAATAGGCAAATTTTGGGTTCACTTCTTGGGCTAAGTCAAAATGAGGGAAGAGTATTGATGTTCTTATTAGAGTATAAGTTTGAAAAATAGTTCCTAACTTAAGTCTAATTTCTGAAAATATATACCCTACAACTTGCACAATCACGCACCTTGAAACTTGGAATAGTAGAAGAGACCTTGAAATGCTCTTGTCTAAAGTCCTTAGTATAATGAAAAAAAAAGAAAAAAAAAAAGTGAATAAAAAAAATGGACTCTGGTTTTTGTGATTACTTAAGGCTGTAAAAAATAGAAAAATCTTTAGCGAGGGTGCTTCATCACCTAGTGCCTTAGACCAACTGGTTTGGGAGTCACTGCTAAAAGCCTTGGGTAGTGCAAAAACTAGGAAGTACGCTTTAAAGTGCTAACGCATCTTGTAATCGGTTGTTGGTACCTCAAGAAGTATTAACGGTCGCATGAAGGATGTGTAAGCAAAATTTCATTTAAAAATTCACTAATTAATAAGTGCTTTAGACAATGGACGAGAGTATGATTGCTTGATTTGAATTTCCAAGTGTAGGGGTGATCTATACACACATGTGGGGATATGTGATTAGAGTTTAGATGAGAGAAAGGAATGAAAGATAAAACTTGTATCTTTAATAGAGTTGATAGAAATTCCTAAGTGGAAATGAAACCCTAGAAGGAAGACTTAAGAGATGCCGAAAGCTAAGTAAATCTATTGAACATATATAATCTTAAGTTAGATGATGAGGAGTGTGAAGAACATAGGTGGATAATTTGCAGGTCGATGATAATAGAATTCCTTATTAGAAAACCTAAATGGAGAACTAAAGTTAATAGGCCAAATTGATAGGATTTTGTGGGTGTAATCCGCTGAAAACCCTCAGGAGACAACACTCCTCCTACTAGGGACACGTAGAGGTTTAACGGCTTGTTGCACGTGCTCAGTGCAATCGCGTTTCCCTGCGAAAGTGTGGTGAGGATTTTAGTGAATAAAAAAAATAAGTTTGCTCGAGGACGAGCAAAAGATAAGTTTGGGGGTATTTGTTCAGACCATAATATTGCATTTTTCATTCCCCTATTCTTATCTGTTTTATGAATAAACAGGTACTATTGACGCACGTTTGTTGCATATTACAGGATACAGGCTCTTGGGGCAAATACAGTGAAAAAGACGAAAGTTGATACAGAAAAAGGACTTTTGACCAACAAGCAGACGGATCTTACTCAAGCCGAGACGAAGAACAGTGCAAGGTCCAAAATGTCATGGCAAACGGTTAAAAGATCGCTACAAGTTTTCACTGAAAGATATGGAGAAGAATAAGAAGCCAAACAGAGAAAAGATATATATAAATAAGAAGCCCAAGCCAACAAGAAGAAACCCAGAAAGTTTGGTGAGATGATCTCACCAAAGGGCCGCAGAACCGCGGCCCAAGCCAACCAATGCCGCGGTTCCGCGGCCTTCTAATGCCCGTGTCGGCGCAAAGTTTCTGAGTCGGTGCGTCGGTGCGGGGGTTTGGATTTTCAGTGGGCAAATCTGTATTTTCACATGTGCGAGAGTCTGTAACCCTAGTTTCCCTCTTTTCTTATAAATTGTAGTCAAAAATTGTAAAACCCTTTGCCTCTTTTCAATCAATAAAATTCAGAATTGCTGGGAGTTTATTCAGATCTTTTCTATATCGCTTGGAGGGAGCCATCGAACTAGTAAGTTAATTTTAATACTTTGTTTTAATTCTTTTAATTAGTATGTCTTTTCATCCCCTAATGAGCGAGTAATCTCCTCGCTCGTTAGGGTTAGCTTTAGGGAAAGGTTTGAGAGATGAGATCTCTCACCCCTTTCATGCCTTCCACACCTAAGAGTTAGAACTCCATGCATGCACGCACAACCGCTCCCTACGGCATCCTACCCCACGAGGTAAAGATGAACCGTTGTATAAAGGGCCGGTTCCGCGCGTTTTCCATGGGGGTTAGGGTAATTATCGATAAAGGAAGGATACGAATCTAGAGGAAGAAACATCTTCCCAAAAGATTCTTATCCACTTTATGGATAATTACTGTAACATCTAATAGATCAATAATAAGGCATTGAAAGCGGTGAGGAAACCGTAAATCTCCAAACTTCCCCTAAACCTAACCCTAGCGAGACTTTAAATTAGATTAACTTAGTGAGTAATAAATCTAGGTTTTAGATTTAATCAATCCAACAACAATTTGAATCAACTCGTAAAAACACAAATAAGAAAAATACCCATCTCTGTGGATCGACCCGTACTCACCGGCTAGCTGCAAAGCGACGCCGTTTCTGATTGCGGTAAACTTAATATTTTCACACAAATCAGTACACCGGGGCGAGAACGGTTTCGCTGTGTAGTAGACGGTGAGCCTGACAGAGGGACTACTACCTACCGGTGATTGGTTGGACCTGACAGTTATCCGGAGGATACTGATCAGAATCGATAGATGGATGTGGGATGATCCGTACTGCCGGGGCCGAGGGCCGATACCGCAGACGGAGCCCGTGGGCTGACCCGGACTGACGGGGCCCGATGGATGAGGATTTGCGTGTCGATGCTGGACACGAGTACTTATGATATTTGGGTGCCGATGTTGGGCACTCGTGATTCTCAGAGATTTACAGGATTAGAGGGCCGATGAGAGTGCTGGCGCCGGAGCTATTTGGGGGATCTGGGTGCATTGATGGACACCGATTATATATTCCACGTTGACATTCCGTGTAGATGTTATATTGTACATGCTCAGCATTTATTATTGTACCTCATCCTGTAGTTATATTACCTGATAGAGCACTTGCATGATTATTGCACATACTGCTCATATTGATATCATCTGTTGGCATATGATAGAGTAGCGCAGTACGTGCATGCTCGCGATTACCTATATATGTTATCTCTATTCATGAGTTGGCAACTCACCCCCGTTGTGCCACAGTGTTTGCAGGTTGCCCTTCGGAGTAGTCGCGGCAGGCTGCGTTTTGCATCTTTTGACACAGATACCCCCATAGTTGGTGTACTAGCTCTTTTGCTGATAGGTGGATTTGTGCGGTATCTGTTTATCTTTCAGTTATGTATATTGTTGTATCTAGTATTCTCCATGTAGGGTTCCTAGGCACTCTAGTTAAGTTTCACAAGTGACCAAACATGCACAAATAAAATTTTACGGGTGCCTACAAACCCGACTACGGATCGTTTACTAGATATTTAGGCGAAACATAAACTAGTTAACAATTTAACTAAGGGAACGGACATACAACCTTTGTAGATCCGGTCCACCACCTCCACGGCTCCGCAACGAAGTCCCCTCGGCTGTCCAAAATGAATCCGGAACTCAAGTATCGGTATCATCGAAGAATGGGCGAGCTTGATCGTCGGTTCAATGCCGAAGATGATCTACGTCGAGATATCGCAAGAACAAGCTCCACCTTCACCTAGTCCGAAAAACTTGTGAAGGAAACATCCTATACTACTTGGCAATAGGTAGAGGATGAAGAAATAGGAAGTGGGTAAACTTTAGTTTTGGATTTCTCACTAGATTTCATGACTTGCCATTAAAGTAGCAAGCTTTCTTCAATGTTGAAGAAGATGAAGAAGAAGAAGAAGATATGATAACTTAATTAAAAAAGAAAAGAAAAAATCCAATACTTATCATATCTTCCACTATAGTTAAGTGTAGAGAATTAACATGGGTTAGTTAAATGGTTAGGGTTAAGGAAAACAACAAAAGAGTGACTTAGTCAAAGTTTCAAGAAACTTCAACTAAAAGACAAAATATGCAACCATTCATTTATCCTTTCCTTTTTTCCAAAATAAATAAGAAAAAGATAAATAAATAATCAAAACCCTAATCATTAACTTAAATCATGGTTTGATTCTTTATACTTAACCAAGCAAACATGTATCATCAAACATGATACAAAAATGTGCACAAAGCTATATCACATATACAATGTGTACAATTCAAGTGAGAAAATCCTTTTAAAGTGAACCAATACTAGTTAACGCAAAGTAATATATCAGATATATAATTGTACATTAAATCATTAAATCAACACTTGATTCAATGATCCGGTCATGTCGCATATAACCGGCCAGTATCCTATGTATCGGCTTATCGAATCAATCCTTGATTCGATAACTAGGTTATATCGCATATAACCAATCGATACACAGATCACGAGAATGGAATACGGTATCACATACACGCATTATTCTCGGTCCCGCACATATCTCATACGCGCTCCTATTTCGTTTCGCTTGAGCCAGGAAACCTCTGTGTAGGACTCTAAAGACTCGTCAATACGCCGGCAGCAGATGATGATCATATCAAACACCCACAAGCCGCAAGCGGTCTGCCAAACGTAACGGCCACCCGGGTATTGAGCGATCAGAAGATCGACGAGCAAACCCGCTCACACTCCTGCGAATCCGACCAGTAACACTACCGTATAGTCCGGTCTGTTCGTCTGATATGTCGCATATCTCGCCTAGGGGTGGTAAACGTCAGACCCCAATAGCTCGATAAGTCATGCCGACGTAGGGTCCATAACATTCGTGAAACTACTGATAACACTTACCAGTATATCACTGCAACCCTGGCCAGGGATTTCCTGTTATGGCCAGTCGAGCATAGCACAACATCAACCCCCAATACCGGGAGAGACGAATCCCCTCCTATCGCTCATTGCCTCCATGTGAATCGGGACTGTACCCAAAAACCACCTGTTTGCACAACTCAGTAGAGCCGTGGTAGGGTGGAAATCAAAGCACAGTGGGAGACACACAAGACTCTATGACGATCTCGGGTCAACAGACTAAGCTGTACCAGTGTCACCAGAGAACTGCCATCTGACGTGAGGTATAATACCATCTGGGAGTTCTCGGCGAGTCCGTTCAGTGTACCCAGTCTCCACTGAGCACCCGCATACCATCTTCGATGTCAAACACCAATGGATATGGGATCATCCATCGCCCATCGCATGGGTCGAGAAGATATGCGCTAGTCTACTCTGGAATATCGATGCCCCGTCTCGATATTCCCTCGACTAGGAACATTTCAAGGATGCACTCATGGACTACCCAGGCCCCACTAGTATGATCTACATCATAGTCCTGGAAATCGAGTACACATCCTATGGGCTTTATCAACATGTAATCAGAGAGACAGAAAGTATACATGTTAAGACAAAGTGCAACCAGATAGCGTACTATCATGTCGAGCAAGAAAGTCCTACCTATATATGTCCCAGCATCCACTACAATATACATCCAATGTACAGTAATGGCCTCTAGGGCATACATATAACTAACACTCCATCTACCATGTATGTATTTGACTTAGAGACAGTGTGAGGACGGTGATGTATATTATGTTTTCTGGTGTCGAGCTCGTTATGAGCCGACTGTACTTACAGTTTATTCTATCTGTGATGTTCCCACTTATGGATCGTGATCTTCGCTACGGCGTTGTATATTGCTATCTTGGTGATTGTTTACTTAGATTTCTTAACATGTTAGTAAGTGCTTTCATTTTAAACTTATAACACTCTATACTTTTACTGGTTTGATTTCTGGGTTTTCGGTTCACTTAGTCGCGTTACGCCTGTAGACGTTACGTGGTTAAGTGCCGGTCATGGGCCAAAACTTTGGGACGTGACAAAGTTGGTATCAGAGCGTAGGTTTTACCTTTCGGAGTATAGGATGACCCTGGTATGATGGAGTAGGTAGCTGCAGCAGGGTAGCGTAGCGTGTGTATGTTCCGCGGCATACTCACGACACGGTACTCCGCCTACGCGACCTTAGGACTTATTGATTTAAATTCCTTCTTGAGTCTATGCATTCTTGTGATTCGATTTTCGTATCCTTATCGAATCCTATTGTTCCTTTCAGCCATTATACCGCCAAAGACTACGAGGGCGCAGAGAGCGGCCGCGAGGGCCGAGATTCGAGTTGACTCGTCCGAGACGAGGACTGATCCGGGTAGTACACCGGTTGTGCCCGAGCAGGCTGTTCCTGCCATGACAGATCAGATTGCTATGTTAGGGGCTGGTGTGCAGGAGATACGCCAGACGATGGGATCCAGTATGCAGGAGATGCGCCAGATGATGGGATCTCTAGTTGAGACACTTCGAGCGCAGCGACCAGAGGTAGTTCCACCCATTGCAGAGACCGCGGTGGCACCCACAGTGCACGCAGTTGCACCTACGACTATAGAGGTTATTACAGTATCGCTGTCAGAGTTTATGAGGCTGAAGCCTCCGGTTTTCACAGGCATCGATATGGCCGAGGACCCACAGTCTTTCATTGATAGGATGGCGCGGATATGTCGTTCACTTAGATGCGCAGATGCGAGATGGGTTGAGTTCGTGAGCTTTCGCGTGGAAGGTCTTGCGCAGAAATGGTGCGAATCAGTCGAGAAGGGTAGAGCAGCAGGTCTTCCTCCTATGACCTGGACAGAGTTCGTGGCGCTATTCCTTGCCCGCTTTCTTCCCCTGAGTGTCAGAGATGTTAGAGCACGCAGGTTCGAGTCCTTACGCCAGACTCCGGAGATGTCAGTGGCAAAGTACGATGTGTTGTTCACCGAGCTATCCGTTTATGCTCCGTACTTAGTGGCTACCGAGGAGATGCGAGTTAAGAGATTTGTCCGAGGCTTGCTCACACCACTGTTCCTTGCGATTAGCGCGCAGCACTACGAGACATATGCAGCAGCTGTAGATGCAGCCTTATTGGTTGAGGAGCGCCTTGCTGAGACTTCGGCAGGCCCAGAGACGAAGAGAGTTCGTGCAGATACGTCGGTGCAGAGACAGCCTTTTCGGCGTCGTGACAGGCACCTTGCAGGTGGCAGAGATTCAAGGCGAGGCCGATTGTTTAGTTCCTATCCCCAGGAGGGTCAGCGACCATCATCGGGATGTTACCGTTGCGGGAGCTCTTATCATCGTGTGCGAGATTGTCCGGAGGTGTTAGTTATATGTATGCCATAGAGGCCATTACTGTACATAGGATTTATATTGTAGTGGATGCTGGGACATATATAGGGAGGACTTTCTTGCTCGACATGATAGTATGCTATCTGGTTACTCTTTACCTTAACGTGTATACTGATTGTCTCTCTGTTACATGTTGGTAAAGCCCTTAGGATGTGTACTTGACTACCTGGACTATGATGCGGATCACACTAGTGGGGACATGGTAGTCCATAAGTACATCCTTCAAGGTCCCCAGTCGTGGGTATATCGAGACGGGGCATCGATATACCAGTGTAGACTAGCGTATACCTTCTCCACCCATACAGATGAGCGATGGATGATCCCATATCCATTGGTGTTTGACATCAGAGATGATATACGGGTGCTCAGTGGAGACTGGGTACACTGGACGGACTCGCCGAGAACTCCCAGATGGTATTATACCTTACGTCAAATGGCAGTTCTCTGGTGACACTGGTACAGGTTAGTCTGTAGACCCGAGATCGTCATAGAGTCTTGTATGATTCCCACTGTGCTTTGATTTCCACCTTACCACGTCCTAGAGGGCGTGCAAAACGGTGGTTTTTGGGTGCAGTCCCAAATCACATGGAGGCAATGAGCGATAGGAGGGGATTCGTCTCTCCCGGTATAGGGAGTTGATGTTGCACTGTGTTCGATTGGCTATAACCGGAAATCCCTGGCCAGGGTTGCTGAGATTTACTGGTAAGTGTTACCAGTAGTTTCTCGAATTGTTATAGACCTCATATCGACACGACTTATCGAGCTATTGGGGTCTGACGTTTACCACCCCTAGGCAAGATATGCGACATATCAGACGAACAGACCGGACTGTACGGTAAGTGTTACTGGTTGGATTCACAGGACTGTGAGCGGGCTTGCTCGTCGATCTTCTGATCGCTCAATATCCGGGTGGCCGTTACGTTTAGTGTTAGTTATATGTATGCCCTAGAGGCCATTACTATACATAGGATGTATATTGTAGTGGATGCTGGGACATATATAGGGATGACTTTCTTGCTCGACATGATAGTATGCTATCTGGTTGAACTTTACCTTAACGTGTATACTGATTGTCTCTCTGTTACATGTTGGTAAAGCCCTTAGGATGTGTGCTTGACTACCTGGACTATGATGCGGATCATACTAGTGGGGACATGGTAGTCCATAAGTACATCCTTGAAAGTCCCTAGTCGAGGGTGTATCGAGATGGGGCATCGATATACCAGAATAGACTAGCGTATACCTTCTCGACCCATACAGATGGGTGATGGATGATCCCATATCCATTGGTGTTTGACATCGGAGATGATATACGGGTGCTCAGTAGAGACTGGGTACACTGGACGGACTCGCCGAGAACTCCCAGATGGTATTATACCTCACGTCAGATGGCAGTTCTTTGGTGACACTGGTACAGAGTAGTCTGTTGACCCAAGATCGTCATAGAGTCTTGTGTGGTTCCCACTGTGCTTTGATTTCCATCTTACCACGTCCAAGAGGGCGTGCAAAACGGTGGTTTTTGGGTACAGTCCCGAGTCACATGGAGGCAATGAGCGATAGGAGGGGATTCGTCTCTCCCGATATAGGGGGTTGATGTTGCGCTGTGTTCGATTGGCTATAACAGGAAATCCCTGGCCAGGGTTGCTGAGATTTACTGGTAAGTGTTACCAGTAGTTTCTCGAATAGTTATAGACCTCATATCGACACGACTTATCGAGCTATTGGGGTCTGACGTTTACCACCCCTAGGCGAGATATGCGACATATCAGACGATCAGACCGGACTGTACGGTAGTGTTACTGGTTGGATTCACTGGAGTGTGAGCGGGCTTGCTCGTCGATCTTCAGATCGCTCAATACTCGGGTGGCCGTTACGTTTAGCAGACCGCTTGCGGCTTGTGGATGCTTGATAGGATCATCATCTGCTGCCGGCGTATTGACGAGTCTTTAGAGTCCTACACAGAGATATGTGCGGGACCGAGAATAATACCAGTATGTGATACTGTATTCGATTCTCGCGATGTGACATTGATCGGTTATATGCGATATAGCCGGGTTATCGGATCAAGTGTTGATTCGATAAGTTGTTACTAATGATACTAGTCGGTTATATGCGATATGACCGGATCGTTAAATCAAGTGTTGATTTAATGATTTAATGCATAATTATATATTTGATATATTACTTTGCATTAACTAGTATCGGTTCACTTTAAATGGATTTTCTCGCTCGGGTGTGCACATTGTATATTCGATATAGTTTTGTGCACTTGCTTGTATCATGTTTGATGATACTTGCCTTATGGTTAAGTGTTAAGAATTAAACTATAGTTAAGTGGGTGATTAGGGTTTTTGATTTCATTTTATTCATTTATCTTTTTGGAAAAAGAAAAGGCAAAATGAGGAAAATGGTTGCTTTCTTTTGTTCATTCATGAACCTTCATGAAGACTTTGACTTAATGACCATTTTGTCTCATGCTTAACCCTAACCACTCACTTAAACCTTAGTTAACTCTCTACATCTAACCATGGTTCAATATATGATAAGGATTGATTTTTCTTTTCTATCATAATATTCTTATCATAATATTTTAGCTTCTTCTTCTTCTTCCTTCAAGTGAAGAAAAGCTTGACCATCAATGGCAACTTGATGAAATGAGTGAGAAATCCAATTCTAAAGTCTACCCACTTCCTATTTCTTCATCCTCTACCTCTTGCCAAGTAGTAGAGTGTGTTTCCTTCATAAGTTTTCATGGCAAGGTGAAGGTGGAGCATGATTTAGCGATGCCTCGACGTAGATCA
Source organism: Agapanthus africanus (assembly GCA_030015575.1). Taxonomy (NCBI): domain Eukaryota; kingdom Viridiplantae; phylum Streptophyta; class Magnoliopsida; order Asparagales; family Amaryllidaceae; genus Agapanthus; species Agapanthus africanus. The sequence goes on from CM057350.1 coordinate 157,275,436, forward strand.
TCTTCGGCATGGACATCGACAACCTAGCTCGCTTATTCTTCGACGAAGCCGACGCTGGAGTCCGGATTCTTTTTGGACAGTGGAGGGGACTTCGTTGCGGAGCTATGGAGGTGGAGCACCGGATCTACAAAGGTTGTATTTCCGTATCTCTTAGTTAATTGTTAACTAGTTATCTTTTCGCCTAGAAATCTAGTCGACGATCCGTACACTAGGGTTTCTCGGCACCAGGAATTTGAAATTGGCATGGTTGATGCCTTGTGAGACCTCACTAGAGTGCCTAGGAACCCTACAGTGGTATCAGAGACTAGCTAGAGCCTTAGGCGAAATCTAGACGGAATTTGAAACCCGAACGAACCCGAAACCCGATCACAAACTTGCTCTCTGTCCAATTTTTAAAATCTGGTCTTTTTCCAAATTAAAAATATGCAGAAAATCAAGCAGGGTTTTTTAGGAATTACTGTAAATTTCGTGGACCTAATTCAACTTTTCCACCGCGTTTCCGCGGCATGAGCAAGGCTCATGCGGCGAATCCGCGGCCGTACGGCCACAGTATTTAAATTAGTTTGTACAGTAATTCTTAGTTTCCAGTGGTGATTTTTCTGGGAATTTTTAATAATTTTTCAAGAGTTGAATTTTCTGCAGTTGTTTTGGGGATTCGGTGTTTCGATCGGATTATCAAATTTTGTCTGTGAGGCTTTCCGGATAAATTTTAGAATATGTTAAAAAGTTCGACCGGATATAAATACCCAATTTTTCCCCTGTCGGGAAATTTCCAAGTGTTGGATCTTTCCGTAGTTTAACGACATTCTAAGTAGTGCAAGTAACGCGATGGTCCCTCTAGAAGACAACAAACCTTAACTCGATTATGTGATCGTCTTGAACTGCCCTTTGAACCTTCGGGTTTGGGGCAGTACGGCATGCCACATGTGAGGCGTTGGCTTGACCCTTCTACGGCTGGACCGTTGGTACTGAGGCACGAACTGAATGCTGTTAGACTTATTTCATGTGTTGATCTATATCGGGAAAACTTGGGTGTTCGGATGTTCGATCGGAAAGTTTAACATTTTCTGTTTATCTGGAATGGGATACAATAATTAGAATTAACAAGGAGTTATGAGATAACCGTATGAATGTTATAAACATAGCACTTTAGTCTCACTTGGTCGGTTGCTACGGAATTTTGATGCGATCAAAAGTCCGTCGCAATCACGTAGCGTACGCGGATACTCGCCGGGTAAACTTAATAGACAGCCTCACTCCATAGCCCCGACCAAGTGACTGTAGGAGAACCCCGTCGCCGAAAGCATCCGTTTGGGTGCTCGCGGTAGCGGTGTTCCGCCTTGGTGCACTTCGTCGACGGTATCGGGGGTGCGGCCGTCTACTGCAGTTTGCGACGAGCAGTCGATCAGGATGTCGGGAATCCTGTTGAATTGCCCGACTTGATATTGAAAAGTGTTTTCGATAATGAGACTAAAATGCGGGGTTTATAATTGTTAGGCATGCGATGTCTAAGTAATTCATTTGGTCAGGCATGCGATGTCTGAGGTGGTTGCGGATTCCAACTGTTGTAGTTTTACACTTTCTTTTCTGTGACCGTAAGTGTAATATGTGATATCGCCGGTTTCGTTGCTATATGTCAACGACAATTGGGATACGCATATTTACTTACGTTGATGACATGTGATGTTATGTGTTGCTGGATATGTTATATTGGATTGTCGTGTTTGAATAGCCAGGGGTTTTTATGTGAGATGAGTGTTTTTCATTTTTATTCATGTAAAAACTTGTATGTAATATTCTTTTATTGGGGCACTTCCAGGTTGCGGAAGTTGTCACCGTTTGTATATTATTTACTTTTCCGCACTAGGATAGACCCAAGGAGGGGAGCACAAGTAACCGGGTTCTGGGGTCCAGTGGGAGACCAACTCGAGGAGTCGAGTCCGGGTCTCCTAACTCCAGAATTGGTCGGGTTGCTTGCCGCTCTCATAGGGGTCTAGGGGTGTGGGTTTGGCTATTCATCGCGACCGTGGAATCCGTGTTTTATACTGGCTCGTATTGAAAACACGGACGTCCTAGTATATCCAATATTTCATATGACTCTTCTGCTGCGATATCTGTGATGTGATCATGTGATGTTCTGTGATAGATACAGTATATAGTATATATGATATATTATATAGGCGTTACTTATGTTTTACACCCGCGCTAGCCCTGCCCCGCTCTGCCGTTAGTTACCTAACCTAACGGTGCACGAGGGGACATCGAGGCGAATGCGGATGGCATAAGTGTACATCGTATTTATCTGTGATGTTTAGGTATTTAAATGATGGGACTTCATTAATGTGATTAATGAATTAAAAGAAACCTAAGATGTTGTAGAATCGAATTTCAAAAATAAAACAGGTAGCTACAGTTCTTGCTTTGCACAGCGGTATATGTGATATATCCTGCAACTTATTCGATGAGGAAAGGACCGAGATCCCTTCACCGGGAGTGACTCCTTTAGCAATAACTGGCAGATGCTACACACTCGGTTTGTCTTTTGATTGCTTTTAAGAGTTTTTGCTTTGCACAGTGATATATATGATATATCCTGCACCTCATTCGACGAGGAAAAGACCGACGATCCCTTCACCGGGAGTGACTCCTTTAGCAAAACTAGAAAAGCCTCAAAAACACTCCATTTCAAAATTCATTCGATCCTACAACGATATCAAGTTCATTACGCAATAGGTTTTCAGAAAAACCTGTCGTAGCCCTCTGTCATTTCAGATAAGTTGTATATAGTATTCGTGCTGCATTTGTTGGCTTTCGTCAAGGTGCAGTGTGCGGTAGCTATATGCTGCTTATCTGCTAGCATACGATGCGATTGGATTAGGGTAGTCGTGCGGCTTTGTTGGCTTTCGTCAAGGGTCGTGCGGGTGGGTTTAATTCAATCAAGAAATGTACGGGCTGAACTTGACTAGCGGGCTATGGTTTGTTGGCTTTCGTCAAGGTCATAGCACGTTAGGGGCAAAAGATTATCGGGAATTTCAAGTGTTGAAATTTGCAATGAGATTGCATACCTTCTATGAGATAGTTGGATCCCGATACCCGCTGCGAGTAAGAGTTACTCCTGGGAGAGTTTTACATATTACAATTAGCCGATCAAGTAGGTGTCTAGAAAGGTGTTAACGAGGTTACGCCTCTGGAAAAACAAGGTTTACATTAATTAGGTTCGTGCGAAAGCACGGGGGACCTCCCTCAAAGTACCGACACTGGCCTGGCTGAAAGATTGGCGAACTTGTATTGTGTAATTAATCCCGGCTAGTCTTTCCTTTTAGGGTTTGAAGGAAGATTTGATAAAAAGCAGTGGGAGCCATCCTGATTAGATAAAATAATAACCAATCTATTCTTGCAGAGCGCACGCTGAGTGTTTTCTTCTCTCTCTCTCCAGGTAGCGACCATATCACGCCTTAATCAAGATAATAATACGGATTATTGACCGAACCCGCTTGTTATACTGAGCTGGGGAACGTTGGTCCCGCTCCAACTTATAATTGTTATAAGACAGAGCAGGAAATAGGGGAATACCAGAATTCCTATGCCGCCCAAACGAAGAAAGTGCATATGATGCATCTCCTTCGGGTCTGTTCATTACAAAGAACTGTTTCTCAGAATCCTCTGCATCCTGGGTATATGATACCGGATCAGGATCCCAGATATGTAATCTGTTACATAGGGCTACAAAAAGGTAGAAAAACTGAGAACGGGTGATAAGTTTCATGAGACAGAAAACGGGGCAAGTGTTGCAGCCAAGTCTGTTGGTCACTGTCACCCTGTATTACAAATACATTGATTCTGAACGAATGTTATTAGATACCGAACCTGATATACAAAATCGTATCTATCTCTTTATTAGTAAAGAAATGATAAAATTTTGTATTGTTGGATAATGTTTTGAACATTTCCTATATCAAAAGTTGATCGTATCAGGCACGTTATCTAAAAGCATTAATGTTCTAAATCAAACTACAGTTCTTAGTATATGGAACACACACAAGAGGAAGAGTTCAGAAATGAACGGATTCTTCTTGAGGTATTGTAGACTAGGTCAGATCAATGTGACCCGATAAGCTGAAGTTACATTTAGATGTATATTTAAATTAGTTTGAATTTACATCTTGTGAAACTTGCCTGTCATGTCACAGAGATAAGATGACCATAGCTCCGTTTACTGGAAACAGAGAAAGAGTTAGTGAACTCTTGGGATGATACATGTTGATGTATATAAGGTCCCCTGTCTACATATACCAAGACCGGTTCTTTTTACTTCATTACATTCTCTGATGATCTTTCGAGATTCAGACCTATGTTCCTGTTGAAACACAAGTCCGAACCTTTTGAGATATTCACAGAATATAAGTTAGAAGTAGAGAACCAATACGGGTATAAGTATTATGTCCTTTGATGAGATCAAGGAGGAGAATACTTGAGCACGGAATTCCTGGACTATTCTAAAGGAGAATGAGATTCTCTCTCGGCATTACTCCTCCGGATACACCATAGCACGATGGTATATCGGGGCGGAGCAATCACACCCTATATGATATGGTGTGCTCTATGATGAGTATTACTGAGTTACCTATTTCCTTTTTGGGTGTAATGCACTTGAGAAGTTGCATACCTATTGAATAGGGTTCGAATCAAATCAGTTGCCTACCACTTCATATGTGATATGGAATGGGAAGAGCCCATATCTTAAGTTAGTTAAGATTTGGGGTTGTCCGGGCTATGTCTAAAAGCAAAATCCGGACAAGCTCGAGGCAAGGTATGTAATGTAGAACTGGAAAGGTTCCAGCTATACAAACTACAGCAGATGATTTGGTACAACCAAAGGATTCAATAGATACCAACGAACCTCAGCCTCTCCGCCGATCTAGTAGGGTTTTCTCACCCACCTGAGAGATACATCAGTTTCTCGATGACAGTGGGAGCGAGGATTGCATCATGAGATGATGACCCAACTAGTTTCGAGCTGGCCATCAGGAGTAAGACTCTATAAGAATGGCTGGATGCTTAGTGATCTGAGATGGAATCCTTATACGCCGACAAAGTATGGACTTTGGTTGCTATATCTGAAGGGTTAAATCCCCATCAGGAGCAAGTATATCTTGAGAAGATTACTTGGTGTACTTGGAAAAGTTAAGACTTTCAAAGCTAGACTTGTTAAAAGTTTGCATCATTGACCAGGTGTGGATAATGATGAAACCTTTTCAAGTAGCTATGATTAAGTCCATCCAGATCCTACTTGCCACGGCTACATACCATGACTACGATATCTGGCGGTTGGGTGTCATGACTGCTTTTCTAAATGATGTTTTAGAAGAGAGAGTCTATAAGTACACAGCCAGAGGGCTTCGTAGACAGTGGGAGCAGCGGAAACGTGCACAAGATGCTTTATAGGATAAAGCAGGTATCGCGGAGTTGGAACATCTGTTTTGATGCAGTAGTAAAATAGTTTGACATCATCAAAATGGTAGATGAACCTTATATATACAAAAAGGTAGTAGGGAGTATGGTGATGATCCTCGTAGAGTACGTGGATAACATACTCTTGATAAGAAAGGAGTTTCCTATGCTACGCTCGATCAATCTCCGCTTATCACAATGATTCTCCATATAGGATCAAAATGATACCTCCTAAATCCTGGGTTTTTGGATCTATGAGATAGATCTAATTGGATGTTAGGACTCTCACTAGTAGTAGTGAGACGGTATCAACCGATCCTGGGGAGAATCACTGGAAGGGTTCCAGGGTGATAAAGACGACTGAATGTCAGTCGCAGGCATTGTCTTTACCCTCAGTAAAGGGACGGTATGTTGGAAGAGTTCCAAGCTAGATACCGTGGCATACTAGACGATAAAGGCTTGATACATCGCTATTTAAGATGCTACCAAAGAGGCTGTTTGGGTATATATTGGTTCATAAGATGAACCATGTTCCTCCCATTGTGTGACAATGGAGTTGTGGCTTATGCCAAGGAACGTCCGTCCCATCAGTGATCCAGACATATTCTAAGGCAGTATCACCTGATCATGGAGATGGTTGATCTCCAAGGGATCGAGATTAGGAGAGTAGACTCAGAGGACAAACACAGCGGATCCACTCACGAAAGGCCTTTTCCCAGAGAGAGACTTTTATAGGATGGTTGAGTATGAGATACTGCAACCACTGCTACAGATGGCCCTAGTGCAAGTGGGAGATTGTTAGTTATATGTATGCCCTAGAGGCCATTACTGTACATATGATGTATATTGTAGTGGATGCTGGGACATATATAGGGATGACTTTCTTGCTCGACATGATAGTATGCTATCTGGATGTACTTTACCTTAACGTGTATACTGATTGTCTCTCTGTTACATGTTGGTAAAGCCCTTAGGATGTGTGCTTGACTACCTGGACTATGATGCGGATCATACTAGTGGGGACATGGTAGTCCATAAGTACATCCTTGAAAGTCCTTAGTCGTGGGTGTATCGAGATGGGGCATCGATATACCAGAGTAGACTAGCGTATACCTTCTCGACCCATACAGATGGGCGATGGATGATCCCATATCCATTGGTGTTTGACATCGGAGATGATATACGGGTGCTCAGTAGAGACTGGGTACACTGGACGGACTCGCCGAGAACTCCCAGATGGTATTATACCTCACGTCAGATGGCAGTTCTCTGGTGACACTGGTACAGAGTAGTCTGTTGACCCGAGATCGTCATAGAGTCTTGTGTGGTTCCCACTGTGCTTTGATTTCCATCTTACCACGTCCAAGAGGGCGTGCAAAACGGTGGTTTTTGGGTACAGTCCCGAGTCACATGGAGGCAATGAGCGATAGGAGGGGATTCGTCTCTCCCGATATAGGGGGTTGATGTTGCGCTGTGTTCGATTGGCTATAACAGGAAATCCCTGGCCAGGGTTGCTGAGATTTACTGGTAAGTGTTACCAGTAGTTTCTCGAATAGTTATAGACCTCATATCGACACGACTTATCGAGCTATTGGGGTCTGACGTTTACCACCCCTAGGCGAGATATGCGACATATCAGACGATCAGACCGGACTGTACGGTAGTGTTACTGGTTGGATTCACTGGAGTGTGAGCGGGCTTGCTCGTCGATCTTCAGATCGCTCAATACCCGGGTGGCCGTTACGTTTAGCAGACCGCTTGCGGCTTGTGGATGCTTGATATGATCATCATCTGCTGCCAGCGTATTGACGAGTCTTTAGAGTCCTACACAGAGGTTTCCTGGCTCAAGCGAAACGAAATAGGAGCGCATATGAGATATGTGCGGGACCGAGAATAATACCAGTATGTGATACTGTATTCGATTCTCGCGATGTGACATTGATCGGTTATATGCGATATAGCCGGGTTATCGGATCAAGTGTTGATTCGATAAGTTGTTACTAATGATACTAGTCGGTTATATGCGATATGACCGGATCGTTAAATCAAGTGTTGATTTAATGATTTAATGCATAATTATATATTTGATATATTACTTTGCATTAACTAGTATCGGTTCACTTTAAATGGATTTTCTCGCTCGGGTGTGCACATTGTATATTCGATATAGTTTTGTGCACTTGCTTGTATCATGTTTGATGATACATGCCTTATGGTTAAGTGTTAAGAATTAAACTATAGTTAAGTGGGTGATTAGGGTTTTTGATTTCATTTTATTCATTTATCTTTTTGGAAAAAGAAAAGGCAAAATGAGGAAAATGGTTGCTTTCTTTTGTTCATTCATGAACCTTCATGAAGACTTTGACTTAATGACCATTTTGTCTCATGCTTAACCCTAACCACTCATTTAAACCTTAGTTAACTCTCTACATCTAACCATGGTTCAATATATGATAAGGATTGATTTTTCTCTTCTATCATAATATTCTTATCATAATATTTTAGCTTCTTCTTCTTCTTCCTTCAAGTGAAGAAAAGCTTGACCATCAATGGCAACTTGATGAAATGAGTGAGAAATCCAATTCTAAAGTCTACCCACTTCCTATTTCTTCATCCTCTACCTCTTGCCAAGTAGTAGAGTGTGTTTCCTTCATAAGTTTTCATGGCAAGTTGAAGGTGGAGCTTGATTTAGCGATGCCTCGACGTAGATCATCTTCGGCATGGACATCGACAACCTAGCTCGCTTATTCTTCGACGAAGCCGACGCTGGAGTCCGGATTCTTTTTGGACAGCGGAGGGGACTTCGTTGCGGAGCTATGGAGGTGGAGCACCGGATCTACAAAGGTTGTATTTCCGTATCTCTTAGTTAATTGTTAACTAGTTATCTTTTCGCCTAGAAATCTAGTCGACGATCCGTACACTAGGGTTTCTCGGCACCAGGAATTTGAAATTGGCATGGTTGATACCTTGTGAGACCTCACTAGAGTGCCTAGGAACCCTACATTTAGCAGACCGCTTGCGGCTTGTGGGTGTTTGATTTGATCATCACCTGCTGCCGGCATATTAACGAGTCTTTAGAGTCCTACACAGAGGTTTCCTGGCTCAAGCGAAACGAAATAGGATCGCATATGAGATATGTGCGGGACCGAGAATAATACCAGTATATGATATTGTATTCGATTCTCGCGATTTGTGACATTGATCGGTTATATGCGATATAGCCGGGTTATCGGATCAAGTGTTGATTCGATAAGTTGTTACTATTGATATTAGTCGGTTATATGCGATATGACCGGATCGTTAAATCAAGTATTGATTTAATGATTTAATGTATAATTATATATTAGATATATTACTTTACATTGACTAATATTGTTCACTTTAAATGGATTTTCTCACTTGAAGTGCACATTGTATATGATATATGTTTATACACTTATTTGTATCATGTTTGATGATACATGCAAACTTGGGTTTGTGTAAGACTTAAACCACGTTTAGTGAATGGTTAGGGTTTCTTTTCACTTATTTATTTATCTATTTATTTTGGTTAAAAGAAAAGGAAAACAAAATGGTTGCTTTTGGAACTTTCTTGATGCTTCATGCATCTTTGACTTAATGACCATTTTGTCTTCATCTCCTAAACCTAACCATTCAACTAACCTTAGTTCATTCTCTACACTTAACCAAGGTTGCAATATGATAAGAATGAATAGGATTTTCTTTTGATAATAATCCTTTTTATTCTTTCATCTTCATCATCTTCATCAAGCTTCAAAAAGCTTGCTAGCTTCAATGGTGAAATGAGAAAAAAAGTGAGAAATCCAATTCTAAAGTGAAGCCACTTCCTATTTCTTCATTCTCTACCACTTGCCAAGTAGTATAGGGTGTTTTCTTCACAAGTTTCATGGCTTGGTGAAGTTGGAGCTTGATCTTGTGTTGCCTCGACGTAGATCATCTTCGGCATCAAAGTCGACGACCTAGCCCGATCATTTCTTCGACGAAACCATTACTAGAGTCCGGGATCTGATGATCGCAGTGGAGGGACGTCAACGCGGAGCTATGGAGGTGGAGGACCGGATCTACAAATGTTGTATTTCCGTTCACTCTTAGTTAAGTTGTTAACTAGTTGCATGTTACGCCTATTCTCTAGTTAACGATCCGTATTAGGGTTTGTAGGCACCGGAAAATTTTGAATTTGGCATGGTTGATGCCTTGTAAGACCTCATTAGTGTGCCTAGGAACCCTACAGGAGGTATCCCGGAGTGAGGCGGCAGCACCGCATGTTACATTACCACCTTCACCACCCCAGACGGCATTGCCGATAGTACCTACTGTTACTCCGCGTCAGACGCATGCATAGAGAGGTCGTGGTCGCGGAGGATTTGTTCATAGAGGATGAGGTGACTGAGGCAGAGGGCAGCCAGCGGCCGGCAGGGGACAGTTAGTTGCAGGTGGAGGACAGGCGCGAGTTTTTGCTTTGACGCATCAGGACGCGCAGGCGTCCAATGCGGTGGTCTCAGGTATCCTTCCAGTATGTTTGGTTGATGCACACATGTTATTCGATCCCGGATCCACGCACTCGTACGTATCCACACACTTTGTGCCGAGCTTGGGTAGAGAGTCCGGTTTGCTTGACCAGCCGCTTGTTGTGACTACTCCTGTGGGAGAGTCGTTTATTGCTAGGCACGTGTTCCGATCCTGTACCGTCCGTATTGGCGAGAGAGAGTTGCCGGTCGATTTGATCCTTATTGAGATGTTGGACTTCGACGTTCTTTTGGGCATGGATTGGTTAGCCACGTGCTATGCTTCTGTTGACTGACGCGAGAAGACAGTTCGATTTTGTTTTCGCAGCGAGTCGGTTGTTGTTGTGTTGGGGGACCATGGTGTTACCCCTCACAGTGTGATTTCTTCTTTTCGCGCTGGACAGCTTTTGAGGAAGGGATGTCAGGGATTTCTCGCATATGTTTGCGATACTAGAGCAACAGAGGTTCCGATGGATCAGGTTCCGGTTGTTAGCGAGTTCCCTGATGTGTTCCCTGACGAGCTTCCTGGGCTACCGCCCGAGCGTGATATTTCTTTCTGTATTGATTTGGTTCCTGGCGCGGGGCCTATTTCTGTACCGCCTTATCGGATGGCCCTGGCGGAACTTAGAGAATTGAAGGGTCAGTTGCAAGATTTGCTGGATAAGGGACTTATTCGACCCAGTGTTTCTCCTTGGGGTGCTCCAGTCCTGTTCGGCAAGAAGAAGGACGGCAGTTTGCGTCTGTGTATTGACTACCGCCAGCTGAACAGGGTGACAGTGCGGAACAGGTATCCTTTGCCACGTATCGACGATTTGTTCGACCAGCTTCAGGGGGCAGGATACTTTTCGAGGATCGATTTGCGATCAGGCTACCATCAGCTGCGGGTTCGACAGGAGGACATTTCTAGGACAGCTTTCCGCACGCGCAACGGCCATTATGAGTTTTTGGTGATGTCGTTCGGACTCACCAACGCGCCAGCAGCATTTATGGACTTGATGAACCGCATTTTCCGGCCGTATCTTGATCTGTTCATCATAGTGTTCATTGATGATATCTTGGTGTATTCTCGGAGTAGAGAGGAGCACGAGCAGCACTTACGGATTACACTGCAGACCTTGAGGGAGCATCAGCTTTTCGCCAAATTTTCAAAGTGTGCTTTCTGGCTAGACAGCGTAGACTTCTTGGGAAACGTGATTACACGAGATGGTATATGTGTAGACCCGAGGAAGATCGAGGAAGTTCGGAGTTGGCCTAGACCCACGTCAGTGACGGAGGTTCGCAGCTTTCTAGAGCTGGCAGGCTATTACTGGTGATTCGTGCAGGACTTCTCTCGCATTGCAACACCTTTGACCGGGTTGACCCGGAAGGGAGTTCGCTTCGATTGGACGGAGGAGTGTGAGCACAGTTTCCAGCAGCTACGGGCTCTACTGACTACGACACCAGTGCTATCATTGCCTTCAGGATCAGGCGGATTTGTGGTCTACTGTGACGCTTCACGAGTGGGGCTAGGGTGCATTTTGATGCAGCATGACAGGGTGATCGCGTATGCTTCACGGCAATTAAAGAAACATGAACAGAATTACCCCACTCATGATCTGGAGATGGCTGCAGTGGTCTTTGCACTTAAGATCTGGCGACATTATCTGTATGGAGAGTCGTGCCAGATATTCACTGACCACAAGAGCTTAAAGTATATATTCCAGCAGCGAGACATGAACCTTAGACAGCGCTGATGGATGGAGTTAGTAAAGGACTACGATTGTGAGATCTTGTATCACCCGGGCAGGGCGAATGTAGTGGCGGATGCTTTGAACAGGAGGCCCGGGGATAGTCTATCTTGTTTGAGCGCAGTGCAGAGGCAGTCGTCGGCAGATTGGCAGATCTTATGCGACAGCCGGGTACAGTTCGATTTTACGCCGATCGGAGGACAGATTGCGCATGTTCGTGCACGCCCATAATTGCTTGACCGTATACATGAGGCACAGCACAGTGATGACCGCTGTTTAGAGATCAGGACACAGATGGGACAGGGCAGATTTTCCGAGTTCGTGATCGATGATCAGGGAATATTACGATTTGGGACTAGACTGTATGTACCAGATGCTGAGGGATTGTGGCGCGAGATTCTTGAGGAGGCACATCGATCGGTATATAGTGTTCATCCCGGTTCCACCAAGATGTACCATGACTTGAGAGGTGTTTACTGGTGGGATGGAATGAAGAGAGACATCGCAGATTATGTGTCGAGATGCCTGACTTGTCAGCAAGTCAAGGCTGAGCACCAGAGGCCCGCGGGAGAGCTACAGCCATTACCCATTCCGGAGTGGAAATGGGAACAGATATCTATGGACTTCATTGTGGGTCTACCAAGGACTAGTCGAGGGTATGACTCCATCTGGGTGATCGTGGATCGTTTGACAAAAGCGGCTCACTTCTTACCGGTGACGACGACTTTCGGATTTGCCCAGTATGCCCAGATTTACATTGACGAGATTGTACGACTCCACGGAGTTCCGACATGTATCGTGTCCGATAGAGGCGCCCAGTTTACCAGCCGGCTATGGCAGAGGCTTCAGGAGGCTTTGGGCACTCGCTTGAGTTTCAGCACAGCATTCCATCCGCAGACCGACGGACAGTCAGAGCGGACTATTCAGACTCTCGAGGACATGCTCAGAGCATGCGTATTAGACTTCGGAGGTAGCTGGGATCATCATTTGCCCTTAGTAGAGTTCTCCTACAACAACAGCTACCAGCAGATCATTCAGATGGCACCGTTTGAGGCTCTTTATGGGAGGAGATGCAGATCGCCCACCTGTTGGACGGAGCTCAGTGAGAGCAGTATCTTAGGGCCGCAGATGGTGGAGGAGACGACCGCGAAGATCCAGTTGATTCAGGATAGGATGAGAGCAGCCCAGAGTAGGCAGAGATCTTATGCGGACCGTCGTCGGCGCAGACTTGAGTTTTCTGTTGGTGATCATGTTTTCTTGAGGGTCTCCCCAATGAAAGGCGTGATGAGGTTTGGGAAGAAGGGGAAGCTTAGTCCCAGATATGTAGGCCCCTTCGAGATCCTCGAGCGTGTTGGTGCGGTTGCGTATTGATTAGCCCTTCCGCCCAGTTTTCCAGACGTGCACCCCGTATTTCATGTTTCGATGCTTCGCAGATATCTTTATGATCCTTCGCATGAGATTCAGCACCCGACGATCCAGCTTGAGTGCGACCTTTCCTATGCAGAGCAGCCGGTGATGATCTTGGATCGACAAGTGAAGAAATTGAGGTCGAAAGAGATACCGTTCGTCAAGGTACTTTGGCGTGGCCAGAGCGGCGAGGAGGTCACTTGGGAGACCGAGAGCGAGATGAGGAAGAGGTATCCCCATCTTTTTGAAGGTGCGTATAGTTAGATTTTTAAATTCGGGAACCGAATTTCTTTAAGGGGGGTAGATTGTAACACTTTGAATTTCCGTTAGAATGTTTTTCGTGATAATTGGTAATTGTACGTGTTATTATATATGTGTACATAGGATTATTAGTTATTTTAGTCGGGTTTACTAATTATATTTAGTCGTGTGAGCAAATTGAAAAATTTTCCTTTGTAGTGTACACTTGCACACTTAGCCATTTTTGAGACCTAGGTTTAAAGTGTTAGCCAATTCTTTTCTTGCATGGTTCACTTTATTTCCATCACTTTAATCAAGCTAAAACCTTTTTTTAAAAATGTAAATCCTAATAAAAAAATGAGGTATGGGTGTTAGGTAAGAATTGGACTTTTGTTGACCTTCTCTCTCTCTCTTCTCCTCACTTCTGAATTCTGTAGCTTCCAGCAGAAAAACCCTCTCATTTTCTTCATCTCTTCTTCTTCTTTTCATTTCCCTTTGATCCCCAAACAAAACCCTACACAAATCAACACTTTTCCTTCACAAAACGATGGAAAAAGAGGCTTTTTGGGGTGTTTGAAGGCAAATCTGCACACTTGAGGGAAGAGCTGGGACTTTTGGTGTTTTATAAGGTTTTTAGAAGGTATTAACTCTTGTTAGCACTCCTTTTCCTTAAACTTGTAGTATTCTTTAGCAAAAATCTCATTTTTGTGCATTTATAGTGATATTAAAGGATATTTGTGATTCACATGTTAGATTAGGGTTTTGTTAGTTTGGTTAGCTCTATTATGTGTTATTAGAGCTATTTTAGGCCAGGTTTGTTTCAGTTTGCACGGAAATACCATAAAGTTCCATTTTAGTGTAAAAAGTGTGGATTTTAACTTGATTTAAGGCTCTGTAGGATATGCTACTACCCGAGATGTTTCAGAACAAAACTAGATATTACTGTAGTATGTATGGGGGGTATAGAGTGCACACACCAAACCTGGGAGCCCACCCCCCTACCCAGGCCTCCGGAATATTCATTCTGGCCGCAATTTGCGGCCAGATGGGTGAGTTGGGATTTAGGGTTTGGGCCACTGGAGTCTGCTGCTATGTGGGTTATTTAGGTATATATAGTTTTGCAATATCATTTCTGTATCAAAATCTGTAGGTGAATACCTATTTTCCCGTATTTTAATCTTCGCGACACGCGTGATACGTGTGTATAGGTTTTGGGTTTCTGTGTATCGCGACGCGTCGGAGTGGCTTCAGGCGCGTAATTACACGTTTTAGCGTATCGTGCACACGCGCGCTTGGTTCACGACACGAGTTACTAGTTCGGCTTCAATGTCGTGTTTGTGTGACTTCAAACTTATGTGTGATATATTGTGTAATTCTAGGTTCGCAGGCGAGTACGGCGGACGCCGCGCAGAAGGGGAAACAAGTTGTTGGCTATACCTAGCGAGAGACTACGATGAGTAGATTTAACATCTACGGGAATATCGCCCGCATGGCGTTCTACATCACGGCTGATAGGACCTTATAGCTACATTTACATACATTGACTGTTCATGGCTACTATTTAATGCATACTGCGTTCCCTGCTATATGGATATAAACTAGAATTGATAGAACACCGCACCATTACTAACGGTCCATGTTGCACGAGCACTATCCTGCATGTTACACACACACCGTTAGTAATTGCCATGACACTCACACTGTAGAATTTCCATGATCATTATGCTGTAGCTCATCTTTTGTGTGACTAGACATGATATTCATACTTGATGCACATATCACCTCACATTGACTTGCATATTGGTTTAGATTACATGTGATTTCTGGATTTGGGAACCGTGGCTATTTCAAATATGTAATCATTTAAAATCCCGGTTCCCTTGATATGATATTTCGGTGCGTCCACCATGTGTTTCCTCGGTGCTAGAGTGATATATGTGAACCCGAATCGAGGAGCTGGTTGAGGCCGATTACGGGTACATGGTGGACCCGGTATGGTACCCCCGGGGCGAGAACGGTTTCGCTGTGTAGTAGACGGTGAGCCTGGCAGAGGGACTACTACCTACCGGTGATTGGTTGGACCTGACAGTTATCCGGAGGATACTGATCAGAGTCGATAGATGGATGCGGGATGATCCGTACTGCCGGGGCCGAGGGCCGATACCGCAGACGGAGCCCGTGGGCTGACCCGGACTGACGGGGCCGGATGGATGAGGATTTGCGTGTCGATGCTGGACACGAGTACTTATGATATTTGGGTGCCGATGTTGGGCACTCGTGATTCTCAGAGATTTACAGGATTAGAGGGCCGATGAGAGTGCCGGCGCCTGAGCTATTTGGGGGATCTGGGTGTATTGATGGACACCGATTATATATTCCATGTTGACATTCCGTGTTGATGTTATATTGCCCATGCTCAGCATTTATTATTGTACCTCATCATGTAGTTATATTACCTGATAGAGCACTTGCATGATTATTGCACATACTGCTTATCACATATTGATATCATCTGTTGGCATATGATAGAGTAGCGCAGTACGTGCATGCTCGCGATTACCTTTATATGTTATCTCTATTCACGAGTTGGCAACTCACCCCCGTTGTGCCACAGTGTTTGCAGGTTACCCTTCGGAGTAGTCGCGGCAGGCTGCGTTTTGCATCTTTTGACACAGATACCCCCATAGTTGGTGTACTAGCTCTTTTGCTGATAGGTGGATTTGTGCGGTATCTGTTTATCTTTCAGTTATATACATTGTTGTATCTAGTATTCTCCATCTACCATGTATGTATTTTACTTAGAGACAGTGTGAGGACGGTGATGTATATTATTTGTTTTCTGGTGTCGAGCTCGTTGTGAGCCGATTGTACTTGCAGTTTATTATATCTGTGATGTTCCCACTTGTGGATCTTGATCTTCGCTGTGGCGTCGTATATTGCTATCTTGGTGATTGTTTACTTAGATTTCTTAACATGTTAGTAAGTGCTTTCATTTTAAACTTATAACACTCTATACTTTTACTGGTTTGATTTATGGGTTTTCGGTTCACTTAGTCGCGTTACGCCTGTAGACGTTACGTGGTTAAGTGCCGGTTACGGGCCAAAACTTAGGGATGTGACAGCGAAGCTGCAACTCACCGATAAGGCCCGAGTTTGGTGGAAGGCGGAAGAAAGCCGTCTTGACCAGCTTATTGAATGGAGAACTTTTCGCAAGATGTTCGACGCAAAATATTTCCCCGAGATGGCCCGATTTGACATGGAACATCAATTCATCCATCGACAACAAGGTTCGATGTGCTCCAAATCTGTGGATGAGTATGATGATGAGTTTACCATGCTCAGTAGGTAAGATATGTCTCAATATTCGATTTTCTTGTATCACATACTACACAGCTAACACAAGACCTTAATAGGTTCGCGGCACACTTGATTCCGACTGCTGAGATCAGGTCCAGACGATTTCAGCAAGGGTTAGATTCAGAGATCCAAGCTACCTTAGCTACAGGGGATTTCTCAACCCACGAACTGGCTTTGAAAGCTGCCCGTCGATATGAGGTAGTAGTGAAGATGAAGGGCAGACCCCAATCTGCCGGAGTGAAGTGTCCGGCCACCCAGATGGCAGGAGGAGCCTCTTCAAGGCCAACTTTTGAACCCAGGAGACTGGAAGTAACAAATAACCGGTCAAGTCCAGATTTTTGCTTCTACTGCAAGTGAGATGAACACCTGTGGAAGGACTGTAGGCGCGCAAAAGGCCTATACTTAGTTTGTGGCGCATTCACTCATGGAATTAGAGCATGTCCTTATAGATGCAACCCAGCTCCAACTCACAACACTTATTCGCAACGGCCAGCTATCCAGGCTCCTGCACCTCGTCTTGCTCTCCCAGCTCCACCTCCACATGGACCTCCTGCACATCCTAATCACCAATTCCATCATGCACTGAAGAACATGCCTTGAGGACAGAGAAACAAGCACCAAGAACAGAGGAATGTGCTTCCAGCTAGGAGGAATATACCCCGGCGTCAGGCTTTCACATTAGCGGCTGTTTCCCCCAATCAGAGCAAAGCTCTGTTTTGAATTTCAAAATTCAAAAATTGAAGTAATGCTTCAGATCCCTTGCGCTGCGCGCCACGTGTCAAAAGAAGACACGCCAGCGCCAACAGCGATGCGCCCTAGGCAGCGCACCCCCAATCAGAGCAAAGCTCTGTTTCAAAATTCAAATTTTAAAATTGAAGCAACGCTTCAGATCCCTTGCGCTCTGTGCTACGCGCCACGTGTCAAACACAGGTGCGCTAGCGCAGTTGCGCTGCGCTCTGCGCTGCGTGCCACGTGTCAAACGTAGGTGCGCTAGCGCCAAGTGCGCCAGCGCTGGAATTAAAAGAGTTCCCCACTGTTAGATCAAAAGATCTAATAATAATAATAAATTATTAATTAATCAGAATTAAAATTCTGTTCTAGAAAGATCTTTCCAATCTTATTAAAACAAGAAGATTATCTTCTGTAAAACAGAAGCCTTAGGATCAAAGATTCAACGGTGGGAAATATCCCCAAATCAATCAGAGAAAAATCTCTTCAACTAATTTAACAAATCAATTGGCCCTATATAAAGGCCCCAAGACTTCAAGTCTCATATAGAAAAAATCCTCTGCAAACTTTGAGAAAAACTCAAAGAGAAAGAAAGGCAAGCCTTTGAAGAAAGAAGATCATTTCTTCATCTTTAAAGGTAAAAGAACTATGTTCTTGAATAAACAGAGATGAAATCATCTCATTAAAAAAAAGGAGAACCTCTTCTAAAAAGATCATAGACCTAAGAACAAGATCAAGGTCTTCAATAAAAAAAAAAGAAAAAGATCAAAAAGATCTAATTATAAAAAGACTAAAAGAAGTACTTTTACTTCACAGATCTTCCGATCTACAAAGGCAGAGCCTTTTGATGAAAACAAGAACTTTGGTTCTGGGATCTTGAGGCAAGGCCTCCTTTGAAGAACAAAAACTTGTTCTTTGATCTGAAATTTGATCTGATGCGCTTTGCGCTACCGGAAAGTGCTTTGCACTCTTGAATTGCGCCTTTGCGCTTATTGGACTGGCGCACAGTGCCAAAACGCGCTACGTGTCAACCACAGACACTGCTTGCGCTTTGCGCTCCTGAAAACAGAGCACTCCGCTCTTGGGTTGGCGCTCACCGCCAAGCGCGCCACGTGTCATTCACTGGCGCACCCATAAACTGGCGCAGCGCACTCATAAAGCGCAGTGCGCTAACAAACCAGCGCTTAGCACTGAGCGACACGTGTCACCCTTATGTGCGCTAGCGCAATGCGCTCTTTAGTTGGCGCAAAGCGCCTAATGCGCCATGTGGCGCGCTGTCAGAACATACCTTGTTCTGATAAATGTTATGCATTTAATTCCAGACGAAATGTCAGAGCCCAATTAGAAGGGCAAAGCCCAAATAAAGGCATAACAGGCAAAATAAAAATAAAATGTTAATGTTAAACATTTTTTAACTGGACTTAGCCCAATTTTGACCATAAGTCCTCAATTTAAATTGAACTGAGCCCAGCTGCTCTTCCAATCAACTTACACCCGGTTTGAGGGTACATCTCTTTACTCCTCTGATATCTGTCGTTGTAATCCTTCAACATCGTCAGAGAGGTGACGGGTCCCGACAACCACACATTGCTACGGACTGTGGGGTCCTTAAACTCATGGACTGTGATGTCCTTAACCTCGACCGTGATGTCTTAAAACTAACATCGGACTGTGGAGTCCTTAAATCCACGGACTATGATGTCCTTAACCTCGACCGTGATATCTTAAAACTAACAACGGACTGTGAGGCCCTTAAACTCATGGACTATGATGTCCTTAACCTCGACCGCGATGTCTTAAAACTAACAATGGACCATAATGTCCTTAAACTAATTATCAACCGCAATGTCATTAAACTAAACAATAGAGCACAATTGCTCTCTTGTCGGATCTAAACGATCCCGTTAAGTTGATCTTAGTCTAGAATTAGACTAACGTGTCCTTAACAAACGTTTAAGTTGATCTTAGCCTCAAATAAGGCTAACGTATCCTTAAACACTACCCCCCCCCAAACCCAAATCTAAGAAAGATATGGATTTGGACTAATCCACGTCCTACGGGCGACAACACAAATTAGTCTCCGTATACAATCCACGGGTATCCAAGCACAAAACAAACACCCACGACACGAAGTGACCATATGGAGAAGGAGAAAGTTGTTACCGCGAAGCGGTAGCGTAATTAACTGCAGGGACTTGCGCCTGCAGGGAAGTGCGTCCCCACAATCAAAAACCCCTCAAGCGAGGGGGAATCTGACGAAGTCTGCTACATCGGCCGCATCCGTTTAAACCTTCAATACACGGTGCCATAAATCAACTTGGCATCTTCGGATAGGTGGACGGATAGCACCAATTAGCATCTGCCCCCAGATTCAGGCAAGACGTCCAGTCTTCCCGGCTTCCGGCGGTGAACAGATTCTGGCACGCCCGGTGGGACCTTTTCCTCTTTCCAATCCACACTTCGTATGTCGTGTTCGCGAACCAATCGCGGTTTTCTAATGGTTGCCCTTGGGTTTCGAGGTACTAAGATTTGCCATTTTTCTTGGTGCAGAAAGCGAAGGATCAATGGCGTTCACTTGCTCAATGTGTTCCCCATGCAACTGCAACCCACGACCTGCCTCAACTGGGGGTATAGCCTACGGGCCCCAAGCTGCTTCCCTGTTCACGATGCCCGTGGAACAGGTCACTCAAGCCACCACGGGATTGTTTTTCGGAACCATGCTTCCGCCGACGAGCTTCAGCACCCCCGTACCCGTACCAGAAGCTCCCAAGAAGTCGTTCTTTGATCGGCTCACACCTACTGCGGCCCCTCTCAACGGGTCGTCCAACTCCAGCTCCTCGGTCTTCGCCAAACTGGGCCAAAATTCTTGTTGGCCCACAATGAAGCCTGCAATCCCAGAGAAGGTTATTCCGAAGAGAGTAACTAACCCTGCTCCTAAAATCGTCAAGACGGCTTCTCCTGCAAAGGGGTCGGTCTTTACAAGACCGAATGTCCCAACTCCCACTCCCGCTCCTGCTATTCAAAGGACATCAGTTTTCAACAAGTTGACGCCAGCAACAGCCCCTCACCTGAACAGGGGGCAAGATAAAGCCATCCCCGTCACCGAGCCAACTTCATCAGCTCGACACGCTCGACGTCGCTACTGGCGCCGATTAAGGAAGGCCGGGGGCAACTCCCCTTCTGGGCTAACTCCACCAGCTCCAACGGTGGAAATTAATGCTGCTGTTCCAACTGGGAACAGCTTCGAGCTGCTGAATAGGGTGCGCAGGAATTCTTCTGCTGCCGTACTGAGAAGATCTCCTCCTCCGGTGGAGAATGTCGCAGAAGCAAAGCCAGAACAGTCCCCTCAGCGGCTGTCCTCCAGAATCTACAAAGTTTGGCGGCAGGCTCGGAACTCAGTAGTTGATCAAGATTACCCTCGCCGACAGAAAAGGGCGAAGGTTCAACAAGAAGAAAACCGTCCTGTCAAAACACAACGGACAACAACCACCTGGGTGCCTACTGCGACGGACCCCTCAACTTCGACCGCTCATGAGAAGAGAAGGCCGGAGAAGATCCCCATGCCTGCGACAAATGTCAAAGGCACTGAGCCCAAACGCCCTAAGTCTGGGGGCATAACAGTCTATACTATTTGCACGGCATCCGGGAAAGAGGATATCCACGCTTCTACGGGCCACCGACCACTCACCCGATCCATCACAAGGGCTCAGGAACAGCAACAGCAGAAGCTCCAGGAGATGCTGCAATGGCTACACTCACCGGGCCAAAAGAAAGCCCGGAGGCGTCATCGGAACAACGTCACGAACACGAGACTGATGCTGAATTCCTTCAGAGAATGCTCGAAAAGAAGGACAAAGAAGCTGCGGAGCAAGCGGCTAACATAAAGCGAATGGCACTTCTCTTCCAAGACATGGTCGGGATGATGATACAGCCAGATCCTCCAGCCGAAGATCCTCCGATCATTATTGAAGATGACAGAGGAGAAACATCGAATCCCCTGCCGGCTCTTTCAACAGCCAAGGAGGAAACCATTTCTAAGGCCGCCGTGGATGATTATATCGCTCAATAAATATGAGTTCACAAGGAAAATGAAGCGGCCGGCCAAGTCGTCAAAACTGGGTGACCGTATCCAGGCTGGTATGATCAGATAAAGTACCCGCCAAGCTACACGATCCTGAAATTCCATGTGTATAAGGGGACAGGCAATCCTCACCAGCATGTCACCCAGTTCAGAGCTCTTTGCGGCAACACCGGGGGCGATGATAAGCTTTTGCTCCGCCAATTCGTCAGCAGCTTGTCGGAGACCGCATTTGAGTGGTACTCCGAACTTCCAAACGACTCCGTCAAAACTTTCGCAGAGATGGAGTTGCTATTCACCCAGCGATTCGTGAGTGCCAGCGAACGCACCCCAATAACAGCGTTGATCAATGCGAGGGTGAAGCCAGGCGAAACTTGGGTTCAATATGCAATCCGATGGCGAAATCTGTGGTCGAAGTGCGAACAGCGCATCGAAGAAGCACCAGCGGTGGGCATGTTCATGGGCACCCTAGACCCTCATGCAACTATTTCACAGTTCATGATGTTCTTCAAACCGACCACGTTCCAGGCTTTAATCGATAAGCTGGCCCAGATGGATCAGACGGGTCATAGACCATCTCCCCCGAAGCCAGAACCGCGGAACGAAAAGGGTAAAGGGAAGGCAATCTTCGTTGCAAACACCCAACAACAGCCCAGTGCTCCAAAGCTAGCGGATCAACTAGAGGAGAGACGGCGCTATTACAATGAGAAAATGAAGCGTCCTTACTCATTCCCACGGGATAAAACGAAGAGGCTGTTCGAGCTGGCGGTGCGCAACAGGCTTATCAACTTGCCAAATCCAAGGCGACCACCGCAACCCAGCGAAGTGAATAATCCCAATTACTGCCCATACCACCAAACGGTAAGCCATCCGATCGAAGATTACTTCGTCTTTAAGGGATGGATCGAGGATCAGTACCTACAAGGCATGTTTGCATTGTCTGTGAAGTGGAAAGTAAACCCACCACAACCGCACACTACTTAGAAGACGGACACACCGGGGGCAACGTGCTCTTTTGTTGAAAAAGCTCTGTGGGAGGTCGTGCTTTCAGCCAAAACCAAAAGGATGCTGAATGATCTTCAGACATGCTCGGCGATCAGGTGGAAGAACCCGCTAGAACCCCAGATCATCGAAGGGATGCTGAAGCCGCGCCCAACTCCAAAGGTTTGTGGTGATAGCCAAAGCACTCACACCCAACCGTCAAAATCATCAAAGAAGAAGAAGAAGAGATCCAAAAAGCCCGTGAAGCCTGGCGAAAAGCGCACGGACCTACAAAAAAAGATTGATGCGCTGGAAGAGTATAACCAGAAGGTGCGGACTCCAATCACGCTCCAAGAGTTCCTCAGCCACGTCCTTGAGGACGAAGATGATGGAGAAGACTCGTCAGACGAATCTGAGGATTACGTAGCAAGTTGCCATGTGATCTCTCATTCATCGCTAGACAATGAAGAAGCTCCCTGCACAGAGAGACTGGGGGCAGGTCCCGAGCCGGAACTTCTACGGTCGTCAGACGAAATGATCGACGCCTTCCTGAATGAAATCCATCTGAAAAGTAAAGCCGATCGGGAGCGTGAGATGGCCATATTTGAAAGAGCCAAACGCCAGCGAATGGACGAAAGAGTCAAGGCACTCCCGCCGAATCAAGGAACACCCGTCGCAGATAAAAACAAGTTTAAGATGAGGAAAAGGTTTGCTAAAGCCATATCAATGGGAATGAAGCTATCGCCCTCCGAAGGAAACACTCCCGATGAAGCAAAGATGCATCCTAGCTACTGCTCATATCATCGAAAGATTTCGCACCCCACCGAGGAGTACAATGCTTTTAAAAGATGGTGGCAAGGGTATGTTGCTCACCGGCAACATTTCAAGCGGATGAAACGCAAGACTCGTCGGGAGCAAAGAAGTACGACTGAGGAGCATAAAAGAAATACCAGTAACTGTCGCATGGTCAACACCGGGGGATCGCAGGTTCTCACTTTCGGGAGCGACTCTGACGAGGAAATGGCTCTGGGCCCTCTCTTTAAAGAATCCAACTTGGGGAAAGAGGAAGAACCGAAGGCATGTGAAAATATCCAGCTGCGCAACCGTACGCTTCCAAAAAAGAATCTAGGACCCACGAGTAGAAAAGATAAGGGAAAGGAAAAGTTCTCTGAGGATATCGCCCTGGATGACCAAGTCATGAAAGAGCTGACTGCCAAGGACCCGCCAAAAAAGAATAAGGTGGACTACAACGTTCTGGCACACTTGAGGAAGTTACCCTCGCAGTTCAGCATTCTCGACGCCCTTTTACTATCAAAAGAAGCAAGAGATTCATTGATCAAGGCGCTACAAGAGCCAGAGAAATTCCAAGCTTTTCTCGACGAAGAAAATATGAAGGATGAGCTGCAGGAAGTACACACAGCCGATATCACCTTCGGCGACGAAGACCTCCTCCTTGGGACGTGCGAGCACAACCGTCCCCTATATGTCTCAGGATACTGCCACGATATAAAGATTGGAAAAATCCTGGTCGACAATGGGTCTTCCGTCAATCTTCTCAACGTGCGAGTGTTGAAGGAAATCTGCATGAGCGTCCAGCATCTCGCTCGTGATAAAATCACCATCTCTGGTTTTGACTCCCAGTCATCGCGGACTCTCGGGTCTGTGATATTGACATTATGATTCGGGCTACTTGTCACGGATATTAAATTTCATGTCATTGACTCCAAGACATGCTATAACGCTTTGCTCGGCCGATCTTGGTTACATGAGTACAACATCATCCCTTCTACACAACATCAGTGTATGAAATACTTTAAGGATGGTCTCGAGTATACCGTAACAGGATAGCTGAATCCATTCTCCGTGAATGAAGTCCGCAAGTACGAAGATGCAAAATACTTTTTGCCAGATTTCGAGGACATAGAGAGATGTCGCAAGCCGGAGAACAAAGCTATCACCACCATTCCTGTCTTCGGGAGTGATACTGAGGAAGAGGAAGAGATAGTTTATCCAGGCCCGCCCCAGTACAACAAGCCAGGACCGTCTGCTTCCATGTTGATCTTTGGCAGTGACTCGGAAGATGAGGCCCATGCTATATTCTCTGCTCGGCCTTCAATACAAACATTCGCTGATGAAGAGCAAAGTCTGCAAGTTGCCATGGTTTTGCCCAAACATCATAAAGAACTAGACACGCTTGATACCTACAGTGTGGAAGAGCTGCAGACGTTCTATGTCCCTCCCAGGCGAGAAGGCGATCCTATTCTACCGCTCCGGGGAAACCAAAGTGGAAAAAGAAATCTGGCATGGCGCGGATTCTACACTTGACAGGCTCCAGCCCATCCGTCTGCCTAGATATTATACAGAAGGCTTGAAAAGGCTGTTGAAGCGCCAAGGGATACCCTTCAAACAGACCGCTCAAAAAGCTAAGTTCTATGACAGGACCTGGAACATTCCCGGAACTCAGCGCAAGTTGCCCAATGGGAGGATGGAAGATATCGAGCTTGGATATGTTCGGTCCAAGAAACGGGAGCTACTCCGCGACTGCTACGTCGTACATGACTTTGATGAAGAAGGGGATGCTCAATGGGAGAATGCTAACCCTGAATCAGAAAAAGCTCCCGCCATAAAAATGCCCAGTCAGTCGTTCGAAGAACAAATGGACAAGCTTATAAGGGAAGCTGGTCAAAAAGTTCGAGACGACCATAATCGCGAAATGGACATCTACGAGAAAGCCAGAACGTAACGCCTTCTTCAACAGGCTGCGAAAGATGAAAATGCCCTTCCCTGTCAACCTGATGTACAAAAGGCCCGACGCAGAGGCAGAAACAAGTCAAAGAGCGGAAAAGGCATTCGACAGCGACAAAGCGGGACCAAGAAGTCATGCGATCAGGAATCGAGCGGTCTGGATTTGTCCCTTGTAAAGAAGATGAGTCGAGCATACTCTTTTCCTCAAGACAAGACAAAGAAGATACTTGATCTTGCCATAAGACATCAAATGCTTACACTTCCGGAGTCCAAGCACCCCGGCCAAGCAGGCGAAGTCTCTCACCCGGAATATTGCTCTTATCACCGAGCGATAGGACATCCCCTCGAAGACTGCTTCACCTTCAAGAACTGGGTCGAAGATCAATATCAGCTTGGCAAATTCGCTCTATCCAGCAGTTGGAGGGTAACACCGCCGCAGAAACATGAACCCAAATCCACGAGACTAGACCCGGATCCACATCAGTCTTGGAAGCGAGCTCGTACCTGTCATATGATAACATTATCAAAAGAAGAGCCTGAGGATAGGGATGACCTCCCCTGGTGCTTCGAAAACAATGATGACGAGGTAATCTCAGAATTTCCACCAGCACCGAAAGAGCTGGAGGATGGAATACATACTACTGCAAATAACCTCAAGAAAATCGATTTGGGGACGACAAGTAACCCGCGGCCGACATTCGTTAGTGAGTTGCTATCTGAAGAAAGGGTGGCTACGCTAAAAGACGTGCTTATGTAGCATAGAGATTGCTTCGCATGGAATTATTCCGAGATGCCAGGACTAGATCCAGAGATTGCTGTACAGAAATTAGCAATGTCTCCGGACGTCAAGCCAGTCAAATAAGCACCGAGGAGAATGCGGCTGGAGCTTGAGATGAGCATCAACGCCGAGGTCAAGAAGCTGATCGACTCTGGCTTCATCCAAGAAGTTCAGTATCCTGACTGGATCGCCAACATCGTCCCGGTGATGAAGAAAAATGGGACAGTGCGCATATGTGTAGACTTTCGGGATCTTAATAAAGCCTGCCCGAAGGACGATTTTCCAGTACCGGTCACCGAGCTGATGATAGACAATACGTCCACTCACGAAGTCTTCTCCTTCATGGACGGATCGTCAGGATACAATCAGATAAAGATGCATCCCAAGGACCAGAAGCATACCGCTTTCCGGACCCCATTAGGTATATTTTGCTACAAGGTGATGCCTTTCGGTCTAAAGAACTCCGACGCTACCTATCAGAGGGCCATGACGAAGATCTTCGATGACCTCATACATGAAATCGTCGAATGCTATATCGACGACCTCGTGGTGAAAAGCAAATCATACGAGGAACATATCGAGCATCTGAAGATCGTATTTCAACACCTTCGACAATACAACTTGAAGATGAACCCTCTCAAGTGCGCATTCGGAGTTTCCTCAGGCAAATTCCTAGGATTCATTGTCCAACACCGAGGTATCGAGATAGATCCGTCAAAGATCAAGGCAATTATGGAAATGCCCCCGCCAAGAACTCTCAAGCAATTGCGGTCTCTCCAAGGGAAACTCGCCTATATCCGACGATTTATAGCCAATCTCTCTGGCAAGTGTCGTCCTTATAGTCACCTGATGAAGAAGGGAACCCCGTTCGTCTGGGATCACAAATGCTAAGGCGCAATGGACGAAATCAAGCAATACCTGCAGAATGCGCCGGTGCTAGCCTCTCCGGTCAAGGGAAAGCCTCTCATTATTTATACAACAGCTCTCGAAGGTTCTTTAGGCGCGCTGTGGGCATAAGAGAACGACCAAGGGAAAGAAAGAGCTCTCTACTATTTGAGCCGAGTTCTCCTGGGGACAGAAAGCAATTACTCTCCCATCGAAAAACACTGCCTGGCGTTGATCTTCGCAATAACGAAGCTCAGGCACTATGCGTTAGCGCATGAAGTCCGTCTCATATCGAAGGCCGATCCCCTCAAATACTTGATGTCAAAGGCCATATTGACAGGAAGACTCGCTAGATGGGCCTTGCTCTTGATGGAGTTCTCAATAACTTATCAGCCTCTTAAGGCAGTGAAAGGCCAGGCCATCGCCGACTTCCTCGCTGAACATCCGATATCGGCCGATTCTCCCTTGAATTGCGAACTGCCAGACGAACATGCGTTTGACACGATCGATGGAAGTGGTACCCGGTGGGAACTTTATTTTGACGGAGCATCTTCCATGAAAAAGCGCAAACAAAACACGCCCATAATCAAATCAGGGGTAGGCCTCATCTTCGTGACCCCACAAGGAGGGATAATGCGCTTTGCTTTCTCCTTAACAGAGCCGAGGACAAACAATGAAGTTGAATATGAAGCTTTGATAGCAGGCCTCGAGATCGCCATCGACATGGGAATTGAAAACCTCCTCATATACGGAGACTCCCAACTGGTCATTAGTCAAGTAAACGGCGATTATCAGACGTGCAAGCCAGAACTGGTGAAGTACGGCGAGACAGTACAGCAACTGCTGACTCAAATTCCCTCCTACATGCTGGAAAGCATACCGCGTGCAGAAAATAGCAAGGCGGATGCATTAACCAAGCTCGCTAAAGAACTGGCCGACGAGAACCTCGATGACGTGAGGATCGTTGTGCAAAGCCGTCGGGTTCTTGCACCGGCAGAAATATCTCCGGGGTTGTCCGAAGAAAAAGGAGTGACTGAGCAGACGGCCCTGCAAATAAAAGACCAGGAAAAGGCTGAGGATTGGAGAGAAGTCTTTATAGACTACTTCAAATCCCGTCGGACGCCTGAAGATGCGTCCTCAACACATCAGCTCATGAAACGAGCCCTATCTTTTGCCTTCGTCAATGATACTCTGTACAAGAGTTCGTTTGATTCTCTGTGGTTGAGATGCCTGGGACCTGAAGAGGCGAAAAGAGTCGTCCAAGAAGTTCACGAAGAACTCTACGGCTCTCACCAAACAGGCCCGAAGATGAAGTTGAAGATCAAACGGATGGGCTACTACTGGCCCACGATGACCCAAGACTGCCTCGAATATGCGAAGCAATGTCACTCATGCCATATCCATGGGGACTTCATCCACCAGCACCCAAATCCACTAAATCTGACAGTGGCTAGCTGGCCGTTCGAAATGTGGGGAACTAACATAATCGGCCCCATCGAAGCAGCATCGTCCAGAGGACATCGATTCATTTTGGCGACAACTGATTACTTCTCCAAATGGGAAGAAGCAATACCGCTGAGGGAAGTGAAGACGGAGAATATCCTCCGTTTCTTCAAAACGCACGTTATTTATCGGTTTGGAACTCCGCGACGGATCATTTCCGATAACGGGCCGGCCTACAGAAGCCACAAAATCAGCCGCTTCACACAACAGCACAACATTGACTGGAGATACTCTTCAGTTTACAATCCCCGAGCCAACGGTCTAGCTGAAGCTTTTAACAAGACCCTGACAAAGATCATGAAGAAGACGGTGTCCCGAAATAAAAAGGACTGGCACGAGAGACTGCATGAATCTCTCTGGGCATATCAAACAACGTTTAAGATGGCCACGAACACAATGCCGTACGCATTGGTATTCGGTACGGAAGCAGTACTTCCCCTCGAGATAGAGTTACCCTCTTTGCGAGTGGCAGTTCATTATGAGCTAACGGACTAAGAGAACGCTCACCTTCGGCTCGAGGAGCTTGATGCCCTTGATGAAACCCGGCTCGTAGCGCAACAAAATCTGGAGGCTTATAAAGCAAAGATGACGCGCTCATATGAAAGATTGACTAGGCCGAGAACATTCCGCCAAGGCGAACTCGTGCTAGTGGTCAAAAGACCCATGATCCCCAATCGCGCTAAGCGGGGGAAATTCGAGCCGAACTATGAAGGCCCGTATATCATAGACAATGTCTACCAGGGTGGAGCCTATCTACTCATGGACATACATGGTGAAAGACCTTTCAGGCCGATAAACGGTCGCTTCCTGAAGAAATACTGCGCTTGACGAGTCACGGCCTAGGTCAATGATAGATGACGACGACTATGTCCGCTCGCTATCTTCCTAAGCCCAAACTCTATAAGTAGTAACCGGCTTACTTTACAACGGACCGAAACGTCCTTAAACTAACGACTGACCGAAACGTCCTTAAACTAACAGCGGACCGAAACGTCCTTAAACTAACGACGGACCGAAACGTCCTTAAACTAACAACGGACCACTATGTCTTAAAACTAGCTGCTGACCGAGATGTCGATAAATTACGATGGATTGCAGCATCCCAAAGCTGATACAAAAAAAGAATAAAAAAAACGGTATGTCCATAAGCAAAATGGGCACGGATGAAAACCCGAAAGGGCTCCGTGAGTAAAAACAGCAGGGCTACCGGCGAGTCTTATGAAAACCCGAAAGGGCGCAACCTCGTTAGAATAAAAAAAAAGAGAAGAATAAAAAAACGGTATGTCCATAAGCAAAATGGGCACGGATGAAAACCCGAAAAGGCTCCATGTGTAAAAACAGCAGGGCTACCGGCGAGTGTTTGTGAAAACCCGAAAGGGCGCAACCTCGTTAAAAGACACTTACATGGTCCTCTCGACCTTGTGAGGAGAAACCACCTGCGTGAGATCCTTACGACTCACAAGGGAGCAACACCCTTAGGGATCCCCACGATCCCTAGGGAGAAATTACACTTGCAAGATCCTCACGACTCGTAAGGAGAACTCTCTTATGGGACCCTCACGGCTCATAAGATTTGAAAGTCTTAAGCTACAGGGATCTGAACATGTTCTTAAGCAGCCCCCACAACCTTCAATACTGCCCTACAAGCGGCTCAACGTTGACCCTTGTATACAATCCACGGGCGCGAATAAACATTTCCCTAACCAAGCCCCACCCGTGACTAGGGATATGTTCGCACGGTGAACAACCCTTGTAAGTCCTCTCGACTTATAAAGGGAAAACTCTCTTGTAAGATCCTTACGACTTACGAGAAGCCATACACTTAGGAGTCCTCATGATTCCTAAGGAGAAAACATATCTACGAGATCCTCACGACTTGTAGGGAGAAATACCTTTGTGAGACCGTTACGGCTCATAAAGTCAAAAGCCTTAGTCAACAGGATCCTAACCCTGTTTACTAAGCCACTTTTGCTCGATATCGACAGAGGCAAATGATGATTCGCTCTTGGCAATATTCCAGTTGTAGCGGTGCTGATGCCGAAATTGGTGTCTAATCCCAAGCTTGCAGCGAAAAGCCAGCAAGCCACACATGCATACGAAATAGCCGAAATGATAGGGCAACTTGCAAACAAAATCAGCAAGTAAAAAAAGGTATGCATGCAAAATAGCCGAAATGATTGGGCAACTCGCAATTAAAAGCAGCGAGTAAAAATAAAATAAATAGCCGAAATGATTGGGCACCGCGAAAAATAGCCGAAATGATTGGGCAATCGCGACCTTCGTGATATAAAAGCTGAAATGATAGAGCATCGCGGAAAGAGATAAAATAAAAATAATAATAAAATAAAAATGAAATTTATGCCCTACAGGTGGCATTACATCAATCCATGTATACAATCCAGGGGCGCAAACAAAGAAGGAATCACGCTCTTCCTCCCCAGGTTTCATCAGAAGAAGGAGCCAAATCACGATGGGTCACAGATAGCCTGGAGATCATTTCAACATTTGTCTCATTACAGCAGACACAACATCAAGCAAAGAGGAACAGCGGCAACTCCCAGTTCCATGACTCGGCGGTGTACAGATGACCGAGAGTCAAATCCCAACTCCGTGAAATGCGGATATAATCAACAAATTTCCTGGCTACGTGGAACGTGGATAATGTCACTTCTGACCCCGTGGAAAACGTCGAGAGCGGATCCTGGTCCTCGCAGAGCACGGCAGTGAACCTGTGTGAAGCATCCAGAGCGGAGCCTAGTCCTCGTCGAACACGGCAGTGAACCCATGGGAAGCATCTAGAGCAAAATTCCTGGCTACGTGGAACGCGGATTATGTCACTTCTGAACCCGTGTGAAGCATCCAGAGCGGAGCCTAGTCCTCGCCGAACATGGTAGTGAACCCGTGGGAAGAATCTAGAGCAAAATTCCTGGCTACGTGGAACGCGGATTATGTCACTTCTGACCCCGTGGAAAACGTCCAGAGCGGATCCTGGTCCTCGCAGAGCACGGCAGTGAACCCGTGTGAAGCATCCAGAGCGGAGCCTAGTCCTCGCCGAACACGGCAGTGAACCCGTGGGAAGCATCTAGAGCAAAATTCCTGGCTACGTGGAACGCGGATTATGTCACTTCTGACCCCGTGGAAAACGTCCAGAGCGGATCCTGGTCCTCGCAGAGCACGACAGTGAATCCGTGTGAAGCATCCAGAGCGGAGCCTAGTCCTCGCCGAACACGGCAGTGAACCCGTGGGAAGCATCTAGAGCAAAATTCCTGGCTACGTGGAACGCGGATTATGTCACTTCTGACCCCGTGGAAAACGTCCAGAGCGGATCCTGGTCCTCGCAGAGCACGGCAGTGAACCCGTGTGAAGCATCCAGAGCGGAGCCTAGTCCTCGCCGAACACGGCAGTGAACCCGTGGGAAGCATCTAGAGCAAAATTCCTGGCTACGTGGAACGCGGATTATGTTACTTCTGACCCCGTGGAAAACGTCCAGAGCGGATCCTGGTCCTCGCAGAGCACGGCAGTGAATCCGTGTGAAGCATCCAGAGCGGAGTCTAGACCTCGCCAAACACGGCAGTGAACCCGTGGGAAGCATCTAGAGCAAAATTCCTGGCTACGTGGAACGCGGATAACGTCACTTCTGACCCCGTGGAAAACGTCCAGAGCGGATCCTGGTCCTTGCATAGCACGGCAGTGAACCCGTGTGAAGCATCCAGAGCGGAGCCTAGTCCTCGCCGAACACGGCAGTAAACCCGTGGGAAGCATCTAGAGCAAAATTTCTGGCTATGTGGAACGCGGATTATGTCACTTCTGACCCCGTGGAAAACGTCCAGAGCGGAGCCTGGTCCTCGCCGAGCACGGTAGTGAACCCGTGTAAAGCATCCAGAGCAAACATTGGACTGTGGAGTCCTTAAATCCACAGACTATAATGTCCTTAACCTCGACCGTGATGTCTTAAAACTAACATCGGACTGTGGAGTCCTTAAATCCATGGACTATGATGTCCTTAACCTCGACCGTGATGTCTTAAAACTAACAATCAATCGTAATGATTTAAACTAATTTCACCTTGGTTCAAGGGTACATCTCTTCACTCTTTTGATATTTGTCGTTGTAATTCCTCAACGTCTTCAAAGAGGTGACGGGTCCCGACAACCACATATTTCATGAACTGTGAGACCCTTAAACTCATGGACTATGATGTCCTTAACCTCGACCGTGATGTCTTAAAACTAACATTGGACTGTGAGGTCCTTAAACTCATGGACTATGATGTCCTTAACCTCGACCGTGATGTCTTAAAACTAACGACGGACTGTGGAGTCCTTAAATCCACGGACTATGACGTCCTTAACCTCGACCGTGATGTCTTAAAACTAACATTGGACTGTGAGGTCCTTAAACTCGCGGACTATGATGTCCTTAACCTCGACCGCGATGTCTTTAAACTACGGTATCCTGGAAAACATCTAGAGCGGAGCCTGGTCGTCGCCAAACACAGCAATGAACCCGTGGGAACCATCCAGAGCAACCCTTAACTCCGTGAAATGCAGATAAAAGACAACTTCATCCATCACTTGCGGGCCCTCACGGCTCGTAAGGGAATAAATTCGCTTGTAAGGTCCTTACGACTTTCAGGAGAAAACGCACTTAGGAATCATCACGATTCTTAAGGGAAAATTACACCTACGGGATCCTCTCGACCCGTAGGGAGAAAATTCTTTATGAGACCCTCACGACTCATAAAGTTGAAAAGTCTTAGGTGACAGATCCTAACCCTGTTTTCTAAGCGATCGCCACTCTACAACGAGCCCAAGACTGACAGCTATACGCTATCTACAGACTGCACTTGCTAAAGTCACATGGCAAACAACACAGCTAGAAAGAGGAAAGCAGAGAAATGACACAAGACATTACGAAGAACGTGTATCTTTTATTCATGAATTCGATTGGGTACAAAAAACATCATATGAAAGAATAAAAGAACAAATACATTTTATTCAAAATTACAAATGATACAAAATTTTTATTGAGAGGAAAGTGCTTTGAATAATCCAGTCAGCCGCTCGCACACTTCCCTCAACCCCTCTTCCTGATCAGCTACCGCGGCCAACTCTGCTTCGACCTCGGCTCGCTACTGCAAGTAAGACGAGAGTTGTTCCTCGACGGCTCGCTGAGCTGCTTCACGATCTTGTGCATCACGCTCAACGACATCGAGCTTCTGCCTCAATGTTAACCCATTAGAGATACATTGCAGAAGGCCCTCGAAGATAACTTTCACCTGGGCAGCGTTTGCGTCGACCTCAGCATGCAGTCGAGCAGACTCGCTTGAAGTTTCCTTACATTCCTTTCGCTTTAAAGTCACTTCTTGTTCAAGATGGCGGAAGTAAGAAGCGCTCTGCTCGATCCATGTTGCCCATTGAGTGCTCATAGCCAGAATCTCAGGTGCGAGACGCTTAAGCTCGAACTCATGCAAGCAAGCCTCGATCTCCCGGCAGCAATTAACCAAAGACTCAACGACGCCCTCACCATGAAAGTTCATGAGCGTCGCCAGCATAGGGTTAACCTCTGCGGCAAAATCCGCGGCAGATGTGGGAGTCTCTGCGTCGAACTCCTCGATATACTCGCTCAGCATGCGTAGGCTCGTCACAGTACCTTTGGATGATGGACGCCTGAAAAAGGGCCCGTCCGACATTATAATACGAGACTCGAACAGGGTTGGAGTCGATGTAATTGTTGTAAAATAGATCATAATCAGATGTCGGCTCAAGAAATAAAGAAAACAAGCAAAAAGTAGAGTCTACTATACTGGCTGCAGCAGGGGGCAGAGCTGGGAGTACTGGTGGCGCAACGACAGCCTCGTCCCTCCTTCGATTCGTAAGGCTACAAACAATATAAAGAAGAGATTAGCAATAATGCGACTGCCCGTTAAGGAAGAGGACGTCTGTTCCCCTCCGAATGACGGCGTGACTGGACGTCTTGCCTGTGATTCAGGGGCAGATGCTAATTGGTGCTATCCGTCCACCTCTCCGAAGATGCCAAGTTGATTTATGGCACCGTGTATCGAAGGTTTAAACGGATGCGTCCGATGTAGCAGACTTCGTCAGATTCCCCCTCGCTTAAGGGGTTTTTGATTGTGGGGACGCTCTTCCCTGCAGGCGCAAGCCCCTGCAGTTAATTACGCTACCGCATCGCGGTAACCACTTTCTCCTTCTCCAGATGGTCACTTCGTGTCGCATGTGTTTATTTTGTGTTTAGTTGCCCGTGGATTGTATACGGAGACTGAGTTATGTCGTCGTCCGTAGGGCGTGGACTAGTCCAAATCCGTATTGTCTTAGATTTGGGTTTGGGGGTTCTGGGTTTAAGGATACGTTAGCCTCATTCGAGACTAAGATCGACTTAAACGTTTGTTAAGGATACGTTAGTCTAGTTTTCAGACTAAGATCAACTTAACGGGATCATTTAGATCCAACAATAGAGCAATTAAGGGAGCCCTGTTGTTTAGTTTAGTGACATTGCGGTCAATAAGTAGTTTAAGGACATTGCGGTCCAGTATTAGTTTTAAGACGTTGCGGTCAAGGTTAAGGACGTCGTAGTCCATGGATTTAAGGACTCCACAGTCCGATGTTAGTTTTAAGACATCACGGTCAAGATTAAGGACCTCATAGTCCATGAGTTTAAGGACCCCACAGTCCGTCGTTAGTTTTAAGACATCCCGGTCAAGGTTAAGTACCTCATAGTCCATGAGTTTAAGGAACCCACAGTCCGTATTAATATGTGGTCATCGGGACCCGTCACCTCTTTGAAGACGTTGAGAAATTACAACGCCAAGTATCAAAGGAGTGAAGAGATGTACCCTTAAACCGAGGTAGATTAAATAATCTTTGGCCCAATTTGGAACCAAGACCAATTAATTATATTATGAGCCCATTGGCTCAGTTGAATTTAAATTGAGGACTTATGGCCAGCTTGGGCTAAGTCCAATCATGTTTAGGATATTGGCCCTCTGTTGGTCCATTAGAGGAGAGGCTTTGCCTCTAGACACTTAGCCAATGGGGCTAAAGTTAGTGTTAAACACTAAAAATCAATCAGTGTCGAACACTGAGAATGAGATTGACAAGTTAGTGTTTAACACTAAAAGATAGTTAGTGTTAAACACCAGCAACAGGGCTTTCAAATTAGTGTTTATACACTAAGGCAGATCAATGTTAAATACTGGAAACA
The DNA here is from genome assembly GCA_030015575.1 of Agapanthus africanus. Taxonomy (NCBI): domain Eukaryota; kingdom Viridiplantae; phylum Streptophyta; class Magnoliopsida; order Asparagales; family Amaryllidaceae; genus Agapanthus; species Agapanthus africanus. The sequence continues at coordinate 157,311,064 of CM057350.1, forward strand.
GGGTTTTCCAGGTTGGTGTTCAACACTAAGAAAGTCAGTGTTAAACACTGTAAATAGATGTTTTCCAAATTAGTGTTTAAACACTAAGAAAATCAGTGTTGAACACTGGATATAGAGGTTTCAATTTTAGTGTTAAACACTAAGGCAAGAGGGGTCACATGGTAGCACGTGAGAGCGCCCTCAATTCATTTTATTCTGCCAAAAGTATTGAATACTTTGGAGCATCAAGTTCTGTCAAGTGATGGGAATTCTGGTGTTTGTCCGTTAAAGCTTCAGCCAAGGGGTCACGTGGTAGCACGTGATAGCACCCTGTTTCCCTTTATTTTGTTCTACAGATAAGTGTTTAACACTTTTAATTCTGAAAGCCATCACGTGTGGGCACGTGATGGGGGCCTGCACTTTGATCTGTTAGAATGTTCATTAGGGGTCACGTGTCGACACGTGAGGGCGCCCTAAAGCTCTTTTCTGTTTCTTTTCAGGGGTCACGTAGTAGCACGTGACCCTATTCCTTTGCCTGTTTGAAGATGTGTTTATCTTTTTAAGAATTGAATTCTTCATAGGGTTAAACCCTAGCAATAACTTTAGAGGAATTAAATTCCTACTTTCTTTTGAAGAATTATATTCTTAAATAGGGTTAAACCCTCATTTCTTCTTTCTTGAGGGAATTAAATTCCTGTTATTTTAACAGAACTAAGTTCTTAACTAGGGTTAAACCCTGATTCTGTTCATTCTGAAGGAATTAAATTCCCATAACATAGGATCAAACCCTAATTTTATTTTAAAGGAATTAAATTCCTATAGTTCTGTGAGAATTAAATTCTCAAGCTTCCATTCCCTCTCTATGCTTTGGATCTGCATGGCAGGATCTTAACCCATTGAGAATTAAATTCTCAACTCAAGGGGAGATATGCACTTTACAGATCCTCCACCAAAGAGAGAACTATATTCTTCTGTTTTATATCAGAGTTAAACTCTGTTGAGAATTGAATTCTCTTTTCCTTTCAAAAAGCCTTCCCTTTCTTACTTAGGGTTTTCTTTTGCAGAAGATCTAAATTCCTCCAAAGTATCAAGGCTCTCCTCTTTTTTTATGTATCGATTCCTTTCTGCATGTCTGTCCCTTTGTATGTCTCTTGGCTCCTATTTATAGGAGAAGCAGCCGAATCAATTAGTTTTGGTGAATCTTTCATTGAGAGATTTAATTTGTATTCACCATTCATTTTGGACCTTTAGATTATTATGTGAATTTTAATCACCATTAGATTTTAAATCCAGATATTCTCCTTTGTTATTTCGGTTAGATTTTAAGGGGAAATCTTTCCAAGTTCAGGCTTTTTCCATAGATAGGTGATATTTAAGAATCTTTAAATCTTTAATTCAATCGGTTCCTTTGGAAAGATTTGAGAGGCCTTTTCTCAGAATTTAATTCTGTTAACAGATAGGCTTTGAAAGCCGGTCACGTGTGGCCACGTGACCCTTGGTCACGTGTGGGCACGTGACCCCCTTGGAACGAGACCTCTTCTTCCTTTTTGCGCTCTTCCTTCTGGCTGCCGCTTAGCCGTCACGTGCCACCACGTGACCCCTGGTCACGTGTGAGCACGTGACCCTCGCCTGGAGCCTTTTTCTTGATTTGATCAGGGAATTGAGTCTGCTGCTTTTGAGTGTCACGTGCCAACACGTGACCCTGGTCACGTGGGAGCACGTGACCTCTTCTAAAGCCTTTTTCCTTGATTTGATCAGGGAATTGAGTCTGCTGCTTTTGAGTGTCACGTGCCAACACGTGACCCTGGTCACGTGGGAGCACGTGACCTCTTCTGAAGCCTTTTTCCTTGATTTGATCAGGGAACCGATGTGCCTTTGAAGCCGCTTTTAAATGTCACGTGCCAACACGTGACCCTGGTCACATGGGAGCACGTGACCCTTTCTGAACCCCTTTTCTTTGATGTAGTCGGGAAGCTAAATCTGCCTTACCGATGCTTTTAGGTGTCACGTGCCAACACGTGACTGCTGGTCACGTGCTAGCACGTGATGCCTCCTTCGTAACTTTTCCTGATTTTAAATCAGGAAACAAATGCCCCCACAGCGTTGTTCTCACATGTTTGCACGTGAGTGCAACGCTGTCACTTTTTGTGACCGTTGGATTCCTCTAGGGATTTGGGGAGATGAAGCGTCTCCATCACATCCTATAAATACCCATGTCTCTTCAGAAGAGCCTTCACTTTGCTCATCTTCTTCCTTTGAGAACTTTTTCCCTTGAGAATTTAATTCTCGTTTCCAGAGCTTAGTTCTCTGTCTCAAACATTTTCCAGAGTTTAACTCTGTTGAAGGATCCTTTTTCCTTAGGTAATGATGTTGAACGGTCGAAGCACCTTTATTTTAAAAGAACTCTCTGGATTTTAAATCCACATTAGGGGTTTTACCTCTTTTAATATGAACCCATTTTTTGAATTTATCAGCGAAAATAGAGAACCATTTAATCTTCGAACAATGGATCTCTTAGGGTTCACTTGATGCTTTTAGGGAGATGATGAGATCCGTTACCTTTTTTTTAAGGAATTTAATTCCGTTTGAAGAAAATGTTTCTGGGAATTTAATTCCCTTCTCTTAATAAGGAGTTTAATTCCTATGAAGAACTCAGTTTCTTCACATGGAGGCTTCTTGGGGTCTCTTGACCCGAGGTTGTCCTTCTGCAATTAATGAAACAGGAGCTTTGTAATGATGTCTTCTGTGGAAATTTAATTCCTTTGATCCTGTTGGATCTGTTGTAGAGCCCGAGACAGATTTGTCCTCTAGGGGGAATGTGTAGGGTCACTTGAATCTCATTCTTTATTTAATGAGGATATTCCCTCTGTTTTATTATAACTGCTTGGTCTCATTATTAATAAGCCGTCATCTTGATTCTGTGGGGCCCATGTGTTTTGTAGCCAATGGTCTCAGAAAAATCTACTGTTGTTTTCTTTAACTAGTCTTCATGTTCATGCATGGATATATATCGCTGACTTTGCTTTTAACGGTCTTCTTTTATTGGATTTCAGGTGCGATGGCTTCTGTTCCATGCTTTCCCTTTTCTCGCTCGGAGGCTGCTTTTCCTCAGTCACCATCTGATGAGGAAGCGATGGCGATGATCCGGGCCCATGACCCGAATTGCACCAACCTACTTCAATGGGGATCTTGGTATAGTCATATTATTCAGGGTCGCCGGAGTTTCCTTTGCGCGGGTACCGACAGAGCCCACTTTCCCATTCTTACCGATGGACCCTCCGAGAACGGTTTTTGCTGTGGAAATGCCCAATTGGACTCCAACGGGGAGGCTCGAGCCTTCGACGACCGGTATTCCGAACCATCCGATCCCGGCCATAGATATCTTGGGGTGGCGTATTTGCCAAGGTGAGGCCCACCCGTGGGGGCAAATTTATAAGATAGGGCTCACTCCTCGACACCCTACGGGCTACCTTCTCTGGGCTCGCTACATCCTTTCTGCCCATCGTGCGCGGCTGCAGAAAGTCGGGCTTTATCAGGCAATATACGCGTCACTCTTCCATTATAAGTCCCCGCATGTCTGGTGGGTCAAGGCGTTTTTGAACCAATGGAATCTTCCCACCAACACTTTCATTCTAGGAGATCGCGAGGTCTCGATCTCTCTGGCAGAATTTTATGACATTTCGGGGTTGCCAATCAGGGGTAGTCTGTATGAGGAGTTGTTGCCTTCTGACGAGTACATATTTGAACCCGAGCCCGCCCCGGTTGACGGCCTGTCTGCTGAGAATGCCGTCCGCCACAAGCGTCCCAGTTTAATCAAGGCGCTAGGTATCTTCGACCGATTATTCACCGAATCCGAAGATCAGGGTGTTACTTTCAAGAGCTTCATTGCTCGTTTCCTTCGCGAGGACGCCTTATCAAAGACAGCCCCGAAGTTTGCAAACATGAAAGACCCCTTTGGGTTTGGCCCGAAGAAACTGCCAACTAATGAATCGGATCTGCCGCAATACTACATTCCCATAATGTCGCCGATGTCTTTCGAATCCATCGCAGCTCCCGGCATGGATGAGGAGACATTATTCGTGGGGTTTGTTAGCGTCTGGCTCAGTTGGTTTGTCATCCCCATGCATCGTCGCTTTATGAGAGCTTCGGTTATCTATCCGGCTTATCGTATTGCTGAGGGGACGCAGTTGGCCATCGGCATCCCAGCCTTGGCACACCTTTATCATGGGTTGGGCACCGCAGCTAATACCTCTACTCCTGGCGTGGATGTGGTAAACTTTTCGCTTCATTATTTCACGTCCTGGATTGAAATGCACGTGTTGGGGGCTTTCGCTATGCATCAGAGGCCTGCGTTCTATGACGCCTACACTTTCCCTCGGCTTATGCGATTGGTGGATGCTTCTGCCGTTGACCCAACTCAATTCGGGGCTATTCGGGCGTTGATTTCTCCTTACGCTACTGCCGGCGGATTAATATTTAATGATCGGGTCTTATCTTCTTCCACGGGTTCGGCCCAGCCGCTTTGGGACCGGTCGAAAGATGACGCGCCCACTTTGAAGCCCCGGGAAGCCGCGCGCCTATATGCAATCAGACCGGGTTACCTGGTGTTTCGTCAGGACAGTGCGGCTCTCTTTATGCGGTACAATCCGCATCGCTTTGCCCGGCAGTTTGACTATGATCAGGGTGTCCCGTTTGAAGCTTTCATAATCGCGCCGGTTCCTTCGCTCAAGGCCGTCCGAGATGCCGCCCACCACTTTATGAGGCTGAACACCGGTTCTCAGTTCATGATCCCTGATGGTGACTACATTCCCCGATGTATGGGGTCGTTTACGGTCTGGTATCTCCATCGGGTGAACCCGGTTATTATTGAGGAGAGAAGGGTGCTTCTTGGCCATGGCGCCCCTATTCAGGTTCCAGCCCCGGGAGCCATGCTGCGACCACGTGCCCCAGTCCGCTTTCCCCTGAAGGATATCGGCACTGCGATTATTCCTGGAGAGTCAGGAGTAGATCTTACTCCAATAGTTGGTATGCCCCTGGGTCCTCGGTCGCGGGGTAAACGGGCTCCGGTAACAGTACCCCCACCCGAGGCAGCACCACCCTCCGTGTCATCGACGATGGCAGTGTCATCTCCAGTCGTGGCCCGGGGAGAGGGTGTTGAGGGCGACGTGGGCCAACGTCGCACTAAGGCTTCGAAGGGAAAGAGACGGTCGTCCTCGGCGACTGGTTCTGGGTCCAAGCGTCGAAGGAAGGTGGCTACTAATTTGCTCGACTCTTTAACGGAGTCTGAGCCCATCCTTGAAGATGAGCCGTTGGCCTTACCGGAATCAAACGCTGAACTAATTTTTCCCAGTTCAACCGCCGAGGAAGCTGCATAGTTGGCTGAGGCTATAAGGCGTTCCAAAGACGCACCTCAGAACGCCAGGGTTCCGAAGAAGCCCTATCCTGCTGTAATCTTTTACGAGGACCCCTCGTGGATTCGGCGGCAATTTATAGGCCCTTTGGAGGAATGGGGGAAAGGGCCTTGAAGCAGGCTGTTTCAGAGGACGCGGCGGACGCGCTTTCTTTATGGACCGACGGCCATGAGTCCACTCTCGAACCCCGGCGAGCACGCCTCCTTGAGAAGGAGCAGCGGCTTGAAGAAGCCATATTGAAGGCTTCATTACGCATTGGTATGCCTTTATACTTCTTTATAGCATTTCGGATTGTTTACGCCTGCATGCCTGCATCTTTATTCTTGTGTGAATTGTGCAGAATCTTCGACGCTAAGGGAGCTCCCTACGGGCTCGTTGAAGCCAAAGCCTGTCGAAATTCCTGATGAAGCGTTGCTCGATGTGGAGGGGGCTGATGAGGCTGCTCCTCTTGCAATAGAGCCTCCAGTGGCAGTTCCTGATCATGAAGCACTTGCTCCTTTGGGGGAGGCTCCTTTGGAGATTGCTGCCCCAACGGCTCTTCCCGAAGGCGGCCCGGAGGCTGAGATGGAGGTAGTGGGGACTACCCTCTCTCTGTTGGAGCCCGAGGTTCCGGCAGAGGCTGTCGAAGCTGCTATCCCCCCGACTCAGAACGGGAGAAGTGTTGAAGGTAATCTTCTGAATTTTAAATTAGCAGCCTTTCCGTTGTCTGAACTCTTTTGTTTTCTCAGAATTACGCGAGTTGGCGGCCTCTATTGTCGATCTGTCTCCCCGGCAATCCTTTCAGCGTCTGCTGGAGATGGCAGCTCCACAAGCGATATCCCCCAAACGCATTGTCCTCTCATCCGGGCAAGGTTGGTGTCGTCCATCACTTCTCATAGCATCGTCGTTATTTTGCGTATTGACATTGATGTTTTCTACAGTTTTGGAGGCCGATGATGAGGTCGAGGTTCTCGAAGGGCCAGGGGAACCTTCAGCTCCTACTTGCACGACTGTCGGTAAGCGACATTTCATCATACTCTCATTCGTTCTTTGCTTAAGAATTTTACTGACATCTTCCAAATTTGAACAGCTCTTCCAGTCTCCACGGCATTGGAGTCGCGCATCGTGATGCCGCCCAGCCCTTATGCCTTGCGGGCTTCAGAACGCTTGGCCCAATTAAGCCTTGTCTCCTTATCATCTTTGATTGAGGAGCTCCGTGCTGGCAGCGTGACCACCGCTAAAGCGTTTGCCGCCGAAGCTAACGGTTCTCTTCCTTTTCTCGCCACCTACCATAGCGAAGAAGTGGTGCGAGTCTGAGTGGAGTTCTGTCGGCAGGTGGAGGCTCGCTTGCATGCCCTTGAATGTTCTCGCCTTTCCTCGAAAGTCGTGGCTGCAAAAGCGGAGTTGCGGGGTCTGATAGCACGATGCGCGGCCAACATGACGTCATGAGAGAAAAGGCTTGGCCGCAAATTCTCGGAGAGGGAGCTAGCTTCCAAGGCGCGGAGCGAGCTTCGCGCCACTCTTACCGCCAAGGCCAACAAAGCGTATGAACTCTGGCGGGTGCTCCAGGAGTCCATCAAAGAGGTGGTGGCTCTCGACAAAGCTGCCGCGTTCACTCGTGAAAGGGTCGAGGCTCATAAAGCCACCAAGAAAGAGCTCGAAGCTCGGCTTGCTTCGTATCAAGCCCAGCAGGCGCAGGCGGAGGCCCGTCTTTTGGCGATCTTAAATCATGAGGCCGTGGCCCAACAAAAGCAGGATGAGTGATCGCACGCTAAAAGCGTGTCGGATGTTCAAAGTTCTAAAGTTTACCGCGATCAGGACGGTGTCGCTATGCAGCTAGCCGGTTGAGCACGGGTCGATCCACAGGGAGATGGTTGTATGTCCGTTCTTGTTTTAGACGAGTCAATAAAAAATGTGTATATGTTTGTTCAAACTAACCTATGTGTTTTATATGCAAGTATGAAGTTGTTAAGAAAAAGATACGAAATTGTAAGCTAAAAAAATCCGTACTCTAAACCTTTGAGCCGAGTCTTGACCAATTGAAGCTAGAGCAATCGGCAACAACGTGGATTAGGGAATTTAAGCACGGTATTCGTGGAATCCGGCTTATTTACCCTTGTCCTTCCGTTCTTGTCTCTTGCTTTCGCCTCTGGCCAAACCAAACGCAACCGGTCGCGGTTAGGAATCACTGTTACCTTGGTAGGGTAGGGTGCCTAACGGAGCGCTTGCGTAACGTTTAGGCGGAGTTCAATGGAAAATAACGGGAAAAGGAAATGAGCAAAGAAACATTAACTTACAATACCGTATTTATTCTTAACAACGATAATTACAATCATTCACAAAAAGAACCAAAAAGAGAGAACAAAAAGAACAAAGAAAATAAAAGATTACAAGTAAGTAAGTGCATGGAATTTAAGTGCAAGAAAGTAAAGCATGAATGTAAAGCAAGTAATAAAAATCAAGAAACAAATAAGCAATAAAAAGAACTAGAAACTAGAACTCAAGACAAGCATGGGATCAATAGCCAACCCTTAAACTTGCAAGCTCAATCAAGAGGTTGCAAGATCAAGAAAAGGGTAAAGAACTCATGTGAAATGAAGGACTAATTCTATAAGAAGATACAACCCTTGAGATCAATAACAAACCCTTAAACTTTCAAGCTCAATGAAGAGGTTGAAAGATCAAGAGAAAGCAAGAATCTCAAGGGGAAGCTAAACAAACAAGAATGATACAAAAACTCTCATCTTCATTTAACATCCACTCAATGCTCTCACTACATTTTCATGGAGGACAGATGAAGAAGAACAAGAACAAGAACAAAACTACACTAAAAGAGGCTAAAGAAATTAACACCTTGGTTTGGCTCAGTTCTGGGGTATTTATAGGAGGGGAACTGGAAACCTAGGGCAAGAATCTGCCCCTACAAGAAAAGACCAACATGCCCCTGAAAAACGACAACGAGAGGAGACTAAATGGCCGCGGTTCCGCGGCCTAAGCGTGCTTATGCCGCGGAACCGCGGCCGTTTAGAGGAGTTAGGCCATGAAATTTGGTGGTTTTCCCTAGTTTTTAGTACTCATCAGTGTGGTATATGACTTTTTCTCAGAAACTCTTCCCATTTCTTCCAGAATTTCAGTAGATCAAAAGGTGATGTGATGTGGATCTTTTGCCAAGATTTTCTCGAGCTCCGCGTAGATATGTTGGATCTTGTGTTGACATTGAGCTTTGTGCACGAAAATGACATCGATTTGCCATTTTGTCCCTTAAACTGGTGTGTGGCAACATACGGATAGAGAGCGGAGACCCGTGTTTTATCTGTTGTTGGCAGTAATCCGGAATTTGACGTACTTTTCCATGAATTTCACTGTTCAGAGCCGAGAACCTGTATTCTGCAAATATATAGCAAACACTGATCGAAAGCACCTGCCTATAAACAAACAAGCGTAAGAATGGGCGGTATAAAATGCAATATTCTGGTATGAACAAATACCCCCAAACTTAACTTTTGCTCGTCCCGAGCAAAACCAATTATTCACAAAAATAAAATCCTAACCGCACTTTCGCAGGGAACGCGATTGCACTGAGCACGTGCAACAAGCCGTTAAACCTCTAGGTGTCCCTAGTAGGAGGAGTGTTGTCTCCTGAGGGTTTTCAGCGGATTACACCCACAAAATCCCGTCGAGCTAGTGTCATAAGTTAACATCGATTCTACTCCTACAGTTTAGTATTTACGTTAGAAACTCTATCATCCTAAGTTAGAAATATCTAACCCTTATGTTTCACACCTCCTATCTGTTTAACTTTAGATCCTATACGTTCCAAAAAAGTTTAGAAAGATATTGGTTCTCCTGAGTTTTCCTTCTAAAGTGCGGCCTCAAATCAGGGATTTTTATCAACTTTACAGAAAACACAAGTCTTATTCTTTATTTCTATCTCTTATCCAAACATCAATTGTATACCCCTACGTATGTGTATATTTGCACCCCTACACTCAAGAATTCAATTCAAGCTATAATACCCTTGCCCTAATACCTAATACTACTTCTTTTCATTTAATGATGGATGGTGTTGCTCACACACTTTTCATGCGACTATTAATGCTTCTTGGGGCACTAACGGCCGATTACTGAATGTGTGAGCTTAAAGCGTAAATAGCAGTTTCCAGGTCTTGACTTTATTCTATTTTTCTTTTTCTTTTTTTCTTTTTCAAGACCGGATATGTTTTTCAATAATGCTCTTTTGGTGTTTAGCTTTAAATACCGTTTTTTCTTTCATACTAGACTTTCAGGCAAGAGTATTTCTAGGTATCCTCTACTATCCAAGTTTTAAGGTGCGTGTAAGTGCAATTTGTAGGGTATATACTTTCTAAATTTGAACTCAAGAAAAGAAACTATTTTTCAGACTTATCCTTCAGTAAAGCATCAATACTTTTCCTTCATCTTGACTTGACTCAAGAACTGAACTCAAGATTACCTATTTCTCAAAAAAACAACTGTAAGGACGTATACTTACCAAAGTTAGACAGAATGAGGGTTATTTTTAGGGTTTTCAATTCCTAAGCCTAGAATTTAGTTATTTCTATCATATCAACTAAACTTTCGGAATAAAGATCTAAGTTACCCTATTAGCTAATCTTGACGACAAAGTTTTTATATTTTTTTGGAAAATTTTCGATTTTTGTGGGTTTTTAATTAAGGTATGCAAATGCAAAATATACAAATGAATGCGAAGGAAGAAAGCTTACCGAGCATACCCCCAAACTTAAACTTGACAGTGCCCTCACTGTCAGGCTATACCAAGAGGGTCAAAATTGTCGGCGCTTTCCCTAAAAACAAATTATATACAAAACAAAAAGGAAAACAAAAAATATATACAAAAAAAAGGGTCCCCCCCAAACTTAAGTAAAACAGTGTTTCCACTATTAAGCGTTGAAGCTCAGGATTAGGGGGAAAAGAGAATAGTATCAAGCTATACAAGGCCTTACTAAGGCCAAAAGTTAACACCAACCATTCAAAAATTTTATCGTGATAAAGCAGTGGTTGGTCAAAGAAGGCGTAGAGAAAAGAAATGGAGAATACGTGAGACCGTATGGAGATAGAAGCGGGATACGGTCTCGGTATATCAGAAGAAGAAGAATGGCGGAAGGGAAAAAGAAGTGGAGTACGAACTTGAGGGTGCAAATGGAGTGAATAGATTAGCACAATTTGTGATGAGCGATGTGTAAAAAGCGATTGTGCTAATCTATTAACCCGTCGAGAAATGGGGTCAAATCCCTCAAGATTCGTGAGAAACCATGGGTACGCCGAACTTGGTAAACCAGACATATGAAATGAAAGTGAGACGGGTTCTTGCAAGGTCGGAACGATGGAAAGGATGGAGGGAAGTGATCGAGGAGGGGTATCGGTTAATGGTTCGGGAGGGTGTACACAGTCAATGAAAGGAACAGGATGAATTGGAAAATCCGACTCATCAATTAAAACTGGTTCATCCTCAAAGCTATCCTCAAAATTCTCCTCAAAATTTAGCACATCCATTCATTTCTCTTCAAAATCCAGACGCATATGGGGTTCGGGAAAAATATTTAATGACTCGGGATGATGAATTGGAGAGAAAAACTCTGCCAAATCTACAGGTTCATCATCCAAAATATTCCCGGCGTCAATATCCTTAATCAAGTGAAAGTCACTTTTCTCAGACACCTCATCAAAAGCATGGATTTCAATCAATTCAGGTTCTAAGATGGAGGTGTAGAGGTCAAAAGGATGGGGTGTGGTTTCACTTGGCAAGGTCCCTTCACAATCGGGTAAATCAAACACTGCAAAGTCGCACAACTTATCAAACATTCTATCTTCAATTGATAATTCAGTTGGGACACTTGATAGACTTTCAACACAGGAGTTGTGGGATTCAATTTGAAACGGGTAGGTTTGATTTGGAAGGGGGTACAGCTCACTCTCTCCACTCAAATTCTCAATCTGTCCAACCGCCTCATCATACATTGGAAAATTAGGAGCTAGATGAAAACTAGCTACCGGGTCAGTATGTTGTACGAGAGCGGCCATGGACGCATTCAAATCCATCATCTGTTGGCTTGACGCTACCCTAAAGTCTTCCAACGACTGTTCTAGACTAGACATTGGTTGTGAAGGGGTTTCAGTAAAAGATTCAAAGTTGTTTGGATAATGAAAACTCCCAAATGGCGGTTCTGATGCAATGTCTAGGGAAGGTGCAAAAGTAGGGTAGGATTGGCAGGAATTGAATGGCTGGACAGGAGCAGGATCAACATTTGGATAGGAAGGTGAATGGAATTGTTGATCCCAAGAATTTGAAGCGGTGAAAGGAGTGAAAGATCGGCTACATGATTGTTCAATATGTTCAGCGATGGATAAAGGACGACTTGCAAAAGGGGTATCAACATAAGAGGGTGGGGGAGGTTGAAAAGGTTGATACAAAGTGGATTGTGGAGGGCAAGTGTTTGTCCTAGACGCCTCTATCCGATCTTTCAAAGAGATTTTGGGCATGGAGGGATCGTTCGACGTTCGGCCAAAGCAAGAACCGTAAGAAATAATGTCTGGTTGTGGGTACCAAAGTTTGGCAAGAGTTTTACGAGGTGGGGTACCCATGATATGAAGAGAGAGAGAAAGAAAGGCAGAGAAAAGGAGGGGGTAAAGAATATGATATTTTTTTTTAAATTTTTAGTTAGTTATTAACAAAAGAAAGAAATATACAAAAAAAAATCTGGACAAAAACAATCACGACACAAAAATACCACACACCTAATCGTTCTAGGGTTCACCTAGGTCAACTAGACCTGCTCCAGAACTTGATTGTCGAAGTAAAACTATGTCGAGAAACGGGCTCAAGATACACTGATCACGAGGCCAGGTAAGTGCAGAGATAAGGGGAGGTTTTCCAACGCTTTCGCGAAGTTCCTTAATTAAATAACCCTTTCTCTTTTGGCGGTTTCGCCGTTAACACTTTCCTAGACACCCCGTAAACAATATACTATTAAGCGAGGTTCTAAACACAGTTGACTTCTCCTAGTGAGCGCGAAGTCCTTAAGGCTTAAAGTCTAGTTTCTTTTAAATTTTGTGCGGGTAAACGTTATGCTCAAGTTCGTGATTTGTGGGCCATGGAAAAGGTGATGAAATCCTTTACCGTATGTTGTGGGGTTCGCTTGCCCTTAAGTCCGTATTAATGTATGCAATGCGCAATTCAATAAAAATTCTATAAAGAATCAAACAATCGTTTTTTAGTTTAAGCACGGCACTGCAGCAAATACGGGTTAGTCAATTTTTAGCGTTTGCTAGCGAACTTGCAAAGAATCCTGCAAAGAATAGTATATTGGATGCGTCGGATTTGAGAAGAAGGTGTTAGTAAAGTACGTACCGTTAAGATTTTGGGTTAGGAAACCCCCGTTAAATCAAATAAGGTAAGCTTGAAAAGTTCGCTTGCGCGGGTCAAACTTCCCGGATCTTTGGCACTGTATTTTGCAAACACCTTAGCCTTGAACGTACACTTTGCTCCCCACAATCGCAGTTTGCAAATCTGCAAAAATCTGCACTCTTGCCCACAAAAATGATCAAAAATAACAAAAAGATTTTTTTTTATTTATAAATATATACAAAAAGAATGTTAACCCGAATAACAAGAAAGAAAATACGCTACCGTCTCCCCGGCAACGGCGCCATTTGATCGCACGCTAAAAGCGTGTCGGATGTTCAAAGTTCTAAAGTTTACCGCGATCAGGACGGTGTCGCTATGCAGCTAGCCGGTTGAGTACGGGGCGATCCACAGGGAGATGGTTGTATGTCCGTTCTTGTTTTAGACGAGTCAATAAAGAATGTGTATATGTTTGTTCAAACTAACCTATGTGTTTTATATGCAAGTATGAAGTTGTTAAGAAAAAGATACGAAATTGTAAGCTAAAGAAATCCGTACTCTAAACCTTTGAGCCGAGTCTTGACCAATTGAAGCTAGAGCAATCGGCAACAACGTGGATTAGGGGATTTAAGCACGGTATTTGTGGAATCCGGCTTATTTACCCTTGTCCTTCCGTTCTTGTCTCTTGCTTTCGCCTCCGGCCAAACCGAACGCAACCGGTCGCGGTTAGGAATCACCGTTACCTTGGTAGGGTAGGGTGCCTAACGGAGCGCTTGCGTAACGTTTAGGCGGAGTTCAATGGAAAATAACGGGAAAAGGAAATGAGCAAAGAAACATTAACTTACAATACCGTATTTATTCTTAACAACGATAATTACAATCATTCACAAAAAGAACCAAAAAGAGAGAACAAAAAGAACAAAGAAAATAAAAGATTACAAGTAAGTAAGTGCATGGAATTTAAGTGCAAGAAAGTAAAGCATGAATGTAAAGCAAGTAATAAAAAGCAAGAAACAAATAAGCAATAAAAAGAACTAGAAACTAGAACTCAAGACAAGCATGGGATCAATAGCCAACCCTTAAACTTGCAAGCTCAATCAAGAGGTTGCAAGATCAAGAGAAGGGTAAAGAACTCATGTGAAATGAAGGACTAATTCCATAAGAAGATACAACCCTTGAGATCAATAACAAACCCTTAAACTTTCAAGCTCAATGAAGAGGTTGAAAGATCAAGAGAAAGCAAGAATCTCAAGGGGAAGCTAAACAAACAAGAATGATACAAAAACTCTCATTTTCATTTAACATCCACTCAATGCTCTCACTACATTTTCATGGAGGACAGATGAAGAAGAACAAGAACAAGAACAAAACTACACTAAAAGAGGCTAAAGAAATTAACACCTTGGTTTGGCTCAGTTCTGGGGTATTTATAGGAGGGGAACTGGAAACCTAGGGCAAGAATCTGCCCCTACAAGAAAAGACCAACATGCCCCTGAAAAACGACAACGAGAGGAGACTAAATGGCCGCGGTTCCGCGGCCTAAGCGTGCTTATGCCGCGGAACCGCGGCCGTTTAGAGGAGTTAGGCCATGAAATTTGGTGGTTTTCCCTAGTTTTTAGTACTCATCAGTGTGGTATATGACTTTTTCTCAGAAACTCTTCCCATTTCTTCCAGAATTTCAGTAGATCAAAAGGTGATGTGATGTGGATCTTTTGCCAAGATTTCCTCGAGCTCCGCGTAGATATGTTGGATCTTGTGTTGACATTGAGCTTTGTGCACGAAAATGACATCAATTTGCCATTTTGTCCCTTAAACTGGTGTGTGGCAACATACGGATAGAGAGCGGAGACCCGTGTTTTATCTGTTGTTGGCAGTAATCCGGAATTTGACGTACTTTTCCATGAATTTCACTGTTCAGAGCCGAGAACCTGTATTCTGCAAATATATAGCAAACACTGATCAAAAGCACCTGCCTATAAACAAACGAGCGTAAGAATGGGCGGTATAAAATGCAATATTCTGGTATGAACAATGAGCTGACCAAGCTGCTAAATCGCCCGCCGGCTTGAGGACTTGTATCTTTTCCCCTTTTTATTTTTACATATTCATGAATGAGAGTATCTTCTTTTTGTTTCTTTCATGAATTGTACGTTGTATCCATTTTGGTTTAAGGAATAAAAGATACATTTTTCTTCTCAACGGTGTGTCTCTTTTCATTGAATGCGTTTGCGGACAATTCATCTTGGCCTACTTGCAGGGCAGCGATGGCTTAGGATTCAGGGTTAAGATCTGCTTCCTAAGACTTTCGCATTTTATGAGCCACGAGGGTCTCATAAAGAGTTTTTCTCCCCATGGGTCGAGAGGATCTCATAAGTGTAAGTTCTTCTTAAGAATCATAAGGATTCTTAAGCGGGTTTTCCCTTGAGAGTCGTAAGGATCTCACAAGAGAGTTTTCTTCCTTACAGGTCGTGAGGGCCTACAAGTACTGGATGTGGTCGCCCTTGTCCGTGTTTCACGGAGTCAGGGGTTTTTCAAGGCATCGTAGTTTAAAGACGTCGCGGTCAAGGTTAAGGACCTCATAGTCCGTGGATTTAAGGACTCCACAGTCCGATGTTAGTTTTAAGACATCACGGTCAAGGTTAAGGACCTCATAGTCCGATATTAGTTTTAAGACATCACGGTCAAGGTTAAGGACCTCATAGTCCGTGGATTTAGGGACTCCACAGTCCGATGTTAGTTTTAAGACATCACGGTCAAGGTTAAGGACCTCATAGTCCATGGATTTAGGGACTCCACAGTCCGTTGTTAGTTTTAAGACATCACGGTCAAGGTTAAGGACCTCATAGTCCATGGATTTAGGGACTCCACAGTCCGATGTTTGGTTGCAGGGACCCGTCACCTCTGTGAAGACGTTGAGGAATTACAACGTCAGGCATCAAAGGAGTGAAGAGATGTACCCTTAAACCAAAGTAGAATCAATACAGAATCAGGGTGGTTGATTGTTAGTTTTAAGACATTACGGTCGAGGTTAAGGACATCATAGTCCGTGGATTTTAAGGATTCCACAGTCCGGTATTTGCTCTGGATGCTTCACACGAGTTCACTGCCGTGCTTGGCGAGGACCAGGCTCCGCTCTGGGCGTTTTCCGCGGGGTCAAAGAGTGACATTATCCGCGTTCCACGTGACCAGGAATTTTGCACTAGATGCTTCACACGGGTTCACTGCCGTGCTCGGCGAGGACTAGGCTCCGCTCTGGATGCTTCACACGGGTTCACTGCCGTGCTCTGCGAGGACCAGGATCCGCTCTGGACGTTTTCCATGGGGTCAAAGAGTGACGTTATCCGCGTTCCACGTAACCAGGAATTTTGCACTAGATGCTTCACACGGGTTCACTGCCGTGCTCGGCGAGGACTAGGCTCCGCTCTGGATGCTTCACACGGGTTCACTGCCGTGCTCTGCGAGGACCAGGATCTGCTCTGGACGTTTTCCACGGGGTCAAAGAGTGACGTTATCCGCGTTCCACGTAACCAGGAATTTTACACTAGATGCTTCACACGGGTTCACTGCCGTGCTCGGCGAGGACTAGGCTCCGCTCTGGATGCTTCATACGGGTTCACTGCCATGCTCTGCGAGGACCAGGATCCGCTCTGGACGTTTTCCAAGGGGTCAAAGAGTGACGTTATCCGCGTTCTACGTAACCAGGAATTTTGCTGATTGTATCCGCATTTCACGGGATGGAGGTTTGACTGTTGGCGATATGTATACCACCGAGCCATGGAACTGGGAGTTGCCGCTGTTCCGTTTAGCTTAGCGTTGTGTCCGTTGTTACGAGACGAGTGTTGAAACGATCTCCAGGTCTCCTTTGGCCCGTCGAGACTTGGCTTCCTCTTCTGATGAAACCTGGGGGAGAAGTATGATCCCTTTTTTTGTTTACGCCCTTGGATTGTGTACAGGGTGTGATGGAACATCACCTGTAGGGCATAAATTGAAACCCCCTTTTTTTTATTTTATTTCTTTTTCCGCGATGCTCTATCATTTCAGCTTTTATATCGCGGAGGTCGCGATTGCCCTATCATTTCGGCGATTTTTCGCGGTGCCCAATCATTTCGGCTATTTTTTTCATTTTCACTCGCTGTTTTTTATTGCGAGTTGCCCCATCATTTCGGCTATTTTTCATGCATACATTTTTACTTGCTGCTTTTTATTGCAAGTTGCCCCATCATTTCCGCTATTTCGTATGCATGTGTGGCTTGCTAGCTTTTTCGCCGCAAGCTTGGATTTTAGACACCGATTTCGGCATCAGCACCGCTGCAACTGGGATGTTGCCAGGAGCGAATCATCATTTGCCTCTGTCGATGTCGAACAAAGGTGGCTTAGTAAACAGGGTTAAGGGTCCTGTCGACCAAGGCTTCTGACTTCATGAGCCGTATGGGTCTCACAAAGGTATTTCTCCCTACAAGTCGTGAGGATCTTGCAGGTGTATTTTCTCCTTAGGGATCGTGAGGATTCCTAAGTGTATGTTCCTCTGTAAGTCGTAAGGATCCTACAAGAGGGTTTTCTCCTTATAAGTTGAGAGGAATTATAAGGGTTGTTCACCATATGGACATGTCCCTAGTCACGGGTGTGACTTTGCTGGGGAAATGTTTATTCGCGTCCGTGGATTGTATATAAGGGTCAGTATTGAGCCGCTTGTAGGGCAATATCGAAGGTTGTGGGGGATCTGCTTAAAAACAGGTTTAGGTTTCTGTAACTTAAGACTTTCAAATCTCATGAGCCGTGAGGGTCCCATAAGAGAATTCTCCTTACGAGTCGTGAGGATCTCGCAAGTGTATTTTCTCCTTAGGAATCGTGAGGATTCCTAAGTGTGTTGCTCCTTTGTGAGTCGTAAGGATCTCACGCGGGTGGTTTCTCCTTACAAGGTCGAGAGGACCTTATAAGTGTCTTTTAACGAGGTTGAGCCCTTTCGGGTTTTCACAAACACTCGCCGGTAATCCTGCTGTTTTTACTCACGGAGCCCTTTCGGGTTTTCATCCGTGCCTATTTTGCTTATGGACATACCGTTTTTTTTATTCTTTTCATTTTCTTTTTCTCCTTTTTTTTTACGAGGCCGCGCCCTTTCGGGTTTTCATGAACACTCGCCGGTAGCCCTGCTGTTTTTACTCACGGAGCCCTTTCGGATTTTCATCCGTGCCCTTTTTGCTTATGGACATACCGTTTTTATTTATTATATTTTTTTTATCTCGTCAGCCTAAGGATGCTGCGGTATTAGTTTAAGGACGTTTCGGTCCGTCGTTAGTTTAAGGACGTTTCGGTCCGTCGTTAGTTTAAGGACGTTTCGGTCCGTCGTTAAGAGGCTGGCTACCGTTTATAAAACTTGAGCTTAGTAAGATAGCGAGCAGGCATGGTCGTCGTCACCTATCATTGACCTAGGCTGTAGCTCATTAAGCGTAGTATTTCTTTAGGAAGCGACCGTTTATCGGCTTGAAAGGCCTTTCACCGTGCACGTCCATGAGTAGATAGGCCCCACCGTGGTAGACCTTATCTATGATGTATGGGCCTTCATAGTTTGGCTCGAATTTTCCCCGCTTGGCGCGATTGGGGATCATAGGTCTTTTGACCACTAGTATGAGTTCGTCTTGGTAGAACGTCCTCGGCCTGGTCAATCTTTCGTACGAGCGCGTCATCTTTGCTTTGTAGGCCTCTAAATTTTGTTGCGCTATGAGCCGGGTTTCATCGAGGGCATCAAGCTCCTCAAGCCGAAGGTGAGCATTTTCTTCATCCGTCAGCTCATAGTGGACTGCCACTCATAGAGAGGGTAACTCTACCTCGAGGGGGAGCACTGCTTCCGTCCCAAATACCAGCGCGTACGGCGTTGTGTTCGTGGCCGTCTTGAACGTAGTTCGATAGGCCCAGAGAGCTTCTTGCAGTCTTTCGTGCCAGTCTTTCTTATTTCGTGACATCGTTTTCTTCATGATCTTCGTCAAGGTCTTGTTGAAGGCCTCGGCCAGACCGTTAGCTCGTGGATTGTAAACTGAAGAATATCTCCAGTCTATATTGTGCTGCTGCGCGAAGCGGCTAATCTTATGGCTTCTATAGGCCGACCCGTTATCGGAGATAATCCGCCGTGGAGTTCCAAACCGATAGATGACGTGCGTCTTGAAGAAGTAGAGGATATTCTCTGTCTTCACTTCCCTTAGCGGTACTGCTTCTGCCCATTTGGAGAAGTAATCAGTTATCGCCAGGATGAAACGATGTCCCCGGGACGATGCTGGTTCGATGGGGCCGACTATGTCAGTCCCCCACATTTCGAATGGCCAGCTAGCCACCGTTGGATGTAGTGGATTCGGGTGCTGGTGGATGAAATCCCCGTGGATTTGGCACGAGTGACATTGCTTCGCATACTCGAGGCAGTCTTGGATCATCGTGGGCCAGTAGTAACCCATCCGTTTAATTTTTAACTTCATCTTCGGGCCTGCTTGATGAGAACCACAGATTCCGTCATGAACCTCTTGAACGACTCTTTCTGCTTCGTCCGGTCCTAAGTATCTCAGCCACAGAGAATCAAACGACCTCTTATACAGAGTATCATTGACGAAAGCGAAAGATAGAGCTCGTTTCATGAGCTGATGTCTTGAGGATGCTTCTTCGGGGATTCAGTGGGACTTAAAGTAGTCTATGAAGACCTCCCTCCAGTCCTCAGCCTTCTCACGGTCTTTTATTTATAGGGTTGTTTGCTCAATCGCGCCCTTTTCTTCGTATGACTCGGGAGATATTTCTGCTGGGGCGAGCACTCGACGGCTTTGTACCATGATTTTGGCGTCATCGAGGTTCTCGTCAGCCAGTTCTTTAGCGAGCTTGGCTAGCGCGTCTGCTTTGCTATTTTCCGCCCGTGGTATGCTTTCCAAAGTGTAGGAGGGAATTTGGGTCAATAGTTGTTGCACCTTTTCGCCGTACTTCACCAACTCCGGTTTGCACGTTTGGTAGTCACCATTTACTTGACTAACGACCAGTTGAGAATCCCCGTATATAAGGAGGTCTTCAATTCCCATGTCGATGGCGATCTCGAGGCCCGCTATTAAAGCTTCGTATTCGGCTTCATTGTTCGTCCTCGATTCCGTTAAGGAGAAAGCAAAGCGCATTATCCCCCCTTGTGGGGTTACAAAGATAAGGCCTACTCCCGACTTGACTATAGGGGTACTTTGTTTGCACTTCTTTACGGAGGACGCTCCATCGAAATAGAGTTCCCATCGGGTACCACCGCTGTCGATCGCGTCAAACACATGTTCGTCTGGCAAATCGCAATTCAGAGGAGAATCAGCCGGTATCGGATGTTCACAAGAAAGTCGGCGATGGCCTGGCCTTTCACTGCCTTGAGAGGTCGATACGTTATTGAGAACTCCATCAGGAGCAGAGCCCATTTAGCGAGTCGACCCGTCAATTTAGCCTTTGACATCAAATATTTAAGAGGGTCCACCTTCGAGATGAGACGGACTTCGTGCACCAACGCATAGTGCCTGAGCTTTGTTATCACGAAGATCAACGCCAAGCAGTGTTTTTCAATGGGAGAGTAGTTGCTTTCTGCCCCCAGCAGAACTCGACTTAAGTAGTAGAGTGCTCTCTCTTTTCCTTAATCGTTCTCTTGTGCCCATAATGCGCCTAAGGAGCCTTCGAGGGCGGTTGTATAAAGAATGAGGGGTTTTCCCTTGACCGGCGCAGCCAATACCGGAGGGTTTTGCAGGTACTGCTTGATCTCGTCTAGTGCACCTTGGCATTTGTGATCCCAAACGAATGGAGTTCCCTTCTTCATTAGGTGGCTGTAAGGGCGGCGCTTGCCTGAAAGATTGGCAATAAATCACCGGATGTATGTGAGCTTCCCTTGGAGAGACCGCAACTGTTTGAGGGTTCTTGGCGGAGGCATTTCCATGATTGCCTTGATCTTAGATGGATCTACTTCGATACCTCGGTGTCGAATGATGAATCCCAGGAATTTACCCGAGGAGACTCCGAACGCGCATTTAAGGGGATTCATCTTCAAATTATATTGCCGAAGGCGTTGAAATACAGTCTCAAGATGCTTTAAATGCTCTTCGTATGACATGCTCTTCACTACGAGGTCATCGATATAGCACTCGACGATGTCATGTATGAGATCGTCGAAGATCTTTGTCATGGCCCTTTGATAGGTAGCGCCGGCGTTCTTTAGACCAAAGGGCATAACCCTGTAGCAGAATATACCCAAAGGGGTCCGGAAAGCGGTGTGCTTCTGGTCTTCGGGATGCATCTTTATCTGATTGTACCCTGATGAACCGTCCATAAAGGAGAAAACCTCGTGAGTGGACGTGTTATCTATCATTAGCTCGGTTACCGGTACTGGGAAATCGTCCTTCGGGCAAGCTTTATTGAGATCCCTGAAATCCACGCATATGCGTACCGTCCCATTTTTCTTCATTACCGGGACGATGTTGGCGATCCAGTCGAGATATTGGACTTCTTGGATAAATCCAGAATCGATCAGCTTCTTGACTTCGGCGTTGATGCTCATCTCAAGCTCGAGTCGCATCCTTCTCGGCGCCTGCTTGACTGGCTTGATATTCGGGGATATCGCTAATTTATGTACAGCAAACTCCGGATCTAATCCTGGCATCTCGGAATAGTTCCACGCGAAGCAGTCTTTATGCTGTAGGAGCACGTTCTTTAACGCAGCCACCCTTTCTTCAGATAGCAGCTCGCTGACAAATGTCGGTCGCGGATCATCTGCCGATCCCAACTCAATCTTCTTGAGGTTATCTGCAGTAGTATGTATGCCACCTTCCAGTTCTTTCGGAGCTGGCAGAAATTCTGAGATCACCTCATCATTGCTGTTCTCAAAGCACCAGGGAAGGTCATCCATGTCCTTGAGCTCTTCTTTTAATATCGTAATCATGTAACAGGTGCGAATCCGCTTCCAGGACTGAGGTGGATCCGGTTCTGCTCTTGCGGCTTTGGGTTCGTGCTTTTGTGGTGGCGTTACCCTCCAGCCGTTGGATAAAGCGAATCTGCCCTGTTGGTACTGGTCCTCGACCCAGTTCTTGAAGGTGAAGCAGTCTTCGGTAGGATGTCCTATGGCTCGGTGATAAGAGCAATAGCTCAGATGAGAAGCCTTGTTAGCTTGCTCAGGGTGTCTAGACTCTGGAAGCGCGAACATTTGATGTTTTATAGCGAGCTTGAGTAACCTCTCCGTCTTGTCTCGAGGGAAGGAATACGCTCGACTCATCTTCTTCATGAGGGACAAATCCGGACCACGCAACGCCCGATCACACGACTCTCTAATCCTGCGTCGTTGTTGTCGGCTCCTCTTTCCGCTTCTTGATTTATTTCTGCCTCTGCGTCGGGCCTTTCGTACAACGGGTTGACAGGGATGAGCATCTTCGTCTTTTGCAACCTGTTGAAACAGACGTTGCGTCCTGGCTTTCTCGTAGATGGCCATCTCGCGGTTGTGGTCTTCCCGAGCTTTTTGACCCGCTTTCCTGATAAGCTTGTTCATTCGTTCTTCAAATGACGGACTCGGCCCTTCAATCGCGGGATCTAGTTTTGATGAGGGGTTGGCATTTCCTGACTGGGCGTCCTCTTCTTCATCAAAGGTATATATGGCATAGCTACTGTGGGCCCGTTCCCGTTTTCCGGCTCTCACGTATCCAAGCCCAAGTGTTTCCATTTTCCCGTTGGGCAATTTTTGTTGAGTCCCAGGGACATCCCAAATCCTGTTGTAGAACCGAGCTTGTCGAACAGTCTGTTTTAAGGGTACTCCTTGGCGCTTCAATAGCCTCTTTAGTCCATTTGTATAGTATCTGGGCAAACGGATGGGTTGGAGCCTGTCGAGTGTAGCATCTACGCCATGCCAGATCTCCTTCTCTACTTTCGTCTCTGAGGATCGGTAGAATAGGATTGCCTTCTCACCCCTTTGCCTGGGAGGGACGTAAAACGTTTGCAGGTCCTGCACATTGTAAGCTTGAAGTGTGTCGAGATCCTTGTAGTGTTCTCGCGGCACCATGGTGATTTGCAAACTCTGATCATCGCTAGGGGGTGCTTGTATTGACGGCCGATTGGAGAACACGGCATTAACCTCATCTTCCGAGTCACTTCCGAAGACCAACATGGGGGCGGGCGTCCCCGGGTTGTTGCGTTGAGATGGCCCAGCATAAACTATTTCTTATTCTTCTTCGGTATCGCTCCCGAAAACAGGGATGGTGGCGGCGGCTTTGTTCTCCGGCTTGCGGCACATTTCTATATCCTCGAAATCTGGCAAAAAGTACTTCGCATCTTCGTATTTGCGGACTTCGTTCACGGAAAATGGGTTTGGCTCACCTGTTACGGTATGCTCGAAACCATCCTTAAAGTACTTCATACACTGATGTTGTGTAGAAGGGATGATGTTGTACTCGTGTAACCAAGGGCGACCGAGCAAGGCGTTGTAGCAGGTCTTAGCGTCAATGACATGGAATTTGATGTCTGTGACGAGTAGTCCGAAGCGTAATGTTAGTATCACGGATCCGAGAGTCCGTGACGATTGTGAATCGAAACCGGAGATGGTAATTTTGTCACGAGCGAGGTGTTGCACACTCATGCAGATTTCCTTTAACAGCCGAACGTTAAGGAGATTGACGGAGGATACATTATCCACTAGGATCTTGCCTATCTTGATATCATGGTAGTATCCAGAGACGTATAGGGGACGGTTGTGGTCGCACGTCCCAAGAAGGAGGTCTTCGTCCCCGAAAGTGATGTCGGCCGTATGCACTTCCTCCAGTTCATCCTTCATCCTTTCCGTGGCGAGGAAGGCTTGGAATTGTTCGGGTTCTTGTAACGCCTTAATTAGCGAATCTCGCGCTTCTTTTGATAATAGGAGGGCATCGAGAATGCTAAGTTGAGAAGGTAGCTTCCTTAGGTGCGCCAGGATGTTGTAGTCCACCTTACCCTTCCTGGGAGGGTCTTTGGTAGTCAGCTCTTTCATGACTTGGTCATCTAAAGTGATATCCTCAGTGACCTTTTCCTTTCCCTTATCTTTTCTACTTGCGGGCCCGAGATTCTTTTCCGGGAGCGTGCGATTGCGCAGCTGAATGTTTTCGCAGGCCTCCGGTTCCTCCTCTTTCCGTAAAACTGATTCTTTAAAGAGAGGGCCCAGAGCCATTTCTTCATCAGAGTCGCTCCCAAAGGTGAGAACTTGTGACTCTCCGGCGTTAACCATGTAACAGTTGCCAGTGGTTCTGTTGTGCCCGTCGGCGGTACTTCTTCGTTCCCGACGGGTCTTGTGTTTCATGCGCTTAAAATGTTGTCGATGAGCAACATATCCCTGCCACCATATCCTAAAGGCGTCGCACTCCTCCGTAGGGTGTGAAATTTTCCGATGATATGCGCAATAATCAGGGTGCCTCTCCGCCCCATTGAGCGTGTTTTCTTCCGAGGGTGGTAGCTTCATTCCCATTAACATGGCTTTGGCAAACCTTTTCCTCGTCTTGAATACCTTCTTGTCTGCCTCGGGTGCCTTTCGATCTGGCAGGAGTACTTCAACTCTTTCGTTCAGTCGCCTGCATTTGGCTCCTTCCGATGCGGCCATCTCACGCTCCTGATCCGCTTTACTCTTTAGACGAATCTCATCTAGAAAGGCGTCGATCATTTCATCTGTTGGCCACACAAGCTCTGGTTCAGGCTCTGTCCCCAGTTTCTTAGTGCCAGGAGTTTTTTCATCGTCGGTAAACGAGTGGGATATTACGTTACAACTCGCCACATATCCCTCGAGTTCATCCGACGAGCTTTCTCCATCATCTTCCACCTGAAAGATGTGGTTGAGGAACTCTTGCAGCGTGACAGGAGTTCGCGCCTTTTGATTGTACTCTTCCAGCGCGTCGATTTGCTTCTGCAAGTTCGTGCGCTTGTCTCCAGGCTTCACGGGCTTCTTAAATTTCTTCTTCCTTTTCTTCGAAGATTTTGATGGTAGGGCATGAGTACTTAGGCCATCACCACCGCTCTTTGTAGTTGGGCGCGGCCTCAGCATTCCTTCAATGATCTGGGGTCCCAGCGGGTCCTTCCATTCGACCGCCGGGCACGCATGAAGGTCCTTCAGCATTCTTTTGGTTTTAGTTGACAGCACGACCTCCCATAGAGCTTCCTCAATAAAGGAACAGGTTGCCCCCGGAGTATCTGCTTTCTTAGGAGTATGCGGCTGTGGCGGGTTCACCTTCCACTTTTCGGACAGCGCAAACTTCCCCTAGAGGTATTGATCTTCCATCCTTTGAAGACGAAGCAATCCTCAATCGGATGACTTACCGTTTGATGGTAAGGGCAATAGTTAGGGTTATTCACCTCAGTGGGTTGTGGCGGTCGCCTTGGATTTGGCAAGTTTATAAGTCTGTTGCGTACTGCCAACTCGAATAACCGTTTCGTCTTGTCCCGTGGGAACGAGTAGGGACGCTTCATTTTCTCATTATAATACCGGCGTCTTTCTTCCAGTTGATCCGTCAGCTTTGGGGCATTGGGTTGCTGCTGGGTATTCGCGACGAAGGTTGCTTTTCCTTTACCCTTGTCACTCCGAGGCTCGGGCTTCGGGGGAGACGGTCTATGACCCATTTGGTCCATCTGGGCCAGCTTGTCGATTAGAGCCTGGAATGTGGTTGGCTTAAAGAACATCATGAACTGGGAGATAGTTGCGTGAGGGTCTAGGGTTCCTACGAACATGCCCACCGCGGGCGCTTCCTCAATGCGCTGCTCGCATTTCGACCACAAATTCTGCCAGCGTATAGCATACTGGACCCAAGTTTCGCCTGGTTTTACCCTGGCGTTAATCAATGCCGTTATTGGAGTGCGTTCGCTGGCACTCGCGAATCGCTGAGTGAATAGCAACTCCATTTCAGCGAACGTCTTGATAGAATCGTTCGGGAGTTCTGAATACCATTCGAACGCTGTTTCTGATAAGCTACCCACGAATTGGCGAAGCAACAGTTTATCATCACCGCCGGTGTTACCGTAAAGGGCCCTAAACTGGGCGACATGTTGGTGGGGATTGCCGGTCCCCTTATACACGTGAAATTTTGGTATTGTATAACCCGACGGATATTTGATTTGGTCATACCAGCTTGGATACGGCCGCTCCGTTTTTACGACTTGACCAGCTGCCTCAGTCGCATGATGAACCCGGATTTGCTGGGCTATATAGTCGACCAAATCAGCTTTAGAGATTGTCTCCTCCTTGGCCGTTGAGAGGGACGGCGGTGGATTTGACGTTTCTCCCCGGTCGTCTTCAAGAACGATTGGGGGATCCTCAGCGGGTGGGTCCTGTTGGATCATCATTCCTATCATATCTTGGAAGACAAGGCCCATACGCTGTATGTTGGCTGCTTGTTCAGCAGCCTCTTTGTTCTTCTTCTCCAATATTCGGCGAAGGAACTCAGCGTCGGTTTCTTCCTCCTGGTGTTCGTCCGAGGACGTTTCTGGGTTTTCTTTTGGCCCGGTAAGTGCGGCCATAGCATTCATCATTTCCTGGAGCTTTTGCTGTTGCTCCTGAGCTTTGGTCACTGACCGTGTAAGCGGTCTATGACCAGTAGACGCACGGCCGTCTTCCTTTCCTGACGCCATGTATACGGTATGGACCATCATGCCCCCAGACTTAGGGCGTCTGGGCTTAGTGCCTTTAGCTGTCGTTACAGGCTGGGGGATCTTCTCTGGCTTCCTCCTTTTATGAGCAGTGGAAGTTGAGGGGGCCGTTGAAGTGGGCACCCAAACAGCCTTTCTTGGTTTAGCCTGGTGACTGGCTTCCTGTTGGATTTTCATCTTCTTGTGCTGGCGGGAGAAGTTTGGATCGATCATCGAGTCTCGGGCCTGCCGCCAAACCTTAAAGATCTTGGAAGACAGCCGTTGAGGGGATCGGGGCTGTTCTGGCTTTATTTCCGCAACTTTTTTTAGTGGAGGAGGAGACCTCTTTAGCACCGCAGTAGGAGAATTCCTTCGCACCTTATTTAGCATCTCGAAGATGTTCCCAGTTGGAACGGCAGCATTAACTTCCACCGTTGAGGCTGATGGAGTTAGCCCTGTAAGTCCATGCTACCTCTCCCGGTACTTTCGGGCATGCGGAATTTGGTTAAAAACAATTTTCTAGAGGCGGTAACATGGACTCAAAACCGGATCTTGGTTAAACATCTAACTAACAACCTAACTAGGAGTTGTTAACTACTCGGTTAGGGGGTTATACCTTTCTTTCTTGAACTCCTTCGTCTTCAAGCCTCGATGGTTGTCCGGATCGGCTTCACCCCGTCGTCTCCTTGCGCCGAAAATCGATCCACCTGAAAGCTTCTACCTTTGGCTTCTTCTTCGGTCTTTGAAGAAACTAGTTCACTTGGTTTGCTAAACCTTATGAACTAGAGTGAGTAGAGAAGAGTGTGTTGGGATTTTCTCTATGGTTCTTGGTTCTCAACACATGAGATAAGTGAACCATAGACTAAAGAGAGGGAGAGCAAGAGGAAGAAGATGAGAGCTCAAGAACAAGAGAGAGAATCAAAATGATAGAATGAGAAAGACTTTTCTCACTTGGCTCTCATAATCCAAAACCACCATCACAAAAATAGTAATCAAGTATTGTGTAAAATGGTTCAAGTCAAAATGGCTAAATCATTTCATGCACTCATATTGCACAAGATAACAAGCAAGTGAAAAGTCTTTGCCATGAAATGATAGCCATTGTCATCATGATGGTCAACTAGTCCAACCTAGTCAACCGGTCAACAAAGTCAACAAGTCAACAAAGTCAACCCCTCAACAACCATGTCACCACAATACTTAATTAATATTATTGTTAATCATATATCATATTCTCATTAGGGTTGAGCAAAAAGTCAATAGTCAACAGTCAACGGTCAACAATCCTAATGAGAATCCTCTGCCTCTGTCTCTCCGCCAACTGTGCATACACACCCGCATCTGCGTTCCGAGGAACACGAATACAAACTGGATAAAACCAATCCCAATACGTACACTAGGAGCTGGCTTAAACCAAAGCCCGCTAGTGTAAACTGTCCGGACACTAAACGTGCATAAGTGCACGGATGTGACTGAACCCTGTCGCAAAACCATGCGACCTGTCACAAAACCATGCGACCTCTACTCTTTTGCCTAAAGGCGAATAGCTTTCTGTGTGGGACTCTAAAGACTCGACACTACGCTGGCAGTGGGTTTAACCACAGACCGCAAGCGGCACTAGCTGTGCGTAGCGGTCCCCAGGTAGATGCCGACAAGAAGACTGACGAGGTGAAACCCATCTGAACTCCTACTGAGTCTGACTGTGACAATCTCCGTACAGTCCGGTCTGTTCGTCTAATACATCGCATGGCGGGCCTAGGGGGGCGGTAAAACGTCAGTCCCCTAATAGCGGTACAAGTCGTGTCGGAGTGAAGCCCAATACACCCTGAGATAACACTGGAAGCCTACCAGTATATCCCGCTTGCCCTGGCCAGGGACTACTCGTGTAATGGCTCTCCTAGACACAGCGCGATGTCAACCCCCAATACCGGGAGAGACGAATCCTGTCTAACCGTCACTGCCTCCAAGTGCTTCGGGACTGCACCCAACTACTACCTGTTTGCACGACTCCTTTGAGCCGTGGTAGGGTAGTAATCAAAGTACAGTGGGAACACACTCGAGGCGAAGTGATAGTGTCAAGTCAGCGGACTAAGCTGTACTCATGTCACCTGGGAACTGATAACTGACGATAGGTATAATACCAACTGGTCAGTTCCCGACGAGTCCTGTCCAGTGTACACGTAACCTAACGAGCACCCGCATACTATCTCCAGTACGACATACTGATGGCTGTGGGACAGACCATCTCCCACACTGGGATGAGAAGCGCATGCGCTAGTCTACTCCGGAGTATCGATGCCCTGTCTCGATAGTCCTGCGACTAGGGACCTGCATAAGGATGTGCTTATAGATTACCCAGCCCCCACTAGTGTGACTGCCATCACAACGCTGGTAATCAAGCAAAGATCCTAAGGGCTCCACTAATGCGTATAGGTGATATAATAAAATAAACACATGTACACATTTAAGTAGAAACAAACCAAGTAACATACTACTATTTTGAGCAAGATTGTATATACAAGGTGAATATCCCA
Source organism: Agapanthus africanus (assembly GCA_030015575.1). Lineage (NCBI taxonomy): Eukaryota > Viridiplantae > Streptophyta > Magnoliopsida > Asparagales > Amaryllidaceae > Agapanthus > Agapanthus africanus. The sequence goes on from CM057350.1 coordinate 157,339,953, forward strand.
AGTTTCCATTAAGTAATATACAAACTAGTATGATACAGTAATGGCCTCTAGGGCATATACACTAACAATCTCCCACTTGCACTAAGGCCATGTACTGGCGTATCGAAGACCTATCATCTCGATCAGCCGCTCGAACTGAGTCTGGGGCAAGGCCTTGGTGAATGGATCTGCAGTGTTATCTTCTGAAGCAACCCTCCGAACCTCGATCTCCTGGCGATCCACGATCTCCCTGATCAGGTGATACCGCCTCAAGATGTGTCTGGATCTCTGATGGGACCTGGGTTCCTTCGCTAAAGCTATAGCCCCGTTGTTGTCGCAATACAGAGGTATTGGATCAACAATGGACGGAACCACCTGAAGTTCTTTCAAGAACTTCCTCATCCAGACAGCTTCTTTTGCGGCATCAGATGCAGCGATGTATTCCGCTTCCATCGTCGAGTCTGCAACGGTTTCCTGTTTGGAACTCTTCCAACACACCGCCCCTCCATTGAGGGTGAAGACAAAACCCGACATGGACTTGGAATCATCCTTGTCACTCTGGAAGCTGGAGTCAGCAAAGGCCTCGATCTGGAGGTCTTTTCCGCCATACACCAAGAACATCTCCTTAATCCTTCTCAGGTACTTGAGAATGTTCTTTACCGCTATCCAGTGTTTCTCCCCAGGGTTTGACTGATACCGGCTTACCACACTCAGTGCATAAGCTACATCCGGTCTGGTACACAACATCGCATACATTATAGAGCCTACCGCAGAAGCGTAGGGTATAATAGACATGCAATCCCGCTCCAAATCAGTTTTGGGAGACATCTCTTTAGAGAGGGTGATCCCGTGACAAGCCGGTAGGTTACCGCGCTTGGAATCTTCCATACTGAATCTTTTCAGTATGGTATCGATGTACCTGGACTGTGAAAGTCCTAATATCCTCTTGGATCTATCACGATGGATCCGGATCCCCAGGATGTATGAGGCATCACCCAGGTCTTTCATGGAGAACCTGTGTGACAAGAACCCCTTGACAGATTGTAGCATAGGAATGTCATTTCCTATTAAGAGAATGTCATCCACGTATAAAACGAGGAATACTACAGTTCTCACTACAAATCTACTATAGATGCATGATTCATCTGGATTTTTGATAAAGCCAAATTCCTTGACCGTCTCATCAAAACAGATGTTCCAACTCCGCGATGCCTGCTTTAGTCCATAGATGGACTTAAGCAACTTGCACACCTTTCCGCTGCTCCCACTCTGAATGAAACCCTCTGGTTGGTCCATATAGACACACTCCTCTAAATTTCCATTTAGAAAAGCAGTCTTTACATCCATCTGCCAGATCTCATAATCGTGGAAGGCAGCAATGGCAAGAAGGATCCGAATGGATTTCAGCATAGCCACTGGAGAAAAGGTTTCGTCATAGTCCAAACCAGGTCTTTGACGAAAACCCTTTGCAACAAGTCTAGCTTTATAGGTCTCAACCTGTCCATCTACACCAATCTTCCTTTTGAAGATCCACTTGCATCCTACGGGTTTTATCCCGTCTGGAGCAATGTCCAACGTCCATACCTTGTTGGTGTACATAGACTCCATTTCGGTCCGCATTGCATCCAGCCATTTTACCGAGTCAACGCTCTGAACGGCCTGCTGGAAGCTAGTAGGCTCATCATAATCTATGATGCAATCCTCTCTATCCCCGTCTATGAGAAAACCGTAGTATCTCTCGGGCGGATGAGACTGCCTACTACTCCTGCGGAGCGGCGTAGGAATGTCTTGTTCTTTTGAACCCTCTGGTTCCACTAAGCTTTCAGTAATAGTTCGTGGTTCTGGAATTTCTTCCAGTTCTACTGTGCTCCCACTTATCTGGTTTTCCAAAAACTCAGTTTCCAAGAAGTAGGCATGACGAGAAACAAAAACCTTTTGTTCCTCTTCGCAGTAGAAGAAATATCCCTTGGAGTTCTTTGGATATCCCACGAACTTGCACTGTACTGAGCGTGCCTCGCGCTTGTCCGCATGCTGCTTTTTAACAAAAGCTGAACTTCCCCATGTCTTAATGTGATTAAGATAGGGTCTCTTCCCACACCACATCTCATATGGTGTAGTAGGCACAGTCTTACTGGGAACTCGGTTCAAAAGGTATGCGGCTGATTCTAGCGCATACCCCCAGAATGATCGCGGTAACTCAGCGTTACTCATCATGGACCGTACCATATCCAATAGGGTTCGGTTCCGTCTCTCCGATACACCGTTATGTTGCGGAGTGTATGGAGGAGTAAGCTGAGAGAGAATTCCGTTCTCTTTTAAATAGTCCAGGAACTCGGCACTCAAGTATTCACCACCTCGATCCGATCTCAGGATCTTGATACTTTTGCCGGTTTGTTTTTCTACTTCATTCTTATATTCCTGGAATTTTCCAAAGGCTTCGGACTTATATTTCATTAAGAAGACATAATCGTACCTTGAAAAGTCATCCGTAAAAGTAATGAAGTAAGAATAACCGCTTCGCGCATGTGTAGACATTGGACCGCACACGTCGCTGTGTACGAGTCCCAAGAACTCGCTTGCCCTTACTCCGTGTCCAGTGAACGGAGTCTTTGTCATCTTTCCTTTGAGACAGGATTGACAAGTGGCATACGATTGATATTCGAACGCATTCAGATATCCTTCTGTATGTAACTTCGTCAACCTTCTCTCATTGATGTGACCCAGTCTACAATACCACAAGAAAGTCTGATTTATTTCTGGAGACTTTCTTTTGTGTGTATTCTGGACATTGAAAATCTGTGGTTGGTTTAATACGTATATACCATTACTCAATGTACCTGACCCAATCAGAACTTGATTAAGGTGAATGTTTACAACATTGCTTACAAACGCAAATTCATAACCTTCTTTAGAAACCAAAGATATAGAAATGATATTACAAGTTGCGTTGGGTACAAAAAAGCAATTACGCAAAACCAAAACATGTCCATCTGACATTCCCAGGTGATAGTCCCCCACGGCCTTAGCATCCATGCTAGTTCCGTTTGCAACTTTGAGGGTCATGTCACCTGCCTCCAAAACCCTACGGTTTCTCAACGCCTGCAAAGAATTACAGATATGAGATCCTGATCCGGTATCCAATACCCAGGAAGTAGAGTTTATTGAAAGACAGTTTTCAATAACATACACACCTGAAGCTGAAGCCGCAACCTGCTTCAATTCCTGTGTCCTGGCTTTCCAAGCCCTGCAATCATTCTTCCAGTGTCCCTTCTTATGACAATAGAAGCATTCTTCCTTATCCACAAGCTTTCCCACTTTCTTTGTTGCTTTGCCTTTCCCTTCGTATCCACTTTACTAACACCGCCCCTTGGTTTGGCGGGGGCTTTCTCCTTCTTTCCCTTGGCTTTCGCCTTGGACCTAGAAGAGGAAGATCCTCCTACAAACAAAGTGGATGTTTCCCTACCTTTCTGTAGGGTGCCCTCTGCACTCCTCAGCATGTTGAGGAGTTCTGAAAGTTCAACTTCCTTTTCTTGTAAGTTGAAGTTCAGGATAAACTGGGCGTAAGTAGAAGGAAGGGACTGGAGAATCAAGTCCGTATAGAGCTCATTCTCCAACGTGGTCCCAAGGTCCGCGAGCTCCTCAATATAGCCAATCATCTTAAGCACGTGTTCCGCTACCGATGATCCGACGGCCAATCTTGCCGAAAATAACTTCTTCGACACTTCGTATCTTGCGATACGAGATTGCTCTCCATACAGTTCTTTTGTATGAAGAAATATGGATTCCAGGTCCATATTCTCGTGCCTCCTCTGATGTTCATTGTCCATAGAGGCAAGCACGAGGCACTTGGCCTTCGCGCAGTCTAGTTCCCAGGTCTTACGGATTTCCTTATCCGCGACGCTGGTTTTGGGACCTGGGACAGGGGGAGCTTTGGTGGTAAGAAGATACCCCAGCTTGTCGTAAGTGATTGCCATCTTGACATTCCTGAGCCAATCTTTGTAATTTGGCCCTGTCAGTATGTTTTTATCTAGGAGTAACTTATGTCCAGTCATGTCGATTGGTCGCTGCAATTAGGAGAGAGAAGAAACACTCAGCATGATGCTCTTACAAGTTTAGAATGGTTTTAAGTTTGTCTAAACAGGATGGCTCCCACTGTTTCTCGAATCCCTCCTCAAACCAAAAAAGGAAGAATTAGTCGGGATCAATCTCACCATACAATACTTGCTTAACCGTTCAGCCAGGCCAGCGTCGGTACTTCGAGGGAGGTTTTCCAACGCTTTCGCGAAGTTCCTTAATTAAATAACCTCTTTTCCCTGGGGGCGTAGCCCCGCTAACACCTTTCTAGACACCTACTAGGTTTATAGCATTGATCGTTTAGAGAGAAATTTCCCGAGGAGTAGCATATACTCACAGTAGGATCGGGATCCAAATATCATCGCGTGACAAAACTGAAGGAATCCTACCAGAATCATCACACTCCAAATGGTATTCAACACTAGCAAGTTTCAGTTCTTTTGAAACTCCCGATGTGGATTTTTGCCCCATGCTCTTATGACCTTGACTTTGGCCAACAAATCATAAGTCACATGTCAAGTTCTACCCGTCGTTCTCCGGGTTAATTTGAATCCACCCGCACCTACCCTTGACTTTGGCCAACAAGGCAGTACGACTGTTCCAAACTAACGCATCTATCTATGCTGCACATGAATACCCAATAGCTACCAATTACTATTCCTTGACTTTGGCCAACAAACATAGCTTGAATACTATTGACCATCCATGTGAAACGACGGAGGGCTACGAATGGTTTTGGCTAAACCGTGAACTTAGTGAACTTGATATAATCGATGGAACGAGATAGCTTTTAAAAGGAGTGGCTCAAGCTCCGCATTTAAAAGTTAGTTTTGAAAAGAACCGAGTGGTTTTTCGAAAGTGTTCCAATGACTTTTACTTGGTTTATTTTTCTTGCATTAGTTCTTTTAATGCGTGATATTCTTGCATTAGTTCTTTTAATGCGTCCCATCATTTAATCCTACCATTGCAGAAAACAACCAAAATATGACGTACGCTTATGCCATTCGCATTCGCCACGGGGCCCCGTCATTACCCGTTAGGTTACTTAACTAACGACAGCGCGGGGGCTGGGCTAGCGCGGCTATAAAACATAAGCAACGCCTAAATAATATCATATATAGATATATTGCAATGATAGTCATTTCAGATCACAGATGAACACATTGGATATACTAGGAACCCGCAATTCGTACGAGTCTGTAACGAAAAGCAGATTACACGGTCACGGTGAATAGCCAATACCCCACCTAAGACCCCTACGGGTGCGGCAAACTACCCGCCAAGTAGCCGAAGCGAAGCAACCTCCCTCATCTCCGTGAGTAGGCCACTCGGCACTTCGGCATACCCGGTAGTTTGTGTACCCCCTCCATGGGTCTATCCTAGGAGCAAAAACAGTAAAAAGAAATTATACAATGACGGCTACAACCCCGACCCGGTTGTGCGGCCATACAAATAATTATTACATCAATTTACAAATTTACATGAATTGAAAGAAAAGAAAACTCTCGTCTCACAACCCCCCGGCTATTCACCCGCGACAATCCAATGAATTCATATACACATTCCAATAACATTACAGATCACAGATTTGTATAACCCCCACTAATCGACATATAGCGATTAGTAGACGTTCAATACAAATATCACATTACAGAAAAACCCGTCAGCTTAAGTCTTTTAGAAGTTCGATCAAAAATACGGATTTTCAGGCCCCAAACACAAAATTTTCGTTCTGGAAAATCTGGGCAGAAAATACATATTCCAAAAATCCCAAAACAACCCCAGAATAACACTGCACAAAATTTGGACCTCGGCCGAGTCAACTCGGCCGCGGAACCGCGGCGGGAGCGTGCTCCCGCCGCGTTTCCGCGGCGCTTTGACCGGTTCGTGGGACCAAATTTCGTGGGTGTTTAATAAAAACCCTGAGCCGATTTTTAAGATGAAATTTATCAATTTTACAGAACTTTAAAAATCGACAGCAACTTTGAATTTTCGGGTTTATTTCGGGACTTTTTCTCCGATCGAATTTCTAGCTACTATGCTAACATGTTAGATAGAGTTTAACTAGTCTCTGATACCACTGTAAGTCCATGCTACCTCTCCCGGTACTTTCGGGCATGCGGAATTTGGTGAAAAACAATTTTCTAGAGGCGGTAACATGGACTCAAAACCGGATCTTGGTTAAACATCTAACTAACAACCTAACTAGGAGTTGTTAACTACTCGGTTAGGGGGTTATACCTTTCTTTCTTGAACTCCTTCGTCTTCAAGCCTCGATGGTTGTCCGGATCGGCTTCACCCCGTCGTCTCCTTGGGCCGAAGATCGATCCACCTGAAAGCTTCTACCTTTGGCTTCTTCTTCGGTCTTTGAAGAAACTAGTTTACTTGGTTTGCTAAACCTTATGAACTAGAGTGAGTAGAGAAGAGTGTGTTGGGATTTTCTCTATGGTTCTTGGTTCTCAACACATGAGACAAGTGAACCATAGACTAAAGAGAGGGAGAGCAAGAGGAAGAAGATGAGAGCTCAAGAACAAGAGAGAGAATCAAAATGATAGAATGAGAAAGACTTTTCTCACTTGGCTCTCATAATCCAAAACCACCATCACAAAAATAGTAATCAAGTATTGTGTAAAATGGTTCAAGTCAAAATGGCTAAATCATTTCATGCACTCATATTGCACAAGATAACAAGCAAGTGAAAAGTCTTTGCCATGAAATGATAGCCATTGTCATCATGATGGTCAACTAGTCCAACCTAGTCAACCGGTCAATAAAGTCAACAAGTCAACAAAGTCAACCCCTCAACAACCATGTCACCACAATACTTAATTAATATTATTGTTAATCATATATCATATTCTCATTAGGGTTGAGCAAAAAGTCAATAGTCAACAGTCAACGGTCAACAACCCTAATGAGAATCCTCTGCCTCTGTCTCTCCGCCAACTGTGCATACACACCCGCATCCGCGTTCCGAGGAACACGAATACAAACTGGATAAAACCAATCCCAATACGTACACTAGGAGCTGGCTTAAACCAAAGCCCGCTAGTGTAAACTGTCCGGACACTAAACGTGCATAAGTGCACGGATGTGACTGAACCCTGTCGCAAAACCATGCGACCTGTCACAAAACCATGCGACCTCTACTCTTTTGCCTAAAGGCGAATAGCTTTCTGTATGGGACTCTAAAGACTCGACACTACGCTGGCAGTGGGTTTAACCACAGACCGCAAGCGGCACTAGCTGTGCGTAGCGGTCCCCAGGTAGATGCCGACAAGAAGACTGACGAGGTGAAACCCATCTAAACTCCTACTGAGTCTGACTGTGACAATCTCCGTACAGTCCGGTCTGTTCGTCTGATACATCGCATGGCGGGCCTAGGGGGCGGTAAAACGTCAGTCCCCTAATAGCGGTACAAGTCGTGTCGGAGTGAAGCCCAATACACCCTGAGATAACACTGAAAGCCTACCAGTATATCCCGCTTGCCCTGGCCAGGGACTACTCGTGTAATGGCTCTCCTAGACACAGCGCGATGTCAACCCCCAATACCGGGAGAGACGAATCCTGTCTAACCGTCACTGCCTCCAAGTGCTTCGGGACTGCACCCAACTACTACCTGTTTGCATGACTCCTTTGAGCCGTGGTAGGATAGTAATCAAAGTACAGTGGGAACACACTCGAGGCGAAGTGATAGTGTCAAGTCAGCGGACTAAGCTGTACTCATGTCACCTGGGAACTGATAACTGACGATAGGTATAATACCAACCGGTCAGTTCCCGACGAGTCCTGTCCAGTGTACTCGTAACCTAACGAGCACCCGCATACTATCTCCAGTACGACGTACTGATGGCTGTGGGACAGACCATCTCCCATACTGGGATGAGAAGCGCATGCGCTAGTCTACTCCGGAGTATCGATGCCCTGTCTCGATAGTCCTGCGACTAGGGACCTGTATAAGGATGTGCTTATAGATTACCCAGCCCCCACTAGTGTGACTGCCATCACAACGCTGGTAATCAAGCAAAGATCCTAAGGGCTCCACTAATGCGTATAGGTGATATAATAAAATAAACACATGTACACATTTAAGTAGAAACAAACCAAGTAGCATACTACTATTTTGAGCAAGATTGTATATACAAGGTGAATATCCCAAGCTTCCATTAAGTAATATACAAACTAGTATGATACAGTAATGGCCTCTAGGGCATATACACTAACAAGCCCAGAGGGGGAGTTACCCCCAGCCTTCCTTACTCGGCGCCAGTGGCGACGTCGAGCGTGTCGAGCAGACGGCGCTGGTTCAGCGGTGAGGATGGCTTCGTCTTGCCCCCTGTGTAGGTGGGGGGTCGTTGCTGGTGTTAGCCTGTTAAAGACCGATGTCCTTTGGGTAGCAGGAGCGGGAGCTGAAGCCGTCAATCTTGTAAAGACCGACTTTTTGGCCGGGAAAGCCGCCTTGGCGACTTCAGAAGCAGGACCGGTCACTTTCTTAGAAGCAGCCTTCTCTGGGATTGTAGGCCCCATTGTGGGTCCACAGGAGTCTTGGCCCCATCTAGAGAAGACAGAGGCACTGGTGTTGGGCGACCCGTTGAGAGGGGCCGCGGCAGGGGTAAGACGATCAAAGACCGACTTCTTGGGAGCTTCCTTTGTCAGCACCGGAGCGGTGAAGCTTTTCGGTGGGAGCATGGTCCCAAAAAACAATCCCGTGGCGGCTCGAGTGACCTGTTCCACGGGCATTGTGAATAACTAAGCAGCTTGGGGTCCATAGGCTATACCTCCTGGCGAGGCAGAGCGTTGGTTGCAATTGCAGTCCGAGCAATTGGAGCATTTCGCAGAAGTAGAAGCCATCGATTCTTTGCTTTCTGCAATAAGCAAGACGCCAAGTCTTAGTATCTTGAAACCCAAGGGCAACCATTAGCGAACCGCGATTGGTTCGCGAATCACGACACACGAAGTGTGGAGTGGAAAGAGGAAAAGGTCCCACCGGGCGTGCCAGAATCTGTTTCCCTCCGAATGACGGCGCGACTGGACGTCTTGCCTGTGATTCAGGGGCAGATGCTAATTTGTGCTATCCGTCCACCTCTCCGAAGATGCCAAGTTGATTTATGGCACCGTGTATCGAAGGTTTAAACGGATGCGTCCGATGTAGCAGACTTCGTCAGATTCCCCCTCGTTTAAGGGGTTTTTGATTGTGGGGACACTCTTCCCTGCAGGCGCAAGCCCCTGCAGTTAATTACGCTACCGCATCGCGGTAACCACTTTCTCCTTCTCCAGATGGTCACTTCGTGTCGCATGTGTTTATTTTGTGTTTAGTTGCCCGTGGATTGTATACGGAGACTGAGTAATGTCGTCGCCCGTAGGGCGTGGACAAGTCCAAATCCGTATTATCTTAGATTTGGGTTTGGGGGTTTTGGATTTAAGGATAAGTTAGTCTCATTCGAGACTAAGATCGACTTAAACGTTTGTTAAGGATACGTTAGTCTAGTTTTCAGACTAAGATCAACTTAACGGGATCGTTTAGATCCAACAATAGAGCAATTAAGGGAGCCCTGTTGTTTAGTTTAGTGACATTGCGGTCAATAAGTAGTTTAAGGACATTGCGGTCCAGTGTTAGTTTTAAGACGTTGCGGTCAAGGTTAAGGACGTCGTAGTCCGTGGATTTAAGGACTCCACAGTCCGATGTTAGTTTTAAGACATCACGGTCAAGGTTAAGGACCTCATAGTCCATGAGTTTAAGGACCCCATAGTCCGTCGTTAGTTTTAAGACATCCCGGTCAAGGTTAAGGACCTCATAGTCCATGAGTTTAAGGACCCCACAGTCCGTATTAATATGTGGTCATCGGGACCCGTCACCTCTTTGAAGACGTTGAGGAATTACAACGCCAAGTATCAAAGGAGTGAAGAGATGTACCCTTAAACCGAGGTAGATTAAATAATCTTTGGCCCAATTTGGAACCAAGACCAATTAATTATATTATGAGCCCATTGGCTCAGTTGAATTTGAATTGAGGACTTATGGCCAGCTTGGGCTAAGTCCAATCATGTTTAGGATATTGGCCCTCTGTTGGTCCATTAGAGGAGAGGCTTTGCCTCTAGAACTTAGCCAATGGGGCTAAAATTAGTGTTAAACACTAAAGATCAATCAGTGTCGAACACTGAGAATGAGATTGACAAGTTAGTGTTTAACACTAAAAGATAGTTAGTGTTAAACACCAGCAACAGGGCTTTCAAATTAGTGTTTATACACTAAGGCAGATCAATGTTAAATACTGGAAACAGGGTTTTACAGGTTGGTGTTCAACACTAAGAAAGTCGGTATTAAATAGATGTTTTCCAAATTAGTGTTTAAACACTAAGAAAATCAGTGTTGAACACTGGATATAGAGGTTTCAATTTTAGTGTTAAACACTAAGGCAAGAGGGGTCACATGGTAGCACGTGAGAGCGCCCTCAATTCATTTTATTCTGCCAAAAGTATTGAATACTTTGGAGCATCACATTCTGTCAAATGATGGGAATTCTGGTGTTTGTCCGTTAAAGCTTCAGCCAAGGGGTCACGTGGTAGCACGTGATAGTGCCCCGTTTCCCTTTATTTTGTTCTACAGATAAGTGTTTAACACTTTTAATTCTGAAAGCCATCACGTGTGGGCACGTGATGGGGGCCTGTGCTTTGATCTGTTAGAATGTTCATTAGGGGTCACGTGTCGACACGTGAGGGCGCCCTAAAGCTCTTTTCTGTTTCTTTTCAGGGGTCACGTGGTAGCACGTGACCCTATTCCTTTGCCTGTTTGAAGATGTGTTTATCTTTTTAAGAATTGAATTCTTCATAGGGTTAAACCCTAGCAATAACTTTAGAGGAATTAAATTCCTACTTTCTTTTGAAGAATTATATTCTTAAATAGGGTTAAACCCTCATTTCTTCTTTCTTGAGGGAATTAAATTCCTGTTATTTTAACAGAACTAAGTTCTTAACTAGGGTTAAACCCTGATTCTGTTCATTCTGAAGGAATTAAATTCCCATAACATAGGGTCAAACCCTAATTTTATTTTAAAGGAATTAAATTCCTATAGTTCTGTGAGAATTAAATTCTCAAGCTTCCATTCCCTCTCTATGCTTTGGATCTGCATGGCAGGATCTCAACCCATTGAGAATTAAATTCTCAACTCAAGGGGAGATGTGCACTTTACAGATCCTCCACCAAAGAGAGAACTATGTTTTTCTGTTTTATATCAGAGTTAAACTCTGTTGAGAATTGAATTCTTTTTTCCTTTCAAAAAGCCTTCCCTTTCTTACCTAGGGTTTTCTTTTGCAGAAGATCCAAATTCCTCCAAAGTATCAAGGCTCTCCTCTTTTTTTATGTATCGATTCCTTTCTGCATGTCTGTCCCTCTGTGTGTCTCTTGGCTCCTATTTATAGGAGAAGCAGCCGAATCAATTAGTTTTGGTGAATCTTTCATTGAGAGATTTAATTTGCATTCACCATTCGTTTTGAACCTTTGGATTATTTTGTGAATTTTAATCACCATTGGATTTTAAATCCAGAGATTCTCCTTTGTTATTTCGGTTAGATTTTAAGGGGAAATCTTTCCAAGTTCAGGCTTTTTCTATAGATAGGTGATATTTAAGAATCTTTAAATCTTTAATTCAATCGGTTCCTTTGGAAAGATTTGAGAGGCCTTTTCTCAGAATTTAATTCTGTTAACAGATAGGCTTTGAAAGTCGGTCACGTGTGACCGCGTGACCCTTGGTCACGTGTGGGCACGTGACCCCCTTGGAACGAGATCTCTTCTTACTTTTTGCGCTCTGCCTTCTGGCTGCCGCTTAGCCGTCACGTGCCACCACGTGACCCCTGGTCACATGTGAGCACGTGACCCTCGCCTGCAGCCTTTTTCTTGATTTGATCAGGGAATTGAGTCTGCTGCTTTTGAGTGTCACGTGCCAACACGTGACCTCTTCTGAAGCCTTTTTCCTTGATTTGATCAGGGAATTGAGTCTGCTGCTTTTGAGTGTCACGTGCCAACACATGACCCTGGTCACATGGGAGCATGTGACCCTGGTCACGTGGGAGCACGTGACCTCTTCTAAAGCCTTTTTCCTTGATTTGATCAGGGAACCGATGTGCCTTTGAAGCCGCTTTTAAATGTCACGCGCCAACACGTGACCCTGGTCACGTGGGAGCACGTGACCCTTTCTGAACCCCTTTTTTTTGATGTAGTCGGGAAGTTGAATCTGCCTTGCCGATGCTTTTAGGTGTCACGTGCCAATACGTGACTGCTGGTCACGTGCTAGCACGTGATGCCTCCTTCGTAACTTTTCCTGAAGGAGTAGCAGCGGGAGCAACGGCGCTTGAACCTGCTCCCGCAGCCAAAGCAGCGCTACGCTCCCTTGCTGCGCGCCTCAGGCGCTTCCTTTCCTCCCGGGCCATCACGACAGACCTTTTGGAAGCCTCCTTCAGTAAAGCGTCATCGTCCGCATTCAGGGTTGCCTCCAGAGCCGTCAAGGCTTCCATCATCGGTTTTTTAAGTAGGGCTTCTTGCGGTAATCCCGAAGAGGCCGGAACTTCGGTAGCTGGCCCGGGGAGAATTTCCGCATCGGCTTGCGAGGTAGGTCTTGTGGTCCCTGCGATAAGACAAAGAGCGGGTCAGATTACTCATAAGAGATGGAAGCAGAGCCATAGCAAACCGAAATGTACCAAGGCCTAAGGACGCTCTAAGTCGTTCCTCCTCCTCGAAAGTCTTGAGAGAAGCAGCGAGGGCTTCTTCGGTAGAAATGCCTGTTAAAGAAGGAAAACCGTTAGTCAAAAATAACGATAAAGGTACGATGCAATGACAAAAAAATACAACTAATGATTACCTGATTGCGTGAGTTTAGCCAACCACTCGTCGCGCCTTGCCAATCGCTCGGAAGCTGCGATGGCAGCCGCCAGATCAGTGTCATCTGGCAGCGTGAATAGGCCATCATTGGTCCCATACTCACTCAAGCCCTCGCTATAAGGAGCATGAGGTTCCTGACCAAACCCAACGTCAGCAGAAAGGATCGACTTCTTCTTCCTCTTTTGCGCGTGAATTCCGGTCGCACCCAAAATCAGCTTACGCTTCGTGGGCACCTTTGGATGGCGGGTCCCGATGTCCGAACCCACACCGGATTCGGGTGAAACCACGTTTACCGTCTCCACGGGAGCACGGGGCGCTAATGGCACATCCACGGGATCGCGGGGCAAACCACGCGTGGGGCTTAGCACGCATGGAGGCTCCACTCCAGTATCTCCTCTTAGTGGAGGAGGGACAGGGGTCCTTCGCTTTAAAGGGATGTTGTGATCGCTGGCGGGGGGCGCACTCTTGCGATCAAGCAGCAGCCGCTTCTCTTCCCGGATGACAGCGCCCATCGCGTGCTGATACCAAGCCCTGTATACGTTGAGGGCCCTTGGAATGCAACTTGGCTCGCTAATGAAGAAGTGGGAGCCCGTGTTTAACCGCATAAAGTGAGGCAGTGCGCTCCGTATTCCCTCGGTGGCCGCAGGCTCTTCCAAAAACGCCTCCAATGGGACCCCCTGGTTATAATTTAGCTGCTGGGCAAAACGATGGGGGTTGTATCTCATAAAGAGCGCCGCCTCATTTTGCCTGAATACGAGGAAGCCCGGCCTGATGGAGTATAGATGTAGAATCTCCCGGGCTTTCAACACGGAGGCCCCGTCCTTGAAATTATCGCACAACGCCAGCACCGCCTTGAAGGTTTCCGGGCCGATTGTCAGGACCTTGTCCGTGAAAGAAATACCCGCTCCGACCGTGTGCGGACGAAGAAGCAACCCCCTAGCCTCCCGCTGAGGCGGATTCATGATAGAAGCATCAATCAGCCGCATAATTCTCGGGAATCTGTACTTCTCGTAAAACGATGGTCTTGTATGAATACCAAAAACCCCGAGCACGTGCATTTCCATCCAAGAAGTGAAGTAGTGCATCGGAAATTTAGCAGCTTGCACCCCCGGTTCCATTGTATCCGCCGCCACGCTAAGACCATGGTACAGGTGGGCTAGCATGGCGATCCCAATGGCCACTTGTATGCCAGCCACCATTCGATGTGCTGGGTAAAAGACAGACGGCCTCATATAGCGAGGGTGCATGGGGAGCGCAAACCAACACAGCCATAACCCTAGAAATCCAAGAAAGAAGGTCTCCTCGTCAATGCCCGGAGCGGCGATTTCTGACAGAGGAATGATCGCAGCATCGGGAAGATAAAAACCCTTTTGATCACTTTCCAATACTGGTCGACGATCTAAGCCGAAGCCGAAGGGGTCGTCGAGCTTGGCAAATTTTTCGCCCCGTTGCGATAGAATCTCCGGTCGAAGAAAGCGGGCAATAAAGTCTGCGAAACTAACTCCCCGGCCTCCCGATTCCAAGAAAAGACTCTCATACATATTCAGCACCTTTATCAGACTCGGAAAATGGTGCTAAATAGCGTTCTCTGGCGTTAAGTCCATCACTAACGGCTTGGTGGCAAAAACGTATTCGTCCGGAGGAAGCAGCTCCTCATAGTGCTCCCCCCTCACCGGCAGACCGAAAATCTCAGCAAATTCTTCTAGAGAGATAGAAACTTCTCTATCCATTAGAAGAAAGGTATGGGTGGGGATGTTCCATTGCCCCACGAACGCCTTAATCCACCATGTCGGAGGAGCAGCATACTGGAACAGCGAGGCGTAGACCGCAGGGTATAGACCAATCTTCAGCAGATGCGCCTTCTTCGCTGACAAAATGTACCTGACCCACTGCAAATATCCGGCCGAATGTCGAGGGGTCAACCCTATGTTGTAGGGTTGTCCCCAAGGGCGTGACTCGCCCTGGCATATGCGCCGCCCCAAAATATCCAAAGCTGTCGGCAGCTGCATGGGTATGGCAGCAATCGAAGGTTGAAGAAGACCCTCTGAAGTCCAATTAACAACCTCCACGGCATAGTTCACCGGGGGTATATCTGCGTACGAGATCGAGGAGATCGGATCTGATGGCATCGCATAAGAGAAGCTTTGGCGACCTTTGATTATTTGGTCATACCACCTACCCCACAGGTGAAGGTTTTTGTACTCCAGGTCATAATCCTTAATAAGAGCAAGAACCTCCCGGTCTACCGGTGCTTCGGGGAATCCTCCCTCTGAGCGGAAAAACGGGAACGAGAGATCAGAAGACATGTCACCGACAAGAAAGAACAAAATTCAAATTATCAGTGTCATAATTTAATTTTTTAAAAAATGCCGACGCTCGGTACTTTAAAATTTGTACCGCACTGCAATGCAGTGAAAAGGGGACCAAAGAGGGACCCACAAAATCCAGATGATAATACATCAATTAATAAGACAGCCTCATCATTGGATGAGACTGTCAATTAATGAGGAAATCCTCAAAGAATATTCTCATTGAATGAGAAATCCCTCCAGATAAGGAGAAAATCTCCCTTTCAGAGCAAAGCTCTATCACAGAGTGACACTTGTCAAACTCTGGTCACGAGGGAATAAAATTCCTTAAAGAGCCTAGCTCTGTAATGATGATAGAAAATCCATCAAAAGTTAATGAAAATAAATTTTTGAGAATTAAAATTTTGGGATCTTAAAGATCCATGAAGAAATTCTTAAGAGTTCTTCATCAAAAGATCAAAAGATCTATATATTGTCAAAAGAGCAGATCTCTGACCCATGGGCTAAGAAACCCTAAGGAAAGATCTATTTAGATCTATGGGGTCATGAGAGCAAGGATCTGTTTATGAAACCCTAAAGGGGTTTTCTTTAGATCAAAAGATATATGAGAGCAAGGCTCTGTTAATGGGTAAGAACCCCAATTTATTAGAATTAATTTAATTTAATTTTTACCTAAATCTAGTAAAGATTCTAACTCTTGAAAGTTCTTGGAAAGAAGAGCAAGGCTCTGAGATAAAAAAAATTCTTGAGGAAAAGATGATAATCATCTGAGGACCAAGGGTCCTATTTATAGGCGCTGAAACGCCTCCTTAACTTCTGAGTTGATCCAAGGGCTCAGATGTTGCCACCGCTGCACTCACGTGTGCACCACGTGAGCGCAACGGTGGGGGGGCATTTGTTTCCCCCAATCAGAGCAAATCTCTGTTTTGAATTTCAAATTTCAAAAATTGAAGCAACGCTTCAGATCCCTTGCGCTGCGCGCTGTGCGCCATATGTCAAAAGTAGACACGACAGCGCCAGGAGCGTTGCGTCCTAGGCAGCGCACCCCCAATCAGAGCAAAACTCTGTTTCAAAATTCAAATTTTAAAATTGAAGCAATGCTTTAGATCCCTTGCGCTCTGCGCTGCGCGCTACGTGTCAAACACAGGTGCGCTAGCGCAGTTGAGCTGCGCTGCGCGCCACGTGTCAAACGTAGGTGCGCTAGCGTCAAGTGCGCCAGCGCTGGAATTAAAAGAATTCCCCACCGTTAGATCAAAAAATCTAATAATAATAATAAATTATTAATTAATCAGAATTAAAATTCTGTTCTAGAAAGATCTTTCCAATCTTATTAAAACAAGAAGATTATCTTCTGTAAAATAGAAGCCTTAGGATCAAAGATCCAACGGTTGGAAATATCCCCAAATCAATCAGAGAAAGATCTCTTCAACTAATTTAACAAATCAATTGGCCCTATATAAAGGCCCCAAGACTTCAAGTCTCATATAGAAAAAATCCTCTGCAAACTTTGAGAAAAACTCAAAGAGAAAGAAAGGTAAGCTTTTGAAGAAAGAAGATCATTTCTTCATCTTTAAAAGTAAAAGAACTATGTTCTTGAATAAATAGAGATGAAATCATCACATTAAAAAAAAAGGAGAACCCTCTTCTAAAAAGATCAAAGACCTAAGAACAAGATCAAGGTCTTCAATAAAAAAAAGAAAAAGATCAAAAAGATTTAATTATAAAAAGACTAAAAGAAGTACTTTTACTTCACAGATCTTCTGATCTACAAAGGCAGAGCCTTTTGATGAAAACAAGAACTTTGGTTCTGGGATCTTGAGGCAAGGCCTCCTTGGAAGAACAAAAACTTGTTCTTTGATCTTAAATTTGATCTGATGTGCTTTGCACTACTAGAAAGTGCTTTGCACTCTTGAATTGCGCCTTTGCGCTTATTGGACTGGCGCACAGCGCCAAAATGCGCCACATGTCAACCACAGACACAGCTTGCGCTTTGCGCTCCTGAAAACAGAGCACTGCGCTCTTGAGTTGGTGCTCAGCGCCAAGCGCGCCACGTGTCATTCACTGGCGCACCCATAAACTGGCGCAGCGCACTCATAAAGCACAGTGCACTAACAAACCAGCGCTGAGCGCTGAGCGACACGTGTCATCCTTATGTGCGCTAGCGCAATGCGCTCTTTAGTTGGCGCAAAGAGCCTGATGCACCACGTGGCGCGCTGTCAGAACATACCTTGTTCTGATAAATGCTATGCATTTAATTCCAGACGAAATGTCAAAGCCCAATTAAAAGGGCAAAGCCCAAATAAAGGCCTAACAGGCAGAATAAAAATAAAATGTTAATGTTAAACATTTTTTAACTGGATTTAGCCTAATTTTGGCCATAAGTCCTCAATTTAAATTGAACTGAGCCCAGCTGCTCTTCCAATCAACTTACACCCGGTTCGAGGGTACATCTCTTTACTCCTCTGATATCTGTCGTTGTAATCCTTCAACGTCGTCAGAGAGGTGACGGGTCCCGACAACCACACATTGCTACGGACTGTGGGGTCCTTAAACTCACGGACTATGATGTCCTTAACCTCGACCGTGATGTATTAAAACTAACATCGGACTGTGGAGTCTTTAAATCCACGGACTATGATGTCCTTAACCTCGACCGTGATGTCTTAAAACTAACAACGGACTGTGAGGCCCTTAAACTCATGGACTATGATGTCCTTAACCTCGACCGCGATGTCTTAAAACTAACAATGGACCGTAATGTCCTTAAACTAATTATCGACCGCAATGTCATTAAACTAAACAATAGAGCACAATTTCTCTCTTGTCGGATCTAAACGATCCCGTTAAGTTGATCTTAGTCTAGAATTAGATTAACGTGTTCTTAACAAACGTTTAAGTTGATCTTAGCCTCAAATAAGGCTAACGTATCCTTAAACACGACCCCCCCAAACCCAAATCTAAGAAAGATACGAATTTGGACTAATCCACGTCCTACGGGCGACAACACAAATTAGTCTCCTTATACAATCCACGGGCAACCAAACACAAAACAAACACACACGACACGAAGTGACCATATGGAGAAGGAGAAAATTGTTACCGCGATGCTGTAGCGTAATTAACTGCAGGGCTTGCGCCTGCAGGGAAGAGCGTCCCCACAATCAAAAACCCCTCAAACGAGGGGGAATCTGACGAAGTCTGCTACATCGGCCGCATCCGTTTAAACTTTCGATACACGGTGCCATAAATCAACTTGACATCTTCGGAGAGGTGGACGGATAGCACCAATTAGCATCTGCCCCCAGATTCAGGCAAGACGTCCAGTCTTCCCGGCTTCCGGCGGTGAACAGCGGCCATAGAAGCCGAGACTGTAGACCAATGTAACCCTGGTAATTTCCTTACATCTTTTTCAATCTTTCCAAAACTTATGCATTTTTTCGTTCTTCCAAGTATTTTTCATGCACTATCACTAGTTCTATCACCATCACTATCATTAAACTTTTTTTAAATATGTTACATTTTCCTTCTATAAATTTCAATGACAAAATTTTTATAAGGAGGATAGAATGTAACAACCCTAAATTTTCTGTACAGAATTTTTCAAAAATACAGAAAGGAGCACTTAAGCCTGAGTACAAGTTATAAATTTAGTTTGCTTTTGAACAGCAAGAAAGCACTTGTAGCTCATTGGTAAAGCCTTGCACTGCTGTGACGTAGCCCATGTTATCGAATCCCCCCAGCCACATATATTTTTTATTGACTTTTCTTTTAAACTTCTAGAATCTCAAAAGTTTGCACGTGCACTACACGTAAAATGAAAAATCGCAACAAAATCAAACATGTGCACTGAGGTATATGAACAGACAGGGACACATAGCAAAGATTCAAGCCCAACCCACCGAATTTGGACCGGCGAGATCGCTCGTGGGGCCGGCGTCGCCGGCCCCCCGTAGGTACTGCCCCTATTTTTTCTTTGCCTTGGTCTCTTGGCCTCCCCCCTTAACTCCCATTATGTTTGTTTACTCTGCAATTATCCAGAGAATTAAAAATCACCATTAAACCAAATTTTAATGCATTTTTAATTCTCAATTCATCACCCTAAACCCTAATTTCTCGTATAAATACAACTCTATACTTTGGCCCTCTTCATTCAGAAATTCAGTATCAAAACTCTCTAAAAATTTCAAGTCCAAGAAGTTGTACAAAAGGAGTTAGCCAAGGTCGAAGTTCCGGCAACGTTTCGGGACAAATCCGGCAACGAAACAACTCCCCGACGATTCCAAAAGCTTCCTCCATCTCTCCTCTTTATTTTAAATCAGTAAGTTCCACTTTTCCCCTTCTCCTTCTATTAAAACGAATTCTATTTTCAAAACTAGTCGGAAGCGGAGTTAATCCGACTTCCGTTTCTAATTTAACTAAAAACACCATTTATCTTAATAACAAATTTACAATCTTTATGTATATTGTTTAGCAATCAATAAAAAACACATTAGAACAATTTTCATCTCAAAATAATATGTATTGTAACTTCTATTTCAGTTTTACAGTAAAATACCATCATGTTTACATACGACATTGCTTATTCATTTTGATCATATTACCTTTAGAAAACTAATGAGGTAATGACCTATCTCATCACAACACACATTCTTGACATAGCACGATGACTTTTGGAATATTAAATTGTGGGAATTTACATGTTTACAATAAAATACCCTAAACTTTCAAAAACCGTTTTCTTTAAAAGTGTATTATTTAATTCCTTGCAAATGTGCCTCTACAACCCATTTTGGGGAACCCCGATCGGGATGGTGCGGGTTATCGCACATCCTCGGGCCTAGTAGAGTGAGATGCAGACCTTCTCATGGAGCATCCGATCTCGATGGAATTTTTAATGCAATTTTTAAGAAAAATGCGATTTCTATTTAATAAATAAGTTCTATTTTTTATAAAAATATATACATATAAATATTATCAAAATATATACTTTAAATATACAATATATATATTCCATGTTTTCTAAATCAAAGGAATCACAAATTTCATAAAACTACAAATACAAATCAATACAATTCCAACATTACACTAAAATACCATATATAATGAAATCTAGGCTATATCCACTAGAATATTTCACTTCATAAAAAAATTACAATTATGAAAACCCTAAAGATGATAATTAAATACTTGAGGTGTATTTTGAAAATATATCAAAACTATTTTTCATAAAACCCTCTCAAGTTATATTAATTTACAATAAGGACCCTAGAAAACATAGGTTTAAGCGCGACTAGTTCTATTGAGCCTTAAGGAGCCGGAGAATATGGTTGCTTGCCTATCTAAGGTAGACAACCTAAAAACGGTGTTATCAATACGGTAATTGTCTTGGGAAAAGACGCAAATCCTGTCGTCCATGTGCAGCAGTTACCGATAATATCAAAACTAATTCAGGACTTCAATTCGTTGTAAAGTGTCTGACTTAGGCAGAGTCTCGGTCTAATATGAAATCAATCTGACTTGAATTTAATTCAAGTATAACTATAATACAATATGAATCTATTTATACCAGAATTCAATCTATATCAACATGACTCGGCTGAACCGAACCATGGATATACTCTGGTTACATGACTATCTATTTATATCCATTCCGTTTACATGATATCATGGTTTCGGCAAGTCTTCTATCTACAAATTACTACAAAACAACATACATCAATACATAAGACATTACGGAGTTTTAAAGGGGTAGACTGGTACAGAATGTGTTAAAGGTGGGACGATATGGTCATTAAAAGACGTATCTATACATCTATTACCGTTGTTCCGTAGTTTTATCGATGGAGCCTTATACTACGGATTACCAAAGTCCACGGTATAAGTTGGACTCCTCTCGTATACATTGGCATATTCTGTACCAAGCTACAAACAACTGCGTTAACATTATAATCAAATATTACTAGTTATACTCTCTTATCTGTCTACTCTATTTCTATCTCTCTTTGGGATTTACCGAGCGGTTGTTCGCTGATGACGTTCCTTCTCTTTTTTCTCTTTGGAATGTTGCCAGGAGGACCCGACTCTGAGGATTTCGAGACCAGTCAGGAGCACTTGAAGCAGACTACTGAGCAGCTCGACCTTTAGGCTTTACTTGCACTTACTTTATTTTTCTTTCATGCCATTGTTTAGGCATTGATTTCCATTCCTGTATTTACATTTTCAGTTGTAATTGTAAAGAAATGTTTAATAAATAAAAGTTGTTGTTCAATTACATCTCTTGTCATTTTCTTGTGTACATTCATTATATTGCTTAGTTACGCTTAGTGTGTTTACTTCTGAGTAAATACGTAGTGGGCCTCGTCGCGTCTCCTTACCCGTATACTGGGAAGCGGGGCGTGACATGTGTGTATTGGATGCGTACCGGAGTTCGATTAAAATATGTGTATTGGATACACTAACGGTAATATGACATTTGATAATTTTAGCCGGTCTTTTGGAAAGACGGATATTAAATCAAGTACCGATTTAATATATTAATACATATATTGAATATATATATTTACTAGTATTATGTCACATTTTCTTTATGTATCACTTTGTGCATTTTGGTGCAAATGAAAAATGTATTTGTATGTTTACATATAATTCTTTTTTCTTTTTTCTTTTTCTTTTTCTTTTTCTTTTCTCTTGTGAGCCATGTGATCTTCACATGGGCTCAAGGACACTACCATTCTAGTTTGGATGGACAAGTGGAGGAGAGAGAATTGGATGGAGACTTGGAAGAGAGAGAAAAGAAATGGTTATATGAAAGTATTGTTTCATATCGTTTTCTTAAGTTTTCATAATTCATTTCTCATTCTCTCCCCTTCAAGCTCTTTAGTTCTTGAGCTCCCATAATAAAAAGAGAAAGAAAAACAAATTAAAGTGAGGAAAAAGATTAGTGACACAAACTATATCTCTTGGTAAATCAGCCTAGCAAACTAGTTAACTAAGTTTCTTCACTAATAGAGTTATCTTGAAGTGGAGATGGAACTAGGATTGAGTTTTCTCAAGTGAATCCATCTTTGATGAAGGAAGACCTTCACCAAACTTATTCCCTACAACGTAGGAGCCTAGCTAGAATCCAAGTTCATCCAAGAAATATATGAAGATACTACAAAGGTTGTATTTGTTAAATTCTTCATGATTTGCTCTCTAGGTTTTCTATTTATAGTTGTTTGGAAATGATTTTAAGTTCTGGATGCTAGTGTTTGCCTAGAAATTTTTGTTGCACATCGTGCTCCCACTTCTGTTGCGCGCTCGCTAGCATCCCTACAGTATCTTGGTCCGAGATGATCCTAAACTAATATTTTGGTCTGAGATGATCCTAAACTAACGCTTTTGGTCCGAGATGACCATAAACTAATGTTTACGTCCGAGATGACTCTAAACTAATATCCACGTCCGAGATGAGTTTAAACTAAAATTGCCCTACGGGGTTGACGTTTCAAGTCCGCCGTATACTATACATGGGCAACCTTCTTGACATTGAAATCAAAAACCATAAACCTTGCTCTATGACAAGTAAAATAACTTGTCATATATAATTCACGAGTAACCATCGTGGCACAGAAACCAACTGCTGTGACACAGAAGTCAATACCAACCTGTAACCCAAACTTTACCTTTGCCCTTCGATAGGCTATGTATGTTATACTAGTCTAGCGTATATTATCCACGAGCCACCCCTATAAACATATTCCATACATTCGCATATCTGCCCTACAGTCTAGATCATGCATCCTGTAAATCCTTATACAATCCACGGGCGTAAATTACCGCTTAATTACATACATTTTCTGCTATGTATATATGCTATTATGTTGCTGTCATTGCCATTTGATGCACATTAAAATAAACCACTTGTAGAAAGTTCATGTAATACGAGAAGGTAATTAACCACGGGGGCTTGCGTTTGTAGGAAATCTAGAACCCACAATAAAAAAAACCTTTACGAAGGGTGAATCTGTGAAGTCTATTCAAACCTCAGATACACAGCGTTGTAATCCCTCAGCTACCTTCGAAAAGGTGAATGGATCCTCCAACCCATCCGTCCTCAAAATGTCTCCTCATCCTATCCGGGAAGGCATCGTTTTGTGGCAAACACCAGTCAAAGAAGAGCAAGCAAGAAAATTTAAGTTGTAGTTAATGGGATGTAAGGGCCAAAATCTTCAAGAACTTTGATAAGAGAAGACCATGCCTGAATTGAAAGACCAAGAAGCATTGTGCACGTTCCACGAAAACCGCATAGGCGTCTTTAAATGGCCCGTGCCCCCTCGAGAGAGGAGAGCTCGTGGCATGGGTAATGATACGCCCTAAAATAGGGTAGATGCCCATCTTCTTCTACTAATCCAAAGAGACAACAATGCAACCCCACCAAGAAGCTCACGATAGGGATGGACGCATGAGACTGGCCCAACTTTTATGTGGTTGGACAGATGGCGGTGATCCTCAAGGTGATTCCCCGACTACTCTTGTCAGAAAAGACAGAGAATCCTATAACGGTCAGGAACTTGAGCATCGAAGGGACACGCCGGAGACGGCCTCGACATGTCTTTTTTGAAGATTCTTGAAGTACTACGCGCTATCTCGCTCCTCTCTCGTTCCAACTAAGTGATTCAGTATTGACCATATTTTGATCACATCAACTCTCAACTATCATGATTCTTCACTAAAATACCTTCAAAAGTTTTTATATCAATAAAATCCTTAAAACTGTGGTTTGTAAGATTTTTCCCCCGCAGAAATACCTTCAAAAGCAGCGATAAAGGCATCTTACCATAATCAAAATATCTATAAAAGGTTAATGGAGGAAATGTGCCATCGAAGGGAATTTCCTTCTATGGCGTCGGAAAAATGCACCCTCCATGATTTTTTTTGGTGATCGGCATACATCATCTCTATCTTTATCATCTAAGATGTGGATACACCAAATTTCATGTGATTATACCAATTTTTCACCGTTGATTTAGTTGGTGCAAAATTAATGGTTTAGCGACAATAAAACTTTTTACATTGCTAATTCAACAGTGAAAAAGTGGCGGAATCACATGAAATTTGGTTTATACACATCTTAGATGATAACGATGATGATGATAGATGCCGATCATCGGAAAAAAATGGTGGAGGTTGTATTTTTTCGATACCATAGGAGGAAATCCTCTCGAATGGGCTCTTTCCTCCATTATTCTCAATGTAAGCGTAATTTACCATCCAAAAAAATTACCCCCACTGATCAAAACAACTAAAAGGAACAAAAGGAAGCACGAGACCATTTTCGATCGTGGACCCTGCTGCTTTCAGAGATGCCAGAAACCATAAGCCACAATCACATGACCATCATTATTTTTAAATTATTTGGAGCTGATCCCCTCGCTCATCAGAGACAGTGCCGTCCTCATCGCCATCGCATTGGCAGCACGTCACGTGCTCCTCCTCCTCCTTCCCCCAAACAACACGGCACTCACCAAACACCCCTCAAGTTCTGAAAGTACCACTGTCCATTCATTCTTACGCCATTAAAACAACAACAAGAACAACAACAATAATACAAAAACAACAAGGATTAAATGATGAATTAACAACAACAACAACAACAAGAATCCAAATTACGCAAAAAAAAAAAAATAACTGGCATGGTAGATGATCTAATCTTTCTGGCGGCGGAGCTCCATGACCTTGCGGTGAGAGTTGGAATGCTGAGTCAGCACGAATGTAGGACTAGCCGCCGGGCGATACTCGGGTACGAGCCGTCCCGACTTGTATCGGACTCCACAAGCATTGCAAAGCGTCTTCGGTCCTAGCGGTCCCGTCCGCCACTGCGGCGTCTTCTCTGATGCACAATGCGTGCAGCGACGCACTCCTTCACCGTCTCTGCTTCCGCCGCCGACGCTTCTGCTGTTCATGTGATGATGATGAGGAGGAGGAGGAGGATGATGATGAGGAGTTGGTGTCGGGAGATCGGAGGATGACGAGGACGATGTGGACGAAGACGACGATGTCTGATTTGGTAGCATCTGTAGCTGGGGGTTGTTCATTATGGTTGAAGAGAGGGTTCTCGTGCGCTTGCTTCTCGCGCCGCGGCCTGCGGGGGACACGGCGGCTGCCGCAGGCTGCTCCGCCGCTCGCATTATTTGTGGGGTCAGGGTAGTGTAATTGGTGTTGTTGACCGCATGGTACGGCACATCGGTGAACGAGTCTTCTACGAATTTGGATAGCCATTCGAGCTCAGCTGCTTCCTCAGTCTGCAATTAATATCAGATTTTATATATCAGCCATATATAAATCGAATTGTTCGTCAGAGGGACATTTTTTTCCTTCTTCTTATAGAAAACTTACAGGTATGTAGATTTCGTCTGCAAAGCTGCCAGCATAAGAATGGTGATAGGACGAAGAAGAGTTCGATTGGCCGACGAAGGACGCAGGCATTAATTGTGCTAGGTTGTGTGTGTTTGTGGCCGCGACGGAGGAGGAGGAGGAGGAGAACATGTCATGCTTGGAGAAATTGAGAAGGTCGTCGATCAGGAGAGTGTCGGTGGACGGAAGACCATATAAATACGCCGAGGAATTTGTCGCGCCACCATAATTCGGAGCAGAAGAAGCACAAGCAGGAGCAGGAGCTTGCAGCTGAGTATGAGAGACTGATGAGGATGCTCCTATACCGGCCATTCCGAACCCGAATTCCATGCCCATTTGGGCCATTTCCCATTCCGGCGCCATCGCTTCTATAGTAATGGAGAAACAAAAGAGTTGTTTGATTTCGTTGATCCTGTAGGAGGAGGAGAAATTAGTGATGGAACTATAAGAGAGGGAGGTATCGCCAACACTTTCACTGAATGCTCTGTGGTTTCACTTTGGGGAAATAATGGAGGGCAGAGGGGCCTTTAATAATATGAATTATCCATCAACACACAGCTAGCAATAATCTCACTCACTCACTGGCTATGGCTAGTAAATTAAAGGAGAAGAGTGGGTTTGATGTGAGAGAGAGAAGTGAGAGAGAGAGAGAGAGAGAAGGGAAGGGGAACGTGCACAAAGTACTGTATCCCATCCCCTTGCAACTCTCCCCCCCATGGCCTTTTTATGTCTGCTCGCTTTCACCCTCCCCCCACTCCTCTGCCCCCTCCCCCCCTCCCCCTCCATGTGAGACCTCAACATTTTTCACATTATAATAATTGCATTCTAATTCTTTATTTAAAATGTATGCTTAGAACACTGATAATAATGAGGGGGTACCATAGGACCGGAACAGCAGCTGACAGGGTACGTACTTAATTACTAATTAACAGTTGCTCTGGTTCGGTTTGCCAATAGCTTGTTCAAATTAACGGATTGAGTTTGAAAAGATGTTAATTTGGATGAAAAATTGAACCCCAGCTGGATAAAGCTTGACTGTGGCTTAAGTTCGATCTGTTCTAAAGTTTCTTAGTTTAAACTCTGCTATTGGTTAGTTCTTCTATTTTTTTTGGCATTCAATTATAATATTATTCTAGGTTAATGAGACCTAAATGAGCTAGTCTTATAAACAAGCTAGCTCAAGTTGGGTACAATCCGAGTTTTGTGGTATATTTGTGAGTTTGATTTGTTAGGTGATCAAACCATTATTAAATTATATCTGAGATGATATAACGAAACCCAACTTAACGGAAACTCAAAATAAACTCAATGCCAATTTAAGTGAACAGAATAAACGAGCATCATTTGAACATGATAAGCTAATTCAAGCTCAACTAAATTTTTTGCTCACTGTGGATTCTTGATAGTGCATTGATCATGCTCACATCGTTGCTCACACACCGACACAGCGAGCAACAAGATTAATGTTTTTGTGTTCGTTTGAGTCTATGATATTTAAAAGTCTCCGGAAACAACAATTATGTCCTTGATTCGGGTGATTACTTTCCATGTTCTTATTCAATTTAGGTTACATGGCATTAACCGTTCATATGTGTCGATCCACATTCTTATATATGTTTATGTGTCACGTCCGACTTATCTCTGCCAACATTTTTTATATGGCTGATGGATATATCAGCCTATGCTTTTCATCTTTGGTTGTTGCAAAGCGGCGAATATGTCAATCTTTCAGTTTCAGCTGTCACTCTTCTTATCGGAATTTTGGTGTGAACAATTACCATCTATTAAAAGGTTAAGAAACTATTAATCCTAAAGCTTCTTTTCTCCGAAGTAACTATCACCGAATCAGTGCCATGTTTAAAATGGATTAGAATTATTCTAATCCATTAACATTGCTGGCTGTGAGCTTGTGCACTACTCTTTCCACCCCTTTGTCCTTAGCAAGAGCAAGTGCAATTAATCTTTTTATTTAATTATTTTTTTATATGGTGTTAAAGTCAGCTAATGTTGGCAGCATTACTGTGGGTAGAACAGTCGCGTGAAGCACACGTGGAGTGTCGGAGGAGGTGGGGACCATCTCCGCACCTCTCTCCCTGCGTCTCATCCCGTTTACTTTTCCCCTTCCTTTCTCTAGTCCCACTGCCAACTGTACTGGCCGCCTTTTTTCAACTCTGTAAAACTTAAATTATAGAGAGAGAGAGCGCACGCGCGGGGTCTCATTTTTTATTTTGAGCTTCAATTTTTAACATCCAACTCCCGTGTTTTCGACAATCCGCTCCGGCCATCGTGATCTACATATATTAGATAGGCTATATATCAAATTTTACAAAATTTGAAGACCTTTAGCACACCCATCAAGCGATTTTGTTTTTCATGCATAGTAAAGCCGTCGGTTTTTTAGTCTATTTGATGGATTAGTTAGAGCTCTCCAAATCTCATAAAATTTGATACATAGCATATCTAACATGTGTAGATCACGGTAGTCGGAGTGGATCGGCGAGAAACACGGCGGTGGATGTTTGAAAATTAGACCTCACGATATATTTTAACGATCCGATCAATTCAAATTTATCAGCCTACTCTCAAATAAATGTACATGAAAAATCAAAGGATTTGAAGACCTTTAGCCTATACATCGATGGATTAAAAATTGTAACGTTTTGAAAATCGTTTCGGTGAAATTTCGAAAAAACGGTAAAATAAGAGGGTTTCTGAAAAATGTCAAAATGCAAATATCTTTATTATAAAATTAAATATACATATTCTAGCTATGTAATTGCCAGTATTTGGTGTTTATTGAGCCACTGGTGAAATTTCAAATTTTCTGAAAATTTTTCCGAAATTAATTATTTTAATATTATTTTAAGCCGTCACTAATACATTTAATTAGGGAAAATTACAAATTGGAATGAGTTGAAACAAATTTTGTGCATCATAAAACATTAAACAAAATTTTATCATGTAGGTTTTGGAATGAAATCGTTTTCCAAAACGGTTTAGAAAATATCGAAGAAAAAGGCTTTTTTCGGTGAAATTAGTGTTAATGAAAATTGGGGTAATACATTTATCTTTTTCCCTAACCCACACACCCACACCTCACCCTCTCTTCCCCTCCCCATGTGGCCGGCCCCACCATGACAGCCCTCCCCCTCTCCCTCTCTCCAATCACTTCTTTTGTCAAAAGAAAAGAAAAGAAAAGAGTAGAAAATGATAGAATTAGAGTGGACTTTGACTAGAGTGGACTTTCCCCACCTCACTCTCTCTCCTACCTCACCCAAACTGTTGCGCCACGGCAGCGCCCCGGCCTCGTACTCTTGGCCAAAATGCGGAATCAAAAAATTTCCTTACTCGGAAACCGGCGCTACCGCGGACAAAGAAAACCCGGATCGTAAACCATTAACCTATACTAGCTAACTAGAGATGGGGAGAGAGATATACCGAGCGATCCGTGTCCTTCGGTCTTCGTCTCCACTCCGATCTCCCGCGGAATCTCCGTCACCTCCTCGCTCGTCGGAAAGGGCACCACGTAGCCGGAATCTTTTACGGGCTCCCGCCTCTTGACCGAGGCAACTCGGGCGCGAAGTTGGCTAGCCGACGCGTCCAAGGCTTGCTATAGAATAGTGTAGTGAACTTGTCTCTTTAGGGTTCTTGAAGTTGCCATGGATGGAGATGGTGATGAGAGAAAGAACTATGGAGGAATATGATGCTCTCAACTTAGCAAAGGAATAATAAGATGAACAAAGTTTTTCCTCCTACAAAATGATCTCACCCTCTCTCTTCTCCTATGTGGCCGGCCCCTCTCCAAGAATGAAGAAGATTGGAGAGAGAAAAGAAAAACTTCTCTCATATAAGGAAAAAGAATGAATAATAATTTATCAAAATGGTCACTCTCATTTCACCTTCACAAACCATCAAATGAAAGGAATGGAATAGACTAGAAAGGCATCTCATGATGAAACAAGTCTCATCATAATGCAACATATGCAAGAAAACCCTCCACTAAATGTTAATTGCAAACTTGCAATTAACACCCTCCACCAAGAAAGTCCGACCGAGAAGGAATGAAGGAAAACCGGCCGGAACGGAATGCAAACTGGCAACTTCAGAAAACCGATCCCGTAATAAATTACAGGAAAACCCCACTGCTGCAAATACATGCCCGCATTTGTATTCCCACTGAACACAAATGCAAAGAGACAAAACTACACTATCAAATACTAGAATCCGGCTTAAGCCAAAGCCGGCTAGTAAAAACTGTCCGATCACGATCCGTGCAATACCGCACGTATCTGATCGAACCCTGCCATATCTCCATACGGCCTCTACAGCGTTTCGCCCGAAACTTGAGTAACTGAGTGTGGTGGACTCTAAAGACTCGTCAATACCTTGGCTGTGGATTTAACCACTAGCACGTCAGAGGTATAAGCCAATACGTGACGGGCCACCAGGTATTGACCAAATGGGACGTCGATGAGGAAGCTCACCCCGACACCCAACTGAGCCTGTCAGTGACAATATCCGTACAGTCCGGTCCGTTCGTCTATGAGTATCGCATGGCGGGCCTAGGGGGTTGGTGAAAGTCAGACCCTCAAAAGCGGTACAAGTCGTGTCGGAGCGTAGCCCAGAACACCCTGAGATACTACTGGAATACCTACCAGTAAATCTCCTGCCTCGGCCGAGGGCTTTGTGTAATGGCTCTCCTAGACACAGCGCGACCTCACCCCCAATACCGGGAGAGACGAACCCCTGCAGATCCGCTCACTGCCTCCATGTGGCTCGGGACTGTACCCAACTAAAACCTGTTTGCACGACTCCTTTGAGCCGTGGTAGGGTAGTAATCAAAGCACAGTGGGAACTCACACGAGACAGATGACGATCTCAGGTCGATGAACTAACCTGTACACATGTCACCAGGGAACTGCTATCTGACATCTGGTATAAGACCAACTAGCAGGTTCCCGGCGAGTCCTGTCCGGTGTACTCATAACCCAATGAGCACCTGTATACATCTTAGGTGAACCAACTGACACCAGTGGCTTGTGAGACCGGCCACCTCCCCTCGTCGGGGTCTCGACTGTATACACTAGTCTACTAACGGAGTATCGATGCCCTGTCTCGAAACTCCTACGACTAGGGACCTTTTAAGGATGTGCTTATAGACCACCAGCTCCCACGTATATGATCGCCATCATACTGCTGGCAGTCAAGCAAGAATCCTAGGGGCTCTATCAACGTGTAATAGCGACATGTCAGGTCACCTAAAGCAGTACACGATGATAAAGGTAAACCAGATAGCATACTATCATCTTGAGTAAGACTGTCCTACCGGGATAGGTCCTCCCTCAATCATTGCAATCACGTGCCTGTGATCCAATAATTGACTCTGAGGGCAATATCTCCAACAATCTCCCACTTGCACTCAAGGCTAATTATTGCGATGCCGCATACTCACAGCCCGTGTGATATCGAACACCCAACTCCTCTACAAGTCAGTCTCACAAAGCTCGTTTGCGAAACTATTGCGTTCGAGGAATAGCCTCAGTGAGTGGATCCGCAGAGAAGTTTCTTTCTATGTCTCTCTATATCTCAAGTTCGCGGAGAAAGCCATCTCCCGAAATGAGCAATACCTGTCTTAGAATGTCTGGATGTCTGATGGGACCTAGCTCATAAATGAACTCCAAATCCAAACTTCTTAGACTGTATCGTCAACTGAACTTAATCAGTATCCTGCGCCATGCCACCCTCAGTATTGCCTTGGACCACCTGTCCAAAATACTGCCCCTCGTCAGAAGGAAAAATATAACTCTGACAACCTCCTTGTCGTCCATGTCACCTTGGAAGCCTGGAATGATAACTGTCTCCCAAATAAGGCTGTCGTTATCATATCCCTAGAACATTCACTTATGTTCTAAGACTGCTTCCGACTGTTTCTCCAGGATTGGATCAATATCAACTTATTGCATCTAGTGCAAGAACAACATCTGGTGTGGTACTTGACATTCCATGATTGACTCAATTGCCTAAGCAAGTGATCTGCCAATCATGAGTATCCCTCTCCCCTTTAGTCTATAAGACACCTTTAGAGAGGGTGACTCCATCAACTGCAGGTACACTACCATGCCAGGAGTCGTCCATTCTAAATGCTCATAGAATGCTGTCAAGGTACCCAGATTGGGAAAACACCCAAATCTAGATCTAAAACCATAGATCTAGTAACCAGAATGTCTGATATAATATCCAAGTCCTGTGTGGAGAAACCACTGTGTGACAACCAAAGTATAACCGATCGTAGTATAGGAGTTTCCTTTCCTACTCTGTGTATGTCATCCAAATACCATGACATTACACCCTACTACCTTCTCAACAGATCCATCCCCTATTCTGATGAAGTCAAACCTATGACTGTCACATCAGAAATAGATGATCTATCTCCGCTACATCTGCTTTAGTCTATAAATAGACATAAGCCTGATGTCCACCAATGCTTCCGCTGCTCCCACTGACTACGACAACCTTCTGGCAGAGTCATACAGACGTGCAGTTCTAAAGCTAGTTTAGAACGACGCTATACTCATCCTCCTGCCGGGTCTCGCAGCCTGGAATAACAGCAATGGTAATTGTGGGTAAACAAGAACTTCCCTGTCACCGTCCTTGAGGCTACCGGAGTACCTCTCGGGTGCCTGAAGTTACCCATCGTATCTGCGGAGTGGCCAATGGAATGTCAAATCAGATTGAATCTTTAGGTTCCTTATCAAATCTTCAGTAATCGTTTGTGGTTCTGGAATTACTTCCAGTTCTACCATACTCCCACTACTGTTTTCGAAAAATAACCATTTCCTTTTAAAATGTGGCGAGTCTAGAACAATATTGCTATTGTTCATCCAGATGGTAGAAAGTCAACCCTCGTCATAGCCTGGGTCAACCCACAAACAGCCATTACAGAAACGTGCCTTGAGTTGTCCAGTGTCTGGCTTTAAGCATAAGCCGGACAACTCCCCGTACCTTAACATCGTTAAGATATGAACTGTCCTATATCCAATATAGAACCAGAGGCACTGATTCAATTGAACCAGATTCAAATCATGCAACTGTCTCCAGTGCATGTAAACTAAATGGAAGGAGGCCGATCAGCGTTACTCAACTTAGGAATGCTTCCAATTATGAGTAACCTGAAAGAGAAGCAATCTGTCTTCATCATTACTATCAACTGAATACCATACACAAGTATCTACATCTTCGATCACTTCGAAGAATCCCGATACTTGCTATACCTGGTTCTCTACTCTATTCAAATACCTATAACTCCTCAAAACTTAGACCCTGTGTTTCCACGAAACACATGTCTAAGAACTAGAGAAGTCATAAGTAAACCGAATATAGTACGAGGACCTACCCCTCCGTCCTAATGGACCTTGGACAACATACAATACTCTGTATAAGTCCACTGAGTCTAACAACTCTTTCACTGTGTGTCGTAGGTTGAAAACTGTACTTATGGTTAAGAAGAATTACACCGCTGTTCAATGCTCCTTACCTAACCATCCACTGGTATAGGTAAATGTCATCGACATAATATCAAAAGGTATATCTCACTCTATGAAAATAGACGTACAGATATATCAATTTGAAATTGGTGCAAAACAGCGGATATTCAAAACCAAATATTTGCGGACCGGCAAGCAACCCAGGTGACTTCCTCAAATATCACTGATTACAACGAATCCCGATATAATGAGGATGATCACCCAATTCCCAATAACTTACTCCCACTCATCATCTGTAAAACCATACAGATGTGAGAATCATACCTGGTAAATACATACCCTGGAGCAAGTGTCTAACTGGGAAATCAGTTTTCCATTAACAGTACACAGTGAAACTGAAACATTGAAATGTTTCGTCGGGGTATCCTGGTATTCCTAGTAATGCCTCTTCCATTATCCAGATTCACAACTATAACCGTATAATTCTTTGCCACCTCTCCAAATCCCTTTATGTGTCTTTAGTCATTACCTTCTGTACACCCCTTTAGGTCAAATGGTTTTCTTCCTTCCCTACCGTTCGGCACCAGCCTATGGTTTGGAAGAAGACTATCCAAAAAGCATAAAGGGTGTACTGTCCTAATCCTAGGAGCACTCGCAATGCGAGAGAAGGTGATGATAAAAGACACCTGAATGTACTTTATTCCTATTTCTCCTGAACCAGGATCCATCCCCGAACTGGAACAAGTTCCTTTCGAGTTCGTATATAACCATACGATGGATTATCCAATAAAATGGGATCTTCGTAGTGATACGGAGTGTCCTGGAGAAATACAAAGGTGATTTAGGATTGGCGAAGAAATACTTGGTTTGGTCGTGAATAGCAGTCGCAACTTACTTTGCCCTCTTACTAATCCCTTGCTTTGTCTTAACTTAATACCTTCTGTACACCGTTTAGGCTAACTGGTTTTCTTCATTCCCTACCGGTCGGCACCAGCCTATGGTTTGGAAGAAGACTATCCAATTTGCGTAATAGGTGTACTACTCCTAAACCAAGGAGTACTCGTAATGAGAGAAGGTGAAAAGAAAAGACAACTGAATTGTCCTATTCGTTTTCTCCAGAACCAGAAACCATCCTCGAAGTCCTTCGAGTTCGTATCTAACCATACGATGGTTTTGTCCAATGGAAGTGGACGTTCGTAGTAATACGGGCTGTCCTGGAGAAAAGGGTAAAAGTAGGAGTGGCAATGATGTCTGCAACTCTGACAATCCAAAAGCCAGTGTTAAGAAGGTTCGGTCAACTTGGTCACTGAGTCAAAATCCAGGGTCGGGTCAATGGTCGCTGCCAAAGAGAGAGAGAAAAGAAACACTCAGCGTGCACTCTAACCTAGATCAGAATGGTTATCACTTTGTCTAATCTGGAAACCTCCCACTGTACCTCAAATTCTCCTCCAAACCTGAAAGAAGAATTAGTCGGGATCACCCGAGGAGTAAACCAACTCATCAGTGGGAATCGGGATCCAACTCTCATCGCATGATAACGTGACGGAATCCACTCACGTCACCACACTCCAGAAGGTATGCGCATGCCTGGCAAGTTTCAGTTCTTTTGAAACTCCCGATGTGTGTTTTACCCCTAGGACTCAAGTGACCTTGACACAGTCAACAAATCAAAGAGTCCTAGTCAAGTTCAACCCGTCATTATCCTGGATTGCATTAAACCCACCCGTACGAGCCCTTGACACAGTCAACAAGGCCGCACGACTGTCCTAACCAATCCCATTAATATGCTGCAAACAAACACTACTTAGCTACCGCACACTACGCCTTGACACAGTCAACAAACGCAGCACGAATACTAAGTAATACTTGTAAGAAATGACGGAGGGCTACGTCTAGTTTTTGGCGAAAAACTTTTAACGTAATGAACTTGATATCGTTGAAGGAACTGCATAGCCTTTTATAAAAATATAGTGACGAAAACCTTTGCTAAAGAGGTCACTCCCGGTGAAGGGATCTCGGCTCTTTCCCCGTAGAATGAGGTGCAGGATATTCCATCTGAATACCACGGTGCAAAGCAAAAGTAATCGGCTATAGTGAAGTTATTGCCCTGACGCAAACTTCTGTCCAAGGGGTCACTCCCGGTGAAGGGATCTCGGCCCTTGCCTCGTCGACTGAGGAGCAGGATATTCCAAATGAATACCACGATGCAAAACAAAAGTGAACGTCCTTGCAATAACAGCTTTTTGAAAAATGTTCCAACAACATCAGAATAGGTTTGTTAATCTTGCATTGATCCGAATCAATGCATTCCCATCAATTGATCACACCAAAAAGAACGAAAATATACTGACGTACGTATATGCCATCCGCATTCGCCACTGGGTCCCGTCATCACCCGTTAGGTTAGCTAACTAACGGCAGAGCGGGGACTGGACTAGCGCGGATGTAAAACATATACAACATCTACTAATATATATACCAATATATAGTATTTCGCTCAAGGCGTGAATAAAATGCAACATCACAGAAATGTACAGCATCACAGAATAATACAGATATCTGGAAGCCCCGGGTTTCACAGAGCCACTACTGAAACCCGACGTTCCCCTGGTCGTGTGGATAGCCTGTGCAATGAAATCCTAGACCCCTACGGGCGCGGCAAGTTACCCGCCAAAACCTGAAGCGAGGCAGCCCCCTTCAGCACCGTGAATGGACCACCCAGCACTTCACGGAATCCGGTAACTTGGGCACCCCTCCTGGGTCAACCTGTACCCCCTACGGGTGCGGCGAATAGCCTGCCAAT
Organism: Agapanthus africanus; assembly: GCA_030015575.1. NCBI lineage: Eukaryota > Viridiplantae > Streptophyta > Magnoliopsida > Asparagales > Amaryllidaceae > Agapanthus > Agapanthus africanus. Next base: position 157,375,872 of record CM057350.1, read on the forward strand.
CCTGGACTGAAGCCCTCTCCGTCTCAATGCCCTGAGATGCGGGCCCGTTGCCCTCTAGAACCCGGCCATCCGTGCACCCCTCCGCGGGGTAACCCTAGTACAGAAAGTAAAATATACATACACCGGGTACATCGACCGCAACCAGGTCGTGCCCCAAAAGAATAATACAAACAGGCAGTGACGGCAGTCCACATGTCGGACGCTCGCCCCGCAATATCAAATGTACATAATACAACAGCACTGTACTAGCATTGCATCCAGGCTATCCCCCACGACCGATCCGCAACATCACAGCATAAACATAGAACATCAACGTGAAAGTCACGTTCGCAAATCCGTCTAACCGGGCTATAGCAGTTAGACCGGATTTACCGATCGAGTGACATTCACGGTCGCAGATATAATGTAAATACTGTGAAATAATGTGTTTAGGATTTTCCGATTGATCAAACAATTAACAAGTGGGCCCCAAAGAAAACTGTAGCACTCACAGAAATAATTGGCCCAATTTTAATATTCCAAAACCCCTAATTTAAGCCCAGAAGCCCACTGGAAAAACACGAAGCATTGACCTTACCAACCTGCGGCGGAAGGGCGGCAGAAATGGGGTTCGTGCCGCGTTTCCGCGCTCGAGGTAAGGGATCAATGTCTCGTTTTTTATCAGAGTTCTTAGAACTCCCTACACATCTTTCTGAGACAACCTGAAAAATTTTTAGACTTCAAAAAATTTCAACAGAAACTGATGTGAAGGAAAAATACGGTTTTTGGAAATTTTGGTCGATCGGAACTGAAAAACACATTAGAACAAGCTAGGTAAGGTTAATGGCGTGGCTCTGATACCATGTTGCGCCACGGCAGCGCCCCGGCCTCGTACTCTTGGCCAAAATGCGGAATCAAAAAATTTCCTTACTCGGAAACCGGCGCTACCGCGGACAAAGAAAACCCGGATCGTAAACCATTAACCTATACTAGCTAACTAGAGATGGGGAGAGAGATATACCGAGCGATCCGTATCCTTCGGTCTTCGTCTCCACTCCGATCTCCCGCGGAATCTCCGTCACCTCCTCGCTCGTCGGAAAGGGCACCACGTAGCCGGAATCTTTTACGGGCTCCCGCCTCTTGACCGAGGCAACTCGGGCGCGAAGTTGGCTAGCCGACGCGTCCAAGGCTTGCTATAGAATAGTGTAGTGAACTTGTCTCTTTAGGGTTCTTGAAGTTGCCATGGATGGAGGTGGTGATGAGAGAAAGAACTATGGAGGAATATGATGCTCTCAACTTAGCAAAGGAATAATAAGATGAACAAAGTTTTTCCTCCTACAAAATGATCTCACCCTCTCTCTTCTCCTATGTGGCCGGCCCCTCTCCAAGAATGAAGAAGATTGGAGAGAGAAAAGAAAAACTTCTCTCATATAAGGAAAAAGAATGAATAATAATTTATCAAAATGGTCACTCTCATTTCACCTTCACAAACCATCAAATGAAAGGAATGGAATAGACTAGAAAGGCATCTCATGATGAAACAAGTCTCATCATAATGCAACATATGCAAGAAAACCCTCCACTAAATGTTAATTGCAAACTTGCAATTAACACCCTCCACCAAGAAAGTCCGACCGAGAAGGAATGAAGGAAAACCGGCCGGAACGGAATGCAAACTGGCAACTTCAGAAAACCGATCCCGTAATAAATTACAGGAAAACCTCACTGCTGCAAATACATGCCCGCATTTGTATTCCCACTGAACACAAATGCAAAGAGACAAAACTACACTATCAAATACTAGAATCCGGCTTAAGCCAAAGCCGGCTAGTAAAAACTGTCCGATCACGATCCGTGCAATACCGCACGTATCTGATCGAACCCTGCCATATCTCCATACGGCCTCTACAGCGTTTCGCCCGAAACTTGAGTAACTGAGTGTGGTGGACTCTAAAGACTCGTCAATACCTTGGCTGTGGATTTAACCACTAGCACGTCAGAGGTATAAGCCAATACGTGACGGGCCACCAGGTATTGACCAAATGGGACGTCGATGAGGAAGCTCACCCCGACACCCAACTGAGCCTTGTAGGGTGTTTTTCGTCACCCCATTGAGATGGGAATACGCGCGCGCTTGTCAGGCGCACTACAGATTCCCCCGGCCTAGGGTAGGCCGGGGTTTATTGATTGTGGGGATCCGAATCTCCGGCAGCCGCGGACTAAGCTGCCGTTAATTACCCCTCGCCTTTGGGGCGAGGGAACCTCCGATTTGACGGGTTAAACTGGTCATGCGAACTCAATGTGCAGTGTACGTGTGTTGTGTTTTGAAAGGGGGGTTTTGGATATATCGGGAGCCACGCAGAGTTTTTACGGGGGTCCCGCTACCCGGATAGCGGGCTGGGGGTCAAGGGGGCTAGCAGCCCCCTTGCGGGGTGCGGGGCAGCGCCCCGTTAGAAATTTTTTTCTAACAGGGACAGTGTCGCGGAGTATGTGTATGTGTACATTTATATACATATGTATATATATACATGTAAATATAAGTAAAGGGAAAAAGACATCCAAAGGATGCGTGGGGCCAGCGTCTAGAGCGCTGTGCGCTAAGGTGCTGTGCGCTCAGGCGCGCGCGCGCCACGTGTCGACACGTGGGCAACTTGCGCATGAGCGCTGCGCGCCGGTGCGCAAGCGCACGCGCCACGTGTCGGCACGTGGGCGTTTCGCGCAAGAGCGCTGCGCGCAGGTGCGCAAGCGAGCGCGCGCCACGTGTCGGCACGCGGGCGCTTTGCGCACTTGCGCAAGTGCGCAGGTGCGCAAGCGCGCGCGCGCCACGTGTCGGCACGCGGGCGCTTTGCGCAAGAGCGCTGCGCGCAGGTGCGCAAGCGCGCGCGCGCCACGTGTCGGCACGCGGGCGCTTTGCGCACTTGCGCAAGCGCGCCACGTGTCGTCACGCGGGCGCTTTGCGCACTTGCGCAAGCGCGCAGGTGCGCAAGCGCGCGCCACGTGTCGGCACGCGGGCGCTTTGCGCACTTGCGCTGCGCGCCGGAGAGGACAAGAGGCTTTTAGCCTAAAAAGATTTCTCTGAAGAGAGATCAAAGAGGAGTTGGACTCCTGAGTGTTTTTTTCTTCTTTCTTGGGGGTTTAGTGAAAGATGTTCTTCTTCTTCCTCCTCTGTTGGCTGGATCTTGATGACCAAGAGATGTGAGATCTAAAAATCTCTCCTTTCTGAGATCTAATGGTAGATCCAAGTTCCCCTTTGTGAGTTTTGTGGTGAAAGACTTCTTAGTTTTTGAAAAGAAAGAGTAAAACTCTTGATTTAATTCAAAAGAAATTAGAAGGTTTAGAACCTTGGAGAAGGAGCAGGAGGCACAAAGAACCCTAATTTTTGGGGGAATGAAAGGTTCTTTTTTTTTATTCATCATCATGTTGCCTTTTATAGGCTTACATATTTACATATAGCCCCTTGGGCTTTACAAAAATGGCATTTTGCCTATCCCATGGTTCATGTGCCATTTCTTTTTGCACATAAACCATGGGCTTACAAAATATTGGTTTTATGCCCATTTTGCATACATTCATGTATAAAAAATTACATAAAAATTATTTATTACATGATTTCATTTTTGGCATGGAGAGGGTCGGCCGCTTCATGTTTCGGACTCGACCTGGGCATGGGCCCACTTGACCTGGGCTTAGGCCCACCTGGCTTGGGGTTGACCTTGACTTTGACTCGGTCAACCGGGGTGTAAATTTTTACCCCAACAAAATGCCCCCCATCAATAAATGCACACCGCACATTTGAGTTGTGTGCATGAAATTGATGGATCTTGAAGCTGAACTTCAAGGTGGAACATCATTCCGGAGGCGAAGCATTATCTCGGGGAGCATGATTCCCGAGGATCGGAGTATCATTCCGATTCGCGGGGCATAATTCCAACGTCAGAGCATCATTTCGAAGCGCGAAGCATAATTCCAGGGTCGGAGCATCATTCCAATTTGCGGAGCATAATTCCAGGGGATCGGAGCATCGTTCCGATGGGCGGAGCATAATTCCAGAGATCGGAGGATCATTCCGATGATCGGAGCATAATTCCAGAGAGCGGAGCATAATTCCAGGATTCGGAGCATCATTCCGAAGGGCGGAGCATGATTCCAGAGTTCGGAGTATCTTTCCGAAGAGCGGAGCATAATTCCAGGGTCGGAGCATCATTCCGATTTGCGGAGCATAATTCCAGGGGATCGGAGCATCGTTCCGATGGGCGGAGCATAATTCCAGAGATCGGAGGATCATTCCGATGATCGGAGCATAATTCCAGAGAGCGGAGCATAATTCCAGGATTCGAAGCATCATTCCGAAGGGCGGAGCATGATTCCAGAGTTCGGAGCATCTTTCCGATGGGCGGAGCATAATTCCAGAGATCGGAGCATCATTCCAGGATTCGGAGCATCGTTCCGAAGAGCGGAGCATAATTCCAGGATTCGGAGCATCGTTCCGAAGGGCGGCAGACATTCTGACCGAAGCATGATTTCGATGCAGAGGTAAATTCCTAGGCGAAGTATAATTCCGACAAGGAAGGCAAATATTCCGAGGCGAAGCATTGATTTCGACACGGGATATATTCTGAGACGGAGCATGATTCCGGCGCAGAACTTGTTGGCTAACTTGATTCCGAGACGAAGCATAATTTCGACAGGGAAGGCAGGTACACCGAGGCGAAGCATCATTTCGATACGGGGTGCATTCTGAGACTAAGCATAATTCCGACGCAGAGCTTGCTGGTTGACTTGATTCCGAGGCGGAGCATAATTCCGACGAGAAGGTCGTTGGTTGATTCCGAGCCGAAGCATAATTCCGACAGGGAGCTTGCTGGTTGACTTGATTCCGAGGCGGAGCATAATTCCGACGAGGAGGTCGTTGGTTGATTCCGAGCCGAAGCATAATTCCGACAGGGAAGGCAGGTATACCGAGGCGAAGCATGATTTCGACACGGGGTAAATTCTGGGACAGAGCATGATTCCGCCGTAGAGGTTGTTGGTTTGATTTGATTTGGGTTGACATCAGCATCGCTACACTGGAATATGGTACCAGGAGCGAATCATCATTTGTCATGAGAGGATTTGGGAATTGTTGGCTTAGGAGACAGGTTTTAGATCCCTGTCACCTAAGGCTTTTCCATTTTGTGAGCCGTAAGGGTCTCACAAAGCATTTTCTCCCTACGGGTCGTAAGGATCCCGTAGGTGTATTTTCTCCTTAGGAGTCGTGAGGACCCCCAAGTGTGTTGCTCCTTTGTGAGTCGTAAGGATCTCACGCGGGAATTTTCTCCTCACAAAGTCGAGAGGACTTTGCGAGTGCATTTCATTTCTCTTTTTTTTTTATTTTTTTTTTACGAGTTTGCGCCCTTTCGGGTTTTCACAAACTCGCCGGCAGTCCTGCTGTTTTTACTCACGGAGCCCTTTCGGGTTTTCATCCGTGCCTGTTTTGCTTGTGGACATACCGTTCTTCTTTTTTTTTTCTTTTCCCCTTTTTTTTTTTGGAGAGATCGGGATTGTTTTACGCCCGTGGATTGTATACGGTTTTGCAGGATGTATGATCCAGACCGTAGGGCCATAAAAATTTTAGGACTTTGTCGGCGTCTGCATCGCTGCACTGGAATATGGTACCAGGAGCGACTCATCATTCGCCATTGGGATTTGGAATTTGGTTGGCGTCTGCATCGCTACACTGGAATATGGTACCAGGAGCGACTCATCATTCGCCGTTGGGGATTGGGGAGCGATGGCTTAGGAGACAGGTTTGGATCCCTATCACCTAAGACTTTTCAATTTTATGGGCCGTGAGGGTCCCATAAAGGTATTTTCTCCCTGCGAGTCGTAAGGATCCCACAGGTGTATGTTCTCCTTAAGAGTCGTGAGGACTCCTAAGTGTGTTTTTCCTTGGTGAGTCGTAAGGATCTCACGAAGGTTTGTTCTCCTCATACATCGTGAGGACACATGAGTGGGTCTTTCCAATGAAGCATAATTCCAAAGGCGGAGACCAGCCGCGTAACTGGTGGTTGCGGTGGGGCATGGGTATGCTGAGAATTATTTGAACCCGCGGATTGTATACGGCAGTCAATTTGGGGACTGGCCGTAGGGCAGGGAGAATTTTGGAAATTTGAATTTTTGTTGGCGTCTGCATCGCTGCACTGGAATATGGTACCAGGAGCGACTCATCATTCGCCCTTTTTTTTTTTTTCATTTTACCGCGATTGCTCTATCATTTCAGCTTTTCTTATCGCGAAGGTCGCGATTGCCCTATCATTTCGGCTATTTATTCGCGGTTGCCCCATCATTTCGGCTTTATTTTCATTTTTATTTTTACTCGCTGATTTTTATTGCGAGTTGCCCCATCATTTCGGCTTTTCTTTATTTTTCTTTTATTTGCACATTTTTTTTATTTACATTTTTTTTACATTCCCAGTTTAACGACTTAGAGGTCGACTGTTCCCAGTTTAATGACGTGGTGGTCGACTGTTCTCAGAGAAAGGCAGATGTCTGAGAGAATCGGTTTCACGAAGAACTTCGGTCTCCGTTTGTATGAAATTGGCGGTCGCACATTGACTGTTTACTAACACGCCTTTGGACAGTTCTATCTCTCCTGCCTTGTATCGCTTTTCGACCCAATCTTTGAAGACGAAGCAGTCTTCAATGGCGTGACCTATCACTCTGTGATAGGGGCAGTATTTGGGGTCGTCGGTCCTATTCGCTTCCTGCGGTCTTTTTGACTCTGGCAGTTGTAGACCGTTCTTCAGGGCGTCTTTGAATATTTTGCGGATTTTGTCCCTTCTGAAGGAATAGACCTTATCCAGCTTCTCTTTTAGTGGAGATTCTCCTCCCTCTCCGAACATTGGCTTCCGAGGCTGGTTGGCGCTAGGCCCGCTCATCCCTTGCTTATTTCGGTTAGCCGAAGTGTTAAAAGATTCAGTATCGTCAGAACCTCCGCCTTTGCGATTTTCGTCCTTTCGGTTTCTCCAGGACCTATTGTTATTTTGGGAGTCAGAGGAGGACTCCTGCTTTGAGCGTTCCAACATCTGGACTTTTCTGGTCAGCTCTTGGAATGTTTTGAGACCCGCGGTGCATAAAAACGGGGCCATCCAATTGTTGAGATTTCCGACGAGGAGACTGACAGATTGGTCCTGCTCTATCGGCGGTTCGCATTTGACGGAGAGATTGCGCCATCGGGTTATAAAATCCGTGCTGCTTTCGTCGCTCTTGGGCTTGGTCCTTACGAGCTCGGCAATGGTAATCTTATCGCTGACGCTCATGAACCTCTGCCGAAACAGAGATTCCATTTGGACAAAAGTTGTGACGGAGCCATCCGGTATGCTCGCGTACCAGTCGAAAGCAACATCGGTCAAGCTATTAACGAACTGGCGGAGGAGAAGCGCATCATTGCCCCCAGTATTCCCGCATGAGGCTTTGAAGTGGGCGATGTGTTGATTCGCATTTCCCGTCCCATCGAATCTTCCGAATTTAGGGATGACATAGCCGCTAGGAAACTCTACCAGATCATACTGAGCAGGATATGGTCTCCCACTACTGCTGATATCTTTTTGCGCTTCGGCTTCGGCTACCAAGGTTTTGACTTTGTTGGCAACCAAATCCATGATTTGATCTTGAGTTAGCGGGCTATTGTCATCGGTAGCCAAGACATTTGCCGAGATAGGATGCGACTGACTTTCGTGCGGTCCGCCCACCCTTGGATTTGAGGGAATAGGCACCGGCTGTCTCGGGTCAACGTTTCCCGGTTCATGAGCAGAGCCCTGTGCTTGATTGGGCGGCTGAAAGGCAAGTTGGGCCGTAAGCCGTAAGACGACATTTGTCAAGTCGTCGATCTTTGTGTAGAGCTCGGCCATCTCCTTGTCTTTGCTTCTGAGCTGCTTTCGGAGCTCTTGAAGCAGCTCTTGCTCCGCAGTCCTGGGGCGGAAAGTCGGCTCTTCTTCGCTTTCCGAGCCTGACTCCTCATGGACCGAAGGGTCTTTCTGCCTATCATCCTCATCGAGAGGGTCTTCACCATCCAGCAGAGGCGGCTGTTCTTGGGAAGCGGCCACCACATTCAAGCCAGATTGGATTTGAGATGTAGCGGCCCCGTTCTTGCTCTTGCTGCGCGTGCCCACCATGTAGACAGTGTGGACCACATATCCAGCCATTTCTTTCTCATTGGCGGGGAGCTTAGAGAAAGCACCTGATCGAGCAGTTGTTGAGGGTACCGCTGGAGCTTGCTTGAAACGCCTTGCAGCTTTGGTGGTGTCGATGGCCTTGCCCCCAGTTGGGGTCAAAGAAAGTCGTTCAGACACCGACTTGCGCTTGGGCTGGGGTGCCCTCGTGACCACCACATTTGGCCTCCTACCTTTCGAGACCGGTTTGTTTACCACCGGGGCTTGAGGAGCTGGGATGGCGCCAACTGGTATGAACATGATAGAGCCGAATGGTAGCAGCGGCTCCTCCCATTGTCGCCCAAGACTGCCCGGAAGGACCGTCCTGGAGTCTATCTTCATCGTGTATGAGATGGGAGCCGTGTTGAGAGCTGAGTAGGTTTTTGGAGACATCATTGAGAAGTGATTGCTTGAGAACCTGCATGAAAGAGCATTATTTTAGTATAAATACAGACATGTATATTGATTGAGTTCGCATGAGCGTTTAACCCGAAATATGGGAGGAGAGATTTGTCCCACCGGGCGTGCCAGAACCTGTAGGGTGTTTTTCGTCACCCCATTGAGATGGGAATACGCGCGCGCTTGTCAGGCGCACTACAGATTCCCCCGGCCTAGGGTAGGCCGGGGTTTATTGATTGTGGGGATCCGAATCTCCGGCAGCCGCGGACTAAGCTGCCGTTAATTACCCCTCGCCTTTGGGGCGAGGGAACCTCCGATTTGACGGGTTAAACTGGTCATGCGAACTCAATGTGCAGTGTACGTGTGTTGTGTTTTGAAAGGGGGGTTTTGGATATATCGGGAGCCACGCAGAGTTTTTACGGGGGTCCCGCTACCCGGATAGCGGGCTGGGGGTCAAGGGGGCTAGCAGCCCCCTTGCGGGGTGCGGGGCAGCGCCCCGTTAGAAATTTTTTTCTAACAGGGACAGTGTCGCGGAGTATGTGTATGTGTACATTTATATACATATGTATATATATACATGTAAATATAAGTAAAGGGAAAAAGACATCCAAAGGATGCGTGGGGCCAGCGTCTAGAGCGCTGTGCGCTAAGGTGCTGTGCGCTCAGGCGCGCGCGCGCCACGTGTCGACACGTGGGCAACTTGCGCATGAGCGCTGCGCGCCGGTGCGCAAGCGCACGCGCCACGTGTCGGCACGCGGGCGTTTCGCGCAAGAGCGTTGCGCGCAGGTGCGCAAGCGAGCGCGCGCCACGTGTCGGCACGCGGGCGCTTTGCGCACTTGCGCAAGTGCGCAGGTGCGCAAGCGCAGCGCGCGCCACGTGTCGGCACGCGGGCGCTTTGCGCAAGAGCGCTGCGCGCAGGTGCGCAAGCGCGCGCGCGCCACGTGTCGGCACGCGGGCGCTTTGCGCACTTGCGCAAGCGCGCCACGTGTCGTCACGCGGGCGCTTTGCGCCCTTGCGCAAGCGCGCAGGTGCGCAAGCGCGCGCCACGTGTCGGCACGCGGGCGCTTTGCGCACTTGCGCTGCGCGCCGGAGAGGACAAGAGGCTTTTAGCCTAAAAAGATTTCTCTGAAGAGAGATCAAAGAGGAGTTGGACTCCTGAGTGTTTTTTTCTTCTTTCTTGGGGGTTTAGTGAAAGATGTTCTTCTTCTTCCTCCTCTGTTGGCTGGATCTTGATGACCAAGAGATGTGAGATCTAAAAATCTCTCCTTTCTGAGATCTAATGGTAGATCCAAGTTCCCCTTTGTGGGTTTTGTGGTGAAAGACTTCTTAGTTTTTGAAAAGAAAGAGTAAAACTCTTGATTTAATTCAAAAGAAATTAGAAGGTTTAGAACCTTGGAGAAGGAGCAGGAGGCACAAAGAACCCTAATTTTTGGGGGAATGAAAGGTTCTTTTTTTTTATTCATCATCATGTTGCCTTTTATAGGCTTACATATTTACATATAGCCCCTTGGGCTTTACAAAAATGGCATTTTGCCTATCCCATGGTTCATGTGCCATTTCTTTTTGCACATAAACCATGGGCTTACAAAATATTGGTTTTATGCCCATTTTGCATACATTCATGTATAAAAAATTACATAAAAATTATTTATTACATGATTTCATTTTTGGCATGGAGAGGGTCGGCCGCTTCATGTTTCGGACTCGACCTGGGCATGGGCCCACTTGACCTGGGCTTAGGCCCACCTGGCTTGGGGTTGACCTTGACTTTGACTCGGTCAACCGGGGTGTAAATTTTTACCCCAACAACTGTCAGTGACAATATCCGTACAGTCCGGTCCGTTCGTCTATGAGTATCGCATGGCGGGCCTAGGGGGTTGGTGAAAGTCAGACCCCCAAAAGCGGTACAAGTCGTGTCGGAGCGTAGCCCAGAACACCCTGAGATACTACTGGAATACCTACCAGTAAATCTCCTGCCTCGGCCGAGGGCTTTGTGTAATGGCTCTCCTAGACACAGCGCGACCTCACCCCCAATACCGGGAGAGACGAACCCCTGCAGATCCGCTCACTGCCTCCATGTGGCTCGGGACTGTACCCAACTAAAACCTGTTTGCACGACTCCTTTGAGCCGTGGTAGGGTAGTAATCAAAGCACAGTGGAAACTCACACGAGACAGATGACGATCTCAGGTCGATGAACTAACCTGTACACATGTCACCAGGGAACTGCTATCTGACATCTGGTATAAGACCAACTAGCAGGTTCCCGACGAGTCCTGTCCGGTGTACTCATAACCCAATGAGCACCTGTATACATCTTAGGTGAACCAACTGACACCAGTGGCTTGTGAGACCGGCCACCGCCCCTCGTCGGGGTCTCGACTGTATACACTAGTCTACTAACGGAGTATCGATGCCCTGTCTCGAAACTCCTACGACTAGGGACCTTTTAAGGATGTGCTTATAGACCACCAGCTCCCACGTATATGATCGCCATCATACTGCTGGCAGTCAAGCAAGAATCCTAAGGGCTCTATCAACGTGTAATAGCGACATGTCAGGTCACCTAAAGCAGTACACGATGATAAAGGTAAACCAGATAGCATACTATCATCTTGAGTAAGACTGTCCTACCGGGATAGGTCATCCCTCAATCATTGCAATCACGTGCCTGTGATCTAATAATTGACTCTGAGGGCAATATCTCCAACACAAACCCCCTCCATTTCTGGACAAACTTGAACCCTTTCCAACAGCAGCCCCCTCCCCCTTTTCTCCTCTCATTTCTCTTCAAAAAATGCTTCAAAATTGCCTCAAAATCCATCAAAAAAATCCCAAAATCCAAATCCAACTCTTACCCATTTTAGCTTAGCCTAACAAGCATAGATTGTGGTGATAAGAGAGCATTTTGAGAGGCTAGATTTCATGATTGATCCATGATCATGAGGTATAATTTAAACCTTATTCATATATTGTTGTTTAATTGCTTCTATGTTAACAAATTTGATATTTAATTGGGTTTTATTGCAACTTTAAGAAATTCAAGACTAGGGTTTGAATTTAATTAGGGTTTTTATCATTAGTTTATGGTTGTAATGAGGAGATTAACATGTAATTGTATACAAAATCTAGGTTGGTTGCTACTTGCTAATTTGTTAAATTAAAATGGTGATAATTTTGCTAAATTGCTGACTAGGTTTTAAAAAATTGTTTAAATATTGGGTTTAAAAATGTGATTAGCTTTTTCATGACTTCATTAACATTATAAAATATAGTTTAATACTTTAGTTCATGAAAATCCAAGCTAAATTGTTGTTTGTGCATTTTTGCTATAAAATTGTTAAATTTGGGTATATTGTAAACTAGAATTTTGGAATTTATGCAAATTTATGAGATTAAATTATGGAAATAGTTTTTATGACTTATTTAAGATGTTTAATAAGTATTATGGCCATTAGATTTGTTTAAACATCAAGATGTTGTATTAAAACGGGTAATTTGTGCTTGCTAGATTTTCGAAAAAATGGCTTTTAAAGTGAATTTGGGGTTTTTATGAATTTTAAGCTATTTTATATTATAATTAGTGCTCGTGATTGTACAAATGAGTGTGGTTGGGTTTTTCTCGATGGTTTGGCGTTTGTACGGCGACGTCGAGGGTTTTTGGGTTGATTTGTGAAAGCAACCATAGGTTTAGACCTATGTGGGTTTCGTGTGTCGTTTTGGTCATGAGTCGGATTATAATGCGATACGGTGCGTTATGATATGTAGGTACCCATGTGGATTTCGAGACGACAAGCAAGCGCGTGGCGACGTCGGCACCGGCGAGCGAGGACCAGGTGAGTAGATTTATATCTACGGGGAGAAGTCGGGTGGATGGCGTATAGCACCCCCACAGTTCGTGGTGATGTATACGAATACGTATACACACATATATATATTGTTTATATATTGTTTGAGTATATTGATGATAATATGGATATTTGGTGTTCTTGGATATTTAGTGTCGCGAAACCCTAGAGTAGTGGTCGCACCACACATGCACACACCAACCCATACTTGCATATTTTCTTCTTTCATTTGTGCTTATACGGGAATATATAGTTATGTGTTCAAATGGGTATGGGACTATGTGTTCACATACGGATTTGAGGATGATACTTGGGTTTGAGATGAGTCGATGAGATTTGTATTGAGATTGTGAATTCGGTGATATGGCAGGATTCGTATTTGAGATACGACATGACGTTGTAGCGGGTCCTTGATGTAGTATTTCACACACGTCCATGCATACTTAGGCGGTATCAGTATTGTACTAGACGTAGATCAGTACCCCGATCATGATATTTGATAAAGAGGATACCAGGTGAATAGTATGATGAATGTGATATTGACCCGTACCCAGATTTGGGATGCCGTACGACGGATTTACGTACGAGCTATATTGATGATTGATCCGCACTCTTGACTTGGGATGCATGATTATAGATATGGTATCGGATATGATATTATTGAGGCGGGATCACCGACTATACATATACAGGTATGTATATGTATCGACTCAGATGATTGGCGGTTTCCTTACCTGTAGTTCAGCTTGTTAGTTCAGCCGTATAGTTTATTAGTGTAGTTGTTAGATTAGATTAGACTCCTACCTATTTCAAAACTAGCGGATCGTGGGTATTTTAAAAGACAGGTCAAGGGATCTACGGATATTTTAAAAAACGTATCCTTTCTTAAAAACCACCGTAGCCCCTATTTTCAAAACCCCGCGATTCGTGTTATTTCAAATGGCACCATTGTTTAATATTTAGCTCCCGCTCATTTTGGTTGCTCGCTCCGCATCGCATACTTACATTGTTATTTCATATTGCATTGTTGACATTATGCTGTTAGGACACCGGCACCATTACCGATGATGCGTATGTACCACATACACTTACTTGCCGGCTCACACACATCTTCATCGGAAATTGCCATGTCACGTACACCTTAAAAAATATGATTGCTTAACTTAGATTGATAGCTAGTAGTTTGACATAATATTAGTGTACATACATTATATGCCAGCTTAGATATTGTAGTTATTACTTGTCGCTTCATGCATACTGTTATTCATTGTTATGCCGTATTCATGGATTCTCATGCTTATATTCATGGTTTTACATGCTATTGATGGTTCGGATTTCCATGATATTTTCTGGATTTGGAGGAAAACCGCAAAACATATATAAACTGCTTTCTCTCTTTTTAAATAAAAATGCGGTTTTCCCATGATGTATGAGTCGTCCACCATGAGTTTGCTGATGGATTTCGAGACCCGATTCGAGGAGATGGATGAACCGTTTCGGGTACATGGTGGGCCCGGTAAGGTACCCCGGGGCAAGAAGGTCGTGTTGCTGACGTTGAGCCTGGCAGGGGAGCACTACCTACCGGTGATATTACCCGACGCGTCGGATATCCGGAGGATACCGTCGTGGTCTTGAGATGGATGGTAGGGGCCGGTCTGGACAGACGGCGCCCTAGATATTGAGATTGAGATATTGAGATTTCGAGATATTGAGGTACTGAGATTTGATGATACAGGCCAGTCCGGATAGCCGGAGCCTGAGATTTTGAGACATTGAGATTTATGTTTTGTGTCGATGCTAGACACTGTTGATGCCGATTTCATTTATGATACCTCATTTTAAAAATACAAAGGAAATCTCACTAAATTATGAAAACAGTTTCTTCATTTACATGTATTCTGTTTTCATGCATTCATACCTCATTCATATGATATATTGCTACCTGAGGCACTGACACGAGCACTTGGTATTACCGTTGCTCAGAGGTATACCCTAGCCATTGTTATTGGCTGCATGTTATATATATATTTGAGGATATATTATGATCATTGACCTAGGATTGCGTTATTTATGCAATTTCTGTACGTAGATGTTTTTCTACTCACGAGTTGGCAACTTACCCCGGTTGTGCCACAGTTCTTGCAGGTTTCGCCGTACAGGTTTCATTACGGCTTTGCTGGCACTATTTCCATTTCCGGGTGACTTGCTAGTAGGTGGGTTTATTTGTATCGTACCCATCATTACATCTTGTATATTATTATTCAGTTGTATCTAGAAGTTCCATCAACCAAACATGTATTTATTTTTGAGATAGAGACCAGTGATGTTATTCTTTCGACCTTAGAGTCGCGCGTTATATTTCTGTGGATTTCTTGTGGTTTTGAGTTTCCTTTTGAGTTTTGATCCTCGCCGTTGGCGTTGTATATTATATTACTTGTGTGGTTGTGACCGTCGATTGACGAAGAGCTAGCTCCCGCTTGGGGATGCCTTTTTATTGATTTCGTATACTATTCATGTTGTATCCCATTTGGGGGGGCCAGTATTTACAAAGGAGACTCTGCCGAAATTTTCGGGAAATATTTGATTTTTTTTTATAAAAAAAACCGCATAATTCGGCTTATGCTATTAAAACTACTTGTTTTAAATTGGTTTTCCTTCACTCTACCACCTTTCTTGGTTTGGATTTCTGGGTTTTCGGCTTACTTAGATTATGTACGCCTCGAGTCGTTCGTAGTTTAAGTGTCGGTCATATTCCGTACTTTCGGGACGTGACAAAGTTGGTATCAAAGCGTTAGGTTTTACCTTCGGAGCGTAGAATGACCCTTGGTTGATGGAATAGGTGACTAAAGTAGAGTGACGTACCGTAGGTATGTTCCGCGGCATATTTATGATACGCTACTCCACTTAAGAAGCCTTAGGATGTACATTTCTTTGCTCAGTATTATATTCTTTCCGATCTAGCCTCATCAGTACCAGTTATGGTTTTGCTGCCACGATTACGGGCAGGGAGAGCTACAGCTAGAGTTGCGGTCAGCACGAGCTCGTCACGAACGAGGACTGACCAGGGCGAAATTCTGGCGACACATGATTGCGGAGATGTGTCTTTTTACTGTGTTTCCGCGCCACGAGCGTTTGGCGGATCGCCTTTATGAGGTTACTCGGATGTGCTGATCGACACTAGAGGATGGAGCCAATGATAGAGGCCAGCCAGATTTTGATGACCGTTGGTGTATTGCTTACTCATGATGATTGAGGCACTGTTCAGCATGCAGACGAGTGAGCCAGTTGTTGCTGCGAGCGACAAGATATTGCCCCATATGTTGGAGCTATTGCAGTACAGGTTGTACTAAGAGATGATAGAAGGTCGCTAGTCACCCGAGGATGAATGAGTAGGACATATGGTTCGTTCGCTTACCCGATGAGAGGTCATCAGATAGATTGATTCCAGCTAGAGACGACTTCACGCGGAGACGTTGGGAGTCGACAGAAACGATCGAATGTCAGAAACCTATTATTCCAAGTTTAAAGTATTCGGAAGGGCATGCAGGCAATTCTATGGACCCTCTAGAAGAATGAAACCCTAACTCGACTTAATGACCGTGTGAAAGCCTTTGAACCTTCGGGTTTGCGGCAGTTCTACGGCGTCATTAGTGAAGCTTGGGTTTGCCCTTCTACGGCTGGACCACCGATGCTGTGGTATGTACTCGATACTATTAAACTGTGCCCAAGATGTTGAGCTCTTGGGGGATTATGAGGTTTTGACGACTCGATCGGATGGCTCGACTTAATTCGGATGCTAGGTGGTGAGATGCATTTCTTGGGAGACTCCCGATACGAGGATAGCCGTTGGAGCTCAGTCCATGCAGCCGCGACTAGACGAGTCCAAAGCAGACGACATTAGAGAAAAGTGAAGTAAGAGGTTCGTACCAGATCTAGATGAGATGACGTTCCACTCCGCCGACATCAGAGATGCGATGCGCATGCCGAGGCATGATACTTGGATTTACCTTCCAGAAGGAGTCGCGATGAGTATGCAGTCGTTCCAGAGTAAGATGCAGATATAGGAAAGGACGATGACTTCCGGACAGTTGGCAGAGACGAGACATGGAAGAGACCGTGAGCAGGATTCCTTCCAGGATACTGCTGCAATGATACTTGCACCCAGGATTAGATGTGTCACGTACATTCAGAGAGCCAGAGGCCGACGCCAGTGATATGCTGTCTTACGAGTGGTCGCGATGATTGACCGAGAGATGACCAGAGAAGTGCCGGAACGAGATCATCCCCGTTAGCACACCTGACAGGGCCGATGAGCCGATGGACCGAGAGATTGGTAATTCACAGTGAAGACCTTGACCCAGGAGTGGTCATTGTTACGCACACCAGCAGGCCAGAGTTCATGATCATCGACGAGACGTCCCACTAGTGACCGCGACAGTTGGCCCGAGATTCTTAGTACTATTCCGCCATTATTGATTTCGATGTTTTGGGTGATTTATTCGCATGATTTGATTTTGATGATTGAGGATTTACGATCTTTGCACAGTGTTGCACTTTATATCGTTTTCGTGCTTTGGTTTCACATATTTGTGATTTTACGGTTTTAGATATTTGAGTTGATTTTGTGCGTATGCACGCACACGATTTGGTTCCTGCACTCTGTACAGTTTATATATGCTTGCAGTGCAGTGATACGCCTTTTGTACACTTAGATGCACTGGACTTCGATTTCGATTGTGATACTCGATATTTGTTTTGTGCACCTTGTGCACCTGATTTGATTTTGCGCATGTTCGGCGCTTGATATTGGATTTCATGATTTCGTGCATGATGGATGCCCCTAGTTTTGGGTTTTCGCGCATGTTGAGCGCATGTCTTGAGATGCGATTTTGGTGCACACCAGATGCACTAAATCGAGATTTTTTCGTGCATGTCAGATGCACCTGATTTTGCTGTCAGGCACACACGTTGCCTACGACAGATGCTTTGTGCACACCCGATGCACTTAGATCTTGTTTCTGTGCACTTATATGGTACGTATATGGATTTTGATTGTCGTGCGCACCAGACGCACGTAGTATTCATACGCGTATTTTGGGATTGATTTCTTATAGAGCAGTACGTTTTTTTTATATGATAATTGCGATGTGTTTTCATACTAAACAGGACTAGTCAGAGGACAGTACCTGAATGTATTTTGCAGGCATTGATAGCTATTGAAGGGAATTCCAAAAAGCGAGCTATAGTCTCAGTATTTACCTACGTGTCTGATATGACGCGAAACGTTTAAAACAAGGAAAACCCTTCTAAATTGTCACGCCCCACTTCCCAAAATACGGAAAACGAGGGATGACTAGGCCAGCCATGCTCCTACGGTCGAGGAATCATCCCACCGTAGTCACACTTCGGCTTCTAGCATTACATGGTAATCAGTAAATAAAGCGCAGTGGTAAAGGAATCACATCACTAATTTATTACATTAATATTCCATTGTTCACAAACTACAGATAACAAGAACAAATACTAACCAAAGTCCATCTCACGATCACTTTTATGGAAAGCAGTAAAGATAGGAAGTACACCAGACTATATCTCCGTGAACTCGAAAGGTAGATCTGTCTCCTGCACTGGTCCTTCCACGGGATCTGAGCATGCATACTCAGGTCGTCAGAGCGACACAACAACAATATCATTATAATAAGGTAGAACATGTAAATGAGGTAATACTAGTGTAAAAACAATGCAAGTAATCACTATGTCACTATATGATGCAGAATATGTTCTGTGTCCCTATCGGTCTCTAGGTCATGTTTGAAATCGCATAGTGGAAGGAGGATCATGTTTAACAGGAGTCTCGTACATACCCGAGACAACGGCCCACATGCCCGGGACATAACCCTGTCAGCCGGATCGCTAGATCCTACCCTACATGTATCAGTATCACGGTTCGAATGATCATCCTCTAAACACGGTCCCGCTAAATACGATACTCTTTCCATTTTGATTTCCCCTTTTTCCCCAGGTTTACACTATTTATGATCTTGATCCAGTCGTGTACAAGTATACCAATGGCACGGTTTTATCACTGTTCACTGTATCAATCACTGTCACGAATATTCACTTTCCATTGGTGTACTCGTCACTCCTAAACCAACATCTATCACGCACGATAATGCAATGTCCACACGCACTAACACTGAGTATATGACAAGGGTATGATATATGTATGTATGCTGCCAATAAGCTCTGTATGTTATGAATCAACATGCATGTCATTAACTTACATAAATTGCATAAATTAATAGGTTAAGAATTCAGCAAAATGGTACAAGTAAGATAAATAGAATACTCAGTCAGCAATTCATCAAAATTTGTTTCAGTTCAATCGGGATTCCGGTTTTTAAGATATAGCTGTTTCATTTTAAGTGCTCGCGGCTGGAAATTCAGTTTCAGAACTGAACGTCCGTTTCGCGACACAAATTGCACCCAGTTGGGCTCAGAATTTAGCGATGTTGCAGTTGAATGAAATCTAGGGTTTTCAATAAAGTATTCGAAGCAACAGACGGATCCTCAATCGCATATGTACGTTGAAAGTTATACACAGTTTAACCTCAGTGTGTCATTTCTGAATCTGTTCTGGACAGTTATACGTTCTGCCCTTTTAAATACAGTTCAAAATAGCAAATGGCGATGAAACGAAATGGAACCACCTGTTTTGTTTAGCTAACAGAGTTATCTTTAATCTACTGTAGAGTTCCGTAACATAAGACTTCAGGAAACACAGTGACACAGGTATTGGGACAGTACACAATAATCAGAAACGCTCTGGACTGCAGTCCAGAGTCGCATTCCGATCTAATTATCATCACGGTTACAGAATAGAAATCATTGGAATTTTACATAGGGTTAAAGTTCGTCGAGTCGGCTTCGATTTAAGCCCTCGAACGCATCATTCCAGTATGTATGTAATTTACGGTGATTTTATTCATTTTCAGATACGAGAAAAATATTAGTTTTAACGGCATATTTGGGGGTATCAATTTTTGTCTCTAACAATCGTATTTTCCAGCGAGATTCATACATGATATTTATCATCAAATGGGCCAACAGAAAATATCAGTTTCCGTCAAAATAAACTATTATAATCATTGGAGACTAGCATCGAACACTTAGGTCACTTAATATATCGGTAATCGGCAAATTCGTAAACTATGTGATTTAGGGTTGTACCACTATTATATTAGCATGAAGCAAGTAAACACTTGCCTGGAAAATGTCTCGGGGTCGCACGGCAGCAACGGTGTCACGAACGCGCGATGTACGCCGTAAAACGAATTGCGCGAGTTTGGCTCGAGACACGGATTTGACGTCGGAGTTCCCGGAGTCGTTGCACAGTCACTGGAGGTTAAGGGGTGCTTGATGATCCTCTGCGAGTGTACTGGGGTGGACGACGGTCGACGGCGTCGTTCCGGCAGTGGCCGCAGTGAAATGCTTGGAACAAGAATGGGTTTTGTGTGGGTTTTTGGAGAGAGGGAGCAATGGTGGTGCTCGGGTGTGGTGTAAGGGGTGTGAGGATGTTGATGCTGATGACGAGGAGGTCGTAGGGTGGTCGGCAAAGTGGTGGGGAGTTCGCCGGCGTCGAGAGTGCGAGGTGGTGGTCGGCTCGGGTGCACTGGGTTGGTGTGCAGGGGGCTCGGGTTGATGAAGAGAGAGAGATGAGGAGTGAGTTGGAGAGGGAGAGTGATGAGAGGAGTTGGAGACGAGGGGTTTGAGTGAGGAATCGTGGTCGGGGGTCACGGGTCGTGGGCAACGGCGAGGGCGACGTGGGAAGGAGTGAGCGGGAAAAGAATTGTGGGGAAGATGGAGGGGTTTTAAACGGGTCGGGTAGGGTAGTTGAGGAGGCGGGCTGCTGAGCTGGGTCGTGCCCGTTTAAAAAAATAATTCCCTTAAAAACTGAAGTGGGCTGAGGGTTTAGAAACGGGCCGGGGTAATGAGGATTTAGGAATTTTATATTTATTAGTGGTTTGGGCTGGGGTTGGTTGAATTTAAGATTTAAATTTTAAATGGGGAATTTCAATTGGGCTGGTGTTTAAAAAGGATTTAGGGCCGGCTTTTATATAATTAATTTTTCTTAAAACTTTGGGCTGAAGGTTTAAATGTTTGGGTTAGGATTTTATTAGCGACATTTTGGTTTTACTTTACTTTGGCTTTGATTTAAATCTTGGGTTTAGGCTTTTAGGGTTGGGACTATGATTTCAAAAGAGTTGGAAAAATAAATGTTAAGCTTAAACAACCAATTCAAACACGAAGTGAAAAGAAACCACTGGAATTCGGAAAATAGGGAAACTTTTATTAAAATGGAAACGGGGATTTACACATACCCCCCTTAACAAAAATTTCGTCCTCGAAATTTAACAAGGATACAAGAATACAATGTACTAAACAAAAAGATGTGGATAACGATCACGGATGTCTTCCTCCCGCTCCCAGGTGGATTCTCCTGGGGAACGACCGCCCCAAGACACTCGGACTAACGGAATGACCTTATTCTTCAGCACTTTCTCTCTGCGGTTGAGAATGGTAGTGGGCTGCTCCTCGTACGATAGATCGGTATCCAGAACTAGTTCCGAATGGTCCAGAACATGGCGCTCATCTCGAACGTAACGCCGCAGCTGTGACACGTGGAAGGTATTGTGCACACCAGCTAGCGTGGAGGCAAGGCGAGTCGATAGGACACCTCTCCTACTCGCTCTAGCACCTCAAAAGGTCCGATAAAGCGGGGACTAAGCTTTCCCCGACCTCCGAACCTGATAACTCCACGAGTAGGGGAAAATCTTCAAGAACACATGATCTCCGACTTCGAACTCAAGTGCCCTTCTGCTGGTATCTGCCCAACTCTTCTGTCGATCCTGAGCCGCCTTGATACGCTGTCTGATCATTTGGACCTTGTCGACTGTCTGAACAATGAGTTCGGGGCCCAGTAGTCTTCGTTCTCCCACATCATCCCAACATACTGGGGATCGACACTTCCGCCCGTATAGTGCTTCAAAAGGAGCCATCTGAATACTAGCCTGATAACTATTGTTATAAGAGAACTCGACTAGATGCAGATGGTCCTCCCAGGAATCCTGAAAGTCCAACATACAGGCTCTCAACATGTCCTCGAGCGTCTGAATCGTATGCTCGGATTGTCCATCCGTCTGTGGGTGATAAGCTGTGCTGAAATTAAGGCGGGTACCCAAGCTCTCCTGTAAGCTTTTCCAAAAGTGTGACAAGAATCTGGTGTCCCGGTCTGACACAATGCTGACTGGAACACCGTGAAGTCGTACAATCTCCTGCATATATCTTTCTGCCGGTGATTCTGTCGATTGTCCCACTCGGAAAGGTAGGAAGTGTGCAGCTTTTGTGAGGCGATCGACGATAACCCAAATGGCGTTATTGCCCCTAGGGCTCCGTGGTAAGGCCATCACGAAATCCATAGTAATGTGCTCCCACTTCCATTCCGGTATCGGCAAGGGTTGTAACAGTCCTGCTGTCCTCTGATGTTCCGCCTTCACCTGCTGACATACCAAGCACCTGGATACGAACCTCGCAATTTCCCGCTTCATTCCGTTCCACCAAAAGTGCTGCTTTAGGTCCTGATACATTTTTGTACTTCCCGGATGCACATAATAAGCTGAACTGTGTGCTTCAGCCAATACTTCTTCTCGAACACCTCCCTTAAGTACGCAGAGTCTGCTACCGAATCTCAGAGAGCCATCTTCATGTATAATCAAATCCGTTCTCAGTCCAGCTTCCACTTCCTCTCTGAACCTTTGCAATCGGGGATCATCCGCTTGTGCAGTCTTGATGCGATCCACCAGAGAAGATTGCACCTGTAGCTGCCAAAGTTGACTGAGTGCGTTCGGCGTAACGACTTCAAGTTCAAGTCTCTGAAAGTCCTCAATGATGCTCCTCTGATCGGTCAACATCATGACCGCTGGCTTGCGACTGAGCGCATCTGGTACAACATTCACATTTCCCGGGTGATACTGAAGGTCCAAGTCATAATCTGCCATCAGCTCTAGCCATCGACGCTGCCTCATGTTTAGTTCCTTCTGAGTGAAAACATACTTCAAACTTTTGTGATCTGTGTACACCTCCACTTTCTCACCCAAAAGATAGTGCCTCCAAATCTTCAACGCAAAGACTACCGCAACTAACTCCAAGTCATGCGTATGATAGTTCTTCTCGTGGTTTCTCAGTTGTCGAGAGGCGTAAGCAACTACTCGGCCGTGCTGCATTAGAACACAGCCTAATCCCTTCCCTGAGGCATCACTGTGTATCACCAAACCACCGGAATCATCTGGTACAGTAAGAATAGGCGCCGTGGTTAACTTCTGCTTCAGTGTATCAAATGCCTGAGTGCACTCCTCTGTCCACGTAAACGGTACGTCCTTCCGTGTCAGCCTCGTCAATGGTTCCGCGATTCTTGAGAAATCTTGGACGAATCTCCGATAATAACCTGCCAATCCCAGAAAACTCCTGATCTCAGCCACTGACTTCGGCATCGGCCAATCTCTGACAGATTCTATCTTTGCCGGGTCTATCGAGATGCCTTCGCCCGAAACAATGTGTCCCCAAAACTGTACCTTGTCGAGCCAGAATTCACACTTGCTTAGCTTCGCATACAGCTTCTCCTCCCGAAGAATTTGTAGGACCGTGCGCAAATGTTCAGCGTGCTCTTCCCGGGTCTTCGAGTAGACAAGTATGTCGTCGATAAACACAACGACGAACGTGTCCAAGTACTTTGCGAACACCCTGTTCATCAAGTCCATGAATATTGCTGGGGCATTGGTAACACCGAACGGCATCACAAGGAACTCGTAATGTCCGTATCGGGTCCTGAAAGCCGTCTTGCATACATCCTCGGCTGCTACTCTGATCTGATGATATCCAGAACGGAGGTCCAACTTCGAGAATACCTTGGCTCCACTTAGCTGATCGAATAGGTCGTCAATGCGCGGAATTGGGTACTTGTTCTTTATTGTGACCTTGTTCAGCTCCCGATAATCTATACACATTCGCAGCGATCCATCCTTCTTCTTTACTAATAGAACTGGTGCACCCCACGGTGAAGCGCTTGGCCGAATAAATCCCTTCTCCAAAAGTTCTTCAACCTGCTTCTTCAACTCCGCCAACTCAACTGGTGCCATTCTGTATGGGGCTCTGGATACTGGGGCTGCACCTGGAGTCAAGTCGATCGAGAACTCCAAGATTCGAGGAGGTGGTAGACCTGGTAAATCTTCGGGAAATACGTCCAGAAAGTCCCGAACAGTTTCTGGGACTGGGCTCTTATCAATCTCCATAGCTGTCAGCTCCTTAGGCTTTGCTCTGTATTTAGCTGGCTCCAAAGATTCGCTTCCGCCCTCGAAGATAAACTCCGGATGATTGGGAATGCGGAAGATCACATTCCTTGCACGACAATCGATAACAGCATGAAAAGTGCTCATCCAATCCATCCCAAAAATTGCGTCGTAACTGCCTGTCCCAATTAAGAGGAAATTCGCATAGAATTCCCCGCCACACACTACAACCGGGCATAATCTACATTCTCGACTAGATATTATAATGCCATTACCCGTATGAATTTCCCATCCCTTTGTTAGTGGTTCATGTGGTATTGAGTGTGTATCAGTGAAATGCTCAGACAAGAAACAATGTGATGCTCCCGAATCAAAAAGTACTCTAGCTGGCAAGGAATGTACGAGCAGAGTACCTGTAACCACGTCTCCTGACGCCTCTGCCTGCTCGGCGGTCAAGGTGAAAGCCCGTCCCTGACCGCGACCCGTAAAGGGTTGTCTCTGCTCCTGCGGCCTCTGCTGTGGTGGTCCAGAGCCTCCCTGTATCTCTGCTCGCTCAGGGCAACTGCCAATCTTATGCTGACTGGAACCGCAAATCAAGCACTGTCCCTTGGCACGGCGACAGTCCTTCTGGGTATGCCCACCTCTACCGCAATAGCCGCAAACTACGCCCTGTCTCTGGAGACGATGCTGTGGTACGAACGGGCGCTTCATTTGTGTCGTTCCTGGCCTGTGAACAGGTATGGCTCCTCGAGAAGGCGCGTGGGTATGTGCTGGAACGACTGGGGGTCTCCTGAACTTGTTAATCAATTGCTCCTGAACTCTCGCCGCGTTGAGTACCTGTGCGAAAGTCTGTAAATCCAACGATGCAATCAACTGCTGCAACTCGAAATCTAACCCCTGAAGGAAACGTCTGGCCCTGGTGGCCTCTGAGGCGACCATGTATGGAGCAAAACGACTCAAGCAGTTGAACTCTGCCGTATAAATGTCCACTGGGCGCCCATTCTGCTTCAAAAGAATAAACCTCTCCTCCATTTCTGCCTTGGCTGTGGAAGGAAAATAATGATCTAGGAAGCACTCCTTAAACTTGCTCCATTCGACCACCATGTACGGCACTTTCTCTCTGCCGTCAAGTCTGCTTTCTTCCACCGACCACCATGTACGGGCTTCGTCTTCTAATTGAATCTTTATCACGTCCACTCTGTCTTCCTCTGGAACCCTGGCGGCTGTCAATAAATTCTCCATGTTCACCAGCCATTGCTCAGCCTCAAGGGGTTCAGCTAGCCCTGTGAATGCAGCTGGGTGTAACCGTCGGAAATCTGATACTGTACCAGCCCTAGCATGATAGGCTGGTGGAACAACGCCCTCGGGGGCGGTAATAAGTGCGGAGGGTCCTCCTGCGGCGGTAATCGCCCCGAGTCACTCAGTGAGCAAATCTGTCTTCCTCTCCTGAGCTTCCGCGAGAGTGGTCAGTGCACTAAGTATTCTTTCCGTGCGGTCCTGAGAGCTGGAGTCCGAGGAGGGATCGTTCGGGGACATCATATCACTGGAAGATTCAAAAGGATAGGATCAGATTCAAGGATGAAAATCAAGAGTAGTGAAACAAGAATAACGTAATACAATATAGTTAATGTTATCCCTTGATACTAAACACAGGCTCTGATACCAACTAAACCATGTCACGCCCCGCTTCTCAAAATACGGAAAACGAGGGATGACTAGGCCAGCCATGCTCCTACGGTCGAGGAATCATCCCACCGTAGTCACACTTCGGCTTCTAGCATTACATGGTAATCAGTAAATAAAGCGCAGTGGTAAAGGAATCACATCACTAATTTATTACATTAATATTCCATTGTTCACAAACTACAGATAACAAGAACAAATACTAACCAAAGTCAATATCACGATCACTTTTATGGAAAGCAGTAAAGATAGGAAGTACACCAGACTATATCTCCGTGAACTCGAAAGGTAGATCTGTCTCCTGCGCTGGTCCTTCCACGGGATCTGAGCATGCATACTCAGGTCGTCAGAGCGACACAACAACAATATCATTATAATAAGGCAGAACATGTAAATGAGGTAATACTAGTGTAAGAACAATGCAAGTAATCACTATGTCACTATATGATGCAGAATATGTTCTGTGTCCCTATCGGTCTCTAGGTCATGTTTGAAATCGCATAGTGGAAGGAGGATCATGTTTAACAGCAGTCTCGTACATACCCGAGACAACGGCCCACATGCCCGGGACATAACCCTGTCAGCCGGATCGCTAGATCCTACCCTACATGTATCAGTATCACGGTTCGAATGATCATCCTCTAAACACGGTCCCGCTAAATACGATACTCTTTCCACTTTGATTTTCCCTTTTTCCCCAGGTTTACACTATTTATGATCTTGATCCAGTCGTGTACAAGTATACCAATGGCACGGTTTTATCACTGTTCACTGTATCAATCACTGTCACGAATATTCACTTTCCATTGGTGTACTCGTCACTCCTAAACCAACATCTATCACGCACAATAATGCAATGTCCACATGCACTAACACTGAGTATATGACAAGGGTATGATATATGTATGTATGCTGCCAATAAGCTCTGTATGTTATGAATCAACATGCATGTCATTAACTTACATAAATTGCATAAATTAATAGGTTAAGAATTCAGCAAAATGGTACAAGTAAGATAAATAGAATACTCAGTCACCAATCCATCAAAATTTGTTTCAGTTCAATCGGGATTCCGGTTTTCAAGATATAGCTGTTTCATTTTAAGTGCTCGCGGCTGGAAATTCAGTTTCAGAACTGAACGTCCGTTTCGCGACACGAATTGCACCCAGTTGGGATCAGAATTTAGCGATGTTGCAGTTGAATGAAATATAGGGTTTTCAATAAAGTATTCGACGCAATAGACGGATCCTCAATCGCATCTGTACGTTGAAAGTTATATACAGTTTAATCTCAGTGTGTCATTTCTGAATCTGTTCTGGACAGTTATACGTTCTGCCCTTTTAAATACAGTTCAAAATAGCAAATGGCGATGAAACGAAATGGAACCATCTGTTTTGTTTAGCTAACAGAGTTATCTTTAATCTACTGTAGAGTTCCGTAACATAAGACTTCAGGAAACACAGTGACACAGGTATTGGGACAGTACACAATAATCAGAAACGCTCTGGACTGCAGTCCAGAGTCGCATTCCGATCTAATTATCATCACGGTTACAGAACAGAAATCATTGGAATTTTACATAGAGTTAAAGTTCGTCGAGTCGGCTTCGATTTAAGCCCTCGAAGGCATCATTCCAGTATGTATGTAATTTACGGTGATTTTATTCATTTTCAGATACGAGAAAAATATTAGTTTTAACGGCATATTTGGGGGTATCAATTTTTGTCTCTAACAATCGCATTTTCCAGCGAGATTCATATACGATATTTATCATCAAATGGGCTAACAGAAAATATCAGTTTCCGTCAAAATAAACTATTATAATCATTGGAGACTAGCATCGAACACTTAGGTCACTTAATATATCGGTAATCGGCAAATTCGTAAACTATGTGATTTAGGGTTCTACCACTATTATATTAGCATGAAGCAAGTAAACACTTGCCTGGAAAATGTCTCGGGGTCGCATGGCAGCAACGGTGTCACGAACGCGCGATGTACGCCGTAAAACGAATTGCGCGAGTTTGGCTCGAGACACGGGTTTGACGTCGGAGTTCCCGGAGTCGTTGCACAGTCACTGGAGGTTAAGGGGTGCTTGATGATCCTCTGCGAGTGTACTGGGGTGGACGACGGTCGACGGCGTCGTTCCGGCAATGGCCGCAGTGAAATGTTTTGAACAAGAATGGGTTTTGTGTGGGATTTTGGAGAGGGAGCAATGGTGGTGCTCGGGTGTGGTGTAAGGGGTGTGAGGATGTTGATGCTGATGACGAGGAGGTCGTAGGGTGGTCGGCAAAGTGGTGGGGAGTTCGCCGGCGTCGAGAGTGCGAGGTGGTGGTCGGCTCGGGTGCACTGGGTTGGTGTGCAGGGGGCTCGGGTTGATGAAGAGAGAGAGATGAGGAGTGAGTTGGAGAGGGAGAGGGATGAGAGGAGTTGGAGACGAGGGGTTTGAGTGAGGAATCGTGGTCGGG
The DNA here is from genome assembly GCA_030015575.1 of Agapanthus africanus. Classification (NCBI taxonomy): domain Eukaryota; kingdom Viridiplantae; phylum Streptophyta; class Magnoliopsida; order Asparagales; family Amaryllidaceae; genus Agapanthus; species Agapanthus africanus. The sequence continues at coordinate 157,403,782 of CM057350.1, forward strand.
GGTCACGGGTCGTGGGCAACGGCGAGGGCGACGTGGGAAGGAGTGAGCGGGAAAAGAATTGTGGAGAAGATGGAGGGGTTTTAAACGGGTCGGGTAGGGTAGTTGAGGAGGCGGGCTGCTGAGCTGGGCCGGGCCCGTTTAAAAAAATAATTCCCTTAAAAACTGAAGTGGGCTGAGGGTTTAGAAACGGGCCGGGGTAATGAGGATTTAGGAATTTTATATTTATTAGTGGTTTGGGCTGGGGTTGGTTGAATTTAAGATTTAAATTTTAAATGGGGAATTTCAATTGGGCTGGTGTTTAAAAAGGATTTAGGGCCGGCTTTTATATAATTAATTTTTCTTAAAACTTTGGGCTGAAGGTTTAAATGTTTGAGTTAGGATTTTATTAGCGACATTTTGGTTTTACTTTACTTTGGCTTTGATTTAAATCTTGGGTTTAGGCTTTTAGGGTTGGGACTATGATTTCAAAAGAGTTGGAAAAATAAATGTTAAGCTTAAACAACTAATTCAAACACGAAGTGAAAAGAAACCACTGGAATTCAGAAAATAGGGAAACTTTTATTAAAATGGAAACGGGGATTTACATAAATTGTTTCCCAAAACGGCGGAACGTACATTTCAAACAAAGGTATATATGTATATAGTTATTTTCTTATAATAGACGTCCGCCACTGTGCAGTGTTATGTACATTGCACAGCAACTTAAAGGATTTGGCATGCATTTCCTCCTGATATTTGCATGTATAGTTCCGATTTATAGCATATCGGTCTTGCTTGAGATTTGGCATTCGTGTCTTCACCTTGACTCCGATGATTGCGAGATGCTTGACGGAGTTTTGATTTCGAGTTATCTACTCATTACTCAAGCGCATGCATTGCGCTATGATGTGTTTATGTATTTATGATTTCGGAGCCCCGGCGATTTGATGGTCTTGGCTGAAATATTTTAGTATTTGGGGGGGGGGGTTTAATTTAAATTCGGGGACCGAATTTCTTTAAGGGGGGAAGATTGTAACGTTTTGAAAATCGTTTCGGTGAAATTTCGAAAAAACGGTAAAATAAGGGGGTTTTCTGTAAAATGTCAAAATGCAAATATCTTTATTATATAATTAAATATACATATTCTAGCTATGTAATTGCCAGTATTTGGTGTTTATTGAGCCACTGGTGAAATTTCAAATTTTCTGAAATTTTTTCCGAAATTAATTATTTTAATATTATTTTAAGCCGTCACTAATACATTTAATTAGGGAAAATTACAAATTGGAATGAGTTGAAACAAATTTTGTGCATCATAAAACATTAAACAAAATTTTATCATGTGGGTTTTGGAAAGAAATCGTTTGCCAAAACGGTTTAGAAAATATCGAAGAAAAATGCTTTTTTCGGTGAAATTAGTGTTAATGGGAATTGGGGTAATACATTTATCTTTTTCCCTAACCCACACACCCACACCTCACCCTCTCTTCCCCTCCCCATGTGGCCGGCCCCACCATGACAGCCCTCCCCCTCTCCCTCTCTCCAATCACTTCTTTTGTCAAAAGAAAAGAAAAGAAAAGAGTAGAAAATGATAGAATTAGAGTGGACTTTGACTAGAGTGGACTTTCCCCACCTCACTCTCTCTCCTCCCTCACCCAAACCCCCTCCATTTCTGGCCAAACCTGAACCCTTTCCAGCAGCAGCTCCCTCCCCCTTTTCTCCTCTCATTTCTCTTCAAAAAATGCTTCAAAATTGCCTCAAAATCCATCAAAAAAATCCCAAAATCCAAATCCAACTCTTACCCATTTTAGCTTAGCCTAACAAGCATGGATTGTGGTGATAAGAGAGCATTTTGAGAGGCTAGATTTCATGATTGATCCATGATCATGAGGTATAATTTAAACCTTATTCATATATTGTTGTTTAATTGCTTCTATGTTAACAAATTTGATGTTTAATTGGGTTTTATTGCAAGTTTAGGAAATTCAAGACTAGGGTTTGAATTTAATTAGGGTTTTTATCATTAGTTTATGGTTGTAATGAGAAGATTAACATGTAATTGTATGCAAAATCTAGGTTGGTTGCTACTTGCTAATTTGTTAAATTAAAATGGTGATAATTTTGCTAAATTGCTGACTAGGTTTTAAAAAATTGTTTAAATATTGGGTTTAAAAATGTGATTAGGTTTTTCATGACTTCATTAACATTATAAAATATAGTTTAATACTTTAGTTCATGAAAATCCAAGCTAAATTGTTGTTTATGCATTTTTGCTATAAAATTGTTAAATTTGGGTATATTGTAAACTAGAATTTTGGAATTTATGCAAATTTATGAGATTAAATTATGGAAATGGTTTTTATGACTTATTTAAGATGTTTAATAAGTATTATGGCCATTAGATTTGTTTAAACATCAAGATGTTGTATTAAAACGGGTAATTTGTGCTTGCTAGATTTTCGGAAAAATGGCTTTTAAAGTGAATTTGGGGTTTTTGTGAATTTTAAGCTATTTTATATTATAATTAGTGCTCGTGATTGTACAAATGAGTGTGGTTGGGTTTTTCTCGATAGTTTGGCGTTTGTACGCCGACGTCGAGAGTTTTTGGGTTGATTTGTGAAAGCAACCATAGGTTTAGACCTATATGGGTCTCGTGTGTCGTTTTGGTCATGAGTCGGATTATAATGCGATACGGTGCGTTATGATATGTAGGTACCCATGTGGACTTCGAGACGACAAGCAAGCACGTGGCGACGTCGGCACCGGCGAGCGAGGACCAGGTGAGTAGATTTATATCTACGGGGTGAAGTCGGGTGGATGGCGTATAGCACCCCCGCAGTTCGTGGTGATGTATACGAATACGTATACACACATATATATGTTGTTTATATATTGTTTGAGTATATTGATGATAATATGGATATTTGGTGTTCTTGGATATTTAGTGTCGCGAAACCCTAGAGTAGTGGTCGCACCACACATGCACACACCAACCCATACTTGCATACTTTCTTCTTTCATTTGTGCTTATACGGGAATATATAGTTATGTGTTCACATGGGTATGGGACTATGTGTTCACATACGGATTTGAGGATGATACTTGGGTTTGAGATGAGTCGATGAGATTTGTATTGAGGTTGTGAATTCGGTGATATGGCAGGATTCGTATTTGAGATACGACATGACGTTGTAGCGGGTCCTTGACGTAGTGTTTCAGACACGTCCATGCATACTTAGGCGGTATCAGTATTGTACTAGACGTAGATCAGTACCCCGATCATGATATTTGATAAAGAGGATACCAGGTGAATAGTATGATGAATGTGATATTGACCCGTACCCAGATTTGGGATGCCGTACGACGGATTTACGTACGAGCTATATTGATGATTGATCCGCACTCTTGACTTGGGATGCCTGATTATAGATATGGTATCGGATATGATATTATTGAGGCGGGATCACCGACTATACATATACAGGTATATATATGTATCGACTCAGATGATAGGCGGTTTCCTTACCTGTAGTTCAGCTTGTTAGATCAGCCGTATAGTTTAGTGTAGTTGTTAGATTAGATTAGACTCCTACCTATTTCAAAACTAGCGGATCGTTGGTATTTTAAAAGACAGGTCAAGGGATCTACGGATATTTCAAAAAACGTATCCTTTCTTAAAAACCACCGTAGCCCCTATTTTCAAAACCCCGCGATTCGTGTTATTTCAAATGGCACCATTGTTTAATATTTAGCTCCCGCTTATTTTGGTTGCTCGCTCCGCATCGCATATTTACATTGTTATTTCATATTGCATTGTTGACATTATGCTGTTAGGACACCAGCACCATTACCGATGATGCGTATGTACCACATACACTTACTTGCCGGCTCACACACATCTTCATCGGTAATTGCCATATCACGTACACCTTAGAAAATATTATTGCTTAACTTAGATTGATAGCTAGTAGTTTGACATAATATTAGTGTACATACATTATATGCCAGCTTAGATATTGTAGTTATTACTTGTCGCTTCATGCATACTGTTATTCATTGTTATGCCGTATTCATGGATTCTCATGTTTATATTCATGGTTTTACATGCTATTGATGATTCGGATTTCCATGATATTTTCTGGATTTGGAGGAAAACTGCAAAACATATATAAACTGCTTTCTCTTTTTTTAAATAAAAATGCGGTTTTCCCATGATGTATGAGTCGTCCACCATGAGTTTGCTGATGGATTTCGAGACCCGATTCGAGAAGATGGATGAACCGTTTCGGGTACATGGTGGGCCCGGTAAGGTACCCCGGGGCAAGAAGGTCGTGTTGCTTACGTTGAGCCTGGTAGGGGAGCACTACCTACCGGTGACATTACCCGATGCGTCGGATATCCGGAGGATACCGTCGTGGTCTTGAGATGGATGGTAGGGGCCGGTCTGGACTGACGGCGCCCTAGATATTGAGATTGAGACATTGAGATTTCGAGATATTGAGGTGCTGAGATTTGATGATACAGGCCAGTCCGGATAGTCGGAGCCTGAGATTTTGAGATATTGAGATTTATGTTTTGTGTCGATGCTAGACACTGTTGATACTAATTTCATTTATGATACCTCATTTTAAAAATACAAAGGAAATCTCACTAAATTATGAAAACAGTTTCTTCATTTACATGTATTCTGTTTTCATGCATTCATACCTCATTCATATGATATATTGCTACCTGAGGCACTGACACGAGCACTTGGTATTACCGTTACTTAGAGGTATACCCTAACCATTGTTATTGGCTGCATGTTATATATATATTTGAGGATATATTATGATCATTGACCTAGGATTGCGTTATTTATGCGATTTCTGTGCGTAAATGTTTTTCTACTCACGAGTTGGCAACTCACTCCCGTTGTGCCACAGTTCTTGCAGGTTTCGCCGTACAGGTTTCATTACGGCTTTGCTGGCACTATTTCCATTTCCGGGTGACTTGTTAGTAGGTGGGTTTATTTGTATCGTACCCATCATTACATCTTGTATATTATTATTCAGTTGTATCTAGAAGTTCCATCAACCAAACATGTATTTATTTTTGAGATAGAGACCAGTGATGTTATTCTTTCGACCTTAGAGTCGCGCGTTATATTTCTGTGGATTTCTTGTGGTTTTGAGTTTCCTTTTGAGTTTTGATCCTCGCCGTTGGCATTGTATATTATATTGCTTGTGTGGTTGTGATCGTCGATTGACGAAGAGCTAGCTCCCGCTTGGGGATGCCTTTTTATTGATTTCGTATACTATTCATGTTGTATCTCGTTTGGGGGGGCCAGTATTTACAAAGGAGACTCTGCCGAAATTTTCGGGAAATATTTGATGTTTTTTTTTAAAAAAAACCGCATAATTCGGCTTATGCTATTAAAACTACTTGTTTTAAATTGGTTTTCCTTCACTCTACTACCTTTCTTGGTTTGGATTTCTGGATTTTTGGCTTACTTAGATTACGTACGCCTCGAGACGTTCGTAGTTTAAGTGCCGGTCATATTCCGTACTTTTGGGACGTGACAAAAATGAACGTTTTTCGATTATACAATATAAAGTTCATCCGATGCATATATTAAAGGTCTTTAAATCTTTTGGTTTTTCATGCACATATATCTGAAGGTATTGCAATCAGTTTGAACAGATCAGATCGTTAAAATATGTCGTAGATCGAGAGTTCTTTTTTTTTTAAAACGCGGATTGGTTTGCAATGGATCACTCCTCCCTCCCTTCCCCGTCTCTCTCTCTCTCTCTCTCTCTCTCTCTCTATATATATATATATATATATATATAGATAGATAGATAGATATAGATATGAGAATAATGGAGGAAAAGAGGCCATAGGAGGGAATTTCCTCCTATGGCGTCCAAAAAATACGCCCTCCGTCGTATTTTCCGACGATCGGAATCCATCATCTTCATCGTTATTATCTAAGACGTGGGTACGCTAAATTTCATTTGATTTTCTACAATCTTTTCACAGTTGAATTAGTGGGCTCAAAATTCAACTGTGAAAAGATTGTAGAAAACAAATGAAATTTGGCGTACTCATATCTTAGATGATAACGATGAAGATGATGGGTGCCGATTGTCGGAAAATACGATGGGGATTATATTTTTTCGACGCCATAGGAGGAAAATCCCTCCTATGACATTTTTCTTCCATTATATATATATATATATATATGAAACGGGTTATCAACTAACTAGCAGATATTAAACCATCAGCTAAGCTATTACATAGTCTAATGTGACCGTCAAATGGACGATCCGCTCCGGCCACATTGTCCTGCATGTAGAGCGATCTGTGTATAAAATTTTAATCACTTTAACACTATCTATGCCTTCGATCGATTGTCTCTAATATATGACATTTTTATTGGGTTTAACAACCATTCATATTTTAAATGTTTGATCCATCACTAGTCATGCGTTATATCGATCAAAATTTCATACACATATATCGCTCCATGTGTGGAATAAGGTGGCTGGAGCGAGCCGTCGATTTTACCGTCGGATTGGGCTATGTAATAAACTAGCTGACGGTTTAATATCAACTAACTAGTTGATAACTCGTTTCCCCTCATTCTCTCTCTCTCTCACACACACACGCACACGAGCGCACGCGCATATATATATATATATATATATATATATATATATATAATGGAGGAAAGAGGCCATATGAGGGAATTTCCTCCTATGGCGTCGGAAAAATACAACCTCCACCATTTTTTCCGACGATCGGCATCCATCATCATTATCGTTATCACTTAAGATGTACATACATCAAATTTCATGTGATTCCATAACTTTTTCACCATTGAATTAGCAATGTAAAAAGTTCTATTGTCGGTAAACCATTAATTTTACACCAACTAAATCAACGGTGAAAAAATGGTATAATCACATGAAATTGGATGTATTCACATCTTAGATGATAAAGATGGAAGTGATGCATGCCGATCGTCGAAAAAATTCATGGAGCATGTATTTTTCCGACGCCATAGAAAGAAATTCTCTCCTATGACACCTTTCCTCCATTTACACACACCCTCTCTCTCTCTCTCTCTCTCTATATATATATATATATAATTATATAATTTTGATAAATACTTATAAAAACAGCCTATTTAACTAAATACGTCTTTGTCCTTAAAACCAGTGCCTAAAACCCAAAACCGCTAGAGATAACGGTTAGAGGGTGTAAAAAAAATTGGGTTTACACTTGGCTTTAAAATAATCTAGCTGTTGTTCTTGTTAACTTGGAACAAATTTAGCAGCACGTGCTTTCTCTTCTCCATAATCAGGCACCTCTAACAGCAAAAAGAAATTTAGTGAAGTAACAAAACGGTTAACGGAGTAAGTTAACGGAGTAAGTTAAGAAGTCGTTCTTATGAAGATCAATGATCTTGGGAAGTCATGTACCAAGAAAATCAAACCCTAAATTAAAATGAATACTTGAAAAGATCATTTTAAGGAAATGCAAAGGGGACCGTTCGATCCTCCCACAACTGTCTCCAGCTGTCAAGGCCCCACCGAACCCACGGCCAGATTTGCCCCCCCTCCCTATTATTACCTGCATACAATCGATGCCGACGGTCGTGCTATCAATCAGGCAAGTCTGTACGGACCGACGTGGCGTCCTACTTGGCGGAACCTGCCAGCTGTAACCGCGTCGTACGGCGGAGGACCACGTCACCATCTCCTCCTCATTTGGGGAGGGGAATCCCATGGGGCGTCGTCACGAGGGGGACGGGGGCGTGAGCGAGGGCATCGAATCACGTGAGAGGACGGGGGGTGTAAGGATCCCGAGGAGAATCCACGCCACCGCCACGTGCCCGCTCGTGTCCGCAATAACTCTCCCTTCATGTGATGTTCAATTAATTAAATCAAACCATTAAGATTAATTATCATTAATGATCATGCTTTATCAACTGCTGCTCCACTGAGGGGGCAGGATAAGGATTAGGTTGTTGCCGCGAGGCATCAGAAGAGGCTGCCGGTGAGGGGTGGTGGGGCCCAGCGAGGAGTGGGGAGGAAGCGTGACCACCGGCGAGGACCACCGCGGCACATGCTTGGTGTCAGGGGAGCTGGTGTGGTGCCCCACCGATATATGGAAAGGAGAATGACCATAGATGTGTGGACAAATTGACGGGGCCCACGTGGCAGCAGGAGGCGAAGTTGGATGTGTGGGCCCCTACAGCCATGGAGGGCCTTGTTCAAAGTTCACGAAGGTTCATCGTTTGGTTCATGATGCGAAACTTTGGCAAAACATAAACGGCTAAATATATCTATCAGGACTGCCCCTTCCCAAGAAACCAAAAAAAAAAAAATTAAGCTTAAACCTACAGCATTATTACAGACTTCAACATAGAAGATGAATTCTAAATTTGTTTGGTTGGACATACGGAAAAATAAGAGACTAACAAGGGCGGAGCTCAAGGGACGGGCTTGGGCCGAGTCCCCACAGAGAGAATGTTATTTTGATACTAATTGTATGTTCCGGTAAATGCATGAGATTTAATTTTTGGAGTTATTAGGTTCGATTCCTTGTAGCGTATTTTTTCTTCAAATTTTTTCTTTTTTCACTTGACGTTTTCATACCTTGAATAATAAATATTGCTATATTTGTGCAACTTCAATTAACCAAATGAGTTTTATATGGAATTATTGATTTGATTTTAAAAGGCCTAATAGAACTCGACTATTTTTTTTAATTATATACTATATATTTTAGATCATTCAAAATAGGAAAGCATGGTGTCTTATACTATTTTAGATCTTCCGGATCCTTCAAAATAGGAAAACATGTGTCCCAAATTATAGCAGCACCAACTCAATAATTTTAACTTTATACGGTAGTTTTGAACCATTTGCTATATCATTCTCTCTTTTCCTAATTTGATAATTTGTATTGTTATAGCAAAATGAACAAATAAGAATTATTCATTTAATCAACTAGAACTAATTAATCGACACTTATCACACTTGACAGCTAACCCTATTTTTCATTATCACACTTATAAACTACAAAAGCGATGCATTTTATTATAAGTGAATTTGAATTCTAATCATTTTTCTAATTTTATACGTGAGAAGATGCAAATATTGATTTTTCTTGACTTCAGGAAATAATTCTTGAGAAATTAATTTATAAACTATTTTCTAGTTAAAAATATATTTTTAGCAATACAGTTGGACCCCTCCAAGATCAAATTCCTGATAGTCATTCACATGTAAGTGCGATCTAAACCTAGCTCGTAGCCTCGTACTAGTATTTTACATGTGCGATTCATGGAAAATGTTTGCGGTGTATGTATGTGAAAAGAGAGAAAAAAAAACTTATTTTTATAGAGCATATATTTAAAAGTACTACATTGATATTATTATTGTTTATTATAAAGATAGCATAATAAATAATATCGATTTTTTGATATAATATAAATGATTTTTTATTTAGGTATGTAAGAACCTCATTATTTTTTATACTATTCTCAGAAAAATTCAATAAATATATTTTGTATGCGTCTTTTCATATTGAAAATGGTTTGTTACTACTTTTATGAATAATTTTAAAAGAATTTTTTAATGGGAAGAGAGGATTTTTTTTTATTGTGGCGAGGTAGGGGAGGGGAGGGGGGGGGGGGGATTGTTTGATTATTTGAAAATTTAAATTTGGATTGATAACAGTGGATATAAAAATATTACCCCATAAATTCTCATGAAAGTAGAGGTCATCTAAATCTATATAAAAATACAAAATCAATTTAAACCTCAAAAAAGTTTGCATTAAAAGAAATAGTTAATTTGAACTTGCCATGCCTGTGGACAAGTAGTTAAAGATTATATGTTTATGATTAATCCATATATATTTTGAATGTCTTACTTATTAAAATATTTTGATAACGAAGTAGAAAGAAAGATGCTATAGAAAAGTATAAAATAATCATCAAATTTTTTTCTTTGGGGTTTGAAATTTGAATTAAGATAGCTTTTTATATAATTCCAACTATTTTTGAATTTGAAACCAAGCAACTTCTCTGCTCCTTTCCTTTTAATTCTAATAATAACTTGATGATGTACCATACTTAAATAGAGATTAAGAATGAAATGAACATACAAAACAATTTCGAGCATTCCTACCGAAATAAAAAAATTCTACATGGCTTTGTCTTGATTTAAATAAAAATTCTATTCGGCATTTCCATATTTTAAAAAAGGATTTTCTTTATAAGAATGGAGATATAGATTTTTGTTATGGATGAATTTCAATACACCGTTAAAGGGACATGAAGGACGAATCACAGAAACAAGATACAAAACTTGCTGTCTCTTTTATATATACACGTGCTGTTAAAACCGAACATATGATCCATATTTTTAAAAAAATGCAACAACTAACTTCTAATCCTCTCTTGTACAAATTAGTAAGATAATTAATTTTGAGAAATGGGATAATAGTTGTTCAATTAATTTGGAGAAAAACAAATAATGAAGAAGCAATAAGTATTTTTCTTAAATGAAGTATGAAAGGAGATTAGAACATAAATGAATTAAGCTATAGCTGGCCTGCTGATTGATGAAATCGGACGAGCGTTGAAGGGCATATCCGGAAAATCATCCTTTTTGTAAGGTAAGAATGCATTAAATTTGTTGTAAATAAAATATTACACCTTAAACAATTTACGGAAAAGATACATCAAAACTATTACAATAGAGGAGAAATCTCTAAACCTTATTAATCTCAAATAACTTTTCTCTCTGATAGATAATAATCTTTCTCTCAATTACAAACTTTGAACGAGTACTTTTTAAATAGTTAATACATGATAAAACTAAACCTTCTCAAACTGATTTTACACTCATCTTTGATTTAAAACTCAAACTGACTCAATTTAATTTGATTAACTATTTAAATTTAAAACTTAAATTTAATTTAATCTAAGAATTGAATTTTTATTTCCAACCGGCTCTCTTAATTCAATTCTTCCATGAATACACATTGAGCAACACTTGAAGATCTTTCTCGCTACGTCTTGAATTTTACTTGAATGCTTTTGAAATAATCCTTGGAAAGGGGGTTGAATAAGATTACATTAACAAAACCCACAAAAAATTCTACTTGTAAGATAAAAGGAAACACAAATATAGTACAAGATAATATGCAAGTAAGAGATGGTAAGAGAGAAATAAAACGCAAACACAAGCGATTTAGAGAGGTTCGGGAGATCTCCTAGTTCTCTTTCTTTAGAAGAACTTAATCAGGTCTCCACCGAGACAAACATGTTGTACTCTGCAACAACACGTCACTCGACATATGAGTGACTCTCTTTACAGCACTTCTCCTCACTTACAAAAACTCCTCTGCGCTCATGAGATTTTATACAAAGAGAGAAGAAGAAGATTACAATTCAAAATACACTCTCAAGAGTTTACAATTCAAGCTCTAGAATATTTCAAAAGAGTATTAGATTTGCAATTAAACCTCAAGTGTTTTTTTTTCTTTTGGTGGGTGAGAATGAACTCAAAAAATGAATGCAATTTTTAGAATAGTTGTTGTGCAATAACAACACAAGAATCCTTTTTAAACCCTACACAAAAATCAAACAAGTACATGCGTTTATTACACCTCGGGCAGAAAAACAGACGTCTGAAGGCCAAACTGACAGACGTTTGAAGGCAAAATAAAACTAGCCGTTATAGTATTAAATATACGTAACAGTAATATTTTTTAAGAAAAAAATAGCTTCAGACGTCGTCGTCGCGAGCTTCAGACGTTTGCCGTGGTTTTTAAAATATGGCCAATTAAAGTACAGAAAACAACCATACGTTTGAAGAACAGGTGACACACGTCTGAAAAATAAAAGATTTTCAAAGTTTTTAACGTTTGTGCCAATAAGGTTTAGATGTTTATTCCCATAAACAGTTTAAATGCCATGAAAATACAGAGAACAATGAGACGTCTGAGGAAGGTTTGACACACGTTTGTTCTTAAAAAGTTTTAAGCCGATGAAAATCCAGAGAACAAACAGACGTATGAAGAAGCAACGACAGACGTTTATTCTGTAAAAAGTTTAAAGTCAATGAAAATTTAGAGAACAAATAGACGTATGAAGAAATATTGACAGACATTTGTTATGTCAAAAGTTTTAAACAATGAAAATCCAGAGAACAACCAGATGTTTGTTCTGGCATGCTTCAGACGTTTGTTCTGAAGAAGAAACTGATATTTCAAAATTTGTGCATAGTTTACAATAGTGTGCAGACATCTGATTAAGACTTGGACAGATGTCTGAAGAAGAAATGCATAGAAAATTTTGAATTTGAAAATGAAAATCGTTTTGAATAAAAAACTTTGCCAAGTTTTACCTAAAGATTTCATGCATGCAACAGTGTATGTGTTTGAGATTTTTCATGCTAATCTCATAAACCATGAAATACTTACATCGATTTCCTAGAGAATACATTTATAGCTCAAACTCGTGATTTCTTCGATTTCTTGAATTCTTTTGAACTTGGACTTTATCTTCTTAGCTTCATGAAGCTTGAATGTGATCATTGAGGAGCTCTAGTACATTAACCTCCGACCTCCAATAGATTTGCCATTTTAGCTCAATTTTCTCTATCCTCCATCGTAAGCTTGTATCGGTTGATATCTTGAATTTTTTCTCAAACACGACCAAGATTATATATAGTGTTATAAAGTATGCAATATAAAACACATGTATAGATCTATTAATATTGTATAACATCATCAAAACTAAATAGTAGGATTATGAAAATCCATAAGCCATCAATCTCTCTCTCTTTTATGATATCAAAATATTAATAGAAGATATCGATATATTGAAAATTAAACGTTTGAATAATCTTTAATAACCGATAAAAAGATCAATATACTAAAGTTAAAACGTTTGCATAACTTCAATATATTGATACAAACCTAATACTTTCCCCCTTTTGATATAATCAAAAAGGGCGTCCTAAGAAATAAAACGTTTGAATTACTCCCCCTAAACACATGTGTACACCAAAGTTAAGTTAAATGTTTGAATAACCTCCCCTAGATGTATGCATAGGAGACTAATAGGATTTGATATGAGAAAGAGTTAAAATTAAACGTTTGAATAATTTTGAAAACAAGTATTGGGCTCATATTAACAAGCATGTATAAAGGATAAGAAAAAGTAAGTGATACATGCAAGATAACCATATGCAATATATAAGAAAGTTCTAATATCATATAGTGGAAAAAAAATGAGATAAATATATAAAAAAAATATAATTTCTCATCTTTACTATCGGCAAAGCCTATGAAGGCTCTAAATACACTCCGCTAGATCTTAGAATATGTTATAAATAACAAATGCACAATTGGGTTCCCCTAAAGAGGGTTGCAGAGGCCATTTTGGTAAGATGATACTTAAGCACAATATCACTCAATTGAACACATATTAAGCTCTCCTATAATATAAGCAAAATGTGTAGTATCGAGGGGTTTGGTAAAGATATTGATCAATTGGTGTTGTGTTGGTATGTGCTTTATAATGATGTCTCCCTTTTCATGATGATCATGGAGAAAATGGTAGCGAAAATTAATGTGTTTGGTGCGGCTATGTTGATTTGCATTTTGGTCATGTGCACCGTGCTCGTGTTATCATAAAGAATAGGAATATGATCAACGAGCACATCAAAGTTTTTTAGGGTATGCTTCATCCATAAGATTTGAGCACAACAAGCACCCGCGGCAATATATTCCGTTTTGGCTATGGAAAGAGTAATTGAGTTTTGTTTCTTGGATGACCAAAAGACTAGACAATTTCTAAGAAATTGATATGTTCCATTATACTCTTACGGTTTATTTGGCTTCTCACATGATTCGCATCCAAATAAGATTTAAAATCGAAAATTTTATTTTCAGATACCACAAACCTAAACCAATCGTTCTCTTAAGATATCTAAACATTCTTTTTACCCCACTTAGATGCGATTCCTTGGGACATGATTGGAAACGAGTATACAAGCAAATACTAAATATTATATCGGGTTTACTAGCAGTTAAGTAAACTAAACTACCAATCATACCACGATATTTAGTGATGTCCACATTCTTGCCGGATTCATCTTTTAAAACCTTTATTATAGTGTCCATAGGAGTGTTGCTTGGCTTCACATCTTCAAGATCAAACTTCTTGATGAGCTTTTTTGTGTACTTGGCTTGATTTATGAAAATGACATCCTTAAACTGCTTGATTTGGAGTCCAAGAAAATAGTTGAGTTCACCCATCATGCCCATTTTAAACTCTTTTTGCATGCTATGGGTAAATTCCTTGCATAGAGATTCATTAGTGGGTCTAAAAATAATATCATCTACGTAAATTTGCACAAGAAAAATCTCGTCATTTTTTTTGATAAAAAAGTGTGGCGTCAACCTTGCCCTTTGAAGAACTTTTTTCAAGTAGAAATGTGCACAATCTAGCATACCAAGCTTTCGAAGTTTGTTTCAAACCATACAAACCCTTATTCAACTTGTATACATGATTAGGATTTTTAAAATCTTGAAAACCGGATGGTTGTTCCACAAAAACTTCCAACTCAAGAACACCATTCAAAAAAGCACTTTTAATATCCATTTGATAGACTTTGAAAATTTTAAAATATGCACATGAGAGTAAAATGCGAATGGTTTCCAATCTAGCTACCGGAGCAAAAGTTTTATCGAAATCAATATTTTTCTCTTGATTATAATCTCGTGCTACGAGTCTTTCCTTGTTCCTAGTGATCACACCAAATTCATCAAGTTTGTTCTTGAAGCCCCGTTTTGTACCTATAATGTGTCTATCACTAGGCCTAGAAACTAATATCCACACATTGTTCCATTCAAATTGGACAAGCTCCTCCTGCATAGTACAAACCCAATTCTCATTCATGATAGCTTTTTTAGCATTCTTAGGTCTAATATGAGATAAGAAAGTAATGTTAGCAAAGAAATTTGGATTATGAGAACGAGTGGTTACCTCTTTTGTTACATCACCGATGATTTGAGTTGTGGATGATTCTTGTTGTATCTTCAATCTTTTGGCAAGTGAATGATAAAGAGAATTCCGTAGATTCGATATAAAAAATATTATTACAATCAAAGAATTTATAACCGCAATCAATAACGGTGTCGATGTAGTTCGTTAATGAGTACGGGTCGTCCACTGAGATTCGTGTATTTATTCGTTCTTACTTTAGTTGAGCCGAAAGAAAATAGTAAAGAAAATTCAAGAAAATGAATCAAGATTTATTAGATGAAATATTTTCAAGAAAAATCAAGAAAGAGTTTAACATTTAGTAATCAAGAAAGTGTTCAAGATCAATTTTAGTTATCAAGAAAATTGAAGAATAGCTTGTAGGATTCGATAGGAATTGGTAACAATGAAGAATACTAAAAATGACTCATCTTATCTATTGATGATTTATAGCTAGAACGATGGCGATGAATGAGAATTAGGGATCTTTTTGAAGAAATTAGGATTTCTCCTTCACTATCCCTTGTCTTTGCATTGATCATCATTCAAATTTAGTTTTTAGTAAATAAAATCATCAATCATTTAATCCCAAATTGCAACGAAATTATCAAGAACGATGATTTCGCTCCAAATTTGGTCGTTGATGATTCTTTTTCCTAAAGTTCATAATTCTCATAAGACTTAAGATGCGTATAGGATTTCATCACCATTTGATCTACCGAATTCCTTCGAATTCTTAGTAAGCGGAGATTTACTCACGTATCATGAAAATAAAAGAATCAAGAATTAGAAATTTCATAATGCGAAAATTTAATGAAAGCGAGAATTAACAAATGATCACCTTTATTAATCAACTTCTAATTACACTTTCCTTCAATCCGAGATTACAAGAATTACTCTCGATCGCTCTCTTGAAGAGGTAACTATTCCGTCAAATTTCGCTTTGCTCGATCACCGTGAGTCTTGGATCTATCACAAATCACGTGCTCTTGATGACGATCGGCTTCCCGTAAAGGATCTTGAATGTCATCGCTTGATATTGTTCTCAACGATTCTTGATTTAGATCTTGATTTGGAATTGAATTGGATTTGGTTTTGGATTGTGTACTAGAAATCAACTACCATCAACAACAACCTTATTAATGTAGGCTTAGATCCCTTTTTATATCCCTTCACCAATCTTCCACTAGAAACTAGGTCAATCTTCCCCAAGAAGCTAGGTAGTTGTAGCGAAACTTCTAGAATAAGATAGTTATCAAGCTTCCTTAAGAAGCTAGGCTGTTGTAGAGAAGTTTCCAGAACAAGGTTGTTACAATGGAGCGTCTTCAACAAGCTAGGTAGTTAAAATGAAGCTTCTAGAGAATTGTCTTCACCGGAGCCCCCAACTCGGCCGCGGATCCGCGGCGGATCGGCGTGACTCGGCCGCGGATCCATGGCCGTTTGGTAAGATCACTGCCTCATTCTTCTTGTGTCTTCTGGTGTTGGTCTATGGGTATTCAGGTGATATCTAGAATCTTCTTATCTCTTCTGAATCTCTGCCAGATTTTAACTCTTTGATTTCCTGTATTTTGTCGGTGAATTTGTGATTCCGATATCTGTCCTGAAATAATTTTCTGCACAAAAATCTTAATGAAGATTGTTGAGACAGACAATATCATGCGTGAAATAATAAACACACAATTTCCTTCCAAAATGTTGATTATAATGTATAACATGTGGTATTTGGTATTTTCCAGACGAACTTGTAATACGTGTTATATTTATAACAAATATCCTTAGATGATTAGAAAAGTGAGGAAATTGTTATATTAAAGATTGCAATATTTTCGACAGAACAAATTCCCCCAAACTTGACTTTGATCGTCTCGAGCAAACTTCTTTTATTCAAGAGAAGGAGAAAATATAAAGAAAAACTAACTAGCATATTTTCGTAGGCATCACGATTGCACTGAGCACGTGCAACAAACCTTTAAACCTCGAGGTGTTCCTAGTAGGAGGAGTGTTGTCTCCTGAGGGTTTTCAACGGATTGCACCCACAAAATCCTATAATAAAAGGAAGACTGTGAAAGTTACATATAAAGATAAGAATTATAAAAGAAAGAACTTGAAAATCTGAGTTTTCAACTACACTAGCTTTTCGGTTATCATGAGCCCTATCTTAATAGTCATGAAAAGATGTTAAAAATCACATCATCCCTCAATAAAACATCGCCTTTATTCTTCATCCCTATCTTTCTTCCAAACACCGATCATATACCCCTACGTATGTGTAAAAGACATCCATACACTCAGAGAATTCAATTCAAACTATCATACTCTTGTCCATCTACCTCAGTACTTTTTAGTTGGTGAATATTTTAGATGAAATTGCTCACACATTCTTCATGCGACCGTTAATACTTCTTGAGGTACTAACCGACCGATTACTAAATGTTCTCACATATTAGGCGTAATTAGCAATTTCCTTGTCTTGCAACACCTAAGGCTTAGCAGTGACTCCCAAACCAGTTGGTCTAAGGCACTGGGTGATGAAGCACTCTCGCTATATTTTTTTTATGCTGCCTTGGTGATTACAAAACCAGTGTTCATTTTTCTTCACCATTTTATACTTTTATACTTCATTTATTATTTTCTTCGTACTTTGGCTTTTAGACAAGAGCATTTCAAGGTATCCTCTACTATCCCGAGTTTCAAGACATGTGTAAGTGCGTATAGTAGGGTATCAACGTTCAAATGTTTGGCTTCAAGAATAGGAACTATTTTTCAGACTTATTTTTATTTTCAGATTAGTGACTTCCTTCATCTTACTAACCCTTGGGACAACGGCTCATAACTACTTATTACTAGTTTCGTTTAAGAAAACTGTTTCCCCCAATCAGAGCAAAGCTCTGTTTGAATTTCAAAATTCAAAAATTGAAGCAACGCTTCAGATCCCTTGCGCTGCGCGCAGAGCGCCACGTGTCAAAAGCAGACACGCCAGCGCAAGGAGCGCTGCGCCCAAGGCAGCGCACCCCCAATCAGAGCAAGGCTCTGTTTTAAAATTCAAATTTTAAAGTAAATGAAGCAACGCTTCAGATCACTTGCGCTCTGCGCTGCGCGCCACGTGTCAAACAGTGGTGCGCTAGCGCAGTTGCGCTGCGGGCCACATGTCAAACAGTGGTGCACTAGCGCAGTTGCGCTGCGCGCCACGTGTCAAGCACAGACGCGCTAGCGCAGGTGCGCTTTTAAATAATAAATTATTAATTAATCAGAATTAAAATTCTAGAAAGATCTTTCCAATTTTATTAAAAGAAGAAAATTATCTTCTGTAAAACAGAGGCCTTAGGATCAAAGATCCAACGGTGGGGAAATATCCCCAGATCAATCAGAGAAAGATCTCTGTAACTAACTTAACAAACCAATTGGCTTTATATAAAGGCCCCTAGACTCCAAGTCTCACATATACAGAGATACAGAAAAGAGAAAACCCTCTGAAAAATTTGAAAGGCAAGCCTTTGAAGAAAAAAGATCATCTTCTCCATCTTTGAAGGTAAAGAATTTGATTCTTGAAGAACAGAGATGAAAATACCCCATTAAAAAAGAAAAATTCTTTTCTAAAAAGATCAAAGATCTAAGAACAAGATCAAGATCTTCAATAAAAAGAAAAAAGATCAAAAAGATCTAATTATAAAAGATTGAAAAGAAGTAATTTACTTCATTCTTAGATCTTTTGATCTATATAAAGGCACAACCTTTTGATGAACCATTGGTTCTTGAATCTTGAGGTAGAACCTCTTTTGAGAAAACAAAGAACCTGTTTCTTTGATCTTAATTGGATTAAGACGCGCTCTGCGCTATTGTACAGTGCCTTGCACTCTTAAAATGCACCTTTGCGTTTATTAGATTGGCGCACTGCGCCAGAACGCGCCACGTATCAACCACAGAATGATCTGCGTTTTGCGCTTCTAAATATAGCGCACTGCGCTCTTGGATTGGCGCATAGCACCAGGGCGCGCCACGTGTCAGCAGCGCACTAGCGCAGCGACTGGCGCAGCGCACTGCGCTAACAGACTTGCGCTTAGCAGAGCGTGACACGTGTCACCTCCACATATGCTAGCGCCTTGCGCTCTTTAATTGGCGCAAAGAGCCTGATAAGCCACGTGGCGCACTGTCAGACCACTAAAATACTATGCATTATTAAAAAAGGGCAGAGCCCAAGTAAAAGCCTAACAGGCCAAATATAAATGCTATGCATTTAAATACAGAGCCCAATGCTATGCATTGTAAAAGGACAGAGCCCAAGCAAAAGCCTAATAGGCAAAACATGAATAAAATGTTGAATATTTTCAACTGGACTTAGCCCAATTTTGGCCATAAGTCCTCAATTTAAATTGAACTGAGCCCAACCGCTCTTCCAATCAATTTACACCCGGTTCGAGGGTACATCTCTTTACTCCTCTAATATCTATTGTTGTAATCCCTCAACGTCGTCAGAGAGGTGACGGGTCCCGACAACCATACACTGCTACGGACTATGGAGTCCTTAAACTCATGGACTATGATGTCCTTAACCTCGACCGTGATGTCTTAAAACTAATAACCGGACTATGATGTCCTTAACCTTGACTGTGATGTCTTAAAACTAACATTGGACTGTGATGTCCTTAAACTCACGGACTATGATGTCCTTAACTTTGACCGCGACGTCTTAAAACTAACATTGGACCGCAATGTCCTTAAACTACTTATCGACCGCAATGTCA
This sequence comes from Agapanthus africanus, assembly GCA_030015575.1. Lineage (NCBI taxonomy): Eukaryota > Viridiplantae > Streptophyta > Magnoliopsida > Asparagales > Amaryllidaceae > Agapanthus > Agapanthus africanus. The sequence continues at coordinate 157,423,558 of CM057350.1, forward strand.
CTAAACTAAACAATAGAGCCCCCAATTGCTCTCTTGTCGGATCTAAACGATCCCGTTAAGTCGATCTTAGTCTAAAATTAGACTAACGTGTCCTTAATGAACGTTTAAGTCGATGTTAGCCTCAAACAAGGCTAACGTATCCTTAAACACACCCCTCCGAACCCAAATCTAAGAAAGATACGGATTTGGACTAATCCACGTCCTACGGACGACAACGCAAATTAGTCTCCATATACAATCCACGGGCAACCGAACACAAAACAAACACCCACGACACGAAGTGACCATATGGAGAAGGAGAAAGTTGTTACTGTGATGCGGTAGCATAATTAACTGCAGGGGCTTGCGCCTGCAGGGAAGAGCGTCCCCACAATCAAAAACCCCTCAAGCGAGGGGGAATCTGACGAAGTCTGCTACATCGGCCGCATCCGTTTAAACCTTCGATACACGGTGCCATAAATCAACTTGGCATCTTCGGAGAGGTGAACGGATAGCACCTATTAGCATCTGCCCCGAATCTCAGGCAAGACGTCCGTCGCGCCGTTTTTCGGAGGGGAACAGATTCTGGCACGCCTGGTGGGACCTTTTCCTCTTTCCACTCCGCACTTCGTGTGTCGTATTCGCGAACGAATCGTGGTTTGTTAATGGTTACCCTTGGGTTTCAAGTTACTAAGATTTGGTCTCTTGCTTGGCGCAGAAAGCAAAACAGCAATGGCATTCACTTGCTCGAAGTGCTCCAGCTGCAGCTGCAACTCGCGTCCTGCCTCAACTGGAGGCATAACCTACGGGCCCCAAGCGGCCTCTCTGTTCACGATGCCCGTGGAGCAGATTACTCAAGCCACCACAGGGTTGTTTTTCGGAACCATGCTTCCACCGACAAGCTTCAGCACCCCCGTGCTCATACCAGAAGCTCCCAAGAAGTTGGTCTTTGATCGACTTACAGCTACTATGTCCCCTCTCAGCGGGTCGTCCAGCACTAGCGCCTCGGTCTTCTCCAGACTGGGCCAAAATTCCTGCGGGTCCACAATGAAGCTTGCAGTCCCAGAGAAGGTTATTCCGAGGAGAGTAACCAACCCTGCTCCCGAAGTCGTCAAGGCGGCTTCTCCTGCCAAGAGGTCGGTCTTTACAAGACTGACCGTCTCAACTCCAACTCCCGCTCCTGCTACTCAAAGGATATCAGTCTTTAATAGGCTGACACCGGCAGCGGCCCCTCACCTGAACAGAGGGCAAGACAAGGCCATCCCCGTCACCGAGCCAACTCCATCACCTCGACATGCTAGACGTCGCCACTGGCGCCGAGTGAGGAAGTCCGGAGGCAACTCCCCTTCTGGGCTAACTCCACCAGCCCCAACGGCAGAAATTAATGCTGCTGTTCCAACTGAGAACAGCTTTGAGCTGTTGAATAAGGTGCGTAGGAATTCTCCTACCGCTGTACTGAAAAGGTCTCCTCCTCCGGTGGAGAATGTTGCGGAAGCCAAGCCAGAACAATCCCCTCAGCGGCTGTCCTCCAAGATCTACAAAGTCTGGCAGCAGGTCTGAAACTCGGTGGTGGATCAAGAATATTCTCGCTGGCAGAAAAAGCCAAAGGTCCGACAGGAAGAAAACCATCCTTCCAAGCCACGAAAAGCTATCTGGGTGCCCACTACAACGACCCCCTCAACTTCTACTGCTCATAAGAAGAGGAGGCCAGAGAAAGCCCCTGTAAACGTGGCAGACCGCAAGAACACCGAGCCCAAACGCCCTAAGTCTGGGGGCATAACGGTCCATACCGTTTACATGGCATCCGAGAAGGAGGATAGCCGCGCTTCTACGGGCCACCGACCACTCACCCGCTCCATCACAAGAGCCCAGGAACAGCAGCAACAGAAGCTCCAGGAGATGCTGACTGCAATGGCCGCACTCATCGGGCCAAAAGAAAGCCCGGAGGCGTCATCGGAACAACGTCGCGAACACGAGACCGATGCTGAATTCCTTCGTAGAATGCTTGAAAAGAAGGACAAGGAGGCTGCGGAACAAGCGGCCAATATAAAACAGATGGCTCTTCTGTTCCAAGACATGGTCGGCATGATGATAAAGCCGGATCCCCCAGCTGAAGACCCTCCAATCATTATTGAAGATGACAGAGGGGAGACGTCGAACCCTCCTTCGGCTCTTTCAACAGCCAAGGAGGAAACCATTTCTAAGGCTACCCTGGATGACTATATTGCTCAGCAAATAAGAGTTCACCAGGCAAATGAGGCAGCTGGCCAAGTTGTAAAAACAGGGCGACCATATCCGAGCTGGTATGATCAGATAAAATACCCACCGCCCTACACGATCCCGAAATTCCATGTCTACAAGGGGACAGGCAATCCCCATCAACATGTTGCCCAGTTCAGGGCTCTTTGTGGCAACACTGGCGGCGATGATAAGCTCTTGCTTCGCCAATTTGTCGGCAGTTTATCGGAGACGGCATTTGAGTGGTACTCCGAACTTCCAAATGATTCTGTCAAAACTTTCGCAGAAATGGAGTTGTTGTTCACTCAGCGATTTGCAAGTGCTAGTGAACGCACCCCAATAACGGCGTTGATTAATGCAAGAGTGAAGCCGGGTGAAACTTGGGTTCAATATGCAATCTGATGGCGGAACTTGTGGTCGAAGTGCGAACAGCGCATCGAAGAAGCACCAGCGGTGGGCATGTTCGTGGGCACCCTAGACCCTCATGCAACTATTTCACAGTTCATGATGTTCTTTAAATCGACCACGTTCCAGGTTTTAATCGATAAGCTAGCCCAGATGGATCAAATGGGTCACAGACCGTCTCCTCGAAGCCGGAACCTCGGAACGACAAGGGTAAAGGGAAGGCGACCTTCGTCGCGAACACCCAACAGCAGCCCAGTGCCCCAAAGCTAGAGGATCAACTGGAGGAGAGACGACGCTATTACAATGAGAAAATGAAGCGCCCTTACTCATTCCCGCGGGATAAAATGAAAAGGCTGTTCGAGCTGGCAATGCGCAACAGGCTTATCAATTTGCCGAATCCAAGGCGACCACCTCAACCCAGCGAAGTGAATAATCCCAATTATTGCCCTTACCATCAAACGGTAAGCCATCCGATCGAGGATTGCTTCGTCTTTAAGGGATGGATCGAGGATCAATACCTGCAAGGCAAGTTTGCGCTGTCCGAGAAGTGGAAAGTAAACCCACCACAACCGCACACTCCTAAAAAGACGGACACACTGGGGGCAACGTGCTCTTTTGTTGAAGAAACTCCATGGGAGGTCGTGCTTTCAGCCAAAACCAAAAGGATGCTGAATGATCTTCAGACATGCCCGGCTATCAGGTGGAAGAACCCGCTGGAACCCCAGATCATCGAAGGGATGCTGAAGCCGCGCCCAACTCCAAAGATTGGTGGTGATGGCCCAAGTGTTCATGCTCAGCCGTCAAAATCTTCGAAGAAGTAGAGATCCAAAAAGCCCGTGAAGCCTGGTGATAAGCGCACAGACTTACAGAAGCAGATTGACGCGCTGGAAGAGTATAACCAGAAGGCGCGAACCCCAATCACGCTTCAAGAATTCCTCGGCCACGTCCTTGAAGACGAAGATGACGGAGAAGACTCATTGGATGGATCTGAGGAGTACGTGGCAAGTTGCCTTGTGATCTCTCACTTGTCGATAGACGATGAAGAAACTCCTTGCAATGAGAAGCTGGGGGCAAATCCTAAGCCGGAACTACCGGGGCCATCAGATGAGATAATTGATGCATTCCTGAACACGACTCTTTTGAAAAGTAAAGCTGATCGGGAGCGCGAGACGACCATATTTGAAAGAACCAAACGCCGGTGACTAGACGAAAGAGTCGAGACACTCCCGCCGAATCAAGGAACATCCGTCGCGGATAAATACAAGTTCAAGATAAGAAAAAGGTTTGTTAAAGCCATATCAATGGGAATGAAGCTACCACCCTCCGAAGGAAACACTCCCGGTGAAGCAGAGATGCATCCTAGCTACTGCTCATATCATCGAAAGATTTCGCACTCCACCGAGGAATGCGACGCTTTTAAAAGATGGTGGTAAGGATATGTTGCTCACCGGCAACATTTTAAGCGGATGAAACACAAAACTTGTCGGGAGCAAAGAAGTGGGACCGAGGAACATAAAAGAGATACCGGTAACTGTCGCATGGTCAACACCGGAGGATCGCAATTTCTCACTTTCGGAAGCGACTCTGACGAAGAAATGGCTTTTAGCCCCCTCTTTAAAGAATCCGCATTGGGGAAGGAGGAAGAACCGAAGGCCTGTGAAAACATCCAGCTGCGCAATCGCACGCTTCCGAAAAAGAATCTCGGATCCACAAGTAAAAAAGATAAGGGAAAAGAAAAGGTCTCCGAGGATATCCCCTTGGATGATCAAGTCATGAAAGAAATGACCGCCAAGGACCCGCCAAAGAAGAATAAGGTGGACTATAACGTTCTGGCACACTTGAGGAAGTTACCCTTGCAACTCAGTATTCTCGACGCCCTTCTACTATCCAAAGAAGTGAGAGATTCATTGATCAAGGTGCTATAAGAACTGGAGCAATTCCAAGCTTTTCTCGCCGAAGAAAAGATGAAGGACGAGCTGGAGAAAGTACACACGGCCGATATCACCTTCGGCGACGAAGACCTTTTCCTTGGGACGTGCGAGCACAACCGTCCCCTCTATGTCTCAGGATATTGCCATGATATAAAGATAGGCAAAATCCTGGTCGACAATGGGTCTTCCGTCAATCTCCTCAACATGCGAATGTTGAAGGAAATCTGTATGAGCGTCCAGCATCTCGCTCGTGATAAATTCACCATATCTGGTTTTGACTCCCAGTCATCACGGACTCTCGGGTCTATGATATTGACGTTACGATTCGGGTTACTTGTCACGGATATTAAATTTCATGTCATTGATGCCAAGACATGCTATAACGCTTTGCTCGGCCGGTCTTGGTTACACGAGTACAACATCATCCCTTCTACACAACATTAGTGTATGAAATACTTTAAGGATGGTCTCAAGTATACTGTAATAGGAGAGCTGAATCCATTCTCCGTGAACGAAGTCCGCAAGTACGAAGATGCAAAATACTTTTTGCCAGATTTCGAGGAAACGGAGAGATGTCATAAACCGGAGAACAAAGCTATCACCACTATTCCTGTCTTCGGGAGTGATACTGAGGAAGAAGAAGAGATGGTTTATTCAGGCCCATCCCAGTACAACAAGCCGGGACCGTCCACTCCTATGTTGATCTTTGGCAGTGACTCGGAAGATGAGGTCCATGCTATATTCTCCGCTCGGCCTTCAGTACAAGCATTCGCTGGTGATAATCAGAGTTTGCAAATTACCATGGTTCCACCCAAGCATCATAAAGAACTCGACGCGCTTGATACCTACAGTGTAGAAGAGCTGTAGACGTTCTACGTCCCTCCCAGGCGAGAAGGAGAAAAGGCGATCCTATTTTACCGCTCCGGGGAAACCAAAGTGGAGAAAGAAATCTGGCACGGCGCGGATTCTACACTTGACAGGCTCCAGCCCATCCGTCTGCCTAGATATTACACAGAAGGTTTGAAAAGGCTGTTGAAGATCCAAGGGATACCCTTCAAACAGACCGCTCGAAAAGCTAAGTTCTATGACAGGATCTGGAACGTTCCCGGAACTCAGTGCAAGTTGCCCAACGGGAGAATGGAAGCAATCGGGCTTGGATACGTTCGGTCCAAGAAACGGGAGCTACTCCGCAACTGCTATGTCGTACATGACTTTGATGAAGAAGGAGATGCTCAATGGGAGAGTGCTAATCCTGAACCAGAAAAAGTCCCCGACGTGAAAATGCCCAGTCCGTCGTTCGAAGAACAAATGGACAAGCTTATAAGGGAAGCTGGTCAAAAAGTTCGAGACGATCATAACCGCGAAATGGCCATCTATGAGAAAGCCAAGACGCAACGCCTTCTTCAACAGGCTGCAAAAGATGAAGATGCCCCTCCCTGTCAACCTGTTGCAAAAAAGGCCCAACGCTGAGGCAGAAATAAGTCAAAAAGCGGAAGAGGCATTCAGCAACGACAAAGCGGGACCAAGAAGTCACGCGAGCGGGAATCGAGCGGTCCGGATTTGTCACTTATGAAGAAGATGAGTCGAGCATACTCTTTTCCTCAAGACAAGACAAAGAAGATACTTGACCTAGCTATAAAATACCAAATGATTACACTTCCGGAGTCTAAACACCCCGAGCAAGCAGGCGAAGTATCTCACCCAGACTATTGCTCTTATCATCGAGCAATAGGACATCCTATCGAAGATTGCTTCACCTTCAAGAACTGGGTCGAAGACCAATATCAGCTCGGCAAGTTCGCTCTATTCGACAATTGGAGGGTAACACCGCCACAGAAGCATGAACCCAAAGCTACGAGAGTAGAATCAGATCCACGTCAGTCTTGGAAGCGAACTCGTACTTGTATAACATCATCAAAAGAAGAACCCGAGAATATGGATGACCTTCCCTGGTGCTTCGAAAACAATGATGACAAGGTGATCTTAGAGTTTCCACCAGCGCCGAAAGAGCTGGAAGATGGAATACACACTACTGCAGATAACCTCAAGAAAATTGATTTGGGGACGACGAACGACCCGCGACCGACATTCGTTAGTGATCTGTTATCTGAAGAAAGGGTGGCTGCGCTAAAAGACGTGCTTATGCAGCCTAGAGATTGCTTTGCATGGAACTATTCCGAGATGCCAGGAGTAAACCCAGAGATTGCTGTCCACAAACTGGCAATATCCCCGGACGTCAAGCCAATCAAACAAGCACCGAGAAGAATGCGGCTTGAGCTTGAGATGAGTATCAACGCCGAGGTCAAGAAGCTGATTGACTTTAGCTTCATCCAAGAGGTTCAGTACCCTGATTGGATCGCCAACATCGTCTCGGTGATGAAGAAAAATGGGACAGTGCGCATCTGCGTAGACTTTCGTAATCTCAATAAAGCTTGTCCAAAGGACGACTTCCCAGTACCGGTCACTGAGCTGATGATAGATAACACGTCCACTCACGAAGTTTTCTCCTTCATGGACGGCTCGTCAGGATATAATCAGATAAAGATGCATCCTGAAGACCAGAAGCATACTGCTTTCTGAACCCCTCTGGGAATATTCTGCTACAGGGTGATGCCCTTCGGTCTAAGAACGCCGGTGTCACCTATCAGAGGGCCATGACGAAGATCTTCGATGACCTCATACATGAAATTGTCGAATGCTATATCGACGACCTCGTGGTGAAAAGAAAATCATACAAGGAATATCTCGAACATCTGAAGATCGTATTTCAACGCCTTCGGCAATACAACTTGAAGATGAACCCTCTCAAATGCGCATTCGGAGTATCCTCGGGAAAATTCCTAGGATTCATTGTCCGACACCGAGGCATCGAGATAGATCCGTCAAAGATCAAGGCGATCATGGAAATGCCTCTGCCAAGGACTCTCAAGCAATTGCGGTCTCTCCAAGGAAAGCTCGCGTATTTCCAGCGATTTATAGCCAATCTCTTTGGCAAGTGCCGTCCTTATAGCCACCTAATGAAGAAGGGAATCCCGTTCGTCTGGGATCACAAATGCCAAGGCGTACTGGACGAAATCAAGTAGTATCTGCAGAACCCGCCAGTGCTGGCTGCTCTGGTCAAGGGAAAGCCTCTTATTCTTTATACAACAGCCTTCGAAGGTTCTTTAGGCGCGCTGTGGGCACAAGAAAATGACCAAGGGAAGGAGAGAGCTCTTTATTACTTGAGTCGAGTTCTTCTGGGGGCAGAAAACAATTATTCTCCCATCGAAAAACATTGCGTGGTATTGATCTTCGCGATAACGAAGCTCAGGCACTATGCGTTGGCGCATGAAGTCCGTCTCATATCAAAGGTGGATCCTCTCAAATATTTGATGCCAAAAGCCATATTGATGGGACGGCTCGCTAAATGGGCCTTACTCTTGATGGAATTCTCGATAACCTATCGTCCCCTCAAGGCAGTGAAAGGCCAGGCCATCGCCGATTTCCTCGCCGAACATCCGATACCGGCCGATTCCCCTTTGAATTGCGAACTGCCAGACGAACACGCGTTTGATGCGATCGACGGTGGTGGTAACCGGTGGGAACTTTATTTTGATGGAGCGTCTTCCATGAAGAAGCGCAAATAGAACGCGCCTATAATCAAATCAGGGGTAGGCCTTATCTTCGTGACCCCACAAGGAGGGATAATGCGCTTCGCCTTCTCCTTGACGGAGCCGAGGACAAACAATGAAGCCGAATACGAAGCTTTGATAACAGGCTTCGAGATCGCCATTGACATGGGAATTGAAAACCTCCTCATATACGGAGAATCCCAATTGGTCGTTAGTTAAGTAAATGGCGACTACCAAACGTGCAAACCAGAGTTGGTGAAGTATGGTGAGAGGGTACAGCAACTGCTGACCCAAATACCTTCCTACATCTTGGAAAGCATACCGCGTGCGGAAAATAGCAAAGCGGATGCATTAGCCAAACTTGCTAAAGAACTGGCTGACGAAAACCTCGACGACGTGAGAATCGTGGTACAAAGCCGTCGGGTTCTTGCACCGGCAGAAATATCTCCGGAGTCGTACGAGGAAAAGGGAGCGACCGAGCAAACAACTCTATAAGTAAAAGACCAAAAGAAGGTTGAAGATTGGAGAGAAGTCTTCATAGATTATTTCAAATCCCGTCGAACGCCTGAAGATGCATCTTCAAGACATCAGCTCATGAAACGAGCTCTGTCTTTCGCCTTCGTCAATGATACTCTGTACAAGAGGTCATTTGATTCTCTGTGGTTGAGATGCCTGGGACCTGAAGAAGTGAGGAGAGCCATTCAAGAAACTCATGATGGACTCTGCGGTTCTCACCAAGCCGGGCCGAAGATGAAGTTGAAGATCAAACGAATGGGTTATTATTGGCCCACGATGATCCAGGACTGCCTCGAGTATGCGAAGCAATGCCACTCATGCCAGATCCACGGAGACTTTATCCACCAGCATCCAAATCCATTACACCAGACAGTGGTTAGCTGGCCGTTCGAAATGTGGGGAACTGACATAATCGGCCCCATCGAACCAGCGTCGTCCAGGGGACATCGATTCATTTTGGCGACGACTGACTACTTCTCCAAATGGGAAGAAACAGTATCGCTGAGGGAAGTGAAGACGGAGAATATCCTCCATTTCTTCAAAACGCACGTTATTTATCGATTTGGAACTCCGAGACGGATTATATCTGATAACGGGCCAGCCTACAGAAGCCACAAGATTAGCCGCTTCGCACAACAGCACAACATAAACTGGAGATACTCCTTAGTTTATAATCCCCGAGCTAACGGTTTAGCTGAGACTTTCAACAAAACCTTAACAAAGATCGTGAAGAAGACGGTGTCCTGAAATAAGAAGGACTGGCATGAGAGACTGCAAGAAGCTCTCTGGGCGTATCGAACTACATTCAAGACAGCCACGAACAGAACGCCGTACGCGTTGGTATTCGGTACAGAAGCAGTACTCCCCCTCGAGATAGAATTACCTTCTCTACGAGTGGCAGTCCATTACGAGCTTACGGACGAAGAAAACGCTCACCTTCGGCTTGAGAAGCTTGATGCCCTTGATGAAACCCGGCTTATAGCGCAACAAAATCTGGAGGCTTATAAAGCAAAGATGACGTGCTCATATGAAAGATTGACCAGGCCGAGGACATTCCGCCAAGGCGAACTTGTGCTAGTGGTCAAAAGACCTATGATCCCCAATCGCGCCAAGGGAGGAAAATTCGAGCCGAACTATGAAGCCCCGTACATCATAGACAAGGTCTACCAGGGTGGAGCCTATCTACTCATGGACATGCATGGCGAAAGACCTTTCAGACCGATAAACGGTCGCTTCCTGAAGAAACACTACGCCTAACGAGTCACGGCCTAGGTCAATGATAGATGACGACGCTATGTACGCTCGCTATCTTCCTAAGTCCAAACTCTATAAGTAGTAACCGGCTTACTGAATAGCGGACCGAAACGTCCTTAAACTAACAGCGGACCGAAACGTCCTTAAACTAGCAACGGACCACTATGTCCTAAAACTAGCTGTTGACCGAGATGTCAAGAAGCTACAGCGGATCGCAGCATCCTGAAGCTGATAAAAAATTAAAAAAAAAACTGTATGTCCATAAACAAAATGGGCACGGATGAAAACCCGAAAGGGCTCCGTAAGTAAAAACAGCAGGGCTACCGCGAGTCTTGTGAAAACCCGAAAGGGCGCAACCTCGTTAGGGAAAAGAAAAGAAAAGAAAAAAAAAGAAAAGAATAAAAAAAGAAAACGGTATGTCCATAAGCAAAGTGGGCACAGATGAAAACCCGAAAGGGCTCTGTGAGTAAAAACAGCAGGACTACCGGCGAGTGTTTGTGAAAACCCGAAAGGACGCAAGCTCGTTAAAAGACACTTACAGGGCCCTCTCGGCCTTGTGAGGAGAAACCACCTATGTGAGATCCTTACGACTCACAAGGGAGCAATACACTTAGGAAACGATTCCTAAGGAGAAACTACATTTATGAGATCTTCACGACTCGTAAGGAGAACTCTCTTATGGGACCCTCACGGCTCATAAGATTTGAAAGTCTTAAGTTACAGAGACCTGAACTTGTTCTTAAGCAACCCCCACAACCTCCGATACCGTCCTACAAGCGGCTCAATACTGACCCTTGTATACAATCCACGGGGGCGAATAAACATTTCCCTTACCAAGTCCCACCCGTGACTAGGGATATGTCCATATGGTGAACAACCCTTGTAAGTCCTCTCGACTTATAAGGAGAAAACACTCTTGTAAGATCCTTACGACTTATAAGAGAGCATGCACTTAGGAGTCCTCATGATTCCTAAGGAGAAAACACACCTACGAGATCCTCACGACTCGTAGGGAGAAGCACCTTTGTGAGACCCTTACGACTCATGAAGTCAAAAGCCTTAGTCGACAGGATCCTAACCCTGTTTGCTAAGCCACCTTCGTTCGATATCGACAAAGGCAAATGATGATTCGCTCCTGGAAATATCCCAGTTGTAGCGGTACTGATACCGAAATCGGTGTCTAAATTCCAAGCTTACAGCGAAAAGCCAGCAAGCCACACATGCATACGAAATAGCCGAAATGATGGGGCAACTTACAACGGAAGCAGCAAGTAAAAAAATGTATGCATGCAAAATAGCCGAAATGATTGGGCAACTCTCAATAAAAATCAGCGAGTAAAAATAAAATAAATAGCCGAAATGATTGGGCACCGCGAAAAATAGCCGAAATGATTGGGCAATCGCGACCTTCGCGATATAAAAAGCTGAAATGATAGAGCATCGCGGAAAGAATAAAAAATAAATAAATAAAAATGAAATTTATGCCCTACAGGTGATATCATGTCAATTCCTGTATACATCCAGGGGCGCAAACAAAGAAGGAATTACACTCCTCCTCCCCAGGTTTCATCAGAAGAAAAAGCCAAATCTTGATGGGTCACAGATAGCCTGGAGATCATCTCAACACTCGTCTCAGCAGACACAACATCAAGCAAAGCGGAACAGCGGCAACTCCCAGTCCCATGACTCGACGGTGTACAGATGACCGAGAGCCGAATCCCAACTCCGTGAAATGCAGATATAATCAACAAAGTTCCTGGTCACGTGGAACGCGGATAACGTCACTTCTGACCCCGTGGAAAACGTCCAGAGCGGATCCTGGTCCTCGCAGAGCACGGCAGTGAACCCGTGTGAAGCATCCAGAGCGGAGCCTGGTCCTCGCCAAACACGGCAGTGAACCCGTGGGAAGCATCCAGAGCAAAATTCCTCGCTACGTGGAACGCAGATTATGTCACTCCTGACCCCGTGGGAAACGTCCAGAGCGGATCCTGGTCCTCGCAAAGTACGGCAATGACCCCGTGTGAAGCATCCAGAGCGGAGCCTAGTCCTCGCCGAACACGGCAGTGAACCCGTGGGAAGCATCTAGAGCAAAATTCCTGGTCACGTGGAACGCGGATAACATCACTTCTGACCCCGTGGAAAACGTCCAGAGCGGATCCTGGTCCTCGCAGAGCACGGCAGTGAACCCGTGTGAAGCATCCAGAGCGGAGCCTGGTCCTCGCCAAACACGGCAGTGAACCTGTGGGAAGCATCCAGAGCAAACATCGGACTGTGGAGTCCTTAAATCCACGGACTATGATGTCCTTAACCTTGACCGTGATGTCTTAAAACTAATGTCGGACTGTGAGGTCCTTAAACTCACGGACTATGATGTCCTTAACCTTGACCGTGATGTCTTAAAACTAAAAATCAACCAAAAATGATTTTAAACCGATTTTCCCATGGTTCAAGGGTACATCTCTTCACTCATTTGATATTTGTTGTTGTAATTCCTCAACGTCTTCAAAGAGGTGACGGGTCCCAATAACCACACATTTCGCGGACTGTGAGGTCCTTAAACTTACGGACTATGATGTCCTTAATCTTGACCGTGATGTCTTAAAACTAACATTGGACTGTGAGGTCCTTAAACTCACGGACTATGATGTCCTTAACCTCGACCGTGATGTCTTAAAACTAACATTGGACTGTGAGGTCCTTAAACTCACGGACTATGATGTCCTTAACCTCGACCGTGATGTCTTAAAACTAACACCGGACTGCGAGGTCCTTAAACTCACGGACTATGATGTCCTTAACCTCGACCATGACGTCTTAAAACTAACATTGGACTGTGAGGTCCTTAAACTCACGGACTATGATGTCCTTAACCTCGACCGTAATGTCTTAAAACTAACAACGGACAAGGGTAACTTCACCCATCACTTGCGGGTCCTCACGACTTGTAAGGGAGTAAATTCTCTTGTGAGATCCTTACGACTCTCAAGAGGAAACACACTTAGGTATCCTCACGATTCTTAAGAAGAAAACGCACCTACGGGATCCTTTCGACCCGTAGGGAGAAAATACTTTATGAGACCCTCATGGCTCATAAAGTTGAAAAGTCTTAGGTGACAGATCCTAACCCTGTTTTCTAAGCTATCGCCACTCTGCAAAAAGTATAAGATTGACAGTCATATCCTATCTACGGATCGCACTTGCTAAAATCACAAGACAAACAACACAGCAAGAAAGAAGAAAGCGGAGAAATGACACGAGACATTATGAAGAACGTGTATCTTTTATTCATGAATTCGATTGAGTACAAAATACATCGTGTTAAAGAATAAAAGAAGCAAATACATTTTATTCACAATTACAAATGATACAAAATTTTCATGGAGAAGGAAGCGTCTTTAACAAATACGCAAGTTGCTCTCGCACTTCCTTCAGCGCCTTCTCATGATCGGATGCCGTGGCCAACTCTGCTTCCACCTAGGCTCGCTGCTGCAAGTAGGATGAAGGTTGTTCTTCGACGCCTCGCCGAGCTGCTTCATGAACTTGGGCATCATGCTCAACGGCATCGAGCTTCTGCTTCAATGTTAACCCATCAGAGATATTTTGCAGAAGGCTCTTGAAGATAACTTTCACATGGGCAGCGTTCGCGTCGACCTCAGCACGCAGTCGAGCAGACTCGCTTGAGGTTTCTTTGCATTCCTTCCGCTTTAAAGCCGCTTCTTGTTCAAGATGGCGGAAGTAAGAAGCGCTCTGCTTAATCCATGCCGCCCGTTGAGTGCTTGTGGCCAAGATCTCGGGGGCAGGACGCATAAGTTCCAGCTGATGCAGACAGGCCTCGATCTCTTTGCAGTGATTAACCCAAGACTCGACAACGCCTTCATTATGGAAATTTACAAGCGTCACCAGCATTGGATTAACCTCGGCAGCGAAATCTGCGGTAGATGTATGAGCTTCTGCGTCAAGCTCCTCGACGCACCCGCTCAGCATACTCAGACTCATCGTAGCACCCTTTGAGGATGGACGTCTGGAGAATGGGCCCGCCGGCATCATAATGCGGGACTCGAAAGGGACCGGAGTCGGAGCGACCGCTGCAAAACAGATCACAATCAAATGACGGTTCAAGAAATATAGGAAGGTCATGAATGATGGAATCTACCATACCAGCTGCAGCAGGTGGCAAAGCCGGAAGGACCGGTGGCGCGACTGATCTCTTATCTCCTCCTTCGATCTGTAGCATTGTAATCAGGGCAAGGAAGAATCAGAAACAAGTTCATTATCAGAAAAAGAAAGAGCAGTAATTGAAAACTATATTCACCAGCGCCACTGGATGAAGTAAGCTCCGACGGGAAGGAGAAGTGGGGATGCAGCACCTGGTATAGGTGGTAAAAAAGGACTCCTGCAAAGACGCAATAGTACAACGTCAGTACATAAATTATGCAATCAAGATAAGACTGGTGGGTCACAAATCCATACCTTCCAGCATTTGTGACGGTGTGAAAGAAGGAAAAGAAGTGGTCACCGTCAGGGCGGTAACTGACGGCGCTCCCTCGGGTAAAGTGGCATCAGCACTAGCCGCACCTGCGTTAGAAACAAGATAAATCCTGTCAGGAAGGATTGCAGAATAAAAAAGGGGGGGCGGTAACCCAACAATTTACCTGACGACCCGCCAGCCGAAGCCGTGATGAGGGCGTTACTTGATGCAACGGTGGCGTCTTCCTCCTCCATTGGGACGGTCTCACCTCCCGTTGCCTCATCGCCCAACTCTACAGGAGCCGTCGTCACGCTCACGACGCCGGAAGAAGACAAGGAACCGTAAGTAGGGAGAGCGATGATCGGAGCGGTGCCCGACTCTTGAGAAAGAGCGGCCATCTCTTGCTCAGCGACCATAGCAGCTGTCTCACCCACTACAGCTTCGGGCTCAGCGGTCGCATCCGTCTTGTCCACCGCTGTCGTAGGCTCGCCCGTAGCAGCCATTTCATCCACTGCTGCCTCAGGCTCATCCGTAGCAGCCGTCTCACCCGCCGCCCCCTCGGGCTCGACATTGGCAACCTTCTCGGGCATAGCAGTTGTGACTGTTTCGTCAGCCACTATCTCAGGCCTGGCAGCTATGGTTACATCACCCGCCATCGCCTCGGGTTCAGCCGCTACCTCCTCTACCGTCCCCTCAGGCTCGACGGTTGCCGCCTCTCCTTCTGTAAGACTCGGCCCTGCAGGACAAGATATATAAGAACCGATAGTTTAAAACTTTGACAACAAAGCCTCACAAACACATTACCTGAGGTGGATTTACCATTGGCTTCCCGAACTGCACGTGCCGCCCGTCTATGAGCAGTAGACAAGGAGACCGGGAGCTCCTCTGAAGGAGTAGCAGCAGGAGTAACGACGCTTGAGCCTGCTCCCACGGCCAAAGTAGCGCTACGCTCTCTTGCTGCGCGCCTTAGGCGTTTCCTTTCCTCCCGAGCCGTTGCTACAGACCTTTTTGAAGCTTCCTCTAGCAAGGTGTCATCGTCCGCGTTCAGGGTTGTCTCCAGAGCCGTCAAGGCTTCCATCATCGGGTTTTTAAGAGGGGCCTCTTGCGGCAATCCCGAAGAGGCCGGGACTTCGGTAGCTAGCCCGGAGAGAATTCCCGCATCGGTTTGCGAGGTAGGTCTTGTGGTCCCTGCGATAAAACAAAGAGAGGGTCGGACTACTCATAAGAAATGGAAGGAGAGATATAGTAAACCGAAATGTACCAAGGCCTAAGGATGCTCTGAGTCGTTCCTCCTCCTCGAAAATTTTGAGAGAAGCAGTGATGGCTTCTTCGGTAGAAATGCCTGTTAAAGAAGGAAAAGCGTTAGTCAAAAAACAATGATAAGAGGTACGATGCGATGATGAAAAATACAACTACTGATTACCTGATTGCGCAAGTTTAGCCAACCACGCGTCGCGCCTTGCCAATTGCTCAGAAGCTGCGATGGCGGCCGCCAGATCAGTGTCGTCTGGCGGCATAAATAAGCCCTCGTTGGTCCCGTACTCACCTAAGCCCTCGCTATAAGGAGCATGAGGTTCCTGACCAAACACAACGTCAGCAGAGAGGATCGACTTCTTCTTCCTCTTCTGTACGCGAGCCCCGGTCGCTCCCAAAATCAGCTTACGCTTCGTAGGCACTTTGGGACGGCGGGTCCCGATGTCCGAGCCCACGCCGGATTCAGGCGAAACCACATTTACCGTCTCCACCGGAGCCCGGGGCGCTGAGGGCACGTCCACAGAATCATGAGGCAATTCATGCGGAGGGCTTAGTACGCGTGGGGGCTCAACTCCAGCATCTCCTCTTAGTGGAGGAACGACAGGGGTCCTTCGCCTTAGGGGGACGTTGCGATCGCTGGCGGGGGGCGCACCCATACGGTCAAGCAATAGCTGCTTCTCTTCCCGGATAATAGCACCCATCGCGTGCTGATACCAAGCCCCGTACACGTTGAGGGCCCTTGGAATGCAACTCGGCTCGCTAATGAAGAAGTGGGAGCCCGTGTTTAACCGCATAAAGTGGTGCAGTGCGCTCCGTATTCCCTCCCTGGTGGCCGCAGGCTCTTCCAAAAACGCCTCCAGTGGGACCCCCTGGTTATAGCTTAGTTGTTGGGAGAACTGATGGGGGTTGTACCTCATAAAAAGCGCCAAATCATTCTGCCTGAACACAAGGAAGCCCGGCCGGATGGAGTATAAATGTAGAATCTCCTGGGCTTTCAATACGGAAGCCCCGTCCTTGAAAGTATCACGCAACGCCAACACCGCCTTCGAGGTCTCCTGGCCGATGGTCATGACCTTGTCCGTGAAAGAAATGCCTGCTCCGACCGTGCGCGGACGAAGAAGCAACCCCCTAGCCTTCCGCGGAGGTGGATTCACAATAGAGGCGCCAATCAGCCGCATAACTCTCGGGAGTCTGCACTTCTCGTAAAACGAGGGTCTTTTATGAACACCGAATACCCCGAGCACATGCATTTCCATCCATGAAGTAAAGTAGTGCATCGAGAAATTGGCAGGTTGCACCCCCGGTTCATTTGTATCCGCCGCCACGCTGAGACCATGGTACAGGTGGGCCAATCCGGCGATTCCAATCGACAATTGTATGCCAGCCACCATCCGATGCGCTGGGTTGAAGACGGACGGCTTTATGTAGTGCGGGTGCATGGGGAGCGCGAACCAGCACAGCCATAGCCCCAGAAACCCGAGAAAGAAAGTCTCCTCGTCGATGCCCGGAGCGGCGATTTCCGATAAGGGGATGATTGCAGCATCGGGGAGGTAAAAACCCTTTTGGTCGTCTTCCAGTGCTGGTCGACGATCTAAGCCCAGGCCGAAAGGGTCGTCAAGCTTGGCAAATTTTTTGCCCCGCTGCGATAGAATCTCCGGTCGAAGAAAGCGGGCGATGAAGTCTGCGAAATTAATTCCCCGGCCTCCCGATTCCAAGTAGAGACTTTCATACATATTCAGCACCTTTACCAAGCTCGGAAACTAGTGTTGAATAGCATTCTCCGGCATTAGGTCCATTACCAACGGCTTAGTGGCGAAGACATATTCATCAGGAGGAAGCAGCTCCTCAAAGTGCTCCCCCCTCACCGGCAGACCGGAAATCTCAGCAAATTCTTCTAGGGGGATGGAGACTTCCCTGTCCGTCAGAAGAAAGGTATGGGTGGGGATGTTCCATTGTTCCAAGAACGCCTTAACCCACTACGTCGGAGGAGCAGGATACTCGAATAGCGAGGCGTAGACTGTTAGTTATATGTATGCCCTAGAGGCCATTACTGTACATAGGATGTATATTGTAGTGGATGCTGGGACATATATAGGGAGGACTTTCTTGCTCGACATGATAGTATGCTATCTGGTTATCCTTTACCTTAACGTGTATGCTGATTGTCTCTCTGTTACATGTTGGTAAAGCCCTTAGGATCTGTACTTGACTACCTGGACTATGATGCGGATCATACTAGTGGGGACATGGTAGTCTATAAGTACATACTTCAAAGTCCCTAGTCGAGGGTGTATCGAGACGGGGCATCGATATACCAGAGTAGACTAGCGTGTACCTTCTCGACCCATACAGATGGGCGATGGATGATCCCATATCCATTGGTGTTTGACATCAGAGATGATATACGGGTGCTCAGTAGAGACTGGGTACACTGGACGGACTCGTCGAGAACTCCCAGATGGTATTATACCTCACGTCAGATGGCAGTTCTCTGGTGACACTGGTACAGAGTAGTCTGTTGACCCGAGATCGTCATAGAGTCTTGTGTGGTTCCCACTGTGCTTTGATTTCCATCTTACCACGTCCAAGAGGGCGTGCAAAATGGTGGTTTTTGGGTACAGTCCCGAATCACATGGAGGCAATGAGCGATAGGAGGGGATTCGTCTCTCCCGGTATAGGGGGTTGATGTTGCGCTGTGTTCGATTGGCTATAACAGGAAATCCCTGGCCAGGGTTGCTGAGATTTACTGGTAAGTGTTACCAGTAGTTTCTCGAATTGTTATAGACCTCATATCGACACGACTTATCGAGCTATTGGGGTCTGACGTTTACCACCCCTAGGCAAGATATGCGACATATCAGACGATCGGACCGGACTGTACGGTAGTGTTACTGGTTGGATTCACTGGAGTGTGAGCGGGCTTGCTCGTCGATCTTCAGATCGCTCAATACCCGGATGGCCGTTACGTTTAGCAGACCGCTTGCGGCTTGTGGATGCTTGATATGATCATCATCTGCTGCCGGCGTATTGACGAGTCTTTAGAGTCCTACACAGAGGTTTCCTGGCTCAAGCGAAACGAAATAGGAGCGCATATGAGATATGTGCGGGACCGAGAGTAGTGCGTGTATGTGATACCGTATTTCATTCTCGCGATCAATGTGTCGAAAGGTTGTATGCGATATAACCTAATTATCGAATCAAGGATTGATTCGATAAGCCGATACATTGGATACTAGCCGGTTATATGCGATATGACCGGATTGTTAAATCAAGAGTTGATTTAATGATTTAATGCATAATTATATATTTGATATATTACTTTGCATTAACTAGTATCGGTTCACTTTAAATGGATTTTCTCACTCGGGTGTGCGCATTGCATATGCGATATGATTTTGTGCACTTGATTGTATCATGTTTGATGATACATATCTTTTTTTTGGTTAAGTGTAATGAATTAAACCTAGGTTAAGAAAATGATTAGGGTTTTCTTTTATTCATTCATTTATCTTTTCATTTGCATTTAAAAGATAAATGAGAAAAGGAAAAGAAGTCAAAAATGGTGGCTAGTTTTGTTTTTAACATGAAGCTTCATGAAGCTTTCATTAAGTCACCATTTTTGTCTCATCTCCTTAACCCTAACCATTCTTTAACCTTGGTCAATTCTCTACACTTAACTTGGGTTATATTATGATAAGAATAAATTTATTATTCTTTTTATATAATTAACTTATCATATATTCTTCTTCTTCTTCCTTAAACTCAAGAAGAAAAACCTTCACTTCATCAATGGTAGATTGATGAAATTGGCATGGTTGATGCCTTGTGAGACCTCACTAGAGTGCCTAGGAACCCTACAGTGGTATCAGAGACTAGCTAGAGCCTTAGGCGATGCGCAGACGGAGTTAGAAGTCCGATCGACCCGAAACCCCGACTTTAAAATGCTCTCTGGACATTTTTGTAAAATGTGGATTTTTGCAAATTAAAAATATGCAGAAAAATCATCAGGTAAATCTAAGAATTACGATGCAAAAATTACCTAATGATCTTTCTAAAGTGCGGCGGAACCGCGGCATTAGCGTGCTAATGCGGCCCTTCCGCGGCCCTTTTGTCTTATCTGCCATTGAATTTCGCACAGTAACTCCTATTTTTCAGTGCTGGTTTTCCTGGGAATTTTTAATCTGAAATCAAGAGTTGAGTATTTTGGGTTGTATTGGGAGTTCATACATTCGATCGGATTGTCAAACTTTGTCTATGTGTCGTTCCGGATAATTTTTTTGAATATGTTAAAAAGTTCGACCGGATATAAATACCCAATTTTTCCCCTGTCGGGAAATTTCCAAGTGTTGGATATTTCTGTAGTTTAATCACGTTCTAAGTAGTGCAAGTAACATGATGGTCCCTCTAGAAGACAACAAACCTTAACTCGATTATGTGACCGTCTTGAACTACTCTTTGAACCTTCGGGTTTGGGGCAGTACGGCGTGCCACATGTGAGGCGTTGGCTTGACCCTTCTACGGCTGGACCGTTGGTACTGAGGCACGAACTGAATGTTTTTAGACTTGTTTCATGTGTTGATCTGTATCGGGAAAACTTGGGTGTTTGAATGTTCGATCGGAAAGTTTAACATTTTCTATTTATCTGGAATGTGATACAATAATTGGAATTCACAAGAAGTTATGAGATAACTGAATGAATGTTATAAACATAGCACTTTAGTCTCACTTGATCGGTTGCCACGGAATTTTGATGTGATCAAAAGTCCGTCGCAATCACGTAGCGTACGCGGATACTCGCCGGGTAAACTTAATAGACAGCCTCACTCCATAGCCCCGACCAAGTGACTGTAGGAGAACCCCGTCGCCGAAAGCATCCGTCCGGGTGCTCGCGGTAGCGGTGTTCCGCCTTGGTGCACTTCGTCGATGGTATCGGGGGTGCAGCCGTCTACTGAAGTTTGCGACGAGCATTCGATCAGGATGTCAGGAATCTTGTTGAATTACCCGACTTGATATTGAAAGGTGTTTTCGATAACGAGACTAAAATGCGGGGTTTATAATTGTTAGGCATGCGATGTCTAAGTATTTCATTTGATTAGGCATGCGATGTCTAAAGAGGTTGCGGATTCCAACTGTTGTAGTTTTACACTTTCTTTTCTGTGACCGTAAGTGTAATATGTGATATCGCCGGTTTCGTTGCTATATGTCAACGACAATTGGGATGCGCATATTTACTTACGTTGATGACATGTGATGTTATGTGTTGCTGGATATGTTATATTGGATTGTCGTGTTTGAATAGCCGGGGGTTTTTATGTGAGATGAGTGTTTTTCATTTTCATTTATGTAAAAACTTGTATGTAATATTCTTTTATTGGGGCACTTCCAGGTTGCGGAAGTTGTCACCATTTGTATATTATTTTCTTTTCCGCACTAGGATAGACCCAAGGAGGAGGGCACAAGTAACCGGGTTCTGGAGTCCAGTGGGAGACCAACTCGAGGAGTCGAGTCCGGGTCTCCTAACTCTAGAATTGGTAGGGTTGCTTGCCGCTCTCGTAGGGGTCTAGGGGTGTGGGTTTGGCTATTCATCACGACCGTGGAATCCGTGTTTTATACTGGCTCGTATTGAAAACACGGACGTCCTAGTATATCCAATATTTCATATGATTCTTCTGCTGCGATATCTGTGATGTGATCATGTGATGTTCTGTGATAGATACAGTATATAGTATATATGATATATTATATAGACGTTACTTATGTTTTACACCCGTGCTAGCCCTGCCCCGCTCTGCCGTTAGTTATCTAACCTAACGGTGCACGAGGGGACATCGAGGCGAATGCGGATGGCATAAGTGTACGTCGTATTTATCTGTAATGTTTAGGTACTTAAATGATGGGACTTCATTAATGTGATTAATGAAAGATTAAAGAAACCTAAGATGTTGTAGAATCGAATTTCAAAATAAAATAGGTAGCTACAGTTCTTGCTTTGCACAGCGGTATATATGATATATCCTGCACCTTATTCGATAAGGAAAGGACCGAGATCCCTTCACCGGGAGTGACTCCTTTAGCAATAACTGGCAGATGCTACACACTCGGTTTGTCTTTTGATTGCTTTTAAGAGTTTTTGCTTTGCAAAGTGATATATATGATATATCCCGCACCTCATTCGACGAGGAAAGGACCGACGATCCCTTCACCGGGAGTGACTCCTTTAGCAAAACTAGAAAAGCCTCAAAAACACTCCATTTCAAAAATCATTTGATTCTACAACGATATCAAGTTCATTACGCAATAGGTTTTTCAGAAAAACCTGTCGTAGCCCTCCGTCCTTTCAGATAAGTCCTATTTAGTATTCGTGCTACGTTTGTTGACCTTCGTCAAGGCGTAGTGTGCGGTAGCTAACTAGTATTTATCTGTTTATGCATATGATGCAGATTAAGTTAGGGTAGTCGTGCGGCCTTGTTGACCTCCGTCAAGGGTCGTGCGGGTGGGTTTAATTCGATCAAGAAATGACGGGTTGAACTTGACTAGTAGCCTATGGTTTGTTGACCTCCGTCAAGGTCATAGGACGCTAGGGGCAAAATATTATCGGGAATTTCAAGTGTTGAAATTTGCAATGAGATTGCATACCTTCTATGAGATAGTTGGATCCCGATACCAGCTGCGAGTAAGAGTTACTCCTGGGAGAGTTTTACACATTACAATTAGCCGATCAAGTAGGTGTCTTGAAAGGTGTCAACGGGGTTACGCCTCTGGGAAATCGAGGTTTACATTAATTAGGTTCGTGCGAAAGCACGGGGGACCTCCCTCAAAGTACCGACACTGGCCTGGCTGAAAGATTGGCGAATTTGTAGTGTGTAATTAATCCCGGCTAGTCTTTCCTTTTAGGGTTTGAAGGAAGATTTGATAAAAAGCAGTGGGAGCCATCCTGATTAGATAAAATAATAACCAATCTATTCTTGAAAGAGCGCACGCTGAGTGTTTTCTTCTCTCTCTCTCCTGGTAGCGACCATATCACGCCTTAATCAAGATAATAATACGGATTATTGACCGAACCCGCTTGTTATACTGAGCTGGGGAACGTTGGTCCCGCTCCAACTTATAAATGTTATAAGACAGAGCAGGAAATAGGGGATTACCAGAATTCCCGTGCCGCCCAAACGAAGAGAGTGCATGTTGATGCATCGTCTTCGGGTGTGTTCATTACAGAGAACTGTTTCTCAGTATCCTTTACGTCCTGGGTATGTGATACCAGATCAGGATCCCAGATATGTAATCTGTTACATAGGGCTACAGAAAGGTAGAGAACTGAGAACGGGTGATAAGTTTCATGAGACAGAAAACGGGGCAAGTGTTGCAGCCAAGTCTGTTGGTCACTATCACCCTGTATTACCAATACATTGATTCTGAACGAATGTTATTAGATACCGAACCTGTTATGCAAAATCATATCTGTCTCTTTATCTGTCTCTTTATTAGTAAAGAAACGATAAAATTTTGTATTGTTGGAAAATGTTTTGAACATTTCCTATATCAAAAGTTGATCGGTTCAGGCACGTTATCTAAAAGCATTGATGTTCTAAATCAAACTACAGTTCTTTAGTATACGGAACACACACAAGAGGAAGAGTTCAGAAATGAACGAATCCTTCTTGAGGTATTGTAGACTAGGTCAGATCAATGCGACCCGACTGGCTAGAGTTACATAAAGATGCATATTTAAATTAGTTTGAACTTACATCTTGTGAAACTCGCCAGTCATGTCACAAAGATAAGATGACCATAGCTCCGTTTAATGGAAACAGAGAAAGAGTTAGTAAACTCTTGGGATGATACATGTTGATGTATGTTAGGTCCCCTGTCTACACATACCAAGACCGGTTCTTTGTACTTCATTACATTCTCTGATAATCTCTCAAGATTCAGACCTATGTTCCTGTTGAAACACAAGTCCGAACCTTTTGAGATATTCACGGAATATAAGTTAGAAGTAGAGAACCAAAATACGGGTATAAGTATTATGTCCTTTGATGTGATCAAGGAGGAGAATACTTGAGCACGGAATTCCTGGATTATTCTAAAGGAGAATGAGACTCTCTCTCAGTAATACTCCTCCGTATACACCATAGCACGATGGTATATCGGGGCGGAGCAATCACACCCTATATGATATGGTGTGCTCTATGATGAGTACTACTGAGTTACCTGTTTCCTTTTGGGAGTTATGCGCTTGAGAAGCTGCATACCTATTGAATTAGGTTCGAATCAAATCAGTTGCCTACCACTTCATATGTGATATGGAAAGGGAAGAGCCCATATCTTAAGCTAGTTGAGATTTGGGGTTGTCCGGGCTATGTCTAAAAGCAAAATCCGGACAAACTCGAGGCAAGGTCTGTAATGTAGAACTGGAAAGGTTCCAGCTATACAAACTGCAGCTGATGATTTAATAGAACCAAAGGATTCAGTAGATTCCAACGAACCTCAGCCTCTCCGCCGATCTAGTAGGGTTCCTCACCCACTTGAGAGATACTTAGGTTGCTCTATGACAGTGGGAGCGAGGATTGCATCATGAGATGATGACCCAACTAGCTTCGAGCTGGCCATCAGGAGTAAGACTCTGTAAGAATGGCTGGATGCTTAGTGATCTGAGATGGAATCCATATACACCAACAAAGTATGGACTTTGGTTGCTATATCTGAAGGGTTAAATCCCCATCAGGAGCAAGTATATCTTGAGAAGATTACTTGGTGTACATGGAAAAGTTGAGACTTTCAAAGCTAGACTTATTAAGGGTTTTCGTCATCGACCAGGTGTGGATAATGATGAAACCTTTTCCAGTGCCTATGCTTAAGTCCATTCAGATCCTACTTACCACGGCTACATACCATGACTACGATATCTGGTGGTTGGGTGTCATGACTGCTTTTCTAAATGATATTTTGGAAGAGAGCGTCTATAAGTACACAGCCAGAGGGCTTCGTAGACAGTGGGAGCAGCGGAAACGTGTGCGAGATGCTTTATAGGATAAAGCAGGCATCGCGGAGTTGGAACGTCTGTTTTTATGTGTTAGTCAAAGAAGTTGACATCATCAAAATGGTAGATGAACCTTGTATAAACAAGAAGGTAGTAGGGAGTATGGTGACGATCCTCGTAGAGTACGTGGATGACATACTCTTGATAGGGAAGGAGTTTCCTATGCTACGCTCGATCAATCTCCGCTTATCACTATGATTCTCCATATAGGATCAAAATGATACCTCCTAAATCCTGAGTTTTGGATCTATGAGATAGATTTAATTGGATGTTAGGATTCTCACTAGTTGTAGTGAGATGGTATCAATCGATCCTGGGGAGAATCACTGGAAGGGTTCTAACGTGATAAAGACGACTGAATGTCAGTCGCAGGCATTGTCTTTACCCTCAGTAAAGGGACGGTATGTTGGAAGAGTTCCAAGCTAGATACCGTGACATACTAGACGATAAAGGCAGGATACATCGCTACTTAAGATGCTACCAAAGTAGCTGTCTGGGTGTATATTGGTTCATGAGATGAACTTAGTTCCTCCCATTGTGTGACAATGGAGTTGTGGCTTATGCCAAGGAACGTCCGTCCCATCAGTGATCCAGAAATATTCTAAGGCAGTATCACCTGATCATGGAGATGGTTAATCTCCAGGGGATCGAGGTTAGGAGAGTAGACTCAGAGGACAACACAGCGGATCCACTCACAAAGGCCTGTTCCCAGAGAGACTTTTATGGGATGGTTGAGTATGAGATACTGCAACCACTGCTACAGATGGCCCCAGTGCAAGTGGGAGATTGTTAGTTATATGTATGCCCTAGAGGCCATTACTGTACATAGGATGTATATTGTAGTGGATGCTGGGACATATATAGGGAGGACTTTCTTGCTCGACATGATAGTATGCTATCTGGTTATCCTTTACCTTAACGTGTATGCTGATTGTCTCTCTGTTACATGTTGGTAAAGCCCTTAGGATCTGTACTTGACTACCTGGACTATGATGCGGATCATACTAGTGGGGACATGGTAGTCTATAAGTACATCCTTCAAAGTCCCTAGTCGAGGGTGTATCGAGACGGGGCATCGATATACCAGAGTAGA
This sequence comes from Agapanthus africanus, assembly GCA_030015575.1. Taxonomy (NCBI): domain Eukaryota; kingdom Viridiplantae; phylum Streptophyta; class Magnoliopsida; order Asparagales; family Amaryllidaceae; genus Agapanthus; species Agapanthus africanus. The sequence goes on from CM057350.1 coordinate 157,449,347, forward strand.
CTAGCGTGTACCTTCTCGACCCATACAGATGGGCGATGGATGATCCCATATCCATTGGTGTTTGACATCAGAGATGATATACGGGTGCTCAGTAGAGACTGGGTACACTGGACGGACTCGCCGAGAACTCCCAGATGGTATTATACCTCACGTCAGATAGCAGTTCTCTGGTGACACTGGTACAGAGTAGTCTGTTGACCCGAGATCGTCATAGAGTCTTGTGTGGTTCCCACTGTGCTTTGATTTCCATCTTACCACGTCCAAGAGGGCATGCAAAACGGTGGTTTTTGGGTACAGTCCCGAATCACATGGAGGCAATGAGCGATAGGAGGGGATTCGTCTCTCCCGGTATAGGGGGTTGATGTTGCGCTGTGTTCGATTGGCTATAATAGGAAATCCCTGGCCAGGGTTGCTGAGATTTACTGGTAAGTGTTACCAGTAGTTTCTCGAATTGTTATAGACCTCATATCGACACGACTTATCGAGCTATTGGGGTCTGACGTTTACCACCCCTAGGCAAGATATGCGACATATCAGACGATCGGACCGGACTGTACGGTAGTGTTACTGGTTGGATTCACTGGAGTGTGAGCGGGCTTGCTCGTCGATCTTCAGATCGCTCAATACCCGGGTGGCCGTTACGTTTAGCAGACCGTTTGCGGCTTGTGGATGCTTGATATGATCATCATCTGCTGCCGGCGTATTGACGAGTCTTTAGAGTCTTACACAGAGGTTTCCTGGCTCAAGCGAAACGAAATAGGAGCGCATATGAGATATGTGCGGGACCGAGAGTAGTGCGTGTATGTGATACCGTATTTCATTCTCGCGATCAATGTGTCGAAAGGTTGTATGCGATATAACCTAATTATCGAATCAAGGATTGATTCGATAAGCCGATACATTGGATACTAGCCGGTTATATGCGATATGACCGGATCGTTAAATCAAGAGTTGATTTAATGATTTAATGCATAATTATATATTTGATATATTACTTTGCATTAACTAGTATCGGTTCACTTTAAATGGATTTTCTCACTCGGGTGTGCGCATTGCATATGCGATATGATTTTGTGCACTTGATTGTATCATGTTTGATGATACATATCTTTTTTTGGTTAAGTGTAATGAATTAAACCTAGGTTAAGAAAATGATTAGGGTTTTCTTTTATTCATTCATTTATCTTTTCATTTGCATTTAAAAGATAAATGAGAAAAGGAAAAGAAGTCAAAAATGGTGGCTAGTTTTGTTTTTAACATGAAGCTTCATGAAGCTTTCATTAAGTCACCATTTTTGTCTCATCTCCTTAACCCTAACCATTCTTTAACCTTGGTCAATTCTCTACACTTAACTTGGGTTATATTATGATAAGAATAAATTTATTATTCTTTTTATATAATTAACTTATCATATATTCTTCTTCTTCTTCCTTAAACTCAAGAAGAAAAACCTTCACTTCATCAATGGTAGATTGATGAAATGAGTAAGAAATCCAATTCTAAAGTCTACCCACTTCCTATTTCTTCATCCTCTACCTCTTGCCAAGTAGTAGAGTGTGTTTTCTTCACAAGTTTCTTGACTTGGTGAAGTCGGAGCTTGATTTAGTGATGCCTCGACGTAGATCATCTTCGGCATGGACATCGACGACCTAGCTTGCCCATTCTCCGACGAAGCCAACGCTAGAGCCCGAGAACTCATTTGGATAGCGAGGGGACTTCGTTGCGGAGCTATGGAGGTGGAGCAACGGATCTACAAAGGTTGTATTTCCGTATTCTTTTAGTTAAGTGTTAGCTAGTTTGCTTTTTCGCCTAGAATTCTAGCCAACGATCCGTAGTCGGGTTTCTCGGCACCTAGATTTTTTGAAATTGGCATGGTTGATGCCTTGTGAGACCTCACTAGAGTGCCTAGGAACCCTACATAGACTACGGGATACAGACCAATCTTCAGCAAATGCGCCTTCTTCACTGACAAAATATACCTGGCCCACTGCAAATACCCGGCCGAATGTCGTGGGGTCAATCCAATGTTATAGGGTTGTCCCAAGGGCGCGACTCACCCTGGCATATGCGCCGCTCCAGAATATCCACGGCTGCCGGCGGCTGCATGGGTATGGCAGCAATCGAAGGTTGAAGAAGATCCTCCGAATTCCAATTTACAACCTCCACGGCATAGTTAACCGGGGGTATATCCGCGTAAGAGATCGACAAGATCGGATCCGACGGCGTCGCGGAAGAGAAACTTCGGCGATCCTTGATAATTTCGCTGTACCACCTACCCCACAGGTGAAGGTTCTTGTACTCAGGGTTGTAATCTTTAATGAGAGCAAGAACCTCCCGGTCCACCGGCGCCTCAGGGAATCCCCCCTCTGAGCGGAAAAACGGGAATGAAAGGTCAGCAGACATGTTGCCTGCAAGAAAAAGCGAAATTCGATTATCAGTATCATAATTTAATTTTAAAATCCCGACGCTTGGTACTTTAAAATTTATACCACACTGCAATGCAATGGAGAAGGGACCAAAGGGGGACCCATAAAATCCAAATGACAATGCATCAGTTAATAAGACAGCCTCATCATTGGATGAGACTGTCAATTAATGAGAAAATCCTCAAAGAATATTCTCATTAAATGAGAAATCCCTCGAGACAAGGAGAAAATCTCCCTTTCAGAGCAAAACTCTGTCACAGAGTGACACTTGTCAAACTCTGGTCATAAGGGAATAAAATTCCTTAAAGAGCCTAGCTCTGTAATAATGATGGAAAAATCCATCAAAGAAAAATTATTTCCTAAAGATTAAAATTTTGGGATCTTAAAGATCCATGAAAAAACTCTTAAGAGTTCTTCATCAAAAGATCAAAAGATCTATATTTTGTCAATGAGCAAAACTCTGTTCATGGGTTAAGAAACCCTGAAACAAGATCTCTTTAGATCCGTGTGTTCTTGAGAGCAAAGCTCTGTTTATGAAACCCCAAAGGGGTTTTCTTTAGATCAAAGATCTATGAGAGCAAGGCTCTGTTAATTAGAATTAATTTAATTTAATTTAAATTTTTACCTAAATTTTTTTTTAGAGTTTAACTCTTGAAGTTCTTGAAAATGAGAGCAAGGCTCTGAAAATAAAATTCTTGAAGGAGATGATAATCATCTGAGGAGGACCAAGGGTCCTATTTATAGGTGCTGAAGCGCCTCTTCAACTCCTGAGTTGATCCAACGGTTCAAATGTTGCCACCGCTGCACTCACGTGTGCGCCACGTGAGCGCAACGGTGGGGGGGGGCATTTGTTTCCCCTAATCAGAGCAAAACTCTGTTTGAATTTCAAAATTCAAAAATTGAAGCAACGCTTCGGATCCCTTGCGCTGCGCGCAGAGCGCCACGTGTCAAAAGCAAACACGCCAGCGCAAGGAGCGCTGTGCCCAAGGCAGCGCACCCCCAATCAGAGCAAGGCTCTGTTTTAAAATTCAAATTTTAAAGTAAATGAAGCAACGCTTAAAATCACTTGCGCTCTGCGCTGCGCGCCACGTGTCAAACAGTGGTGCGCCAGCGCAGGTGCGCTGCGCTCTGCGCTGCGCGCCACGTGTCAAGCACAGGCGCGCCAGCGAGTTGCGCTGCGCGCCACGTGTCAAACGCAAGTGCGCTTTTAAATAATAAATTATTAATTAATCAGAATTAAAATTCTAGAAAGATCTTTCCAATCTTATTAAAATAAGAAGATTATCTTCTGTAAAACAGAGGCCTTAGGATCAAAGATCCAACGGTGGGGAAATATCCCCAGATCAATCAGAGAAACATCTCTGTAACTAACTTAACAAACCAATTGGCCCTATATAAAGGCCCCTAGACTCCAAGTCTCACATATACAGAGATACAGAAAAGAGAAAACCCTCTGAAAAATTTGAAAGGCAAGCCTTTGAAGAAAGAAGATCATCTTCTCCATCTTTGAAGGTAAAGAATTTGATTCTTGAAGAACAAAGATGAAAATACCTCATTAAAAAAGAAGAATTCTCTTCTAAAAAGATCAAAGATCTAAGAACAAGATCAAGATCTTCAATAACAAGAAAAAATATCAAAAAGCTCTAATTATAAAAGATTAAAAAGAATTAATTTACTTCATTCTTAGATCTTTTGATCTATATAAAGGCACAGCCTTTTGATGAACCATTGGTTCTTGAATCTTGAGATAGAACCTCTTTTGAGAAAACAAAGAACCTGTTTCTTTGATCTTAATTGGATCAAGATGCGCTCTGCGCTATTGTACAGTGCCTTGCATTCTTGAAATGCGCCTTTGCGCTTATTAGATTGGCGCACTGCGCCAGAACGCGCCACGTGTCAACCACAGAATGATCTGCGCTTTGCGCTTCTAAATATAGCGCACTGCGCTTTTGGATTGGCGCATAGCACCAGGGCCGCCACGTGTCAGCAGCGCACTAGCGCAGTGCACTGGCGCAGCGCACTGCGCTAACAGACTTGCGCTTAGCAGAGCGTGACACGTGTCACCTCCACATGCGCTTTTTAATTGGCGCAAAGCGCCTGATAAGCCACGTGGCGCACTGTCAGACCACTAAAATGCTATGCATTATTAAAAAACGGCAGAGCCTAAGTAAAAGCCTAACAGGCCAAATATAAATACTATGCATTTAAATACAGAGCCCAATGCTATGCATTGTAAAAGGACAGAGCCCAAGCAAAAGCCTAATAGGCAAAACATGAATAAAATGTTGAATATTTTCAACTGGACTTAGCCCAATTTTGGCCATAAGTCCTCAATTTAAATTGAACTGAGCCCAACCGCTCTTCCTTCCAATCAATTTACACCCGGTTCGAGGGTACATCTCTTTACTCCTCTGATATCTGTCGTTGTAATCCCTCAACGTCGTCAGAGAGGTGATGGGTCCCGACAACCATACACTGCTACGGACTGTGGAGTCCTTAAACTCACGGGCTATGATGTCCTTAACCTCGACCGTGATGTCTTAAAACTAATAACCGGACTATGATGTCCTTAACCTTGACCGTGATGTCTTAAAACTAACACTGGACTGTGATGTCCTTAAACTCACGGACTATGATGTCCTTAACTTTGACCGCGATGTCTTAAAACTAACATTGGACCGCAATGTCCTTAAACTACTTATCGACCGCAATGTCACTAAACTAAACAATAGAGCCCCCAATTGCTTTCTTGTCGGATCTAAACGATCCCGTTAAGTCGATCTTAGTCTAAAATTAGACTAACGTGTCCTTAACGAACGTTTAAGTCGATCTTAGCCTCAAACAAGGCTAACGTATCCTTAAACACACCCCCCGAACCCAAATCTAAGAAAGATATGGATTTGGACTAATCCACGTCCTACGGGCGATGACGCAAATTAGTTTCCGTATACAATCCACGGGCAACCGAATACAAAACAAACACCCTCGATACGAAGTGACCATATGGAGAAGGAGAAAGTTGTTACCGCGATGCGGTAGCGTAATTAACTGCAGGGGCTTGCGCCTGCAGGGAAGAGCGTCCCCACAATCAAAAACCCCTCAAGCGAGGGGGAATCTGACGAAGTCTGCTACATCGACCGCATCCGTTTAAACTTTCGATACATGGTGCCATAAATCAACTTGGCATTTTTGGAGAGGTGAACGGATAGCACCTATTAGCATCTGCCCCGAATCTCAGGCAAGAGGTCCGTCGCGCCGTCTTTCGGAGGGGAACAAAAACATCTAACTTTCCTATTTTTCTTAAATTTTTCCAATCTTTTAAATGTAATTTTTCACTTTCTAATCTTTTATTATAAAAGAAAATTTTGAAAATTTTGTGCTTATGCAAAGTGTAATGCAAAGTGATGCGTAAATAAGCACAAACTTCCCCCAAACCTGTTTACAGCAGTGTCCTCACTGTTGTCTCTTTTAAATCTCAAAAACCTGTAGGTTTTGGAGGAAAAGTTATTAATGAGGATAAGAATAAATGAACGTGAAAATCCTCCCCCAAACTTATTTTTGGCTCATAATTTTGAGTACAAATTTTATTTTCAAGAGCCAAAAATATACCCCCCAAACTTGAATTAAACAATATTAAGCTTTTAAAATCATAAGAGGGGGGTAAAGTTATTGGTCAATGCAAAGCTTTACGAAGATCAAAAGTCAACACCAACCATTCGAAGATTTTATCAATGTAATACACCGGTTGGTGGAAAAACATATTATATAGAGCCAAGAAGAAGTGGGGAAGAGATAAGTGGTGGTGTAGAAAGGGTTTGAGTCTTAAATTATAGAAATGAAATAATGAGGATGAATGAAAGCGAGAATGTGAATGATTAGGAATGAGTGGAACATGTTGCATTCTCGTATCTTATAAGAAGGAATGGCGGCGTTTCAACTTCCTTAGGTGGAGGTTGATTAATCATAAAATCCGTGTCGGTTAGGAATACGAGTTCATCAGCGAAAATTTCTTCGAAACTTTCATCGATATATCGAAGAATAATGTCGTTAAATGTTTCGCTAGAACTCGAAATATCCGATTGTGATTCATCAACACTCGCTAACATTACAGGAACAGAAGAAGAACCAGAGAGAGTGGAAGATGAAATGGGTAAACCAATTGATGTGTTGAGTATTGCTGAACCAGATGTGGGAAATGAAAGCTGAATTTCGTTTGGCTTTTCAGGTATACAATTATCATCAATTTCAAGACACGTATGGGGCTCGGGAAGAATAGGTAAAGGCTTGAGATGATGACCACATAGGAGTGAAAGGTCCTGATGAATTGGTGGGACAAACTCATCCAAAATTTCGAGTTCATCAATCAATATATCCCCAACGTCAATCTCCTCACTCAAGTGAAGGTTAAAATTCTCAGACACCTCATCAAAAGTATGGTTTTCAATCAATTTAGGTTCAAGAGTGGAAGTGTAGAGATCACAAGGATTTGGCATGGTTTCACTTGAAATGGACCCTTCACAGTCGGGTAAATCAAATACTGCAAAGTCACACAACTTCTCATACATTCTATTTTCAATTGATGAAACATTTGGTGTACTCGATCAATCAGTGAAACTGGAGTTGTGGATCTCACTTTGGAAAGGGGAGGTTTGATTGGGAAGGGTGTACAGTTCTCTCTCATTACCCAAATTCTCAGTTTGTTCTATGGCCGTATTAGACATTGAAATTTTTTTAGCTGGTTTAGTTGCTCTTTCATATTTAGCCATGCTTTCCTTCAATTCCTATCTGATGCGGTTCATCATCTTTATACCTTTTAATTTTCGCTCAAGACTAGACTTAGGTTGATAAGGGGTTTCAGGATAAGATTGAAATTCTTGTGGATAAGTAAAACTCCTAAATGATTGGTTAGAATGAATGTCTAGGGAAGGTGTAAAAGTCGGATAGGATTGATATGAATTGAATAGTTGTGAAAATTGGGCAGGAGTAGGGTCAACATTGTGATAAGAAGAATATTGATATTGGTTGGTGGGTTGGTGATTTTCAATTGACATCATACACGCCATAAACTGATTATGAAATTCTTCTTTAGAAAGTGGTGGTGATTGTTATAATGGTTCGACTGGATTAAAACTTTGGCCGTTAGCCCTTGCTATATGCTCAGCAATGGATATGCGTCTAGGGGTATCCTCACTCGGAATATCAACTGAAACAAATGTAGAATTAGGATACGGTTGATAAGACCTGGACTGAGGGGGCCAACTGTTTCTATCCACTTATTCTATCCGGTCTCTTAAAGACATGGGAGAGTCGGATGGTGTACCGAAGCAATTACGAAGACAAGAAATAACTGGTTATGGATAGCAAAGCTCGGTAAGAGTTTTTCTTTGTGGGTTTCCCATTATAAGAAAGAAAGAGGGGAAAGAGTAAAAAGGAAAAAAAATCTAATTGGTTTGTTTTGAAAAAAGACGGATTTTAAAAAATCACAACAAAAAATACACAATCAACCCTAGATATACGGTCACCTAGGTCAAGTCACTAGACCGCTCCTAGACTTCCAGAAGACAAATCGCAGGATAAATCCTCTACTACCTCTTTATCCCTCTTGTGGCCAGGTAAGTGCCAGGTAAGTGGGAGGTATCCGCTACGTAAGTAGCGGGCCTAATTAAGTAACCACTTGCCTTAGACATACTTGCCTTAGACACCACAAAAGAAATGCGGATAAGCAATAGATTATCCACGACCTTCTTCTGTCCTAATTGAGCGTGACGGTCTTTAGAGTCTTGTCTAGATATTTTTTAGTTAATGAGGGGTGATGCGGATGCTAGTTTTATGATTTTTGGGGCTTAGGAAGGGTAATGAAATCCCTACCTAATCTGAATTTGATCTTTACCCCTTAATTTCCATATTAAAATATGCACAAACAACCAATATCAAAACACGCAACAAATTTTTATTATTATTTTTTGAGCAGCGAATTTTGGCAAAGAATTCTGCAAAAAAGTTGTTATTGGACAGTTCAGAGAAGAGATAAGAAAGTATAGAATATACCAGAGAAAATTGAAGCAGTGGATCACCAAAACAACGGCGGATCCACCGCAAAAACCTTGAATCCACCGCGGTTCCGCGGTGGAATGGAGGAGTTAGGTGATTTACATTTTACTGTAGCTTCCTTTGCTCTTCTGGAGTCTTCAGAAAGTCTTTGAACTATGATCTCCCTTCTACAGTGATGCCAGATTCTCTCGCAAAAATTCAAACACTAATCGTTAAGCATACGTTGCGATTTTGATTTAAAATTTCGATGGAATAATAATATTTCAACTCAAATAGCAAGAACGAACAAATTACGCACGCATCCCCGGCAACGGCGCCATTTGATTGATAAAGAGAATTCCGTAGATTCGATATGAAAAGTATTATCACAATCAAAGAATTTATAACCGCAATCAATAACGGTGTCGATGTAGTTCGTTATGAGTACGGGTTGTCCATTGAGATTCGTGTATTTATTCGTTCTTGCTTTAATTGAGCCGAAAGAAAATAGTAAAGAAAATTCAAGAAAATGAATCAAGATTTATTAGATAAAATATTTTCAAGAAAAATCAAGAAAGAGTTTAAGGTTCAATAATCAAGAAAGTGTCCAAGATCAATTTTAGTTATCAAGAAAATTGAAGAATACCTTGTAGGATTCGATAGGAATTAGTAGTAATGATGAATACTAAAAATGACTCATCTTATCTATTGATGAATTATAGTTAGAACGATGGCGATGAATGAAGATTAGGGATCTTTTTGAAGAAACTAGGGTTTCTCCTTCACTATCTTTTGTCTTTTCATTGATCACCATTCAAATCTAGCCTTTAGCAAAGAGAATTATCAATCATTTAATCTCAAATTGCAACGAAATTATCAAGAATGGTGATCTCGCTCCAAATTTAGTCGTTGACGATTCTTTTTCTTAAAGTTCATAATTCTCATAAGATTTAAGATGCGTATAGAATTTCATTACCATTTGATCTATCGAATTCTTTCGAATCCTTAGCAAGCGGAGATTTACTTACGCATCATGAAAATAAAAGAATCAAGAATTAGAAATTTCATAAAGCGAAAATTTAATGAAAGCGAGAATTAACAAATGATCACCTTTATTAATCAACTTCTAATTACACTTTCCTTCAATCCGAGATTACAAGAATTGCTCCCGATCGCTCTTTTGAAGAGGTAACTATTCCGTCGAATTTCGCTTTGCTCGATCACCGTGAGTCTTGGATCTATCGCAGATCACGTGCTCTTGATGACGACGGCTTCGCGTAAAAGATCTTGAATGTCGTCGCTTGATGTTGTTCTCAACGATTCTTGATTTGGATCTTGATTTGGAATTGAATTGGATTTGGTTTTGGATTGTGTACTAGAAATCAACTACCATCAACAACAACCTCATTAATGTAGGCTTAGGTCCCTTTTTATAGCCCTTCACCAATCTTCCACTAGAAGTTAGGTCAATCTTCTCCAAGAAAATAGGTAGTTGTAGGGAAACTTCTAGAATAAGGTAGTTATCAAGCTTCCTCAAGAAGCTAGGCTGTTGTAGGGAAGTTTCCAGAACAAGATTGTTACAATGGAGCGTCTTCAACAAGCTAGGTTAGAATGAAGCTTCTGGAGAATTGTCATCACCGGAGCCTCCAACTCGGATGCGGATCCGCGGCGGATCGGCCTGACTCGGCCGCGGATCCACGGCCGTTTGGTAAGATCGTTGCCTCATTCTTCTTGTATCTTCTGGTGTTGGTCTATGGGTATTCAGGTGATATATGGAATCTTATTATCTCTTCTGAATCTCTGCAAGATTTTAACTCTTTGATTTTCTGTATTTTGTCGGTGAATTTGCGATTCCGATATCTGTCCTGAAATAATTTTCTGCACAAAAATCTCAATGAAGATTGTTGAGATAGACAATATCATGCGTGAAATAATAAACACACAATTTCCTTCCAAAATGTTGATTATAATGTATAACACGTGGCATTTGGTATTTTCTAGACGAACTTGTAATACGTGTTATATTTATAACAAATATCCTTAGATGATTAGAAAAGTGAGGAAATTGTTATGTTAAAGATTGCAATATTTTCAACTGAACAGCAGGGTTGGTATCGATTCATCATCCATATCGACTACTACAATTGAGGGAAGTTCTTGTTTAGAATCTATCTTTGAGATGTCAAGTTCCTCCAAGCGAGCTCGAACCACTTCATCATCTTCCTCAAGTACTACAACATTCTTGGAAAAAGGATTAGTTTTATCAAACTTGACATACATACTCTCTTCCATAGTGTTAGAAGTTTTATTGAAAATATGATAAGTTTTATTAGTGGAAGAGCAGCCAAGAAAAATACCTAAACCACTTTTTGCATCACATTTTCTAAGAGGATCTTTAGTATTTAAAATATAATACTTGCTCCTGAAAACTTTAAAATAATCAATGTTGGGTTTTCTACCATAATACAATTCGTAAGAAGTTTTCTCAAGTTCTTTACAAATAACAACCCTATTTATAATATACGATGCGGTATTAACCGCTTCGGCCTAAAAATAGTAAGGTAAACTATATTCATTTAGTATTGTCCTAACATTTTCTTGAAGAGATCGATTCTTCCGTTCAACAACTCTATTTTGTCGTGGAGTTCTAGGATAAGAAAATCCATGTTTAACCCCATGATTTTTACAAAAATTTTCAAAGAAAGTATTTTGAAATTTACCTTTGTGATCACTACAGATTTTAACAATAGAAAGTTGTTTTTCGTTTTGCACTTTGTAAAGAAAGTTTTGAAAGCAACAATGGCAACACTTTTGTTGGCAAGAAAAACAACCTAAGTAAATTTTGAAAAATCATCAACAATAACAAATGCATAAGATTTACCACCAAAACTCAAAGTTCTTGAAGGACCAAATAAATCCATATGATTTAACTCAAGAGTGTTAGAAGTTGATACCATAACTTTCGGCTTGAAAGAGCTCTTGACTTGCTTACCCATTTGGCATGTATCACATAGCTTGTTTCTTGCAAATTTAAGCTTTGGTATGCCAATGAACAAGTCCTTGTTTGTGACGTTCGAGAGTAAGTCCATGAAAGCATGTCCAAGCCTTCGGCGCCATAGCCAATTATCATCTTCCATAATACTTAAACACTAAAAATTTTTATAAGAAATATCACAAGCGTCAATAGAATAAATATTACCACTTCTTTTTCCACAAAGTATCATCTCATCTTCTGAATCAAGGACTTTTCCAAACTTTTCATCAAAAACAACTTTAAAGTCATTATCAAAAAATTGACTAATACTTAGAAGATTATATTTTAAACCATCAACAAGAAGAATATCTTCTAAACTAGTAGCGTTAAATTTGATATTATCTTTACCGATAATTTTACCTTTATCATCATCTCCAAAAGTGACCATGCCACCTTCCTCTCTTAATAGGATTGCAAAACACTTAAATTTGTCAGTTATATGTCTTGAGCAACCACTATCAAGATACCATTGATCTTCACGTCGTGACTTGCGTGGTATCTATAGAATATGCAATAAATGTAAATTTTGGTACCCAAGTTTTAGTGGGTCCACGGGGTTTGTTTTTAGAACCCAAATCAAATTCTTTGAAGATCTAACTTTGCAATGGTAAGAGTTATGCCTAATATGGCCACAATAATCACACACAACATTACTAGTTCTAGAATGTGTATGTGCATGTATGTGTTTGGCATGATGATAATGATGTGAAGTATGGGTCTTAACACGAGTAGTTCTTGCAAAAGATTTTCTAAAATTGGAGCATGAGAAAATCTAGTATTGCAATCATATGATATAGGAGTATGTAGATGATGAGCATGGTGATCATAAGTAGATGCATGCGAAGAAGTAGCCAAAACAAAGGTAGTCTTAAATAAAGCCTTGTCATATGTTGATTCGGGGCTACTAGCATGAGAAAACGATGCATGTTGAAAACCAATTCCATTCTTCTTATTGGAAACATTTAAATTGCCTATCATGTTATCAAAAGAAATTTTGCCAGTGGAAAACTTGTGAAGAGTGTCTTCAAGATCATTAATCTTAAGTTTCATTTTATCAATATCAAGCAACATAGCATTATAAGTAATAGTCAAAGAATCATATTTGCACTTGAGTGAAGCAAAAGTGTGAAAATGAGTCTCTCATTTTTGAAATTAGTATTTTCGAGAGAACTATTTAAAGAAGCAATTTAAACAAAAGTTTTTCATTCTCAAGTTTTAAATTGTCACAACCACAAGATTTAATAGAAGAACATTCATTTTCAAGATAATCAATTTTCTTTTTGACAATGGAATACATAAATTGGAGTTTGGAATAAGTGTCATGTAAAGGTCCAAAGGTTTCAAGAAGTTCTTCAAAATTATATGAGTCAAGATCATCAATTACCTCATCCTCATGTGCCATGAATCACATGTTCTCCATTTCTTGATTGGATGGACGATCTTCATTATCGCTCCCTTCCGACTCGTCCCACGTTCTTCCATTGAGGGTTCTTCGATTTGGTCGATGTGCAGCTTCCTTCTCGTTATTGAGAGGGCAATCGGCAACGAGATGAACGGGATTTCTACACTTGAAGTAAGGTCCAATATCCTTATTGTTGTTGTTGTTGTTGTAGAGACGATCTCTTGAAAAGGTTCCTCTCTTGAAATTTCTTCGAAACTTGAGGAATTTACTGAATTGCCTTGTCATAAGAGCGATATCCTCATCGTCTTCACTAACTTCGTCATCTTCGCTTAATTTGAATAGAGCTTTGGATTTGGATGACGCTTTGGATGCAGCCTTGAGAGCGATGTTCTTAAGCTTGTCTTTCTTCTCCATTTTTTCATCTTCTAGATTATAGGCTTTGAATTCAATCTCATAAGTTTTGAGATTTCCTTGAAGTTCTTCAAAAGATATGACCTCAATGTCAGTTATCTCCTTGAGAGTAGTCGCTTTTATTTACCATTTCTTGGTGAGTGATCGAAATATCTTCCTCACCTTTTCCTTATTCTTCATGGGATCATCTAACAAAGAGTCAAGAGAATTAGTGATGCAAATAAAACGACTAAACATATCATCAACATTTTCATCGGGCAACATTCGAAAATTTTCATACTCCGTTTTCAAAAGATCGATTTTAGCCCTCTTAACATTGGAACTCCCTTCATGAACAACTAATAAAATTTTCCACATGGCAAAAGCACTTTACATTTGATCACGTGAGCCAAATAATTTTCATTCAGACAAGAAAAGAAAGCAAACTTGGCTTTATGATTAGCTTCATCAGCTTTTTTATCAACTACACTCCAGCTATCTTCATCGGTGGTGGATAACTCATTCTCCTTCAAAAAGATGCATCTCCATACTTCTCTACCTTATGATTCTAAAAAGAACTCCATCTTAACTTTTTAAATGGTAAAGTTAATACCGTCAAAATATGGTGGTTTGGTAATGGATTGGAAGTGTCCTATACTATGTGAAAAAGATGAGACCATAGGATCTCTCTTGGGTTTTAATCCTAACAAATAAGAGCACCTTACCCTGATACCAATTGAAATAATCCTAGAGGGGACGATAGGATTATACTATCAAAAGCCACAAATTAAAAATTCTACTTGCAAGATAAATGGAAACACAAATATAGCACAAGATAATATGCAAGTAAGAGATGGCAAGAGAGAAACAAAACGCAAACACAAGCGATTTAAAGAGATTCGGGAGATCTCTTAGTCCTCTTTCTTTTGGCAACAAGCATGTTCCACTTAATCACATCTTCACCGAGACAAACACGTTGCACTCCTGCAATAACATATCACTCGACACACGAGTGAATCTTTTCATAACACTTCTTCTCACTTATAAGAACTCTCCTGCACTTAAGAGATTCTACACAAAGAGAGAAGAAGAAGATTACAATCCAAGATACTCTTTTAAGAGTTCAATTCAAGTTCTAGAATACGTCAAAGGAGTATTATATTTGCAATTAAAGCTCAACTGTTTTTCTTTTTCTTTTGGTGGGTGAGAATGAACTCAAAGAATGAATGCAATTTTCAGAATAGTTGTTGTGCAATAACTACATATGAGATCTTTTGTCTCATGGTAGCCTGCTCGAGTCCCCTTACGAAACTATCGTTACGAATCCTTCGTAAACCCTATACAAAATTCAAATAAGTACATGTATTTATTACGCCTCAGACAGAAGAACAGACGTCAGAAGGCCAAGGTGACAGACGTCTGAAGGCAAAATAAAACTAGCCGTTATATCATTAAATATACGTAACGGTAATATTTTTCAAAAAAAAAATAGCTTCTGATGTCTGTCGTCATGAGTTTCAGACGTTTTCCATGGTTTTCAAAACATGGCTAATGAAAGTACAGAAAATAACTAGATGTTTGAAGAACAAGTGACACACATCTGAAGAAGAAAAGTGTTCCCCTCCGAATCATGCAGACGTGATAAACGTCTTGCCTGAAATTCGGGGCAGATGCTAATTGGTGCTATCCGTCCACCTCTCCGAAGATGCCAAGTTGATTTATGGCACCATATATCGAAGGTTTAAACGGATGCGGCGATGTAGCAGACTTCGTCAGTTTCCCCCTCGTCTGAGGGGTTTTTGATTGTGGGGACGCTCTTCCCTACAGGCGCAAGCCCCTGCAGTTAATTACGCTACCGCATCGCGGTAAAAACTTTCTCCTTCTCCATATGGTCACTTCGTGTCGTGGGTGTTTGTTTTGTTTGTGGTTGCCCGTGGATTGTATACAGAGGCTAATTTATGTTGTCGCCCGTAGGGCGTGGATTAGTCCAAATCCGTATCTTCTTAGATTTGGCTTTGGGGGTTTGGTTTAAGGATACGTTGCCTCATTTGAGACTAAGATCAACTTAAACGTTTGTTAAGGATACGTTAGTCTAATTTTTAGACTAAGATCAACTTAACAGGATTGTTTAGATCAAACAAAAGAGCATTTAGACTCTATTGTTTAGTTTACGGACATTTCGGCCGATTACCAGTTCAAGGATATGGTGGTCCAATATTAGTTTAAAGACATCCCGGTCAAGGTTAAGGACATCATAGTCCGTGGGTTTAAGGACTCCACAGTCCAATGTTAGTTTTAAGACATCACGGTCAAGGTTAAGGACATCATAGTCCATGAGTTTAAAGACCTCACAGTCAAGGTTAAGGACATCATAGTTTGTGGGTTTAAGGACTCCACAGTCCAATGTTATTTTTAAGACATCACGGTCAAGGTTAAGGATATCATAGTCCATGAGTTTAAAGACCCCACAGTCCAGTTTAAGGACATCATAGTCCGTGGAATGTATGGCTGTCGGGACCGGTCACCTCTCTAAAGACGTTGAAGGATTACAACGACAAATATCAGAGGAGTTCAGAGATGTACCCTTGAACCAATGTTGGTTGGGAGATCTATAGTCCAATTTGGGACTAAGTCTGTTTGCAGGTTTATGAGCATATGGGCTCAGTTGACATGAGTTGAACATTTTATTGTTCTGGCTATTGAGCCTTCATCTGGGCTCGGCCCTTTTAATAATGCATAGTATTTATCAGAACAAAGTATGTTCTGACAGTGCGCCACGTGGCGCGTCAGGCGCTTTACGCCAAGAAAAGAGCGCATTGCGCTTCTGTTGGATAGCGCACACGAGGAGGACACGTGTCGCACTTAGCGCTGAGCGCTAGTTTATTGGCGCATTGCGCTTTTAGTGTATGAGCGCGTTGCGCTAGTCTGTTGGCGCACCAATGAGTGACACGTGGCGTGCTTGGCGCTGAGCGCCAACCCATGAGCGCAGTGCTCTGTTTTTAGAAGCGCAAAGGGCAGATTGCGTCTCTGGTTGACACGTGGCAGGTTTTGGCGCTGAGCGCCGGTCCAAGGAGCGCAAGGGCGCAGCTCATGAGTGCAAGGCACTGTCTAGTAGCGCAAAGCTCATTTGATCAATTTTAAGATCAAAGAACAAATTTATGTTCTTCAAAGGAGGCCTTGCCTCAAGATCCAAGAACAACAGTTCTTGTTTTTTTTTTAAAAGGCTCTGCCTTTATAGATCAGAAGATCTGTGAAGTAAAAATACTTCTTTTAGTCTTTTTATGATTAGATCTTTTTGATCTTTTCTTTTAAATCAAAAGACCTTGGTCTTTTTTGTAGATCTAAGATATTTTTAGAAGATGGTTCTTCTTTTTATGAGATGATTTCATCTCTTTGTTCATGAAACATTTTTTACCTTGAAGAAATGATCTTCTTTTGCTAAAGGCTTTCCTTTATTTTTCTTTTGAGTTTTCTCAAAGTTTGCAGAGGGTTTTCTCTCTCTCTGTATGTGTCTTTTAGACTTGAAGTCTAGGGTCCTTTATATAGGGCCAAAAGATTTGTTAAATCAGTTTTAAGAGATCTTTCTCGGATTGATTTGGGAATATTTCCCACCGTTGGATCTTTGATCCTAAGGCTTCTGTTTTACAGAAGATAATCTTCTTATTTTAATAAGATTGGAAAATCTTTCCATAACAGATTTTTGGTTCTGATTAATAATTTATTATTAGTAGATCTTTTGATCTGACGGTGGGGGAATTTTAATTCCAGCGCTGACGCACCTTGCGCTAGCGCACCTGCGCTCGACATGTGGCGCGCAGCGCTACTGCGCTAGCGCACCTGTGTTTGACACGTGGCGCGCAGCGTAGAGCGCGGCGCAACTGCGCTTGCGCACCCGTGTTTGACACGCAGCGCGTCTGGCGCTGGATTTGAAGCGTTGCTTCAACTTTTAAATTTTGAATTTTAAAATAGAGCTTTGCTCTGATTGGGGGTGCGCTGCCTAGGGCGCAGCGCTCTTGACGCTGGCGTGTCTGCTTTTGACACGTGGCGCGCAGAATCTGAAGCGTTGCTTCAATTTTTGAATTTTGAAATTCAAAACAGTGCTTTGCCCTGACTGGGGGAAACAAATGCCCCCCACCGTTGCGCTCACGTGACGCACACGTGAGTGCAGCGGTGGCAACATCTGAGCCTTTGGATCAACTCAGAAGTTGAAGAGGTGTTTCAATGCCTATAAATAGGACCTTTGGTCGCTTAGATGATTTCATCTTCTTCTTAAGAATTTTCACTTCTGAGAATTTCATTCTCCCATAGAGCATAACTCTCCTGTTTAAAACTTTTTCAAGAGTAAAATTCTGTCAAAACTTAGGTAAAGTTAAGAACTTTTAATAAATTAGGGTTTTACCCATTAACAGAGTCTTGCTCTTCATAGATCTTTGATCTAAAGAAAACCCATTTAGGGTTCCATTAACAGAACTTTGCTCTCCTGAACATGTAGATTTTTTAATCTCTTGTGAAGAATTCTTAAGAGTTTGTTCATGGATCTTAAAAATAAAATTTTATTTTTGATGGATCATCTTCTCAGAGCAAGGCACTTTTTGAGGAATTTTATTCCTTCATCATTAGACTTTGACAGATGTCTGTCTAGTAAAGAGCGCTGCTCTCAATGGGAGTTTTACTCCTCTGCCCGAAAGATTTCTCATTTAATGAGAATCTCTTGAGGATTTCCTCTTTTAATGACAGCCTCATCCAATGATGAGGCTCTTTTATTAATGATGAACTGTCATCTAGATTTTGTGGGTCCCCCTTGGTCCCCTTTCCACTGCATTGCAGTGCAGTACAACTTTTAAAATACCGAGTGTCAGAAATTAAAAATTAAATTACAACACTGACAGTTGATTTCTGTCCCCTTTTTTGCAGGCAACATGTCTTTCGATGCTTCGTTCCTATTCGTTCGCTCAGAGGGAGGATTTCCTGGAGCACCCGTAGACCGGGAGGTCCTAACTTTGATCAGAGACCATGATCCGGAACATAAGAATCTTCACCATTATTGGTCATGGTGCAATCAGATTATCAGGGGTCGACAAAGCTTTTCATGTGCGGTACCCTCGGAGCCCATTACGGCGATCCATTATGCCAACTCACCCCCGGTGAACTACGCCATGGAGATGGTCAATTGGACTTCAGAAGGCCTTCTTCAGCCTTCTATAGCTTCGATTCTCGTTCAGCCTCCCATGGTTTTAGATACCTTGGGACGCCGTATTTTTCAAGGCGAGGCGCGGCCGTGGGGGCAACCATATAACATAGGTCTGATTCCTCGTCATCTGACCGGTTATCTGCAATGGGCCCGCTACATTCTGTCAGCGAAAAAGTCGCAGTTGATGAGGCTTGGGTTGATCATTGCAGGAGGATTGAGGCTTGTCTGTATGAGCTTGAGCTTATGCGTCCTGCCCCTGAGACTCAGGCTTTGAACTCCCAGTGGGCCGCATGGGTTGAGCAGAGTGTTCCGTTCCTTCGCCATTTCGAACGAGAGGCAACCCTTAAGCGGAAGGAACGTGAGGCGACTGCTGCTGAATCTGCCCAACTGCGCGCTGAGGTTGTCGCTAATGCTGCCCAGCTGAATGCCAATTTTGAAAACCTTCAACGATGTATCTCTGACGGGCTGGTGTTGAGGAAGAAGCTTGATATTAATGAGCAGGTCGTGCAGAGTCAGGAGGCTGCCCAGCAGGAAGTTGATCAGAAGCTCTCATCCTGTTTGCAGCAACGGGCCCAAATTGAAGCAGAGCTGGCCGCGGCAGCTGACCATGACGAGAAGCTGAGGGGAGTGCGTGAGCAATTGATTGGCCTACTGAAGACGCTTCCCTCCCAATAGTTGCATTTTGCACCATTTGTAAATTTTGAATAAAATGTATTCATTTTTCTTTATCCTTTCAGATGATTTAGCCTGTACTCAATTGAATTCATGAATAAAAGATACATTTCTTTCGCAATGTCTTGTGTCATCTTTCTGCTTTCTTCTTTCTTCTTTCTTTTGTTATCAGCATGTCATCTTAGCAAACATAGTCGGCAGATGATGGGGTGAACATCTTGTTTTGGCTTCTTCGAGGGGTAGTGATGGCTTAGGAGGCAGGTTCAGATCTGCTGCCTAAGACTTTTCAACTTCATGAGCCGTGAGGGTCTCATAAAGACTTTTCTCCCTACGAGTCGAGAGGATCTCGTAGGTGTATTTTCTCCTTAGGGGTCGTGAGGACTCCTAAGTGCGTTTTCTCTTGAGAGTCGTAAGGATCTCACAAGAGAATTTTCTTCCTTACAAGTCGAGAGGACTCATAAGTGATTGTTTCCCTCCTTGTCGATGTTCGACTTCGGAGAGTGTGGCGTGCAGATAGTCTATCTTGACCTCCTTGTAGGGCATCGATGGCTTAGGAAACAGGGTTTGGATCTGCCATCTAAGACTTTTCAAATTTATGAGCCGTGAGGGTCTCATAAAGACTTTTCTCCCTACGAGTCGAGAGGATCTCGTGGGTGTATTTTCTCCTTAGGGGTCGTGAGGACTCCTAAGTGCGTTTTCTCTTGAGAGTCGTAAGGATGTCACAAGAGAATTTTCTTCCTTACAAGTCGAGAGGACTCATAAGTGATTGTTTCCCTCCTTGTCGATGTTCGACTTCGGAGAGTGTGGCCTACAGATAGTCTATCTTGACCTCCTTGTAGGGCACCGATGGCTTAGGAAACAGGGTCAGGATCTGCCACCTAAGACTTTTCAAATTTATGAGCCGTGAGGGTCTCATAAAGACTTTTCTCCCTACGAGTCGAGAGAATCTCGTAGGTGTATTTTCTCCTTAGGGGTCGTGAGGACTCCTAAGTGCGTTTTCTCTTGAGAGTCGTAAGGATGTCACAAGAGAATTTTCTTCCTTACAAGTCGAGAGGACTCATAAGTGATTGTTTCCCTCCCTGTCGATATTCGACTTCGGAGAGTGTGGCCTGCAGATAGTCTATCTTGACCTCCTTATAGGGCACCGATGGCTTAGGAAACGGGGTCAGGATCTGCCACCTAAGACTTTTCAAATTTATGAGCCGTGAGGATCTCATAAAGACTTTTCTCCCTACGAGTCGAAAGGATCTCGTAGGTGTATTTTCTCCTTAGGGGTCGTGAGGACTCCTAAGTGCGTTTTCTCTTGAGAGTCATAAGGATCTCACTAGAGAATTTTCCCTCTTACAAGTCGAGAGAACTCGTAAGTGGTTGTTTCCCTCCTTGTCGAGATTCGACTTTGGAGAGTGTGGTCCGTGAATAGTATGCAAGAATCCATTTTAGGCCGACTTGCAGGGCCCCAATGCTTAGGAAACAGGTTTTTTAATCCCCGCCGCCTAAGGCTTTTCCTCACGAGTCGAAACGAATCGAGCATTTCTCGCAAGAATATCCTAAAGTCACAGTTAACCTCTGCTCTTTACGACAGATGTCCGTTAGGGTCTGTGGTACTAGGGTTTTGTCCGCCGTACTGTCGCGTTGGCTGATGTATCCCTCGATAAGCAACCTTGCTATTCGAGTAGCCATGCGACTGTCATGTCTCTGATCCCTTCAGGGGATGGACAAGACGTCTTCAAGCAATCCTTCAAGGCAGTTTGACCGTCGGAAGAGCAAGCGTTAGGAATTTTGCCATACCGCTTTTTATTTGAGGTTAGGCTCATTTTGGAGAGCCCCGATGAGTCATAACCACTCCGCGCTGGTGTGGGATGATCTCCGATAGTCTTTCAGGTTTTATATGAGTTGTCGTCAAGACCCTGAAGTTAGGAATTTGGCCTTTGCTTCACTTTGCTGGCATTGCGTCTGCTGTATCAAGACGAATGTCGTGGTTATCTCTAGGTTGCTGGTGAACCGTCGAGGTTTGGAACTAGGGATTTTGCCGTGGCTCCGTTGTTTGATTGTCGTGTCTGAATCCTGCTGGAGGAAGAACGCTGTAGCGACATCTCGTCTGCTGTGTCGAGAAGAATGTCGAGGTGGTGATCATTCCGTGCTGGTGTGGGATGATCTCCGATGGTCTTTCCGGTTTTATATGAGTTGCCGTCAAGACCCTGAAGCTAGGAATTTGGCCTTTGCTTCGCTTTTTTTTGTCGTGTCCGAATCTTGTTGGAGGAAGAACGCTGTGATGACATCTCGTCTGCTATATCGAGACGAATGTCGAGATGGTGACCACTCTGCACTGGTGTGGGATGATCTCCGATAATCTTTCAGGTTTTATATGAGTTGCCGTCAAGACCCTGAAGCTAGGAATTTGGCCTTCGCTTCGTTTGCTGGCATTGCGTCTGCTGTATCGAGACGAATGTCGCGGTTGTCTCTTGGTTGTTGGTGAACCGTCGAGGTTTGGAACTAGGGATTTTGCCGTGGTTCCGTTGTTTGATTATCGCGTCTGAATCCTGCTGGAGGAAGAACGCTGTGGTGACGTCTCGTCTGCTGTATCGAGACGAGCGTCGAGATTGTAACCACTCCTTGCTGGTGTGGGGTGATCTCTGGTGGTCTTTCGGGTTTTATATGAGTTACCGTCAAGATCCTGAAGCTAGGAATTTGGCCTTCGCTTCGTTTGCTGGCATTGCGTCTGCTGTATCAAGACGAATGTCGCGGTTGTCTCTAGGTTGTTGGTGAACCGTCGAGGTTTGGAACTAGGGATTTTGCCGTGGTTCCGTTTGGTGATGTTGCATCTGCTGTATCGAGACGAATGCTGAGGTGGAGTTGGGATTTTTTCATCACCCCGCTTTGCTCTGACCGTGAGGTCTTTTGTTGACGTTGCATCCGTTGTAATGAGACGAATGCCGAGGTGGAGTCGGGATTTTGCCGTCACTCCGCTTTGTTTTGACGTTGCGTCTGCATCATGCTGGATTGCGAAGGAACGCCGTTGTTGACATTGCATCTGTTGTAACGAGACGAATGCTGAGGTGGAGTTGGGATTTTGTCATCACTCCGCTTTGTTTTGACGTTGCGTCTGCATCCTGCTGGATTGCGAAGGAACGCCGTTGTTGACATTGCGTCTGTTGTAATGAGACGAGTGTCGAGATGATCTCTAGGTTGTCTGTGAACCATCGAGACTTGGCTCTCTTTCGGATGGAGCCTGGTGGGAAGGTATGGTTCCCTTTTTGTTTGTGCCCCTGGATTGTATACAGGGATTGGTGCGATCTTACCTGTAGGGCATAAATTTCGTTTTTCTTTATTTCTTTCCGCGATGCTCTATCATTTCAGCTTTTACATCGCGAATGTCGCGATCGCCCAATCATTTCGGCTATTTTTCACGGTGCCCAATCATTTCGGCTATTTATTTCATTTTTACTCACTGCTTTTTATTGCGAGTTGCCTAATCATTTCGGCTGTTTTTGTATGCATACATTTTTACTTGCTGATTTCGTTGCAAGTTGCCCCATCATTTCGGCCATTTCATATGCATTTTTAGCTCGCTGATTTTTTTATCGCGAGTGTGGAACTTGGAATCTGATGCCAATCTTAGCATCAGCATCTCTGTGACTGGAATATTTCCAGGAGCGAATCATCATTTGCCATGAAAGGACTTAGAATTTGATACCGATTTAGGCATCAGCATCGCTACAACTGGGATATTGCCAAGAGTGAATCATCATTTGCCTCTGTCGATGTCGAACAAAGGTGGCTTAGCAAACAGGGTTAGGATCCCATCGACTAAGGCTTTTGACTTCATGAGCCGTAAGGGTCTCACAAAAGTATTTCTCCCTACAAGTCGTGAGGATCTCGTAGGTACATTTTCTTCTTAGGAATCGTGAGGATTCCTAAGCGTGTGTTCTGTTATAAGTCGTAAGGATCTTACATGAGTGGTTTCTCCTTATAAGTCGAGAGGACTTACAAGTGTTTGTTTACCGCGTGAGCATATCCCTAGTCGCTGGTAGGACTCTGTTAGGGAAATGTTCATTTGTGCCCGTGGATTGTATACAAGGGTCAATATTGAACCGCTTGTAGGGCAGTATCGGAGGTTGTGGGGGCTGCTTAAGAACAGGTTCAGATCCCTGTAGCTTAAGACTTTCAAATCTTATGAGCCGTGAGGGTCCCATAAGAGGGTTCTCCTTGCGAGTCGTGAGGATCTCGCAAGTGTAATTTCTCCTTAGGAATCGTGGGGATCCCTATGTGTGTTGCTCCCTTGTGAGTCATAAGGATCTCACGCAGGTGGTTTCTCCTTACAAAGTCGAGAGGAGCTTGCAAGTGTCTTTTAACGAGATTGCGCCCTTTCGGGTTTTCACAAAACTCGCCGGTAGCCCTGCTGTTTTTACTCACGGAGCCCTTTCGGGTTTTCATCTGTGCCCATTTCGTTTTGGACATACCGTTTTTTTTTGTTTTTTTAAACAAGGTTACGCCCTTTCGGGTTTTCATAAAGCTCGCCGGTAGTCCTGCTGTTTTTACTCACGGAGCTCTTTCGGGTTTTCATCCGTGCCCATTTCGCTTATGGACATACTGTTTTTTTTATCACGTCAGCCTGGAGATGCCGCGGTCCGTAATAGTTTATAGACATCTCGGTCAGTTGCAAGTTTTAGGACATTGCGGTCCATTGTTAGTTTAGGGACATTTCGGTCCGCAGCCAGTTTTAGGACATAGTGGTCCATCGTTAGTTTAGGGACGTTTCGGTCCGCAGCCAGTTTTAGGACATAGTGGCCCATCATTAGTTTAGGGACGTCCGTACCCAATTTTAGGACATAGTGGTCCATCGTTAGTTTAGGGACGTTTCGGTCCATAGCCAGTTTTAGGACATAGTGGTCCATCGTTGCCGTATTTGTGGCGAATTTCTAGTTTACGGACTTTTCGGTCCATGGGGCTTTCCCTATGAATGAGCATGATGCCCTCGGCATATCCATCTTTTTCGGAGCATGTGGTTGTGGCGGGCTCACCTTCCAGTTTTCGGACAGTGCGAACTTGCCCTGCTGGTATTGGTCATCAACCCAGTTTTTGAAGACGTAGCAGTTTTCGATTGGATGGCCCAATACTCGGTGGTAGGGGCAGTAATGAGGATTGTTGACATCGTTCAGTTGTAGTGGGTGTTTCGGCCCCGGTAGAGTGATAAGCCTGTTGCACACTGCTAGTTTGAACAGTCTCTTTGTTTTATCCCGGGGAAATGAGTAAGGACGTTTCAACTTCTCATCGAAGGGTTGCCGCTTGTTACTTTGGCGAACAACCGGTCTCAAACCACTCGATTGTTGTTCAGCGTTGGCGACGAAGGCCGCCTTATCCTTTTTGTTCGATTCCTTATTTGCGGGTCCGAGATTCTTTCCGGGTAGCGTGCGATTGCGCGGCTGAATGTTCTCGCAACTCCTCAGTTCTTTCGTTTCAGAGATGGATTCCTTGAAGAGAGGGCCGAGGGCTATTTCTTCGTCGGAGTTGCTCCTGAATGTGAGAACTCGCGATCCCCCGAGATCAACCCTATGACAATTGCCGGCAATTCTTTTACGCTCATCTGTCACATTTTTCCGCTGTCTACGAGCTTCACGCTTTATCCTCTTGAAGTGTTGCCTGTGAGCGACATACCCTTGCCACCAACACTTAAAGGAGTTGCAGTCTTCACTAGGGTGTGCGATCTTCTGATGATACAAGCAGAAGTTAGGATGTACGTCCGCTTCATCAAGATATATACCACTAGGAGAATTTTCTTTGAAAGAGGGCAGCTTCATCCCCATCGATATGGCTTTGGCGAATCACTTCCTTGTCTTGATCCTGCTTTTATTTGTGGCGGATGTACTTTGATCTGGTGGGAGTGTTTCGACCCTTTTGTCCAGTCGCCGGTGTTTGGCCCTTTTAAATATGGCCATCTTGCGCTCTCGATCAGCTTTGCTGTTTAGACGGGCTTCGTTCAGGAATGCATCAATTGTTTCGTCTGATGGCCCTAGAAGTTCTGGCTCGGGATCTGCCCCCGGATTCTCTGCGTCAGGAGCTTCTTCACTGTTTATCGACGAGTGAGAGATCATATGGCAGCTTGCCACATAATCCTCAGGTTCATCCGACGAGTCTTTGTCATCATCTCCATCCTCAAGGACGTGGCTGAGGAATTCTCGGAATGTGACTGGGGTCCGCGCCTTCTGATTATATTCTTCCAGTGCGTCAATATGTTTTCGCAGATCCGTGCGCTTGTTATCAAACTGCGCGAGCTTTTTGGTCTTCTTCTTTTTCTTTGAAGACTTTGACGGCTGTGCCTGGGTGTTTTGCCCACTGCTATCAATTCTCGGTGTTGGGCGTGGTGTCAGCATCCCATCAATGACCTCGGGCTCCAGTGGATTTTTCCACCTGATTGCCGGGCACATTTGGAGATCCTTCAGCATTCTTTTAGTTTTGGCTGAAAGGGCGACCTCCCACAGAGTTTCTTCTATAAAAGAGCACGATGCCCCCGGCGTGTCCTCCTTTTTAGGAGCATGAAGTTGTGGCGGGTTCACCTTCCATTTTTCGGATAATGTGAACTTGCCTTGTTGGTATTGGTCCTCAATCCAGCCTTTGAAAATGAAGCAATCTTCAATTGGATGGCTTACTGCTTGATGGTAAGGGCAGTAATTAGGATTGTTGAGATCGCCTGGCTGCAACGGATGTTTTGGATCCGGCAAATTTATGAACCTGTTGCGCACTGCCAGCTCGAACAGTCTTCTCGTTTTGTCTTGAGGGAACGAGTAAGGACGTCCTAGTCTTTCCTCGAGGGATGGGCATGGACGCATATTGTTTTGGCGGACAACAGGCTTTAAGTTGCTCGGCTGTTGTTGAGTATTGGCGACAACGATCGCTTTCCTTTTTCCTTTCTCATTTTGAAAGTCTGGCTTTGGAGGAGACGGTCTATGACCCATCTGATCCATTTGGGCCAACTTGTCAATCAAGGCCTGGAGAGTAGTTGGCTTAAAAAACATCATGAATTGCGAGATGGTCGCTTGAGGGTCAAGAGTGCCCACGAACATGCCTACTGCCGGCGCTTCTTCGATGCGCTGTTCGCATTTCGACCATAGGTTCCGCCACCGGATTGCATACTGCACCCACGTCTCTCCCGGCTTTACTCTAGCGTTGATCAATGCCGTGATCGGGGTGCGTCCGCTAGCGCTCGCAAAACGATGAGTGAATAACAACTCCATCTCTGCAAAATTTTTGACAGAATCGTTGGGAAGCTCTGAATACCATTCGAAAGCTGTGTCCGATAAGCTGCCGACGAATTGGCGAAGTAGTAGTTTATCATCGCCTCCGGTGTTACCACAAAGAGCCCTGAACTGGGCGACATGCTGATGTAGATTCCCCGTTCCTTTATACACATGGAACTTAGGGATCGTATATCCCGGCGGGTAACTTATTTGGTCATACCGGCCCGGATAGGGTCGTCTAGTCTTGACAACTTGGCCGGCCGCTTCATTTGCCTGGTGAACTCTTATTTGCTGAGCAATATAATCATCCAGTGCAGCGTTGGAGACTGTCTCTTCTTTGGCTGTCGACAGAGCCGGCAGAGGGTTTGATGTTTCTCCTCTATCATCTTCAATTATCACTGGAGGATCTTTGGCTGGAGGATCCGGTTATAACATCATCCCGACCATATCTTGGAAGAGAAGTGCCATTCGCTTTATGTTAGCCGCTTGCTCTGCGGCTTCTTTGTTCTTCTTTTCGAGGACTCTGCGAAGGAAGTCAACATCAGTTTCTTGTTCGTGACGCTGTTCCGTGGATGTTTCCGGGCTTTCTTTTGGTCCGGTGAGTGCGGCCACCGCAGTCAGCATCTCCTGAAGCTTCTGCTGCTGTTCTTGGGCTTTTGTCACAGATCGCGTAAGCGGTCGATGACCTATGGACATACGGCTATCCTCTTTTCCAGATGCCATATAGGCGGTATGCACCACCATGCCCCCAGACTTAGGGCGTTTGGGCCCGGTGCCTTTGACATTTGCCGCAGGCATGTGGGCTTTCTCCGGCCTCCTTCTTTTATGAGTGGTCGAAGTTGAGGGGGCCGTTGCAGTGGGCACTCAAGTGGTTGTCGTCCGTTGTGTTTTGACAAGGCGGTGCTCTTCCTTCTGAGCCTTCAGCTTCTTCTGTCGGCGGAGATAGTCCTGATCCACCACCGACTCTCGGACTTGTCGCTAGATTTTATAAACTTTGGAAGACAGCCGTTGAGGGGACTGCTTTGGTTTCATTTCCGTGACCGTCTCCACCGGTGGAGGAGATCTCTTCAGCACGGCGATAGGATAGTTCCTGCGCACCTTGTTAAGTAGTTCAAAGCTGTTCCCGGTTGGAACAACAACATCAACTTCCACCGTTGGAGCTGGTGGAGTAAATCCAGATGGAGAGCTGCCTCCATCCTTCCGTGCTCGGCGCCAGTGACGACAGCGAGCATGTCGCGCAGATGGTGTTGGTTCGGCTATGGGAATAGCTTTGTCTTGCCTCCTATCCAAGTGAGGGGCTGTTGCTGGCGTCAGCCTCTTGAAGACTGATGTCCGTTGAGAAGCAGTATCCAACCGGTCAAAAACAGACTTCTGAGCGGGGACGGGAACCGTAGTGGGAGTCGGAACAGTCAGTCTTGTAAAAACCGACCCTTTGGCAGGAGAAGCCTCCTTGACGACTTCAGGAGCAGGGATGGCTATCCTCTTCGAAACAACCTTTTCTGGGATTGCAGGCTTCATCATGGGCCTATATGAACTTTGGCCCAATCTTGCGAAGACCGAGGAGCTGGAGCTGGACGACCCGTTGAGAGGGGCCATGATAGTAGCAAGTCGATCAAAGACCAACTTCTTGGGAGCTTCTGGCGATGGTACAGGGGCGTTGAAGCTCATCGGTGGGATCATGGTCCCAAAGAACAGCCCAGTGGTGGCCTGAGTTACTTGCTCTACTGACATCTTGAACAGGGAGGCCGCTTGGGGCCCGTCAGTCACTCCTCCGGACGCGACAGAGCGAGAGTTGCAGTTGCAGTTAGTGCAGTTTGAAGCCATTAATCTTCTGTTTTCTGCACGGAGCAAGACACCAAATCTAAGTACCACGAATCCACAGGCAACCATAGCAAACCGCGATTCGTTCGCGAACACGACACACGAAGTGTGGAGTGGAAAGAGGAAAAGGTCCCACCGGGCGTGCCAGAATCTGTTCCCCTCCGAATCATGCAGACGCGATAAACGTCTTGCCTGAAATTCGGGGCAGATGCTAATTGGTGCTATCCGTCCACCTCTCCGAAGATGCCAAGTTGATTTATGGCACCATGTATCGAAGGTTTAAATGGATGCGGCCGATATAGTAGACTTCGTCAGATCCCCCCTCGTCTGAGGGGTTTTTGATTGTGGGACGCTCTTCCCTGCAGGCGCAAGCCCCTGCAGTTAATTACGCTACCGCATCACGGTAACAACTTTCTCCTTCTCCATATGGTCACTTCGTGTCGTGGGTGTTTGTTTTGTTTGTGGTTGCCCGTGGATTGTATACGGAGACTAATTTATGTTGTCGCCCGTAGGGCGTGGATTAGTCCAAATCCGTATCTTCTTAGATTTGGGTTTGGGGGTTTGGTTTATGGATACGTTAGCCTCATTTGAGACTAAGATCAACTTAAACGTTTGTTAAGGATACGTTAGTCTAATTTCTAGACTAAGATCAACTTAACAGGATCGTTTAGATTCAACAAAAGAGCATTTAGACTCTATTGTTTAGTTTACGGACATTTCGGTCGATTACCAGTTTAAGGACATGGCGGTCCAATGTTAGTTTAAAGACATCCCGGTCAAGGTTAAGGACATCATAGTCCTTGGGTTTAAGGACTCCACAGTCCAATGTTAGTTTTAAGACATCACGGTCAAGGTTAAGGACATCATAGTCCATGAGTTTAGAGACCTCACAGTCAAGGTTAAGGACATCATAGTTTGTGGGTTTAAGGACTCCACAGTCCAATGTTAGTTTTAAGACATTACGGTCAAGGTTAAGGACATCATAGTCCATGAGTTTAAAGACCCCACAGTCCAGTTTAAGGACATCATAGTCCGTGGAATGTATGGCTGTCGGGACCCGTCACCTCTCTGAAGACGTTGAAGGATTACAACGACAAATATCAGAGGAGTTCAGAGATGTACCCTTGAACCAATGTTGGTTGGGAGATCTATAGTCCAATTTGGGACTAAAGTCTGTTTGCAGTTTTATGAGCATATGGGCTTAGTTGATATGAGTTGAACATTTTATTGTTTTGGCTATTGAGCCTTCATCTGGGCTCAGCCCTTTTAATAATGCATAGTATTTATCAGAACAAAGTATGTTCTGACAGTGCGCCACGTGGCGCGTCAGGCGCTTTACGCCAAGAAAAGAGCGCATTGCACTTCTGTTGGATAGCGCACACGAGGAGGACACGTGTCGCATTTAGCGCTGAGCGCTAGTTTATTGGCGCATTGCGCTTTTAGTGTATGAGCGCGTTGCGCTAGTCTGTTGGCGCACCAATGAGTGACACGTGGCGCGCTTGGCGCTGAGCGCCAGCCCATGAGCACAGTGCTCTGTTTTTAGAAGCGCAAAGCGTAGATTGCGTCTCTGGTTGACACGTGGCAGGTTTTGGCGCTGAGCGCCGGTCCAAGGAGCGCAAGGGCGGAGCTCATGAGTGCAAGGCACTGTCTAGTAGCGCAAAGCGCATTTGATCAATTTTAATATCAAAGAACAAGTTTATGTTGTTCAAAGGAGGTCTTGCCTCAAGATCCAAGAACAACAGTTCTTGTTTTTTATTAAAAGGCTCTGCCTTTATAGATCAGAAGATCTGTGAAGTAAAAATACTTCTTTAAGCCTTTTTATGATTAGATATTTTTGATCTTTTCTTTTAAATTAAAAGACCTTGGTCTTTTTATAGTTCTAAGATCTTTTTAGAAGATGGTTCTTCTTTTTATGAGATGATTTCATCTCTTTGTTCATGAAACATTTTTTACCTTGAAGAAATGATCTTCTTTTGCTAAAGGCTTGCCTTTCTTTTTCTTTTGAGTTTTCTCAAAATTTGCAGAGGGTTTTCTCTCTCTCTGTATGTGTCTTTTAGACTTGAAGTCTAGGGTCCTTTATATAGGGCCAAAAGATTTGTTAAATAAGTTTTAAGAGATCTTTCTCTGATTGATTTGGGAATATTTCCCACCGTTGGATCTTTGATCCTAAGGCTTCTGTTTTACAGAAGATAATCTTCTTATTTTAATAAGATTGGAAAATCTTTCCATAACAGAATTTTGGTTCTTATTAATAATTTGTTATTAGTAGATCTTTTGATTTGACGGTGGGGGAATTTTAATTCCAGCGCTGGCGCACCTGCGCTGGCGCACGTGTGTTTGACACGTGGCGCGCAAAGCAGAGCGCAGCGCAACTGCGCCAGCGTACCTGTGTTTGACACGTGGCGCGCAACGTAGAGTGCGGTGCAACTGCGCGTGCGCACCCGTGTTTGACACGCAGCGCGTCTGGCGCTGGATTCGAAGCGTTGCTTCAACTTTTAAATTTTGAATTTTAAAATAGAGCTTTGCTCTGATTGGGGGTGCGCTGCCTAGGGCGCAGCGCTCTTGGCACTGGCGTGTCTGCTTTTGACATGTGGCGTGCAGCGCGCAGAATCTGAAGCGTTGCTTCAATTTTTGAATTTTGAAATTCAAAACAGAGCTTTCCCCTGACTGGGGGAAACAAAAAGATTTTCGAAGTTTTTAACCTTCAGACATTTATACCAATAGATTCAAACAAGTACATGCATTTTCCGATGGTTGGGTTGAAGGACTTTGAGGGGTATCTCCCTCTTGCTCGGTCGCGTTATCTACCGGCCAAGTATCTTCGCTTTCGCTTAAGGCATAGCAGCTATGAGTTCGCTCTCACTTTTTGGGTTGTATATATCCCATACTAGTAGTATCCATCTTTCCATTCTACTTGACTTGGTGAGTCCTTGGCACATCCCAGATCCTCTTGTAATATTGAGCCTGATGGACGGTCTGTTCGAATGGTATTCCCTGATACTTCAAGAACTACCCTTAGTCCTCTCGTGAAGTATATCGGCATTCGGATGGGTTGCAACCTGTCGAGATTCGGATCAAGTCCATGCCAGATCTCTTTCTCTACTCTGGTTTCTTCTGATTTGTAGAAGAGAATTGCCTTCTGACCTCTATATCTGGGAGGTACATGAAAAGTGACCAACTCCTACACGCTGTAGGTGCTGAGTGCATCGAGTTCTTTATAGTGGTAAGACGGAAACATCGCAATATGTAGAGCTCGGTTTGCTTCATCGGGAGTCTTCACCTGTGGGTAGGTAAAGAACAATGCATTAAATTCTTCTTCCGAGTCACCGTTGAAGACTGGAATAGGGGCTGGCGAGCTATGTTTATTGGTTTTCCTGGGAGGTTGACTCGTGAACACTATCTCTTCTTTTTCAGAATCGCTTCCAAAGATCGAGATGGTGGCTGCTTGTACTTGTTTGTTCTGCGACTTTCCGCACCTCTCAGTATCTTCGAAGTCCGACAAGAAGTACTTGGCATCTTCATATTTTCATACTTTATTCATGGAGAAAATGTTGAGCTGTCCTATGATAGGGTGCTCTTGGCCATCCTTAAAATACTTCATACACTGATGTTATGCAGAAGGGATGCTGCTATGCTCATATAGCCAAGGTCTACCGAGTAAAGCTCTATAGCATGTCTTGCTTTCAATGACATAGAACTTTACGTCCGTGACAAGATGTCTGAAGCGCAAAGTCAATACTATGGACTCCAGCGTTTTGAAGACTGCGAGTTGAATCCGGAGATGGTGATCTTTTCACGGCCGAGATATCAAACATCCATGGATAGCTGCTTGAGCACTTTTACATTCAAAAGGCTAACTGAATAGCCGTTATCGACGCGGATCTTATTTGTTCTCTTATCATCGCAGTACTCAACCACGTAGAGCGATTGATTATATTCGAACATTCCAAGAAGGAGATCTTCTTCACTAAAGATAATATTGGCTGTATATACTTTCGCCAGTTTATCTTTCATTACTTCTTCGGCAAAGAAAGCTTGGAATTGATCAGGTTCTTCAAAGGCTTTGATTAAAGATTCTCGCAGTTTCTTTGACAGGAGTAGAGTATCGTATATACTCAAGTGAGAAGGTAGCTTCTTTAGATGGGTAACACATTGTAGTCCACCTTATTCTTCTTGATCAAGTCCTTGGCGGTGAGATTTTTGGCCACCTTTGGACAATCTCTTTGGGCATCTTCCCCTTACCCTTATCTTGATTCTTCAGATCCTTACTTGCAGATCTAAGGTTCTTCTCGGGAAGGTTATGGTTCCGCAGATGGATATTGCTGCAGTCCTTTGCCTTATCTTCTTCTCTTGATGAGGAGCCTACATAAGGGAGGTTGACATGGATTTCATCTTTCGAGTCACTTCCAAAAGTTGGCACTGTTGAACCTTCTTCTTTTGAAGACTGAGCCTTGGCTATATAACAGCTCTCGATCACTGATCTAGACTGCCGGTTTTCTTCGAAACTATCATGCGGGAACGGGCGAGCTTTGGCCTTCCATTTTTCCCTTTTCATGTGCCTTTGGTGGGAGACATACTTTTGCCACCATTTTCTGAACGCTTTACATTCATCGATAGGGTGACAGACTCTCCGATGGTAGAGGCAATATTTTGGGTGCTCCTCTTTACCTTCGAAGTCTACAACTCCCGGGGTATACATTTCTATAGGCAGCAACTTCATCCCTTTCGATAAGGTCTTAGCGAAGTGTTTCTTGACCTTGCCTTTCTTCAGCAATATCTTTTGCTTCGGGAGTATATTTCGCTTTGGTTGGGGAGCTACATAAATCGCCTCCTCCGTGGCTTGCCTGTTTAGACGCTTCTGCCTGACTTTCTTATATATGGCCAGTTCACGCCTTTGATTTTCCCCGCTTCTTTGAAAGGCTTTCTTAGGATTTTCTCAATTGGGTCCTCTTGTGGCGAACTTAGAGCTTCTGGTATTGATTCTGACCCTTGTTCATCTGAGTCACTTTCAGACGCAGCTCACATCTTCGCCATATATGGATGAATGAGAGACTATGTGGCTACTTTCCACACGTTCTTCTATTTCTTCATTTTCTCTATCTGAGTTATCTTCTTTCTCCTTACTATTATCAAGGATATGTTGAAGAAATTCCTCAAGAGTGACTAGTGAACGCACGTTTTGGTTATATTCCTCTAGTGCATCGATATATTTTTGAATGTCCGGCTGTCTACATGCTCGGCAGGTTGCACTGGCTTCTTTGCTTTCTTTCTTCTTAGACTGCTTGACTTTAGGGCTTTTCCATTTATCAGGAATTTTCGGAGTGGGATGCGGCTTCAGCATCCTTTCTATAATCTCAGGCTTAAGTGGGCTTTTCTACCTGATGGTCGGACATGCTCGGAGATCCCTTAACATTTTCTTTGTTTTGGAGGAAAACATCACCTCTTACGGGGTTTCTTCCATAAATAAACATGATGCCCCCTGCATATTAGCCCTCTCAGGGGTATGCTTTTAGGATAGATTCACCTTCCAGTTATCTGACAATATGAATTTACCCTGTTTATACTGGTTCTCGACCCAGTTCTTGAATATATAACAATCTTTGATCAGGTGACTTACCACCCAGTGGTAGGGGCAGTAATTAGGGTTGTTGACCTCATTAGCCTGGGCTGGTCGCCATGGCTCGGGCAAAGTCAGCAGGTCATTCTTTGTGGCGAGCTCGAACAGCTTCTTTGTTTTATCACGAGGGAACGAATATTTGCGCCCCATCCTCTCCTCAAGAGTCGGCCTGGTATAAGTATGTTTTTGGCAACCGGACGCTTTAGGTCCACCCTGCTGCTGTTGTGTATTAGCGACAAACACCGCCTTGCCTTTCCCTTTATAATTTCGTGAATTTTCGTCCGAAGAGGAAGGACCTTGACTCATCTAATCCAGTTGAGCTAGTTCATCAATAAACTCCTGGAAGGTAGTAGGCTTGAAGAAAGCCATGAACGGATATACTTGTGAATGACGATCGATGGTTTCCACGAACATCTCGATGGCCGGAGCTTCGCCGATGCGCTGCTCGCACTTAGACCACGGGTTCCGCCATCGAATAGCATATTGAACCCATGTCTCATTCGGCTTGATTCTTTTATTAACCAGTGTCGTCATAGTGATGCGTTCACTTGCACTAGCGAATCTTTAGCAAAAAAGCATCTCCATTTCATCGAACGTCTTAATGGAGTCGATAGAAAGCTCTGAATACCACTCAAAAGCAATGTCCGATAGACTACTAATGAATTGGAAGAGAAGCAATACATCATCTCCCCCGGTATTGCCGCATCAGGATCTGAACTGGGTGATATATTGACGAGGATTGTCGGTCCTCTTATATACTTGGAACGTCGAGATTGTATGTCCCGAAAGGTGTTTCCTCTGGTCATACCATGCTGGGTACGGTCGACCAGTCTTGACGAGCTTGCCTTCCATTTCACTGGACTGAAGGGCTTTGAATTGCCGGACAATATATTCATCCAGGTTTTCCTTAGAGATTGTCTCCTCACTCGTCGCTAATGAGGCTTATAGGGGATTCGACGCATCTCCCTTGTCATCAATAATAACTACCGGTGGCTCATATGTTTGTGGTTCTGGTTGAGCTATCATCCCGACCAAACTTTGGAATAGGATGGCTATCTTGTCCATCATAGCATTCATTTCCGCATCCTTCTCGTCCTTCTTTTCAGGGATGCGCTTCAGGTAGTCAATGTCGAACTCCTGTCCCATTCTTCGGGAGCATTGTCAGGGTTTGAATTGGACGATGGACTCATGAGTTCTGCCGCTTGAGCCAATATATCCTGCAGTTTCTGTTGATCCTTCGTTATAGATCGAATGATTGGTCTATGAGAAACGGAGGCTCGACTATTATCTTTTGAGTTCATCATATATACCGTATGAACAACCATGCCCCAGACTTAGGACGCTTAGAGTGTGGGCCTTTGGAATTTGCTTTGGGCATCAAGACTTTATCTGGCCCCTCTCTTCTGTGAGAAGCCATTTTTGAAGGAACCATCATAGCAGGAACTTTCTGAGAATAAGCTTCCTTATATTTGAGAGGGGATCTATCATCATCTTGTCGACTTTTAAGCTTCTTCGATCAGCGAGAGGAGCTGTTCTTAATGATAGAGTTCTGGACTTCTTTCCAAACTCTGTGGATGGTTGAAGAAAACCGTTTGACCGAATGTATCGCCTTCGGCTTATCATGCATTTCTACAGGAGGTGGCGACTTCTTCAGTATAGCTGTGGGAGAATTGCGTTTAACTACCTTCAGAGGTTCAAAACTGTTCCCAGTTGGAACAACAACTCGGATTATCAGAGCAGGTGGAGTCAGCCTAGATGGAGAGCTTCCTCCAGCTTGCTCACTTGGTGCCAGTATCGACGTCGGGGACCTCTGATAAAAGGGGCCGACGCTTCTTCAACTGCGGGAGCTTCATGGATCTGCCCCATGTGTTCTTTTGGACTATCTTACCCCCTGCGTTTATATGAAACTTCGACAGGTGACAGTGGCTTAAAAACTGATTGTCTAGGTATGGGAGTATCAGCAACTTGAGGTGTCAGCCTATAGAAGACACACTGCTTAGGTGGAGTATCATCCTTCGTGGCCCCGACCATATCAAGAGCCGTGAATGCCAGCCGTTCGAAGACTGACCTCTTTGGCATCGTGGGTTTTTTAGAGGAACCCACAGAGTTAGACTTCAGCCTCTGGAAGACCGAACCTTCATATTGAGCTGGCTTATCATCAGAGCCGGCAGCAGTAGTCGTCAGCCTATCGAAGACGGACTTCTTTAACGTCTCCTCCTTTCGCGCTGAGATGCCAAGAGAGGGAGGTGGAAGTATCGTCCTAAAGAAGAGCCCATCAAGTTGTTGTGCCACTTGGGCCATCAGAATGCAGAGCACATAAGCTATGGCCTACCCTGACCAAGTCACTCTAGATGGAGTGATGGTGGAGCTAGCATTGGGGTTGGATTTGCTAGGTGGGGCCATTGATCTGCACGGAAGTGAAGCACCGGCTTTAATAACCCATACATCCAAGGGCAATATAAACATACCGCAATTGTTTTGCAAAACATGACACACAAAGTATGGAGTGGAAAGAGAAAAATGTCCCACCGGGCGTGCCAGAAGTTGTTTACTGTTCAAATTCGGACTGAGACGCGGGTAGCGCGTCCAGGCCATGAGTCTGGGGGCAGATGCTATATGGAACATATCCGTCCATCTCTCCGAAGATACTAAGATGATTTATAACACCATATATCGGAGGTTTGGACGGATACGACCGTTGTAGCATAATTATCAGATTTCCCCTCATATGTGAGGGTTTTTTGATTGTTGGGAATTTTTTCTGCAGGCGCAAGCTCCTGTAGTTAATTACGTTATCGCCATGTGATAACAACTTTCTCTATTCCATGAATCATCATGTGTCGTGTTATATATATTGTTTATTTGGGGATGCCTTTGGATTGTATACGGAGACTAATATGTTGTCGTCCGTAGGACGTGGATTAGCCCAAATTCGTAAATCTCAGATTTTGGTTGAACCTAGATAGTATTTAGCATATAAATGAGGTCCATCAGTTCAAAATATGTCATTTAAGGATCGTTAGTCGCATCTGACTAAAATCAACTTAGAAAATATATTTAAGGGCCATTAATATTGTTTTAGATTAAACTCAACTTAAACTATATGTTGTTGGATATAGTGCCCTCAGAGTCAATTATTGGATCGCAGGCACGTGATTGCAATGATTGAGGGAGGACCTATGCCGGTAGGACAATCTTAATCAGGATGATTGTATACTATCTGGTTTGTCTCTATCATCGTGTACATGCTTTAGGTGACATTGTGGTTCACTATTACACGTTGATGGAGAATAGTATGCTACCATGGTTTGTATTTATCATCGTGTACTGCTTTAGGTGAACTTACAGGTCGCTATTACACATTGATAGAGCCCTTAGGATTCTTGCTTGACTACCAGCAGTATGATGGCGATCATATACGTGAGAGTTGGGTAGTCTATAAGAACATCCTTAAAGTGGTCCCTAGTCGTGGGAGTTTCGAGACTGGGCATCGATACTCCGTTAGTAGACTAGTGTATACAGTCGAGACCCCAACGAGGGGCGGTGGCCGGTCTCACAAGCCATTGGTGTCAGTTGGTTCACCTAAGATGTATACAAGTGCTCATTGGGTTATGAGTACACCGGACAGGACTCGCCGGGAACATGCTAGTTAGTATTATACCTGACGTCAGATAACAGTTCCCTGGTGACATGTGTACAGGTTAGTTCATCGACCTGAGATCGTCATTTGTCTCATGTGAGTTCCCACTGTGCTTTGA
Organism: Agapanthus africanus; assembly: GCA_030015575.1. Classification (NCBI taxonomy): domain Eukaryota; kingdom Viridiplantae; phylum Streptophyta; class Magnoliopsida; order Asparagales; family Amaryllidaceae; genus Agapanthus; species Agapanthus africanus. Next base: position 157,486,923 of record CM057350.1, read on the forward strand.
TTACTACCCTACCACGGCTCAAAGGAGTCGTGCAAACAGGTTTTAGTTGGGTACAGTCCCGAGCCACATGGAGGCAGTGAGCGGATCGGCAGGGGTTTCGTCTCTCCCGGTCTTGGGGGTGAGATCGCGTTGTGTCTAGAAGAGACATTAGACAAAGCCCTCGGCCGAGGAAGGAGATTTACTGGTAGGTATTCCAGTAGTATCTCAGGGTGTTCTGGGCTACACTCCGACACGACTTGTACCGCTTTTAGGGGTTTGACTTTTACCAACCCCCTAGGCCCGCCATGCGATGCTCATAGACGAACAGACCGGACTGTACGGATATTGTCACTGACAGGCTCAGTAGGGTGTCAGGATGAGTTCGCTCATCGACCTCCCTTGTGGTCAATACCTGGTAGCCCGTTACGTACGGCTAATACCACTGACGTGCTACTGGTTAAATCCACAGCCAAAGTATTGACGAGTCTTTAGAGTCCCCCACAGACAGTTTCTCAAGTTTCGGGCGAAACGTTGTAGAGGCCGTATGATATATGGCAGGGTCCGATCATATACGTGCAGTAGTGCACGGATCATGATCGGGCGGATCATACTAGTGGGCTTTGGTTTAAGCCGGATCCTAGTATTAGATTTGTTGGATTACTTTAGTCTCATCGTATTCGCATTCAGTCGGAATGCGGGTGCAGGTATGTATATACAGGTGAGGGGTATCCTTGTGATCCGTCACGAGTTTACTTTAGATGTTGCCGTATCTTTTTATTGTTGCAAACATTTGGATTAATGTTTACATATGGATATTATGAGCTAGAAATTATCATTTAGAGCATTAATGGTGACACATGCACAAGTGATGAGTCATGGTCTCTTTTCTCATGCATGTGTCACATTATGAGATTGATTTGAGTGATGAAATGAGAGCAAGAGAGAGAGGGGCAGCCAAGGTTATGGTGAGCTCTTGTATTTCTTTTTCTTACACACTCTCATTTTTTGATCATTCTAACAAAAAATGAAAAGAGAGAGGAAACTCCTTCTTCTTCCTCTTTCTTCTTTAGCTCAAATCTCCATTAATGGCAACACCTCTAACCTCTATCCAAACCCATGGATGCAAGAGACAAAGTGATCACAAACATTCTCTATAATACCTTGGACACGTCGGCTAGCACACTTCGTGCCCGAGTTGCTTCGGATGAAGCGGGAGCCCGTAAAAGGAATCGATGATGTGGTGCCCTTTCCGACGAGGAGATCGAGTCCGGAGATGCCGCGAGGAGCTTGGGATGGTGGCCAAAGACCGAAGGACACGGATCGATCAGTATAGCTTTCTATCCCTTCTCTAGATAGCTAGTTGTAGGTTAATGGTTCGATCCGGGTTTTAAGCATACGATAGCGCCGGTTTTCAAGTTAAGAAAAATTTTCGTTTCCGCATTTTGGCCTCGGAAAGACGGCCGGGGCGCTACCGTAGTCTTACATGGTATCAGAGACACGCCATTAACCTTTACTAGCTTGCTCTAACGTGTTTAGAACTTCGATCGGACGAAATTTTCAAAAACTGCATTTCCAAGTCATCAGTTTCTGTCGAAATTTTTCTGTTGTCAAAAAATTATTTGGTGTGCTGCAGAAAAACAGGCAGGGTTTTTAAAGAGTTCTGAGAAAATTTGGTACATTGATTGCACTGTAGCGCGGCGGAACCGCGGCCGTAACCTCGTTTTGGCTGCGGTTCCGCGGCCGTACTGTAGCAACACTGCACCAAATTTCTTCAGTTGGTCTCTGACTTGGAAAAGGGGTTTCTGGTAATTTTATTTTGGGCCCAGATTTCTTTAAGTACTGGGTATTCTGCTTGGGGCCCACTTCGGGAAATTTTGTCGTTCGAAAATTTTAAACATGTTAGTTCACAGTATTTACATTTTATCTGCGACCGTGAATGTCATTTGATTAGTAAATCCTGTCTAATTGCTATATTTCTCTTAGACGGATTTGCGAACGTGACATTCACGTTGATGTTCTGTGTTGTGCTGTGATGTTGCGGATTTATCGTGGTAGATAGCCTGGATGCAATGGTAGTACAGTTTGGTTGTATTTTTACATTTGATATTACGGGGCGAGCGTCCGACATGTGGACTGCCGTCACTACCTGTTTGTATATTATTCTTTTGGGGCACGACTGGGCTGAGGTCGATGTACCCGTTGTATATTTTACTTTCTGTACTAGGATTACCCCGCGGAGGGGTGCACGGGTAGTCGGGTTCTAGAGGGCAACAAGCCCGCATCTCATGGCTTTGAGACGGAAGGGGCTTCATGTTTTACATTTTATCTGTACATTTGATATTCGCCGCACTCGTAGGGGGTACATGTTGACCCAAGGAGGGGTGCTCAAGTTACCGGATTCCGTGAAGTGCTGGGTGGTCCATTCACTTTGTTGAAGGGGGTTGCCTCGCTTCAGGTTTTGGCGGGTAACTTGCCGTGCCCGTAGGGGTCTAGGATTTCATTGCACAGGCTATCCACACGACCAAGGGAACGTCGGGTTTCAGTAGCGGCTCTATGAAACCCGGGGATCCCAGATTATCTGTATTGTTCTGTGATACTTATTACATTTCTGTGATGTTGCATTTTATCACGCCATGAGCGAATATTATATATTGATATATATACTAGTAGATGTTGTATATGTTTTACACCCGCGCTAGTCCAGTCCCCGCTCTATCGTTAGTTAAGTAACCTATCGGGTGATGACGGGACCTAGTGGCGAATGCGGATGGCATATACGTACATCGTATTTTCGTTCTTTATTGGTGTGATCAATTAATGGGACTGCATTGATTCGGATCAATGCAAGATAAACAAACTTATTCTGATGTTGTTGGAACAATTTAAAAAAAACTGTTATTGCAAGGACGTTCTCTTTTGTTTTGCATAGTGGTATTCGGTTATGAATATCCAGCACCTCAGTCGATGAGGCAAGGGCCGAGATCCCTTCACCGGGAGTGACCCCTAGGACAGAAGTTTGCGTCAGGGTAATAACTTCACTATAGCCGATTGCCTTTTTTGCTTTGCATCGTGGTATTCAGTTGGAATATCCTGCACCTCATTCTATGGGGAAAGAGCCGAGATCCCTTCACCGGGAGTGACCTCTTTAGCAAAGGTTTTCGCCACTATATTTTTATAAAAAGCTATGCAGTTCCTTCAACGATATCAAGTTCATTACGTTAAAAGTTTTTCGCCAAAAACTAGACGTAGCCCTCCGTCATTTCCTACGGGTATTATTTAGTATTCGTGCTGCGTTTGTTGACCTAGTCAAGACGTAGTGTTCGGTAGCTAAGCGGTACTTGTTTGTTGCATAAATGGGATTGGTTAGGACAGTCGTGCGGCCTTGTTGACCTAGTCAAGGGCACGTACGGGTGGGTTTAATGCAATCCACAATAATGACGGGTTGAACTTGACTGGCGGTTTATGGTTTGTTGACTTAGTCAAGGTCATAAGCCGCTTGGGGTAAAAAATCACATCTGGAGTTTCTAAAGAAACTGAAACTTGCCAGGCATGCGCATACCTTCTGGAGTGTGATAAGGTGAATGGATTCCGTCACGTTATCATGCGATGATAGTTGGATCCCGATTCCCACTGATGAGTTGGTTTACTCCTCGGGTGATCCCGACTAATTCTTCTTTCAGGTTTGGAGGAGAATTTGAGGTTACAGTGGGAGGTTTCCTGATTAGATAAAGTGATAACCATTCTGATCTAGGTTAGAGTGCACGCAGAGTGCTTCTTTTCTCTCTCTCTCTTTGGCAGCGACCATGACCCGACCCTAGACTATGACTCAATGACCAAGTTAACCGAACCTCCTTAAAACACTGGCTTTTGGATTGTCTGAGTTGCATACCTCATTGCCACTCCTACTTTTACCCTTTTCTCCAAAACACCCCGTATTACTATGAACATCCACTTCCATTGGATAAAACCATCGTATGGTTATATATGAACTCGAAGGAACTTGTTCCAGATTCGAGGATGGTTTCCGGTTCAGGAGAAAATGAATAGGACTATTCAGTTGTCTTTTCCTTTTACCTTCTCTCAGGTTGCGAGTGCTCCTTGGATTAGGACAGTACACCTATTACGCTTATTGGATAGTCTTCTTCCAAACCATAGGCAGGTGCCGAACGGTAGGGAATGAAGGAAACCAATTAGCCTAACGATGGTGTACAGAAGGTAATAAGTTAAGACAAATAAAGGGATTAGTAAGAGGGCAAAGCAAATTGCGACTGTTTTTCACGACCAAACCAAGTATTTCTTTGCCAATCCTACATCACCTTTGTATTTCTCCAGAACACTCCGTGTCACTACGAAGATCCACAGTTATTTGGATACTCCATCGTATGGTTATATACGAACTCGAAGGAACTTGTTCCGGTTCGGAGATGGATTCTGGTTCAGGAGAAATAGGAATAAGGTTTATTCAGTTATCTTTTATCTTTACCTTCTCTCGGATTGCGAGTGCTCCTAGGATTAGGACAGCACACCCATTATGCTTATTGGATAGTCTTCTTCCAAACCATAGGCTGGTGCTGAACGGTAGGGAAGGAAGAAAACCATTTAGCCTAAGAAGGTGTACAGAAGGTAATGACTGAAGACATATAAAGGGATTTGGAGAGATGACAAAGAAATATATGGTTACAGTTGTGAACCTAATAATGGAAGAGGCATTACTAGGAATACCCGGATACCCCTTCGAAACATTTACATGTTTCAGTTTCACTATGTACTGTTAAAAGAAAACTGATTTCCCAATTAGCTCTTGCTCCAGGGTATGTATTTACCAGGTTTGATTCTCACATCTGTTTGGTTTTACAGATGATGAGTGGGAGCAAGTTATTAGGAATTGGGTGATTATCCTCATTATATCGAGATTTGTTGTAATTGGTGATATTTGGGGAAATCACCTGGGTTGTTTGCCGGACGACAAATATTTGGTTTTGAATATCCGTTGTTATGCACCAATTTCAAATTGATATATCTGTGCGTTTATTTTAATAAAGTGAGATATAACTTTTTGAAATTATGTTGATGACATTTACCTATATCAGTTGATGGTTAGGTAAGGAGCATTAAACAGCGGTGTAATTCTTCATAACCATAGTACAGTTTTCAACCTACGACGCACAGGGTTTGAGTTATTCAACTCAGAAGACTTATACAGAGTATTTTATGTTGTCCAGTGTCCATTAGGACAGAGGGGTTGGTCCTCGTACTATATTCTGTTTACTTATGAATTCTCTAGTTTTTAGACAAGTGTTTCGTAAAAACACAAGGTCCAAGTTTTGAGAAGTTATAGGTATATGAATAAAGTAGAGAACCAGGTATTGCAAGCATCAGGATTCTTCAAGGTGATCGAAGATGTAGATACTTGTGTATGGTATTCAGTTGATAGTAATAGTTTTGAGAAACTTGTTTCTCTTTCAGCTTACTTATGTTTGGATGCACTCCTAAGTTGAGTAACGCTGATCGGCCTCCTTCCATTTAGTTTACATGCACTGGAGACAGTTGCATGATTTGAATCTGGTTCCAATTAAATTAGTGCCTCTGTTTCTATATTGGATATAGAACGGTTCATATCTTAACGATGTTAAGGTACGGGGAGTTTTCCGGCTTATGCTTAAAACCAGACTCTGGATAACTCAAGGCACGTTTCTGTAATGGCTGTTTATAGGTTGACCCGGGCTATGATGAGGGTTGACTTTCTACCATCTGGAAGATCAATAGTGATATTGTTCTTGACTCGCCACAGTTTTAATAAAAATGGATTTTTTTAGAAAACAGTAGTGGGAGTATGGTAGAACTGGAAATGATTCCAGAACCGCAAACGATTACTGAAAATTTGATAAGAACCTAAAGATTGGATCTGGTTTGACATTCCATTAGCCTCTCCGCAGATATGGTGGGTAACCTCAGGCACTCGAGAGGTACTTCGGTATGCTCAAAGACGGTGACAAAGAGGTTCTTGTTTACCCAGACTTGCCATTGCTATTGTTCCAGACTGTGAGACCCGGCAGGAGGATGAGTATAGCGTCGTTCTAAACTAGCTTTAGAAGTGTACGTGTCTATGACTCTGCCATAGGGTTGTCGTAGTCAGTGGGAGCAGCGGAAGCATAGTGGACAAGTAGCTTATGTCCATTTATGGGCTAAAGCAGAATATAGCGGAGATAGATCATCTATTTCTGATGTGACAGTCATAGGTTTGACTTCATCAGAATAGGGATGGGTCTGTTAAGAAGGTAGTAGGGTGTGATGTCCTGGTATTTGGATGACATACACATAGTAGGAAGTGAAATTCCTATACTACGATCGGTTATACTTTGGTTGTCACACAGTGGTTTCTCCACAAAGGATTTGGATATTATATCAGATATTCTGGTTACTAGATCTATGGTTTTAGATCTAGATTTGGGTAGTTTCCCAACCCGGGTACTTAGACAGCATTCTAAAGGTGTTTTAGAATGGACGACTCCTGGCATGGTAGTGTACCTGCAGGTGATGGAGTCACCCTCTCTAAAGGTGTCTTACAGACTAAAAGGGAGAGAGATGTGCATGATTGACAGATTACTTGCTTAGGAAATTGAGTCAATCATGAGATGTCAAGTACCACACTAGATGTTGTTTTTGAAGTAGATGCAATAAGTTGATTTTAATCCTATCCTGGAGAAACGTTCGGAAGCAGTTTTAGAACATAAGTGGATGTTCCAGGGATATGATAACGATAGCCTCTATCGGGGGACGGTTATCATTCCAGGCTTCCAAGGTGACCTGGATGACAGAGTGGCTGTCAGAGTTATAGTTTTCCCTCTGACGATGGGCAGTATTTTGGACAGGTGGTCCAAGGGGATACTGAGGGAGGCATGGCGCAGGATACTGATTAAGTTCAGTTGTTGATACAGTCTAAGAAATTTGGATTTGAAGTTCATTTATGAGCTAGGTCCCATCAGATATCCAGAAATATTCTAAGACAGGTATTGCTCATTTCGGGAGATGGCTTTCTCCGCAAACTTGAGATAAAGAGAGACATAGAAAGAAACATCAGAGTGGATCCACTAACTGAGGCTATTCCTCGAACGCAATAGTTTCACAAACGGGCTTTATGAGACTGATCAGTAGAGGAGTTGGGTGTTCGGTATCACACGGGCTGTGAGTATGCGACATCGCAATAATTAGCCATGAGTGCAAGTGGGAGATTGTTGGATATAGTGCCCTTAGAGTCAATTATTGGATCGCAGGCACGTGATTGCAATGATTGAGGGAGGACCTATGCCGGTAGGACAATCTTACTCAGGATGATTGTATACTATCTGGTTTGTCTCTATCATCGTGTACATGCTTTAGGTGACATTGTGGTTCACTATTACACGTTGATGGAGAATAGTATGCTACCATGGTTTGTCTTTATCATCGTGTACTGCTTTAGGTGAACTTACAGGTCGCTATTACACGTTGATAGAGCCCTTAGGATTCTTGCTTGACTACCAGCAGTATGATGGCGATCATATACGTGAGAGTTGGGTAGTCTATAAGCACATCCTTAAAGTGGTCCATAGTCGTGGGAGTTTCGAGACTGGGCATCGATACTCCGTTAGTAGAATAGTGTATACAGTCAAGACCACGACGAGGGGTGGTGGCCGGTCTCACAAGCCATTGGTGTCAGTTGGTTCACCTAAGATGTATACAGGTGCTCATTGGGTTATAAGTACACCGGACAGGACTCGCCGAGAACATGCTAGTTGGTATTTTACCTGACGTCAGATAGCAGTTCCCTGGTGACATGTATACAGGTTAGTTCATCGACCTGAGATCGTCATTTGTCTCGTGTGAGTTCCCACTATGCTTTGATTACTACCCTACCACGGCTCAAAGGAGTCGTGCAAACAGGTTTTAGTTGGGTACAGTCCCGAGCCACATGGAGGCAGTGAGCGGATCGACAGGGGTTTCGTCACTCTCGGTATTGGGGGTAAGATCGCGCTGTGTCTAGGAGAGCCATTACACAAAGCCCTTGGCCGAGGCAGGAGATTTACTGGTAGGTATTCCAGTAGTATCTCAAGGTATTCTGGGCTACACTCCGACACGACTTGTACCGCTTTTGGGGGTCTGACTTTTACCAACCCCCTAGGCCCGCCATGCGATGCTCATAGAAGAATGGACCAGACTGTACGGATATTGTCACTGACAGGCTCAGTAGGGTGTTAGGATGAGTTTGCTCATCGACCTCCCTTTTGGTCAATACCTGGTAGCCCGTTACGTACGGCTAATACTACTGACGTGCTTGTGGTTAAATCCACAGCCAAAGTATTGACGAGTCTTTAGAGTCCCCTACAGACAGTTTCTCAAGTTTCGGGCGAAACGTTGTAGAGGCCGTATGATATATGGCAGTGTCCGATCATATACGTGCAGTAGTGCACGGATCATGATCGGGCGGATCATACTAGTGGGCTTTGGTTTAAGCCGGATCCTAGTATTAGATTTGTTGGATTACTTTAGTTCATCGTATTCGCATTCAGTCGGAATGCGGGTGCAGGTATGTATATACAGGTGAGTGGTATCCTTGTGATCCGTCACGAGTTTACTTTAGATGTTTCCGTATCTTTTTATTGTTGCAAACATTTGGATTAATGTTTGCATATGGATATTATGAGCTAGAAATTATCATTTAGAGCATTAATGGTGACACATGCACAAGTGATGAGTCATGGTCTCTTTTCTTGTGCATGTGTCACATTATGAGATTGATTTGAGTGATGAAATGAGAGCAAGAGAGAGAGGGGCAGCCAAGGTTATGGTGAGCTCTTGTATTTCTTTTTCTTACACACTCTCATTTTTTGATCATTCTAACAAAAAAAGAAAAGAGAGAGGAAACTCCTTCTTCTTCCTCTTTCTTCTTTAGCTCAAATCTCCATTAATGGCAATACCTCTAACCTCCATCCAAACCCATGGATGCAAGAGACAAAGTGATCACAAATATTCTTTATAATACCTTGGACACGTCGGCTAGCACACTTCGTGCCCGAGTTGCTTCGGATGAAGCGGGAGCCCGTAAAAGGAATCGATGATGTGGTGCCCTTTCCGACGAGGAGATCGAGTCCGGAGATGCCGCGAGGAGCTTGGGATGGTGGCCAAAGACCGAAGGACACGGATCGATCGGTATAGCTTTCTATCCCTTATCTAGATAGCTAGTTGTAGGTTAATGGTTCGATCCGGGTTTTAAGCATACGATAGCGCCGGTTTTCAAGTTAAGAAAAATTTTCGTTTCCGCATTTTGGCCTCGGAAAGACGGCTTAATTTCTGACTATGAAGGTTAACCTTCTCATGGATAAGGTTTAAACCTTTTATATCATGGAAATTAATTTCCTGTCTTATCTCAGATTTTATGAAAAGAGGAAGAAAATCGCCGAGAGCAAAGAAAGCTTAATTTTTTTGATCTCAAGTTTATGGGAAGTATTTTCTATCGTCTGTATGTCTTGTATGTGATGTGTATATCTTCTTTGTATATCTCTTAAATTTTGACTTCTAAGGTCTTTTATATAGAGTGTGAATATTGTTGGGTAAGTAGAGACAATCTCTCTTCGAGATTTCTCTAATCAATTTTAAGATCAAGCTCGGGTGCTTAAGCACCATTGGATTATAGATCTAAGGGCTATCTGTTAATATGATTGATATTTTTCTTATTTAAATAAGATATTAAATTGATTCTTTCGTTTTAAAGAATATATGAAAAGAGCTAATATTAGCCCGGGTGCTTCTGCACCGTTGGATTATAAATCCAAGGATCCTTATTAACAAGATTTATATTTTTCTTTATTTACAAAAATATAAAAGAGTATATCTCTTGTTAACAAAATTATCTTTCTATTTTAGAAAGATAAAGAATATCTTAAATAGTTTAAACTAAATATATTTTAAATCTTTTATTTAAAGATTTTCTGATTAATCAGATTGGAAAAATATTTCTCCAAATGTGAAAAAAGCGAGGGTATCAAAGTATTGGCGCAACGCCAAGAATTATTGGCACATGCTTTATGGCAGCGCCCATCTTTCTGACGCATGGATTTAAGTCCCATAAGTTATTTTATTAATATTATTTTTTTTGGAGGGAACAAGGTGCACCTCTTGAATCCAGGTAGCTTACCTCTTGAATTCCTGTGTTATACCCTTTAAATACGTATACGTATGAGTATTTACCGGGAGGCGTTCGTGGGTGTTCACAACAACTTGACATGGTAAGGAATGACATGCATCAACGATATGAATTAATTGTTTACCATGATGACATGACCATGAATTTAATATTACCTTTTATTGAATAATTAAGTTTATCCATTACTAACACTTGGCTCACAACACTTAACCCCTCAATTTACTTACATGATAGTTCATGTTTATACAACTTTGTTACATGATAATCCTATAGATTTACTGAGCGCTAGTTCACTGACGAATGTTGCTGTCTTTTTGAAATGTCCGTCAGGCCTAGAACTTGGCTTGGACAAGGCAACTCCCAGCAATTAGGTTATGACAGTCGAGGGCTTACCCTGAAGATATATCGCTCAGAACATCAGCTCACAACTTTTGGCTCCTTTCGATCCGCCATTGTAAACTTAAACCTCTGGTATTAAAAAAACTTGTGATATGATGTAATATCTATGGTGTATTATATTTCTTGTGATCTTATCATGTATTAAGTGACGCTTAGCATATCCATATCGGAGGGAGTGCTTCTCGGTATAGATGTGTCGCGGGTTTCGAACCTATTATGTTAATTTTTTGGAAAGCACGGCATGACATGTTTTGTTGGTCGCCCATGCAGGCCTCGAACCTACGAACTTACAAGTGTCTCGAATCCTGTGAGGGTTCTATGTCAATCAGCATTACGAGAATGTATAAATCATCCCAATGTATATTATATTTTTTTCAAAATTCTTCCCTTGAATCCATCTCGATTCTTCTTTTGTATTCTTTTGAAGATGGCGGAATTGCAGAGTGTTTTTCGTCACCCTGTGAAGATGGATACACACGTGCTTCAGGCATGTACATATTATCCCTGCCTCCATAACAGATAAAGGTTTATTGATCGTGGGGATCCTATTCTCCAGCAGCCGTGGACTTACCGGTCGTTTTAACGCGAGGGAACCTCCGATTAACGGATCATGCGTATCATGCGAACTCATCTTGTAATGTGTGTATGCATATGATAAAAGATTGTCTATCCCTCTTTGAACATAACGAGGGCCATCACACAGGGTCCTATTGTTAGTTGTATGTATGCCCTTGAGGCCATTATTGTACATGATTGTATATTATAATGGATGCTTAGATATATATTGGGAGGACTTTCTTGCTCGACATGATAGTATGCTATCTGGTTACTCTTTATCTTAACATGTAGACTAATATATTGATACTGTCTTGCTATCACATGTTGATAATTCCCTTAGGACGTGTACTTGACTACCAGGATTATGATGCAGATCATATTAGTAGGGCCAGAGTATTCCACAATTTCATCCTTTAATTTTTCCTAGTCATGGGTGTATCGAGACGGGGCATCGATATTCCAGAGTAGACTAGAGTATACGTTTCATGACCCATTTGATGGGCGATGGATGATCCCATATCCATTGGTGTTTGACATCAAAGATTGTATACGGGTGCTCAGTGGAGACTGGGTACACTGAACAGGATTCGCTGAGAACTCCTAGATGGTATTATACCTAACGTCAGATAGCAGTTCTCTGGTGACACTGGTACATGTTAGTCTGTAGACCCGATATCGTCATAGAGTCTTGTGTGATTCCCACTGTGTTTTGATTTCCACCTTACCACGTTCAAGAGAGCATGCAAACAGGTGGTTTTTGGGTACAGTCCCGAGTCGCATGGAGGAAATGAGCGATAGGAGGGGTTTCGTCTTTCCCGGTATTGGGGGTTGATGTTGCGCTGTGCTCGCTTGGCTATAACAGGAAGTCCCTGGCCATGGCTAATGATGAGATTTACTGGTAAGTGTTATCAGTAGTTTCTTAACCCGTTATGAGCCTCACATCCGCATGACTTATCAAGTTATTGGGGTCTGACGTTTACCACCTCCAGACTCGATATGCGACATATCAGACGAAGAGACTGGACTGTATGGTAGTGTTACTTACTGGATTCATGGGAGTATAGACAGGCTGTTGATCTTCTGATCGCTCAATACCTGGGTAGCCGTTACGTCCAGCTAGCACCGCTGACGGCTTATGGGTGACTGATATGATCACCACCTACTGCTGGCGTATTGACAAGTTTTTAGAGTCCTACACAGAGGTTTCCTGGCTCAAGCGAAAGAAGTAGGGCATATATGTGATATGTGCGGGACCGAGATTAATACGTGTATGTGATACCGTATTCTAATCTCGCGATATATGATATCAGTCGGTTATATGAGATATAGCCGGATTATTGAATCAAGTGTTGATTCGATAAATTGATATAAATAATATTAGTCGGTTATAGCCGGATTATTAAATCAAGTGTTGATTTAATAATTTAAAATATAATTATATATTTGATATATTAATATATATATTAACTAATATTAGCTCACTTAAGAATTTCTTTTGTACTAATACATTTAAATATATATGTGATATATATTAATGTATTTATTTTGTGTCATGCTAGATGATACATTGGACTTAGGTGTATGAGACTCATACCTAACTAAAATAATTTGGGTGATTAATTATTAAGGGAAAAATCAAAATTAGGTGAAAATTAGCATGACTAAGATGCTTGTGGAAGTATGTAAAAGTCTTGACTTAAGTCCACTAATTTTGTTTTACTTTAGATATTTATTAACCCAACCATTATCTTTAGCCATGGTTAAGACTCTACAAATATAATTGAGATATTTTCTCACCCATGGTTGATCACTTGAGCTTCTTCTTCATCTCATTCCTTACTTTCTAGCTTTCAAGTGATAAGAAAAAGAAAAAGAGAAAAATAATTCTAAAGTGAGCAAAATTCCTACTTTATCAATCTATATCAAACTAGCCATTTAGTATAGCTTGTGTGCTTCACTAATCTATCAATTAGTGAAGAGGTAGCTTGAGTTAAAGATTCTTCGATGAAGATCATCTTCAGCCTCGAATATTCTTGAGCAAGCTCGTTCCTTTCGCCTAGTGGAGCCTAAGGAGGGTCCGGGAGACCACTACTTGGAGCAAAGTGACTACTACATGGAGCTTTAGAAGTGAAGGACCGGTCTACAATGATTGTATTCCTATTTCACTTAGTGTAAAGTTTGTTTACATGCATTCAAAACCCTAATTCTCTAGTTAGATCCTTAGTTCGGGCTCTCTCGGCACCCTAGATTTTTTAAAAATAGCATACTCGAAACTTGCCGAAACATAGCAGGGGTGCTAATTGAACCCAACAGTGGTATCAGAGCCAAGCTAGAGTATTAGGAGTAGTCTAGACGAAGTTAAAGTGTTTGATCGACTTTTCGAAACCAAAAATCTCACTATCTGGAAATTTTTTCAAAATTTGGAATTTTTTAATTAAAAATATTTAGAAAATTGTGTAGGATTTTCTATGGATCCCCATGAAAAAACGAAGGCCCAAATCGACCAAATGACCATGGAAGCGCGGCCAAAACATGCTATTAGCGGCGGTTCCGCGGTGCCGTTGGTGAAGCAGGGAGCGTGCTTTCTTGTGTTGGTCCGTAGGTACTTAGGTCACTCTCTGGGTATTTTTAACAGTGACTCAAGTGTTGAGATCTCTGGGAATTTTAGATGTTTGATAAATCGATCGAAACGTTTAACACCGTCTAGATATCTGTGATTTGTGATACAATATTTAGAATCCACAATAATTAGTTTTGTGAAAACTAATTAGTATTTTGTAAATCTAGCAATTTAGTCTCTTTTGATCGGTTGCCGCGGGGTTTTGATTCGGATCAAAACTCCGTCGCAATCTCGTATAGTACGCGAACGCTCGCCGGGTAACACTACTAGATAGCCACGCCCCATAACCCCGACCAAGTGACTGTAGGAGGACCCCGTAGCCAAAAGCATTTGTACTGGTGTTCGCGGCCGCGGTGTTCCGCCTAAGTTTGCTTCGTCAATGGCATCGAGGGTGCGGCCATCTATTAATGTTAGCGACGAGCATTCGATCATTTGTTGGGAATCTTGTTGAATTGCCCCACTAGATATTGAAAAGTGTTTTCAATTTGAGACAAAAATCCCGGGTTTATAACGTTAGGCATGAAATTCGGAATATGTGATATTCTGGGTTTATGATGCCTAAGGATTTTATACGGTTAGGCATGAAATCCAAAGTATATGATATTTCGGTTTTATGATGTCTAAGGTGGCTGCGGATTCCAATTATTGTAGTTTTACTTTCTTTTCTGCGACCGTAAGTGTAATATGTGGTGTATCGCCAGTTTCGTTGCTATACGTCAACGACAATTGGGATACACATATTTACTTACGTTGATGACATGTGATGTTATGTGTTGCTGTGATATGTTATATTGGATCTTCGTGTTTGATAACCGGGATTTTTTGCGTGAGATAAGAGTTTTTCATTTTCATTCATGTAAAAACTTGTATGTAATATTCTTTTATTGGGACACTTCCGGGTTGAGGATGTTATCACCATTGATGTATATCATTTACTTTTCCACATTAGGATAGACCCAAGGCGGGGAGCACAAATAACCGGGTTCTAGAGTCCAGTGGGAGATCATCTCGAAGAGTCGAGACCGGGTCTTCTAACTCTAGAATTAGCGGGGTTGCTTGCCGCTCTCGTATTGGTCTAGGGATGTGGATTTGGCTATTCATTACGACCGTGGAATCCGTGTTTTTTACTGGCTTAATTTAAAACACGGACTTTCTAGTATATCCAATATTTCATATATTGACTTCTGCTGTAATGTTCTGTGATGAGATCATATAACTGCGCGAGACGAATGCTTTAGATTATATATATGATGTATAATAAGCGTTGCTTATGTTTTGCATCCGCGCTAGTACTGCCCCCGCTCTGCCGTTAGTTAACTAACCTAAGGGTGCATGACGGGACCCCATGGCGAATGCGGATGGCATAAGCGTACGCTGTATTTTCGTTTCTTTATCTGTGATGCTTAGGAAGCATAAATGATGGGACTTCATTAATGAGATTAATGAAAAGGAAAGAAACCTAATGATGTTATGGAATCAAATTTTCAAAAAGGCAGCTCTAGTTCTTGCTTTGCATAGTGGTATTCCTTAATGAATATCCAGCACCTCATTCGATGAGGAAAGAGCCTAGATCCCTTCACCGGGAATGACCTCTTTAGAAGAAGCTAGCAGATGCTACACCCACTTGGTTTATTTTGAAAAACTCGATTTCAATGCGGAGCTTAAATCACTCCTTTTCAAATCATCCGATTCTACAACGATATCAAGTTCATTACGCAAAAGGTTTTCTTAAAAACCTGTCGTAGCCCTCCGTCATTTCAGATAAGGATTATTTAGTATTCGTGCTACGTTTGTTGATCTGGTCAAGGCGTAGTGTGCGGTAGCTGATTAGTGCTTATCTGCAACGCATATGATGCGATTGGATTAGGGTAGTCGTACGACCTTGTTGACCTTGTCAAGGGTCGTGCGGGTGGGTTTAATTCAATCACGAAATGAATGGGTTGAACTTGACTTGCGGTTTATGGTTTGTTGACCTTGTCAAGGTCACAAATCGCTTGGGGCAAAAACATTATTGGGAATTTCAAGTGTTGAAATTTTCAATGAGATTGAATACCTTCTATGAGATAGTTGGATCCCGATACTCACTGCGAGTAAGAGTTACTCCTAGGAGAGTTTTGCACTTAACAATTAGCGGATCAAGTAGGTGCCTAGAAAGGTGTCAACGGGGTTATGCCTCTAGAGAAATGAGCTTTATTTTAATTAGATCCGTGCGAAAGCACGGGGAACCTCCCTCAAAGTACCGACACTGGCCTGGCTAAACGATTGGCGAATTTGTAGGGTGTAATTAATCCCGGCTAGTCTTACTTTTTACGGTTTGAAGGAAGATTTGATAAAAACAATGGGAGCCATCCTGATTAGATAAGATAATAACCAATCTAATCTTGCAAGAGCGCATGCAGTGTTTTCTTCTCTCTCTCTCCTGGTAGCGACCATGACATGCCTTAATCAAAGTAATAATATGGATGTAATAACCGAACCCGCTTGTTATACTGAGCTGGGAAACGTTGGTTCCGCTCTACCTTATAATTGTTATAAGTCTGAGCAGGAAATAGGGGAATATCCGGATTCCCACGCAACCTAAACGAGGAATGTGCATGTTGATGTATCTTCTTCAGGTGTGTTTGTTACCAAGAACTGTTTCTCAGTACACTCTATGTCCTGAGTATTAGATACCGGATCAGGATCCCACATATGTAATATGTTACATGGGCTAAAGAAAGGTAGAGAACTGGGAATAGGTGATCATTCTCTAAAAGTAGTGAATGGTTCAAGTGTTACAGCCAAAGCAGTTGGCGAATATCACCTTGTATTACCAAATGTGAATACATTGATCTTGAACGACTGTTATTATGTACCATCTAAGATATGCAATTTAATATCGATTTCTTTATTAGATAAAGAAGGATATAATTTTGTAGTAGAAAAAATGTTATGAACATTTTCCTAAATCAAGTGTTGATTGGGTTTGGTACGTTATGTAACGGTTTATACGTTCAAAATCAAAATACAGTTCTTAACGTACATGACACACACAAGAGGAAAAGTTCAGAAATGAACGAGTTCTTCTTGTGGCATTGTAGATTAGGTCATATTAATGCGACATGACTAGCTAAGTTACATAAGAATGGATATTTGAACCCGTTTGAATTTACATCTTATGAAACTTGTTAGTCATGTCTCAAAGGCAAGATGACCAAAACTTCGTTTACCGGACACGGAGAAAGAGCTATTGAACTCTTAGGACTGATTCATAGTGATGTATGCGGTCCCATGTATACACATGCCAGGAATGTTTCCTCATATTTCATTACATTCACCGATAATCTCACAAGATTCGGGTATGTGTTCCTGTTAAAACACAAGTCTGAGGCTTTTGAGAAATTCAAGGAATATAAGTGTGAAGTACAGTACCAAACGGGTAAAAGTATTAAAATCCTAAGATCTGATTGGGGAGGAGAATACTTGAGCATGGAGTTCCTAGATTATTTAAAAGAGAATGGGATTCTCTCTCAGTTTATTCCTTCGTATACACCACAGCACAACGGTGTATCGGAGCGGAGGAACCGTACCCTATTAGATATAGTGCGCTCTTTGATGAGTACTGCTGAGTTATTTATTTCTTTTTAGGGTTATGCGCTTGAGAATCCGCATACCTATTGAATAGAGTTCCAACCAAATCAGTGTCTACCACTCCATATAAGATATGGAATGGGAATAGACCATCTCTTAAACAAGTTAAGATATAGGGTTGTCCGGTCTATATTAAAAAGCAAAATTCGGACAAGCTCGAGATACCACAAAAGGTGTTTTGTTTCTCGGAGTACCACCTTTTTTTTAGAAAAGGAATTTCTTATGAAAAAAATTAGTGGTCATGAGATAGAACTAGAAGAAGTTCCAGCTACATAAACTACAACTGATGATTTAATAGAACCGGAGGATTCAATAGCCTCCAACGAACCACAGCCACTCCGTAAATCTAGTATGGTTCCTCATCCACCTGAGATATACTACGGTTTTCTCATTGACGGTGGGAGAGAGCATTGCATCATGGAAGATGATGACCCAACTAGTTTCGAGCAGGCCATCACAAGTAGGGACTCTGTGAAATGGCTAGATGCAATGCGATCTGAGATGGAATCCATGTACACCAACAAAGTATGGACTTTGAAAGTTGCTCTTGAAGGGGTAAAACCCATTTGGGAGCAAGTGGATCTTGAGAAGATTCTTGGTGTAGATGGAAAGGTTGAGACTTTCAAAGCTAGATTTGTAGCAAAAGGTTTTCGTCAACGACCAGGTGTGGATTATGATGAAACCTTTTCTCCAGTGGCTATGTTAGGTCCATCCGGATCCTACTTACTATTGCTGCATACCATGACTACGAAATCTGGCAGATGGACGTCAAGACCGCTTTTCTAAATGGTGATTTAGAAGAGAGCGTGTATATGACACTGCCTGAGGGCTTCGTAGACAGTGGGAGCAGTGGAAAGGTGTGCAAGCTGCTTAAATCAATCTACAGATTGAAGCAGGCATCGTGGAGTTGGAACATTTGTTTTGATGTGACAGTCAAAGAGTTTGACTTCATCAAAAACATAGATGAACCTTATATATACAAGAAGGTTGTAGAGAGTAAGGTTGTCTTCATCGTATTGTACGTGGATGGCATACTCTTGATAGGAAATGATGTTCCTATGCTACACTCGGTCAAGTTCTTCTTATCACTAAGTTTCTCCATGAAGGATCTGGGTGATGCCTCTTTCATCCTAGGGAGAATCACTGGACAACCGTGTTGGATATATGTATGCCCTAGAGGACATTATTTGATAGTGGATGTATTTATACATGTATATATATATATATATATATATATATATATATATTCAAAGGACTTTCTTATTCGACATGATAGTATGCTATCTGGTTACTCTTTATCTGACATGTTCACTTGATCATGCTTTTATTCATTTGTACATGTTGATAAAGCCCTCATAATATTTGCTTGACTACTGTGATTGCGATGCAGATCATACTAGTGGGACATATGTAGTTTATAAGTATATCCTGAAATGTCCCTAGTCGTTGGTGTATCGAGACGGGGCATTGATATTCCAGAGTAGACTAGCGTATATGATACAAGACCCATGAGATGAGCGATGGATGATCCCACATCCATTGGTGTTTGATACCGAGATTGTATACGGGTGCTCAGTGGAGACTGGGTACACTGGACGGACTTGCCGAGACCTCCTATATGGTATCTATCGTCGGATAGCAGTTCTCAGGTGACACTGGTATAGATTAGTCTGTAGACCAGAGATCGTCATAGAGTCTCATGTGTTCTCCCATTGTGCTTTGCTTTCCACCCTACCACGGGTCTACTGAGTCGTACAAACAGGTGGATTTTGGGTACAGTCCCAAGACATCTGGAGGCAATGAGCGATAGGAGGGGTTTCGTCTCTCCCGGTATTGGGGGTTGATATTGTGCTGTGCTCGATTAGCTATATCAGCAAGTCCCTGACCAGGGCTGATGAGATTTACTGATAAGTGTTATCAGTAGTTTCTCGAACTGTTATAGGCCATACATCGGCATGACTTATTGAGTTATTGGGGTCGACGATGCCATCTCTAGACTTGATATGCAGCATATCTGACGAAGAGACCGGACTGTACGGTAAGTGTTACCGGTTGGCTCAACAGGAGTTTTGACAGGTTCGCTCGTTTTTCTTCTGCTCGCTCAATACCCGGGTGGCCGTTACGTTAAGCTGACTACTTGCGGCTTATAGGTGTTTGATATGATCATCGTCTACTGCCGGCGTATTGACGAGTCTTAGAGTCCCACAAAGGGGTTACCTAGCTCAGGTGAAACGATGTGGGGTGCATATAGTGATATGCGCTCTTGCCTGATTAAATGTGTGTATGTGATACCGCATTATAATCTGGCGTTTTCTTTTGGTCGGGTCATATGTGACATGACCGGTATATTAAATCAATTGTTGATTTAATATTAATGACCATTAGTCTTTTTACTTATAGCCTTTTCTTTATTTATTGTATGCATGAATGTATGTATGTACATATGTTGATGTGTATGCACACATGCATGCATACATGTGTCATGGTGATGATACATTGGAGGTGGCTATGCAAGACTCACATGGTTTGGATATTTATTTATTTTGATTATTGATTAAAGAATTAATTAGGATTATATCATGGTTGCTTTGTTTCTACACACTTCCATTGTTGACTTTGACTTAAACCATGGTTTAATCTCTACACTTAACCATGATTTAATCACTAAACTTATTCTTTAACTCAATAACAAAATATCTAGATATTTTTTAACCTTGGTTATGATTGAGTGTGACCCTCTCTCATAAATTCATTATTCATTTCATTTCTTGGCATAACAATTATCTTGAGCTTGCTTAGCCTTCTCCTTCTTCTTCCTCCTCAAAAGCTTACTACCTCCATCAAAGTGAGTTAAGGAGATAAAAAGAAAAGATTTTTAAGTGAGATCCAAACCCACATCACCAATCTACAATAGTTTAGCCCACTAGTTTAGGTTGTTTTGCATCACTTCTACTTTGTTCTAGTGAAGCAAGGAGCTTGAGCCAAGGTACTCCGCGGTGGATCGTCGTGGACAATGAAGGACTCAAGTGGACCTGTCCAAACACCGAGTTGATCCAAGGAGTCTCAAATGGAAGATCTACAAAGGTTGTATTTCTCATCTATTAGTGTTAGACTCTTCTATATAGTATGAGATACTATGTTGTTACTTTAAATTTCTAGTTTGATCCTAGGTTAGTTTGCTTAGCATCCTAAAAAATTTAATTGCAGCATGTTTGATACAAGACAAACCCTTATGTGGTGCTAGGTAAACCCAACAGTGGTATCAGAGCCAAGCTAGAGCTTTAGAGTAACCTAGACGACGTTAAAAACTTCGAACAGACATCGATTACCCGGAATAATCCTTCTCTGGAAATTTTTCAAAATGTTGGAATTTTTCATATTAAAAATATTCATAAAATCATGCAGGAAATTCTATAGACCCTCTAGAAGAACGATACCCTAACTCGATTAAATGACCGCGGAACCGCGGCAGAAACGTGCTTTTGGCGGCGGTTCCACGGCGCCATTTATGAGGCTCGGGTTGGCCCTTCTACGGTTGGTCCATAGGTACTGTGGCATACATCTGGGTAATTTTAATTCTGCTCAGGTGTTGAGCATCTCTGTGAATTTTCTGGGTCATTGATCGATCGATCAAATGGTTTAACATCGCCTAGATTTATATGATACTTTTTTCTATATGTCAACGACAATTGGGGTGTATCGCCGGTTTCGTTGCTATATGTCAACGACAATTGGAGTACGCATACTTGCTTACGTTGATGACATGTGATGTTATGTGTTGCTTTGATATGATGTATAGGATCGTCGTGATTGAATGGCCGGGGGTTTTATGTGAGATGAGAGTTTTTCTTTTCATTCATGTAAAATTCATTTGTATGTAATATTCTTCTATTTGGGGCATATCCGGGTTGAGGGTGATGTTACCGTTGATATATATTATTTACTTTTCCGCATTAGGATAGACCCAAGGTGGGGAGCATAAGTGACCGGGTTCTAGAGTCCAGTGGGAGACCATCTTGAAGAGTCGGGACCGGGTCTCATAACTTTAGAATTGGTAGGGTCGCTTGCCGCTCTCGTAGGGGTCGAGAGTGTGGGATTGGCTATTCATCACGACCGTGGAATCCGTATTTTCTATCGTTGGCTAAATACAAAATACGAAAATCCTAGTATATCCTATATGTTCATATATGTGCTTCTGCTGTTGATATTCTGTGATGAGACCGCTTTATATGATGAGACGAATTGTGTTATTATATATATGATATATAATAAGTGTTACTTATGTTTTACATCCGCGCTAGTCCCGTCCCGCTATGCCATTAGTTAAGTAACCTAACGGTGCATAATGGGACACCGTGGCGAATGCGAATGACATAAGTGTACGTTCTATTTTCGTTTCTTTTTTGTGATGGCTTAAGAACTTAAATGATGGGACTACATTAATATGATTAATGTAAGGAAAAATAAACCTAAAAGATGTTGTAGATTTGAATTTGAAACCCACTCGGCTTTTTACGAAAAAAGCTACATTTCAAAATTGCGGAACTTAAGCCACTCCTTTTGAAAAACCATTTGATTCTACAACGATATCAAGTTCAAAGCGTTAAAGATTTTCTTAAAAACCATCTGCAACCCTCCGTAATTTTAGGAAGCAGAGTACTTAGTATTCGTGCACATTTGTTGATCATAGTCAAGGGGTAGTGTACGATAGCTAAGTGATATCTTCCTACACAGCATATGATGCGATTAATTAGGACATTCATGTAACTTTGTTGATCATAGTCACGGGTCATATGAGTGGGTCTAATTAATCACGAAATGACGGGTAGAACTTGACCAGGGCTTATGATTTGTTGATTATAGTCAGTCATGAGTACTAGGGGTAAAAACCATATCGGGAGTTTCAAGAGTTGAAATTTGCAATGAGATTGCATACCTTCCATGTGATGATTGGATCCTGATCCCACTGTGAGAAAGAGTTGCTCCCAGTAGAGTTTTACACTTTACAATTAGCTAACTCATTAGGTGTCTAGAAAGGTGTCTACGGGGCTACGCCTCTGGGAAAACGAGGTTTATTTTAATTAGGTCCGTGTGAAAGCATGGGGAACCTCCTTCAAGTACCGACACTGGTCTGGCTGAACGGTTAGCGAAGTTATAGAATGTAATTTATCCTGGCTAGTTTTCCTTTTAAGGTTTGAAGGAAAATTTGATAAAAGCAGTGAGAGACATCGATTAGATAAGATAATAACCAATCTGATCTTTACAAGAGCTTTCGCTGAGTGAATTCTTTTCTCTCTCTTAATGGCAGATACCAATGACAGGACTTAAGCTTCTACTAGAGAAAAATAAACTAAATGGAACCAATTATAAATACTGGCTGAGGAACATTAACATTGCCTTGACTTATGATAAGGTATCATATATCCTCACGGCCCCAGCCCCGCCCGTCCCGGATCCTAAATCTTCAGTTGTGGATAGGGAAATCCGCAAGACATGGGACACTGACTATGCCACAGCCAAATGCCTAGCGCTTGCATCGATGGATAACACACATCAAAAGCAGCACGAGCGGATGGATGTCCAATCCATCTTTTTTCATACAAAAGAGTTGTATGGGGAGCAATCTCGTGTCCTACGATACGAAGTATCTATAAAGCTGTTTCAGATACGGATGTCTTCTGGCACACCAGTAGGTGACCATGTTCTGAAGATGATAGCTCTTATAGAAGAACTTGAGGTCCTTGAATGGACAATGGAGAACGAACAATATATTGATATTGTTTTACAGTCTCTCCCCCTGCCTTTGCTCAATTTGTAGTTAACTTCAACATGCACAACATGGAGAAGTCACTACCTGAACTTCTCAATATATTGAGAAGTGCAGAGAGCATGCTCAAAGCAGTGAAGACTCCCGCTTTGATTGCTGGGTCATCTTCCTCGTCTCACCCGAAGGCCAAGGCCAAGGGAAAGATGAAGAAGAAACCTACCAAACCTAGAGGTGGAGTTAAAAAGGCTAAGGGGAAAGACAAGTCCAAGGCTGGGGAATCGGGGAAAGGGGAATATTATTACTGCCACCATGCGGGACACTGGAAGCGCAACTGTACTGAGTACTTGGATCTCAAGAAGAAGAAGCATGGTGATATTTCCGCTTCAGGTGTGTTTGTGACAGAAAACTGTTTTTCTATAAACTCTGCTTCCTGGGTATTAGATACCGGTTCAGGTTTTCACATATGCAATTCTATGCAGGGGCTGAGAAATAGCAAAGTTTTGAAGACAGGTGACCATACTCTCCGGGTTGGAAATGGTTCCAATGTACATGCAGTTTCAGTGGGAGAGTATCACCTGGGTTGCCATCAGGGTATATATTGGTTTTGAACCCATGTTATTATGTACCTAGTATGCTTTGTAATATAATATCCTTTCTTTATTAGACAATGAAGGATATAATTTTGTATTGCAGAACAATGTTATGAACATTAACCTGAATCAAATATTGGTTGGGTATGGTACACTTAATAACGGGATATACGTTCTAAATCAACACACAATTTTCAGCATAAAACACACTACTAAAAGAAACTTTCAAAAATAAATGAAGCTTTTCTTTGGTATTGTAGACTTGGTCATATTAACGAAACAAGACTAAACAAGCTACATAAAGATGGATATTTGAATCCCTTTGAATATAAATCTTATACGACTTGCCAGTCTTGTATCAAGAGTAAAATGACCAAAACTCCATTTACAGGACACACAGAAAGAGCTACTGAGCTCTTAGGCCTCATACATAGTGATGTATGTGGGCCAATGTCTACACAGGCTAGAGGCGGTTTTTCTTACTTCATTACTTTTACTGATGATTTCTCAAGATTCGGTCTTGTGTTTTTATTGAAGCATAAGTATGAAGCTTTCTAGAAATTCACTGAGTACAAACTTGAAGTAGAAAAACAAACCGGATTGAGTATCAAGATACTTTGATCAGATCGATGTGGCGAGTACCTCAGTACAGAATTTGTAGACTTTCTAAAAGAGAATGAGATTCTCTCTCAGCTCACTCTTTCTTACACACCACAGCACAACGGTATGTCAGAACGACGGAATCGGACCCTAATAGATATGGTACGTTCTATGATGAGTGATGCTGAGTTACTTGTCTCATTGTGGGGCCATGCATTGAAGACGGCAGCGTTTCTATTAAACAGGGTTCCAACCAAAACTGTGTCTACCACATCATATGAGATATGGTATGGGAAGAGACCATCTCTTAAGCGATTTAAGATTTGGGGTTGTCTGGCCTATGTTAAAAAGCAAAATCCAGACAAACTCAAGACACGGTCAGTTATGTGTAAATTTGTATGATATCCAAAGAATTCATATGGATATCTATTCTACCACAAGGAGGAACAAAAGGTGTTTGTTTCTTGGCATGCCACATTTTTAGAAAAAGAATTTTTTACAAATGAAAATGATGGCAATGTGGTAGATCTAGAAGATATTCTAGAGACACAAGTTACAAATGACAACTTGGTTGAGTCTAATGTTGCAACAGAAACCGATGAATCTCAGCCACTCCATAGATCTGGTAGGACTTCTCGTCCACCGGAGAGGTACTACGGTTTCCTCATTGATGGTGATAGTGAAGATTGTATCATGGAGGATGATGATCTTACCAGTTTTCAGCAAGCTATCATGAGTAGAGATTCAGTGAAATGGCTGGATGCCATGAGATCTGAAATGGAGTCTATATACACCAACAAAGTATGGACTTTGGACGTTGTACCCTCTGGGGTAAAACCCGTAGGGTGAAAATGGATCTTTAAAAGAAACATTGGTGTAGATGGGCAGGTGGAGACCTATAAGGCAAGACTTGTGGCAAAAGGGTTTCGTCAAAGACCAGGTCTGGACTATGACGAAACTTTTTCTCCCGTAGCCATGCTTAAATCCATTCAGATCCTACTTGCTATTGCTGCTCACTATGACTATGAAATCTGGCAGATGGACGTTAAAACTGCATTTCTAAATGGTGATTTAGAAGAATGCGTTTATATGGATCAGCCAGAGGGCTTCATTGACAGTGCAAGCAGCGGGAAAGTATATAGATTGCTTAAATCGATTTATGGATTAAAGCAGGAATCACGGAGTTGGAACATCTGTTTTGATGATATTATCAAAGAGTTTGATTTCATCAAAAATCCAGGTGAACTTTGTGTTTATAAGAAGGCTGTAGGGAGAGCTGTCATATTCCTCGTATTGTACGTAGATGACATTCTTCTGATAGGAAATGATATTTCTATGCTACAGTTGGTCAAATCATTCTTATCACAAAGGTTCTCCATAAAGGACCTGGGTGATGCCACGTACATATTGGGCATTCGGATCTATAGGGATAGGTCCAAAAGGTTACTGGGATTGTCCCAAACCTACCATCAACACCATCCTAAAGAGATTTAGTATGGAAGACTCCAAGTGAGGTGCCTTACCCGCTTGCCATGGAGTCAATCTCTCCAAGGACTTTTGCCCAAAGACCGATGAAGAGAGAGCTCGCATGAGCATTATACTTTATGCTTCAGCCGTAGGATCTATAATGTATGCGATGTTGTGTACACGCCCTGATGTAGCTTATGCACTAGATGTAGTAAGCAGGTATCAGTCCAACTCAGGGGAGAATCACTGGATAGCTGTGAAGAACATTCTTAAGTACTTGCGAAGGACTAAAGAATTTTTCTTGGTGTATGGTAATGGAGATCTCCAAATAGAGGCCTTTACCGATTCGAGCTTCCAGAGTGATAAGGACGATAGCAAATCTATCTCTGGGTTTGTATTTACCCTCAATGGAGGGACGGTGAGTTGGAAGAGTTCCAAACAGGACACTGTTGCAGACTCTACGATGGAAGCTGAGTACATTGCTGCAAATGATGCCGCAAAGGAAGAAATCTGGATGAGAAAGTTCGTCTCGGAGCTAGGAGTAGTTCCAACCATTATTGATCCAATATCATTGTATTGTGATAATAATGGGGCTATGGTGTTAGCCAAGGAGCCCAGGTCCCATCAGCGGTCCAGACACATCTTGAGGCGATATCATCTGATCCGGGAGATAGTTGATCGCTGCGAGATCGAGATTCAGAGAGTAGATACAAAGAATAACACCGTGGATCCACTCACCAAGGACCTCCCTCAGCCGCAGCATGAGCGACTTTTTGAGATGTTGGGTATGAGATACGCCAATAACTGGCCTTAGTGCAGGTGGGAGATTGTTGGATATATATATATATATATATATATATATATATATATATATATATATATATATATATATATGCCCTAGAGGCCATTATTTAATAGTGGATGTATTTATACATGTATATATATATATATACATGTATATATATATATATATATATATATATATATTCAGAGGACTTTCTTGCTCGACATGATAGTATGCTATCTGGTTACTCTTTATCTGACTGTTGGGGTCAAAATTTGCACCCCGGTTGACCAAGTCAAAGTTAAGGTCAACCCCAAGCTAAGTGGGCCTAAGCCCAGATCAAGTGGGCCCATGCCCAGGTCGAGTTCGAACATGAAGCGGCCGGCTCTCCCCCATGCCAAAATGAAATCATGTAATAAATAATTTTTATGTAATTTTTTATGCATGAATGTAAACAAAATGGGCAAAAAGCCAAATTTTTGTAAAGCCCATGGCTTATGTGCAAAAAGAAATGGTACATGAGCCATGGGATGGGCAAAATGCCATTTTTGTAAAGCCCAAAGGGCTATATATAAATATGTAAGCCTATATAAGACAACATGATGATGAATAAAAAAGGAAAAAAACACTTTTTCATTCCCCCAAAAAATTAGGGTTCTTGGTGCCTCCTGCTCCTTCCTCAAGGTTCCAAAACCTTCTTCCCTTTTTTTCAATTAAATCAAGAGTTTTACTCTTCCTCTTCCAAAACTAAATAGTTTTTTACCACAAAACCCACAAAGGGGAAATCAGATCTCCTATCAGATCTCAAAAAGAAGAGATTTTTAAAATCTCATATTTCTTGTTCTTCAAGATCCAGCCAAAAGAGGAGGAAGAAGGAGACCCATCTCCTAAAAATCCCAACTTGGGAAGATCCAGAGCCAAAGGGAGAAACAAAGCAGCCCCCTTTGATCATGTCTAAACTTTTTTAGGAATTTAACTCCACAAATCGGGAGCACATTTCCCAGTGCAGGGACCAAAGTCCCCTTTCTGTTTGACGCCCAGCGTCCAGCGCCCAGAGCGCTAGCGCCGACGTGCCGAGTACGTGGTGCGCCCAGCGCCCAGGGTGCTTGCGCCCATGTGCCGAGCACGTGGTGCGCCCAGCGCGCTGGTGTGCCGAGCACGTGGTGCGCCCAGCGCGCTGGCGTCCACGTGTTGAGCACGTGGTGCGCCCAGCGCTCTAGCGCCCACGTGCCGAGCACATGGTGCGCCCAGCGCCCAGAGCGCTCGTGCCCAGCGCCTAGTGCGCTAGCGCCCAGCGCCTGCATGCCATGCACGCGAGGCGCTGGCCTCCACGCATCTTTTGGATGCCCTTTCCCTTTATATATATATATATATGTATATATATACATATACACACACACATACTCCACACTAAATATACCTCCCCCGTTAGAAAAAATTTTCTAACGAGGTGCTGCCCCGGACCCCGCAAGGGGGCTGCTAGCCCTCTTGACCCCAGCCCGCTATCCGGGTAGCAGGACACCCGTAAAAACTCTGCGGGGCCCTCGATATATCCAAGACCCCTTCAAAACATAACACTGCACATTGAGTTCGCATGACCCGTTTAACCAGTCAATCAGAGCTTCCCTCGCTCCAAAAGGCGAGGGGTAATTAACGGCAGCTTAGTCCGCGACTGCCGGAGATTCGGATCCCCACAATCAATAAACTCCAGCCTACCCTAGGCAGGGAGAATCTGTAATGCGCCTGACAAGCACGCGCGTATTCCCATCTCAATGGGGTGACGAAAAACACCCTACACTGACATGTTCACTTGATCATGCTTTTATTCATTTGTACATGTTGATAAAGCCCTCAGGATATTTGCTTGACTACTGTGATTGCGATGCAGATCATACTAGTGGGACATATGTAGCTTATAAGCATATCCTGAAATGTCCCTAGTCGTTGGTGTATCAAGACGGAGCATCGATATTTCAGAGTAGACTAGCGTATATGATACTAGACCCATGAGATGGGCGATGGATGATCCCACATCCATTGGTGTTTGACACTGAGATTGTATACGGGTGCTCAGTGAAGACTGGGTACACTGGATGGACTCGCCAAGAACTCCTATATGGTATCTATCGTCGGATAGCAGTTCTCAGGTGACACTGGTACAGATTAGTCTGTAGACCCGAGATCATCATAGAGTCTCATGTGTTCCCCCACTGTGCTTTGATTTCCACCCTACCACGGCTCTACTGAGTCGTACAAACAGGTGGCTTTTGGGTACAGTCCCGAGACATGTGGAGGCAATGAGCGATATGAGGGGCTCCCATTGTGCTTTGATATGATCATCGCCTACTGCCGGCGTATTAACGAGTCTTAGAGTCCCACAAAGGGGTTACCTAGCTCAGGCGAAACGATATAGGGTGCATATGGTGATATGCGTGCATGCCTGATTAAATGTGTGTATGTGATACCGCATTATAATCTGGCGTTTTCTTTTGGTCGGGTCATATGTGATATGACCGGTATATTAAATCAATTGTTGATTTAATATTAATGACCATTAGTCTTTTCACTTATAGTTTTTTCTTTATTTATTGTATGCATGAATGTATGTATGTACATATGTTGATGTGTATGCACACATGCATGCATACATGTGTCATGGTGACGATACATTGGAGGTGGCTATGCAAGACTCACATGGTTTGGATATTTATTTATTTTGATTATTGATTAAAGAATTAATTAGGATTATATCATAGTTTCTTTGTTTCTACACACTTCCATTGTTGACTTTGACTTAAACCATGGTTTAATCTCTACACTTAATCATGATTTAATCACTAAACTTATTCTTTAACCCAATAACAAAATATTTAGATATTTTTTAACCTTGGTTATGAGTGAGTGTGACCCTCTCTCATATATTCATTATTCATTTTATTTCTTGGCATAACAATTATCTTGAGCTTGCTTAGCCTTCTCCTTCTTCTTCCTCTTCAAAAGCTTACTACCTCCATCAAAGTGAGTTAAGCAGATAAAAAGAAAAGCTTTTTAAGTGAGATCCAAACCCACATCACCAATCTACACTAGTTTAGCCCACTAGTTTAGGTTGTTTTGCATCACTTCTACTTTGTTCTAGTGAAGCAAGGAGCTTGAGCCAAGGTACTCCGCGGTGGATCGTCGTGGACAACGAAGGACTCAAGCGGACCTATCCAAACACCGAGTTGATCTAAAGAGTCTTAAACGGGAGATCTACAAAGGTTGTATTTCTCATCTATTAGTGTTAGACTCTTCTATATAGTATGAGATACTATATTGTTACTTTAAATTTCTAGTTTGATCCTAAGTTAGTTTGCTTAGCACCCTAAAAAATTTAATTGTAGCATGTTTGATGCAAGACAAACCCTTATGTGGTGCGAGGTAAACCCAACAAGCCATGAAGAACATTCCTAAGTACTTGAGAAGGACAAAAGAATTGTTCTTGGTGTATGGTAATGGTGAACTCCATGTCGAGTCCTTTCCCGATTCGAGCTTCCAAAGTGATAAGGATGACTGTATGACGGTCTCGTGTTTTGTCATTATCCTCAGTGGAGAGACGGTATATTGGAAGAGTTCCATGCTAGATACCATTGCAGACTCGACGATAAAGGCTGAATACATCGCTACCAACGATTCTACCAAAGAGGCTGTTTGGATGAAGATGTTCATGAGATGAACTTGGTGAGGTTCCTACCATTGTGATGACAACGGAGCTGTGGCTTTGGCCTTGGAACCCTCATCCCATCGGTGATCCAGACATATTCTTAGGCAGTATCACCTAATCAGGAAGATGGTTGATCTCCGAGAGATATAGGTCAGGAGAGCAGACAGGAAGTATAATACGGTGGATCCACTCACGAAGGCCATCCCGCAGATACAATTTGAGTGTCTCTTTTGGATGTTGGGTATGAGATACTACAACAATTGGTCTTAGTGCAAGTGGGAGATTGTTAGTTGTATGTGTACCCTAGAGGCCATAATTGTATATTATAATGGATGCTTGGATATATATAGGGAGGACTTTCTTGCTCAACATGATAGTATGCTATCTGGTTACTCTTTATCTTAACATGTAGACTAGTATAGTGATACTTTCTTGCTCTCACATGTTGATAAAGCCCTTGGGATGTGTACTTGACTACCAGGATTATGATGCAGATCATATTAGTGGGGCCAAGGTAGTCCACAAGTTCATCCTTTAATTGTTCTTAGTCGTGGGTGTATCGAGATGGGGCATCGATATTCCAGAGTAGACTAGCGTATACATTTCTTGACCCATTTAATGGGCGATGGAAGATCCCATATCCATTGGTGTTTGATATCAAAGATTGTATACGGGTGCTCAGTGGAGACTAGGTACACTAAACAGGACTCGCCGAGAACTCGTAGATGGTATTATACCTAACGTCAGATAGCAGTTCTCTGGTGACACTGGTACAGGTTAGTCTGTAGACCCGAGATCGTCATAGAGTCTTGTGTGATTCCCACTGTGCTTTGATTTCCACCCTACCACGTTCAAGAGAGCATGCAAACAGGTGGTTTTTGGGTACAGTCCCGAGTCATATAGAGGCAATGAGCGATAGGAGGGGTTTCGTCTCTCCCGGTATTGGGGGTTGATGTTGCGCTGTGCTCGATTGGCCATAACAAGAAGTCTCTGGCCATGGCTGATGATGAGATTTACTGGTAAGTGTTATCAGTAGTTTCTCGATCTGTTATGAGCCTCACATCGGCATGACTTATCAAGTTATTGGGATCTGACATTAACCACCCCCAGACTCGATATGCGACATATTAGACGAAGAGACCGGACTGTACGGTAGTGTTACTTACTGGATTCACGGGAGTATGGACAAGCTTGCTTATTGATCTTCTGATCGCTCAATACCTGGGTAGCCGTTACGTCCAGCTAGCACCGCCGACGGCTTGTGGGTGACTGATATGATCATCATCTACTGCTGGCGTATTGACAAGTCTTTAGAGTCCTACACAGAGGTTTCCTGGCTCAAGCGAAACGAAGTAGGGCACATATGTGATATGTGCGGGACATAGATTAATACGTTTATGTGATACCATATTCTAATCTCGCGATATATGATATCAGTCGGTTATATGAGATATAGCCGGGTTATTGAATCAAGTGTTTGATTCGATAAGTTGATATAAATGATATTAGTCGGTTATATATGATATAGCCGGATTATTAAATCAAGTGTTGATTTAATAATTTAATATATAATTATATATTTGAAATATTAATATATATTAACTAATATTAGCTCACTTAAGAATTTCTTTTCTTCTAATACATTTAAATATATATATGATATATATTAATGTATTTATTTTGTGTCATGCTAGATAATACATTGAACTTGGGTGTATGAGACTCATACCTAACTAAAGATAATTTGGGTGATTAATTATTAAGGGAAAAATCAAAATTAGGTGGAAATTAGCATGGCTAAGATGCTTGTGGAAGCATGTAGAAGCCTTGACTTAAGTCCACTAATTTTGTTTTACTCTAAATATTAATTAACCCAACCATTATTTTTAGCCATGGTTAATTCTCTACAAATATCATTGAGATATTTTCTCACCCATGGTTGATCACTTGAACTTCTTCTTTATCTCCTTTCTTGCTCTCTAGCTTTCAAGTGAGAAGAAAAAGAAAAAGAAAAAGAGAAAAAGAATTCTAAAGTGAGCAAAATTCCTATCTCATCAATCTATACCAAACTAGACATTTAATATAGGTTGTTTGCTTCACTAATCCATCAATTAGTGAAGAGGTAGCTTGAGTTAAAGATTTTTCGACGTAGATCATCTTCGGCTTTAGAGATCCTTGAGCAAGCCCGTTCCTTTCGCTTTGCGGAGCCTAAGGAGAGTCCGGAAGACCACTACTTGGAGCAAAGGGACTACTACCTGGAGTTTTAGAAGTGAAGGACCGGTCTACAAAGGTTGTATTCCTATCTCACTTAATGTAAAGTTTGTGTACATGCATTCAAAACCCTAATTCTCTAGTTAGATCCTTAGTTCGGGCTCGCTCGGTACCCTATATTTTTTTTAAACTAGCAAACTCGATGCTTGCCGAAACATAGCGGGGGTGCTAAGCGAACCCAGCACCCGTTGCTTGGTCAGCGGGCAAGGGAGCAAGCAGCCCTCTTGCAGGGCTCGGGGCACCAACCCAAAAGAAAAAAAATTCTAGTGTGCGAGTGTACGGGGGAGAGAGAGAGAGAAAGCGGTTATCTCTACAAGTATCCTTTTGAGATATCTGCTACGAGTATCTCTTGGAGATATTCACCCGCGGGTATCCTTTTGAGATATCCGCTGTGGATATCTCTTTGGGATATCCGAGCGCGTATTATAAATGGTGGAAAATCCCATCGAGGGGATTTTCAAGGCAGAAAATACCCTCGCGGGGATTTTCGAGATGGGCATTCCTCTTTGCGGGGATGTCCGTGGCATAGATCCCTTTGGGGATTCGCGCCAACAAGTGGGATGGCGCGGTGATGAAGGCCGAAACTTTTCATCGGGTTCCTTGTTCGAATAAGTTTGAGAGTTCTTCTCCTTTTATGTTCTTCAAGCTTGATGAATAAAGTTTGCTCCTTTGTTGAGTTTTGATCTTGGATCTTGGTGTTTCCCCCAATAAAAGAGTCTTGCTTTTCAAAATTTGAACTGAGGCAGCGCCTCACGTGCAAAGCACGAGAGCGCCAGCGTCCAGAGTTAAAAACTCTGAGGCAGCGCCAAGAGTTAAAACAACTCTGAGGCAGTGCCTCACGTGCAAAGCACGAGAGCGCCAGCGCTCAGAGTTAAAAAACTCTGAGGTGGCGCCAAGAGTTAAAAACTCTGACGAAGCGCCTCACGTGCATGGCATGAGAGCATCGGCGCTCAGAGTTAAAAAACTTTGAGGCAGCGCCCCACGTGCAAAGCACAAGAGCACCAGCGCCAGAACTAAAACTTCTCCACCCTTGGATCAAAGATCCAACGAAGATGATAAATCATCAAATTACAGAATTAAATTCTGTTGAGGAAATACTTCTCAAATCTTTCCAATAAGAAAGATTGTGCTCTGTAAATCAGAGCACCATTGGATCAAAGATCCGATGGTGATTAAAAATCACCAAGATACAGAATAAGTTCTGTATGGGAAAATATTTTCCCAATCTTGTTAAAAAACAAGAAAAATGTCTTCTGTAAAATAGAAGTTCTTGGATCAAAAATCCGACGGTGGATAAATTCCCCAAATCAATTAAGAAATCTCTCAATGAGAGATTTTCTTAACTGAATCAACAGATCAGCCTTCACTATATAAAGGACCTAAGACTTCAAGTCTTAAACAGAAGGACCCCCCATAAACTTCGATCTCAAAGAGAAGAGAAAAGAAAAAGAGAGAAAGCTTTAAGAAGAAGAATTTTTTTCAAGGTAAATAAAATAGAGATCAGAGCATCTCAAGTGTTTAACCCTCGTAAAAAGAACGTGGTTCTTTCCTCGGATCTGAGATCCATGAGACAAGTCTTCCCCAAATGAAAATCTAATTCTTACTGGGATGAATTTGTTCTTAGGGATAGAAAATCCAAGGAAGAACAGAGAATTGAACCCTTCAAAAAAAATAATACACAAGAAAAACCAGCGCCAAGCGCTACTTAATAAAAGAGAGCTTAGTACTCAATGGTTGGCGCTCAGCGCCAAGCGCCTCACCTGCCACTCATGTGGGCACTGCTCAATAAAGAATGCTTAGCACTCAATGGTTGGCGTTCAGCGCCTTACGTGCCACTCATATGGGCGCTGCTCAATAAAGAGTGCTTGGCACTCAATGGTTGGCGCTCAGCATCAAGCGCCTCACGTGCCATTCACGTGGACGCTGCTCAATAAAAAGTGCTTAGCACTCAATGATTGGCGCTCAGCGCCAAGCACCTCACGTGCTCCTCATGTGGGCGCTGCTCAATAAAAAATCGCTTAGCACTCAATGGTTGGCGCCCAGCGCCAAGCGCTACACATGACCCTCACGTGGGCACTACTTGACATAGAGTGCTCTACACTCATCACACAGAACCCAGCGCCATAAAGAGTATTCAACACTCAAAAAAAATAAAAGAAAAAGAAGTAAAGTGTGAGCGTCAGAACCCACATAAATGCTTAGTATTGTGTGCACAGAGAAAAGACTGTGTCCTAGCAAGTGTCTAACACTTTATTCAAAAATAAACGACAAAGACTAAGTAGGCTGAGCCCAAATTGGCCAAACTCCTAATCAACCGAGCCCATGTGCTCTTTATTTTATTAAACTGGTCTTAGTCCCAAACAAGTCCACCAATCTTTTGACGAATATCCATTGGTTCAAGGGTGTTCTCCGCCGAACACAGAGACGAGACCGCGTAGGTCCGTCTTGCCTGAATTTGGGGGTAGATGCTAATTGGTGCTATTCGTCCACCTCTCTGAAGATGCCAAGTTGATTTATGGCACCGTATATCAATGGTTTACATGGATGCGGCCGATGTAGCAAATTTCGTCAGATTCCCCCTCGTTGAGGGGTTTTTTGATTGTGGGAACGCTCTTCCCTGCAGGCACAAGCCCCTACAGTTAATTACGCTACCGCATCGCGGTAACCACTTTCTCCTTCTCCAGATGGTCACTTCATGTCGTGTGTGTTTGTTTTATTTTTGGTTTCCCGTGGATTGTATACGGAGACTAATTTATGTTGTCGCCCGTAGGGCGTGGATTAGTCCAAATCCGTATTTTCTTAGATTTGGGTTTGGGTTGGGTTTAAGGATATGTTAGTCTCATTTGAGACTAAGATCAACTTAAACGTTTGTTAAGGATACGTTAGTCTAATTTTTAGACTAAGATCTACTTAACGTTTGTTAATGACACATTAGTCTAATTTTAGACTAAGATTAACTTAACGGGATCATTTAAATTCAACAAAAGAGCATTTGGGCTCTATTGTTTTAGTTTAGGGACTTTGCGGTCTATAATTAGTTTAAGGATGCTATAGTCCAGTTTAAAGACGTCATAGTCTATAAAGTTTAATGACATCATAGTCCATGGGTTTAAGGATTCCACAGTCCGAGGTTAAGGACATTATAGTCCATGGGTTTAAGGACCCCACAGTCTAAGGTTATGGACATCATAGTCCATGAGTTTAAGGACCCCACAGTCCATGGAATGTCTGGTTGTCGGGACCCATCACCTCTCTGAAGACGTTGAAGGATTACAACGACAAATATTAGAGGAGTGAAGAGATGTACCCTTGAACCAATTTTGGTTGGGAGATCTGTAGTCCAATTGGGACTAAGATCTGAGATTTATGAGCATATGGGCTCAATTAATCTGAATGAGGGGTTTATGGCCAACTTGGGCTTGGCCCACTCAGTTAAAATGTTAAACATTTGATAATGCTGAGCATTGATTTGGGTTCTGACAGCCTTTCTGTCTTTTATTGAATGCTGAGCATTCATCATAGCTCTAGGGTTTTATTTAAAGAACAGTTTATGTTCTATCAGCGCATGCGTAAGGAACACGTAGCGCTCTTGGTGCTAGCGCTAGTTAATGAGCGCAAAGCGCTTCTGTGATATAGCGCACACGTGAGGACACGTGGCGCGCTTGGCGCTAGCGCCAGTCTATGAGCGTAGAGCGTCGGTTTATGAGCGCAAAGCGCTATTTGTCCAGTGGCGCACATGTGAGGAGAACGTGGTGCGCTTGGCGCTGAGCGCCAGTCCATGAGCGCAAAGCGCTATTTGTCAAGTGGCGCACACGTGAAGAGCACGTGGTGCGCCAGTCCAAGAGTGCAGAAGCGCTTCTGATCAGTTTTATGATCTGAGAAATAAATCTTCGTTTATAAGAGACTTTGTCTCAAGGTTCTAAGAACAAAGTTCTTATTTTATAGGAGATGTTTCAATCTCTTATTTTGGTGAAAGGCTTTGCCTTTATGGATCTGTGATCCTAAGAGAATTGAATTATTCTCCCCCCTTTTTATAATGAGATATTCATGATCTCTTTTTGTAAAAAGACCTTAGTCTTATAGATTTATGATCTGTGAGAAGAATTATGTTCTTCTTCTTTAATGAGATTTTTCTTATCTCTGTTTTTTTTACATTAAAGAAAAGTTCTTCTTCTACTGAGAGCTTGCTCTTCTTTCTGAGATTTCTCAAAGTTTATGGGGGGGGGGTCCTCTATTTTAGACTTGAAGTCTTAGAGCCTTTATATAAGGCAAGTTGATTTGTTGAATCAGTTAAAGAGATATTTTCTCTAATTGATTTGGGAATTTCCCCACCGTTGGATCTTTGATCCTAGGGCTTCTGATTTACAGAAGGCAATTTTCTTGTTTTTAACAAGATTGAGAAATCTTTCCCCACCGTTGGATCTTTGATTCTAGGGCTTCTGATTTACAGAAGGCAATCTTCTTGTTTTTAACAAGATTGGGAAATCTTTCCCCATACAGAATTTATTCTGTATTTTAGTGATTCTTAATCACCATTGGATCATTGATCCGACGGTGCACTAATTTACAGAGCAAACTCTTGAAGAATGTTTTCTCAGCAGAATTTTATTCTGGTAAATTGATGATTTTTAATCATGTTCGTTGGATCTTTGATCCAACGTTTGGAAACATTTAGTTCCAGCGCTAGCGCTTTCGTGCTTTGCACGTGGTGTGCTGCTTAGAGTGCAGCACACTTAGCGCTAGCGCTTACGTGCTTTGCATATGGTGCACTGCTTAGAGTGCAGCGCTAGCGCTCATGTGCTTTGCATGTGAGCGGCGTCTCAGAGTCTTTGACTCTCTTAGTGCTAGCGCTGCTATGAAGCACTGCTTTATTTCAAAATTTGAAATTTGAACAGAGCTTTGCTCTGATTGGGGGAAACAAAGGGTACATCTCTCTACACCTCTGATACATGTCGTTGTAATTCTTCAATATCTTCAGAGAGGTGGAGGGTCCCAATAACCAATAACTCTTGGTATACCCCCAAACCAACAAACCATAAACCCTTCGGACCGCAACGTCCTTAAAACTAAATTGTGGACCGCAACGTCCCTAAAAACTAAATTCTATGGACCGTAATGTCCTTAACCTAAATTCCATGACCGTAACTTCTTTAAACTAAACCCTTTGGACCGCAACGTCCCTAAACTAAATTCTATGGACTATGATGTCCTTAAACTCCACGGATCATGATGTCCTTAAACCCAATGGACCGTAACGTCCCTAAACTAAAACGATAGAGCCCAAATGCTCTTTCGTTGGATCTAAATGATCCAAAAACCTTGTTAAGTGGATCTTAGTCTAAAACTTAGACTAACGTATCCTTAACAAATATTTAAGTTGATCTTAATCTCAAACGAGGTTAACGATCTTTAAATCAACCAAACCCAAATCTAAGAAAATATGAATTTGGATTAATCCACGCCCTATGGGCGACAACATAAATTAGTCTCCGTATACAATCCACTGGCAACCTAAAACAAAACAAGCACACCCGACACGAAGTGAACATTTGGAGAAGGAGAAAGTGGTTATCGCTATGCGGTAACGTAATTAACTGCAAGGGCTTGCGCCTGCAGGGAAGAGCGTCCCCATAATCAAAAACCTCTCGCAAACGAAGGGGAATCTGACGAAGTCTGCTACAGCGGCCACATCTGTCTAAACCTCTGATATATGGTGCCATAAATCAACTTAGCATATTCCGAGAGGTGGACAGATAAAACCAAATAGTATCTGTCCCAAAAATTCAGGCCAGACGTCCCAATGTCCCGGTCGCGTTTTTCGGCGGTAAACAGATTCTGGCACGCCTGGTGGGACCTTTTCCTATTTCCATTCCACACCTCGTATGTCGTGTTCGCGAACGAATCACAGTTTAATATGGTTGCCCCTGGATTCGAGGTACTAAGATTTGGTGTCTTGCTCCGTGCAGAAGAGAAGATGGCGTCAATGGCTTCCAACTGCACCAACTGCAACAACAACTCCCGCTCTGCCCCGTCTGGAGGAGTGACTTATGGGCCCCAAGTGGCCTCCATCCACGCAATGCCGGTGGAACATGTGACACAGGCCACCACGTGATTGTTCTTCGGGACCATGCTCCCACCAATGAGCTTCAACGCCCCAGTGCCATCATAGGAAGCTCCGAAGAAGTCAGTCTTCGATCAGCTTGCAACTACCACGGCCCCTCATAACGGGTCGTCCAAGTCTACTACCTCAGTCATCGATAGGTTGAGGCTAAGCTCAAATGGGCCCGCGAAGAGGCTCGCAATACCGGAGAAGGCCATCCCAAATCCTGCCGCAGATGAATTCGTCCAAACTACTTCCCCTACTCGAAAGTCGGCCTTCGACAGGTTGACCATTCCTTCCCAGCGAATGTCAGTCTTTGACAGGCTAGCACCAATAATAGCCTCTTTTCAAAGCAGGGGGCATGACGAAGCTACTCCGACAATAGAGGTGATCCCGGCTACACGACATTCTCGACGTCGCCATTGGCACTGAGCGAGGAAAGCTGGGGGCAATTCCCCTTCTGGACTGACCCCACCAGCTCCAATGGTGGAAGTTGACGCTGCTGTTCCAACTGAGAACAGCTTTGAGCCGCTCAAGAGGGTGCGCAAGAATTCTCCTCCGCCTGCTGAAAACGTCTCCTCCGCTTGCTGAAAACATCATAAAGGCAAAGCCGGAGCAGCCCCCTCAGCGGCTGTCCTCCAAAATCTACAGGGTCTGGTGAAGAGTCCAAGATTATGTAATCGACAAAGACTACTCTCGCAAATCGAAGAAAATGAAGGTCCGGTAAGAGGAGAACCATCCCGCCGTCGTACCACGGAAAGTATCGTCTGCGAAAGCCCCCTCAACTTCGACCGCCCATAAAAGGAGAAGGCCGGAGAAGATCCCCATGTCTGCGACAAATCTCAAGGGCACTAAATCCAAATGCCCTAAGTCTGGTGGCATGGTAGTGCACACCATTTACATGGCTTCCGAAAATGAGGAAAGCCGTGCTTCTGGGGGTCATCGACCACTTACGCGGTCCGTAACAAAGGCTCATGAGCAACAACAGAAACTCCAGAAGATGCTGACGAAAATAGCTGCACTCACTGGGCAAAATGAAAGCCCGGAAGTATCGTCGAATCAACGCCAGGAGCAGGAAACCGACACTAAGTTCCTCCGAAGAATGCTCGAAAAGAAAGATAAAGAAGCCGCGGAACAAGCGGCTAATATAAAACAAATGGCGCTCCTGTTCCAAGATATGGTGGGGATGATGATCCACCCGGACCCTCCAGCCGAAGATCCCCCAATAATCATTGAGGACGAAAAAGGGGAGACATCAAACCCTCTTCCGACTTTATCAGCAGCTAGGGAGGAGACGATCTCGAAAGCTGCGCTTGATGACTACATAGCTCAACAAATACGGGTTCATCAGACAAGCGAAGCCGCTGGCCAAGTCATCAAAACTGGACGACCTTATCCAGTCTGGTACGATCAAATTAAGTACCCGCCGGGATATGCGATCCCTAAATTTCATGTGTACAAGGGGACAGGCAACCCCTATCAACACGTCGCTCAGTTCAGGGCTCTTTGCGGCAATACTGGAGGTGACGACAAATTGCTACTTCTCCAGTTCGTCAGCAGTTTAGCAGAGACAGCTTTTGAATAGTACTCAGAGCTTCCGAATGACTCCATCAAAACGTTTACAGAAATGGAGTTGCTATTCACCCAGCGTTTCACAAGCGCCAGTGAACGCACCCCGATCACGATATTGATCAATGCCAGGGTGAAGCCAGGAGAGACATGGGTTCAGTATGAAATTCGGTGGCGAAACCTATGGTCGACATGCGAACAACGCATAGAAGAGTCTCCCGCCATGGGCATGTTCGTAGGGACCCTCGATCCACAGGCAATTATATCCCAGTTTATGATGTTTTTCAAGCCGACCACTTACCAGGCCTTGATCGACAAGTTGGCCCAAATGGACCAGATGGGCCATAGACCATCCTCTTCGAAAATGGAGCTCCGAAATGAAAAGGGTAAAGGAAAAGCGACCTTCGTCGCCAACGCTCAGCAACAGCCGAGTGATCCGAAACCAGCTGCTTGCCAAAACGATAAACAGCGGACACTCGGGGAAAAACTGAAACATCCTTACGTAT
The DNA here is from genome assembly GCA_030015575.1 of Agapanthus africanus. Lineage (NCBI taxonomy): Eukaryota > Viridiplantae > Streptophyta > Magnoliopsida > Asparagales > Amaryllidaceae > Agapanthus > Agapanthus africanus. The sequence goes on from CM057350.1 coordinate 157,527,646, forward strand.
TCCCTCGGGATAAAATGAAAAGACTGTTCGAACTGGCAGTGCGCAACAGGCTTATCACTCTACCAGATCCGAGATGCCCGCTGCAACCGGGCGACATCAACAATCCCAATTACTACCCCTATCACCGAATAGTGGGCCACCCAATCGAAGATTGCTTCGTCTTCAAAAACTAGATTGAGGACCAGTACCAACAAGGCAAATTCATGCTGTCTGAAAACTGGAGGGTGAACCCGCCACAACCGCACGCTCGTAAAAAGGTGGACACGTCGGGGGCATCATGCTCATTTATAGAGAAAGCTCCATGAGAAGTTGTTCTTTCTAACAAGACTAAAAGAATGCTGAAAGACCTTCAAGTATGTCTGACAATTAGATGGAAAAGCCCACTGGAGCCAGAGATCATTGAGAGAATGTTGAAACTGTGCCCAACACCGAGAGTTGGTAGCAATGGGCAAAATACCCAGGCCCAGCCGTCATAGCCGTCGAAAAAGAAGAAGAAGACCAAAAAGCCCGCACAGTCTGACGACAAACGCATGGACCTGCAAAAGCATATTGACGCGCTGGAAGAATATAACCAGAAGGCGTGAACCCCGGTTACACTCCAAGGGTTTCTTAACCACATCCTTGAGGGCGGGGATAATGACAATGATGAGGGAGAAGACTCGTTAGAAGAACTCGAGAATTATGTGGCAAGTTGTCACATGATATCTCATTCACCAATAAATGACGAAGAAGATCACTCGGCATCAGAAGATAATATAGAGGAGCTAGGGGCAGGGTCGGTGCCAAAATCCTTAGAACCGTCTGACGGAATGATTGACATGTTGCTGAATGAAGCCCTTCAGAAGAGCAAAGCTGATCAAGAGCGTGAAATGGCCATATTTGAAAGGGCCAGGCATCGGCGTCAAGTTGAAGAAATCAGGGTAGGGATGAGTCACAAAGCACTCCAACCAGATCAAAGCACGCCTGCAGTAGACAAAAACAGGCTTAAAACGAGGAAACGGTTCGCTAAAGCCCTGTCAATGGGAATGAAGCCGCCATCTTTCAAATGAAATACTCCTGGCGGTATACACCATGACGAAGCGGATGTACATCTTAAGTACTGCTTATACCATCAAAGGATTGCGCACCCTACCGAAGAATGCATGGCCTTTAAAAAGTGGTGGCAAGGATACGTTGCTCACCAACAATATTTCAAGCGGATGAAGCCCAAACTCATCGGGACCAGAAAAACACGACAGATGGGCACAAAAGAACTGCCAGCAACTGTCACGTGGTTGATACCAGGGGGTCGCAAGTTCTCACCTTTGAAAGCGACTCTGATGAAGAAGTAGCCCTCAGCCCTCTCTTCAAGGAATCCACCCCAGGAAAAGAGGAAGAGATGAAGAACTGTGAAAATATTAAGCTGCGCAACCGTATGTTGCCCGAAAAGAATCTCGGATCTACAAACAAGGGATCGAACAAAAAAGATAAGGGGAAGGAAAAAGTCCCTAAGGATATCGCCCTCGATGATCGAGTCATCGAAGAGCTCACAGCCAAGGACCCGCTCAAGAAGAACAAGGTGGATTACAATGTCCTAGCACATCTGAGAAAGATACCCTTACAATTGAGTATCTTGGATGCCCTTCTCCTGTCTAAAGAGGAACGAGATTCCCTGATCAGGGCATTAAAAGAGCCCGAGCAGTTTCAAGCTTTCCTTACCGAAGAAAAGATGAAGGATGAGCTGGAAGAAGTCCACACAGCTGACATCACTTTCGGCGATGAAGATCTCCTCCTCGGAACGTGCGAGCACAACCGTCCCCTATATGTCACCGGGTACTGCCATGACATCAAGATAGGGAAGATCTTAGTTGACAACGGGTCCTCTATCAACCTCCTAAATGTGAGGGCACTATAATAAATCTGCATGAGCGTTCAGCACCTCGCTTGGGATAAAAGCACCATCTCCGGGTTCGACTCCCAGTCATCACGGACACTAGAGTCTGTAATACTGACGTTACGCTTTGGGCTGCTTGTCACTGACATCAAATTTCATGTCATTGATGCCAAGACTTGCTACAACGCTTTGCTCGGAAGGCCTTGGTTACACGAGTACAACATCATCCCTTCTACACAACATCAGTGTATGAAGTGTTTCAAAGATGGTCTCGAGAATACCGTGATGGGGGAACTAAACCCATTCTCCGTAAATGAGGTCTGAAAATATGAAGATGCAAAGTATTTCCTACCAGACTTTGAAAACACGGAAATATGCCATAAACCGGAGAATAAGCAAAAAGCCATCACCACTATTTCGGTCTTCGGGAGTGATACCGAGGAGGAAGAAAAGATAGTTTATTCGGGGCCTTCCCAATGCAACAGGCCGAGACCATCGACCCCTATTCTGGTCTTTGGCAGTGACTCTGAAGATGAAATCAACGCAGTATTCTCGATCCGTCCATCAATGCAGGCCCTCATTGGAGATGATCAGAGTTTGCAAATCACCATGGTTTCGCGACAGCACTACAGAGAGCTTGATGCACTTGAGACTTATAGTGTGCAAGAGCTGCAGACATTTTATGTCCTGTCCATGCGAAAAGGTGAAAAGGCGATCCTATTCTATCGATCCACAGAGACTAAAGTCGTAAGAGAAGTCTGGCATGGTGCCGATTTTGCGTTCGACAAGCTCCAATCAATCCGTCTGCCCAGATACTACACAGAGGGATTGAAAATGTTATTAAGATGTCAAGGCGTACCTTTCAAATAGGTTGCTCAGCAAGTTCAGTTCTACAACAAGATTTGGAATGTCCCCGGAACTCAGCAAAAATTTCCCAACGGAAAAATGGAAGCGATTGGGCTTGGATATGTCCAGTCCAAGAAACGGGAACAATTCCATGGCTGCCATGTCATAAATGACCACGATGAAGAAGGGGATGCTCTTTTAAAAGATGCTGATGCTGAGCCAGAACGAGGTTCTGTCATAAAAATACCGAGTCCGTCGTTTGAAGAACAAATGGACAAGCTAATAAGGGAAGCGAGTCAAAAGGTTTGGAACGACCACAGCCGCGAAATAGCCATTTATCAAAAAGTCTGGACGCAACGTATCATTCAACAGGCTACGAAGGATGATGACCCCTTTCAACCCCAACCCTCTGTGCGCTCTCGTGGCAAAAAGAAAGCCCGACGTAGAAACAACAACAAGGTTAAGAACGGAGACGACATTCCAAGACAGCGAATCGGATCCAAAAGGCCATGCAATAAAGAAAGGGTCAGTCGCAAGCCGTCTCTTATAAAAAAGATGGGTCGAGCATATTCTTTCCCTCAAAACAAGACAAGAAGAATCTTTGACCTTGTCATGAAACATCAGATGATGACACTACCGGAGTCTCGGCACCCCGATCAAGCAAACGAGGTTCATCACCTAGATTATTGCTCCTATCATCGAGCGATAGGACATCTTCTTGAAGACTGCTTCAACTTTAAAAAACTGGGTTGAGACCAATATCAGCAAGGCAGGTTTGCTCTATCTGACAATTGGAGGGTGGCCCCACCACAAAAGCATGTGCCAAGAGCAATATGTATAGCGAGTGTGGAACTAGATCAACATCGGTCTTGGAAACGATCTCATACCCGCCACGTGATAACGTTGTCCGAAGAAGGAAAACATAAGAATATGGATGACCTCTCCTGGTGCTTCGAAAATGAGGATGAGAACGAGGTGATCTCAGAATTTCAACCGGCGCTAAAAGAATTGGAAGATGGGATACACACCACGGCGGACAACCTGAGAAAAATCAACTTGGGGACGACAAATGACCCGCGACCAACGTTTGTTAGTGAGCTGCTGTCTAAAGAGCAGGTGGCTACACTAAAAGATGTGCTCATGCAGTATAAAGACTGTTTCGCATGGAACTATTCCGAGATGCCGGGGATAGATCCAGAAATAGCTGTGCATAAATTGGCGATATCTCCGGACGTCAAGCCAGTCAAACAAGCGCCAAGAAGAATGCGGCTCGAACTTGAAATGAGCATCAACGCCGAAGTCAAGAAGCTAATCGACTCCGGCTTTATCTAAGAAGTTCAATACCTCGACTGGATCGCCAACATTGTCCCAGTGATGAAGAAAAATGGGACAGTGCGCATCTGCGTGGATTTCCGAGACCTCAACAAAGCTTGCCCGAAGGATGATTTTCCCGTACCGGTTACCGAGTTGATGATAGATAACATGTCCACTCATGAAGTCTTCTCCTTCATGGATAGATCATCGGGGTATAATCAAATAAAGATGCACCCCGAAGACCAAAAGCATACCGCTTTCCGGACTCCTTTGGGCATATTATGCTACAAAGTGATACCTTTCGGTCTGAAGAAGCTGGTGCTACCTATCAGAGGGCCATGACAAAGATTTTCGATGACCTCATACATGAAATTGTCGAGTGCTATATCGATGACCTCGTAGTGAAATGCAAATCATACGAGGAACACTGGGAGCATTTGAAAACAATATTCCAACATCTTCGTAAGTATAACCTGAAGATGAACCCTTTGAAATGCGCATTTGGAGTCTCCTCAGACAAATTTCTAGGGTTCATCATACGACACCGGGGTATCGAAATAGTTCCATAAAAAATCAAGGCGATTATGGAAATGCCCATTCCAACAACTTTAAAACAGTTGCGGTCTCTACAAGGAAAGCTCGCATATATCCGGCAGTTCATAGCCAATCTCTCCAGAAAATGCCGTCCCTATAGTCACCTGATGAAGAAGGGAACCCCATTCGTTTGGGATCGTAAATGCTGTAGGGTTGCCTATCACGGCAGCAAGTTTTTGGGAGGCATCATCCATGCCATATTTAAAAATTTGCCGTTCTAGTAAACCCTAACCCTAGAATCGCTACTAAATAATCCGACGAAACATTATGCAAATACTTTACATCTAAAGTGAACAAGGAATACAACCTTTGTAGTCCGGTCCTTCACTTCAATAGCTCCATGTAGTAGTCCCTTCACTGCGATCACGAACTCTCGGACTCTAGAGAGGCTCCCATGAAGAAACGAACAAGCTTGCATTGAAGTCTTCAAGGCCGAAGATGATCTACGTCAAGGAGACACTAACCCAAGCTACCCCTTCACTAATTGTGGAATTAGTGAAGCAAACACCCTATACTAAATGGAAAGTAGTAGAGGATGATGAAGTAGGAATTTTTCTCATTTTAGTTTTCATTTTCTCACTCAATTCCATCACTTGATCAAAAGCCAGTGAGCTTTCAATAGGAAGATGAAAATGAAAATGATGAAGTGATGAATGAGTAATTCATGTGAGGTTAGAAATGCAAGCATGGTGAGTTAATGTCATACTTAACCCTTGTAGAGACTAAACCATAGCTATGAGTTAAGGGTTGGGTTAACAAATATCTTAAGCTAGACAAACAAGTGGACTTGGTCAATGAAACCTACATGCTTCTACAAGCTTTGAACCATGACTCATTATCCAAGTGTTTGAATTACTTAAAACAAATAAACCCTAACTTTAACCTATCTTGGTGTGAGTCTCATACTAACATGTTGCATGTGTAACCTAGCATGACACAACAATATATATCACATATATATTTTGTGTGTAAAGAAAACAATTAACATATATCACATATATGTTAAGTGTATCAAATGTGAGAAAAAGAAAAGCTTTAAGTGAGCTAATATTAGTTAATGTAATTTAATATATCAAATATATAATTATATATTAAATTATTAAATCAACATTTGATTTAATAATCCGGCTATAGTGTGTATAACTGACTAATATCAAATGCAACAACTTATCGAATCAACACTTGATCCGATAACCTGGCTATATCACATATAGCTGACCAATGTCATAAGTCGCGAGAATAGAATGCGATATCACATATCGCATTAATCTCGGTCCAGCACATATCACATATGTGCTCTTACTCTATTTCGCTAAAGCCAGGAAATCTCTGTGTAGGACTCTAAAGACTCGTCAATACGCCGGCAGTAGGTGTTGATCATATCAAACACCCAATAGCTACAAGCGGTCTGCTAAACGTAACAACCACCCGGGTATTGAGCGATCAGAAGATCAACAAGCAAGCCAGCTCGTACTCCTGCGAATCCAATCAGTAATACTACCGTACATTCCGGTCTCTTCGTCTGATATGTCGCATATCACAGCCTGGGGGTGGTATAACGACATACCCCAATAGCCTAATAAGTCATGCCGATGCAAGGTCCATAATGGTTCGAGAAACTACTGATAACACTTACCAGTAGATCTCAGCAACCCTGTCCAGGAATTTCATGTTATGGCCAATCGAGCACAGCGCAACATCAACTCCCAATACCGGGAGAGATGAAACCCCTCCTATCGCTCATTGCCTCCATGTGACTCGGGACTGTACCTAAAAACCAGCTTTTTGCATGATCTCTTGACCGTGGTATGGTGGAAATCAAAGCACAGTGGGAATCACACAAGACTCTATGACGATCTCGGGTCTACAGACTAACATGTACCAGTGTCACCAGAGAACTGCTATCCGACGATAGGTATAATACCATCTAGGAGTTCTCGGCGAGTCCGTCCAGTGTACCCAGTCTCCACTGAGCACTTGTATACCTTCTCTGATATCAAACACCAATGGATATGGGATCATCCATCGCCCATCATATGGGTTAAGAAGCGTATTATGCCCTGTCTCAATATTCCCATGACTAGGAACATTTGAAGGATGTACTTACCGACTACCGTGTCCCCACTAGTATGCTCTACATCATAGTCCTGGTAGTCAAGTAGTCATCCTAATGGTTTTATCAACATGTAATAGAGAGACAATAAGTGTACATGTTAAGATAAAGGGCAACCAGATAGCATACTATTATATCGAGCAAGAAAGTCCTCCCTATATATGTCCAAGTATCCACTACAATATACATCGCATGTACAGTAATGGCCTCTAAGGCATATATAACTAACAATCTCCCACTTGCATTAAGGCCATCTGTTGTAGTATCCAATACCCAACAATATAGCAGTGGTTGTAGTATCCCATACTCAACCATCCCATAGAAGTCTCTCTAGGGATAAGGCCTTTGTGAGTGGATCCGCTGTGTTATCCTCCGTGTCTACTCTCCTTATCTCGATCCCTTAGAGATCATTCATCTTCCTGATCAGGTGATACTTGCCTCAGAATATGTCGGGAATGCTGACGGGACCGGTGTTCCTAGGCCAAAACCACAACTCCATTGTTGTCACAATAACAGTTATTGGACGCTCAATGGTAGGAACCTTGTTCATCTCATGAACAAGAAATGCCCAGACAGCCACTTTGGCAGCATCATTGGTAGCAATGTATTCAGCCTTTCTTCGGGTGTGTTCATTACCAAGAACTGTTTCTCAGTATCCTCTACGTCCTTGGTATGAGATACCGGATCAGGATCCCATATATGTAATCTGTTACATGGGCTACAGACAGGTAGAGAACTGAGAACGGGTGATAAAAATTTCAAGAGTTGGAAACGGTGCAATTGGTGCAGCCAAGGTGTTGGCAGTTATCACCATATATTACCAAATACATTGATTCTGAACGAATGTTATTAGATACCGAACCTGATATACAACATCATATCAGTCTCTTTATTTAGTAAAGAAGGATATAATTTTGTATTGTTGGATAATGTTTTGAACATTTCCTATATCAAGAGTTGATCGGTTCAGGCACGTTATCTAAAAGCATATACGTTCTAAATCAAACCACAGTTCTTAACGTACAAAACACACACAAGAGGAAGAGTTCAGAAATGAACGAATCCTTCTTGAGGCATTGTAGACTAGGTCATATCAATGCGACATGACTAGCTGAAGTTACATAAAGATGCATATTTAATTCAGTTTAAATTTACATCTTGTGAAACTTGCCAGTCATGTCACAAAGATAATATGACCATAGCTCCATTTACTGGAAACAGAGAAAGAGTTAGTGAACTCTTGGAATTGATACATGATGATGTATGTAAGTCCCCTGTCTACACATGCCAGGACTGGTTCTTTGTACTTCATTACATTCACTGATGATCTTTCATGATTCGGACATACGTTCCTATTGAAATGCAAGCCTGAAGCTTTTGAGAAACTCAGTGAATATAAGTCAGAAGTAGAGAACCAAAACGGGTATAAGTATTATGTCCTTTGATGAGATCAAGGAGGAGAATACTTGAGCACGGAATTCCTGGACTATTCTAAAGGAGAATGAGATTTTCTCTCAGCATTACTCCTTCGTATACACCACAGTACGTCGGTGTATCGGGGTGGAGCAATTGCACCCTATGTGATATGGTGTGCTCTATGATGAGTACTACTGAGTTGCTTATTTCCTTTTGAGGGTTATACACTTGAGAAGCTGCATACTTATTGAATGGTGTTCCAACCAAATCAGGTGCCTACCACTCCATATATGATATGGTATGGGAAGAGCCCATCTCTTAGGCCTATGTCAAAAAGCAAAATTCGGACAAGCTCGAGGCAAGGTCAGATCTGTAGAAGTTTGTTGGATATCCCAAGCATTCGCAAGGGAATATCTTCTACCACACCGAGGAACAAAAGGTGTTTTATTTCTCGGAATGCCACCTTTTTTAGAAAAGGAATTTATTTTGGAAACAAATTAGTGGTCATGAGGTAGAACTAGAAGGAGTTCCAGCTATACAAACTACAGCTGATGATTTGGTAGAACCGGAGGATTCAGTAGCTCCCAATGAACCTCAGCCTCTCCGCCGATCTGGTAGGGTTCCTCATCCACATGAGAGATACTTCGGTTTTCTCTATAACAGTGGGAGCAAGGATTGCATCATGAGATGATGACCCAATAAGATTCGAGTAGGCCATCAAGAGTGGGGACTCTGTAAGAATGGCTGAATGCTATGCGATTTGAGATGGAATCTATGTACACCAACGAAGTATGGACTTTGGTTGCTCTATCTGAGGGTTTATATCCCTATCAGGAGCAAGTATATCTTGAGAAGATTACTTGGTGTACATGGAAAAGTTAAGACTTTCAAAGCTAGACTTGTTGTAAAAGGTTCTCGTCATCGACTAGGTGTGGTTTAATAATGAAACCTTTTCTCCAATGGCTATGCTTAAGTCCATCCGGATCCTACTTGCCATTGCTACATACCATGACTACGATATCTGGCGGTTGGGTGTTATGACTGCTTTTCTAAATAGCGATTTAGAAGAGAGCGTCTATAAGTACACAGCCAGAGGGTTTCGTAGACAGTGGGAGCAGCGGAAACGTGTGCAAGTTGCTTTATGGGATAAAGCAGGCATCGTGGAGTTGGAACATCTGTTTTGATGTAGTAGTCAAAGCGTTTGACTTCATCAAAATGGTAGATGAACCTTGTATATACAAAAAGGTAGTAGAGAGTAAGGTGGTCTTTCTCGTATTGTACGTGGATGACATACTCTTAATAGGGAAGGAGTTTCCTATGCTACACTCGATCAATCTCCTCTTATCACATTGATTCTCCATATAGGATCAAGGTGATACCTCCTAAATCCAGGGTTTTTGGATCTATGTGATAGATCTAAGTGGATGTTAGGATTCTCACTAAGGTGAAGTGAGATGGTATCAATCGATCCTGGGGAGAATCACTGGAAAGCTTCCAGAGTGATAAGGTCGACTGAACGTCAGTCACAAGCATTGTCTTTGCCCTTAGTAGAGGGACGGTATGTTGGAAGAGTTCCAAGATAGATACCGTGGCATACTAGACGATAAAGGCTTGATACACCGCTACCAAAGATGCTACCGAAGAGCAGTCTGGGTGTATATTAGTTCATGAGATGAACTTCGTTCCTACCATTGTGTGATAATGGAGTTGTGGCTTATGCCTGGGAACACCTGTCCCATCAGTGTTCCAGACATATTCTAAGGCAGTATCACCTGATCATGGAGATGGATGATCTCCAGGAGATCGAGATTAGGAGAGTAGACTCAGAGAACAACACGGCGGATCCACTCACGAAGGCCTTTTCCCAGAGAGAGACTTTTAAGGGATGGTTGAGTATGGGATACTACAACCATTGCTATCAGATGGCCCTACTGCAAGTGGGAGATTGTTAGTTATATGTATGCCCAAGAGGCCATTGTTGTACATAAGATGTATATTGTAGTGGATGCTTGGACAAATATAGGGAGGACTTTCTTGCTCGACATGATAGTATGCTATCTGGTTACTCCTTATCTTAACATGTATACTGATTGTCTCTCTGTTACATGTTGGTAAAGCCCTTAGGATGTGTACTTGACTACCAGGACTATGATGCAGATTATACTAGTAGGGCCATGGTAGACCATAAGTTCATCCTTTAATATCCCTAGTCGTGGGTGTATCGAGACGGGGCATCGATATACCAGAGTAGACTAGCGTATACTTTCTTGACCCATATAGATGGGCGATGGATGATCCCATATCCATTGGTGTTTGACATCAGAGATGGTATACGGGTGCTCAGTGGAGACTGGGTACACTGGACGTACCCGCCGAGAACTCCCATATGGTATTATACCTCACGTCAGATGGCAGTTCTCTGGTGACACTGGTACATGTTAGTCTGTAGACCCGAGATCATCATAGACTCTTGTGTGATTCCCTCTGTGCTTTGATTTCCACCTTACCACATCCAAGAGGGCATGCAAAACGGTGGTTTTTAGGTACAGTCCTGAGTCACATGGAGGCAATGAGCGATAGGAGGGGTTTCGTCTCTCCCGGTATTGGGGGTTGATGTTGCGCTGTGCTCGATTGGCCATAACAGGGAAGCCCCTGGCCAGGGCTGGTTTAGAGATTTACTGGTAAGTATTACCAGTAGTTTCTCGACCCGTTATGAGCCTCACATCGGCATGACTTATCGGTTATTGGGGTCTGACGTTTACCACCCCTAGACTTGATATGCGACATATCAGACGAGGAGACCAGACTGTACGGTAGTGTTACTGTCAGGCTTTTGCAGGAGTTGGAGCGGGCTTGCTTGCTGATCTTCTGATCGCTCAATACCCGGGTAGCCGTTACGTCCAGCTAGTACCGCTGACGGCTTGTGGGTGCTTGATGTGATCATCACCTACTGCCGGCGTATTGACGAGTCTTTAGAGTCCTACATAGTGGTTTTACTGGCTCAGGCAAAACGAAATAGGAGCGCATATGTGATATGTGTGGGACCGAGAATAATGCGTGTATGTGATACCGTATTCTATTCTCCCGACTTTTGTATCGGTCAGTTATATGTGATATAGCCGGGTTATCGAATCAAGTGTTGATTCGATAAGTTGGTACATTTAGTGTTAGTCGGTTATATGTGATATAGCCGGATTATTAAATCAAGTGCTGATTTAATAATTTAGTGTATAATTGTATATTTGATATACTAATTTACATTAACTAACATTGGCTCACTTAAGCATTCTTTTCTCACTTGTGTGTACATGTAATATATATGTGATATATATTAATGTGCATTGTTTATTTGTGTGTGTCATGGTTGTTGATACACTAAGCATGGGTGTATGAGACATACACCATACCATTTATAATGGTGGGGTTTTAATATTCAAAGTGAATCTAAAATTAGTGGATAATTTTTCAAAGCATGAAACTTGTAGAAGCTTGTGAGTGCTTTGACAAAATCCATTCATTTTGTTTTACTTAGGATATTTATTAACCTAACCACTATAATTAGCCATGGTTATGTCTCTACATGAATTTGTATATGATACTCACTCACCCATGGTTTGTTCTCTCACTTGATTTTTCATTTCTCTTCATCTCTTTCTTCATCTTCTTCTTCCAAAAGAAAAGGTTGCTAAGGTTTGATAAAAGTGAGGAAATATTGTGAGAGAAGAAATTCTAAAGTGAGCCCACTTCCTATTTCACCATTCTCTACTAGATTAGCACTTTAGTATTGGGTGTTTGCTTCACTTTGGTGAAGTGGTAGCTTGAGTTAGTAATCCCTTGACGTAGATCATCTTTGGCCTCGAAGACTTCAAGCAAGACCGTTGCCCTCTTCTTATGGAGCCGTCTAAGAGTCCGGGAGTTCGATGATCAAAGCGAAGTGACTACTACAAGGAGCTTATAAAGTGAAGGACCGATCTACAAAGGTTGTATTTCCTTTTCACTTAGATGTAAAATGGTTTACATTCGTTTCCGTATTATTTTCTAGTTATCGATTCTTGTTTAGAGTTCCTTGAAACAACAATTTTTTAAAAATTGCATGGACGATGCCTCCCGAAATCTTGCTGCCGTCGATAGGAACCCTACAAAAACTCTTTATGAGACCCTCAAGGCTCATAAAGTTGAAAAGTCTTAGGTGACAGACCTGAACCTGTTTCCTAAGCCATCGCTGCCCTGCAAGAAGATCAAGATAAACTACATATGGGCCACATTCACCAGAGTTGCACGCAAACATGAGATATAAAAAAAATATGCCTTTTATTCATGAATTCAAAATGAATACAAGATACATGTCATAAAAGAATTAAAATGAATACATTTTATTCATAGACCGCAAGTTTACAATAAAAAAATGGGATACAAAGACGGTTATTGAGGAGGAGGCGTTTTCAACAAATCAGCCAGCTGCTCGCGCACCCCTCTCAATCCTTTCTCGCAATCGGCCACCGCGGCCAGCTCCGCTTCGAATCGGACCCGCTGTTGCAAACAAGACGAAAGCTTTTCAGCAGTTTCCAGCATGACAGCTTCGCAGTCGTGGACGACCCGCTCCGCAGAGCCAAGCGCCCGTCTTAGCGTCAATCCATCCGAAATGCATCACTGGAGATTGTCAAAGACAGCTTTCAACCGCGCAGCATTCGCTTCAACCTAGGTGCGCAGCCGGGCAAATTCGCTTGAAGCTACTTCATGTTCCTTTTCCTTCAGTGTCGCCTCTTGTTCAAAATGGCGGATGAAAGGAACACTACTCTCGACCCACGCAGCCCGCTAGGAGTTCAAAGCTGATACTTCAGGAGCGGGACGCTTGAGCTCAATCTCATGTAGGCAGGCCTCGATCTTTCTGCAGTAATTAACCCAAGACTCGACGACACTTTCGTCATGGAAGTTCACGAGCGTCGCCAGCATAGGATTAACTTTAGCAGCAAAATCTGTAGCGAATGCGAGGACCTCGGCGTCAAGATCCTCGACGAATTCGCTCAACATTCGCAGGCTAGTCGCAGCGTCCCTTGAAGATGGGCGTCTAGCAAAGGGCCCTGCCGATATTGGGATGCGAGACTCAAAGGGAGCTGGAGCTGGTGCGATTGCTGCAAAACAAATTATGGTCAAATGTCGATTCGGAAGGTAAAGAAAATACACGAGCAATGGAGTCTACTATACCGGTTGTGGCAGGTGGCAAAATTGGGAGTACTGGAGGCGCAGCTATTCTCTCGTCCCCTCCTCCGATCCATGACACTGCGATCAATACAAGGAACACTTAGCAATGATACGGCTATTCATAAAAGAAAGAAGGAGACAATAGCTGAAAGATATACTAACCAGTACCAGCAGGCGGAATGACTTCTGACTGGAAGGAGAAATGTGGGTTCAACACCTGGTATAGATGATCGAAAAGGACTCCTGCAGAGTTACGACAATATACTGTCGATACAAGGAAGATGGTGTCCACGGTTAAACTAAACAAATCACAAACCTATACCTTCTAGCATTTTGGAGGACATAGGCGAAGGCGAGGGAACAACTGTAGGGTTCCTAGGCACACTAGTGAGGTCTCACAAGGCATCGAACATGCCAATTACAAAAATTCTAGGTGCCGAGAGACCCGACTACGGATCGTCGGCTAGAAGTTTAGGCGAAAAACAATCTAGTTAACAACTTAACTAATGGGATATCGGAAATACAACCTTTGTAGATCCGGTGCTCCACCTCCACGGCTCCGCAACGAGGTCCTCTCTGCTGTCCAAATCAAATCCGGGCTCTAGAGTCGGCTTCGTCGGAGAAAAAGCGAGCTAGGTCGTCGATGTCCATGCCGAAGATGATCTACGTCGAGGCATCGCTAAATCAAGCTCCACCTTCACCAAGCCCTAAAAACTTGTGAAGGAAACACACTCTACTACTTGGAAAGAGGTAGAGGATGAAGAAATAGGAAGTGGGTAGACTTTAGAATTGGATTTCTCACTCATTTCATCAAGTTGCCATTGATGGTCAAGCTTTTCTTCACTTGAAGGAAGAAGAAGAAGAAGCTAAAATATATGATAAGAATAATATTATGGAAAAGAAAAATCAATCCTTATCATATATTGAACCATGGTTAGATGTAGAGAGTTAACTAAGGTTTAAGTGAGTGGTTAGGGTTAAGCATGAGACAAAATGGTCAAAAAGTCAAAGTCTTCATGAAGGTTCATGAATGAACAAAAGAAAGCAACCATTTTCCTCATTTTGCCTTTCCTTTTTCCAAAAAGATAAATGAATAAAATGAAATCAAAAACCCTAATCACCCACTTAACTATAGTTTAATTCTTAACACTTAACCATAAGGCATGTATCATCAAACATGATACAAGCAAGTGCACAAAACTATATCGAATATACAATGTGCACACCCGAGCGAGAAAATCCATTTAAAGTGAACCGATACTAGTTAATGCAAAGTAATATATCAAATATATAATTATGCATTAAATCATTGAATCAACACTTGATTTAACGATCCGGTCATATCGCATATAACCGACTAGTATCATTAGTAACAACTTATCGAATCAACACTTGATCCGATAACCCGGCTATATCGCATATAACCGATCAATGTCACATCGCGAGAATCAAATACAGTATCACATACTGGTATTATTCTCAGTCCCGCACATATCTCATATGCGCTCCTATTTCGTTTCGCTTGAGCCAGGAAACCTCTGTGTAGGACTCTAAAGACTCGTCAATACGCCGGCAGCAGATGATGATCATATCAAGCATCCACAAGCCGCAAGCGGTCTACTAAACGTAACGGCCATCCGGGTATTGAGCGATCTGAAGATCGACGAGCAAGCCCGCTCACACTCCAGTGAATCCAACCAGTAACACTACCGTACAGTCCGGTCATGATCGTCTGATATGTCGCATATCTTGCCTAGGGGTGGTAAACGTCAGACCCCAATAGCTCAATAAGTCGTGTCGATATGAGGTCTATAACTATTCGAGAAACTACTGGTAACACTTACCAGTAAATCTCAGTAACCCTGGCCAGGGATTTCCTGTTATAGCCAATCGAACACAGCACAATATCAACTCCCTATACCGGGAGAGACGAATCCCCTCCTATCGCTCATTGCCTCCATGTGACTCGGGACTGTACCCAAAAACCACCGTTTTGCACGCCCTCTTGGACGTGGTAAGATGGAAATCAAAGCACAGTGGGAACCACACAAGACTCTATGACGATCTCGGGTCAACAGACTACTCTGTACCAGTGTCACCAGAGAACTGCCATCTGACGTGAGGTATAATACCATCTGGGAGTTCTCGGCGAGTCCGTCCAGTGTACCCAGTCTCTACTGAGCACCCGTATATCATCTCTGATGTCAAACACCAATGGATATGGGATCATCCATCGTCCATCTATATGGGTCGAGAAGGTATATGCTAGTCTACTCTGGTATATCGATGCCCCGTCTCGATATACCCACGACTAGGGACTTTGAAGGATGTACTTATAGACTACCATGTCCCCACTAGTATGATCCGCATCATAGTCCAGGTAGTCAAGTACAGATCCTAAGGGCTTTACCAACATGTAACAGAGAGACAATCAGCATACACGTTAAGGTAAAGGGTAACCGGATAGCATACTATCATGTCGAGCAAGAAAGTCCTCCCTATATATGTCCCAGCATCCACTACAATATACATCCTATGTATAGTAATGGCCTCTAGGGCATACATATAACTAACAACAACAACCGTCATGGCGGTGACCGGAGATGCTTCAGATGGCACAATCTCAGCGTTCACTGCGCCTACAAACAAAATATTATCAGAGGGGGCTGAACGGGATTGAGAAATAAAAAGAAAACAGCGATCCAAGACCTACCTGATGGGTCATCAGCCAAAACTGCGACGGAAGCATCACCAGGCACAGCGGCTTCTTCGCTCTCCTTAAGTGGAATAGTTTATGCGCCCGTGGCTTCATCCCTTGATTTGACAAGGGTCTTCATGACGCTTGCGACGCCCACCGATACCAGGGAGCCATACGAGGAAAGAGCGGCGGTCTGGACGGTCCCAGATTCTAGAGAAAGGGTCGCAATTTCGGGCACGGTAACCGTCAGGCTTTCACCCATCATCCCATCGCCAAGACTCGGCCCTAAAAGAAAATGCATGTGTCAAAATTCAAAGATCAAGTTCTAATAAAAGACTCAGCGTTATGTTACCTTGGGGCAGCTTTTCGCTTTCTTCCCGAGCCGTGCGCGCAACCTGTCTATGGGCGGTAGACAGGGCAACTGGAGCATCCTCTGAAGGAATAGTAACAGGTGGAATGGTGCTTGAGCCTGCACCTATAGCCAAGGCGACATCACGTTCCTCCGCTGTACGCCTTCTGCGCTTCCTTTCAGTCTGGGCCGTGAGAACTGACCTCCTCAGGACTTCTGACAAAGGGACGTCATCGTCCGAATCAAGCTCTGCCTTTGGAGCCATTACGGCGTCCGTCATCGGCTACTTTAGCAAAGCCTCTTGCGGTAATGTTGGGGGCTGGGGCCACAATAGCTGGCTCTGGAAGCGTCGCTGCACCACCGCTTGGGATTGGTACCGCACTCGGAATAACCTGAGTCAAGGTAGTCCCTGCAGTAAGAGGAAAGAAAGGGTCAGAGCAGGAATAAAGAAAGGGACAAAGGCATAGTGAACGGAATTTTATCAAGGCCCAAAGAAGCGTGGAGCCTCTCTTCCTTTTCAAATATTTTGAGGGAAGCCGCGAGAGGCTCTTCGGCAGAGATAGTTGTTGAAGAAGAAAGCGTCAGTAAAAGAATAATAAAAGAAGATAACCGTGGAAGAATGTAACTGAAGTATACCTGACTTCGCGATAATGATTAATGCCACTTCATCGCGAGCCAGTCGCTCGGAAGCCATAAGGGCAGCCTGGAGATCAGTATCATCTACAGGCGTGATGAATAGACCCTCATTGGTCCCGTACTCACACACGCCTTCGCTGTAAGGAGCATATGGATCCTGGCCAAATATGACGTCGGCAGAAAACAACGACTTCTTTTTCTTTTGCGAGCGAGCGCCGGCAGTCGATGACAGGAGCTTGCGCTTGACGGGCAATTTTGGGCGACGAGTCCCGATCTCCGTACCCACACCAGACTCCGGGTACACTGCAGCTACCGTTTCTACAGGAACATGGGGTAGGGGCTTCTCACGAAAAGCGCACGGGACCGCAACCGCAGCAGCTTCTCTTAAAGAAGGACGAACAATGGTCCGTCGCTTAATGGGGACAGCCAGATTACCGGCAGGGACCGCACCCTTGCGATCGAGAAATAACCGCTTTTCTTTCCTAATAACGACACCCGTCGCATGCTGGTACCATGCTACGTATGCGTTCAAGGCTTTCGGAACGCACCTCGGCTCACTGATAAAAAAGTTAGACCCGGTGTTTAGCCGCATGAAATGGTATAGCACTTTGCAGATACCCTCTTCCGTAGCAACCGGCTCAGCTAAAAAATCCTCTAGCGGGACACTCAGATCGTAGCTCGACTGTTGAACGAAACGGTGCGGGTTGTACTTCATGAACAGCGCCGAGTCGTTTTGCCTGAACACTAAAAAGCCCGGCCTGATTAAGTACAGATGCAGAATCTCCCGAGCCTTCAATGTAGGGGCCCCGTCTTTGAAGGTGTCGCGCAGCGACTGCACCGTTTTAGTGGATTCCTTGCCGATAGTTAGAACCTTATCGACGAAGGTCATGCTATCCCCGACCGTACGCGGGCGAAGGACCGGACCCCGAGCCTCTCGCTGTGACGGATCTAAAGCAGAAGCGTCAACTAGGAATATAACCCGAGGGAAGTTATAAATATCGTAGAAACGGGGCCGTTTGTGGACTCTAAAGGCGCCGAGCACATGCAGCTCGATCCACGACGTGAAATAGTGCGGCGGGAGATTCACGGGCTGCACCCCCGGCTGAGTAGTGTCTGCCGCTAAGCTAAGGCCATGATACAGGTGAGCTAGCCCAGCGATCCCGACGGCCACTCACGTCCTGGATACTATTCGATGAGCCGAATAGAAGACTAATGGCCTCATATGGCGAAGGTGCATTGGGAGCACAAACCAGCTTTAACCATAGACCAAGGAACCCCAAAAAGAACGCCTCTTCGTCGATGTCTGAAGCTGTGAGCTCTGCAAAGGGGACGACCGCGGTATCTGGGAGGAAGAAATTCTTTTGATCTGCTTCCGCTGTCGGCTGGCTGTCCAAGCCAAAACCAAAAGGATCGTCAAGCTTGGCGAACTTCGCAGCTTGTTTTGACAAGACTTCCGGGCGAAAAAAGCGGGTGATGAAATCTGTGAAGCTGACCCCGTGCCTTCCGGATTCGAGAAACAAACTCTCATAAATATTCAACACCTTGATCAAACTCAGGAATCGATGTTGAATAACATTCTCCAGAGTAAGACCCATCACCACTGATTTGGTGGCAAAAATGAACTCGTCGGTGGGAAGTATTTCCTCGTAATTTTCCCCTCTGACGGGTAGGCCCGAAATTTCTGCGAATTCCTCCAGGGAAATCGAAACTTCCCGGTCCGACAGGAGGAAAGTGTGTGTTGGGATGTTCCATTGCTCCAGGAAAGCATTGGGATGTTCCATTGCGGGGTACAACCCAAGCTTCAGTAACAACGACTTCTTGGCCGACAAGATGTATCGAGCCCACTGCAGGTATCCGGCTGAATGTCGAGGGGTCAAACCAAGCATATACACTTGTCCCTAAGGGCGTGACTCGCCTTAACATATGCGTCTCCCCAAGATATCCAAATCCATCGGTGGCTGTACAGGTATCGAGGCCATAGAAGGCTGAAGGCGACCCTCTGAGGTCCAGTTGACCTCCTCTACGACGTAATTCACCTGAGACGAGTCGGCGCAGTGAATTGCTGAAATTAGCTCTGAGGGTACTGCGCAAGAAAAACTACACCGACCTTGAATGATTTGATTGTACCACGACCCCCATAGATAAAGAGATTTCTACTCCAGGTCGTGATCTTGAATGAGCGCAAAGACTTCCCGATCCACGGGCGTGTCAGCGATGGACTCTCTGAACGAACAAAAGGGAAGGAAGAATCGAAAGCCATGGTACCTGCACGAAAAAAGGCGAGGGTTAGTTGCCAACGCTACAGTCTGAATTCTGACACTTGGTACTTTAAAATTGTACCACACTGCAATGCAGGAGAAAGGGACCAAGAGGGACCTACAAAATCAAAGTGACGGCTCATCATTGATGAGACAGTCACTTATTAAGGATGGAATCCTAAAAGGATTCTCATTTAATGAGAAACTCATTGAGCCAAGGAGTTAAACTCCCTCGAGAGCAGTGCTCTGCAAATAGAAATGGCACCTGTCAAATTTAATCATGAAGGGAATAAAAATTCCCCAAAATTTCTAAGAGCCATGCTCTGTGAAAACGATGGAGTAACCCATCAGAATCCTGAAAAAGCAAAGCTTTTTACAAAGTAAAAACTCCAAGATCTTTTAGATCTACAAAACGAACTCTAAGAGTTCTTCATAAAGATGAACAATGTTCTAATTAATGGGTTAAGTAACCCTAAAAATTCATTTTAAGATCTATGATCTGAGAAGAGCAAGGCTCTGTTAATGGGTAAAACCCTAGAACATGAAATGATTCCTTCAAACATTTGATCTTTACCAAAATTTTTGAGCTTATGACTCTAAAAGAGTTTCTTAAGGCAGAGAGCTTAGCACAGAAGGGAGAATTAAATTCTCAGGAACAAGAAAAACAAGAAGAAGAACAGCAGTCATCTCAAGGGCCAAAGGCCCTACTTATAGGCGCTGGAAGACGATCCAACTTCCAAGAAGATCCAACAGTGGAAAAATTGCCACCGCTGCACTCACGTGTAAGCCATGTGAGCGCAACGGTGGGGGGCATTTGTTTCCCCCAATAAAAGAGCCTTGCTCTTTTCAAAATTTGAACTGAGGCAGGGCCTCACATGCAAAGCACGAGAGCGCTAGCGTCCAGAGTTAAAAAACTCTGAGGCAGCGCCTCACGTGCAAAGCACGAGAGCGCCAGCGCTCAGAGTTAAAAAAACTCTGAGGCGGCGCCAAGAGTTAAAAACTCTGAGGCAACGCCTCATGTGCAAAGCACGAGAGCGCCAGCGCTCGGAGTTAAAAAACTCTGAGGCAGCACAAAGAGTTAAAAACTCTGAGGCAGCGCCTCACGTGCAAAGCACAAGAGCGCCAGCGCCAGAACTAAAAGTTCTCCACCCTTGGATCAAAAATCCAATGAAGATGATAAATCATCAAATAACAGAATTAAATTCTGTTGGGGAAATACTCCTTAAATCTTTCCAAACAAGAAATATTGTGCTCTGTAAATCAGAGTACCGTTGGATCAAAGATCCAATGGTGATTAAAAATCACCAAGATACAGAATAAGTTCTGTATGGGAAAATATTTTCCCAATCTTTCTAAAAAATAAGAAAAATGTCTTCTGTAAAACAGAAGTTCTTGGATCAAAAATCCGACGGTGGATAAATTCCCCATATCAATTAAGAAATCTCTCAATGAGAGATTTCCTTAACTAAATCAACAGATCAGCCTTCACTATATAAAGGACCCAAGACTTCAAGTCTTAAACAGAAGGACCCCCCATAAACTTCGATCTCAAAGAGAAGAGAAAAGAAAAGGAGAGAAAGCTTTAAGAAGAAGACTTTTTTTCAATGTAAATAAAATAGAGATCAGAGCATCTCAAGGGTTTAACCCTCGTAAGAAGAACGTAGTTTTTTTCTCGGATCTGAGATCCATGAGACAAGTCTCCCCCAAATGAAAATCTAATTCTTACGGGGATGAATTTGTTCTTAGGGATCGAAAATCTAAGAAAGAACAGAGAATTGAACCCTTCAAAAAAAATAATACACAAGAAAAACCATCGCTAAGCGCTACTCAATAAAAGAATGCTTAGCACTCAATGGTTGGCGCTCAGCGCCAAGCGCCTCACGTGCCACTCACGTGGGCGCCGCTCAATAAAGAGTGCTTAACACACAATGGTTGGCGCTCAGCGCCAAGTGCCTCACGTGCCACCACGTGAGCGCTGCTCAATAAAGAGTGCTTAGCACTCAATGGTTGACGCTCAGCGTCAAGTGTCTCACGTGCCACTCACGTGGGCACTGCTCAATAAAAAGTGCTTAGCACTCAATGATTGGCGCTCAGTGCCAAGCGCCTCACGTGCTCCTCACGTGGGCGCTGCTCAATAAAAAAGCGTTTAGCACTCAATGGTTGGCACCCAGCGCCAAGCGCTACACATGACCCTCACGTGGGCGCTACTTGACATAGAGTTCTCTACACTCATCACACAGAGCCCAGCGCCATAAAGAGTGTTCAACACTCATAAAAAATAAAAGAAAAGGAAGTAAGTGTGAGCGTCAGAACCCACATAAATGCTTAGCATTGTGTGCACAGAGAAAGGACTGTGTTCTAGCAAGTGTCTAACACTTTATTCAAAAAGAAATGACAAAGACTAAGTGGGCTGAGCCCAAGTTGGCCAAACTCCTAATCAACTGAGCCCATATGCTCTTTATTTTTCCAAACTGGTCTTAGTCCCAAACAAGACCACCAATCTTTTGACGAATATCTATTGGTTAAAGGGTACATCTCTTCACACCTTTGATACATGTTGTAATTCTTCAACGTCTTCAGAGAGGTGGAGAGTCCCAATAACCAATAACTCTTGGTATACCCCCAAACCAACAAACCATAAACCCTTCGGACCACAACGTCCTTAAAACTAAATTGTGGACCGCAACGTCCCTAAAAACTAAATTCTACGGACCGTAATGTCCTTAAACTAAATTCCATGACCAAAACGTATTTAAACTAAACCCTTTGGACCGCAACATCTCTAAACTAAACTCTATGGACTATGACGTCCTTAAACTCCACGGACTATGATGTCCTTAAACCCAATGGACCGTAACGTCCCTAAACTAAAACGATAGAGCCCAAATGCTCTTTTGTTGGATCTAAATGATCTTAAAATCTTATTAAGTGGATCTTAGTCTAAAACTTAGACTAACGTATCCTTAATAAACATTTAAGTTGATCTTAATCTCAAACGAGGTTAACGATCCTTAAATCAACCAAACCCAAATCTAAGAAAATACGGATTTGGACTAAACCACGCCCTACGGGCGATAAAATAAATTAGTCTCCGTATATAATCCACGGGCAAGCTAAAACAAAACAAACACACACGACACAAAGTGAACATCTGGAGAAGGAGAAAGTGGTTATCGCTACGCGGTAACATAATTAACTGCAGGGGCTTACGTCTGCAAGGAAGAGCGTCCCCACAATCAAAAACCCCTCGCAAACGAGGGGGAATCTTACGAAGTCTGCTACAGCGGCAGCATCTGTCTAAACCTCAGATATATGGTGTCATAAATCAACTTGGAATCTTCAGAGAGGTGGACAGATAAAACCAAATAGCATCTGCCCCCAAAATTCAGGCCAAACTTCCCAACGTTCCGGTCGCGTCTTTCGGCGGTAAACACTTGGTTTCTTTGAAATGAAACTTTCATTTCTTCTCCTTTTTTGTTCTTCAAGCTTGATGAATAATGTTTGCTCCTTTGTTTAGTTTTGATCTTGGATCTTGGTTTCTTTGAAATTAAACTTTCACTCTAAAGATGAGTTATTTTCTGTTTTAATGGGTTATTTTTATAGAAGAAGAAGATAGAGAAGATGAGAGAGACAAAAAAGAAACTCTCTTTTCGTTTGTCTCACTTAAGGAAGAAGATAGATCTCACCTCAAAAGTGAGAGTGGAAGCACAAAACCCCAGATAGCGCAAATGAATCAAAATTATAATTATTACCTCATATGTTTGGTTTTTATAGCCTTACGTATTTGCATATTAGCCCTTGTGCTTTACAATTTTGTTTTTTTTTGCCCATTCTTTTACACATGTACACAATTTTTGCATCTTAGTCCTTGGGCCTTACAAAATTTAGACTTTGCCCATTCCTATTACTTTACTTTATTACTAAATTACATGTCATATTAATTTATTATAATTTCCTTCTCCTCCATTGGCGGGGGGCAAACCCTATGCTTGAGCTTGGGCCGAGCTTGGGCTCAAATGAGTTGGGTTCGGATTCGGGCCTACTTGACTTGGGTTCGGACTCAGGCCTACTTGATTTTGACTTTGGTAATGGGATGCCATTTTTTACCCTAATTGGGTTGTAACAATATCTGGAACGAGATTCCTTCCGCGCCCGTCTCTAAAATCAAATGTGTCACCATAGAAATAGCACAGGGTTTATCACTTCCCTGTCAACAGTTAGTGCCTCCACAAGTTCGAAGGAATGCTCCTAAACATATGATCTTCTCTATGACTTCTATGGAGGCTGAGGCCACCGGACGGGTTATCACTGGTATTATTCTAGTAGCATCCGTTCCAGCATTTGTACATTTTGATTCGGGTGCATCTCATAGTTACATGCCATCTCAATTTGTGACAATACATTCCATTCCGGTTACTGCTCTCCATGCAAAATGGAATATTAAAACAGGAAGTGGCATGTTGGAATCAACTTTAGGATACGATGCGTCTTATGGTGATTTGTGGCAGGGAATTTTTTTGCTCATTTTATGGTAATTGAGATGCCAAGCTTCAACATGGTATTGGGTATGGATTGGCTGGGGAATTTTTATGCTATCCTTAACTGTCGTCAAAGCAAATCATCCGAAATTCCAAATCATCCGAAGTTTGTTTTTACAAGCGGTAGCAGTCAAACTTTGGAATTCAGTGACTTACCAGGCTAAGCCAAAAGCAGGGATATTGTCCACATTGTGAAATGTTTCTGTATATAGTATACGGACCAATGAAGAGATGCCTGTTCTTGTTAGAGACTTTGAGGATGTATTTTCAAAAGTATCAGGTTTGCCACTATAGATTTGGTACCTGGCACTCAACAAATCTCCAAGGCCCGGTATCGAATGGCACCTCCGGAGTTGGAGAGCTTAGAACCCAACTTAACCTATTGTTACAAAAAAGATTTATCAGACCGAGTGTCTCATCTTGGGGAGCCATAGTTGTGTTAGTAGAAAAGAAGGATGGGACACGTCGCATGTGCATTAATTATCGAGAATTCAATAAGGTCATCATTAAGAATAAATATCCCCCGTCTCGTATTGATGACTTATTTGATCAATTGGGTGACTCCCAAATGTTTTCTAAGCTAGATCTTAAATCTGGATATCATTAAGTAAAGGTCAAGACTTCTGTCGTTCCGAAGGCAAGCACCAATGCAAAGTACGGCAACAAAAGTATAAAAACAATCATATTTAACAAGAATATTTGTATAATGCATTTCATGAACCCATGCTATCATGAATCGCTATACCACCAACGAATTGCGAATTAGAACTATCGTTCCCAATTCGGGAACACTAGTGCTCCGGATCGGAAGAATCACCGTTTCAATCGAACCCATTAAACACTTATGTTAAATGAGCCATATAATTGGGTTTGTGTTAGATTATATTAAAAAAATATGTATGTTTTGGCAAAGGAAATTGAACTATATGTATATTTTATAGATCAATACATACACAAACATACAAACGATCCATAAATACTTCACTTTTTAGAGACGTGTGTGGTTGCTAGTAGTTGGAAAAGCAATGCTTTACAAACAACAACACGCAAATCCACTTACTGCAATTGTAATCCATTTTTTTGTTTGGTATAAATGCAGTTCTGACTCTCATTTTGTAAGCTAGATATTTGGCTGTGTTTATCGTTTGAAGACAATAACTACTTGTGCTACTTATTTTGAGTTCCAACTGATATAATTGAAAAGGCATTTGATTGATTTGAACATTATTCCAACAAATTTTTTTCCAACTCAAATTGTTTTACCAACTACAAGTCTCACTTAAAACCAAGCATCGAATTTTTAGATTTCATTTAGTTGTAACTTCACGAGGCTCCAACTGCATTCAATCAACCAACCTTTTATGTTATCTCAAATTCTCAATTCATGGATTACCTATGCTCTGTCGTACTTATATTCTTGTATGTAATTTTTTTCCTCTTTCAACATTCTTCTCTAATTTGGTTTAGTTTTTGGACAATCATACATTTATATGAAGGTAGAGCAAACCTAAGGCAGTCTCCATGTGAAATATAATTAGTTCTACTACTTGGCTACAGATCAACAAAAGAAAGCTGATGCATGAAGCTAAACAATTACCTTGCTGAACAACCCTTGAGTTTCCCAGACACTTCTTCAATTCGACTAAAGACAGCCTTCCTCTCCCCATCAGCAGCGCTAATGAATTCTTTCACTAATTCTTCTTAACTGGGTACTATACCAGCCTACAACAAAATCAAGAAGCCGACTCTTGAGACAAAATCCAGCGGAGAAATTAAAGATATATGCAGGTTTAAACTCTGCATCTGCTACTAACTTCGGAAGTAAGCTGGCCTTTTGTATCACGGCTGGTGCCATCACTTTTCATTAATAAAAGTAAAAAAGTCATTTGTATCTCGGCCACCATCATAGTCCTCACCGGCTTTATTGTCCTTTGGGAAAAACTTCGATGTAAGAAAGCCATTAACTCCATGTCTGAAAATTCATGCATAGGGGTTGAATTTAACTTCGGTTCCAAATTAATTCTCTGACATCATTGACAATTCAGAAGTTATATGACAGAAGAACAATTTAAAAGTTTGTATTGTGATGGTTTCTGGAATATAAAGTTTAAGTAACATATATAATACCGTGACAACGGTAACATGCAAGTGGTCTATAACCTTTTTTTATACTCACTTCGTTGCTAATATTGTCTTCAAGTTAACTGTACCTAACTTAACTAGTTTTTCCATCATATATGC
The DNA here is from genome assembly GCA_030015575.1 of Agapanthus africanus. Lineage (NCBI taxonomy): Eukaryota > Viridiplantae > Streptophyta > Magnoliopsida > Asparagales > Amaryllidaceae > Agapanthus > Agapanthus africanus. The sequence continues at coordinate 157,553,724 of CM057350.1, forward strand.
CAGCAACATACAATACCAAGTCATGTCAGACTTTGGTTTTAAGGCGACTGATATAAGGTGGATAGATTTGTCTCTTTCTTCTCCAGATAATGCATTTGTGTTTACCCGGTTTTTCTAAATAACATTAAAGGATTACATGCAGTACAGAGCTTCTGCTATGGAATGTCAAGTTGAGCACAAAAGGATGAATGGCATTGATGCATTTGATACTACTGTTGTAAAGCTTTGATAAAACCCTGCTTTCGCAGAAAGTGGTGATGAAGCTCTTTGCTTTATGCGCATTCGCATAAAGAAAGCGGTCATGGACCTCTTTGCTTTATGTGCTTTCGCATAAAGTGTTAGTATAAAGCCTTTGTGCTGCTTTAGTGGCATGAAACCCAGCTTTGGCATGTTTTTATACGCTTGAAGCTCTGCTTAAACTCGCTTTTTAGCGGGTTACATTAGGATAAAGCCCTGAATCTATTAAAATTTATAAATTATCGTATTAAATGATAGAACAATTGAAACTCATTGTTGTCTCTAATTTATAACATTATCTTTTAGACTAATATTATGACATATATATTAATGTTGTCTTAATTATTCAATACTAATAATTTGTATGTGTGATGCTCATATATGTCAAATTTCAATGACTTTATTTCTGTTTTTTATTCTTCATTAAAAACTATGATATAAGTCGTTTTAGGTGATAGGGTTAGTTTTTTTGATAACAAGTGAAATGAACCTTGGTTGGATATTTTAATTTTTTTAATTGATTTTTCTTGAAGAACGGAAAAGCCACGTCAGCAATCAATTTCAAAATTAAAAGACCCTCTTCATTTTGCACTATAATAGTAGAATTGTCGATATTTCTACTGCTGCATATAAACTTAAAGAAAACAAAAAAAGAAAAACATCTCCTTTATCTTTATATTTTTTTATCAAAATATTTCATGTATCTAACTTTTCCATCATATTAATTTATTTAATACTTAAAAACGTCTCGACGCTTTAACCGCCAAAGCCTGACAAAGCCCGCTAAAGTCTAAGCCTTATTCTCCCGCCTAGCTATGTTCCACGCTTTCCACAACATTGTTACATTTAGGATGGTGAAGTAACTTGAAAGTTGATATATGTATCAGCGAAGAGATTCAGCAGTCCAGCATACATAGGTGAAAGCTATCTCAAGAAAACTTTAATTCATATATCAATAATATATAGCAGGATTCACGGTTCATTTGGTTGACAATCAGTAAGTTATTTTTGAATGAGGAAGCAACAGAAGGAATATAAAGAGGAGCGCAAGGTGTAAGCTAGTTGCTTCCCAGAAGTAAAATAGAAATTTTACAAAACATTAGAAACAAGGGGGCTACACAACTTACTTCTCAGCGAAATCTTTCTATTTATCAGCATCGAGGTTAGCAATAGCATTGGCTACCTTCTCATATATCTGTAATGGAAAAGAATATCATTTGGCATTAGTTAGATCTACACATTTGTGGAAAATAGTAGTTTTCATTTTAAAAATTAATCAAACTACCTACTGCAGCAAGGTTTTTGCAATGACCGCACCTGTAGAAATAAGATGACACGCCTCAGAAAAGGACTCAAACAATGAAAAAGAAAATGCAGAAATAAACAATAAACTTGAAGAGATTAACTAACGATGGCTCATAGAACTCTACAAGAATGTCCTTAGTTTCATCCAGAACTACTCGATCAAAGGTCTCTGATGATGCTCAATATTGGGGACCCCTAAGATCAGGACACATGGCAGATAGCACATTCCAGAACTCAGAAGAAAGGGCCCACAGAGACCGACTAGGCCACCCCTGTACCCGACCTGCCGGCACAAGCCAGCCCTCCTCGGGGCTCCCTGCAGATTGGCCTCCTCGGCCCCTCAGCTCGCCTTGAGCTGCCACAAGACCAAGTATCCTAAGCCTTCTCGCTCGTCCACGAGCCCCCCGACCGAGGCTGTCTTCCTCGGTTCTCCGCCCAGCTCCACCGCTCACAGGCGTAACCGCCGCTCCGCGAATCTCGCCATACACGGATTCTCTGCCCGCAACATCTTACGTTCCATGCCTCCACAATCCCCATTAATGGGCGATCCGCTCTCTACGCGGGCGTGACGTCGGGAGCGTAGCTGCCGGCGAGATTCTCGCACCTGCCGCTGCGTGTCTCCACCACTATATAAACTCCCATCACAGAGGGGTCAGGTAAGCCATTTTGACTCCACCCAGCCGTTACGCTGCTCGGATCTAGTACTAACTTGATCGTCGGAGGGTCCTCGGTGGTAACAAACCACCCCGGAACTTCTTTGCAGGTACCTGGCGTCAAACTCCTCCAACCACCAAATCTCTTCAAAACACATTGAGACCCACATACAAAAGAGGCTCCCCTCCAGAAACCGCCGGGAGATCGACGGAAGACAACAACTGAAGAGATCTGAAAAAGACCCCCATCAGTTGGCGCCGTTTGTGGAAAACGCAAACTCCACAAAAACAAAGTTGGCCTTCCGATCTCCGTCCACATGGCAAGCGACCATCCTGAAGATTCGGGTACCAGCCGCCGCCTCCCCCTCACCGGAGGCGCGGATGAACCCCCTCCGGCGACCATCATCCACGCCCTCGCCAGCCGAATAGATCGGCTACAGTCACTCGTGGAGGCGCTCGTCCGAGACCAAACGGCCGGGCCTGGGCCCTGGATCGCCGCCCCTCCGCCTCCGGAATGCTCTGCCCCCGTCGGCGCGGCCGACTACCAACAGGCTGCGACTCCCGACCACGGATCCCACAGACCGATACTCCCTGAGGCCCACTGGGCGCCTCACGGCTCCACCCCCAGGCCCGCCGCCGGAGCACCACGCCTCGAACCTCTTAGCGACCCTTGCCCCCCTGAGGAGATGTCGGTCACCTCGCCTTCCTACAGGCATGACCGACACCCACTCCCCCGACGGGGTCGCACAGAAGGGGCTCTCCACGACGGCTCGAGAGACACCGCACCCGGGGATCTGAGGAACCTCATCGAGAGGAACCGGAGCCGTGCCCAGAGGCAGGTCTCCCACAGCAGAGGCCAGGGATCATGAGGCACCGAGTCCTCGGGGTACCACGGCCGACTCGACGCCCTCGAAAATAAGATCGAGGACATGCGCCGGGAAGGGCACCTCTCGGCCGACGGGGCCGAGTACGCCGCCGACTCGCTCACCAAACCGTTCACCGAGGAACTGCTCGCTGTCCACGTCTCCTCGTGCAACAAACCCCCAAAGGTCTCTCTATTCGACGGGAAAACCGACCCCAAAGACCATTTGGATGCTTTCACCACGGGAATGAGCTTCCAAGACCATTCCGATGCCGCCCAGTGCAGGGCCTTCCCTGCCACCCTCATCCGTTCTGGTCGGGACTGGTTCCGACGACTCGAGCCTCGCTCAATCTCGACCTTCGACGAGCTGGCTACTCAGTTCCTCGGCCACTTCGTTGGGAACCGTCGGCAGAAGCGCACTGTCGACTACCTCTTCACAATTAAAAGTGGAGACAAGGAAACGTTCAAGGCTTACATCACTCGCTTTTACAATGCCCTCCTCGAGGTTCTGAGCACCGGGACAAGACCGTCATCACGGCGCTCAGATCTGATCTAAGGCACAAGGAGTGGCTGTGCTCCTTTGCGTTGGCACAGCCTAAGACCATGGCCGAGGTCAAGGCGTGGACCGAGCGTGAGGTTCAGCTAGAATGTGAGGTGAACGCGAACCTCCCTCGGGCAGAATGACCCGATGATTTGAATGAGATTTAACGTGCTTGCGCTTTCTAAAAGATAGATCAAAAATATTTATAACCGCAATCAAGAACGGCGTCGCTTTGCAGCTAGCCGGTGAGTACGGGTCGGTCCACAGGGATGTTGTGAATCTCCGATTCGTTCTTACGAGTTAATTCCGAAGGGTGTTCGGAGTTGTTATTAAATCTAAAAATCTAATTAACCTAGGGCAATTATCTAAATCTATTCTTGCTAGGGTTAGGTTTAGGGATGGTTTGTAAATGCAATTAAATCTCAACGCTTTCTATACCCGAATGAAGATCTGTGAGGAGTTATGGTAATTATCAATAAAGGGGATTAGATCCATTCGGGAAGATGTTCCTTCCTCTAGGTTCTTGTCCTTCCTTTAGAGATCCTTACCCTAACCTCCATGGAAAACGCGCGCAACCGGGCCTTTACACTACGGTGTCATCGTTACCTCGAGGGGTAGGATGCCGTAGGGCGTGGTGTGTGCGTGTATGCATGGAGTCCTATTCGAAATGTATTATGGGTAAGAAAGGGATGAGAGATCTCATCTCTCAAAAGCCTTCCCCAAAGCTAAACCCTAAACAAGTTCGTAGGGCATGAAATTAAATCTACCTAGGGCAAAGAATTAAAATCTAAACTAGGGCGAGAAATTAAATCTACTTACAGATGCATCCCTCCAATCATCCATGCAGAGTTGTCAGATCTGAATTTCTGAATGGAAAGGAAACACCGATGCTCTCCAAAAAGGATTTCTGAATTTTTATTAATGAAAGGAGCCATAAAGTTTACAATGATTTAGAGTTCTATTTATAGGAAATAGAAACCCTAGGTTACATTTTGATTCGCACATCTGCTATTATAAAAATACCCCTTAGAAAAAAAAAACCAAGTCAACGAGCTTCGCACCGCCAAAGTTTTCTGCGCCGACACGGGCCATACCCGGCCGCGGTTCCGCGGCCAAAGTAAGGGCTTGTGTGCTTCTGTTTCTTGTACTGGTTTTCTGTTGACTTTTTATGACTATTTCTTGGGTTGGTTCTCAGATTTGATTCCAGGTTGCTTCTAGATCTCCACAGTGAACAATTTGCAATGGATTTTTAACCGTTCTCTTTGAGTCGATGTCTTGAATCTTGCTTTGTGAATTGATCCTTATGTAGGCTTGATCAAGATTCTCTGTTTGTTGGTTAAAGTCCACATTTTCATCGTCTTTACATCGTTTTCACTGTTTTCTGTCCAAGAACCTGTAACCTGTAACATGTAGCAGACATGCGTCAAAAGTACCTGTTTATTCATAAAAAGAATAAGAATGGGGAATATAATAATGCAATATTATGGTGTGAACAAATACCCCCAAACTTATCTTTTGCTCGTCCTCGAGCAAACTTATTTTTATTCACTAAAATCCTAACCGCACTTTCGCAGGGAAACGCGATTGCACTGAGCACGTGCAACAAGCCGTTAAACCTCTAGGTGTCCCTAGTAGGAGGAGTGTTGTCTCCTGAGGGTTTTCAGCGGATTACACCCACAAAATCCTATCAATTCGGCTTTTCGACTTTTGTTCTCCAATTAGGTTTTTCTAGCAAGGAATTCTATTATTTTCTACTTGTAAATTATCCACCCATATTCTTCACACTTCCTCATCATCTAACTTAAGATTATATATGTTCTATAGACTTATTTAGCTTTCGGCATCTCCTAAGTTTTCCTTCTAGGGTTACATCTCCACTCAGGAATTTCTATCAACCCTACTAAAGATACAAGTTTTATTCTTCATTCCTCTCTCTTATCTAAATTCCAATCACATACCCCTACGTGTGTGTAAATATCACCCCTACACTTGGAAATTCAAATCAAGCAATCATGCCCTTGTCCGTTGTCCAAAGTACTTATTAATTGGTGAATTTAAATGAATTTTGCTTACACATCCTTCATGCGACCGTTAATACTTCTTGAGGTACCAACGATCGATTACAAAATGCGTTTGCACATTTAAGCTAATTCCTAGTCTTGCAACACCCAAGGCTTTTTAGCAGTGACTCGCAAACCAGTTGGTCTAAGGCACTAGGTGATGAAGCACCCTCGCTAAATATTTTTCTATTTTTGCAGCCTTAAATAATCACAAAAATCAGTGTCCATTTTTTTTCTTTATTCACTTTTTTTTTCTTTTATTTTCATTGTACTAAGGACTTTTAGACAAGAGCATTTCAAGGTCTCTTCTACTATTCCAAGTTTCAAGGTGCGTGATTGTGCAAATTGTAGGGTATACGTTTTCAGAATCTAGACTTAAGTTAGGAATTATTTTTCAAACTTATACTCTAATAAGAACATCAATACTTTTCCATTATTTCGACTTAGCCCAAGAAGTCAACCCAAAATTTGCCTATTTCTAAATAAACTACAAGGCATATACTTTCTACCGTTAAACTTTTAAGGAATGTTATTTTTAGGGTTTTTAATTCACCAAGTCTAAGATCTAATTGTTCCTAGCCAGTTAACCTATTTGTCAAACTCTAGTCAAATAAGCCAAAATTGAATACATTAATTTTTATAATTTTTGGAATTTTTCAATTTTTATGGATTTTAAAATAGGTATGCAAATGCAAAAATATGTACAAATGAATGCGAAGGAAGAAGACGTACCGAGCATACCCCCAAACTTGAACTTGACAGTGTCCTCACTGTCATGCTACACCAAGAGGGTCAAAAATTGTCGGCACTTCCCTGTTTATTTATTTACAAATTTTTTTTTATTTTTTAATGTTTTGAAATTTTTTTTTTATAAAATGAAAACAAAAAATATATGTACATATATACAAAGGTTCCCCCCAAACTTAAGCTTTGCCTTACACAAGCCAAAGGTTAGCACCAACCATTCAAAAATCTTATCATTGTAATGGTACAGTTGGTGCAAGAATGGGGTGTACAGGAAAGAAATGAGAAACACGCGAGACCGTGTGGAAAGAAGAATGGTAGAATTTGGTCTCGGTGGGGGAGAAGAATGGCGGAAAGGAGAAAGAAGGGTCGCGCGATCTTGAGAGTGTAAATCGAGTGAATAAATTAGCGCAATTTGTGATGACCGATGTGTTAAAAGCGATTGCGCTAACCTATCAACCCGTCAAGAAATGGGGTCAAATCCCTCAAGATTCGCAAGAAAACATGGTTACGCCGAACTTGGTATAGGAGATGAAAGCGTAACGGTCATTTGTACGGTCGGGACAATAGGAGAGACGAAAGGGAGTGAATTAGGGATAGTATCTTTCTCACCGTAGTAAACTGTTTCGAACTTGAAAGATTCCATTAATGGTTCGAAACTACTATAATCAACCGAGTCTGATGGCTCATCTGAAAATGTAAAGGACTCAAACTCGGGCGGTGAGTCATCAGCATCGTCCGAAAAAGTGAAACACTCATAGGTGTTATCGTCTGTGAGAATTGTGTCAGATTCAAAGGAAAAGGTTTCAAGCTCACAGTCTTCAAGCGGGGTCAGAACGATGGGAAGGAGGGAGGGTGATATAACAGTCAAAGGTTCAGGAGGATGAATTGGAAAATCAGACACATCAAACAAAAATGATTCAACCTCAATGTTATCCTCAAGACTCTTCTCAATACTATCCTCAATATTTAACTCATCCATGCCATTATCATCAAAATCTAGACGCATATGAGATTCGGGAGAGACATCTAATAACTCGGGATGATGATTTGAACATAAAATTTCAATTAAATCGACAGGTTCATCATCCGAAATATTCCCGGCGTCTACATCCTCAATCAAGTGAAAATCAATTTCTTTAGACACCTCATCAAAAGCATGGATATCTATCGATTTAGGTTCTAGAGTGGAGGTGTAAAGGTCAAACGGATTAGGTGCGGTTTCACTCGAAAGGGGTTCCTCATAATCTGGCAAATCAAACACTACAAAATCACACAACTCATTTTTATTTTCAACAGGTGAACTATTTAGGGCAATCGATGGAAAACAGGAGTTGTGGGCTTCAATTGGGTAAGGGTAGGTTTAATTTGAAAATCCTCTCTCATTCTCACTCTGTCCAACCGCCTCCTTATACATTAAAAATTTTTGAGCTAGCGAGAAACTAGCTACCGGTTCACTAGGTTGCATAAGGGCGGCCACAGACGCTTCCACATTCCTAGTCATTTTATTTGTTGCTGCAATATAAGCTTCCAACGACTCTTCCAAACTAGACTTAAGTGGTGATGGGGTTTCGGTAAAAGATTCAAAATGGTGTGGATATGCAAAACTCCCAACATGCTGTGTAGAAACAGTGTCTAGTGAAGGTGGGAAGGTCGGGTAGGACTGGTAGGAAGTGGGTGATTGGACATGGGTAGGGTCAACATATGGATAAAAAGGTGAATAGTCGTGTGGATCTCTAGAACTAGATGAGTGGAAAGGGTTGAAAGATCGGCTGCGAGATTGAGCAATATGCTCAGCAATGAACATCGGCCTAGGAGTGACAGAAGGACTTGAAAATGTGGTATCAACATATGGAAGTGGTGAAGGTTGACTTGGTTGACACAAAGTGGGTTGAAAAGTCAAACTGTTTCTCCTAGACGTCTCTATTTGATCTTTCAAAGATATTTTTGGCAAGGAGGGATCGTCTTTAAATTGATCGAACAAATTGACGTATGACGCGAAATTAGGTTCGGGGTACCAAAGTTCGGCTAATGATTTATTATGTGGGGTACCCATGTTGTAAGAAAGGGGAAAGAAAGAAAGTTTGTGGTGCAAGGATCTATTTGCGGCTAAAAAATTTTGCAAGTTTCTATAAAATTTTCCTTTTTATTTTTATTCTATTTCTCTTTATTAGGAAAAATTTGTTGCAAAAAGATTTTCAACACAAGATATGCAACAGCAAAATATTACTTGCAATCTAATTTCTAATTTAAGCGGGGCGCAAAAATCCTGCACAAAACTGTTATATGGAAGGAGAAAGATTTTTCAAGCGCACAAAATTCTGCAGGCAATTCACAGAAAATATCTCAAAATTTACAGAGGAAAAATAACAGGGAGCTTACAGTGCAAATTCCATCAACTGAAGACACCAAATGGCCGCGTTTCCGCGGTTAGAATAGGTATTATGTGGCGGATCCGCGGTGAAAAAGCCGGCTCGGGTCCCCAGAAAAATTTTGGTGCGACGGCTCGACAAGACGGCCGCGGTTCCGCGGCCTAAGGTGGGTTTTGGCCGCGGAATCGCGGCGAGTTGGGGGCTTTGGGTCTCCAGAAAATTTTCACTATTCTGATTTTTAATTTCCCTTCTGTTTCGATATTTGGTTTTCTGTTTCACCTTTTGGAATTTTCCAGATCCGATTTTGTATATCCTGCAAAAATTTAAACAACAAAGTATCCATTTCCAAAAATAACAAATGATATATTTTTATATTTTTTTTTAATTTTTTCAGATTTTTATGATTTTTTTTAAATTTTGATTAACCCGAAATTGCGAAAAGGAAATAACACGCCATCCCCGGCAACGGCGCCATTTGATTTGAATGAGATTTAACGTGCTTGCGCTTTCTAAAAGATAGATCAAAAATATTTGTAACCGCAATCAAGAACGGCGTCGCTTTGCAGCTAGCCGGTGAGTACGGGTCGGTCCACAGGGATGTTGTGAATCTCCGATTCGTTCTTACGAGTTAATTCCGAAGAGTGTTCAGAGTTGTTATTAAATCTAAAAATCTAATTAACCTAGGGCAATTATCTAAATCTATTCTTGCTAGGGTTAGGTTTAGGGATGGTTTGGAAATGCAATTAAATCTCAACGCTTTCTATACCCGAATGAAGATCTATGAGGAGTTATGGTAATTATCAATAAAGGGGATTGGATCCATTCGGGAAGATGTTCCTTCCTCTAGGTTCTTGTCCTTCCTTTAGAGATCCTTACCCTAACCTCCATGGAAAACGCGCGCAACCGGGCCTTTACACTACGGTGTCATCGTTACCTCGAGGGGTAGGATGCCGTAGGGCACGGCGTGTGCGTGTATGCATGCAGTCCTATTCGAAATGTATTATGGGTAAGAAAGGGATGAGAGATCTCATCTCTCAAAAGCCTTCCCCAAAGCTAAACCCTAAACAAGTTCCTAGGGCATGAAATTAAATCTACCTAGGGCAAAGAATTAAAATCTAAACTAGGGCGAGAAATTAAATCTACTTACAGATGCATCCCTCCAATCATCCATGCAGGGTTGTCAGATCTGAATTTCTGAATGGAAAGGAAACACCGATGCTCTCCAAAAAGGATTTCTGAATTTTTATTAATGAAGGGAGGCATAAAGTTTACAATGATTTAGAGTTCTATTTATAGGAAATAGAAACCCTAGGTTACCTTTTGATTCGCACATCTGCTATTACAAAAATACCCCTTAGAAAAAAAAAACCAAGTCAACGAGCTTCGCATCGCAAAAGTTTTCTGCGCCGACACGGGCCATACCCGGCCGCGGTTCCGCGGCCAAAGGCATGCTTTGGCCGCGGTTCTGCGGCCAAAGTAAGGGCTTGTGTGCTTCTGTTTCTTGTACTGGCTTTCTGTTGACTTTTTATGACTATTTCTTGGGTTGGTTCTCAGATTTGATTCCAGGTTGCTTCCAGATCTCCACAGTGAACAATTTGCAATGGATTTTTAACCGTTCTCTTTGAGTCGATGTCTTAAATCTTGCTTTGTGAATTGTTCCTTATGTAGGCTTGATCAAGATTCTCTGTTTGTTGGTTAAAGTCCACATTTTCATCATCTTTACATCGTTTTCACTGTTTTCTGTCCAAGAACCTGTAACCTGTAACATGTAGCAGACATGCGTCAAAAGTACCTGTTTATTCATAAAAAGAATAAGAATGGGGAATATAATAATGCAATATTATGGTGTGAACACCCGACCAGAAGAAAAGGGCTCGGGAGGAGAGGCCGGAGCGTCTGCAGCCCTATCACCCGAAGTTCCAGGAGCACACCCCGCTTAACGTCTCCCTCGCAGTGTTACTAGAGGAGGCCCAGGGCGAAGGGTTCTTCAAATTCCCTCCAATCCCGCGTCAGGCCTCAAAGCGGACCCGGGGCCCTTACTGCACCTTCCACCTGACGCTAGGCCATGCCACCGAGGATTGCAAGCAACTCCGGGACTACATCAAGGAGCTCATCCGATCGGGGCACCTCGCCGCCTACTTAAGGGATAAGCGATAGGCCGACCGTGAGCAGGAGCAGCGTCCTCCTCCCGCCGAGCTGACCATCGGCTAGATCATTCTTACCTCCGCGGAGGACCAGTCCGGCGCCAGGAGTGCCCCGTACCCGGCACCAGGCACGGAGACCAGCAAGCCTCCAGGAAGCTCGGGCCACGTTGATAGGGTCATCTATTAACCTGTACTTTTCTTCTGGGGCAGTGTAAACACTCCCTAAGGTTATTGTCAATTTAATAAAGATCAACAGAACATTGCAAGGAAAGTAGAAAAGTTCTTATTTATTCAAAAAAAAAAAGGGTATTATGGGCTCCTCAGCCGTACATACAAAAAGAGAAAATTATTATTACAACAGCGGGGGAAGGGGGTGCAGAGAGCACTGCTCGTGATACTCGGTAAAGATCTCCGCCAGCCGGGGCCTCGCGAGATCCAACCTTTCCTCGCGGTTCCCCCGCGCGCGTTAATCCCAAGCCTCAACTCGTAGCACTCGCGGACGAGTGCCTCCGAGCGAGCCAGCCGGTTCGTGGAGATTAGGCCAAAGCGCCTCAGAGACCGAAGGTTGCCCACGGCCTCATCATAGAGCTGCTCGGACAGAGGGTTGTAAAGCCCCGGAGACGCTCTCCGGATGGAGTACATCAGCAACTGCAGCAGGGAGGAACGTCGGGGGAGCAGCCGGCCGAAGTGGTCCTCGATGCCCCCACACACAAACTGCACCGTGTCTTCGGTGTAGTTCTGATCATATAGGTACATATCTTCGAAGTGGATGATGTCAGGGATGGTGAACGGGAAGTCTTGCATTCTCGATCTTCTGTTTGTGAAGGAAGGAAGGACCAGTACTCATTCAGCCTTATATAGCCCACTGCGTCCCAGCGAAGCTCAACAGTCGCCCGCTTTCGCCCAAGAGGTCGCTGACACGTGACAATCGTCAAGCCTTCTCTAGCGGAATCGAAGCGACATGACCCTGGCGCTTCACCTCCCCCCGCATTCAACGCGCATGCTAACCGTTCCTGTTCCCCAAATGTATGGTCGGGCGAAACCTCTTGAAGATCCGACCCAGCAGCTGCCCTGCTCGTTCACCCCTGGCAGGTAGCTTCTCTGCTGCAACGCCAGGGATCAAAGCCCTCACCAAGAGGCAACCTAGTAGCTGCCCTGCTCGGTCATCCCTGGCGGGTAGCTCCCCTACCACAACGCCGGGGATCAGAAAGTCTTCCCATAGGCAGTCGGGCCCAACCATCGCCCGGCTATCCCTGGCGGGTAGCTTCCCTACCGCAATGCCAGGGATCAGAAAGTCCTCCCAGAGGCAGTCGAGTACAACCATCGCTCGGCTATCCCTGGCGGGTAGCTTCTCTACCTCAACACCAAGGATCGGAAAGTCCTCCCAGAGGCAGTCGGGCCCAACCATCGCTCGGCTATCATTGGCGGGTAGCTTCCCTACCGCAACGCCAGGGATCAGAGAGTTCTCCCAGAGGCAGTCGAGCACAACCATCGCTCGGCTATCCCTGGTGGGTAGCTTCCCTACCTCAACGCCAAGGATCAGAAAGCCTTCCTAGAGGCGGTCGAGCCCGAGGATCCCTCGCTCGGCTATCCTTCAGGACAAAATCCCTCGCCAAGAGGCACCGGGCAGTGACCCTACCTGGCCAAGGGTCCTTGGTAGGCTTCTACAGCCCCTCCCGCGCCAAGGACCAAAGTCCTCCCAGAGGCAGTCGAGTCCTTGCTCGGCTATCCCCAGCTGGTAGCATCCTACCACAACCGACATGGATCAAAGTCCTCGCCAAGAGGCACTGGGAAGTAACCCTGCTCGGTGCCCGTCCTGAAGGATCAAAGCCCTCGCAAGAGGCAACCGGGCAGCTACCCTGCTCGGTCATCTTCGGCCGGTAGCTCCCTACCCACGACGCCAGGGATCGGAGCCCTCGCAAGAGGCATCCGAGTGGCTACCCCCTCGGTCGTCCCAGGATGGTAGCTGCCTATCCACGACCCTAGAGATCAAAAACCGTCGCAAGGGGCAACCGCGCAGCTACCCTGCTCAGTCATCTTCGGCTGGCAGCTCCCTACCCATGAAGCCAGGGATCGGACCCCTCGCAAGAGGCTGTTTCCCCCAATCAGAGCAAAGCTCTGTTTGAATTTCAAAAATTCAAAAATTGAAGCAACGCTTCAGATTCCTTAGGCTGCGCGCAACGCGCCACGTGTCAAAAGCAGACACGCCAGCGCAGCGCCCAAGGCAACGCACCCAATCAGAGCAAGGCTCTATTTAAAATGAAAATAAAGGAAGCAACGCTTCAGCTGAGTTGCGCTCTGCGCTACGCGACACGTGGCAGCGCAGTTGCGCTGCGCTCTGCGCTGCTCGACACGTGTCAAGCGCAGGTGCGTTTGCGCCAAACAGAAAAATTCTGAAAGATCTTTCTGATCTTATTAAAACAATAAGATTCTCTCATGTAAAATAGGAGCCCTTGGATCAAAGATCCAAAGGTAGGGAAAAATCCCTAAATCACTAAGAGAAAGATCTCTTCAACTGATTTAACAAATCAAATGGCACTATAAAAAGCCCCCTAGACTCCAAGTCTAAAGAACATCAGCACACAGAGAATTCACAGAGCTCTTCTAAGAACTTTGAGAAGAATTCAGAAAGAAAGAAAGAAAAAGGTAAAACCTTTAGAAAAAGAAGAATTTTCTTCTGAAAAGATCAATGATCTAAGAACAAGATCAAAGATCTTCAATAAAAAATGATAATATTAATGAAAAGAAATAATTTACTTCTTTATCAGATCATTTGATCTACATAAAGGCATTGCCTTTTGATGAACCATTGGTTCTTGAATCTTAAAAGATTCTCTTCTTTGATCCAAAATTGGATCAAGATATTAAACAGTGCCCTACACTTGAAAAAATTGCACTATTGCGCTCTCGGGTTGGCGCAAGCCACCAGAGAGCACCACGTGTCAGCCCCAGAACAGACTGCGCTATGCGCTTCTAAAACAGAGCACTGCTCTCATGAATTGGCGCAAGCCATCAGAGCACGCCACGTGTCAGCAGCGCAACAGCGCAGCGCACTGTCGCAGCACACTGCGCTAGCAGACTTGCGCTCACCAGAGCTTGACACGTGTCACCTCTACATGGACTTGCGCCTTACGCTCCTCAATTGGCGCAAAGCGCCTGACAAGCCACGTGGCGCTTTGTCAGACTAATTAATGCAGCGCATTATTAAAGGGCAGAGCCCAATTAAGAGGCCCAATAGACCAAAACAAATACTCTGCATTATAAAAAAGGGGACAGAGCCCAATTTAAAAAGCCTAACAGGCCAGAATAAAATGTAGTGCAGGGGCAGAGCCCTAATAAAGGCCTAATAGGCCAAATGCAAATAAAATGTTGCACATTTTCAACTGGACTTAACCCAATACTGCCCGTAAGTCCTCAAATTAAATTGACTGAGTATGATTGCTCTCTTAATAAATTTACACCCGGTTCAAGGGTACATCTCCGAACTCCTCTGATATTTGTCGTTGTAATCCTTCAACATCTTCAGAGAGGTGACGAGTCCCGACAACCACATATTGATACGGACTGCGGGGTCCTTAAACTCGCGGACCGAAACGTCCTTAAACTAATATTCGTCCCAAAATGGGAACGTTGGACCGAAATGTCATTAAACTAATGTTCGTCCCTAAATGGGAATGATGGACCACTATGTCCCTAAACTGGGAATCGACCGCAATGTCATTAAACTAAACAATAGAGCCAATTGCTCTCTTGTCGGATCCAAACGATCCCGTTAAGTTGATCTTAGTCTGGAGATTATGCTAACGTATCCTTAACAAAAGTTTAAGTTGATCTTAGCCTTAAATAGGGCTAACGTATCCTTAAACCAAAACACCAAACCCAAATCTAAGAAAATACGAATTTGGACTAATCCACGTCCTACGGGCGACGACATAAATTAGTCTCCGTATACAATCCACGGGCAACCACAAACAAAACAAACACCCACGACACGAAGTGAAATTCTGGAGAAGGAGAAAGTTGTTACCGCGAAGCGGTAGCGTAATTAACTGCAAGGGCTTGCGCCTGCAGGGAAGAGCGTCCCCACAATCAAAAACCCCTCAAGCGAGGGGGAATCTGACGAAGTATGCTACATCGGCCGCATCCGTTCAAACCTCTGATACACGGTGCCATAAATCAACTTGGCATCTTCGGAGAGGTGGACGGATAAAACCGAATAGCATCTGCCTCGAATCTCAGGAAAGACGTCCCTACGTCGTCTTGGCCGCCGTTCGGAGGGGAATATATTCTGGCACGCCCGGTGGGACCTTTTCCTCTTTCCACTCCACAGTTCGTGTGTCGTCTTTGCGAACGAATCGCGGTTTGTTAATGGTTGCCCTCGGGTTTCAAGTTACTAAGATTTGGTCTCTTGCTTGGTGCAGAAATCAAACAGCAATGGCGTCCAACTGCTCAGACTGCTCCAAATGCAAATGCAACCGACGCTCCGCCTCACCTGGAGGTGTAGCCTATGGGCCTCAAGCGGCCTCCATCCTTGCTATGCCGGTGGAACAAGTGACTCAGGCTACCACCGGTCTGTTCTTCGGGACCATGCTCCCGCCAGCCAGCTTCACCATTCCAGTACCCGTACCGGAAGCGCAAAAGAAGACGGTCTTCGATCGGCTCACTACTACCACGGCCCCTCTCAACGGGTCGTCCAATGTCAAGCCGGCAGCCTCGGTCTTTACCAGGTTGAACCTGAACTCTGATGGGCATGCCAAGAAGCCCATAACCCCTGAAGTGGCCTGATTCTTCGTAAAATTCGAGACTGTGTACGTAAATCAACTCAAATGATTCCAGATAACGGTTTCATTTGATCGATATGAGTTTCTCGTTGTATTGGTATAAAAATTGCATAAAATTCACAATCAAAGAATTATATTTGACCGCAATCAATTACGGTGTCGGTTGTAGATCGTAAGCGAATGCGGATCGTCCACAGGGATTGTGTGATTCGTTTTTATATTTAATTTGTTTGAATTGAAAAGTTAATCGAAAAGAAAAGAAAACATGATTCAAGATTTTATCGATTGATTCAGGTGTCACTAATCTAATCAAGAATCAAGAAATGAAAAACAATCAAGAATCGGGTTTCGATGATATTTCCAACCAAATGTCAAGAATCTAAATAAGGCTCGTAGGAATCGATCGGATCTATAGACGTGATGTAATCTCAAGATATCGTGTTCTTGTCCTTCGAAGAATTGATACTAGATCGATGATGATCGATGAGAGTTAGGGCTTTCTCGTGAAACTAGGGTTTCATCATTTAACCCTTGTTCTTTCGTCGATATCATTCACATTCTAGTCTCTAGCAATTTCAAGAAACGATCGTAACTCCCCAATCTCGAGCGATATCAATCAAGAAGGCATCGCAACGAATTGGGTCGTCGATTCTTGAACTTGCTAGGATTTACAAAACTCGTAGGATTCAAGAATCGATTTAAGATATGTTACATCATCATTCTATTGATCGTCTCGACTCCTCGACGAGCGAAGTATTACTCAAACATCACAACTAGAATTACAGCTAGAAATTTCGATAGAATCATGATGTAAGAATTTAAAGAAAACAAGATAAAAGAATATCACCTTTTATTTATATCAACAATTTGATTACAGTCGCTCAAGAACTACAAGAGGAAGAACTAAATTGTCGATTTGGTGTCGCTCGGCTCCGTGAGTCGCTGATCGGCTTGGACCACTTGCTCTGTTGAAGATCGGCTCGGCTCATAAAAGGTTGCAGGGCTTCTTGCTTGATGGGGTACTCGGGATCTTGGCTTTTGATTGGAATTAGGGTTAGGGTTTCACACAAGTCTTCTCACTAGACTTGTAGAAGAAGATGAAGAAAGAGAGTGAATGGCTCTAGATTGGCTAAAATTGGGGATCAATTAATAATCTTTTACAAGTGAGCCTAGGGTCTTATTTATAGATCTCCCAAACCCTAGGTCTAGGTTTAAAATTACAGTTCCCTCCAAAAGTTTGTTGAGGCTTCTAGAAGATAGTTTGTTAGGCTTAGCTTAGGGTTTAAGCTAGGGTTTAGGGAGAAGTTTCTAGAATACAAGGCTAGTTTAGTGTTGATCCCAAAGCTTGCTGATCTGGCAGAAGTCTCTGGAGTCTTCTAGAACTTGGAGTACATTTCTGAACTGTAGCCACTGAGAAACGAATTTTGATGCAAAGATGAGGTGCTAACTCCTTGGACCCACCGCGGATCCGCGGCGCAAGCAGGCTCCTGCCGCGGATCCGCGGCTCTTTATGGGGCTTGGGCTTTGGTCTTTCTGGTGTGGTCTTGGGATGTTATTTGAGGCTTCATCTGATATGTTGAATTGTATTTGTCCTTTTGGATTGCTACCAGAACTGAAATCATTGAGTTGGCGTAATGTTTTGATCAGCACCATGTAAATTTTGGCATTTCTTCTGGATTTTTCTGCACAGATCTCAAAACAAGGGTTGCGATATATAGAAATGATGCCATGCTATGAAATGCAGTCAATTTCCCTAGAAATGCCGGTTTTAAGTTCTAACACATGTAATCTGATATTTTGCGACAAATTTGCTAATATATGAAATATGAATGCCGAACACTTCTATATGAATGCAAATGATAGGGAAATTGCCGGTTAAAAGATGCAATATTTTCGACTGATCAAATTCCCCCAAACTTAATTTCGATCGTCTCGAGCGAACTATTTATTAAAAAGAGAAGGAGAAAATAAAGAAGGAGAAAAACTAACTAGCACACTTTCGTAGGCAACACGATTGCACTGAGCACGTGCAACAAGTTTTTAAACCTCTAGGTGTCCCTAGTAGGAGGAGTGTTGTCTCCTGAGGGTTTTCAGCGGATTGCACCCACAAAATCCAATAATAAAAGAAAGATCATGAATATTACATTTAAAGAAAAGAATCGTAAAAGAAAGACTTTGAAAATTAGGGTTTCCAACTAAGCTAGCTTTTCGGTTGTCATGAGCCCTATCTTAATGGTCATGAAAAGATGTCAGAAATCACGTCCTCCTTCAATTAAACATCGTCTTATTTTTCATTCCTATCTTTCTTCCAAAACATCGATCATATCACCCTGCGTGTGTGTAAAGGACATCCCTACACTCGGAGAATTCAATTCAAGCCATCATACTCTTGCCCATCAGCCTCAGTACTTTTTAATTAATGAATATTTAGATGAGATTGCTCACACACTTTCATGCGACCGTTAATACTTCTTGAGGTACTAACCGACCGATTACTCATGTGCTTGCTTACTTGGTGTATTTTCCTCGTCTTGCACCACCTCAGGCATAGCAGTGACTCCCAGACCAGTTGGCCTTAGGGCACTAGGTGAAGAGGCACCCTCGCTATATATTTTTATTGCCTTTGGTGATAACAAAACCAGTGTCCATTTTTCTCACCACTTTATATTTTTTTATTTATTCATTTTTTTCTTTTTATTTCTTTCATACATCGGCTTTAAGACAAGAGCATTTCAAGATATCCTCTACTATCCCAGGCTTCAAGACATGTGTAAGTGCAAATAGCAGGGTATCAACGTTCAAAATGTTTGGCTTTCCAGAATAGAAACCATTTTTCAGACTTATTTTTATCCTCAGATTAGTGACGTCTTTCATCTTACTAACCTTTGGGACAATGGCTCATAACTACTTATTACTAGTTCGTATAAGAAGACTTCTAATTTTCTTAGTTTTCTTAAATTTTTCTAATCTCATGGATGCAATTATTCATTATCTAAACTTTTATTATCTTATTTATGTACAAACAAAGTTGTAAATATTAAAATATTTTTATATTTGAAATTTTTTAAATTTTTGTGGGTTTTGAAATTTTTTCAATTTTTATAGATTTTTAAAAGAAATGTTTTGTGCTTATGCAGATGATATGCAAATGATGCAAAAATAAGCACAAACCTCCCCCAAACTTGTTTTCAACAGTGTCCTCACTGTTGCCAATCGCTATACCTACAACAACTGTAAGCCTGGGGGGAATTATTAGTGGGGGCAAAATATATAAGTGAAGAACTTCCCCCAAACTTACTCTTTTCACTCACTTTTATTCAAAACATGATGCAGTGATATACAGGATATGAAGGTGAGACGGAGGAATTTTAATCCAAATAAACTGTCTCTTGTAAGAACAAGAGCTCCTCCGTGGGGTCAGTGGAAAAATACGGCTTTAGTCTATGTCCATTCACTTTGAAAAATGTGCCGTTTTTAACATTTTCTACTTCTACTGCCCCGTGCGGGTATACAGACCGCACAATAAAAGGTCCCTTCCACCGATATCGGAGCTTACCCGCGTGAAGGTGTAATCGTGAATCGTAAAGAAGGACTTGTTGACCAGGTGAAAATGTTTTCCTCAAAATGTTTTTATCGTGAAAAACCTTAGTCCTATTCTTTACAATTACAGCGTTATCATAAGCTTCATCGCGGAGTTCGCTTAGCTCATTAAGTTGCAGCTCCCGAAAGTTGCAGGCTTCTTTTAGATCAAAATTTATTTCCTTAATAGCCCACAATGCTTTATGCTCTATCTCGACGGGTAAGTGACATGCCTTTCCAAACACTATCCTATATTGAGACATCCCTAGGTCGGTTTTATATGCAGTTCTGAATGCCCAAAGAGCATCCGTCAGTTTGGTCGGCCAGTCTTTTCTATTTTTAGCAACAATCTTCTCCAGGATAAGTTTGATTTGTCTGTTTGAGATTTCAGCCTGCCCGCTTGTTTGGGGATGATAGGGTGTAGAAAGTCGGTGGTTGATTGAGTATTTCCGCATCAAAGTCTCGAAAAACCTGTTGCAGAAATGTGTCCCATTATCGCTAATAATAGCGCGTGGGTGTCTAAATCGCGAGAAGCTATTCTCTTTTAAGAACTTAATGACAACTTTCTTGTCATTAGTGCGACATGGAATGGCTTCAACCCACTTTGAGACATAATCAACCGCCAGCAGTATGTACAAATTCCTAAAGGAGTTGGGAAAATGACCCATAAAATCAATGCCCCAAACATCGAAGATTTCAACAACCAAGATGGGTTGCTGAGGCATTTCATTCCTCTGGGAGATTCTACCCGTGTACTGACACTGTGTACAGGTTTTGCAATACTCAAATGCGTCCTTGAATAAAGTCGGCCAATAAAATCCACATTGCAAAACCTTTTCCGCCGTCTTTTTAGGACCGAAGTGACCCCCACAGGCCTGATCATGACAAAAAGAAAGAACACTCTTGAACTCTTCTTTCGGGACACACCGGCGAATGATCTGATCAGGACAATACTTAAACAAGTATGGATCATCCCAATAAAAGTGTTTTACTTGGAATAGAAAACGGTATTTGTCCTGTTTTGACCAATCGCTCGGTATAAGTCCCGTGACAAGATAGTTCACAATATCCCTGAACCATGGTTCAGCGGATACGTTCAAGAGTTGTTCATCAGGGAACGAATCATTGATCGGCAGGGTCACAGGGGAAGAAATGATGCGTGAAAGATGGTCGGCTACTACGTTTTCACATCCTTTCTTATCTTTGATAACAAGATCAAATTCTTGTAACAGAAGGATCCAACGTATTAGTCGACCTTTTGCATCTTTCTTCGCCAGAAGATATTTTAGGGCGGAATGGTCAGTGTACACAACTATAGATGAGCCAATTAAGTAAGGCCTGAATTTTTCTAATGCAAATACAACCGCTAAAAGTTCTTTCTTGGTGGTTGTATAGTTGATTTGTACATCGTTCAGGGTCTTACTCGCATAATAAATCACGTGTGGCATCTTTTCAATGTGCTGTCCTAAGACTGCACCTACTGCAAAGTCGGATGCGTCACACATCAGCTCAAAGGGGTAATCCCAATTTGGAGACGATAGAATGGGGGCTGAAGTGAGTGAGTGTTTAAGTGAGTCGAAAGCTGTCTCACAGTCCGAGTCAAAGTGGAAGGTCGTATCCTTGGCCAGGAGAAGAGTTAAAGGTCTAGCAATTTTGCTAAAGTCCTTAATGAATCTCTTATAAAAGCCCGCATGGCCAAAGGAAAGATCGAATATCTTTGACGCTTTTGGGATGAGGGAGGTTTTGAATGACATCTATCTTAGCTCTGTCAACCTCAATGCCTTTCTATGAAATAACATGTCCAAGAACAATTCCTTCTTGGACCATGAAATGGCATTTTTCCCAGTTCAAAGTCAAGTTCTTCTCTTTGCAACGAGTAAGAACTGCGTCAAGATTCGATAGGCAATCAGAAAAAGAGTCTCCAAAAATCGAGAAATCGTCCATAAAGATCTCCAGAAAATTCTCTACCATATCAGAGAATATCCCCATCATACACCGCTGAAAGGTAGCGGGAGCATTGCATAACCCAAAGGGCATGCGACTGTAAGCAAAGGTACCAAAAGGACAAGTAAAAGTGGTTTTATCTTGATCCTTTTTGGCGATGGGGACCTGATTGTAGCCTGAGTAACCGTCCATAAAGAAATAATACTCTCGTCCCGCTAAGCGTTCCAGCATTTGATCAATGAATGGTAGAGGAAAGTGGTCTTTCCTCGTGGCAGCATTGAGTTTTCTATAATCAATACATACACGCCACCCAGTTTGGGCGCGTGTCTGAATCAGCTCATTTGCCTCATTGGTTATAACAGTGATGCCAGATTTCTTAGGAACGACATGTATAGGACTTACCCATTGGCTATCGGAGATGGGGTATATAATACCATTATCTAGGCATTTGACGATCTCTTTCATGACCGCTTCCTTCATGACGGGATTCAACCATCTCTGTGGTTCTCGGGTTGGTCTGGCATCATCCATCACATGTATATGATGTTCAACAATCAAGGGACTAATCCCTTTGATGTCCGCCATACTCCAACCAAACGCTTCTTTGTTAGATCTCAATACCGATAAAAGTGCATTTTCTTGCTCTGATGCTAGAGAAGCGGATATGATAACAGGTAAAGACTCATTCTCACCTAGATATGCATATTTAAGGTGAGAAGGTAAAATTTTGAGATCTAATTCGGGCGGAGAAATGATAGAAGGAGGGATCATTGAGTGATTTTTGGATTTACAAGGAAGCTCAGAGCCTGTGAAAGATACAGACTCGGGTGGAGAAAAGTCAGGAGTGCAGGACTCAAGTGTAGAAAAAGTGTCCTCACTAAGATCTTGTGTGAAATCAAGCAGAGATGTGGTAATGTCGTCAAGATCTAGAAAGCAAAGATCCTCAGCTCCACAACTATCGGGAGCGATCTCGTGGACAGAGCACACATCTAGAATATGAGCAGAGGGTTCTGATGGCTGACTTCCAACTTTGTAGATATTTAATTCAATGGTCATATTTCCAAATGATAAGTTCATTGAACCATTTTTACAGTTTATAACAGCGTTGGAAGTGGCAAGTAAAGGACGACCCAGAATCACCGGAATTTGGCCCCGGGGGTTTGCTACAGGCTGTGTATCGAGTACAATGAAGTCTACAGGGAAAACAAATTCTCCGACCTTTATCAACACATCCTCTAGTTCACCCCTTGGTTTGGTGATTGAACGGTCTACCATTTGGAGAGTGCAGTGAGCAGGTTTCAACTCTCCAATCCCTAGTTGCTCATAGACAGAATATGGAAGTAGGTTAACACTTGCGCCAAGGTCTAAAAGAGCACGATTTATGTTTTTACCCCCAATAGAAATCGATATTGTAGGACATCCTGGGTCCTTACGTTTCTTTGGTAGCTGGGGGATAAAAGCAGTGCTGATATTATTAGACATGAAGACCTTCTTTGGCACTTGAGTCTTCCTCTTTCTAGTGCACAAGTCCTTAAGAATTTTCGCATAAGCGGGGACTTGTTGAATCGCATCTAGGAGAGGGATGTTGATGTTAACCTGTTTGAACATTTCTATTATTTTCTCCATATGTGGACTCGTTCTGTTACCCCTTAACCGATTCGGGTAAGGTGCTTTCGCAATGAGCGTCGGGTCCATCATAGGAGAAGGAAGATGGGGT
Organism: Agapanthus africanus; assembly: GCA_030015575.1. Lineage (NCBI taxonomy): Eukaryota > Viridiplantae > Streptophyta > Magnoliopsida > Asparagales > Amaryllidaceae > Agapanthus > Agapanthus africanus. The sequence continues at coordinate 157,576,663 of CM057350.1, forward strand.
AGACGAGATCCCAAAAGAGGTGTGAGGACTGTCTGTGGAGAACTAGAAGGGCTATACTGAGGTGTCGAGCCTAGTGGGAAATGGAGAATAGGCTCGCTAGAAGGTGGTGTGGTAGAAGAAGAAGGATCAGAAGGAGAAGTGTGTGTGTGTGGAAAGGTCTCAGCCGGAGTGTTGATATGATTTTCAGTATCATCAACTTCTTCCCCAACATGATTGTTCAGCACTCTTCCCGATCTCAACGTTGTGACGGCATTTACATTGTAATGCCCAGGATTCTGTAGGGGTTGAGAGGGAAGTTTCCCTTTTTCTCTCGCACTCATTTCGGCTTTAAGTCGTGCGATTTCAGCTTCCATCGTTCTGATACTCTCAGCTTGGGACGCTGAGTTTTTCTTTATCTCACCGACGGAAGATCTAACCTCAGCCGAAACCTCTATGAAATTTGACAAAAGTGATTTCATGGTCTGAGTGAATTGAGAGAACTCGTCAGAACAGGTCAAAGGATTAGACTGTGCAGGATTGTTGACCTGATTTTGGAAATTTTGTGACTGGTAGGGATGCTGAGTGAGTTGAAGGGGTTGCTGTTGTGGTGGAGGAAGAGCCCTTTGAAAATTATTCGTGTTTGGAACCGTGTTTTGAGATTGGTTTTGGTTCCAAGAAAAATTCGGCTGATTCCTCCAACCCTGATTGTATGTGGAAGAATATGGATCGTTTCTAGGTCTTTGAAATGCGGCATTAGAATGCTCGTGACCTTGAAACGCAGAGTTTAATGGACATTCTTCCGTTAAATGAGACGGATCAGAACAGCACCCACAAACAGTTTTGGGGAGCGACATTGGGTTTAGGAAGGCTGCTGCAAATTTATGTTCCATAGCGTCGAGCTTCTTTTGCATTGCTGCCATCTCAGCTCAAACACCTATGGACACATCTATTTGGTGTACGCCACCCCTATTCAATGGTTGGGTTCCACTCTCCCACTGTAGTGATTTTTCAGCGAACTCTTCTAAATACTTCCACGCTTCCCCATCATCTTTAGTCATAAAAGTACCTTGACACATGTTTTCAAGGCTCTATTTAGTGTTTGGGTTAATGCCCTCATAAATGATTCGGCACAATTCCCATCTCGGGATGCCGTGATGAGGACACTGAACCAATAGATCCTTGAAACGTTCAAAGCATTTAGAGAATGGTTCAGTAGGGAGCTGGGCAAATTGATTCAGTTCGCTACGGATTCGAGTTGTCTTTTGTATTGGGTAAAATTTCTTAAGGAATGCCGTGACGAATTCTTCCCAATTTGTAATAGAATGTGCGGTAGTGTTATATAGCTACTTCTCGGTTATATCGCACAAAGTAAATGAAAGAAGTCGTAGACGCATAGCATCCACTGAAAGTTGTGACGTACCCATCATTGCGCATACGTTTTCAAATTTGGTAATGAAAACGTAAGCGTCCTCAGTCTCGAGTCCATGGAATTTGGGTAAAAGATTGATGTATTGGGGTTTAATTTCAAAATTATCCCCATTGGCTGGTGGTGTGGATAAGCAGGTCGAAAGAGGACCTCGAATAGGGTAGCATCTCTCCTGGAGAGAGATGCGGGGTGGATTCTGCGCACCTACGGACGGCGGCAGATTAGGGTTAAAGAAGTTTGATGGATTCGGATCCATCGGAGTGGGTGTGGTAGTGGGTAAAGAAAAGGCAAATGGAGAAATATCGACTTCGGAGTCGATAAAGGGTACGCGGACTAAACGGGCACTAGAATCCCGTGTCCAGCCTATCTTGTACTAAAATGGGTTAGTACAAGTGGCAGCGTTGACTTATAATTAGGGGTATGAATGAATGCGGTGTTTGCTTTGAAAAAGGGAAGGATTTTTGAAAAAATGATGCGACACAACAAATGCAACAACAAAAAACCCTAGAATCTAGTGGTCACCTAGGTCCGGCTCTAGACCGCTCCTAACTGCCAAAAGACAAGTCGCAGGATAGAATCCTCCACTGCCTCTTTGTCCCCCTGTGGCCGGATAAGTGCCAGGTAAGTGGGAAGGTACTCCACTACGTAAGTAGTGGGCCTAATTAAAAACCACTAGCCTTAGACACACTCGCCTTAGACACCACAAGAAAACGCGGATAAGCAATGAATTACCCACGGCCTTCTTCTGTCCTAATTGAGCGCGACGGTCCTTAGAGTCATCTCTAGATATTTTTTAGTTAATGTGGGTCAATGCGGATGCAAGTTTTGCGATTTTCGGGGCCTAGGAAGGGTAATGAACTCCCCACCTAATTTGGATTTGGCCGTGCCCCTTAATATCCGTATTTAGAATGCAAACAACCAAGAAACAAAATCACGCACAAATTTAATTTTACTTTTTGCTGCTGCGATTATTTGCAAAGAAACCTGCAGGAATTTGTTAGTTGGAGCTAAAAAGAGGAGAGAGGAGAAGGTAAGAAATCACCTAAAGCAAAAATTTTGCAGAGATCGCCCAAGAATGCCGCGGTTCCGCCGCATATGGGTACTAAGACCGCGGTTCCGCGGTTGGATGATGCGATCACTGAACCAAAATTCACCAGGGAGCTTCTGTAGACTCCCTCAGCTCTCTGGTATATCCCAAATTTTTTTTCCAATTTCCAGCAATCTCCAGATTTCCTTACAATGAACCACAACAAATCGTTTAGGGTTTGCACGAATTTTGATCTCAAAAATCACAATGGAATTAATCTTTCAATTCAAATTATAATATGAAACGAATTAGCGCGTAATCCCCGGCAATGGCGCCATTTGATTGTTCGTAAAATTCGAGAATGTGTACGTAAATCAACACAAATGATTCCCGATAACGGTTTCATTTGATCGATATGAGTTTCTCGTTGTATTGGTATAAAAATTGCATAAAATTCACAATCAAAGAATTATATTTGACCGCAATCAATTACGGTGTCGGTTGTAGATCGTAAGCAAGTGCGGATCGTCTACAGGGATTGTGCGATTCGTTTTTATATTTAATTTGTTTGAATTGAAAAGTTAATCAAAAAAAAAAGAAAACATGATTCAAGATTTTATCGATTGATTCAGGTGTCACTAATCTAATCAAGAATCAAGAAATGAAAAACAATCAAGAATCGGGTTTCGATGATATTTCCAACCAAATGTCAAGAATCTAAATGAGGCTCGTAGGAATCGATCGGATCTATAGACGTGATGTAATCTCAAGATATCGTGTTCTTGTCCTTCGAAGAATTGATACTAGATCGATGATGATCGATGAGAGTTAGGGCTTTCTCGTGAAACTAGGGTTTCATCATTTAACCCTTGTTCTTTCGTCGATATCATTCACATTCTAGTCTCTAGCAATTTCAAGAAACGATCGTAACTCCCCAATCTCGAGCGATATCAATCAAGAAGGCATCGCAACGAATTGGGTCGTCGATTCTTGAACTTGCTAGGGTTTACAAAACTCGTAGGATTCAAGAATCGATTTAAGATATGTTACATCATCATTCTATTGATCGTCTCGACTCCTCGACGAGCGGAGTATTACTCAAACATCACAACCAGAATTACAGCTAGAAATTTCGATAGAATCATGATGCAAGAATTTAAAGAAAATAAGATAAAAGAATATTACATTTTATTTATATCAACAATTTGATTACAGTCGCTCAAGAACTACAAGAGGAAGAACTAAATTGTCGATTTGGCGTCGCTCGGCTCCGTGAGTCGTGGATCGGCTTGGACCACTTGCTCTGTTGAAGATCGGCTCGGCTCATAAAAGGTTGCAGGGCTTCTTGCTTGATGGGGTACTCGGGATCTTGGCTTTTGATTGGAATTAGGGTTAGGGTTTCACACAAGTCTTCTCACTAGACTTGTGGAAGAAGATGAAGAAAGAGAGTGAATGGCTATAGATTGGGTCTTATTTATAATCTTTTACAAGTGAGCCTAGGGTCTTATTTATAGATCTCCCAAACCTTAGGTCTAGGTTTGAAATTACAATTCCCTCCAAAAGTTTGTTGAGGCTTCTAGAAAATAGTTTGTTAGGCTTAGCTTAGGGTTTAAGCTAGGGTTTAGGGAGAAGTTTCTAGAATACAAGGCTAGTTTAGTGTTGATCCCAAAGCTTGCTGATCTGGCAGAAGTCTCTGGAGTCTTCTAGAACTTGGAGTACATTTCTGAACTGTAGCCACTGAGAAACGAATTTTGATGCAAAGATGAGGTGCTAACTCCTTGGACCCACCGCGGATCCGCGGCACAAGCAGGCTCCTGCCGCGGATCCGCGGCTCTTTATGGGGCTTGGGCTTTGGTCTTTCTGGTGTGGTCTTGGGATGTTATTTGGGGCTTCATCTGATATGTTGAATTGTATTTGTCCTTTTGGATTGCTACCAGAACTGAAATCATTGAGTTGGCGTAATGTTTTGATCAGTACCATGTAAATTTTGGCCTTTTTCTGGATTTTTCTGCACAGATCTCAAAACAAGGGTTGCGATATATAGAAATGATGCCATGCTATGAAATGCAGTCAATTTCCCTAGAAATGCCGGTTTTAAGGTCTAACACATGTAATCTGATATTTTGCGATAGATTTGCTAATATGTGAAATATGAATGCCGAACACTTCTATATGAATGCAAATGATAGGGAAATTGCCGGTTAAAAGATGCAATATTTTCGACTGATCATGGCCATCCCGAGGAAGATAGCCACCTCTGCTCCTGAAGTCGTCAAGGCGGCTTCTCCTGCTAAAGAGTCGGTCTTTACAAGACTGACTATTCCGGCTCCCGTTCTTGCTCGAAGGTCTGTCTTTGACAGATTGGATACCACTACCCAAAAGACATCAGTCTTCAAGAGGCTGGCACCAGCGGTGCCTCATCTAGACAGGGGGCAAGATAAAACCATCCCCATCGCTGAACCAGCCCCAACAGCTCGACACGCTCGACGTCGCCATTGGCACCGAGTACGGAAGGCCGGGGGCAACTCCCCCTCTGGGCTAACTCTACCGGCCCCAACGGTGGAAGTCAACGCTGCTATTCCAACTGGGAACAGTTTTGAACTTCTCAACAAGGTGCGCAGGAACTCTCCGACTGCCGCGCTGAAAAGATCTACTCCACCCGTGGAGAATGTTACAAAAACAAAGCCAGAGCAGCCCCCTCAACGGCTGTCCTCCAAAATTTACAAGGTCTGGCGACGGGTTCAAGACTCAGTGGTCATTCAAGATCCCTCTCACCGGCAGAAGAGGGTGAAAGTTCAAGAAGAAAGGAACCGTCCTGTCAAACCGCAAAGGACGACAAACACTCGGGTGCCCACTACAACGGCCCCCACCACTTCGGCTGCCCACAAAAGAAGAAGGCCGGAGAAAGTCTCCACGCCTGTGGCGAATGTCAAAGGTAGTGAGCCCAAACGCCCTAAGTCCGGGGGCATTGTCGTACACACCGTCTATATGACGTCCGGGAAAGAGGATAGCCATACATCTACAGGTCATAGACCGCTTACGCGATCGGTGACTAAAGCTCAGGAGCAGGAGCAGAAGCTCCACGAAATGATGAATGCGATGGCCGCACTCACTGGGCCAAAAGAAATCCCCGAAGCGTCCTCGGATCAGCGCCAGGAGCAAGAAACCGATGCCGAATTCCTTCGCAGAATATTGGAGAAGAAGGACAAAGAGGCTGCAGAACAAGCAGCCAATATAAAACGAATGGCCCTCCTGTTCTAGGACATGGTGGGTATGATGATCCAGCAAGATCCTCCAGCTGAAGATCCTCCGATCGTCCTTGAAGATGACAGAGGAGAAACGTCGAATCCACCACCGGCTCTTTCAATGGCCAAAGAGGAGACAATTTCCAAGGCTGACCTGAACGAATATATAGCTCAGCAGATACGGGTTCACCAGGCAACTGAGGTAGCCGGCCAAGTTGTCAAGACAGGGAGACCATATCCGAGCTGGTATGATCAGATCAAGTACCCGCCGGGCTATACTATACCGAAATTCCATGTTTATAAGGGGGCCGGCAATCCCCATCAACATGTTGCCCAGTTCAGGGCCCTTTGTGGCAATACCGACGGTGATGATAAATTGTTGCTTCGCCAGTTCGTCGGTAGCTTATCGAAGACGGCATTTGAGTGGTACTCCGAACTTCCGAATGACTCCGTCAAAACCTTCGCTGAAATGGAGTTGTTGTTCACCCAGCGTTTCGCAAGTGCCAGCGAACGTACCCCAATCACAGCTCTGATTAATGCGAGAGTAAGGCCGGGCGAGACTTGGGTTCAATATGCAATCCGATGGCGAAACTTGTGGTCAAAATGCGAACAACGCATTGAAGAAGCGCCGGCGGTGGGCATGTTTGTGGGCACCTTAGATCCTTATGCAACTATTTCACAGTTCATGATGTTCTTTAAACCAACCACGTTCCAGGCCCTGATTGACAAGCTAGCTCAGATGGACCAGATGAGCCATAGGCCGTCTCCTCCAAGACCGAACTCTCAAAATGAGAAGGGGAAAGGAAAAGCGATCGTCGTCGCCAATGCTCAACAACAGCCGAGCAAATTGAAGCCGGTTGTCCGTCAAAATAGTATGCGTCCACACCTATCCCTCGAGGAGAGGGTGGGACGTCCTTACTCCTTCCCTCAAAATAAAACGAGAAGACTGTTTGAGCTGGCATTGCGAAACAGACTCATTAATCTGCCGGAGTCAAGATGTCCGTCGCAGCCAAACGACGTTAATGATCCTAATTACTGTCCCTATCACCGAGTGTTGGGTCATCCGATCGAAGATTGTTACGTCTTCAAAAACTGGATTGAGGATCAATACCAACAAGGGAAGTTCGCGTTATCCGAAAAATGGAAGGTGAACCCGCCGCAACTTCATACCTCTAAAAAGGTGAATATGCCGGGGGCAACGTGCTCCCTTGTTGAAGAAGCTCCGTGGGAGGTTGTGCTATCAGCCAAGACCAAGAAAATGCTGAATGATCTCAAGATATGCCCGGCAATCAGATGGAAGAACCCGTTGAAACCTGAGATCATCGAAGGGATGCTGAAGCCGCGCCCGACTCCAAAGATCGGTGGTGAAGGCCCAAGCACTCACACCCAGCCGTCGAATCTTTGAAGAAGAAGAAGAAAAGGTCCAAAAAGCCCGTGAAGCCTGGCGACAAGCGCACGGATCTACAAAAACAAATTGACGCACTGGAGGAATACAATTAAAAGGGACGGACTCCCATCACACTCCAGGAGTTCTTCAACCACGTCTTTCAAGAGGAAGATGACGGAGAAAGCTCGTCAGATGAATCCGAGGAATACATGGCGAGTTGTCATATGATCTCTCACTCGTTCACGGACGATGAGAAAACTCTTTGCACTGAGAAGCTGGGGGCAGATCCTAAACCGGAACTTTTGGGGCCATCGGATGAAACAATTGACGCATTCCTAAATGAAGCTCTATTGAAAAGTAAGGATGATCGGGAACGCGAGACGGTCCTATTTGAAAAGGCCAAGCGCCGGCGATTATACGAAAGGGTTGAGGCACTCCCGTCAAATCAAGATACATCCATTGAGGACAAAATCAAATTCAAGACGAGGAAAAGGTTTGCTAAAGCCATATCAATGGGTATGAAGCTACCACCCTTTGAAGAAAACAATGCTGGCAAAGCAGAAATGCACCCTTCCTATTGCTTATATCATCGGAAGGTTTCGCACCCCACCGAAGAGTGCAAAGTTTTCAATAAATGGTGGCAAGGATATGTCGCTCACCAGCAACATTTTAAGCGGGAGAAGCGCAAAACTCGTCGGGAGCGGAAAAGTACGACCGAGGAACCTAGAAGAACTACCGGCAATTGTACATGGTTAACGCCTGGAAAGCGCAAGTTTTCACATTCGGGAGCGACTCTGACGAGGAAATGGTTCTTATCCCTCTCTTTAAAGAGTCCACCTTGGGAAAAGAGGAAGAGCTGAAGGCCTGCGAAAATATTCGGCTGCGTAATCGTACGCTACCCGAAAAGAATCTCGGACCCTCAAATAAAAAAGATAAGGGAAAAGAAAAGGTCTCTGAGGATATCGCCTTGGATGACCAAGTCATGGAAGAGCTAACTGCCAAAGACCCGCCAAAGAAAAATAAAGTGGACTACAACGTTCTGGCACATTTGAGGAAGCTACCTTCGCAGCTCAGCATTCTTAACACCCTCTTATTATCAAAAGAAGCAAGGGATTCACTGATCAAAGCGCTACAGGACCCAGAGCAATTCCAAGCTTTTCTCGCCGAAGAAAAGATGAAGGACGAGCTGGAAGAAGTGCACACTGCCGATGTCACTTTCGGTGATGAAGACCTCCTCCTTGGGACATGCGAACACAATCGGCCCCTCTATGTCTCGGGGTACTGCCACGATATAAAGATAGGCAAAATCTTGGTTGACAATGGGTCTTCCGTCAATTTCCTTAATGTACGGGTATTGAAAGAAATCTGCATGAGCGTCCAGCACCTCACTCGGGACAAGATCACCATCTCCGGGTTCGACTCTCAATCATCACGGACTCTTGGATCTGTGATACTGACGCTACGCTTCGGACTGCTTGTCACGGACATTAAATTCCACGTAATCGACGCCAAGACATGCTATAATGCTCTGCTCGGCCGGCCATGGTTACACGAGTACAACATCATCCCTTCTACACAGCATCAGTGTATGAAATATTTTAAGGATGGTCTCGAGTATACCGTGACGGGAGAACTGAACCCATTCTCTGTGAACGAAGTCCGCAAATATGAAGATGCAAAGTACTTCTTACCGGATTTCAAAGATACGGAGAAGTGTCACAAGCCGGAGAACAAAGCTAACGCCACAATTCCGGTCTTTGGGAGCGATACCGAGGAGGACGAAGAGATAGTCTATTCCGGGCCACCCCAATACAACAAGCCGGGACCATCCGCTCCTACGTTGATCTTTTGCAGTGACTCGGAAGATGAAGTCCATGCTATATTTTCTGCTCGGCCTTCAATACAAACTTTCGCTGATGAAGAGCAAAGTCTGCAGGTCGCCATGGTTCCACTTAAACATCATAAAGAACTGGATGCGCTCGATACCTACAGTGTAGAAGAGCTGCAGACGTTCTATGTCCCTCCCAGGCGAGAAGGCGAAAAAGCGATCCTATTCTACCGCTCTGGGAAAACCAAAGTGGAAAAAGAAATCTGGCACGGTGCGGATCCTACGCTCGACAGGCTCCAGCCAATCCGTTTGCCCAGATACTACACGGACGGACTAAAGAGGCTCTTGAAGCGCCAAGGGATATCCTTCAAACAGACCGCTCGAAAAGCTAAGTTCTATGATAAGATCTGGAACGTTCCCGGAACTCAGCACAAATTGCCCAATGGGAGAATGGAAATAATCGGGCTTGGATATGTTCGGTCCAAGAAACGGGAGCTACTCCGCGACTGCTATGTCGTGCATAACTTTGATGAAGAAGGAGATGCTCAATGGGAAGATGCTAGTCCTAAGCCGGAAAAAGTCCCCGACGTAAAAATCCCCAGTCCATCATTCGAAGAACAAATGAACAAGCTTATAAGGGAAGCTGGTCAAAAAGTTCGAGACGACCACAACCGCGAAATGGCCATCTACGAGAAAGCTAGGACACAACGCCTCCTTCAACAGGCTGAGAAAGATGAAAATGTCGCTCCCTGTCAACCTGTTGCAAAAAAGGCTCGACGCAGAGGCAGAAACAAGTCAAAAAGCAGAAAAGGTATTCAGCAACGACAAAGCGGGACCAAGAAGCCACGCAGTCGGGAATCGAGCGGTCCTGATCTATCCCTTATGAAGAAGATGGGTCGAGCATACTCTTTTCCTCAAGACAAGACAAAGAAGATACTTGATCACGCTATAAAACATCAAATGCTTACACTGTCGGAGTCCAAGCACCCAGAACAAGCAGGCGAAGTCTCACACCCGAACTATTGCTCTTATCATCGGGTAATAGGACACCCTCTCGAAGATTGCTTCACCTTCAAGAATTAGGTCGAAGATCAGTATCAGCTCGGCAAGTTCGCTCTGTCCGACAGCTGGAGGGTAACGCCGCCACAGAAGCATGAACCCAAAGCCACGAGAGCAGAACCAGATCCACATTGGTCTTGGAAGCGAGCTCGTACTTGTCATATGATAACAATATCAAAAGAAGGGCCCGAGAATATGGATGACCTTCCCTGATGTTTCGAAAGCAGCGATGATGTGGTGATCTCGGAATTTCCACCAGCGCCGAAAGAGCTGGAAGATGGAATACACACCACTGCGGATAATCTCAAGAAAATTGAGTTGGGGACGGCAAACGACCCGCGACCGACGTTCGTTAGTGAGCTGCTATCTGAAGAAAGGGGGGATTCATTAAAAGACGTGCTTATGCAGTATAGAGATTGCTTCGCGTGGAACTATTCCGAAATGCCAGGACTAGATCCAAAAATCGCTGTGCATAAATTGGCGATATCCCCGGACGTTAAACCAATCAAACAAGCACCGAGAAGAATACGGCTCGAGCTTGAGATGAGTATTAATGCCGAAGTCAAGAAGCTGATCGACTCTGGGTTTATCCAAGAAGTTCAGTATCCCGATTGGATCGCCAACATCGTCCCGGTGATGAAGAAAAATGGGACGATGTGTATATGTGTAGACTTTCGGGATCTCAATAAAGCCTGTCCGAAGGACGATTTCTCAGTGCCAGTCACCGAGCTGATGATAGATAACACATCCACTCACGAGGTTTTCTCCTTCATGGACGGCTCATTAGGATATAATCAGATAAAGATGCATCCCGAAGACCAGAAGCATACCGCTTTCCGGACCCCTTTGGGTATATTCTTGTCACGCCCCGCTTCCCAAAATACGGAATACGAGGGGTTGACAAGGCCAGCCATGCTCCTACGGTCAAGAAAACATCCTGCCGTAGTCACACTTCGGCTTCTAGCTTTACATGGTAATAAGTAAATAATGCGCAGGTAATGAGAAATGCAATAACTGGAACAAAACAGTATAAAGAACTGACCTGATGGGAAACAAAAGGTATGACCCTGGATAGCTAATCAAGATGACCGTGATGTACGTCTAGTCCTGGTCCAGGCTAAATCTTCTCCTCACACTGAGCATGCATACTCAGGTCGTCAGAGCGACACAATAGCAATATAATATATAAATTCATGTGACAATTCTAACAGTGATATTAAATATATATAACAGTAAATCAATGACGGTATAGGTATGAACATGCAGTAATCAATGCAGTGGAACAGTAAAAGCAGTAGAATGATATGCCACGTATGTCAACACAGTAAGTATGTATATCGATGCCATCATCCCTATCAGTCTCTAAGTCTCACTGTACAGGTCACTAAGCCTATCGTCAGTCCAAGTGTGAGAGTCAACCACTCGCGAGTGTCCTCCACCCAAGGATAGAACCCAAGGGCAAGGGACCACGGGCCCAACATATATATCACGGTAATAATCATGTACCATGTAAATCTCCATATATCTCCATATATATAAGCCGGCAAGGGACTCCCGAGATTCTGTTGAACTCACACTCAAACTACCCCACACCCCGTGGTCTACATCAAACGCTAACCATAACCTCAAACACCAATCGGTCTGTGACAAGTCTGCGCGAGAACTGGAGGCAGGACCTCCATCAAGCACGTCCCGACTAATACCCAAGATAAATGGCAGTGTCTGGTGCCTTATCTGTGACACCCATGCACGAGCTTCCATAAGTGTCCTATACCACTTATAGTCACACGTACACGCGTCCCACAGACGTCGACAATGCAATAGAATCATAAGGTTCACTGATTGTGTACAAGTACGTATCACTTTCAGTTATTCACTTATACACGAACACTAACGTACTTGCCACAATCATTGCTAATACCTAACACTGGGTAATGCACGTTATCACTAGGTTATCAATGCAGTGACATGTATATGATATGATGCGTAAACAGTATGTAAAGCATGATTAGGGTGTCATGAATCAATAATCTACCACTTGCATAATTTATCATAAATCATACGGTTACAGTTTAGTGAAACGATGAACGGTGAATAAATAGTATGTTCAGTTATCTATCCAGCGAATTTGGTTTCATGCCATTCGGGTTCCAGGATCATTAATTATAGCCATTTCATTTTAAGCATTCACGGCTGGAAATCCGGTTTCAGAATCGGAAGTCCATTTCGCAACGCATTTTAGTCCTAGTTGGGAACCGATTTTAGCGACGCTACAGTTGAATGAAATCTAGGGTTTTCAATAAGCTTTTCAACGCAAGAGACGGATCCTCAATCGCGTCTGTATGTCAGGAGATATACACTGTTCAATACTAGTATGTTAATTCTGATTCTGTTGGGACTGTTATACATCCACATCTATTAAATTACAGATTAAATAACAAGATAACAAAACATGATGAAACTACTTGTGTTGTCTAGCTAACAGATTCACCTATAATAAACAGCAGATTTCCGCAACCTCCGAGTTAAGGAAACATCATGGTACCCATTACGGGACAGCACACAGTAAACAGAGTCGCTCTGGATTGCAGTCCAGAGTCGAACTCCGATCCAAATATTGTCACAGTTTAAGTACAGAAATATTTAGAAACTTGCATAGGGTTATAGTTCGTCGAGTTGGATTCGATTTAAGCCCTCGAACGCATCATTCCAGTATGCATATAATTTATGATAATTTTAACGGTGTTCAGGTACAAGAAATTTCCAGTTTTATGGGTAAACTTGGGGGTAGTCGTTTTAGTCATTAACGGTCATATTTTCCAACGAAATTCACACACTAGATTCACTGCCATACGGGCCATATTATAAAATTGAGTTCCGCCAAATTAAATGATGATTTCCATTAAGAACATGCATCGAACAGTTGCGACGTAATATTTATAGAAAAGTAAAACATGGGATATACACGATTGTAATTTGTAATTATCATAAAGTAGCATGTAGAAAGTAGAGAACTTGCCTGGAGATGATGAATTGCTGGCACGGTACGCACGGGCACGACACACGCGGCAAAAACGGCAAGGGTTTGGCCTCAACTGCGGTTTGGCCTCGGCTAGACGTGGAGCTTGGGGCTCTTGCCGTAGGTAGTCGATATGGAGGGCAGTGGTGTAGCGGGGAGATGACTTCGTCGGCTAGGGTTTGAGAGAAATCAATAGAGAGTGAGGAAGAGATATAGAGAGAGAGGAGTGTTGAGAGAGAGAGAGATAAGTGTAGAGAGAGAGATTTCAGAGAGTGAGAGAGAGAGGACAGCGGGAAAGAGAGAGTAGAGGAGATAGAGACAGAGAGTGAGAGAGAGTGAGATGAGAGGTAACAGAGAGAGAGATTGAGAGAGAGAGAGAGAGAGAGAAACAGAGTGAGAGAGAGAGATAGAGAACAGAGGAATGGAGAGAGAAGGAGAGAGAGAGTGATCGAGAGAGAGATTGAAAGAGAGGATGATGGCGACGGTGATGATGATGACGACGTAGGGTGTCGACGAGGCGGTCCCGGTGAGAAGAGGGTCGCCGGCGAAAGGTAGGTGGGGGTCGAGATGGGTGCAGGGAGCTCGGTGTGTGCAGGGGTTCTGTGGAGGTGCCGGCGGCGATGGGTGCAAGGGTGGTCGGTTGCGGGTGATGGTGGAGGGAGAGAGAGAAGGTGGAAAGAATGAAGGCGAGGAGGAGGTGAGCGACGGTGAGGGGACGAGGTGGCTGCAGTTGTCGACGTCGGGGGAGTGGGGTGCAGGTGAGTTTCGAGAAGGAAGGAGAACAAGGGAGAGAGAACGAGATGAGGAAGAGGGTGTGAGGGAGGTAAGGAGGAGTGAACGTTGGGGGAGCGGGTCGTAGGGGAAACGTGCGTGTCGTGGGCAAGGGCGCGGGCGTGGGCGGAGGAGGCGGAAGCGCGAGGGACAGGGAGCGGGAAATTGGGGGGTAGCCGTTGGGAAGAAGGAGAAGCGGGTCGGGTCGGGGAAACGAGCGCGGATTGAGAGTGAAGCGGGCTGCTGGGGAAGTGGGCTGGGCCGGAAAGAAAATAAGTTAAAAGAATGAGGAAATTAGAAAGGCCGGGCTGAAGGAGATTTGATAAAGAAAAAGGAGTGGGCTGGGTTAAAATAAATTTCCTTTTTATTGGTTTGCTTGGGCTGAGAAGGTTGGCCGGGGAAATTAAGTGTTTGGGCTGAGGAAATAAAATATAGTTTGGGTTTGGGTTTAAAAAGGAGTTTTAAAATAAATAAACTAATAAATAATTATAAATAAAGTAAAAACTTATAAGTTAACGAGAAACACGAATATTGGTATAAAAAGGGCTGGGTGTTACATCATACCACCTTTACAAAAATTTCGTTCTCGAAATTTAAAATAACGATAAGTTATACAAACATAGGCGAAAGTTATTATATTGCAAACTAACACAATGCTTTACTTGAAATAGGCAGATGAGGAAATTTGAAGGTTTATATATGTAAGAACAACATACAAAATATAGGTTTAAATAAGTATAAGAATGGAACACTACAAAGGCAACCTATATGTATACGAGAATAGCAATAACAACAATAACGAACAATGATATTCGAGGCGTACTCGATAAAATCGAAACTCAAATATGTGCACGTATAAGTATATCAAAGGTAGCACGGCAGAAATAATGAGTATAAGGTACAATCATTTATAATGGTAAATATAAGCACAACACCCGAAAATAAAGTTATGATAATAAAGTAGTGAAAGATTTGTCGGTAGGTTAAAACATTTTAGGATAATGTATCGATCAAATAGTTTTAAAATAACTTAGAAAACTCATATAGTGAAAATAAGAAACATGGAACAAAATTTGCGCGGTGTAAGGTTGCGCTACTGAAAAATATAAGGATAATAGTAGTGTGCTTTAAAATACATAAAACTAAGTAGTCAATAACACGCACCCTTCGACAAATACAAGATAATGAAAACCAAATTTCGAATAATAAAGTCCCTAAATATATATATATATAGGGTAATAGGAAAACGCACAAAAATGTATAGGGCTAGTTAGAGTAAGGATTACAAGGAAGTGTGGATCATTCAGAAGGTCGGAGTGTGGCGGCTTTAGGCTGAAGATCAAGGAGACTGGGATCGGGTCATCACAGGAAGTAAGGGTAAGCAAGAAGGGACTACAAGGGGAAAGAACGTATGGGGGAAAATGACGGTCGACACATCACGTGAATCAAACAATTTGAAGGGTTAGCGCTCTCGAAGATTTCACTATGAAATTCTCCACCCAGAAGGATTTCAAACGATGCACTGACGAAAGATGAAGGGTGGACCGCTAAAAGATCAGGTGTGGTACTGGTTAATCTGAGTGAGGGTTAAGACAAAGTAAGGAGTAGGGGTGGACAGATCTCAGTAGAGAAAATAATTGTATAGAAGAAATAATCAAGCTTCAAGGGGACTAAGAAGATCGATAGATTAGCGAACTCAGCAATTTATTTCATTCCAGAAGATTTTAAACAAAGCATTCTCAAAAACGAAAGGTGGACCTAAACTATACACAGATTTATTTGGCCAGCAAGGACAACAGCTAAAATCCCGTCAGTCGTGGTTGTGGAGGTTCAGCAGGTTGCGGTAAGCTCGCGCACTCAGGTAGGGACGTCCATTTCCATAGCGCCTCGCGGGGACCGCCATTGGGAGTTCTTCCACAGCAGGGTCTTGTCCTTCTGGTCCTTCTTCCTCGGCTGGAGCTTCTTCATCGAGGTCTGATTCCATGTGATTCTCTTCTATGGGATTTTCCTCCACTGGATTTTCTTCTATCGGGTCTTCATCGGGATCTTCCTCTATCGGGTTCTCTTCAGGTTCTCCTTCCTCTTCGTCGGAATCGCCTATCATGTCAAACTCTGGGGCGGATGCTCCTTCGTCCTCTGAATCGCTGTTTCCGAAATTGACCTGGGGACCGTTGATCTCATCATCAGAACTCATCAGTGTGTGGTCTAAGGAAACGCATGACTGTGCATCCTCATCTAGATGCGGCGCTGCTCCAGGGTGGGCCATGGCTGGAAAGGAAAGAGTCGTGATTAGATAGTGGAACACATCAAAAAATAGCTAAGTGTACGAAGTATAGAAAGATAAGCGGTGGCAGGAATTGAAAAAATCAAGATTAAAATGCTGTGATAATGAATAGTATGAATGAGGGGAAAGCAAGAGAATGATATATATATATTACGATTCAAAGTTTTTATTGCACCCAACTAAAAGTTCGACGGATACAAGATTTCAAATGAAAGGAAATTTTACAAAAGGGGTGACAACATTACTACTGAAAGTAGAAAACATGAAAAAAAAATTCTTTGATTATTAGACCGCCGCATTCTCGTCACGCGAGTTGAATCCTGTGTTGGGTCCGCCTTATCCTCGAGGTTCGAACTACGCAATAATCATCACTTGGCAGAAGTGGAGAGTGTGGATCAGTCTCCTCCTTGTAGCTCATTCCTTTTTGGGCAACCGTTGATAAGATGTTCGCTGGATCCGCAAATCAGACATTTCCCTTGGGCGCGGCGACAATCCCTCTGAAGATGTCCTGGCCTCTTACAGTACCCACAACATGGGGTCTTCTGCTGCTTCTGTCGAGGGGAAACAAATTGGCGCTTCATCTTCTTCTCTATTCCACGTCTAACAGGGATCTCTTTACGATTTGAGACTCCCGCTGGTGCCTGATTCACCTGCCTTCTCAGTCCTTCAGCTAACAAATCGTTCGTTCGCTCCTGGGCTTCCTTCAGACCTTGCAGTACACTCAGAATCTCAATGGTCTGATTCTGGGGAGTGGAGATAGAGGAAGAGTCATTGGAAGACATGATCCTGAAACAATAATTTTGAGAACGATATAAGAATCAAATTATAATATGGATTAGGCAAGGAATCAAGAACATCGGATGTGATAAAATTTATTACAAGTGGAAATCAATTGTATGACTCTAAGTCACTTAAACAGAGTATGGTAGTGTAACCGCGATGTAGTTCACAATTACAACCACGTATTTTGCCAAGTCACCCGAAACCCTAGCGAATGGATAGCAGAACACTCAATGTGAATATGGATCAAGGATATCAAGTTTACAATCTAGACTGAAGTATGTCTTAGATTGTCAAGCTCTACACGGAAAACTGCAATCCTAATCGAAGCAAAACCTGGGGCTCTGATACCAACTAAACCATGTCACGCCCCGCTTTCCAAAATACGGAATACGAGGGGTTGACAAGGCCAGCCATGCTCCTACGGTCAAGAAAACATCCTGCCGTAGTCACACTTCGGCTTCTAGCTTTACATGGTAATCAGTAAATAATGCGCAGGTAATGAGAAATGCAGTAACTGGAACAAAACAGTATAAAGAACTGACCTGATGGCAAAACAAAAGGTATGACCCTGGATAGCTAATCAAGATGACCGTGATGTACGTCTAGTCCTGGTCCAAGCTAAATCTTCTCCTCACACTGAGCATGCATACTCAGGTCGTCAGAGCGACACAATAGCAATATAATATATAAATTCATGTGACAATTCTAACAGTGATAATAAATATATATAACAGTAAATCAATGACGGTATAGGTATGAACATGCAGTAATCAATGCAGTGGAACAGTAAAAGCAGTAGAATGATATGCCACGTATGTTAACACAGTAAGTATGTATATCGATGTCATCATCCCTATCAGTCTCTAAGTCTCACTGTACAGGTCACTAAGCCTATCGTCAGTCCAAGTGTGAGAGTCAACCACTCGCGAGTGTCCTCCACCCAAGGGTAGAACCCAAGGGCAAGGGACCACGGGCCCAACATATAAATCACGGTAATAATCATGTACCCTGTAAATTTCCATATATCTCCATATATATAAGCCGGCATGGGACTCTCGAGATTCTGTTGAACTCACACTCAAACTACCCCACACCCCGTGGTCTACATCAAACGCTAACCATAACCTCAAATACCAATCGGTCTGTGATAAGTCTGCGCGAGAACTGGAGGCAGGACCTCCATCAAGCACGTCCCGACTAATACCCAAGATAAATGGCAGTGTCTGGTGTCTTATCTATGACACCCATGCACGAGCTTCCATAAGTGTCCCATACCACTTATAGTCACACGTACACGCGTCCCACAGACGTCGACAATGCAATAGAATCATAAGGTTCACTGATTGTATAAAAGTACGTATCACTTTCACTTATTCACTTATACACGAACACTAACGTACTTGCCACAATCATCGCTAATACCTAACACTGGGTAATGCACGTTATCACTAGGTTATCATTGCAGTGACATGTATATGATATGATGCGTAAACAGTATGTAAAGCATGATTAGGGTGTCATGAATCAATAATCTACCACTTGCATAATTTATCATAAATCATACGGTTACAGTTTAGTGAAATGATGAACCGGGAATAAATAGTATGTTCAGTTATCTATCCAACGAATTTGGTTTCATGCCATTCGGGTTCCAAGATCATTAATTATAGCCATTTCATTTTAAGCGTTCACGGCTGGAAATCCGGTTTCAGAATCGGAAGTCCGTTTCGTAACGCATTTTAATCCTAGTTGAGTTCAGATTTTAGCGACGCTATAGTTGAATGAAATCTAGGGTTTTCAATAAGGTTTTCAACTCAACATACGGATCCTCAATCGCGTCTGTACGTCAGGAGATATACACTGTTCAATACTAGTATGTTAATTCTGATTCTGTTGGGACTGTTATACATCCACATCTATTAAATTACAGATTAAATAACAAACGATAACGAAACAGGATGAAACTACTTGTGTTGTCTAGATAACAGATTCACATATAATAAACAGTGGAGTTCCGCAACCTCCGAGTTAAGGAAACATCGTGGTACCCATTACGGGACAGCGCACAATAAACAGAGTCGCTCTGGACTGCAGTCCAGAGTCGAACTCCGATCCAAATATTGTCACAGTTTAAGTACAGAAATATTTAGAAACTTGCATAGGATTATATTTCGTCGTGTCGTCTTCGATTTAAGCCCTCGAACGCATCATTCCAGTATGTATATAATTTATGATAATTTTAACGGTGTTCAGGTACAAGAAATTTCCAGTTTTACAGGTAAACTTGGGGGTAGTCGTTTTAGTCATTAACGGTCATATTTTCCAACGAAATTCACACACTAGATTCACTGCCATACGGGACATATTATACAATTGAGTTCCGCCAAATTAAATGATGATTTCCATTGAGAACATGCATCGAACAGTTGCGACGTAATATTTAACAGAAAAGTAAAACATGGGATATACACGATTGTAATTTGTAATTATCATAAAATAGCATGTAGAAAGTAGAGAACTTGCCTGGAGACGATGAATTGCTGGCACGGTACGCACGGGCATGACACACGCGGAAACAACGGCAAGGGTTTGGCCTCAACTGCGGTTTGGCCTCGGCTAGACGTGGAGCTTGGGGCTCTTGCCGTAGGTAGTCGATATGGAGGGCAGTGGTGTAGCAGGGAGATGACTTCGTCGGCTAGGTTTGAGAGAAATCAATAGAGAGTGAGGAAGAGATATAGAGAGTGAGGAAGAGATATAGAGAGAGAGGAGTGTTGAGAGAGAGAGAGAGAGAAGTGTAGAGAGAGAGATTTCAGAGAGTGAGAGAGAGAGGACAGCGGGAAAGAGAGAGTAGAGGAGATAGAGACAGAGAGTGAGAGAGAGTGAGATGAGAGGTAACAGAGAGAGAGATTGAGAAAGAGAGAGAGAAACAGAGTGAGAGAGAGAGATAGAGAACAGAGGAATGGAGAGAGAAGGAGAGAGAGAGTGATTGAGAGAGAGAGAGAGATAGAGAGAGAGGATGATGGCGACGGTGATGATGATGACGACGTAGGGTGTCGACGAGACGGTCCCGGTGAGAGGAGGCTCACCGGCGAAAGGTAGGTGGGGGTCGAGATGGGTGCAGGGAGCTCGGTGTGTGCAGGGGTTCTGTGGAGGTGCCGGCGGCGATGGGTGCAAGGGTGGTCGGTTGCGGATGATGGTGGAGGGAGAGAGAGAAGGTGGAAAGAATGAAGGCGAGGAGGAGGTGAGCGACGGTGAGGGGATGAGGTGGCTGCAGTTGTCGACGTCGGGGGAGTGGGGTGCAGGTGAGTTTCGAGGAGGAAGGAGAACGAGGGGGAGAGAGCGAAATGAGGAAGAGGGTGTGAGGGAGGTAAGGAGGAGTGAACGTTGGGGGAGCGGGTCGTAGGGGAAACGTGCGCGTCGTGGGCAAGGACGCGGGCGTGGGCAGAGGAGGCGGAAGCGTGAAGGACAGGGAGCGGGAAATTGGGGGGTAGCCGTTGGGAAGAAGGAGAAGCGGGTCGAGTCGGGGAAACGGGCGTGGGTTGAGAGTGAAGCGGGCTGCTGGGGAAGTGGGCTGGGCCAGAAAGAAAATAAGTTAAAAGAATGAGGAAATTAGAAAGGCCGGGCTGAAGGAGATTTGATAAAGAAAAAGGAGTGGGCTGGGTTAAAATAAATTTCCTTTTTATTGGTTTGCTTGGGCTGAGAAGATTGGCCGGGGAAATTAAGTGTTTGGGCTGAGGAAATAAAATATAGTTTGGGTTTGGGTTTAAAAAGGAGTTTTAAAATAAATAAACTAATAAATAATTATAAATAAAGTAAAATCTTATAAGTTAACGAGAAACACGAATATTGGTATAAAAAGGGCTGGGTGTTACAATTCTGCTACAAGGTGATGCCCTTCGGTCTAAAGAACACCGGTGCCACCTACCAAAGGGCCATGACGAAGATCTTCGATGACCTTATACATGAAATCGTCGAATGCTATATCGATGACCTCGTAGTTAAGAGCAAATCATACGAGGAGCACTTAGAGCATCTGAAGACCGTGTTTCAACGCCTTCGGCAATACAACTTGAAGATGAACCCTCTCAAGTGCGCATTCGGAGTTTCCTCGGGCAAATTCCTAGGATTCATCGTTCGACACCGAGGTATCGGAATAGATCCGTCAAAGATCAAGGCGATTATGGAAATGCCTCCACCAAGGACTCTCAAGCAATTGCGGTCTCTCCAAGGGAAGCTCGCGTACATTCGGCGATTTATAGCCAACCTTTCAGGCAAGTGTCGCCCTTACAGTCACCTGATGAAGAAGGGAGCCCCTTTCGTTTGGGATCACAAATGCCAAAGCGCGCTGGACGAAATCAAGCAGTACCTGCAGAATCCGCCAGTGCTGGCTGCTCCGATTAAGGGAAAGCCTCTCATCCTTTATACAACAGCCCTCGAAGGTTCCTTAGGCGCATTATGGGTGCAAGAGAATGATCAAGGGAAAGAAAGAGCACTCTACTATTTAAGTCGAGTTCTGCTGGGGGCAGAAAGCAACTACTCCCCCATCGAAAAACACTGCCTAGCGTTGATCTTCGCGATAACAAAGCTCAGGCATTATGCGTTGGCGCATGAAGTCCGTCTCGTTTCGAAGGTGGACCCCCTTAAATATTTAATGTCGAAGGCCATATTGATAGGGAGACTCGCTAAATGGGCCTTGCTTTTAATGGAGTTTTCGATAACTTATCAGCCTCTTAAAGCAGTGAAAAGCCAGGCCATCGCCGACTTCCTCGCTGAGGATCCGATACTGGCTGATTCCCCTCTCAATTGCGAACTACCAGACGAACATGCGTTTGATGCAATCGACGGTAGTGGTACCCGGTGGGAGCTTTATTTCGATGGAGCGTCCTCCATGAAGAAGCGCAAACAAAGTACCCCTATAATCAAATCGGGGGTAGGCCTCATCTTCGTAACTCCACAAGGAGGGATAATGCGCTTTGCTTTCTCCTTAACAGAGCCGAGGACGAATAATGAAGCCGAATACGAAGCTTTGATAGTAGGCCTCAAGATCGCCATCGACATCGGAATTGAAAACCTTCTTATATACGGAGATTCTCAACTGATCATCAGTAAAGTAAATGGCGACTACCAAACGTGCAAACTAGAGTTGGTGAAGTACGGCGAAAAAGTGCAACAACTCTTGACCCAAATCCCTTCCTACATGCTGGAAAGCATACCGCGCGCGGAAAACAGCAAAGCGGATGCATTAGCCAAGCCCGCTAAAGAACTGGCTGATGAAAACCTCGATGACGTAAGAATCGTGGTACAAAGCCGTCGGGTGCTTGCCCCAGCAGAAATATCTCTGGAATCATACGAAGAAAAGGGAGCGACTGAGCAGACGGCCCTGCAAATAAAAGACCCGGAAACGGCTGAAGATTGGAGAGAAGTCTTTATAGATTACTTCAAATACCGTCGAACGCCCGAAGATGCGTCTTCAAGACATCAGCTCATTAAACGAGCTCTGTCTTTCGCCTTCGTCAATGATACTCTGTACAAGAGATCGTTTGATTCTCTGTGGTTGAGATGTCTGGGACCTGACGAAGCGAAAAGAGTCGTTCAGGAAGTTCACGACGGACTCTGCGGTTCTCACCAAGCAGGTCCGAAGATGAAGTTGAAAATTAAACGGATAGGCTACTACTGGCCTATGATGATTCAGGACTGCCTCGAATATGTGAAGCAATGCCACTCATGCCAGATTCATGGGGACTTTATCCATCAACACCCAAATCCTCTACATCCAACAGTGGCCAGCTGGCCGTTTGAAATGTGGGGGACTGACATAATCGGCCCCATTGAACCAGCATCGTCCAGGGGACATCGTTTCATCCTAGTAACGACTGATTACTTCTCCAAATGGGCATAAGCAGTACCACTGAGGGAAGTAAAGACGGAGAATATCCTCCATTTCTTCAAGACGCACGTCATTTATCGGTTTGGAACTCCGCGACGGATCATCTCCGATAACGGGCCAGCCTACAGAAGCCACAAGATCAGTCGCTTCGTGCAACAGCATAATATAGACTGGAGATATTTCTCGGTTTATAATCCCCGAGCTAACGGTCTAGCTGAGGCCTTCAACAAGACCTTGACAAAGATTGTGAAGAAGACGGTGTCTCGAAATAAGAAGGACTGGCACGAGAGACTGCAAGAAGCTCTCTGGACGTATCGAACTACGTTCAAGACGGCCACGAACACAACGCCGTACGCGTTAATCTTCGGTACAGAAGCAGTACTCCCCCTCGAAATAGAGCTACCCTCTCTAAGAGTGGCAGTCCACTACGAGCTGACGAACGAAGAAAATGCTCACCTTCGGCTTGAGGAGCTTGATGCCCTTGATGAAACCCGGCTCATAGCGCAACAAAATCTGGAGGCTTACAAAGCAAAGATGACGCGCTCATATGAAAGATTGACCAGGCCGAGGACATTCCGCCAAGGCGAACTCATGCTAGTGGTTAAAAGACCTATGATCCCCAATTGCGCCAAGCGGGGAAAATTCGAACCGAACTATGAAGGCCCGTACATCATAGACAAGGTCTACCAGGGTGGAGCCTATCTACTCATGGATATGCATGGGGAAAGACCTTTCAGGCCAATAAACGGTCGCTTCCTAAAGAAATACTACGCTTAACGAGTCACAGCCTAGGTCAATGATAGATGACGTCGACTATGTCCGCTCGCTATCTTCCTAAGCCCAAACTCTATAAATATTAACCGGCCTTCTTTAGCAACGGACCGAAATGTTCTTAAACTAATGACGGACCACTACGTCCTAAAACTAGCTGATGACCGAAACGTCTTTAAACTACTACCGCAGCATCCTCAGGCTGACGAGATAAAAAAAAAGAAGAATAAAAAAATATTAATAAAAAAACGGTATGTCCATAAGCGAAATGGGCACGAATGAAAACCCGAAAGGGCTCCGTGAGTAAAAACAGCAGGGCTACCGGCGAGTGTTCGTGAAAACCCGAAAGGGCGCGACCTCGTTTTAAAAAAAAAGAGAATAGAAAGAATAATAAAAAACGGTATGTCCATAAGCAAAATGGGCACGGATGAAAACCCGAAAGGGCTCCGTGAGTAAAAACAGCAGGACTACCGGCGAGTGTTTGTGAAAACCCAAAAGGGCGCAACCTCATTAAAAAGACACTTGCAAGATCCTCTCGACCTTGTAAGGAGAAACCACCCGCGTGAGATCCTTACGACTCACAGGGAGCAGCACACTTAGGGATCCTCACGATTTCTAAGGAGAAATTACACTTGTGAGATCCTCATGACTCGTAAGGAGAACTCTCTTATGGGACCCTCACGGCTCATAAGATTTGAAAGTCTTAAGTTACAGAGACCTAAACCTGTGCTTAAGCAACCCCCCACAACCTTCTATAGTGCCCTACAAGTGGCTCAATACTGACCCTTGTATACAATCCACGGGCGCGAATAAACATTTCCCTAACCAAGTCTCACCCGTGACTGGGGATATGTCCATACGATGAATAACCCTTGTAAGGCCTCTCGACTTATAAGGAGAAAACCCTTTTGTAGGATCCTTACGACTTACAGGGGAACATACACTTAGGAATCCTCACGATCCCTAAGGAGAAAACACACCTACGAGATCCTCACGACTTGTACGGAGAAATACCTTTGTGAGACCCTTACGGCTCATAAAGCCAAAAGCCTTAGTCGACAGGATCCTAACCCTGTTTACTAAGCCACCTTTGTTCGACATTGACGAGGGCAAATGATGATTCGCTCCTGGCAATATCCCAGTTGTAGCGATGCTGATGCCGAAATCGGTGTCTAATCCCAAGCTTGCAGCAAAAAGACAGCGAGCCACACATGCATACGAAATAGCCGAAATGATAGGGCAACTTGCAACAAAATCAGCAAGTAAATAATGTATGCATTCAAAATAGCCGAAATGATTGGGCAACTCGCAATAAAAATTAGCGAGTAAAAATAAAATAAATAGCCGAAATGATTGGGCACCGCGAAAAATAGTCGAAATGATTGGGCAATCGCGACCTTCACGACATAAAAGCTGAAATGATAGAGCATTGCGGAAATAAAATAATAAAAAAAATGAAATGAATGAAATTTATGCCCTACAGGCGATATCGCAGCAATCCCTGTATATAATCCAGGGGCGTAAACAAAGAAGGAAACACATCTTTCCTCCCTATGCTCCATCAGGAAACGGAGCCAAGTCTTGACGGCAACTCATATAAAGCCTGAAGACAATCGGAGATCATCTCACCCCACCGTGGAGTGATCACCACTTCATCGTTCATCTCTACACAACAGACGAAATGTCACTACAGCGTCCCTCCTCCAACAGGATTCGGACACACCACAGCAAGCGAAGCAAAGGCCAAATTCCTAGCTTCAGGGTCTTGACGGCAACTCATATAAAACCTGAAAGACCACCAGAGATCATCTCAACTCCAGGGAAATCAGTGTCCTTGGCAAATACCTCAATTTAGGGTAACTAGCGTCCTTGATGAGAGCTCCTTGATTCGCGTCGGCCCGCAGAGAAACTAGCGACTTTGCAGGAATACCCCGATTCGTTTTAACCCCAGGGAAATCAGTGTCCTTGGCAACCTCCTCGACTCAGGGATACCAGTGTCCTTGACGAGAGCACCTCAATTCGCGTCGACCCGCAGAGAAACCAGCATCTTTGCAGGAACACCTCGATTCGTTTCAACCCCAGGGAAATCAGTGTCCTTGGCAAATACCTCAATTCAGGGAAACTAGCGTCCTTGATGAGAGCTTCTTGATTCGTGTCGGCCCGCGGAGAAACCAGTGTCTTTGCAGGAATACCCTGATTCGTTTCAACCCTAGGGAAATCAGTATCCTTGGCAACCTCCTCGACTCAGGGAAACCAGTGTCCTTGACGAGAGCACCTCGATTCGCGTCGACCCGCAGAGAAACCAGCGTCTTTGCAGGAACACCTCGATTCGTTTCAACCCCAGGGAAATCAGTGTCCTTGGCAAATGCCTCAATTCAGGGAAACTAGCGTCCTTGATGAGAGCTTCTTGATTCGCGTCGGCCCGCAGAGAAACCAGTGTCTTTGCAGGAACACTCCGATTCGTTTCAACCTCGAGGAAACCAGTGTCCTCGGCGAAATACTTCGACTCAGGGAAACCAGTGTCCTTGAAGAGAGCTCCTCGATTCGCGTCAGCCCGCAAAGAAACTAGCGTCTTTGCAGGAATACCCCGATTCGTTTCAACCCCAGGGAAATCAGTATCCTTGGCAACCTCCTCGACTCAGGGAAACCAGTGTCCTTGACGAGAGCACCTCGATTCGTGTCGACCCGCAGAGAAACCAGCGTCTTTGCAGGAACACCTCGATTCGTTTCAACCCCAGGGAAATCAGTATCCTTGGCAAATACCTCAATTCAGGGAAACTAGCGTCCTTGATGAGAGCTTCTTGATTCGTGTCGGCCCGCAGAGAAACCAGTGTCTTTCCAGGAATACCCCGATTCGTTTCAACCCCAGGGAAATCAATGTCCTTGGCAACCTCCTCGACTCAGGGAAACCAGTGTCCTCGACGAGAGCACCTCGATTCGCGTCGACCCACAGAGAAACCAGCATCTTTGCAGGAACACCTCGATTCATTTCAACCCCAGGGAAATCAGTGTCCTTGGCAAATACCTCAATTCAGGGAAACTAGTGTCCTTGATGAGAGCTTCTTGATTCACGTCGGCCCGCAGAGAAACCAGTGTCTTTGCAGGAACACTCCGATTCGTTTCAACCTCGAGGAAACCAGTGTCCTTGGCAAAATACTTCGACTCAGGGAAACCAGTGTCCTTGACGAGAACATCTTGATTCGCGTCGGCCTGCAGAGAAACTAGCGTCTTTGCAGGAATACCCCGATTCGTTTCAACCCCAGGAAAATCAGTGTCCTTGGCAAATACCTCAATTCAGGGAAACTAGCGTCCTTGATGAGAGCTTCTTGATTCGCGTCGGCCCGCAGAGAAACCAGTGTCTTTGCAGGAACACTCCGATTCGTTTCAACCTCGAGGAAACCAGTGTCCTCGGCAAAATACTTCGACTCAGGGAAATTAGTGTCCTTGACAAGAGCTGCTCGATTCGTCTCGACTCGTGAGGAAATTAGTGTCTTCGCGAGGACTTCCCGATTCATCTCGACTTGCAAGATAAAGCCTTAGGCAGCAGGGATTAAAAACCTTGTTTCCTAAGCACTGGGACCCTGCAAGTCGGTCTAAAACGGTCTCTTGCATACTATCCATGGGTCTCACTCTTCAAAGTCGAATCTCGACGAGGAGGGAAACAACCGCTTACGAGTCCTCTCGACTCGTAAGAGGGAAAATTCTCTTATAAGATCCTTACGACTTATAAGAGAAAACGCACTTAGGAATTCTCACGATTCCTAAGGAGAAAATACACCTACGAGATCCTCTCGATCCGTAGGGAGAAAAGTCTTTATGAGACCCTCACGGCTCATAAAGTTGAAAAGTCTTAGGCAACAGATCTGAAACTACGGCCTAAGCCGTCGCTACCTCTTGAAGAAACCAAGACAGGATGCTCGTTCTATCACCTGTCAACCATGTTTACTAAGACAGCATACTGATAATAAAAGAAAAAAGAAAGCGACAGAAAGAACACCCGATTTGTATTTGATCAAGCGTTCGAGACACACTCATTCATACATGTACAAAAGACTCAGAACGAGAAATAAGACAAGCTGAAATAAAAATTTTCCATTCATATTGCTAAAAAGTCTTACAATCATGAAAGCAGTAGACGAAAAACATCATCAAATGTTTACAATGGCAAAACCTCAGATCCAGGGCATGGATTAAGGAATTCGAAAGTAAGGCCATCTAGAGTTCTTCTGGCCTTTCTGATTATTCTCGTGCGAAGCCTCTCGCGCTCACGTGTGTCAAGATCTTCGGCAAGGCCCCCATCCTTCGATAAGCAGCGATTATCGTCGTCTGCTGAAAAATTTGATGCAGAATATCGATGAGGCTATCCCGCCGTTTCTTCGAGATTAACCCCGATAGGTACACTGAATGCACCTTGTCTTCGGCATCATTCAGTGCATTAAGCGGCATGGCCTCGTGAAACCCCAGGAGTGCTATCCAAATTGCTCCCAGCACGACTTTCAAGAGAGCAGAATGGCGAGGAAGCAACCAGCCAACGCGTGCGTTCAGACGACCCATAATCTTCGTACACTGGGCATCTGTAAACTCTTGGTCTTGGTGACGGCCCTGTACGCGGATATCCTCATAAGTGATGAATTCGTGCAGACTGTATAGATGAACAGCCATAATGCCTGAAGGAAATATCATTGGAAGATTAGCAATAAAAAAGACATAGGGAGTTAAACTCCTCGAGAGCAATGCTCTGCAGACAGGAGTAACACCTGTCAAAATCAGTTATGAGGAGAATTTAAAGAAAACCCCCTAAGAACATGAAGAGCTCTGCTCTAAAAAGATGATATAATTCATCAAAAATAAAATTCCATCTTAAAACCTTCAAGATCCATGAAATAGCATCTTAAGAGTTCCTTTATATGATTTGGAAGGAGCAAAGCTCCATTAATGAATTAAGAAAATACAAGGAAAATCTTTTAGAGAGCAGAGCTCTATTAATGGAACCCTAATAGGGTTCTCCTTAGTTCTTTTTAGACCCCTTTAGAGCAAAACTCTGCTAAGTGAAACCCTAAATGGGTCTTCTTTAGATCAGGGATCTATTGAGAGCAAGGCTCTTAAAATTGATTTAATTTAATCCAAATTAATTTTTACCTAAAATTCTATAGAGTTTGAACTTTTAAAAGTGCTGAAACGAAAGAGCAGGACTATGAATAAAAATGCTTATACAGAGATGAAATCATCTAAAGGACCAAAGGTCCTATTTATAGGCATTGAGAACCCTTTCAACTTCCAAAAGTTGCCGCAACGATTGGAATTCTGCCACCGCTGCGCTCACGTTTGGGGCCACGTAAGCGCAACGGTGGGGGGCATTTGTTTCCCCCAATCAAAGCAAAGCTCTGTTTGAATTTCAAAAATTCAAAAATTGAAGTAACGCTTCAGATTTCTTGCGCTGCGCGCAACGCGTCACGTGTCAAAAGCAGACACGCCAGCGCAGCGCCCAAGGCAACGCACCCAATCAGAGCAAGGATCTATTTAAAATGAAAATAAAGGAAGCAACGCTTCAGCTGAGGTGCGCTCTGCGCTGCGCGACACGTGGCAGCGCAGTTGCGCTGCGCTCTGCGCTGTGCGACACGTGGCTGCGCAGTTGCGCTAGCGCAGTTGCGCTGCGCTCTGCGCTGCTCGACACGTGTCAAGCGCAGGTGCGCTTGCGCCAAACAGAAAAATTCTGAAAGATCTTTCTGATCTTATTAAAATAATAAGATTCTCTCCTGTAAAACAGGAGCTCTTGGATCAAAGATCCAACGGTAGGGAAAAATCCCTAAATCACTCAGAGAAAGATCTCTTCAACTGATTTAACAAATCAAATGGCACTATAAAAAGCCCCCTAGACTCCAAGTCTAAAGGACATCAGCACACAGAGAATTCACAGAGCTCTTCTAAGAACTTTGAGAAGAATTCAGAAAGAAAGAAAGAAAAAGGTAAAACCTTTAGAAAAAGA
This sequence comes from Agapanthus africanus, assembly GCA_030015575.1. NCBI lineage: Eukaryota > Viridiplantae > Streptophyta > Magnoliopsida > Asparagales > Amaryllidaceae > Agapanthus > Agapanthus africanus. The sequence goes on from CM057350.1 coordinate 157,606,115, forward strand.
AGAATTTTCTTCTAAAAAGATCAATGATCTAAGAACAAGATCAAAGATCTTCAATAAAAAATGATAATATTAATGAAAAGAAGTAATTTACTTCTTTATCAGATCATTTGATCTACATAAAGGCATTGCCTTTTGATGAACCATTGGTTCTGGAATCTTAAAAGATTCTCTTCTTTGATCCAAAATCGGATTAAGATATTAAACAGTGCCCTGCACTTAAAAAATTGCACTGTTGCGCTCTCGGGTTGGCGCAAGCCACCAGAGAGCGCCACGTGTCAGCCCCAGAATAGACTGCACTATGCGCTTCTAAAACAGAGCACTGCTATCATGAATTGGCGCAAGCCATCAGAGCACGCCACGTGTCAGCAGCGCAACAGCGCAGCGCACTGCGCTAGCAGACTTGTGCTCACTAGAGCGTGACACGTGTCACCTCCACATGGACTTGTGCCTTACGCTCCTCAATTGGCCCAAAGCGCCTGACAAGCCATATGGCGCTTTGTCAGACTAATTAATGCAGCGCATTATTAAAGGGCAGAGCCCAATTAAGAGGCCCAATGGACCAAAACAAATGCTCTGCATTATAAAAAAGGGGACAAAGCCCAATTTAAAAAGCCTAACAGGCCAGAATAAAATGCAGTGTAGGGGCAGAGCCCTAATAAAGGCCTAATAGGCCAAATGCAAATAAAATGTTGCACATTTTCAACTGAACTTAACCCAATACTGGCCGTAAGTCCTCAAATTAAATTGACTGAGTATGATTTCTCTCTTAATCAATTTACACCCGGTTCAAGGGTACATCTCCGAACTCCTCTGATATTTGTCATTGTAATCCTTCAACGTCTTCAGAGAGGTGACGGGTCCCGACAACCACATATTGATACGGACTGCGGGGTCCTTAAACTCGCGGACCGAAACGTTCTTAAACTAATATTCGTCCCAAAATGGGAACGTTGGACCGAAATGTCCTTAAACTAATGTTCGTCCCCAAATGGGAATGATGGACCACCATGTCCCTAAACTGGGAATCGATCGCAATGTCATTAAACTAAACAATAGAGCCAATTGCTCTCTTGTCGGATCCAAACGATCCCATTAAGTTGATCTTAGTCTGGAGATTAAGCTAACATATCCTTAACAAAAGTTTAAGTTGATCTTAGCCTTAAATAGGGCTAACGTATCCTTAAACCAAAACACCAAACCCAAATCTAAGAAAATACGGATTTGGACTAATCCACGTCCTACGGGCGACGACATAAATTAGTCTCCGTATACAATCCACGGGCAACCACAAACAAAACAAACACCCACGACACAAAGTGAAATTCTGGAGAAGGAGAAAGTTGTTACCGCGATACGGTAGCGTAATTAACTGCAGGGGCTTGCGCCTGCAGGGAAGAGCGTTCCCACAATCAAAAACCTCTCAAGCGAGGGGGAATCTGACGAAGTATGCTACATCGGCCGCATCCGTTCAAACCTCCGATACACGGTGCCATAAATCAACTTGGCATTTTCGGAGAGGTGGACGGATAAAACCGAATAGCATCTGCCCCGAATCTCAGGCAAGACGTCCCTACGTCGTCTTAGCCGCCGTTCGGAGGGGAACAGAGGCATCCGAGCGGCTACCCCGCTCGGTCATCCCAGGCTGGTAGTTGCCTACCCACGATGCCAGAGATCGAAGCCTCCATCCATCCTCGACCCAAATAAGGCGGACAGCCCTCCGCCCACCACACACAGACGGTCCGAGCTGCTAACTAGGGGCATCAGGTCCATCCAAGCCTTGAGCGATCTCCCCTCAACCTCGGGGCCATGGAGACGCCTTCTCCTCAGCAGCGCTTGGATCAACTCGACGGACGATCGCTTGGCAGATAGCCGACCCGACATGGAGGCCCAACAGCGCAAGAAGAAAAATTTTATAAGCATTCTTCATGAACAGAAGACCAAAGCGCAAATCAATGAAATCAAAAAAATAAAAAGTTTATTACTAAAAGGCGGTCTTTACAGAGGGTATTTTTGGCTCCCCAGCCTAACAAAATGCCCGGAGGCTTACAAAGTTCCGGACACAGCAAAATAAAAAGGAGGAGGAAGACGAGGGCTTTAGGCCTCGGGGCCAGGAGCGACCTCAAAGCCCTCGACATCCACCACGAGGCGATCTGGGTCCTCGGTGACTTCCTCGTCATTAATCTCTTGCCCTTGCCTGCTGGTGTCCGTGAGGGGGTACTGGGCCCGGAGCTCTTCATCGACGAACCTCGGCACCCGGGCCTTAACAGCGTCGAGGGCCTCGTGCCAGATGAGGGTCGTGGCGATGTCCAGGTCATCGTAGTAGTCTTTCGACTTCTTGTAGCCCTCCATCGCCTTCACCGCCGAGAGGTCGGCCAACTTGGCCGCCCTCAGGTCGTCCGACTTCACCCACTCAGCCGCCGCCCTTACCTCCTTCCGGAGGGTTTTCACTGTCTTCTTCAAGTTGCCGGCCAGCACCTGAGCGTCCTCAAGCTTGGCCTCAGCAACCACGGCGGCCTCGCGGTGCCGGGCGACCTCCCGCTTCCCGGCCTCCACCTCGCCCTCCAATGCGACAACCCTCGCCTTCATCGCCTCCAGCTCCCGCTTGGAGCTCTCTTCCAGTGAGGCGAGCTGGCCCGCAGCTTTCATCGCCGGGGCTACCACCTCGGCCTCCATGCGCAAGACGAGGGTGACGTGCTGAAGGACCTGAAAAGCAGAAGAGAGATCAGGAAGATGGGAGAGGCATAGAACCTCAAAAATAATAATAATGAAAGACAAGCGCTTACCTGCACGGACTGCTGGACGATGGACGCCAGCTGAGCCCTGAAGGTTCCCCCGGGGACTCTACCCCTGGCCGACGCCTCTATCTCATGCAGCAGGCTATCCGCGACGGATAGCCCCGAAGGCACGGCGAACTGGAGACCGCCTTCCTCCACCGTGATCGGCGAAGACGGTCCCCGGGAAGATCTCCTCTTGAGCGGCCTTGTGGGAGAGCCAGTCTCCTCCTCCGAGGCCGGGTCCTCCAGAATCCGAGCCCGCCTCCGACCTGATGCTTTGCTGGGCCCCGGGGCGAGATCCGCCTCTGAGCGCTCACGGGGCGCTACCACCGGGGGAGAAGGAGCCGGGGCGGGCTATGAATGGGAAGGGCCGGCGCCCCCAACCTTCGCGACTGGCCTCGGCCGGCGCATGGACTTTCTGAGCGATTCCATATCCATGGGTCCTGTACAAAACCGAGTGCAAAGGAGTCAGCGGCATAGGCAATGTATGAGCCAAAAAAGCAAACCAAAACTTACCGACGAACTCAACGGGGCTAATTCCGGCCCAACTCAGAACCCTCTCAGACAACAGCACGTCGTAGCGGGGGATGGGCTCCCACGACGCCACTCTTACCGCGGCGGGGTCACTGGACTGGTTCCCCGGCAAGTGCTTCTCCCTTGACCACTCTGTAGGCACGGGCCAGTCCTCGCCCTCGGGAGGGGAAACGAAGAAGAACTTCTTCTTCCAGTCGTGAATGGAAGAAGGCAGGGCCACAACCCCCGTCCCGGCGGCGCCCCCTAGTCGCTTTCTGAAAGAGAGATAAACCCACCTCGGGTCATCCGCTCGACCACCGGGGTGATTTTTGAAGATGAGGGAGGAATCAAGGAGGGAAAGGCTGAAGGGGATCACCTGTAACTTCAGGCGGATCAGAAACCCGAGGAGAATCCTCCACAAGTTCGGCACCAACTGACCGGGAGCTAACCCGAAGAAGTTCAACTCTCCCACGACCTCAAGAGAGAAGGGCAGGCATATTCCACCCCAGAATGCTTCCAAATACAGGGCGATCTCCCTGCCCCGTACTTGGTCTTCCCTCTCTCCCTCCTTGGCCAGACGGAGCGTATAGCATGAGGGGATGTGGAAACGAGCCCGAGCGTTGGCAAGCTCGTCCTCATGCCTTATCCAACACAAGACGCCAGGGGCAGCATCTACCGCCTCCTCCCTAGGGGCTGCCCCCGCCGCACGATCCCGGAAAGAGGGGCCGACCCCTGCCCCCCGGGAGGACTCAGACTCACTTAAAGGGTTCCTGGAACCTATCTCAACGACATCTACTGACTCGAAAAGAGAAGACATCTAACCTTGGGAAGAATGATCCTCAGGAAACGAAAGTGGAAGGAAGGAGATGAGCGCCGAACGACCGAGACCTAGAACGAGAAATATGAAGGAGTAGGGGCCCTGGAACAGGCCCCACCCCTATTTACCGTCACAAGCGACCTCATCCAACGGTGCCCTTCACCTCCCGCCAAGACGCCTCCTCGCGTCCAACGGCTCCGATTGCTCCACTTGTCTTCCCCGCACTGGACCGCGCCCTTTCAGACGTCGCAGGTCTGCACACGTCGCGTCAACCAATCGACGCTTAACACGTGGGCCATCACTTCAAAGCGACACGAACCGGCGCGCCCTCCTTAAATACGGAGATTCCCCCTCCCCCCGATTCGCTAGCAGAAAAGACAGCTGACGGCCCAGGGACGCGTCCCGACGAAACCTTAGGAGGGAGCTCACCCCGGGAGGCCCGGCAGTCCACTCCTGACCCGACCCTCTATGTCACGCCCCTCTTCCCAGTGTACGGCGAAGGGGACGCGGCGAGGTCCGCTACGTATGTACTCAGAAGTATATACGCTAAGCATAGCTAAGCAATATAGAGTAAATACACAAGAGACAAGAGTATAGAAAGAACATCAACTTTTATTTATTAACATTCTTTGTACAATACATGAAAAGGAAATACAACTGAAATAAAGATGCCTAAACAGTGGCATAACAGAAAAAGGAAAGTACTGAAAAGAAAAGTGTACAATGAAATTATACTGCAGGGTCTTCGGCAAATTGCTCCAAGTCTTCTTGTGTTGGCTCAACTTCTGCCGGGTCCAGATCACCTGACGACATTCAAAGAAGAGAGAAACAGAATGTCGTCAGCGAACAGATCGCTCGATAAGTCCCAAAGGTAAGAGGGAAGTAGAGAAGACAGAATAAGAAGATAAATTTTAAAGTGTAAACTATTGTTGTAATATTATGTCAACGCTGTTGTTTGTAGCTTGATACAGAAGGATGCCAGTGTATACAAGGGGGGTCTCTATATGCTAGAGACCAGGGCAAACGGAAAGTACAAGGAACCGTTAAGCCACGGTACAACAGCAACGGAATATAGGTTAGGTGTCTTAATCTGACCACCTCGTGCTACCTTTAACACCTTCCGTACCAATCTACCCCTTAAACCCCGTAGTGTTTTAACAGTATTGTTGTATTGTATTGTGTAAGTTGGATGACTGACCAAAACCATGATATCAGTAAACATGTTGTAACTGCATAATCAGGTAAATGGAATAACGGAATAATGGATGTATATCCATGGTTTGATTCAGTCAAGTTATATAGATTGTTAACTGGATTCAGGGATTCATGTGTTCATATTGAGTTGGAATATTAAAGAATATAGATTGACTTGAATCATATTCAAGTCAGAAATAGTCAGACTCTAACCCGAGTCAGACTAAAAGAAAGGTAATTTGAAGTTCTATAATTGTTAGGGTCCTTATTGTAATTTATAAAACTTGAGGGGGTTTTATGTAAAAAGTACTATTGTATAGTTTTCAAGATACACCTCAAGTATTTATTATTCGTCTTTATAGTTATAATGAGTGTAAATTTTATTTGTATTATTCTAGTGAATATATCCTAATAAAAGTATTAATTGATTTATTTGAAATTCATGGTATTTTAACGTAACTTTTAATCTTGTAATTTTTAGAAAAAAAGGTGGAAACTTATCTTATAATAAAATAGGTGTTTAAATGATAAATATACATATGTTTATACAAGAATAATTTTATATAAATATTTTATTTTCCAAAAATCTCATTTTTCTTAAATGTCGTATTTTAAACCTTTCGAGACTGAATGCTCCTTGCGGAGGTCTGAATCTCGCACTACTAAGCCCGAGGGTGCACGATAAACCGTACCATCCCTAACGAGTTCCCCAAATGTGGGTTGTAGTGGCGCTTTGCAAAGGTTTAATAAATATTATTCATTTAGAAAATGGTTTTATAAAAATAAGGTATTTATTTGTAAAAGGATGTAAATTTCCGTATTTTAGTTTCTAGGGTTCCCTAAGCCAACTAGCCTATTTCTAAAGGTCTAAACGACAAGTCGTTAGAAACCTCAAATCACCTCTTCACCGCCAATTGTGGCCAGGTAAGTACAAGTGAGGAGGGAGGGATCCGCTCACGAATCGTGAGGCGGGCCTTTTAAAGTTACCCAAGCACACTTGCCTAGCCTAGACACCACAAAGTCAGTTTAGATAAACGATCGATGTCCACAACTTATCGTATTTTCCTAGTAAGAAATATTTATTTAAAAATGTAACAAATCTAGACCTTTAAGAATGGTTTTATGAAGATTATGGTATTTTACTGAAAATTTCGTTTTATCGTATTCTAAATTTTTATGAAATCATTTTAGGGTTTGTATTTATATGTGGGTAGAGGTAGGTTGTTATCTTGTGCTCTACTTTAATTGTATAGTAAGGTTAAGGGTTAAATATGATAAACTAAACATGGGGGTATTTAAGTGAAAGAATACGGTATTTGCAAAAGTTATCATTTCATGTGTGAAAACTCATTCAAATTAATTTTTACAAGTTTAGTGGGCAAGATGAAGATGTTTAGGAATGATGGAATTGATTAGAAGAAGAAAAATAAACATTATGGTATTAATGTGAAAAGAATATGATATTACAAGAAAGCTATCATTTCATATGAGAAACTTTGTCCAAATTGATTTTTATGTGATTAATAGTCATCATGAATATGTTTAGGTGTTATGGAATTGGTGACAAGTGAAATTTTGTAGAAAAACCGAATCGGAAATCGGTTTGTTCCGATTTCCGTCGGGTTTCATAATTCCGTATTTTGAGAAGTAGAAAAGAGAGAAGAATGGGACTTACGGGTTTCAAACTCTTCTAAAGTGTATAGAGGAACAAGAGAAATGGCCGAGATGTTGTTTCATCGCCGGTTGCTTCAAAGAACGTCGCCGGAAATCCGTCAGCGCTTCGCCGTGAACTCGGTTTCAAAGCACACTTTTCTTATAGAAATTTCAAGAGAGTAAACCTAGTTTTTTGTGATGAGAGGGTAGAGGGTAGGGGGTCTATTTATAGGGTAGCTAGGGTAGGGTAGGTGAAAGGTTTTGTTTATTAAAAAAATTTGTAAAACTTTAAAGAAAAACATTAAAATTTTGTAGTAATTAGGGTGTATTAAGAATTCTGGAACTGATATAATAAAAAGGAGTTAACAGGGGGTTATGGAATGCCAAAATCCACAACTTCGGTTTTAGGACCTCGGCCGTCCGACCGAGTCCGGCCGGCAGGCCGGCTCGGCCGATCCCGGCGACGGTCGGGTGCGGGGTTCTCCGATGTAGATTTTGGCATACTCCGTTTTTAGGGTTCAGTTCAACATTTGGGAGTTATGGCCTGTAGACTGTTGGGCTTCCAAGAATTTTAAAAGAAAAATAAACTAAAAATAATGTGGGGCATGGGATTCGAACTCTGATGGCTTGGTTCAGCAGTGTAAGGTATTACCAATGAGCTACAAGCTCCTTTTTGTAATTATTGTGTTATTTAATTACTTAAAATGATAGCAGCAAGAGTAAATACTCCAAGTATAAATTAAATTTTAAAGTAATTTCTTGTACACTAAAAATGGAGTTATTACATTCTTGTAGCTTGTAATTAAAAACAAAAATAATTACCTAAATCTTGTGCTCAGGCTAAAATACCCCTTTGTGGATTTTTGTAAAAAAAATATTTGAAAATTTTTTTATAGGAAAAGGTGTATAAGAAAATTAGGGTTGTTACACTCTAACCGGTCGGGACAGGAGTGGGGGTTTAATGATGATGCTCAATATTGGGGACCCCTAAGATCAGGACACGTGGCGGATAGCACATCCCAGAACTCAGAAGAAAAGGCCCACAGAGGCCGATCAGGCCATCCCTGTACCCGACCTGCCGGCACAAGCCAGCCCTTCTCGGGGCTCCCTACAGATTGGCCTCCTCGGCCCCTCAGCTCGCCTTGAGCTGCCACAAGACCAAGTATCCTCGGCCTTCTCACTCATCCACGAGCCCCCCGACCGAGGCCGTCTTCCTCGGTTCTCCGCCCAGCTCCATCGCTCACAGGCATAACCGCCGCTCCGCGAATCTCGCCATGCGTGGATTCTCCACCCGCAACATCCCACGTTCCACGCCTCCACTGTAAGTGCACGGCGGCGCCCCGGCCGTCAATCCGACGGCCAAACGCGGAAACGGTGGTAAACTTAAATTTTTGCGGACTTGGCAAAACGGCACCACCGCGCACTAAACCCCGGATCGTTAACCATTAACTAGTCTAAGCTACTTAACAAGATGGGTTAGAGATATACCGACGATCCAAGTCCTCCGGTCTTCATCTCCACTCCGATCTCCTCGCGGGATCTCCGTCCGTCTCCTCCTCGTCGGAAAGGGCACCACGAAGCCGGGTACTTTTACGGGCTCCCACCTCAATACCGAGGCAACTCGGGCACGAAGCCGGCTACTCGACGTGCCCAAGATTCGCTGTAGAATGTGTAGTGAGCTATTGTCTCTTTTGGGGTTCATGGAGGTGCCATATGGTGGAGGGATGAAACAAGAACAATGTGGAGGAGCTAGTGGGTATTTTGGAGCATGATATGAACCAAAAATACCCACACCCAATTTTGGACAGCCCCTATAGGACTTGGCCGGCCACCACTAGAGAGGAATGGAGAGAATGAAAAATGGGAGAGGCCAATGAAAAATGAAAGACCATCTCCATAATACAAGGGAGAGAGAGAGAAGGCTATCATGCAAAAGGAAATCATGAGAACCAATGATGACAAGGCAAAACCAATACTCAACTCAACCATCATCAACATGCATGATGGCTTCCAAAGTCATGCCATCATGACAAGAAGAAGTCAAGGTCAATGATGGTGCACATCATGAAAGCCATCATGATGCATCAAGATGCAAAAACCCCCTCCACAAATGCCTATTTGCAACAATGCAAATAAGCCCTCCTCCACCAATCTTCGGCCAATGAACGGAACAATGGAAATTGGCCGAAACGAAAAGCAAACTGGCAACTCCAGAAAACTGGTCCCGTAATAAATCACAGGAAAACCCCGATACTGTGCATACACACCCGCATCTGTATTTCGACCGAAATACAAATGCAATGAGACAAAATCTACACTGTACTATACTAGAATCCGGCTTATACCAAAACCGGATAGTAATATCTGTTCGATCCTGATCCGTGCAATACCGCACGTATCTGATCGAACCCTGCCATATAACCATACGGCCTATAGTACAGACTGTCCGATCCTGATCCGTGCAATACCGCACGTATCTGATCCGACCTTGCCATATCTCCATACGGCCTCTACAACCTTTCGCCCGAAAGCTGAGTAACTGAATGTGGGGGACTCTAAAGACTCGTCAATACCTTGGTTGTGGATTTAACCACTAGCACGTCAGAGGTATAAGCCAATACGTGACGGGCTACCAGGTACTGACCAAATGGGACGTCGATGAGGAAGCTCACCCCGACACCCAACTGAGCCTGTCAGTGACAATATCCGTGCAGTCCGGTCCGTTCGTCTATGAGCATCGCATGGCGGGCCTAGGGGGTTGGTAAAAGTCAGACCCCCAAAAGCGGTACAAGTCGTGTCGGAGTGTAGCCCAGAACACCCTGAGATACTACTGGAATACCTACCAGTAAATCTCCTTGCCTTGGCCAAGGACTTTGTGTAATGTCTCTCCTAGACACAGCACGACCTCACCCCCAATACCGGGAGAGACGAACCCCTGAAGATACGCTCACTGCCTCCATGTGGCTCGGGACTGTACCCAACTAAAACCTGTTTGCACGACTCCTTTGAGCCGTGGTAGGGTAGTAATCAAAGTACAGTGGAAACTCACACGAGACAAATGACGATCCCCAGGTCGATGAACTAACCTGCACACATGTCACCAGGGAACTGCCATCTGACGTCTGGTATATGACCAACTAGCATGTTCCCGGCGAGTCCTGTCCGGTGTACTCATAACCCAATGAGCACCTGTATACATCTTAGGTGATCCAACTGACACCAGTGGCTTGTGAGACCGGCCACCGCCCCTCGTCGGGGTCTCGACTGTATACACTAGTCTACTAATGGAGTATCGATGCCCGGTCTCGAAACTCCCACGACTAGGGACCTTTTAAGGATATGCTTGTAGACCCCCAGCTCCCACTTATATGATCGCCCTCATACTGCTGGTGGTCAAGCAAGAATCCTAGGGGCTCTATCAACGTGTAATAGCGACGTGTCAGGTCACCTAAAACAGTACACGATGATAAAGGTAAACCAGATAGCATACTATCATCTCGAGCAAGACTGTCCTACTGGGATAGGTCCTCCCTCAATCATTACAATCACGTACCTGTGACCTAATAATTGACTCTGAGGGCACTATCTCCAACAATCTCCCACTTGCACTCAAGGCTAATTATTGCGATGTCGCATACTCACAGCCCGTGTGATACCGAACACCCAACTCCTCTACTAGTCAGTTTCACAAAGCTCGTTTGCGAAACTATTGCGGTCGAGGAATAGCCTCAGTGAGTGGATCCGCTTAGTTGTTTCTTTCTATGTCTCTCTATATCTCAAGTTCGCGGAGAAAGCCATCTCCCGAAAAGAGCAATACCTGTCTCAGAATATGTCTGGATGTCTGATGGGACCTAGCTCATAAATGAACTCCAAATCCAAACTTCTTAGACTGTATCGTCAACTGAACTTAATCAGTATCCTGCGCGCCATGCCTCCCTCAGTATTGCCTTGGACCACCTGTCCAAAATACTGCCCCTCATCAGAAGGAAAACTATAACTCTGACAACCTTCTTGTCGTCCATGTCACCTTGGAAGCCTGGAATGATAACTGTCTCCTGAATGAGGCTGTCGTTATCATCTCCCTAGAACATCCACTTATGTTCTAAAACTGCTTCCGACTGTTTCTCCAGGATTGGATTAATGTCAAGTTATTGCATCTAGTGCAAGAACAACATCTGGTGTGGTACTTGACATCTCACGATTGACTCAATTGCCTGAGCAAGTGATCTGCCAATCATGCCCGTCCCTCTTCCCTTTAGTCTGTAAGACACCTTTGGAGAGGGTGACTCCATTACCTGCAGGTACACTACCGTGCCAGGAGTCGTCCATCCTAAATACTCTTAGAATGCTGTCAAGTACCCTAATTGGGAAACCACCCAAATCTAGATCTAAGACCATAGATCTAGTAACCAGTATGTCTGATATAAAATCCATTTCCTTTGTGGAGAAACAACTGTGTGACGACCAAAGTATAACCGATCGTAGTGTAGGAGTTTCTTTTCCTACTTGGTGTATATCATCCAAATACCAGGATATCACACCCTACTACCTTCTCAACAGATCCATCCCCTATTCTGATGAAGTCAAACCCATGACTGTCACGTCAGAAACAGATGATCTATCTCCGCTACATCTGCTCTAGTCTATAAATAGACATAAGCAACCTGTCCACCAATGCTTCCGCTGCTCCCACTGACTACGACAACCCTCTGGCAGAGTCATATAGACGTACACTTCTAAAACTGGTTTAGAACGACGCTATACTCATCCTCCCGCCGGGTCTCGTAACCTGGAACAACAGCAATGGCAATTGTGGGTAAACAAGAACTTCCCTGTCACCGTCCTTGAGGCTACCGGAGTACCTCTCGGGTGCCTGAAGTTACCCACCTTATCTGCGGAGTGGCCAATGGAATGTCAATCCAGATTGAATCTTTAGGTTCCTTATCAAATCTTCAGTAATCGTTTGTGGTTCTGGAATTACTTCCAGTTCTACCATACTCCCACTGCTGTTTTCTGAAAAAATCCATTTTTATTAAAACTGTGGCGAGTCTAGAACAATATCGCTATTGTTCATCCAGATGGTAGAAAGTCAACCCTCATCATAGCCTGGGTCAACCCACAAACAGCCATTACAGAAACGTGCCTTGAGTTGTCCAGTGTCTGGTTTTAATCATAAACCGGACAACTCCCCGTACCTTAACATCGTTAAGATATGAACTGTTCTATATCCCATATAGGACCAGAGGCACTGATTTAATTGAACCAAATCCAAATCATGCAATTGTCTCCAGTGCATGTCAACTAAATGGAAGGAGGCCAGATCAGCGTTACTCAACTTAGGAATACTTCCAATTATGAGTAACCTGAAAGAGAAGCAATTTCTCTTAATCATTACTATCAACTGAACACCATATACAAGTATCTACATCTTCGATCTCTTTGAAGAATCCCGATACCTGCTATACCTGGTTCTCTACTCTATTCAAATACCTATAACTTCTCAAAATTCAGATCCTGTGTTTCCACGAAACACTTGTCTAAAAACTAGAGAAGTCATAAGTAAACCGAATATAGTACGAGGACCAACCCCTGTGTCCTGATGGACCCTGGACATCATACAATACTCTGTACAAGTCCCTTGAGTCTGATAACTCTTTCACTGTGTGTCGTAGGTTGAAAACTGTACTTATGGTTAAGAAGAATTACACCGCTGTTTGATGCTCCTTACCTAACCATCCACTGATATAGGTAAATGTCATCGACATAATATCAAAAGGTATATCTCACTCTATGAAAATAGACGTACAGATATATCAATTTGAAATTGGTGCACAACAGCGGATATTCAAAACCATATATTTGCCGACCGGCAAACAACCCAGGTGATCTCCTCAAATATCACCGATTACAACGAATCCCGATATAATGAGGATGATCACCCAATTCCCAATAACTTACTCCCCCTCATCATCTGTAAAACCATACAGATGTGAGAATCGTACCTGGTAAATACATACCCTGGAGTAAGTATCTAATCGGGAAATCAGTTTTCCTTTAACATTACACAGTGAAACTGAAACATTGAAATGTTCCGATGGGGTATTCTGGTATTCCTAGTAATGCCTCTTCCAGATTCACGACTGTAACCGTATAGTTCTTTGCCACCTCTCCAAATCCCTTCATATGTCTTTAGTCTTTACCTTCTGCACACCCTTTTAGGCCAAATGGTTTTCTTCCTTCCCTACCGTTCGGCACCAGCCTATGGCTTGGAAGAAGACTATCCAATAAGCATAATGGGTGTACTGTCCCAATCCTAGGAACACTCGCAATGAGAGAGGGTGAAGATAAAAGACAACCGAATAAACCTTATTCCTATTTCTCCTGAACCAGAATCCATCCCCGAACTGGAACAAGTTCCATTCGAGTTCGTATATAACCATACGATGGAGTATCCAAATAAACTGTGGATCTTCGTAGTGATACGGAGTGTCCTGGAGAAATACAAAGGTGATTTGGGAGTGGTAATGAAATACCTGGTTTGGTCGTGAATATCTGTTGCAATTTACTTTGCCCTCTTACTAATCCCTTGCTTTGTCTGAACTTAATACCTTCTGCACACCATCGTTATGCTAATTGGTTTTCTTCATTCCCTACCGGTCGGCACCAGCCTAAGGTTTGGAAGAAGACAATCCAATTTGCGTAATAGGTGTACTACCCCTAAACCAAGGAGTACTCGTAACCTGAGAGAGGGTAAAAGGAAAAGACAACTGAATAATCCTATCCGTTTTCTCCAGAACCGGAAACCATCCTCGAATAAATTCTTTCGAGTTCGTATCTAACCATACGATGGTTTTGTCCAATGGAAGTGGACGTTCGTAGTAATACGGGGTGTCCTGGAGAAAAAGGGTAAAAGTAGGAGTGGCAATGAGGTATGCAACTCTGACAATCCAAAAGCCGGTGTTTAAGAAGGTTCGGTCAACTTGGTCACTGAGTCAAAGTCTTAGGGTCGGGTCAATGGTCGCTGCCAAAGAGAGAGAGAAAAGAAACACTCAGCGTGCACTCTAACCTAGATCAGAATGGTTACCAATTTATCTAATCTGGAATCCTCCCACTGTACCTCAAATTCTCCTCCAAACCTGAAAGAAGAATTAGTCGGGGTCACCCGAGGAGTAAACTAACTCATCAGTGGGAATCGGGATCCAACTATCATTGCATGATAACGTGACGGAATCCGCTCACGGTGTCACACTCCAGAAGGTATGCGCATATCTGGCAAGTTTCAGTACTTTTGAAACTCCCGATGTGGATTTCTGCCCCATGCTCTTATGACCTTGGCGTGAGGTCAAAATATCATAAGTCACATGTCAAGTTCTGCCCATCATTATCCAGGTTAATTTGAATCCACCCGTACATACCCTTGACGTAGGCCAAAATAGTAGTACGACTGTCCCAAACCAACGCATCTATCTATGCAACAGATAAATACCCGGCAGCTACCAAACACTATGCCTTGGCGTGAGGTCAAAATACATAGCTTGAATACTACCGAATATTTAACTGAAATGATGGAGGGCTACGAATGGTTTCTGGCGAAAACCTTTAACGTAATGAACTTGATATCGTTGAAGGAACGGATAGCTTTTTGAAAATATAGTGACGAAAACCGTTGCTAAAGAGGTCACTCCCGGTGAAGGGATCTCGGCTCTTTCCCCGTAGAATGGGGTGCAGGATATTCCAAATGAATACCACGGTGCAAAGCAAAAGTAATCGGCTATAGTGAAGTTAATGCCCTGACGCAAACTTATTGTCCAAGGGGTCACTCCCGGTGAAGGGATCTCGGCCCTTGCCTCGTCGACTGAGGTGCTGGATATTCATAACCGAATATCACTATGCAAAACAAAAGTGAACGTCCTTGCAATAACAGCTTTTTGAAAAAGTGTTCCAACAACATCAGATTAGGTTTGTTTTTAACTTGCATTGATCCGAATCAACGCAGTCCCATCAATTGATCACACCAAAAAGAACGAAAATATACTGATGTACGTATATGCCATCCGCATTCGCCACTGGGTCCCGTCATTACCCGTTAGGTTAGCTTACTAACGACAGAGCGGGGACTGGACTAGCGCGGATGCAAAACATATACAACATCTACTAATATATATACCAATATATTATATTTCGCTCAAGGCGTGAATAAAATGCAACATCACAGAAAATGAACAGCATCACAGAAACAATACAGATATCTGGGAACCCCGGGTTTCACAGAGCCGCTGAAACCCGACGTTCCCCTGGTCGTGTGGATAGCCTGTGCAATGAAATCCTAGACCCCTACGGGCGCGGCAAGTCACCCGCCAAAACCTGAAGCGAGGCAGCCCCCTTCAGCACCGTGAATGGACCACCCAGCACTTCACGGAATCCGGTAACTTGGGCACCCCTCCTGGGTCAAACCTGTACCCCCTACGAGTGCGGCGAATAGCCCGCCAATCCTAGAGTGAAGCCCCCTCCGTCTCAATGCCATGAGATGCGGGCTTGTTGCCCTCCAGAACCCGGCTATCCGTGCACCCCTCCGCGGGGCAATCCTAGTACAGAAAGTAAAATATACATACACCGGGTACATCGACCGCAACCAGGCCGTGCCCCAAAATAATAATACAAACAGGCAGTGACGGCAGTCCACATGTCGGACGCTCGCCCCGCAATATCAAATGTACATAATACAACAAAACTGTACTAGCATTGCATCCAGGCTATCCCCACGACCGATCCGCAACATCACAGTAAAAACAAAAACATCAACATGAAAGTCACGTTCGCAAATCCGTCTAACCGGGCTATAGCAGTTAGACCGGATTTACCGATCGAGTGACATTCACGGTCGCAGATATAATGTAAATACTGTGAAAAATGTGTTTAAAATTTTCCGATTGACCAAAAATCAACAAGTGGGCCCCCAAACAAAACTGTAGCAATCACAGAAAACCTGGGCCCAATTTTAATATTCCAAAACCCCTAATTACACCCCTGAAGCCCACTGGAAAAAGATGGCCCACTGAACTCTCAAGACTGCGGCGGAACAGCGGCCCAATAGAAGGGTGGGGCCGCGGATCCGCGCTCTGTTTGAGAGATCAGAGTGTCGAATTTTCCCAGAGTTCTTAGAATCTCCTGCACATCATTCTGAGACCACCAGAAAAATTTTTAGACACCAAAAATTCTTAACAGAAAACTGATGTGAGGTAAAAATGAGTTTTTGGAATTTTGGTCGATCGGAACCGCAAAACACATCAAACGAAAGCTAGACGAAGTTAATGGCGTTGCTCTGATACCACTGTAAGTGCACGGCGGCGCCCCGGCCGTCTAACCGACGCCGGAATGCGGAAGCGGTGAATAACTTAAATTTTTGCGGACTTAGCAAACCGGCACCACCGCGCACTATAACCCGGATCGTTAACCATTAACTAGTCTAAGCTACTTAACAAGATGGGTTAGAGATATACCGACGATCCAAGTCCTCCGGTCTTCATCTCCACTCCGATCTCCTCGCGGGATCTCCGTCCGTCTCCTCCTCGTCGGAAAGGGCACCACGAAGCCGGGTACTTTTACGGGCTCCCACCTCAATACCGAGGCAACTCGGGCACGAAGCCGGCTACTCGACGTGCCCAAGATTCGCTGTAGAATGTGTAGTGAGCTATTGTCTCTTTTGGGGTTCATGGAGGTGCCATATGGTGGAGGGATGAAACAAGAACAATGTGGAGGAGCTAGTGGGTATTTTGGAGCATGATATGAACCAAAAATACCCACACCCAATTTTGGACAGCCCCTATAGGACTTGGCCGGCCACCACTAGAGAGGAATGGAGAGAATGAAAAATGGGAGAGGCCAATGAAAAATGAAAGACCATCTCCATAATACAAGGGAGAGAGAGAGAAGGCTATCATGCAAAAGGAAATCATGAGAACCAATGATGACAAGGCAAAACCAATACTCAACTCAACCATCATCAACATGCATGATGGCTTCCAAAGTCATGCCATCATGACAAGAAGAAGTCAAGGTCAATGATGGTGCACATCATGAAAGCCATCATGATGCATCAAGATGCAAAAACCCCCTCCACAAATGCCTATTTGCAACAATGCAAATAAGCCCTCCTCCACCAATCTTCGGCCAATGAACGGAACAATGGAAATTGGCCGAAACGAAAAGCAAACTGGCAACTCCAGAAAACTGGTCCCGTAATAAATCACAGGAAAACCCCGATACTGTGCATACACACCCGCATCTGTATTTCGACCGAAATACAAATGCAATGAGACAAAATCTACACTGTACTATACTAGAATCCGGCTTATACCAAAACCGGATAGTAATATCTGTTCGATCCTGATCCGTGCAATACCGCACGTATCTGATCGAACCCTGCCATATAACCATACGGCCTATAGTACAGACTGTCCGATCCTAATCCGTGCAATACCGCACGTATCTGATCCGACCTTGCCATATCTCCATACGGCCTCTACAACCTTTCGCCCGAAAGCTGAGTAACTGAATGTGGGGGACTCTAAAGACTCGTCAATACCTTGGTTGTGGATTTAACCACTAGCACGTCAGAGGTATAAGCCAATACGTGACGGGCTACCAGGTACTGACCAAATGGGACGTCGATGAGGAAGCTCACCCCGACACCCAACTGAGCCTGTCAGTGACAATATCCGTGCAGTCCGGTCCGTTCGTCTATGAGCATCGCATGGCGGGCCTAGGGGGTTGGTAAAAGTCAGACCCCCAAAAGCGGTACAAGTCGTGTCGGAGTGTAGCCCAGAACACCCTGAGATACTACTGGAATACCTACCAGTAAATCTCCTTGCCTTGGCCAAGGACTTTGTGTAATGGCTCTCCTAGACACAGCACGACCTCACCCCCAATACCGGGAGAGACGAACCCCTGAAGATACGCTCACTGCCTCCATGTGGCTCGGGACTGTACCCAACTAAAACCTGTTTGCACGACTCCTTTGAGCCGTGGTAGGGTAGTAATCAAAGTACAGTGGGAACTCACACGAGACAAATGACGATCCCCAGGTCGATGAACTAACCTGCACACATGTCACCAGGGAACTGCCATCTGACGTCTGGTATATGACCAACTAGCATGTTCCCGGCGAGTCCTGTCCGGTGTACTCATAACCCAATGAGCACCTGTATACATCTTAGGTGATCCAACTGACACCAGTGGCTTGTGAGACCGGCCACCGCCCCTCGTCGGGGTCTCGACTGTATACACTAGTCTACTAATGGAGTATCGATGCCCGGTCTCGAAACTCCCACGACTAGGGACCTTTTAAGGATATGCTTGTAGACCCCCAGCTCCCACTTATATGATCGCCCTCATACTGCTGGTGGTCAAGCAAGAATCCTAGGGGCTCTATCAACGTGTAATAGCGACGTGTCAGGTCACCTAAAACAGTACACGATGATAAAGGTAAACCAGATAGCATACTATCATCTCGAGCAAGACTGTCCTACTGGGATAGGTCCTCCCTCAATCATTACAATCACGTACCTGTGACCTAATAATTGACTCTGAGGGCACTATCTCCAACATCCACAATCCTCATTAATGGGCGATCCGCTCTATACACGGGCGTGACGTCGGGAGCGTAACTGCCGGCGAGATTCTCGCGCCTGCTACTGCGTGCCTCCACCACTATATAAACTCCCATCACAGAGGGGTCAGGTAAGCCATTTTGACTCCACCTAGCCGTTACGCTGCTCGGATCTAGTACTAACTTGATCGTCGGAGGGTCCTCGGTGGTAACAAACCACCCCGGAACTTCTTTGCAGGTACCTGACGTCAAACTCCTCCAACTACCAAATCTTTTCAAAACCCATTGAGACCCACACACAACAGAGGCCCTCCTCCAGAAACCGCCGGGAGATCAACGAAAGGCAACAACTGAAGGAGATCTGAAAAAGACCTCCATCAGTCTCTGATGTCAGTACCGCTACATTGTATGGGACTGTAGCAAACTTTACATTGGTTCCTGCATCCACAAACACATAATTCAGTTAGGAAGTGGTGTGACAAAGATGGTGAATATCAATATCTTAATGCTACTGGAACTTCTCTGACATTACATAACAAGAAAAAAATGTAGAAATGCACCAGAAAGAGAGATCAAGATAAGCTGCTCTAATCAATTCTTATTGGCTCTGCAAGTGACTTGGGGTTGGCGTGACAAGCAACAGTTACTGAACAAAAGCACAGTATAATGCGTATCAGTATCGGCGTTACAGACATCAACACAAACAATGGAAAGAGCGTACACTCCCTCTACCCATAACTCTCTTATTATGTTTTTACTTTGTCTTTCTGTCCTCCATGATGCGAAATAAAATAAGCCATTTCAGAACTCTGATCCACACAGTAAAGACAAATTAGGAAAATCAAATCAATACATTTACAGCTTTTGCCTTCTAAAACACACACTTGCTAGCAGGAATGCATCAGAACACGCTTGAATGTAAAAATTTAGTGCCTCGCTTAAAAATTAGTTCATTAGGCCTTCTAAGACACACTTATCCAGTAAGAATGCATTAGAACACGCTCGTATATAAAAAATAAGAATAAAAATAGTGTGTTACTTACGGAACAGAAATATATGAAGTGGTAAAACAATTATTTCTGGTTCAATCAGTTTGTATGCATTCGCTTGAAACACAAACAGTGGAAAGATGGTTAAGAAAAACAGTTTGCCCTTGATTCGAGTCGACCATGTTGCTATATATGCTTGTTCTATAAGTGGAATAATGAATGGCAGAGAAGTGGCCTTCAATGCATCTTTACTAGAAAGGCAAGAAGAAAAGGAAGAGCAAGCTAACTGACCGCTGATGTCGAGTAATCTGTAACCGAAACATCAGACAGAATTCAAATATTACATAAGATTTCATTACAATTGCATAATGATATTATACACATGTATAACTCAGAGATCACCAGTTACCGACCACATAAGCAATGCCATATTGAACTTCAGGGATTCTAAACAAAGTCCAATATCGAATATCTAGCCTAGAGTAATTTGTTTTTAATTGAAGTATAAAAACCACAAAATATACAGAAAACAAATTTGATAAAAGCTAACAGTATTAAACATGGATAACCATAGGTAAATTCTTGTCAAGTTCCACCTTGATTGAGATTTAAGTCTACATCCATGAAGCATATCTGAGTTACCCCAGAACATAGGCAGAAGAATTTAATTGCTTATATATATATATATATATACCAACATTGTACCCGCACTACGCGCGGGGATAGGATGAATCAAGGAAAATGAGACGATAAAGTAGTTTTCAAGTAAAAATTTAAATTCTATTTAGTCTCTCGTACTCTCAACTTATTTTGATTATACTCAATAATTAATAGATACTTAAGAGACTATAAATTAGATTTTTTATTTTAAATTAGAATTAAAAATGTGTTTCTTTGTTTCTCTGAATTAAAAGGACATGCAAGGCATTAATGGATGATAGCATAATAAGGTACATGATATCTTTTTAACATAAACATAAAATGTGAAAGCATAAAAATATTTTAAGGAAATGCACATTATTAATCGTCCATTTCATTGAAATAGACGTATAATATAAGAAAAAATTCTTGTCATAAGTATTGATAAAATACATCACCATATCCTTATCACATAAAAAAATAAAACAACACTAAATAACAAACTGAAAAAAATTACAATCTCACAGCAGCCTAATATAATGGAATACTTGAAAAATGAATAAAGTGACCTTATATAGGAGAGTAAGAGTTCAAAAAGTAATAGCAAAATAAAATATTAATAAATATATCATTTTAGTTTGTTAATAAGGTGTTACTTTTTGAACTCTTACTCTTATCATAATTCACTCTATATTTGAACGGTTTTCAATAAAGTAGATTTGACAAAATATAACTTAACTGATTTGATAGCATCGTAACTTGAGTAAATTAAATAAAAATATTCGAAAAAGATAATATTTGATGTTGTTTAGTGGTGAAGAACACAACAAAAAATGAATGGCGCCAATATTTCTGATTTCACTGTTTTCTGCTGAGACTATTATCATTCAACAGTAAACTAAAACCGGTTACGATATGAAAATTATATTTAGCAACAAAAGGAAATGTTGGTTTCTTACTTACAAAAACGAACCATTGCAAAGTGATCACAGATTTCAACATCCTACCCAGCAAATATGACACAAATTTCTGAAACCTAAAAATTGAAAAAAAAACTTCGAAAACACAATCAGTTAAAAGATGGTTGCAATGTTTCCATTGGCATTAATTTCCAAAGAATTTATAGCACTCGTCCATCCATCGGCAAAACTGACCGCAAAATGCCCTCGGAAGTCGATCATTATCAATCTAGTAGCCATCACTTTTTGCCTTCGCAACCCTCCTACAGAGCTTATCCTTGCAGGGAGATCTCGGTTCCATCTTCAATATCATTCTCGTCCAACTTTTATTCGTAATGTGCAAAGCATTTCTTCTGCATCTGTCTATTATCGGATTGCCCGATCTCGTGCACTCTTTAACTTCATGACCAGCGCATAAAAGATCGCCGCAAGAAACCTTGTTCAGAATTTTCATGGCATGTGCCCGTGTATAAGCATAAAAAAACAGTATGATCCCGACCACATATGCCGCTGCAAAGTGGCCACCAGTCATCGCTGCCTTGAGATGCTCCATACCCAAAGTCTTCCTTCCTAAATTGTATATCTCTTCCTATAGATTTAAAGAAAAACCCAACATCGATGAATTAGACAATATATATATATATATATATATAGGAAGATATGTATTAAATCAAATTATTTACCAGTCCAAGAATAAAGTTGGCATCAAGATTGCCGCTATTTATACAGTTTCGAAGCAAAATTAGACATGCATCTTTTTCCCACCAATACATCCTCAAGTACTCCTTAATCACCGAGATTGAACGCCCAACCATCTTATCTTTGGAGGCCCGATAAAAACTCTTACATCTAAAATGCATACAAAACGATATTAGATAATTTATATGTTGGTTCTGAAATTATAAAAGTAATAAATGCTTACGTTGTACGTAGGTTTTTAATATCATCGAGAGGAGCCGAGAACTTGGAGACGACTTGCATGGCTATTTCGATAAGCATATCTTGTGGGAGAGAGGTCACGGTCGACGTCTTACTTTTTTATGGCCTTTCTTCATTACCGACGGATTAAGCTTAAGCTTCATCATGGACAACTTGAGTACTTGAAATAGTCAGGCACAAGTGTCTGTGAAAAAATGCATGATCATGGTTTATATATATATATATATATATATGAGTCACCAAGTCAGTTTGAAATTTAAAATTAGAAAGTAGCGAATGCAATTATGGTGAATTGGAAATGTATAGTTGCATGTGGTCTCATCATGCATTTTTCTTCATTTTGATGCCATATCATATATAAATATGCATGAAGAAAAAACACATGATTGGATGGATGAAATATATGCATTTATAGCTCATATCATAATTGTACTATGCATGTGAAAAATTCTCAATAAAACATATTCCGACAAAATATAATTTGACTGGTTTGATAGCATCGTAAGTTGAGTAAATTAAATAAAAATATTTGGAAAAGACATTACTTTATGTTGTCTGGTGACAGAAAAGACAACAAAAAGTGCTTCAGCCGCGAAAAAAGGGAATGCAATTAGAGTGAACTGGAAATGCTGGCTTCATGTGTCCCATCATGCATTTTTCTTCATTTTGATGTCGTGTCATATATATATATATATATATATATATATATATATATATATATATATATATATATATGCAAAAAAACGCATGATTGGATGGATGAAGTATATGTATTTATAGATCATATCATAATTGCACTATACATGCGAAAAATTCTCAATAAAGTATATTCTGGTAAATGTATAATTTGACTAATTTGATAGCATCATAACTTGAGTAAATCAAATAAAAATATTTGGAAAAGATAATACTTGATGTTGTCTAATAGTAGAGAAAACAATCAAATACGTTTCAACAGCAAAAAAAAGGAATGCAATTACGGTGAATTAGAAATGCTGGATTCATCTATCCCATCATTCGTTTTTCTTCATATATCTATATATGATATTGTACAAACAATTATCTGTCCAATCAGCGTTATACTTTCTATTCAGTATATAACTTAATATTTAGAATAAATGAATATATATTGTTTGGCTTATTGATTTTTATTTTCTTTTAGACTTATTATTTTTAATTTCTTATTAACAACAAATATTATATAGCAAGTAAGGTATCATAAGTATAATGATTGTAAGGATTTATAAAATATTCATATAACTAAAGTTTACATAATTGTATAAAAATAACCTATAACTGACATGATAAAAAATGAAAGATAAATATCACTTAAACTCTGCGATGATATTACATCTTAATTTTAGAATTTTATTATACATAGAAAAATACTTTTACATCAAGGATAATCTCCACGCATTAAAGAAGCGACAATTATTGCATGCTCGAACACTTCATAAGACGGGGTGATAAATGTACAATGATGGTCATTCTTACGAACATCACTTTCACGATATATTCGGACCGAACAGGTTCCTTGATAGCAATAAAACATGCAGAAGACATTAAGATCTGATAGCAAAGAAACATAACTATGATTTTCAGACAACTGATAGCATATCCCACATAAACTAAATCCAACTGGATGGTGTCTGATGGAGGCTGAGATCTCCTTCAGATGTTGCCTTCCGTTGATCTGCTGATGGCGGCGATGGGTGGCTGAGATTTGATCTGGAGGTTGTCGCTCCTGAAGCGTGTGGATCTCAATGGGTTGAGGTTGTGGTTGCCGAGTTACCTGCAAGGAAGTCCCGGGTGGTTGTACCACCGAGGACCCTCCGATGATCAAGTTAGATAGGAAATCCGAGCAGAATAACGGCTTAGTAGAGTAAAAATGGCTTACCTCAACCGTCTGAAGAGGGGGTTTATATAGCGGTGGCAGCAGGCGAGGCGGGCGCGAGAATCACGCCGGCCATTACACTCCCGACGTCACGCCCGCGTGATGAGCGGGACCTCCCATTAATGGCGAGACAGGCTCATTAATGGGGGATCGCGGTGGCGTGGAACGTGGGATGTGGCCGGCAGAGATCTCACGCATGGCGAGATTCGTGGGATGGCGGTTACGCCTGCAAGCGGTGCTGTTGGTCGGTCGATGAGACCGAGGAAGATGACCTCAGCGGGAGAGCTCGCGGAGGAGCGGGAGAGCCGAGGTATCTTGGTTCTGCTCTTGCCCGGAGGCGAGCTGAAAGGGCCGAGGAAGCTCGGGCCAGTGATAGCTCGGAGACGAGCTGTGGGGCCGAGGAGGCCAATTGTACTGGGGGCTCGGAGGTGAGTCGGCGTTTACTTATAGGACGGGCACAGGGGTGGTCTGGTCGGCCATTGTAAGCCTTTCTTGCATGCTCTGGGACACGTCATCTGCCACGTGTCCTGATCTGGGAGACCACCGATATCGAGCATCATCATTAGCCCCCTACTCTCGTCCCGACCGGCTGATAGGTCGGGTCGAGAGTGGTTTGCCGGCTCACCTGAGGTGAGCTCCTTTTCGAAGATATCGTCGGGCGTGTCTTTAGGCAATTGGCTGTCTTTTCTGGATGTGGCCATCGAATCAAGGCGAGATATTTTTCATTAAAGAGGGTGCGCCGGATCGTGTGCTCTTTGGTGAAGCGACGGGCCACGTGTCGGGCGCCGATTGGCTGATGTGACGTGCCGCAGGTTTCTGGCATCCGATGGGACGCTGCCAATGTACTTGCGACAGGTGGAGCGATCGTGGCCGTTGAGTGTAGTGAACCGTTTTGGCGGGAGTCGACCGTCGCCGTTGGATGAGGACGCTAGCTGCATAAATTGAGGGGAGGCCTGATTTGGGGTCTCTCCCTTCACATTTTCTCATTCTGAGTCTTATTAGCTCGGTGCTCTCCCCTTTAGGTCGAATCTCAGCGTTTTCTCTTCTTAAGGATCTCTTCCCATTAGGTTATATGTCTTGTTTTGAGGAGTTTGTAGATGCCGTAGGGGTAGATACGAGGGATTCTTCCCCTGGGTTGGAGCCCCCTCGGGAAGTTGGGGTCAGATCCCCTCCCCGAGGGCACGCGTCTAGGGCGGTTCCGGGAGCGGTGGCGGCGGACGCGCCCGGTGCGTCGTCCTCAGTAAGATATGAGGACGAGCTTGCCACCGTTCGGGCTCATTTCCATATTCCCTACGGCTACACGCTGCGATTGGCCAAGGAAGGAGAGAGGGCAGATCAGGTGAGAGGTAGAGAGATCGCTGTGTACCTGGAAGCCCTCTGGGCCGGAATGCAACTGCCTTTCTCTCCCGAGGTTATAGTCGTGTTAAACTATTTTGGGTTAGCCCCGGGCCAGCTGGTGCCGAACTCCTGGAGAATTCTCCTTGGGTTCCTGGTCCGGCTGAAGTTGCAGATGATCCCCTTTAGTCTGTCCATCCTCGTCTCCTCCCTTATTTATAAAAGTCACCTCGGAACTCGTGCGGGCGACCCGAGGTGGGTTTACCTCTCCTTTAGGAAACAGCGAGGGAGTGTAGCCGGGTCAAGGGTTGTCGTCCTGCCTTCTTCCATCCACGATTGGAAGAAGAAGTTTTTCTTCGTCTGGCCGCCAGCGGGTGAGGACTGGCCCGTACCCGTCCAATGGTCTAGGGATAAGTGCTGGCAGGGAAATCCGTCGAATGACCCCGACGCGGCGAGAGTAGCGACGTGGGAGCCTATTCCTCGGGCTGATGTGCTGCTTTTTGAGTGGGCCCTCAGTTGGGCTGGGCTCAGCCCCGCCAAGTTCGTCGGTAAGCTAGGATCTGGTATTTGTTTTTACTTTGCTTGTGTCACTGATTCCACTATATCTTGCCTTGTGCAGAAACCATGGACGCGGGCCTCCTCCGAGCAACTATGCGCAAGCCGAAGAAAGGGTCGAAGGCTGGAGGGGCCAGCTCTTCCCGTCAGACGTCGGTCCCGGCTTCCCCAGCAGCCGTCCCGCCCCAGCACTCGAGTGCGGATTGTGCTCCGGGGCCCAGCCAGGTGCCGAGCAGAAAGAGGGATCGAGGAGAGGACGCCCGAGCTTCGGAGGTGGAGACGGGCTCTCCGCCGTCGTCTCTTAAGAGGTTCCCCCGAACAGTTCCGTGGTCCCCGGCCTCTCCGATCTTGGTGGACGAACGGAGCTCCGCTTCAAGGTGCCCTTGGGGCTTTCCGTCGCCGACAGCTTGCTGCACGACATGGAGAGGTCGGCCGGGGGTCGGGTCGATGGGGGGACGCTGAAGGCTCAACTAGCGTCCATTGCCCAAGAGGCCCTGCAGGTTAGCGCTCGTACATCGTCTCATTGTTTGTGAGACTTGGTGCCCCTTTTTCTTTCTGACCCCCCTCCGATTTCTTCAGGTCCTCCAGCACGTCGCTATCATCGCCCGGATGGAGGTGGACGATATAACCCCGGCGATGCGAGCCGCAGGCGAGCTCTCCTCGCTGGGAGAGAGCTCGAAGCAGGAGCTGGAGGCAGCGATGGCGAGGGTCGCTGCTCTTGAGGGCGAGGTGGCTGCCGGGAGGCAGGAGGCGGTGGCCGTGAAGCAGGAGGCGGCGGAAGCGAAGCAGGAGGTGGCGGCCTCTAAGCAAGAGGTGGCCCGATTCCGCGAGGCCGCCCAGGCCACCGAGGCCAAGCTTCAGGGCTTCGAGGTGCTCGTCGGCACCATGAAGAAGTCAGTGAGTGCCCTTCGAAAGGAGTTGGGGGCTGCGGTAGAGGCGGCAAAGAGAGCCGACCTCAGGGCGGCGCAGGCGGTGGAGAACTTCCACAAGTCGGAGCAGTTCTACACCGTCCTAGCCTTGGCCACCACCCTCATCTGGCATGAGGCTCTTGATGCCGTCAAGGCCCGGGTGCCGGGGTTTGCTGATGAAGAGCTCCAAGCGGAATATCCCCGTGGGGATGATGAGCAGGGGGATGCCCCCGGGAGCTCTACCGGGGAAGGGACTCTCGACGAGGGCGACACCGAGGCTCCTGCGACAGACGCATCCCCAGTCGTGGTGGACGTTGAGCTCATCAGTATCGCGCCCGGCCCCAGGGCCTGAAGCCCCTCGTCTTCTCTTTGTCTTTTCTTTTGTTGCGTTGTGTATTTTGTAGGCCTTCGGGCATTTTTGTAAGGCTGGGGAGCCCGCAGTACTCTTGTAAAGACTTTTGGCTTTTTGAATAAAGAATTTTCGTTTTTGCAGTAGTGTTTGTGCTTGCACTTCCTTTTGTTGGTAGACACTTGTATCTGCACAGTATTGCTTTTATGGTCGGCATGTTCCTTGTCTAGCAATTACCCGTTAACTTGACTCTGATCATTTACCGAGTGCGCGAGGATTGGCGGGAAGACAGTATCTCCATGGCCCCGAACTCGACATGGAGATCGCTAAGACGTTGATAGAATGGTTGCCTCTTGTTGAGTTCATGTTCCTTAGTTGTTAGAGGGGCCGTTAGTGGCTTATTAAGGATGGTGCCGAGCAGGGTAGCTGCTCGGTGCCTCTTGGCGCCCGGTTGCCTCTTGCGAGGGCTTGATCCTTAACACGGGAGGGGCCATGAGTGGCCTACTAAGGATGGTGCTGAGCAGGGTAGCTGCTCGGCGCCTCTTAGCGAGGGCTTTGATCCTTAGCCGGGAGGGGCCGTGAGTGGCCTACTAAGGATGGTGTCGAGCAGGGTAGCTGCTCGGTGCCTCTTGGCAACGGATTTGATCCTTAGCGCGGGAGGGGCCATGAGTGGCCTGCTAAGGATGGTGCCTAGCAGGGTAGCTTCTCGGTGCCTCTTGGCGAGGGCTTTGATCATTAGCGCGTGAGGGGCCATGAGTGGCCTGCTAAGGATGGCCGAGCAGGGTAGCTGCTCAGTGCCTCTTGGCGAAGGCTTTGATCCTTGGCTTGTTGGGGTAGGGAGCTACCAGCCAGGGATAACCGAGCAAGGGCGGGCCCGGTTGCCTCTTGCGAGGGCTTTGATCCTTAAGGACGGGACGGGCAGGGTTGCTGCCCGGTGCCTCTTGGCGAAGGCTTTGATCTGTGGTTTGGTAGGGAGCTACCAGCCAGGGATAACCGAACAAGGCGGGTCCGGTTGCCTCTGTGAGGACTTTGATCCCTGGTTTGTTGGGGTAGGGAGCTACCGGCCAGGGATAACCGAACAAGGGCGGGTTCGGTTGCCTCTTGCGAGGGCTTTTCATCCTTAGCGCGGGAGGGGTCGTTATTGGCCTACTAAGGATGGCCGAGCAGGGTTACTGTCCGGTGCCTCTTGGCGAGGGCTTTTTGTCCTTAAGGATGGTCGAGCAGGGTTGCTGCCCGGTGCCTCTTGATGAGGGCTTTGATCCCTGGCGTTGTGGGGTAGGGAAGCTACCGGCCAGGGATAGCCGAGCAGGGTAGCTGCTCGGCTGCCTTTTGGTGAGGGCTTTAATCCCTGGCGTTGTGGAGTAGGGAAGCTACCAGCCAGAGATAGCCGAGCAGGGTAGCTGCTCGGCTGCCTTTTGGTGAGGGCTTTGATCCCTGGCATTGTGGGGTAGGGAAGCTACCAGCCAGGGATAGCCGAGCAGGGTAGCTGCCTCTTGGTGAGGGCTTTGATCCCTGGCGTTGTGGGGTAGGGAAGCTACCGGCCAGGGATAGCCGAGCAGGGTAGCTGCTCGGCTGCCTCTTGGTAAAAGCTTTGATCCCTGGTTTGTTGAGGTAGGGAAGCTACCAGCCAGGGATAGCCGAGCAGGGTATCTGTTCGGCTGCTTCTTGGTGAGGGCTTTGATCCCTGGCGTTGTGGGGTAGGGAAGCTACCAGGCAAGGATAGCCGAGCAGGGTAGTTGCCCGGTGCCTCTTAGCGAGGGCTTTAATCCCTGGTTCGTTGAGGTAGGGAAGCTACCAGGCAGGGATAGCTGAGCAGGGTAGCTGCTTGGCTTCCTTTTGGTAAGGGCTTTGATCCCTGGCGTTGTAGGGTAGGGAAGCTACCGGCCAGGGATAGCCGAGCAGGGCAGCTGCTCGGCTGCCTCTTGGTGAAGGCTTTGATCCCTAGCGTTGTGGGGTAGGGAAGCTACTGGCCAGGGATAGCCGAGCAGGGTAGCTGCTCGGCTGCCTCTTGTTGAGGGCTTTGATCCCTAGTTCGTTAGGGTAGGGAAGCTACCAGCCAGGGATAGCCGAGCAGGGTAGCTGCTCGGCTGCCTCTTGGTGAGGGCTTTGATCCCTAGTTCGTTGAGGTAGGGAAGCTACTAGCCAGGGATAGCCGAGAAGGGTAGCTGCTCGGCTGCCTCTTGGTCAGGGCTTTGATCCCTGGTGTTGTGGGGTAAGGAAGCTACCAGCCAGGGATAGCTGAGCAGGGTAGCCGCTCGGCCGCCTCTTGGTGAGGGCATTGGGAAGATGGACCGTCGCGGGTGACACGTGTCACGAACACATGGAGGAGGCGAAGCGCCAGAGCTCATTTCGATTTCTCATCGAGCGGCGCGATGTCTGCCGTGTGGCGGCACAGTCGCGGGCGACCGTTGAACTTCGGGGGCATTGTGGGCTATAAAACGAAGAGATTGTTGATGCTCCTTTCCTCACACCCAAAATGCAAAGATGCAGGACTTCCCCTTCACCATCGAAAACATCATAAACTTTGAGGATGTCTACCTCTATGACCTATACTGCACCGAGGACACAGTGTAGTTGGTTATAGGCAGGATCGAGGACCACTTCGGCCGACTGCTCCCCCGGCGTTCCTCGCTCCTCCAGTTGCCGATTTACTCCATCTAGAGGGCGTTGCCAAGGCTCTACAACCCCTTATCCGAGCAGCTGAGGGATGAGGCCATTGGCAAGCTGAGGTCTCTGAGGCGTTTCGGCCTGATCTCTGCGAAACGACTAAATCGCTCGGAAGCGCTCGTCTTTGAGTGCTATCAATTGAGGCTCGATGTCGATGCTCGCGGGGGGGGATCGAAGGCAGAGGCTGGATGCTGCGAGGGCTCGGCTGGCGGAAATATCGTCAGAGTACCACGAGCAGTGTTTTCTGCACCCTGTTCCCCCGCTATTGTAATTTTCTTTTCTTCTTTTTTTTATGTACGGCTGAGGAGCCTATAGTACCTCTTGAACGAATAAAATTCTTTTTCTTTTCTGCAATGCTCTATTGATCCCTTTATTATATAAACCAAAGATCTCAAGAAAGATTTACATTGCTCTGAAAAGAAAATACATGCTAGTAGATGTTCTTATTCGTGCAGCTCGAGCCCCCTGATGTCTGTTGGTGTCTATGCCGTGCATAGGGTACCGAGCCTCATGGGTACCAGCAGTATCTTCCTCTAACACTACCATGATCTGGCCGATGGTCATCTCGGCGGGAGGGGGACGCTGCTCTTGCTCGCGGTCGGCTTGCCGCTTGTCCCCCAGGTACGCTGCGAGGTGTACCTAGCGGATGAGCTCTTCAATATAGTCTTGGAGTTGTTTGCAGCTCCCCGTGGAGTGGCCCAGCGACCTATGAAAGCCGCAATAGGGGCCTCGGTTTCGCTTTGAGGCCATTCGTGGGACCGGGGGAAGCTTGAAGAACCCCTCGCCCTTGGCTTCCTCTTATAGCACCGCCTGGGAGACGTTAAGCGGGGTGTACTCCTGGAACTTTGGGAGATAAGGCCTTTGCCGCTCAGGCCCCCTTCTCTCTTCTCTTACCCTCTTCTTTTGGTCGGTTTGCTCTGCCCGGGGAAGATTCGCATTCACCTTGGATTCAAGCTGGGCCTCGCGCTCGGTCCAGGCCTTTACCTCGGCCATGGTTTTACGCTAATGCAAAGGAGCGTAACCACTCCTTGTGCCTAAGACCAGACCTCAGAGCCATGATGATTGCCTCGTCCTGGTGCTCTGGGACCTCGAGAAGGGCATTGTAGAAGCGAGTGACGTATGCTTTGAACGTCTCCTTGTCTCCGCTCTTGATCGTGAAGAGATGGTCGACTGTGCGCTTCTGCCGCTTATTCCAAACGAAGTGGCCGAGGAATTGTGTGGCCAGCTCGTCGAAGGTTGATATCGAGCGCGGCTCGAGTCCTCGGAACCAGTCTCGCCCAGATCGAATGAGAGTGGCCGGTAAAGCTTGGCACTGGGTAGCATCGGAGTGGTCTTGGAAGCTCATTCCTGCGGTGAATGCATCCAAGTGGTCCTTCGGGTCAGATTTTCCGTCAAGAGGGAGACCTTTGGAGGCTTGTTGCGGGAGGAGACGTGGACGGCGAGCAGCTCCTTGGTGAACGGTTTTGTGAGCGAGTCGGCGGCATACTTATCCCCGTCGCTCGAACGGTGACCTTCTCGGTGCAGACTCTCGATATTCTTCTCGAGGGCGTCGAGTCGGCCATGGTACCCCGACGACTCGGCGCATTCAGATCCCAGGCCTCTGCTGTTAGAGGCCTGCGTCCGGCTACGACTCCGGTTCCTCTCGATGAGGTTCCTTAGATCCCCCGATGAAGTATTCCTCGAGCCGCCGTGGTGAGTCTCGTCCGCGTAACCCCGTCGAGGGAGGGGGTGTCGGTCAGGACTGGTAACATGCGAGCTGACAGACATCTCCTCAGGAGGGACAGGTGCGCAGAGGATCTCGGGACGCGGCGCTCTGGCGGCAGACCTCAGCGTTGAACTGCGATGTGCCCAGCGGGCCTCAGAACGTATTGGCCTAGGAGATCTGCGGCCGTGGGAGGTAGTGACTTGGTGGTCGGCAGTGCCAACGCGGACGGAGTCTTCTCTCCCCCTGTAGGGGTCCTGGTCCCGAGGTGGAGGAGCGGAAACTTGGTGATCTTGCTCTACCGTCTGGACGCGGACAAGCGCTTCCACGATGGACGCGTGTCGGTTTATTCGGCCGGCGAGGGCGTTGATGGCATTCGGCGGAGGAGGTTCGTCCGCGCCTCCGTTGAGGGGGAGGCGGCGGCTGGAGCTTGGATCATCGCGATGGTCGCTCGCCATTGGGTTGAGATATGAAGGCGAACTTTTGTTTTTGTGGAATCAAGTGTTTCCCACAGACGGCGCTAGCTGATGAAGGCTGAGATCTCCTTCAGATGTTGCCTTCCTTTGATCAGCTGATGGCGACGATTGGTGGCTAAGATTTGATCTGGAGGCTGTCGCTCCTAAAGCGTATGGATCTCAATGGGTTGAGATTGTGGTTGCCGAGTTACATGCAAGGAAGTCCCAGGGTGGTTCTACCACCGAGGACCCTCCGACGATCAAGTTAGAGAGGAAATCCGAGCAGAGTAACGGCTTAGTGGAGTAAAAATGGCTTACCTCAGCCGTCTGAAGAGGGGGTTTATATAGCGGTGGCAGCAGGCGAGGTGGGCGTGAGAATCACGCCGGCCGTTACGCTCCCGACGTCACGCCCGCGTAATGAGCAGGACCTCCCATTAATGGCAAGACAGGCTCATTAATGGGGGATCGCGGTGCCATGGAACGTGGAATGTGGCTGGCGGAGATCTCGTGCTTGGCGAGATTCGCGGGATGGCGGTTACGCCTGCAAGCGGTGCTGTTGGTCGGTCGATGAGATCGAGGAAGATGACCTCGGCAGGAGAGCTCACAGAGGAGCGTGAGAGCCGAGGTATCTTGGTTCTGCTCGAGCCTGAAGGCGAGCTGAGAGGGCTGAGGAGGCTCGGGCCAGTGATAGCTCGGAGACGAGCTGTGGGACCGAGGAGGCCAATTGTGCTGGGGGCTCGGAGGTGAGCCGGCTTTTGCTTGTAGGACGGGCACAGGGGTGGTCTGGTCGGCCACTGTAAGTCCTTTCTTGCATGCTCTGGGACACGTCATCTGCCACGTGTCCTGATCTGGGAGACCACCGATATCGAGCATCATCAATGTCCATTGGTTATGAAATCACGAAACATAAAGCATAATATACCAAACTTGACAATATCAACTCTCGCTATCCATTTAGCAGTATATTCTTCTGTAATGCACAATTCCAATTGCATTCTGAGTACATCATTATGCCCATCCTGAAATTAAAAATTTGAAGTTATATATAGTTAAGATTTCTTTTGTTATTAAATTTTTTTCTTTCTAATAGAAATTTTAATAGAATAAAGTTGAGCTTAACATATTTCATGATTTTTATAAAAATAGTATTAGAAAATTATAGAATAATACAGAAATTGTTAATTATACTCTACTGTTATACAATTCTATATGTGGAAGAAAACTTACATTTCCGGTTGATGGAGATGACATTCCAGGGAGCCTAATGGTTAGATCCATTCAATGCAATACTAATCGTTTATCTAAATCTATATCATTGTATTAATATTCCATTAAACTAATTTTAGATACTGCTATGTAGTTGAAATCATATATATATATATATATATATATATATATATATATATATATATATATATTGTATTGATTTATTATCGTTCTTCGTTTCAGCAAGTATACCTAACTAAGTATATATTGTTACCTCAAAGAAATAAAATTAGTTGTTTAGGCAAATAAGAAAAAAAATATCAAAATGGATATTACTTCGAAGAAATTAAATGAACGATATAAACAAATAACACAAAGTACCATACATGAATTTAAATAAAAACATTTAAATAAACATAATGTTTTTATAATATCAAAATTGAACTCTAAAAGAAAAAACTATGCATCAAAAGTCAGTGAGATGTTTTTTATGAAACTTAAGAGAATTTTAAACTCTTCATTTCAAACTCTAGCATAGAGACATAATCGACTAAGAAGGTAGTCGAGTAAAAAATAAAGAAAAACTTTAAATTTTATTCAAGTATAATAAAAATTGACTTACAATAATATTCGTTAAGTTGTTGAACTTTGAAATGGCAATAACTAAAATTACCTTCAATATATATAGATAGAGTATAACTATACCACAGAAAGAGTTGGTTGTATTTGTTAATAGGAATCTTTGAAAAGTAGAGTTATTTTTAAATGACTTTCTAGGTAACTCATAAAAGTTACATCAACTTATAATATTACGATACCCAGTTTATGATTTATATGAACTCTCTAACATGTAATACTTTTATCTTATATCTTATAAATCGAAAAATCAAGTATGGATAGTCCCGACAACTTTTTATCCAACACTTATGTGTTTTCTCAATGCATTGGTTGTTTTTACTCTACTTATGATAACATCTCTATGTTGAGGACGGTTTTCAATAAAATATAAATAGGCGTCAAGAATTAATGCATTCTCCGTTAAAAAGCGAAAAGAAAACAGAAATATGCTCTAGTCTAAACGACTATTTTCAATGTCATATCATGTATAATAGGCATAAAGAAAAAATGCATGATTAGACGGATGAAGTATATGCATTCAACTCATATCATTATTACACTCTGTATATAAACGGTTTTCGATAAAATATATTTTGACAAATGTATGATTTGACTGATTTGATAGTATCGTAATTTAAGTAAATTAAATAAAAATATTTAGAAAAGATAATCCTTGATATTGCCTAGTGATAAAGAAGAGAGCTAAACGTGCTTCAACCGTGAAAGCAGAGAATGCGATTATGGTGAATTGGAAATGCATAGCTTTGTCTGTCCCATCATGCATTTTTCTTCATATTTCTATTTATGATATTTTACAAACAATTATCTATCCAATTATGCATTATCTATCCAATCGTTGTCTCCAACATCGCTTTCACAATCTATTCGAAGTTGGACAGATTTCTCGATAGTAATAAAGTATACAGTATACATCAAAATCTGATTCCAGAAAAGGAAGTATTATTTGTCATAGCAACCAAGTGGTGAATTTTGCAACAAAGTTCTTTTGACTACATGAGGTGATAAGGGAATAAAGAGATAAAAACAATTATTGCATTCTCTGTTAAAAAGAATAATTAAAGTCGAGTTATGCTTTAGTCTAAATGACTATTTCGATTTCATATCATGTATAAACAGGAATGGATAAAAAATACATGATTGGACAGATGAAATATATACATTTATAGCTCATATCATTATTGCACTCTGTATATAAACAGTTTTCAATAAGGTGGACAAATGTATGATTTGACTGATTTAATAGTATCGTAATTTGAGTAAATTAAATAAAAATATTTGGAAAAGACAATCCTTGATACTGTCTAGTGAAAAAAAAGATAACCAAACGTGCTTCAACCGTGAAAACAGGAAA
This sequence comes from Agapanthus africanus, assembly GCA_030015575.1. Lineage (NCBI taxonomy): Eukaryota > Viridiplantae > Streptophyta > Magnoliopsida > Asparagales > Amaryllidaceae > Agapanthus > Agapanthus africanus. The sequence continues at coordinate 157,641,261 of CM057350.1, forward strand.
TGCAATTATGGTGCATTGGAAATACATAGCTCCATCTATCCCACCATACATTTTTCTTCATATTTCTATATATGATATTATACAAACAATCATCTGATCAATCACGCATCATCTATCCAATCATTGTCCTGAACAGCGCTTTCACAATCTATTCGGAGTTGGACAAATTCTTCGATAACAATAAAATATGCAGTATACATTAAGATCCGATTGTATAGATGCACAAGTATGACCATTTCCAGATAGCTAATAACATAACCCATCTAAACTAAACACAACAGAATGGTACCCATTGGTTATGAAGGCATGAAGCTGTAAAATATATTGAATCTTATAAGTCAATATCTCTTTTGGAAAAATGATAAGCGAGAACACATTAAGTAAACCTAGCTAGTGATAAATCTAAAATTTGTTTAAAGGTGTAAAGTTCGATTAAAAGTTTTCAAAATGATCTTGAAACTTTGGAATCTAAATTTTTTTAATAAAAAAATAAATTGGGCGAGAGGGGGTTCTCATGGAAATAGAATTCTAAATCATATATTTCTATAGATTTGTACTTAGTAACTAAAAAGATCCTCTATATGCATAGGCAATGTGTAACACAAACAAATTTAAAATTAATTTGAGGCATGCTAATAATTTGTTTTATTCAGCAATTAAGAATTATTGTTTTCCTAGAAGGAGACATGCACAAAAACCTAGTAAAACACAATTTAAACATGAATCTACAACTGCTTTACCAAAACCCTAAATTTAAATGCAAACGACATTTAGAACTCCACTATTCTTAGTTAAGAACCATAAAAATTCGTTCATATGCTAATGCCGTACCAAAACTTTAACCTTTCAACTATACCAAATATTCGATCATATAACAAAACCATAATCTAAATTAATGCAATCCACATCATCACTTATATATTGAAGATTTTTCTATATTTCAACTAAGACACATTTACATAAGAAAACCCCAATCTAAATTACTGTATATTCTACTTTGTAGCCTATATATAGATTGATCACCTCATAACCCTTACCATCTTCACTCTTATATCCGGTAGCCAAATGCAAGATCACCTCTCACAAATGCAACTTCCCAACTAAAACTAACCACAGTGAAGAACAACCCGAGGCTCCACCGGATACTTAAGCGTCCGCAAACGTAATTGGGGATGATATTCAGCAGAAATCTGAAACCCACACACCAAAAAAGGGCACTGGCTAGACACATTCGACAAGACTGAGGAGGCCGCTATAGCTTACGATCTCTATTCGATATCGTTTAGTGGGCCTGAAAGGGCAAGGACCAATTTTGTTCATTACCCGGGTTTTTTCAATTCCCATGCTTCTTATTCACCGCCTCCTCCACCGCCGCCATCGGAGAAGTTAATCGTGAATGACAGTCTCTCTTTGATATCGTTCAATGGATCTGAAAGGGCAAGAACCAATTTTCATTATCTGGGTTTTTTCAATGACTGTGTTTCTTATTCACCGCCTCCTCCACCGCCACCGTCGCCATAGTTAATGGAGATTTATGGAGGTTTAGATGAGAAGAAAGATGATGAATCTATGACCATTGCGGCTGTCTTGCAGACTTTTGGACAATCAGTAGATATTTTCCTTTTATATATGAAGAACTTAATGATTATTGTTTGACAACTTTGTATTGGAGAACCTACACCACTCAATGATGGAGTGTTCTAGTTGTTGGTGGTGTTGCCGATATCTTATCTATAATATGAATTTTCTTTCCATCTCATTTTACTTTTTTGGGGGATATTGCAATCATTAGTTTTTAAGTATATTTTATGCGTGGAACATATTTTCAGATCCATTTATCATAAGTACATGATTTGTTTTAAAATGTTAAGATGAATTAGCTTTATTTTAGCTATTACTTAATGGAATCCTAAGTATAAGATAGTTATGCTATTAATGATAATATATTTTGATGAATTGAGGGGTTCAAGCTAGTAAACTAAGGTTCTAATTTGAACTATAGAATTTTTTTCAAAAAGTATATTGATAAATACCGAGAAGTTTCCTTCAAAGACAAAAGAGGACAACGACCAGTTGGAGATAAGATAACTTTTAAGGCACAAAAACACACGATATCAAAAATATTGTTTAAGTGGAGGTACGAAGTTATAAATTAATTTTAATTTGCATACTCTATTAGATATCTGTTATAAATAATTTTTTAATTGAGGGTTTTGCAATATGATATTATATAATTATATTCTCATATAATACAGAGTTTCAAATGCATTCTGATAGATCTTTATACTCATCTTGCAATTAAAAACTCAGAGTCGCATACAGCTTAGATTTATTTTGTTACAAATTTTTTCAAAATGGAAAATTTAATAGAACAAACACAATCTCAAAATATTTCATGGTTTTCGTTAAAAAAATGTATTAAAAGATTTTAGAATAATAAAGGAACTATTGACCATATTTTGTTGTCATACAATTTTATATATTTTTGATTGGAAAAAATGAAATTCCAGAAATGCCAATACTTAGATCCATTTACTGTATTTATGTTTTTTCAGCGTTTGTTATCTTTACTCTACTTGTAATAATTTCTCTGTGTTGATCATTACTTGTAAAATTCTGTTATTTTTTCTTTCCTTATTTGGATAGACTATTGAAACTTTTTAGGCTTATAATAATGTAACGTTTGTTAGTTCTGTATAACAACCATTTGGAGATAAGACAATTCTGAAAACACAAAAACACACGACTTCAAAGATATTATTTAAGTGGAGATATGGAGTTACGAATTAATTCTAGTTTGCATACGCCATTAGATATCTATTATAGCTAATTGTTTAATTGAGAGTTTTGGAATATGATATTGTGTAATTATATTCTTCCATAATACAATTGAAACTTTGTATTATGGAAGAATATAATTACACAATATCATATTCCAAAACTCTCAATTAAACAATTAGCTATAATACTTAGATTTATTTTATTACAAATTTTTTCAAATGGAAAATTTAATAGAACAAACACAATCTCAAAATAATTCAAGGTTTTCATTTTAAAATGTATTAGAAAAATTTAGAATGATAAAGGAACTATTAATCATATTTTGTCGTCATATAATTTTATAAATTTTTGGTCCAGAAAGATAAAATTCCAGAAAAGCCAATGCTCAGATCCATTAACCGCATTTATGTATTTTTCAGCGTTTCTTGTTTTTACTTTATTTGTAATAATTTTTTCGTGTTAATGATTGTTTGTAAATTTTTATTACTCTTTCTTTTCTTATTTGGATATATTATTGGAACTTTCTAGGCTTATAATATTGTAACTGTTGCTAGCTGTGGACGATGACAATTGATCCGCTCTTCACTTTATCTCCTTATTAGCGAATTATGTACAAATATGGATTCATCTGTTTGCCTAAATTTGAACTCCTTTATGTACATTTTTTTTTATGTTAATGTAGTTTTATGAGCAAGATATCCTACTCTACTTTTTTGTTTCAAAATAAAGAAAATATGGATGATGTCAACATGAAAAAGAATATAAATAATAGATGAATAGGTTTTAACGAATTCAATATACATAAATTTCAACTTACTATTGATTATTGTTCTATTAAATATTATATGATGTTTTTTATATGCAGATTCTAAATTACTATTAATTATTATCAACTTTAACATTATACGGTACTCTGTATTCGCACAATTTTATCATATGTATACGATTAAAGTTGGTATAAATTTCTATAATATATTGAAAGACTTACAAAACAACTGGCCTCTATTGCTAACTTTATCAAAGAGCACATACACATATTTATATCACTACTTTTACGTTCAGTCATTGTAAGATACATCTATATCTTAAGTTAAAGAGTTGAGAAATAAAAAATAAAATAATAAATCACACAATCTTATTTCAAGATAATCACTTACCATGAAAATTATATTTTATATGACATAAACTAATTCTTGTATTCTAAATAGTTAATAAATATTTATATGATATGCAACACAAATTACATGAGTTTATACACAAAAAAGTATATTATAAATAAACATCACCCTATATGCCCGCAATCTGAATAAAAGCAAGTATAATTTTGCCCAGACTGCACCATTATACTTCGCTTGCATTTAGAATATATATAACATAGTTTATTGAGAAACATGTAAAGAACTGTGGCATTAACTATAAAATCCAGAACCGATATAGAATTATAAAGTTTTTAGTTTTAATTAGCTTCCTCTTCACTTTCTTGGCATTTTTCTAACGAAACTGGGAAAGCCCGGTTATTTTATTAAAAAACAATAGATTTTGTAGGTTAGGCCCAATACATCAACGCCCAAATATGGGTTATACATACAGATGAAGAGAATTAGGGTTTACTAAATAAATCGAGAGAGGCGGAAGAGAGAGAGAAATATCTGCTCTCTCTCTCCATTTCTCACTTTTTCTCTTAAATGAAAAAATAACCCAATATCTCAATTTTCTTCTCCTTTCCACCATTTTATTTGTAAATCATTGCAATCTTCACTTTCTTGCCATTAAAAAGGTTTTAATCAAAATTTTGATAAATAAAGAAGCTCTCTATTTCTCAAACGGTCTTCCAATTTAAGTTTTTTAAAATTAAATCGGGAGTAGACCCAGCTGAATTTTATTAAGAAAAATATTAAGTGGGCTTTAGCCCATACACCATGACCCTTAAAAGGGATATATATACATCACAGGAATTAGGGTTCCCGTAGAAAACCCTACAATCAGAAAATATTCCCATCTATCTTTTTCTTCATGATCTTCGCCCCATTCGAACTCCAAAGTCTACAAATTTCCACCAGTCTTCAAAAATCTTTTTAGTAGATCTGATTTCTCCACATCAATATCATTCATCTATCCTTTTCTTCGTCCATTTCGCCTCACCCCAACTTCAGATCTTAAAAATTTTCATTATTTTTCAAGAGTATTTTGAGAGATTTGAACTTTTCAACCTTGGGAACTATATAAGTAAGCATAAAATGAGCAAAAACACTTGGCTTGCTAAACTTATTTTTGTCTTTAGTATTGTGATTATCAGATCCAGTCTCTACTCTTAACGATCTCTCTTCTAAGCAACCAAATGTCCAACCTTGAGGCCTTTTGTGATTTCTCCTGCTTTATAGATTATTAGATCTGTACTTTTTCTCAACAATTTTTTGACGCTAAAATCAAAAATGCAAAGTTAAACTTCAGAATTTCAGAATCCATAAAGAGAATCCTCAAAGCTGACATTTTTAACTCTAAGAACTGATTTTTATTCTCCTCGGCTTAATAAAACTTGATTTTTGATTTTTCCAGCATTCTTCATGCTACCCAGTTTCCTAATCATAGAAAAAAAAGAAACTCTTTGCTTCATTCTTCTCAATCTCGGCAGGTGAGATAAATCCAACTTTATAAATATTTTTATCTCCTCTAGAAAAGGTAAGTAATTATTTAGAATTTTCAAATCATGTCCACTCTAGTTTTTTTGATTCTTCATTGTTTGTCCCTTTCTTTTATTGTTGGGATACTGATGCTACTTGTTTTTGGATTGATCATTCTTTGGATTACTCGTAATGATGGTAAGCGCGGTGATGCTCATCCCAAGGATAGTAAAAAAAAGGTTAATAATTATTATTTGCTTGCTAGATCAGAGAATGTGGTTTAAAGGATTAGTTTTGATTTCTCACAATTCTTTGATCCAATTTTTTAGAGAATCGAACTTGAATTCGGTCATGGGTAAGATAATCGCATGGGATTCCAAATTACTTCGTCAATATGTATTTATATATTTTTCAATGTTTATTGTCTTTGCTCTACTTGTAATAATTTCTATGTGTCGAGAATTGCTTGTAAATTTCTGTTACACTTTCTTCTTTATTAGGATATACCATTGGAACTTTCTAAACTTATAATAATGCAACAGCTGCTAAATGTAATTGATGACAAAAGGTTTCTCATAAACACCTTTATAATAACCATAACTCCACACATAATTATACAATATCATACTGAAATACTGGAAGCAATAATACTTAATTAAATATCATTATATAAATACCCTAATCTTAGTACTAATCTTCACCATCATCTTCTCAAGTTGGCTCCAAAGCTGGGGCTTTGTAAAATTGACGGACAACCCTTTCCAGACTATTAACGGTAAATTCTCCACTTTGGATAAATTTATGATTATTATTAGTCACTCTTATTTTTATCTTATATGCAATAGATGCACACTTATCAAGATATTTCTCATAGTCATACGAATCTTTACTCTACATCAACGAAAAAAGAATTGTTAGACATACATTGATTATAATGTTGCATTTGAAATTATTTTAACAATCTATGTCATACCGATGAATAAAGTTGCATCATATCATCCAGTGGATAATGGAGAAGAGTCTGAGCATGCTGATCAAAAGCTACAATATTTGTTTCATCAGTTTTGTTCTCAATTCTTGCTTTAATTCGGTACCTACAATATGTATATATTGATCAAATAATATGTATTAATTTTATTCAGCAACCTATAAGGTTTTCTTTAAAACATACATTTTCCTAGAATCCGATCCCATATGCCCACAATCCGAATAAATGCAAGTATAATTTTTCCCACGCTGAACCTTTACACTTCGCTTGCATTGAGAACATACATCATAGCATGGTTCATCGGGAAAGATGTAAATAATTGTGGCATTAACTATAAAATCCAGAACCTAAATAAAAAATAGAGATAAACAAACCCTTATAATAAAACAAAAATATAAAAATATAACTTACTTTAGATTATATGCTAAATACATGTTAATATTAAATTATATATCATATATATTACATATACAGTATCATTTCATACCGTATTAGGTGGAGGGAAAATTCTTATTTCATTGATTAAATGTTCAATAGTACACGTTTCTACATCTAATTTGCATTATTGTTGCTGCTTCCTACTTGTCTCGAATATCCAATTTGCTTTGTTGGCAGATCAAATCGAACCCTAAAAACATGACACTCTTATCAACATTGCCTTTAACAAATGTAAAAATGTAATACTCGAAATATAATAAATATATGATATACTACCATCTCATCAGCCGTTCTGCTTCGGGGATACCATCGGCTTTAAATCTCATTTTCGTAAAGCCTGTTGTTTCTAACATGTAACTTCCTATAATTGTATCATTTACCATATTAATAGCGCTATACTTGTAAAAACTTAATAACTATTGATAACCACTAAACTATAATTTTATTTTTAAAATAACAAAATTTATATGAGTGCAAGTAAAAAATTTACCTCTGAATTCTTTTGCACGCACACCTATCGCGGCAATTAAGAAACTATCAGTGTATCCATCCCCAAAAATACTCATGTGCTTTGTCAGAAAATTCTCCCGGATCGATAAAGTGACCGGTTTCTCGTAACAACCATCATCAATGAGTGATATTTCAACTAATTTACTTGTACCTCCAGACTTTAAAAAGATTATACATCCATGGCTCACATCAACGACATATTCTACTATATCTGCAATTCACATAATGAATATAAAAGGTCATGAATATATAAATGTTGTAATGACTTATAGTAAAAAATTAAAAAGCTTAACGGTTATGAGTACACATTATCTTACCATAAACACATTCAGGCTTACGCGCAAGATCGCGTACTTTGCACAACTTTTTAAAATGGTAAGTACGGCCAGCCGATATTTCTTTCACAGAAACTTCATAAACCTCTGATTATCTTGTCAATGATAATTGCCATCTATTTTCCAAAACTTTAATAGATTTACCGGTTATCAAAATCACAACATTTTTTATCACGTATATTTTATCAACGAATATCATGTTTTTCCATTTGTCAGCATATAAATCATCAACTGATACTTCTCGTTCAACGCCCTGCATAAAGTCGTAAAATTAATATTTAAATAATAAATTTTACGTTGAAAAGATAACTGTTGTTGTAAGCAACAACTCACTTCTTCGTCTCTAGCCACAAATGTAAGCGAGTTTGATGACTTTGCATACAATCGACTATACCACAATCGCGTGATACGTACCTTAATATTATACAATTTACCTCATTCTACAATTTATTTCAAAAGTGGTGAGCTCTAAAGGTGTAGGTATCATTTTCTTCTTACTTTCTAAATAAGATTCGTCAGAAATCAAAGTCGATAGATTCTTCTCTTTCTTTCTTTTGCTTTCATGTTGGCTACTGGTTTCTTCATCTTTTAGTATAAGAAAATACGTTAGTAAAATTAGAACGAAGTTTTTTTACAAATAAATAAAACAGATAATCGGTATATACATACCGTTTTTATAATCCTTCTTTAAAGGAGTCACAGGAGCAATTTCTTTTTTACTATTTTTATTTTGTCTCCATGATCCTTTTGCTCTCTTACTTGCAAATTTTCCTTTGTTTTCACCTGTACAATGAGCTTGAATATTACCAATATCACAGTCGTCACGATCCTCCAAGTCTGAAACTAACATGCACAATAAAATATAAGTAATTTATTAAAATCCAAATATAATAAAATATAAAATTTGAAATAATATTGTAGGAACTCATACCCTTTTTTGACTTATGAACCTGTTTAATTTTTTCCCCACATTTATTCAATACTTTCTCTCCTTTTAAAACGGCATGCTCTCTTTTCCGAGATTTCCTATCATTGATACATTTATTTCTTATTTCCCCAATAGTAAGATTAACACCATCACTGTCATCCCTGTTAGTTGTATGTATACCATAGAGGCCATTATTGTACATGAGATGTATATTATAGTGGATGCTGGGACATATATAGGGAGGACTTTCTTGCTCGACATGATAGTACGCTATCTGGTTGCTCTTTATCTTAACATGTATATTTACTGTCTCTCTGTTACATGTTGATGAAGCCCTTAGGATGTGTACTTGACTTCCAGGATTATGATGCAGATCATACTAGTGGGGCCTGGGTTGTCCATGAGTTCATCCTTCAATGTTCCTAGTCGTGGGAATATCGAGACGGGGCATCGATATTCCAGAGTAGACTAGCGTATATCTTCTCGACCCATGAGATGGGCGATGGATGATCCCATATCCATTGATGTTTGACATCAGAGATGGTATACGGATGCTCAGTGGAGACTGGGTACACTGAGCGGACTCACCGAGAACTCCTAGATAGTATTATACCTCACGTCAGATAACAGTTCTCTGGTGACACTGGTACAAGTTAGTCTATCGACCCGAGATCGTCATAGAGTCTTATGTGTCTCCCACTGTGCTTTGATTTCCACCCTACCACGGCTCTACTGAGTCGTGCAAACAGGTGGTTTTTGGATAGGAAGGGATTCGTCTCTTCCGGTATTGGGGGTTGATGCTGCGCTATGCTCAATTGGACATAACTGAAATCCCTGGCCAGGGTAGATGAGATTTACTGGTAAGTGTTACCAGTAGTTTCTCGCACGTCATGGACCTTACATCGGCATGACTTATCAAGTTATTGGGGTCTGACGTTTACCACCCCTAGACTAGATATGCGACATATCAGACGAACGGACCGGATTGTACGGTAAGTGTTACTGATTGGATTCGTAGGAGTATGAGCAGGCTTGCTTGTTGATCTTCTGATCGCTCAATACCCGGGTGGCCGTTACATTTAGCAGACCTCTTGCGGCTTGTGGGTGTTTGATATGATTATCACCCATTGCCGGCGTATTGACGAGTCTTTAGAGTCCTACACAGAGGTTTCCTGGCTCAGGCGAAACGGAGTAGGAGCACATATGAGATATGTGTGGGACCGAGATTAATACGCGTATGTGATACCGTATTCTATTCTCGCGATTTGTATCATCGGTCGGTTATATGCGATATAGACGGGTTGTCGAATCAAGTGTTGATTCGATAGATTGATACATATGATATTAGTCGGTTATATGTGATATGACCGGATCATTAAATCAAGTGTTGATTTAATGATTTAATGTATAATTATATATTTGATATATTACTTTACATTAACTAGTATTGGCTCACTTAAGATTGTTTTTCTCACTTGATGTGCACATAGTGTATATGTGATATATGTTTATGTACATGATTGTATCATGCTTGATGATACATGCAAACTTGGGTGTGTGTATGACTTACACCATGCTACCAATAATGAGGGGTTTTAAATATCTTAGTAAATCAAAATGAGGTGGAAATTGGTCATGGCATGAAGCTTCATGAAGCTTTTGGATAACCATTGACCAAGTCCACTTGATTTGTTTTACTTAAGATATTTTAAACCCGACTATTTTTATTTAGCCATGGTTATGTCTCTACAATGGTTAGTATATGATACTAACTCACCCATGGTTGCATAACTCATTGATTCACATTGGTTTATTTTCTTAAGTTGCTTTCTTCATCTTCTTCCTCTTGATTTCTAGCTCCATGAAAAATGGTGAAAATGAGTGAGAAAAAAAATCTAAAGTGAGCTCACTTCCTACTTCATCATCCTCTACTACTTGCTATTTAGTTTAGGGTGTTCTATTCACAAAGTTCATTACTGTTCCCCTCCGAACACAGAGACGCGACCGCATAGGTCCGTCTTGCCTAAAATTCGGGGCAGATGCTAATTGGTGCTATCCGTCCACCTCTTCGAAGATGCCAAGTTGATTTATGGCACCATATATCTAAGGTTTAAACGGATGCGGCCGATGTAGCAGACTTCATCAGATTCCCCCTTGTTTGAGGGGTTTTTGATTGTGGGGCGCTCTTCCCTGCAGGCGCAAGCCCCTGCAGTTAATTACGCTACCGTATTGCGGTAACAACTTTCTCCTTCTCCAGATGGTCACTTCGTGTCGTGGGTGTTTGTTTTGTGTTTGGTTGCCCGTGGATTGTATACGGAGACTAAGTTATTTTGTCGCCCGTAGGGTGTGGACTAGTCCAAATCTGTATCTTTCTTAGATTTGGTTTTGGGGGTTTGGGTTTAAGGACACGTTAGCCTCATTTGAGACTAAGATCAACTTAAATGTTTGTTAAGAATACGTTAGTCTAATTTTAGACTAAGATCAACTTAACGGGATCATTTAGATCCGACAAGAGAGCAATTGGGCTCTGTTGTTTAGTTTAATGACATCGCGGTCGATAATTAGTTTAAGGACATTGCGGTCCATTGTTAGTTTTAAGACATCACGGTCGAGGTTAAAGACATCATAGTCCGTGGATTTAAGGACTCCACGGTCCTTTGTTAGTTTTAAGACATCACGGTCGAGGTTAAGGACGTCATAGTCCATGAGTTTAAGGACCTCACAGTCCAATGTTAGTTTTAAGACATCACGGTCGAGGTTAAGGACATCATAGTCCATGAGTTTAAGGACCTCACAGTCCAATGTTAGTTTTAAGACATCACGGTCGAGGTTAAGGACATCATAGTCCATGAGTTTAAGGACCTCACAGTCCGTAGAAATGTATGGTTGTCGGGACCCATCACCTCTCTGAAGACGTTGAAGGATTACAACGACAAATATCAGAGGAGTGAAGAGATGTACCCTTGCACCAAAGTGGATTAAATAATCTGTAGTCCAATTTGGAACTGAGATCAATTAATTGAATTATGAGCACATTGGCTCAGTTGAGTCTGAATTGAGGACTTATGGCCAACTTGGGCTGAGTCCAATTAAGTTTGAAGTATTGGCCCTCTTTGGACCATTAGACATTTTTCTGGGTTCAAGCTCACATTATTTAGCAGTGCTAAACAAAAGTTTGAGGGATTTGATAACATTTGGGTCTTTGGCTGAGGATTAAACATTATACCTCTGAATTTTTACTCAATTTTGAGATTCAATTGAAGGGGAGGCTTTGCCTCTAGAAAATTAGCCAATTTGGCTAACACTAGAGAACAACAGTGTTAAACACTGGAAATAAGATTATCAAATTAGTGTTAAACACTAGAAATGTGATTCTCAAATTAGTGTTAAACACTAAAAGATAGCAGTGTTAAACACTGGAAACAGAATTGTCAGATTAGTGTTAAACAATAGAAGGAGAAGGGGTCACGTGGGAGCACGTGATGGCATTAAAAGCGGGGCCAGATCCCCTTTATTTTGTTCTGCAAACAAGTGTTAAACACTTTTAATTTTCATAGCAATCACGTGTGGGCACGTGATGTATGCTCATGCCCTGATTTATTAGAGCATTTATTAGGGGTCACGTGGTAACACATGAGAGCGCCCAAGTCAGATTTTGCCTTTGCTTTTGTTCCATTTACAATGAGGGTCACGTGGGAGCACGTGAGGCATTGCCTCAAAGCCAATTTTTTCTCATTTGTAGGGATCTTTTCAGGGGTCACGTGGGGACACGTGACCCTAGTTCTTTGCATGCACAGAGACCTCTTTAGTCTCTTTATTTTATTTTGAGAATTAAATTCTCTGCAGGGTTAAACCCTGATCATGATTTGGAGGAATTAAATTCCTATTATAAAAGAATTAAATTCTTATATAGGGTTAAACCCTAATCTCTTTTAGAGGAATTAAATTCCCATATATGTAAAAGAATTAAATTCTTGTATAGGGTGAAACCCTAGTTCTGTCTTGGAGGAATTAAATTCCTATAAAGTTGGGAGAATTAAATTCTCTGAACTCAATCCCCCCTCCAAGTTTTGGATCTGCATGGCAGGATCTCAACCCGATGAGAATTAAATTCTCAACCTAAGGGGAGATGTACTTTTGCAGATCTTCAACTAGAGGAAGAACTAAGTTCTTTTGCAAAAGAGTTAAACTCTTAGATCTTTGAGAATTAAATTCTCTTTTCTTTTGAAGTTTTGATTCCCTTTCTTTTCTCACCTAGGGTTTTCTTTGCTGAGAATTAAATTCTCCTTTCTTTTCTCTCTGAATTTTCAAGATGCCAAAATTCTTCTTCTTCTTTTATTTTCTTCTTGGCTCCTATTTATAAGAGAAGGAAAAGAATCCATTTGTTTAGTAAATCTCTCATTGAAAGATTTTGTTTGTTTTCATAATTGGTATGAGCCTTTAGATCATTAAGTGAATTTTATTTACCGTTGGATTTTAAATCCAAAGATATTCTGTTTGTTATTTCTGGTGAGATTTTAGGGGAAATCTTTCCTTGTCTAAGATTTTTCCATAAATTGGTGATATTTAATCACCCCTGGATTTTTAATCCAACGGCTCTCCCTAATCCTTTCCCATTTGGAAAGATTTAGAGGAATTTAGAATTTAATTCTATTAAACTGTAGGGCTTTCAAAGCCTGTCATGTGCTGGCACGTGACCCCTGGTCACGTGTGAGCACGTGGCCCCTGATTGAGTCCTTTTCTCAGCGTTTATTTACGATTCAGTTTTAACCATCACGTGTCAACACGTGACCATTGGTCACGTGTGAGCACGTGATACCTCATTGAGGTATTTCCTTCAGCCGTTTTGTTTTTGTTTCTGTTTGATGAGATTTTAACCATCACGTGTCATCACGTGTGAACACGTGATACCTCATTGAGGTAATTCCTGATTTTTTAATCAGGAAACAAATGCCCCCACAGCGTTGCTCTCACGTGTCTGCACGTGAGTACAACGCTGTCACTTTTGTGACCGTTGGATTCATCTAGGGAATAGGGGAGATGAAGCGTTTCCATCACATCCTATAAATGCAGAGGTCTCTTCATAAGCGCCTCCACTCTTTCATCTTCTTTGTTTCAAACTTTTCCCTTTGAGAATTTAATTCTCCTTCTCAGAGCTTAGTTCTCTGTTCCAAAATTTTTAGAGTTTAACTCTGTTGACAGATTCCTTTTCTTCAGGTAATAATCTTGAACGAACGAAGAACTTTCACAGAAATCACCACTGGATTTTAAATCCATACTAAGAGTTTTCTCTTTTAACAAGAACCCGTTTTTATGTTCTTTAAAATAAAGAGAAAATCATTCAATCTTTCATCAACAAAACCTTTAGGGTTTCTCTGATCTTCAGGAGGCTAATTGTGGCGGTTGTCTTTCCCTTGGCATTTAATTCCGTATCCAAAAGCTTTGGCTCTGAAAAATGTCTCTGGGAATTTAATTCCCCTTTTTAACAAGGAATTTTAATTCTTATGAAGAACTCAGTTCTTCCCATAAAACTCCTTGGGTTTTCTTACCCTGAGTTGTCTTCTTCTAAACCAAGAAGAAGAAGTTTGCAATGTTGCTTTCTAGGAATTTAATTCCCTTGATTCTGTTTGATTTGTCACAGAGTCCAAGATGGATTTCTTTTAGGGGAATGTGTAGGGTCATTTGAAATCCACTGCCTATTTAATGAGAATCTTCCTTTTGTCTCATTATAATTGCCTTGCCTCATCATTAGCCAGCCGCCATCTTGAATTTTATGGGACCCATGTGTTTTGTAACCAATGGTCCCATAAAATGAGTCCTCTGTCGCTGTCTTTTTCTTTGTATGTATATATATCTATAATCACTGTTTGCTTCGCTTTAACAATTTCCCCTTATTTTATTTCAGGTATAATGACGTATGTTCCGTACTCCATTTATGGGAAAGCAAGAATAGAACGCCTAGGCTCGGATTCAGAGGTAAGAACTGTTTCCCTTTCACCCGCTCGGAAGCCGCTTTTTCCCAATCGCCATCTGACGAGGAGGTGATGGCAATGATCAGGGCTCACGACCCGAATCGCACCAATCTACTTCTGTGTGGTACCTGGTACAGTCATATCATCCGGGGTCGCCGGAGTTTTCTTTGTGAAATACCGACGGAGCCTACCTTTCCGTTCCTGCCGATGGATCCTCCAGGGACTGTCTTCGCTGTGGAGATGCCTAATTGGACTCCGATGGGACGACTTGAGCCTTCGAAGACGGGCATACCGAATCATCCTATCCCAGCCATAGATATTCTGGGACGCCGTATTTGCCAGGGCGAAACCTAACCATGGGGGCAGGTCTACAAAATAAGGCTCACCCTCGACACCTCACGGGCTACCTTCTTTGGGCTCGCTACATCCTATCCGCCCACCACGCGTGACTGTAGAAGGTTGGGCTTTATCAGGCGATCTATGCATCCCTCTTCCATTACCCGTCTCCTCACGTTTAGTGGGTTAAGGCCTTCCTGAACTAGTGGAATCTCCCCACCAACACTTTCCTCCTAGGGGACCGCGAAGTTTCGATCTTCTTGGAAGGATTCTGCGAGATCTCGGGGTTGCCAATCAGGGGGACACTTTATGAAGAGCTGCTGCCTCCCGACGAGTATGTCTTTGAAGCTGAGCCCGCAATGCTCGACGGCCTGTCTACCGAGAATGACGTTCGCCATAAGTGTCCAAGTTTGATCAAGACCCTGGGCCTTTTTGACAAACTGTTTACTGAGTCAGAGGAGCAGAGCGTCACTTTCAAGAGCTTCATCACTTGTTTCCTTCGCGAGGATGTCCTGTCGAAGACGGCTCCAAAGTTTGCAAACATTAATGACCCCTTCGGGTTTGGTTTGAACAGGCGGCCAACTAAGGAATCGGATTTACCGCAGTATTATATTCCCATTATGTCGCCAGCATCTTTCGAATCGATTGCAGCTCCCGGCATGGACGAGGAGACATTCTTTGTGGGTTTTATCAGTGTCTGGCTTAGCTGGTTTGTCATCCCCATGCATCGCCACTTCATGAGAGTTTCGGTTATCTATCCGGCTTATCGTATCGCTGAGGGGACACGGTTGGCCATAGGCATCTCGGCGCTAGCGCATCTCTATCATGGATTAGGCTCCGCGGCCAATACCTCAACTCCCGGTGTGGATGTAGTAAACTTCTCCCTTCATTACTTCACATCTTGGATTGAGATGCACGTGTTGGGGGCTTTTGCTGCGCACCAGAGACCCGCATTTTATGACGCCTACACTTTTCCACGACTCATGCAGCTGGTGGACGCTTCTGCTCCCGACCCGACTCAATTCGGGGATATTCGCGTGTTGATTGCTCCCTATGCTAGTGCGAGCGGACTGGTATTTGTTGATCGGGTTCTATCTGCTCCTTCAGGTCCGATTCAACAACTCCACGACTCGTTGAAAGAGAGGGCACCTTCTCTGAAGCCCCGGGAGGCCACGCACTTGTACACGATCAGACCAGGTTATCTGGTATTCCATCAGAACAGTGCGGCCCTCTTTATGCGTTACAATCTGCACCGCTTCGCCCGACAGCTTGGCTATGATCAAGGCGTTCCCTTTGAGGCGTTTACAGTTGCGCCGGTTCCTTCACCTGAAGCTGTTCGTGATGATGCTCACCACTTTGTGAGGCTGAACACTGGTTCTTGCTTCATGATCCCTGAAGCTGACGATATTCCCCGATGTGTGGGGTCCTTTATGGGCTGGTACCTTCATCGAGTCAGCCCGATTATTGCTGAGGAGAAGAGGGTGCTCCTTGGATATGGTACCCCTGCTCAGGCTCAGGCCACGGGAGTTCCGCCACGACGGCACGCACCGGTCCGCTTTCCCCTGAGGGATACTAGTGTCGCGCTCATTCCGGGGGAGTCGGAGGTGGACCTCACCCCAACAGTTAGAATGCCATTGGGCACCCGGTCGCGGGTTAATTGGGCTCCGGTAGCAGTACCACCACCCGTGGCGTCGACAATGGCTGTGTCATCCTCGGTTGCAGCGCCAAGCGAGGGTGATGGGAACGAGGGTGTTGAAGGTGAGGTGGGTCGGCGTCGTGCCAAGACTCCAAGAGGAAGGAAATGGTCGTCCTCGGCGGTCGGTTCTGGATCCAAACGGAAAAAGAAGGTGGCTACCAATCTGCTCGACTCTTTAGTAGAGTCTGAGCCCATTCTTCAGGACGAACCGTTGGTCATGCAAGAGTCGGACGCTGGCTTGCTTTTTCCGAGTTCAACTGCCGAGGAAGCCGCACAATTGGCTGAGGCTATAAGACGTTCTAAAGATGAGGCTCAAAACGTGAGGGTTCCGAAGAAGCCCTATCCCGCCGTAATCTTTTATGAAGATCCTTCGTGGATCCGGCGGTGTTTCATCGGTCCTTTGGAGGAATGGGGCGAAAGGGCCCTTGAACAGGCTGCTTCAGAGGACACTGCGGATGCGCTTTCATTGTGGACTGGCAGCCACGAGTCCACCCTTGAACCTCGGCGAGCATACCTCCTTGAGAAAGAGCATCGGCTTAAGCAAGCCATATTGAAAGCTTCCTTATGCATCGGTATGTTCCTGTACTTCTTTGTAGTACTTCACACTGTCTGCACTTGTATATATATATTCTTATTCTTGTGTGAACTATGCAGAGACTTTGGCGATGGGGGAGGTTCCCACGGGTTTGTTGACCGTAGAACCTGCTGATACCCTTTGTGAAACACTGCTCAATGTGGAGGGGGTTGATGAAACGGTCCCTGTTGTGGTAGAGCCTCCTGCGGTGGTTCTAGCTCCCGAAGCACTCGCTCCTTCGGGAGAGGCACCCTTGGTGGTCGCCGTCCCAACGGATCTCCCTAGGGGCGGCCCGGAGGCTAGGATGGAGGTAGTCGAGGCTACCCCCCTTTATCGGAGACCGAGGTCACGGCGGAGGCCGTTGAAGCTGCTATCCCTCCTATTCAGAATGGGAGAAGTATCGAAGGTAACCTTCTACATTTTGAATTAGTATCATTTCCATTATCTGAACTTTTTCTGTCTTTTCAGAGTTGCGCGGATTGGCGGATTCGATTGCTGACTTGTCTCCCAGGCAGTCTTTTCAGCGCCTGTTGGAAATGGCTGCTCCACAAGCAATATCTCCTCAACGCATCGTTCTCTCGTCTGGGCAAGGTTAGTGTTGTCCGCCATCTTTTCATAGCATTGTTGTTATTTCGCAAAATGACATTGATGTCCTTTACAGTTCTGGAGGCCGACGACGAGGTTGAGGTTCTCGAAGGGCCAGAAGAGCCTTCAGCTCCTTCCTGCATGAATGTGGGTAAGTAAAGCCCCCGCGTTGTTCCTTTTGTTCTTGATTTACAAGCTTCGTTAACTGTTTATAAATCTGAACAGCTCTGCCAGTCCCTACTACGTTGGAGTTGTGCGTCATTATGCCACCCGGTCCCTACGCTCTGAGAGCCTCGGAACGGATGGCCAAGCTAAGCCTCGCCTCTCTGTCATCTTTGACCGAGGAGCTTCGTGCTGGCAGCATAATTACGGCCAAAGAATTTGCTGCCGAAGCTAACGGCTCCCTTCCCTTTCTCGCCACCTATCATGGCGAAGCGGTGGTACAAGTCTGGGTTGAGTTCTGCCGGCAGGTGGAGGCTTGCTTGCATGTGCTCGAGTGTACCCGCCTTTCTTCGGAGGCTGTGGCTGCGAAGGAGAGCTTGCGGGGTCTGATAGAGCGGTGCGCGGCGAACATGGCGTCGTGCGAGAAGAGGCTCGGCCGCAAATTCTCGGTGAGGGAACTGGCTTCTAAGGCGTTGAACGAGCTCCAAGCCAACCTTACAACCAAAGACAACAAAGCGTATGAACTCTGGCGAGTACTTCAAGAGGCCATCAAGGAGGTGGTGGCCATCGACAAAGCCGCCGTGTTCACTCGTGAAAGGGTTGAGGCCCACAAGGCTACCGAGAAGGAGCTCGAAGGTCGGCTTGCCTCATATCAGGCCCAGCAGGCTCAGGCGGAGGCCCGTCTTTTAGCGATGTTGAATCGTGAAGGTGAGGCACAGCGAAAGAGGGATGAACTGGCAAATCTGCTAAACCGCCCGCCTACTTGAAGAATTGTAGATATATATTTTTGTTTCCTTTGTACATACTTCTGAATAAGAGTACATTATTTTTTGTTCTTCCACGAATTGTACTCTGTATCCATTCTGATTCGTGAATAAAAGACGTATTTTTCTTCACCATGGTGTCTCCCTTTTTATTGAATGTATTCTGTGGATAGTCTATCTCAATTTCTCTGCAGGACAACGATGGCTTAGGATTCAGGGTTAAGGTCTGCCTCCTAAGACTTTTCAACTTTATGAGCCGTGAGGGTCTCAAAAAGAATTTTCTCCCTATCGGTCGAGAGGATCCCGTAGGTGTGGTTTCTCCTTAAGAATCGTGAGGATTCCTAAGCGCCTATTTTCTCTTGAAAGTCGTAAGGATCTCACAAGAGAATTTACTCCCTTACGAGTCGTGAGAACCCGCAAGTGATGGGTGAAGTTGCCCTTATCCGCATTTCACGGAGTTAGGGGTTGCTCTGGATGCTTCCCACGGGTTCATTGCCGCGTTCTGCGAGGACCAGGCTCCGCTCTGGACGTTTTCCAGGATACCGTAGTTTAAAGACATCGCGATCGAGGTTAAGGACATCATAGTCCTTGGATTTAAGGACTCCACAGTCCGTTGTTAGTTTTAAGACATCACGGTCGAGGTTAAGGACATCATAGTCTATGGGTTTAAGGACCCCACAGTCCGTTATTTAGTTTTAAGACATTACGGTCGAGGTTAAGGACATCATAGTCCATGGGTTTAAGGACCCTACAGTCCGATGTTAGTTTTAAGAAATCACGGTCGAGGTTAAGGACATCATAGTCCATGAGTTTAAAGACCCCACAGTCCATCGTTGTTAGTTTTAAGACATTACGGTCAAGGTTAAGAACATCATAGTCTATGGGTTTAAGGACCCCACAGTCCGTCGTTGTTAGTTTTATGACATCACGGTCAAGGTTAAGGACATCATAGTCCGTGAGTTTAACGACCTCACAGTTCAATGTTGTTAGTTTTAAGACATCATGGTCAAGGTTAAGGACATCATAGTCCGTGAGTTTAAGGACCTCACAGTCCAATGTTTGCTCTGGATGCTTCCCACGGGTTCACTGCCGTGTTTGGCGAGGACCAGGCTCCGCTCTGGATGCTTCACACGGGTTCACTGCCGTGCTCTGCGAGGACCAGGATCCGCTCTGGACATTTTCCACGGGGTCAGAAGTGACATTATCCGCGTTCCACGTAGCCAGGAATTTTGCTCTGGATGCTTCCCACGGGTTCACTACCGTGTTCGGCGAGGACCAGGCTCCGCTCTGGATTCTTCACACGGGTTCACTGCTGTTCTCTGGGAGGACCAGGATCCGCTCTGGACGTTTTCCATGGGGTCAGAAGTGACATAATCCGCGTTCCATGTGACCAGGAATTTTGCTCTGGATGCTTCCCATGGGTTCACTGCCGTGTTCGGCGAGGACCAGGCTCCGCTCTAGATGCTTCACACGGGTTCACTGCCGTGCTCTGCGAGGACCAGGATCTGCTCTGGACGTTTTCCACGGGGTCAGAAGTGACATTATCCGCGTTCCACGTAGCCAGGAATTTTGCTCTGGATGCTTCCCACGGGTTCACTGCCGTGTTCGGCGAGGACCAGGCTTTGCTCTGGATGCTTCATACGGGTTCACTGGTTTGCTCTGCGAGGACCAGGATCCGCTCTGGACGTTTTCCACGGGGTCAGAAGTGACATAATTCGCGTTCCACGTGACCAGGAATTTTGCTTTGGATGCTTCCCATGGGTTCACTGCCGTGTTCGGCGAGGACCAGGCTCCGCTCTGGACATTTTCCACGGGATCAGAAGTGACATAATCCGCGTTCCACGTAGCTAGGAATTTTTGACTTTATCCGCATTTCACGGATTCAGGGTTTGACTCTCGGTCATCTGTGCACCGTTGAGTCATGGAACTGGAGGTTGCCGCTGTTCCGCTTTGCTTGATATTGCATCTGTTGTGATGAGACGAATATCGAGATGATCTCTAGGCTGTCTGTGAACCATTGAGATTTGGCTTCTCCTTCTGATGAAGCTTGGGAAGGAAGGGTGTGATTCTCTCTTTGTTTGTTCCCCTGGATTATATACAGGTATTGATGTAATATCACCTGTAGGGCATAAATTTCATTCATTTTTTATTTCTTTCCGCGATGCTTTATCATTTCAGCTTTTTACATCGCGAAAATCGCGATTGCCCAATCATTTCGGCTATTTGTTTTATTTTTACTCGCTGCTTTTATTGCGAGTTGCCCAATCATTTCAGCTATTTTGCATGCATGCATTTTTTTACTTGCTGATTTTGTTTGCAAGTTGCCCCATCATTTCGGCTATTTCGTATGCATGTGTGGCTTGTCAGCTTCTTGTTGCAAACTTGGAATTAGACACCGGTTTCGGCATCAGCACAGGTGCAATTGGGATATGGCCAGGAGTGAATTATCATTTGCCTTTGTCGATGTCAGACAAAGGTGGCTTAGTAAACAGGGATAGGATCCTGTCGACTAAGGCTTTTGACTCCATGAGCCGTAAGAGTCTCATAAAGGTATTCCTCCCTGCGAGTCGTGAGGATCTCGTAGGCATGTTTTCTCCTTAGGAATCGTGAGGACTCCTAAGTGTATGTTCTCTTATAAGTCGTAAGGATCTTACAAGAGTGTTTTCTCCTTCTAAGTCGAGAGGACTTATAAGGGTTGTTCACCGTATAGACATATCCCTAGTCACGGATGGGACTTCGTTAGGGAAATATTTATTCGCGCCCGTGGATTGTATACAAGGATCAGCACTGAGCCACTTGTAGGGAAATATTGGAGGTTGTGGGGGCTGCTTAAGAACAGGTTCAGATCCCTGTAGTTTAAGACTTTTGAATTTTATGAGCCGTGAGGGTCCCATAAGAGAGTTCTCCTTACGAGTCGTGAGGATCTCGCAAGTGTAATTTCTCCCTAGGGATCGTGGGGATCCCTAAGTGTGTTACTCCCTTGTGAGTCGTAAGGATCACACGCAGGTGGTTTCTCCTTAAAAAGTCGAGAGGACCTTGAAAGTGTCTTTTAACGAGATTGCGCCCTTTCGGGTTTTCACAAAACTCGTCGGTAGCCCTGCTGTTTTTACTCACGGAGCCCTTTCGGGTTTTCATTCGTGCCCATTTTGCTTATGGACATACCGTTTTCTTTTTTTTCTCTCCTTTTTATTATTCTTTCTTTTTTTTTTATTCTAACGAGGTTGCGCCCTTTCGGGTTTTCACAAAACTTGCCGGTAGCCCTGCTGTTTTCACTCACGGAGCCCTTTCGGGTTTTCATCCGTACCCATTTTGCTTATGAACATACCATTTTCTTTCTTTCTTCTTTTTTATTTTTTTTTATTCTCTTTTTTTTGTATCAGCTTTGGAATGCTGCAGTCCACCGTAGTTTATCGACATCTCGGTCAACGGCTAGTTTTAGGACATAGTGGTCCGTTGTTATTTTAAGGACGTTTCGGTCCGTCATTAGTTTAAGGATGTTTCGGTCCGCTGTTCGTTTAAGGACATTTCGGTCCTTCGTTAGTTTAAGGACGTTTCGGTCCGATGTTAGTTTAAGGACGTTTCGGTCCGCTGTTAAGGAAGCCGGTTACTACTTACAGAGTTTAGGCTTAGGAAGATAGCGAGCGGACATAGTCATCGTCATCTATCATTGACCTAGGCCGTGACTCGTTAGGCGTAGTATTTCTTCAGGAAGCGACCATTTATTGGCCTGAAGGGCCTTTCGCCATGCATGTCCATGAGTAGATAGGCTCCACCTTGGTAGACTTTGTCTATGATGTACGGGCCTTCATAATTTGGCTTGAATTTCCCCCGTTCGGCGCGATTGGGGATCATAGGTCTTTTGACCACTAGCACGAGTTCGCCTTGGCGGAATGCCCTCGGCTTAGTCAACCTTTCATATGAGCGCGTCATCTTTGCTTTATAAGCCTCTAGATTTTGTTGCGCTATGAGCCGGGTTTTATCAAGGGTATCGAGCTCCTTAAGTCAAAGGTGAGCATTCTCTTCGTCCGTTAGCTCATAATGAACTGCCACTCGTAGAGAGGGTAACTCTATCTCGAGGGGGAGCACCGTCTCTGTACCGAACACCAATGCGTATGGCGTTGTGTTCGTGGCCGTCTTGAACGCGGTCCGATACGCCCAGAGAGCTTCATGCAGTCTCTCGTGCCAGTCTTTCTTATTACGGGACACCGTCTTTTTCATGATCTTTATCAGGGCCTTGTTAAAAGCCTCGGCTAGGCCATTAGCTCGGGGATTATAGACTGAGGAGTATCTCCAGTTTATGTTATGCTGTTGTGCGAAGCGGCTGATCTTGTGGCTTCTGTAGGCCGGCCCGTTATCAGAGATAATTCGTCTCGGAGTACCAAACCGATAAATGACGTGTGTCTTGAAGAAATGGAGGATATTCTCCGTCTTCACTTCCCTCAGCGGTACTGCTTCTGCCCATTTGGAGAAGTAATCAGTTGTCGCCAAAATGAATCGATGTTCTCTGGACAATGCTGGTTCGATAGGGCCGATTATGTCAGTTCCCCACATTTCGAATGGCCAGCTAGCCACTGTCGGATGTAACGGATTCAGATGTTGATGGATGAAGTCCCCATGGATTTGGCACGAGTGGCATTGCTTTGCATACTCGAGGCAGTCCCGGATCATCGTGGGCCAATAATAACCCATCTGTTTAATCTTCAGCTTCATCTTCGGCCCGGCTTGGTGTGAACCGCAAAGTCCGTCGTGAGTTTCTTGGACGACTCTTTTTGCTTCTTCAGGTCCGAGGCATCTTAACCATAAGGAATCAAATGACCTCTTGTACAGAGTATCATTGACAAAAGCGAAAGATAGGGCTTGCTTCGCGAGCTGATGTTTTGAGGACGCATCTTCGGGCGTTCGACGGGATTTGAAGTAGTCTATAAAGACTTCTCTCCAATCATCAACCGTTTCTTGTTATTTTATTTGTAGGGCCGTTTGCTTGATCGCTCCCTTTTCCTCGGACGTCTCTGGAAATATTTCTGCCGGTGCGAGGACTCGATGGCTTTGAACAACGATCCTCACGTCATCGAGGTTTTTGTCAGCCAGTTCTTTAGCGAGCTTGGCTAATGCATCCGCTTTGCTATTTTCCGCACGTGGTATGCTTTCCAAGTTGTAGGAAGGTATTTGGGTCAGCAGTTGCTGTACCCTCTCGCCGTACTTCACCAGTTCTGGTTTGCACGTTTGATAGTCGCCGTTTACTTGACTAACGACCAGTTGGGAATCTTCGTATATAAAGAGGTTTTCAATCCCCATGTCAATGGCGATCTCGAGACCTGCTATCAAAGCTTCATACTCAGCTTCATTGTTTGTCCTCGGCTCTGTTAAGGAGAAGGCAAAGCGCATTATCCCTCCTTGTGGAGTTACGAAGATGAGGCCTACCCCTGATTTGATTATAGGGGTGTTTTGTTTACGCTTCTTCATAGAGGATGCTCCATCGAAGTAAAGCTCCCACCGGGTATCACCTTCGTCGATCGCGTCAAACGCGTGTTCATCTGGCAATTCGCAGTTCAAGGGAGAATCGGCAGGTATCGAATGCTCGGCGAAGAAGTCGGCAATGGCCTGTCCCTTCACTGCCTTAAGAGGCTGATAAGTTATTGAGAACTCCATCAAGATCAAGGCCCATTTAGCGAGCCGTCCCGTCAATATAGCCTTTGACATCAAATATTTGAGAGGGTCCACCTTTGATATGAGACGGACTTCATGCGCCAACGCATAGTGCCCGAGCTTCGTTATTGCGAAGATCAATGCCAGGCAGTGTTTTTCGGTGGGAGAATAATTGCTTTCTTCCCCCAGTAGAACTCGACTCAAATAGTAGAGCGCTCTCTCCTTCCCTTGGTCATTCTCTTGTGCCCATAATGCACCTAGGGAACCTTCAAGGGCCGTTATATAAAGAATGAGAAGCTTTCCCTTGACCGGAGCGGCCAGTACTGGCGGATTCTGTAGGTACTGCTTGATTTCGTCCAGCGCGCTTTGGCATTTGCGATCCCAGACGAAAGGGATTCCCTTCTTCATTAGGTGACTGTAAGGACGACACTTGCCTGAGAGATTGGTTATAAATCGCCGAATATACGCGAGCTTCCTTTGGAGAGACCGCAATTGCTTGAGAGTGCTTGGTGGGGGCATCTCCATAATTGCCTTGATTTTTGACGGGTCTATCTCGATGCCTCGGTATCTGACGATGAATCCCAGGAATTTGCCCGAGGAAACTCCGAACGCGCACTTGAGAGGGTTCATCTTCAAGCTGTATTGCCGAAGGCGTTGAAACACGATCTTCAGATGCTCTAGATGTTCCTCGTATGATTTGCTTTTCACCACAAGGTCGTCGATATAGCATTCGACAATTTCATGTATGAGGTCATCGAAGATCTTCGTCATGGCCCTCTGATAGGTGGCACCGGCGTTCTTTAGACCGAAGGGAATCACCTTGTAGCAGAATATACCCAAAGGGGTCTGGAAAGCGGTGTGCTTCTGGTCCTCGGGATGCATTTTTATCTGATTGTATCCTGATGAGCCATCCATGAAGGAGAAAACCTCGTGGGTGGACGTATTGTCTATCATTAACTCGGTGACCGGTACTGGGAAGTCGTCTTTCGGGCAGACTTTATTGAGATCTCGAAAGTCTACACATATGCGCACTGTCACATTTTTCTTCATCACCGGGACGATGTTGGCGATCCAGTCAGGATACTGAACCTCTTGGATGAAACCAGAGTCGATCAGCTTCTTGACCTCGGCGTTGATGCTTATCTCAAGCTCGAGCCGCATTCTTCTCGGTGCTTGTTTGGTTAGCTTGACATCCGGGGATATTGCCAATTTGTGGACAGCAATTTCTGGATCTAGTCCCGGCATCTCGGAATAGTTCCATGCAAAGCAATCTTTATGTTGCATAAGCACGTTCTTCAGCATAGCCACCCTTTCTTCAGACAGCAACTCGCTGACGAATGTCGGCCGCGGATCACTTGTCGTCCCCAAATCAATTTTCTTGAGATCATCTGCAGTGGTATGTGTTCCATCTTCCAGCTCTTTTGGCACCGGTGGATACTCTGAGATAACCTCGTCATCATTGCTTTCGAAGCACCAGGGGAAGTAATCCATACCGTCAGGGTCTTCTTTTGATAGCGTTATCACGTGGCAGGTACGGGCTCTCTTCCAAGACCGATGTTGATCTGGTTCTACCCTCGTGGATTTGGGTTCATGCTTCTGCGGCAGGGTTACCCTCCAGCTACTGGATAGAGCGAATCTTCCTTGTCGATATTGATTTTCGACCCAGTTCTTGAAGGTGAAGCAGTCTTCAATAGGATGTCCTATTGCCCTATGATAGGAGCAATAGTGCGGATGAGAGACTTCGCCTGCTTGCTCGGGGTGCTTGGACTCCGGGAGGGTAATCAGTTGATGTTTCATGGCGAGATTAAGTATCTTTCGTGTTTTGTTCTGAGGAAAAGAGTATGCTCGACCCATCTTCTTTATAAGAGACGACTCCGGATTGCCCGATTCTCGATCGCGCGGCTTCTTGATCCCGTCTTGTCACTCTTGAATGCTTTTCCTGCTCTTTGATTTGTTTTTGCCTCTGCGTCGGGCCTTTTGTACGACGGGTTGATAAGGAAGAGCATTTCCATTCTTCGTGGCCTGTTGAAGGAGGCGCTGTGTCCTGGCTTTTTCGTAAATGGCCATATCGCGGTTATGGTCATCTCAGATCTTTTGATCCGCTTTCCTTACTAGCTTTTCCATTCATTCTTCAAATGATAGGCTCGGTGCTTTGTCGACCGGACCTTGTTTTGGTTTAGGATCAGCATCTTTTAACAGGGCGTCCTCTTCTTCTCGAAGTCATATATGACGTAGCTACCATAGACTCGTTCCCGTTTCCTGGATTGGACATATCCGAGCCCGACCGTTTCCATTCTCCAGTTGAGCAGCTTTCGTTGAGTCCCGGGGACGTCCCAAATCCTGTTGTAGAATCGAGCTTGTCGAGTGGTCTGTTTAAGGGGTACACCTTGGCGTCTCAAGAGTCTCCTTAGTCCGTCTGTGTAATATCTGGGCAAACGGATGGGCTAGAGCCTGTCGAGTGTGGAATCCGCGCCGTGCCGGATTTCTTTCTCCACTTTAGTTTCCCCTGATCGGTAGAATAGGATTGCCTTTTCACCTTCTCTCCTGAGAGGGACATAGAACGTCTGCAGCTCTTCCACACTGTATGTATCAACCGCGTCTAGTTCTTTATGATGTTTAGGCGGAACCATGGCAACTTGCAAACTTTGCTCTTCATCAGCGAATAATTGAATTGAAGGCCGAGCAGAGAATATGGCGTTGACCTCATCTTCTGAGTCGCTGCCGAAGATAAGCATAGGAGCGGATGGTCCCGGCTTGTTGTATAGGGGTGGCCCTGAATAAACTATCTCTTCCTCTTCTTCGGTATCACTCCCGAAGACCGGAATGGTGGTAATAGCTTTGTTCTCCGGTTTATGACATCTCTCTGTGTCTTCAAAGTCTGGTAAGAATTATTTTGCATCTTCGTACTTTTGGACTTCGTTTACGGAGAATAGGTTCAGCTCTCCTATTACGGTATACTCGAGACCATCCTTGAAGTATTTCATACACTGATGCTGTGTAGAAGGGATGATGTTGTACTCGTATAACCAGGGCCGACCGAGCAAAGCATTGTAGCATGTATTGGCATCGATGACGTGAAATTTAATATCTGTGATGAGTAGTCCGAAGCGCAGTGTCAGTATCACAGACCCGAGAGTTCGTGATGACCGAGAGTCGAACCCGGAGATGGTGATTTTATCACGAGCGAGGTGCTGAACGCTCATGCATATTTCCTTCAACACTCGCACGTTGAGGAGGTTGACGGAGGACCCATTGTCGACCAGGATTTTGCCTATCTTGATATCGTGACAATATCCGGAGACATATAGGGGACGGTTGTGCTCGCAGGTCCCAAGGAGGAGATCTTCATCGCCGAAGGTAATATCGGCTATATGTACTTCTTCCAGCTCGTCCTTCATCTTTTCTTCGACGAGGAAAGCTTGGAATTGCTCTAGCTTTTGCAGCGCCTTGATCAATGAATCTCTTTCTTCTTTTGATAGTAAAAGAGCGTCGAGAATGCTGAGCTGCGAGGGTAACTTCCTCAAGTGTGCCAGAATGTTGTAGTCCACCTTACTTTTCCTTGGAGGGTCCTTGGCGGTCAGCTCTTTAATGACTTGGTCATCTAGGGCGATATCTTCAGAGACCTTCTCTTTTCCTTTATCTTTTCTGTTTGCGGGTCCGAGATTCTTTTCTGGAAGTGTACGATTGCGGAGCTGGATATTTTCGCAAGCCTTCGGTTCTTCCTCTTTTCCCAAGGTGGACTCTTTAAAGAGAGGGCCAAGAGCCATTTCCTCGTCAGAATCGCTCCCGAATGTGAGAACTTGTGATCCCCCGGCGTTAATCATGCGACAGTTGCCGGCAGTTCTTCCAAGCTCCTCGGTCGTGTTTCTTCGCTCCCGACGAGTTTTGCGTTTCATTCGCTTAAAATGCTGCCAGTGAGCAACATATCCCTGCCACTATCTTTTAAAAGCGTTGCATTCCTCAGTGGGGTGCGAAATCTTTTGATGGTATAAACAATAGCTAGGATGCATCTCTGCTTCATCGAAAGTGTTTCCTTCGGAGGGTGGTAGCTTCATTCCCGTTGATATGGCTTTAGCAAACCTTTTCCTCATCTTGAACTTGTTTTTATTTACGACGGATGTATTTTGATTCGGCGGAAGTGTCTCGACTCGTTCGTCCAGTCGCCGACGCTTGGCCTTTTCAAATATGGCCATCTCACGCTCCCGATCGGCTTTACTTTTCAGATGAATTTCACTCAGGAAGGCGTCGATCATTTCGTCCGACGGCCCCGGAAGTTCCGGTTCAGGACCTGCCCCCAGTCTCTCGGTGCAAGGAGCCTCTTCATCGTCTATCAATAAGTGAGAGATCACATGACAACTTGCTACGTAATCTTCAGATCCATCTGATGAGTCTTCTCCATCATCTCCGTCTTCAAGGACGTAGCCGAGGAATTCTTGGAGCATGATCAGAGTCTGCACCTTCTAGTTGTACTCTTCCAGCGCGTCGATCTGTTTCTGCAGGTCCATGCGCTTGTCACCAGGCTTCACGGGCTTTTTGGATTTCTTCTTCTTTTTCAAAGATTTCGACGGCTGGGTGTGAGCACTTTGGCTATCACCACCAATCTTTGGAGTCGGACGCGGTTTTAGCATTCCTTCGATGATCTGGGGTTCCAGTGGATTCTTCCACCTGATTGCCGGGCATGTCTGGAGATCATTCAGCATCCTTTTGGTTTTAGCCGAAGGGCCACTTCCCATGGAGCTTCTTCAACAAAAGAGCATGTTGCCCCCGGTGTATCCGTCTTTTTAGGAGTGTGCGGTTGTGGTGGGTTTACTTTCCACTTCTCAGACAGCGCAAACTTGCCTTGTGGGTACTGATCCTCGATCCATCCCTTAAAGACGAAGCAATCTTCAATTGGATGGCTTACCGTTTGGTGGTAAGGGCAATAATTAGGATTATTCACTTCGCCGGGTTGCGATGGTCGCCTTAGATTCGGCAAATTGATAAGCATGTTGCGCATCGCTAGTTCGAACAGCCTCTTCGTTTTATCCCGCGGGAAAGAATAAGGGCGCTTCATTTTCTCATTATAATAGCGCCGTCTCTCCTCCAGTTGATCCGCTAGCTTTGGGGCACTGGGCTGCTGTTGGGTGTTCGCAACAAAGATCGCCTTCCCTTTACCCTTTTCGTTCCGTGGTTCCGGCTTCGGGGGAGATGGTCTATGACCCATCTGGTCCATCTGGGCCAGCTTGTCGATTAGAGCCTGGAACGTAGTCGGTTTGAAGAACATCATGAACTGTGAAATAGTTGCATGAGGGTCTAGGGTATCCACGAACATGCCCACCGCTGGTGCTTCTTCGATGCGCTGTTTGCACTTAGACTACAGATTCCGCCATCGGATTGCATACTGAACCCATGTCTCTCCCGGCTTCACCCTGGCATTGATCAATGCCGTTATTGGGGTGCGTTCACTAGCACTTGCGAATCGTTGGGTGAACAACAACTCCATTTCCGCGAATGTTTTTACAGAATCATTTGGAAGTTCGGAGTACCACTCGAATGCCGTCTCCGATAAGCTACCAACGAATTGGCGAAGCAAGAGCTTATCATCGCCACCAGTATTACCACAGAGGGCCCTGAACTGATCAACGTGTTGATGGGGATTGCCCGTCCCCTTGTACACATGGAATTTTGGGATCGTGTAGCCCGGCGGGTACTTTATCTGATCATACCAGCCTGGATATGGTCGCCCAGTTCTAACAATTTGCCCAGCCGCTTCATTCGCCTGGTGAACTCGTATCTGCTGAGCGATATAATCGTCCAGAGTGTCCTTGGAAATTGTCTCCTCCTTGGCTGTTGAAAGAGCCGGCAGAGGGTTTGATGTTTCTCCTCTATCATCTTCAATTATCACTGGAGGATCTTCGGCTGGAGGGTCCGGCTGGATCATCATGCCCACCATCTCCTGGAATAGAAGGGCCATTTTCTTTATATTGGCCGCTTGTTCCGCAGCCTCCTTGTCCTTCTTTTCGAGCATTCTCCGAAGGAATTCAGCATCAGTCTCGTGTTCATGACATTGTTCCGATGACGCCTCCGGGCTTTCTTTTGGCCCGGTAAATGCGGCCATTGCAGTCAGCATCTCTTGAAGCTTCTGTTGTTGCTGTTCCTGAGTTCTTGTGATGGATTGGGTGAGTGGTCGGTGGCCCGTAGAAGCGCGGCTATCCTCTTTCCCGGATGCCATGTAGACGGTATGCACCACCATGCCCCCAGACTTAGGGCGTTTGGGCTCAGTGCCTTTGACATTTGTTGCAGGTATGGGGATTTTCTCCGGCCTTCTTCTTTTATGAGCGGTCGAAATTGAGGGGGCCATTGCAGTGGGCACCCAAGTGGTTGTTTTCTTCTGTGGCTTAACAGGACGGTTCTCTTCATATCGGACCTTCAGCTTCTTCTGCCGGTGGGGATAGTCTTGATCAACCACTGACTCTCGGACTTGCCGCCAGATTTTGTAAACTTTGGAAGACAGCCGTTGAGAGGACTGTTCTGGTTTTGCTTCCGCAACATTCTCCACCGGAGGAGGAGATTTTTTTAGTACGGCGGTAGGAGAATTCCTACGTACCTTATTCAGCAACTCGAAGCTGTTCCCAGTTGGAACAGCAGCATTAATTTCCGCCGTTGGGGTTGGTGGAGTTAGCCCAGAGGGGGAGTTGCCCCCGGCCTTCCTTACCCGGCGCCAGTAGCGACGTCGAGCGCGTCGAGCTGATGGAGTTGGTTCGGTGACGGGGATGGCTTCGTTTTGCCCCCTGTTCAGGTGAAGGGCTATTGCTGGTGTCAGCCTGTTAAAGACTTATGTCATTTGAGTAGCAGGAGCGAGAGTTGGGACAGTCAGTCTTGTAAAGACCAACCTCTTGGCAGGAGAAGCCGGCTTGACGACTTCAGGAGCAGGGATGGCTATCCTCTTCGAAACAACCTTTCCTGGGATTGTAGGCTTCATTATGGGCCCACCGGAACTTTGGCCCAATCTGGCGAAGATTGAAGTGCTGGAGCTGGACGACCCGTTAAGGGGGGCCGCTGTAGTTGCAAGCCGATCAAAGACCGACTTCTTGGGAGCTTCTTGCGATGGTACAGGGGCGCTGAACCTCATCGGCGGAAGCATGGTTCCGAAAAACAACCCTGTGGTGGCTTGAGCGACCTGTTCCACGGGCATCGTGAACAGGGAAGCCGCTTGGGGCCCGTAGGCTATGCCCCCAGTTGAGGCAGGACGTGGGTTGCAGTTGCATGTGGAACACTTTGAGCAGGTGAACGCCATTGATCCTTTGCTTTCTGCACCAAACAAAATGCCAAATCTTAGTACCTCGAAATCCAAGGGCAACCATTGGCAAACCGCGATTGGTTCGCGAGCACGACACACGAAGTGTGGAGTGGAAAGAGGAAAAGGTCCCACCGGGCGTGCCAGAATCTGTTCCCCTCCGAACATAGAGACGCGACCGCGTAGGTCCGTCTTGCCTGAAATTCGGGGCAGATGCTAATTGGTGCTATCCGTCCACCTCTCCGAAGATGCCAAGTTAATTTATGGCACCATGTATCGAAGGTTTAAACGGATGCGGCCGATGTAGCAGACTTCATCAGATTCCCCCTCGTTTGAGGGGTTTTTTATTGTGGGGACGCTCTTCCCTGCAGGCGCAAGCCCCTGCAGTTAATTACGCTACCGCATTGCGGTAAAACTTTCTCCTTCTCCAGATGGTCAATTCGTGTCATGGGTGTTTGTTTTGTGTTTGGTTGCCCATGGATTGTATACGGAGACTAAGTTATGTTGTCGCCCATAGGGCGTGGACTAGTCCAAATCCGTATCTTTCTTAGATTTGGGTTTGGGGGTTTGGGTTTAAGGATACGTTAGCCTCATTTGAGATTAAGATCAACTTAAACGTTTGTTAAGGATACGTTACTCTAATTTTAGACTAAGATCAACTTAACGGAATCATTTAGATCTGACAAGAGAGCAATTGGGCTCTATTGTTTAGTTTAATGACATTGCAGTCCATTATTAGTTTTAAGACATCACGGTCGAGGTTAAGGACATCATAGTCCATGGATTTAAGGACTCCACAGTCCTTTGTTAGTTTTAAGACATCACGGTCGAGGTTAAGGACGTCATAGTCCATGAGTTTAAGGACCTCACAGTCCAATGTTAGTTTTAAGACATCACGGTCGAGGTTAAGGACATCATAGTCCATGAGTTTAAGGACCTCACAGTCCAATGTTAGTTTTAAGACATCACGGTCGAGGTTAAGGACATCATAGTCCATGAGTTTAAGGACCTCACAGTCCGTAGAAATGTATGGTTGTCGGGACCCATCACCTCTCTGAAGACATTGAAGGATTACAACGACAAATATCAGAGGAGTGAAGAGATGTACCCTTGCACCAAAGTGGATTAAATAATCTGTAGTCCAATTTGGAACTGAGATCAATTAATTGAATTATGAGCACATTGGCTCAGTTGAGTCTGAATTGAGGACTTATGGCCAACTTGGGCTAAGTCCAATTAAGTTTGAAGTATTGGCCCTTTATTGGACCATTAGACATTTTTCTGGGTTCAAGCTCACATTATTTAGCAGTGCTAAACAAAAGTTTGAGGGATTTGATAACATTTGGGTCTTTGGCTGAGGATTAAACATTATACCTCTGAATTTTTACTCAATTTTGAGATTCAATTGAAGGGGAGGCTTTGCCTCTAGAAAATTAGCCAATTTGGCTAACACTAGAGAACAACAGTGTTAAACACTGGAAATAAGATTATCAAATTAGTGTTAAACACTAGAAATGTGATTCTCAAATTAGTGTTAAACACTAAAAGATAGCAGTGTTAAACACTGGAAACAGAATTGTCAGATTAGTGTTAAACAATAGAAGGAGAAGGGGTCACGTGGGAGCACGTGATGGCATTAAAAGCGGGGCCAGATCCCCTTTATTTTGTTCTGCAAACAAGTGTTAAACACTTTTAATTTTCATAGCAATCACGTGTGGGCACGTGATGTATGCTCATGCCCTGATTTATTAGAGCATTTATTAGGGGTCACGTGGTAACACGTGAGAGCGCCCAAGTCAGATTTTGCCTTTGCTTTTGTTCCATTTACAATGAGGGTCACGTGGGAGCACGTGAGGCATTGCCTCAAAGCCAATTTTTTCTCATTTGTAGGGATCTTTTCAGGGGTCACGTGGGGACACGTGACCCTAGTTCTTTGCATGCACAGAGACCTCTTTAGTCTCTTTATTTTATTTTGAGAATTAAATTCTCTGCAGGGTTAAACCCTGATCATGATTTGGAGGAATTAAATTCCTATTATAAAAGAATTAAATTCTTATATAGGGTTAAACCCTAATCTCTTTTAGAGGAATTAAATTCCCATATATGTAAAAGAATTAAATTCTTGTATAGGGTGAAACCCTAGTTCTGTCTTGGAGGAATTAAATTCCTATAAAGTTGGGAGAATTAAATTCTCTGAACTCAATCCCCCCTCCAAGTTTTGGATCTGCATGGCAGGATCTCAACCCAATAAGAATTAAATTCTCAACCTAAGGGGAGATGCGCTTTTGCAGATCTTCAACTAGAGGAAGAACTAAGTTCTTTTGCAAAAGAGTTAAACTCTTAGATTTTTGAGAATTAAATTCTTTTTTCTTTTGAAGTTTTGATTCCCTTTCTTTTCCCACCTAGGGTTTTCTTTGCTGAGAATTAAATTCTCCTTTCTTTTCTCTCTAAATTTTCAAGATGCCGAAATTCTTCTTCTTCTTTTATTCTCTTCTTGGCTCCTATTTATAGGAGAAGGAAAAGAATCAATTTGTTTAGTAAATTTCTAATTGAAAGATTTTGTTTGTTTTCATAATTGGTATGAGCCTTTAGATCATTAAGTGGATTTTATTCACCGTTGGATTTTAAATCCAAAGATATTCTGTTTGTTATTTCTGGTGAGATTTTAGGGGAAATCTTTCCTTGTCTAAGATTTTTCCATAAATTGGTGATATTTAATCACCCATGGATTTTTAATCCAACGGCTTTCCCTAATCCTTTCCCATTTGGAAAGATTTAGAGGAATTTAGAATTTAATTCTATTAAACTGTAAGGCTTTCAAAGCCTGGCACGTGCTGGCACGTGACCCCTGGTCACGTGTGAGCACGTGGCCCCTGGTCACGTGTGAGCACGTGGCCCCTGATTGAGTCTTTTTCTCAGCATTTATTTACGCTTCAGTTTTAACCATCACGTGTCAACACGTGACCATTGGTCACGTGTGAGCACGTGATACCTCATTGAGGTATTTCCTTCAGCCGTTTTGTTTTTGTTTCTGTTTGATGAGATTTTAACCATCACGTGTCATCACGTGACCATTGGTCACGTGTGAACACGTGATACCCCATTGAGGTAATTCCTGATTTTTTAAACAGGAAAGAATTACCTAGTGAAGGGTTAGCTTGAGTTTGAGTCTTCTCGACGTAGATCATTTTCAGCCTCGAAGACTACGAGCAAGCTTGTTCATTTCTCCGAGAGAACCCATACTAGAGTTCGGGAGATCGTTGATCGCAGCGAAGGGACGTCAACACGGAGCTTTAGAAGTGAAGGACCGGTCTACAAAGGTTGTATTCCTCAATCACTTTCTATGTAAAGTTGATTACATGTTCTTTTACTCCTAAAACTCTAGTTAGATCCTAGGTTAGGTTGTTTGGCATGCTAGAAAATTTTAAATACGGCATGTTTGATGCCTCCCGAAACCTTGTGGTCATGCCAAAGAAACCTACAGTGGTATCAGAGCCTTACTAGAGTATTAAGAGTTATCCATGCGAAGTTAAAAATCCGATCGAACCTCGAAAACCCACTTGATACCCCCTCTCTGGAAATTTTTCAAAAAGTTGGATTTTTCCATATTAAAAATTCTCAAAAAATCGTGCAGGTAATTCTATGGATCTCGGAGTAGTAAGATTCCCTAACTCGATCAAGTCACCGCGGAACCGCGGCCATACCATACATTTGGCAGCGGTTCCGCGGCAGAACTTGTGAGTTATGGAATCGTACATCAAGGGGTGATCCGTAGCTACTAAATCATGCTTCTGGGAATTTTTAATATTACTCAAGTGTTGAGCTTTCTGGAATTTATTGGGAATTCGTTGATTCGATCGAAATGTTTAACATCGTTTAGCCTTTTTCGTGATTTCACAAGTTATCTAGGAGAAGTTAAAAAGTTCGAACGATTATCAAAAACCTATTTTTCCGAGTTTAACGTATTCGGAAAAACATGCAAATAATTCTATGAACCCTCTAGAAGAATGAAACACTAACTCGACTTTTAGGATCGCGGAACCACGGTCATACCCTAGGGTATGCCACAGTTCCGTGGCGACATGAGTGAGGCTTGGGTCTGCCCATCTACGGCTGGTGCATAGGTACTGTGGCATATTCTGGTTATTATTGAACTGTGCTCAAGTGTTGAGCTGTCGGGAAATTGTGGGACTTTGATGAATCGATCGAGAAGTTTAATATCGTCCAGATATCATGTGATGTGATACAATATGTGGAATTCATATAGTTAGGTATCAAATCCGAAGTATGTGATACTTCGGGTTTATGATATCTAAGGTTATCATGGATTCCAAATGTTGTAGTTTGACATTTTCTTTTCTGCGACCGTAAGTGTAATATGTGGTGTATCGCCGGTTTCGTTGCTATATGTCAATGACAATTGGGATACGCATATTTACTTACATTGATGACATGTGTTATTATGTGTTGCTGGATATGTTATATTGGATCGCCGTGTTAGAATAGCCGGGGGGTTTTATGTGAGATGAGAGTTTTTCATTTTTATTCATGTAAAATTCATTATATGTAATATTCTTTTATTGGGACACTTCCGGGTTGAGGAAAATATCACTGTTGATATATATTATTTACTTTTCCGCATTAGGATAGACCCAAGGAGGGGAGCACAAGTAACCGGGTTCTAAAGTCCAGTGGGAGACCATCTCGAGGAGTCGAGTCCGGGTCTCCTAACTCTAGAATTGGTAGGGTTGCTTGCCGCTCTCGTAGGGGTCTAGGGATATGGGTTTGGCTATTCATCACGACCGTGGAATCCGTGTTTTATACAAGTTCAAAATAAAATACGGACATCCTAGTATATCTAATATTTCATATGCTGTTTTCTGCTGCGATATATGTGATGTGATCATTTGATATGATGAGATAGATACTGTATATAGTATATGTGATATATTATATAGACGTTGCTTATGTGTTACACCCGCGCTAGCCCTACCCCGCTCTGCTGTTAGTTACCTAACCTAACGGTGCATGACGGGACATCGAGGCGAATGCGGATGGCATAAGCGTATGTTGTATTTATCTGTGATGTTTAGGTAACTTATATGATGGGACATTCATTAATGAGATTAATGAAAGAAAAATAAACCTAATGATGTTGTGGAATTGAATTTTCAAAAACAGGTAGCTCCAGTTTTTGCTTTGCACAGCGGTGTTCCTTGTAGAACATCCAGCACCTTATTCGATAAGGAAAGAGCCGAGATCCCGCTTGACCGAACCTGCTTGTTATACTGAGCTGGGGAACGTTAGTCCCGCTCCAACTTATAATTGTTATAAGACCGAGCACGAAATGGGGATTGCCAGAATTCCCGTGCCGCCCAAACAAAGAAAGTGCATGATGATACATCTTCTTCGGGTGTGTTCATTACAGAGAATTGTTTCTCAGTATCCTCTATGTCCTGAGTATTTGATACCAGATCGGGATCCCGCATATGTAATTTGTTATATGGGCTACAGATAGATAGAGAACTGAGAATAGGGTGCTATGTCTCTAAGTATAGAGATTGGTGCAATTGTTGCAGCCAAATTAGTTGGCAGTTATCACCCTGTATTACCAAATATATTGATTCTGAACGAATGTTATTAGATACTGAACCTGATATACAACATCATATCAGTCTCTTTATTTAGTAAAGAAGGATATAATTTTGTATTGTTGGATAATGTTTTGAACATTTCCTATATTAAAGTATTGATCGGTTCTGGCACGTTATCTAAAAGAATATACGTTCTAAATCAAACCACAGTTCTTAACGTACAGAACACACACAAGAGAAAGAGTTCAGAAATGAACGAATCCTTCTTGAGGCATTGTAGACTAGCTCATATCAATACGACCCAACTAGCTAAGTTACATTTAGATGCATATTTAAATCAATTTGAATTTACATCTTGTGAAACTTGCCAGTCATGTCACAAAGATAAAACGACCATAGCTCTGTTTATTAGAAACAGAGAAAGAGTTAGTGAACTCTTGGGACTGATACATGATGATGTATGTGGTCTCCTGTCTACACATGCTAGGACTGATTCTTTGTACTTCATTATATTCACTGATGATCTCTCAGGATTCGGACATGTGTTCCTGTTGAAACACAAGCCTGAAGCTTTTGAGAAATTCAATGAATATAAATCCGAAGTAGAGAACCAAAATGGGTATCAGTATTATGTCCTTTGATGTGATCAGGGAGGAGAATACTTGTGCATAGAATTCTTGGACTATTCTAAAGGAGAATGAGATTCTCTCTCGGCATTACACCTCCGTATATACCACAGCACAACGATGTATCGGGACGGAGCAATCGCACCCTATTAGATATGGTGCACTCTATGATGAGTACTACCGAGTTGACTATTTCCTTTTGGAGTTATGCACTTGAGAAGCTGCATACCTATTGAATTGGGTTCCAACCAAATCAGGTGCCTACCACTCCATATGAAATATGGTATGGGAAGAGTCCATCTCTTAAGCAAGTTAAGATTTGGATTGTCCAGCCTATGTCTAAAAGCAAAATCCGGACAAGCTCGAGGCAAGGTCAGTTCTGTGAAAATTTGTTGGATATCCCAAGCATTCGCAAGGGAATATCTTCTACCATACCGAGAAACAAAAGGTGTTTTATTTCTCGGCATGCCACCTTTTCGGGAAAAAAATTTGTGGTCATGAGGTAGAACTGGAAGGAGTTCCAGCTATACAAACTACAGCTAATGATTTGGTAGAACCGAAGGATTCAATAGTTCCCGACGAATCTCAGCCTCTCCGCTGATCTGGTAGGGTTCCTCATCCGCCTGAGAGATACTACGGTTTTCTCGATGACAGTGGGAGCGAGGATTGCATCATAAGATGATAACCCAACTAGTTTCGAGCAGGCCATCGAGAGTAGGGACTCTGTAAGAATGGCTGGATGCTAAGCGATCTGAGATGGAATCTATATACACCAACAAAGTATGGACTTTGGTTTCTATATCTGAAAGGTTAAATTCCCATCAGAAACAAGTATATCTTGAGAAGATTACTTGGTGTACATAGAAAAGTTGAGACTTTCAAAGCTAGACTTATTGTAAAAGGTTCTCGTCATCAACCAGGTGTGGATAATGATGAAACTTTTTTTCCAGTGGCTATGCTTAAGTCCATCTGGATCCTACTTACCATTACTACATACCGTGACTACGATATCTGGTGGTTGGGTGTCATGACTGCTTTTCTAAATAGTGATTTAGAAGAAAGCGTCTATAAGTACACAGCCAGAAGGCTTCGTAGACAGTGGGAGCAGCGGAAACGTGTGCAAGTTGCTTTATAGGTTAAAGCAGGCATCGCGGAGTTGGAACATCTGTTTTGATATGGTAGTCAAAGTGTTTGACTTCATCAAAATAGTAGATGAACCTTGTATATACAAAAAGGTAGTAGAGAGTAAGGTGGTCTTCCTCGTATTGTACGTAGATCACATACTCTGGATAGGAAAGGAGTTTCCTATGCTGCACTCGGTCAATCTCCTCTTATCACATAGATTCTCCATATAGGATCAAGGTGATACCTCCTAAATCCTGGGTTTTGGATCTATGAGATTGATCTAAGTGAATGTTAGGATCCTCACTAGGTGTAGTGAGAGGGTATCAATCGATCCTGGGGAGAATCACTGGATAGCTTTCAGGATGGTAAGGATGACTGAAAGTCAGTCACAGGCATTGTCTTTACCCTCAGTGGAGGGACGGTATGTTGGAAGAGTTCCAAGTTAGATACCGTGACAAACTAGACGATAAAGGCTGGTGACATCGCTATCAAAGATGCTACCAAAGAGGCAGTCTGGGTGTATATTTGTTCATGAGATGAACTGGGTTCCTTCCATTGTGTGACAATGGAGGTGTGGCTTTGGCATAAGAACCCCGGTCCCACCAGTGAGCCAGACATATTCTAAGGAGTATCACCTGATCTAGGAGATGGTTGATCTCCAAGAGATCGAGGTTAGGAGAGTAGACTCAGAAGTTAACACAGCGGATCCACTCACTGGGGCCTTTCCTGCGAGAGACTTTTATAGGGTGTTCGGTATGCTATACAACAACAATTGGCCTTAGTGCAAGTGGGAGATTGTTAGTTGTATGTATCCCTAGAGACCATTATTGTACATGAGATGTATATTATAGTGGATATTTGGACATATATAGGGAGGACTTTCTTGCTCGACATGATAGTACGCTATCTGGTTGCTCTTTATCTTAATATGTATACTTACTGTCTCTCTGTTATATGTTGATGAAGTCCTTAGGATGTGTACTTGACTTCCAGGATTATGATGCAGATCATACTAGTGGGGCATGGGTAGTCCATGAGTTCATCCTTCAATATTCCTAGTCGTAGGAATATCGAAACGGGTATCGATATTCCAGAGTAGACTAGCGTATATCTTCTCGACCCATGAGATGGGCGATAGATGATCCCATATCCATTGGTGTTTGACATCATAGATAGTATACGGGTGCTCAATGGAGACTGGGTACACTGAACGGACTCGCCGAGAACTCCTAGATGGTATTATACCTCACGTCAGATAGCAGTTCTCTGGTGACACTGGTACAGGTTAGTCTGTCGACCCGAGATCGTCATAGAGTCTTGTGTGTCTCCCACTGTGCTTTGATTTCCACCCTACCACGGCTCTACTGAGTCGTGCAAACAGGTGGTTTTTGGATACAGTCCCGAGTCACATGGAGGCAATGAGCAATAGGAGGGGATTTGTCTCTCCCGGTATTGGGGGTTGATGTTGCGCTATGCTCGATTGGCCATAACTGAAATCCCTGGCCAGGGTAGATGAGATTTACTGGTAAGTGTTACCAGTAGTTTCTCGCATGTTATGGACCTTACATCGGCATGACTTATCAAGTTACTGGGGTCTGACGTTTACCACCCCTAGACTAGATATGCGACATATCAGACGAACAGACCGAACTATACGGTAAGTGTTACTGATTGAATTCGCAGGAGTATGAGCGGGCTTGCTTGTTGATCTTCTGATCGCTCAATACCCGGGTGGTCATTACGTTTAGCAGACCTCTTGCGGTTTGTGGGTGTTTGATATGATCATCACCCACTGCTGGCGTATTGACAAGTCTTTAGAATCCTACACAGAGGTTTCCTGGCTCAGGCGAAATGGAGTAGGAGCACATATGAGATATGTGTGGGACCAAGATTAATACGCGTATGTGATACCATATTCTATTCTCACGATTTGTATCATCGGTCGGTTATATGCGATATAGCCGGGTTATCGAATCAAGTGTTGATTCGATAGATTGATACATATGATATTAGTCGGTTATATGTGATATGACTGGATCATTAAATCAAGTGTTAATTTAATGGTTTGATGTATAATTATATATTTGATATATTACTTTACATGAACTAGTATTGGCTCACTTAAGATTGTTTTTCTCACTTGATGTGCACATAGTGTATATGTGATATATGTTTGTGTACATGATTGTATCATGCTTGATGATACATGCAAACTTGGGTGTGTGTATGACTTACACCATGCTACCAATAATGAGGGGTTTTAATTATCTTAGTAAATCAAAATGAGGTGGAAATTGGTCATGGCATGAAGCTTCATAAAGCTTTTGGATAACCATTGACCAAGGCCACTTGATTTGTTTTACTTAAGATATTTTAAAGCTAACCATTATTATTTAGCCATGGTTATGTCTCTACAATAGTTAGTATATGATAGTAACTCACCCATGGATGCATGACTCATTGATTCACCTTGGTTTATTGTCTTGAGTTGCTTTCTTCATCTTCTTCCTCTTGCTTTCTAGATCTATGAAAAATGGTGAAAATGAGTGAGAAAATAAAATCTAAAGTAAGCCCACTTCCTACTTCATCATCCTCTACTACTTGCCATTTAGTTTAGAGTGTTCTCTTCACAAAGTTCATTACCTGGTGAAGGGTTAGCTTGAGTTTGAGTCTTCTCGACGTAGATCATTTTCGGTCTCGAAGACTACGAGCAAGCTTGTTCATTTCTTCGAGAGAACCCATACTAGAGTTCGGGAGATCGTTGATCGCAGCGAAGGGATGTCAACACGGAACTTTAGAAGTGAAGGAACGGTCTACAAAGCTTGTATTCCTCAATCACTTTCTATGTAAAGTTGATTACATGTTCTTTTACGCCTAAAACTCTAGTTAGATCCTAGGTTAGGTTGTTTGGCATGCTAGAAAATTTTAAATAGAGCATGTTTGATGCCTCCCGAAACCTTGTGGTCGTGCCAAAGAAACCTACAATCCTCACCTTCATTACTACTGTATTGATAATTGACCTCATCTTCAAAATTTTCAAAAAGAACAGACTTCTCATTTAAGAATATATTTCCATCACAATCATTTGAATTATTCTTTTCCATCCTACACAGAAAATAGAAAAAATAAATCAATATCAATAAACATCACGATATAAAAAAAATTGACAAAAATGAATAGATCAAGTGAATGCATATATTATATAAAATTTAATGCAAGAACTACATATATACAACAAATTAAATCGAGTATTAATTCAATATTGGAAAGTAACACTCTGATTTAAAAATAAATTTACTATAAAAGTATTTTTAAATCAAAGCGATACTTTCTAATATTGGGATTAATACTCGATTTCATTTGTTGTGTATATAGTTCTTATATATTTTTACCTTTGTGAGAACGCTCTATAGAATTTCTTTATAAACAACATTTTGTGTACAATTTTTTGGAATGTCAATTTGTTCTTCTAGAAAAACTTTTAAGGATAAAGCAGATCTAGCTCTAGAGAATGCAACATACAATTGCCCATGACAAAAAACTGGTGTACATAGATATAGTCCACCTTTTCCCAAGGTTTGTCCTTAACTTTTGTTTATAGTCATAGCATAAGCAACACGAACGGGAAATTGACGCCGTTTAAGGACGAAAGGGGGATCTTCATTATCACTTAAAATAATTATTCTTGGTATTGCCACACATTTTCCAATATTTGTACCAGTCATGATTTTTGCTTTTATGACCCTTTCACCTAATTGTTTAATGATAAGACGTGTGCCATTACATAAACCAATACTTTGAGCTAAATTATGAAGTAACATAATCGGTGTATTTACTTTAAGCTCAAGCGAATGAGGAGGCAATCCAGAGCATATCAACGAATTTAAAAATTCCGTTGTATGTAAAAAATCATTGCAAGCAGAATCATCAGCAACAGAAACCTTCGTGTCTATACTCAAGTAAATCTGACTTTCTTCTCTAATTTGAGATTTGACTTTCTTATTAATTTCATCAACTTCTTCATTTCTACATGCAAGTATTGCTCTTGATTCCAAATACCGCGGATTTTGATAATTGTCATTTAAATCTGTATATATTTCATTTATTAATCCACTAATACCAAGTCTGTGATTAGATAACATTGAATCCGGAATCTCTATCCAATTATCATCACAATCATTGCCCATTTGAATTCCTTTAACATCACTATTACCAATATCGATTAGCCAATTTGCAAAATTTTCGCTGTCTTCTTCTGACCTCGTATTCATATGGACACGCATATTTTTTGTTAATATAAACATCTCACATTGATCCCATAGATATGATTTATGTAATGTAGCGGACAAAATTTGGTGTCTCCTATCTTTACGGACGACTGGTAAAATCTGTCGAAAATCACCACCAAGAACAACTGTCTTTCCCCCAAATGGTTATTCCCAAGTTGTGGATTAATATTTGATAGAATATCTTTGAAAGTTCGATCTACAGCTTCAAATGCAAAGCGATTTATCATCGGAGCTTCATCCCAAATAATCAGTGTTGTTTCTTTGATGAGAGAAGAAAGATTAGATTGGCGAGATATTGTACAAGATGAAAACTCATGAAGATCGATAGAAATTTTGAATCTTGCATATGCTGTACGTCCTCCGGATAGTAACAAAGAAGCAATGCCAAAAGATGCAACTGCAAGAACGATTTGTTTCTTACTACGGAACTTCGCTAAAATTGCATTCCATAAGTATGTTTTGCCAGTTCCACCACCTCCATACACAAAAAATAGCCTTCTAATATTTTTTTCGCACGAAGTTATAACCGCATCAAAGATTTTTCTTTGTTCTTCATTTAAACCACATTCTAATTCAATAGATTTTTTCGACAACTCAAAAGTATCATAATTTAGCTCCTCAAATATCAATCTATTGTTCTTATTTAAATTGCTAGGAGAGGGTATTGGTATAAATGGAAAATCTTTCAAGCTTTTATTATTATATGACAAAATCACATCCATATCATGAAGCGCAAAATCTCTTAATTGTTCGTTACCGAGTACAATTTTTAAATCAGGATGCAAATTTTCCAAACGTCTTTCATAATCATCACTCATGGCCTCCCAATGTAAATCCCATAGTTCTCGAGGATTCATAACCTCGTTAAAAAGTAACATCGTGCAAAACATGCGACGAAGTTGATTAGCCGTAGCCTACTTAGACGCTTCTTGGAGTGCTAAGTTCCATTCATTATCATTATCAAGAAGTCCAAGAGCTATACATGCTGCCTTATAAGTTTCATGTTCAACACCATCAATTCTTCTCATATTAATAAAATTAATCCTTCCTTTCACTATTGTCAACAATATCCTGAGATAATATTTTTCACCAGCGGCAGGATGTGCATAAGGTAATCTACCTATCGCTTTCCTTCTTTTTCGTTGCTTCCAACATTAGTTTTTTTTGTTCTAAACAAAGTGATTTGGAAACTCAACATAAGTATAGTTTCTAGCATGAGGAAATTTAATATTTATAGTAAACCATTCAGTTAACATTGTTTTATTAGCTTGCTCAGACTCCATTATTTCTTGAACACTTCCATCTTCTCTAAAAAAAACCAATTGTTTACCAAAAAGATGAAACTGCAGTCGTTCAACGGCAGGATGACGTTTATTTATTTTAAATTCAAAAAGCCTCCTTGAAGCTTCAGATGCTGCAATATATCTAAAATCTAAATATAATTTGATCTCGTCATATCTTTCGACCACATTTTGATGAATGATAGCTGTTGCAAAATCAGATCCTTTATTCACATATTTAAATAAATATTTTATTGCTCGTCTATGATTGCATATTTCAACATTAATATGTGATTGATATTTCAGTAGCAGATTTGTATTGTAAGGCACAACCCAACTGTTGTCAATATTCTTTCCATCTGCCGTGTAGGATCTTGATTTGCGTCTTCGGTAAAT
Source organism: Agapanthus africanus (assembly GCA_030015575.1). Classification (NCBI taxonomy): domain Eukaryota; kingdom Viridiplantae; phylum Streptophyta; class Magnoliopsida; order Asparagales; family Amaryllidaceae; genus Agapanthus; species Agapanthus africanus. The sequence continues at coordinate 157,686,183 of CM057350.1, forward strand.
TGCATATCGCTTTTCATCAATAATAGTATGGTCATTGAACATTTTAGAGAATTTTTTTAAGCATTTATTATTTTTCATGCAAACACATTTTGGATTATGTGTACCACATGGTCCATGAATCATATGGGTAACTACCAAATCATGAAGTAAAGGTTCCATTTTAATGTCAGGAAGCTCAGCTCTAATTAAATTATCAATATCCTTTGCGAGTTTTATTTTTTTTGGAACTTTCCAATGTAATAAGGATATGAGAATGTGGTAATCCTTGATTTTGAAATTCTACCACAGATAGATCTACAAATGGAAAAATTAAACTTTTAAATAGAAACATATAACAATATACAAAATATATATCAACAAATAATGATAATAACCTACCAGAAATTACTCGTCCAAAATATTTATGTTTAATCAAATCATCAAGAAGCTGCATAAGTTTTAAGTGAAAAACTCTGGCAACAATATCAAGTCTATCAGATGCACTTTGACCACCAGCAATCAATAAAAAATCATGTATTTCTTTCCAATTAGGATTGCATGTAAAAGTAATGACTAAATCCGGAGGCCCGACCCATGCACAAATTGCCATAATATCTTGATAGTTTTGAATCATGTATCGTGGACCTCCAGTAAAGAATGAAGGCAAAATGATTTTTTTACCAATTGTGTAAGCATCATTATCACCATCATCAACAACATCCTGCAAGTCTTGATATAACTCACATCGTAAAGTTTTTTTATTATTACGAATCCATCTAAGATGATTCCCTTCAACAGACGCATAAGCATCAACTATATATTACTGTAATAATTTTCCACCTCTCAACAACGTTGTTCCTTCATGACAACGCTGTTGTAACCTAAATGCGTAGAAGTCCTTCATTGAAACTTTATTCCTTTTTATCTTTGTATTGTTACCTTCAATATAATTATGCCAACTATCTTCTCCATATGGGAATAATAAGAGATATTGCAATGGCATGTATGCTGGATGAATCTCACTAATTTTTTGATATTCTTTTTTTTGATTGTTGACAATAACATCTCTAGTAGATGAAGGAAAAAATTCATCATCAATCATCAGAGCAGCTATTTCTATTGAATTTGGTTTATTATATTGTTGACCCTTATGATTTCTATCCTCTAGAATGCGCAAACTAAACTCTTTATCCTTATTGTTCTCATACCAATCACGTACGCATCGAAATTTCTTAACATATTTATTGTATTTATCCAACATTTCCTTTAAACTCTTCACAGTTTCTGAATCATATTCCGTAGCATTACAATTATCTCCAATAGATGCAATTCGATTTTCAATTTTATGCTCGGTATCATATATATAAAGTTGTGCATATTTAGGTCGGCTTCCGATAGTCGGGAGCAAAGAACCTATTTTATGATAGTTTTGTCCATGAATTGGAAATGTATAAAGTCCCCTTCCTTTCAAAATTTGATAATCTATCTTTGCACCAATAGATGTAAAAGCAAATATAGAGTTGAACGAACGAATTTTTTCCGAAATTGTTTAGCTTGTTCAGAAACATTTTGATAGTTCAATAAAGAGTCCAGCATTTCAGGCGTGTTCTCAAGAAGAGGCAGGGAAACTCTTCCACTCTTGTAACAAAGTGAATAATTTATTTTTTCCTTATCATTAGTTCTAATCCTTTCTTCTTTCCACACAATTGCATCATATCTAGAATATTTTTCAGTTGGAGGTCCCAAATAATGGAAACGACTACGCCAATCTATTAAATAATTATCGTTAAAACTTTCTTATCATATATTATTATAAAACACACATTACAATTTAATTAGCAATAAGAAAATGTAATATATTATATTATTATATTTATGGAGGATTTTATTTCAAATAATCTTATAGCTTTTAAAACATGTAAAATATTTGTAAATAAAAAAAAATAAAAAAATTAAGATTTTTGAGATATTTTCTTTAAATATAGTTAATATCAAACATTCAAGTAAAATTAGATAAAACTTTGTGTTTTATAAGGATATATAATGAGGATGAAGTGTGCTCTTACTATCATTATCATTTTTCTGACTGCATGACAAATCTTGATGAATATCTTTATTAACTATACGATGATCATTCAAAAAGCCCACTACCGTAGAATGATACAAAACGGTATCATCATCCATCAAAGATGTGTTGCATTCAACATTGGCAGAAAAATTAGGAATTTGTTCTAATGGTCTTTTGAAGTGCGGGATAACAAAATCAAATGCCTCTCGCTTTCGCTTGAAAGAAAATTCATCATTTTTAGTATTAGTTTTGGATGACTGTTTTTTTTATATCTTATTCTTTCACGTTCACGTTTACGTTGTTTTTGTGCTTCTGATAACGGTTTGCGAATGCGTTTTGATTTATTCCCATGCATAGATAAATAAAAGACAAAAGATAATATCACAATAGAAACAATTATAGAGATCAACATAAATGATTAACTAATAACAATAAATATGTCACATCATTTATTAATAACTTAAATGGAAAACTATACAGATACCAATAGGAATTTAAATTTAGAGAACAAATAATTTACTTCTACATATAAGCATAAATAAATAAAAATCTTAAATATTGAATTTTTTGAATAATAGATTTTTTTGTCACCTTAGTTTTTACTCTAATTTTGTTGTTGACCAAATCAAACGAACACTTTCCTGCAAATGGAAAAAATATCAATTCAAGTCAAGTATTGCATTAATAATGACAACTTTTAAAAATATTCTCATCAGTTAAAAAATACTAAATGAAGAATGAAAAATAATACGTTGAAAAAGAAAAGTTTAGTTATGGAAAAAATATTTAGTGCAAACCATCTTAATTCATGATCATATATGTTGAAGAAGAAAACAAAGAAAGAGATAAAAATACTTACAGAAGGTATGGTACTTTGAAACGATCCAAGCCAAGGATTTAAAATCCAGAATTTGGTAAGAATGAGATCTCTCTCTTTTCAATATTTTCCCTTTTTTCTTCAAGTGAGAAAGAAAATGAAAAGTGCTGGATTAAATAGGGGAAGGAGATGATGAGGTATAACGTCAATAGGAGGTGGAGACAAAAACAAATTCAATTCATTTTTATTTTTTTAAATTTCTGATAAAATATTTTGGTTTTATCATATGAATTTGTTTTATTTACTATTTCTCATCACTACTAACGCCTTTATTTTTCTAACGTCATTTTGCATCTGGTAACGTGTCTCTCTTCTTCATTTTATTTTTCTTTTGACATTTTCTGTCGTACTTATCATTTTCGTCCTGTTTATACATGGTGACGTCTTTATTTTTCTACAGTCAATCATGACTAATGTTTTTTTGCTGTCAAAACAGAACTAATGTCTTTTTTCTGTCCATCACAACTAATGTCCTTTTTCGGTCAAATCATGACCAATATTAACGTCATTATTTTTCTACAGTTCATGAGGACAAATGTCCTTTTTTCTGTCAAATCATCACTAACATTAACGTCACTATTTTTCTACAGCCCAGCATGACTAATGTTTTTTTCTGTCAAATCATGACCAATGTCCTTTTTTTGCCACCATGACCAATATCCTTTTTCTGTCAAATCACGACTAATGTCATATTTCTGTCAAATCATGACTAATGTCCTTTTTTGTCAAATCACGACCAATATTAACGTCACTATTTTTCTAGAGTCAAATCATAACTGTCACGGCCCGAAAAGTACAGAATATGACCGGCACTTAAATTACGAAACGTCTCGAGGCGTACGCAATCTAAGTAAGCCAAAATCCAGAAATCAAAACCAATAAAAGCAGTAGAGTGAAGGAAAAACCAATTTAAAGCAAGTAGTTTTAACAACATAAGCCGAAATATGTATTTTTAAAATCTCAAGTATTTTCTGAAAATTTCGGCAGAGTCTCCTTTGTAAATACTGGCCCCCAAACGGGATACAACATGAATAGTATATGAAATGATAAACGGCATCCCCAAGTGGGAGCTAGCTCTTCGTCAATCGACGGTCACAATCACGCAAGCAATATAATATACAACGCCGAAGGGCGAGGATCAAAACTCAAAAGAAACTCAAAACAACATGAAAAACATAATAATACAACGCGCGATTCTAAGGTCGAAACAATAACAAGTCTGGTCTTCTATCTCTATCAAATATACAATCTGGTTGATTGAGTTTTACTAGATACAACTGAAATAACAAATATACAATGGTGGTCCTGATGCAAAGAACCCACCTGACAAAGCAATCACCCGGAAGGAACAGTGTGCCAGCAAAGCCGCAATGAACCTGTACGGAAAAACCTGCAGGAACTGTGGCACAATGGGGGTGAGTTGCCAACTCGTGAGTAGAAAATATCACAGAGCAGAAATCGCATGTATGACGCTATCCTAGGTCATATCAAGTAACATCCTTAAATAATATCCTGATCCATCTACATATACGTGCAATACCACGTGCTCGTGTCAGTGTCTCAGATAGCGACATATCAGATATATGATGTATGAATGCATTACGAATGGAAACAGAATATATCATGAGTGAGACAACTGTTTTTTTTAATCAATGAGATTTCTATATGTATATCAATCAAGTATCATCAATGAAAGCAACATAGAAATCAGTGTCAAGTATCGACACAAAATATAAGTCTCAGTATCTCAATATCAAATCTCAATACCTCAAATCTCAAATCTCAAATATCAATATCTCAGGCATTCGTATCATCTGCGGGATCGGCCCGCGGGTTCCGGCAGAACGGATCAGCCTATAACCATCTCATGACTCCGGTCGGTATCTTCCGGATAACCGACGAGTCCAAAAATATCACCGGTAGGTAGTGCCCCCTGCCAGGCTCATCATCCTCCATGAAATCACTCTCGCCTCGGGGTACCTCACCGGGTCCACCATGTACCCGAGACGGTTCATACGTATCCTCGAATCGGGTCTCGAAATCCATCTCATAACCGAGAAAACATCATGGTGGACGACTCATCCATCACTAGAAAACCGCACTTTTCATTTTAAAGAGAGAGAGAGAGAAGTTATATATATATTCTTGCGGTTTTCCCCCAAATCCATAAAATCTCATGAAAATCCGAAATCCAATCATCAATAGCAAGTAAACAGCGAATATCAGCATAAAACTCCATAATACTGCATAACCAATGAATAATAATATGCATGAATTTGCAAGTAATAAGTGTAATGTCTAAACTGGCATATAAAGCAAGTACACTAATATCATGTCGAAACTATCGGCTAACAAACTATGTCAATGAAATAATATTCTCTAAAGTGTACGTGATATGGCAATTACCGATGATGATGTGTGTGAGCCGGCAAGTAAGTGTATGTGGAACATACGCATCATCGGTAATGGTGCTGGTGTCCTGACAGTATGATCTCAATATTAACATATGAAAACACAATATACGCATGCGATGCGAACAACAATAATATGCAGGAGCTGAATAATAAATACAATGATAACTAATCTGCATTAATATAAATATGAGTCATACAGGTATGCCATTTGAAATAATACGAATCGTGTGTTTAGAAAATAGAGACTACAGTGTTTTTAAGAAAATGTACGTCCTTTGAAATATCCGTAGAATCCTTCGGCTGCCTTTTAAATACTCACGATTCGTTAGTTTTGAAATAGGTATGTCTCGAGTCTAATCTACTATTTACAGGTAAACTACATGACTAACTAAAAAGCTGATCGAAAGGTAAGGAAACCGCCTAACATCTGAGTCGATATATATATATATATATATATATATATATATATATATATATATATATATATATATATAGTCGGTGATTCCGCCTCAATAGTATCACATACGATACCCTATATAATATGACATTCTCAAGTCAAGAGTGCGGATCTATCATCAATATATAGCTCGTACGGTAAATCCGTCATACGGCCTCCCAAATCTAAGTACGGGTCAAATATCACATTTATCTCATTATTCGTCTGGTATCCTTTCCATCATATATCATGATCTGGGGGTACTGATCTAAATCTAGTACAATACTGATACCATTTATGTATATGCATGCGTGTGTATGAAAACACCACGCCTAAAGAACCCGCTAAAACATCATGTCGTATCTCAAATACGGACCATATCACATCACCGATCTCATGGCCTCAAGCCCAATCTCATCGATTCATCTCCAATCCTAAGTACTATCCTCATAAACCGTGTATATGTATACGTGTGTGTGTGTGTGTGTAGTCCCATACCCATGTGTGTGTGTATACGCATATCCTCATATACGTACAAGTAAAATAAACGTATGCATGTGTGTGTACGTGTGGGTAAAAACCTATTCTAGGGTACGCGACTAAGAAGCTAAACTAAGCTACTTCTAACTATCCTAAACTAAACCATAAACACAAAATCATATCTTGATAATCATCCTCGTATCATAAAACACCTATATAAACATATATATCATAAACTATACTACGGACTGCGGGGGTGCTATACGCCATCCACCCGACTTCCCCCGTAGATATAATCTACTCACCTCGATCTTGCTTGCTGGAGTCGATGACGTCACGCTCATCCTCGTCGTCTTGAAGTCCACATGGGGTACCTACGTATCATAACCCATCGTATCGCATTAAAATCCGACTCATGACCAAAACGACACACGAATCTCACATAGGTCAAAACCTATGGTTTGCTCTCTCAAATCAACCCAAAAACCCTCGACATCGGCGTACAAATGCCGAGTGATCGAGAAAAACTCAAACGCACCATTTGTGGTTTCACAACACACTAAATATATATGAAATAGGGTTTAAATCATCAAAACTCCAATTTCGCTTTAAAAGCTATTTTTTTCCAAAACCTAGTAAGCAAAACTAACCGCTTTAATACAACATCTTAATGTTTTAGCAAAACTAATGGTCACAATATTCACTAATTAGTTTAAATAGGCCACATAAACATTTACTAGATTTTTAATCTCGCTTAATTACATTAATCCAAAAACCTAGTTAGCACAAATTCCCATTTTAGTTCCAAACTTGGTGTTTTAACCAATCTAAATATTTTAACAATTCTAGTGGCTATAATATTCATTAAACATCTTAATTAAGTCATTCCAATGTTAATTAGATTTTAATCTTACCTCTTAATATTAATCTCAAAATTCTAGTTTGCATAAAAATCCCAATTTGGGCAAAATAAATGTAACAAATTTGAAATTTAGCAATTTGGTTAGGTTTTAGCATGCTCAAAATGTAAAGCTACACATCACAACCAACATCAAGTAATCAAACCCAAGCTCTAATTCAAAACCCTTCTCTTGATAATTTTTTCATGAAATTAAACCCTAATTAAATACCTAATTAGGTTAGATTAAGATAATTTAGCAACAATTAAAACATGGGTTAAGATTATACCTCAAAGATCATGAGATCCCACATGCAACTTGTCTCCAAAATGTAAACTTTTCACCAAGATACATGCTTGATAGGCTAAGGAAAAATGGGTAGAGATTTGATTTTGATTTTGAGGTTTTATTCTTTGGATTTTTGATGGATTTTGTAGAATTTTTTTGATGGAAAAAGAAGTGGATTTGGGGGGGGCTGCAGTTTGGGGAGAGGGGGGGCTCGGCCAGCATCAAGAGAGAAGGGGAGAGAGAATGAGGGTTTTGGGTGTAAGTCAAACAAGCCCATACTCCAAGTCAACACTTATACATCCTTTTCTTTATTCACTCTTCTCTTTTTGTTGTTGCTTTGACCTTTAAGTGGGGAAAATAGGGGGGCAGCTTGGGTTTGACTAGCCACTAGGGGAGGGTGTGTGTGAGTGTGGGTGTGTGTGTGGGGTGAGGGAAAATGATAAATGTTATACCCCAATTTCCATTTAATTTATTTTCACCATTTAAGCCTTTTTCTTTGATATTTTCCAAAACAGTTTGACAATTTCATTTCATTTCAAAAATAATATTTTACATGTTAGTTTAATGTGTCAAGATGCACAAAATTTGTATCAACCCATTCCAATTTGTAATTTTCCCTAATTAAATACATTAGTGGCGGCTTAAAATAATATTAAAATAATTAATTTCGGAAAAAATTTCAGTAAACTAGAAATTTTACAAGTGGCTCAATAAACATCAAATACTAGCAAATATATAGCTAGAATATGTATATTTAATTTTATATTAAAAGATATTTATATCTTAGTTTTTACGGAAAATACCCGTTATTTTACCGAAAATCGGAAATTTCACCTAAACGATTTTCAAAACGTTACAATAACTAATATCCTTTTCTGTCAAATCACAGCCAAATCACAGTCATGGATAATGTCATTTTCTGTCGTTAGCACTATTTTCTAATATACTTTTTCTGTCAAATCACGACCAGTGTTTACGTCACTATTGTTCTACAGTCCGTCCTGACTATTGTCATTTTTCTGTCATCAGCACTATTTTTCTACAGTCGATCGTGACTGATGTTCTTTTTCTGTCAAATCATGGCCAATATTAACGTCACTGTTGTTCTGCAGTCTGTCATGACTGATATCCTTTTTCTGTCAAATCACGACCAATATTAACGTCATTGTTCATCTGCAGCCCGTCATGACTGATGTTCTTTTTCTGTCAAATCATGAATAACGTTGACGTCACTGTTATTCTGCAGTCCGTCATAACTAATGTCCTTTTTCTGTCAAATCATGAATAACGTTGACGTCACTGTTGTTCTGCAGTCCGTCATGACTGATGTCTCTTTTTTGTCAAATCATGAAAATAACGTTGACCTCACTGTTGTTCTACAGTCCGTCATGCCTGATGTCCTTTTTCTGTCAAATCAATACCAATGTGCAGGTTACTATTTTTCTACAGTCCGTCATTACTATTGTCCTTTTTCTGTCGTCAACACTATTTTTCTACAGTCCGTCATGACTGATGTACTTTTTCTATCAAATCACAGTCAATATTAACGTCACTATTATTCTGCAGTCCGTCATGACTGATGTCCTTTTTCTGTCAAATCACAGCCAATATTAACATCACTATTGTTCTGCAGTCCTTCATGACTGATGTACTTTTTCTGTCAAATCACGGTCAATATTAACGCCACTATTGTTCTGCAGTCCGTCATGACTGATGTCATTTTTTTGTCAAATCACAGCCAATATTAACATCACTGTTGATCTGCAGTCCGTCATGAGTGATATCCTTTTTCTGTCAAATCATGAATAACGTTAAGTCACTGTTGTTCTGCAGTCCGTCATGACTACTGTCCCCTTTTCTGTCAAATCACGGCCAATCTTAACGTCACTGTTGATCTGCAGTCCATCATGACTGATATCTTTTTCTGTAAAATCATAACCAATATTAACATCGCTGTTGATCTGCAGTCCGTCATGACTGATGTCCTTTTTCTGTCAAATCACGAATAACGTTAATGTCGCTGTTGTTCTGCAGTCCGTCATGACTACTGTCCATTTTCTGTCAAATCATGAATAACGTTAACGTCACTGTTATTCTACAGTCCGTCATGACTAATGTCCTTTTTCTGTCAAATCATTACCAATGTTTAGGTTACTATTTTTCTACAGTCCGTCATGACTATTGTCATTTTTCTGTCGTCGACACTATTTTTCTACAGTCCACCATGACTAATGTACTTTTTCTATCAAATCATGACAAATGTTAACGTCACTATTTTTCTACAGTCCGTCATGACTATTGTTCTTTTTCTGTCATCGGCACTATTTTTCTACAGTTGATCGTGACTGATGTCCTTTATCTGTCAAATCATTACCAATGTTCAGGTTACTATTTTTCTACAGTCCGTCATGACTATTGTCCTTTTTCTGATATCAACACTGTTTTTCTACTGTCCATTATGACTGATATACTTTTTCTGTCAAATCACGGTCAAAGTTAATGTCACTGTTGATCTGCAGTCCGTCATGACTGGTCCTTTTTCTGTCAAATCACAGTCAAAGTTAACGTCACTGTTGATCTGCAGTCCGTCATGACTAGTCATTTTTCTGTCAAATCACGACCAAGGTTAACATCACTATTGATCTGTGGTCCGTCATGACTACTGTCTCTTTTCTATCAAATCACGAATAAGGTTAACGTCACTGTTGTTCTGCAGTCCGTCATGACTACTGTCCCTTTTCTGTCAAATCATGAATAACGTTAACGTCACTGTTGTTCTGCAGTCCGTCATGACTACTGTCCTTTTTCTGTCAAATCACAACTAATGTTCAGGTCACTATTTTTCTACAGTCCATCATGACTAATGTCCTTTTTCTGTCGTTAACTTTTTCTGTCAAATCACTATCAATGTTAACGTCACTATTTTCTACAGTCTATTATGACTAATGTTCTTTTCTGTCAAATCAAGACTAATGCTAATGTCACTATTTTCCTATCGTTAACACTATTTTTCTTCCAACGTGACCAATGTCCCTTTTCTGTCCTGTTTGTAGCTGATAACGTTTTTCCTCATATACGTACTCAACTGCATGCACTTGCACGCGAGTTTTTGTCCTTTATCAATTTATGTGCTGGTATTATGCCTTATTGATACACGTCACGTCTAGTTCAACCCGAAAATTCCGAATTTGATTTTATGCCTTATTTTTAGCAGTTTTTCTATTTTTAGCAGTTCTTCTTTTATTAGAAAATTAGTTGTGATTTAGATTTTGCAATTTAGACGCAAATTTTAATTAAATAAAACCCTAATTTGGTGAAATTGCCATTGTTATATTTCTATTCTTTCAATTTCTCTTAAATATGTTTAGAAGCGCCGCATCCCAAAGCAGAGCTGCATCACTTACCAATTAAAAAAGAGTATCATGACTAATGTGTTTTTCTGTTTAATAATGCTTAATTATAATTGTTACGAATTATGATTATAACATGCATGTTTTCCAACCAAAGAAGTATCCGTTAAAACCAATTGGTAATATCATTATTTCTTTTTATTTGAGTTTTTCTATACCTCGACGCTATCACCTTCTCAATTTTTTGTCTTTTTCTATCCTTTGTCAAAGTTGATTGCAAAAATACGACCGAGTTGGAAAATTAAGTGATTTATAATATATATCCAAATACATCATATGATCATCATATTAAATATATTAAACCATTGAAAATATTTGAAAACACAATCAGAATTTGTGAACATTGTTCATCCCTTCTTCGAAATTTACATGTCAAAATAATAGAAGCTTGATCAACAAAGAAAAACTAAAATTAACATCCTAATATATTTCACATGGGTTATCATATCGACATAGCGGACATGAGTTATTGTTGAACAATCAAGGAACAATGCAATTCATATGGAATGCATGGTCACAGCACAAATGCACTCCTTCGATCAAAGCATCACTGCTACTCTTCTCAATTTCTTCGAAGCACACTGCACAAACAATATCGACAATCCGGTCCTTCAACTCTTGTCTCTTTCGCTTACGCGATCTCTTAATTGTCACAGTCCTATCAACGCTAGTATAAACATATATTTTGATATGAAATTTAGCATTTGCTACCTCCACAACTTCATGGACGAATTTGCTGATCTCCGTTTCAAGATACATGCGATACTGATCTTGGATGGGGCATTGACGACGCACCACCCAGCCGGCGAAGCTACGACAATTCTCGGACGAACGTAATTTAGAGGCTGCATATTTGCGATGCTTAAAAGATGGCATTTCGTCCAAAATACACTTTGTACCATCACGAGGGCCAACGGGAGAGGGAATGATCACTTAGGCGGAGTCTTTAATGTATCCGTGGATGCAAATGGAAGGATCGATACAGTCGGCATCCGATGACGTGGGTGTCAGTTTTGCATGAAGGAGGAGAAATAACGGTGGTTTGTTATACTCTTTGACCATTGAGAGAGGCAATGGCTATCCTGCATCAAGATTTTGTGCCATTAAGAGATGCAAAATATTTCTGGCTTACCTTTTTTTTTACCCTTTCTCTTTTGTAGGGATTGAAATGAAGTGCCTTGGTTTAAATAGAGTAGAGATAGGCATATGTGCCAATAAGAGATGAGACATGTGGCAATAGGAGGTGGACATGACTAATGTCCTTTTTCTGTCAAATCATGACCAATGCTAACGTCATTATTTTTCTACATTCCGTCATGACTAATGTCCTTTTTCTGTCAAATCATGACCAATGCTAACGTCATTATTTTTCTACAGTCCGTCATGACTAATTTCCTTTTTCTGTCTAACGATAGCCAATGCTAACTTCACTATTTTTCGGCAGTCCATCATGGCCAATGTCCTTTTCTGTCAAATCATGCCTAATGTCCTTTTTCTGGTTGTCATGACTAATGTCTTTTTCTGTCAAATTATGACTAATATTAACGTCACTATTTTGCGACTGCATGCACTTGCATGTGGGCCTTTATACCCTCTCAGTCTATGCGCTGGTATTATGCCTTATTGACGCAGCCCTAGCCTACTTGGAGTTGCTCGACCGATCCAAAACACGTCGGGTCTAGTTAAACCAGAGAATCCCAAACTGTCAAATCTTGTCCGATTCGTGCGTTCCACCAACCAAATCGAAGATCTTGCAAAATCGTCTGGGTCAATGGATTTCCATAGGCATTACATTAACGTCTCTCGGAATTGCGAAAATCCATCTTTTAAGGCTCCGAAATCCCAGTCAAAGATTTGCTCCGAACTTGGAATTTCGAATTAGGAGTGAAATTAGCACCCGGATCGGTTAAGATTTGACAGGAAGTATCAGGAATCAATTTGGGACACAATCAAATAATTAGTTTCTCGTTTTAACAACTTTTTATTTCTGCAGTTCTCTAATTTTAGCAGTTTTTCTTCTGATCTATTCCGTCCGACTTGTCATTTCTATTCTATTTCTATCTGATAACGTCCCTATTTTTCTACAGCCTTTTTGAAAATGGTAACGTCTTTCTCTTTTTTCATGACTACTGTCTTTTTCGGTTTAATAATTGTTACTTATACTTGTTACGAATTATGATTATAAACCTTTTGTTCCAACCAAAGAAGTACCCATTAAATTGTTTTTTTTTTCATTTGAGTTCTTTCTACACTTGCATGCTGGCACCTTCTCAATTTTTTTCTCCTTTTCCGTCATTTGTCCAATTTAATTACAAAAACACGACCGAGTTAGAAAATTAAATGATTTATACTATATATCCATAAAATGTATCATTTGATCATTGTATTAACCATATTAAACTAATAGAAAATATTAGAAAACACAATCAGAACTTGTTAAAATTGTTCATTCTTCTTCGAATTTTACATATCAAAATAACAGAAACAACAGACGATCGATTAACAAAGAAAAACTAACAGTGACATCTTAAATTATTTGACATGGCTTCTCACATCGACATAGTATGTGGATGTATGATCACAACACAACTGCACTTGTTCGACTAAATCACCGTTGCTGCCCATCTCAATTTCTTCAAAACACAGAGCACAAATATCGCCATTCTCGTCCTTCAACCCTCATCTCTTTCGCTTACACGGTCGCTTGATTGTCACCATCTTATCGATGCTTGTAGGAGGATACTACGTCCAAAATAATTTTTGCACCATCATGATGGCCATCGAAAGAGGGATGATCACTTGGACGAAGTTTTCAATATACCTGTGGATGCATATGGAAGAATTGACACCGTCGGTATCTGACGACGTGGGCGTCAGTTTTGCATGGAGAAAAAGAAGTTGTGACAGTTGTACTCTTTGACCCTTGAGAATGGTAACAGCAGTTCTGTATCAAGCTTTTGCGCTATTGAAAGAAATGCAAAATAGAAAAAGAAGATCAGTAGAGTTTTAAAAACCTTTCTCTGTCCTCTCTGTCAACCTTTTTTTACTTTTAGTTTCTCTTTTGAGTAAAGAATGAGGTGCTTTATCTTAAATAGAGCAGAAGATGGACACGGACGCCAATAGAAGATGGGACATATAGCAATAGGAAGTGGAAATACCAAAATTTATAAGGGCAAAATTGACATTTTGAAAAGGAGACGAGACGGCAGTACAAAATGAAAATATCAAAATTTATGGAGGCAAAATTGGCATTTCAAAAATTATGCCACCTCTCTGCACCTTTACTGCACCTTTACATTATGTATATAATGTATATAGGATATATATCATTCAACATGCAACTAAACCAAAAGCAAAACAATGAAAAATAATTTCTCGTGCAGCCAAAGATCACAGCCATACGTGCGAATCACAAACAAAATTCATATGTTTATTCAGAAGCTTTGGCTGTTGTATAAGAGCACTACAAGGGTACTAATAGTTTTCTTTTTAACTGGATTTCCTCATATCTAGTTTGCATAAAGACTGCAACTTATGCAAACTCGACGCCTTCACCATTTACGACCTCGCCAAGGAGATAAGCTGGATCATCTGCATTTGATTCGGCGAGAATCCTTTGAGATGCTTCGGAGCTTACAACTAGAACCATGCCGATGCCCATGTTGAAAGTTCGCCTCATCTCAGCATCTTCAATTCCTCCAGCCTATCAAGATACTGAGAAATTTCAACTTGTGTGGCTTTAAAAATCTGAAATTAGTATAAATTATTGATATTTCGACGGTTTTCTATTTAAAACACAAAACACAATAGAACATGTAAGTATAACCGGGCGAATCCGAATGGTTCGACTCCATGTAGATATTAGTAGTTTCAAAAACATTTTAAATTCTATTATCCTCTAGAACTCATTCAAACTTGCATCTATTAAAACCATCAAATACTTGTACCCACAAGACAAGAAGATAATATCATATTGTATGCATGATTTTGGAAGAAACAAATTCCAAAGATAACACATGCCATACCTCTTGAAGCCATTTGAACACCGCAGGTATTTCCCAAGAATTTGGAAGTATCTTGGCACCAAGGCCCTCGGGAAAAACCCTTGGTATGTTATCAGTGAAACCACCACCAGTGATATGGGCTATGCCTTTGACACCTCCTTGGTTTATGATGTCAAGCACCTAAATGGATTTTACAATTAAATTAAATGCATTTTCATAATTCAAAAATATCAAATAATAATAATAAAAAATAAATAAATAAATAAAGCATTCTTTAGGGGCCCACCTTCTTGACGTAAATGACAGTGGGGGCCATTAGGGCTTCACCCAGTGTTTGTGGTTTGCCATCGATTCCAGGAAGTTGATCATTTAAAGAAAGACCGCTTTTCGCCAAAACCCTATAAAATTGTATAAAATGCGATAGATTAAAGTCTCAAATAGAAGCCATTTGTTGGTAATATGTTGATTGATATACATTGTTAGCCCATAACTCAATGGCTTAAGCTTTTCAAGAAAGTGATTCTTGACAAAGCATCAAAGCACAAGCTTTTAAGAGATCCAGGATTCAAACAACAGGAAATAAAGTGATGACAAAAAAATTGCTCTAAACAAGCGGCATGCGAGAAAATTAAAATATCAAATAATTGTCGCTTCCCACCGTCCAAATGCACAATGGAATATAAACAATTGACCGTGAGGGGAGCACTTTGTTTTTTACTTTGCTTCACTTGCTAAAGAAGACTAATATACATATATTAGCCCCTTCAACATATGTTTCTGAAGCATAAAGTTAAAAATCAACTCGATTTTTACTAACTACATAAAATTAGAATGTATAAAACTCAGTACCTTAGATGTTCTTCGATTCTGCGATCATATCCGCAAAAATCATTACAGGTCTATATGATCATCATCGTCTCAAATTCCAAATCCAGTAAAAGCATGTGCATGTTAATTCAGATCAATTTCCAAAAGTCAAATGACAAGGAAGAAACAGAGACCCCAAGACCTGTAGAGCCTCATGGCAACAACCTAATGGGAACGATGGCTATCCACAGTAACCAGATGACTATCAATACAAATAATTTCAGAAATCAAATGAGAAAAATAAGAGAAATAAATATACTCTTAGAACCCCGTATCTATTTGGGTGCATACCAACTACCAACAGACTGAATTTAACGAGGATCCAAAAAGAGCGATTCTTAATATAACTTCACGGGTACGAGTCAATCTGCATCAAGATAAAGCCAGATGGCCAGATTAAGAAGCATCCCGACATAATTAATTACCTGGATCAGGCCTTTTTAACGGGATCCAAGTGAACGAACTCAGGAGTGGTGAGAACAAAAGATTTTTTAGGGGGGAATTAGAAACTACAAACAATTCCAAAAACCCATTAAGCATCCAAGATTTCTACTCTGGTAATAGTTTCGTAAACCCATTAAGCATCCACGAGTAACATGTATATTTCAAACACAATTAATCTTAATTAATTATCGTCTTAATTGTATATTAGTAACAGAGCAAGGTGATTGTGAAATAAACTATAGTTGTATCCAATATAAACGTAAGAAATAACGAAAGAAGTTTCGGATATTAAGGATGTCAACAGAACTACTTAGGATAGAGGGAAGAGAATAAGGACATTGAAAGAGATGAATACACTTTTCAACTTACAAAAAAGGATGTTTACCAACAATTGATATATAGAACTCTATAAAACAACAAAGTTTTCAACTTTGACAAAACCGCAGAAGCCAAATCTTGCGACTCTTGAATTTATTATGATAGAGAAATGCCAAAAGGCCCAAAACATTAGGAATTAATGGTTGTAGAAAATAAAGATTATTACCTCTCCTCCTAAGAGTGCACAATCAGATTGTCGACAACCGTCAACAATCCCTTTAATTACCTATAAAACCATGGCAAAATTCACAAGACTCAATTAGTGAATTTTTAAGCTATCATCATAGAACAAGGTGATGCGTGTACCTTCTCAGCAAGATAGACGTCAAGATAACTTGTGGCATAATAATCGAGAAAGAACAATGGTTTTGCTCCAGATGTAACAATATCATTTACACTCATTGCCACCTGTCAAAATTAATGATAAAAAAATTTAATTCAATAAGCGTGGTGCTACAATGGTTTTTAACAAAGAGCAAAATATACCAGATCGATTCCTATTGTATCGTGAATGCCTGTTTCAAATGCAAGTTTGAGTATGGTTCCTACACCATCGGTACCGGCAACTAGGTATGAATCTCCTGTTCAGAGAAAATGCAGATCGGATTAATACTCACATTCTAAGAAATTATATGGAGCATAATGTGATCTTTTAATAAATCAGAATTGTGCAAACTGAAAAGGAGAAGGGAGGGGGGGGGGTGGATAATGAATGTTAACATGGAATAAAAAAACGCTTTGTTTTGGTTTCCCTGCCATAGTCAATGTCAAAATACGATATTGACGTAGATTAGAAGAGAGAAACAGACATGGGTGTCCATCTTCGGTACCCGCTTCCCGCATTCCGATACAACACTATTCATCAAAGTAACCGGTTCAACCGGCTACTCCCTAATATCATGACTTCAATTAATTGATCCATCTACTCTATACATCAATATCCTCTGCTTCAAACTACTAATATTTTCTTTAATATCTCTCTCTCAACAACATTTTATTCACATCCCACGATTGGAGGTGGTGGAGAATATGAAGGTGGGGGGGGGGGGGGGGGCTCCATAAATTGGAGGCAGTTCTATGCGAGGAGGAGATGGAGCCGGCTCGATTCGAGTTGGCGTTGGCGTTGGCGTTGGCGAATTTCGTGGAGGCGGCAGGGAAGTAGGATGGAGGTGGTGAATTTGGTGGCGGTGGTGGTAATTATTGGAGGCGGGTTTGCGTTTGTTTGACCAGATAATTGTATGAGGTTACCGACACGTGGCATTATTTCATTGGTTAATTCTATCTCTCTCTCCAAGATCTCAAAAAGTAGCATGTACCAAAGTACAATCCCAGACATGGGTATTTGGATTTCAGCTGACACCAACTTATGTTACTCTCTTGGGTTTATCTATGACTTAAGAGTTGAACATAATTTTGTATAGAAAATCCATCATATTTCCGCGTTCTTCTAGACTTTTACCCTACTATAGGAAATTTTGGGAGGAAAATGGCTAGACATTTAGGCTGATGGCAAGCGGCAAGCCCCTCTATTGTTCATACAAATTTTGCACTAATGGCAGAGGGTTGACGATGATAAAAATTTATCTAATATTTCATAAAGCCTTGATTTCGCCAACCCCATTTTGATAGGCAAAAGACAAATGATCAATATAACAATAAGATATCCCAATTGGAAATGAGCAAATAGTAGATATCAAGTTGGAATTGCCCGCTTTCCATTAAATCAAAACTTTCATAGTACTAAACCAAACATTTTCGCTTAATTCAATCCTCAATCAACAGAACCATCAAAAAAGCTTCAAACTTTACAATGATTAAACACCCTAAAAACAATTAAAATAAAAAATTTCGAAGAAAATCAGCAAAATTTAGAAAAATCATACCCAATGGGTAGAGGCCTCCGAATCCTCCAATCCCAGGCGCCATCTTGGCGATCCGCTTCACAAGCTCAGACCCGGCATCGATATCAACGCCGGCTTCCTTATACGTCAAACCCTTTGAGCAATTGATCTGCAAACCCTCCATCTTTCTTCTTCTCCTTTGATCTAATGGGATCCGAACGAATCGGGTAGGAGATCCGAACCCGTTAGCGGGTTTGGGTCCGATAAGAGAGTGAAGGTGCTTATCGACGGCGGCGGCGGCGTTGATTGAGCTCATACTGGGGGATTAGGGTTTCGGCAGTTTAGCTCTTTTTTTTAAGAGGATTTGTGACGGGAGAGAGAGAGAGGAGGATCTGGTCGGGGGCTGGGGGATGAGGGAGTCAGAGGAGGGAAAGGCGGTTGGAGGGGTTAAGGTTGGATGGAGGAGGGGGCTTGGGGGGAAGATAGCGGTGTGACGGGAGAGAGAGGAGGATCTGGTCGGCGGCTGGGGGTAAGGTTGCTACACACAATCAAATTTATTTATTTATAAAAATATGAGATACTTAGAGATAATCGATGAAGAAACAAGAGAAAGAAAATGGATCTAAACATAGAAAAAGATTTAGGATTACACCTTCGAGGTGCGTGAGTGAGATCGGGTGATGTGCGGTTTATAGACATGGTGGGACCCTCCCTCTCCCTCTCTCTCTCGGCCTGACAAGAAAAAGAAGAGAGGGATAAGACTTGTATCATTTATTGAAGCGGTAACGGAAAAACGAGAGATAGAATTCGTCATTTCTAACTCACATATTCTTCTTGGTCTTCCAATAGTATGAGAAGCTTGTTCTCCTCTCTAATGGCAAGAGTTGCAATAGTGATCAGAATGGAAAAGGAGAGAGTATCTGTTATCCACATCAGTTCCCTCTACACGTAGCAAGTCTCTAGATGAAGTTTTCTTTCATGTGATGAGAAGATGAAGCTTCGGACAGTCTTCTTTCACCGCAGATCATCTACGGCGAGATGATCGGCTTGTACACTCGCCGGGAGCTTACGAAGTCTAGCTTGGGTCTTTCAATGGAGATCGGACACGCTACAAAGGTTGTAGCCCCTAACTAGCTCTCTAGTATTTTCTAGTTTGTACAATTACTATGTATTTGATGATTCTAGGCTATGGGTTGGTTCTATATTAGTTAAAAATTTGTTTTTGCTATTCTGCCACGGTCCACGAATGTTCTGACTTTATGACCGATCCCTAACATGGTATTAGAGCCAAATCAAGTACTTATGATTGTTTTTGGTGGCCAATTGATTCATAGAACCATTTTGCAAAACTTTTGTTCACTGTTTTTAAATCTACTAAAACCAGCGAATATATTGTTGATACTCGCGCCCCGGAGCTCACGGTTCAGACCGAGAGCCCCGTGGAGGCACGGGGACTGCCCCGAGGATGTCCCCGGGGGCTTAGGTGGGCCCCTACACTAGAGACCATCACAAGATGGCCTCGGGTGTGGCGCGTGCTGCTGCGTGCTGGCTGTTCTAGCAGCAAACCCCATGGCCATAACTTTGTGGCTATGGGTTGGTGGCCCCCACCTAAAGCCTCCATGGTTCACATCACATGTGAGGGGTTGGAGTTTTGATGTATGAAGAGGAAGAAGAAGAAGAGAGCAAGAGAGTGTATGAGAGCAACTCAAGAATGAGTTCAAGTGATATAATGAGAGAAGAATGACTCATCATAGACCAGTGAAGCATCCAATATCCACAAATAAAAATATGGAGCCATGCTACAATAGTAAGTCAAGACAAATATAATATTAGATAAATCCATGCTTCCCCATTCCTCTTTATTTTCCACCTCATTTCTATTTTTCAAAAAAATAGAAAATCATGCATGCTTAATATATATATATATATATATATATATATATATATATATATTAAGTAAATAATTAGTGAACTAATAATATTAGTTATGATATAATTATATCAAATATAATATATATCAAATTATTAAATCAACACTTGATTTAATAATCCGGTTATATCCCATATAACCGACTAATATCATTTATCTGTATATCACATTATCAAATCAACACTTGATTCGATAATCTGATTATATCACATATAACCAAACCGATATCAGATAACTGTCAGATTAGAATATGGTATCACATACACGTATTAAATCAGCCCCCCGCACATATCACATATGTGTCCTATTTCGTTTCGCTTGAACCAGGAAACTTCTGTATAGGACTCTAAAGACTTGTTAATACGCCAGCAGTAGGTGATGATCACATCAGTCACCTACAAGCCGTCAGCGGTACTAGCTGGACGTAACGACTATCCAGTTATTGAGCAATATGAAGATCAACAAGCAAGCTTGTCCATACTCTCCATTGTTGGAGATAGTGCCCTCAGAGTCAATTATTAGGTCACAGGTACGTGATTGTAATGATTGAGGAAGGACCTATCCCGGTAGGACAGTCTTACTCGAGATGATAGTATGCTATCTGGTTTACCTTTATCATCGTGTACTGCTTTAGGTGACATGACACGTCGCTATTACACGTTGATAGAGCCCCTAGGATTCTTGCTTGACCACCAGCAGTATGAGGGCGATCATATAAGTGGGAGCTGGGGGTCTACAAGCATATCCTTAAAAGGTCCCTAGTCGTGGGAGTTTCGAGACCGGGCATCGATACTCCATTAGTAGACTAGTGTATACAGTCGAGACCCCGACGAGGGGCGGTGGCCGGTCTCACAAGCCACTGGTGTCAGTTGGATCACCTAAGATGTATACAGGTGCTCATTGGGTTATGAGTACACCGGACAGGACTCGCCGGGAACATGCTAGTTGGTCATATACCAGACGTCAGATGGCAGTTCCCTGGTGACATGTGTGCAGGTTAGTTCATCGACCTGGGGATCGTCATTTGTCTCGTGTGAGTTCCCACTGTGCTTTGATTACTACCCTACCACGGCTCAAAGGAGTCGTGCAAACAGGTTTTAGTTGGGTACAGTCCCGAGCCACATGGAGGCAGTGAGCGTATCTTCAGGGGTTCGTCTCTCCCGGTATTGGGGGTGAGGTCGTGCTGTGTCTAGGAGAGCCATTACACAAAGTCCTTGGCCAAGGCAAGGAGATTTACTGGTAGGTATTCCAGTAGTATCTCAGGGTGTTCTGGGCTACACTCCGACACGACTTGTACCGCTTTTGGGGGTCTGACTTTTACCAACCCCTAGGCCCGCCATGCGATACTCATAGACGAACGGACCGGACTGCACGGATATTGTCACTGACAGGCTCAGTAGGGTGTCAGGATGAGTTCGCTCATCGACGTCCCTTTTGGTCAATAGCTGGTGGCCCGTTACGTATTGGCTTATACCTCTGACGTGCTAGTGGTTAAATCCACAGCCATAGTATTGACGAGTCTTTAGAGTCCACCACACTTTCAGTTACTCAAGTTTCGGGCGAAACGCTGTAGAGGCCGTATGGAGATATGGCAGGGTTCGATCAGATACGTGCGGTATTGTACGGATCGTGATCGGACGGTTTTTACTAACCGGCTTTGGCTTAAGCCGGATCTTAGTATTTGATAATGTAGTTTTGTCTCATTGCATTTGTATCCGGACGGAATACAGATGCGGGTGTGTATGCACAGTATTGGGGTTTTCCTGTAGTTTATTACGGGACCAGTTTTCTGGAGTTGCCAGTTTGCATTCCGTTCCGGCCGGTTTTCCTTTGTTCTTTCCCGGCCGGACTTTTCCGATGGAGGGGGTTATTTGCAATTGTGCAAATAACATTTGTGGAGGGGGTTTCTAGTAAATGTTTGATTATGATAGCTATCATTTTCTTTTCAACCATGCTTTTGCTTTATGAGATTTGATTGTGATAAAGTGAGGGTATGGGTTTAATAGTGAAAGGCATGGTTGTATGTTTCTTTGTCCCTTGATGTGGTCACCTCTTCTCATCTCCTACACTCACCTCCCTTATTGCTTCATATTCTTTCCTCCTCCATTTTCTAAGTTCATAAGTTTTTCATGGTTGAGTGAGAAGAAAAGAAGAGAAGGAGAAAGCTTCATCCTTGAGAGTGTTTTTCATTCTTGATCTCTTTTCATGCCAAGAAAAATGAAAGCACCATTTTTCATACCTTCATTCCTCCATCTTCAAAAGGCAACCAAAACCCCAATGAGACATAGACCCTACACTTCCTACAGCACATCTTGAGCATGTCGAGTTGCCGGCTTCATGCTCGAGTTGCCTCGGTATTGAGGCGGGAGCCCGTAAAAGACGAAGGCGATGTGGTGCCCTTTCCGACGAGGAGGAGACGGACGGAGATCCCGCGAGGAGATCGGAGTGGAGATGAAGACCGGAGGACTTGGATCGTCGGTATACATCTCTTCCCTTTCTTATTAGTAACTTAGACTTGTTAATGGTTACGATCCGGAGTTTAGTGCGCGGTGGTGCCGGTTTGCAAAGTCCGCAAAAATTTAAGTTTATCACCGTTTCCGCATTCCGGCGTCGGATTGACGGCCGGGGCGCCGCCGTGCACTTACATCCATGAAGCCTATCAGTAACACTTATCGTACAGTCCGGTCTCTTCGTCTGATATGTCACATATCGAGTCTAGGGGTGGTAAACGTCAGATCCCAGTAACTTGATAAGTCATGCCGATGTCTGGCCTATAACGGTTCGAGAAACTACTGATAACTCATATAAGTAAATCTCAGCAGTAACCCTGGCCAGGGACTTCCAGTTATAGCCAATCGAGCATAGCGCAATATCAACCCCTAATACCAGGAGAGACGAAACCCTTCCTATCGCTCATTGCCTCCATGTGAGTCGGGATTGTACCCAAAATCCACCTGTTTGCACGTCTCCTTTGAGCGTGGTATGGAGGAAATCAAAGCACGGTGGGAGCCATACAAGACTCTATGACGATCTCGGGTCTACAAACTAACCTGTACCAGTGTCACTAGAGGACTGCTATCTGACGATAGGTATACTACCAACTAGGAGTCCTTGGTGAGTCCTGTTCGGTGTACCCATTCTCCAATGAGCACCTGTGTACAATCTTTGATGTCATACACCAATGGTTGTGGGATCAACCATCGCCCTCTGAGGGACAAGAAACGTACACACTAGTTTACTCTGAAATATCGATGCCCTGTCTCGATATCCCCTCGACTAGGAACTGTTAAAGGATATACTTTTGGACCACCTTGGCCCTACTAGTATCATCTTATCATAATCCTGGTAGTCAAGTACATATCCTAAGGTCTTTATCAACATATAAGAGACAAACAATATAATAATACCAGTCTACATGTTAAGATAAAGGCAACCAGATAGCATACTATCATGTCGAGCAAGAAAATCCTCTATATATATGTCCAAGCATCCATTATATCAACAATAATAGCCTCTAGGGCATACATATTCCTAACAATCTCCCACTTGCACTATGGCCAGTTGTTGTAGTATCTCATACCCAACATCCCAAAAATCTTTTCGAATCGCATTTGGAGGGTGGGCATTTGTTAGTGGATCCGCCGTGTTATCCTCTGTGTCAACTCTCCTGACCTCGATCTCCTAGAGATCAACTATCTCCCTGATCAGGTGATACTGCCTAAGAATATGTCTGGATCGCTGATGGAACCGGGGTTCCTAGGCCAAAACCACAGCTCCATTGTTATCACAATACATAGGTATTAGATGCTCAATGGTAGGAACCAAGTTCATCTTATGAACTTATTCATCCAGACAGCCTCTTTGGTAGTATCGTTGGTAGCGATGTAATCAGCCTCTATCAACGAGTCTGCTATGGTATATAGCTTAGAACCCTTCCAACATACCGTTCCTCCACTGAGGGTGAAGGCAAAACCCGAGACAGACTTTCAGTCGTCCTTATCACTCTAGAAGCTCGAATCGGTAAAGGACTCCACCTGGAGTTCACTGTTACCATACACCAAGAACATCTCTTTAGTGCTTCTCAAGTACTTAAGAATGTTCTTCATAGCTTTCCAGTGTTTCTCCCATGGATCTTATTGATACCTACTCACTATACCTAGTGAGTAAGCTACATCTGGTCTGGTACATAACATCGCATACATGATTGACCCGACCGCCGAAGCATAGGGTATCCCTTGCATGCGAGCCCTCTCCAAATCAGTCTTGGGAGATATCTCTTTAGAGAGAGTGATTCCTGAACAAGCGGGTACATTACCACGCTAAGAATCTTCCATACTAAACCTCTTTAGTATGGTGTCTATGTATCTGGATTGGGACAATCCCAACATTCGTCTAGACTTATCTTTATAGATCTATATCCCCAGGATGTAGGAGCCATCACTTAGATCTTTCATGGAGAAATGTGTGATAAGAAGAGCTTGACTGAGTGTAGCATAGGAACAATGTTTCCTATCAAGAGTATGTCATCCACGTACAATACGAAGAAGACAACCTTACTCTCTATTACCTTCTTATATATACATGGTTCATCTACATTTTTGATGAAGTCAAACTCTTTGACAGCTTTATCAAAACAGATGTTCCATCTCCACGATACCTTCTTTAATCCGTAGATGGATTTAAGCAGTTTGCACACGCTTCCGCTGCTCCCACTGTCTACGAAACCCTCTGGCTGTGTCATATACACGCTTTCTCCTAAATCACCATTTAGAAAAGCGGTCTTGACATGCAATTTTCCAGATTTCGTAGTTATGGTATGCAGCAACGGCAAGTAGGATCCTGATAGACTTAAGCATAGCCAGTGGAGAAAATGATTCATCATAATCGACACCAGGTCGTTGACGAAAACCTTTTGCTACAAGTCTAGCTTTGAAAGTCTCAACTTTTCCATCTACACCAATTATCTTTCTCAAAGATCCACTTGTTCTCGATGGGTTTTACCCCTTCAGGAGCAACATCCAAAGTCAATACTTTGTTGGTGTATATGGATTCCATCTCAGATCGCATAGCATACAGCCATTTCATAGAGTCTCCACTTGTGATGGCCTGCTCGAAACTAGTTTGGTCATCATCTTCTATGATGCAATCCTCGCTCTCACTGTCTATGAGAAAACCGTAGTATCTCTCAGGTGGATGAGGAACCCTACTAGATCTACGGAGTGGCTGTGGTTCATTAGGGACTATTGAATCCTCTGATTCCACCAAATCGTCAGTTATAGTTTGTGTTGCTGGAACTCTTCCAGTTCTACCTCATTGCTACTAATTTCTTTCACAAGAAATTCCTTTTCTAAAATGGTGGCAATTCCAAGAAACAAACACTTTTTGTTCTTCGGTGTGGTAGAAGATATACCCTCACGAATGTTTGGGATATCCTACAAACTTGCACAGAACCAACCTTGCCTTGAGCTTGTCCGGATTTTGCTTTTTAACATAGGCCGGACAACCCCATATCTTAACTTGTTTAAGAGATGGTCTCTTCCCATTCCATATCTCATATGGAGTGGTAGGCAACGGATTTGGTCGGAACTCTATTCAATAGGAATGCAGCTATCTCAAATGCATAACCCCAAAAGGAAATAGCCAACCCGGCATTACTCATCATAGAGCGCACCATATTTAATATGGTGCGATTCCTCCGCTCCGATACTCCGTTGTACTGTGGTGTATACGAAGGAGTAAGCTGAGAGAGAATCCCATTCTCTTTTAAGTAGTCTCTGAAATTCCGTGCTCAAGTATTCTCCTCTCCGATCATATTGAAGGATTTTAATACTTTTACCCATCTGGTTCTTAACTTCGTGCTTATATTCCTTAAATTTCTCAAAGGTTTTAGACTTGTGTTTCATCAAGAACACATGTCCGAACCTTGAGAGATCATCGGTGAATGTAATGAAATACGAGAAACCATTCCTGGCATGCGTAGACATAGGACCGCATACATCACTATGTATTAGTCCCAAGAGTTCAGTAACTTTTTCTCCGTGTCTAGTAAACGAAGTTTTGGTAATCTTGCCTTTGAGACATGACCGGCAAGTTTCATAAGATGAAAATTCGAACGATTTCAAATATCCATTTTTATACAACTTAGCTAGCCTTGTCACATTGATATGACCTAGTCTACAGTGCCATAAGAAGGTTTTGTTCATTTCTGAACTTTTCCTCTTGTGTGTGTTCTGTACATTTAGAACTGTGGTTTGATTCAGAACGTATATACCGTTACATAACGTACCAAACCCAATCAACATTTGATTCTGGAAAATGTTCATAACATTATCCTCTAATATGAAATTATATCCTTTTTTAGATAGCAAAGAAACCGATATAATATTACACATCATTTTTGGTACGTAATAACAGTCGCTCAGAACCAATGTATTACCAGTTGGTAATATATGGTGATATTCGCCATCTGTCTTGGCCGCAACAATTGCACCATTCCCTACTACTAGAGACATATCACCCTTTCCCAGTTCTTTACCTCTCTATAGCCCATGTAACAAATTACATACGTGGGATTCTGATCCGGTATCAAATACCCAGGACGTAGAGCAAGCTAAGAAACAGTTCTCGGTTACAAACACTCCTGAAGACGATGCATCAATATACTTATTCTTCGTTTGGGTGGCGTGGGAATCCTGATATTCCCCTATTCTCTGCTCAGACTTATGACAATCATAAGATAGAGCGGAAGCTAGCCCAGTATAATAAGTAGGTTCGGTCAATACATCCATATTATTATCTTGATTAAGGCATGTCATTCGTCGCTACCAGGAGAGAGAGAAGGATAATCACTTTGTGTGTGCTCTTTGCAAGATTAGATTCGTTATTATTTTATCTAATCAGGATGGTCCCCACTGTTTTTATCAAATTTTCCTTCAAACCATAAAATGTAAGATTAGCCGGGATTAATTACATTCTATAAGTTCGCTAACCGGTCAGCCAGGCCAGTGTCGGTACTCTAAGAGAGGTTCCCCGTGCTTTCGCACGGACCTAATTAAAATAAACCTCATTTCCTTAGAGGCATAACCCAGTTGATATCATTCTAGATACCTACTAGATTAGCTAATTGTAAAGTGCAAAACTCTCCCAGGAGTAACTCTTACTCACAGTGGGTATCGGGATCCAACTACCATATAGAAGGTATGCAATCTCATTGTAAATTTCAACACTTGAAATTCCCGATAATGTTTTTACTCCTAGCCGCTTATGACCTTAACATAGTCAACAAATCATAAGCGCTAGTCAGGTTCAACCCGTCATTTCTTGATTGGATTAAACCCACCCGTACGACCCTTAACATAGTCAATAAAACCGTATGACCACCCTAATCGAATCGCATCATATGGTTACAGATAAGCACTAATTAGCTACAACACACTGCGCCTTAATATAGTCAACAAACGTAGCACGAATACTAAATGACACTTATCTGAAATGACAGGGGGCTACGGCTGGTTTTGAGAAAAACCTTTAACGTAATGAACTTGATATCATTGTAGAATCTAGTGATTTGGAGTGTTTTAAGCTCCGTTTAAAAATCGAATAGTTTTGCAGCGTTTGCTAGTTTTTCTAAAGAGGTCACTTCCGGTGAAGAGATCTCGGCTCTTTCCTCATCGAATGGGGTGCTGGATATTCATCAAGGAATACCACTATGCAAAACAAGAACAAGTGCAGCTTGCAAAACTAATCGAGTGAGTTGTAGCATTTTCTAGTTTCGCCAAAGAGGTTACTTCCGGTGAAAGGATCTCGGCTCTTTCCTCATCGAATGAGGTGCTGGATATTCATTAAGGAATACCACTATGCAAAGCAATAACTAGAGCTACCTGTTTTTAAAAATCCGATTCTACAACATCTTTATGTTTCTTTTCTTTTTATTAATCTCATTAATGAAGTCCTATCATTTAATGTTTTCTAAACATCACAGAAAAATGAAACGAAAATAGAACGTACGCTTATACCATCCGTATTCGCTATGGGGCCCTGTCATACACCGTTAGGTTACTTAACTACCGGCAGAGCGGGGACTAGACTAGCGCGGGTGCAAAACATAAGCAACGTATATTATATATCATATATATAATATAACGTTCGTCTCACGCAGTAATATGATCACATCACAGAAACAAGCAGCAGAAGCAACATATGAAATATTGGATATACTAGGATGTCTATATTTTAAATTTAGCCAGTAATGTAAAACACGGATTCCACGATCGTGATGAATAGACAAACCCACATTCCTAGACCCTTACGAGAGCGGTAAGTAACCCTATCAATTTTAGAGTTAGGAGACCCGGTCTCAACTCCTTGAGACGGTCTCCCACTGGACTCTAGAACCCGTTACTTGTGCTCCCCTCCTTGGGTCTATCCTAACGTGGAAAAGTAAATAATATATATCAATGGTGACATCATCCTCAACCCGGAAGTGCCCTAATAAAAGAATATTACATACTGATTTTACATGAATGAAAATGAAAAACTCTCATCTTACATAAAACCTCCGGCTATTCAATCACGACGATCCAATAAAACATATCACCAGCAACACATAACATCTCATGTCATTAACGTAAGTAAATATGCGTATCCCGAATTTCGTTGACATATAGCAACGAGATCGGAATACCCTACATATTACACTTACGGTCGCAGAAAAGAAATGGAAAACTACAATAATTAGAATCCGTATATCCTTAGAGATCATAAACCCAGAATATCTCATATTCCGGATTTCATGCCTAACCTATAAATCTTTTATTTTAGTCTCAAATTGAAAACACTTTTCAATTACTTTAGTCGGGTAATTCAACAGGATTCCCGACTACATTATCGAATACTCGTCGGAAACTTTAGCAGATGGCCACACCCCCGATGCCGTCAACAAAGTGCACTAAGGTGGAACACCGTGGCCGCGAGCACCCGAGTGGGTGCTTTTGGCAACGGGGTTCTCATACAGTCACTTGGTCGGGGCTATGGGCCGTGGCTGTCTACTAGAGTTACCCGGCGAGTGTTCGTGTACAATACGCGATTGCGATGGAGTTTTGATCCTAATTAAAACTCCGCGGCAACCGATAAATCGAGACTAAAACACTAGATTTACAATATTTTAACTAGTTTTTACAAAACTAATTATTCCGGATTCTAATAATTGTATCACATATCATCAAGATCTATTTAGACGCTAAACATTTTCGATCAGTTTTACAAACACCCACAAAATCTAGAGAGCTCAACAACTTGAGAAACATTAAAAACATCCAGAGAGTGCATGATCAGCAAATGGAGCAGCACAAGAGAAATCACACCACAACTCAACTAAACTGCGGCAGAACCGCGGCCAAACAAGGGTTTTGGCCGCGGTTCCACGGTCGTTTAAAGGAGTTGGGTTGTGAAATTTCTTGAGGCTCCATTAAAAAGCCTGCACAATTTTCTGAATATTTTTAATCACGAAAATTTCTACATTTGAAAAAAGCGACAGAAACATAAAAAAATGCGGTTTCGAAAACCGATCGAACACTTTAATGTCCTAAAGACCTACCATAATGTTCTAGCCTATCTCTGATACCATGAAAGTCTACCCTAGCACCACAACAAGGTTTTTGTAGCATCAAGCATGCTAAATTAAAAAATTTTAGGTGCTAAGTTAGACTAACCAAGATCTTAACTAGAATAATTAGGGTTTAACCTATGATGATATGAAAAACTAAAGAAGTGAAAGAAGTTATACCCTCGTAGATCGAGTCCTTCACTCCACAAGCTCCGTATCGTAGTCCACACGACTCCACTAAGCTCCACTTGAGAGTTTGATCGAACTTTCTCCGATGACTTTCGTGCCGAAGATGATCCACGTGAAACCCACTAGCTCAAGCTAGCTCTTCACTAATCTCCTATTAGTGAAGGAAACACGCTACACCAAAGTGCTAGTTTGGTGTGGGATTGTGAAGTAGGGTATTTATTTTGCTCACTACTTTGTTCAAACCTCCATGGTTCACATCACATGTGAGGGGTTGGAGTTTTGATGCATGAAGAGGAAGAAGAAGAAGAGAGCAAGAGAGTGTATGAGAGTAACTCAAGTGATAGAATGAGAGAAGAATGGCTCATCATAGACCCTACTCATTGAAGCATCCAATATCCACAAATAAAAATATGGAGCCATGCTTCAATAGTAAGTCAAGAAAAATATAATATTAGATAAATCCATGCTTCCCTATTCCTCTTCATTTTCCACCTCATTTCTATTTTTCACAAAAATAGAAAATCATGCCATGCTTAATAAATATATATATATATATATATATATATATATATATATATTAAGTAAATAATTAGTGAGCTAATAATATTAGTTAAGATATAATTATATCAAATATAATATATATCAAATTATTAAATCAATACTTGAATTATTAATCCGGTTATATCCCATATAACCGACTAATATCATTTATTTGTATATCACATTATCAAATGAACTCTTGATTCGATAATCCGGTTATATCACATATAACCAAACCGATATCAGATAACTGCCAGATTAGAATACGGTATCACATACACGTATTTAATCAGGCCCCCACACATATCACATATGTGCCCTACTTCGTTTCGCTTGAACCAGGAAAATTCTGTGTGGGACTCTAAAGACTCGTCAATACGCCAGCAGTAGGTAATGATCACATCAGTTACCTACAAGCCGTCAGCGGTACTAGCTGGAAGATCAACAAGCAAGCTTGTCCATACTCTCCATGAAGCCTATCAGTAACACTTACCGTACAGTCCGGTCTCTTTGTCTGATATGTCGCATATCGAGTCTAGGGGTGGTAAACGTCAGACCCCAGTAACTTGATAAGTCATGCCGATGTCTGGCCTATAACGGTTCGAGAAACTACTGATAACTCTTATAAGTAAATCTCAGCAGCAGCCCTGGCCAGGGACTTCCAGTTATAGCCAATCGAGCATAGTGCAACATCAACCCCCAATACCGGAAGAGACGAAACCCCTCCTATCGCTCATTGCCTCCATATGACTCAGGACTGTACCCAAAATCCACCTGTTTGCACGTCTCCTTTGTTAGTTATATGTATACCCTAGAGGCCATTATTGTACATATGATGTATATTATAGTGGATGCTTGGACATATATAGAGAGGACTTTCTTGCTTGACATGATACTATGCTATCTGGTTATCTTTTTCTTAACATGTAGACTTGTATTGTGATACTGTCTTGATCTCACATGTTGATAAAGCCCTTAGGATATGTACTTGACTACCAGGACTATGATGGTGATCATACTAGTGGGGCCAAGGTAGTTCACAAGTACATCGTTTAATTGTTCCTAGTCGAGGGAATATCGAGACAGGGCATCGATATTCCAGAGTAGACTAGCGTATACGCTTCTTGACCCATATGATGGGCGATGGATGATCCCACATCCATTGGTGTTTGACATCAAAGATGGTATACGGGTGCTTAGTGGAGACTGGGTATACTGAACAGGACTCGCCGAGGACTCCTATGTGGTAGTAAACCTATCGTCAGATAGCAGTCCTCTGGTGACACTGGTACAGGTTAGTCTGTAGACTCGAGATCATCATAGAGTCTTGTGTGGCTCCCACTGTGCTTTGATTTCCTCCCTACCAAGCTCAAAGGAGACGTGAAAATAGGTGGATTTTGGGTACAGTCCTGAGTCGTATGGAGGCAATGAGCGATAAGAGGTGTTTCGTTTCTTCCGGTATCGGGGGTTGATATTGCGCTGTGCTCGATTGGCTATAACTGGAAGTCCCTGGCTAGGGCTGATATGGAGATCTACTGATAAGTGTTATCAGTAGTTTCTCGACCCGTTATGAGCCTCACATCGGCATGACTTATCACGTTACTGGGGTCTGACGATTTCCACCCCTAGACATGATATGCGATAAAGAGACCGGACTTTACGGTAGTGTTACCGATAGGCTTCATGGAGAGAATGACGAGCTTGTTTGTTGATCTTCATATCACTCAATAGCCGGGTAGCCGTTACGTCCAGCTAGTACCGCTGACAACTTGTAGGTGACTGATGTGATCATCACCTACTGCCGGCGTATTGACGAGTCTTTAGTGTCCCACACAGAAGTTTCCTGGTTCAACCGAAATGAAGTAGGGCACATATGTGAATGTGCGTGGGCCTGATTAAATATGTGTATGTAATACCGTATTGTAATCTGGCAGTTATCTGGTATCGGTTAAGTCATATATGATATGACCAGATTATCGAATCAAGTGTTGATTTGATAATGTGATATTCAGATAAATGATATTAGTCGGTTATATATGATATAACCGGATTATTAGATCAAGTGTTGATTTAATAATGTGATAAATATTATATGTGATATAATTATATCTTAACTAATATCATTAGCTTACTAATTGCTTTATTTATATATATGTATATATTAATGTATATTTGATATATATATATATATATATATATATATTACTATATGAAGCATGGCATATTTTTCTATTTTTAGAAAATGGAAAAATGAGGTGTAAATTGTGGAGATATTTTGGGTATGGATGAGGCATGGGCTTATATGGTTTTTTATTATTCTTGACTCATTATTCAAGCATGGTTGCAATTTAGAATTGCAATTTATTCCATGCTTGAATGAGTGAGGAGACAGATGATTCATATTATTGTTTCTACACTTGCTTCATGCTTGATGCCTTAGCCATTTTCCTTGAGCTTCTTCTTCCTCTTGATCTCTATAATTTCTTCATCTCACCTCCAAGCTCAAACCCTCACATGAGATGTGAATCATTGAGCTTGTGAGTAACCTAGTGAGCTTATCATATCCCTTACTTCATCATCCCACACCAAACTAGCAATTTAGTGTGGTGTGTTTCATACACTAAAGAAGTTTAGTGTAGAGTTAGCTTGATCTAGAGGAATTTTGGGTGGATCGTCTTTGGCGCGAAGATCACGAAGGAAGGTCGTTCAAACTTGAAGAGGAGCCTTGTAAAGTCGCGTGGACTTCAACCAGGAGCTTTAGAAGAGAAGGACTCGAACTACAAAGGTTGTATTCTTGTTCTCAACATGTAAAGTAGTTTACATTTGGTATTGTCTAAATCTTTAGTTAAAGATTCTTAGTTTAGAGTTGCTTAGCATGACAATTTTTTGAAAATGGCATGGACGATTCCTCCCGAAACCTCGCCATCGTGCTAGGAAACCTTACAGTGGTATCAGAGCCAAGCTAAAGATTTAGACAATATTTGTTAGATTACGAAACCGAAACAACTTCGAAAATGTAACATGGAAAACCGGTTTCTGTCGATTTTAAAACGTGCTTTAAATTTTTTTTAAACAACTGCAGAATGTTGTATGAGATGCAACATGAATCAGTGCAAAATTCAACCCCAGAGCTTGGATTTTGGCCGGCCACAGAGCTTAGAAATCCGGCCTGCTCGATTTTTCTATGGTGTTTTGGGTTGAAATTTGCACCGTGTTCCAGTCTCTGGGTTTTGGTGTTTCAGGTGTTGTTTGTTTTTGCTAAATTTTCATGTGATGTTAACTTTCTGCAAAGGCAACTCGGAGTGTTTCGTATTCATAATTCTAACAGTTTTTCAGGTTATTTTAGACGGTGTTAAAAAGTTCAATCGGATATCAAATACCCACTTTAAATCTTGCCGGAAAATTTTCCAAGTGTTGGATTTTTCCTTAGTTTAAAACTTTCAGAAAATTATGCAAGCGATACTGTGGACCCTCTAGAAGAACGAAATCTTAACTCGATTATGTGACCGTCAGAACCACCACTAAACCCTAGGGTTTATGGTAGTTCAGCGGTGCCACATGTGAGGCATTGGTTGACCCTTCTACTGCTGGTTCATAGGAGCTGTGGCATGTACCGAGTATTTTTAAACTGCGCTCATGTGTTGAGGTTTTGGGGAAAATTTGGGTGTTTGTTGATTCGATCGGAATGTTTAACATCGTCTAGCTATTTGATGACATGTGATGTTATGTGTTGCTTGGATATGTTATATTGGATCGTCGTGTTTTGAATAGCCGGGGTTTTTATGTGAGATGAGAGTTTTTATTTTCATTCATGTAAGATTCATTGTATGTAATATTCTTTTTTTGGGGCATTTCTGGGTTGAGGATGATGTCACCATCGTTGTATATTATTTACTTTTCCGCATTAGGATAGACCCAAGGCGGGGAGCACAAGTAACCGGGTTCTAGAGTCCAGTGGGAGATCATCTCAAGGAGTCGAGTCCGGGTCTCCTAACTGTAGAATTGGTAGGGTTGCTTTCCGCTCTCGTAGGGGTCTAGGGATGTGGGTTTAGCTATTCATCGCGACCGTGGAATCCGTGTTTTATACTGGCTTAACTTAAAACACGAAATTCCTAGTATATCCAATATTTCATATGTTATCTTCTGCTGCTGATATTCTGTAATGTGATCACTTTATATGCGTGAGACGAATGCTTTATTATTGTATATATGATATATAATAAACGTTGCTTATGTTTTGCACCCGCGCTAATCCTGCCCCGCTATGCCGTTAGTTAAGTAACCTAATGGTGCATAACGGGACACTGTGGCGAATGCGGATGGCATAAGCGTACGTTGTATTTTCGTTTCTTCTGTGATGCTTAGGAAGCTTAATTGATGGGATTTCATTAATGAGATTAATGAAAGAAAAGAAACCTAAAGATGTTGTAGAATCAAATTTTCAAAAAGGGTAGCTCTAGTTTTCGCTTTGCATAGCAATATTCCTTATAGAATATCCAGCACCTTATTCGATAAGGAAAGAGCCGAGATCCCTTCACCGGGAGTGACCTCTTTAGCGAAACTAGCAGATACTACAACTTACTCGGTTTAGTTTTTGATTGCTTCTATAGTTCTTTCTTTGCATCGCGGTATTTATGAAATATCCTGCACCTTATTCGATAAGAAAAGAGCCGAGATCCCTTCACCGGGAGTGAGCTCTTTAGCGAAACTAGTAAAAGCCTCAAAAACACTCCTTTTCAAAAATCACTTGTTTCTACAACGATATCGAGTTCATTACGCTCAAGGTTTTCTTAAAAACCTGTCGTAGCCCTCCGTCATTTCAGATAAGTACTACTTAGTATTCGTGCTACGTTTGTTGACTATGTTAAGGCGTAGTGTGCGGTAGCTAATTAGTGCTTATCTGCTAAAGCATGAGATGCGATTGGATTAGGGTAGTCGCGGGACTTTTTTGACATGTTAAGGGCCGTATGGGTGGGTTTAATTCAATCAGGAAATGACGGGTTGAACTTGGCTAGTGCTTATGATTTGTTGACTATGTTAAGGTCATAAGTTGCTAGGGGCAAAAATATTATCGGGAATTTCAAGTGTTGAAATTTGCAATGAGTTTGCATACCTTCTATGAGATAGTTGGATCCCGATACCCACTGTGAGTAAGAGTTACTCCTGGGAGAGTCTTACACATCACAATTAGCCAATCAAGTAGGTGTCTAGAAAGGTGTTAACGGGGTCACGCCCTTGGGAAAACGAGGCTTATTTAATTAGGCCTGTGCGAAAGTACGGGGAACCTCCCTCAAAGTACCAGCACTGGCCTGGCTGAAAGATTGGCGAACTTGTAAGGTGTAATTAATCCCGGCTAGTCTTACTTTTTAGGGTTTGAAGGAAGATTTGATAAAAACAGTGGGAGTCGTCCTGATTAGATAAGATAATAACCAATCTAATCTTGCAAAGAGCACACATTAACGCGTTTCTTTCTCTCTCCCTCCTGGCAGCAACCAATGTCACGCCTTAATCAAGATAATAATATGGATGTATTGACCGAACCCGCTTGTTATGCTGAGCAGGGGAAAGTTGGTTCCGCTCCAACTTATAAGTGTTATAAGTCCGAGCAGGAAATAAGAACATATCCGGATTCCCACGCGACCCAAACGAAGAATAAGCATATTGATGTATCTTCTTCATGCGTGTTAGTTACAGAGAACTGTTTCTCAGCACACTCTACGTCCTGGGTATTAGATACCGGATTGGGATCCCACATATGCAATTTGTTGCATGGGCTAAAGAAAGGTAGAGAACTGGAAAAAAGTGATCATTTTCTAAATGTAGGGAATGGTGCAAGTGTTGCAGCCAAAACAATTGGTGAATATCACCTTATATTGCCAACTGGAAATATATTGATCCTGAACGACTGTTATTACGTACCCTCTATGATATGCAATTTAATATCAATTTCTTTATTAGATAAAGAAGAATATAATTTTGTAGTAGAGAATAATGTTATGAATATTTACCTAAATCAAGTGTTGATTGGGTTTGGTGCATTATGTAACGGATTATATGTTTTGAATCAAAACACGGTTTTTAACGTACAGAACACACACAAGAGGAAAAGTTCAGAAATGAACGAATCCTTCTTGTGGTATTGTAGACTTGGTCATATCAATGCGACATGACTAGCTAAGTTACATAAAGATGGATATTTGAATCCGTTCGAACTTTCATCTTATGAAACTTGCCAGTCATGTCTCAAAAGTAAGATGACCAAAACTCTGTTTACAGGACACGGAGAAAGAGTTACGGAACTCTTGGGACTGATACATAGTGATGTATGCGGTCCCATGTTTACGCATGCCAGGAATGGTTCCTCGTACTTTATTACATTCACTGACGATCTCTCAAGATTCGGTCATGTGTTCCTGTTGAAACACAAGTCTGAAGCTTTTGAGAAATTCAAATAATATAAGCATGAAGTTGAGAACCAGACGGGTAGAAGCATTAAAATCCTTCGATCTGATCAGGGAGGAGAATAATTAAGCATGGAATTCCGAGACTATCTAAAAGAGAATGATATTCTCTCTCAGCTTACTCCTCTGTATACACCACAACACAACGGTGTATCAGAGCGGAGGAATCGCACTCTATTGGATATGGTGCGCTCTATGATGAGCACCGCTGAGTTACTTATTTCCTTTAGGGTTATGCGCTTGAGACAACAGCATACCTATTGAATCAAGTTCCATCTAAATCGGTACCTACCACACCATATGAGATATGGAGTGGAAAGAGACCATATCTTAAACGAGTTAAGATATGGGGTTGTCCGGCCTATGTCAAAAGGCAAAATCCGGACAAACTCGAGGCACGATCAGTTCTTTGCAAGTTTATGGGATATCCAAAGAATTCATAAGGGTATATCTTCTACCACGCTAAATGTGTTTGTTTCTCAATATGCCACCTTTTTGGAAAAAGGAATTTCTTGTAAAAGAAATTAGTGGTAAAGAGGTAGAGCTGGAAGAAGTTCCAGCTACACAAACTACAACTGATGATTTATTGGAACCAGAGGATTCAGTAGTTCCCAACGAACCCCAGCCTCTTCGCAGATCTAGTAGGGTTCCTCATCCACCTGAGAGATACTACGGTTTTCTCATTGATGGTGGGAGCGAGGATTGCATCATGGAAGATGATGACCCAACTAGTTTCGAGCAGGCCATCATGAGTGGGGACCCTGAAATGGATGGATGCGATGCAGTCTAAGATGGAATCTATGTACACCAACAAAGTATGGACTTTGGAAGTTGCTCACGAAGGGGTAAAACCCATTGGGAGCAAGTGGATCTTTAAGTAGAAACTTGGTGTAGATGGAAAAGTTGAGACTTTCAAAGCTAGACTTGTTGTAAGAGGTTTTCGTCAACGACCAGGTGTGGATTATGATGAAACCTTTTCTCTAGTGGCTATGCTTAAGTCCATCCGAATCCTACTTGCCATCGTTGCATACCATGACTACGAAATCTGGCAAATGGATGTTAAGACCGTCTTTCTAAATGGTGATTTAGAAGAGAGCGTGTACATGACTCAGCCAGAGGGCTTCGTAGACAGTGGAAGCAATGGAAAGGTGTGTAAGCTGCTTAAATTAATCTACGGATTGAAGCAGATATCGCGGAGTTGGAACATCTATTTTGATGAGGTAGTCAAAGAGTTTGACTTCATCAAAAACGTAGATGAACCTTGTATATACAAGAAGGTCGCAGAGAGTAAGGTCGTCTTCCTCGTATTGTACGTGGATGACATACTCTTGATAGGAAATGATGTTCCTATGCTGTACTCGGTCAAGCTCTTCTCATCACAATGATTCTTAATGAAAGATCTAGGTGATGCCTCTTACATCTTCGGGATTAAGATTTATAGAGATAGATCTAAACAGATACTGGGATTGTCCCAATCCAGGTACATTGACACCGTACTAAAGAGGTTTAGTATGGAAGATTCCAAGCGTGGGAATATACCCATGATCTCAGGACTCACTCTCTCCAAAGAGATGTCTCCCAAGACTGATTTGGAGAGAGCTCGCATGTAAGGGATACCCTATGCTTCGGCAGTAGGCTCTATCATGTATGCGATGTTATGTACCAGACCCAATGTAGCGTACTCACGAAGTGTAGTGAGTAGGTATCAAGTAGATCCAGGAGAGAATCACTGGACAGCTGTGAAGAACATTCTCAAGTACTTGAGAAGGACTAAGGAGATGTTCTTGGTATACGGTAACGATGAAATCCAAGTGGAGTCCTTTACCGACTCGAGCTTCCAAAGTGATAAGGAAGACAGTAAGTCGGTCTCGGGTTTTGTCTTTACCCTCAACGGAAGGGTGGTGTGTTAGAAGAGTTCCAAGCAAGACACCGCTGCAGACTCGACGATGGAGGCTGAATACATCGCTGCCAACGATGCTGCCAAAGAAGCTGTCTGGATGAAGAAGTTCATTGCTGAGCTTGGAGTGGTTCCATCCATTGAGCATCCAATACCTGTGTATTGTGATAACAATGGAGCGGTGGCTTTGGCCAAGGAACACATGTCCCATCAGAGATTCAGACATATTCTGAGGCGGTATCACCTGATCCGGGATATAGTTGATTGCCAGGAGATCGAGACCAGGAGAGTTGACATGAAGGACAACGTAGCGGATCCATTCACAATTTGAGAGACTTTTTGGGATGTTGGGTACGAGATACTACAACACATGGCCTTAGTGCAAGTGGGAGATATTTAGTTATATGTATGTCCTAGAGGTCATTATTGTACATATAATGTATATTATAGTGGATGCTTGGACATATATAGAGATGACTTTCTTGCTCGACATGATAGTATGCTATCTGGTTATTTTTGTCTTAACATGTAGACTTGTATTGTGATACTGTCTTGCTCTCACATGTTGATAAAGCCCTTAGGATATGTACTTGACTACCAGGACTATGATGATGATCATACTAGTAGGGCCAGGGTAGTTCACAAGTACATCCTTTAATTGTTCCTAGTCGAGTGAATATCGAGACAGGGCATAGATATTCCAGAGTAGACTAGCGTATACGTTTCTTGACCCATATGATGGGTTATGGATGATCCCATATCCATTGGTGTTTGACATCAAAGATGGTATATGGTGCTCAGTAGAGACTGGGTACACTGAATAGGACTCGCCGATGACTCCTATGTGGTAGTATACCTATCGTCAGATAGCAGTCCTCTGGTGACACTAGTACAAGTTAGTCTGTAGACCCGAGATCTTCATAGAGTCTTGTGCGGCTCCCACCGTGCTTTGATTTCCTCCCTACCACGCTCAAAGGAGACGTGCAAACAGGTGGATTTTGGGTACAGTCCTGAGTGATATGGAGGCAATGAGCGATAGAAAGGGTTTCGTCTCTCCCGGTATTGGGGGTTGATGTTGCACTGTGCTCGATTGGCTATAACTGGAAGTCCCTGGCCAGGGATGATATGGAGATCTACTGATAAGTGTTATCAGTAGTTTCTCGACTCGTTATGAGCCTCACATCGGCATGACTTATCACATTACTGGAGTCTGACGATTTCTACCCCTATATATGATATGCGACATATTAGACGAAGAGACCGGACTGTACGGTAGTGTTACTGATAGGCTTCACGGAGAGTATGGACGAGCTTGCTTGTTGATCTTCATACCGCTCAATAGCCGGGTAGCCGTTACGTCCAGCTAGTACCGCTGACGGCTTGTAGGTGACTGATATGATCATCACCTACTGCCGGCGTATTGACGAGTCTTTGGAGTCCCACACAGAAATTTCCTGGTTCAAGCGAAATGAAGTAGGGCACATATGTGATATGTGTGTGGGCCTGATTAAATACGTGTATGTGATACCGTATTGTAATCTGGCTGTTATCTGGTATCGGTTAGGTCGTATGTGATATAACCACATTATCGAATCAAGTGTTGATTTGATAATGCGATATTCAGATAACTGATATTAGTCGGTTATATATGATATAACCGGATTATTAGATCAAGTATTGATTTAATAATGTGATAAATATTATATGCGATATAATTATATCTTAACTAATATCATTTGCTCACTAATTGCTTTATTTATATATATGTATATATTAATGTATATTTGATATATATATATATATTATATTATATTATATTATATTATATGAAGCATGGCATATTTTTCTATTTTTAGAAAATGGAAAAATGAGGATTGTGGAGATATTTTGGGTATGGATGAGGCATAGGCTTATATGGATTTTTATTATTCTTGACTCACTATTCAAACATGGTTGCAATTTACAATTGCAATTTATTCCATACTTGAATGAGTGAGGAGAGAGATGATTCATATTATTGTTTCTACACCTGCTTCACGCTTGATGCCTTAGCCATTTTCTTTGAGCTTCTTCTTCCTCTTGATCTCTACAATTTCTTCATCTCACCTCCAAGCTCAAACCCTCACATGAGATGTGAATCATTGAGCTTGTGAGTAACCTAGTGAGCTTATCATATCCCCTACTTCATCATCCCACACCAAACTAGCAATTTAGTGTGTTATGTTTCATACACTAAAGAAGTTTAGTGTAGAGTTAGCTTAATCTAGAGAAACTTCGGGTGGATTGTCTTTGGCGCGAAGATTACGAAGGAAGGTCGTTCAAACTCGAAGAGGAGCCTTGTAGAGTCGCGTGGACTTCAACCCAGAGCTTTATAAGAGAAGGACTCGAACTACAAAGGTTGTATTCTTGTTCTCAACATGTAAAGTAGTTTACATTTGGTATTGTCTAAATCTCTAGTTAAAGATTCTTAGTTTAGAGTTGCTTATCATGACAATTTTTTGAAAATAGTATGGACGATGCCTCCCAAAACCTTGCTGTCGTGCTAGGGAACCTTACATACTTTGAGCATGGTTGGAAGGAAATCAAAGCACAGTGGGAGTCACACAAGACTCTATGACGATCTCGGGTCTACAGACTAACCTGTACCAGTGTCACCAGAGAACTGCTATGTAACGATAGTTATACTACCAACTAGGAGTCCTCGGCGAGTCCTGTTCGGTGTACCCATTCTCCAAAGAGCACCTGTGTACAATCTTTGATGTCACACACCAATGGTTGTGGGATCAACCATCGCCCTCTAAGGGATAAGAAATGTACACACTAGTCTACTCTGAAATATCGATACCCTGTCTCGATATCCCCTCGACTAGGAACTGTTAAAGGATGTACTTTTGGACCACTCTGGCCCCACTAGTATGATCTCATCATAATCCTGGTAGTCAAGTACTTATCCTAAGGGCTTTATCAACACGTAAGTGACAGACAATATAATAATACCAGTTTACATGTTAAGATAAAGGAAACCAGATAGCATACTATCATGTCGAGCAAGAAATTCCTCTATATATATGTCCAAACATCCACTATATCAACAATAATGGCCTCTAGGGCATACATATTCCTAACAGTTAATTAGATAGCATATGTGATATGTGGTGTTTACCATCGACGAATTGATAAGTGATCAATTCGACAGAGTTGCACGATGTGAGTCTGAGATGTTGGTTTGCTTGGTTTGGTTCGGATTATCGCATCAAATAGCCCCACGTGTGTTTTCTTGTAATACAAATTTGTTGTATGTAATTCATTCATGTAATAGCCAATTGTATACTCTATTATTTGGGATGAGCGGCTGACTTGTGGTCGTCGTTACCGTGGTTGTATTATTTATTTGTCGGGACACGATCAGGATGCGATCGTAGTTTCCGTTGTATAATACAGGTATTAGGATTTACCCTATGGCGAAGCACTTGATTCATCAGATTCTAGAATGTAGTAGGTGATCATCTCAAGGAGTTGAGACCTGGGTCTCCTCATTCTAGGATTGGCGGGTGGTTCGGTGCGCTTGTAAGGGGTTAGGATAGATCCGTGGAGGAGTGCTCAGGTCACTGGATTCTAGAAAATGACAGGTGGCCCTTTCATGATGATGATGTTGGGTTGCCCCGTTTCTAGGATTGGCAGGTGTCTTGCCGCACTCGTAGAGGTCTTCAGTTGGCCATGTATGGGCTATTTAAGCGACCGAGGAATCTCGTGTTTTGTTTGTAGCTCAAACAAAAAGCAGGATTTCTAGGTAATTTGACCATTCCATTTCTGTATTGTTCATTGCATGCTTGTAATGTGATTACCTGCCTGTGATGATATTTATCGCTTGCCTGTAATACTAATTATCTGCCTGTGATGATATATATAGTGATATATATGATATATAAATAAATGCTGATATATGTTTTGCATCCGCGCTAGCCCTGCATCTGCCCTACCGTAAGTTAAGTAACCTTACGGTGAAGATCCGAGACCCCGTGGCGAATGCGGATGGCATATATAACATTCTAATTTTCTTTTCATATCATGTTTTTCTGTAATGGTGTGAGAAGATGCTAGATAATATGTTATTATCTAAATGATGGGTTTGCATTAATTCGGATTAATGCAAAGAAACAAACCTAAAATACGTTGTTGGAAACAATTTTTTGAAAAGAAATTATAGTCGTATTCTTTTGCTTTACACACTGGTATTCAATTAGGAATATCCTGCACTTCATTCGATGAGGTAAGCGCCATGATCCATGTTCCTCTAATAATTAAACATAATAATAAGAGCTAAGTTCTGTTAATTCCAATGAGGCAGTGCCTCACGTGCTCTCCACGAGAGTGCCAGTGCCGGCACCAGTCTTATAAGATTAAATCCTATAGTAGCGCCGACGTGAAGTTCACGTAAGCACCAATGTGCAAAGCATAGGAGCTCCTATCATATATAAGAATTAAATTCTTAAATGGCGTGAACATGCATAACATGTGAGCGCCAACGCCCAAACTAAAGCAGGTAGAATTAAATTCTACATAAGAATTATTTCCTAAAACTTGGGATATTCTCTATTAAACAAAGCCGTTGGATCAAAAATCCAATGGTGATGATAAATCATCAAATGATAGAATTAAATTCTATTAAGAGAAAATATCTCATTAATCTTTCTAAAAGAGAAGAATATTTTCTGTTAAACAGAAAGTTGTTGGATCAAAGATCCAATGAAATGGAAGAATATTTTCCTATATCTTTCAAAACAAAGAAAGATATGCTCTGTTAAATAAAGAGCCCTTCGATCAAAGATCCAATGGTGAGTAAAAATCACCGTTTAATAAAATAAGATTCTATATATGGGAAAATATTTCCCCAATCTTATTAAAAAATAAGAAAATATATTTTGCAAAATAGAAATTCACTGGATCAAAGATCCAACGATGGATAAAATCCCCCGAAATATTTTTGAGGCCAATTAAATCAATTGGTATCTCTCAAATGAGAGATTTTCTCAACCTAATTAACAATTTGCCTCTCCTATATAAAACATCCGAGACTTCAAGTCCGTATCGAGAATCGACCCCATAAGTTTTCCATAAGAACCGAGAATTTAATTCTCCTGAAAAAAGAAGAAGATCCTTGCTC
Source organism: Agapanthus africanus (assembly GCA_030015575.1). Lineage (NCBI taxonomy): Eukaryota > Viridiplantae > Streptophyta > Magnoliopsida > Asparagales > Amaryllidaceae > Agapanthus > Agapanthus africanus. The sequence goes on from CM057350.1 coordinate 157,730,353, forward strand.
TTTCAAATTCGAGGTAAAGAAAAGAAGAGATTAAAAATATTTCCTTTACCCAGCGCAAGCAAAACATAAGAACTTAGTTTTTTCTCTGGATCTGAGATCCGTAAGACAAATCTCCCACAAGTTGAGAATTTAATTCTCATCAGGAAGATTCTGTCCTTCAGACTCAAAATTTAGGGGAAAGAACTAGATAAAAAGAAAAGATAGAAAAGAAACATGTTTTAGAAATTTAATTTCTCTGAAAATAGGGTTCAACCCTAAAAAGAAACTTAGTTTTTAATAAAAAATAAGAACTTAGTTCTCAAAGAAAACTTGATCTCGGATCTGCAAGCCGATGTCGCGCACCCCGTGGTTCGCGGAGAGGCGGAATTTTCAAAAACGATAAATATTTGACTACACAACACCGGCTAAACTCCAGGATCTTTACTAAAGCCTTAACTAGCTAATCTATCTAAGAGATTTAACTATTCGGTGAGATGGTTATACCTCCCATCGGGTCTTCTAGTGCTCCTCTCTATGGCACCTCGGTGATCGGATGATGAATACTTTATTTCCCTCCTCGCGTCAAAGATGATCCACCGCGAGAGAATGTGCTCCAAACTCCAATCTCTAATCGAGGTAACTAAGGTAGATGGTTCGCTAATCCAACTAGCCTAGGAGATGTAGAAAGTCTAATGGATTGTTTAGTCTCACTAAACCCTATGGCTTACAACACATATGAAGGATTATGGTTTAGTCTTGAGGAAGAAGGAGATGGAGAAAACCAAGAGAGAGTATGAGTAGAACAACTTAAGAAAAAATATCAAGAGAGTAGAATGAATAATTGAGGAGAAGAATGGCTATTTTGTTTATTATATACGTCTCCTCCAATATCCACCTCATTAATCTATTTAGGAAATTGGATAATACAAATAATGAGGTGGCTCCTTCTAGAAGCATGCCTTGCGAAATTACAAGAATTCCCCTCACTGTATATACAAACCCATATCCGTATTCCGAAAAATACGAATATACTTAGACGATAGCAATCCAATAATACAATACTAGGATCCGGTTTAAACCAAAGTCCACTAGTATTGTCCGTCCGATCAGCATCCGTGTACAAATACACGTATGTGATTGAAGCCCTACTGTAAAACCATACAGCGTCTACATCAATTGCTCGAAGCAGGGAAATCCACTGTATGGGCACTCTAAAGACTCGATAGTACGCTGGCAGTGGGTTTAACCACAAGTTCGTCAGCGGTACTAGCTGCACGTAACGGCTACCTATGTATTTGTCGATATGAAAGACGATGAACAAGCTCATCCGAACTCCTACTAAGCCTATCTGTGACAATCTCCGTACAGCCTGGTCTGTTCGTCTGAGATACTCGCATATCCGCCTAGGGGGATGGTAAACGTCAGACCCCTAATAACGTGATAAGTCATGCCGGAGGAGAGCCCAATACAACATGAGAAACTACTGGAGTTCCTTACCAGTATTTCTCGACTGCCCTGGCCAGGGACTTTGCGTAATGGCTTTCCGAACACTGCGCGATATCAACCCATAATACCGGGAGAGACGAATCCTATCTGATTGCTACTGTCTCCAAGTGCTTCGGGACTACACCTAACTACCACCTGTTTGCACGACTCCTTTGATCATGGTAGGGTAGTAATCTAAGTGCAGTAGGAACACACTTGAGATGAAGTAGCGATGGCAAGTCAACGGACTAAGATGTTACTCATGCTACCTGGGAACTGCTACCTGACGATAGGTATAATACCAACCAGCAGTTCCCGATGAGTCCTGTCCAGAGTAACTCATAACCTAAGGAGCACCTGCATACCATCTCCAGTACATCGTACTAATGGTTGTGGGACAGACCATATCCCCTGCTGGGATGAGAAGCGTATACACTAGTCCATTCCGGAGTATCGATGCCCTGTTTCGATAATCCAATGACTAGAGACCTGTATAAGGATGTGCTTATAGATTACCCAGCCCCGATGAGTGTGACTGCCATCACAACGCTGGTAGTCAAGCAAAGATCCTAAGGGCTCTACCAATATATATAAGCGATATGCTAAAAGAAACACATGCACATATTGAGGTAGAATCAAACAGGTAGCATACTACCATTTTGAGCAAGACCGTTAATACTACTGTGAATATCCTAAGCTTCCAATATGTAATATACAATCCAGTATGATACAATAATGGCCTCTAGGGAATATATCACTAACAATCTCCCACTTGTACTAAGGCCATGTATTGGCATATCGTAGACCTATCATCTCGATTAGCCGCTTGAACCGTGTCTCAGGGATGGCCTTTGTGAATAGATCTGCAGCCTTGTTCTCTGTCTCTACTCTCCGCACCTTGATCTCCCGTTGATCAATAATCTCCCTGATCAGGTGGAACCGCCTCAAGATGTGTCTGGACTTCTGATGGGACCTCGGTTCCTTCGCCAAAGCTATAGCGCCGTTGTTGTCATAATACAGCGGTATTGGATCAACAATGGATGGAACCACCTGAAGCTCTGTCACGAACTTCCTGATCCAGACTGCTTCCTTCGTGACATCACAGGCAGCAATATACTCTGCTTCTATAATCGAGTCAACAACAGTGTCTTGCTTGGAGCTCTTCCAAACAGCCACCCCTCCATTGAGTGTAAAGACATGACCTAACATAGACTTGGAGTCATCCTTGTCACTCTGGAAGCTGGAGTCGGTGAAGGCCTCGATCTGGAGGTCTTCCCTACCGTACACCAAGAACATCTCCTTAGTCCTTCTCAGGTACTTGAGAATGTTCTTCACCGCTATCCAGTGATTCTCCCCTGGGTTTGACTGATACCAGCTTACAATGCTCAGGACATATGCTATATCTGGTCTGGTACACAACATCGCATACATTATAGAGCCTATCGCTGAAGCATAGGGTATAATAGACATGCGGGTCCTTTCCAAATCCGTCTTGGGAGATATCTCTTTGGAGAGGGTGATTCCGTGACAAGCCGGTAGATTACCGCGCTTTGAATCTTTCATACTGAATCTCTTCAGTATGGTGTTGATGTACCTTGACTGTGAAAGTTCCAACATCAGTTTAGATCTATCACGATAGATTTGGATCCCCAGAATGTAGAAGGAATCACCCAGGTCCTTCATAGAGAGCTTCTGTGACAAGAATCCCTTGACTGATTGTAGCATAAGAATGTCATTTCTTATCAGGAGAATGTCATCCACGTACAGGATGAGAAATACCACACTTCTCACTACAATTTTACTATATATACATGGTTCATCTGGATTTTTGATGAAGTCGAATTCCTTGACCGTCTCATCAAAACAGATGTTCCAACTCTGTGATACCTGCTTTAGCCCATAAACGGACTTAAGCAACCTGCACACTTTCCCGCTGCTCCCACTCTGAATGAAACCTTCCGGCTGGTTCATATAGACGCACTCTTCTAAATTTCCATTTAGAAAAGCGGTATTTACGTCCGTCTGCTAGATCTCATAATCGTGGAAGGCAGCAATGGCAAGAAGGATCCAAATGGATTTGAGTATAGCCACTGGAGAAAAGGTTTCATCATAGTCCAAACCAGGTCTTTGACGAAAACCTTTTGCAATAAGTCTAGCCTTATAGGTTTCAACCTGTCCATCTACACCAATCTTCTTTCTGAAGACCCATTTGCAGCCTATGGGTTTTACCCCTTCTGGAGCAATGTCTAAAGTCCATACTTTGTTGGTGTACATGGACTCCATTTCGGTCCGTATTGCATCCACCCATTTTACTGAGTCTCTGCTCTGAATGGCTTGCTGGAAGCTAGTTGGCTCATCATCATCGATGATGCAATCCTCTCTATACCCGTCTATGAGAAAACTGTAGTATCTCTCGGGTGGATGAGACTGCCTACTAGTCTTGCGGAGTGGCGTGGGGATGTCCGGTTCTTTCGAAACTTCTGGTTCCACCATGCTTTCAGTAGTAGCTTGTGGTTCTGGAATTTCTTCCAGTTCTATTGCGCTCCCACTTATCTGATTTTCTAAAAATTCAGTTTCCAAAAAGTGGGCATGCCGAGAAACAAAGATCTTTTGTTCCTCTGCATAATAGAAAAGATACTCCATGGAGTTCTTTGAGTATCCCACAAACTTACACAATACTGAGCGTGCCTCGAGCTTGTCCGCATGCTGCTTTTTTACAAAAACTGGACATCCGCATGTCTTAAGGTACTTAAGCTAGGGTTTCTTCCCACTCCACATCTGATATGGTGTGGTATGCACTGACTTAGTAGGAACCTTGTTCAAAAAATATGCAGCTGATTCTAGTGTATAGCCCCAGAAGGATCACGGTAACTTAGCACTACTCATCATGGAACGAACCATATCCAATAGGATTCTGTTCCGCCTTTCTGATACACCGTTGTGCTGAGGTGTGTATGGAGGAGTAAGCTGAGAGAGAGTTCCATTCTTTTTTAAGTAGTCTAGGAACTCGGTACTTAAGTATTCACCACCTCGATCAGATCTCAGTGTCTTGATAATTTTGCTGGTTTGTTTTTCCACTTCATTCTTGTATTTCCAGAATTTCTCAAAGGCCTTAGATTTATGTTTCATCAAGAATACATGTCCATATCTTGAGAAATCATCCGTAAAAGTAACGAAGTAGGAATAACCGCTTGTTGCATGTGTAGACATTGGACCACACACGTCGCTGTGTATGAGTCCCAAGAGCTCTCTTGCTCTTTCTCTATATCCAGTGAACGGAGTTTTTGCCATCTTTCCTTTGAGATATGATTGACAAGTTGCATAGGACTGATATTCGAACGGATCCAAATATCCCTCCTTATGTAACTTCGTCAACCGTGTTTCATTGATGTAACCCAGTCTACAATGCCATAAGAAAGCCTGATTTAATTTCGGAGACTTTCTTTTAAGTGTGTTCTGGACGTTGAAAACCTAAGCTTGATTCAATACGTATATGCCGTTATCTAATGTACCTGACCCAATCAAATTTTGATTTAGGTGGATGTGTACTACATCGCTTACAAATGTAAAATCATATCCTTCCTTAGAAAGTAAAGATATAGATATGATATTATAAGCTAAACTAGGTACATACAAACAGTTACGTAAAATCAATATCTGCCCACTTGTCAATCCTAGGTGATATTCCCCTATGGATTTAGCGTCCACGCTCATTCCGTTAGCAACTCTGAGAGTCATATCACCTACCTTGATAACTCTACGGTTTCTCAAAGCCTGTAATGAATTACAGATATGAGATCCTGATCCGGTATCTAGTACCCAGGAAGTAGAGTTAATAGATAGACAGTTTTCAATTACAAACACACTCGAAACCGAAGCCACAATGTGCCTCGAATCCTGGCTTCTGGCTTTCCAAGCCCTGCAGTCCTTCTGACAATGCGTTTTCCCGTGACTACAAAGACATCCCTCCTTCCCTACTACTAGCCCCGAATCTTTTGCCCTGCCCTTTCCCTCTACCTTACTGACACCGCTTGTCGGCTTTTTGGAGGCTTTCTTCTTCTCTCCCTTAGCTTTTGCCTTGGATCTAGAAGAGGAAGATTCCCTAATAAGCAGAGCGGGTGTCTTCTTGATTTCTTTTAGGGTGCCCTCTGAGCTCTTCAATAAATTGAGGAGACTTGGAAGTGTAACTTCCTCCTGTGAATTTTGGAATTCAAGATAAACCGAGCGTAAGTAGATGGTAGGGACTGTAGAATCAAGTCGATACATAACTCGTTCTCCACGTAGTCCCATGGTCCGTGAGATTTTCAATATAGTTAATCATTGTAAGGATGTGGTCCCCTACAGATAACCCGATAGCCAACCTCTCTTGAAAAAATATCTTTGAGATCTCATATCTTGCGATACGAGTTACTCTCCATATAAAACTTTGGTATGGAGGAAGATGGAAGCTAAGTCTATCTTCTCGTGCTGCCTCTGGTGTTCACAATCCATTGAGGCTAACACAATGCACTTGGCTCTCGCACAATCCTTTTCCCATGTCTGATGGATATCAACATCCGTGATGGTGGAATCTAGACTTGGGACGACGGGGAGTTTTGTAGTAAGGAGGTAGTCCAGCTTGTCATGGGTAAGTGCCATCTGGACATACCTTAGTTAATCAATATAGTTCAGCCCAGCCAATTTATTATCTAATAACCTATGTCCTGTCATAGTGGTCGCTGCAAATAGGAGAGAGAGAAGAAACGCTTAGCATGATGCTCTTGCAAGTTTAGATTGGTTATTAGTTTATCTAAATAGGATGACTCCTACTATTTCCTCAAATCCTTTCTTAAACCATAAAAGAAGAATTAGTCAGGATTAATCTCACTTTTACAATTCTTGCTTAACCTTTCATCCAGGCTGGTGTTGGTACTTCGAGAGAGGTTTTCCAACGCTTTCACGAAGTTTCTTAATTACATAACCTCTTTTCCCTGGAGGCGTAGCCCCGCTAACACCGTTCTAGACACCTACTTGGTTTATAGCATTGGTCGTTTAGAATCTCCCAAAGAGTAGCGTATACTCACAGTAGGATCGGGATCCAAATATCATTGTGTGATAAACTTGAAGGAAGCCTACCAAGATTATCATACTCCAAATGGTATGCAGCACTAGCAAGTTTTAGTTTCCTTAGAAACTCTCGATATGGATTTTTGCCCCATGCTCTTACGACCTTGACGAAAGCCAACAAATCATAAGTCACATGTCAAGTTCTACCTGTCATTGTCCAGGTTAATTTGAACCCACCTGTACATACCTTTGACGAAGACCAACAAAGTAGTACGACTGTCCCAAACCAACGTATCTATCTATACTACATATGAATACCCAGCAGTTATCAATCACTATACCTTGGCGAAGGTTAATAAACATAGCTTGAATACTACTGAATATTCATATGAAATGACGGAGGGGTATGAATGGTTTTGGCGAAACCGTGAACGTAGTGAACTTGATATAGTCAAAGGAACCATGATAACTTTTAAAAGGAGTGGTTTAGGCTCCACATTTAAAATTGCTTTTTGAAGAAAACCGAGTGGTTTTGAAATTGTTCCAACGATTAAGCTTTAGTTTGTTTTATCTTTGCATTAATCAATGTTAATGCGGTCCCATCATTTACAACTTATCATTGCAGCAAAAGAAACAAAAATACAACGTACGTTTATGCCATCCACATTCGCTACGGGGCCCCGTCATGCACCGTTAGGTTACTTAACTACCGGCAGAAAGGGGGCTGGACTAACGCGGGTGCAAAACATAAGCAACGCCTTATATATATATATACCCATTCGTCTCACGCAATAATAGGCATTCCAGATCACAGATGAATAAATTGGATATATTAGGAATTCCGTGTTTCGTTTAAGCCAGTAACGAAAGACGGATTCCACGGTCGTGATGAATAGCCAAACCCCACCCCAGACCCTTACGGGTGCGGCAAACTACCCACCAAATTCCCGAAATGAAGCAACCTCCCTCAGTAAAATGAGTAGGCCACTCAACACATCAAAGAACCCGGTAGTTTGTGCACCCTACCTTGGGTCTATCCTAGGAGCAGAAAACAGTAAAAAAAATAATATACAACAGTGGCTACAACCTTAACCCGGATGTGCCCTGCAAAATAATATTACATCACTTTTACAAATTACATGAATGAAAGAAAAGAAAACACTTTTCTCACATCCCCCGGCTATTCATCAATGACGATCCAATACTCTATATACATAAATCATCAACATAGATCAAAGATATGTGCAACCCCTAACTGATCGACGTATAGCAATTAGCGGAGGTTTATGAACACATATATCAAACACAGAAAACCCGATTAGCTAAAGTACTTAGAATTTTGATTGATTAACCAAATTTGAGTCTACCCCATGTACATCACTGCACAAAAAAAATCTGGGCAGAAACAAAATATTCCCAAATTCACAAATCCACAGAATAGAAGCACAGGGAAAATTTGGACCGAGTCGGCCTCGATTCCGCCGCGGAACGGCGGTAGAACGGTCTATTCTGCCGCGTTTCCACGGCGTTCTTGGCGATCCATGAGTCCAAATTTCTCCAGTGTCCATAGAAAACCCTACACGTATTTTTAAGGCCTCTGGAAAGATTTTTAGGCCAGTTTTGAAAAACGACAGAAACTATGGTTTTTGGACGTGATTTTGGGATTTTTCCACGATCGAATTTCTAAAGACTTTGCTAACTAGCTAGTTAAGGTTTTGTAGTCTCTGATACCACTGTAAGCCGATATCGCGCACCCTGCGGTTCACAGGGAGGCAGAATTTTCAAAAACGATAAATATTTGACTATGCAACACCGGCTAAACTCTAGGATCTTTACTAAAGCCTTAACTAGCTAATCTATCTAAGAGGTTTAACTACTCGGTGAGATGGTTATACCTCCAAGATACGGTCCTTCGGGTCTTCTAGTGCTCCTCCCCATGGCTCTTCGGTGATCGGATGACAGAAGCTCCATCGGCCTTCTTGCGTCAAAGATGATCCACCGTGAGAGAATGTGCTCCAAGCTCCAACCTCTAATCGAGATAACTAAGGTAGATGGTTCACTAATCCAAATAGCCTAGGAGATGTAGGAAGTCTAATGGATTGTTTAGTCTCACTAAACCCTATGGCTCACAATACATGTGAAGGATTAGGGTTTAGTCTTGAGGAAGAAGGAGATAGAGAAAACCAAGAGAGAGTATGAGGAGAGCAACTCTAGAAAAAATATCAAGAAAGCCCCTCACTGTATATAATTGAGGAGAAGAATGGCTATTAACTCATCTCACTCATTGAGCCATGGAATAAAATTCAATATAATATATGACCCATGTCTCAATAGTGATCCCAAACCAATATAATAAACAAAATAACCATGCTTCACCATACCTCATAAGTCTCCTCCAATATCCACCTCATTAATCCATTTAGGAAAATGGATAATACAAATAATGAGGTGGCTCCTTCTAGAAGCATGCCTTGCCAAATTACAAGAATGCCCCTCACTGTATATACATACCCGTATCCGTATTCCGAAAAATATGAATACACTGAGATGATAACAATCCAATAATACAATACTAGGATCTAGCTTAAACTAAAGCCCACTAGTATTGTCCGCCCGATCAGCATCCGTGTACAAGTACACGTATGTGATCGAAGCCCTTATGTAAAACCATACAACGTCTACATCAATTGCTCGAAGCAGGGAAACCCTCTTTGTGGGACTCTAAAGACTCGATAATACGCTGGCAGTGGGTTTAACCATAGGTCCGTCAGCGGTACTAGCTGCACGTAACGACTACCCAGGTATCTGTCGATAAGAAGGACGATGAGCAATCATTCGAACTCCTACTGAGGCTATCTATGACAATCTCCATATATTCCGGTCTGTTCGTATAAGATACTCACATATCCATCTAAGGGGATGGTAAATGTCAGACCCTTAACAACGTGATAAGTCATGCCGGAGGAGAGCCCAATATACCATGAGAAACTACTGGAGTACCTTACCAGTATTTCTCGACTGCCCTGGCCAGAAACTTTGTGCAATGGCTTTCAGAACACTGCGCGATATCAACCCCCAATACCGGGAGAGACGAATCCTATTTGATCGCTACTATCTCCAAGTGCTTCGGGACTACACCCAACTACTACCTATTTGCATGACTCCTTTGAGTGTGGTAGGATAGTAATCTAAGTGCAGTGGGAACACACTTGAGACAAAGTAGCGATGGCAAGTCAATGGACTAAGCTGTACTCATGCCACCTGGGAACTGCTACCTTACGATAGGTATAATACCAACCAGCAGTTCCCGATAAGTCCTGTCCAGTGTAACTCATAATCTAATGAGTGTCTGCATACCATCTCCAGTACGTCGTACTAATGGCTGTGGGACAGACTATATCCCCTGCTCGGATGAGAAGTGTATACACTAGTCTACTCTAGAGTATCGATGCCTTGTCTCGATAATCAAACGACTAGGGACCTGTATAAGGATGTGCTTATAGACTACCCAGCCCCCACGAGTGTGACTGCCATCACAACGCTGGTAGTCAAGCAATGATCCTAAGGGTTTTACCAATATGTATAAGTGATATGCTAAAAGAAACACATGAATATATTGAGGTAGAATCAAATCAGATAGCATACTACCATTTTGAGCAAGACTGATAATACAACTGTGAATATCCTAAACTTCTAATATGTAATATACAATCCAGTATGATACAATAATGGCCTCTAGGGCATATATCACTAACACGATCTTCAAAACAAAGATCTTGGTGATCATTAATGGCCAAAATCCCATTAACAGAGATTCAATTTCTAAAAAAAGAAAAGGAACTCAGCACCTCACGTGAAACACACGTAAGCACCCAAAAGATTCCCAAAACAAAGGAGTCAGCGCCACATGTGCTTTCTACGTGGGTGTCCCAAACAAAAGACTCAGCGCCTCACGTGCTTCCCACATGGGCGCTTAAAACAGAAGGCCAACACCTCATGTTAAAGACATGTGAGTGCTGAGTAAAAGTGCTTAGAATTTCATATTCAGTCAAAATGGCTGAGTACTTAGTACTGATTGGGCAATACCCACGTCCTAGCGCCTCACATGATACACATATGTGCGCCGTATAAAAGTTCTTAGCACTATATATATTCGGTCAAAATGACTCAAGTGCTTAGCACTGATTGGGTAGTGCCTATGACTGAGTGCCTTACATGATACACATGTGAGCGCCAGAGCTCCAAACAAATGCTTAGCACCTCTGCAAAATGGAAAAGGACTGAGCAAACAGAACCACAAATAAGTGCTTAGCACTTTTAAATAAAAAAACTGAGCAGACCAGGCCCAAATTGGCTAAAAGTCTCTCTGAAAGTTTCTTGCAGCTGAGCCCAAATGCTCTGTTCGATCTCAACAGAAATTTGATCCTTGAGATATTGCTAAGTTGATCTTATCTCAAATAAGGCTAACGTATCCTTAGTTAAAAATAAATTGAGCCAAAATACTCATATATTTAAGTAGATCTTAATCTCAAAATAGTTAACGGTCTTTAAATAAAACAAAATATTTTTGAACTAAAGGAAAATATGACTTAAGTTCAAAACCCCAAATCTAAAATATACGGATTTAGACTAATCTGCACCATACGGACGGCGACATAAACTAGTCTCTGTATACAATCCACAGGCAACCAAAATTAAAACAAAATAAAACACGACACGAAGTGAACTACTGGAGCATGAGAAAGTGGTTATCGTAACGCGATAACGTAATTAATTGCAGAGCCTTGCGCCTACAGGGAAGAGCGTTCCCACATTCAAAACCCCTCACAAATGAGGGGGAATCTGATAAAGTCTGCTACAACGGTCGTATCTATCCAAACCTCCGATATATGGTGCCATAAATCAACTTGGTATTTTCGGAGAGGTGGATGGATATGTCCAAATAGTATCTGCCCCCAAATTCAGGCAAGATGATCTATCCCGGTTCGTCTCTGTTTTCGGCGGTAAACAGAATCTGGCACTCTAGGTGGGAAATTTTCCTCTTTCCACTCCACACTTTGTGTGTCGTGTTTCACGAACAAAATCGTGGTTCGATACGGTTACCCTTGGATTCAAGATACTAAAACTTGTGTCTTCCTCCTGTGCAAAAAATCAAGGCTCTCAACTGCTTCTCATGCAACAGCAACTCTCGCTCCACCCCAACTAGAGGAGTGACCTATGGGCCCAACGTGGCCTCTATTTTCTGTCACGACCCGAAAATTAATTACGGATTTAGACTAATCTGCACCCTACGGGCAACGACATAAAATAGTCTCCGTATACAATCTACGGGGAACCAAAATAAAAACAAAATAAAACACGACACTAAGTGAACTACTGGAGCATGAGAAAGTGGTTATCGTAACGCGATAACATAATTAATTGCAGGGGCTTGCGCCTACAGGGAAGAGCGTCCCCACATTCAAAAACCCCTCACAAATGAAGGGGAATCTGATAAAGTCTGCTACAACGGTCGCATCTATCCAAACCTCCGATATATGGTGCCATAAATCAACTTGGTATTTTCGGAGAGGTGCATGGATACGTCCAAATAGCATTTGCCCCCAAATTCAGGCAAGATGATCTATCCCGGTTCGTCTCTATTTTCGGCGGTAAACAGATTCTGGCACTCCAGGCGGGACATTTTCCTCTTTCCACTCTACACTTTGTGTGTCGTGTTTCACGAACAAAATCGTGGTTCACTACGGTTTCCCTTGGATTCAAGATACTAAAACTTGGTGTCTTCCTCCTGTGCAAAAAATCAAGGCCCTTAACTGCTTTTCATGCAACAGCAACTCCCGCTCCACCCTAACTAGAGGAGTAACCTATGGGCCCAACGCGGCCTCTATTTTCTGTCACGACCCGAAAATTAATTACGGATTTGGACTAATCTGCACCCTATGGGTGACGGCATAAATTAGTCTCCGTATACAATCCACGGGCAACCAAAATAAAAACAAATTAAAACACGACACGAAGTGAACTACCAGAGCATGAGAAAGTGGTTATCACAACACGATAACGTAATTAATTGCAGGGGCTTGCGCCTACAGGGAAGAGCATCCCCACATTCAAAAACCCCTCACAAATGAGGGGGAATCTGATAAAGTCTGCTACAACGGTCGCATCTATTCAAACCTCCGATATATGGTGCCATAAATCAACTTGGTATTTTTGGAGAGGTGGATGGATATGTCCAAATAGCATCTGCCCCCAAATTCAGGCAAGACGATCTATCCCTGTTCGTCTCTGTTTTCGGCGGTAAACAGATTCTGGCACGCCAGGTGGGACATTTTTCTCTTTCCACTCCACACTTCGTATGTCATGTTTCATGAACAAAATCGTGGTTCGCTACGGTTTCCCTTGGATTCAAGATACTAAAACTTGGTGTCTTTCTCATGTGCAAAAAATCAATGGCTCTCAACTGCACCTCATGCAATAACAACTCCCGCTTCACCCCAACTAGAGGAGTGACTTATGGGCCCAACGCGACCTCTATTTTCTGTCACGACCCGAAAAGGCACATGACTGGCACTTGAATCACGTGAATTCTATAGGACCCCACCTAATCCAAGTAAGCCAAAAGCCCAGAAATCTAAACCTTTTTGGTAAAATAGTGGAGGTGAAGTTTTGAAATAAAGGTATAATGAAATCATGTTCTTTAATTGCATAAGTAATGTTATATAAAAATACAGGTGGATTATATATATAGTTGAAAATATTTTCGTTATTTGAAATTTGGGCAGCATCTCCTTTGTAAATTTGAACCAAAACCAATACATAGCAATAATAATAGGCATCCCCAAGCGGGAGCTAGCTCTTCGCTAATTGGCAGAATCATAACTACATAAATGATATATATACGACGCTCTAAGGCAAAGATCAAACACAGAAAAGAAAGAAAACCAAAACATCATCAAAGAAACCAGAAATAAAGAATAAATACATATCCGTGACTTTAGATCCGAAAGAATATACAATCTGTGGTTTTCTAAGTCTACTAAATACACAAAGTCTGGTTGATGGAGCTTTTAACTAGATACAACTGAATAAATATACAAGTACAAATGGTGGTCATGATGCAAGTGTACCCCATCTACCAAATCAAATCATCCGGAAGGAAATTGTATGCCAGCAAGCCGCTACTGAATTCGTGTGGTCACCTGCAAGAAAACTGTGGCACAATGGTGGTGAATTGCTAACTTGTGAGTAGAAGACATCACCGGGTAGAAATCAAATGTATGACGATCTCCTAGGTCATATAGTAAATAATAATAATAACATCGAGTGGTAACAAGGGTGATAAAGTTAACATAAGTGTAATACTAATTTAATCGTGTCCTTGTTATAATGTGGTACCATACCATCTGTATCATATATATGTGTATAGGTGTATCATCCAACATGTGTCCATCAACGACACACCAAATCAACATAAACACATGAGTGCCCAGTATCAACACTCGAAAATATCATAAAAACCTTGTCCAGCAGCGACACATAAATCCTCATATCTCGGGTGCCGTCTCATCGGATTGGCCCTCAAATCCATCTGATCACACAACTCCGATCGGTATCCTCCGGATATCCGCCGAGCCAAACTATCACCGGTCGATAGTGCTCCCCTGCCGGGCTCAATGTTTCTCTATACGATCTTCTTGCCCCAGGGTACCGTACCGGGTCCACCATATACCCGCAGACGGTGCCTCCTCTCTCCTTGAATCGCGTATATATAGCCTAGAACCGAGAAAACTTATGGTGGATGCCACACATCATATCAAGGAAAACCACAATTTTCCTTAAAATGATTATAAGTTTTCAAAATTCACATGCTCATGATAACCGAAATCTCATAAATATGAGCCAATAATGAAACAATGAATACCGGTACAGAGCTAATCTACAGCGCATAACCAGAATGCATATATAAATGTGGCATCTAACTAAGTAAGAAAAGCAATATCTAAACTAGCATGTGAGGTAATAAGCACTAAGCAATACTAATAAGCTATAAGTTATTAGGTTATATGATGAAGTAACGATTTCTAATGTGTACGTGGCATGGCAATTACCGATGATGAGTGTGTGAGCCGACGAGTATGTGTACGTACAACATGCGCATCATCGGTAATGGTGCATGTGTCCTAGCAGACGATGTCATATAAGATAATGAAAAGAACATGTATGTAAACGCAAAAGAGAATAATACGAGCATAGCAGAAAAGTAAACAGTAAACGCAACCATATAAAATATATATAACTACATACGGGCCATACAATTATCGTATTTAAAATAACACGAATCGTTGTTTTTAGAAAAATAGGGGGCTACAGTGTTTTTGAGAAAAGATACCATTTGAAAATCCGTAGCGTCCCTCAGGGTTTTCTTTTGAAAATGCATAATGATTTGTTAGTTTTTGAAAGTAGGTATGGCTCTAATTATATATTCTAATATCCACTTAAGTGATTAGAGGACTAAAATATTTTCGATTCGAAAGTGATTGGAAGACTATAACGTTTCCGAGTTGATACATCCATCAGTCGGCGATCCAGCCTCATAGTATCACGTACGGTATAGTCCATCGTACGGCATTCTCGAGTCAAATGTGCGGATCAATCATCATATATATCATATCTCGTATGATATAATCCATCGTACGTCATCCTCGAATCAAGAGTGGAGGTCAATCATCATATATATCATATGTCGTACGGTATAACCCGTCGTACGATATCATAATCAAGGGTATGGATCTAAGGTCACATACATTCTATTATCTCATCTAGTCGCATGTTGTCGCATGCTGTGTATATCGCCCAATGATTATTTAATATATCATATCATAACACGATCTTTCGATCTCAAATCATATATCATAACCTCGTGACATCATGTCCGATCATATCGACTCATATCATTCTAACAAGTCATATCCTCATATCGTGATATCATATCGAAATCATCCTCAAATTACATGTCGGTGCATATTTATATATGTGTATATACATATATACATATATACATGTATATACATATATACATATATACATATACCCACATATCATACCAAGTGTGTGTGTGTGACAACACATATACCAAAAGCTCAACGCTAAGAGAATAAGGACTAAGGGTAATCCTTCTTACGTGTATTCCTATTATAGCCTGTGCGGATCAATCATCATATATATCATATCTCGTACGGTATTAATCCATCGTACGGCATCTTCGAATCAAGAGTGCGGATCAATCATCATATATATCATATCTCGTACGGTATAACCCGTCGTACGATATCATAATCAAGGGTACGGATCTAAGGTCACATACATTCTATTATCTCATCTAGTCGCATGTCGTCTTATGCTATGTGTATATCGTCTAATGATCATTTAATATATCATATCATAACATGATGTTCCAATCTCAAATCATATATCATAACCTCGTGACATCATGTCCGATCATATCGACTCATATCATTCTAATAAGTCATATCCTTATCTCGTAATATCATATCGAAATCATCATCAAATTATTATATATATATATATATATATATGCATGCACACACATACGCACATATACCCACATATCATACCAAGTGTGTGTGTGATAACATATATACCAAAAGCTCAACGCTAAGAGAATAAGAACTAAGAGTAATCCTTCTTACGTGTATGCCTACTATAGCCTAAAATCTCCTAGAACCCTGTTAACTAAGTATACCCATCTAATATCTACCTATATAGCTATATACCTAATATCCTAATACTACGGTTGCGGGGTGCTATACACCATCCACCTGATTTCCCCCGTAGATATACATCTACTCACCTACTATCCTCGCTTTAGATGAAGTCGATGAACGCCTTACTCTCCTTTGTCGTCCCGGAAGTCTACGCGAAGGTACTTACAATTCAAGGAATATCATATCATAAACAAGAATCAAATCCGAAAACCGATACGGTACGCGAAGTGCAAATAGGTTAGAATCTACAGCCCATGCATGCAAGAATAACCAAACATTTCCCGACGTTGATGTACAAACATCCAACGACCGAGTCCCTCAAATACCAAAACTCAAGTTAATAAAAGTCGCAAAACGAAATCAGCAACTTGGAAAAACACTCCCAGATTTTTCCTTAGGTGAAATTAGGACATTTTGCATATAGGGTATCAGATAATAGAGCTATAAACCAAACCTGGGACCCACTCAACTAGGTCAGGCTGCAATCAATGGCCAGATAGCATTTTCTGGCGGTCAGGTGAAGGAATTGGGGACTCGGGTTTCTAGGGTATGTTCCTAATTGCCTGCACATCTCTCTGTGTTCGCTAAATATTTTTCAGAGTCCCGGAGTCAAAGCAGATCCTATTTGATCATCACATTTCCATAAAAACCCGATATCGGAAAATTCCAAGTTCATGTTTGGGACTTCTAAACTCAAGATTAGTCTAGAATTCTATCACTAAAAGGTTTGTAGTCACTAACTAAGTCTCAAATACACTTCCACAACTCAAAACATCCAATAAATCTCATCTTAGAATTTTCCAAGATCACTAAACCAACACTTGTTTAACTCTAATTTACTATAGGGGATTAGGGAAAACTTAATACTTAACTAAAAGTGAGGGATTTACCTTCCAAAACCTACTTAAGAAATTTCTAGGATGGCCAATGTGCTCAAAGTCCCAACTTGATCCTACGTGATGTTTGTAGTGATGTGAGAACCATTATTTATGAAGGTTGTATAGGGTTTTGTTGAATGATTGAGGGGGTTGTATGGTGGTAGTGAGGGTGGATGAGGAGTTAGAGAAAAATGGAGGAGATGTAGAAGAATGGGAGGTGAAGAAATGAAGAAGAGTGAAGGGAAGCCAAGAATTGTGTGCAACCTTCTCATTCTCTTTCTCTCTCTCACCCATGCTCCTTTGTCCCCACCATTTTTATTTATTCTTTTCTCAAATTAAAACAAAACAAATCAAAAGAAATTAAAAATGAAACCATGGTTATAAATATGAACAAGTGTTACAATATGAAATGTTGCATGTCATGATACATAAATAAGGTTAATACATAATTAGTAATGTATTAATCGAGTTTAGCTTAAACTTGTATGTAATTAATGGTATAATAATTTATAAGATGCCCAAATCAAATAAATGCTTCCATAATCAATAATTCATATTAATTTCCAAATATTTTTCTAAAATATAGGTATATAATTATACCATTCCATTAAAACTAATTTCTATATTTCTATAATATTCATAAAATTTATGATTTTATTTATTTAATTCCAAAAATAATATTTTATATTTCTGAAATGTTACATTTTCTCAATGTCGGTAGGACAGGTCACACAAGCCATTACCAGACTGTTTTTCGGGACCATGCTCCCACTTGTGAGTTTCGGTGCCTCAACGCTGCAAGAAGAATCTCCCAGAAGGTCGGTCTTCGATTGACTGGCAACCATGACAGCCCCAATTAGCAAGCCGTCAAACTCTGGCGTCTCAGTCTTCAACAGGCTGAGTAAGAACTCAAACGGGCCTGTAAAGAAGCTCGTGATACCTGAAGGGGCTACCTCAAACATGCTAGCCCTCTGTAACACCCGAGCCCAATAATACTATTTATATTACTAGTTGAGGGTTATATATTGCTCATTCCAATTATCCTGATTATCTGGTGTTTATTGCTAAATTTTAACCGGCTAAGTCATTTTGGCACATAACAAATTTTAACTCCTAAAATGAAATTAAAAATATCCATGTTGGCCTACTCGTCGCCACTAGTCGCGTGGTAGCGTCCGCGTGTCGAGATTTCGTCCCGTTCGGCTAAACGGGCAAGTTTGGACGACTACGCGCGCGTACAAGTGTCCGACTTGGGGGCATGCATTTTAATCATTAAACATCTCTTTTCAAAATTTGGAACTCGCTTAAAATCCTATAATTTGAATTTGGAACGTTTGGGCGCAACCCGGGCGCGATTTGAAAATGTTTCATTTAGCGCCAATGATGCCCGTTTGATTAAATATTTTTAAAACTAAAATATACACTTAATATTCATTCTGTTATATTCTAAACGTTAAAATCTTTTTTTAACAATCTTTTAAATATTATTCTTAACCTCCCCAGCCAATCACATGGGCATATCACCTCATGGGCCCCACCTTTTCCCACTCTCTCTCTATCTCTCCTCATCAAATCTCTCTCTCTCTCTCAAATCCTAACCTCTCTCTCTCTCTTCCTATATATAAACCCCTTGTTCACCCTTCTTCCTCACACGAGGAAAACTTCGCGTGAACCCCGAACCCTAACCCTAGCCTCCTCGTGACCTCGCCGCCGGCCCCACCGCGACCTCGCCGTCGCCGTCAGCATCTCCTCAACCTAGCCGCACCCTCCTACCTCCTTCCTCCGCCTCTTTCCGCGCCTGCACCCAACCTCGACGCCATCACCAGCCACAGACCTCGCCGCCGCCGCCGCCTCCCATTGCAAACGACACCCAAATCCTCCTCTCTTCCTCCTCGTCCCGACCTCGTCGTCGCCTTCCTCCTCCCCTCGCCGGACCACAGAACCCATAACCACAACCCTACCACCCTCTGCAGTTCGCCGGAAAACGCGCCGTCGACCCTCGTCGACGTCACCCGTGCCACCTCCGACCACCTCCTTCTCCCCTCGACCACCAGAGCAGGCCAGCACCTCCTCTACTCTCAGCACCATCGTTTTCCAGCAACGTCCAGCCACCTCGAACCCTTGCCGCGCACCGTTCCTCGCTGCCGGCGCCCCATCGCCGTCGAGCCGTCGTGGTTGCACCCTGGTGTCTCCCTGTAAGCATCTCTATCTTTCCATTAATGTTAAACCCCCTCTCGCTGGTCTTTGCTTATGTTTATCGTATGGTTGCTAACTCGTCGTCGTTTCGACTTTTGCCGAATTCCGGCCGTGCCGTCGTTTGGACCCGACGCTCCAGCGAAGTATTCTGGTCCGTGTGGTCCCGCTGTTCGCTGTTGGGACTCGATCCGTAGTCCGTGCACCCATCTCGTGTTTTCTGCCGACTTTGCATCCGTGCTTTCCGGTTTGCGAAACCGTCGAGGCAAGATTTCTTGCTACATGCTACGTTAAACTAATTAAATGTTGGACTCACAAACTCGCTATATTAACTAGTATTGCTACTTATCTCATTGGACGAAATATGATGTACATTATAATACTGCCACTTAAATCGTATTTTGCCACCATAACCTTAATAACAACTACCTGCTAATCATTTTAATATTTAGAGGATAATAGTCGCACACTTATATATTTATTGCCTGCTGTGATTAATATTGCGCTACACTGTGATTACTGCACCCCAAGGATGCTTGAACCTGTTAATAAGAGAATACAAAGCATCACCGTGTTTACATGGAATAATATTGTTATTTGCCGTTCCTGCTGTTGTCCCTTATTCGTTACTATACCTGTTATCAGCATACATTTGATTGCATTACATATTGACCGATATTGATACACCTGACACATGTACTGATACACCGGACATGACACCCTGTACATATCGACTCAACCTGTTGGAAAGTGACCTGACCTGTTACCTGATTTCATGCCTAATGCCGACAAACCTGACCATTCCTGCTGTCTATCCAGACAGACCTACTTTTACCTGATCTTGTGTTGGCATTAGTCCTTGACTACTGAATACCCGACCTGACATACATAGCTTGGGGGTATGGGGAAATCAAAGGTGAAACCGACTTGTAACTCAACAGTTCGATACTTGTTCTGATCAGTCTTACGGGCTTGGCCAGTCCGGGAGTGATGATGCTGACATCACTCATCCATCCTACTACTTTTACTGCTTAGCGGCACGTCTCGGATTAAGCCCCGAGGATCTTGACCGTGGTCCCGGGCACGCACGGGATACTATTGAGTTACATCGACGATTCATCAATTGATTTCAAAGACTATAGAGTAGAAACCTGATAGGACAGTTTAGCCACCACTGCACAGTACTCTGCATTGTTAATCCATAGTACTGCTTTATTCATGTTCATACCTGCATTGTTTATTACCATGTTTATACTATACTTGTTGTCATGACGCGCTGACGTCTGGGTTTTGCATGGCCCAGATTTCGTACCACTGTCGACGACCGAGCAGGAGTACTTCAGCCAGCAGGCTGAACTGTGAGTTCCTTAGGGCTTAGTTATTTATTTTTATTCCATTTCCAGATGTGAGCCCGCATTATGGGACGTACTGTTTATTTATTGTATTGGATCATTTGCTTCCGCACTTATTGTTTATTGATTCTTGTTATTATAGATTTGGACATGTGTTAGATTAGTTCATTATCTTGTTCTTGATATCCTTACAACCGTAATGTGACTGTGGATGGATACTTCCTACCCACAGGTAGCATGGTTGGCTATGTTACGTGCCCAATCCTGCGTACTCTGGGAAGCGGGGCGTGACATGGTTTTTTGGTATCAGAGCCATAGGTTAGTTGGGTTGATTCTTTTGTAGTTGGGTATTGTACCCAATACACGAATCAGAACACCCGTGATTAGGAAACATGTCCAGCCACCTTGACCGTTTTACCATCCTTGAATCATTCTTCCGGATCATGTCGACATGCAAACTTACTTTGCATTGTCAACTCGAAAACCTAATTTCTTGTTATCTCTAGGACTTAGGCGACTTGGGTGGAGTTAAGTAATTGCGGCTATGATACCGTGGCATAGCTACAATGCTGTACTCTATTTAAGTATCTTGGAGTTCTAGCCTTGATCTATACTCAGAATCTATCATCATGCTAATATTGGGTACTTTGATTTCCAGGAATATGGCCGGTACGAATTTGAAGATGGACCAAAGACGTGCGGTTATAGCCGCCAGGCGTAGAGTGATAAGGGGATTGCTGGAGAATCTAAAGGAACAGACCGAGCTGGAACCGGCATTTGCACTGAACCAAACGTCTGTATGTAGAAGTATTCCGGTAAACAGGCGCAGCGTAGCACCAATGAAGAAAACAAGTGTGGGTGATCGGAAAAGGAGCGTGATTTGTAACTACTGCCATATACCCGGACATGTGCGAAAGGAGTGTCGTAAGAGGCTGGGACTCTGTTTTAGATGTGGAGCGGCAGATCACGCCGTTAATGCTTGTCCGTCGAAGCTTCGTACAAGAGATGATTTACAGAAGCCTCCGCAGGGACCGTTCCAAGGGCAGAAACAGCTGACTCAAAGGCCAAACCAGGCTCGAGCGTTCACGTTGACAGCCGAGGAAGCTGAGGCATCAGGAGAAGTGGTTTCAGGTACTTTGCTCGTTCATGGTTTTCCCGCATTGGCATTATTTGATTCCGGAGCATCCCACTGTTTTATGTCATCCAAATTTATAACTACACACTTGATTACCTGCACGACCCTGTCTAGTTTCTGGGACATACACACTGGGAATGGGAAAATCATAGCTAGTAAGGAATGTAGAGATTGTACAGTTGTTGTTTGCGGACGAGAGCTTTTTGCAGATTTCTTGGTGATAGATACGGGCAGTTATGAAGCAGTCTTGGGAATGGATTTTCTTGGCACTTTCCACGCCCACATTGACTGTAGGGCAAGGAAGGTAATTTTCCAGATTTCCGGACACCCTGAGTTTACTTTCATTGGAGGAAGCAGCTCTGTCGGACCAGTCGAGTTTAGGGCTAGGCCGACAAACAGTGTTCTTGCGGCAATGGAAGCGGATAGTAATGAAGAGCCGGCAGTTGTTCGTGACTTTATGGATGTGTTTGAAGATATATCAGGCTTACCGCCGAAGCGAGATGTGGAGTTTGCGATTGACCTTATTCCTGGTGCAGCGCCAGTATCAAAATCTTATTATCCGATGGCACCGGTTGAATTGGAGGAAGTTAAGAAACAAGTTGGTGAATTACTCGAGAAAGGTTGGATTCGAAGCAGCAACTCACCTTGGGGAGCTCCAGTTCTTTTAGTAAAAAAGAAGGATGGCACGAGAAGGATGTGCATTGATTATCGAGAATTGAACCGGGTGACTATTAAGAATAAGTACCCGATCCCTCGCATTGGAGAACTTTTTGAGCAGCTTAGTAGCGTGAGGGTATTCTCGAAACTGGATTTGCGATCAGGATATCATCAGGTCCGAGTGAAAGCAGAAGACATTTGCAAGACGGCGTTTCGAACTAGATACGGAAATTTCGAGTATTTGGTGATGCCCTTCGGAGTGACTAATGCGCCGGCAATATTCATGGACTTGATGAACAGGGTCTTTTCACCATACCTGGACCAGTTTATTATGGTATTCATTGACGAAATTCTGGTGTACTCGAAGAGTCCGGAGGAGCATGCTGAGCATTTAAAGATCGCACTGCAGACGCTGAGACAGGAGAAATTATTCGCGAAAATGAGTAAGTGCGAATTTTGGCTGGAAGAAGTGAAGTTTCTGGGGCATGTCGTGTCGGGCAATGGAATCGCCGTCGATCCCGAAAAGATTGCAGCAGTTCGAGATTGGCCTATTCCAAAGAATGTTGCGGAGATAAGAAGTTTTCTTGGACTCGCCGGATACTACAGGAGATTTGTGGAGAACTTCGCTCGTTTGGCAGAGCCGTTAACCAAGCTTACGCGTAAGGAAGTACCGTTCGTTTGGACGGATGGATGTGCATTGGCCTTCGAGACGTTGAAGCAGAAGTTGATAACCGCCTCTATCCTAACCGTACCGGATGATTCAGGAGGACTGGTGATTCACAGCGACGCATCTGGAAAAGGATTGGGATGTGTTTTGATGCAGAATGGGAAAGTCGTCGCTTACGCATCGAGACAACTGAAGACTCATGAGAAGAACTATCCGACTCATGACCTAGAGCTTGCAGCAGTGATCTTCGCCCTGAAGATTTGGAGACACTACCTTTTGGGCGAGAGAGTCGAAGTCTTTACGGATCAAAAGAGTTTGAAGTATGTATTCACTCAGAAGGAGTTGAACATGAGGCAACGCAGATGGTTGGAGCTGATGGCCGATTACGACCTTGATCTTAAGTACCATCCGGGAAAAGTCAACGTCGTGCCGGATGCGCTGAGTCGGTTACCAGCAATTCAGGTATTGACCGCACAAAGGGAGATCATTGCGGATTTTCGGAGATTTGACTTGGAGGTTGTGCTACCACATGCTACGGGACAGTTGATGCAGTTGCAAGTACAGTCGTCCTTAGTTGAGAAGATTAAGCGGCACAATCGCAGGATCCTAGACTACAAAAGTTTCGAGAACAGGTTGGAGCCGGACTATGAACCGATTTACTAATCCATGAAGACGGTTCGTTGAGATATGGTAGCCGTGTGTGTGTGCCAAAAGGGGATGTGCGTGAAGAGCTTATGAAGGAGGCACACAGTTCAGCTTACTCTGTACATCCAGGAGGGACAAAGATGTACCGAGATACTCGACAGCACTTCTGGTGGGAAGGTATGAAACGGGAAATTGCTCTCTTCGTGGCTAAGTGCTTGGTGTGTCAGCAAGTCAAGGCTGAACACCAAAGGGTTGCTGGTTTGTTGCAACCACTTCCGATTCCTCAGTGGAAGTGGGAACATATAACCATGGATTTCGTGACGGCTTTACCGCGGAGTCCAAAGGGCAACAATGCAGTATGGGTGATTGTCGATCGGTTGACCAAGTCAGCTCACTTTATTCCTTTTCGGGTTGGTCAATCGACAGAGACTTTGGCAGAGCGGTACATGCAGGAGATTGCGAGATTGCATGGAGTACCGGTAAGCATCGTGTCCGATCGGGACACTCGGTTCTTGTCGCACTTTTGGAGGAGTTTACAAGAAAGTTTGGGGACTCGATTGAAGTTTAGCACAGCTTATCATCCTCAGACTGATGGACAATCGGAGAGAACGATCCAGACCCTTGAAGATATGTTGAGGGCTTGCATGTTAGACTTCAAAGGTTCTTGGGAGGATCATCTACACCTGGTGGAGTTTTCGTACAACAATAGCTTCCAAGCGACAATTCAGATGGCTCCGTTTGAAGCGTTGTATGGTCGTAGGTGCCGTTCACCGGTTTGTTGGGATGATGTTGGTGAACGAGGGTTACTAGGACCAGATTTGGTGGTACAGACAGTTGAGAAGGTGAATACAATCAGGAAGCATATGAAGGCAGCTCAAGACAGACAGAAAAGTTGGGCTGACACGTCAAGAAGACCTCTAGAGTTCGCCGTGGGTGATTTGGTATTCCTGAAGATATCACCGACTAGAGGGGTAATTCGCTTTGGAAGTCGGGGAAAGCTGAGTCCTCGATTCGTTGGACCTTTCGAGATATTGGAGCGTGTTGGAGAGGTAGCGTACCGGTTGGCGTTACCACAGTCATTAGCAGGGGTGCACGATGTGTTCCATGTGTCTCAACTACGGAGGTATGTTCGTGATGAGACTCATGTATTGGATCATTCGGAGTTGACTGTACGGGAGGACCTAACTTTTGAGGAGCGACCAGTTGAAATCAAGGATCGAAGAGAAAAGGTTCTTAAGAACAAGGTTATCCCTCTTGTGCTAGTTTCTTGGGGTAATCGATTGCATGGAGAATCCACTTGGGAGCGAGAAGACGAGATCCGGCAGAAATTCCCTCACCTTTTCCAGTAGTAGCTATCTTGTATTCTTGGAATTTCGAGGACGAAATTCTTTTTGTAGTTGGGTATGATGTAACACCCGAGCCCAATAATACTATTTATATTACTAGTTGAGGGTTATATATTGCTCATTCCAATTATCCTGATTATCTGGTGTTTATTGCTAAATTTTAACCGGCTAAGTCATTTTGGCACATAACAAATTTTAACTCCTAAAATGAAATTAAAAATATCCATGTTGGCCTACTCGTCGCCACTAGTCGCGTGGTAGCGCCCGCGTGTCGAGATTTCGTCCCGTTCGGCTAAACGGGCAAGTTTGGACGACTACGCGCGCGTACAAGTGTCCGACTTGGGGGCATGCATTTTAATCATTAAACATCTCTTTTCAAAATTTGGAACTCGCTTAAAATCCTATAATTTGAATTTGGAACGTTTGGGCGCAACCCGGGCGCGATTTGAAAATGTTTCATTTAGCGCCAATGATGCCCGTTTGATTAAATATTTTTAAAACTAAAATATACACTTAATATTCATTCTGTTATATTCTAAACGTTAAAATCTTTTTTTAACAATCTTTTAAATATTATTCTTAACCTCCCCAGCCAATCACATGGGCATATCACCTCGTGGGCCCCACCTTTTCCCACACTCTCTCTATCTCTCCTCATCAAATCTCTCTCTCTCTCTCAAATCCTAACCTCTCTCTCTCTTCCTATATATAAACCCCCTGTTCACCCTTCTTCCTCACACGAGGAAAACTTCGCGTGAACCCCGAACCCTAACCCTAGCCTCCTCGTGACCTCGCCGCCGGCCCCACCGCGACCTCGCCGTCGCCGTCAGCATCTCCTCAACCTAGCCGCACCCTCCTACCTCCTTCCTCCGCCTCTTTCCGCGCCTGCACCCAACCTCGACGCCATCACCAGCCACAGACTTCGCCGCCGCCGCCGCCTCCCATTGCCAACGACACCCAAATCCTCCTCTCTTCCTCCTCGTCCCGACCTCGTCGTCGCCTTCCTCCTCCCCTCGCCGGACCACAGAACCCATAACCACAACCCTACCACCCTCTGCAGTTCGCCGGAAAACGCGCCGTCGACCCTCGTCGACGTCACCCGTGCCACCTCCGACCACCTCCTTCTCCCCTCGACCACCAGAGCAGGCCAGCACCTCCTCTACTCTCAGCACCATCGTTTTCCAGCAACGTCCAGCCACCTCGAACCCTTGCCGCGCACCGTTCCTCGCTGCCGGCGCCCCATCGCCGTCGAGCCGTCGTGGTTGCACCCTGGTGTCTCCCTGTAAGCATCTCTATCTTTCCATTAATGTTAAACCCCCCTCTCGCTGGTCTTTGCTTATGTTTATCGTATGGTTGCTAACTCGTCGTCGTTTCGACTTTTGCCGAATTCCGGCCGTGCCGTCGTTTGGACCCGACGCTCCAGCGAAGTATTCTGGTCCGTGTGGTCCCGCTGTTCGCTGTTGGGACTCGATCCGTAGTCCGTGCACCCATCTCGTGTTTTCTGCCGACTTTGCATCCGTGCTTTCCGGTTTGCGAAACCGTCGAGGCAAGATTTCTTGCTACATGCTACGTTAAACTAATTAAATGTTGGACTCACAAACTCGCTATATTAACTAGTATTGCTACTTATCTCATTGGACGAAATATGATGTACATTATAATACTGCCACTTAAATCGTATTTTGCCACCATAACCTTAATAACAACTACCTGCTAATCATTTTAATATTTAGAGGATAATAGTCGCACACTTATATATTTATTGCCTGCTGTGATTAATATTGCGCTACACTGTGATTACTGCACCCCAAGGATGCTTGAACCTGTTAATAAGAGAATACAAAGCATCACCGTGTTTACATGGAATAATATTGTTATTTGCCGTTCCTGCTGTTGTCCCTTATTCGTTACTATACCTGTTATCAGCATACATTTGATTGCATTACATATTGACCGATATTGATACACCTGACACATGTACTGATACACCGGACATGACACCCTGTACATATCGACTCAACCTGTTGGAAAGTGACCTGACCTGTTACCTGATTTCATGCCTAATGCCGACAAACCTGACCATTCCTGCTGTCTATCCAGACAGACCTACTTTTACCTGATCTTGTGTTGGCATTAGTCCTTGACTACTGAATACCCGACCTGACATACATAGCTTGGGGGTATGGGGAAATCAAAGGTGAAACCGACTTGTAACTCAACAGTTCGATACTTGTTCTGATTAGTCTTACGGGCTTGGCCAGTCCGGGAGTGATGATGCTGACATCACTCATCCATCCTACTACTTTTACTGCTTAGCGGCACGTCTCGGATTCAGCCCCGAGGATCTTGACCGTGGTCCCGGGCACGCACGGGATACTATTGAGTTACATCGACGATTCATCAATTGATTTCAAAGACTATAGAGTAGAAACCTGATAGGACAGTTTAGCCACCACTGCACAGTACTCTGCATTGTTAATCCATAGTACTGCTTTATTCATGTTCATACCTGCATTGTTTATTACCATGTTTATACTATACTTTTTGTCATGACGCGCTGACGTCTGGGTTTTGCATGGCCCAGATTTCGTACCACTGTCGACGACCGAGCAGGAGTACTTCAGCCAGCAGGCTGAACTGTGAGTTCCTTAGGGCTTAGTTATTTATTTTTATTCCATTTCCAGATGTGAGCCCGCATTATGGGACGTACTGTTTATTTATTTTATTGGATCATTTGCTTCCGCACTTATTGTTTATTGATTCTTGTTATTATGGATTTGGACATGTGTTAGATTAGTTCATTATCTCGTTCTTGATATCCTTACAACCGTAATGTGACTGTGGATGGATACTTCCTACCCACAGGTAGCATGGTTGGCTATGTTACGTGCCCAATCCTGCGTACTCTGGGAAGCGGGGCGTGACACCCTCCCTACTCCTGTTACAGATGAAGCCGTCAAAGGTGCTTCCCCTATCAGACGATCATTTTTCGAAAGATTGGCCGGCTCTCCTCAAACTCCATCAAGGACGCCGGTCTTCAACAGGCTGACGCTGATTGAAACCCCTCAGCAAAGTCGGGGGAATGATGAAGCCCCTTCTAAGACTGAGGCGGTCCCTTCTGCGAGGCATGTTCGACGTCGCCACTGGCGCCGAGTGAGAGAAACTGGGGCAACTCCCCCTCTGGACTCACCCCACCGCTCCTATCATGGAGGTCGACACTGCTGTTCCAATTGGGAACAGTTTTGAACTGCTTAAAAGGGTGCGTAAAAACTCCCCAATGGCGGTGTTAAAGAAATCTTTCCCACCTGCAAAAGTTACAGTGCAGGCAAAGCCGGAGCGGCCTTATCAGCGGCTCTCCTCGCAAATTCATAGGGTCTGGCGAAAAGTCCAAGACTCTGTGATTGACAAAAACTACCCTTGTCAACCAAAGAAATCGAAGGTCCGACAAGAAAAAGACCACTCCTTTGCCATAAAACAGGGGACTTCTCCTAAATACGTGCCTGTCACAATGGCTCCTTCAACGTCCAGTATGATCCCCTTCGATTCCCGACATGCTATGATACCCCGGGGGTGGGTAGGAGCGAGTCGAGTCCGTATCGCCGCGGAGCAACTGCAGCGTCCGGATATGACTCCAATCTCTCATAAAAGGACGAGGCTGGAGAAAACTCTACTGCTCGCGGCAAATTCCAAAGGCGATGGATCTAAATGCCCCAAGTCTGGGGGCATAATCATACATACGGTCTATATGACCAATGGGAAAGAAGAGAGTCATGTTTCGGTGAGTAATCGACCGCAAACTTGGTCGCTGAAAAAGGCTCAAGAGCAACAACAAAAGCTTCAAGAAATGCTGAACAAAATGACAGCACTCACTGGACAAAAAGAAAGTCCGGACAAAGAGGCCAAACAACACC
Source organism: Agapanthus africanus (assembly GCA_030015575.1). Lineage (NCBI taxonomy): Eukaryota > Viridiplantae > Streptophyta > Magnoliopsida > Asparagales > Amaryllidaceae > Agapanthus > Agapanthus africanus. The sequence continues at coordinate 157,759,435 of CM057350.1, forward strand.
AAGAGCAGGAGACCAATACAGAGTTTCTGCGAAGGGTGCTCGAGAGAAAGGACAAAGAGGCCCCCGAGCAAGCTGCTAACATAAAATAGATGGCTCTCTTGTTCCAAGACATGGTTGGAATGATGATCCAACCAGAACCTCCGGCCTAAGATCTGTCGATAATTGTCGAGAATGATAGAGGGGAAACAATAAACCCTCTTCCGGCCTTATCAGCGGCCAAGAAGGAAATGATCTCCAAGGCCGCCTTTGGTGATTACATTGCTCAACAAATAAGAGCTCACCAAGCTAATGAAGTCGCTGGCCAAATTGTCAAAACAGGGTGACCATATCTAGGCTGGTATGATCAAATCAAATACCCGCCGGGATATACGATCCCCAAGTTCCATGTCTATAAAGGAACATGAAACCCTCACCAACATATTACGCAATTCAGAGCTCTGTGCGGCAATACTGGAGGCGACGAAAAACTGTTACTTCGCCAGTTCGTCGGCAGCTTATCAGAAACAACCTTCGAATTGTACTCGGAGCTCCCAAATGACTCCGTGAAAACCTTCGCAGAAATGGAGCTGCTGTTCACACAGCGTTTCGCCAGTGCTAGCGAACATACTCCGATCATGGCATTAATCAGTGCCAGGGTAAAGCCGAGAGAAACTTATGCCCAATACGCGATCCGGTGGAGGAACCTGTGGTCTAAGTATGAACAGCGCATTGAAGAATCTCCTGCCGTGGGCATGTTCATCGGGACCCTTGATCCTCAAATGACCGTGTCCCAGTTCATGACATTCTTCAAGCCCACAACCTTTCAGGCTCTGAAAGACAAACCGACCCAGATGGGCCAAGGGCCTTCCTCCTCAAATAAGGACCCTCGAAATACTAAGGGTAAAGGAAAAGCGGCCTTCGTCGCTAGCACACAACAACAACCGAGCGGCCCAAAACCGGCTGTTCGCCAAAACAACGGGCGTATGCGGCCGTCCTTAGAGGAAAGACTAGGACGCGCTTACTCGTTTCCCCGTGACAAGACGAGGAGACTGTTCGAATTGGCAATGTGTAATAAACTCATCACATTGCCAGACCCACGGCATCCAGCACAACTCGGCGACGTCAACAACCCTAATTACTGCTCCTTTCATAGAATGGTGAGCCACCCAATTGAAGATTGCTACATCTTCAAAAATTGGGTCGAGGACCAGTATCAACAGGGGAAATTCACGCTATCTGATAACTGAAAGGTAAACCCACTCTAGAAGCACACTCCCAAAAAGGTGGATGCTCAGGGGGCAGCATGCCCACTAGTAGAAGAAGCTCCATGGGAAATCGTTCTTTCAGCGAAAACCAAAAGAATGCTGAAGGATCTATAAGCATATCCGTCAGTCAAGTGAAAAAGCTCACTTGAACCCGAAATAATCGAAGGGATGCTAAAATCTCGCCCCGCACCGAAAATTGTTGACGAGGGAAAAAACCCTCAAGTCAAGCCTTCGAAGTCTTCGAAGAAAAAGAAGAAGACCAAGAAGCCTGTGTAGCCTGCCGAGTACGACGAAAAGCGCACAGATCTACAAAAATACATAGACGCACTGGAGGAGTATAACCAGAAGGTTCGGACACCGGTCACGCTTGAAGAATTCCTCAAGCATATTCTTGAGGGCGAAGATAATGACAATGATGATGGAAATGACTCATCAGAAAACACCGAAGACCGTGTAGCAAGTTGCCATATGGTCTCCCATTCGTCGTTATATAATGAAGAGGATCCTTTTGCGTTACAAAACAACAAAGAGGAATTGGGGGCAAAATCGGTGCTAAAATCTTCAGAACTGCCAAAAGAAGACCCGATTGAGAGGTTGCTAAACGAAGCCTTTCAAAAAAGCATAGTTGACCGAGAACGTGAGATAGCCATATATGAAAAGGCTAAGCGTCAGCGTTTGAGTAAAGAAGCTACGGCGAGGACGAGTCGTAAAGTACTCCAACCAAACCAAAGCACACCTGCAACAAATAAGAGCAGGATCAAAACAGAGAAGCGGTTCATCAAAGCCCTGTCAATAGGGATGAAGCTGCCACCTCTCATAAAGAACACTCCCGGGGTCATATATCTCAATAGAGAAGAATCACATCTAAACTACTGCATATATCATCGGAGGGTCATCCACCCCATCGAGGAATGCAGTACCTTCAAGAAGTGGTAGCAAGGATATGTTGCCTATCAAAAACACTTCAAGAGGATGAAGCGTGAAGCTCGTGCTCGTCAATGGAAAAATAATAGGACGAACACGCATAAAGAAACGACTGGCAACTGTTATATGATTGGTACCAGTTTGGATGGAGGAAAACCTCCAGTTCTCACATTCGGAAGCGATTCTGAGGATGAAACACCCCTCAACCCTCATTTCAAAGATTCTGCCTCTGAAAAAGAAGAGGAGGAGAAACGATGCGAGAATATTCAGTTGTGTAACCACACTCTACTTGAGAAGAACCTCGGACCTACAAATAAAGGTTCTAACAAAAAAGATAAAGGGAAAGGGAAAATCCTTGAGGAAATTGCCCTCGACGACGGAGTGGTAAAATAGCTCACTATAGAAGATCCGCCAAAGAAAAATAAGGTGGATTACAACGTCATGGCACATCTGAGGAAAATACCCTCGCAACTGAGCATACTAGATGCTCTCCTCCTGTCCAAAGAGGCACGAGATTCATTGATCAAGGAATTACAAGAGCCCGATCAATTTCAAGCTTTTCTCACGGAAGAGAAGATGAAAAGTGAACTAGCAGAGGTCCACATAACTGATATTACATTCAGCGATGAAGATCTACTCCTCGGTACGTGCTGTTGGGTTCCTAGGCACTCTAATGGAGTCTCACAAGTGATCAAACATGGCCAATTAAAATTTTACAAGTGCCTATTAACCCTAATACGGATCGTTAACTAGATAAATAGGCGAAGCAAGCAAGCAAACAGAAATATAGCTAAAGGAAAGGGGCTACAACCTTTGTAGATCCGTTCCACCACCTCCACGGCTCCGCAATGAAGTCCCCTCGCTGTCCAAATCATGTCTTGGGCTCTAGCGTCGGCATCATCGAAGAATGGGCGGGCTTGATCGTCGGTTCGATGCCGAAGATGATCTACGTCGAGGCATCGCTAGAACAAGCTCCAACTTCACCAAGTCGGAAAAACTTGTGAAGGAAACAACCTATACTACTTGGCAAGAGGTAGAGGATGAAAAAATAGGAAGTGGGTAAACTTTAGTTTTGGATTTCTCACTAGATTTCATGACTTGCCATTGGAGTAGCAAGCTTTCTTCATTCTTTCTCAAGATGAAGAAGAAGAAGATGATATGATAAGATAATTAAAAATAGAAAAGAAAATATAATACTTATCATATCACTAACCTTAGTTAGGTGTAGAGAATTGACTAAGGTCAATTAGAAGAGTTAGGGTTAAGAAAGAAGACAAAATGGTTACTTAGTCAAAGTTTCAAGAAACTTCAACTACAAACAAAATAAGCCACCATTTCATTTTCTTTATCATTTTCTTTTTCCAAAATAAATAAATAAATAAATAAGAAAAAGAAAACCCTAATCTTAATCTTAACCACGGTCTTATTCTTTACACTAACCCTAGCTTGCATGTATCATCAAACATGATACAATCATGTGCACAAAATATATCACATATGCAATGTGCACAAACTAAGTGAGTAAATCCATTTAAAGTGAACCAATACTAGTTAATGCAAAGTAATATATCAAATATATAATTATACATTAAATCATTAAATCAACACTTGATTCAATGATCCGGTCATGTCGCATATAACCGGCTAGTATCCAATGTATCGGCTTATCGAATCAATCCTTGATTCGATAACTAGGTTATATCGCATATAACCAATCGATACATTCGTCGCGAGAATGAAATACGGTATCACATACGTGTATTATTCTCGGTCCCGCACATATCTCATATGCGCTCCTATTTCGTTTCGCTTGAGCCAGGAAACCTCTGTGTAGGACTCTAAAGACTCGTCAATACGCCGGCAGCAGATGATGATCATATCAAGAATCCACAAGCCGCAAGCGGTCTGCTAAACGTAACGGCCACCCGGGTATTGAGCGATCAGAAGATCGACGAGCAAGCCCGCTCACACTCCTGCGAATCCAACCAGTAACACTTACCGTACAGTCCGGTCTGTTCGTCTGATATGTCGCATATCTCGCCTAGGGGTGGTAAACGTCAGACCCCAATAGCTCGATAAGTCATGCCGACGTAGGGTCCATAACATTCGTGAAACTACTGATAACACTTACCAGTATATCACTGCAACCCTGGCCAGGGATTTCCTGTTATGGCCAGTCGAGCATAGCGCAACATCAACCCCCAATACCGGGAGAGACGAATCCCCTCCTATCGCTCATTGCCTCCATGTGAATCGGGACTGCACCCAAAAACCACCTGTTTGCATGACTCAGTAGAGCCGTGGTAGGGTGGAAATCAAAGCACAGTGGGAGACACACAAGACTCTATGACGATCTCGGGTCAACAGACTAAGCTGTACCAGTGTCACCAGAGAACTGCCATCTGACGTGAGGTATAATACCATCTGGGAGTTCTCAGCGAGTCCGTTCAGTGTACCCAGTCTCCACTGAGCACCCGCATACCATCTTCGATGTCAAACACCAATGGATATGGGATCATCCATCGCCCATCACATGGGTCAAGAAGATATACGCTAGTCTACTCTGGAATATCGATGCCCCGTCTCGATATTCCCACGACTAGGAACAATTCAAGGATGTACTCATGGACTACCCAGGCCCCACTAGTATGATCTACATCATAGTCCTGGAAGTCGAGCACACATCCTATGGGCTTTATCAACATGTAATCAGAGAGACAGAAAGTATACATGTTAAGATAAAGTGCAACCAGATAGCGTACTATCATGTCGAGCAAGAAAGTCCTACCTATATATGTCCCAACATCCACTACAATATACATCCAATGTACAGTAATGGCCTCTAGGGCATACATATAACTAACAATCTCCCACTTGCACTAGGGCCATCTGTAGCAGTGGTTGCAGTATCACATACTCAACCATCCCCTAAATTGTCTCTCTTTGGGAAAAAGGCCTTCGTGAGTGGATCCGCCGTGTTGTCCTCTGAGTCTTCTCTCCTAACCTCGATCACCCTAGAGATCAACTATCTCCATGATCAGGTGATGCTGCCTCAGAATTTGTCTGGGTCAATGATGGGACCAGGGTTCCAGGGCCAAAGCCATACTTCCATTGTCATACAATGGCAGGAACCTAGTTCATCTTATGAACCAATATACACCCAAACTTCCTCTTTGGTAGTATCTTCAATAGCGATGTTACCAGCCTTTATCGTCTAGTTTGCCACGGTATCTAGCTTGGAACTTTTCCAACATACCGTCCCTTTACTGAGGGTAAAGACAGTGCATGTGACTGACATTCAGTCGTCTTTATCACCCTGGAACACTTCCAGTGATTCTCCCCAGGATCGATTGATACCATCTCACTACATCTAGTGAGAATCCTAGCATCCAATTACATCTATCTCATAGATGAAAACTCAGGATTTAGGAGGTATCACTTGGATCCTATTTGGAGAATCCTTGTGATAATAGGAGATTGATCGATCGTAGTATAGGAAACTCTTTTCCTATCAAGAGTATGTTGTCTTCGTACAATACGAAGATGACCACCTTACTCTCTACTACCCTTTTGTATATACAAGGTTCGTCTACCATTTTGATGAAATCAAACACTTTGACTATCACATCAAAACAGACGTTCCAACTCCGCGATGCCTGCTTCATTATGTAAAGCAACTTGCACACGTTTCCGCTGCTCCCACTGTTTACGAAGACCTCTGGCTGTGTTCTTATAGACGTTCTCTTCTAAATCAGTATTTAGAAAAGCAGTCATGGCACCCAACCGCCAGATATCGTAGTCATGGTATGTAGCCGTGGTAAGTAGGATCTGGATAGACTTAAGCATAGCTACTGGAAAAAGGTTTCATCATTATCTACACCTGGTCGATGACGAAAACCTTTAACAAGTCTAGCTTTGAAAGTCTCAACTTTTCCATCTACACCAAGTAATCTTCTCAAGATATACTTGCTCCTGATGGGGATTTAACCCTTCAGATATAGCAGCTAAAGTCCATACTTTGCTGGTGTACATGGATTCCATCTCAGATCGATAAGCATCCAGCCATTCTTACAGAGTCCCTACTCTCGATGGCCTGCTTGAAACTAGTTGGGTCATCATCTTATGATGCAATCCTTGCTCCCACTGTCGTCGAGAAACCGAGGTATCTCTCAGGCGGATGAGGAACCCTACTAGATCGGCGGAGAGGGTGAGGTTCGTCGGGAACTATAGAATCTTATGGTTCTGTCAAATCATCAACTGAAGTTTTGTATAGCTGGAACCTTTCCAGTTCTACAGAACTGATCCTGCCTCGATCTTGTCCGGATTTTGCTTTAAACATAGGCCGGACAACCCCAAATCTTAACTCGCTTAAGAGATAGGATCTTCCCACACCATATCTTATATGGAGTGGTGGGCAGTGATTTGATTCAAACCTAATTCAATAGGTATGCAGCTTCTCAAGTGCATAACTCCCAAAAGGAAAAAGGTAACTCAGTAGTACTCATCATAGAGCACACCATATCATATAGGGTGTGATCGCTCCGCTCCGATATACCATCGTGCTATGGTGTATTCGGAGGAGTAATGCTGAGAGAGAATCTCATTCTCCTTTAGAATAGTCCAGGAATTCCATGCTCAAGTATTCTCCTCCTTGATCACATCAAAGGACATAATACTTATACCCGTATTTTGGTTCTCTACTTCTAACTTATATTCTGTGAATATCTCAAAAGGTTCGGACTAGTGTTTCAACAAGAACATATGTCTGAATCTGAAGAGATCATCAGAGAACGTAATGAAGTATAAAGAACCAGTCCTGGCATGTGTAGACAGGGGACCTTACATACATCAACATGTATCATCCCAAGAGTTCACTAACTCTTTCTCTGTTTCTTAGTAAACAGGGCTATGGTCATCTTATCTTTGTGACATGATTGGCGAGTTGCACAAGATGTAAATTCAAACTGATTTAAATATGCATCTAAATGTAACTTCAGCCAGTCGGGTCGCATTGATCTGACCTAGTCTACAATACCTCAAGAAGAATCCGTTCATTTTTGAACTCTTCCTCTTGTGTGTGTTCCATATACTAAGAACTGTAGTTTGATTTAGAACATCAATGCTTTTAGATAACGCACCTGAACCGATCAACTTTTGATATAGGAAATGTTCAAAACATTATCCAACTATACAAAATTTTATCATTTCTTTACTAATAAAGAGACTGATATGATTTTGTATATCAGGTTCGGTATCTAATAGCATTTGTTCAGAATCAATGTATTCGTAATACAGGGTGACAGTGACCAATAGACTTGGCTGCAACACTTGCCCCGTTTTCTGCCTCATGAAACTTATCACCCGTTCTCAGTTTTTCTACCTTTTTGTAACCCTATGTAACAGATTACATATCTGGGATCCTGATCCGGTATCATATACCCAGGATGCAGAGGATACTGAGAAACAGTTCTTTGTAATGAACACACCCGAAGGAGATGCATCATATGCACTTTCTTCGTTTGGGCGGCATAGGAATTCTGGTATTCCCCTATTTTCTGCTCTATCTTATAACAATTATAAGTTGGAGCGGGACCAACGTTCCCCAGCTCAGTATAACAAGCGGGTTCGGTCAATACATCCGTATTATTATCTTGATTAAGGCGTGATATGGTCGCTACCAGGAGAGAGAGAGAAGAAAACACTCTGCGTGCGCTCTTGCAAGATCAGATTGGTTATATATTTTATCTAATCAGGATGGCTCCCACTGTTTTTATCAAATCTTCCTTCAAACCCTAAAAGGAAAAACTAGCCGGGATTAATTACACTCTACAAGTTCGCCAATCTTTCAGCCAGGCCAGTGTCGGTACTTTGAGGGAGGTTCCTCGTGCTTTCGCACGGACCTAATTACAGTAAACCTCGTTTTCCCAGAGGCGTAACCCCGTTGACACCTTTCTAGACACCTACTTGATCGGCTAATTGCAAAGTGCAAAACTCTCCCAGGAGTAACAATTACTCGCAGTGGGTATCGGGATCCAACTATCACATAGAAGGTATGCAATCTCATTGCAAGTTTCAACACTTGAAACTCCCGATAAAGGTTTTTACCCCTAGCACCTATGACCTTGGCTAAGGTCAACAAATCATAGGTACTAGTCAAGTTCTACCCGTCATTTCGTGATTAATTAGACCCACCCACATGACCCTTGGCTAAGGTCAACAAAGCCACATGACTGTCCTAACTAATCGCATCATATGCGGTGTAGGAAGACATCACTTAGCTACCGTACACTGTGCCTTGACTATGGTCAACAAACACAGCACGAATACTAAGTACTCTACTTCCTAAAATGACGGAGGGTTGCGGCTGGTTTTTGTGAAAACCTTTAACGCTTTGAACTTGATCTCGTTGCGGAATCAAATGGTTTTTAAATGGAATGTTTTTGAGGCTTTTCTAGTTTTGCTAAAGGGGTCACTCCCGGTGAAGGGATCGTCGGCCCTTTCCTCGTCGAATGAGGTGCGGGATATATCATATATATCACTGTGCAAAGAGGAAACTATAGAAGCGATCAAAGACAAACCGAGTGTGTAGCATCTGCCAGTTATTGCTAAAGGAGTCACTCCCGGTGAAGGGATCTCGGTCCTTTCCTTATCGAATAAGGTGCAGGATGTTCTACAAGGAACACCGCGATGCAAAGCAAGAACTGTAGCTACCTGTTTTTATTTTAAAATTCGATTCCACAACATCAATTAGGTTTATTTTCTTTCATTAATCACATTAATGAATATCCCATCATTTAAGTCCACCTAAACATCACAGATAAATATAACGTACGCTTATGCCATCCGCATTCGCCTCGATGTCCTGTCTGCACCGTTAGGTTAGGTAACTAACGGTAGAGCGGGGCAGGGCTAGCGCGGGTGTAAAACATAAGCAACGTCTATATAATATATCATATATACTATATATAATACCTGTCACAGAACATGACATGATCACATCACAGATAAATCACAGCAGAAGAAACATATAAAATATTGGATATACTAGGACGTCCGTGTTTTCAATACGAGCCAGTATAAAACACGGATTCCACGGTCGTGATGAATAGCCAATCCCACACCCCAAGACCCCTACGAGAGCGGCAAGCAACCCTACCAATTCTAGGGTTAGGAGACCCGGACTCGACTCCTCGAGTCGGTCTCCCACTGGACCCCAGAACCCGGTTACTTGTGCTCCCCTCCTTGGGTCATCCTAGTGCAGAAAAGTAAATAATATACAAGTGGTGACAACATCCGCAACCTGGAAGTGCCCCAATAAAAGAATATTACATACAAGTTTTTACATGAATGAAAATGAAAAACACTCATCTCACATAAAAAACCCCCGGCTATTCAAACACGACGATCCAATATAACATATCCAGCAACACATAACATCACATGTCATCAACGTAAGCAAACATGCGTATCCCAATTGTCGTTGACATATAGCAACGAAACCGGCGATATCACATATTACACTTACGGTCACAGAAAAGAAAGTGTAAAACTACAACAGTTGGAATCCGCAATCACCTCAGACATCGCATGCCTGACCAAATGAATTACTTAGACATCGCATGCCTAACGATTATGAACCCCGCATTTTAGTCTCATTATCGAAAACACTTTTCAATATCAAGTCGGGCAATTCAACAAGATTCCCGACATTCTGATCGAATGCTCGTCGCAAACTTCAGTAGACGGCCGCACCCCTGATACCGTCGACGAAGTGCACCAAGGCGGAACACCGCTACCGCGAGCACCCGAACGGATGCTTTCGGCGACGGGGTTCTCCTACAGTCACTTGGTCGGGGCTATGGAGTGAGGCTGTCTATTAAGTTTACCCGGCGAGTATCCGCGTACGCTACGTGATTGCGACGGACTTTTGATCACATCAAAATTCCGTGGCAACCGATCAAGTGAGACCAAACTGCTATGTTTATAATATTCATTCCGTTATCTCATAACTATTTGCGAATTCCAATTATTGTATCAAATTGCGGATAAATAGAAAATGCTAAACTTTTCGATCGAACAATCGAACACCCAAGTTTTCCCGATACAGCTCAACACATGAAATAAGTCTAACAACATTCAGTTCGTGCCTCAGTAGCAACGGTCCAGCCGTAGAAGGGTCAAGCCAACGCCTCACATGTGGCACGCCGTACTGCCCCAAACCCGAAGGTTCAAAGGGCAGTTCAAGACGGTCACATAATCGAGTTAAGGTTTGTTGTCTTCTAGAGGGTCCATCGCGTTACTTGCACTACTTAGAACGTCGTTAAACTACGGAAAAATCCAACAATTGGAAATTTTCCGGCAGGGGAAAAAGTGGGTATTTATATCCGGTCGAACTTTTTAACATATTCTAAGATTTATCCGGAAAAACACACCGACAAAATTAGACAATCCGATCGATACACCGAGTTCCCAATACAACCCAGAAAATGCAACTCTGGAAAAATTATTTAAAATCCCTAGGAAAACCAACACAGAAAGCTAAGAACTACTGTGCAAAATTGGCTGCACAAAGCGACAAAAGCGCCGCGGATCCGCCGCGTGAGCCTACTGTAGGGCCGCGGATCCGCTCCGCCTTTGTGGAATCAATCCCTCGAATTTCACAGTAAGTCTTAGGATTACCTGCTGATTTTTCTGCATATTTTTAATTTCGAAAAAACCACATTTTACAGAAATGTCCAGAGAGCAATATTCGGGTTGGGGTTTTGGGTCGATCGGACTTCTAACTCCGTCGGGACTTCGCCTAAGGCTCTAGCTAGGCTCTGATACCACTGTTGGGTTCCTAGGCACTCTAATGGAGTCTCACAAGTGATCAAACATGGCCAATTAAAATTTTACAAGTGCCTATTAACCCTAATACGGATCGTTAACTAGATAAATAGGCGAAGCAAGCAAGCAAACGGAAATATAGCTAAAGGAAAGGGGCTACAACCTTTGTAGATCGGTTCCACCACCTCCACGGCTCCGCAATGAAGTCCCCTCGCTGTCCAAATCATGTCTTGGGCTCTAGCGTCGGCATCATCGAAGAATGGGCGGGCTTGATCGTCGGTTCGATGCCGAAGATGATCTACGTCGAGGCATCGCTAGAACAAGCTCCAACTTCACCAAGTCGGAAAAACTTGTGAAGGAAACACCCTATACTACTTGGCAAGAGGTAGAGGATGAAGAAATAGGAAGTGGGTAAACTTTAGTTTTGGATTTCTCACTAGATTTCATGACTTGCCATTGGAGTAGCAAGCTTTCTTCATTCTTTCTCAAGATGAAGAAGAAGAAGATGATATGATAAGATAATTAAAAATAGAAAAGAAAATATAATACTTATCATATCACTAACCTTAGTTAGGTGTAGAGAATTGACTAAGGTCAATTAGAAGAGTTAGGGTTAAGAAAGAAGACAAAATGGTTACTTAGTCAAAGTTTCAAGAAACTTCAACTACAAACAAAATAAGCCACCATTTCATTTTCTTTATCATTTTCTTTTTCCAAAATAAATAAATAAATAAATAAGAAAAAGAAAACCCTAATCTTAATCTTAACCATGGTCTTATTCTTTACACTAACCCTAGCTTGCATGTATCATCAAACATGATACAATCATGTGCACAAAATATATCACATATGCAATGTGCACAAACTAAGTGAGTAAATCCATTTAAAGTGAACCAATACTAGTTAATGCAAAGTAATATATCAAATATATAATTATACATTAAATCATTAAATCAACACTTGATTCAATGATCCGGTCATGTCGCATATAACCGGCTAGTATCCAATGTATCGGCTTATCGAATCAATCCTTGATTCGATAACTAGGTTATATCGCATATAACCAATCGATACATTCGTCGCGAGAATGAAATACGGTATCACATACGCGCATTATTCTCGGTCCCGTACATATCTCATATGCGCTCCTATTTCGTTTCGCTTGAGCCAGGAAACCTCTGTGTAGGACTCTAAAGACTCGTCAATACGCCGACAGCAGATGATGATCATATCAAGCATCCACAAGCCGCAAGCGGTCTGCTAAACGTAACGGCCACCCGGGTATTGAGCGATCAGAAGATCGACGAGCAAGCCCGCTCACACTCCTGCGAATCCAACCAGTAACACTTACCGTACAGTCCGGTCTGTTCGTCTGATATGTCGCATATCTCGCCTAGGGGTGGTAAACGTCAGACCCCAATAGCTCGATAAGTCATGCCGACGTAGGGTCCATAACATTCGTGAAACTACTGATAACACTTACCAGTATATCACTGCAACCCTGGCCAGGGATTTCCTGTTATGGCCAGTCGAGCATAGCGCAACATCAACCCCCAATACCGGGAGAGACGAATCCCCTCCTATCGCTCATTGCCTCCATGTGAATCGGGACTGCACCCAAAAACCACCTGTTTGCATGACTCAGTAGAGCCGTGGTAGGGTGGAAATCAAAGCACAGTTGGAGACACACAAGACTCTATGACGATCTCGGGTCAACAGACTAAGCTGTACCAGTGTCACCAGAGAACTGCCATCTGACGTGAGGTATAATACCATCTGGGAGTTCTCGGCGAGTCCGTTCAGTGTACCCAGTCTCCACTGAGCACCCGCATACCATCTTCGATGTCAAACACCAATGGATATGGGATCATCCATCGCCCATCACATGGGTCAAGAAGATATACGCTAGTCTACTCTGGAATATCGATGCCCCATCTCGATATTCCCACGACTAGGAACAATTCAAGGATGTACTCATGGACTACCCAGGCCCCACTAGTATGATCTACATCATAGTCCTGGAAGTCAAGCACACATCCTATGGGCTTTATCAACATGTAATCAGAGAGACAGAAAGTATACATGTTAAGATAAAGTGCAACCAGATAGCGTACTATCATGTCGAGCAAGAAAGTCCTACCTATATATGTCCCAGCATCCACTACAATATACATCCAATGTACAGTAATGGCCTCTAGGGCATACATATAACTAACACGTGCGAACATAACCGCCTGTTATATGTCACCGGGTACCGCCACGACATCAAGATAGGGAAAATCCTTATCGACAACGGATCCCCGGTTAACCTTCTCAACGTGAGAGCGCTGAAGAAAGTTTGCATGAACGTTCAGCACCTTACCCGAGATAAAATTACCATCTTCGAGTTCGACTCACAGTCTTCACGAACGCTTGGGTCCATAATATTGATGCTACGCTTCGGGCTGGTCGCCACTAACATCAAATTTCATGTCATTGACGCCAAGACTTGCTATAACGCTTTGCTCGGCAGGCCTTGGTTACACGAGTACAATGTCATCCCTTCTACACAACATCAGTGTATGAAGTATTTCAAGGATGGCTCGGAGTACACCTGTAAGTGTATATGTGCACCTTGCCGTATCAACTACGGCTATGCGGAATCAAAAACTTTAAAATTTGAGCACAATACACTAAAATTCCTAGGATACAAGCCCAAATACTATACTAAACAAACCCTAACTAGAGTTTTAGCTACTCGGTTGAAATTACAACCTTTGTAGACGGTCCTTTGGGTCTTGAAAGTTGACTCCTCAAGCTCCTTAGGTTGATGGAACGAGTTCTTGAAACCAGTCTTCCGTTTCAAAGACGATCCACCCAAGGATTCCGATTCAAGCGATAGCTTCGTTCGAAGCAACTAAAGATCAAGTTTTGCTAAGACAAGATACTTAGAGTGATGAGCCGTGGGAACTCGGAGGGGATGAGCCGTGGGAACTCAGAGGCAGTTGAGTCGTGGCGAGGACGAGGTCATAGGGGAGCGGGTGTCGTGGAGACGTCGGCGAGGGAGAGAGAGAGGGAGCCGTTGGAGGGAGGGTATTTGGTGGAGGGGGTCACGGGGGAGTTGGCGAGTGGGGCGTGGGTCTCACGGAGGTGGGCACGGTCGTCGCGGGCACGGGTGTGAGGAAGGAGGAGACGAGGGAAAAGAAGCGGGAAAAGAAAAGAAAAAGGAGAAGGAGAAGAAGAAGGGGGAGTCGGGTCAGGTCGGGCGTAGGTCGAGTCGGGTGTTAGGATTAGGGTTTAGATTTAGGAAATAATTTAATAAAATATAATAGAAAAAATATATATATATATAATTGAAAAAATAGAAAAAAAATCTGGAAAAATACTGAAAATTATATATACGAAAACTGGGGATTTACATCATACCCACCTTACAAAAATTTCATCCTTGAAATTAAAGAACGAAAACAATGAGACAAACAACACTACCCAAACAGGTGCGGAAAACATGGACGGATGTCCTCCTCACGTTCCCAGGTAGACTCTTCTGGAGAATGACCACCCCAAGAAACTCGAACCAAGAGAATGACCTTGTTCTTTAGCACTTTTTCCTGACGATCAAGAATGGTGGTAGGCTGCTCCTCGTAAGACAGATCGGTACCAAACGTTAATTCCTAATGGTCCAGAATATGGCTGTCATCCCGAACATAGCGCCTTAACTGAGATACATGAAAAGTATTGTGCACACCAGCTAGCGATGGAGGCAAGGTAAGTTGATAAGCCACCTCTCCTACTCACTCTAGCACCTCAAAAGGTCCGATGAATCGGGAACTGAGTTTCCCGCGACTACCAAACCTGATCACTCCCCGAGTGGGCGATATCTTTAGAAATACGTGGCCACCAATACCAAACTCCAATGACCTTCTACCGGCATCCGCCCAACTCTTCTATTGGTTCTGAGCCGCCTTGATACGTTGCCTGATCGTCTGAACTTTGCTCACTGTCTGTACTATAAGCTCAGAGACCAACAACCTTCGTTCACACACGTCATCCCAACAAAGAGGTGATTGACACTTTTGTCCATACAGAGCCTCGAACGGTGCTATCTGGATGTCGGCTTGGTAGCTGTTGTTATACGAAAACTCTACCAGATGGAGGTGATACTCCCAAGAAGAAAATCAAGCATGCAACCAAAAATTCTGTTCTTTTAGTTCCGCCTTCAGACAGAAGTGGAGCCTCAGCATATCCTCGAGTGTTTGGATAGTATGGTCGGATTGCCCATCTGTCTGCGGATGATAGGCCGTGCTGAATTTGAGACGCATGCCCAAACTCTCCTGCAGGCTCATCCAGAAATGGGAAATGAATCTGGTGTCTCGATCAGACACGATACTAACAGGCACCCCGTACAGTCTCATAATCTCCTGCATATACTTCTCTGCAAAGGACTTTGTCGTTTGTCTGACTCGGAAAAGTATGAATTGCGCTGCCTTCGTAAGGCGATCAACAATAACCCAGACAACATTGTTTCCCTTTGGGGTTCGAGGTAGTGCCGTCACAAAATCCATGGTGATGTGCTCCCATTTCCACTCTAGCACTGGAAGCGGTTGCAACAACCCGGCTATTCTCTGATGCTCGGTTTTCACCTGTTGGCATACCAGACAATTGGAGACAAAGCGAGCAATCTCCTTCTTCATCCCGTTCCACCAGAAGTGATGCCTCAGGTCTTTGTACATCTTGGTGCCATCTGGGTGCACCAAGTAAGCGGAACCGTGTGCTTCAGCTAGAACTTCATCTCGAATACCCCCCTTTGGAACACATAACCGACTGCCAAATCTCAGAGAACCATCTTCATGAATCTGCAAATCCATCCTCAAACCAGCCTTGACCAACCCTCTGAACTTTTGTAACTGAGAGTCTCCAACATGTGTGGCTTTGATGCGATCTATAAGAGACGATTGAACTTGCAACTTCCAGAGCTGTCTGGGCATACCCAGAGTAACTACCTCCAACTCGAGTCTCTGAAGGTCATCAAGAATCCCTTTCTGACAAGTCAGCAACACAGCTGATGAATTGTGACTGAGAGCATCAGGAACGGCGTTCACTTTCCCCGAATGATATTGCAGATCAATATCATAGTCTGCCATCAACTCCAACCATCCGCATTGTCTCATATTCAGCTCCTTTTGGGTGAACACGTATTTCAAACTTTTGTGATCCGTGTACACCTCCACTCTTTCGCCTAGTAAATAATGCCTCTAAATTTTTAAAGCGAACACAACGGATGCTAACTCCAGGTCATGCGTGGGGTAGTTCTTTTCGTGAGTTTTCAGCTGACGAGAGGCGTAAGCTACCACTCGACCGTGCTGCATCAAAACACAGCCTAAACCTTTTCCCGACGCACCACTATGAACAACCAAGCCACCTGAGCTGTCTGGCACAGTCAGGATCGGGGCTGTGGTCAAATTCAGCTTCAACAGCTCGAACGCCTGGGTGCATTCCTCCGACCAAACATAAGGCACCTCCTTCTGTGTGAGTTTTGTCAAGGGTTCCGCTACTCTGAAGAAATCTTGGACAAACCTTCGATAATACCCAGCCAATCCTAAGAAGCTCCTTAGCTCTGCGACTAATTTCGGTGTTGGCCAGTCTTTGATATATTCAATTTTAGTCGGATCCACTGAAATACTATCACTCGAAACGACATTCCCCAGAAATTGCATCTTGTCGAGCCAAAACTCACACTTGCGTAGCTTAGCATAGAGCTTCTCCTCCCGTAGAACCTGCAATACAATTCGGAGGTGCTCGGCGTGCTCCTCTCAACTTCTCAAATAGACGAGAATGTTGTCGATGAATACGACAACAAACCGATCCAAGTACTTGGAGAAAACCCTGTTCATCAAGTCCATAAATATGGCCGGTGCATTGGTAACACGGCATCATAAGAAATTCATAGTGGCCATATCAGGTTTGGAAAGCCATCTTGCATACATCCTCTGCCTTAACCCTAATTTGGTGATACCCTGACCGAATGTCTAGTTTAGAAAATACCCGAGCACCATCAAGTTGGTCAAACAAGTCGTCGATGCGGGGGATGTGATACTTGTTCTTCATGGTCACCCTGTTCAACTCCCGGTAGTCAATGCACATATGCAAGGAATCGTCTTTCTTCTTCACCAGTAACACAGGAGAATCCCATGAAGAAATGCTTGGACGGATAAATCCCTTGTCCAAAAGATCTTCTATCTGCCTTTTAATTCTGCCAACTTAACCGGTGCCATTCTGTACGATGCTTTCGAGACTGATAATGTACCCGGAATCAAGTCGATTGAGAATCCTAAGACGCGAGGAGGTGATAGACCTGGTAAATCTTCAGACAACACATCAAGAAAATCCCGAACGATCTCTGGGGCTGGACTCTCATCAATCTCCATAGCCGTCAACACTTTTGGTTTGGCTCTAAACTTGGCTGGATCCAAAGACTCGCTTCCGCCTTTGAAGGCAAACTTAGGGTGATTGGGAATGCGGAAAGTCACTTTCCTAGCTCGACAATCGATGATCGCATGGAAGGTACTCATCCAATCCATCCCGAGAATTGCATCATTACCGCCCGTCCCGATTAAAAGGAAATTCACATAGAATTCCCTGCCGCATACTACCACCGGACATAACCTACACTCTTGGTTGGACACAATAATTTCATTACCCGTATGTATCTCCCAACCCTTGGTCAACGGCTCATGAGGTATAGAGTGTGTGTTAACAAACCGCATAGAAATAAAGCAATGCGAAGCACCCGAATAAAAAAGAACTCTAACTGGTACAGAATAAACAAGGAGGGTACCTGTAACTACTTCTCCAGAAGTCTCTACCTGCTTAGCGGACATGGTGAAAGACCACCCCTGATTCCGACCCATACCGGTATGCCTCTGATCGAACAACCGCTGCTGGGATACCAGAGGTGGACCCCTCTGAGATGAAGTGCCGTACGGCGGTTGATGTTGCTCGAACCCTTCCTATAGCTTAGATCTCTGGGGACATCCGCCGACCCTGTGCTCGCTGGATCCACAAAGCAAACACTGCCCCTTCGCTCTGCGACAATCTCTCTGCATGTGCCCTGGCTTCTGGCAATAATCGCAAAACAGAGCCCTTCGCTGCGACCACTGAGGTGAGAAAGTATGCTTCATCTGCGTAATACCCAGCCTGTGAACTGGGATCGCTCCACGGGGGGAAATGGTAGCCCTTGCTGGAACTATATAGGGTCTCCTGTTTGTTCAATTACCCTTTTACCCACAAACTGATCGTTAGCCCTTGGCCTTCTCTGCCAATCTTTCCTATACTCGGGCAGCGTTCAACACCTGAGCGAATGTCGGTAGATCGAGGGACGTGATAAGTTGCTGCAGTTCAATATCGAGCCCCTACTGAAACCGTCTTGCCCTGGCGGATTTGGTGGCTACCTTGTACGGTGCGAAGCGACTCATCCGGTTAAACAGCGTAAACGTCCACTGGGCGACCATTCTGCTTTAACATGATGAATTTCTCCTCCATCTCGGCCTTAGCAGTGGCCGGAAAATAGTGATCTAGAAAGCATGCGGAGAACGTTTCCCATCCGATAGGTTTCTTTAGCCGGCTTTCCTCTATGGACTACCATGTAGGGACCTCATCCTCTAGCTGAATCTTCACCACGTTTACTCTGTCATCGTCAGGAACTCGAGCGACCGTCAAAAGGTTCTCTACATTGATGAGCCATTGCTCGGCCTCGAGTGGATTTGCTGATCCCATGAAAACCGCTGGATGAAGCCTCCTAAAGTCCGAAACAGTACCAACCTGAGCCTGTGTAGTCGATACGAGGGTGCCCTCGGGGGCGGCGGGAACAGTTGTTGTCACGCCCCTCTTCCCAGAGTACGGTAAGGAGACGTGACGGGTTACGAGACGTATTTACTCAGAAGTAAACACGCTAACCGTATATAAGCAATATAATGTAAATGTACACAAGAAAGACATGAGACGTAAATGAACATCAACTTTTTATTTATTAAACATTATTTACAATACAATACTGGAAAGTAAATACAGGACTGGAAAGCAATGCCTAAACAATGGCATGAAACTGAAAATAAAATTATATACAAGTGTCTAGAGCTTTGGGTCATCGACGAACTGCTCCAAGTCTTTTGAGCTGGGCTCGATCTCTAAAGAGTCGGGTCCTCCTGATAACATTCCAAAGAAAGAATAGAAAAGGAATGTTGTCAGTGAACAATCGCTCGGTAAGTTCCAAAGAGAGATGGAAATAGACTGAACAAGAAATGAGAATATAACTGGTATAATGTTGATAGTTATGTTAATGAAGTTGTTTGTACCTTCGTATAGAATATGCCAGTGTGTACGAGAGGAGTCCAGCTTACCCCGTGGACTATGGTATAAGGATTACAAGGCCCCATCAAAACCCATGGGACAATGGTAATGGATATTCAGGTTAGGTTTATTAAAGTGACCGTCTCATGCCACTTTAAACACATTCCGTACCAATCTACCTCTTTAAACCCCGTAATGTATTATTGTATTGTTTTGTAGTGATTCATAAATAAAAGACTTGCCGAAACCATGATATCAATTGTTCATGTAAACGGATAAGGATATAAACGGATAGTCATGTAGACAAGTCAATGTATATGCATGGTTCAGTCAAATCAAGTCATGTTGATATAGATTGTATTCTGATATAAAAGGATTCATGTTGCATTGGAGTTATATTGAATTATATACATGGATAGATTGATTTCAGATTAGACTGAGACTCCGACTAAGTCATACACTTAAACATAATTGAAGTCCTGAATTTGTTAGTTATATGTATGCCCTAGAGGCCATTATTGTACATGTGATGTATATTATAGTGGATGTTTGGATATATAAAGAGAGGACTTTCTTGCTCGACATGATAGTATGCTATCTGGTTGCTCTTTATCTTAACATGTTGATTTGTATATGTGATACTTTCTTGCTCTCACATGTTGATAGAGCCCTTAGGTTGTGTACTTGACTACCAGGACTATGATGGAGATCATACTAGTGGGGCTAAGGGTAGTCTACAAGTACACCCTAAAATAGTTCCTAGTCGAGAGTGTATCGAGACAGGGCTTCGATATTCCGAAGTAGACTAGCGTATATGCATCTTGATCCATATGATGGGCGATGGATGATCCTAAATCCATTGGTGTTTGACATCAATGATGGTATACGGGTGCTCAGTGGAGACTGGGTACACTGAACGGACTCGCCGAGAACTCCTAGTTGGTCTTATACCTATCGTCAGATAGCAGTTCTCTGGTGACATTGGTACAGGTTAGTTTGTAGACCCGAGATTGTCATAGAGTCTTGTGTGATTCCCACGGTGCTTTGATTTCCACCTTACCATGTTCAAAAGAACGTGCAAAACGGCGGCTTTTGGGTACAGTCCCGAATCACATGGAGGCAATGAGCGATAGGATAGGATTTGTCTCTCCCAGTATTGGGGGTTGATATTGCGCTGTGCTCGATTAGCCATAACGACAAGTCCCTAGCCAGGGCTACTATGGAGATTTGCTGATAAGTGTTATCAGTAGTTTCTCGACCCGTTATGAGCCTTACATCGGCACGACTTATCGATTATTGGGGTCTGACATTTACCATCCCTAGACTAGATATGCGACATATCAGACGAAAAGACCGGACTGTGCGGTAGTGTTACTGACAGGCTTTTGCAGCAGTTAGAGCGGGCTAGCTTGCTGATCTTCTGATCGTTCAATACCCGGGTAGTCGTTACGTCCAGCTAGTACCGCTGACGGCTTGTGGGTGCTTGATGTGATCATCGCCTACTGCCGGCGTATTGATGAGTCTTTAGAGTCCTACACAGAGGTTTCACCGGCTCAGGCAAAATGAAGTAGGAGCACATATGTGATATGTGCGGGACCGAGATTAATACGAGTATATGATACCGTATTCTATTCTCCCGATATAAAGTATCGATCGGTTATATGAGATATAGCCGGGTTATCGAATCAAGTGTTGATTCGATAAGTCGATACAGTATCGGTCGGTTATATGAGAGATAGCCGGGTTATCGAATCAAGTGTTGGTTCGATAAGTTGATACAAATTATATTAGTCGGTCATATGAGATATAACCGGATTATTAAATCAAGTGTTGATTTAATGATTTAATGTATAATTATATATATGATATATTAATTTATATTAACTAATATTAGCTCACTTAAGCATTTCTTTTTCTCACATGTGCACACTAGATATATATGTGAAATATATTAATTGTGTTTTATTTATGTGTCATGGTTGATGATACATGCAACATGGGTATATGAGACCTACACCATGATAATGATAATGAAGGGTTTATTTATTTAGAATAAAATAATTATTAGTTGGAAATTTGTCACATGGCATGAAGCTTCATGAAGCTTGGAGACCCATTGACTTCGTCCAGTAGTTTTGTTAACCCAACCATTATCTAAACTCATGGTTAAGTCTCTACATGAGATATGTTGGATATTTTATCACCCATGGTTTCCATTCTCTCTCACATCTATTATTTGCTTCTTCTTCCTCAAAAGCTCAAGAGAGCTCTATAGGTTTTGAGAGAAGCTTGAAACAAGTGACAAAAGTAATTCTAAAGTGAGCAAAAATCCTACTTCATCATTCTCTACTAGATTAGCACTTTAGTATAGGGTGTTAGCTTTACTAATCCCACATTAGTGAAGAGGGTAGCTTGGGTTTGCGACTCCTTGACGTAGATCGTTTTCGGCTTGGAAGACTTCAAGCAAGCATGCATCTTTCTTCTTGTGGAGCCGTTCGAGAGTCCGCAAGATCGCAACTTAGAGCGAAGGGACTACTACAAGGAGCTAAGGAAGTGAAGGACCGGACTACAAAGGTTGTAATCCCTAATCACTTAGTTGTAAAGTAGTTTACAATTTGTTTCGTATGATTCTCTAGTTAAAGATTCTAGTTTAGGGTTCTTTAAAATGGAAAAAATTATAAAATGGCATGGACGATACCTCCCGATACCTTGCCGTCGTTCATAGGAACCCTATAGTGGTATCAGAGCCTAACTAGAGAATTAGACGGATTGTGTTAGATTACGAAACCGAAACAACTCCGAAACACCCGAATCCAAGACCCAGTTTCTGTCGATTTTTAAACAGGTTCTAAATTTTTATAAACAACTGCAGAATGTTGTATGAGATGAAACATGAACACAACACAAATTTTAGCCTAGGAGCTCGGAAAATGGCCGGCCACTTTACCAAAAATTCCGGCCTGCTCGGTTTGTTTAGGGAATTTTGGGTTGAAATTTGTACTGTGTTCTAGGCTCTGGGATTTTGTGTTTCAGGTGTTGTTTGTTTTTGCTAAATTTACATGTGATGTTTACTTTCTGCAAAGGCAACTCTGAGTGTTTCGTAGTCGTAATTCTAATAGTTTTTCGGGTTATTTTAGACGGTGTTAAAAAGTTCGAACGGATATTAAATACCCACTTTAACCCTTGCCGGGAAATTTTCCAAGTGTTGGATTTTTCCTTAGTTTAAAACTTTTAGAAAATCATGCAAGCAATTCTGTGGACCCTCTAGAAGAACGAAACCCTAACTCGATTATGTGACCGTCAGAACCGCCACTGAACCCTAGGGTTTGTGGTAGTTCAACGGTGCCACATGTGAGGCATTGGTTGACCCTTGTACGACTGGTTTATAGGAGCTGTGGCATGTACTGAGTATTTTTAAACTACGCTCAAGTGTTGAGCGTTTTGGGTAATTTTGGGTGTTTGTTGATTCGATCGGAATATTTGACATCGTCTAGCTATTTGTGGAATGTGATACAATATGTGGAATTTATATAGTTAGGCATGAAATCAAAAGTATGTGATATTTTGGGTTTATGATGTCTAAGGTTATTATGGATTCCAAATATTGTAGTTTGACATTTTCTTTTCTGCGACCGTAAGTATAATACGTGGTGTATCGCTAGTTTCGTTGCTATATGTCAACGACAATTGGGATACGCATATTTACTTACGTTGATGACATGTGATGTTATGTGTTACTGTGATATGTTATATTGGATCGTCGTGTTTTGAATAGCCGGGGGTTTTATATGGGATGAGAGTTTTTATTTTCATTCATGTAAAATTCATTGTATGTAATATTCTTTTATTGGGGCACTTCCGGGTTGAGGATGATGTCACCATTGTTGTATATTATTGACTTTTCCGCATTAGGATAGACCCAAGGTGGGGGGCACAAGTAACCGGGTTCTAGAGTCCACTGGGAGACCATCTCGAGGAGTCGAGACCGGGTCTCCTAACCCTAGAATTGGTAGGGTTTCTTGCCGCTTTCGTAGGGGTCTAGGGATGTAGGTTTGGCTATTCATCGCGACCGTGGAATCCGTGTTTTTATACTGGCTTAAAATAAAACATGGACCTCCTAGTATATCCAATATTTCATATGTTATCTTCTGCTGCTGATATTCTGTGATGTGATCACTGTGGATTCTGAGACGAATGCCTATATATTATATATGAGATATATAATAGACGTTGCTTATGTTTTACACCCGCGCTAGTCCCGTCCTGGTATGCCGTTAGTTAAGTAACCTAACGGTGCATAACGGGACATTGTGGTGAATGCAGATGGCATAAGCATACGTTATATTTTCGTTTTATTTTCTGTGATGCTTAGGAAGCTTTAAATGATGGGATTTTATTAATGAGATTAATGAAAAGAAAAGAAACCTAAAAGATGTTGTAGAATCATATTTTCAAAAAGGGTAGCTCTAGTTTTTGCTTTGCATAGTGGTATTCCTTGTAGAATATCCAGCACATCATTCGATGAGAAAAAAGCCGAGATCCCTTCACCGGGTGTGACCTCTTTAGCGAAAGCTAGTAGATGCTACAACCAACTCGGTTTTGTCTTTTGAGTGCTTCTTTTAGTTTTTGCTTTGCATAGCGGTATTTATGAAATATCCTGCACCTTATTCGATAAGGAAAGAGCCGAGATCCCTTCACTGGGAGTGATCTTTTTAGCGAAACTAGTAAAAAGCCTCAAAAACATTCCTTTTCAAAAATCACTTGTTTCTACAGCTGTATCAAGTTCATTACACTCATGGTTTTCTTAAAAACCTGCGTAGCCCTCCGACATTTCAGATAAGTACTACTTAGTATTCGGCTACGTTTGTTGACCTCTGTCAAGGCGTAGTGCGCGGTAGATGATTAGTGCTTATCTGCAAAGCATGTGATGCAATTGGATTAGGGTAGTCGTACGACCTTGTTGACCTCTGTCAAGAGTCGTGCGGGTGGGTTTAATTCAATCATGAAATGCTGGGTTGAACTTGACTAGTGCACTATGGTTTGTTGACCTCTGTCAAGGTCATAGGACGCTAGGGGTAAAAGTAATATCGGAAATTTCAAGTGTTAAAATTTGCAATGAGATTGCATACCTTCTATAAGATAGTTGGATCCCGATACCCACTGTGAGCAAAATTTGCTCCCGGGAGAGTTTTGCACTTTACAATTAGCTAACTCATTAGGTGTCTAGAAAGATGTCAACGGGGCTACGCCTCTGGGAAAATGAGGTTTATTTTAATTAGGTCCGTACGAAAGCATGGGGAACCTCGCTCAGAAATACTGGCACTGGCTTGGCTGAACGGTTAGCGAAGTTGTAGAATGCAATTAATCCTAGTTAAAATTTCTTTTTAAAGGTTTGAAGGAAAATTTGAGAATAGCAGTGGGAGACATCAATTAGATAAGATAAATAACCAATCTAATCTTTGCAAGAGTATACACTAAGTGTTTTCTTCTCTCTCTCTCCAGGTAGCGACCATATCAGGTCTTAATCAAGATAATAATATGGATGTATTGACCGAACCCGCTTATTATGCTGAGTAGGGGAACATTGGTTCCGTTCTTTCTTATAATTGTTATAAGACTGAACAGGGAATAGGGACATATCCGGATTCCCATGCCGCCCAAACAAAGAATGAGCATGTTGATGCATTCTTCGGGTGTATTAATCACCAAGAACTGTTTCTCAGTACACTCTACGTCCTGAGTATTAGATACCGGTTCGGGATCCCACATATGTAATATGTTGCATGGGCTAAGGAAAGGTAGAGAACTAGGAAAGGGTGATCATTCTGTAAGAGTAGAGAATGGTGCAAATGTTGCAGCCAAAGTAGTTGGCAAATATCGTCTTGTATTACCAAATGGTATTACATTGATTCTAAATGAATGCAATTACATACCGATCCTGATATGCAATCTTATATCAGTTTCTTTATTAAGTAAAGCAGGATATAATTATATAGTACAGGATAATGTTATGAATATCTTCCTGAATCAAAAGTTGATTGGATCAAGCTCGTTAATTAATGGCATATACGTTCTAAATCAAACCATAGTTCTTAACATACAAAACACACACAAGAGAAAGAGTTCAGAAATGAACGAATCCTTCTTGTGGCATTGTAGACTAGGTCATATCAATGCGACACGACGAGCTAAGTTACATAAAGATGGATATTTGAATTCGTTCGAATTTTCATCTTATGAAACTTTCCAGTCATGTCTCAAAGGCAAAATGACCAAAACTCCATTTATAGGACACGGAGAAAGAGTTACGGAACTCTTGGGACTGATACATAGTGATGTATGCGGTCCCATGTCTACACATGCCAGGGATGGTTCCTCGTACTTCATTACATTCACTGACGATCTCTCAAGATACGGACATGTGTTCCTGTTGAAACACAAGTCTGAAGCTTTTGAGAAATTCAAAGAATATAAGTACGAAGTCGAGAACCAAATGGGTAAAAGTATTAAAATCCTTCGATCTGATCGAGGAGGAGAATACTTGTGCAATGAGTTCTGGGACTATCTAAAAGAGAATGGGATTCTCTCTCAGCTTACTCCTCCGTATACACCACAACACAACGTGTATCGGAACGGAGGAATCGCACCCTATTAGATATGGTGCGCTCTATGATGAGCACTGCTGAGTTGCCTATTTCCTTTTGGGGTTATGCACTTAAAGCAGCATCATACCTATTGAATCAGGTTCCATCAAAATCTGTACCTACCACACCATATGAGATATGGAGTGGGAAGAGACCATGTCTTAAACGAGTTAAGATATGAGGTTGTCCGGCCTATGTCAAAAGACAAAATCCGGACAAACTCGAGGCACGATCAGTTCTTTGTAAGTTTGTTGGATATCCTAAACATTCAAATGGATATCTATTCTACCACAGTGAACAACAAAAGTTGTTTGTTGCTCAACATGCCACCTTTTTAGAAAAGGAATTTCTTGCGAAAGAAATTTTTTTAGATGGCGAAAAGGTAGAGCTGGAAGAAGTTCCAGCAGAACAAACTACAACTGATGATTTATTGGAACCAGAGGATTCGATAGTTCCTAACGAACCTCAGCCTCTCCGCCGATCTAGTAGGGTTCCTCATCCACCTGAGAGATACTACGGTTTTCTCGTTGATGGTGGGAGCGAGGATTGTATCATGGAAGATGATGATCCAACTAGCTTCGAGCAGGCCATCACGAGTGGGGACTCTGTGAAATGACTGGATGCAATGCGATCTGAGATGGAATCCATATACACCAACAAAGTATGGACTTTGGAAGTTGCTCCTGAAGGGGTAAAACCCATCGGGAGCAAATGGATCTTTAAGAAGAAACTTTGTGTATACGGAGGAATCGCACCCTTTTCTCCAGTGGCTATGCTTAAGTCCATCCGGATCCTGCTTGCCATCGCTGCATACCATGACTATGAAATCTGGCAAATGGATGTCAAGACCGCCTTTCTAAATGGTGATTTAGAAGAGTGCGTGTACTTGACTCAGCCAGAGGGCTTCGTGGACAGTAGGAGCAGTGGAAAGGTGTGCAAGCTGCTTAAATCCATCTACGGGTTAAAGCAGGCATCGCGGAGTTGGAACATCTGTTTTGATACGGTAGTCAAAGAGTTTGACTTCATCAAAAACATAGATGAACCTTGTATATACAAGAAGGTGGCAGAGAGTAATGTTGTCTTCTTCGTATTGTACGTGGATGACATACTCTTGATAGAAAATGATGTTCCTATGCTGCAATCGGTCAAGCACTTCTTATCACAAAGATTCTCAATGAAAGATCTAGGGGATGCCTCTTACATCTTGGGGATTAAGATCTATAGAGATAGATCTAAACGGATACTTGGATTGTCCTAATCCAGGTACATTGATACTATACTAAATAGGTTTAGTATTGAAGAATCCAAGCGTGGGTTTTTACCTACTATCTCAGGATTCACTTTCTCTAAAAAGATGTCTCCCAAGACTGATTTGGAGAGAGCTCGCATGCAAGGGATACCCTATGCTTCGGTAGTAGGCTCTATCAAGTACGCGATGCTATGTACTAGACCCGATGTAGCATACTCACTAAGTGTAGTGAGTAGGTATCAAGAAGATCCAGGAGAGAGTCACTGGACAGCTGTGAAGAGCATTCTCAAGTACTTGAGAAGGACTAAAGATATGCTCTTGGTGTATGGTAATGGAGAACTCCAAGTGGAGTCCTTTACCGATTCGAGATTCCAGAGTGATAAGGACGACTCTAAGTCGGTCTCAGATTTGTCTTTACCCTCAATGGAGGGGCGGTTTGTTGGAAGAGTTCCAAATAGGAAACCGTGGCAGACTCGACGATGGAGGCTGAATACATCGCTGCCAACGATGCTGCCAAAGAGGCTGTCTAGATGAAGAAGTTCATAATTGAACTTGGAGTGGTTCCGTCCATTGTACATCCAATACCTTTGTATTGCGATAACAATGGAGCAGTGGCCTTGGCCAAGGAACCCAGGCCCCATCAGCGATCCAGGCATATTCTGAGGCGGTATCACCTGATCCGAAAGATGGTTGATCGCCGGGAGATCGTGGTCAGGAGAGTTGACACGAAGGACAACACGGCGGATCCACTCACCAAGGCCATTCCCCAGATACAATTTGAGAGACTCTTCGGGATGTTGGGTATGAGATACTACAACAATCGACCTTAGTGCTAGTGAAAGATGTTGGAGATAGTGCCCTCAGAGTCAATTATTAGGTCACAGGTACGTGATTGTAATGATTGATGGAGGACCTATCCCGGTAGGACAGTCTTACTCGAGATGATAGTATGCTATCTGGTTTACCTTTATCATCGTGTACTGCTTTAGGTGACCTGACACGTCGCTATTACATGTTGATAGAGCCCCTAGGATTCTTGCTTGACCACCAGCAGTATGAGGGCGATCATATAAGTGGGAGCTGGGGGTCTATAAGCATATCCTTAAAAGGTCCCTAGTCGTGAGAGTTTCGAGACAGGGCATCGATTCTCCATAGTAGACTAGTGTATACAGTCGAGACCCCGACGAGAGGCGGTGGCCGGTCTCACAAGCCACTGGTGTCAGTTGGATCACCTAAGATGTATACAGGTGCTCATTGGGTTATGAGTACACCGGACAGGACTCGCCGGGAACATGCTAGTTGGTCATATACCAGACGTCAGATGGCAGTTCCCTGGTGACATGTGTGCAGGTTAGTTTATCGACCTGGGGATCGTCATTTGTCTCGTGTGAGTTCCCACTGTACTTTGATTACTACCCTACCACGGCTCAAAGGAGTCGTGCAAACAGGTTTTAGTTGGGTACAGTCCCGAGCCACATGGAGGCAGTGAGCGTATCTTCAGGGGTTCGTCTCTCCCGGTATTGGGGGTGAGGTCGTGCTGTGTCTAGGAGAGCCATTACACAAAGTCCTTGGCCAAGGCAAGGAGATTTACTGGTAGGTATTCCAGTAGTATCTCAGGGTGTTCTGGGCTACACTCCGACACGACTTGTACCGCTTTTGGGGGTCTGACTTTTACCAACCCCCTAGGCCCGCCATGCGATACTCATAGACGAACGGACCGGACTGTACGGATATTGTCACTGACAGGCTCAGTAGGGTTGTCAGGCTGAGTTCACTCACAGACGTCCCTTTTAGTCAATACTTGGTAGCCCGTTACGTATTGGCTTATACCTCTGACGTGCTAGTGGTTAAATCCACAACCGAGGTGTTGACGAGTCTTTAGAGTCCCCCACATTCAGTTACTCGGCTTTCGGGCGAAAGGTTGTAGAGGCCGTATGGAGATATGGCAAGGTCCGATCAGATACGTGCGGTATTGCACGGATCAGGATCGGACAGTCTGTACTATAGGACGTATGGTTATATGGCAGGGTTCGATCAGATACGTGCGGTATTGCACGGATCAGGATCGAACGGATATTACTAGCCGGCTTTGGTATAAGCCGGATCCTAGTATAGTACAGTGTAGATTTTGTCTCATTGCATTTGTATTTCGGTCGGAATACAAATGCGGGTGTGTATGCACAGTATCGGGGTTTTCCTGTAATTTATTACGGGACCGGTTTTCTGGAGTTGCCAGTTTGCTTTCCGTTTCGGCCGATTTTCATTGTTCCGTTCATTGGCCGAAGTTTGGTGGAGGAGGGTTTATTTGCATTGTTGCAAATAGGCATTTGTGGAAGGGGTTCTTCGCATCTTCTTGTATCATGATGGTTTTCATGATGAGCACCATTCCTTGACCTTGACCTCTTCATGATGGCTTGACTTTTTGAAGTCATCATGCTTGATGATTGTTGATGATGGGAGATGGTATGGTTGTTGAGTGAGGACTTTTCTTTGTGATCATTATTTTCCATATGATAGCTTTCCTCTCTCTCTCTTTTGGATGATATGAGTGAGGCTCCCATTTTTTGATACACTTATCTCATTCTCTCCATTCCTCTTGAGATGGCCGGCCTTGTATAGGAAAGGGGCTGTCCAAAATTGTGTGGGTGTATTTGTGGTTCATATCATGCTCCAAAATACCCCCTAGCTCCTACACATTGTTCTTGTTTTCATCCCTCCACCAAATGGCACCTCCATGAACCCCAAATGAGACACAATCCTCTACTACATATTCTACAGCGAACCTTGGGCACGTCGAGTAGCCGGCTTCGTGCCCGAGTTGCCTCGGCATTGAGGTGGGAGCCCGTAAAAGAAGTAGGCGATGTGGTGCACTTCCGGCGACGAGGAGGAGACGGGACATTCCGCAGGAGATCGGGACGATGACGAGAAGACCGGAGGACTTGGATCGTCGGTATATCTCTATTCCCTTTCTTGTAGATAGCTAGGACTAATTAATGGTTCGATCCGGGTATTAGTGCGCGGCGGTTTGCCAGTTTAAGAAAATTTAAAGTTTATCACCGCTTCCGCATTTGGCCGTCGGATCGACGGCCGGGGCGCCGCCGTGCACTTACAGTGGTATCAGAGCCTCGCCATTAACTTAGTCTAGCTTGGTGTAGTGTGTTTTTCTGTTTCGATCGATCGAATGTTCCAAAACTACATTTTTGTTAGCATCAGTTTTCTGTTGGAAATTTTTGGTGTCGAAAATTTTTTCAGGTTGTAAAATATTGATGTACTGGAAAATCTAAGAGCTCTGTAAAAATTCGACGAAGTAACTCCACAGTGGGAGCGCGGAACCGCCGCGAAAACCCCCTTACCGCCGCCCTTCCGCCGCACACTGTGGAGATCACTTCACCAATTTTTTACAGAGGCCTTCTGGGCTTAAAATATGGGTTTTGGAATATTAAAATTGGGCCCAGGTTTTCTGTGAGTGCTACAGTTTTGATTGGGGGCCCACTTGTTAATTTTTGATCGATCGGATATTTTAAACACATTTTTCACAGTATTTACATTATATCTGCGACCGTGAATGTCACTTGATCGGTAAATCCGGTCTAACTGCTATAGCCCGGTTAGACGGATTTGCGAACGTGACTTTCACGTTGATGTTTTGTTTTTGCTGTGATGTTGCGGATCGGTCGTGGGGGATAGCCTGGATGCAATGCTAGTACAGTTGTGGTTGTATTATGTACATTTGATATTGCGGGGCGAGCGTCCGACATGTGGACTGCCGTCACTGCCTGTTTGTATTATTATTTTGGGGCACGACCTGGTTGCGGTCGATGTACCCGTTGTATGTATATTTTACTTTCTGTACTAGGATTGCCCCGCGGAGGGGTGCACGGATAGCCGGGTTCTAGAGGGCAACAAGCCCGCATCTCATGGCATTGGGACGGAGGGGGCTTCACTCTAGGATTGGCGGGCTATTCGCCGCACTCGTAGGGGGTACAGGTTGACCCAGGAGGGGTGCCCAAGTTACCGGATTCCGTGAAGTGCTGGGTGGTCCATTCACGGTGCTGAAGGGGGCTGCCTCGCTTCAGGTTTTGGCGGGTGACTTGCCGCGCCCGTAGGGGTCTAGGATTTTCATTGCACAGGCTATCCACACGACCAGGGGAACGTCGGGTTTCAGCGGCTCTGTGAAACCCGGGGATCCCAGATATCTGTATTGTTTCTGTGATGCTGTACATTTCTGTGATGTTGCATTTTATTCACGCCTTGAGCGAATATAATATATTGGTATATATATTAGTAGATGTTGTATATGTTTTACATCCACGCTAGTCCAGTCCCCGCTCTGTCGTTAGTTAGCTAACCTAACGGGTAATGACGGGACCCAGTGGCGAATGCGGATGGCATATACGTACATCAGTATATTTTCGTTCTTTTTGGTGTGATCAATTGATGGGACTGCATTGATTCGGATCAATGCAAGTTAAAAACAAACCTAATCTGATGTTGTTGGAACACTTTTCAAAAAGCTGTTATTGCAAGGACGTTCACTTTTGTTTTGCATCGCGGTATTCATTTAGAATATCCTGCTCCTCAGTCGACGAGGCAAGGGCCGAGATCCCTTCACCGGGAGTGACCCCTTGGACAAAAAGTTTGCGTCAGGGCATTAACTTCACTATAGCCGATTACTTTTGCTTTGCACCGTGGTATTCAGTTGGAATATCCTGCACCCCATTCTACGGGGAAAGAGCCGAGATCCCTTCACCGGGAGTGACCTCTTTAGCAACGGTTTTCGTCACTATATTTTTAAAAGCTATCAGTTCCTTCAACGATATCAAGTTCTTTACGTTAAAGGTTTTCGCCAGAAACCATTCGTAGCCCTCCGTCGTTTCAGACGGGTAGCACGTAGTATTCATGCTATGTTTGTTGGCCTTCGTCAAGGCATAGTGTATGGTAGCTGCTTGTTGCCTTTCTGCAGCATAGATAGATGCGTTGGTTTGGGACAGTCGTATAGCCTTGTTGGCCTTCGTCAAGGGCTTGTGCGGGTGGGTTCAAATCAACCTGGAGAATGACGGGTAGAACTTGACGTGTGACTTATGATTTGTTGGCCTTCGTCAAGGTCATAAGAGCATGGGGCAGAAATCACATCGGGAGTTTCAAAAGAACTGAAACTTGCCAGATATGCGCATACCTTCTGGAGTGTGATAGCGTGAGCGGATTCCGTCACGTTATCATGCAATGATAGTTGGATCCCGATTCCCACTGATGAGTTAGTTTACTCCTCGGGTAACCCCGACTAATTCTTCTTTCAGGTTTGGAGGAGAATTTGAGGTACAGTGGGAGGTTTCCAGATTAGATAAATTGGTGACCATTCTGATCTAGGTTAGAGTGCACGCTGAGTGTTTCTTTTCTCTCTCTTTTTGGCAGCGACCATTGACCCGACCCTAAGACTTTGACTCAGTAACCAAGTTGACCGAACCTTCTTAAACACCGGCTTTTGGATTGTCAGAGTTGCAAACCTCATTGCCACTCCTACTTTTACCCTTTTCTCCAGGACACCCCATTTTACTACGAACGTCCACTTCCATTGGACAAAACCATCGTATGGTTAGATACGAACTCGAAAGAATTTATTCGAGGATGGTTTCCGGTTCTGGAGAAAACGGATAGGATTATTCAGTTGTCTTTTCCTTTTACCCTCTCTCAGGTTACGAGTACTCCTTGGTTTAGGGGTAGTACACCTATTACGCAAATTGGATTGTCTTCTTCCAAACCTTAGGCTGGTGCCGACGGGTAGGGAATGAAGAAAACCAATTAGCATAACGATGGTGTGCAGAAGGTATTAAGTTCAGACAAAGCAAGGGATTAGTAAGAGGGCAAAGTAAATTGCAACAGATATTCACG
This sequence comes from Agapanthus africanus, assembly GCA_030015575.1. Lineage (NCBI taxonomy): Eukaryota > Viridiplantae > Streptophyta > Magnoliopsida > Asparagales > Amaryllidaceae > Agapanthus > Agapanthus africanus. The sequence goes on from CM057350.1 coordinate 157,792,539, forward strand.
ACCAAACCAAATATTTCGTTACCACTCCCACATCACCTTTGTATTTCTCCAGGACACTCCGTATCACTACGAAGATCCACAGTTTATTTGGATACTCCATCGTATGGTTATATACGAACTCGAATGGAACTTGTTCCAGTTCGGGGATGGATTCTGGTTCAGGAGAAATAGGAATAAGGTTTATTCGGTTGTCTTTTATCTTCACCCTCCCTCATTGCGAGTGTTCCTAGGATTGGGACAGTACACCCATTATGCTTATTTGGATAGTCTTCTTCCAAACCATAGGCTGGTGCCGAACGGTAGGGAAGGAAGAAAACCATTTGGCCTAAATGGGTGTGCAGAAGGTAAAGACTAAAGACATATGAAGGGATTTGGAGAGGTGGCAAAGAACTATACGGTTACAGTCGTGAATCTGGAAGAGGCATTACTAGGAATACCAGAATACCCCATCGGAACATTTCAATGTTTCTGTTTCACTGTGTAATGTTAAAAGAAAACTGATTTCCCGATTAGACACTTGCTCCAGGGTATGTATTTACCAGGTATGATTCTCACATCTGTATGGTTTTACAGATGATGAGTGGGAGTAGGTTATTGGGAATTGGGTGATCATCCTCATTATATCAGGATTCGTTGTAATCGGTGATATTTGAGGAAATCACCTGGGCTGTTTGCCGGTCGGCAAATATTTGGTTTTGAATATCCGCTGTTATGCACCAATTTCAAATTGATATATCTGTACGTCTATTTTCATAGAGTGAGATATACCTTTTTGAAATTATGTCTACGACATTTACCTATATCAGTGGATGGTTAGGTAAGGAGCATTAAACAGCGGTGTAATTCTTCTTAACCATAAGTACAGATTTCAACCTACAACACACAGTGAATGAGTTATCAGACTCAAGGGACTTATGCAGAGTATTGTATGTTGTCCAGGGTCCATCAGGACAGAGGGGTTGGTCCTCGTACTATATTCAGTTTACTTATGACTTCTCTAGTTTTTAGACAGGTGTTTCGTAGGAAACACAGGGTCCGAATTTTGAGAAGTTATAGGTATTTGAATGGAGTAGAGAACCAGGTGTAGCAAGTATCGGGATTCTTCAAAGTGATCGAAGATGTAGATACTTGTATGTGGTATTCAGTTGATAGTAGTGATTAAGAGAAATTGCTTCTCTTTCAGGTTACTCATAATTGGAAGCATTCCTAAGTTGAGTAACGCTGATCGGCCTCCTTCCATTTAGTTGACATGCACTGGAGACAGCTGCATGATTTGAATCTGGTTCAATTAAATCAGTACCTCTGGTCCTATATTGGATATAGAACAGTTCGTATCTTAACGATGTTAAGGTACGGGAAGTTGTCCGGCTTATGCTTAAAACCAGACACTGGACAACTCAAGGCACGTTTCTGTAATGACTGTTTGTGGGTTGACCCAGGCTATGACGCGGGTTGACTTTCTACCATCTGGATGAACAATAGCTATATTGTTCTAGACTCGCCACAGTTTTAATAAAAATGGATTTTTTCAGAAAACAGTAGTGGGAGTATGGTAGAACTGGAAGTGATTCCAGAACCACAAACGATTACTGAAGATTTGATAAGGAACCTAAAGATTCAATCTGGATTGACATTCCATTGGCCACTCCGCAGATAAGGTGGGTAACTTCAGGCACCCGAGAGGCACTACGGTAGCCTCAAGGACGGTGACAGGGAAGTTCTTGTTTACCCACAATTGCCATTGCTGTTGTTCCAGGGTGCGAGACCCGGCGGGAGGATGAGTATAGCGTCGTTCTAAACTAGTTTTAGAAGTGTACGTCTATATGACTCCGCCAAAGGGTTGTCGTAGTCAGTGGGAGCAGCGGAAGCATTGGTAGACAGGTAGCTTATGTCTATTTATAGACTAAAGCAGATGTAGCGGAGATAGATCATCTATTTCTGACGTGACAGTCATAGGTTTGACTTCATCAGAATAGGGGATGGATCTGTTGAGAAGGTAGTAGGGTGTGATATCCTGGTATTTGGATGACATACACAAAGTAGGAAAAGAAACTCCTACACTACGATCGGTTATACTTTGGTCGTCACACAGTTGTTTCTCCACAAAGGAAATGGATTTTATATCAGACATACTGGTTACTAGATCTATGGTCTTAGATCTAGATTTGGGTGGTTTCCCAATCAGGGTACTTGACAGCATTCTAAGAGTATTTAGGATGGACGACTCCTGGCACGGTAGTGTACCTGCAGGTAATGGAGTCACCCTCTCCAAAGGTGTCTTACAGACTAAAGGGGAGAGGGACGGGCATGATTGGCAGATCACTTGCTCAGGCAATTGAGTCAATCGTGAGATGTCAAGTACCACACCAGATGTTGTTCTTGCACTAGATGCAATAAGTTGACATTAATCCAATCCTGGAGAAACAGTCGGAAGCAGTTTTAGAACATAAGTGGATGTTCTAGGGATATGATAACGACAGCCTCATTCAGGAGACAGTTATCATTCCAGGCTTCCAAGGTGACATGGACGACAAGGAGGTTGTCAGAGTTATAGTTTTTCCTTCTGACGAGGGGCAGTATTTTGGACAGTTGGTCCAAGGCAATACTGAGGGAGGCATGGCGCAGGATACTGATTAAGTTCAGTTGACGATACAGTCTAAGAAGTTTGGATTTGGAGTTCATTTATGAGCTATGTCCCATCAGACATCCAGACACATTCTAAGACAGGTATTGCTCATTTCAGGAGATGGGTTTCTCCGCGAACTTGAGATATAGAGAGACATTGAAAGAGACAGCCAAGCGGATCCACTCACTGAGGCTATTCCTCGAACGCAATAGTTTCGCAAACGAGCTTTGTGAGACTGACTAGTAGAGGAGTTGGGTGTTCGGTATCACACGGGCTGTGAGTATGCGACATCGCAATAATTAGCCTTGAGTGCAAGTGGGAGATTGTTGGAGATAGTGCCCTCAGAGTCAATTATTAGGTCACAGGTACGTGATTGTAATGATTGATGGAGGACCTATCCCGGTAGGACAGTCTTACTCGAGATGATAGTATGCTATTTGGTTTACCTTTATCATCGTGTACTGCTTTAGGTGACCTGACACGTCGCTATTACATGTTGATACAGCCCCTAGGATTCTTGCTTGACCACCAGCAGTATGAGGGCGATCATATAAGTGGGAGCTGGGGGTCTATAAGCATATCCTTAAAAGGTCCCTAGTCGTGAGAGTTTCGAGACAGGGCATCGATTCTCCATAGTAGACTAGTGTATACAGTCGAGACCCCGACGAGGGGCGGTGGCCGGTCTCACAAGCCACTGGTGTCAGTTGGATCACCTAAGATGTATACAGGTGCTCATTGGGTTATGAGTACACCGGACAGGACTCGCCGGGAACATGCTAGTTGGTCATATACCAGACGTCAGATGGCAGTTCCCTGGTGACATGTGTGCAGGTTAGTTTATCGACCTGGGGATCGTCATTTGTCTCGTGTGAGTTCCCACTGTACTTTGATTACTACCCTACCACGGCTCAAAGGAGTCGTGCAAACAGGTTTTAGTTGGGTACAGTCCCGAGCCACATGGAGGCAGTGAGCGTATCTTCAGGGGTTCGTCTCTCCCGGTATTGGGGGTGAGGTCGTGCTGTGTCTAGGAGAGCCATTACACAAAGTCCTTGGCCAAGGCAAGGAGATTTACTGGTAGGTATTCCAGTAGTATCTCAGGGTGTTCTGGGCTACACTCCGACATGACTTGTACCGCTTTTGGGGGTCTGACTTTTACCAACCCCCTAGGCCCGCCATGCGATACTCATAGACGAACGGACCGGACTGTACGGATATTGTCACTGACAGGCTCAGTAGGGTTGTCAGGCTGAGTTCACTCACAGACGTCCCTTTTAGTCAATACTTGGTAGCCCGTTACGTATTGGCTTATACCTCTGACGTGCTAGTGGTTAAATCCACAACCGAGGTGTTGACGAGTCTTTAGAGTCCCCCACATTCAGTTACTCAGCTTTCGGGCGAAAGGTTGTAGAGGCCGTATGGAGATATGGCAAGGTCCGATCAGATACGTGCGGTATTGCACGGATCAGGATCGGACAGTCTGTACTATAGGACGTATGGTTATATGGCAGGGTTCGATCAGATACGTGCGGTATTGCACGGATCAGGATCGAACGGATATTACTAGCCGGCTTTGGTATAAGCCGGATCCTAGTATAGTACAGTGTAGATTTTGTCTCATTGCATTTGTATTTCGGTCGGAATACAAATGCGGGTGTGTATGCACATTATCGGGGTTTTCCTGTAATTTATTACGGGACCGGTTTTCTGGAGTTGCCAGTTTGCTTTCCGTTTCGGCCGATTTTCATTGTTCCGTTCATTGGCCGAAGTTTGGTGGAGGAGGGTTTATTTGCATTGTTGCAAATAGGCATTTGTGGAAGGGGTTCTTCGCATCTTCTTGTATCATGATGGTTTTCATGATGAGCACCATTCCTTGACCTTGACCTCTTCATGATGGCTTGACTTTTTGAAGTCATCATGCTTGATGATTGTTGATGATGGGAGATGGTATGGTTGTTGAGTGAGGACTTTTCTTTGTGATCATTATTTTCCATATGATAGCTTTCCTCTCTCTCTCTTTTGGATGATATGAGTGAGGCTCCCATTTTTTGATACACTTATCTCATTCTCTCCATTCCTCTTAAGATGGCCGGCCTTGTATAGGAAAGGGGCTGTCCAAAATTGTGTGGGTGTATTTGTGGTTCATATCATGCTCCAAAATACCCCCTAGCTCCTACACATTGTTCTTGTTTTCATCCCTCCACCAAATGGCACCTCCATGAACCCCAAATGAGACACAATCCTCTACTACATATTCTACAGCGAACCTTAGGCACGTCGAGTAGCCGGCTTCGTGCCCGAGTTGCCTCGGCATTGAGGTGGGAGCCCGTAAAAGAAGTAGGCGATGTGGTGCACTTCCGGTGACGAGGAGGAGACGGGACATTCCGCAGGAGATCGGGACGATGACGAGAAGACCGGAGGACTTGGATCGTCGGTATATCTCTATTCCCTTTCTTGTAGATAGCTAGGACTAATTAATGGTTCGATCCGGGTATTAGTGCGCGGCGGTTTGCCAGTTTAAGAAAATTTAAAGTTTATCACCGCTTCCGCATTTGGCCGTCGGATCGACGGCCGGGGTGCCGCCGTGCACTTACAAAAGATTGTTAGTTATATGTATGACCTAGAGGCCATTATTGTACATGTGATGTATATTATAGTGGATGCTTGGATATATATAGAGAGGACTTTCTTGCTCGACATGATAGTATGCTATCTGGTTACTCTTTATCTTAATATGTTGACTTGTATATGTGATCCTGTCTTGCTCTCACATGTTGATAGAGCCCTTAGGTTGTGTAATTGGCTACCAGGACTATGATGGAGATTATACTAGTGGGGCCAAGGGTAGTCCACAAGTACACCCTAAAACAGTTCCTAATCGAGGGTGTATTGAGACAGGGCATCGATATTCCGGAGTAAACTAGCGTATACGTATCTTAACCCATATGATGGGCGATGGATGATCCCACATCCATTGGTGTTTGACATCAAAGATGGTATACGGGTGCTCAGTGGAGACTGGATACACTGAACGGACTCGCCGAGAACTCCTAGTTAGTATTATACCTATCGTCAGATAGCAGTTCTCTGGTGACACTGGTACAGGTTAGTCTGTAGACCCGAGATCGTCATAGAGTCTTGTGTGATTCCCACTATGCTTTGATTTCCACCTTACCACGTTCAAAAGAACGTGCAAAACGGTGGCTTTTGGGTACAGTCCCGAATCACATGGAGGCAATGAGCGATAGGAGGGGGTTCGTCTCTCCCGGTATTAGGGGTTGATGTTGCGATGTGCTCGATTGGCCATAACGACAAGTCCCTGGATAGGGCTGCTATGGAGATTTACTGATAAGTGTTATCAGTAGTTTCTCGACCCATTATGAGCCTCACATCGGCACGAATTATTGGTTATTGGGGTCTGACGTTTACCACCCCTAGACTAGATATGCGACATATCAGATGAAGAGACCGGACTGTACGGTAGTGTTACTGACAGGCTTTTGCAGGAGTTATAACGAGCTAGCTTGCTTATCTTCTGATCGTTCAATACCCGGGTAGCCGTTACGTCCAGCTAGTACCGCTGACGGCTTGTGGGTGCTTGATGTGATCATCACCTACTGCCGGTGTATTGACGAGTCTTTAGAGTCCTATACAGAGGTTTCGCTGGCTCAGGCAAAACGAACTAGGAGCACATATGTGATATGTGCGGGACCGAGATTAATACGAGTATATGATACCGTATTTTATTCTCGCGATATAAAGTATCGATCGGTTATATGAGATATAGCCGGGTTATCGAATCAAGTGAATCAAGCTCAGGTTTTCAAATGTCCAAAACACACTTAAAAGAAAGTCTCCAGAATTAAATATGGCTCTCTTAAGGCATTGTAGACTGGGTCACATCAATGAAACACTGTTGACGAAGTTACATAGAGAGGGATATTTGGATCTGTTCGAATATCAATCTTATGCAACTTGTCAATCTTGTCTCATAGGAAAGATGACAAAAACTCCGTTCACTGGACACGGAGTAAGAGCGAGCGAGCTCTTGGGACTCATACACAGCGACGTGTGTAGTCCAATATCTACAGATGCACGAAGTGGTTATTCCTATTTTATTACTTTTACGGATAATTTCTCTTGGTTAGGACATGTCTTCTTGTGAAAGCATAAATCCGAACCCTTTGAAAAATTCCGGGAATATAAGAATGAAGTGGAAAAACAAACAGGCAAAAGTATCAAGACACTGAGATCTGATCAACATGGTGAATACTTAAATTGTCGAGTTCCTGGATTACCTAAAAGAGAATGGAATTCTCTCTCAGCTTACTCCTCCATACACACCACAACACAACGGTGTATAGGAAAGGCGGAACAGAACCTTATTGGATATTGTTCGTTCCATGATGAGTAACGCCGAGTTGCCGCGATCCTTTTGAAGTTATGCACTAGAATAAGCTGTATATTTTTTGAATAAGGTTCCTACCAAGACTGTGCCTACCACATCATATCAGATGTGGAGTGGGAAAAAACCCTATTTTCAGTATCTTAAGATATAGGGATGTCCATCTTTTGTTGAAAAGCAGTATGCGGACAAGCTCGAGGCACGCTAAATACTGTGTAAGTTTGTGGGATACCCAAAGAACTCCAAAGGGTATCTTTCCTATTACGCAGAGAAACAAAAGGTTTTTGTTCCTCGTCCTGCCCATTTTTTAGAAAATCAATTTTTTGTAAAAAGAAATAGTGGGAGCGCAATAGAACTGAAAGAAATTTCAGAACCACAAACTATTACTGAAAGTATGGTAGAACCAGAGGTTTCAAAAGAACCGGACATCTCTACGCCAATCCGCAGGACTAGTAGGCATTCTCATCCGCCTGAGAGATACTACGGTTTTCTCATAGACGGGGATCGAGAGGATTGCATCATTAACAATGATGAGCCAACTAGCTTCCAATTAGCCATTCAGAGCGATGACTCGGTAAAATGGCTGGATGCAATACAGACCTAAATGGAGTCCATGTACACCAACAAAGTATGCACTTTGAACATTGCTCCAGAAGGGGTAAAACCCGTAGGCTGTAAATGGATCTTCAGAAAGAAGATTGGAGTAGATGGATAGGTTGAAACCTATAAAGCCAGACTTGTTGTAAAAGGTTTTCGTCAAAGACCTGGTTTGGACCATAATGAAACCTTTTCTCCAGTGTCTATGCTCAAATCCATTCGGATCCTTCTTTCCATTGCTGCCTTCCAAGATTTTGAGATCTGGCAGATGGACGTAGAGACAGCTTTTCTAAATAGTAATTTGGAAGAGTGCGTCTATATGGATCGGCTAGAGGGTTTCAATCAGAGTGGGAGCAGCGGGACAATATGCAAGTTGCTTAAGTCCATTTATGGAATAAAGCAGGGATCGCGGAGTTGGAACATCTGTTTTTATTGAGACAGTCAAAGAATTCGAATTTATCAAAAATTCAGATGAACCATGCATTTATAGTAAGATTGTAGCAAGAACTGTGGAATTCCTCGTTGAGTACGTGGATGACATTCTCTTGATAGGAAATGATATTCCTATGCTACAATCAGTCAAAGGATTCTTATCACAGAGGTTCTCCATGAAAGACCTGGGTGATACCAACTACATTCTGGGGATCTAGATCTATCGTGATAGATCAAAGAGGATGGTGGGACTTTTGCAGTCAAAGTACAACAACACCATACTGAAAATATTTAGTATGGACAATTCCAAGCGCGGTAGTCTACCGGCTTGTCACGGAATCACCCTCTCCAAAGAGATGTCTTCCAAGACTGATTTGGAAAGGGCTCCCATGTAGATTATACCTACGCTTTTACGGTAGGCTCTATAATGTATGCGATGTTGTGTACAAGACCAGATGTAGCTTACGCACTGAGCGTGGTAAGCCAGTATCAGTCAAACCTAGGGGAGAAGCACTGGGAAGCAGTAAAGAACATTCTCAAGTACCTGAGAAAGACTAAGGAGATGTTCTTGGTGTATGGAAGAAAAGGACCTCCAGATCGAGGCCTTTGCTAACTCCAGCTTCCAGAGTGATAAGGATGACTCCAAGTCTATGTCAGGTTATGTCTTTACCCTCAGTGGAGGGGCGGTCTGTTGGAAGAGCTCCAAGCAGGACACCGTTGCAGACTCGACGATGGAAATGGAGTAGTTCGCTGTATGAGATGCCGCAAAAGAGGCAGTCTGGATGTGGAAGTTCTTAACTGAACTTCAGCTGGTTCCTTCCATTTGTTGGTTCAATACTTTAGTATTGTGACAACATACGAGGCTATAGTTTTAGGGAAGGAACCCAGGTCCCATCAGAGATCCAAACATATCTTGAGGCGGCACCACCTGATCAGGGAGATCGTTGATCCCCAGGAGATCGAGGCGAGGAGAGTAGATTCGGAGAACAACACTGTAGATCCACTCACAGAGGCCATTCATCAGAAAGTGTTCGAGAGGCTATTCGAGATCTTCAGTCTACGATATGCCAGTATATGGCCTTAGTGCAAGTGGGAGATTGTTAGTGATATATGCCCTAGAGGCCATTATTGTATCATACTGGATTATATATTACTTAATGGGAGCTTTGGATATACACGGATATAGTAACAGTCTTGCTCAAAATGGTAGCATGCTACCTGCTTTGTCTCTACCTCAATATGTGCATGCGTTTCTTTTAGCATATCACTTATACATATTGGTTGAGCCCTTAGGATCTTTTCTTGATTACCAGTGTTCTGATGGAAGTCACACTAGTGGAGGTTGGGTAATCTATAAGCACATCCTATATAGATCCCTAGTCATAGGATTATGAGACGGGGCATCGATACTCCACAGTATACTAGTGTATACGCTTCTCATCCCAGCAGGGGAGATGGTCTGTCCCACAGCCATTAGTACGTCGTACTGGAGATAGTATGCAGGTTCTCATTAGGTTATGAGTACACTGGACAGGACTCGTCGGGATCTGTTGGTGGGTATTATACCTGTCGTTGGGTAGCTGTTCCCATGTGACATGAGTATAGCTTAGTCCGTCGACTTGACACTGCTACTTTGCCTCGAGTGTGTTCCCACTATACATTGATTACTATCCTACCATGGCTCAAAAGAGTCGTGCAAACGGGTAGTAATTGGGTGCAGTCCCGAAGCACTTGGAGGCAGTGGCGATTAGATAAGATTTGTCTCTCCCGGTATTGGGGGTTGATATCGCGCTGTGTTCGGAAGGCCATTACACAAAGTCCTTGCCCAAAGAAAGCGAGATTTACTGGTAGGTATTCCAGTAGTTTCTCAGGTTGTATTGGGAAATACTCCGACATGACTTATTGCGTTATTAGAGGTTTGACGATTACCGCCCCTAGGCCCGATATATGATACTCTTAGACGAATAGGCCGGACTGTACAGAGATTGTCACATTCAGGCTTAGTAGGAGTTTGGATGGGTTTTCCTCATCGTCCTTCTTATCGACATCTACCTAGGGATCGTTACGTGCAGCTAGTACCGCTTGCGGCCTGTGGTTAAACCCACTGCCAGCGTAGTGTCGTGTCTTTAGAGTCCCACACAGAGAGTTATGCTTCACCGGGCAAAAGATGTAGAGACCGTATGATTTTACGGCAGGTCTTCGATCACTTACGTGCACTTGTGCGCGTATGATGTTCGGGCGGATAATACTAGTGGGTTTTGGTTTAAGCCGGATCCTAGTATTATATTGATGGATCAGTTTCGTCTCTTTGTGTTCGTGTTTCTCGAAACATGAATGCGGGTATGTATATACGGATGAGAGGGCATAGAAGGAGACACCTCATTAGGGTTTTGACCATTGACTTGATTAAAACAATTATGAGGTGGAGGAAAGTATTTGTTAATTTTGTAAATGGTAATTGAGGCATGGCTACTTGTTTTGACTACTTGACTTTGTTTGACCATTTGACTTGGTTTGACCGCTTGGCTTGGTTTGACTATTTGACTTAGATATTTTTGTAAAATATTTTGTGGCACTAGATATTTTGGGTGAAATATTTTCTTTCCATGCTTGTAGTCAATTCAAGGGAGCCATCTCATTTTATTATTATGATTATCATTATCAAAAACCATTTCTCTTTCCTCAAGTAAGCTCTCTTCCTCTTCCTCTCAAATAAAAAACCCTAAAAGCTCTCATGTGTTGAGAATCTTAGGGTTCCAAGAGACAAAGCACTCCATCTTTACACTCTACACCCTCTAGGACTTCTAGTTTAGCGAACTAGAAGCCGTAGTTACCACGGATTTGAGGTAGGAGGTCGGACTATAGACTCTCGAGTGGATCATCTTTGACTCAAGGAGGCCGTCGAGGTTGCTACGATCCTTTACGATCCTTGGAGCCGACGACGAGTGGAGGACATCAATGAAGACCTGAAGGACTTGAATCGTAAGGTATAACTTCGTATCATAGTAGTTAAACCTCATGTAGTTTGCTAGCTATAGTTTATGTTCGATCCATGGTTCTAGTCGGTGTTACGAAGCCCGTAAAAATCCTTTTTTGCAATTTTCGCCTCCCCGCGAACACATGGGGTGCGCGACATCGACTTACAAGAGATTTCTCAATGTAGATCATCTTCGGCCTCGAAGATCCTTAAGCAAGCTCATTCCGTTCGCCTAGTGGAGCCTAAAAGAGTTCGGGGACCACTACTTGGAGCTAATAGACTACTACACGGAGCTTTAGAAGTGAAGGACCGGTCTGCAAAGGTTGTATTCCTTGTTCGCTTAGTATAAAGCTTTATTACTTGCTTATAAACCCTAATTCTCTAGTTCGATTCTAGGTTTGTATTCCTTAGCACTCTAGATTTATTAAAATTGCATACTTGATGCCTATAGAAACCTAGTAGTGGTGCTAAGGAAGACCAACATGGTATCAGAGCCAAGATAGAGCATTAGGAGTGGCCTAGGCGATGTTAAAGTGTTCAATCGAACTTCAAAAACCCGGAAAACCCTAGTTTCTGTTCGAATTTTCAAATGTTGGATATTTCCAGATTAAAAATATTCAGAAAGTCGAGCAGGTTAAATTATGGAGCCTTAAGAAGTTTGAGCTCCCAAATCCAACAATGAGCCGCGGAACCGCGGCCGAAATGCTTGTTCGGCCGCGGTTCCGCCGGAACATTATGGAATTGTGGGGAGAATTTTCTTCTGCTGCTCCATTTCCATATTCTGGGTTTTCTGGGCATTTTAAGTGAGACTCAAGATGTTGAGGTCTCTGTGGTTTCTGGGTATTTAATGAATCGATTGAAATGTTTAATATCATCTAGATATCTGTGATCTTTGATACAATATTTGGAATCCACAATTATTAGTTTTGTGAAAACCAATTAGTATTTTATAAATCTAGCAATTTAGTCTCTTTTGATCGGTTGCCACAGGATTTTGATTCGAATCAAAACTCCGTCGCAATCACATAGTGTACATGAACACTCGCCAGATAAAATTACTAGATAGCCACGCCCCATAGCCTTGACCAAGTGACTGTAGGAGAACCCCGTTGCCAAAAGCATCCGTTCGGATCCTTAAGGCCATGGTGTTCCACCTAAGTGCACTTCATCGATGGCATCGGGGGTGCGGCCGTCTACTAAAAGTTTCCGACGAGTATTCGATCATTTGTCGAGAATCTTGTTGAATTGCCCGACTGGTTATTGAAAAGTGTTTTCAATTTGAGACTAAAATACCGGGTTTAATACGTTAGGCATGAAATTAGGAATATATGATATTCCGGGTTTATGATAGGCATGAAATTCGAAGTATGTGATATTTCGGGTTTATGATGTCTAAGGATGTTGCGGATTCCAATTATTGTAGTTTTCATTTTCTTTTCTGCGAACGTAAGTGTAATATATGGTGTATCGCCGGTTTCGTTGCTATACGTCAACATCAATTGGGATACGCATATTTACTTACGTTGATGACATGTGATGTTATGTGTTGCTATGATATGTTATATTGGATCGTCGTATTTGAATAGCCAGGGGTTTTTGCGTGAGATGAGAGTTTTTCTATTTTCATTCATGTAAAAAAGTTGCATGTAATATTCTTTTATTGGGACACTTCCGGGTTGAGGATGATGTCACCATTGATGTATATTATTTACTTTTCCGCATTAGGATAGACCCAAGGTGGGAAGCACAAGTAACCAGGTTCTAGAGTCCAGTAGGAGACCATCTCGAAGAGTCAAGACCGGGTCTCCTAACTCTAGAATTGGTAGGGTTTCTTGACGCTCTCATAGGGGTCTACGGATGTGGGTTTGGCTATTCATCATGGCCGTGGAATCCGTGTTTTTTTACTGGCTTAATTTAAAACATGACCTCCTAGTATATCCAATATTTCATATGTTGACTTCTGCTGCAATGTTCTGTGATGTGATCATATAACTGCGTGAGACGAATGCTTTATATTATATATATGATATATAATAAACGTTGCTTATGTTTTTTATCCGCGCTAGTCCTGCCCCTGCTCTGCCAGTAGTTAAGTAACCTAACAATGCATGACGGGACCACGTGGCGAATGCGGATGGCATAAGCTTACGTTCTATTTTCGTTTCTTTATCTGTGATGTTTAGGAAACATAAATGATGGGACATTATTAATGAGATGAATGAAAAAGAAAGAAAACTAATGATGTTGTAGAATCAAATTTTCAAAAAGGCAGCTCTAGTTCTTGCTTTGCATAGTGGTATGCCTTGATGAATATCCAGCACCTCATTCGATGAGGAAATAGCCTAGATCTCTTCACCGGGAGTGACCTCTTTTAGCAAAAGCTAGCAGATGCTACAACCCACTCGGTTTGTTTTGAAAAAATCGATTTTAAAAGCGGAGATTAAACCAATCCTTTTTAAAATCACTATATTCTACAACGATATCAAGTTCATTACGCAAAAGGTTTTCTTAAAAACCTGTCGTAGCCCTCCGTCATTTCAGATAAGGGTTATTTAGTATTCGTGTTGCATTTGTTGAACTTGTCAAGGCGTAGTGTATGGTAGCTAATTAGTGCTTATCTACCATATATGATGCGATTGAATTATGTTAGGTCCACGTTACCTCTCCCGGTACTTTCGGGGTTGCGGAAACGGTAAAACAAAATTTTTTCTGAACATGACAACATGGAACGTAAAAGCCGGATCTTTACTAAACAATACACTAGCATCCTAACTAGAGATTTATCTACTCGGTTAGGGGTTATACCTCAACTTGTACTCCTTCTCTTCTTGTTGTTCTTCTCCTTGCTTGCTCCGAGGCTTGATCCGGACTTTGGTCACCTCCGCGGCCTCCTTGAGTCGAAGACGATCCACCCGAGAGATGTACACCGAGCTCCACCTCGAGCCGAGGTAACTAGAGCAAAGAGATTGCTAATCTAGAAGCCCTAGGTTGTGTAGAGGAGATGTATGGATGTGTTTGTCTATGTGGGATCTTTTTCTCTCAACACATGAGATCAAAAGATGAGATCAAGAGGAGGAAGAAGAAGGAGAAACTTAGCAACCATGGAGCTTTTCTTTTTCTTCTCACTTCAAGAGAGAGAATGAGAAGAGAATAATGAAAATATTAAACCAAAAGAAATGAACCATGGTTCCAATAATACACAAAATCATCATTACTAATCCTATCATAATAGAAGTTGATGGCACATTGAATTGACCATTATCATAACACAAGAAATAAAAAGAAAATGAAAGAAGAGTGTGGATCTCTCTTGAAGGTCAATGGTCAACACGGTCAACGGGTCAACAAAGTCAAGAGAGATCCAAGTGGTCAAATGGTCAATGCAATTAGCAATCACAAATCTATCACTAAAAGGATTAGTAAACAATGTCTCCGGCTCATAAAGGTTTTGACCAAACGAACTGTCAAAACCCTAATGAGTGTGCCACATTACGGTTTTGGCCGAACCAACTGCCAAAACCCTAATGGGGCACCTCCTCCTTCATCGCTCCTCAAAACTGTACATACACACCCGCATCCGCATTCCGTAGAATACAAATGCACAGAAGACAAATCAAATCCATCTGTGCAATACTAGGATCTGGCTTAAACCAAAGCCCACTAGTGTTGCCTGCCCGAACAGCATACGCACACAAGTGCACGTAAGTGATCGTAGCTCCGCCGTAAAACCATACGGCCTCTACACGTTTCGCTCAATGCAGGGAAACTCTCTGTGTGGGACTCTAAAGACTCGACACTACGCTGGCAGTGGGTTTAACCACAGACCGCAAGCGGCACTAGCTGTACGTAACGGTCCCCAGGTAGATGTCGATAAGAAGGCCGATGAGGTAAACCCATCTGAACTCCTACTGAGCCTGTATGTGACAATCTCCGTACAGTCCGGTCTGTCCGTCTGATACATCGCATGGCGGGCCTAGGGGGTGGTGAACGTCAGTCCCCTAATAGCGGTACAAGTCGTGTCGGAGTGTAGCCCAGAACACCCTGAGACATCACTGGAAACCTACCAGTATGTCTCGCTTGCCCTGGCCAGGGACTACATGTGTAATGGCTCTCCTAGACACAGCGCGATGTCAACCCCCAATACCGGGAGAGACGAATCCTGTCTAACCGTCACTGCCTCCAAGTGCTTCGGGACTGCACCCAACTACTACCTGTTTGCACGACTCAGTAGAGCCGTGGTAGGGTAGTAATCAAAGAACAGTGGGAACACACTCGAGGCGAAGTGACAGTGTCAAGTCAGCGGACTAAAGCTGTACTCATGTCACCTGGGAACTGATAACTGATGATAGGTATAATACCAACCATCAGTTCCCAACGAGTCCTGTCCAGTGTACTCGTATCCTAACGAGCACCCGCATACTATCTCAAGTACGACATACTGACGGCTGTGGGACAGACCGTCTCCCGTGCTGGGATGAGAAGCGCATACGCTAGTCTACTCCGGAGTATCGATGCCCTGTCTCGATAATCCCACGACTAGGGACGTGTATAAGGATGTGCTTGTGGATTACCCAGCCCCCACGAGTGTGATCGCCATCACAACGCCGGTAATCAAGCAAAGATCCTAAGGGCTCTACTAATGCGTATAGGTGATACAATAAAGAAACACACATGTACACATTAAAGCAGAGACAAACCAAGTAGTATACTACTATATTGAGCAAGATTGTCTATACAACTGTGAATATCCCAAGCTTCCATCAAGTAATATACAAACTAGTGTGATACAGTAATGGCCTCTAGGGCATATACACTAACAATCTCCCACTTGCACTAAGGCCATGTACCGGCGTATCGAAGACCTATCATCTCGATCAGCCGCTCGAACTGAGTCTGGGGTAAGGCCTTCGTGAATGGATCCACCGTGTTGTCTTTTGTGTCCACTCTCCGCACCTCGATCTCCTGGTGATCAATGATCTCCCTGATCAGGTGATACCGCCTTAAGATGTGCCTGGATTTCTGATGGGACCTTGGTTCCTTCGCTAAAGCTATAGCCCCATTGTTATCGCAATACAAAGGTATTGGGTCAACAATGGACGGAACCACCTGAAGTTCACTAATGAACTTCTTCATCCAGACCGCCTCTTTTGCGGCATCGCTTGCAGCAATGTATTCAGCCTCCATCGTCGAGTCTGCGACGGTATCCTGTTTGGAACTCCTCCAACATACCGCCCCTCCGTTGAGGGTAAACACAAAACCCGAGACAGACTTGCTGTCATCTTTGTCACTCTGGAAGCTTGAATCGGTAAAGGACTCGACCCTGAGGTCTCCATTACCGTAAACCAGGAACATCTCCTTAGTCCTTCTCAGGTACTTGAGAATGTTCTTCACTGCTGTCCAGTGGTCCTCCCCTGGGTCTGACTGATACCGGCTTACCGCGCTCAGCGCGTAAGCTACATCTGGTCTTGTACATAGCATCGCATACATTATAGATCCTACAGCCGAAGCGTAGGGTATAGTGCTCATGCGAACCCTCTCCTCGTCAGTCTTAGGAGACATCTTCTTGAAGAGGGTAATTCCGTGCAATGCGGGTATGCTACCGCGCTTGGAATCCTCCATACTAAATCTCTTTAGTACGGTCTCTATGTACCTGGACTGTGAAAGTCCCAGTAGTCTCTTGGATCTATCTCTATAGATCTTGATCCCCAGAATGTATGAGGCATCACCCAGGTCCTTCATGGAGAACCTTTGTGAAAAAAATAGCTTGACCGATTGTAGCATAGGAATGTCATTTCCTATCAAAAGAATGTCGTCCACGTACAAGACTAGGAATACGACAGTTCGTCCTACAATCTTCTTATAGACACAGGGTTCATCTTCGTTCTTGATGAAATCAAATTTCTTGATTGCCTCATCAAAACAGATGTTCCAGCTTCGCGATGCCTGCTTTAATCCATAAATGGATTTAAGCAACTTGCACACCTTCCTGCTGCTCCCACTGTCTACGAAACCTTCTGGCTGATCCATGTAAACGCACTCTTCCAAGCAACCGTTTAGGAAAGCCGTTTTAACATCCATCTGCCAGATTTCATAGTCATGGAAGGCAGCAATGGCAAGTAGGATCCGAATGGATTTGAGCATAGCCACCGGAGAAAAAGTTTCGTCATAGTCCAAACCAGGTCTTTGACGAAAACCTTTTGCAACGAGTCTAGCCATATAGGTTTCCACCTGCCCATCTACACCAAGTTTCCTTTTGTAGATCCATTTGCATCCAACGGGTTTTACCCCAGGTGGAGCAATATCCAAGGTCCATACTTTATTGGCGTACATGGACTCCATTTCGGATTGCATTGCTTCCTGCCACTTATCAGAGTCCCTACTGATAATGGCCTGCCTGAAACTGGTAGGGTCATCTTCTTCCAAGATGCAATCCTCTCGATCCCCGTCTATGAGAAAACCGTAGTATCTCTCGGGCGGACGAGAAATCCTACCAGATCTGCGGAGTGGCTGAGGTTCGTTGGTTGTAACTGAATCTAGCGGTTCCACCAAATCTTTTGTTAAAGCTTGTGTTTCTGGAATTTCATCCAGTTCTACCGTGCTGCCACTTATATTTTTAACAAGAAATTCTTTTTCTAAAAATGTGGCATTTCTTGAAACAATTATCTTCTGTTCCTCTGCATGGTAGAACAGATACCTACTTGAATCTTTTGGGTATCCCACAAACTTACACAAAACTGCCCGTGCCTCAAGTTTGTCTGGGTTCTGCTTTTTGACATAAGCTGGGCAACCCCAAATCTTAATACGTTTAAGATACAAACTTTTACCACTCCATATTTCATACGGAGTCTTAGGCACGGATTTGGATGGAACTTGATTCAATAGATGTGCTGCAGTTTGAAGTGCATATCCCCAGAATGAAAGAAGCAACTCAGCACTACTCATCATGGAGCGAACCATATCCAATAGGGTATGATTCCTCCGCTCCAAAACACCGTTGTGCTGTGGTGTATAAGGAGGAGTGAGCTGAGAGAGAATGCCATTCTCTTTTAAGTAATCTAGGAATTCCGTGCTTAAGTACTCCCCTCCCCTGTCAGACCGGAGGATCTTGATACTTTTGCCAGTCTGGTTCTCTACTTCGTTTCTGAATTCCTTGAATTTCTCAAAAGCTTCAGATTTGTGTTTCATCAGATACACATATTCGAACCTAGAGAGATCGTCAGTGAATGTGATGAAGTACGAGAACCCACCCCTTGCATGTATAGACATCGGACCACATACATCACTATGTACGAGTCCCAAGAGCTCTGCTGCTCTTTCTCCATGTCCGGTGAACGGAGATTTGGTCATCTTCCCTTTGAGACAAGACTGACAAGTTTCATAGGATGAAAACTCGAACGTATTCAAGAGTCCATCTTTATGCAACTTACTCAGTCTTTTCTCTCCGATATGACCAAGTCTACAATGCCACAAGTAGGATTCATTCGTATCTGAATTCTTCCTCTTGCGTGTGTTTTGTATATTGAGAACTGTATTCTGATTTAGAACGTAGATACCATTACACAGTGTACCCTCTGCAACCAGTACTTTATGAAGGTAAATGTTCATGATATTTCTATCAAGAACAAAGTTATATCCATCTTTATCGAGTAAAGAAACTGATATGATGTTGCAAACCATGGAAGGTACATAGTAGCAATCGTTCAAAATCATAGTCTTGCCATTTGGCAATACTAGGTGATATTCACCGACGGCTGCCGCATTAACTTGTGCTCCGTTCGCTACTCTGAGCGACATATCACCCGGTGCAACTTTCCTACTTTTTCTCAGTCCCTGCAATAAATTACAGATATGAGATCCTGATCCGGTATCAAGTACCCAGGAGGTAGGGCTGACCGTAAAACAGTTCTCAATTACAAGAACACCTGAAGTAGATGCAAAACCATGCTTCTTCTTCAACTGGGTATCCTGGGAATCCATACAATCCCCTTTCCCTTGCTCATATTTATGACTGTTGTCACAAGTTAGAGCCGAACCAACGTTCCCCAGCCCCGAATAAGAATTCGGATCGGTCAAGCGATACATTTTATTATCTTGATTAGGGCGTGAAATGGTTGCTACCTGGAGAGAGAGAAAAGAAACACTTAGCGTGCGCTCTTGCAAGTTTAGATTGGTTTTTAATTTATCTAAACAGGATGGCTCCCACTGTCTCTCGAATCCCTCCTCAAACCATAAAGGAAGAATTAGTCGGGATCAATCTCATCGTACAATACTTGCTTAACCGTTCAGCCAGGCCAGTGTCGGTACTTCGAGGGAGGTTTTCCAACGCTTTCGCGAAGTTCCTTAATTAAGTAACCTCTTTTCCCTGTGGGCGTAGCCCCGCTAACACCTTTCTAGACACCTACTTGGTTCATAGCATTGATCGTTAAGCGAGAATGTTCCCGAGGAGTAGCATATACTCACAGTAGGATCGGGATCCAAATATCATCGCGTGACAAAACTGAAGGAATCTTACCAGAATCATCACACTCCAAATGGTATGCAACACTAGCAAGTTTCAGTACTTTTGAAACTCCCGATGTGGTTTTTGCCCCTAGGACCCAAGTGACCTTGACACAGTCAACAAATCAAAGGGTCCTACTCAAGTTCAACCCGTCATTATCTTGATTGCATTAAACCCAACCGCATAACCCTTGACACAGTCTACAAGGTTACACGACTGTCCTAACCAATCACATTGTATCCAGCAGATAAGCAATACTCAGCTACCGTTCACTGTGCCTTGACACAGTCAACAAACGCAGCATGAATACTAAGTACAACTTATAAGAAATAACGGAGGGCTACGGCTGGGTTTTGGCGAAAACCCGTTAACGTAATGAACTTGATATCGTTGAAGGAACGTGATACACTTTTTGAAAATATAGTGACAAAAAACTTTTGCTAAAGAGGTCACTCCCTGTGAAGGGATCTCGGCTCTTTCCTCGTCGAATGAGGTGCAGGATATTCCAAACTGAATACCTCGATGCAAAGCAAGAATTAATCGACTATAGTGAAGTTATTACTCTGACGCAAACTTTTGTCCAAGGGGTCACTCCCGATGAGGGGATCTCGGCCCTTGCCTCGTCGAATGAGGTGCTGGGCATTCATAACCGAATACCTCGATGCAAAACAAAAGTGAACGTCCTTGCAATAACAGCTTTTTTTGAAAAATTGTTCCAACGTCTTTTAGGTTTATTTTCTTGTATTAGTTCTTTTAATGTGTCCCATCATTTAAATCCTACCATTGCAGAAAACAACCAAAATATGACGTACGCTTATGCCATTCGCATTCGCCACGGGGCCCCGTCATCACCCGTTAGGTTACTTAACTAACGACAGAGCGGGGGCTGGGCTAGCGCGGCTGAAAAACATAAGCAACGCCTAAATAGTTATTATATATAGATATATAGCAATGATAGCCAATCCAGATCACAGATGAACACTTTGGATATACTAGGAACCCGCGATTCGTTCGAGCCTGCAACGAAAAGCGGATTACACGGTCGCGATGAATAGCCAATACCCCACCCAAGACCCCTACGGGTGCGGCAAACTACCCGCCAAGTACCCGAAGCGAAGCAACCTCCCTCAACGCCGTGAGTAGGCCACTCGGCACTTCGAGATACTCGGTAGTTTGTGCACCCCTTCCATGGGTCTATCCTAGGAGTAAAAACAGTAAAAAGAATTATACAATGACGGCTACAATCCCGACCCGGTTGTGCGGCCATACAAATAATATTACATCAATTTACAAATTTATTACATGAATGAAAGAAAAAGAAACTCTCATCTCACATCCACCCCGGCTATTCATCCGCGACAATCCAACGAGTTCATATACACATACCATCAACAACACAGATCACAGATATGTATAACCCCCACTAATCGACGTATAACGATTAGTAGACGTTCAATACACATATACCATTACAGATATAACCAGTAGCCAAAGTCTATAGAACATCGACCAAAAATACGGATTTTTGAGCCCTAAAAACAAATTTTGCTTTCTGGAAAATCTGGGCAGAAAAGTCATATACCAAAAATCCCAAAAACTCACCAGAAACAAACTGCAACAAAAATGATCCACAGCCGAGTCAACTCGGCCGCGGAACCGCGGTGAGTTGGTCGACTCGTGCGATCATTTTTCTTGCCTGTTCTAAGAAAAGCCTGAGCCGATTTTTAGTGTATGATTTATTAATTTTTGAACATAAAAAATCGGCAGAAACATGAAATATCCGGGGTGTTTTGCGGTTTTGCGTCCAGTCGAAATTCTAAACACTTTGCTAACATGCTAGGGTGTGTTTAGTCAGGCTCTGATACCACTGTTAGGTCCACGTTACCTCTCCCGGTACTTTCGGGGTTGCGGAAACGGTAAAACAAAATTTTTTCTGAACATGGCAACATGGAACGTAAAAGCCGGATCTTTACTAAACAATACACTAGCATCCTAACTAGAGATTTATCTACTCGGTTAGGGGTTATACCTCAACTTGTACTCCTTCTCTTCTTGTTGTTCTTCTCCTTACTTGCTTCGAGGCTTGATCCGGACTTTGGTCACCTCCGCGGCCTCCTTGAGTTGAAGACGATCCACCCGAGAGATGTACACCGAGCTCCACCTCGAGCCGAGGTAACTAGAGCAAAGAGATTGCTATCTAGAAGCCCTAGGTTGTGTAGAGGAGATGTATGGATGTGTTTGTCTATGTGGGATCTTTTTCTCTCAACACATGAGATCAAAAGATGAGATCAAGAGGAGGAAGAAGAAGGAGAAACTTAGCAACCATGGAGCTTTTCTTTTTCTTCTCACTTCAAGAGAGAGAATGAGAAGAGAATAATGAAAAGATTAAACCAAAAGAAATGAACCATGGTTCCAATAATACACAAAATCATCATTACTAATCCTATCATGATAGAAGTTGATGGCACATTGAATTGACCATTATCATAACACAAGAAATAAAAAGAAAATGAAAGAAGAGTGTGGATCTCTCTTGAAGGTCAATGGTCAACACGGTCAACGGGTCAACAAAGTCAAGAGAGATCCAAGTGGTCAAATGGTCAATGCAATTAGCCATCACAAATCTATCACTAAAAGGATTAGTAAACAATGTCTCCGGCTCATAACGGTTTTGACCAAACGAACTGTCAAAACCCTAATGAGTGTGCCACATTACGGTTTTGGCCGAACCAACTGCCAAAACCCTAATGGGGCACCTCCTCCTTCATCGCTCCTCAAAACTGTGCATACACACCCGCATCCGCATTCCGTAGAATGCGAATGCACAGAAGACAAATCAAATCCATCTGTGCAATACTAGGATCTGGCTTAAACCAAAGCCCACTAGTGTTGCCTGCCCGAACAGCATACGCACACAAGTGCACGTAAGTGATCGTAGCTCCGCCGTAAAACCATACGGCCTCTACACGTTTCGCTCAATGCAGGGAAACTCTCTGTGTGGGACTCTAAAGACTCGACACTACGCTGGCAGTGGGTTTAACCACAGACCGCAAGCGGCACTAGCTGTACGTAACGGTCCCCAGGTAGATGTCGATAAGAAGGCCGATGAGGTAAACCCATCCGAACTCCTACTGAGCCTGTATGTGACAATCTCCGTACAGTCCGGTCTGTCCGTCTGATACATCGCATGGCGGGCCTAGGGGGTGGTGAACGTCAGTCCCCTAATAGCGGTACAAGTCGTGTCGGAGTGTAGCCCAGAACACCCTGAGACATCACTGGAAACCTACCAGTATGTCTCGCTTGCCCTGGCCAGGGACTACATGTGTAATGGCTCTCCTAGACACAGCGCGATGTCAACCCCCAATACCGGGAGAGACGAATCCTGTTTAACTGTCACTGCCTCCAAGTGCTTCGGGACTGCACCCAACTACTACCTGTTTGCACGCCTCAGTAGAGCCGTGGTAGGGTAGTAATCAAAGAACAGTGGGAACACACTCGAGGCGAAGTGACAGTGTCAAGTCAGCGGACTAAAGCTGTACTCATGTCACCTGGGAACTGATAACTGACGATAGGTATAATACCAACCATCAGTTCCCAACGAGTCCTGTCCAGTGTACTCGTATCCTAACGAGCACCCGCATACTATCTCAAGTATGACATACTGACGGCTGTAGGACAGACCGTCTCCCGTGCTGGGATGAGAAGCGCATACGCTAGTCTACTCCGGAGTAACGATGCCCTGTCTCGATAATCCCACGACTAGGGACGTGTATAAGGATGTGCTTGTGGATTACCCAGCCCCCACGAGTGTGATCGCCATCACAACGCTGGTAATCAAGCAAAGATCCTAAGGGCTCTACTAATGCGTATAGGTGATACAATAAAGAAACACACATGTACACATTAAAGCAGAGACAAACCAAGTAGCATACTACTATATTGAGCAAGATTGTCTATACAACTGTGAATATCCCAAGCTTCCATCAAGTAATATACAAACTAGTGTGATACAGTAATGGCCTCTAGGGCATATACACTAACAAATTAGGGTAGTCGTACGGCTTTGTTGACCTTGTCAAGGATCGTGCGGGTGGGTTTAATTCAATCAAGAAATGAACGGGTTGAACTTGACTTGTGGTTTATGCTTTGTTGACCTTGTCAAGGTCATAAATCGCTTGGGGAAAAAGATATTTGGAATTTCAAGTGTTGAAATTTGCAATGAGATTGCATACCATCTGATCGGCACGCTTTTGGCGTGTCGTATTTTAAGTTCTAAAGTTTAACCGCGATCAAGAACGGTGTCGCATGGAGCTAGCCGCGATGAGCACGGATCGTCCGCTGGGAGATGGAGCGTTTCATGTTCTTGTTTTGACGAGTTAATGCGTGAGGCGGAATGGTTCGTATCTAACCTATGTGTATATATGCAAAGTATAAGTTATTAAGATTAGATAGGATAGTGTAAGTTAGTGAATTCCATACTCAATTCTTTGAGCCGAACATGACCAATGAAGCTAGAGGAATCGGCAACAACGTTGATTAGGGTGCTTAAGCACGGTATTAGTGAAATCTGGCTTATTGACCTTTGTCCATCCGTTCTTGTCGCTTGGCTTTCGCCTTCGGCCAAACCGAATGCAACCGATCGCGGTTAGGGATCACCGATACCTTGGTAGGGTAGGGTGCCTAACGGAGCGCTTGCGTAAGGTTTGGGCAGAGTTCAATGGAAAAATAACAGGCAAAGGAAATGAGAAACGAAAACCTTAACTTACATAACCAATCATTTTCCTAACAACAATAATATTCACAAACCATCAAAAACAACAACAAGAAAGAGAGCAAAGGAAAAGATACAAAGAAAAGAAAAGACAACATTACAAGAAAGTAAATTACATGGAATTAAAAGGCAAGTAAGTAAATGGCATCAAAATAAATTGCAAGAAAGTAAATGTAAGAAATATAAATACTAGAAACCCAAAGCGAAAAAAGAGATCTTTATTATGTCCAAGTGATACAATCTTGAGTTCAATAACCAAAACTTAAACTTGCAAGCTCAATGAAAATGTTGCAAGATCAAGAGAAGGCAAGGAACTCAAGGGGAACTAAGCTATGTACAAGAAAAAGAAAACAAAAGAGTATGAAGTGAAAAGAAAATGAGAAATCTTGGACCCCCTATCCCTTGCTCACTGGTTTGTATTTATAGGCACAAAAGAAGATTAAACAAGTAATAAAAATAGGATAACGTGGCAGCAAAGGATGGACAGAACAAAATTAGGGATCTTTGGGGCTAGGGGGCCGGCGAGCTCGGATATTTTGAGGGTGTGGCCGGCCCAAAACCGAGCAAGTTGGCTTGTGTTGAAGTGGTAGTCTTGTATGCTCTCCAATATCACTTTGGTGCTGCTTGATTGTCTATATTAAGCTGGTATGCATTTAGGGATTTGGAGGGAAATATTTAGCTTTATATCGCATCACACCTTTTTAGCATTTAACACACATCACTTCACTCTTGTGCCCACTTGTGCCCCTTGCATCATGGCAGCCCCACCATGGTCCTGCCAAAGAGTTGTGTGTATACATGCATTGTGTTGGACTAAAAATTGTGTGCACACATTTATTTGCAAAAGAACTCTTTGGTTATCGATCGGTTTGCAGTTCTGGTTGCCGTGTCGGCTTACAAACGTTATATCCGTGAATTTGACCGTGTTTCCAGTATTTTATCACGGATACCTATAGTCTGTAATTACTGAGCAGACACTGTTAATAGTACCGATATATACAAAAAATAGATAATGAATGAGTGGTATTAAAATGCAGTTTTCTGTGATGAACAAATACCCTCAAACTTATCTTTTGCTCGTCCCGAGCAAAACAAAAATCCTAACCTCACTTTCGCAGGGAACGCGATTGCACTGAGCTCGTGCAACAAGCCTTTAAAACTCTATGTGTCCCGAGTAGGAGGAGTGTTGTCTCCTGAGGGTTTTCAGCGGATTACACCCACAAAATCCCGTCAAGCTAGTTTCATAAGTTAACGTCGATTCTACTCCTACAGTTTAGTATCTAGTTAGAAATTCTATTATCCTAAGTTAGAAATATTCAACCCTTATGTTTCACGCCTCCAATTCATTCAACCTCAGATCCTATATATTTTACAGTTTAGAAAGATCTCGGTATCTCTTGAGTTTTCTTTCTAAAGTGCGGTCTCCAATCAGGGATTTTTATCATCTTTACGGAAAACATAAGTCTTATTCTTTATTCCCATTTTTCCTCCAAATATCGATTGTATACCCCTACGTGTGTGTATAGTTTCACCCCTACACTTAAGAATTCAATTCAAGCTATAGTACCCTTGCCCTAATGCCTAATACTACTTGTTTTCATTAATGATGGACGGTGTTGCTCATACACCTTTCATACGATTATTAATGCTTCTTGAGACACTAACAGCCGATTACTGAATGAGTAGGCTTAAAACGTAAATAGCAGTTTTCAGGTCTTGACTTTATTTATTTATTTTTCTTTTCTTTATTTTTCTTTTTCAAGACCGGATATATTTTTCAATATGCTCTTTTGGTGTTTTGCTTTAAATACCGTTTTTTCTTTCATACCAGGTTTTCAGGAAAGAGTATTTCTAAGTATTCTTTACTATCCCAAGTTTCAAGGTGCGTGTAAGTGTAGTTTGTAGGATATATACTTTCTAAATTTGGACTCAAGAATAGAAACTATTTTTCATACTTATCCTTCAGTAATGCTTTCAATACTTTCCCTTCATCTTGACTTAACTCAAGATTACCTACTTCTATAAAAAAAACTGCAAGAACGTATAATTACCAAGGTTAAACAGAAGGACGGTTATTTTTAGGGTTTTCAATTTCTCGGCCTAGGATTTAGTTATTTCTAACGTATCAACTAAACTTTCGGAATAAAATCTAAGTTACCCTATTAGCTAACTTGACGACAAAGTTTTTATATTTTTGGAAATTTTTTCGATTTTTGTAGGTTTTTAAAATAAGTATGCAAATGCAAAATATACACATGAATGCGAAAGAAGAAAGCTTACTGAGCACACCTCCAAACTTAAACTTGACAGTGCCCTCACTGATAGGCTACACCAAGAAGGTCAAAATTGTCGGCGCTTCCTAAAAAATATATATATACAAAACAAAAAGCAAACTAAAAATATATACACCAAAAGATCCCCCCCAAACATAAGTGAAACAGTGTTGCCACTGTTAGGCGTTGAAGTTCAGAGTTAGGGGGGAGAAATGTATCAATCTATACAAGGCCTTACACAGGCCAAAAGTTAGCACCAACCATTCAAAAAATTTATCGCTATAGTGTGTCGGTTAGTGAAAGAATGCAGAGAGGAAAGAAATGGAGAATACGCCAGGCCGTATGGGGATAGAAGTGGTATACGGTCCCGATATATGAGGAGAAGAATGGCGGAAGGGAAAAAGAAATGGAGTACGAACTTGAGGGTGAAAATGGAGTGAATAAATTAATACAATTTATGATGACCGATATGAAAAAAGCGATTTTACTAATTTATCAACCCGTCGAGAAATGGGGTCAAACCTCTCAAGATTCGTCAGGAAACATGGGTAGACCGAACTTGGTAAACCAAACACTGGAAATGAAAGTGATACGGTGTCTTGCAAGGTCAGAATGATGGAAAGGATGGAGGGAAGTGATCGAGGAAGGGTATCAGTTAAAAGTTCAGGAGGGTGTACACAGTCAGTGAACGGGACAGGATGAATTGGAAAATCCGACTCATCAAGTACAACTGGTTCATCCTCAATACTATCCTCAAAATTCAACTCATCCATGCATTTATCCTCAAAATCCAGACGCATATGGTGTTCGGGAAAAACAGTGAATGGTTCGGGATGATGTCCACACGGAAGTGAAAGGACATGATGAATCGGTGAGAACAACTCATCCAAAACTGCGGGTTCATCATCCAAAATATTCTCAGCGTCGATATCCTCAATGAAGTGAAAATTAAATTTCTCAAAAACCTCAACAAAAGCATGGATATCAATCAATTCAGGTTCTAGAGTGGAGGTGTAGAGGCCAAAATAGTTGGTATTGGTTTCACTTGGAATGGACCCTTCACAATCGGGTAAATCAAACACTACAAAATCGCACAACTCATTAAATATTCTATCTTCAATTGGTGAATCCTTTGGGACACTCTATAGACTTTTAAGACCGGAGTTGTGGAATTCAACTTGGAACGGGTAGGTTTGATTTAGAAGGGTGTACCGCTCACTCTCACAACTCAATTCCTCAATCTGCCCTACCGCCTCATCATACATTGGAAAATTTGGAGCTAGTTGGAAACTAGCTACCGGGTCGTTAGTTTGTATGAGGGTGGCCATGGACGCATTCAAATCCATCATCTGTTGGTACGACGCTACCCGAAAGTCTTCCAATGACTGTTCAAGACTAGACATGGGTTGTGAAAGGGTTTCAGTAAAAGATTCAAACTCGTTTGGATACTGGAAACTCCCAAAAGACTTTGTAAAAGCAATGTCCAGGGAAGATGTAAAACTTAGGTAGGATGGATAGGAATTGAATGGTTGGACAGGAGTAGGATCAAAATTCGGATAAGAAGGTGATTGGAATCGTTGATCAAAAGAATTTGCAGTGGTGAAAGGAGTGAAAGATCGGTTACAGGATTGTTCGATTCTGTCTGCAATGGACATAGGTCTTGGAGTTACAACAGGGCTCTCAAAAGGGGAATCAACGTAAGAAGCTGGGGTAGGTTGAAATGGTTGATATAAGGTGGATTGCGGAGTTCAATTGTTTTTCCTAGACGCATCTATCTGATCTTTCAAAGAAAGTTTGGGCATGAAGGGATCGTTCGAAGTTCGACCAAAACAGGAATTGTAGAAAGTAATGTCTGGTTATGGGTAACAAAGTTAGACAAGAGTTTTTCTGGGTGGGGTACCCATGATATGAAGAGAAGGAGAGGAAGAGAGGAAAAAGAAAGTTGTTTTATTTTTATATATTTTTTTAAAGTTAGTTATCAACAAAAGTATGAAATATGCACACAAAAAAGAATGTGGACAAAAACAATCACGACACAATACCACACACCTAATCGGTCTAGGGTTCACCTAGGTCAACTAGATCTGCTCAAGAACATGATTGTCGAAGTAAAACTGTGTCGAGAAACGGGCTCAAGACATACTGATCACGAGGCCAGGTAAGTACAGAGATAAGTGGAGGTTTTCCAACGCTTTCACGAAGGTCCTTAATTAGATAACCATTTCTCTTTTGGCGGTTTCGCCGTGAACACTTTCCTAGACACCCCGTGAACGATATACCGTTAAGCGGTGTTCTAAATACAGTAACTTCTCCTAGTGAGCGTGAAGTCCTTAAAAGCTTAAAGTCTAGTTTCTTTTAAAATTTTGTGCGGTTAAACGTTATGCTCAATTCGTGATTTGTGGGCCATGGAAAAGGTGATGAAATCCTTTACCGTATGTTGTAGGGTTCGCTTGCCCTTAAGTCTGTATTAATGGATGCAATGCGCAATTCAATACAAAAATTATTCAAAGAATCAAACAATCGTTTTTTATGTTATGCACAGCACTGCAACAAATACGGGTTAGTCAATTTTAGCATTTGCTAGCGAACATGCAAAGAATCTTGCAAAGATATTATATTGGATGCATCAGATTTGAGAAGATGGTGTTAGGAAATACGTACCGAAATGTTTTCGGGTTAAGAAACCCCCGTTGAATTGAGTCCGGTTTCCTTAAAAAGTTCGCCTGTGCGGGTTAAACTACCTGGATCTTTGGCACTATACTTTTAAATCATCTTAACTTTGAATGTACACTTTTCTCCACACGATCGCAGTTCGTAAATCCATAAAAATCTACAAATATCGGAAAAACGGATTATTAGTGCGAAAAAACGATATGAATGCCCAAACACCTGCACACTAAAAATTATTTAAAAAAACAATAAAATTGGGACAATAACAGAACACTGGAGCACAGAACAAAATTTTGGAGCAAATGGAGGTGAAACGGCTGGCGGCGCCGGAATTCTGGTGGGTCTCGCCGGTTTTCTTATAGAGTTGGGGCTCCAAATTTCTTCTGATGTCCCAGTGTTCTACTAGTGTTTCAATGGTATTGCTTATTGTTTCAGTTAAGATCCAGGGTGCTTGCAGGTCAAAAATCCAGAGAACAAAAATGTTAACAATGTTAGTTTTTGTTTTGGTTTTGAAAATTTTGAAATTTTTAGTTTGTTTTTAGAAAAGGGTGTTAGATAATATAAATAAGATTAACCCGAAATAACAAGAATAAAAACATTACCGTCTCCCCGGCAACGGCGCCATTTGATCGGCACGCTTTTGGCGTATCGTGTTTTATGTTCTAAAGTTTTACCGCGATCAAGGACGGTGTCCCGTGGAGCTAACCGCGATGTGCACGGGTCGTCCGCAGGGAGACGGAGCATTTCACGTTCTTGTTCTGACGAGTTAATGCGCGAGGCGGAATGGTTCGTATTTATGCAAAGTATAAGTTGTTAGGATTAGATATGATAGTGTAAGTTAGTGAATTCCGTACTCAATCCTTTGAGCCAAACTTGACCAATGAAGCTAGAGCAATCGGCAACAACATTGATTAGGGTGTTTAAGCATGGTATTAGTGAAATCCGGCTTATTGACCCTTGTCCATCCATTCTTGTCGCTTGGCTTTCGCCTCCGGCCAAACCGAATGCAACCGGTCGCGGTTAGGGATCACCGATACCTTGGTAGGGTAGGATGCCTAACGGAGTGCTTGCGTAAGGTTTGGGCGGAGTTCAATGGAAAAATAACCGGCAAAGGAAATGAGAAACGAAAACCTTAATTTACACAACCAATCTTTTCCTAACAACAATAATATTCACAAACCATCAAAAACAACAATAAGAAAGAGGGCAAAGGAAAAGATACAAAGAAAAGAAAAGACAACATTACAAGAAAGTAAATTGCATGGAATTAAAAGGCAAGTAAGTAAATGGCATGGAAATAAATTGCAAGAAAGTAAATGTAAGAAATATAAATACTAGGAACCCAAAGTGCAAAGAGAAATCTTTATTATGTCCAAGTGATACAATCTTGAGTTCAATAACCAAAACTTAAACTTGCAAGCTCAATGAAGAGGTTACAAGATCAAGAGAAGGCAAGGAACTCAAGGGGAACTAAGTTATGTACAAGAAAAAGAAAACAAAAGAGTATGAAGTGAAAAGAAAATAAGAAATCTTGGACCCCCTATCCCTTGCTCACTGGTCTGTATTTATAGGCACAAAAAAAGGAAAAGATACAAAGAAAAGAAAAGACAACATTACAAGAAAGTAAATTGCATGGAATTAAAAGGCAAGTAAGTAAATGGCATGGAAATAAATTGCAAGAAAGTAAATGTAAGAAATATAAATACTAGGAACCCAAAGTGCAAAGAGAAATCTTTATTATGTCCAAGTGATACAATCTTGAGTTCAATAACCAAAACTTAAACTTGCAAGCTCAATGAAGAGGTTACAAGATCAAGAGAAGGCAAGGAACTCAAGAGGAACTAAGTTATGTACAAGAAAAAGAAAACAAAAGAGTATGAAGTGAAAAGAAAATAAGAAATCTTGGACCCCCTATCCCTTGCTCACTGGTCTGTATTTATAGGCACAAAAAAAGATTAAAAAAGTAATAAAAATAGGATGACGTGGCAGCAAGGGATGGACAGAACAAAATTGGGGATCTTTAGGGCTAGGGGGCCCGGCGAGGTCGGATATTTAGAGGGTGTGGCCGGCCCAAAACCGAGCAAGTTGGCTCTTGTTGAAGTGGTGGTCTTGTAATCTCTCCAATATCACTCTGGTGCTGTTTGATTTGTCTATATTAACCTGGTCTGCATTCAGGGATTTGGAGGGAAATATTTAGTTTTATATCACATCACACCTTTTTAGCATTTAACATCACTTCACTCTTGTTCCCACTTGTACCCCTTGCATCATGGCAGCCCCACCATGGTCCATGCCAAAGAGTTGTGTGTACACATGTATTGTGTTGGACCAAAAGTTGTGTGCACACATTTATTTGCAAAAGAACTCTTTGGTCATCGATCGGTTTGCAGTTCTGGTTGCAGCGTCGGCTCACAAACGTTATATCCGTGAATTTGACTGTGTTTCCAGTATTTTTACATGGATACCTTTAATCTGTAATTACTGAGCAGACACTTTTAATAGTACTGATATATACAAAAAATAGATAATGAATGAGTGGTATTAAAATGTAGTTTTCTGTGATGAACACCATCTATGAGATAGTTGGATCCCGATACCCACTACGAGTAAGAGTTACTCCTGGGAGAGTTTTGCACTTTTCAATTAGATGATCAAGTAGGTGTCTAAGAAAGGTGTTAATCGGATTACGCCCTTGCGGAAATGAGGTTATTTAATTAATTCCATGCGAAAGCATGGGGAGATTCCCTCTGAGTACCAGTACCTGCCTGGCTGAACTCGGAGAACTTGTAGGGTGTAATTAATCCCGGCTAGTCTTACCTTTTAGGGATTGAAGGAAGATTTGATAAAAACAGTTGGAGCCATCCTGATTAGATGAAATAATAACCAATCTAATCTTGTAAGAGCATACGCTAAAGTGTTTTCTTCTCTCTATCTCCAGGTAGCGACGACATTCCTTAATCAAGATAATGATTTGATTTATTGACCAAACATGCTTATTACACTGAGATGGGGAACGTTGGTTCCGCTCCTTCTTATAACTGTTATAAGTCTGAGCAGGAAATAGGGGAATACCCGGATTCGCATGCGACCCGAATGAGGAGTGAGCAAGTTGATGCATCTTCTTCGGATGTGTTCATTATCGAGAACTGTTTCTCAGTATACTCTACGTCCTGAGTATTAGATACCGGATCAGGATCCCATATTTGTAATATATTACATGGGCTAAAGAAAGGTAGAGAACTGGGAACATGTGATCATTCTCTAAAAGTAGGGAATGGTGCAAATGTTGCAGCCAAAGCAGTTAGTGAATATCACATTGTATTACCAAATGGGAATACATTGATCTTGAACGACTGCTATTACGTACTGTCTATGATATGCAATTTAATATCGATTTCTTTATTAGATAATGAAGGATATAATTTTCTAGTAGAGAAAAATGTTATGAAAATTTTCCTAAATCAAGTGTTAATTGGGTATGGTACGTTATGTAATGGTTTATACGTTCTAAATCAGAACACAGTTCTAAATATATAGAACACACACAAGAGGAAAAGCTCAGAGATGAACGAAGCCTTCTTGTGGCACTGTAGACTAGGTCATATCAATGCGACACGACTAGCTAAATTGTATAAAGATAGATTTTTGAATCCATTTAAATTTACATCATATGAAACTTGCCAGTCATGTCTCAAAGGCAAAATGACCAAAACTCCATTTACTGGATATGGAGAAAGAGCTATTGAACTCTTGGGACCGATACATAGTGATGTATGCGGTCCGATGTCTATACATGCCAGGAATGGTTCCTCGTACTTTATCACATTCACCGATGATCTCTCAAGATTCTGCAGGGTTCCCTAGGACAGCAGCAAGGTTTCGGGAGGCATCGCTCATACCATATTAAAAATTTTCCGTTCTAGCTAATCCTAACCCTAGAATCGTCTACTAGAAATCTATGGAACAGTAAATGCAAACACTTTCCAAATAAAGTGAGCAAGGAATACAACCTTTATAGACCGGCCCTTCACTTCAATAGCTCCATGTAGTAGTCCCTTCGCTGCGATCATGAACTCCGGACTCTAGAGAGGCTCCCATGAAGAAGCGAACATGCTTGCTTCAAAATCTTCGAGGCCGAAGATGATCTACGTCGAGGAGACACTAACCCAAGCTATCTCTTCACTAACTATGGAATTAGTGAAGCAAACACCTTATACTAAATGGCAAGTAGTAGAAGATGATGAAGTAAGAAGTGGGCTCACTTTAGATTTCATTTTCTCACATTTTTTCTCACAACTCCACTGAAGCTAGAAAGCTTTTGGAAGAAGAAGATGATGTATGAACTCATCATATGAATTAATCCAAATGAATTATTGCAACCATGGGTGAGTTAAGCCCTCATGCCTAACTCATGTAGAGAATAAACCAAAGGCTAAGGTTAAGGGTTGGGTTAACAAATATCCTAAGGAATGACAAAAGAGTGGACTTTGTCAATGTTCTACAAGTTTCTTCCAAGCATGAAAATATTGACTAAGTCTTTTCTTTTTTGTGATAACTTAAGCAATAAATAAAACCCTAACTTAACCCTAGCATGGTATAAGTCTCATACACCCATCTTGCTTGTATCATCAAGCATGACACAATACATATACACAAATATACATATCACATATATACAATGTGCACATCTAGTGAGAAAAGAAATCATAAGTGAATTAATATTAGTTAATGTAATTTAATATATCAAATAAATTTTTTTACATTAAATTATCAAATCAACTCTTGATTTAATAATCCGGCTATATTATATATAACTGACTAATATCATATGTAACAACTTATCGAATCAACACTTGATCCGATAACCTGGCTATATCGCATATAACCGACCAATGTCACAAATCGCGAGAATAGAATTCGGTATCGCATATCGTATTAATCTCGGTCCCGCACATATCACATATGTGCTCCTTCTCCGTTTTGCTTGAGCCAGGAAACCCCTATGTATGACTCTAAAGACTCGTTAATACACCGGCAGTAGGTGATGATCATATCAAACACCCACAAGCCGCAAGCGGTCTGCTAAACGTATCGGCCACCCGGGTATTGAGCGATCAGAAAATCAACAAGCAAGCCTGCTCACACTCCTGCGAATCCAATCAGTAACACTACCATACAGTCCGGTCTCTTCATCTGATATGTCGCATATCTCGTCTAGGGGTTGTAAACGTCAGACCCCAGTAACTCGATAAGTCGTGCCGATATGAGGCTCATAACTGTTCGAGAAACTACTGATAACACTTACCAGTATATCTCTGAAGCAGCCCTGGCCAGGGACTTCCTGTTATAGCCAATCGAACACAGCGCAACATCAACCCCCAATACCGGGAGAGATGAAACCCCTCCTATCGCTCATTGCCTCCATGTGACTCGGGACTGTACCCAAAAGCCACCGTTTTGCACGTTCTCTTGAGCATGGTAAGGTGGAAATCAAAGCATAATGGGAATCACACAAGACTTTATGACGATCTCAGGTCTACAGACTAACCTGTACCAGTGTCACCAGAGAACTGCCATCTGACGTTAGGTATAATACCATCTAGGAGTTCTCGGCGAGTTCGTCCTGTGTACCCAGTCTCCACTGAGCACCCGTATACTGTCTCTGATGTCAAACACCAATGGATATGGGATCACCCATCGCCCATCTATATGGGTCGAGAAGCTATACGCTAGTCTACTCTGGTATATCGATGCCCTGTCTTGATACACCTACGACTAGGAACATTTAAAGGATGTACTTAGCGACTACACTGTCCCCACCAGTATGATCTGCATCATAATCCTGGAAGTCAAGTACTCATCCTAAGGGCTTTATCAACATGTAACATAAAGACAATCAGTGTACATGTTATGATAAAGAGCAACCACATAGCATACTATCATGTCGAGCAAGAAAGTCATCCCTATATATGTCCAAGCATCCACTATAATATACATCGTATGTACAGCAATGGCCTCTAGGGTATACATATAACTAACAATCTCCTACTTGCACTAGGGCCATCTGTTGTAGTATCTCATACCCAACAATCAGCAGTGGTTGAAGTATCTCATACTCATCCATCCCATAAAAGTCTCTCTTAGGATAGGCCTTTGTGAGTGGATCCGCCATGTTGTCCTCTGTGTCTACTACCCTAATCTCGATCTCCTTGGAGATCATCCATCTCCATGATCAGGTGATACTGCCTAAGAATATGTCTGGATCACTGATCGGATGGAGGTTCCTAGGCCTAAGCCACAACTCCATTGTCACACAATGGTAAGAACGAAGTTCATCTCATGAACTAGTGTACATCCAGACTACCTCTTTAGTAGCATCCTTGGTAGCAATGTATCCAGCCTTTATCGTCTAGTTTGCCACGACATCTAGCTTGGAACTCTTCCAACATACCGTCCCTCTACTGAGGATAGAGACAATGCTTGTGACTGACATTCAGTCGAGCTTACCACCCTGGAAGCTATCCAGTGATTCTCCCCAGGATCGATTGATACCAGCTCACTACACCTAGCGAGAATCCTAACATCAAATTAGATCTATCACATAGATCCAAAACCCTGGATTTAGGAGGTATCACCTTGATCCTTTATGGAGAATCCTTGTGATAAGAGGAGATTGACCAAGAGCAGCATAGGAAACTCCTTTCCTATCAAGAGTATATCATCTACATACAATATGAGGATCATCACCATACTCCCTATTACCCTTTGTATATACAAGTATCATCTACCATTTTGATGAAGTCAAACTCTTTGACTACCACATCAAAACAGATGTTTCAACTCCGCGATGCCTGCTTTAACCCATAAAGCAACTTGCACACGTTTCCGCTGCTCCCATTGTCTACGAAGCCCTCTGGCTGTGTACTTATAGACGCTCTCTTCTAAATCACTATTTAGAAAAGCAGTTATGACACCCAACCGCCAGATATCGTAGTTATGGTATGTAGCAGTGGCAAGTAGGATCTGGATGGACTTAAGTATAGGCACTAGAAAAGGTTTCATCATTATCCACACCTGGTCGATGACGAGAACCTTTTGCAACAAGTCTTAGCTTTGAAAGTTTCAACTTTTCCATGTACACCAAGTAATCTTCTCAAGATATACTTGCTCCTGATGGGGATTTAACCCTTCAGATATAGCAACCAAAGTCCATACTTTGTTGGTGTATATGGATTCCATCTCAGATCGCTCACCATCCATCCATTCTCACAGAGTCCCCACTCCTGATGGCCTACTCGAAACTAGTTGGGTCATCATCTCATGATGCAATCCTCGCTCCCACTGCCATAGAGAAAACTGAAGTATCTCTCAGGTGGGTGAGGAACCCTACCAGATCGGCGGAGAGGCTGAGGATCGTCAGAAACTATTGAATCCTTTGGTTCTACCAAATCATCAGCTGCAGTTTGTATAGCTGGAACTCCTTCCAGTTCTACCTCATGACCAATAATTTCTTCCCAAGAAATTCCCTTTCTCAGAAGGTGGCATGCTGAGAAATAAAACACATTTTGTTTCTCAGTGTGGTAGAAGATATTCCCTTGCGAATGCTTGGGATATCCAACAAACTTCCACAGAACTGATCTTGCCTCGAGCTTGTCCCGATTTTGCTTTTGGCATAGGCCGGACAACCCCAAATCTTAACTTACTTTAAGAGATGGGCTCTTCCCATACCATATCGCATATGGAGTGGTAGGCATCTGATTTGGTTGGAACCCAATTCAATAGGTATGCAGCTTAACAAGTGCATAACCCCTAAAAAGAAATAGGCAACTCAGTAGTACTTATCATAGAGCACACACCATATCACATAGGGTGCGATTGCTCCGCCCCGATATACCAACGTACTATGGTGTATACGGAGGAGTAATGCTGAGAGAGAATCTCATTCTCCTTTAGAATAGTCCAGGAACTCCGTGCTCAAGTATTCTCCTCCCTGATCATATCAAAGGACATAATACTTATACCCATTGTGGTTCTCTACTTCTGACTTATATTTTTTGAATTTCTCAAAAGTTTTAGACTTGTGTTTCAACAGGAACACATTGTGCGAATCTTGAGAGATCATCAGTGAATGTAATGAAGTACAAAGAACCAGTCCTGGTATGTGTAGACTGGGGACCTACATATATCATCAT
Organism: Agapanthus africanus; assembly: GCA_030015575.1. Lineage (NCBI taxonomy): Eukaryota > Viridiplantae > Streptophyta > Magnoliopsida > Asparagales > Amaryllidaceae > Agapanthus > Agapanthus africanus. Next base: position 157,829,979 of record CM057350.1, read on the forward strand.
GTATCAATCCCAAGAGTTCACTAACTCTTTCTCTGTTTTCAATAAACGGAGCTATGGTCATCTTATCTTTGTGACATGACTGGCAAATTTCACAAGATGTAAATTCAAACTGATTTAAATATGCATCTTTATGTAACATAGCTAGTCGGGTCGCATTGATATGACCTAGTCTACAATGCCTCAAGAAGGATTCGTTCATTTCTGAACTCTTCCTCTTGTGTGTGTTTTGTACGTCAAGAACTGTGGTTTGATTTAGAACGTATATGCTTTTAGATAACGTGCCTGAACCGATCAACTCCTGATATAGGAAAATGTTCAAAACATTATCCAACAATACAAAATTATATCCTTCTTTACTAAATAAAGAGACTGATATGATATTGTATATCAAGTTCGGTATCTAATAACATTTTTCAGAATCAATGTATTTGTTAATACATGGTGATAACCGCCAACACCTTGGCTGCAACACTTGCACAGTTTCCAACTTTTGAAACTTATCACCTATTCTCAGTTCTCTACCTTTCTGTAGCCCATGTAACATATTACATATATGGGATCCTGATCCGGTATCTCATACCCAGGATGTAAGGGATACTGAGAAACAGTTCTCAGTAATGAACACACCCGAAGAAGATGTATCAACATGCACTTTCTTCGTTTGGGTGGCACGGGAATCCTGGTAATCCCTTATTTCCTGCTCGGCCTTATAACAATTATAAATTGGAGCGGGACTAATGTTCCCCAGCTCAGTATAATAAGAGGGTTCGGTCAATACATCCATATTATTATCTTGATTAAGGCGTGACATGGTCGCAACCTGGAGAGAGAGAGAGAAGAAAACACTCAGCGTATGCTCTTGCAAGATTAGATTGGCTATTAATTTATCTAATTAGGATGGTTCCCACTGTTTTAGTCAAATCTTCCTTCAAACCCTAAAAGGTAAGACTAGCCGGGATTAATTACACCTTACAAGTTCGCCAATCTTTTAGCCAGGCTATTGTCGGTACTTTGAGGGAGGTTCCCCGTGCTTTCACACGGACTTAATTAAAATAAACTTCGTTTTCCCAGAGGCATAACCCCGTTAACACCTTTCTAGAAACCTACTTGATCGGCTAATTGTAATTTGTAAAACTCTCCCAGGAGTAACTCTTACTCGCAGTGGGTATCAGGATCTAACTATCTCATAGGAGGTATGCAATCTCATTGCAAATTTCAACACTTGAAATTCCCGATAATATTTTGCCCCTAGCAACTTATGACCTTGGCTAAGGTCAACAAATCATAAGCGCTGGTCAATTTCAACCCATCATTTCCCGATTGAATTAAACCCATCCGCGCGACCTTTGGCTAAGGTCAACAAAGCCGCACGACTACCCTAACTCAATCGTACCATATGCTTATGCAGATAAGCACTAATTAGCTACCGCACACTACGCCTTGGCTAAGGTCAACAAACGTAGCATGAATACTAACTAGTAGTTATCTAAAATGACGGAGGGCTATGACAGGTTTTTAAGAAAACCTTTTGCGTAATGAACTTGATATCGTCGTAGAATCAAGTGATTTTGAAAAAGGAATGCTTTTGAGGCTTTTACTAGTTTTGCTAAAGATGTCACTCCCGGTGAAGGGATCTCGGCTCTTTCCTTATCGAATAAGGTGTAGGATATTTCACAAATACCACTATACAAAGCAAAAACTATAGAAGCAATCAAAAGACAAACCGAGTGTGTAGCATCTGCTAGTTTCGCTAAAGAGGCCACTCCCGGTGAAGGGATCTCGGCTTTTTCCTTATCGAATAAGGTGCTGGATATTCTACAAGGAATACCGCTATGCAAAGCAAGAACTAGAGCTACCAGTTTTTAAAACAAGTTTCTACAACATCTTTAGGTTTCTTTTATTTCATTAATCTCATTAATGAAGTCCCATTTATTATGCTTCCTAAGCATCACATATGAAACGAAAGCAACAATATATATATATATATATATATATATATATATATATATATATATATATATATATATAATAAGTATTCTTCTCAGAATATAATCAATGATCACATCACAGAATATCGCAGCAGAACATAACATATGAAATATTGGATATACTAGGATTTTTGTGTTTTAGATTAAGCCTGTATAAAACACGGATTCCACGGTCGTGATGAATAGCCAATCCCACACCCCTAGACCCCTACGAGAGCGGCAAGAAACCCTTCCAATTTTAGAGTTAGGAGACCCGGTCTCAACTCCTTGAGATGGTCTCCCACTGGACCCTAGAACCCGGTTACTTGTACTCCCCGCTTTGGGTCTATCCTAATGCGGAAAAGTAAATAATATATAATGGTGACATCATCCTCAACCCGGAAGTGCCCCAATAAAAGAATATTACATATAATGAATTTTACATGAATGAAAATAAAAACCCTCATCTCACATAAAACCCCCGGCTATTCAAACACGACGATCCAATATAACATATCCCAGCAACACATAACATCACATGTCATCAACGTAAGTAAATATGCGTATCCCAATTGTCGTTGACGTATAGCAACAAAACCGGCGATACACCATATATTACACTTACGGTTGCAGAAAAGAAAGTGAAAAACGACAACAGTTGGAATCCGCAACCACCTTAGACATCATAAACCCAACGTATCACATACTTTGGATTTCATGCCTAACCAAATGAATTCCTTAGACATCGCATGCCTTACAATTATAAACCCCGCATTTTAGTCTCGATACCGAAAACATTTTTCAATAACAAGTTGGGCAATTCAACAAGATTCCCGACATCCTTATCGAATGCTCGTCGGAAACTTTAGTAGACGGCCGCACCCCCCGATACCATCGACGAAGTGCACTAAGGCGGAACACCGCTGCCACGAGCACCCGAAAGGATGCTTTTAGCGACGGGGTTCTCCTATAGTCACTTGGTCGGGGCTATGGGATATGGCTATCTAATAATGTTACCCGGCGAGTATCCGCGTACGCTACGTGATTGCGACGGATTTTTGATCACATCAAAATCCCGTGGCAACCGATCAAATAAGAATAAATTGCTAGATTTATAACATTCAAACTAGTTATCTCATAACTACTTTTGTGGATTCCAAATATTGTATCCCATCACATGATACCCGGACGAACGTTAAGCTTTTCGATCGATTCATCAAAATCCCACAATTTCCCGACAGCTCAACACTTGAGCACAGTTTTATAATACCCAGAATATGCCACATTACCTATGCACCAGCCGTAGAAGGGCAAACCCAAGCCTCACTCATGTCGCCACGGAACTACGGCAAACCCTAAGATTTGACCGCGGTTCCGCGATCCAAAAAGTCGAGTTAGGGTTTCATTCTTCTAGAGGGTTCATAGACTTACTTACATGTTTTTCCGAATACGTTAAACTTGGAAAAATGAGTTTTTGACATTCGATCGAACTTTTTAACTTCGTCTAGACAACATGTGAATAACCCGAAACAATGTTAAAACTATGAATACGAAACACTCCTAATTTCTTATACTGTAAGATTACATCACATACAAAATTAGCAAAAACAAACAACACCTGAAACATCAAAACCAAGTCACTGGAGCACACAAAAATTTTTAGGGCATTCCACGAAAAAGTGGCCGGCCCCTACATGCATGATCTCGGTCAAAACCGAGCAGAACCCCCTAAAATTTTGACTGTGTTCATGATCTATATCATACATCACTCTGTACTTGTTAAAAAAATTTTTTTGACAATTATTTAAAATCGACAGAAAACTCATTTTGGCGTTTCAAGTTTCTGAGTATTTCGGTTTCGTAATCGTAACAAAATCCGTATAAATTTCTAGCATGGCTCTGATACCACTGCAGGGATCTCTAAGACGACAGCAAGGTTTCGGGAGACATCGCTCATGCCATATTAAAAATTTGACGTTTTAGCTAACCTTAACCCTAGAATCGTTTACTAGAAATCGACGGAAAAGTAAACGCAAATACTTTGCAAGTAAAGTGAGCAAGGAATACAACCTTTGTAGACCGGTCCTTCACTTCAATAGCTCCGTGTAGTAGTCCCTTCGCTGTGATCATGAACTCCAGACTCTAGAGAGGCTCCCATGAAGAAACGAACATGCTTGGTTCGAAGTCTTCGAGGCCAAAAATGATCTACGTCGAGGAGATACTAACCCAAGCTATCTCTTCACTAACTATGGAATTAGTGAAGCAAACACCCTATACTAAATAGCAGGTAGTAGAGGATGATGAAGTAGGAAGTGGGCTCACTTTAGATTTCATTTTCTCACATTTTTTCTCACAACTCCATTGAAGCTAGAAAGCTTTTGGAAGAAGAAGAAGATGAATGAACTCATCATATGAATTAATCCAAATGAATTATTGCAACCATGGGTGAGTTAAGCCCTCGTGCCTAACTCATGTAGAGAATAAACTAAAGGCTAAGGTTAAGGGTTGGGTTACCAAATATCCTAAGGAATGACAAAAGAGTGGACTTTGTCAATGTTCTACAAGCTTCTTCCAAGCTTGAGAATATTGACTAAGTCTTTTCTCTTTTGTGATAACTTAAGCAATAAATAAAACCCTAACTTAACCCTAGCATGGTATAAGTCTCATACACCTATCTTGCTTGTATCATCAAGCATGACACAATACATGTACACAAATATACATATCACATATATACAATGTGCACATCTAGTGAGAAAAGAAATCATAAGTGAATTAATATTAGTTAATGTAATTTAATATATCAAATATATAATTATACATTAAATTATCAAATAAACTCTTGATTTAATAATCTGGCAATAATACATATGACCGACTAATATCATATGTAACAACTTATTGAATCAACACTCGATCCGATAACCCGGCTATATCGCATAAAACCGACCAATGTCACGAATCGCGAAAATAGAATACGGTATCTCATATCGTATTAATCTCGGTCCCGCACATATCACATATGTGCTCCTACTCCGTTTCGCTTGAGCCAGGAAACCCCTGTGTAGGACTCTAAAGACTCGTCAATACGCCGGCAGTAGGTGATGATCATATTAAACACCCACAAGCCGCAAGTGGTCTGCTAAACGTAACGGCCACCCAGGTATTGAGGGATCAGAAGATCAACAAGTAAACCTGCTCACACTCCTGCGAATCCAATCAGTAACACTACCGTACAGTCCGGTCTCTTCATCTGATATGTTACATATTTTGTCTAGGGGTGGTAAACGTCAGACCCCAGTAACTCGATATGTCGTGCCGATATGAGGCTCATAACGGTTCGAGAAACTATTAATAACACTTACCAGTATATCTCTGAAGCAGCCCTGGCCAGGGACTTCCTGTTATAGCCAATCGAACACAGCGCAACATCAACCCCCAATACCGGGAGAGACGAAACCTCTCCTATCGCTCATTGCCTCCATGTGACTCGGGACTGTACCCAAAAGCCACCGTTTTGCACGTTCTCTTGAGCGTGGTAAGGTGGAAATCAAAGCACAATGGGAATCACACAAGAGTCTATGACGATCTCGGGTCTACAGACTAACCTATACCAGTGTCACCAGAGAACTGCCATCTGACGTTAGGTATAATACCATCTGGGAGTTCTCGGCGAGTCCTTACTGTGTACCTAGTCTCCACTAAGCACCCGTATACTATCTCTGATGTCAAACACCAATGGATATGGGATCACCCATCGCCCATCTATATGGGTCGAGAAGCTATATGCTAGTCTACTCTGGTATATCGATGCCCTGTCTTGATACACCTACGACTAGGAACATTTAAAGGATGTACTTAGCGACTACACTGTCCCCACAAGTATGATCTGCATCATAATCCTGGAAGTCAAGTACTCATCCTAAGGGCTTTATCAACATGTAACATAGAGACAATCAGTGTACATGTTATGATAAAAAGCAACCAAATAGCATACTATCATGTCGAGCAAGAAAGTCATCCCTATATATGTCCAAGCATCCACTATAATATACATCGTATGTACAGCAATGGCCTCTAGGGCATACATATAACCAACAGATTCGGACATGTGTTCCTGTTGAAACATAAGTCTAAAGCTTTTGAGAAATTCAAAGAAATCAAGTACGAAGTAGAGAACCAAACGGGTAAAAGTATTAAAATCCTTCGATTTGATCGGGAAGGTGAATACTTAAGCACGGAGTTCCTAGACTATTTAAAAGATAATGAAATTCTCTCTCAGCTTACTCCTCCATATACACCACAACACAACGGTGTATTGGAGCGGAGATACCGCACCCTATTATATATAGTGCGCTCTATGATGAGTACTGCTGAGTTACCTATTTCCTTTTGGGGTTATGTTCTTTAGACAACAGCATACCTATTGAATCAAGTTCTATCAAAATCAGTGCCTTAAACACCATATAAGATATGGAGTGGAAAGAGATCATATCTTAAACGAGTTAAGATATTAAGATATGGGGTTGTCTGGCCTATGTCAAAAAGCAAAATCCGGACAAACTCGAGGCAAGATCAGTTCTTTGCAAGTTTATGGGATATCCAAAGAATTCATATGGATATCTATTCTACCACAGTGAGAAACAAAAGGTGTTTGTTGCTCAACATGCCACCTTTTTAAAAAAGGAATGTCTTGTAAAAGAAATTAGTAGTCATGAGGTAGAACTGGAACAAGTTCCAGCTACACAAACTACAACAGATGATTTGGTGGAACCGGAGAATTCAATAGTCCCCAATAAACCTCAGCCTCTCCGCAGATCTAGTAAGGTTCCTCATCCACTTGAGAGATACTACGATTATCTCATTGACGGTGGGAGCGAGGATTGCATCATAGAAGATGATGACCCGACTAGTTTCGAGCAAGCCATCACGAGTGGGGACTCTATGAAATAGCTGGATGCAATGCGATCTGAGTTGGAATCCATGTACCCAAATAAAGTATGGACTTTGGAAGTTGCTCCTGAAAGGGTAAAACCCATTGGGAGCAAGTACAACTTTAAGAAGAAACTTGGTGTAGATGGAAAAGTTGAGACTTTCAATGCTAGACTTGTAGCAAAAGGTTTTCGTCAACGACCAGGTGTCGATTATGATGAAACCTTTTCTCCAATGGCTATGCTTAAATCCATCCAGATTCTACTTGCAATCGCTGCATACTATGACTACGAAATCTGGCAGATGGACGTCAAGACTACTTTTCTAAATAATGGTTTAGAAGAGAGCGTGTGCATGACACAGACAAAGGGCTTCATAGATAGTGGGAGCATCAGAAAGGTGTGCAAGCTGCATAAATCAATCTACGGATTAAAGCAGGCATCGTGGAGTTGGAACATCTGTTTTGATGTGGCAGTTAAAGAGTTTGACTTCATCAAAAACGTAGATGAACCTTGTATATACAAGAAGGTAGTAGAGAGTAAGGTTGCCTTCCTCGTATTGTACGTGGATGAGATACTCTTTATAGGAAATGATGTTCCTATGCTACACTCGGTCAACCTCTTCTTATCGCAAAGGTTCTCTATTAAGGATCTGGGTGATGCCTCCTACATCTTGGGGATTAAGATCTACAGAGATAGATCTAAACGGATGTTAGGATTTCCCAATCCAGATGCATTGACATCATACTAAAGAAGTTTAGTATGGATGATTCCAAGCGTGGAAATTTACCCACGATCTCAGGAATCACTCTCTCCAAAGAGATGTCCCCCAAGACTGATTTGGAGAGGGCTCGCATACAAGGAATACCCTATGCTTCAACAGTCAGGTCTATCATGTATGCGATGTTATGTACCAGACCGGATGTAGCTTACGCACTTAGTGTTGTAAGAAGGTATCAATCGGATCCTGGGGAGAATCACTGGACAGCTGTGAAGAACATTCTTAAATACTTGAAAGGACTAAACAAATGTTCTTGGTGTATGGTAATGGTGAACTCCATGTGGAGTCCTTTACCGATTCGAGCTTCCAGAGTGATAAAGACGACAGTAAGTCGGTCTCGGGTTTTGTCTTCACCCTCAATGGAGGGCCGGTATGTTGGAAGAGTTCCAAGCAAGATACCGTGGCAGACTCGATGATAGAGGCTGAATACATCGCTGTCAACGATACCGCCAAAGAGGTTGTCTGGATGAAGGAGTTCACAACTGAACATGGTGTGGTTCCATCCATTGAGCATCCAATACCTTTGTATTGTGATAACAATGGAGCTGTGGCTTTAGCCAAGGAAACAAGGTCCCATCAGTGATCCAGACATATTCTGAGGCGGTACCACCTGATCCGAGAGATAGTTGATCGCCGGGAGATCAAGGTCAGGAGAGTTGACACGAAGAATAACACGGCGGATCCACTCACGAAGGCCATTCCCTAGATACAATTTGAGAGACATTTTAGGATGTTGGGTATGAGATACTACAACAACTGGCCTTAGTGCAAGTGGGAGATTGTTAGTTATATGTATGCCCTAAAGGCCATTATTGTACATGATTGTATATTATAATGGAAGCTTGGACATATATAGAGAGGACTTTCTTGCTCGACATGATAGAATGCTATCTGGTTTCTCTTTATGTTAACATGTACACTTGTATCATTATACTGTCTCTCCGTTACATATTGATTAATCACTTAGGATGTGTACTTGACTACCAAGACTATGATGCAGATCATACTAGTGGGGCCAGGGTACTCGAAAAGTTCACCCTTTAATTGTTCCTAGTCGAGGGTGAATCGAGACAGGGCATCAATATTTCAGAGTAGACTAGTGTGTACGTTTCTTGACCCTGTATGGGGCGATGGTTGATCCTATAGCCATTGGTGTTTGACATCAGAGATTGTACACATGTGCTCATTGGAGAATGGGTACACTGAACAGGACTCACCGAGAACTCTTATATGGTATTATACCTATCGTCAGATAGCAGTTCTCTGGTGACACAGGTACAGGTTAGTCTGTAGACCCGAGATCGTTATAGAGACTTGTATGGTTCCCATTGTTCTTTGATTTCCACCCTACCATGCTCAAGAGAGCGTGCAAATAGGTGGATTTTGGATACAGTCCCAAATCACATGGAGGCAATGAGCGATAGGTAGGGTTTCGTCTCACCCAGTATTGGGAGTTGATGTTTTGCTATGCTCGATTGGCTATAACAGGAAGTCCCTGGCCAGGGCTGATGATAAGATTTACTGGTAAGTGTTATCAGTAGTTTCTCGACCCGTTATGAGCCTCACATCGGCATGAATTATCAAGTTATTAGGATCTGACGTTTACTACCCCCAGACTCGATATGCGACATATCATACGAAGAGACCAGACTGTATGGTAGTGTTTCTTAATGGATTCACGGGAGTTTGGACAAGCTTTCTTGTTGATCTTCTGATCGCTCAATAACTGGGTAGCCGTTATGTCCAGCTAGTACCGCTGATGGCTTGTGGGTGACCGATATGATCATTACCTACTGCTGGCATATTGACGGGTCTTTAGAGTCCTACATAGAGGTTTTCGGGCTCAAGCGAAACGAAGTAGGGCACATATATGATATGTGCGGGACCAAGATTAATACGTGTATGTGATACAGTATTCTAATCTCGTGATATTGTTATATGTGATATAACCGGATTATTGAATCAAGTGTTGATTCAATAATTTGTTATATGTATATTTGATATACATATAAATGATATTAGTCGGTTATATGTGATATAACCGGATTATTAAATCAAGTGTTGATTTAATAATTTAATATATAATTATATATTTGATATATTAATATATATTAACTGATATTAGCTCACTTAAGAATTTCTTTTCTATAAATACATATAAATATATATATGAAATATATATTAATGTATTTACTATTGTGTCATGCTTGATAATGTAGGAATGCCTAGCACGACAGCAAGGTTTCGGGAGGCATCGTCCATACCATTTTCAAAAAAATTGCCATGCTAAACAACCTTAACCCTAGAATCTTAACTAGAGAATTAGACAATACAACATGTAAACAACTTTATATCTAAGTGAACATGGAATACAACCTTTGTAAACCAGTCCTTCACTTCAATAGCTCCGTGTAGTAGTCCCTTCGCTCCAAGTAGTGATATTCCGGACTCTTGAATGGCTCCACAAGATGAAAGGAACAAGCTTACACGAAATCTTCGAGGCCGAAAATGATCTACGTCGAGGAGAGACCAACACAAGCTACCTCTTCACTAATTAGGGATTAGTGAAGCTAACACCCTAAACTAAATGGCTAATCTAGCAGAGGATGATGAAATAGGATTTTTGCTGACTTTAGAATTAATTTTCTCACTAATTTTCTTCACCTCTCATAAACCTACAGAGCTCTCTCTCTCTTGATGAAGAAGAAGATGAAGAGATAATGTTATGAATACTGAATCATAAGAGAGAGGCAACCATGGGTAAGAAAATATCATAAATTAACTTTTGTAGCGACATAACCATGGCTAATTACAATGGTTGGGTTAATAGATATCTTAAGTAATACAAAATTAGTGGACTAAGTCAATGGATCCACAAGCTTCCACAAGCTTCATCCATGAACTAATTTCCAACTAATTTTTGATTTACTTTAAATAAATAAACCCTACATTATAACGAGCATGGTGTAAGTCTCATACACCCATGTAGCATATATCAACAAGCATGACACAAAAAGAAAAACAATTAATATATATCACATATATATTAAGATTGCACATATGTGAAAAAGAAATGCACAAGTGAGAAAATAATAGTTAATGTAAATTAATATATTAAATATATAATTATACATTAAATTATTAAATCAACACTTGATCAATAATCCTGCTATATCACATATAACCGACTAATATCATATGTATCATCTTATCGAATCAACAATTGATTCGATAACCCGGCTATATCACATATAACCGTCCGATATCACATATCGCGAGAATAGAATACGGTATCACATACACGTATTAATCTCGGTCCCGCACATATCACATATGTGCTCCTACTTCGTTTCGCTTGAGCCAGGAAACCTCTTTGTAGGACTATAAAGACTCTTCAATACGCCGGCAGTAAGTGATGATCATATCAGTCACCCATAAGCCGTCAGCGGTACTAGCTGGACGTAACGGCTATTCGGGTATTGAGCGATCAGAAGATCAACAAGCAAGCCTGCTCATACTCTTGTAAAGCCTGTCAGTAACTCCACCGTATAGTCCGGTCTCTTCGTCTGATATGTCGCATATCTAGTCTAGGGGTGGTAAACGTCAGACCCTAGTAACCGATAAGTCGTGCTGATGTGAGGCTCATAACGGGTCGAGAAACTACTGATAACACTTACCAGTAGATCTCTGTATCATCCCTGGCCAGGGACTTCCTGTTATAGCCAATCGAGCACAGCGCAACATCAACCCCCAATACCGGGAGAGGCGAATCCCCTCCTATCGCTCATTGCCTCCATGTGATTCGGGACTATACCCAAAAAACACCGTTTTGCACGTTCTCTTAAACGTGGTAAGGTGGAAATCAAAGCACGGTGGGAATCACACAAGACTCTATGACGATCTCGGGTCTATAGGCTAACCTGTACCAGTGTCACTAGATAACTGCTATCTGACGATAGGTATAATACCAACTAGGAGTTCTCGGTGATCCGTTCAGTGTACCCAGTCTCCACCGAGCACCCGTATACCATCTTTGATGTCAAACACCAATGGATGTGGGATCATCCATCGTGTTGGAGATAGTGCCCTCAAAGTCAATTATTGGATCGCAGGTATGTGATTGCAATGATTGAGGCAGGACCTATACCGATATGACAGTCTTGCTCGAGATGATAGTATGCTATCTGGTTTGTCTTTATCATCGTATACATGCTTTAGTTCGCTATTGCATATTGATAGAGCCCATAGGATTCTTACTTGACTACCAGCAGTATGATGGCGATCATATACGTGGGAGCTAGGGTCTGTAAGCACATCCTTAAACGTGTCCCTAGTCGTGGGAGTTTCGAGACAGGGCATCGATACTCCAAAGTAGACTAGTGTATACAGTCGAGACCCTGACGAGGGGTGATGGCCGGTCTCACAAGCCATTGGTGTCAGTTGGATCACCTAAGATATATACAGGTGCTCATTGGGTTATGAGTACACCGGACAGGACTCGCCGGGAACATGCTAGTTGGTATTATACATATCGTCAGATAGCAGTTCCCTGGTGACATGTGTACAGGTTAGTTTGTCGACCTGAGATCGTTTGTCTCGTGTGAGTTCCCACTGTGCTTTGATTCCTACCCTACCACGCTCAAAGGAGTTGTGCAAACAGGTATTTTTTGGGTACAGTCCCGAGCCACATGGTGGCAGTGAGCGGATCGTCGGGGATTCGCCTCTCCCGGTATTGGGGGTTGATGTCGCGCAGTGCACGGGTGGCCATCACTAGAAATCCTTGGCCAAGGTAGTGGAGAATTACTGATTTGGATCAGTAGTTTCTCAGGTGGTGATGGGCTTCATACCGACACGAATTATCGCGTTATTAGGGGTCTGACTTTATCCACCCCCCTAGACTCGATATGCGATACTCTTTAGACGACCGGACCGGACTGTATGTATATTGTCACTGTTAGGCTCAGTAGGGTTTATAGATGAGTTCGCTCGCGAGCTTCCCTTCCAATCAATACATAGGCAAACCGTTACGTACAGCTTGTACCTCTGACATGCTAGAGGTTATACCCAGTGCCAGTGTGTTGATGAGTCATTAGAGTCCCCCACAGACACTTTTCTAAGTTCGGGCGAAACGTTGTAGAGGCCGTATGGTTTTATGGCAGGGTTCGGAAAATGCACGTGCGTTTTCGCACGTGTCATTTTTCGGGCAGATAATACTGCTCGACTTTGGTTTAAGCCGGATCCGAGTATTATACTGTGTAGATATAATATCTTTGTCTCAGATGCATTTGTATTCGGTCATAATACAAATGCGGGTATGTTTATACTGATACGGGGTTATCCTGAAATCCGTTTCGGGATCGCTTTTGGAAGTTGCCAGTTTCCAGTTTTCTATCAGCCGTATTTAACATTCGGTTAAATGCGGATTTATCTTTTCTTTGGATGAGTGTGGAAGGTTCTAGAAGTTTCTAGAAGTAGTGACTAGGATGGTGACTAGGCTAGTGAGTCATTAGTGCTTTAAATGTTCATTTAATGATATGATGACTAAGGGTTATGATTCATAGTTTTCATTAAATGCATTCATACTATGTGTTAAGTGACTCATCCTCTTCATTGATCTTGTGCTCACCTCCCCCTCTCCTACACTCACCTCCCTCCCCTTTATATTATGGCCGGCCCCCTCTTGGTGAAGGGCAATGGTTGCTTGAAAAATGATTGATATTGTTTTGGACTCATGGAAATTAGATAAGCCTCATTTCTCATTTCACCCGATCCAAAAGGCAACTTCATTAACCGTTCGTCCACGGTTTTGGACGAAGTGAGACAAAGTGTTCTACTCATTCTCTACATCATCTTGGTCGTCTCTTTTAGCAAACTTGACGACCGAGTTGCCTCGGTTCAGAGGCGGGAGCCCGTTTAAAGATCCGTCGACGTGGTGCCACCTGGATGACGAGACTGGAGATCCAGAAGATCGGAGCAGCCGCAACAAAGCGTGGGATGATGGTTAAAGACCGAAGGACTCGGATCGTTTGGTATAACTCTTCTACCCACTTTGTAGTTTGTTAGTTTAGCTTTAATGGAAGATCCGGGTTATAGTACGCGATAGCGCCAGTTTGTAATAAGTTTTTGTTCCGCATTTGGCGTCTGTTAGACGGCCGGGGCGCTACCGTGGACTTACACATCGCCCATCATATGGGTCAAGAAGCGTATACGCTAGTTTACTCTGGAATATTGATGCCCTGTCTCGATACACCCTCGACTAGGAACTATTAAAGGATGTATTTGTGGAGTACCTTGGCCCCACTAGTATGATCTCCATCATAGTCCTGGTAGTCAAGTACACATCCTAAGGGCTTATCAACATGTGAGAGCAAGACGGTATCACAATACAAGTCACATGTTAAGAAAAAGTGCAACCAGATAGCATACCATCATGTCGAGGAAGAAAGTCCTTTCTATATATCTCCAAGCATCCACTATAATATACCTCATATGTACAACAATGGCCTCTAGGGCATACATATAACTAATAATCTCCCACTTGTACTAAGTCCAGTTGTTGTAGTATCTCATACCCAACACCCCGAAGAGTTTCTCAAATTGTATCTGGGGTATGGCCTTTGTGAGTTGATCCACCGTGTTATTCTTCGTGTCAACTCTCCTGACCTCGAGCTCCCGGCGATCAACTATCTCCCGGATCAGGTGATACCGCCTCAGAATATCCTGGATCGCTGATGGGACCTGGGTTCCTTGGCCAAAGCCATGCTCCATTGTTATCACAATACAAAGGTATTGGATGCTCGATGGATGGAACCACTCCAAGTTCGTTTATGAACTTCTTCATCCAGACAGCCTCTTTTGCAGTATCGTTGGTAGCGATGTATTCAGCCTCTATCGTCAAATCTACCACGGTTTCCTATTTGGAACTCTTCCAACAAACCACCCCTCCATTGAGGGTGAAGACAAATCCCGAGACAGACTTAGAGTCGTCCTTATCACTCTGGAAGCTCGAATCGGAAAATGACTCCACTTAGAGTCCACCGTTACCATACACCAAGAACATCTCCTTAGTCCTTCTCAAGTACTTGAGAATGTTCTTCACAGCTGTCCGGTGATTCTTTCCTGGATCTTCTTGATACCTACTCACTACACTTAGTGAGTATACTACATCGGGTATGGTACATAACATCGCGTACATGATAGAGCCTACTACCGAAGCATAGGGTATCCCTTGCAAGCTAGCTCTCTCCAAATCAGTCTTGGGAGACATCTCTTTGGAGAGTATGAGTCCTGAGATCGTAGGTAAATTCCCACGCTTGGAATCTTCCATACTAAACCTCTTTAGTATGGTGTTAATGTACCTGGATTGGGACAATCCCAGTATCCATTTAGATCTATCTCTATAGATCTTAATCCCCAAGATGTAGGAGCCATCACCTAGATCTTTCATTGAGAATCTTTGTGATAAGAAGAGCTTGACCGAGTGCATCATAGGAACATCATTTCCTATCAAGAGTATGTTATCCATGTACAATACGAGGAAGACAACCTTACTCTCTGCCACCTTCTTGTATATACAAGGTTCATCTACGTTTTTGATGAAGTCAAACTCTTTGACTACCACATCAAAACAGATGTTCCAACTCTGCGATGCCTAATTTAACCCGTAAATGGATTTAAACAGCTTGCACACCTTTCCGCTGCTCCCACTGTCTACGAAGCCCTCTGGCTGAGTCATGTACACACTCTCTTCTAAATCACCATTTAGAAAGGCGGTCTTAACATCCATCTGCCAGATTTCGTAGTCATGGTATGCAGCAATGGCAAGTAGGATCCGGATGGATTTAAGCATAGCCACTAGAGAAAAGATTTCATCATAATCCACACCTGGTCGTTGACAAAAAGCTTTTGCAACAAGTCTAGCTTTGAAAGTCTCAACTTTTCTATCTACATCAATTTTTTTCTTGAAGATCAACTTGCTTCCGATGGGTTTTACCCTTTCAGGAGCATATTCGAAAGACCATACTTTGTTGGTGTACATGGATTCCATCTCAGATCGCATTGCATCCAGCCATTTCACAGAGTCCCCACTCATGACGGCCTACTCGAAGCTAGTTGGGTCATCATCTTCCTTGATGCAATCCTCGCTCCTACCATTAATGAGAAAATCGTAGTATCTCTCAGGTGGATGAGGAACCCTACTAGATCGGCGGAGAGGCTGAGATTTGTTAGAAACTATCGAATCCTCTATTTCCACCAAATCTTCCGCTGTAGTTTGTACTGCTGGAACTTCTTCCAGTTCTACCTCCTGCCACTAATTTCTCTTTCAAGAAATTCCTTTTCTAAAAAGGTGGCATGTCGAGAAAAAAAAACATTTTGATCCTCAGGGTGGTAGAAGATATTTCCTCACGAATGATTAGGATATCCTACAAACTTACACAGAACTGACCTTGCCTCGAGCTTGTCTGGATTTTGCTTTTTAACATAGGCCGGGCAACCCCAATCTTAACAAAATTAAGACACGGTCTCTTCCCTCCCATATCTCATATGGAGTGGTAGGCACTAATTTGGTTGGATCTCTATTCAATAGGTATGTTGCTGTTTCAAACGCATAACCCTAAAAAGAAATAGGTAACTCAATGGTGCTCATCATAGAGCGCGCCATATCTAATAGGGTGCGATTCCTCTTCTCCGATACACCGTTGTACTCTGGTGTATATGGAGGAGTAAGCTGAGAGAGAATCCCATTCTCTTTTAGATAGTCACAGAATTCTATGCTTAAGTATTCTCCTCCGCGATCGGATCGAAGGATTTTAATACATTTACACGTCTGGTTCTCGATTTCATGCTTATATTCTTTTAATTTCTTAAAAGCTTCATACTTGTGTTTCAACAGGAATACAAGTTCGTATCTTGAGAGATCGTCAGTGAATGTAACGAAGTATGAGGAACCATTCCTGGCATGTGTAGACATGGGATCGCATACATCACTATGTATCAGTCCCAAGAGTTCCGTAACTCTTTCTCCGTGTCCAGTAAATGGAGTTTTGGTCATCTTTCCTTTTAGACATGACTGGCAAGTTTCATAAGTTGATTGTTCAAACGGATTCAAATATCCATCCTTATGTAACTTAGCTAGTCGTGTCGCATTGATATGACCTAGTCTACAATACCACAAGAAAGATTCGTTCATTTCTGAACTCTTCCTCTTGTGTGTGTTTTGTATGTTAAGAACTGTGGTTTGATTTAGAACGTATATGCCATTATTTAACGAGCCTGATCCAATCAATTTTTGATTCAAAAAAATGTTCATAACATTATGCTGTACTACAAAATTTTATCCTTCTTTACTTAATAAAGAAACTGATATAAGATTGCATATCAGTTTCGGTATGTAATAGCATTCTTTCAGAATCAATCTATTATCATTTGGTAATACAAGGTGATATTCGCCAACAGGTTTGGCTGCAACATTTGCACCATTCCCTACTAATACCCAGGACGTAAAGTGTACTGAGAAACGATTCTCGGTAACTAACACACCCGAAGAAGATGCACCAACATGCTTATTCTTCGTTTGGGTGGCGTGGGAATCCGGATATTCCCCTATTTCCTGCTCAGTCTTATAACAATTATAAGAAAGAACGGAACCAACGTTCCCCTGCTCATTATAACAAGCGGGTTCAGTCAATACATCCATATTATTATCTTGATTAAGGCCTGACATGGTTGCTACATGGAGAGAGAGAGAGAGAGAGACAAAACACTTAGCGTATGCTCTTGCAAGAATAGATTGGTTATTATCTTATCTAATCATGATGGCTCCCACTGTTTTTATCAAATCTTCCTTCAAACCCTAAAAGGTAAGATTAGCCGGGATTAATTACACTCTACAAGTTTGCCAATTTTTCAGCCAGGCCAGTGTCGGTACTTTGAGGGAGGTTCCCCGTGCTTTCATACGGACCTAATTAAAATAAACCTCATTTTCTCAGGGGCGTAACCCCGTTAACACCTTTCTAGACACCTACTTGATCGGCTAATTGTGATGTGTAAAACTCTCCCAGGAGTAACTCTTACTCGCAGTGGGTATCGGGATCCAATTATCTCATAGAAGGTATGCAATCTCATTGCAAATTTCAACACTTGAAATTCCCGATAATATTTTGCCCTTAGCGTCCTATGACCTTGACCGAGACCAATAAATCATAGGCTGCTAGTCAAGTTCAACCTGTACATTTCATGATTGAATTAAACCCACCCGCACGACCCTTTATGGAGGCCAAACAATTCGCACGACTACCCTAATCCAATCTCATCTTATGTTGTAGATAAGCACTAGTTAGCTACTGCACACTACGCCTTAACGGAGGCCAACAAACGTAACATGAATACTAAATAGTACTTATCTGAAATGACGGAGGGCTATGACAGGTTTTTAAGAAAACTTTTTGCGTAATGAACTTGATATCGTTGCAGAATCGAGTGATTTTGAAAAGGAGTGTTTTTTAGGCTTTTACTAGTTTTGCTAAAGAGGTCACTCCCCGGTGAAGAGATCTCGGCCCTTTCCTCATCGAATGAAGTGTTGGATATTCTACAAGAAATACTGCTATGCAAATCAAGAACTATAGAAGCAATGAAAAGACAAAACCGAGTAAGTTGTAGCATCTGCTAGTTTCGCTAAAGAGGTCACTCCCGGTGAAGGGATCTCGGCTCTTTCCTCATCAAATGAGGTGCTGGATATTCTACAATGAATACCGCTATGCAAAGCAAAAACTAGAGCTACCCTTTTTGAAAATTTGATTTCAAAACATCTTTTTAGATTTCTTTTCTTTTCATTAATATCATTAATGAAGTCCCATCATATATGCTTCCTAAGCATCAATGAAGAAATGAAAATACAACGTACGCTTATGCCATCCGTATTCGTCACAGTGTCCCGTTATGCATTGTTAGGTTACTTAAGTAACGGCATAGCAGGGCGGGACTAGCGCGGGTGCAAAACATAAGCAACGTTTATTATATATCATATATATAATAATAAAGTATTCTTCTCAAGCATATAAAGTGATCACATCACAGAATATCAGCAGCAGAAAACAACATATGAAATATTGGATATACTAGAATGTCCGTGTTTTATATCAAGCCAGTAAAAAACAAGGATTCCACAGTCGCGATGAATAGCCAAACCCACATCCCTAGACCCCCAACGAGAGCGGCAAGTAACCCTACCAATTCTAGAGTTAGGAGACCAGGACTCGCCTCCTCGAGATGGTCTCCCACTGGACTCTAGAACCTGGTTACTTGTGCTCCCTCCCTTGGGGTCTATCTTAATGCGGAAAAGTAAATAATATACATCAATGGTGACATTATCCTCAACCCGAAAGTGCCCCTATAAAAGAATATTACATACAAAAATTTTTACATGAATGAAAAATGGAAAACTCTCATCTCACATAAAACCCCCCGGCCATTCAAAACACGACGATCCAATATAACATATCACAGCAACACATAACATCACATGTCATCAACGTAATAAATATGCGTATCCCAATTGTCATTGACATATAGCAACCGAAACTGGCGATACACCACATATTACACTTACGGTCGCAAAAAGAAAATGTCAAACTACAATATTTGGAATCCACAACCTCCTTAGACATCATAAACCTGAAATATCACATACTTCGGATTTCATGCCTAAACCAAATGAATTCCAAATATTGTATCACATTCCACAAATAGCTAGACGATGTTAAATATTCCGATCGAATCAACAAACACCCAAAAATTTCCCCAAAGAGCTCAACACATGAGTACAGTTTAAAAATACTCATAACATGCCACAGTACCTATGGACCAACCGTAGAAGGGCCAACCCTTTGCCTCACTTATGGTGCCAAACGAAACTACCGCAAACCCTAGGGTTTTGGCGGCGGTTCCGGCGGTCATAGAATCGAGTTAGGGTTTCATTCTTCTAGAGGGGGTCCATAGAATTACTTGCATGATTTTTGAACGTTCTTTAACTTGGAAAAAATCAAACTTTTGGAAAATTTCCAGCGAAGGAGAAAAATGGGTTATTGATATCCGCTCGAAATTTTTAACGACGTCTAAAAAACCCCGAAACGATGTTAGAATTATGACTACAAAAACACTCCGAATTGCCTTTACCAGAAAGTTAACATCACATGCAATTTTAGTAAAAACAAGCAACAGAAAGTTAACATCACATGCAATTTTAGTAAAAACAAGCAACACCTGAAACACCAAAACCTAGAGACTGGAACACCACACCAAAACGAAGCCCATATCATGATGGAAAACCGGTGACGCCGAATTTTCTGAGAATGTCGCCGGCCAAATTCCGGCGAGAGGGGTTCGTTTTCCTGTGGTGTTCAAGTAACATCTCATGCAACATTATGCAGTTGCTTAAAAAATTTTAGAGGCTTTTAAAAATTCGACAAAAACTTGGTTTTTGTTTTGAGTGTTTCGGAGTTGTTTCGGTTTCATAATTCTACAAATATCGTCTAATTCTCTAGCTTGGCTCTGATACCACTATAGGAATGCCTAGCACGACAGCAAGGTTTCGGGAGACATCATTCATGCCATTTTCAAAAAAAATTTATCATGCTAAACAACCCTAACCCGAGAATCTTAACTAGAGAATTAAACAATACAACATGTAAACAACTTTACATCTAAGTGAACATAGAATACAACCTTTGTAGACCGGTCCTTCACTTCAATAGCTCCGTATAGTATTCCTTTTGCTCCAAGTAGTGATCTTCCGGACTCTTGAATGGCTCCACAAGATAAAAGGAACAAGCTTGCACGAAGTCTTCGAGGTCGAAAATGATCTACGTCGAGGAGAGACCAACCTAAGCTTCATCTTCACTAATTAGGAATTAGTGAAGCTAACACCCTAAACTAAATGGCTAATCTAGTAGAGGATGATGAAGTAGGATTTTTGCTCACTTTAGAATTAATTTTCTCACTAATTTTCTTCACCTCTCATAAACTTAGAGAGCTCTCTCTCTTGATGAAGAAGAAGATGAAGAGATAATGTTGTGAATAATGAATCATAAGAGAGAGGCAACCATGGCTGAGAAAATATCATATATTAACTCTTGTAAAGACATAACCATGGCTAATTACAATGGTTGGGTTAATAAATATCTTAAATAATACAAAATTAGTGGACTAAGGCAATGGATCCACAGGCTTCCACAAGCTTCATCCATGAGCTAATTCCAACTAATTTTTTGATTTACTTTAAATAAATAAACCCTACATTATAATGAGCATGGTGTAAGTCTCATACACCCATGTAGCATGTATCAACAAGCATGACACAAAAAGAGAAACAATTAATATATATAACATATATATTAAGTGTGCACATGAGAGAAAAAGAAATGCACAAGTGAGAAAATATTAGTTAATGTAAATTAATATATCAAATATATAATTATACAATAAATTATTAAATCAACACTTGATTCAATAATCCGGCTATATCACATATAATCGACTAATATCATATGTATCATCTTATCGAATCAACACTTGATTCGATAACCCGACTATATCACATATAACCGTCCGATATCACATATCGCGAGAATAGAATATGATATCACATACACGTATTAATCTCGGTCCCGCACATATCATATATGTGCTTCTACTTTATTTCGCCTGAGCCAGGACACCTCTTTGTAAGACTCTAAAAACTCTTCAATACGCCGGCAGTAGGTGATGATCATATCAGTCACCCACAAGCCGTCAACAGTACTAGCTGGACGTAACGGCTACCCGGGTATTTAGCGATTAGAAGATCAACAAGCAAGCCTGCTCATACTTCTGTAAAGCCTGTCAGTAACACCACCGTACATTCCAGTCTCTTCGTCTGATATGTCGCATATTTAGTCTAGGGGTGGTAAACGTCAAAACCCCAGTAACCGATAAGTCGTGCCGATGTGAGGCTCATAACAGGTCGAGTGACTACTGATAACACTTACCAGTACATCTCCGTATCATCCCTGGCCAGGGACTTCCTGTTATAGCCAATCGAGCACAGCGCAATATCAACCCCCAATACCGGGAGAGACGAATCCCCTCCTATCGCTCATTGCCTTCCATGTGATTTAGGACTGTACCCAAAAACCACCGGTTTTGCTTGTTCTCTTGAACGTGGTAAGGGTGGAAATCAAAGCACAGTGGAAATCACACAAGACTCTATGACGATCTCGGGTCTACAGACTAACCGGTACCAGTGTCACCAGAGAACTACTATCTGACGATAGGTATAATACCAACTAGGAGTTCTCGGCAAGTCCGTTCAGTGTACCCAGTCTCCACTGAGCACCCGTATACCATCTTTGATGTCAAACACCAATGGATGTGGGATCATCCATCGCCCATCATATGGGTCAAGAAGCATATACGCTAGTCTACTCTGGAATATCGATGCCCTGTCTCGATACACTCTCGACTAGGAACTATTAATGGATGTACTTGTGGACTACCCTGGCCCCACTAGTATGATCTCCATCATAGTCCTGATAGTCAAGTACACATCCTAAGGGCTTTATCAACATGTGAGTTTTCTCAATTCTTTCACAATACAAGTTCTCTCAATTCTTTCACAGCGCAAGACGGTATCACAATACAAGTCTACATATTAAGACAAAGTGTAACCAGATAGCATACTATCATGTCGAGCAAGAAAGTCCTCTCTATATATGTCCAAGTATCCACTATAATATACCTCATATGTACAATAATGGCCTCTAGGGCATACCATATAACTAACAGATGATATATTGGACATGGGTGTATGAGACTCATACCAAACTAAAGATAATTTGGATGATTAATTATTAAGGGAAAAATCAAAATTATGTAGAAATTAGCATGGCTAAACATACTTGTGGAAGCATGTTGAAGCCTTGACTTAAGTCCACTAATTTTTTTTTACTCTGGATTTTTATTAACCCAACCATTATCTTTAGCCATGGTTATATCTCTACAAATATCATATGAGATATTTTCTTACCCTTGGTTCATCACTTGATCATCTTCTTCATCTTATTTCTCTTCTCTAGCTTTTGATGAGGTGAAGAAAGAAAAAGGTGAAAAAATTATTTCTAAAGTGAGAAAAATACCTACTTCATTAATCTATACCAAACTAGCCATTTAATATAGGTTGTTTACTTCACTAATTCCTCAATTAATGAAGAGGTAGCTTGAGTTAGAGATTCCTCGACGTAGATCATCCTCAGCCTCGAAGATCCTTAAGCAAGCTCGTTCCTTTTCGCCTAATGGAGCCTAAGAAGAGTTCGGGGACCACCACTTGAAGCTAAGGGACTACTACACGGAGCTTTAGAAGTGAAGGACCGGTCTACAAAAGTTGCATTCCTTGTTCACTTAGTATAAAGCTTTATTACTTGCTTATAAACCCTAATTCTCTAGTTCGATTCTAGGTTTGTGTTACTTAGCACTCTTGATTTTTTAAAATTGCATACTTGATGCCTATAGAAACCTAGAAGTGGTGCTAAAGAAGACCAACACCATTTTTCACTTGAGGCAAAATCTGGAGGTGCTTTTCAATGTTTCTGTTTTCGTTTTGCGGTTTTTAATAACTTGAGTTTTGGTATTTGTGTTTTATCTCGGTCGTTTGAAGTTTGTACGTCAACAACGACGGTTGTTTGATTATTCTTGCATGCGTAGTCCATAGGTTCTAACTTATGTACAATTCATATGCCGTATCGGTTTTCTTGTATTTGATTCGTGTTTAAGATACAACGCATTTGAACTGTAGGTACCTTCGCGAGGACTTCGGGATGACAAGGGAAAGCAAGGCATCATCGAATTCGGCAAAGCGAGGATCGTTAGGTGTGTATATGTATATCTACAGGGGAAGTCGGATGGATGGTGTATAGCACCCCCGCAACCGTAGTTTAGGATTATTATATATCTTTATATATATGTTAATATGAGATACAGATACTTAGAAAGTTGGGCTCTAGAAAACTCTAGGTTAGAATAGGCATACTTGTAGGTAGTGCTTATCCTTAGTCTATTTTCTATAGTCGAGACCCGTTAGTTTTTATTGTTGCACACACACACACACTCACACACACACGTGCCATGATATGATTGTATATTTATATATGCATATATATATATGGATGTGTTGATATATATATATATATATATATATATATATATATATATATATATATATATATATACACGTATAAGATGAGGATATGAGATGTTGAATGGATATGAGTCGATATGATCGGGCATAATGTCATGAGGTTATGATTTGTGATTGATTCGAGACACCATTTGTGTTATGATATATAACGGATCGTTGGGCGATATATATGCAAACATGCGATAACATGTGACCAGGTAATACAATAGAATGTACGAGACCTTAGATCCGTACCCATGATATTGATATAGTACGATGAATAATACCATACGAATGATGATATATATATGATAGTTGACCCGTACCCTTGATTTTGAGGATTCCGTATGATGTGTTATACCGTATGTGATGCTATGAGGCCGGATCGCTGACTACTAGATATATCTACTCGGATACATATAGTCTACCACTACCTTGACCCAGGTTTTTAGTTTAGCTTTTAGTTAGTTTTCTTAAATTATTAAGTAGACGTTAGAGTATAGTTTGAGTCATACCTATTTTCAAAACTAGCGAATCGTGGGTATTTTTCAAGTGGGCAATCGAGGATGCTATGGATTTTCAAAATGTTATTTCTCTCTTCAAAACACCGTAGCCCCTACTTTTCTAAAAACAATGATTCGTGCTATTTCCAACACTATCACTGTATGGCTCATATATAGATTTATTATTTTATAATGTTACATTTATTTCTTTTTCCTATCACTCATTGCATTGCATATATATATACAGGGGTTTTCTTTAGCTATTATGATCTTGTCTGTAAGGACACCAACACCATTACCGATGATGCGTATATTGCATGTATTGCTTGCCGGCTCACACACATCATCATCGATAACTGCCATGCCACGTACACACTAGAGAACCTTTACTCTATTCATATAATCTAACAATCTTTAGAAGTAGTAATGTTTTACATTCATGATTTTAAATGATAGTGTAGACCTTGTATTTCTTACATTGATACCACATGCATTTGCATCCATACATTTTAGTTATGCACCGATCATTGGCTTTACGTCGGTATTTACTATCTCGTTATATACTCATAGATTGTGATTCTTTTGGAGATTTCCGTGTTCATTGCGATTTCTGGACTTGGGGAAACCGCAAGTGATATTTATAAACTCATGATTATATTTTATTAAAAGAAAATGTGGTTTCTCGTGATATGATGTGTTGCATCCACCATGAGTTTTCTTGATTCTTGAGCCACGTGTGTACACATACTCGATTCGAGGAGGGGGATGCACCGTCTGTGGGTACATGGCGGACCCAGTGAGGTACCCCGGGGTAAGAAGATCATATAGAAAGGCGTTGAGCCCGGCAGGGGAGCACTACCGACCGGTGATATTTGGCGCGGCGGATATCCTGAGGATACCGACCGTAGTCGTGAGATCTGATGATATGGGCCGATCCGGACTGATGGAGCCTGAGATTTAAGGATTTTGTATCGCTGATGGACACGGTTTTCATGATATTTTTGAGTGTCAATGCTTGGCACTCTGGTTTATCCTGATTTTTCTGTATCGTTGCTGGACACACCCTTCTAGTGATGCATTCATACATAATACATATGACTTGTAGTTACTTTATGACACGGACATGAGTACTTGACTTTACACATATGTCTATATTATTACCTCTGCTGTTACTCGATGTTATCGTGCTACTATTATTATTATATTGTACTGTACGACCTAGGAGATATCCATACATTCAGTTTCTACTCGGTGATGTGTTCTACTCATGAGTTGGAAACTCACCCCCATTGTGCTATAGTTTCTTGCAGGTTTAGCCGTACAGGTTCCATAGCGGCTTCGCTGGCACACCACTTCCTTCCGGGTGATTGCTTTGGTAGGTGGGTTCACTTGCATCGTGAACACCATTGTATTTTTATCGTATTTCAGTTGGATCTAGTTAAAAGCTCCATCAACCAGACTATGTATATTTAGTAGACTTAGAAACCATTATTGTATATTCTTTCGGCCATAGAGTCACGCTCATATATATGTTATTGTTTTCTGGTTATCTTGATGATGCCTGTTTTCTTTAATTTCTTTTTGAGTTTTGATCCTCGCCTTCGACGTTGTATATTTGCATTACTTGCGTGGTTGTTTCCACCTATTGGCAAAGAGCTAGCTCCCGCTTGGGGATGCCTTATATTATAGTGTTTGTACCATTTTCTGGTTAAGTTATACAAAGGAGGTGTTGCCCAAATTTTTAATGACGAAATGTTTTCAAGTTAGATACAAAGACTGTATTTTCATATGTTATTATTACTTATGTATTCAAAGAAAGAACTTGATTTCATTATACCATTCCTTCAAAACTTCACCTCCACTATTTTTCCCTAAAAAGGTTTAGATTCTGGGCTTTTGGCTTATTTGAATTAGGTGGGGTCCTATAGGCTTCATATGATTAAGTGCTAGTCATGTGCCTTTTTCGGGTCTTGACATAGAGATCATACTCCAGAGTAAACTAGTGTATATGTTTCTAGACCCTGACCGGGGAATGGTTGTTCCCATAGCAATCGGTGTTTAACATCCAAGATTGTATACAGGTGCTCATTGGAGAATGAGTTTTACCGAACGGACTCATCGAGAACTCCTAGATGATATTATATCTAACGTCAGATAGCAGTTCTCTGGTGACATGAGTACAGGGTAGTCTGTAGACCTGAAATTTCCATAGTGTCTTATGTGTTTCTCACTGTGCTTTGATTATTACCCTACCACGGTTTTAAAGAGCCGTGCAAACAGGTTTTAGTTGGGTATAGTTCCGAACCATATGGAGGCAGTGAGCAATCGGAAGGGTTTCGTCTCTCCCGGTATAGGGAGTTGATATCGTGCTGTGCCTGATCGACTGTAACCATAATTCCCTGGCCAGGGCAGATGAGATAAACTGATAAGTGTTAGCAGTTATATTTATAGCGGTTATAGGTCAATCATTGGCACGACTTATCGGGTCATTGGGGCTCTGAAGGATTCTACCCTCCAGACTTGATATGCGACACTCTTAGACGAAGAAACTGGACCATACGATGAGTGTCACTGATAGGCTTTGCAGGGTTAAGATGAGCTTGCTTGTCGAACATTCTTTTGGTAAATACCTGGGTAGCCGTTATGTATAGCTAGTGCCGCCGACGTACTTGTGGTTATGGATATGATCCTGAACTACTGCCAGCGTATTGTCGAGTCTTTAGAGTCCCACACAGAAGGTTTCCTAGTTTTAGTGAAATGATATAGTGTGCGTATGATGATGCGCGCGAGAGTTCGATTAAACACATGTATATGACGCAAGTATTTTAATCAAACATTTTGATAATACTTGTCGGATATTAAATCAAGTGTTGATTTAATATCAATAGTAATATATCTTTTATTTTCTATCTCTCTACGGTATTCGTATTTTGATACGAATATGGGTATATGAATTTGATACATTGTAGGTATTTAATATAATTGTGTGTGTGTGTATGAATATATATGTAAATATGTTAAATAAAACACACTCTTTTCTTATCATTTTAGAAGTATGCAGAAGGGTGTGGGCTTATGAGTCATAGGATGACTCATTGAATCATCCCCCTCTCCACAAATTGGAATGCATAAAGAGTGAAAAAGAGATATTTTCTTTTTAACTCTCTACACTTCATCTTCTTCCTCCAAGATTTTCTAAAAAGAAAAAAAATTTAGAGAAGTGAAAAAAAACACAAAAAGAACCTTACTACTTCTCTTGATTAATTCCCTAGCAAAGAATTAAATCAAGTTGCTTCATCCAAGTTACATAAGAGTGAAGCTTGAGCCAAATTTGCGGTTTTCTTCATGTGGATCATCTAAGACGAAGAGGATCGACTTGAAAGTTTGTTCAAACCACTTGGAGCGAAGAAAGATTCCATCAAAGGAACGTTAGAAGACGCTACAAAGGTTGTAGTTCCAACTCCTAACTTTGCTTCTTCATTTGTTTTCAATTTGTAATCTTTAGGTTCGATTTCGGTTTCTTAGTGTTTTTGCTCTCTAGGTTTTTCAAAATCACTTCCGCTAAATTTTATAAAATCCTATCTAGTGAACAAACAACCTTACAAACAGGTAGTAGTTAGCTGCAGTCCCGAAGCACTTGGAGGCAGTAGGGGATAGAAGGGATTCGTCTCCCCCAGTATTAGGAGTTGATATCGCGCTGTGTACGGTTGGCCAATACTAAAGGTCTCTGTCCTGGACAAGTGAGATTTACTAGTAGGTGCACCAGTAGTTTGTCAGGTTGTATTGGGTTCCACACCGACACAACTTGTTGCGCTATTAGGGGTCTGATGTTTACCACCCCTAGGCCCGATATGCGATACTCTTAGATGAACAGACCGGACTATACGGAGAATGTCACCTATAGACTCGATAGGGTTTTCGGATGAGTTATCGTATCGATCTTCCCTTCGACAGATAACTGGGTAGCCGTTACGTACAGCTAGTGCCACTGACATGCTTATTGTTAAACCTACTGCCAGCGTATTGTCGAATCTTTAAAGTTCTACACAGAAGGTTTTCCGGTTCAGGCGAAACGGTGTAGTTTTCGTATAGTTTTATGCTCATGTGTTCGATTGAACACGTGTATTTATACATGTGCTTTAATAGGACAGTTTAGTAGTACTAGCAGATTTGAAAGAAAACCAGTTTTGATACTAGTATAATATTGCTCTTTTTTGGGTATTTGTATTTTAACACGAATACGGTATTTATAAGAATACGTGTATTTGTATAAATATGGGTATTTGTGCTTTGAAACGAATACATGTATTTCTTTCTAAATATGAATACGTGTATTTTGTATTTTTGGTACAAATACGGTATTCGTATTTTGGTAGAAATACGGTATATGTATTTATACGGGTTTAGGTATATTTGTTTATATACATGCATTTATATATGTAACACCCTAGTGAATTTATACTATATTTATTTTTGGGTATTTCAAATCTTGCGGAAAAATTCTTGATTACTATTGTTTTTAGGTTGCGGATAATGCAATTGGTAGTTGTGATTATTATATGACCCGACCCGTATATTTGAAACCTATCATGGTTCAAGATTACATCAAATATTTGCTAGTACAGAGTATCCGTGCAAATCTAGATTCTATACACATATATAATATATTCCACATATCTTTTAATAATACAAAATAAAAACCAAATAACATATTTGGTTATCTAGCCGTGCATGTCATCATACCACATATCATGTGGTTGCACCCATATATCATGTTCATACCCTAATTGTTAAAACAGACTCGTTTTTTATCGCTACGTATTTTTACGTAGATCCGTATATGGGGGTATACATTTTTATTGACAGGACATCGTATTATGGTTTAAACTTTTACGTATATTCTCCATATTTAAAAACTAGGTTTTTGGATGGTTACGGATAATATTCGGAGCAATCTAGTATTAGCTGTAAAATCCCAATATATATATATATATATATTCTATATAACTATACTGTTAAAAACATATATTATATATTAATTAAATTATTAATAATCCTCTCTCGTCTCCCTCCCTTTCTCCGTCTCTCTCACCCCCTCTCTCTGTTTCTCTTTCTATCTCTAATATATATATATATATATTAAACTAAACCTATTAACCAAACTCTCTCTCTTTTTCTTTTTCTTCTCTGTTCTCCTATTGCAGAACCCTAAAATGCTCCCTCGTCGCCGTCGGTCACCCATCGACCTCGTCCCTACCATCACCGCCCCTCCCGACCTCGCTTCCTCCTCCTCTCCTCTTCTCCTCTCCCCGAGACATCCCCTTCCTCCTCCCCAGCAACCCCAACGCCAAGAAAACCCACACCCCACCACCGCCAACCCTCGTCGCTGGGACCCCTCATCACCGCCCCCTTACCATTATCATCTCCCTCACCTCCTCGCCTCCCAGCAACACCCCAGACCATCACTACCACCAACTCCACATTTCCCCTATCACCTCCAAGCTTACAGCCCTTTTACCTATCGCCGACGGCAGCACCTCATCGTCATCGACCCCGTCACCTCGTCGTCGTAACCATCCCCTCTGCACATCTCCAGAAACCCCACAATAACAAGTCATCTCTCCTCCTCCTTCTTCTTTTCTTGCTTTCTTTCTTTTCTTTTCTTGATTCCGTCCATCTCACCGGAGTTGCGCGCATCGCCGACAATCCAGACGACCCAGTCACCATCATCATCTAGCCCAGTCACCAAGTCATGTCACTACTTAGCAAAGTCCAGTCCTGCGCACGTAAGTTGCATCGCAACGTTATTCCGATGTCGAACGTGATATCCATATCTCGACGTGAGATCTAATCAGGCAAGTTATAAACTTGCAACATGCTATTGTTGGCTATTGTGCCCTCAAGTCAATTATTGAAATCGCAAGCACCCGATTGTGATGATTGAGGGAGGACCTATACGGATAGAACAGTCTTACTCGAGATGATAATATGCTATCTGGTTTGCCTTTATCATCATGTACATCCATTATATGGTGTTACAGATCACTATTACATGTTGATAGATCCCATAGGACTCATACTTGACTACCAGTATTATGATGGCGATCATATACGTGGGACCGGGGTGGTCTATAAGCACATCCTTAAATGTCCCTAGTCGAGGGAGAATCGAGACTGGCATCGATACTCCAGAGTAGACTAGTGTATACTTATCAAGACCCCGACGAGGGGCGGGTGGCAGGTCTCATAACCTATTGGTGTCAGTTAGTCACCTAAGATAGTATACATGTGCTCATTGGGTTATGAGTACACTTGACGGACTCACCGGGAACATGTTAGTTGGTATTATAGCTATTGTGAGATAGCAGTTCCCAGGTGACATGAGTACATGTTAGTCTTTCGATCTGAGATCGTCATTTATCTCGTGTGAGTTCCCACTATGATTTGATTACTACCCTACCACGGCTCAAAGGAGTCGTGCAAACAGGTTTTAGTTGGGTACAGTCCCGAGCCACATGGAGGTAATGAGCGGATCGTCAGGGATTCGTCTCTCTCGGTATTGGGGGTTGATGTCACGCGGTGCACGGGTGGCCATCACCAGAAATCCTTAGCCAAGGTAGACAAGAATTACTGATTTGGATCAGTAGTTTCTCAGTGGGTGATGGGCTTCATACCGACATGAAATATCGCGTTATTAGGGGTTTAACTTTATCCACCCCCTAGACTCGATATGTGATACTCTTAGACGAACAGACCGGATACGGAGATTGTCATGGACAAGCTCAGTAGGGGTTCGGATGAGTTTGCTCGTCGGCCTTCCTTTCGTTCAATACATGGGTAGTCGTTACGTAAAGCTAGTGCAGTTGACGTGCTTGTGGTTTAACCCACTGCCAGCGTATTGACGAGTCTTTAGAGTCCCACACAGAGGGTTTCCCTGATTCTGGCAAAATGATATAGTAACCGTATTAGATACGTGCAGGGTTCCGATCAATTGATTGTACTATGTACCCGAACATTCGATCGGACAGTTGATAATACTAGTCAGATTATTAAATCAGGAATTTATTTAATAATTTACGTATATGTATTTCGATATGTATATTCTAGTTTTATGTTCTTTATGTTATTCTATCTCTTCGGGTATTCGTATTTCGGTACGAATACATGTATGTATATATAGTAGAGTGTAATCCGTATTTGAACAGATAACATTCTAGAAGGTGGACACCTCATTTAGTTTTCATCCATTTATTTTAATGGGTAATGAGGTGGAAAATCAAGAGAGGGGAGTATGGTGAGAGTCATACTTGTATAGTGTTGTATAAATGAATTGTTAATTCATTTGTGCAGACTATTCAAGCATGGGCTTGATTTTATATTGGAAAAATAAGTTTATTCAAACCATAATTCATGTTATTTTCACACTTGATGTTGGATGAGGAAAATGCATGGTTGGTTTTTCCTCCACCTCACCACTAGCTTTACTCTTCTCTAGTGTTTTCTTGAGCTCCTCCACCTTCATCCTCAACTTCCTCTCTACAATCTCATGAGTTGAGAATCAAGAGAGGAGGTGAAATAGATAAACACTATGAACACTTCACTGCATCCTAGGCACTCTAGATTAGCAACCTAAAGTCCGTAGTTGCTTCACTTGATCATTAGTGTGGAGTTAGAGCCATGAGCTATATCCCTCTGGTGG
Source organism: Agapanthus africanus (assembly GCA_030015575.1). Taxonomy (NCBI): domain Eukaryota; kingdom Viridiplantae; phylum Streptophyta; class Magnoliopsida; order Asparagales; family Amaryllidaceae; genus Agapanthus; species Agapanthus africanus. The sequence continues at coordinate 157,862,067 of CM057350.1, forward strand.
ATCATCTTCGATGGAGGAAGACAAGCGGCCAAGTTCAGTCGAGGATGCCTTAAGGAGCTAGGGAAGATGTTAGAAGACCGAAGAACATGGTTCATTCGGTATAACTATTTCTAACTTTGTAGTTTAGCTCTTGTAGTTTGCTAGTGTAGGTTTATGGATCGATTCTTGATGGGTTTGTTAGCGCCAAGATTTTTAAACGACATTTTTGTTCCACATACCATGGTAGATGGCCAGGACGCTATCGTAACCCAACATAGTATCAGAGCCACCCCATAAACCATTACTAGCTAGTTTACACAAGGTTAAGATGTCAATCGACCAATTTTTCCGAATCGTTTTTCCATTTCGACATGCCCGCTGCCGATTTTAAAACTTGTTTAAAAAATCATTCAGTGCATCTTTAAAATATGTGCAAGATTTTAAAAGGCACCAGAAGAAATTTGAGGACCTGAGCCAATAATTTGGCCGTGGAACCGCCGCATACCATGCCTATTAGCCGCGGTTCCGCGGCGGTTTTGTGGCAATTTTGCGCCAAATTTATTCTGGAACTCTATTTAATGGAAATATAATTTTTGGGATATTTGGTTTTGGCCCAGATTTGTTTGAGTGTCAGATTGCATTTAGAGCCAATACAGAAAAGTTTAGTCGGTCAAAATTTTAGGCATGTGTTTATTAGTGCATGTGATAATATCTGCGATCGTGAATATCATTGAGCGGTACAACCCGACTAGTTGCTATATGTTCAATTAGACGGGTTTGCGAACGAAATATTCACGTTGATGTTTTGAGTTGTGCTGATATTGTGGTTGGATTGTCTGAAAGTCTACCCTAGCACCACCATGAGGTTTAAACGGGCATCGAGCATGCAATTTTAAAAAATTAGGGTGCTAAGCTAAACTATCCTAGAATCTAACTGGATAATTAGGGTTAACTATGATGATATCACAAAACCTAGCTAAGAGATGGAGGCTACAACCTTTGTAGACTGTGTCCTTCTCTTCTCAATCTCCGTGTAGTAGTCCACACGACTCCACTAGGCACTACTTGAAGTTGGATCGAGCTTCCTTTGCGATCTTCGTGCCGAAGATGATCCACCCGAAGCTCCGCTAATCCAAGCTACCTCTTCACTAAACTTACTTTAGTAAAGGAAGCACACTACACCTAAGTGCTAATCAAGTGTAGGATCGTGAAGTAGGGGTTCTAAGCTCACTAGGATTTATCACAAAACCCTATAATTCACATCTCATGTGAAGGTTAGTGTTTTGTAGAAGAGGAAGAAGAAGATTGGAAAAATGGAGAAAGCTCAAAATGGCTAAGGCATGAACTCATGAAAAACTCGAGTGATGAATGGCTCCTCTCTTGACCTCACTCATTCAAGCATAGAATAAATTGCAATAATAAATTGCAATCATGCTTGAATAGTGAGTCAAGGCTAATAAAGAAATAATAAAAGCCATACTTTGCCCATCGCTTAAATGTATCCCCATTTTTCACTTCATTTTCTATTTTCATAAAATAGAAAATCCAACCATGCTTCATATAATATATATATATATATATATATTATGAAGAAAATAATTAGTGAGCTAATAACATTAGTTAATATAAATATATATCAAATTATTAAATCAACACTTGATTTAATAATCCGGTTATATAACATATAACCGACTAATATCATTTATTTGTATATCACATTATCAAATCAACACTTGATTCAATAATCCGGTTATATCACATATAACCTAACCGATATCAAATAACCGCCAGATTAGAATGCGGTATCTCATACTCGTATTTAATCAGCCCCCCCCGCACATATCAGCATATGTGCCCTACTTCGTTTTGCTTGAACTAGGAAACTTCTGTGTGGGACTCTAAAAACTCGTCAATACGCCGGCAGTCAGTAATGATCACATCAGTTACCCACAAGTCATCAGCGGTACTAGCTGGACGTAACGGCTACCCAGGTATTGAGCGATTAAAAAATCAACAAGCAAGCTTGTCCAAACTCCAATGAAGCCTATAAGTAAAACTTACTGTACAGTCTGGTCTCTTCGTCTGATATGTCGCATATCGAGTCTGGGTGTGGAATCGTCAAACCCCAATAACTTGATAAGTCATGCCGATGTATGGCCTATAACGGTACGAGAAACTACTAATAACTCTTACCAGTAAATCTCATCAACAATCTTGGCCAGGGACTTCCTGTTATAGCCAATCGGGCATAGCGCAACATCAACTCCCTATACCGGGAGAGATGAAACCCCTCCTATCGCTCATTGCCTCCATGTGACTCGGGACTGTTAGTTATATGTATGCCCTAGAGGCCATTATTGTACATAGGATGTATATTGTAGTGGATGCTGGGACATATATAGGGAGGACTTTCTTGCTCAACATGATAGTATGCTATCTGGTTGAACTTTACCTTAACGTGTATACTGATTGTCTCTCTGTTACATGTTGGTAAAGCCCTTAGGATGTGTGCTTGACTACCTAGACTATGATGCGGATCATACTAGTGGGGACATGGTAGTCCATAAGTACATCCTTCAAAGTCCCTAGTCGTGGGTGTATCGAGACGGGGCATCGATATACCAGAGTAGACTAGCGTGTACCTTCTCGACCCATACAGATGGGCGATGGATGATCCCATATCCATTGGTGTTTGACATCAGAGATGATATACGGGTACTCAATAGAGACTGGGTACACTGGACGGACTCGCCGAGAACTCCCAGATGGTATTATACCTCACGTCAGATGGCAGTTCTCTGGTGACACTGGTACAGAGTAGTCTGTTGACCCGAGATCGTCATAGAGTCTTGTGTGGTTCCCACTGTGCTTTGATTTCCATCTTACCACGTCCAAGAGGGCGTGCAAAACGGTGGTTTTTGGGTACAGTCCCGAGTCACATGGAGGCAATGAGCGATAGGAGGGGATTCGTCTCTCCCGGTATAGGGGGTTGATGTTGCGCTGTGTTCGATTGGCTATAACAGGAAATCCCTGGCCAGGGTTGCTGAGATTTACTGGTAAGTGTTACCAGTAGTTTCTCGAACAGTTATAGACCTCATATCGACACGACTTATCGAGCTATTGGGGTCTGACGTTTACCACCCCTAGGCGAGATATGCGACATATCAGACGATCAGACCGGACTGTACGGTAGTGTTACTGGTCGGATTCACTGGAGTGTGAGCGGGCTTGCTCGTCGATCTTCAGATCGCTCAATACCCGGGTGGCCGTTACGTTTAGCAGACCGCTTGCGGCTTATGGGTGCTTGATATGATCATCACCTGCTGCCGGCGTATTGACGAGTCTTCAGAGTCCTACACAGAGGTTTCCTGGCTCAAGCGAAATGAAATAGGAGCGCATATGAGATATGTGCGGGACCGAGAATAATGCGTGTATGTGATACCGTATTCCATTCTCGCGATGAATGTATCGAAAGGTTGTATGCGATATAACCTAATTATCGAATCAAGGGTTTGTTCGATAAGCCGATACATAGAATACTAGTCGGTTATATGCGATATGACCGGATCGTTAAATCAAGTGTTGATTTAATGATTTAATTCATAATTATATATTTGATATATTACTTTGCATTAACTAGTATTGGTTCACTTTAAATGGATTTTCTCACTCGGATTGTACACATTGTATATGTGATATACTTTTGTGCACTTGATTGTATCATGTTTGATGATACATGTTATGCTAGGGTTTTTGTGTAAAGATCAAACCATGGTTACATGATTATGGTTAGGGTTTTGTTTTATTCACTTATTTATTTATCCATTTCATTTTGGAAAATAAATGAGAAGAGAAAAGAATGGTGGCTTTATTTGTTGTTTAGTTGAAGCTTCATGAAGCTTTGACTTTGTCCACCATTCTTATCTCATCCTTAACCCTAACCATTCCTTTAACCCTTGGTTAATTCTCTACACATAACCATAGTTAGAATTATGATAAGTTTTGTTTTTCTATTCTTTTTTATTAACTTATCATATATCATTTTCTTCTTCTTCTTCCTTGAACTCAAGAAGAAAACCATTCTTCATCAATGGTGATTGATGAAAACAAGTGAGAAATCCAATTCTAAAGTCTACCCACTTCCTATTTCTTCATCCTCTACCTCTTGCCAAGTAGTAGAGTGTGTTTTCTTCACAAGTTTCTTGACTTGGTGAAGTCGGAGCTTGATTTAGCGATGCCTCGACGTAGATCATCTTCGGCATGGACATCGATGACCTAGCCCGTCCATTCTCCGATGAAGCCGACGCTAGAGCCCGGGACTTGTTATGGACAGCGAGGAGACTTCATTGCGGAGCTATGGAGGTGGAGAACCGGATCTACAAAGGTTGTATTTCCGTATCTCTTAGTTAAGTGTTAACTAGTTTACTTTTCGCCTAGAAATCTAGCCAACGATCCGTACACTAGGGTTTCTCGGCACCATAATTCTTTGAAATTGGCATGGTTGATGCCTTGTGAGACCTCTTGAGAGTGCCTAGGAACCCTACAGTGGTATCAGAGCCTAGCTAGAGCCTTAGGCGAAGTCTAGACGCAATTTGAAGTCCGATCGAACCAAAATCCGAACTCGAAACAAGCTCTCTGTCCTTTTTTCAAAAACTGGGATTTTTCCAAATTAAAAATATGCAGAAAACCCAGCAGGGAAATCTAAGAATTACGGCGCAAAATTGGGGTCATGAACAGTGCAAGCTGCGGCGGAACCGCGGCAGAAGCCTGCCTAAGGCGGCGGTTCCGCGGCAGATTGATGATGTCAGCCCTAACTGTTTGCACAGTAATTCATTGTTTCAGGTGCTGAGTTCTCTGGGTATTTTTAAAATTTATTCAAGAGTTGAATTTTCTGGAGTTGTTTTGGGGATTCGGTGTTTTGATCGGAGTATCAAATTTTGTCTGTGTGGCTTTCCGGATAATTTTTAGAATATGTTAAAAAGTTCGACCGGATATAAATACCCAATTTTTCCCCTGTCGGGAAATTTCCAAGTGTTGGATTTTTCCGTAGTTTAACGACGTTCTAAGTAGTGCAAGTAACGCGATGGACCCTCTAGAAGACAACAAACCTTAACTCGATTATGTGACCGTCTTGAACTGCCCTTTGAACCTTCGGGTTTGGGGCAGTACGGCGTGCCACATGTGAGGCGTTGGCTTGACCCTTCTACGGCTGGACCGTTGGTACTGAGGCACGAACTGAATGTTGTTAGACTCATATCTCATGTGTTGATCTGTATCGGGAAAACTTGGGTGTTCGATTGTTCGATCGGAAAGTTTAACATTTTCTAATTATCTGGAATGGGATACAATAATTGGAATTCACAAGTAGTTATGAGATAACTAAATGAATGTTATAAACATAGCAGTTTAGTCTCACTTGATCGGTTGCCACGGAATTTTGATGTGATCAAAAGTCCGTCGCAATCACGTAGCGTACGCGGATACTCGCCGGGTAAACTTAATAGACAGCCTCACTCCATAGCCCTGACCAAGTGACTGTAGGAGAATCCCGTCGCCGAAAGCATCCGTTCGGGTGCTCGCGGCAGCGGTGTTCCGCCTTGGTGCACTTTGTCGACGGCGTCGGGGGTGCGGCCGCCTACTAAAGTTTGCGACGAGCATTCGATCAGGCTGTTGGGAATCTTGTTGAATTGCCCGACTTGATATTGAAAAGTGTTTTCGATAATGAGACTAAAATGCGGGGTTTATAATTGTTAGGCATGCGATGTCTGAGGTGGTTGCGGATTCCAACTGTTGTAGTTTTACACTTTCTTTTCTGTGACCGTAAGTGTAATATGTGATATCGCCGGTTTCGTTGCTATATGTCAACGATAATTGGGATGCGCATATTTACTTACGTTGATGACATGTGATGTTATGTGTTGCTGGATATGTTATATTGGATCGTCGTGTTTGAATAGCCGGGGGTTTTTATGTGAGATGAGTGTTTTTCATTTTCATTCATGTAAAAAATTGTATGTAATATTCTTTTATTGGGGCACTTCCAGGTTGCGGAAGATGTCACCGTTTGTATATTATTTACTTTTTCGCACTAGGATAGACCCAAGGAGGAGGGCACAAGTAACCGGGTTCTGGAGTCCAGTGGGAGACCAACTCGAGGAGTCGAGTCCGGGTCTCCTAACTCTAGAATTGGTAGGGTTGCTTGCCGCTCTCGTAGGGGTCTAGGGGTGTGGGTTTGGCTATTCATCACGACCGTGGAATCCGTGTTTTATACTGGCTCGTATTGAAAACACGGACATCCTAGTATATCCAATATTTCATATGATTCTTCTGCTGCGATATCTGTGATGTGATCATGTGATGTTCTGTGATAGATACAGTATATAGTATATATGATATATTATATAGACGTTACTTATGTTTTACACCCGTGCTAGCCCTGCCCCGCTCTGCCGTTAGTTACCTAACCTAACGGTGCACGAGGGGACATCGAGGCGAATGCGGATGGCATAAGTGTACGTCGTATTTATCTGTGATGTTTAGGTACTTAAATGATGGGACTTCATTAATGTGATTAATGAAATAAAAGAAACCTAAGATGTTGTAGAATCGAATTTCAAAATAAAACAGGTAGCTACAGTTCTTGCTTTGCACAGCGGTATATGTGATATATCCTGCACCTTATTCGATGAGGAAAGGACCGAGATCCCTTCACCGGGAGTGACTCCTTTAGAAATAACTGGCAGATGCTACACACTCGGTTTGTTTTTTGATTGCTTTTAAGAGTTTTGCTTTGCACAGTGATATATATGATATATCCCGCACCTCATTCGATGAGGAAAGGACCGACGATCCCTTCACCGGGAGTGACTCCTTTAGCAAAACTAGAAAAGCCTCAAAAACACTCCATTTTAAAACTTCATTTGATTCTACAACGATATCGAGTTCATTACGCAATAGGTTTTCAGAAAAACCTGTCGTAGCCCTCCGTCATTTCAGATAAGTTCTGTTTAGTATTCGTGCTGCGTTTGTTGACCTTGTCAAGGCGCAGTGTGCGGTGGCTAACCAGTATTTATCTGCTTATGCATATGATGCAGATTGGGTTAGGGTAGTCGTGCAGCCTTGTTGACCTTTGTTAAGGGTCGTGCGGGTGGGTTTGATTCAATCAAGAAATGACGGGTAGAACTTGACTTGCGATCTATGGTTTGTTGACCTTGTCAAGGTCATAGATCGTTCGGGGCAAAATATTATCGGGAATTTCAAGTGTTGAAATTTGTAATGAGATTGCATACCTTCTATGAGATAGTTGGATCCTGATACCCGCTGCGAGTAAGAGTTACTCCTGGGAGAGTTTTACACATTACAATTAGCCGATCAAGTAGGTGTCTAGAAAGGTGTTAACGAGGTTACGCCTCTGGGAAAACGAGGTTTACATTAATTAGGTTCGTGCGAAAGCACGGGGGACCTCCCTCAAAGTACCGACACTGGCCTGGCTGAAAGATTGGCGAACTTGTAGTGTGTAATTAATCCTGGCTAGTCTTTCCTTTTAGGGTTTGAAGGAAGATTTGATAAAAAGCAGTGGGAGCCATCCTGATTAGATAAAATATAATAACCAATCTATTCTTGCAAGAGCGCACGCTGAGTGTTTTCTTCTCTCTCTCTCCTGGTAGCGACCATATCACGCCTTAATCAAGATAATAAAACGGAATATTGACCGAACCCGCTTGTTATACTGAGCTGGGGAACGTTGGTCCCGCTCCAAGTTATAATTGTTATAAGACAGAGCAGGAAATTGGGGATTACCAGAATTCCCGTGCCGCCCAAACGAAGAGAGTGCATGCTGATGCATCATCTTTGGGTGTGTTCATTACAAGAATTGTTTCTCAGTATTCTTTACGTCCTGGGTATGTGATACCAGATCAGGATCCCAGATATGTAATCAGTTACATAGGGCTACAGATAGGTAAAGAACTGAGAACGGGTGATAAGTTTCATGAGGCAGAAAACGGGGCAAGAGTTGCAGCCAAGTCTGTTGGTCACTGTCACCCTGTATTACCAATACATTGATTCTGAACGAATGTTGTTAGATACCGAACCTGATATACAAAATCATATCAGTCTCTTTATCAGTAAAGAAATGATAAAATTTTGTATTGTTGGATAATGTTTTGAACATTTCCTATATCAAAAGTTGATCGGTTCAGGCACGTTATCTAAAAGCATTGATGTTCTAAATCAAACTACAGTTCTTAGTATACGGAACACACACAAGAGGAAGAGTTCAGAAATGAACGAATCCTTCTTGAGGTATTGTAGACTAGGTCATATCAATGCGACCCGACTAGCTAAAGTTACATGTAGATGCATATTTAAATCAGTTTGAATTTACATCTTGTGAAACTTGCCAGTCATGTCACAAAGATAAGATGACCATAGCTCCGTTTACTGAAAACAGAGAAAGAGTTAGTGAACTCTTGGGATGATACATGTTGATGTATGCAGGTCCCCTGTCTACACATACCAGGACTGGTTCTTTATACTTCATTATATTCTCTGATAATCTTTCGAGATTCAGACCTATGTTCCTGTTGAAACACAAGTCCGAACCTTTTGAGATATTCACAGAATATAAGATAGAAGTAGAGAACCAATAAGTGTACAAGTATTATGTCCTTTGATGTGATCAGGGAGGAGAATACTTGAGCATGGAATTCCTGGACTATTCTAAAGGAGAATGAGATTCTCTCTCAGCATTACTCCTCCGTATACACCATAGCACGATGGTATATCGGGGTGGAGCAATAACACCCTATATGATAAGGTGTGCTCTATGATGAGTACTACTGAGTTACCTATTTCCTTTTGGGAGTTATGCACTTGAGAAGCTGCATACCTATTGAATAGGGTTCCAATCAAATCAGTTGCCTACCCCTTCATATGTGATATGGAAAGGGAAGAGCCCATATCTTAAGTTGGTTAAGATTTGGGGTTGTCTGGCCAATGTCTAAAAGCAAAATCCGGACAAGCTCGAGGCAAGGTCTGTTATGTAGAACTGGAAAAGTTCCAGCTATACGAACTACAGCAGATGATTTGATAGAACCAAGGGATTCAGTAGATACCAACGAACCTCAGCCTCTCCGCCGATCTAGTAGGGTTCCTCACCCACCTGAGAGATACTTCGGTTTCTCTATGACAGTAGGAGCGAGGATTGCATCATGAGATGATGACCCAACTAGTTTCGAGCAGGCCATCGAGAGTAAGACTCTGTAAGAATGGCTGGATGTTTAGTGATCTGAGATGGAATCCTTATACACCAACAAAGTATGGACTTTGGTTGCTATATCTGAAGGGTTAAATCCCCATCAGGAGCAAGTATATCTTGAGAAGATTACTTGGTGTACATGGAAAGGTTGAGACTTTCAAAGCTAGACTTGTTAAAAGTGTGCATCATTGACCAGGTGTGGATAATGATGAAACCTTTTTCAAGTAGCTATGCTTAAGTCCATCCAGATCCTACTTGTCACGGCTACATACCATGACTACGATATCTGGTGGTTGGGTGTCATGACTGCTTTTCTAAATGATGTTTTAGAAGAGTGCGTCTATAAGTACACAGCCAGAGGGCTTCGTAAACAGTGGGAGCAGCGGAAACGTGTGCAAGATGCTTTATATAGGATAAAGCAGGCATCGCGGAGTTGGAACATCTGTTTTGATGGATTAGTCAAACAGTTTGACATCATCAAAATGGTAGATGAACCTTGTATATACAAAAAGGTAGTAGGGAGTATGGTGGTGATCCTCGTAGAGTACGTGGATGACATACTCTTGATAGGGAAGGAGTTTCCTATGCTACGCTCGATCAATCTCCGCTTATCACAATGATTCTCCATATAGGATCAAAGTGATGCCTCCTAAATCCTGGGTTTTGGATCTATGAGATAGATCTAATTGGATGTTGGGATTCTCACTAGTTGTAGTGAGATAGTATCAATTGATCCTGGGGAGAATCACTGGAAGTGTTCCAGGGTGATAAAGACGGCTGAATGTCAGTCACAGACATTGTCTTTACCCTAAGTAAATGGACGGTATGTTGGAAGAGTTCCAAGCTAGATACCGTGGCATACTAGACGATAAAGGCAGAATACATCGCTACTTAAGATGCTACGAAAGAGGCTGTTTGGGTGTATATTAGTTCATGAGATGAACTACGTTCCTACCATTGTGAGACAATGGAGTTGTGGATCATGCCGAGGAACGCCGGTCCCATCAGTGATCCAGACTTATTCTAAGGCAGCATCGCCTGATCATGGAGATAGTTGATCTCCAGGGTGATCCAGGTTAGGAGAGTAGATTCAGAGGACAACACAGCGGATCCACTCACAAAGGCCTGTTCCCAGAGAGAGATTTTTATGGGATGGTTGAGTATGAGATACTACAACCACTGCTACAGATGACCCTAGTGCAAGTGGGAGATTGTTAGTTATATGTATGCCCTAGAGGCCATTACTGTACATAGGATGTATATTGTAGTGGATGCTGGGACATATATAGGGAGGACTTTCTTGCTCGACATGATAGTATGCTATCTGGTTGAACTTTACCTTAACGTGTATACTGATTGTCTCTCTGTTACATGTTGGTAAAGCCCTTAGGATGTGTGCTTGACTACCTGGACTATGATGCGGATCATACTAGTGGGGACATGGTAGTCCATAAGTACATCCTTCAAAGTCCCTAGTCGTGGGTGTATCGAGACGGGGCATCGATATACCAGAGTAGACTAGCGTGTACCTTCTCGACCCATACAGATGGGTGATGGATGATCCCATATCCATTGGTGTTTGACATCAGAGATGATATACGGGTGCTCAGTAGAGACTGGGTACACTGGACGGACTCGCCGAGAACTCCCAGATGGTATTATACCTCACGTCAGATGGCAGTTCTCTGGTGACACTGGTACAGAGTAGTCTGTTGACCCGAGATCGTCATAGAGTCTTGTGTGGTTCCCACTGTGCTTTGATTTCTATCTTACCACGTCCAAGAGGGCGTGCAAAACGGTGGTTTTTGGGTACAGTCCCGAGTCACATGGAGGCAATGAGCGATATGAGGGGATTCGTCTCTCCCGGTATAGGGGGTTGATGTTGCGCTGTGTTCGATTGGCTATAACAGGAAATCCCTGGCCAGGGTTGCAGAGATTTACTAGTAAGTGTTACCAGTAGTTTCTCGAACAGTTATAGACCTCATATCGACACGACTTATCGAGCTATTGGGGTCTGACGTTTACCACCCCTAGGCGAGATATGCGACATATCAGACGATCAGACCGGACTGTACGGTAGTGTTACTGGTCGGATTCACTGGAGTGTGAGCGGGCTTGCTCGTCGATCTTCAGATCGCTCAATACCCGGGTGGCCGTTACGTTTAGAAGACCGCTTGCGGCTTGTGGGTGCTTGATATGATCATCACCTGCTGCCGGCGTATTGACGAGTCTTTAGAGTCCTACACAGAGGTTTCCTGGCTCAAGCGAAACGAAATAGGAGCGCATATGAGATATGTGCGGGACTGAGAATAATGCGTGTATGTGATACCGTATTCCATTCTCGCGATGAATGTATCGAAAGGTTGTATGCGATATAACCTAGTTATCGAATCAAGGGTTGGTTCGATAAGCTGATACATAGAATACTAGTCGGTTATATGCGATATGACCGGATCGTTAAATCAAGTGTTGATTTAATGATTTAATGCATAATTATATATTTGATATATTACTTTGCATTAACTAGTATTGGTTCACTTTAAATGGATTTTCTCACTCGGATTGTACACATTGTATATGTGATATACTTTTGTGCACTTGATTGTATCATGTTTGATGATACATGTTATGCTAGGGTTTTTGTGTAAAGATCAAACCATGGTTACATGATTATGGTTAGGGTTTTGTTTTATTCACTTATTTATTTATCCATTTCATTTTGGAAAATCAATGAGAAGAGAAAAGAATGGTGGCTTTATTTGTTGTTTAGTTGAAGCTTCATGAAGCTTTGACTTTGTCCACCATTCTTATCTCATCCTTATCCCTAACCATTCTTTTAACCCTTGGTTAATTCTCTACACATAACCATAGTTAGAATTATGATAAGTTTTGTTTTTCTATTCTTTTTTATTAACTTATCATATATCATTTTCTTCTTCTTCTTCCTTGAACTCAAGAAGAAAACCATTCTTCATCAATGGTGATTGATGAAAACAAGTGAGAAATCCAATTCTAAAGTCTACCCACTTCCTATTTCTTCATCCTCTACCTCTTGCCAAGTAGTAGAGTGTGTTTTCTTCACAAGTTTCTTGACTTGGTGAAGTCGGAGCTTGATTTAGCGATGCTTCGACGTAGATCATCTTCGGCATGGACATCGATGACCTAGCCCGTCCATTCTCCGATGAAGCCGACGCTAGAGCCCGGGACTTGTTATGGACAGCGAGGAGACTTCATTGCGGAGCTATGGAGGTGGAGAACCGGATCTACAAAGGTTGTATTTCCGTATCTCTTAGTTAAGTGTTAACTAGTTTACTTTTCGCCTAGAAATCTAGCCAACGATCCGTACACTAGGGTTTCTCGGCACCATAATTCTTTGAAATTGGCATGGTTGATGCCTTGTGAGACCTCTTAAGAGTGCCTAGGAACCCTACAGTGGTATCAGAGCCTAGCTAGAGCCTTAGGCGAAGTCCAGACGCAATTTGAAGTCCGATCGAACCAAAATCCGAACTCGAAACAAGCTCTCTGTCCTTTTTTCAAAAACTGGGATTTTTCCAAATTAAAAATATGCAGAAAACCCAGCAGGGAAATCTAAGAATTACGGCGCAAAATTGGGGTCATGAACAGTGCAAGCTGTGGCGGAACCGCGGCAGAAGCCTGCCTAAGGCGGCGGTTCCGCGGCAGATTGATGATGTCAGCCCTAACTGTTTGCACAGTAATTCATTGTTTCAGGTGCTGAGTTCTCTTGGGAGACATCTCTTTAGAGAGAGTGATTCCAGAACAAGCAGGTAAATTACCATGCTTAGAATCTTCCATACTAAACCTCTATGGTATGGTGTCTATATACCTGGATTGGGACAATCCCAACATCCATCTAGATCTATCTCTATAGATCTATATCCTCAGGATGTAGGAGGCATCACCTAGATCTTTCATGGAGAACTTTTGTGATAAGAAGAGCTTGACCGAGTGTAGCATAGGAACATCATTTCCTATCAAGAGTATGTCATCCACGCACAATACGAGGAAGACAACCTTACTCTCTACTACCTTCTTATATATACATGGTTCATCTACATTTTTGATGAAGTCAAACTCTTTGATAGCTTCATCAAAACATATGTTCCAGCACTGCGATGCCTTCTTTAATCCATAGATTGATTTAAACAGCTTGCACATGCTTCCGCTTCTCCCATAATCTATGAAGCCCTCTGGCTGTGTCATGTACACGCTCTCTTCTAAATCACCATTTAGAAAAGCGGTCTTGGCATCCATCTGCCAGATTTCATAGTCATGGTATGCAGCAATGGTAAGTAGGATCCTGATGGACTTATGCATAGTGACAGGAGAAATGGTTTCATCATAGTCGACACCTTGTCGTTGACGAAAACCATTTGCTACAAGTATAGCTTTGAAAGTCTCAACTATTTCATCTACACCAATTTTCTTCTTAAAGATCCACTTGCTCCCGATGGGTTTTGCCCCTTCAAGAGCAACTTCTAAAGTCCATACATTTTTGGTGTACATAGATTCCGTCTCAAATCGCATAGCATCCAGTCATTTCACAGAGTCTCCACTTGCGATGGCCTGCTCGAAACTAGTTGAGTCATCATTTTCCATGATGCTATCCTCGCTCCTACCGTCTATGAAAAAATCGTAGTATCTCTCAGGTGGATGAGAAACCTTACTAGATCTGCGGAGTGGCTGGGGTTCGTTGGGGACTATTGAATCCTCCGATTCTGCCAAATCGTCGGTTATAATTTGTGTAGCTGGAACTTCTTCCAGTTCTACCTCATGACCACTAATTTCTTTCACATGAAATTCCTTTTCTAAAAAGGCGGCATGTCGAGAAACAAACACTTTTTGTTCCTCGGTATGGTAGAAAATATATCCATTTGAATCCTTTGGATATCCTACAAACTTGCACAAAACAGACCTTGCCTCGAACTTGTCCGGATTTTGCTTTTTAACATAGGTCGGACAACGCCATATCTTAACTCGTTTAACAGATGGTCTCTTCCCATTCCATATCTCATATGGAGTGGTAGGCATGGACTTGGTCGAAACTCTATTCAATATGTATGTAGCTATCTCAAGTGCATAACCCCAAAAGGAAATATGCAACTCAGCATTACTCATCATAGAGCGCACCATATCTAATAGGGTGTGATTCCTCCGCTCTGAAACTCCATTGTGTTGTGGTGTATACTGAGGAGTAAGCTGAGAGAGAATCCCATTCTCTTTTAAGAAGTCTCTGAATTCCATGCTCAAGTATTCTCCTCCCCGGTCAGATTGAAGGATTTTAATAATTTTACTCGTCCGGTTCTCAACTTCGTACTTATATTCCTTGAATTTCTTAAAAGATTCAGATTTGTGTTTCAACAAGAACACATGTCTGAATTTTGAGAGATCATCGGTGAATGTAATAAAGTATGAAAACCATTCGTGGCATGTGTAGACATAGGACCACATACATCACTATGTATCAGTCCCAAGAGTTCAGTAGCTCTTTCTCCGTCTCCAGTAAACGGAGTTTTAGTCATCTTGCCTTTGAGACATGACTGGCAAGTTTCATAAGATGTAAATTCGAATGGATTCAAATATCCATCCTTATGCAACTTAGCCAGTCTTGTCGCATTGATATGACCTAGTCTACAATGCAACAAGAAAGCTTCGTTCATTTCTGAATTGTTCCTCTTATGTGTGTTCTGTATACTAAGAACTGTTTAGTGATTTAGAACGTATATACTGTTATACAACGTACCATACCCAATCAACACTTGATTTAGGAAAACATTCACAATATTTTTGGTACGAAATAACAGTCGCTCAGAATCATTGTGTTGCCACTTATTAATATAAGATGATATTCGCCAACTGCTTTGACTGCAACAATTGCACCATTCCCTTCTCTAAGGGACATATCACATTTTCCCAGTTCTCTACCTCTACTTAACCCATGTAACAAATTACATACGTGGGATCCTGATCTGGTATCCAATACCCAGGACGTAGAGCAAATTGAGAAACAGTTCTCGGTAACAAACACACTCGAAGAAGATGCATCAACATGCTCCTTCTTCGTATGGGTGGCATGGGAATCCGGGTATTCGACTATTCCTGCTCAGACTTATGACAGTCATAAGATAGAGTGGATACTTATCCCAGCATAATAAGTGAGTTTGGTCAATACATCCATATTATTATCTTGATTAAGACGTGTCATTGGTCGTTACCATGAGAGAGAGAAGTATAATCACTTTTGCGTGCGCTCTTTGCAAGATTAGATTGGTTATTATTTTATCTAATCAGGATGTCTCCCACTATTTTTATCAAATCTTCCTTCAAATCCTAAAAGGTAAGATTAGCCGGGATTAATTACACCCTACAAGTTCGCCAATTGTTCGGCCAGGCAGGTATTGGTACTCCGAGAGAGACTCCCCATGCTTTTGCATGGAACTAATTAAATAACCTTGTTTTCATAGGGGCATATCCCCGTTAACACCTTTCTTAGACACCTACTTGATCAGCTAATTGTAAAGTGGAAAACTCTCCCAGGAGTAACTCTTACTCACAGTGGGTATCGGGATCCAACTATCATATAGAAGGTAAGCAATCTCATTACAAATTTCAACACTTGAAATTCCCAATATCTGTTTTTACCCCTAACGACCTATGACTTTGATGCAGGCCAACAAACCATAGGCCGCTAGTCAAGTTCAACCCGTTCATTTTATGATTGAATTAAACCCACCTGCACGACCCTTGATACAAGCCAAACAACGTCATACGACTACCCTAATCCAATCGCATCAAATGCGGCAGATAAGCACTAATCAGCTACCGTACACTACGCGTTGATGCAGGCCAACAAACGCAGCACGGATACTAAATAATACTTATCTGAAATGACGAAGGGCTACGACTGGTTTTTAAGAAAACCTTTAACGTAATGAACTTGATATCGTTGTAGAATCTAGTGATTTGAAAAAGAGTGTTTTTTGTAGCTTTTGCTAGTTTTGCTAAAGAGGTCACTCCCGGTGAAGAGATCTCGGCTCTTTTCTCGTCGAATGTGGTGTTGGATATTCATCAAGGAATACCACTATGCAAAAAAAGAATTAAAGAAGCTATAAAAAAACCGAGTGGGTTGTAGTATTTGCTAGTTTTGCTAAAGAGGTCACTCCCGGTGAAAGGATCTCGGCTCTTTCCTCATCGAATGAGGTGCCAGATATTCATTAAGGAATACCACTATGCAAACCAAGAACTGGAGCTAACTTTTTAAAATTTCGATTCTACAACATCTTTAGATTTCTTTTCTTTTCATTAATCTCATTAATGAAGTCCCATCATTTATGTTTCCCTAAATATCATAGAAAAGAACCGAAAATAGAACGTACGCTTATGCTATCCGCATTCGCCACGGGGCCCCGTCATGCACCATTAGGTTACTTAACTAACGGCAGAGGGGGGCTGGACCAGCGCGGGTGAAAAACATAAACAATGTTTATTATATATATCATATATATAGCATTCATCTCACACGGTTATATGATCACATCACAGAATTAAGCAGTAGAAGTCAACATATGAAATATCGGATATACTAGGA
Source organism: Agapanthus africanus (assembly GCA_030015575.1). Classification (NCBI taxonomy): domain Eukaryota; kingdom Viridiplantae; phylum Streptophyta; class Magnoliopsida; order Asparagales; family Amaryllidaceae; genus Agapanthus; species Agapanthus africanus. Next base: position 157,878,911 of record CM057350.1, read on the forward strand.
GGTCCGTGTTTTAAATTAAGCCAATAATGAAAAACATGGATTCCGCGGTCGTGATGAATAGCCAAACCCACATCCCTAGACCCCTACGAAAGTGGCAAGCAACTCTGCCAATTCTAGAGTTAGGAGACCCGGTCTCGACTCCTCGAGATGGTCTCCCACCGGACACTAGAACCCGGTTACTTGTGCTCCCCGCCTTGGGTCTATTCTAATGCAGAAAATTAAATAATATACATCAATGGTGACATCATCCTTAACCCGGAAGTGTCCCAATAAAATAATATTACATACAAATTTTACATGAATGAAAATTGAAAAACTCTCATCTCACATAACACCCCGGCTATTCAATTACGACGATCCAATATAATATATCACAGAAACACATAACATCACATGTCGTCAACGTAAGTAAATATGCATATCCTAAATTCTATTGACATGTAGCAACGAGATCAGGGATACACCACATATTACACTTACGGTCGCAGAAAAGAAATGAAAAACTATAATATTTAGAATCCGTAAATACCTTAGACATCCTAAACCCAGAATATCTCATATTCCGAATTTCATGCCTAACTTATAAATCTTGCATTTTAGTCTCAAATTGAAAACTCTTTTCAATAAGCAGTCGGATAATCCAACAATATTCCCGACTAAGTGATCGGGTACAATACGCGATTGCGATGAAGTTTTGATCCGAATTGAAACTCTGTGGCAATCGATCAACCGAGACTAAAACGCTAGATTTATAATTACAAACAAGTTTTTAGAAAACAAATTATTTTGGATTCTAAAAATTGTATCACATATCATCATAATCTATACGACGTTAAATATTTCGATCGATTTTCAAACACCCATAAATACTAGAGACCTCAACAACTTGAGTCTGACTAAAAACACCCAGAGAGTGCATAATTACATAATGGAGCAGCACAAGAAGAACGACACCTCAATTCTTCAAACATGCGGCGGAATCGCGACCAAACCTGGGGTTTGGCCGCGGTTTCGCAGCGGTTTGATGGAGTTGGGTCATCGAATTTCTTGAAGCTCCATTAAATTACCTGTACATTTTTCTGCACATTTTTAATCACAAAAATTTCAAATTTTGAAAAATGACAAAAACTTGCCAAAAAGTCGGTTTCGAAAACCGATCGAACACTTTAACGTTGTAAAGACCTTCCCTAATGTTCTAGCTTGGCTCTAATACCATGAAAGTCTAGCCTAGCACCACCATGAGATTTAAACGGGTATTGAGCATGCAATATTAAAAAATTAGGGTGCTAAGCTAGACTATCCTAGAATCTAACTAAATGATTAGGGTTAACTGTGATGATATCACAAAACCTAGCTAAGAGATGGAGACTACAATCTTTGTAGACCGTGTCCTTCTCTTCTCAAGCTCCGTGTAGCAGTCCACGCGACTCAACTCGGTGCTACTTGGAGTTGGATCGAGCTTCCTTTGTGATCTCCGTGCCGAAGATGATCCACCCGAAGCTCCGGTAATCTAAGCTACCTCTTCACTAAACTTACTTTAGTGAAGTAAATACACTACACCTAAATGCTAATCAAGTGTAGGATGGTGAAGTAGGGGTTCTAAGCTCACTAGGATTTATCGCATAACCCTATGATTCACATCTCATGTGAGGGTTAGGGTTTTGTATAAGAGGAAGAAGAAGATGGGAAAAATTGTGAGAGCTCAAAATGGCTAAGGCATGAACTCATGAAAAACTCAAGTGAAGAATGGCTCCTCTTTTGACCTCACTCATTCAAGCATAGAATAAATTGCAATAATAAATTGCAACCATGCTTGAATAGTGAGTCAAGACTAATAAAGAAATGATAAACGACATGCTTTGCCCATCCCTCAAAAGTCTCCCCATTTTCACTTCAATTTCTATTTTCACAAAATAGAAAATCCAACTGTTGGGTTATGCAAGTGCCCTGGACATCAAACCGTGGCCTAATGCGAAACAAAAATTTTATAAAACTGACGCTAGAACAACCCAAAATACGGATCGACAACAAACTCTAAAGCTAGCAAACTATAAGAGAGTTAAGAATAGTTATACCAAATAATACGTGTTCTTCAGTCTTTAACCATCATCCCAAGCTCCTAGAGGCCTCCATGATCAAGCTTGATCTCCGGTGATGATCCACCTGAGGATTTGTATTCCGACTCCTACCTCAATAGCCGAGGTAACTAGGATACCTAGTTCGCTAAACTAGATAGCCTAGAGGATGTTGAGTATAGTGATGGATTAATTTGTCTCATAACACCCTACGTTTCTCAACACATGAGACTTGAAGGGTAGAGATAGAAGAAGATGCTTGAGGATGAGAGTGTGAAGCAACTCAAGAAAAAAGGCTAAGTTTTGTGAGCAATAATGAAGTATCTAATAAATATCTCAAGTTTCCAAAATATCTCAAGTCTCCAAAATATCTCACACCCAAACACAAATATCAAGCACGCCACAATAGTAACCATGAGTCACCCCATAAGTCACCAAGTGAGCCATGCTACAATAAATGCATACAACACTTCATCCTCTCTACCTCATTAACCATTTAATCCTAAATGAGGTGGCATCTTCTAGAAGCATCTTGTAATAAATTACAAGAATACCCCTCATCCGTATATACATACTCGTATCCGTATTTCGATAAAATACGAATACAAAGATATGGAAAAAATCCAACAATATAATACTAGAATACGGCTTAAACCAAACCCCAATAGTATTATCTGTCCGAATCATGATACGTGCACAAGTGTATGTATATAATTGAACCCTGCTGCAATACCATACGACCTCTATATCGTTTTGTCCAAAGCAGGGAAACCCTCTGTGTGGGACTCTAAAGACTCGTCAATTGCTGGAAGTGGGTTAAACCACAAGCACGTCAGCGGCACTAGCTGTACGAAACGGCTACCCAGGTATTGAGCAAAAGGATGGCCGATGAGCAAACTCATCTAAACCCCTACAGAGCCTGTCAGTGAAAATATCCGTCCAGTCCGGTCTGTTCATCTAAGAGTATCGCATATCGAGTCTAGAGGGTGGATAAAGTCAGACCCCCAATAACGCGACATTTCGTGTCGGTATGAAGCCCATCACCAACTGAGAAACCACTGATCTAAATCAGTAATTCTTGACTACCTTGGCCAAGGATTTCTGGTGATGGCTACTCGTGCACTGCGCGATATCAACCCCTATTCAGTCGAAAATAGTGCACTTTTAACATGACAATTTCCTTACTTTTCTTAATCATCAAAGGTGTTTGTTATAAATATAACTCTTATTAGAAGTTCATCTGCAAAAGATCATTTACCATATGTTTATATATTATAATCAACATTATGAAGGAAATTGTATGTTTAATATTTTACGCATAATATTTTGTGTCTCAAATATAACTAACATTGTTCATTGAAGATATTCTGCAATATTAGCTCAGGTCAGATATCATGAATCAAGAATCTGCAAATAAAATAAATAAAGTCGAAGAATTAAATACTGGCAGAGACTCAGAAAAAATAAGAAGATTCCAGATATCACATAAATACCCAAAGACCAGAATGAGAATAATCCAGAAGTTTAAACCCAAGAACCCATGAATCGGCCGCGGAACCACGGCCGAGTCAAGCCGAGTCGCCGTGGATCCGCGGCCGATCCAGGGACACGTGGTTCGAGAGTTCTCTGGAATCTTCGGCATAACAAACTTAGTTTGTTGGGGGTTTCTGTTACTGGTTTCGAGGCTATAAAAAGGACCGAGGGCTACATCTACAAGGGACACAACTTTTGATCTAGAAAAAAAATCAAAAACATCCAATTTCCTAGAAAAATCAACATCCAAGATCAACAACCAATCTCAAATGGGGATCTAAGATCTAAGATCAAGAATCTTTGATCTTGAGATCCAAGATTAAGAAATCCATCGAGAAATCAATCAAGCGATCAATCAATCAAGTCTTCTTTACATGAAGCCAATCATCGTCAGAACAAGCGATCCAAGATAGGTCCAAGATTCGAGATGATCAAGCGACGTAATCGACTGAACATCTACTTCTTCGAGGCAGAGATCGAGAGCAAATTCTTCTTCCTCTTGTAATCTAAACTCGAAGAATTGTATTGTGAAGTTGAATAATAAAGGTGATCATTAGTTTTAATTTCGCTTTCTTTTAATTTTCGCATTATGAATTCTTTCTCTATTTCTTCTTTTGTTTTCATGATGCGCGAGTAATTCTCCGCTTGATAGGATTCGTAGGATTATGGTAGATCGATGGATGAGAAAATTTTATACTCCTTTTAAGTCTTATGATGTTTATAAACTTTAACAAAAGAATCGTTAACTTCCTTATCGGGCGATATCAATTCTTGATAGTTTCAACCATGATTTGAGATAAGATTGACGGTCTTTTTGTTGAGGGCTAGAAGTGAATAGAGATAAATGCAAGGACAACGGTCAATCATGACAAACCTAGTTTCGTCCAAAGAACCCTAATCCGAATTCATCGTCATCAATCTAGTTTTAAATCTATCAATAAATAAGAGGAGTCATCTTTATTAGTCATCTATGGCTACTAAATCCAATCGAATCCTACAAGCCTTTTTCATATAAATTTTCTTGATAATTCAGTTAGATCTTGAAACTATTTCATGATAATTCAATCAAATCTTGAAACCATTTTCTTGAAACTAATTCTTGATTTTCTTGAATTTATCTTTTCTATTCTTTCAACCAATCTAAAGAAAGAACTATAAAAATTCTACGAATCCCAGAGGACGACCCGTACTCATTAAGGCTCGCTACACGCGACACCGTTATTGATTGCGGTTATTTTACTACTTCTTTTTCTTTCACAAAATTACACATCAATCAAATGGTGCCGTTGTCAGGGATCCGTGCGTAATTTTTCTTTCTTGCTATTTGGGTTGAAATATTATTATTCCATCAAAATATAAATCAAGAACGCATCGTGTGCTTAACGACTAGTGTGTGAATTTTGCAAGGGGATATGCAATCATTGTAACAGGGAGATAAAGATTCAGGAACATTCATCAATACCATAAGAGCAAGTGAAACAATTGTACCAAAAATCGTTCAAAGAACCATCTAATTGACCGTGGAATCGCGGCAAGAGGGCTACTTTCGCGGAGGAAACGTGGTGAGATTGGTGGTTTAGAGCTTCAGGTTTTTCTGGTATATTTTCTTTCTTCTTCTTTCTCCTCTAAAAAGTCCAATAACAATTTTTCTACGGGATTCTTTGCAAAATTTCACCGCTTAAAAAAAATTTTTGTTGCGTGTTTTGTTTTTGGGTTATTTTTGCATATTGTAATACGGAAAATTAAGGAGCAAAGACCAAATTCAGATTAGGTGGGGATTTCATTACCCTTCCTAAGCCCTAAAAATCACAAAACTAGCATCCGCATCACCCTTCATTAATTAAAAAATATCTAGACTAAGACTCTAAGGACCGTCGCGCTCAATTAGGACAAAGGAGAGTCGTGGGTAATCTACTGCTTATTCGCATTTCTTTTTTGGTGTTTAGGAAAGTGTGTCTAAGGCAAATGGTTACTTAATTAGGCCCGCTATTTACATAGCGGATACCTCCCACTTACCTGGCACTTACCTGGCCACAGGAGTGATAAAAAGGTAGTAGAGAATTGATCCTGCGATTTGTCTTCTGGAAGTCTAGGAGCGGTCTAGTGTCTTGACCTAGGTGACCTTAGATCTAGGGTTGATTGTGCATTTTTTGTGATTTGTCTAAATCCTTCTTTTTCAAAAACAAAAATTTCTTTTTTACTTAATTTTCACAAACGTTGCTACTTGCGCTAAACCCGCTTAGTGCATGCTCGACTGGACATGGGATTCTTGTGCCCGTCTTATCCGCGTTTCTTCTATCGACTCCGAAGTCGGTACTTCTTCTTCTTCTTTCTCCCCACCAACCACAACATCAACCGAGATGGATGGTTTTCTATCAAATTTTAATAACACCACTCTGCCACCATCCGCAGGTGCGCAGAATCCATCGCGCATATCTCTGCAAGAGAGATGCTACCCTATACATGGTCCCCTTCCTACTTTTCTTTCTATCCCACCAGCCAACGGGAATAATTTTGAAATCAAACCACACTTTATCAATCTTTTGCCTAAATTTCACGGTCTAGAGTCTGAAGACGCATACGTTTTTATCACCAAATTCGAAAATGTATGTGCTATGATGGGCACTTCATAACTTTCTATGAATACTATGCGTTTACGTATTCTCCCGTTTACTGTGTGCGATTTACCTGAAAAATGTCTTTATAACACAACCGCACACTCTATTTCTAATTGGGACAAATTCGTTATAGCATTCCTTAAGAAATTTTATCCCTATCATAAGACCGCCCGTGTTCGGAGTGAAATCAACCAGTTTACCCAGCTTCCAAATGAACCATTTTGGAAATGCTTTGAACGGTTTAAGGATCTACTTGTCCAATGTCCTCATCACAGAATCTATAGATGGGATCTGTGCTGAATTATATATGAGGGCATTATACCAGCAACAAAGAAGATACTTGAAACCATGTGTCAAGGCAATTTCATGTCTAATGACGATGGTGAAGCTTGGAAATTCTTGAAAGATTTTGCTGAAAACACTTTGCAATAGAAAAGCGTTAGTCTATCATCTAGGGTTGGTATTCATCAGCTCGATGTTTTGATCACAGTAAAAGCCGAAATGGAAGCGATGCAAAAGAAACTCAAAGCTATGGAAAACAAATTTTTATTAGCCTCCCTAAACCAGGCGATGCTCCCTAAAGCCGTGTGTGGATGCTGTTCCGATCCATCACATCTGACGGAAGAATGTCCTTTGAATTCTCCTTTTCAATTTCAAGAACACACTAATGCTACTTTTCAGCAGCGACCTAGAAACAATCCTTATTCTTCCACATACAATCAGGGTTGAAGGAATCACCATAATTTTGCTTGGAACCAACACCAAACTCAAAATACGGTTCCAAACCAAATAACTATCAAAGGGCTCCTTCACAGCAACAGCAACCACCACAGAGTCAGCACCCCTTTCAACCACAAAATTTTCAAAATCCGGCCCACAATTCTGCACCTTATAATAATTCTTTCCAAACGGCCAGTACCGAAAACTCCTCTGCGCTCAAGCGAACCTTGGATTTTTTTATGAAACATACCATGCAAATGTTGACTGATTTAAGGTCTTCCATCGACACCATAAGGAAAGACTCCGCCTCCCACGGTGAGAATATAAAATCGATGGAAGCACAAATTGCACAATTAAATGCCGCGTTGAGTGCTAGAGAGAAAGGGAAACTTCCATCTCAACCCTTACCGAATCCTGGCCACTCACAATATCATAATATGAATGCCATTACCACGTTGAGATCAGGAAGAGTGCTAAACAACCAAGTCGGTGAACATGTTGATAATGAGGAATCAATCAATGATACCCCAGCTTCCACTTCTAACCCTATTTCGTCTAATCTACCATCTTCTTCCGAGCCTATTCTCCATTTTCCCAAGGCTCGAACTCTCCGCCCACCTCCTTGAGTCAACCTAACACGATCCCCACTCCAATTCTGGGATTCGTTCCACCCCCTCGATCTTCTCCAATATTGGACCAAACTCTTATTGATAAAGCTCCTTATCTAAATAGATTAAGGGGGAAAAACCAAGTCCACAAATGGAGAAGATTGTAGAAATGTTTAAACAGGTTAACATAAATATCCTTCTCCTAGATGTTATACAACAAGTTCTGGCTTATGCGAAAATACTTAAGGACTTGTGCACTAGGAATAGAAAAACTCAAGTGCCAAAAAAGGTGTTCATGACGAGTAATGTAAGCACGACTTTTACCCAGCAATTACCTAAGAAACGTAAGGACCCCGGCTATTCTACAATCTCGATTTCTATTAGGGGTAAAAATATCAATCGTGCTCTACTCGAACTTGGCTCTAGTGTTAACTTGCTTCCTTACTCTGTCTACAAGCAGTTAGGTATTGGAGAGTTGAAACCTGCCCACTGCACTCTCCAGATGGCAGATCGATCTATCACCCAACTTAGGGGTGAGCTTGAGGATATGTTGATCAAAGTCGGGGAATTTATATTCCCTGTGGACTTTATTGTTCTAGATACATAGCTTATAGCGAACCCACGGAACTAAATTCCGATGATTCTCGGCCGACCCTTCTTAGCCACTTCCAATGCTGTTATTAATTGTCGTAACGGTTCTATGAATTTATCCTTCAGGAAGATGACAATTGAGCTTAATATTTACAAGGTAGGAAGTCAACCATCTGAACCTTCTGCTCATCTACTTGATGTTTGTTCCATCAACGAAATAGCTTCCGACAGCTGCAAAGCTGAAGTACCTTGCTATGATGATCTCGACGACACTAGTGCATCATTGTTTGATCTGGCATATTATTATAGTGAGGACACCTTTGACGATTCCACCCTCGAGTTCGAACCTTTTGACTCATCGCAAAAGTCAGTAGCACTTTCCGAGTCAATATCCAACGCAAGTAATGAACTTCTTAGGGAGTCCGAGTATCATTCCCTTACCCCACCTTCTATTATCTCTCCACCGACATTAGATCTCAAACTGCTAATTTCTCATCTTAAATATGCATATTTATGTGAGAATGAGTTTTTGCCCGTGATCATATCCGCTTCTCTAGCATTAGAGCAAGAGAACTCTCTTTTGACGGTCTTGAGATCAAATCGGCAAGCATTTGGTTGGACAATGGCTGGTATAAAAGGGATTAGTCCCTTGATTATTGAACATCATATACATTTGATGGATGAAGCCAAACCAACCCGAGACCCACAAAGACGGTTAAATCCCGTCATGAAGGAGACGGTAAAGAAAGAAATCGTCAAGTGCCTAGATAGTGGTATAATTTACCCAATCTCTGATAGCCAATGGGTAAGTCCTATTCATGTAGTCCCTAAAAAGTCTGGCATCATGGTCATAACTAAAGAGGCTAATGAGTTGATCCAAATACGCACCCAAACTGGGTGGCGTGTATGTATTGATTATAGGAAACTCAATGCCGTAACGAGGAAAGATCAATTCCCTTTATCTTTCATTGACCAGATGTTGGAACGATTAGTCGGACATGAATATTATTGTTTCTTGGACAAATACTCTGGCTATAACCAGGTCCCCATTGCCGAAAAGGATCAAGATAAAACAACATTTACTATCATTTTGGTACATTTGCTTATGCCCTTTGGGTTATGCAATGTTCCCGCTACATTTCAGCGGTGCATGATGGGGATATTCTCAGACATGGTCGAGAATTTTCTAGAGATATTTATGGACGATTTCTCTATATTTGGGGACTCCTTTAAGAATTTCCTATGTAATCTTGACACGGTTCTTACCCGCTGTAAGGATAAGAACTTAACTTTGAATTGGGAAAAATGTCATTTCATGGTCCAAGAAGGTATCGTGCTTCGACATGTCATTTCACAAAAAGGTATTGAGGTAGACAGAGCTAAAATAGATGTCATCCATAACCTTCCTCATCCCAAATGCGTCAAAGATATATGATCCTTCCTTGGTCATGCAGGCTTTTATAGGAGATTCATTAAGGATTTTAGCAAAATTGCTAGACTCATAACTCTTCTCTTGGCCAAGAATACAACATTTCACTTCGACTCAGATTACGAGGCTGCTTTTGACTCACTTAAAAGCTCCCTCACTACAGCCCCCATTCTATCATCTCCTGATTGGAACCACCCATTTGAGCTTATGTGTGATGCATCAGATTTTGCTATTAGTGCAGTCTTAGGACAATACATTGATAACATGTCACATGCAATTTATTATGCAAGTAAGACCTTGAATGATGCCAAATTAATTATACAACTACCGAGAAAGAACTCTTGCCAGTTGTATTTGCATTAGAAAAATTCAGGCCTTACTTGATTGGCTCACCGATAGTGGTTTACACCGATCACTCTGCCCTAAAACATCTTTTATCGAAGAAGGATGCTAAGGACAGGTTAATACGTTGGATCCTGTTATTAAAAGAATTCGATCTTGTCATACGAGATAAGAGTGGATGTGAAAACGTAGTAGCCTACCATCTTTCACGCATCTCTTCTGCACCTACAGTGACCTTGCCAATAAACGACTCTTTTCCTGATGAACAACTCTTGACTGTATCCTGCGAACCTTAGTTCGTGGATATTGTGAATTATCTAGCAACGGGACTTATTCCCAGTGAATGGTCTAAACAAGACAATCATCGATTTCTATCCCGAGTAAAGCATTTTTACTGGGATGAACCTTATTTGTTTAAGTATTGTCCCGACCAAATTATTCGCAGATGTGTCCCTAATGATGAATTCAAGAGTGTATTATTTTTCTGTCATGATCAGGCATGTGGTGGTCACTTTGGTCCATGTAAAACGATGGAGAAAGTTTTGCAATGTGGTTTTTACTGGCCTACATTATTTAAAAATGCATATGATCATTGCAAAACTTGTCCATGGTGTCAACACATGGGTCGGATTTCTCGAAAAAAAGAAATGCCGCTCCAACCTATCCTGGTATGGAAATTTTTGACGTTTGGGGTATTGATTTTATGGGCCATTTTCCCAACTCTTTTGGAAATCTGTATATCTTGTTAGCGGTTGATTACGTCTCGAAATGGGTGGAAGCGATACCATGTCGCACTAATGACAACAAGCTTGTTATTAGGTTCCTTAAAGAAAAAAATATCTTTTCGCGATTCGGACACCCTCGCGCTATAATTAGTGACAACGGGACTCATTTCTGTAATCGGTCTTTCGAGACTTTAATGCGGAAATATTCAATCAACCATAAACTTTCTATGCCCTATCATCCCCAAACTAGCGGGCAAGATGAGATTTCCAATAGGCAGATAAAACAAATTTTGGAGAAGACGGTTTCTAAAAACCGTAAAGATTGGTCAACCAAATTGACGGATGCTCTTTGGGCATTTCGTACCACTTATAAGACTGATCTTTGTATGTCTTCTTACCGCCTAGTATTTGGAAAGGCTTGCCACCTTCCTGTCGAGATCGAACATAAAGCTATGTGGGCTATTAAAGAGCTTAATTTCGATTTAAATCAAGTCTGTAACTTTCAGAAGCTGTAATTAAATGAGCTAAGCGAACTCCGCGATGAAGCTTATGATAATGCGATTATAGTAAAGAACTGGACTAAAGTGTTCCTCGATAAAAAATATTTTTAGAAAAACTTTTACCCTGGGACAACAAGTCCTTCTTTACGATTCCCGTCTCCATCTTTATGCGGGTAAGCTAAGATCTCGTTGGAAAGGACCATTTGTGGTGCGGTATGTATACCCGCACGGGGCAGTTGAAGTTGAAAATATTAAAAACGGTTATATTTTTAAAGTGAATGGGTATGGATTAAAACCGTATTTTTTCACTGACCCCACGGAGAAGCTCCTGTTTTTACAGGAGCCTCTTTATCATAACTAAATTTTCTCCGCCTCACCCCCATGTCTCGATAATATTGTCTCATCCTAAGAATGGAGGTGAGTGACCAAAAATAAGTTTGGGGGAGGTTTTCATGTTCATTAATTCTTGTACCATGTTAATAACTTTTCCTCCCAAGTCTACAGGTTTTTGAGATTTAAAATATAACAACAGTGAGGACACTGTTGTAAATAGGTTTGGGGGAGGTTTGTGCTTATTTGCACATTACTTTGCATTACACTTTGTATAAGCACAAAAATTTCAAAACTTTTCTTTTGATAATGAAAGATTAGAAAGTGAAAAATTATATTTAAAAGATTGGAAGATTTTAAGAAAAACAAGAAATTTAGATGTTTTCTTAAACGAAGCTAATAATAAGTAGTTATGAACCGTTGTCCCAAGGTTAGTAAGATGAAGGAAGTCACTAATCTGAGGATAAAAATAAGTCTGAAAAATAGTCCCTATTCTTAAGGCCAAACATTTGAACATTGATGCCCTACTATACGCACTTACACACATCTTGAAATTCGGGATAGTAGAGGATACCTTGAAATGCTCTTGTCTAAAAACCAAAGTACGAAGAAAATATAAATGAAGCATAAAAGTATAAAATGGTGAAGAAAAATGAACACTAGTTTTGTAATCACCAAGGCAGCATAAAACAATATAGCGAGAGTGCTTTATCACCTAGTGCCTTAGACCAACTGGTTTGGGAGTCATTGCTAAGCCTTCGGTATTGCAAGACGAGAAAATTGCTAATTACGCCTAATAAGTGAGCACATTTAGTAATCGGTCGGTTAGTATCTCAAGAAGTATTAATGGTCGTATGAAGAATGTGTGAGCAATTCCATCTAAAATATTCACCGACTAAAAATACTGAGGTAGATGGACAAGAGTATGATAGCTTGAATTGAATTCTCCGAGTGTAGGGATGTCTTTTACACACACGTAGGGGTATATGATCGGTGTTTGGAAGAAAGGTAGGGAGGACGACTAAAGGCGATGTTTTATTATGAGATGGTGTGATTTCTAATATCTTTTCATGACTATTAAGATAGGGCTCATGACAACTGAAAAGCTAGTGTAGTTTGAAACTCTGATTTTCAAGTTCTTTCTTTTATGATTCTTATTTTTAAATGTAACTTTCACAGTCTTTCTTTTATTATAGGATTTTGTGGGTGTAATCCGCTGAAAACCCTCAGGAGACAACACTCCTCATACTAGGGACACCTAGAGGTTTAAAGGCTTGTTGCGCGTGCTCAGTGCAATCCTGTTGCCTACGAAAGTGTGCTAGTTAGCTTTTCTATTTTTCTTTTCTCTGTCTCTTGAATAAATAGTTTCCTCGCGACGATCAAAATCAAGTTTGGGAGTATTTGTTCAGTCGAAAATAGTGCATTTTTAACATAACAATTTCCTTACTTTTCTTAATCATCTAAAAGTGTTTATTATAAATATAACACATATTAGAACTTCATCTGCAAAATATCATTTACCATGTGTTTATATATTATAATCAACATTATGAAGGAAATTGTATGTTTAATATTTTACACATAATATTTTGTATCTCAAATATAACTAACATTGTTCATTGAAGATATTCTGCAATATTAGCTCAGGTCAGATATCAGAAACCAAGAATCTGCAGATAAAATAAAGAAAGTCGAAGAATTAAATACTGGCAGAGACTCGGAAAAGATAAAGAAGATTCCAGATATCACATAAATACCCAAAGACCAGAATGAGAATAACCCAGAATTTTCAACCCAAGAACCCACCAATCGGCCGCGGAACCGCGGTCGAGTCAGGCCGAGTCACTGCGGATCCGCGGCCGATCCAGGGACTTGTGGTTCGAGAGTTCTCTGGAATCTTCAGCGTAACAAACTTAGTTTGTTGGGGATTTCTGTTACTGGTTTTGAGGCTATAGAAAGGACCGAGGGGTACATCTACAAGGGATCCAACTTTTGATCTAGAAAAAAATCAAAAACATCCAATTTCCAAGAAAAATCAACATCCAAGATCAATAACCAATCTCCAAAGAGGATCTAAGATCTAAGATCAAGAATCTTCGATCATGAGATCCAAGATCAAGAAACCCATCGAGAAATCAATCAGCGATCAATCAATCAAGTCTCTTTTATACGAAGCTAATCATCGTCAACGAACAAGAGATCCAAGACAGGTCCAAGATTCAAGGTGATCAAGCAACGTAATCGACGGAACATCTACTTCTTCGAGGCAGAGATCGAGAGCAAATTCTTCTTTCTCTTGTAATCTAAACACGAAGAATTGTATTGTGAAGTTGAGTAATAAAGGTGATCATTAGTTTTAATTTTGCTTTCTTTTAATTTCCGCATTATGAATTCTTTCTCTATTTCTTCTTTTATTTTCATGATGCGCGAGTAATTCTCCGCTTGATAGGATTCATAGGATTAGGGGAGATCGATAGATGAGAAAATTCTATACTCCTTTTAAGTCTTATGAAATTTATGATCTTTAACAAAAGAATCGTCAACATTCTTATCGGGCGATATCAATTCTTGATAATTTCGACCACGATTTGAGATAAGATTGACGATCTTTTTCTTGATGGCTAGATGTGAATGGATATAAATGCAAGAACAAGGGTCAATCATGTCGAAACCCTAATTTCTTCCAAAGAACCCTAATCCGCATTCATCGCCATCGATCTAGTTTTAAATTTATCAATAGATAAGAGGAGTCGTTTTTATTAGTCATCCATGGCTACTAAATCCAATCGAATCCTACAAGCCTTCTTCATATAAATTTTCTTGATAATTCAATTAAATCTTTAAACTATTTCTTGATAATTCAATCAAATCTTGAAACCATTTTGCTGAAACTAATTCTTGATTTTCTTGAATTTCTCTTTTCTATTCTTTCAACCGATCTAAAAGAAGAACTATAAAAATTCCACGAATCCCTGAGGACGACCCGTACTCACCAACGCTCGCCACATGCGACACCATTATTGATTGCGGTTATTTTACTACTACTTTTTCTTTCACAAAATTACACATCAATCAACCCCCAATACCAGGAAAGATGAATCCCCGTCGATCCGCTCACTGCCTCAATGTGGCTACGGACTGTACCAACTAAAACTTGTTTGCACGACTCCATTGAGCCGTGGTAGGGTAGTAATCAAAACACAGTGAGAACTCACACGAGACAAATGATGATCTCAGGTCGACAAACTAACCGGTACACATGTCACCTGGGAACTACTATTTGACAATCGGTATACTACCAACTAGCATGTTCTCGACGAGTCAGTCCAGTGTACTCAAAACCCAATGAGCACCTATATATTATCTTAAGTGAACAAACTAACATCAATGGCTTGTGAAACCTAGCCACCACCCCTCGTTGAGGTCTCGATCAGTATACACAAGGCTACTCTCGAGTATCTGTAACGTTTTAAAAATCATTTAGGTGAAATTTCCGATAATCGGTAAAATAACCGGTGTTTTCCGTAAAAATCAAGATATAATTTTTTTTAAATATAGACTTAAATATACCTATTCTAGCTATGTAATGGCTAGTATTGATATTTAATTAGTCACTTATAAATTGTTAGTTTACTTAAAGATTTTTCCATAATTAATTATTTTAAATATTATTTTAAGCCTTCACTTATACTTTTAATTTGTGTTAAATTACAAATTAGAATGGGTTAATACAAGTTTTGTGCATCATGACACATTAAACCAAAATGTAACATATTGTTTTTGAAATGAAAAGAAGTTGTCAAGATGGTTTTAGAAAATATAAAATAAAAAGGCTTAAATTATGAAAATAAATTAAATAGAAATGAGGTTTGGGCTTGTTGACTTGGGGTATGGCTGCATGTCACTTGGTTTCCACTCACACACACACACACACACACACACACACACACACACACACACACACACATTTTTGGGCCGAGCCATGGGCTGCCCCCACTCCCCAATTTCCCACTCCAATTTAAGAAAAGAAAAGAATAAAGGAAAAAGAAATTGAAATGAAAAGAATAAAGAAAAGTAATGGGTGTTGACTTGAGTAGGGGAAAGATGTTTCTACACACCCACACCCTCTCACCCCACTCTCTCCCTCTCCTCATTTTCTGGCCGAAACCAGCAGCCCCATTCCCCCATTTTCCCCACTTCATTCCATCTCAAAAATCCACAAAAAATGCATCAAAAATCAATATAAAACCCCACTAATTCCTAATTTAATCCTTACCCATTATTCCTTGGCCAATCTAGCATGGATCTTGGAGCAAGGAAGCTAATTTGGGAGGCTAGGTTTGCATGTTAGATCTACAAATCTTGAGGTATAAATCCGAACCCCATGTTTAATTTGTTACTAAAGTACTTTAAATCAACTTAATTAGGTATCTAAATTGTTCTAATTGCAAGTTTTGAAATTTCAAGATAAGGGTTTAGGATCAAGTTAGAGTTTTTACCACTTGATTATAGTTGTAATGAGTAATTTAACCTTTTAAGACATGCAAAATTTAGTCTAGTTGTTAATTTGCAAATTGTTACTTTAAAATTTGCCCAAATTATATAATTTTGCAAACTAGATTTTTGTGATTAAGGTAAAGAGGTGAGTTTAAAATATAATTAGTATTGGTGTAAACTAATTAAGATATTAAGTGAGCTATTTGGCCGTTAGAATTGCTAAAACATCTAGATTAGTATTAAAACGGTTAATGGTTGCTTACTAGGTTTTTTGGAATAAACCGATTGAATTAAGTTTGGGGTTTTGTGGGTTACTACCTACTTCATATAATATTTAGTGTATTGTGACTTGCGCGATACGTGCGTTTCGGGTCTAGTTTTGGGCGTATCACAACCAATCGGGATGGTTTCAGACGTTAGCACACACGTTTTTGTGCTCCGAGTGCACACGCATTTAGCTTATGGACGCTAGTTTTCTCGTATGGTCTTGATATCGTGTTTTGCAGAATATTAGCCTTATGTGTTACAACGTGTGATTCTAGGATTGGTCGCAGAGACGTCGGACGTGGCACAGAAAGGAAAGGCGGTCATTGGATCAGATTAGCTGAGACGTCCGGGTGAGTAGATATACACATCTACGGGGGGATCGTCTGGATGGCGCGAGGCGCCCGATGGTTTAGGATTACTTGTAGTACTTGCATTTTACATGCGTAGTTTCCCAGTTATTCATCTCATTGCATCGCACCATCTTATGCACACACACACACACATATGATATCATCTTATACGGCACTTGCACCATTACCATTGGTTCATGCCGCACGTGCACTATTCATGCGAACACAC
This sequence comes from Agapanthus africanus, assembly GCA_030015575.1. Classification (NCBI taxonomy): domain Eukaryota; kingdom Viridiplantae; phylum Streptophyta; class Magnoliopsida; order Asparagales; family Amaryllidaceae; genus Agapanthus; species Agapanthus africanus. The sequence continues at coordinate 157,895,725 of CM057350.1, forward strand.
ATGCCTTTGATAATTGCTATGTCACGAACACTATAGAACTTATTTAAAATCGGTAACTGTGCATTTGCATCATACATGATCCGTAGACTTATACTTGTATATTCTTTCATTAAATGGATACGTAGGATTGTTAGTTATATATATACATACCTCATTGCATCATGATTTATGCATAGCTTTTGGCCGTACTTCGCATGGTATATACTACCGTATCATAGATTTCCATCATCACCGGCATGTTTATATATTGTGATTCTTCTCGAGGATTTCAGTATTGATGGGATTTCTAGATTTTTGGGAAAACCGCAAGACTTTTATAAACCTGTTATCGCTTTAAACATGCAAGTTGCGGTTTTCTTGCGATTTGATGTATGTGTCATCCACCATGAGTTCTCCTGATTTATGTTGGCTTTCAAGACCCGATTCGAAAAGTTGGATGAACCGTTTCGGGTATATGGTGGGCCCGGTAAGGTACCCGGGGCAAGAAGCTTGAGATGTAGACGATGAGCCTAGCAGGGGCAGACTACCTACCGGTGATGTCTGACGTGGCGGAGATCCGGAGGATACCGACGTGGTCATGAGATTTGATGATATGGGTCGATCCGGACTGACGGAGCCTTAGACTTTGAGATATTGAGATATTGAGATATTGAAACATTGAGATAATGAGACATTGAGATATTGGGATTTATATATATCGTGTCGATGCTTGACACGGATTTTCTGGTGATTTCATTGTTGATACTTCATTTTATTGCATGGAGGTTTTTCTAAGATAAGAATCAAGATTTTCTCATACCAGGCATTTTCAGGTTCCGTGTTTAATGGTGCATTCATATTGCATTCATGCTAGTACATCGTGTTATATTGATATAAGTAGGTTGTGACGCATTTGCGTGCATGCTTACGATAGCCTTATTAGATATTACTTACTACTCACGAGTTGGCAACTCACCCCAGTTGTGTCACAGTATCTTGCAGGTCTGACCCGTCAGCACAGTAGCAGCGGGCGTACTTCCTCTTTTGCTTCATTGCATCATTTGGCAGCTTCGCTCATAGGTAGGTTTTGGAGGATTTTGTTTTGCCTCCACCATGTACATTAGTTTGTATCTAGTATACTCCATCTACTCTTGTATATTGGACTAGACGGTGAGACTTGTGAGACATGTATTCATGGTTTTTGGTGTCGATGCTCACTTGAGCCGACGTGATGTTTCTTACCTTCGTGCTTTTATATGCTTGTTTCGCACTTGATGATATATACTGCATGTGGTTGTGATTCCTCCTTTGGCGAAGAGCTAGCTCCCGCTTGGGGATGGCTTTATTCTTGATCATATGTATTTTCTTGTGTTGTACCCGTTTGGGGGCTGGTATTTACAAAGGAGACTCAGCCAAAATTTTCGGGAAATTTTGATGTTTTTTCTTAATGTTTAATGCGACTTAATTTGTTAAAATTGCTTTGTTTAATAAGTTTTCCTTCACTCTATTTCTTTAAATGGTTTAGATTTCAGTGCTTTGGCTTACTTAGATTATGTTGCGCCTTGAAACGTTTCGTAATTTAAGTGTCAGTCACGTTCCGTACCTTCGGGTCGTGACAAAGATAGTATCAGAGTGATAGGTTTTACCATTCTGAGTGTAGGATGACCCTTGGCAGATGGAGTAGGTGACTTAAGCAGAGTGACGTAGCGTATGTATGTTTCGCGGCATACTTACGATACAGTACTCCGCCTAAGTGACCTTAGGATTATATTTTGCTTACCTTTCTTTCCTTGATTTTGTTAGGTTTACCTAGCACCTTATGAAGGGTTTGGAAGCATCACATGTACCAAAGATTAAATTTTTAGGGTGCTAAATGAACACACAAAGAATCATTCCTAGAAAATTAGGGTTTCAAAAACAACACATCATCTCAAGGAGGAAAAGCTAGGGTTTTGAGAGTACAACCTTTGTAGCTCCCTACGCTAGACTCCTCGGCTACTTGGGGTTTGAAAAAGGTCCGCTTGAACTCCTCTAGGTCCACGATGATCCACCCGGAGTCCGCTTTGTCCAAGCTTGCAACTTCACAAGATCAAGAAAGAAAATGGAAGCGAACACTCTCCACTAATGGGCAAGACTAGTGTAAAATGGTGTTATGGTTCTTTTTCTCACTTCAAAATCCTATCGTGTTGAGTATTTTGCTCACTTGAGTGATCTAGAGAGCAAAAGAGCAAGGAAGAAGAAGATGATGGCTTTTGAAGAAGAAGAGAAATGATAATCACTAATGAAAAATAGAAAATATATGTATATATATTTTCCACTCTTCATCTCAAACCATGGTTATATTATATGGATATTATTTCACTTGAGTTAAGACATAAAAGAAAAGATTAACACATGGTTAAAAGGTAGGTGAGCATGGTTAGTTGAAGAAGAGTGTAGAAACCATGTATTAATCTTTATCTTTTGTTTTAAAACAAATGCAAATATATATATATATCCATATATATAAACATAAGGTGTGATTCTTATATTGCCATCATTTTCTATGTATATACAACCATGAAGGATGATGTATGTATGTATGTGTGCATGCACATCCATATGTGCATGAACAAGAAAAAATGCATACATGCATGCATACATCCAAAAATACAAGAAAGGATTTCTAGTGAGAAACTAATGGTTAAATGATAAATCAATACTTGATTTAGCAATCCGGCCATATCACATACGACCCAACCAAAAGCAAGCCGCCCGATTAATATACGGTATCTTATACGCGCATTTTAACCGGGTCAATGCGCATATCGCATACGTGCACCACAACGTTTCGCCTGGACTAGGTAACTCCTTTGTGGGACTCTAAGACTCGTCAATACGCCGGCAGTGGGTGATGATCATATCAAGCACCCCCAAGCCGCAAGCGGTCAGGTAAACGTAACGGCCACCCGGGTATTGAGCGATCAGAAGAAAACAAGCGAACCTGCTACAACTCCCGTCGAGCCAACCGGCAATACTACCGTACAGTCCGGTCTCTTCGTCAGATATGTCGCTTATCAAGTCTAGGGGTGGTAAACGTCAGACCCCAATAACCGATAAGTCGTGCCGATGTGAGGCTCATAACGGGTCGAGAAACTACTGGTAACACTTACCAGTAAATCTCTAAAACAGCCCTGGCCAGGGACTTCCCTGTTACGGCCAATCGAGCACAGCGTAACATCAACTCCCAATACCGGGAGAGACGAAACCCCTCCTATCGCTCATTGCCTCCATGTGACTCGGGACTGTACCAAAAAACCACCGTTTTGCACGCCCTCATGGACGTGGTAAGGTGGTAATCAAAGCACAGTGGGAATCACACAAGACTCTATGACGATCTCGGGTCTACAGACTAACCTGCACAAGTGTCACCAGAGAACTGCCATCTGACGTGAGGTATAATACCATCTGGGAGTTCTCGGCAAGTCCGTCCAGTGTACCCAGTCTCCACTGAGCACCCGTATACGATCTCTGATGTCAAACACCAATGGATATGGGATCATCCATCGCCCATCTCATGGGTCAAGAAGCGTATACGCTAGTCTACTCTGGTATATCGATGCCCCATCTCGATACACCCATGACTAGGGACCTTGAAGGATGTACTTATGGACTACCATGTCCCCACTAGTATGATCCGCATCATAGTCCAGGTAGTCAAGTACACATCCTAAGGGCTTTACCAACATGTAACTATAAGACAGTATAAAGAGACAAGTATACATGTAAAGATAAAGAGCAACCAGATAGCATACTATCATATCGAGCAAGAAAGTCATCTCTATATATGTCCAAGCATCCAATATAATATACGTCATCTGTACAATACTGGCCTCTAGGGCATACAACAATCTCCCACTTGCACTAGGGCCAGCTGCTGTAGTATCGCATACCCGAGCATCCTGAAGAGTCTCTCAAACCGTATCTGGGGAATGGCCTTCGTGAGTGGATCCGCTGTGTTATTCTTCGTGTCAACCCTCCTGACCTCGATCTCCCGGCGATCAACTATCTCCCGGATCAGGTGATACAGCCTCAGAATATGCCTGGATCGCTGATGAGACCTGGGTTCCTTGGCCAAAGCCACCGCTCCATTGTTATCGCAATACAAAGGTATTGGATGCTCAATGGATGGAACCACTCCAAGTTCAGTAATGAACTTCTTGATCCAGACAGCCTCTTTGGCAGCATTGTTGGCAGCGATGTATTCAGCCTCCATTGTCGAGTCTGCCACGGTTTCCTGCTTGGAACTCTTCCAGCTAACCGCCCCTCCGTAAAGGGTAAAGATAAATCCCGACTGCGACTTAGAGTCGTCCTTATCACTCTGAAAGCTTGAATCGGTAAAGGACTCCACTTGGAGTTCTCCATTACCATACACCAAGAGCATCTCCTTAGTCCTTCATAAGTACTTGAGAATGCTCTTCACAGCTGTCCAGTGACTCTCTCCAGGATCAGCTTGATACCTACTCACTACACTTAGTGAGTATGCTACATCGGGTCTGGTACATAGCATCGCGTACATGATAGAGCCTACAGCCGAAGCATAGGGTATCCCTTGCATGCGAGCTCTCTCCAAATCAGTCTTGGGAGACATTTCTTTGGAGAGAGTGACTCCAGAGATCGTTGGTAAGTTCCCACGCTTGGATTCTTCCATACTAAACTTCTTTAGTATGGTGTCAATGTACCTGGACTGGGACAATCCTAATATCCTTTTAGATCTATCTCTATAGATCCTGATTCCCAATATGCAGGAGGCATCACCTAGATCTTTCATTGAGAATCTTTGTGATAAGAAGAGCTTGACCGATTGCAGCATAGGAATGTCATTTCCTATCAAGAGTATGTCGTCCACGTACAATACGAGGAAGACAACCTTACTCTCTGCCACCTTCTTGTAGATACAAGGTTCATCTACGTTTTTGACGAAATCAAACTCTTTGATAACGACGTCAAAGCAGATGCTCCAGAGACAAGGTCTGGGCCCAGTGGGCTACCGCAAAACACTCGGGGGGCTTTTTCTAGAGCCCAGTGGGCTACCGCCAGATACAAGGTCTGGGCAGGCTCGTCTGAGACGAGGACTAACCAGGAAGATATGCCTATTCCTCCGGAGCGGGTTGGTTCCTTTTTTCCAGATCGTATCACTTGGCTAGAGGCCAGTGTTCAAGACTTATGTCAGATGATTGGATCCTTGATAAAGATCAGTCGAGTACCGCGATTAGATGTTGTTCCACCCACTACGGTTGCTTCGGAACCAAAGCGGATCCGTACTGAGGTATCAACTCGGGTAGTCTGGAAGAGGCCATGGCGGGATCTTTTCAGGCCGTGCGGGTGTCCGAAGCTGGCAACGGGGCCATATTCATAGTTTTTTCCTACAGGGTCAGCATCCATCGCCGGGGTGTTTTCGATGTGGGAGTTCGCACCACCGAGTCAGAAGTTGAACTGTGAGGCGCAGGGGCGGGGCATCAGTTCCACATGTTACTTTACCCCCTTCACCCCCTCCTCCGAGCGCTTTACCTCCTATGCCTATTGTTACTCAACGCCAGACCGACGCTCCGAGAGGCCGCGGTTGTGGGAGCCTTATTCTGTGGGGACGAGGTAGCAGAGGCGGCAGGCAGCTGGCAGGGGACATGCCCTGGCTTTTGTGATGACTCTTCAGGACATGCAGGCATCGAGCGTAGTTGTGACAGGTATTCTCTCGGCGTTTCCTTTTAATGCGCGCTTTTTTTTGACCCGGTATCTACGCATTCTTTTGTATTGAGGTTTAGCTGAGTGTCGTCTTTACTAGATTAGCCGTTAGTTGTGATTACTTTTTTAGGTGAGTCCTTATAACTCGACATGTGTTTTGATTGTGTTCTGTTCGTTTCAGAGATAGGGATCCTTCTATTGATTTGATCCTCCTAGATATGTTAAACTTTGACGTTATTCTGGGTACGGACTGGTTAGCTACATGCTACGCGTCCCTGGACTGCCATGAGAAGGAAGTTCGAATTAGTTTTCTAGGTGAGCCAGTTCTGGTTATTCAGGGAGACCGTAGCGCCACCCTTCCCAGCTTGATTTCTTTTTGTCGCGGTAGTCAGCTTCTGAGAAAGGGATGTCAGGAATTCTTGGCGTATATTTGTGATGTTAGAGCCACAGAGGTCCCGTTGGACCATGTCCCGATTGGGAGAAAGTTTCCAAATGTTTCCCTGATAAGTTACTTGGTTTGTCGCCAGAGCGCGATATTGAGTTCTGCTTTGACTTGATTCCCGGCATGGAGCCTTTTTCTATATCGCCATATCAGATGGACCCGGCGGAGCATAAAGAATTGAAGGATCAGTTGCAAGATTTGTTGGATAAAGGGCTTGTTCATCCGAGTGCGTCGCCTTGGGGAGCTCCTGTATTGTTCGTCAAGAAGAAAGATGGCAGTTTGAGTTGATGCATTGATTATTGTCAGTTGAATTGAGTTACTGTGCGGAATAGATATCCCCTACCTCGCATCGACGATTTATTTGATTAGCTCCAGGGTACGGGACATTTCTCAAAGATTGACTTGCGGTCAGGCTACTACCAGTTGTGGGTTCGAGAGAATGACATTTCGAAAACTGCTTTTCGCATTCGTTACGGGCATTATGAGTTCTTGGTGATGTCGTTCAAGCTCACCAATGACCCAGCAGCGTTTATGGATTTGACGAACCGTATATTCCGGCCATTTTTCTTGATCAGTTATTATAGTGCTCGTTGATGTCATTTTAGTTCACTTTTGGAGCTGAGTGGGGCTTGGGCAGTAATGGAGGATTTCGTTGCAGACCTTGAGGGAGCACCAGCTATTCGCTAAATCATCCACGAGTATTTTCTGGTTGGATAATGTGAACTTCTTGGGACACGTAGTTAGAGAGATGGTAAGTATGGAACCGAAGAAGATCGAGGCCGTTCAGCACTGGCCCAGACTTGTATCAGTGAAGGAGGTTCGCAGCATTTTGGTTTGGATGGATACTATTGATATTTCGTGCAGGATTTTCGCATGTAGCTGCAACATAGATCGGGTTAACCCGGAAGAGAGTTCCTTTTCTTTAGACTGGGATTTGTGAACAGAGTTTTCAGCAGTTGAATACGTGTTAGACGACTGCACAGTTTTATTTTTGCCTTCAGGATCAAGAGGTTTTGTTGTTGTTGCTATGCTTCTTGGCAGTTGAAGAAGCACGAGCAGAACTATTCTATGCATGATTTAGAGATGGCTGCAGTGCTTTTTACACTTATGATATGGAGACAGGTCGTGCCAGATATTTACGGATCACAAGAAGCTTAAAGTACTTTTTCAGTGGTGAGATCTAAATTTAAGACAACGTCGATGGATGGGAGCTAGTGAAAGACTATGACCGCAAGATTCCTTATCGTCCGGGCAAAGCGGATGTTGTGGCGGATGATTTGAGTTGGAGGTCCGGAGGTGGCTTTTGTTGTTTGAGCACAGTTTACAGACAGACGACGGAAGAATAGCAGATTCTATGTGACACCCGAGCACAGTTCGAGTTTACATCGACCGGGGGACAACTTGTCCGTGTCTGTGCACATCCACAGTTATTTGATCATATCCGTGAGGCACAGTCCGATGACGTTCGTTTGCTAGAGATCATGGAGCAGGTTCGACAGGGCATAGATTCAGAGTGCGTGATTGATGATCCGGGAGTACTATGATTCGGGACTCGACTATGTGTGCCAGATTCCGAGGGATTGAGATGCGAGATCTTAGAGGAGGTGCATCGGCCAATATATAGTGTTCATCCGAGTTCCACCAAGATGGAATGAGATTTGAGAGAAGTCTACTAGTGTGAAGGGATGAAGAGAGAGGTCACAGATTTTGTTTTGGAATGCCGACTTGTCAGCAAGTCAAGGTCGAGCATCAGAGGCCAGCAGGAGAATTACAACCTTTGCCCATTCCGGAGTGGAAGTGAGAACAGATTTCTATGGATTTTATTGTGGGTCTACTTAGGACCAGTCGAAGGTATGACTCTATTTGGGTGATCGTAGGCCGATTAACGAAAGCAAATCACTTTCTGCCAGTAAGATCTCTTTCGCGTTCGTTCAGTATGCTCAGACACATGTTGATGAGATTGTGCGACTACATGGAGTTTCGACTTGAATTGTGTCCGACTGTGACACCCAGTTCACCAGCCGACTAGGGTAGGAACTTAAAGAGACTTTGGATACCAATTGAGTTTCAGTGCAGCTTTCTATCCGCAAACCAACGGTCAATCAGAGAGGACAATTTAGATTCTTAAGGACATGCTGCGAGCTTGCGTTCTAGATTTTGTGGCAGTTGGGATCGCCACTTGGCCTTGATAGAGTTTTCCTATAATAATAGCTTCCAGGAGAAAATTTAGATGGCACCCTTTGAGGCATTTTATGGGAAGAGATGTCGATCCCCCGTTTGTTGGACATAGTTTAGTGAGAGCAGTGTTTTGGGGCCACAGATTGTGCAGGAGACGACCGAAAAGATCGAGTTGATTCGGGAAAGGATGAAAGCAGCCTAGAGAAGGCAGAAGTTTAATGCTGATAGACGTCGTTGCAGGCTTGAGTTCACTGTTGGCGATCATGTTTTCTTGAAGGTTTCTCCGATGAATGGTGTGTTGAGATTCAGAAAGAAAGGAAGGCTTAGTCCCAGATATATGGGTCCCCTAAAGAGTCTCGAGCGTGTCAGCGTAGTTGTTTATCGTTTGACTCTTCCATCCAGTTTTCCAGATATTCACCCCGTGTTTCATGTATCAATGCTCCGCAAGTACCTTCATGACCCCACTCGCGTGATACAGCATCAGACGATCCAGCTGGAGCGCGATCTTTCTTTCACCAAGCAGCCAATAGTCATTCTAGATCGGCAGGTGAAGGAACTGAGGTCCGAGGTCATACCGTCCGTGTAGGTTCTTTGACGTGGCCCGAACGGCGAAAAAGGGTCACGTAGAAAAACTGAGGACGAGATGTGGAAGAAATATTGCTATCTCTTCGCGGGTACGCGTAGTTAAATTTTAAATTCGGGGACCGAATTTTTTTAAGGAGGGAAGATTGTAACGTTTTAAAAATCGTTTTGGTGAAAGTTCCGATAATCGGTAAAGTAACTAGTGTTTTCCGTAAAAATCAAGATATAATTATTTTTCAATATAGACTTAAATATACCTATTCTAGCTATGTAATGGCTAGCATTGATATTTAATTAGTCACTTATGAATTGTTAGTTTACTTAAATATTTTTCCTTAATTAATTATTTTAAATATTATTTTAAGCCTTCGCTTATACTTTTAATTGGTGTTAAATTACAAATTAGAATGTGTTAATACAAGTTTTGTGTATTATGACACATTAAACCAAAATGTAACATGTTATTTTTGAAATGAAAAGAAGTTGTCAAGATGGTTTTAGAAAATATAAAATAAAAAGGCTTAAATTGTGAAAATAAATTAAATAGAAATGAGGTTTGGGCTTGTTGACTTGGAGTATGGTTGCATGTTACTTGGTTTCCACTCTCACTCACACACACACACCCATTTTCTGGCCAAGCCATGGGCTGCCCCCACTCCCCAATTTCCCACTCCAATTTAAGAAAAGAAAAGAATAAAGGAAAAAGTAAATGAAATGAAAAGAATAAAGAAAAGTAGTGGGTGTTGACTTGAGTTGAGGAAAGATGTTTCTACACATCCACACCATCTCACCTCACTCTCTCCCTCTCCTCATTTTCTAGCCGAAACCAGCAACCCCATTCCCCCATTTTCCCCACTTCATTCCATCTCAAAAATCCACAAAATTGCATCAAAAATCAATATAAAACCCCACTAATTCCTAATTAAATCCTTACCCATTATTCCTTAGCCAATCTAGCATGGATCTTAGACCAAGGATGCTAATTTGGAAGGCTGGGTTTGCATGTTAGATCTACAAATCTTGAGGTATAAATCCTAATCCCATATTTAATTTGTTGCTAAATTACTTTAAATCAACTTAATTAGGTATCTAAATGGTTCTAATTGCAAGTTTTGAAATTTCAAGATAAGGGTTTAGGATCAAGTTAGGGTTTTTACCACTTGATTATAGTTGTAATGAGTAGTTTAACCTTTTAAGACATGCAAAATCTAGTGTAGTTGCTAATTTGTAAATTGTTACTTTAAAATTTGCCCAAATTATATAATTTTGCAAACTAGATTTTTGTGATTAAGGTAAAGAGGTGAGTTTAAAATAATTAGTATTGGTGTGACCTAATTAAGATATTAAGTGAACTATGTGGCCATTAGAATTGCTAAAACATATAGACTAGTATTAAAACGGTTAATGGTTGTTTGCTAGGTTTTTTGGAATAAACCGATTGAATTAAGTTTGGGGTTTTAATAGGTTACTACCTACTTCATATAATATTTAGTGTATTGTGAATTGTGTGATACATGCGTTTCGGTTCTAGTTTTAGGTTTGCTGCGTATCACAGCCATTTGAGGTGGTTTCAGACGTTAGCACACACGTTTTGGTGCTCCGAGTGCACACGCATTTAGCTTGTGGGCGCTAGTTTTCTCGTATGGTCTTGATATCGTTGTTGGAGATAGTGCCCTCAGAGTCAATTATTGGATCACAGGCACGTGATTGCAATGATTGAGGGAGGACCTATCCCGGTAAGACAGTCTTACTTGAGATGATAGTATGCTATCTGGTTTACCTTTATCATCGTGTACTGCTTCAGGTGACCTTACAGGTCGCTATTACACGCTGATAGAGCCCCTAGGATTCTTGCTTGACTGCCAGCAGTATGATGGCGATCATATACGTGGGAGCTGGGGTCTATAAGCACATCCTTAAAAGGTCCCTAGTCGTAGGAGTTTCGAGACAGGGCATCGATACTCCATTAGTAGACTAGTGTATACAGTCGAGACCCCGACGAGGGGCGGTGGCCAGTCTCACAAGCCACTGGTGTCAGTTTGTTCACCTAAGATGTATACAGGTGCTCATTGGGTTATGAGTACACCGGACAGGACTCGCCGGGAACCTGCTAGTTGGTCATATACCAGATGTCAGATAGCAGTTCCCTGGTGACATGTGTACAGGTTAGTTCATCGACCTGAGATCGTCATTTGTCTCGTGTGAGTTCCCACTGTGCTTTGATTACTACCCTACCACGGCTCAAAGGAGTCGTGCAAACAGGTTTTAGTTGGTACAGTCCCGAGCCACATGGAGGCAGTGAGCGGATCTGCAGGGGTTTGTCTCTCCCGGTATTGGGGGTGAGGTCGCGCTGTGTCTAGGAGAGCCATTACGCAAAGCCCTCGTCCGAGGCAGGAGATTTACTGGTAGGTATTCCAGTAGTATCTCAGGGCGTTCTGGGCTACACTCCGACACGACTTGTACCGCTTTTGGGGGTCTGACTTTTACCAACCCCCTAGGCCCGCCATGCGATACTCATAGACGAACGGACCGGACTGTACGGATATTGTCACTGACAGGCTCAGTAGGGTGTCAGGATGAGTTCGCTCATCGACGTCCCTTTTGGTCAATAGCTGGTGGCCCGTCACGTATTGGCTTATACCTCTGACGTGCTAGTGGTTAAATCCACAGCCATAGTATTGAAGAGTCTTTAGAGTCCACCACACACTCAGTTACTCAAGTTTCGGGCGAAACGCTGTAGAGGCCGTATGGAGATATGGCAGGGTCTGATCAGATACGTGCGGTATTGCACGGATCAGGATCGGACGGTTTGTACTAGTGGCCGTATGGATATATGGCAGGGTTCGATCAGATACGTGCGGTATTGCTCGGATCAGGATCGAACGGATATTACTAGCCGGCTTTGGTGTAAGCCGGATCCTAGTATAGTACAGTGTAGATTTTGTCTCATTGCATTTGTATCCGGTCGGAATACAGATGCGGGTGTGTATGCACAGTGTCGGGGTTTTCCTGTAATTTATTACGGGACCAGTTTTCTGGAGTTGCCAGTTTGCATTCCGTTCCGGCCGGTTTTCCTTTGTTCTTTCCCGGCCGGACTTTTCCGATGGAGGGTGTTATTTGCAAGTTTGCAAATAACACATTGTGGAGGGGTTTCTTGCAAATGTATTGATTATGATAGCATCTTTTCTTTTCAACCATCATTTGATTCTCTTTACATCACTAAAAGGTGATTAGAGTTTGATGTGAGATTGTTATGATGATGTTTGGATATGGTCACCCTTTCTCTTTTCCTACACTCACCTCCCTTCTTGTTATGGATTCATATTTCATTCCTCCACCATTCTAAGAAGAAGAGGTTAGCCACACTTGAGAGAAGAAGAAGAGAGAGTTTCATTTTGAGCTTGTGGGATTTTTCTTGATCTCATTTTCATGCTAAGAAAAATGCAAGCACCATTTTTCCTTATCTAGTTTCCTCCATCATCTTCAAATGGCAACAAAACCCCAAATGAGACATAGCCTCTACACTACACATTCTACAGCAAATCTTGGACGCGTCGGCTAGCCTACTTCGCGCGCGAGTTGCCTCGGTATTGAGGTGGGAGCCCGTAAAAGATACAGGCGATGTGGTGCCCTTCCGGCGAGGAGGCGACGACCGGAGTTTCCGCAGGAGATCGGGACGACGAGGAGAAGACCGGAGGACTCGGATCACTTGGTATACTTCTCTTCCCATCTCTTGTTTGCTAGTATAGGTTAATGGTTAACGATCCGGGTTTTCATTGTACGCGGTAGCGCCAGTTTCCAAGTAAGGAAAAATTTTGATTCCGCATTTTGGCCTCGGTAAGACGGCCGGGGCGCTGCCGTGGCGCAACATGGTATCAGAGACACGCCATTAACCTTGTCTAGCTTATTCTAATGTGTTTTGCTTATCCGGTCGACCAAAATCCCAAAAAACCCCATTTCGTGTGCATCAGTTTTCTGTCGATTTTTTCCGGGCTCTAAAAATTTTCAGGTTGTAAAAAGCTAATGTACTGGAAATTCTAAGACTACTGGAAAAATTCGACACAGTCAGTCGATCACCCAAGCACGGAACCGCGGCCAAACCCCCCCTTGGGCCGCGGTTCCGCCGCGCATCGGTGTCTTCACTGTAGCATATTTTTCCAGTGGGCTTCTGGGCTAATTTTTGGGGTTTTGGAATATTAATATTGGGCCCAGATTTTCTGTGAGTGCTACAGTATTACTTGGGGGCCCACTTGTTAATTTTTTAATCGATCGGATATTTTAAACACATTATTTCACAGTATTTACATTATATCTGCGACCGTGAATGTCACTCGATCGGTAAATCCGGTCTAACTGCTATAGCCCGGTTAGACGGATTTGCGAACGTGACTTTCACGTTGATGTTTTGTGTTTATGCTGTGTTGTTGCGGATCGGTCGTGGGGGATAGCCTGGATGCAATGTTAGTACAGTTTTGTTTTATATGTACATTTGATATTGCGGGGCGAGCGTCCGACATGTGGACTGCCGTCACTGCCTGTTTGTATTATTCTTTTGGGGGCACGACCTGGTTGCGGTCGATGTACCCGGTGTATGTATATTTTACTTTCTGTACTAGGATTGCCCCGCGGTGGGGTGCACGGATAGCCGGGTTCTGGAGGGCAACAAGCCCGCATCTCATGGCATTGGGACGGAGGGGGCTTCACTCCAGGATTGGCGGGCTATTCGCCGCACTCGTAGGGGGTACAGGTTGACCCAGGAGGGGTGCCCAAGTTACCGGATTCCGTGAAGTGCTGGGTGGTCCATTCACGGAGCTGAAGGGGGCTGCCTCGCTTCAGGTTTTGGCGGGTAACTTGCCGCGCCCGTAGGGGTCTAGGTTTTCATTGCACAGGCTATCCACACGACCAGGGGAACGTCGGGTTTCAGCAGCGGCTCTGTGAAACCCGGGGCTTCCAGATATCTGTATTGTTCTGTAATGCTGCATATTTCTGTGATGTTGCTTTTTATCACGCCTTGAGCGAAATACTATATATTGGTATATATATTAGTAGATGTTGTATATGTTTTTCATCCGCGCTAGTCCAGTCCCCGCTCTGCCGTTAGTTAGCTAACCTAACGGGTGATGACGGGACCCAGTGGCGAATGCGGATGGCATATACGTACGTCAGTATATTTTCGTTCTTTATGGTGTGATCAATTGATGGGACTGCATTGATTCGGATCAATGCAAGATAAACAAACCTATTCTGATGTTGTTGGAACATTTTTTTTCAAAAAGCTGTTATTGCAAGGACGTTCACTTTTGTTTTGCATCGTGGTATTCATTTGGAATATCCTGCTCCTCAGTCGACGAGGCAAGGGCCGAGATCCCTTCACCGGGAGTGACCCCTTGGATAGAAGTTTGCGTCAGAGCATTAACTTCACTATAGCCGATTACTTTTGCTTTGCATCGTGGTATTCAGTTGGAATATCCTGCACCTCATTCTACGGGGAAAGAGCCGAGATCCCTTCACCGGGAGTGACCTCTTTAGCGAAGGTTTTCGTCACTATATTTTTATAAAAGGCTATGCAGTTCCTTCAACGATATCAAGTTCATTACGTTAAAGGTTTTTCGCCAAAAACCATTCGTAGCCCTCCGTCATTTCCTACAGGTATTATTTGGTATTCGTGCTGCGTTTGTTGACCTAGTCAAGATGTAGTGTTCGGTAGCTAAGTGGTACTTGTTTGTTGCATAAGTGGGATTGGTTAAGACAGTCGTGCGGCCTTGTTGACCTAGTCAAGGGCACGTACGGGTGGGTTTAATGCAATCCAGAAAAATGACGGGTTGAACTTGACTGGCGGTTTATGGTTTGTTGACCTAGTCAAGGTCATAAACCGCTTGGGGTAAAAATCACATCGGGAGTTTCAAAAGAACTGAAACTTGCCAGACATGCGCATACCTTCTGGAGTGTGGTGACGTGAGTGGATTCCGTCACGTTATCATGCGATGATAGTTGGATCCCGATTCCCACTGATGAGTTGGTTTACTCCTCGGGTGATCCCGACTAATTCTTCTTTCAGGTTTGGAGGAGAATTTGAGGTACAGTGGGAGGTTTCCAGATTAGACAAAGTGATAACCATTCTGATCTAGGTTAGAGTGCACGCTGAGTGTTTCTTTTCTCTCTCTCTTGGCAGCGACCATTGACCCAACCCTGGACTATGACTCAGTGACCAAGTTGACCGAACCTTCTTAACACTGGCTTTTGGATTGTCAGAGTTGCAAACCTCATTGCCACTCCTACTTTTACCCTTTTCTCCAGGACACCCTGTATTACTACGAACGTCCACTTCCATTGGACAAAACCATCGTATGGTTATATACGAACTCGAAGGACTTCGAGGATGGTTTCTGGTTCTGGAGAAAACGGATAGGACTATTCAGTTGTCTTTTCTTTTCACCTTCTCTCAGGTTGCGAGTACTCCTTGGCTTAGGAGTAGTACACCTATTACGCTGATTGGATAGTCTTCTTCCAAACCTTAGGCTGGTGCCGAACGGTGGGGAATGAAGAAAACCAATTAGCATAACGATGGTGTACAGAAGGTACTAAGTTAAGACAAAGCAAGGGATTAGTAGGAGGGCAAAGTAAATTGCGACTGATATTCACGACCAAACCAAGTATTTCTTCGCCAATCCTAAATCACCTTTGTATTTCTCCAGGACACTCCGTATTACTACGAAGATCCCAGTTTATTGGATAATCCATCGTATGGTTATATACGAACTCGAAAGGAACTTGTTCAAGTTCGGGGATAGATCCTAGTTCAGGAGAAATAGGAATAAAGTACATTCAGGTGTCTTTTATCTTCACCTTCTCTCGCGTTGCGAGTGCTCCTAGGATTAGGACAGTACACCTTTTATGCTTATTGGATAGTCTTCTTCCAAACCATAGGCTGGTGCCGAACGGTAGGGAAGGAAGAAAACCATTTGGCCTAAAGGGGTGTACAGACGGTAATGACTAAAGACATATAAAGGGATTTGGACAGATGGCAAAGAGATATACGGTTACAGTTGTGAATCTGGATAATGGTAGAGGCATTACTAGGAATACCAGGGTACCCCAACGAAACATTTCAATGTTTCAGTTTCACTGTGTACTGTTAATAGAAAACTGATTTCCCGATTAGACACTTACTCCAGGGTATGCATTTACCAGGTATGATTCTCACATCTGTATGGTTTTACAGATGATGAGTGAGAGTAAGTTATTGGGAATTGGGTGATCATCCTCATTATATCGGGATTCGTTGTAATCGGTGATATTTGAGGAAGTCACCTGGGTTGTTTGCCGGACGGCAATTATTTGGTTTTGAATATCCGCTGTTGTGCACCAATTTCAAATTGATATATCTGTACGTCTATTTTCATAGAGTGAGATATACCTTTTGATATTATGTCGATGACATTTACCTATATCAGTGGATGGTTAGGTAAGGAGCATTAAACAGCGGTGTAATTCTTCTTAACCATAAGTACAGTTTTCAACCTACGACACACAGTGAAAGGGTTGTTAGACTCAGCGGACTTATACAGAGTATTGTATGTTGTCCAGTGTCCATTAGGACAGAGGGGCTGGTCCTCATATTATATTCAGTTTACTTTTAACTTCTCTAGTTCTTAGACATGTGTTTCGTAGAAACACAAGGTCTGAGTTTTGAGGAGTTATTGGTATAAGAATAGAGTAGAGAACCACGTATTGCAAGTATCGGGATTCTTCAAGGTGATCGAAGATGTAGATACTTGTGTATGGTATTCAGTTGATAGTAACGAGAACTTGCTTCTCTTTCAGGTTACTCATAATTGGAAGCATTCCTAAGTTGGGTAACGCTGATCGGCCTCCTTCCATTTAGTTGACATGCACTGGAGACAGCTGCATAATTTGAATCTGGTTCAATTAAATCAGTGCCTCTGTTTCTATATTGGATATAGAACAGTTCATATCTCGACATTGTTAAGATACAGGGAGTTGTCCGGCTTATGCTTAAAACCAGACACTGGACAACTCAAGGCACGTTTCTGTAATGGCTGTTTGTGGGTTGACCCAGGCTATGACGAGGGTTGACTTTCTACCATCTGGCAGATCAATAGAAATATTGTTCTAGACTCGCCACAGTTTTAAAAAGAAATGGTTATTTTTCAGAAAACAGTAGTGGGAGTATGGTAGAACTGGAAGCGATTCCAGAACCGCAAACGATTACTGAAGATTTGATAAGGAACCTAAAGATTCAATCTGATTTGACATTCCATTGGCCACTCCGCAGATACGGTGGGTAACTTCAGGCACCCGAGAGGTACTCCGGTAGCCTCAAGGACGGTGACAGGGAAGTTCTTGTTTACCCACACTTGCCATTGCTATTGTTCCAGGCTCCGAGACCCGGCAGGAGGATGAATATAGCGTCATTCTAAACTAGTTTTAGAAGTGCACGTCTATATGACTCTGCCAGAGGGTTGTCATAGTCAGTGGGAGCAGCGGAAGCATTGGTGGACATCAGGCTTATGTCTATTTATAGACTAAAGCAGATATAGCGGAGATAGATCATCTATTTCTGATGTGAAGTCATAGGTTTGACTTCATCAGAATAGGGGATGGATCTGTTAAGAAGGTAGTAGGGTGTGATGTCCTGGTATTTGATGACATACACAGAGTAGGAATTGATATTCCTATACTACGATCGGTTATATTTTGGTTGTCACACAGTGGTTTCTCCATACAGGACTTGGATATTATATCAGACATTCTGGTTACTAGATCTATGGTTTTAGATCTAGATTTGGGTGGTTTCCTAATCTGGGTACCTTGACAGCATTCTATAAGTATTTAGAATGGACGACTCCTGGCATGGTAGTGTACCTGCAGGTGATGGAGTCACCCTCTCTAAAGGTGTCTTACAGACTAAAGGGGAGAGGGATACGCATGATTGACAGATCACTTGCTTAGGCAATTGAGTCAATCATGAGATGTTAAGTACCACACCAAATGTTGTTCTTGCAGTAGGTGCAATAAGTTGATATTAATCCAATCCTGGAGAAACAGTCGGAAGCAGTTTTAGAACATGAGTTGATGTTCTAGGGATGTGATAACGACAGCCTCTTTTAGGAGACGGTTGTCACTCCAGGCTTCCAAGGTGACATGGATGGCAGAGTGGCTGTCAGAGTTATAGTTTCTCCTTCTGACGAGGGGCAGTATTTTGGACAGGTGGTCCAAGGCGATACTGAGGGAGGCATGGCGCTGGGTACTGATTAAGTTCAGTTATCGATACAGTCTAAGAAGTTTGGATTTGGAGTTCATTTATGAACTAGGTCCCATCAGATATCCAGACATACTCTAAGACAGGTATTGCTCATTTCGGGAGATGGTTTTCTCCGCGAACTTGAGATATAGAGAGATATAGAAAGAAACATCTTAGCGGATCCACTCACTGAGGCTTTTCCTCGAACGCAATAGTTTCGCAAACAGGCTTTGTGCGACTGACTAGTAGAGGAGTTGGGTGTTCGGTATCACACGGGCTGTGAGTATGCGACATCGCAATAATTAGCCTTGAGTGCAAGTGGGAGATTGTTGGAGATAGTGCCCTCAGAGTCAATTATTGGATCACAGGGACGTGATTGCAATGATTGAGGGAGGACCTATCCCGGTAAGACAGTCTTACTCGAGATGATAGTATGCTATCTGGTTTACCTTTATCATCGTGTACTGCTTCAGGTGACCTTACAGGTCGCTATTACACGCTGATAGAGCCCCTAGGATTCTTGCTTGACTGCCAGCAGTATGATGGCGATCATATACGTGGGAGCTGGGGTCTATAAGCACATCCTTAAAAGGTCCCTAGTCGTAGGAGTTTCGAGACAGGGCATCGATACTCCATTAGTAAACTAGTGTATACAGTCGAGACCCCGACGAGGGGCGGTGGCCGGTCTCACAAGCCACTGGTGTCAGTTGGTTCACCTAAGATGTATACAGGTGCCCATTGGGTTATGAGTACACCGGACAGGACTCGCCGGGAACCTGCTAGTTGGTCATATACCAGATGTCAGATAGCAGTTCCCTGGTGACATGTGTACAGGTTAGTTCATCGACCTGAGATCGTCATTTGTCTCGTGTGAGTTCCCACTGTGCTTTGATTACTACCCTACCACGGCTCAAAGGAGTCGTGCAAACAGGTTTTAGTTGGGTACAGTCCCGAGCCACATGGAGGCAGTGAGCGGATCTGCAGGGGTTCGTCTCTCCCGGTATTGGGGGTAAGGTCGCGCTGTGTCTAGGAGAGCCATTACGCAAAGCCCTCGGCCGAGGCAGGAGATTTACTGGTAGGTATTCCAGTAGTATCTCAGGGCGTTCTGGGCTACACTCCGACACGACTTGTACCGCTTTTGGGGGTCTGACTTTTACCAACCCCCTAGGCCCGCCATGCGATACTCATAGACGAACGGACCGGACTGTACGGATATTGTCACTGACAGGCTCAGTAGGGTGTCAGGATGAGTTCGCTCATCGACCTCCCTTTTGGTCAATAGCTGGTGGCCCGTCACGTATTGGCTTATACCTCTGACGTGCTAGTGGTTAAATCCACAGCCATAGTATTGACGAGTCTTTAGAGTCCACCACACACTCAGTTACTCAAGTTTCGGGCGAAACGCTGTAGAGGCCGTATGGAGATATGGCAGGGTCTGATCAGATACGTGCGGTATTGCACGGATCAGGATCGGACGGTTTGTACTAGTGGCCGTATGGATATATGGCAGGGTTCGATCAGATACGTGCGGTATTGCACGGATCAGGATCGAACGGATATTACTAGCCGGCTTTGGTTTAAGCCGGATCCTAGTATAGTACAGTGTAGATTTTGTCTCATTGCATTTGTATCCGGTCGGAATACAGATGCGGGTGTGTATGCACAGTGTCGGGGTTTTCCTGTAATTTATTACGGGACCAGTTTTCTGGAGTTGCCAGTTTGCATTCCGTTCCGGCCGGTTTTCCTTTGTTCTTTCCCGGCCGGACTTTTCCGATGGAGGGTGTTATTTGCAAGTTTGCAAATAACACATTGTGGAGGGGTTTCTTGCAAATGTATTGATTATGATAGCATCTTTTCTTTTCAACCATCATTTGATTCTCTTTACATCACTAAAAGGTGATTAGAGTTTGATGTGAGATTGTTATGATGATGTTTGGATATGGTCACCCTTTCTCTTTTCCTACACTCACCTCCCTTCTTGTTATGGATTCATATTTCATTCCTCCACCATTCTAAGAAGAAAAGGTTAGCCACACTTGAGAGAAGAAGAAGAGAGAGTTTCATTTTGAGCTTGTGGGATTTTTCTTGATCTCATTTTCATGCTAGGAAAAATGCAAGCACCATTTTTCCTTATCTAGTTTCCTCCATCATCTTCAAATGGCAACAAAACCCCAAATGAGACATAGCCTCTACACTACACATTCTACAGCAAATCTTGGACGCGTCGGCTAGCCTACTTCGCGCGCGAGTTGCCTCGGTATTGAGGTAGGAGCCCGTAAAAGATACAGGCGATGTGGTGCCCTTCCGGTGAGGAGGCGACGACCGGAGTTTCCGCAGGAGATCGGGACGACGAGGAGAAGACCGGAGGACTCGGATCACTTGGTATACTTCTCTTCCCATCTCTTGTTTGCTAGTATAGGTTAATGGTTAACGATCCGGGTTTTCATTGTACGCGGTAGCGCCAGTTTCCAAGTAAGGAAAATTTTTGATTCCGCATTTTGGCCTCGGTAAGACGGCCGGGGCGCTGCCGTGGCGCAACAATCGTGTTTTGCAGAATATTAGCCTTATGTGTTGCATCGTGTGATTCTAGGATTGGTCGCGGAGACGTCGGACACGGCACGGAAAGAAAAGGCGGTCATTGGATCAGACTAGCTGAGACGTCCGGGTGAGTAGATGTACACATCTTAGGGGGGGATTATCTGGATGGCGCGAGACGCCCGATGGTTTAGGATTACTTGTAGTACTTACATTTTATATGCGTAGTTTCCCAGTTATTCATCTCATTGTATCGCACCATCTTATATATATATATAGACACACACACACATATGTGATATCATCTCATAGGGCACTTGCACAATTACCAATGGTTCATGCCGCACGTGCATTATTCATGCGAACACACACGCCTTTGGTAATTGCTATGTCACGAACACTATAGAACTTATTTAAAATCGGTAACTGTGCATTTTCATCATATATGATCCGTAGACTTATACTTGTATATTCTTTCATTAAATGGATATGTATGATTGTTAGTTATATATATACATACCTCATTGCATCATGATTTATGCAAAGCTTCTGGTCGTACTTCGCATGGTATATACTACCGTATCATAGATTTCCATCATCACCAGCATATTTATATATTGTGATTCTTCTCGAGGATTTCAGTATTGATGTGATTTCTGGATTTTTAGGAAAACCGCAAGACTTTTATAAACCTGTTATCGCTTTAAAAATGGAAGTTGCGGTTTTCTTATGATTTTATGTATGTGTCGTCCCTTAAGAGTTTTCCTGATTTATGCTGGCTTTCGAGACCCGATTCGAGGAGTTGGATGAACCGTTTCGGGTACATGGTGGGCCCGGTAAGGTACCCAGGGGCAAAAAGCTCGAGATGTAGAAGATGAGCCTGGCAGGGGCAGACTACCTACCGGTGATGTCTGACGCGGCGGATATCTGGAGGATACCGACATGGTCATGAGATTTGATGATATGGGTCGATCCGGACTGATGGAGCCCTAGACTTTGAGATATTGAGATATTGAGACATTGAGATATTGAGATATTGAGACATTGAGATATTGGAATTTATATATATCATGTCGATGCTTGACATGGATTTTCTAGTGATTTCATTTTTGATACTTCATTTTATTGCATGGAGGTTTTTCTAAGATAAGAATCAAGATTTTCTCATACCAGGCATTTTCACGTTCCGTGTTTGATGGTGCATTCATATTGCATTCATGCTAGTACATCGTGTTATATTGATATGCATAGGTTGTGACTCATTTGCGTGCATGCTTACGATAGCCTTATTAGATGTTACTTACTACTCACGAGTTAGCAACTCACCCCAATTGTGTTATAGTATCTTGCAGGTCTGACCCGTCAGCGCAGTAGCGGCGGGCATACTTCCTCTTTTGCTTCATTGCATCGTTTGGCTGCGTCCCTCATAGGTGGGTTTTGAAGGATTTTCTTTTGCCCCCACCATATACATTAGTTTGTATCTAGTATACTCCATCTACTCTTTTATATTGAACTAGACGGTGAGACTTGTGAGACTTATAGTCGTGATTTTTGGTGTCGATGCTCACTTGAGCCGACGTGATGTTTCTTACCTTCGTGCTTTTATATGCTTGTTTCACACTTGATGATATATACTGCATGTGGTTGTGATTCCGCTTTTGGTGAAGAGCTAGCTCCCGCTTGGGGATACCTTTATTCTTGATCATATGTATTTTCTTGTGTTGTACCCGTTTGGGGGCCGGTATTTACAAAGGAGACTCTGCCGAAATTTTTAGGAAATTTTGATGTTTTTTTAATGTTTAATGCGACCTAATTTGTTAAAATTGCTTTCTTTAATAAGTTTTCCTTCACTCTATTTCTTTAAATGGTTTAGATTTATGGACTTTGGCTTACTTAGATTATGTTGCGCCTTGAGACTTTTCGTGATTTAAGTGCCAGTCACGTTCTGTACCTTCGGGTCATGACAGTATCGATGCCCAGACTCGAAACTCCCACGACTTGAGACATTTAAGGATGTGCTTGTAGACCACCCAGCTCTCATGTATATAATCGCCATCATAATGCTGGTAGTCAAGCAAGAATCCTATAGGCTCTATCAACATGTAATAATGATCTGTAATACGACATAAAGTATGTACATGATGATAAAGACAAACCAGATAGCATAGTATCATCTTGAGTAAGACTGTTCTATCTGTATATGTCCTCCCTCAATCATCATAATCATCTGCCTGCGATTACAATAATTTCCTTGAGGGCACTATAGCTAACAATCTCCCATTTGCATATAAGGCTAATTATTGCGATGTCGCATACTCACAGCTCGTGTGATACCGGACACCCATATTCTCTACTAATCAGTTTCGCAAAGTTTGTTTGTGAAACTATTATGTTCGAGAAATGACCTCAGTGAGTGGATCTGCTCTAATGTTTCTATCTTTATCTCTTTTTATCTCAACTTCGCAGACAAATACTATCTCCTGAAATGAGCAATACCTGTCTTAGAATTTTTCTAGATATCTGATGGGACCCAGTTCATAAATGAACTGCAAATCCAACAAACTTCTTAGACTGTACCATCCATGGAATTTAATCAGTATCCTGCGCCATACCTTCCACAGTATTCGTTTGGACCATCTGTCCAACATACCATCCCTCAAAAGAGAGAAAACTATAACTCTGACAGCCACTCTATCATCCAGATCACCTTGGAAGCCTAAAATGATAACTGCCTCCCGAAGGAGGATGCCGTTACTATATACTAAGAACATTCACTTATGTTCATAACTTCTTCCCAATATTTCTCCATGATTGGATTAATATATATGCTTATTGCAGCCAGTGAAAAAGCAACGTCTGATGTTGTACTTGACATCCCATGATTGACTCAATTGCCTAAGTAAGTGATATGTCAATCATGAAAATCTCTCACCTCATCAATCTAGAAGTCATCTCTTTAGAGAGGGTGACTCCATCACCTGTGGGTACACCACCACGCCAGGAATCGTCCATTCTAAAACACCTTTAGAATAATGTCAAAGTACCCAAATTGGGACACTTCCCAAATCTAGATCTAAAACCATAGATCTAGTAACCAGAATCCCTAATATTTTATCCAGATCCAATGTTGAGAAACACTTTGAGACAACCACAGTATAACCGATCGTAGTATAGGAATATCACTTCCTATCAAGTGCATGTCATCCAAATACCTGTATATCCCTCTCAACTACCTTCTTACCAGATCCATCTCCTATTCTGATGAAGTCAAAACCTATGACTGTCACATCAAAAATAGATGATCTATCTCCCCTATACTTGCTTTAGTCTATAAATAAACATAAGCTACTTGCCCACTATGCTTCCACTGCTCTCACTAACTACAACAACCTTCTGGCAGAGTCATATACACATGCACTTCTATAGCTAGTTTAGAACGATTCTATACTCATCCTCCTGTCAGGTCTCATAGTCTAGAACAGCAGCAATGGCAAATTTGGGTAATCATAAACCTCCATATCACCATCTTTGAGGATATTGAAGTATCTCTCGGGTGTCTGAGGTTACCCACCAAATCTGCGGAGTGGCTAATGGATCGTCGAAACCATTTTCATCCTTAGGTTCAATTAAATTTTCATTAATCGTTTGTGGTTCTGGAATCACTTCTAGTTCTACCATACTCCCACTAATGTTTTCTGAAAAGAATCCATTTTACTATTGATCTTCCTGATGGTAGAAAGTTATCCCTGGTCAAAACCCGGGATAACCCATAAACTGCCATTACTGAAATGTGCCTAGAGTTTATCCAGATTCTGGTTTTAAGCATCAGCTGGACAACTCCATATACCTTAAAATCATTAAGATATAAATCCATTCTATATATCCAATATAGAAACAAAGACACTAACTTAATTGGAACCAGATTAAAAAAACATGCAGCTGTTTCCAGTGCATATCTACCAAATGGAAGAAGGCCAAACATCATTACTCATCAAGGAATGCATCCACGTATGAGTAACCTGAAAGAGAATCTATTTCTCAAAACCATTACTTACAACGGAATACCTAGCATAAGTATCTATATCTTCGATTACCTCGAAGAATCCTGATACTTCCAACAAATGGTTCTCTATTTTATTCTTAAACCTATAACTTCTCAAAACTTGGACCCTGTATTTCAACGAAATACTTGTCTAAAACTAGATAAGTCAAAAGAAAAGAGAATATAATACGAGTACCAACCCTTTGTCTTGCAACATATGGTTCTCTACTTCATTCTTATACTTATAACTTCTCAAAATCCGGACCTTTTATTTCTACGAAATACTTGTCTAGAACTGGACAAGTCATGAATAAATAGAATATAGTATGAGTACCAACCCATTTGTCCTAACGGATATCGAACAACATACAATACTTTGTATAAGTCCCCTGAGTTCAATAACTCAAACCCTGTGCGTTGTAGGTTGAAAACTGTACTATGGTTAAGAAGAATTACACCGTTGTTGAATGCACCTTACCTAATCACCAACTGATATAGGTAAATTTCATAGACATAATTTCAAAAAGTTATGTCTCACTTTATAAAATAAACGTACAGATATATCGGTTTAAAATTGATGCATAACAACGGATATTCAAAACCAAATATTTGCCGTAAGGCAAAACCCAGGTGATTTCCTCAAATATCACCAATTACAAAGAATTCCAATATATAGAGGATCTAATCATCTAATTCCCAATATCTTACTCCCATTCAGCATCAGTAACGCCATACAGATGTGAGAATCAAATATGGTGAATACATACCCTGGAGTTAGAATCTAACTAGGAAAACAATTTTCAATTAACACTGCACAGTAAAACTGAAACATGAAAATGTTTTGAAAGAGTAGCCCGGTATTCCTAGTAATGCCTCTTCCACTATCCTGATTCATGACAGTAACCGTATACTTTCTTGCCCTCGGTCCCATCCCTTTATATGTCTTTACTTATTTTCTTCCGTACACCACACTTAAGCTAATTGATTTTCTTCCTTCCCTACCTTTTGGCACCAGCCTAAGGTTTGGAAGAAGACTATCCAATAAGCCCAATAGGTGTACTCTCTTAATACCATGAGCCCTCGCAACCTGAGAGAAGGTGAAGAGAAAGACAACAGAATAATCCTATTCTATTTCTCCTGAACCAGAATCCATCCTCGAACTCGAACAAGTTCCTTCAAGTTCGTATATAACTATACGATGGCATACCCAAGCTATATGGATTTTCGTAGTGATACGAAGTGTTCTGGAGAAATGCAAAAGGGATGTAGGATTGGCAATGATATATGCGAATAACTGACAATCCAAAAGTCAAAGTGTTTTAAGAAGGTTCGGTTAACTTGGTTCATGAGTTTTAGTTTAGGGTCAAGCCATGGTCGCTGCCAAAGAGAGAGAAAAGTAACACTCAACGTGCACTCTAACCTAGAGCAGAATGGTTAATTACTTTATCTAATCAGGATGGCTCCCACTATTTCCTCGAATTCTCCTTCAAACCCTAAAAGGAGAATTAGTCGGGATCATCTCAAATCACCCGAGGAGTAATCCTACTCATCAGTGGGGATTGAGATCCAACTATCATCGCATGATAACTTGATGGAAGCCACTCAAGTCAACACACTTCAGAAGGTATGCGCATGCCTGGTAAGTTTCATGTATGTTTGAAACTCCCGATGTGATTTTTACCCCTAACGACCTATAATCTTGATGCTTGCCAACAAGTTACAGGCCACTAGTCAAGTTCAACACGTCATTGTCCTCGATTAACTCGAACCCATCCGCACAAACTCTTGATGCTTGCCAAAAAAGCTGTACGACTGTCTCGATCAATTGCATATCCATGCAACAGACAAATATCACTCAGCTACCATTCACTATGCCTTGACGCTTGCCAACAAACATAGAACGAATACTAGGTGGTACCCATCTGAAATGACGAAGGGCTACGGCTGGTTTTTGGCGAAAAACCTTTAACGTAATGAACATGATATCATTGAAGGAATCCAAGTGGTTTTACAAATATACAGTGGCGTAAACTTTTGCTAAAGAGGTCACTCTCTATAAAGGGATCCATCGAATGAGGTGCAGAATATTCCAAACTGAATACCACGATGTATAGCAGAAGAATCGACTATAGTGAAGTTATTACCCTGACAAACTTTTGCTCAAGAGGTCACTCCCTGTGAAGGTATCTCGGCTCTTGCCTTGTCGAATGGTGCTGGATATTCATAACTGAATACCATTGTGCAAAGTGAAAGGAAACGTCTGTAATGTCTGTTTTTCAAAAAACTTGGTTCCAACAACATCAAATAGGTTTGTTTTTCCTTGCATTGATCAGAATCAACACAGTCCCATCAATTAAACATATCACACCAGAGAAAGGAATGAAAATAAAATGTACGTTTATGCCATCCGCATTCGCCACTGGGCCCCGTCATCACCCGTTAGGTTACTTAACTAACGACAGAGCGGGGGCTGGACTAGCACGGGTGCAAAACATATACAACATCTACTAGTATATATATAAATATATATAACATTCATCCAAGGCATGATATACACAAAAATCACAGAATCTCATCCAACAACACATAGTGGTGGATAATCCTGGAGCCTCAGGTGTCACTTGAGCCGCAAATGAGACCCGACGTTTCCTGTCGTATGGATAGCGTGTGCAATGAAAACCTAGACCCCTACGAGTGCGGCAAGTTACCCGCCAATCCCAGAAGCGAGGTAACCCCAATCAACAACGTGAATAGGCCACCCAGCACTTCATGGAATCCGATAACTTAAGCACCCCTCCATGAGTTAACATGTACCCCCTACGAATGCAGCGTATAGCCCGCCAATTCTAAAATAAGGTCCCCTCCGTCTCAATGCCATGAGATGGGGACCCGTTGCCTTCTAGAACCCGTCTATTCGGACACTCCACCGTAGGGTAATCCTATTACAGAAAAGAAAAAAACATGTTCAAGGGTGACATCGACCTCAACCCGGTCGTGCCCCAAACAAATAATATAAAAACTGGCAGAGACGGAAGTCTACATGTCGGACGCTCGTCCCGCAATATCAAATGTACAAATGAATCTAAACTGTACAACTATCATTGCACCACTGGCTATCCGCCATAACCACAACCTCAGCATATGTCACGACCCAAAATTTGGCACGTGACCGGCACTTAAACCACGTAACGTCAACAGGCGTGACGCAATTTAAGTAAGCTGAAAACCCAGAAATCTAAACCATCAAAAGTAGTAAGTGATAAAAACATTGTTAAAAACATTTAGAAATCTTAAGTAAAAATCTTTAAAGATTAAATTCATTTTCTTAAAAATTTCGGCAGCACCTCCTTTGTAAAAACTATCCCCGAAATGGATACAACATAAGATATAAGTAAAGTAACATATGATATAAATAAAGCATCCCCAAACGGGAGCAAATCACGCCCAAAGGCGGAAACAATCACTACAAGCATATATACGACGCAGTAGCGAAGAAATGGACAATATAAGTGAAAAACAGCATAAAAGATAAAACTGCATAATAAAAGCCGGCTCATACGAGCTCGACACCCAAAGTCACAAAATAATATATAATATCGTCCTCACAACTCGTCTCTAAGTCAATACATGAAATGGTAGATGGAGAGTACTAGATACAATGAGAAATATACAATGAATGTAAACGGATAACTTCAAAACCCACCTATAGCAAAACGGCTCATAGCCAACCATAGCGGTATCCACTGCAAAAAAAGATACAATAAGATAGCCCTGCCACGACTACTCTAAGGGTCAACCTGCAAAACACTATGGCACAACGGGGGTAATTTTCCAACTCGTGAATAGTAAGTAACATCATACAGGTTATCGCAGGTATGCACGTACTGCGATACTCTATCACATGCAATCTGATAGTATCAATATACTAATATGGATATGCAACAATCATGAAAGGTACTCTATCAGGTACTACAAATACATGAAATAATGCATATCAATGAATGCTGAGTATGAGTTAAAACATGTCATCATTAATGAATCATCATCGTGGAAAAACCAGTGTCCATCAACGACACCCCAAATCCCAATACCTCAGGTGCCGTCACTCTGATCGTCCTTCATATCCTGTAAATCTCATGAAACCTGAGTGCCCAACATCGGCACTCGAAAACATCATGAAATACTCGTGTCCAACATCGACACGCAAATCCACATATATCGGGCTCCATCAGTCCGGATCGTCCCACGGGCTCCGTCAGTCCGGATCGGCCCATATCCATCTCTCGACTCCGGTCGGAATCCTCCGGATAGCCCCCAGGTCAAACCAATCACCGGTAGGTAGTAGTCTCTCTGCCAGGCTCATCGTCTACTGCACAACATCCCTTTCTTACCCCGAGGTACAATACCGGGTCCACCATGAACCCGCAAACAGATCATCCAGCTCCTCGAAACGGGTTTCTATCACATGTCTCAGAACCAAGAAAACGCATAGTGGACGCACTGAAATATCATATCAAGAGAAACCGGGTTTTCAAAACAATGCATACTTTCTTGAAATAATACTACGGTTCTCAAATCCATAAATCACATGAAATCCGTATCTCAATGCGTAAATCCATGAAATATACTATATGCAACATAAAACCGTAATATGAGCATATCAAGGGAAAACCGCTTTTTTAAATGAATCTCGTTTATAAATATATCATGCGGTTCCCATTTTCTCCAACACCAAATGCAACATCATATAAAGGTGTACATGTAGCTATGTATGCATGATGCATTTCATATGCACAATAGAATCAAGAATCAATGTGTCAACATCAACAACAATACAATACTGCATATGTGTATAGGTTGTGCGTGTCATAGCAATTACCGACGGTGTGGGTGTAGCATACAATTTAGTGCTCGTGCAACATGAACCGTCAGTAATGGTACAGTGTCCACTAGGTACTAGGTCAAGGCACAACAAGTCATGGTATGCAATGATGCTCATGCACAATCAACATATATGAATATAAATATGCGGCTATACTATTATATCAAGCCCTGACGCATAACGCCATACAGACGATTTCCCCGTAGATGTTAAATCTACTCACTGGTGATCTCGAGCTAAGTAAATCCGACCACCTGCTTCTCTTTCTTCACAGCGTCCGAAGTCTCCGCAGTTGCCCCTAAAATCACACAAACATAGTAAGTGCACTTAGAAATCGACCAATAATACATACAAGTGACGTTTTGACCGACGCACCGACTCCAATCAAACCCTCTAGTGTTCGCTTAATGGCTAACATGTGTAGTGACACCTAAGCAAACCCAAGTGCAGAAATCATGCGAAGCACAGAAACTAAGTCGGACACCGTATCGCGCATCGCCGAAATACTAAAACTAGCAAATTGATCCCAGATTTTACATACAGTCGCAACCTAAAAATCTAGCAATACCAAACACCCTAAAACAACAGCAGACAGCTAAACACAAAATTACAATATCCCGGTCCATCGTACGGCCGACCTCACCGGAAAAACCCCTCATGTCGCCGGCCAAATGAGGTTGGGTTGCGTTCGTACATCAGGTGTACACTCAGGGTCTCTAGTAAAACACTACTACACTGCTAGTTTTTCCAGTAAACACTCGTAGGGATAGAGGTTACAGACATCCAAAAATGACACTAAAAACACGATACATGCACAAAACTATATCTTTATCGTTCTAAACTAAAACTAATTAGCAACACAACAATACTAAACTTCTAATTAACAGTTTAGAGTCATTACCTATCCACATTTGCTCAAAACCCTATCTTTCCATGCACCAAGTCATCCCCATAGGCTTTAGATCAAGTTTAATGAAGGGTTTAGTGGGGTTTAATAGAGATTTTGTTTAGTTTGTGAGGATTTGTGAAGGTTGTTGGTAGGGGTTTCAGTTGAGGGTGTGTGAGGGAGATACGAGGTGAAGAAAATGATAGGTGAATGAGAGTGAGGGAATGAGGTGAGAGTGAGAGTGTATGAGTGAGGGTGAGGGGTGAGTTTAGAGAGAGCCATGCCCTTCTCTCTCCTCATTTAATGCATGACATGCTTGCCCATTCCTCATGATGCATGCCATGGTCAACCCTCTCTCTCTCTCAAGTCAACAATTTTTCAAACCTTATTATTTTAAAACCAACTAATTTAATTAATTACATATAACAAATGGCATGACATTAGGTTAGGGTGCCATGGCTACTTAAGCATGGTTAACCCTAATTAACCTAGGTTAACATGCACATGTGTGTACAAGCCCAAAATAAATATTAATAAAATATTAATTAATTTTTATAAAATATTTGAAAACTATTTTAGTAGACGTTTTACTAAAACTCCGCATTATCGCTTAATTAACACTAATCGCATTCTATGGTGTTACAATCTTCCCCCTTAAAGAAATTCGTCTCCGAATTTAAAAAAATCTTATTATGCTTACTTTCAAAAAGATGAGGGAATTTCTTCCGCATCTCGCTCTCGGCCTCCCAAGTAACCTCTTCACTATTCGGGCTATGCCAAAGGACCTTCACAGATGTCAAGACCTTTGACCGAAGTTTCTTCACCTGTCGATCCAATATAACTACCGGCTACTCGGTGAATGAAAGATAGCGCTCTAGCTGAACGGTCTGGTGCTGAATCATATAAGAAGGGTCATGAAGGTACTTGCGAAGCATCGACACATGGAATATGCGGTGAGCATCCGTAAAACTGGGTGGAAGTGCCAAACAATAGGTAACGGTACCAACTCTCTCAAGGATCTCAAAAGGACCTACAAATCTGGGACTAAGCTTCCCTTTCTTCCCGAATCTCATCACGCCCTTCATCGGAGAAATCCGTAGGAATACATGATCCCCACTGTGAACTCGAGCCTGCGATGACGACAGTCGGCATAAGACTTCTGTCTATACTGGGCTGCTCTCATCCTATCCTGAATCAACTGGATCTTCTCCGTAGTCTCTTGAACTGGCTGGGGTCCCAAAATCCTGCTCTCGCTAAGTTCGATCTAACAGACTGGAGATCGACACTTTCTACCATACAAAGCCTCAAAAGGTGATATCTGAATCGTCTCCTGATAACTGTTATTATAGGAGATCTCTATCAATGGCAAGTGACGATCCCAACTGCCACCAAAATCAAGCACGCACGCACGAAGCATATCCTCCAGAGTCTGTATAGTCCGCTCTAACTGACCATCGGTCTGCGGATGGAAAGCTATGTTAAAGCTCAAATGGGTACCCAAGGCTTCCTGAAGTTTCTGCCAAAGATGGCTAGTGAACTAGATTCCCCTATCGGATACAATGCATGTGGGAATGTCGTGCTAACGCACAATCTCATCAATGTACAGCTGAGAATACTGAGCATAACCGAAAGTGGTCTTCACTGGAAGGAAGTGAGCCGCTTTCGTCAACCGGTCAACAATCACCCTAATGGAGTCATACCCTCGACTGTACCTGGGTAGACCCACAACGAAATCCATGGAGATCTGTTCCCATTTCCACTCTGGAACGGGTAAAGGCTGCAACTCTCCTGCAGGTCTCTGATGCTCAGCCTTAACTTGGTGACAGGTCAGGCACCTCAAAACGAAATCCGAAACATTACTCTTCATCCCTGCCCACCAGTAGATATCTCTCAAGTCACGGTACATCTTTGTGGATGTGACACCTTAGAAAGTGATTAGTGTTAATTAAGCGATAATGCGGGTTTTTAGGAAAAAGTTTACCAAATCGGGTTCCTCACATTTTATAACAATTAATTAATATTTTATTATTATTTGTTATGGCTTGCACACACATGTGCATGTTAATGTGAAGGTTAGTTAGTGTTAATCTCATTAAGCAACCATAACACCTTAAGCTAATCTTTAATCCATGCCTTAATCTAACCTTGCCTAGATATTTTGTGTGTGAGAGATATTTGTTGTTTGGATTGAGGGAGGTGGCTAGTGAGTCATGAGGCAATTAATGTAAGCTTTAATGAGGTGAGGGAGAGAGTGAGTGTAAGGCTAAGGTTCACCCTACACTCACCTCTCTTCATTATCCTTCCCTCACTCTCTCATTCTCTCTCACTCTCAATTAATGTTCATCCCCTCAACCCCAAACCGAACCCTCACTACCCCATCACAAAAACCTTGCAAAACTTCACAAAAATCCCATTAAAACACTTCTAAAGTCTTAATTTAGCTACTTGGTTGCCTTGGAGCTTGGAAAGCTAGGATTTTTGTGCAAGAGTGGCTAGGTAATGACCTCTAACTGATATTTAGGTATTTATTTTGTTGTGTTGCCTCAAAGTTATGGTTTGGAACACTAAAGGTTTAGTTTTGGGCAAATATAGTGTTTTTAGTGTCAACTTGATGTCTCTGTGATCTGCTGTAGAACCAGGTGTTTTTTGGAAAAGTTCCCATCACAGTGACCTAGTGTTATGAGTTATAACCCACCATAGAAACCTAACACCCATCCCTCTCTTCATGGCCGCAAATTTAATGGTTCTGGCCGTAAATTGCGGCCAGAGTGGGGGCTGGGATGTTGATTCTTGGTCGTGGGGTCTCTGGGGTTATGTGTAGTCTCGTGGAACTTGCAACTTTCACTAATTGTCTATGTAGCAAAATCTGGGATCACTTTGCTATAATCTAGTGTTTTGAATACGCGTGTTACGTTATCCGACACGGTTCATGATCTTGTGTAGTTGTTGCACTTGGGTTGGTTTTGGTGTGTCGCCAAGAACGTTAGCCATTAGACAAACATTTGTGGGTTGGATTGGAGTTTGTGCGTCGGTCAAACGTAGTGTGTACGTGATATTGATCGATTTCTGAGATTTGCACTTGCTATGTTTGTGTTAATAGGATCGCAGGCAAGGACTTCGGATGCTGCGAAGAAAGGGAAGCAGGTAATTGGATTTATCTAGCCCGCGATTGTCGGTGAGTAGATTTAACATCTATGGAGAATCGCCTTATGGCGTTAAGCGTCAGGGCTAGATATGATATGATATTAGCCGCATGTTTATATGCACATATAGAGATGGTGCATGAACTTTATTGCATATAGTTACTTGTTGTGCCTAAACCTGTACCCATTGTACACTGCACTATTATTGACAGTCCATGTTGCACGAGCACTCATTGTATGCTACACACACTGTCGGTAATTGCCATGATATGAACAACACAAATATTCATATGATATACCTTGCTATTGGTTAGCGACATTGAGCCATTGATTTTTGTGCGATGGCGCATATGAAATATAGCATACCTGTATACCTACATGCTTACCCATATGCCTTGCTATACCTACATGCTTACACATATACCTTGCTATAGCTATATGTTCACCGTTATATGATGTTGCATTGGGTTTCGATAATTGGGAACCACGTGATATATTTAATGACTTGATGCAATTAAATAGCGGATTTTCTCTTGATATGCTCATATTGTTGTCCTATGTTGCATACATCATATTACATGGATTTGCGCATTGAAATATGGATTTCATTTGATTTTCCGGATTTGAGAACCGCGGGGATATTTCAAGAAATGTGTATTGTTTTGAAAACCCGGTTTCTCTTGAATCGGGGATTTCGAGTGTCGATATTGGGCACTTATGTTCCGAGAAATATATGGAATTGGGGATTTTGAGTGTCGATGTTGGGCACTTATGTTCCGAGAGATATATGGAATTGGGGATTTCGAGTATCGATGTTGGGCACTTATGTTCCGAGAGATATATGGATTTGGGGATTTCGAGTGTCGATGTTGGGCACTTATGTTCCGTAAGATATATGGATATGGGGATTGCGAGTGTCGAGGTTGGACATTCAGGTTCCGGGGATTTCGAGTGTCGGGTTGGACACTTAGGTTCCGTGAGATGTACAGATACGATATGTGGATTTACGTGTCGATCTTGGACACAAGTATTTCATGATGTTTTCGGGTGCCGATGTTGGGCACTCAGGTTCCATGAGACTTACAGGTTATGAGGGCCGATCTGAGGGTCGATTTAAGGAATTTGGGAATTTGATTGTCTTGATGGACACGGGTCCTGCCACAATGAGGATTCCGTGAGGATGACATGTTTTATCCCATACTCCGCATCTATTTGATATGCATTTGTTTCATGTAGATGTAGTACCCTGGTGTGTACCTTGATCATGATAGTTGCATATTCATATTGCCATACTTATGCTATCAGATTACATATGATAGATTATCCCTGTTAGTGCATACTTACGATTACAGTATGATGTTATTTACTATTCACGAGTTGGCAACTCACCCCCCGTTGTGCCGCAGTGTTTTGCAGGTCTGATCATCAGAGTAGTCGTGGAAGAGCACCTTTTTATCTCTACTTTTGTGGATACCGCCACGGTTGGCTATGAAGCCATTTTCTATAGGTGGGTTGCAGTTAGCCGATGATGTATACTGTATATCCTTTGTATCGAGTACTCTCCATCTACCACCTTCACGTATTGACTTAGAGACGAGTTGTGAGGATCGATGTTTTATATTCTTATGACTCTGGTTGTCGTGCTCGTGTGAGCCAGCCTTTATTTATGTGGATTATCTCATTCTTCGCTACGGCGTCGTATATCTGTTGTGGTGGTTGTTTCCGCCGTTGGGCGAGATTTGCTCCCGTTTGGGGA
Organism: Agapanthus africanus; assembly: GCA_030015575.1. Taxonomy (NCBI): domain Eukaryota; kingdom Viridiplantae; phylum Streptophyta; class Magnoliopsida; order Asparagales; family Amaryllidaceae; genus Agapanthus; species Agapanthus africanus. Next base: position 157,931,136 of record CM057350.1, read on the forward strand.
TGCTTAACTTATATCTTATGTTTGTACCCGTTTCGAGGCTAGCTTTTACAAAGGAGGTGCTGCCGGAATTTTTATGAAAACAAACTTAAGCTTAAAGTTTTGCATCAAGATTTTAAAAGTGTTCTATCTTTTCCTTCTTTTAATAGTTTAGATTGCTGGGTTTTCGGTTTACTTAAATTGCATTACGCTTGTTGACGTTACGTAGTCTAAGTGCCGGTCATGTGCCTAAATTGGGTCGTGACAGTAGAACCTGGGTGAACGCTAAAAGCTGACTGATGTTCCTGCTCTAGGATCTCGCACCTCAACCCATCGGTATCAGGTACACACAAACGAGTCCCAAAATATAGCACACCCTGGTCATCAATCAAGAACTCTGAATCTTTACCCTGCCGAACATGCTCAAGAATCTCAGACAAACGGGCATCGGCGGGCTATGCCTCACGAATGCGATCAAGTAGAAGTGGATGGGCACGGACGTGAGCAAGCTATCCCCCAGTGGAAGTGAACTCAAACTGTACTCTGCTGTCACACAAGATTTGCCAATCTACAGAAGACTGTCTCTGAACTGCGCTCAACTGGGACAAGCTACCCTCGGGCCTATGACTCAAAGCATCGGCTACTACATTCGCCCTGCCCGGGTGATAAAGGATCTCACAATCATAATCCTTCACGAGCTCCATCCAACGGCGCTGTCTCAAATTCAGATCCCGCTGCTGGAAGATGTACTTTAAGCTCTGGTGGTCCATAAAAATCTGACATGACTCCCCGTACAAGTGGTGTCTCTAAATCTTAAGCGCAAAGACCACCGCGGCCGTCTCAAGATCATGAGTGGGATAATTCTGCTCGTGCTTCTTCAACTACTAGGAATCATAAGCAATAACTCTATCATGCTGCATCAATACACAACCGAGCCACACTCGAGAAGTATCACAGTAAACGACAAAGCCGCCCGATCCAGAAGGCAAAGATAAAACTGGTGCAATCGTCAACCAAGTCTTCAACTGCTGAAAACTCTGCTCGCATGCCTCAATCCAAAGAAAAAGAACACCCTTCCTGGTCAGTTCGGTCAGCGGTGCAGCGATACTCAAGAAGTCCTGCATGAAACGGCGGTAGTAACCGGCTAAGCCCAAAAAGCTACGGACCTCTGTCACGAATACAGGTCTGGGCTAAAGCTGTACGGCCTCGATCTTCTTTGGGTCCACACGAATATCGTCTTCCATAACCACATGACCTAGGAAGTCAACACTATCAAGATAGAAGGCACACTTCGAGAATTTGGCAAACAGCTGGTGCTCTCTCAATGTCTGCAAAGCAATCCTCAAGCACTGCTTATGCTCCTCTCGACTCTTGGAATACCCCAAAATGTCATCAATAAACACAATAATAAAATGGTCGAGGAACGTCCTGAAAATCCGGTTCATCAAGTCCATGAACGCTGCTAGGGCATTTGTGAGTCTGAATGACATCACCAAAAACTCATAATGCCCGTAGCGCGTACGAAAAGCAGTCTTCGGAACGTCATCATTCCGAACCCGCAACTAATGATAACCTGATCTCAAATAAATCTTAGAAAAATGTCCCGCACCCTGGAGCTAATCAAACAAATCGTCAATGCGAGGTAAAGGATACCTATTCTGCACCGTCACTCGGTTTAATTGATGATAATCAATGCACAACCTCAAACTGCCGTCCTTCTTCTTGACGAATAGAATATGAGCTCCCCAAGGTGAAACACTCGAATGCACAAGTCCCCTATCAAGCAACTCTTGCAGCTGATCCTTAAGCTCCGCCGGGGCCATCCGGTAAGGCGGTATAGAAATAGGCCCTTTGCCGGGGATCAAATCAATGCAAAACTCAATCTCACGCTCTGGCGGCAATCCAGGTAACTCATCGGAAAATACATCGAGAAACTCTCTCACGATAGGAACCCGGTCCAATGAATCTACTGTGGCTCCAGTATCACGAATGAAAGATAAGAATCCCCGACATCCCTTCCTCAAAAACCGACTAGCGCAAAGGGCTGAAATCAAACTGTGAGGGGCGGCACCATGGTCCCCCTGCACAACAAGAACTGACTCGCCGGGAAAACAAAACCTGACTATCTTCTCGCGGCAGTCCACAGACACATAGCACGTAGCTAACCAGCCCATGCCCAGGAGAACGTCGAAGTCCAACATCTCAAGAAGGATCAAGTCGACGGACGACTCTCTATCTCCAATCTGAATGGCATACGACCGAAACACATGTCGCGCAACAAAAGACTCGCCAACATGAGTAGTCACAACAAGCGGCTGATCTAGCAAACACGACTCTCGGCCCAAGCTCGGCACAAAGTGTGTAGAAACATACGAGTGCGTAGATCCCGAATCAAACAACACGTGTGCACCAAAAGAACATACTGAAAGAGTACCTAAAACCACTGCATTGGAAGCCTGCACATCCTGATGAGTCAAAGCAAAAACTCATGCCTGCCCTTTACCTGCAACTGGCTGTCCTCTGCCTCTGCCCCCCCATCCTCTCTGAACAAACCCTCCGCGACCATGACCTCTCTGAGCATACGTCTGACGCGGAGCAACAACTGGCACAAGAGGCAATGCTCTCTGAGGTGGAGAAGGTGGTAAGGTAACATGCGATACAGCTGCTTCGTCCTCACGTGGCACAGTACAATCTCGAATACGATGATAAAAACTCCCGCACCGAAAACATTCAGACGATGACTGCTGACCCTTCTGCGGATAAGAGCTAAATAACTGGCATCGTCCCAAGCCTCTGCTACCTGAACGAAATCTGTCGCGGTGTCTAAACATCTGTCTCCGGGCTGATATACCAGTACGAACCCTCTTCGGTTCCGGAACGACCGACGTCTCGGAAAGACATTCCTCAACTAATAGGGTTGCATCCACTACTGCTGCATATGTATCAAAATGCTAGGCGCTGATAGCGAGGAACAACTGGGTAAGCAAGCCTTGAACAAACCTCTTGATTCACATATCCTCAGTATTTACCAATTACGGAGCATACACAGATAGCTGGGTAAACTGCATATCGTACTATACCACCGTCATACCCGGAGTCTGGCGTAACTACTCGAAACTGTGCGCTCGAGCATCCCTGACGCTCTGTGGAAGGAAACAGGCAAGAAACACCGTCACGAACTCAGCCCAGGTCATAGGAGAAAGACCTACGGCTCTGCCCATCTCTAAAGACTCGCACCACTTCTGGGCAAGACCTTCCAGACGAAAACTCACGAACTCTACCCATCTCGCGTCAGAGCATCTCAGCGAACGACCTATCCTGGCCATCTGATCGATAATGACTACGGATCCTCAGCTGCATCAGTGCCGGTGAAAACCTGAGGCTTCAGCTTCATGAACTCAGATAATGATACGGTGATAACCTCCGTAGCTGCAGGTACGACTGCCAGAACAGTAGATACCATCGCGGTCCCCATAACAGGTGGGACAACCTCCTATCTCTGTGCTCTACTGGCCTCGACTAACGATCCCATCATCTGGCGCAAATTCTGCATACCGGCCTCTAGCCTAGTAATACGATCAAGCGAAGGTGGATCAATCTGCTCCTGTACAACGGGCGTACCGCCCTGTCAGTTCTCGTTTCTGATGAGCCAACTCTGACCTCGGCTCTCGCGGCCGCTCTCTGCGCCCTCGTAGTCTTCGGCGGCATACTGGCTGGAAATGAAAACATGATTCGATAAGAACACGGAAATCGAATCATAAGGATGTATATAATCACGGAATAAATTTCAACCAACAAGTCCTAAAGTCACTTAGGCGGAGTACCGTGTCATAAGTATGCTGCGGAACATACACACGCTACGTCACTCTGCTTAAGCTACTTACTCCATAATACCAAGGTCATCCTACACTCCGAAAGGTAAAACCTAGCGATCTGATACTAATTTTGCCACGACCAAAAATTTGTCATGTGCCCGGCACTTAAACCACGTAACGTCAACAGGCGTGATGCAATTTAAGTAAGCCGAAAACCCAGAAATTTAAACCATCAAAAGTAGTAAGTGATAAAAACATTGTTAAAAACATTTGGAAATCTCAAGTAAAAATCTTTAAAGTTTAAATTTATTTTCTTAAAAATTTCGGCAGTACCTCCTTTATAAAAACTAGCCCTGAAACAGGTACAACATAAGATATAAGTAAAGCAATATATGATATAAATAAAGCATCCCCAAACGGGAGCAAATCACGCCCAAAGGAGGAAACAACCACCACAAGCATATATACGATGCCATAGCGAAGAAATGGACAATATAAGTGAAAAACAGCATAAAAGATAAAACTGCATAATAAAAGCCGGCTCATACGAGCTCGACACCCAAAGTCACAAAATAATATACAATGTCGTCCTCATAACTCGTCTCTAAGTCAATACATGAAATGGTAGATGGAGCGTACTAGATACAATGAGAGATATACAATGAATGTAAACGGATAACCGCAAAACCCACCTATAGCAAAACGGCTCACAGCCAACCGTAGCGGTATCCGCTACAAAAAAAGATACAATAAGATAGCCCTGTCGCAACTACTCTGAGGGTCAACCTGCAAAACACTGTGGCAAAACAGGGATGAGTTTCCAACTCGTGAATAGTAAATAACATCATACAGGTAATCGCAGGTATCCACGTACTGCAATACTCTATCACATGCAATTTGATAGTATCAATATACTAATATGGATATGCAACAATCACGAAAAGTACTCTATCACGTACTACAAATACATAAAGCAATGCATATCAATGAATGCTGAGTATGGGATAAAACATGTCATCATCAATGAATCATCATCGTGGAAAAACCGGTGTACATCAACGACACCCCAAATCACAATACCTCAGGCGCCGTCACTCTGATCGGCCCTCATATCCTGTAAATCTCATGGAACCTGAGTGCCCAACATCGGCACTCGAAAACATCATGAAATACTCGTGTCCAACATCAACACATAAATCCATATATATTGGGCTCCGTCAGTCCGGATCGGCCCACGGGCTCCTTTCCAACGAGATTTTAGCTTACCTGGATGAAGATGGAGACGGGAATCATAAAGAAGGACTTGTTGTCCCGGTGTGAAAGTTTTTCTATAAAGGTTTTTATCATAGAACATTTTAGTCCGGTTCTTTACTATAACCGCATTATCGTAAGCTTCATCGTAGAGTTCTCTAAGCTCATTTAATTGTAGCTTCCGATAGCTGCAGGCTTGATCAAAATCGAAGTTAAGCTCTTGAATAGCCCACATTGCTTTATGCTCGATCTCAACAGGAAGGTGGCAAGCCTTTCCAAACACGAGGCGGTATGGAGACATACCAAGATCGGTCTTATAAGCAGTACGAAATACCCAAAAAGTATCCGTCAATTTGGTTGACCAATTTTTACAGTTTTTAGAAATCGTCTTCTCCAAAATTTGTTTTATCTGCCTATTGGAAATCTCAGCTTGCCCGCTCGTTTGGGGATGATAGGGCATAGAAAGTTTGTGGTTGATTGAATATTTCTGCATCAAAACCTCGAAAGACCGATTACAGAAATCCATCCTAATTATAGCGCGAGGGTGCTCGAATCGCGAAAAGATATTTTCTTTAAGGAACTTAATAACAACCTTGTTGTCATTAGTGCGACACGGTATTCCTTCCACCCATTTTGAGACATAATCAACCACTAACAAGATATATAAATTCCTAAAAGAGTTAGGAAAAGGGCTCGTAAAATCAATACCCCAAACATCAAATATTTTTACAACCAAGATAGGTTGGAGCGGCATCTCATTTCTTCATGAAATCTGACCCGTGTATTGACACCGATGACAAGTTTTGCAATAATCATAAGCATCTTTAAATAATGTTGGCCAATAAAAACCACATTGCAAAACTTTCTCCACCGTTTTACGTGGACCAAAATGACCGACACATGCTTGATCATGACAAAAAGATAATACACTCTTGAATTCATCGTTAGGGACGCATCTGCGAATGATTTGGTCAGAACAATACTTAAACAAATAAGGTTCATTTCAGTAAAAGTGTTTTGCTTAGGATAGAAATCGAAGTTTGTCTTGTTTCGACCAATCGCTAGGAATAAACCCCGTTGCTAGATAATTTACAATATCCACGAACCAGGGTTCACAGGATACAATCAAGAGTTGTTCGTCAGGAAAGGAATCATTTATTGGCAAGGTCACTGTAGGTGAAGAAGAGATGCTTGAAAGATGGTCGGCTACAACGTTTTCATATCCACTCTTGTCTCGTATGATAAGATCAAATTCTTGTAACAAAAGGATCCAACGTATTAGCCTGGTTTTAACATCCTTCTTCGATACAAGGTGTCGTAGGATGGAGTGATCAGTGTAAACCACTATTGGCGAGCCAATCAAGTAGGGCCTAAATTTTTCTAATGCAAATACAACTGCCAAGAGTTCTTTCTCGATCGTTGTATAATTAATTTGAGCATCATTCAAGGTCTTACTTGCATAGTAAATTACATGTGGCATCTTATCAATGTGTTGCCCTAAGACTGCACCAATAGCAAAATTTGATGCATCACACATAAGCTTGAATGGGTGGTTCCAATCAGGAGATGACAGAACGGAGGCTGTAATGAGATATCTTTTAAGCGATTCAAAAGCAGCCTCACAATCCGAATCGAAGTGAAATGTAGTATCCATGGCCAAGAGAAGAGTTAAGGGTCTAGCAATTTTGCTAAAGTCCTTAATGAATCTCCTATAAAATCCTACATGACCAAGAAAGGATCGTATATCTTTGATGCATTTGGGATGAGAAAGGTTATGGATGACATCTATTTTAGCTCTGTCTACCTCAATGCCTTTTTATGAAATAATATGTCCAAGCACAATACCTTCTTGGACTATGAAATGGCATTTTTCCCAATTCAAAGTTAAGTTCTTATCTTTACAGCGGGTAAGAACCGCGTCAAGATGACGAAGGCAATCCTCAAAGGAGTCCCTAAATATGGAGAAATTGTTCATAAATATCTCCAGAAAATTCTCAAACATGTCTGAAAATATCCCCATCATACACCGCTGAAATATAGCGGGAGCGTTGTATAACCCAAAGGGCATGCGTCTATAAGCAAAAGTACCGAAATGACAAGTAAATGTTGTTTTATCTTGATCCTTTTCAGCGATGGGGACCTGGTTATAACCAGAGTATCCGTCCAAGAAACAATAGTATTCATGTCCAGCTAATCGTTCTAACATCTGGTCAATGAAAGGTAGAGGGAAGTGATCTTTCCTCGTTGCGGCATTGAGTTTCCTATAATCAATACATACGCGCCATCCCGTTTGGGTGTGTGTTTGGATTAACTCATTAGCCTCATTGGTTATGACCGTGATGCCAGACTTCTTAGGGACTACATGAATAGGACTTACCCATTGGCTATCAGATATTGGGTAAATTATACCACTATCTAAGCACTTGACGATTTCTTTTTTTACCGCCTCCTTCATGGCGGGGTTTAACCGTCTTTGTGGGTCTCGGGTTGATTTTGATTCATCCATCAAATGTATATGATGTTCAATAATTAAGGGACTAATCCCTTTGATGTCAGCCATTGTCCAACCAAATACTTGCCGATTTGATCTTAATACTGCCAAAAGTACATTCTCTTGCTGTAAAGCTAGAGAAGCAGATATTATTACGGGTAAAGACTCATTCTCACCTAAATATGTATATTTAAGATGAGAAGGTAGCAGTTTGAGATCTAGATTCAGCGGAGATACGATAGAAGGAGGGGTAAGGGAATGATACTCAGACTCCCCAAGAGGTTCATAACTTGCGTAGGATATTGACTCAGAAAGTGCTATTGACTTTTGTGACGAGTCAATGGATTCAAATTCGGGGATGGACTCATCGAAGATATCTTCACTATAATAATTTTCCAGATCAAACAATGTCCTACTAGTGTTGTCGAGATCATCGTAGCAAAGCGCTTCCGCTTCGCGGCTGTCGAAAGCTATCTCTTTGATGGAACAGACATCAATTAAATGAGCAGAAAGTTCAGAGGGTTGACTTCCTAGCTTGTAAATATTAAGCTCAATTGTGATCTTCCCGAAGGATAAGTTCATAGAACTGTTACGACAATTAATGGCAGCGTTGGAAGTTGTTAGGAAAGGTCGACCGAGTATCACCAGGATTTGGTTTTCGCTACAGGCTGTGTATCTAAAACAATAAAGTCCACAGGGAATATGAATTCCCCGACTTTGATTAACACATCCTCAAGCTCACCTCTAGGTTGGGCAATAGATCGGTCTGTCATCTAGAAAATGCAATGGGCAGGTTTCAACTCTCCTATACCTATCTGCTCATAGACGGAATATGGAAGCAAGTTAACACTAGCGCCGAGGTCAAGTAGAGCACGATTGATGCTTTTCCCCTAATAGTTATAGATATTGTAAGACAACCGGGGTCCTTGCGTTTCTTAGGCAATTGTTGGGTAAAAGCTGTGCTCACGTTACTTGTCATGAATACCTTTTTGGGCACTTGAGTTTTTCTTTTCCTAGTGCACAAGTCCTTAAGGATTTTCGCATAAGACAGAACTTGTTGAATAGTATCTAGGAGAGGGATATTTGTGTTAACTTGCTTAAATATTTGCATAACCTTCTCTATTTGTGTGTTAGGTTTGTTGGCCCTCAACCTGTTTGGAAATGGAGCTTTATCAATCAGTTTTGGGTCCAACATTTGTGGAGAATCTTGTGGGGATGGAATCGATCCCAGAATTGGAGTGGGGATCATTTTAGGTAGATTTTATGAAGTGTTCGATCCTTGGGGAAAATGGAGAATGGGCTTGAAAAAAGATGGGAGATTAGACGAAATAGGGCATGAAGTAGAAGCCGGGGTTTCAATTGATTCCTCATCATCAATCTGTTCGCCCATTTGATTGTTCAACACTCTTCCTGATCTCAACATGGTAACGGCACTCACATTATAACTTTGTGAGTGGCCAGGATTCTGTAGGGGTTGAGATGGAAGTTTCCCTTTTTCTCTCGCACTCATCGCGACATTTATTTGCGCAAGTTGTGCTTCTATCGATTTTATACTTTCACCGTGTGAGTTGGTGGTCTGTGTTAAAGTTCGGATAGAAGACTTGATTTCATATGTCGACTGCATGGAATGTTTAATGAACATATCCACACTTCGTTCAAGCGTAGATAAGTTTTCGGAACCGGCCGTTTGGAAAGAATTATTGGTCGGATTCTGAAAAGGTTGCGATTGAAAGGGGTGCTGGTTCTGTGGTGGTGGTTGCTGCTGCTGTGGAGGAGGTCTTTGATAATTGCTTTGGAACTGGTTTTGATTTTGGTTGGTTTGGTTTTGGCTCCAAGCAAAATTAGGATGATTCCTCCATCCTTGATTGTAAGTGAAAGAATAAGGATCGTTTCTAGGTCGTTGTTGAAAAGCAGCATTAGTTTGCTCGTTACCTTGAAACCTTGCATTCATAGGACATTCTTCCGTCAAATGTAATGGATCGGAACAGCAACCACACACAGTCTTGGGGAGCGTTACCTGGTTTAGGGAGACTGGTGAGAATTTGTTCTTTATAGCATCGAGTTTCTTTTGCATCACTACCATTTCGGCTTTTACTGCGATGGAAACATCGAGCTGATGGATGCCTCCCCTAGATGAAGGTGGTCTAACGCTTTCCCACTGCAAAGTGTTTTCGGCGAGATCTTCCAGATATTTACAGGCTTCACCATCGTCTTTGGACATGAAATCGCATTGACACATGGCTTCAAGCATATGCTTTGTCGCTGGATTAATGCCTTCATATATAATTCGACACAGGTCCCATCTATGTATTCCATGATGAGGACATTGGACAAGCAGATTCTTAAACCGTTCAAAGCATTTCCAAAATGGTTCATTGGGAAGCTGGGTAAACTGGTTGATTTCGCTCCTAACACGGGCGATCTTATGATTGGGGTAAAATTTTTTAAGGAATGCTATAAAGAATTCATCCCAATTTGAAATTGAGTGTGCGGCAGTATAATAAAGCCATTTTTCTGCCAAATCGCACAAAGTGAACGGGAGAAGACGTAATCGCATAGCATCCACGGACAGTTATGAAGTACCCATCATTACGCATACGTTTTCAAATTTGGTGATAAAAACGTATGCGTCTTCAGACTCGAGCCCATGAAATTTAGGAAACAGGTTGATGTAATAGGGTTTAATTTCAAAATTATCCCCGTTGGCTGGTGGAATAGATAAACAGGTAGGAAGTGGACCGCTTATAGGATAGCATCTCTCTTGGAGAGAAATGCGCGGTGGATTCTGTGCACCGACGGGTAGTGGTAGGGTGGTATTATAATCTGATGGAGAACCGTCCATCTTGGTCGATGTGGTGGGTGGATGGGAAAAAGAAGATGAAGAAATACCAACTTCGGAGTCGATAGCAGGAACGCGGACAAGACGGGCACTAGAATCCTGTGTCCAGCCGAGCATGCACTAAGCGGATTTAGCGTAAGTGGCAGCATGTGTGTGATTTAAAATTGGTTTGTTTTTTGAAAAAGTGGGACTTGAAAAAAATCACACAAAAATGCACAAATAACCCTAGAAGTAAGGTTACCTAAGTTAAGTCACTAAACCGCTCCTAGACTTCCAAAGGACAAACTGCAGGATCAATCCTCTTTCACCTCTTTACTACTCTTATGACTAGGTAAGTGCCAGGTAAGTGGAAGGTATCCACTATACGAATCACCAAAAATAGCGGGCCTAATTAATAACCACTTGTCTTAGACACACTTTCCTAGACACCACAAAAGTAATATGGATAAGTGATAGATTACCCACGACCTTCCTCAATCATATTTAAGCACGACGGTCCTTAGAGTCTTGTCTAGATATATTTTTATTAATGTAAGGTTGATGCGGATGCTCGTTTTGTGATTTGTGGGGCCTATAAAGGGTGATGAAATCCCCACCTAATCTGAATTTAGTCCTTGCCCCTTAATGTCCGTATTAAAATATGCAAAAACAAACCGCAAAACAAAACTCGCAAAAAGATTTTTTGAGCGGCGATATTTTGCAAAGAATCCTGCAGAAAAGATATTTTATTGGATTCTAGAGGAGAGAGAAGGAGTTGAGAAAGATACCAGAGAATTTGGAAACCCTAATTCCCTAATTGAGCCGCGGTTCCGCCGCCAATTGCCTATTCTTGCCGTGGTTCCGCCTCCTAATTGAGGGACCTTGTGAATATTTTTTGCTATGTGGCCTCCCTTTCTTTTCTGGATCTTGATAAATGTTTCTGAATCTCTGTTTCCTCAAATCTATGACTCCAGATCCCCTTGCAAAATTCACACAATAATCGTTAAATATACAATTTGCAGTTTTGTTTATTTTTATGATGTGGATCGAATAAGAATTCAACACGAATATTAAGAAAAAATATTACACACGTATACCCGGCAACGGCGCCATTTGATTGATCTTTATTTTAGAGTTGTGTTTGTAGTAACCGCAATCAATAACGGTATCACGTGTAGCTAGAACGAGATGAGTACGAGTCGTCCTCAGGGAAACGTTGAATCTTTCAATCTTACATTAGACGTGTTGAAAAAGATGAAGAATAGATAATAGTGAAGAATAGTTATAGAATCTAGATCTACGTTAAACACGGATGTAGAATATAGATCTAGTTTAAAGACGGATGTAGATTTTATATCAGAAGAGGGCTTGTAGGGTTTGTTAAGATTTAGTAGTCATGGATGATTAATTAAATATTACTCTTTTTATCCTTTAATAGATTTAAAACTAGATCGACAGAGATGCATGTAGATTAGGGTTTTTGGAGGGAATAAGGTTCCCACTCTTAACCCTTATCTTTACACGGATCTCCGTTCATATCTAGCCTTTACCAAAACAATTGTTAATCTAATCTCAAATCGTGGTCATGACTATCAATGAATTGATAGCGCACCCGATTAGGATGTTAACTATTCTTTCAATAAAGTTTATAAACTTTATAGGACGTAAAAGGAGTTAAAGGATTTTCTCATCCATTAATCTACCCTAATCCTACGAACTTTATCAAGCGGAGAATTACTCGCGCATGATGGAGATAAAAGAATGGATAGAGATCATGATGTAAAATAAAGAAAATAAAATGCAATAAGAATAAAACAACTACCTTTATTAATCAACTTGATCAATTATACTTTGTTCCTTTAGAAAGTGATTACAAAACCCTAGTTTGCTTCTCGATCTCTTCTTAAGGAGGTAGATGAATAGTTGATGATCAATCTGGATTCTTGAGTCATCTTGGACTTCGTGATCTCGTCGGTTTGATGATTTTTCCAAGAGGGGCTATCGTTCCTTTAAATAGTCTCAAAGCCAGAATCCCTAGTTTCCTAATAGGGTAAATAGTTGTTAGGATCATAGCCACCAAATCTCAAATCCCAACTCCCTATCGAGACCACAGATCCGCCGCAATAATGGGCATTTGACCGCGGTTGGGCAGCATCTTTGTGTGATCTTTGGATCAAAATTCTGGAGCTTCATCTAGTTGACATGTGGTGATCTTTTGAATATCTGGATTTTGGAAATCTTCTCTAAATCTCTGCCAGAATTGATTTCTTCGATTTACTTTAATATTTCGGCCGATTTGATATTGATAACTCGAATTTCCTTGATTCCAGTCCTGATATAATTTCTGCACAATATCTCAACAAATAATGTTAGTAGAATTTGTTTTTATTGAGATATTATCCTAACATTTGATATGATATTATTGTTTAAGAGAATTGGTTAATGATATTTGATAAGGTAAGCATATTTAAATGGACTAAATATTATATAGATATTATATGCTTGCATTTTCCTTCATAATGTTAATTATAATATATAAACATATGAAAATAGTATTTTTACAGATAAACCCTCATATGTGTCATATTTATAATAAACACCTTTTATTATATAAAAAATAATAAGGAAAATGGCATATCAAATGCACGATATTTTCGAGTGAACAGGTACTTATAGTAAGTACGGATCTCTACTCCCATGTAATCCCCGCACTTGGTCAAGTTAGGACCAACAGGCACACCGTCCTTGTTCCACATCAGCATCCATGGTTCAGCACCATTGGCTGGCCTGGAGCAGGAGGGCCCAGTACGACCCCTCTTCCTACAACTGCTGGAGCCTACAGAAAGATATATATACAGATACAATATTATAGTATTCAGAGTATGTATATAGCATTTGACAAATTTAAATTGCAATCATTATTTAAAAGTTTTAAGCAATAACGATTATACCTGCCGTCCCTGGCATGGCGCTAGAATCGGCGCCAGACGCCATCCTTCCAGTAGAATGCGGATCTACAAACAAGAGATGACCTTTTGCAATCGAACCTTTAGGACGATACTTGTTGCGGATATAGTTTTTTAAAGTTAATAGATATCTGTTGAAAGATTATAAATATTAATTTACCATGATTTTTTTTTACAATTTAAATGATGAATAATAATCATTTTCATACCTCTCGATGGGATACATCCAACGGTAATGCACCGGACCGCCAATCTTGACCTCGGTTGCCAGATAGACGGACAGGTGAAAGATAATGTCGAAAAAGCAAAATGGAAAGATAGTTTTAAGCATGCAGAGGATCAAAGAAATTTCTTTTTCGAGTTGTACAATCTCACTGACGTCTACATTTTTTGAACACGATTGGTGAAAATATATGCAAAATTCGTTGAGCACGAAGCCAATTTCTGATTTTAATGATACTCTGAGGTATAAAGGAAGAAGATGTTGCATCAGTATATAGTAATCATGGCTCTTAAGTCGTACGATTTTTTCGTTTTCTACCTGTACCTGTTTGGCAATGTTTGATAAGAAACCGTCGGGGACTTTCAATTCTTTTAACATCCACAAGAACCGCCGCTTCTTCTCTTTGTCTAGGTTGTAGATTACCAGTAGAATCTCGTAATAACCCGGTTTACCGGCCACAGGCCGAGATTGCAATTATTCTCTAATGAACAAACCATCCAAATCCATTAAATCATGATGGGCGTTGAGATTGTCCTTCGTGTTTCCATCCTTACATAGCTAAAAATTAATGACGTGCTCAGAGATACCCTTCTCGATATGCATGACATCTAAATTGTAGCGTAGCGGTAGATCGAACCAACACAGAAGTTGAAATAAACCACTAAACTTCTTCTAACCGGTTGGGCATGGCATTGTATCTTTGTTTTGTGCCATTCCAAATATGATATTAGAATAATCTCTCCATTGTTGCAGTATGTCGTTACCAGACAATAGTTTTGGAAGCTTACCGGTCTTCATCTTGCCATTGAACATTTCTTTATTCCTTCTGAATCTGTGATATATAGATAAGAAACGTCGGTAACCCATATATAAATCTTTCCTGCTAAATTTCAAGCCTACGTGGCTCGTAAGAATATGACAACAAGAGCATGCAATCTTACCTTGAGTTGTCCATTATAATAGCATACCGTATGCAGGAAAATCATTAATTGTCCACATAAAAACAGCCCGCATCTGAAAAATATGTTTACCATGTGCATCATAGTTTCTCACGTCAAGATCCTACAGTGATTTTAACTCATCGATCAAGAGTTGAAGGTACACGTCGATATTTTTCCGAGGAGACGAGGGACTGTCGATTAAAAGTGCCACCGTAAAATAAGATTGCGTCATAACCCTCCATGACGACAGATTGTATATAGTCACCACAATGGGCCAAGTACCGTGAGTACGCCTGCAGCGAACCATCCCAAATGGACCGAAACCGTCGCTAGCAATTCCCAGCCTCACTTTACGAGGGTCCGCGTTGAACGCAGGATGTTTTTCATCTAAAACTTTCCATGATATCGAATGTTTAGAATGACTCATTTTTCCCTTTTTCACGACACACTTTATGATGCCACTGCATTTTGGATGTTGTCTCCTCACACATAAATAACCGTTGCAGGCTCAGTATTAGTAGAAAAATATGAAGAATCTTTGCGGGCACATCACTCGAATGAGAGACTTTCTTAGGCTTGAATCGACTGGTCCTACACACGGGGCAGTTTCTGAGCGTGGCATGTTCTTTCCAGAACAAAACAAAGTCATTCTCACATGTATGGATCTTGTCACATTTTAGGCCGATATTTTTTATTATCTTTTGCGCCTCGTACCAATTCGGTAGCACTTCATTTCTGTCGGGAAAATCTTCCTTCAGCAATATTAGGAGATCGGTGAAAGACTGGTTCCATCTTCTCTTGCACTTGATCTTAAAGAGACGTATGAAAAAAACAGTTTTGAAAACCCTTTGCAATTTGGATATAGCGGGATTCTTGAGTCAGCCTTGTACTTCTCTAATAAGGAGGGTCCAGTGTGTTCCGTATCATCAGGAAGTCCCGTGGCATTTATAAGCCCATACATGTCATCGATCGGAGCGAATACAGAATTATTTTCTTCGATGGCTTCATCTTCTTCAAGCTTCCATTCATCTTCTTTCTCTTCTTCTACTATCCCTTACCACTCTTCGGTTTCCTTTTCAATTAATTCGTTTTCCGTCTCTTGTACACATGTCTCATCTTCCGTTACAACGACTTCTTTTTCTTCGTGAAGTTCCCACATAGTGTAATCTCTAATGAAACCTTCTCTCACAATGTGTAACTCAACTTCCATCTTCTTAAGTAATCGCTTGTTCATACACTTAAAGCAAAGGCAATAGATTACGTACTCTTTTGATAACCCAAGACGTTTGTAGGCAAAATCGGTGAAAAAATAAATACTGTTAAAGAAAAAGTCATTGACTCTTGAGGGAGCATCGACGTATATCCAACTTTTATTGTGGAGGTACGGAAGTGCCATATTGGAACAGTTCAGACGAAGTAAGATTCCTATAGACAAAATTCATGGAATTAAGATTTCTTGATAAATACGTGATAGGCGTTAAGAAGCGTTAGTGTTAGGTTTAAGTGATGATTTGGTTAAGTTTAGTTTCAATCGACGATTTAGCTATAAAGATTATCAGGGACCGAGTGCAAATGCTCATAGTTCGGGAGTTGGATTTTTCTTCCAAGAAAGATGATGATGATATTAACGGTTCTATATTGGATGTCGAGGGTAACGGCTGTCAGAGGTAAGGCTTCTATCCTATTAAGAATGTATAGAGCATACACCCATTCACTTGTGGTTTCATCCATTTTGAGAAAATTTCGGCAGCACCTCCCCGCTGTTCTCCGAGTACACTGTAATAGAAAAGATGAGAATTTCAATACTGTCAAAAAACATTGAAACGAACATCTAATCTATTTTTGTATACAGAGAACCAGCGGAAAGGTACCGACAAAATATCCCGAAACGAATAAAAACACAAGTAAATGCAGGTTTTTGCTTTATATATTCCTAAGTTTTCCACACTCGACAAATTTATCGGTTATCATACGATTGAATCTTCTTGTCATATAAACTACACGACGGTTGTTAGAACCGAATAATACCGTCCGATATTTAACAACTTTTGTATAGTTTTATGTCACGATGAATATCGAACGTATGTTAACCGATAAACGGGGACTAAGACACATTTTGATTTTTATATATGATTAACGATGAGAATATGAAAATTTCATATTATCATTGAATATTATACACTTAGTTTAAGATTTAATTTGAATTAGTTTTATGTTTATGTTTTAATTTCAAGATTTTGAAGTTTTTGGTTTAGGGTAAAGTTTTTTAAAGTTGTGGGTTTTCTTAATCAAGTTTTATGGTTAGGATTAGGGTGGGATATGACAAGAGTTCAATGTAGAGGAGAATGATGATGAGTTAAGATTTGGCCTTATTTGATCTGTGGGATCATCGTCGTTATCTCTCTCTCTCTCTCTCTCTCTCACACATTTACTAAATTACTATAAAATACATTAAAAAATTTCAGTAAACTACTCTTAGCTATTGTTATTTTCACTAAACTATCTGAAAAAAATTTCTAAGCAATCTATTTCTTCAATTTTACTAAATTACACTAAAATACCCTTAACTATTATCGGTTTTTTCACTAAACTATCTTAAATTAACTAAATTACTAAAATTTCACTAAAATAACATTAACTAATGTTTTTTTTCACTTAACTAACTTAAAAATTTAACTAAACAATTCATCTTTTTAAATTAACTAAATTACTATAAATTTTACTAAAACACCCTTAACTATTATTGTTTTTTTACTAAAATATCATTAAATTTTTTTAATAAAAATCCTCATTTGCTCAATTTTATTTATTTACAATAAAATATCTTTAACTATTGTTGTTTTTCCACTAAAATGCCCTTAACTATTGTTGACTTTCACTAAACTACTTACAAAAATTCGATAAATTATCCGAACCCTAATCCTAACACATAACCCAAACCCTAACCTGACCCGAACCACCAACCGAAACCCTAACCCTCCCCTACACCCACAACAACAATAACAACAACACCAACACCAACACCAACAATAGCAGCAACAACAATAACATCAGCAGTAACAACAACAACAACAATTAATTTTTGGAATCAAGCAAAAAAATTAAAATTAAATCAATATAATTAAAATTTAACTGGTTTAAACTTACCACTTGACGACCACCGGCAAGAGGCCGATCAAACTTCGAGCGGCGGTGAGCTTCGACGAACTCGATCGGGGGTTAAGGCTTCGATCGACCGCGGCGTAAGGCTTCGATCGACGGCGCCGAGCTCGACCACGGAGGAGAGACGGTTAGGGCTTCGAAGGGAGACGGCCACAGAGGCGACAAGAGATGGTGCCGGCGACGGAGGAGGCAGCGGCGACTGAGATGGGATTTTGGCGCTTGATGAAAATTTGGGGGGAAAAAAGAAGAGGCTCGATGAAAATTTGGGAAGTTTTGGGTTTTTATCTCCAGTGGGTTGTGGGGCCCGTCATATTTTTTTATTCATAGCAGTCGTAACCGTTACTAAATCTATGAAAACCGTTACCGTCAATTGTTAACGGTTTGAACCGCTATCAATTTTACATAACTGTTGGGCTCATTTATAATAATGCTAGCCAGGTGGTGTCATTTCCATCCTCTTTCTTTGTGAGTGTGCATGTTAAACTCCAAAAAGGAGAACAATGAATGATGCAACTTGAATATATTTGGAGTCACTACTTAAGCTTAGACCTCAATCTATATAAACCATGTCCTACAAAATCCACAGCTGGTCATATCTCATTTCTGGAAATCTCTAATTAATCTCCATTAATGAACAATTCCCTGCTACCTTGACTGATACATCAAGCTCTAATTAAGTTTCATGAAATATGTTTCTTTTGCCGGTTTGCTTTCTTGTGACTTAAAGCTTTAACATATATATATATATATATATATATATATATATATATATATATGTGTGTGTGTGTGTGTGAGAGAGAGAGAGAGAGAATAATGGATGAAAGATGCCATAGAAGGGAATTTCCTCCTATGGCGTCGAAAAACACACGCTCCATCGTGTTTTCCGACGATCGGAATGTATCATCTTTATCGTTATCATCTAAGATGTGGATACACCAAATTTTGTGTACCCACATGAAATTTGGTGTACCCACATGAAATTTGGTATACCCACATCTTAGATGATAACGATAAAGATGATGCATTCCGATCGTCGGAAAACACGATGGATGGTGTGTTTTTTCGACGACATAGGAGGAAATTCACTCTTATGGCCTCTTTCCTCCAGGTTAATGGCCTCTTTCCTCCATTATATATATATATATATATATATATATATATATATATATATATACACATCATCTTTTTGATATCTTTTAGGCAACTCCATAATTTATGAGAATTTAGAGGATGGCAGTTGCTCGTCAAGGATTATGACAAGTCCCTTTCTTGTCATAGTTTTCTAACCATGAAATCGACAGCTGATCGTAAAACTTTGTCAAATTTTTACCGGGACTTTGTATCATAGCTATCCAACCCTTTTGGATGGGGGAAGTCTTTTTGATGTCGATGGTGATGATGATGAAAGCAACTTTAATGAAACTCCAGTTAATTTAGGGTTTAATGGAGAATGGGGAAATGGAGCTGGCAGCAGGAACAGCTTCCTAGCATGCATTGTGGCAACCCAAACAGGGTGTGACACAGCAAATTCAGTTTCCACATGTAGAGAGAGAAGAAAAATGAAGAAGCTCATGTGATCAAATCGTACTGAATTGATTTTGAGTACTAGCTTAAATCGTACTAAATTGATTTTGAGTACTAGGTTGCTACTAATTAAAGAGACCACCAGCAATTTACCTAAAGCCTTATGCTTCTCTTATTTGAAGATGAAGGAAAGGAACCCATGTGGGGAGATGATGTAATTGCAAATGCAGAGGGGTACATAGAGCTTTCTCAGAAGTGGTTTTTGCCTGGGAAAAAAAATAAAAAGAGACTTGCATATCCATCCTTAACTTTAGAGATAATATAGGATGACACTGCAAGAAAAAAGGACTTATTTCGTCAGGTGATTTATTCCGTCGGATAGAAGCCGACGGAATAAATGTACAACAAAACGAAATATCGTTTAAATAAGCCAAATAGGGCCCCCAAAATTTTTTATTAAGTTATTTTGGCGACTATCACATGACGGAATAACTTAATAAATATAACAGCCCCTGAGCCCGATCTTTCTTCTCATTTCCCCCTAAATCTAAGCCAAAAAACCATAGACCCGTCGTTCCTCACCTCCTCTGCTCCAATCGATCTCCCGGCGACTGGACCTGCCACTCCTCCTTTCCTCCGACGTTAAGCTCCTCTCTCTCTGTTGCTCTCTCGCTCTCAATCTCACTCACAGTCTCTCTCCCCCCCCCCCCCTCCCTTCTCTCTCAGATAGCGGTCGCCGTTCAAGATCGTCGCCAGTGAATAGCCGCCGTCAAAGCTTCCTTGTTCGAGCCCAGCCTCTTCGACGGTAGATAAGTAAAATTTGTTTAATTTTAAGTTTCTTGTTTAATTTTTAATTTTTAATTTTTTATAAATTGGGTTGATGTTGTTGTTGTTGATGATGTTGTTGTTGATGGGTTAGGGAAGATTTGGGTTGGGGTTGGGGGTTAGGTTTAAAGTTTTAATGTTAGGGTTAGGGTTAGGGTTTGGGTTGGGGATTATGGTTTCGTGTTAGGGTTAGTTTCCCTGTTAGGGTTAGGGTAATTTAGCTCAATTTTTAGGTAGTTAACTGAAAATTAACAATATTTAAGGGTATTTAAGTGAAATTGCAGCACTAGTTGAGGGTATTTTAGTATTATTTATAGTAATTTAGTTAATTTAAGAAAATGAATTGTTTCTTTAAATTTGTTAAGCTAGTTTAGTGAAAAACCAACAATAGTTAAGAGTGTTTTAGTGTAAATTAGTAAAATTGAAGAAATAGGTTGTTTAGGAAAAATTTTAAGATAGTTTAATGAGAAAACAACAATAGCAAAGGGTAGTTTATGTAGAAATATTTTAGATACTTTATAGTAATTCAGTAAGTGTGTGTGTGTGCGCGCGCGCACTTGTGTGTGTATGTGTGTATATGTGTGCATGTGAATAAGTTTCTCAACCATATCCATTATGAATTGAACCTTAAATATCAAAACAACACAAAAATCTTATAATATATACTAAGTGGATGAAACTCGATGATAACATGAAATTTACTTGTTATCATCGAGAATCTCACATTAAAAAAATTGAAATGTGTCTTAGAACCCATTTATCAGTTATATACGCAACGGTCTCTATCGTGACATAAAACTATATGATGGTTATCCAAACTAAGTGTTTAGTCATTTGTTTCTGCAACCGTCATATAGTATATATGACGAGAGAACTGGTCGTACTATAACCGATAGATTTGTCCAGTGTGGACAAATTAAGAATTTATAATGCAAACACACCCTGCATTTATATTTTCATTCGTTTTGAGATTAGTTTTGTTGGCATCTTTTCGTTGGTTCTCCATGTACAAATATAAAGGAGATGATCATTTTATTGTTGATATTCAATGTTGAAATGACTATCATCCTTTCTATTGCAGTGTAATCAGTGAACGGCGAGGAGGTGCTGCCGAATTTTTCTCGAAACAAATGAAAGCACAAATGCAGAGATGTATATGTGATAAATTCTTAATGGGATAGAAACCTTACTCCCGACAGCTAATGTGATGATTGATAAATCAAACTAAAATATTGAACCTTAATTAAAGTCATAAAATAAATGGCTAATTACGTAATACATGATGTCAGATATCGGAGAGTGATGGATAGGAGTTGGATGCAAGTGTCCAAATTTAGTGATGAATACAATGTTGGCATCGAAGAGTTTATGAAATTTGTATTGAGAGACCGATCTCATGAAGAATTGATTTTGTGTCCGTATAAAAAGTGTAATAACGGTTACGACCTCCGTCGAGATATAGTGTATGAAGATCTACTGAAAAATAAGATTTCTCCTGGGTATACAAAATAAACGTACCATGGAGAAGTGAGACCGATAGTCGACATATCTACGAGTCATTGGATTTGTCCAAATGAACCTCGTCTTACAAATTTTAGGGATACCGGTTTTAATAGTATGTTGGACGAGCTCCGAACCAACATGCACCTTTATCATGACATTGTTCATGAACCTAATGTTAGAGAGGAAGATATCTGTAGTCTCCATGATGTAGAATCGGCAAAATATGTGAAGTATATGGATGATGCAAATGTACCCCTTTTCGAAGGCGTAAACATCTCTGAGTTGGGATGGATTTTCAAAATGTTTAATCTCAAATGCCAGAATAATTAGACTAGAAAGTCTTTTGCTTAGTTTCTTGAGGTGAAAAGGGAGACTTACCCTAAAGCGCTGCTGCCGTAAAATTTCATAGAGACGAAGATCTTGAATGATATGGGTTTCAGTTATGAGAAAATTGACCATGTTCGAACGATTGCATGTTATACTGGATAGAAGAGGATAAGAAGTTGGATAACTTTTGAACTTGCAACTTATCTAGATGGATCGTCCTTCGAAGGGATAATGGTGAAGATGAGTCTACACTCGATACTCCGAGACGGATTCCCGCAAAGATTTTGCAATACTTCTCAATCAAGCAAAGATTTCGGCGTTTATTTCTATCAACCAAAATTGCTGATAGCATGTCATAGCACGCAAATGGTTGCATTAAGGACGAAGTCCTACGGCATCCAGCCGATGATGAAGAGTTCAAACGCTTTGATGCCCTTTATAAAGATTTTGCTGTTGATTCCCGTAATATCAGGCTTAGTTTATCTTCAGATGGTATGGAGCCGTTCACCACGGTGTAAATCACAGTATATGGCCCGTTACACTTTTTGTTTATAATCTACTTCCATGGATGAGTATGAAGTATTCCTATACACAGATTCTCTTATTGATTCCTGGAAGTACATCTCCTTCAAATAACATCGATGTACACTTGAGAACGTTGATTGAGGATCTGAAGGAGTTATGGGAGCCAGATATACAGGTATACGATTCCCATAAGAAGGAGACATTTACACTTCGTTCGGCGCTTTTATGGACAATCAACGATTTTCCAGCATACGCTATGTTGTCTGGATGAAGCACTAAAGGTTACAAGGCTTTCCCGGTATGTCTAGGAGAAACC
Organism: Agapanthus africanus; assembly: GCA_030015575.1. NCBI lineage: Eukaryota > Viridiplantae > Streptophyta > Magnoliopsida > Asparagales > Amaryllidaceae > Agapanthus > Agapanthus africanus. Next base: position 157,953,799 of record CM057350.1, read on the forward strand.
GTTTGTGATCCTAAAGTAGGCTCGCACAAATCAAGCGCTACATAGGTCACCGTCAATGGTTGGATATAAACCACCCATATCATCGTAATTGCACCAAGTTCAATGGTAAAAATGAGCATATGCGTGCCCCACCTGAGCCGATGGGTTTGAAGTTGTGGGAGGCCACACAAGTTTCAATAATGTTTTTTTCAGGAGAATGACAGAATATACAATTCCACGGGTTGCTGGTAATCACTGGAGAAAGAATCCCATTTTCAACGAGCTAGTATATTGGCACGATCTCAATCTACATCATAACTTAGAATTTATGCACATCGAGAAGAATGTACGTGAGCTACTTCTTAACACCTTATTGAATGTGAAATCCAAATCTAAGGATACTCTTGCAGTTTGACAATAGTACCTACAGAAAAGGTTGCATCCTTAATTGCACCCTCGAGAAGCGGGGAATGATAGATGGTCAATTCCTGTAGCGAAGTATATGATGTCCGCTAGCGAGAAAGGTGCTTTTCTAAGAGTTTTCGAGCAAAGAAGGGTTTTTGGCGGTTATTCATCAAATCTCTCTAAATGCGTGGACATGAAACACAAAAAACTTTCTCATCTTAAAAGTCACGACTATCACGTGATCATACAACAATTACTCCATGTTACAATTAGGGCGTTAAAGGATAAGGATGTTGTCTCGGTTGTGACGAATCTGTCATTACTTCCAAGATTTAAACTCCAAGGAATATTGGGCAGGCGATTTTAAAAATCTAGAGAATAAAGTACAAATTATTCTTTGCAAATTGGAAATGTTGTTTCTGCCTATGCTTTTCACAATCATGTTGCATCTCACAGTTCATCTTGCAAGAGATGAGTGTTCCGATGGACCCGTTAATTATCGGTGAATGTATCCATTCGAGAGATAGGTAACAATTAAGAGTTTATATTTGAATTTAACTGTCGAGTAATGTTTATCAAAATTCATCAATTAAACTTACCAAAATAAAATCCACATGTTTATGTTTAAGATAAAACGGTATATACAAAATAAAGTTAGACCCACAGGGTCGATTGACGATGGGTTTCTCACCGAGAAATGCATGACATTTTATTCTATATACCTTGAGAGGATCGAGACTGTATTCAACAGGCCGAGCCATAATAAGGACATTATGGTTCATGAGAGACAAGGGAACAATATTAGTCTTCCGCGGAGACGGGAACGTAATAGGTGCTGTGAAACATGTCGCACTTCGTAGTGTAGAGATTGACACAATACATAGATATGTATTATTTAACTCTGGCGAGATCGACGTATTTCAAGAGTATGAATATAGATTATTACTTTTTTCAACTTATAAATATGAAATTATCCAACTGCATTATTTGTTTCATTCTTAATTTATGGAGAGCTCAATCAGACCATCGAGGGGTCGCCTGCTACCGAGGAATATCGATAATGCTTTAAATCGAGAATTTGCGATATGGTTTAACCATTTTGTAAGTTTATCACTGAAATGTAATTCATTTCTCATCCCTTAAACTAAATACGATTTTTTCTAATGCTTTAAATCGAGAATTTGCGATATGGTTTAACCATTTTGTAAGTCTATCATTGAAATATAATTCATTTCTCATCCCCTAAACTAAAAACGATAGTTTCTAATACTTATCGTGCTTTATTAGGTTCATACAGCCGTAGATACCAACAAAACATAAGATTTAAAGATACTTGCATCTGAACCGAATCCATTAGTTGAGTATCTTACTGGTTATGTAATTAATGGATATAGATTTCATACACAAGATAGAGATGCACATAAAAAGTTTTAGAACTGCGGTGTTTTTTTGACATCAGCCATAAGAACATCTAGAGATATCAATCCAATCACGGGACAACTTGGCTACTACGGTGTGCTGCAAGATATAGTGCAGGTACGTTATCGTGCACACAGAGTTGTCATATTCAAGTGTCTCTGGTATGATACTAAAACAGAAAGACGTAGATACAAAGTAGAAAACGGACTACTCCTACTAAATTCTTCAAAACTCACGTTCACGAATGAGCCTTATATATTAGCGAGTCAAGTACATCAGTGTTTTTATGTGGAGGACCCTAGGAATGTTGTCCGGCATGTCGCTATCAGAACTAATCCGTGAGATTATTTTTACATGGGAAATCCTGATGATGAAAATCTTGAAATTAGCTGCCCAAGCACGCCAATCACACCATTACAAGACTTGGCCCTAAATATCGACGGCGTTATCCTTTGAAGGGATGACATCGATCTAGGAATTGTTGTGAAGATGGATCATCAAGATCAACTGCCCATAAACGAAATCGAACAATGCATTTTCCAGACCAATTCATCGATGATTCGGAGCAAAATTCAGTGAGTGAGAGTAGCGCTACCGAAGATGATGATTAACATTAAATTTTAATTAACTTTCTGTAATATTCATAATCATGTATACAATTTAAAAGTTTAGGTTATCGCATTTTTCATCTACAACTATATAATTTGCTTAACTATTTATTTCATTTACAGCTATATAATTTGCTTAACGCTTTAATTTTCTTAACTGTTCATTTCATCTGCAGCTATATAATTTTGCTTACACGTTTCTTGAAATTGTTACTGTATTTGTCTGTTGCATTAGTTCATTTCTTAAGATATAACCTCCAGTTCTCATGGGGCTCGTGGACATGGATGGACTGAAGGGGACGTGGGAGCCGGTTCCTCCAGTTCCGCGGGATGTGGCCCAGGACGTACTGAGGGAAACCCCGGAGCCAGTTCCTCTAGTTCCATGGGCCGTCTCCATAGTAGGAAGGGCCCCATACAGGAGAATGGTGTATGGGCTCTTTCTCGAGACGGCCCGAAAATCGATGTGCACTTTTCAGCGAACAGGGATTTCTTTGAACCCGGGGCAAAAGAACTGAAGAAATTTTATGTCTCGATCTGCAATAATGAGAATCACATGCCGCATTTGGTAAAGGATGAAGCCATTTACGTTGCAGTTGACTAGACGTCGACTGCTTTAGAGGATAAGAAGCAGGTGGAGTTAGATGAGATCTTGGTAAGCTTATATAACTAAGCATTTGTACGTTTATTATTTTTGCATATATATGTTTGACCCTAATTCTTTGTAGGCGCGCTTCTCCATAGTATGGTGAATAGATAGCTCCCCTGTCCCTTTACACGTGGTCTGAGACCGTTATTCAATACTTGTCGGGGAGTTGGCATGATCAGAAACACTCCATATGCAAAAATTGGAGGAATTCCGCCACCGATGAGGAGAAATGGGCGGTGAAGCCTCCATATTGGACTGAAAAGTATTGGGCCGCTATGATCGATTACTTTCAGTTGCCCGAGTTTTTGGATCGTATATTTTGGAAAACTTTAATAGTGTTAGATATTAATTCAATATTAGCATGACACAGGACAACATATCTAAATGACAGGTAAGGAGCGAGTGGGGATCGGCGACGTGGAGGCATAATCTTGATCGATGGTTAGGCGGAGGGATGAACTCCTCCCAGTATGTAGTTGCTCATGTAAGAACACTATATTTTCTTAATTTGTCGGCTTTAATTTCTAAACTTGATATAAATTAAATTCATTGATCTAAATGGCAGGCAAGGCAGACAGGAGAAATGTCTTATCACGTTGAGCTTTTTCATATGGAGTTTGCGCATGAATCCAGCTGCCCCAGCTAACAGGAGGCGACTAAGTATTATGTAATTATGGTCCTACACGATTTTGTTATACAATTTTTAACTGTAATTGTGGTCAATGTAATCTTTCGTTGTTAGAAAACCGAAAATCTAAGAGACGGAAACCGAAACGAATATAAAACCAAAAATTTAACTCATTAGTATATAAGAGACTGAAACCGAAACCGAAACGAATTCTTGAACCTTGGTTCATATTGTAATTCCCCGCAACAACGGATGAGTAGCGAGATTGAGCAGCGGAGAGTTGCATTTGTTGCAGCGCACCATCGAGAGCCTACAGACTTAGAGCTTCATATGATCAATGAGGCAGTCTTTTAGCTGCACAACCCAGACCGACACGGGAGAGTTCATATGGGCGGCCAAGGCATGACGCCTCCGTTATATCACATCCATCCCGGTCCGAGTTTTCAACCTCCTCGCACACGCCCGGGGATGTTCATTCAGTAGCCCGCTGCAGCCCCATTTTCCTCTCTGTCTACCCCGATATATTATCCGGATGACTCTCCACATACCTTCGCCGGTGATCGAGCACCCGTCTTCTTCACTCTTGCATCTAGATCCACATCGGCTTCGGGTTCATCCAGGTATATGAGCTGAGAAGAAGCCATAACCGATATGGAGATGAGGAGAAGGATGATTCGGAGGCTAGTACAATTATGTAAGGTGATACCAGATGTAAGTTTAATTGATAATCTTTATTTTCAATGCAACTGCCATATAGTTATCGTGTTTATCCGTTTCTAATACTTGTATATTTATAACACTGTAGGAGATACTCGTTTTCAACGACTATCCTGATGCCCCCCCCCCCACATCATTAATTGTCCACAACAAAGCAGACCGCATCTTAAAAATATGTTTACCATGTGCATCATAGGTTCTCACATCAGGTTTCCACAGTGATTTTAACTTATCGATCAAGGGTTGAAAGTACACGTCGATGTTTTTTTCAGGAGAAAAGAGACCGTCGACTAAAAGTGCCACCGTATAATAAGATTGCGTCATAGTCCTCCATGGTGGCAGGTTGTATATAGTCACCACAATGGGCCAAGTATCATGAGTACATTCACCGCAAACTATTCCAAATGGACTGAAACCGTCGCTCGCAATTCCCAGCCTTACGACGAGGGTCTGTGTTGAATGTAAGATGTTTTTTATCTAAAACTTTTCATGATATCGAATTTCTAGGATGACTCATTTCCCCTTTTTCATGAAGCGTTTTATGGTGCCACTGTATTTCGGATGCCTTCTCCTCACACATAAATAACCATTGCATTCTCAGTATTAGTAGAAAATGACGAAGAATCTTCATGGGCACATCACTCGAATGAGAGTCTTTTTTAGGCTTGAATCGACTGGTCTCGCACACGGGGCAGTTTCTGAGTGTGGCATATTCTTTCCAGAACAAAACAAAGTCATTCTCGCATGCATGGATCTTATCGCATTTTAGGCCGATATTTTTGATTGTCTTTTGCGCCTCATACTAATTCGGTGGCACTTCATTTCTGTCGGGAAAAACTTCTTTCAGCAATGTTAGGAGATCAGTGAAAGACTGGTTCCATTCACTCTTACACTTGAACTGAAAGAGACGTACAAAAAAAGACAGTTTATAAAACCCTTTGTAATTTTGATATGGCGGGATTCTTGAATCAGCCTTGTACTTCTCCAATAAGGAGGGTCCAGTGTGTTCCATTTCATCAGGAAGTCTTGCGGCATTTATAAGCCCATATATGTCATCGATCGGCGTGAATACAGAATTATTTTCTTCGATGGTTTCATCTTCTTCAAACTACCATTCATCTTCTTCCTCTTCTTTCACTATCCTTTGCTAGTCTTCAGTTTCCGTTTCAATGAATTCGTTTTCCATCTCAATGAATTCTTTTTCCATCTCTTGCACCCATGCATCATCTTCCGTTACAACGACTTCTTTTTCTCCGTGAAATTCCTACATAGTGTAATCTCTAATGAAACTGTCTCTCACGATGTGTAACTCAACTTCCATCTTCTTAAGTAATCGCTTGTTCATACATTTAAAATAAGGACAATAGATTTCGTACTCTTTCGATAACCCAAGACGCGTATAGGCAAAATCGGTGAAATGGTAAACACCGTTAAGGAAAAAGTCATTGACTCTTGAGGGAGCATCGACGTATATCCAACTCTTATTGTGGAGATACAGAAGTTCCATATTGGAACAATTCGGACGAAGTAAGATTCCTATAGACAAGAGTCATGGAATTAAGATTTCTTGACAAATACGTGATAGACGTTAAAAAGCGTTAGTGTTAGGTTTAAATGATGATTTGGTTAAGTTTAGTTTCAATTGACGATTTGGCTATAAAGATTATTAAGGATCGAGAGCAAATGCTCATAGCTCGGGAGTTGGATTCTTCTTTCAAGAAAGATGATGATAATATTAATGGTTCATATTAGATGTCGAGAGTAACGGCTGTCGGAGGTAAGATTTTTATCCCATTAAGAATGTATAGAGCATACACCCATTCACTTATGTTTTCATCCATTTTGAGAAAATTTCGGCAGCACCTTCCTGCTGTTCTCCGAGTACACTATAATAGAAAAGATGGTCATTTCAATGCTGTCAAAAAATATTGAAACGAATATCTAATCTATCTTTGTACACGGAGAACTAGCGGAAAAATACCAACGAAATATCTCGAAACGAATGAAAACACAACTAAATGCAGGTGTTTGCTTTATACATTTCTAACTTGTCCACACTGGACAAATTTATCGGTTATCTTATGATTGATTCTTCTCGTCATACAGACTATACGACGGTTGTTAGAACCGAACGATACCGTCCAATATTTAACAACTTTTATGTAGTTTTATCTCACGACGAATATCAAACGTATGTTAACCGATAGACGGGGTCTAAGACGCATTTTGATTTTCATATATGATTATCGATAAGAATATGAAAATTTTATATTATCGTTAAGTATCATTTACTTAGTTTAAGATTTAATTTGAATCAGTTTTATGTTTACGTTTTAATTTCAAGGTTTTGAAGTTTTTAGTTTAGGTTAAAGATTTTTAAAGTTAAGCGTTTTCTTAATCAAGTTTTAGGGTCGGTGTTAGGTTGTGATTTGACAAGAGTTCAATATAGAGGAGAATGATGATGAATTAAGGTTTGGCTTTGTTTGATCTATGAGATCATCGTCATTATCTCACACACACACACATTTACTAAATTACTAAAAAATACCTTAAAATGTTTTAGTAAACTACCCTTAGCTATTGTTATTTTTCACTAAACTACCTTAAAATTATTCCTAAGAAACGTATTTCTTCAATTTTACTATTAAACTAACATACCCTTAAGTATTGTTGGTTTCTCACTAAACTATCTTAAATTAACAAAATTACTAAAAATTTCACTAAAATACCCTTAACTATTGTTGTTTTTCACTAAACTATCTTAAATTAACAAAATTACTAAAAATTTCACTAAAATACCCTTAACTATTGTTGTTTTTCACTAAACCACCTTAAAAATTTAACTAAACGATTCATATTCTTAAATTAACTAAATTACTATAAATTTCACTAAAATACCCTTAACTATTGTCGTTTTTCACTAAACTATCACTAAAAATTTAATATAAAACCTTAGTTGCTCAATTTTACTTATTTACACTAAAATTCCCTTAGCTATTATTGTTTTTCTACTAAAATACCCTTAACTATTGTTGCTTTTCACTAAACTGCCTACAAAAATTCATTAAATTACCCGAACCTTAACCCGGCCCTAACTCCCAACAGAAACCCTAACCCTCCCCTAAAACAACAAAAACAGTAACAACAATAGCAACACCAACAACATCAATAGCAGCAGCAGCAACAACAATTAATTTTTTGGATCGAGCAAAATAAATAAAATTAAACCCAAAAAATAAAAATTTAACCGGTTTATACTTAGCTCTTGATGACCAGTGGCGAGCGGCAACGAGCAAACTTCGAGCGGCGGCGAGCGGCGACGAGATCGATCGGGGGCTTGGGTTTCGATCGCGGCTTAGGGCTTCGATCGATTGCGCCTGGTGGAGGAGAGGCGGTGAGGGGCCACGGAGGCGACAAGAGGAGGCGCCGGCGACGGAGGCAGCAATGGCGACCGAGACGACCGAGGAGGGATTTTCGTGCTCGATAAAAATTTAGGAGGAAAAAAGAAGAGGCTTGATGAAAATTTGGGAGTGTTTTGGGTATTTATCTCTAGTGAGTTATGGGGCCCGTCATATTTTTTTGATTCGCAGTGGCCATAACCGTTATCAAATCTATGAAAACCGTTGCCGTCGAACGGTAACCACTTGAACCGCTAACAATTTTCCATTATTGTGGGCACAGTTGCAGTAGTGCAAGCTAGATGGTGTCATCTCACTCCTCCTCTGTGAGTGCGCATGTTAGACTCAAAAAGGGAGAACAATGAATGATGCAACTTGAATGTATTTGGAGTCACTTAAGCTTAGACCTCAATCTATATAAACCATGTCCTACAAAATCTACAGCCGGTCATATCACATTTCTGGAGATCTCTAATTAATCTCCATTAATAAATAATTCCCTGTTACCTTGACTGATTGATTACTATTAATTAATATTCCTTCTTAATTAATTAGACATCAAGCTCTAATTAAGTTTAATGAAATATGTTTCGTTTCCCTGTTTGCTTTACTTGTGTCTTCTTGAACCTATATAATTCCATATATCAATTATATATATCATCCTTTTCCTTTTTTTTAGCTAACTCCATAATTTATGAGAATTTAGAGAATGTCGGTTGCTCGTTAAGGACTATGACAAGCCCCTCTGATAAGGCTCATAAACGGGAATTCCTTAGATTACGACACGTAGCAGATGACGTGTCGTCCACGTAAACCCGCTAGATTCCTGAGAGCCACGGATGTAGAATTAGTATGATGCATGGGGGACTTTCCTCGGCACCTCGTCTCCGACGTTGCATCCGACCTTTCGGAGACCTCCCCGGAGTACCTTCCCTATACGCCTAGCAACCAGCCAACAACTCGTCCTCGAGCAATCCTGGAGCCGAGCTTTCACGGCCTCCCCGCTCGTCTCCGAACTATCCACCGAGCTGAGCTTTCTCGGCTTCCCTGTTCAACCGAGAGCACGGAGCCCAAGCATCCCCGTAACGGCTCCGCATATCTCGCCAAAACGAGATCTCCGCCGCTCCACGTCCCGCGTCCCACACTGGCGTGTCTCTCCATTAAAAGCCCGCTATTAATGGATGCACCCTGCCATCAACGCAAACGTGACGCATGGGCGTAACAGACGACGAGAATCTCGGGTCGGTTCGCTCTTTGCGACCGCTATATAAACCCTCTCTTCCAGACGACTCAGGTAACTGGAACTCATTCCAATACGCCGCTACCTTGCTATTATTTCTCGGTACTTATTTGATCGTTGGAGGGTCCTATGGTGGTTACCCACCCCGGGACATCCCTTGTAAGTAGCTCGGCGTCAACAGCAACCCATTGAGATCCACACATTCAACCCTCATACCAAATCTCAACCGTTCAGAACCGCTTACAGTAAAATTAATGGAGAACAACAATTGAGAGAGATCCGGACCTCCATTAGTTGGCACCGTCTGTGGGAACGTAAGAAGCTTCTCCACAGAAAAAGTTGATCCTCCGCCTCCGATTCAATGGCAAGCGAAAACCGCGACGATCCCGGCACGAGCCGCCCCGACCTCCATAACGGAGGTGGGAGCGGTCCTACTCCCTCTCCTAACGTCATCAACGCCTTATCCGCTCGGATCGATAGGCTCACGGCGATGGTGGATGCGCTCGCCCACGTTCAAATGGCCAGCCATACCCACCAAACCGCAGTTCTCTCTTCCCGGAATGACGACGTACGCAGGAAGACGGAAGGGCACACTCAGGCCCTCGACCTCACTCATGCTCATCTTGATACTATCGAACACCGACGTGCCGATTCCGGCAGTCATGACCCGCATGCGGGGAATGATTCCATGACTCATTGGGCACCGGACAGCTCGACACCCCTATCTCATGGGAGACCAGGCTATCTCTTCAACGTCTGCCGCGCTTTTCGCCTCTTGAAGAGGTGTCGGTCAGATCGCCTGATTCCAGGAAAGACCCACGTTTACACTTCTGTCGAGGTCACGCATACAGCGAACATCGGGACTATCCATGAAGGGTCCGCCCCGAAGATTTAAGGAATATGATAGAGCGAAACCGAAACCGCTCCACCACGCAAGCTCGGAGCAGAGATAGCAGGCGCTCCGACTATGAAGAATCCTTGGGGTACCAATAACGAATCGAGGCCTTCGAAAAGAAAATCGAAGACATACGACAGGATGACCATACGGTCGGCGAAGGGGCGAAGTACTCCGTTGATTCGCTCACAAGGCCCTTTACAGAACAGCTACTAGCTAAGTGTGTCTCATCTCGGAACAAACCGCCCAAAGTAGCTCTTTTCGATAGGAAGTCTGACCCGAAGGACCTCTTGGACATGTTCATGGTGGGCATGAGCTTCCAAGACAACTCAAATGCGGCTCAATGCCGAGCTTTCCCCGCCACTCTCATCCGAGCCGGCTAGGATAGGTCCGAGGGCTTGCGCCACTCTCGATTTCGACCTTTGACGAGCTGGCGGCCCAATTCCTCGGTCATTTTATCGGTAACCAATGACAGGAAAAGACTGTCGACTACCTATTCACCATCAAGAGCTGAGACAGGGAATCCTTCAAGGGATACGTCACCCGCTTCTACAATACCCTCTTAGAAGTTCCCGAGCACCGCGACGAAACGGTTATCACCGCCCTGAGGTCGGGTCATAGACACAGAGAGTGGGTCCGGTTTTTGCATTAGCGCAACCTAAGACCATGGCCGAAGTAAAAGTATGGACCGAACGAGAAATCCAACTCAAGTCGGAGGTGAACGCCAACCTATCCCGAGGCGACCAAGCATACCTAAAAAGACAGGACAGAGAAGAGAAAAAGAAAGCCGATCGTCCAAAACCCTATTCTCTAAGGTTTCATAAGTACACTCCTATGAACATCTTCCAGACCAAGCTGCTAGAGGAGACTAAGGGCGAGAGGTTTTTTAAGCTCCCGCCGGCTACTCAGAGGACGGGCAAGGGACTCCGTGGTCCATACTGCGCCTACCATAGGTCGTAGAGGCACCCAGCCGAGAGTTGTAAACAACTCCATGACTATATTGAGGAACTGATCCACTCTGGTCACCTGGTGAAATACCTACGAGACAAGCTGCAGGCGGAATAGGAGCAAAATGACCAACCCCCTCCCGGGGAGTTAACGATCGGTTAGATCATGGTCATTTCGATGGGTTCCGCTCTGGACAGCGGGGGGACCGCTGCCTCCTACCGGTCATGGCCATGAGTGATCCGCCCCATAAGAAGTGCAGAAAGGATGACCCGATCACCTTCACCGATGAAGACCTTCATGGCATATCATTCCCGCACAATGACCCCTTGTGATAACAGCCCGGGTTTACCGTTAAGGGGTCCGGAGAATATTGGTCGACTCGGGGAGCTTAGAGGATATCCTGTTCTACGGCTTTTTCTAGCGTATGGAATTAAATCCGTCCGATCTCCTACCGACCTCCCATGTCCTCTCTGGGTTCACCAACCATTCTGTCCTGGTCGAGAGATCGGTCACCCTCCTTCTCAACAATGGGGAAACAGGCAGAACGTGAACTGTACCAGTGAACTTTCTCGTTGCAGAGATCTCGTCGTCCTATAACATCCTCCTGGGACGTCCCACCCTAAACGCCTTTCGAGCTCAGATCTCAACATTTCACCTCGCGCTCAATTTCCCTTTAGATAGCGAGGGATAGGCCGGGCCTATGGAGACCAGCAAACTGTCAGGATCTGTCTCGCCTCAACATCTCCCACCAGGAAGCAGGGCGACGATTTTGAAGACATGCATGGTCCTCACGGTTCCGTGGACAGATGCGACGACCGAAAGGAAATTCGAGGCGCCTCGGTGGAAGCTTTAGCAGAAGTTCCCCTCATAAAGGGAGTTGACGGCCAGACTGTCCAGATCGACTCTCTCTTGACAGGAGGCGTTTGCGAAGACCTGATCCAGTTCCTCCGGAACAACTCGGATATGTTCGCTTAGACACCAGCAGACATGTCTGGGATCGACCCCGAGGTGATCTCCCATAAACTCGGGGTCGACCCAAAAGCCAAGCCAATCCGAGAAAAGAAATGAAGTTTCGCACCAATGAAACAAAAGGCGATAGAGGAGGAAGTGGACCGACTTCTCACAGCCGACTTCATCAGGAACCTGGACTACTCGGATTGGTTGGTAAACATGGTCATGGTCAAGAAAGTGAACGGGAAATAGCGCATGTGCGTCGATTTCACTGACCTGAACAAGGCTTGCCCCAAAGACAGCTATCCACTTTCTCGAATAGATTAGCCAGTAAACAGCTCGACCGGTCATGAATTACTAAGTTTCATGGATACTTTCTCCGGTTATAATCAGATCCAGATGAACCTAGCCGACGAAGAGCTGACTGTCTTCACCACTGATCGGGGAGTCCACTGCTATAGGGTAATGCCCTTCGGACTCAAGAACGCCAGAGCCATGTACCAGTGACTGGTCAACAAACTGTTCAAACCAAAAATTGGGAAAAACATGAAAGTCTACATCGACGACATGCTCGTGAAATCCGCCTCATCAGCCGGACATACTACAGACCTCGGCGAAACATTCGACGTCCTGCAGAAGTACAAGATGAAGCTGAATCCAACTAAATGTGCGTTTGGCGTCACAAGCAGGAAATTCCTTGGATTTATGGTCACCCACTGAGGAATCGAAGTGAACCCAGAGAAAATCAGCGCTATCATCAACATGGCGACGCCTAAGAGCAATATTGATATCATGCGACTCACCAGGAGGATAGCTGCGTTGAGTCATTTTATGTCCAGATCCGAAGAAAAGAGCATCCTTTTCTTCATAGCCCTAAGGAAAATCCTCAGGTTCGAATGGTCCGAGAAGTGCTAAAATGCTTTCAAATAACTCAAGGTACATCTTACGACCCCACCACTTCTCACCCGACTGGTCGAGGGAGATGAGCTGTTACTATATCTAGCCGTCTCCGACCAAGCCGCCGGCTCAGTGCTCGTCAGAGAATTTTAAAGGTATACAGAGACCGGTCTACTACGTGAGCCATGTTTTTAAGTACGCAGAGACCAGATACCCGGCCATAGAAAAAATAGTCCTTGCACTTGTCGTCGCCTTTAAGAAACCACGACACTATTTCCAGGCACACACGATTCTCGTTTTTATTGAACGACCTTTAGGGAATATCCTCGCCTCCCCCGAATCATCGGGCCGCTTAGAGAAATGGAGGTGGGAGTTGTCCTAATTCGACATCAAATACCGACCCAGACATGCTTTCAAAGCACAGGCCTTAGCCGATTTCGTTGTCGAATGCATCATTCCTACTAAGGAAGGAACGGCAGCACATGGCCTCGACCCACGACCCTCAGTCGAGGAGGTGTCCGGCCTAATCCCGGACTGGGTACTCTATATGGACGGATCCTCTACAGAGGAAGAGAGTGGGGCTGACCTAATCATCTGTAGCCCGAATGAGGCGGAAATGGAGTATTATCCGAGGCTTGGTTTTAAGGCGTCGAACAATGCTGCAGAGTATGAGGCCTTATTGGTCGGGCTACGATTTGCCTCCGGAGTGGGGCTAAAGACCATCAGGATATGCAGCGACTCCACGCTAGTCGTCAGCTAGGTAACCAGGCATTTCGAAAATCGGGAACCACTAATGATAAAATACCTGGCGGTGATAAGAAGGCTTCAGAGAAATTTCGATGAGATCCAAGTGGAGCAGATTCCTAGAAACTTGAACACCGTGGCCGATGCCCTGAGCAAACTCGCCTCTTCTTATTCGACCAATCACAAAAGAAATATCCTCTTCGATGTCCTACCGTGACCCAGCATGGAAGATGAAGAGGCAATACTCCTAATCTACATGACTCGAGAAGATGTCCCGGATTGGAGAAAGCCCATTGTAGAATTTATGAAAGATTGGGTACTTCCGAATGACTGGGCCAAGGCTTGCCGACTTCGAGCAAAAGCTCGCTATTTCGTATGGAGCATAGGAAACATGTACAAGAAGTCGTACACTCAACCTTTTCTCTGATGCGTCGGTCCCCACGAAGCAAACTACGTCTTACAAGAAATACACGAAGGGGTCGGAGGGGCGCATCAAGGGGCCTACAGCCTGGTCCCAAAGACACTGCTCCTAGGGTACTATTGGCTAGGAATACACCAAGATGCCGGAAAACTGGTCAGAAGATGCAATAACTGCTAACTCTTTGGCAGCATCCCTCGTCTCCCCGCCACCGAATTAATGCCACTGAGCTCTCCTTGGCCATTTTCGTAGTGGGGGATGGATATGGTAGGCCAGCTCCCCACCGGCACAGGTGGACATAGGTACATTTTTGTTGCCGTAGACTACTTCACAAAGTGGATTGAAGCCATGCCGATCAGGAAACTGGATGCCACCTCTACGATAAAATTCCTGCAGAACAATATAATCTCCCGATTCAGAATCCCGAGGTGCATCGTCACCGACCATGGAACCAACTTCGAAAATAACAAAGTCAAAGAATTTTGCAACGACTATCACATATTGATGAAGTTTGCCACGGTCGCACATCCCCATTGCAACGGGCAAGACAAAACAACGAACCGAGGCAAAATAGCGAACCGAGCCCGCCTGAGGGAAGGCAAGGCGGCTGGGTCGAGGAATTGCCTCGGGTACTGTAGGCACTGCGGACATCAAGAAAGACACCCATGGGAGAAACCCCGTTCAGCCTCTACTACGGTACCGAGGCAATGGTCCCCGCAGAAATTGGATTGCCCAGTTATCGGGTCGAGCACTTTGACGATGAGGCTAAAACCTTGGCGCTACGAAACAAATTGGACGCCTTGTTGAAAAAAAGAGATCGGGCACAAATCAGAATGGCCGCCTATCAACAGTAGATCACCCTCTACTGCAACTCCTGAGTTAAATATCGAGCCTTCAAGACAGGAGACCTGGTCTTACAACGAAACGAATTCATAGACCAAGAGAAGATACATAAGTTCTCCCCGAAATGGGATGGGCCATTCCTCGTGACAGAGGCATTGCCCGGTGGAGCCTACCACCTCCAAGACTCCAGAGGGCGTAATTTTCCTCGGACATATAATGTCGAAAAGCTTAAATTATACAAATAAACTTGTACCCTTTTTGAATAATACAATTCCCTTCCGCATCGACTAAAATTTCCAAGCTGGGCTTTCACGCAAATAGACTTCTGCACCGACCCAGGGCCCCAACTCTTCCTTCCTTTCTTCGGCTTCGAGTTAAGGGGTAGGGAGAAGGCACAGGTCGGCCGCTGCGCAAAAATATATTTTTAAAAAGGGGGGGAAGAGATAATACACTATAATCTTGGCCAAAAGAAAATTTATTGAAAATTTATTCGGAGGTATTCTTGGCTTCACAGCCTTACAACTATTACAGCAAAGGAGGAAGTGAGTTAAGAAAATATTGATAATGATACTCGGAAGAAAGTTCCTCCAGCTGAGCCCAAAAAACCTCTGCCCGCTCCCACTGTCGATACCCATGGACCTTGGAAGCTACAGATTCGCCGGGGTCCCCCATCGCCGAACACGACGCCACGACCAACCTTTGCTGGAAATATTCGAGAAGAATGTCCATCGAGTGATCCCGCCTGCTCTTCGAGATCAGGCCAAACTCGTGGGATGTATGCATCTTATCAAATGCCTCATCCATCGCCTGCGGGGACAGAGCATTATAAAGACCCAGGAAAGACCTCCATATTGCGTAGATTAGCACTTGCAGGAGAGGAGATTGGAGGGGAAGCAGACGCCCGTAGTGGCCCTCCAGACGACCTATCATGGCCTCATACGTGGCTTCGGAACGATCAAGATCATAAAAATACACATCGTCCCGAGATATGATCTCCCTGATGGTGTATACGCGGCGTGTCATCTGGAAGAAACGAAATGGCTAGAAAGAAGTCAATGTGGATATCCAAAAGTGAGACCATGCCTTCGATATTTATAGCCTCAACAAAAATATTCCAATGGCTGAGATCTTCTCGCGTCACAACGCAAATCACGGAATATCGCACTTTCCCAATAAGGCGCGGTCATGTGGCATCTGATTACTGGTCGCTTCCCCACCATGCGGGTCACAGAAGGTTGAACAACATTCCTAGGAAATCCCTAGAATCAAGAAGGCCAAAAATACGAAGGCCCTCGTCAAGAGGCGGCCGAGTAGTTTCCTGCTTGGCTCATCCGCTGAAAGAAGCTTTCTGCCCAGCCACTCTGAATCTAAAGCCCTCGTCAAGAGGCGGCCGAGTAGTTTCCTGCTCGGCTCATCCGCTGAGGGTAGCTTTCTGCCCGGCTGCTCTACGGATCCAAGGCCCTCGTCAAGAGGCGGCCAAGAAGTTTTCTGCTCGGCTCATCCGTGGAAGGCAACTTCTTGTTCGGCCACTCTGTGGATCCAAGGCCCTCGTCAAGAGGCGGCCGGGTAGGTTCCTGCTCGGTTCATCCGCTGAAGGCAGCTTCCTGCCCGGCCACTCTATAGATCCAATGCCCTCGTCAAGAAGCGGCCGAGTAGTTTTCTGCTCGGCTCATTCACTGAAGGCAGCTTCCTCCTTGACTGCTCTGCAGATCCAAGGCCCTCGTCAAGAGGCGACGGAGTAGTTTCCTGCTCGGCTCATCCACTGAAGGCAGCTTCCTGCCCAGCCACTCTGCAGATCCAAGGCCCTCATCAAGAGACGGCCGAGTGGTTTCCTGCTCGGCTCATCCGCTGAAGGCAGCTTCCTGCCCAGCCACTCTGTGGATCTAAGGATCTCATCAAGAGACGGTCAAGTTGTAACATTTCAGAAAAGTAAAATATTATTTTTAGAGTTTAAATAATTAAAATAATAAATTTTATGAATATTATAAAAAGTATGGAAATTAGTTTTAATGAAATGGTATAATTATATACCTACATCTTGGAAAAATATTTGGAAATTTATAAGAATTATTGATTACGAAAGTATTTATTTGATTTGGACACTTTATAAATTATTATACAATTATTTGTATACATGTTTAATGCTAAACTTGATTTATATTTTACTAATTATGCATTAACCATGTTCATGTTTCAGACATGCAACATATCATGTTTGCAACATTTGTTCATATTTATTTAACCATGGCTTCATTTTCTTTAGTTGTTTTAATTTGTTTTGCTTTAATTTTATAAAAAGAATAAAGACAAATAAAAATGGTGGGGACATAAGGGCATGGTTGAGAGAGGGAGAGAGGGAGAGAGGGAGAAGGTTCCATACCATTCTTTATCCTTCATTCATCTCTTCATTTTCTTCACCTTCCATTCTTCTTCATCTCCTTCATTTTTTTCTCTAACTCTTCCACCTCATCTACTACCACCAAACCACCCCTAAATCTCTACCAAAACCTCACACCACCTTCACTAAAAATGACCACAATCTCATCCTACACCTCATGGTGAAGTCAAGTTGGGACTTTGAGCATTTTGGACCATCTAGGGTTTTTCTTTAGTTGCTCCATGAGGTATAACCTTCACCATTCTTTTATGTTTTTATGTTTCCTAAGCTCAAGTGTAGTTTAAAGTTAAACAATTATAGGTTAGTGATCTTAGAAAATTCTAGGATGAAGGTTAGTGGGTATAACTTAGTGAAGATGTAGTAAGTGTCCCTTGACCTAGTAGTGAGGGTAGCCTTGATCAAATTGTAACACCCTAATTCATTTATAGCAGTTCTGTTTTGGGTATTTATTTATCTATGGTTATTCTTGATTTATTGCTGTTTTGGGTACGGATAGTATAATTGGTATCTGTATTTACATCTGACTCGATCCGCTTGCTGAAAACCAGTCTTGATTCCTATTTGTGATTTATCCCGGCTATTTTTTGAGGATCCGTACACTTTCATATCCTACGTACTTGTATTATATCTGGTATCTGCATTTTTTAACAATACAATTTTAATCTAATAATATATTTTAAAATATCTAGCATGGCCTGCATCATACCCCGAAACCTATGGTGGCATCCATACATCGTGTTCTCGTCCCGTTCAGTGAAACGGACCCGTTTTGATAGCTACGTGCACGCTACGTGTATCCGTTCTTGGGGGTATACATTTTCGTTATCTGGATATTATATTTTGGTTTTGATTGATACGTATATTATCCGTATTTTTAAACCGTAATTTTAGACCCGACCCGGGCGTGTTTTGGACTATTTTTGTATTGGCCAAAATCTCGAATTTAACTAATGTTATATTCTTATTATATATAACTATTTATTATATACTATACATTGGTCTTAATCAAAAAATATATTTTAAATATTTTAGTAAATCCTAATCTAATATGTTTTCCAGTCTCTCCCTCTCTCTCTCTCTGTTAATATTATTATTTTAAAAACCTATTCTAATCTTTTCCATACCCATGTTCTCTTTCTTCTTCCTGCCGTCTAACCCACGCCCGAGCCCTACCTCGCGCTCGCCGTCGCCTCCGTTCTCTGCCCTCATCGCCGTCGTCGCCTCACCCTCATCACCTTTCCTCCTTCTCACCAACACCCCCAAGCCAACCCCGAGCTCCTCCCCTGCACACCGACGACACCCATAATCTTCTATGTCGCCGTCGCCTCAAGCCGCCGACCCCCATCATCCCACCCCCGTCACCATGACCTTCCCTCTCTCCTCCCGACGCTACAACCATCACCACCATCATCTTCTTTCCCTGCAACAGCCACCTAGCAGCCCACTGCCCCATCGCCGAAGAACCCTCACCTGCATCCTTGCCATCGATGGCCCATCATCGATGTCACCCCCCTCGCCTCGCCTCTGACCCTAGAGCACCTTGAGAACCACAGCCTTTCCTTCTTCTTCTTCTTCTTCTTCCTTCTCTTAATTTCTTGGTTTCGCGTTTTTCCGGTCATCGCCGGAGCCGTTCCCGTTGCTAACGATCTGGGTGACCCAGTGGACATCCCCAGCCAGCGTGGTTGTGTTCTTGCTTTGCTTGGTTCAGTTCTGTACGCACGTGTGTGTATTGCGACGTTTACCGACATTGGATGCAGCGTACGCACCCCGTATTGAGATCCGATCAGGCAAGTTTATCTTATTACATGCTATGATATATATTTTACATCCATATGAATAAAAATGTTACATGTTTATTGAATCGTGCATCATATGTTACAGTTTTACAATACCCGTTCGCATCCATACAGTTTATCACATATCCAGTTGCATGCAAGTTTATCTCGCTACAGGCTATGCAACATATTTTACATCTATATGTATAAAATTATTACATGTTTACTGCATTTCACATCCATGTTACAGTTTTATCGTTTTTCCGATATCCATTTGTATCCTTGTTATTTATTATATATCTAGTGGCATGCCATGTCATATTATATCATGTTATCGTTATATTAGCACCCCATGCTTGATAATGTGCATCATACGTAGTCATGGAGTTATAGATTTGATCCCTGATCGACATTGTGCATCCGTGCTTTTACCGTGCTCCGATACCTGCTCCTTGTTACTTTTGGGCATACGTTTGATACATTGTGCACTACCTGTCATGACCTGATACACCACTGCTTGACTTGATACCTGATCTTGTTACTAATGCCGACAATCCTGACCTGTTGTCCCGACGGACATATCCTGTTGTCTATTCAGACAAAATCTGTACCTGCTTGATCCTGTGTTGGCATTAGCTTCATATTTATCAATACCTGACTTGAACACATAACCTTGGGGGTAAAGGGAAATCAATGATGAAACCTAACTTGTAACTCGACAGTTCGATGCTTATACTGATCAGTTTTGGGGGCTAGGCCAGTCCCGGGATGATACTGCTGACATCATTTGTCTGTACATGTTTCATGTTTAGTGCTTAGCGGCACGTCTCGGATTCATCCCGAGAGTCTTGACCGTAGTCCCGGGCATGCATGGGATACTATTGAGTTACATCGACGATTCCATCAAATTGATTTCAGAAACTTTGGAATAAATAACCCGGTAGAACAGTAGATTACTCACTGCACTTCACGTACACTTTTACACCGCACCGTGTCGTATCCATTTACTTGTTATACTCATGTTACTGTTTATACTCATGCATGCATATCTTGTTGTATCTAGGCTATATTTTATTGTTTGATATTATGACGCACTGACGTCTGGGTTTTGCATGGCCCAGCCCTTTTATCTCTTTCGCAGGATGACCAGGAGTATTTCAGCCGACAGGCCGAGCAGTGAGGCTCTCATTTGTGATAGCTTAGTTTAGTTTCATTCTGCAGTTTGTTTCCTGATGTGAGCTTATATTGGGACGTATTTCTAGATTGTTACTATTTATTGAAGTTTATTGCTTCCGCATATATATTTCTTGACTCGTTTATTCTGGCAGACGGACATGTATTAGATAGTTTTATATTTTTTCCTATTCTTGATATCTTATAGACAGACGTAATATGACTGTGGAGGGATATTTCCTAGCCACAGGTAGCATGGTTGGCTCTGTCACGTGCCGATCATAGCGCACACTAGGAAGCGGGGCGTGACACAAATTGAGCTTGGAAGTCCCAAAAATGAACTTGGAATTTTCCAATATCGGGTTTTGTAGAAAATGTGATGATAAATTAGGATCTTCTATAGCTCGGAGACTTTGAAAAATATTTAGCCAACATAGAGATATGTGCAGGTTATCTAGAAGCTACCCATGAAACCCGAGCCCCCATCTTCCAATTTAGGCCGCAGATTTAATGGTTGTGGCCGCAATTTGCGGCCACATTTTTTAGTTATGGGTTAGTTTTTGGTCCATGGTTCCCTTATCTGATATTTAGACCTACCACATATGCAAAATGTCCTAATTCAACCTAGGGTAAAATCTGGGATTGTTTTTCCGAGTTGCTGTTTTGGTTTTGCGACTTTTGTTAACTTGAGTTTTGGTATTTGCATTTTTTCTCGGTCGTTTAACTTTTGTACGTCAACGTCGAGAGTTGTTTGGTTATTCTTGCATGCGTAGACCATAAATTCTAACTTATGTATGTCTCGTTTGCCGTATCGGTTTTCGGACTTGATTTTGATGTCGATACGACGTGCGTTGAACTGTAGGTACCTTTACGTAGACTTCGGGACGACAAGAGAGAACAAGGCGTTCATTGACTTCGGCTAAAACGAGAATAGTAGGTGAGTAGATGTATATCTTTGGGGAAACTCGGGTGGATGGAGTATAGCACCCCCGCAACCGTAGATTAGGATACTTATATATATATATATATATATATATATATATCTTTCGGTGTTGGATATGGATACTTAGCAAATATGGTTCTAGGAGACTATAGGTTAGAAGAAGCATACTCGTAGGAAGGTATACCCTTAGCCTTGAGCCTTGGGATATATGTTGTCATACACACACACACTTGGTTTGATATGTGTGTATATGTATGTATGCATGTGTGTGTGTGTGTGT
Source organism: Agapanthus africanus (assembly GCA_030015575.1). NCBI lineage: Eukaryota > Viridiplantae > Streptophyta > Magnoliopsida > Asparagales > Amaryllidaceae > Agapanthus > Agapanthus africanus. The sequence continues at coordinate 157,975,104 of CM057350.1, forward strand.
ACATATACGTGTAAGATAAGGATATGATATGTTAGAAGGATATGAGTCGATATGATCGGACATGATGTCACGAGGTCATGATATATGATTTAAGACCGAAACACCATGTTATGATATGTGATATTACATAATCATTGGGCAATATACATATAACATGTGATGACATGTGACTAGATGAGATGATAGAATGTACGTGACCGTGACCATAGATCCGTACCGTACGACGGATGATACCGTACGAGATATGATATATATGATGATTGACCTGTATTCTCGATTCAATAATACCGTACGATGGATGATACCGTACGAGATATTATATATATATGATGATTGATCCACACTCTTGACCCGAGGATGCCGTACATGATACTATGAGGATGGTTCACTGACTGATAGATGTATTGACTTGGAAATGTTATAGATTCGTAATCACTTTCGACTCGGGTTTAGTTTAGATCTTTTAATCATTTAATTAGATATTATAATATAATTAGAGCCATACTTATTTTCAAAACTAACGAATCGTATGCGTTTTCAAAAGACAAACCCAAGGGACGCTACGGATTTTCAAATGGTAAGTTTTCCTAAAAACACCGTAGCCCCCTATTTTTCTAAAAACAACGATTCGTGCTATTTTAAATACTGTAACTGTATAGCTCGCATCTAGTTATATATATTTTTTATATTGTTGCGTTTACTGTTTATATGCTCATATTATTCTCTTTGCATTTTATATATACATGTTCTTTTCATTAGCTATTATGATCTCGTCTGATAGGACAATGCACCATTACCGATGATGCGCATGTTGCATGTACACTTACTCCCGGGCTCACACACTCATCATTGGTAATTGCCATGCCACGTACATATTAGAAATCATTACTTCACCAGTACAACTTGATAACTTGTAGCTTAATGGTATTGCTTAGCATTCATGATCTCATATGCTAGTTTAGGTATTGCATTTCTTACTTAGATGCCACATTCATTTATATATACATTCTGGTTATACACTGTAGATTGGCTCTATGCCGGTATTCATTGTTTCATTATTGGCTCATGATTATGAGATTTCGATTTTCATGAGATTTCTGGATTTGGGAAACTACATGTGAACTTTGAAAACTTATGATCATTTTAAAAGAAAAATACGGTTTTCCTTGATATGATGTGTGGCGTCCACTATGAGTTTTCTCGGTTCTGAGCTATATGTATACCCAATTCGAGGAGAGAGGAGGCACCGTCTGTGGGTACATGGTGAACCCGGTGCGGTATCCCGGGGCAAGAAGATCGTATAGAGAGACGTTGAGCCCGGCAGGGGAGCACTACCGACCGATGATAGTTTGTCTCGGCGGATATCCGGAGGATACCGACCGTAGTCGTGAGAACGGATGGATATGAGGGCCGATCCGATGAGACGGCGCCCGAGATATGAGGATTATGTGTCACTGCTGAACACGGCTTTCATGATGTTTTCAAGTGTCGATGCTGGACACTTAGCTTTTACTACGATTTGGTGTGTCATTGCTGGACATACATTGGATGATGCATTTATACATGATACACATGACATGTTACCCCTTTATGACACGGACACGAGTGCATTAGTATTACACTTATGCTTATACTATTACCCTTGCTACCACTCAATGTTATTGTATTATTATTATATTATTGTATGGCCTAGGAGATCGTCATACATTCGAGTTCTACCCGGTGATATCTTCTACTCACGAGTTGGCAACTCACCATCGTTGTGCCACAGTTTGCTTACAGGTTTAACCGCACAGGTTTCGTAGCGGCTTTGCTGCCACACCGCTTTCTTCTGGGTGATTGCCTGGTAGGTGGGATACACTTGCATCGTGACCACCATTTATACTTTTATATTTATTCAGTTATATCTAGTTAAAACTCCATAAACCAGACTATGTATATTCATAATCTTAGAAACCACTGTTTGTATATTCTTTCGGACTTAGAGTCACGCTCATGTATTTATTCTTATTTCTGGTTTCTTAATGATGTTTGGGTTTCTTTATTTTCTTTCTGTGTTTGATCTTCGCCTTTGGCGTCGTATATCTTTATTGCGTGGCTATGTTTCCGCCTAATGGCGAAGAGCTAGCTTCCGCTTGGGGATACCTTTTATTATTGCTTGTATTTCTTTCGGGTAAAGTTTACAAAGGAGGTGTTGTCCAAATTTCAAATGACGAAAATGTTTTAACTGCGGTTTATAATCCACTTGTGTTTTCATAAACCATTACTTATATATTTAAAGAAAGAACCTGATTTCATTAAACTTTTATTTCAAATTTCACCTCTACTATTTTCCCTAAAAGGTTTAGATTTCTGGGCTTTTGGCTTACTTGGATTAGGAGGGGTCCTATCGACTTCACGTGATTCAAGTGCCAGTCACATGCCTTTTCCGGGTCGTGACACGAGTGGTTTCCTGCTCGGCTCTTCCAAGGATGAATCAAGGGGCGCCGGTCTACCTATACATAGCGTTCATACGCGGGGCTCGATCGTCACCTTGACTCCGGGGTGAGGGAGGACGCCGGTCTCCCTATACTTGGCGTTCGCTCGTTCGTGCGCGGTGCTCGATCGTCACCTCTACTCTAGGGTGATAGGAGGACGCTGATCTACCTATACTTGGCGTGCCCTCATTCGTGTGTGGCGCTCGATCATCACCTCGAATCCAGGGTGAGAGGAGGATGCCGGTTTACCTATACTTGGCGTTCGCTCGTTCGTACGCGGCGCTCAATCGTCACCTCGACTCTGGGGTAAGGGAGGACGCCGGTCTACCTATACTTGGTGTTCGCTCATTCATGCGTGGTGCTCAGCCCTGGGTTGAGGGAGGACGCCGATCTACCTATACTTGGCTTTCGCCCGCTCTTATGGCGCGCTCGCTCAACACTTGACACTCGACTTTACATATACTGGACATCCGTGAGACACCAACTTATCTACACTTGCAAAACTAGAAATACTCCATAGACGAGCTAAAAACATTTTATTTATATTCAATACTATGTACAAGGTATTATAGGCTCCCCAGCCTTACAAAATACCCGGAGGCTTACAAAATTTAATAACCAAAATGGGGGTAGCTCAAACTACTTTCTCAGCCGCCACTTCTTCTTACGTAGCGCTTCTGTCAGGGGCTACGATAGCGACTTCCGGCTTGGTTCTTCCGCCAGCCGCCTCGCTTCCGTCGGCTGGCCCAATGCCACCCATTTGTGGCACTTCCTCAGCAAGGGGATACCTTGTGCAAAACTCCTGGTCATCAAACCCGGGCATAGCTTTCTTGACGGTATTGAGGGTGTTGTGCCACCCGACGGCCGTGGAGTCAAGGAGGTCAATATAGAATTGATCGGAAGCCTTGTACTCCTCCATGTCCCTTTCTGTTCTACTCTCTGCAAGCTTCGCCGCCTCGTAGGATGCCCTGGCATCCCTTTTGAACGAGTCCCTGCACCTTTTCATGGTGTCGAAGAGCCCATTGACCTCCTCCATCTGGGCCTAGATAGCCCGGTTAGAGTTGGTCAGGAGCCGATGGGACTCCTTCAGTTTAGCAACCGTCAGGTCCTCGACGACCAATCTTAAGTCGAGAAGGGCCGCCTTTTCTTCCGCCTGTTGCAACTGGACGAGGAGCTCTTTCTCTTGCGAGGAAGATTTGCCTGCCTTCTTCATCACCGGGGCCACCTCCTCGGACTCCATGGCAACGAGAAGGATGCAATGCTGGAGGACCTGAGGAAAACATGAACCGTGTTAGGAGCTAAAACAGAGTAAAAAAACACTTGGAAAATTCTTGGAGAGTTACCGACCTGAACGGCCTCCTAAGCTATCGCCGCCACTTGGGCCTTCATGTTGCCTCGGGGAATCTTGGCACCCACCGCCTTCTCCATTTCCGCCAGTAAACTTTCAGCTACAGAGAACCTCGAGGGCACCTCGATCCAAAAGTCACCTTTCTATACCTGAATCCCGGCCGGTGGTGGCCGGGAAACCACCCTCTTCTGCATCTTAAGTGGAGATTCGGCAGAGGGCGGCACCTCCGTCCTAGCCCAGGGTGCCGGATCCCGCACGTGTTTTTGCCCCCCCTCCCCTCACGGTATTCCTTCGGAATGGGGGGCTGCGGAAACCCTGGCTGATGGTGCTTGCCGAGGAGCCGCGTCTGGAGTGGATTGGGACGAGCTCGCGCCACCGCCTTTCCTCCCCTAAGCCTTGGCGGCCATGGCAGCCATAATCTTCGAGCGATCCAACGGCTCTGCAAGATACACATAAACAAACATCAGCGACCAAAAACAACAAAATTTTTCCTAAGTCTAAATAGATCGGCGAAAATCCTAACTTACCCACAAAGAGCGCGGGACTGAGTCCCGCCCATCTCAAAGCCTGCTCGGAAAGCAGGACATAGGCCCACTGGATCGGTTCCCACTGCGACACCACCCTTGCCTATGGGGCATTCGACTGTCTAACCCTAGGACAATCGGCTTTATGCCACTTGATGTGCACAACCCAATCCTCACCCTCCAGGGGCCCGACGAAGACAAACTTCTCCTTCTATTCGTGGATGGAAGAAGGGACGACTCCTACCCCAGACTCGGCCGACCTATCCTTATGTTTTTTAAATGAAAGGTGCACCCAGCTCGGTTTGTCTTTACTGGTACTGGGGTGATTTTTGTAACAAAGAAAGGAGAGGAAAATGCTCAAATCGAAAGAGATTCGATCAATTTTCAACTGGACTAGAAACCCGAGAAGAATTCTCTACGAATTCTGTGCTAGCTGGCCCAGAGTGAGACGGTAACAATAGAGTACGGTGCATACTTCAGGCGAGAAGGGCAGACGCATCCGTACTTGGAACGCTTCCAAGTACAAAGTAATCTCGTTGCCCTGCACCTGGTCTGCCCCGCTCTCCCTCCCTGGGCAGACGGAGTGAATAGCCAGGGGGAATATGAAAACGAGCCCGGATGTCTGAAAGCTCATCCAAACGGTTCAAAACTGAGGGCACATCGCGAGTATTCCTGATGCGCGCCTTGGGGTCCCTTTTCTCCTCCCGACGACGAAAGACAAGGGTGTCGTTTCCCCTGGAGGCGAGCCTGACACAGAAGACAAAGATGAAGATGAAGAAGAACTTTCTCGGTTATCGAAAGCTGAGGAGGAAGAAGACCCGCTGGACTCAGCTTCAGAATCTGAAGCCTCATCGCCCGACTCAACCCTAACTATATCAATAGATATTTCGGAGGAAGACATCTAACCTGATTTAAGGAAGGATTGGCCGAGGAAATTTTTTTTAGCTGAAGTTCCGACCTAAGAAGATATATGCCGAGCAATCTTTAGATGACAAGAGACGACGAGGGCGAAGTATCAACCATGGGATGACCCCCTTATTTATACACTCGGTAAGAAGGCATCCAACGACCCAAATCGGTTCCCACCGAAATGAAGCGTCACACCTAGCGACCAACGGGACTCCGCATGGTGACTGGCCATTGGACACGTCCTCCCACGCTAGGATTCGGATGACAACCCTTGACGTCCTACCATCCAGTGGCAGACACATGGCACGTAGCCCAACTGACCAAGCGAGCGAAACGGCGCCCCCCTTTAAAGCGCAATCATTTCGCTGATCCGCTGACATCACCAAACATACGCACGGGAATTGAGGAGCTTCGTGAGCCGCCACGTGAATCCAAGGATCCAGGAGAAGTAGCCGCCAAACGTCGCATCTTCCTTAGACAACCCATTACGAGGAAATCCTAGGTTGAATCATTAAAAACCGGGCTTACCGCTCTCGACCCGACCCATAAATAGGTCAGAGCGAGAGTGGGGGGCTAATAATAAGGCCCATAAACGGGAATTCCTCATATCACGACACGTAGCAGATGACGTGTCGTCCACTAGATTCGTGGAGGCCACGGAGGTAGAATTAGTATAATGCATGGGGGGCTTTGCTCGGCACCTCATCTTCGAGATTGCATCCGACCTTTCGGAGATCTCCCCGGAGTACCTTCCCTATGCGCCTAGCAACCAGCCAACAACTCGCTCTTGAGCAATCTTATAGCCGAGCTTTCACGGCCTCCTCGCTCATCTCCGTGCTTTTCGCCGAGCTGAGCTTTCTCGGCTTCCCTGTTCAACCGAGAGCATGGAGCTCAAGCCCTCCTGTAACGGCTCCGTATATCTCACCAAAACGAGATCTCCGCCGCTCCACGTCCCGCGTCCTACGCTAGCGCGTCACTCCATTAACGAGCGTATCCCGCTATTAATAGACGCACCCCACTACCAACGCGAACGTGATGCAGGGGCGTAACGGACGACGAGAATCTCGCGCCGGTTTGCTCTATGCGACGGCTATATAAACCCTCTCTTCCAGACGACTCGGCTAACCAGAACTCATTCCAATACGCCACTACCCTGCCATTATTCCTCGGTACTTGCTTGATCATCGGAGGGTCCTACGGTGGTTACCCACTCCGGGACTTCCCTTGCAGGTAGCTTGGCGTCAATGGCAACCCATTGATATCCACACATTCAACCCTCATACTAAATCTCAACCGTTTAGAACTGCTTGCAGCAAGATCGACGGAAGACAACAATTGAGGGAGAGCCGGACCTCGATCACGCTCTCTTGTCATAGTTTTCTAAACCACGAACTGGGACCTTATTTTGTGAGGATCGACAGCTGGTTGTAAAACTTCGTCGGATCTTTATGGGGGCTTTGCATCATAGCTAGCCGACCCTTTTGGACAGGGGAAGTCTTTTACATGTCGATGGTGATGATGATGAACGCAAATTTAATTAATGAAACTCCAATTAAGTTGGGGTTTAAGTTGAGTGGAGATTGGGGAAATGGAGCTGGCAGCAGGAACAGCTTCCTAGCATGCATTGTGGCAACCCTAACATGGTGTGACCCAGCAAATTCAGTTTCCACATGTAGAGAGAGAAGAAAAGTGAAGAAGCTCATGTGATCAAATCGTACTAAATTGATTTTGAGTACTAGCTTAAATCGTACTAAATTGATTTTGAGTACTAGGTTGCTACTAATTAAAGAGACCGCCAGCAATTTACCTAAAGCCTTATACTGCTCTTATTTGAAGATGAAGGAAAGGAACCCATGTGGGGAGATGATGTAATTGCAAATGCAGAGGGGTACATGGAGCTTTCTCAAAAGTGGTTTTTGCCTGGGAAAAAAAAGGAGAAAGAGACTTGCATGTCCATCCTCAACTTTAGAGATAATATAGGAATAGGAATAGGAAAAGAATACCTAAATGTAAATGTAATTAATTGTTAGGAGCCACACATGAAAGAAGGAATACTACTGAAACTGCTTTCAAGGTACGTAAATGACAAAAGGCCTGCTGTTTAAGGCAAGTTATATATAACCACACATGCATGAAAGAAGAATGCTTTTCCCTTATTTGGTCTGTCCTGTTGATAAGGAGAAGATTTGATATCAAATGAATTAAATTGAGTATATGCTATAGTTCTTGTCCAAAATCCAAAATGGATGATATATATGCAGCTTAAAGTCACACAAAGAGGAATTTAATTGGTGTATAATTATAGGTACTTGGTAGAGACTTAAATAATTAAATATGTAGTAAGTTCGCACACACCGATGATAGCCAAGCTTGCACATGCATTAATAGGATGCTGTCCTTGCATGTTCCCTTTGAATTGTCGTTTGGAAGATCCTCATGTCCAACATATAATGAACCCACAATTAATGGTGGATCGGTCGATGACTAGCTAGCTAGTCATAATGTATACCAATACAGACAGGAATAGCCAGTACATCCGCGCTGCATAAAATTTGTAAGATTATATAATTAATCAAAATAATAATTTTAATCATTTAAATATTTATAAATATTAAACATATTAATACAGCATCCATGTATGCCTGTTAGGGCTGTTAAACGAACCAAACGAGCCGAGTTTTAGCTTATTCGGCTTTGTTCAGTTATTTAACAAGCTTAAAAACTTGTTCAGGCTTGGCTCGTTTATTTATTAAACGAGCCCGAGTCAAGCATTCACGGGGCCCAAGCAAGCCTCGAGTTTTATCAAGCCTATCTAAAATCTAGGGAAAAAAGCTATAAATAATTACATCAATATATAAAAATATCATATCAATGTTCATATGATATCTAACAAAGTGACCAGCAAACAATGCAGTATTTTAATTAAATAAACGAGTTTAAAACTTGTTTTGAATTTCGTCAACAAAATTTAAAATTATTAATTATTTAAATTCTTCAATATTTTAGCATAATAATATTTGATTCAATATTTATCATGATATAAGTCCCAGTTAATATCAACAAACTAATAATTATAATCTAAGTTTAAAAGCAGGTAATCATATATTTATTCGGAGTGAAAATCAAATAAGAGCTTGCGTTTTTTCGAGAGAAGAAACCCGGGCGTTACAAATTATCCAACTTTACGTGAGCTTTAAACAAGCTGAGCTTGAATACAAGCCGAGCCTGAGTTTGTTGTGTTCATGTTTGTTCGTTTATCCCATCGAAATAACTATTTTTGCGACATACGTAAAATGTCAAAATATACAAGGTTTTTTAATTAAAAAAATGGTTTCTGGAATAATTTAAAAATAATTTTTTCTATTTCGACGGGCCAGTCATGTCGAAATAGAATGCATTACAGAACAAAAATTTAAAAAACCTAGAAAATCTCAAATCCAATCTATTTCAATTTAATATCGATTCCATGCTATTCAAATAACAATTTTAATAAAAAATCCATTCCTTTCAAATATCGATTATCCAAATACGATTACAATACATACTACGCGTTCCATTACAATTTTATCATAAATTTACAAAAGCGGGAAATAAAAAATCAAGAGAGGACGAACACAGGGAGGGAGAGTAGATCACGAAGGAGGCGCTCATGGATTTCCTGGGTAAAGCCCCTGCGATTAAAATCTTAAAATACATGAATTTGTATGGATATTTTATATTAATTAAATATGTCGGCGCGCGCTTGTTTGTGTGCGGGTATGTATGTATGCTTGTGTGTGCGTGCGCGCTTGTTTATTTGTGTGTATGCTTGTGTGTGCGCACGCACTCCTGTTTGTATTTTTGTGTATGTATGCTTATGTGTGTACACATGTATGTAATTTATGTAATTTGCGCATGTGTGTGTGTGTATGATATGCTTTTGTATGCGTGTGCGCGTGTATGTGTATGTATGCTTGTACATGTGTATGTGTATGTATGGTTGTGTGTGTGTGATATGTGCGTATGTGTGTATATATGTAAGGGTTATCAAACTTATCGAAGGTACTGGCCTTTCAGGTTGGACGTATGCGTCGATAAGATTAAGTCTCTGCTTGAGAGTTCTGCCAGAAAATAGATCGGCAGCAGCAGCAGCAGCGGTAGCGGTAATCGATCGGCGTAAGGAACCACCGTATTCTGGCGTCCACTCCTGGGGAGATCCATGAAACATAGGGGTCTTGGTCTGTTGCGGCATCTTCGATGCGGATTCGTCTGCCGGCTAAAACCTAGGAGGTGGATGCACGGTCGGCTGGAAACGAGAGTTATACTGACGCGGAGTGATCTTGGAGGAAACGCACTGTATTCTCCCATGACGATCCGGCCTAAACGCCGTGAAAGATCTATCTACGATGAATATTCTCTGCACGTCATCAACCGGGTGTTCCTGCTCCGCCTCTATTTTCTGGATTAACCGATCTCTCTCAGCTGCCATCGCCGCCTGTTTGTAGAAGAAATGTATTACTGCCGATCTAAAGGCTATATAATTATTCTGAAATAATTAAGAAGCTCGGCATATGTGGAGTGTTACATATATCCCCTGTGCCTCAATCGATGTAGGCGCGCCATCGTCCTGTACAAATTGAGCCCGATAGATTTCGATTCGATTAATGGACTCTCCACCATGGCTTTCTTCCTGCATATAATATTTAGAAAGTTCACACATAAATTTCTAAGCTAATATTAACGTATTAATATCAAATATGATCCTTACGTGTTCGATGGCAACCTGCTGGGAACTCTTGCTCCCACCCCTATAAACATCGTGCAGCTGAACGTGAGATACTTTGCCTCGCTCTCTTTTCTCCTGCAGTTATATCAAATATTGTTTACTGAGGTTCTACAAAATAGTAAAAATGTATCGTCAAAGACATATTCTAAACTCTCCGAACAAGAAATGATCGACCATGGCATGCCGGTATTCGTCGGGCCAATCTGGATCCGGCTTAATCAAATACATCTCATTCGGTGAAGCACAGTTTTCAAGCTTTTTAAAAATCTTGTTCTTATGGCCGCTCCAATTTTTCGCCATATGACTACACATCTTATCGTAAACTGCGCATTCATCGCAAATCCTCTGGAGGCCCTCTATGCCAACCCACCGGAACTCGGACCGAGCCTGGGAAACGGGATAATTAATCAGCGTATAGGTATTTTATAATAATTTAGTAAATGTGATGTGTATGTGTGTATGTGTATGTGTGTTTGTGATATACGCGTATGTGTGTGTATATGTGTGCATATCAAAAAAAGTGTAGTATTTAATTGTATAATGAAATATGAAAATCATCTCCCATATAGCAACATATTTCTTTAGCCCTAACAATTCACTGTTCCAATGTAGGACCTTCCACTCGGCATCTTTGTTCTTCAACAAATAAGGCATGCGGTTATCGCTGTTCACGATCGACGACATCATTTTCTTCACTTCTTTGCTGGCTCCTGTTACAACGTCCCCTGTGAACGCAGGGTATATAATCGGATTGCCAGGGGCATGCATCATCCTTCTCTATATATTACTGGCCTGTGTGGGTCCTCTCCCAGTCTATTTCTTTTTCTGAGAGGACTACCCCTAGTTCCCAGTAGACTAATCGGTTCTGCTATCAGAACCTGACATATCTAAAACAACTTCACGAAATATAGTTTAGTATGTTAGATAAAAAATAATAGTGAAAATTATTGCTGAAAAAAATATCATACATGAGTGTCACGACCCAAAATTTTTGCACGTAACCGGCAGTTAAATCACGCAACGTCCAAAGGCGTAACGTAATTCAAGTAAGCCGAAGCCCAGAAAATCTAAATCTTTTTACGGAGAATAGTGGGGGTGCAGTTTTGAATTAAAGGTATAAAGAAATAAAGTTTATCTATAAATGCATAACTAATGATATAAGAAAACTCAAGTAGAATGTACTAAAGTTGAGAAGATTGTTCGTCTTTAAAATTTGGCAGCACCACCCTTGTATATTTTGAACCGAAACCATATATACATGACAATAATAAAAGGCATCTCCAAGCGAGAGCTAGCTCTTCGCCAATCGGCGGAATCACAACCACGCAAGCAATGTATATGACGTCCAACGGCGAAGATCAACACAAATGAATAATGTGAATAAAGCAAGACATCAAATCCACCAATAGCGAACATATACCCCATCGCTCTAAGTCTCGCAAACACAAGTCTTTCAAAGTCTTACTAAATATACAAATACTAGTTTCTGATTGATGGAGTTTATCTAGATACAATAGGATATAATAAATACAAGAGTGGGCACGATCCAATGTGTCCCACTTACCATAGCAAAACACCCGAATGCAAGCCGCGTGCCAGCAATACCGCTACTGATCCCAAGCGGTCAACCTGCAAGAACTGTGGCACAACGAGGGTGAGTTGCTAACTCGTGAGTAGAAAGCATCAGCAGGTAGAAATAGAATAAAACAACGATTTCCTAGATCACTATATCAAGAAGGTAATACTATGATATCTAGGGTGACCATGTATGCGTATATGTCAACAATATAATCAATGCCAATGACATATACAATAAACATTTGAATCATATGCCTATATGCAGATGGATATCATCCACGTGTCCATCAATGACACAATCAACATCATGGAATCTGAGTGTCCAACATCGACACTCGAAACATCATGAAAGCATAAGTATGTATATATATGAGGATAACAACCAATGTGTGTCCATCAACGACACATCAAGATCATGGAACCTGAGTGCCCAACACCGACACTCGAAAAATCATGAAACCCGTGTCCATCATCGACACGTAAATCTCATATCTCGGGCTCCGTCAGTCCGGATTGGCCTATGGGCTCCGTCAGTCCGGATCGGCCCATATCCATCTCACGACTCCGGTCGGTATCCTCCGGATAACCGCCGGATCCAAAATATCACCGGTAGGTAGTAGTCCCTCTGCCAGGCTCATCGTCTACTGCATAAAATACCTTTCTTGCCCTGGGGTACCATACCGGATCCACCATGTACCCGCAAACGGCTCATCCAGCTCCTCGAATCGAGTATCACATAGCTCATAACCGAGAAAACTCATGGTGGACGCATCGAAATATCATATCAAGAGAAACCGGGTTTTTAAAATAATACATACTTTCCTTTGAGATACAACCACGGTTCTCAAATCCAGAATCTCATGCATCTCAATGCGTATAATCGTAAAGCATGATGTATGCAAATATAGAACAGAAATGTGAGCATATCGGTATATCATGCAACATGGAATAGTGATGTGAGCATATCAGTATATCATGCAAACGAGTCATGTAATAATACTAAACAATTAAGAGTAATAGCATGATATAGCAATTTGACTGTGTAAGTGACAAAGCAATTACCGATGATGAAAGTGTGTGAGCCGGCAATCTGTATAAGTGTAACATATCCATCATCGATAATTGTGCAGGTGTACTAGCCGACGATATCATAACAAATAATGGAAGCACACGTGCGTAATGCAATGAGAATATCGTAAACGTACCAGAAGGTAAATCATAAGCGCAACGTATTTAACCTAACATTTATGTAAGGGCTAAACTAAGTAGTGTAGACAGTGATTCACAATATCTATAACATATCCGAGTCGATGAATCTATCAATCGGCGGTCCAGCCTCACAGCATCACGTATGATATAATCCATCGTATGGCATCCTCGAGTCAAGGGTATGGATCAATCATCAGGTAAAACTCATCGTGTACGGTAATCCATTGTACGGCGGCATTAAACAAATAGGGATTCTATCAACCTATACAACAATGAGGGTACGGATCTAACGTCTCGTACGGTATATCACTCATTATTCTCATAAATATATAAATATATCTCAAGTCACATCCGTATCAATCTCATATCATGTCTTAGCAACAGTATCTATATTCTCATATCGCCTCTTATCCGTATATCGACATATTAAGCCAAGACATCTTATCTCATCATACTCTCTTTTCATCACATCAACATTTCACATCAAGCAATCTTATATATATTTATCATATTTTACCAATTTTATAACACATCTATCTCAATCTTATCATACTCATCGATCTCATGTCATATCCTTATACATCTCGTTTCACATTTTATATTAATCGTATCCGCTCGTATTATCTTATCTTATCGCCTACTAACTCTTTTAACCATATCCATAAGTTTCTCACATGGTTTCTCTAACCATATTCTATATATATTGGTTTCCATTTATAATTTTCGGGGGTGCTATACGCCATCCACCCGACTTCCCCCGTAGATATAAATCTACTCACCTGCAATCTCCTTGTTTAGCTGTAGTCGATGTGTTTCGTCGTCTCGGAATCCATGCGAAGGTACCTACAATCACAACACATCGTAATGCTATTAAAATCAATGTCTGGAAAACCGATACGGCACACGAAGTGCTCATAAGTTAGAACCTATAGCTTACGCATGCAACAACAACCAAATAAACATTGTCGTTGACGCACAAATGTCCAACGACCAAATATAATATCAAATACCAAAACCCAAGTTCATAAATCGCAAATACCAAATTCAACAACATAGAAAATTGCTCCCAGATTTCACCCTAGGCCAAACTAGGGAATTTTGCATATAGGGTTAGTTAAGATATCTGATGAGGGAACCCTAGACCAAAAATCAACCAATTACACCACATTGTGGCCACAATTTGCGGCCACCAAGAATAAATCTGCGGGCTGGTTTGGGTTGCAAGGGCTCGGGCTTCAAGAGTAGGTTCCTAGCTGCCTGCTCGTCTCACTGTCAAGGGAACTTATTTTATTGTGGTCTCGAGTCATCCTAGATTCCCATATACCATCACAATCTGTCACAAATCCGACGTCGGGAAATCCTAAGTCCGTGTATTGGCTCTAGTCTCAGGTCTAGGCCAGTAAAAACACCACTCATGTCTTCCAAACACTCACAACACTTCAAATATCATTTCACAAGTCAATTCTTCCACTAAATATCAACTTGGAAAATTCTAAGATCACAATTCCACACTTGTTTAACTCTAAACTATAACTAGGATATATTAAACACAATAACTTAACTAAAGGAAATGAATATTACCTCATTTGGCAACTCAAGAAAAACCCTAGATTCCCAAAGTCTCCAAAATCCAAACTTGAAAGGTCCATAGGGTTTAGGAAGAGGTGGTGATCATTTTTAATGAAGGGAGTATAGGGTTTTGGTGAAGGATTGGAGATGCTTTCATGGGGTAGAGGAGGTGATGGAGGAGATGAAGAAGATGAAGGAGGAGTTGAGGAAGCAAATGAGGGTGAGATGAAGGAAAGGTTAAGGGTGCCACGCCATCCTCTCTCTCTCTCTCTCTCTCATGGCATGCTCCTATGTCATCATGTGGTCCTCCCATTTCTCTCTCATCAATTATCCTCTCATGTCTTCTCTTTTCTTTTTCTTTCTCTCATTTCCCAAATAAATCCTAAGTCATAAATACAATGAAAACAACATGTAACAAAATGCAACATGTCATGGTGCACTGGCCATGATTAATTAAAAATACGGATTTGGCATAATCGTAATTAGTAGTGCATTAATCGAATTTAATTTAAACCTGCGTATAATTCATTATAAAAATGCTCAAATCCGATAAATATATTTTTAAATGAATAAATAATTTTAATCTCCAATTATTTCCCAAATATTGGTATATATTTATACCATTTTACGAAAACCCATAATTCGCAAATCGAATAGTTTTCGCGAAATATATTATTTTAATATTAATTTCCAAAAATAATATTTTATATTTATGAAATGTTACAATCTTCCCCCTTAAATAAATTTGGTCCCCGAATTTAAATTTAAATCCCAAAATACTAAAACATTTCAATAATCAGCTCAAATCAACGGGGCTCCGAAATCACGGAAGATACAGAAATACCATAGCACATCATGTGCGCATGAAAACGAGTGTGAAACTCAAAATCGAACTCTGTCAAGCGTAACGCAATCATCGGAGTTACAATGGAGATATAGATCTCGAATCCACTACTGAAATCCAATATGCTATTATCAAAATCATAATACGTATATAGTACGCATCCCTTTTAATTTCTTCTAAAAACTGGATAAAATACATGCAAAATCCTTTCCGAATCGCCGTGCGATGCGTAGCTCACGACACAAGTGGCGGATGATCATTTGTAAAGTAGTAAATATATTTTTTGCTCAAATTATACGTGTCGCCTTTTTGAAATATCCCAGAGGTTTTTCTTTGTAAAGATTCGTGTCATTTACAGACACTTAAGAATTAGTGAGGCTATAGCTCATTTTTTTGAAAACCTCTTGGTAAACTTTTGATGCATGCAAAAGTACTCAGGCACTGTCCTCAGATCAGTCCTGCTCGGCTACTACATAATATAGTACTCAATATCAAAATATAATGCTCAAGAGCAAAAATCAGCCTCAAAAGGCGTATCCAATCACCACGTACGGCTGGTGCACACGGAAATCAAAGCCCAATAAAAGTTCCACGATTGTGCACAAAAGCCAAACTAAGTGCAACGGGTCTGTACAAAAGCATCTGTCAAATGCAACTGGTGTGCATGACAACAACATCAAGTGCATCTAGAGCGCACGAAAATCTCAATCAAGCGCAACAACCATGCACAAATAAAGTCTCCATCAAGTGCATCCAACATGCGCGAATAAAAATCTCAATAGGGTGCATCCGACATGCACGAATAAAATCTCAATCAAATGCAATGAATAAAATCTCAATCAAATACATTAAGTCCGTATATAAAGCATCTAGTGTAGTAGCATGCAAGATAACAAACGTCAAGTGCAGACACGCACGAAAACATAGATCTGGTGAAATAAATGCTCGAAGACATAAATCGGATGTAACCAATGTACGGAGTATAAATTTAGTGCAACCAATGCACGAAATACAAACCTAGTGCAACCAACGCACGAAATACAAAACTGGTGCAACAAACGCACGAAATACAAATCTGGTGCAACAAACGCACGAAATACAAATCTGGTGCAACAAATGCACGAAATACAAATCTAGTGCAACAAATGCACGAAATACCAATCTGGTGCAACAAATGCACGAAATACAAATCTAGTGCAACAAATACACGAAATACCATCAATATCCCAAACGCGTATAAATACAACACCGAGTGTACCAAAGTGTATAAAATCATAAACGTGCGCAACTGCGTGCACAAAACACGTATCAATGTACTGCAAGCACCTGTGGGCTATACCGAGTGCAAAATCAAATCGAGCGCGTACCACATCCACAAAACCAAATCAACCGTATGAAATCCACGAAATCATAAACACATGCAGCCAAAGTACAAAATCAATATCAAGTGCAATAGATATGCACAAATCATAAACCAGTATAGAGGTGTATAAACATAAATTAAGTGCAATAACTGTGCACAAATGAAAATATCTAATAAGTGTAGCCATGGTGCACGAACACATAAATCACGAAACCCAATTATCGAAACTCAATCCAAGCGATAAAAGTGTGATACTCAGATCACAAAACACGAATCACAATACATGATACTGAGGTACACCTCCTTCACTGTCGAAAATATGCCGGCGCGCCCAAAGCTGGCATAGCAAGATCATCTACTTGCCTCCTGCTCACGGTCTGGCGTCTTCGGTCTCTGGGTCCTCGTTTACTCTCGGAATTACCGATCTCACAATCCTTCGTCTCGTCGGCCCGGTCAGGTGTACTAACGGAAACGATTCCGCTCTGGCACTCCTTTGATCACCATTTGGCCAATCAACATGACCACTCGCAAACGGTACATTACTGATGGTGGCATCTGACCCTCTGAATACGCATGATATAACTGATCCTGGATACAAGGTTTTATCGCTGCGGTGTCCTGGAAAGGACCTGCTCATGCCTTCTTCCAATCTTATCTATGCTGAGCTGTACGGAGGTTAGCACTCTTTATTAAATCCTTTTTCTCATAACCGGACAGCTGCGTCCTCAATACGGCTTCCCTCTAAATCGGCCATAACTAATGCCTTCACACACATATCAATCCTCTGGTATCAACGGAGAGTAACAACCGCTCGCTATCATATCGCACGAACCTCTTGTCCCACTCATCTTTATTATCATCCACTTCGACGTCATCTCTTGCTGTCTGCATATTGCAATTCGTCCTCGGCTATGGTTAATACGGAGTCTCTCACACGGACTCGAAATTACGAACTCGGTATCTTTATCACTCTGTAGAAGATATCTAGCCGAACACGTCCTCGGGAACTCGTCCAAATCATCAGAGGAATACACTTTATTCGTCCATTCTCGATCGACTCACAACGCATCTGGGTGAGGTCCTTCTATCCGAAGCTGGTCAACTTACTGATCACCTATCGGAGCATGCAACGAACAACGTCCTCTCTGGATCGATCTACTCTAGCTCCGAGTAAGATTCCCAACACTGGAAATCTTCAACTCCACTGGGCCTGCGTCGGTGCATCAAATCAGACGAATCATTTTTGTCTCTTAACTCAAGATAGGCTAGCTATCTTCTATCACATCTCTGCCTGAGAGCTCCAGCGATCTCAGCTCATAACTCTAGAGGCGACGCCCTATCAATCTCAGCAATAGCTGGGTCATCCGTCTGCACGGTAGACAATATCACGATCTCTGAGGTAGGCTGTACATCAACGGTCCTCTCAATTCGGCAGCCTCAATCAATGGCCCGATCATCCAGTGCAAAATCTAACATTCGCCTCAAACGAGAGATCACGATACAAACACTATACCTACACGTTCCTATGTCACCAGAAAACATCATGGTCAGCCCTCGTCCGCGACGAGCTTGCCCTGACCGCATCTCTAGCAGCAGCAGCTCAATCTGCGCTCAAACCAAGATGATAGGAACCTCAAGCAGGTATCAATGAAGATAGATCAAAGGAACGAAAGGAATTAACAGATCCAAAATGGATACATGATCATAAGGAGGAACGGAATCAATG
Source organism: Agapanthus africanus (assembly GCA_030015575.1). Classification (NCBI taxonomy): domain Eukaryota; kingdom Viridiplantae; phylum Streptophyta; class Magnoliopsida; order Asparagales; family Amaryllidaceae; genus Agapanthus; species Agapanthus africanus. The sequence goes on from CM057350.1 coordinate 157,993,416, forward strand.
AGAGTATGATCATTGGAACGAATAGAAGCACAAATCTCAAGAATATACATCCTAAGGTCACTTAAGCGGAGTATCGTATCGTAAGTATGCCGTGAAACATACGCACGGTACGTTACTCTACTTGAGTTACCTACTCCATCAGGGTTAACCTAAGTAGCGAAAGTTCGGGTCTAACACCCCCCGTCAAGTCTAAGTTCCGTAAGGTCAAGCCTAGGTTCCGAAATATATACGCCCTAGACTCCGCATAGTCAAACCTATACTCAACCAAGGTTAAACCTAACGCTCTGATACCAACTTTTTCACGACCCAAAATTTTTGCACGTGACCGACACTTAAATCACGCAACGTCCAAAGGCGTAACGCAATTCAAGTAAGCCGAAACCCAGAAAATCTAAACCTTTTTACGGAAAATAGTGGGGGTGCAGTTTTGAAATAAAGGTATAAAGAAATAAAGTTTATCTATAAATGCATAACTAATGATATAAGAAAACGCAAGTAGAATGTACTAAAGTTGAGAAGATTGTTCGTCTTTAAAATTTGGCAGCACCTCCCTTCTATATTTTGAACCGAAACCATATATACATGACAATAATAAAAGGCATCCCCAAGCGAGAGCTAGCTCTTCGCCAATCGGCGGAATCACAACCACGCAAGCAATGTATATGACGCCCAACGGCGAAGATCAACACAAATGAATAATGTGAATAAAGCAAGATATCAAATCCACCAATAGCGAACATATACCCCATCGCTCTATGTCTCGCAAACGCAAGTCTTTCTAAGTCATACTAAATATACAAATACTAGTTTCAGATTGATAGAGTTTATCTAAATACAATAGGATATAATAAATACAAGAGTGGGCACGATCCAATGTGTCCCACCTACCATAGCAAAACACCCGAATGCAAGCTGCGTGCCAGCAATACCGCTACTGATCCCAAGCAGTCAACCTACAAGAACTGTGGCACAATGGGGGTGAGTTGCCAACTCGTGATTAGAAAACATCAGCAGGTAGAAATCGAATAAAACAACAAGTTCCTAGGTCACTATATCAAGAAGGTAATACTATGATATCTAAGGTGACCATGTATGCGTATATGTCAACAATATAATCAATGCCAATGACATATACAATAAAGATCTGAATCATATGCCTATATGCAGGTGGATATCATCTACGTGTCTATCAATGACACAATCAACATCATGGAACCTGAGTGTCCAATATCGACACTCGAAACATCATGAAAGCGTAAGCATGTATATATATGAGGATAACAACCAACGTGTGTCCATCAACGACACGTCAAAATCATGGAACCTGAGCGCCCAACACCGACACTCGAAATATCATGAAACCTGTTCCCCGCCGAAGGACGCGACCGGGACGTTGGGACGTAGGCTTGAAATTCGAGGGTAGATGCTAATTGGTGCTATCTGTCTACTTCTCCGAAGATACCAAGTTGATTTATGGCACCATGTATCGAAGGTTTAAACGGATGCGGCCGATGTAGCAGACTTCGTCAGATTCCCCCTCGTTTGAGGGGTTTTTGATTGTGGGGACGCTCTTCCCTGCAGGCACAAGCCCCTGTAGTTAATTACGCTACCGCATCGCGGTAACAACTTTCTCCCTCTTCAGATGGTCACTTCGTTTCGTGTGTGTTTATGGTTGCCCATGGATTGTATACGGAGACTAATTTATGTTGTCGCTCGTAGGGCTTGGATTAGTCCAAATCCGTATCTTCTTAGATTTGGGTTTTGGTTTGGGTTTAAGGATACATTAGTCTCATTTAAGACTAAGATCAACTTAAACGTTTGCTAAGGATACATTAGTCTAATTTTAGACTAAGATCGACTCAACGTTTGTTGAGGATACATTAGTCTGATTTTAGACTAAGATCAACTTAACAGGATCATTTAGATCCAACAAAAGAGTATTTGGACTCTATTGTTTAGTATAGGGACATTGCGGTTGATTACCAGTTTAAGGACATGGTGGTCCATTGTTAGTTTAAGGACATCTCGGTCCGTGGGTTTAAAAGGACCTCACAGTCCGAGGGTTTAAAAGGACCTCACAGTCCGAGGTTAAGGACATCGTAGTCCGTGGGTTTAAAAGGACCCCACAGTCTGAGGTTAAGGACATCGTAGTCCGTGGATTTACAGGGACCCCACAGTCCGAGGTTAAGGACATCGTAGTCCGTGGGTTTAACGGGACCCCACAGTCCGAGGTTAAGGACATCATAGTCCGTGGGTTTAACGGGATCCCACAGTCCGAGGTTAAGGACATCGTACTCCGTGGGTTTACAGGGACCCCACAGTCCGAGGTTAAGGACATCCCACAGTTCGAGGTTAAGGACATCGTAGTCCGTAGGTTTACAGGGACCCCACAGTCCGAGGTTAAGGACATTGTAGTCCGTGGGTTTACAGGGACCCCACAGTCCGTGGTTTAAAGACATCGTAGTCTATAAAGTTTAAGGACATCGTAGTCCATGAGTTTAAGGACCCCACAGTCCGTAGTTTAAGGACATCGTAGTTTATGAAGTTTAAGGACATCGTAGTCCATGAAATGTGTGGTTGTCGGGACCCGTCACCTCTCTGAAGACGTTGAAGGATTACAACGACAAATATCAGAGGAGTAAAGAGATGTACCCTTGAATCGGTGTGGGTTGGTTGAAGGATCTGTAGTCCAGTTTGGGACTGAGATCTGTTGAATATTCATGAGCAGATGGGCTCAGTTTAATATAAGTTGAGGACTTATGGCCAGAATTGTGCTAAGTCCAATAAGATTAAAATGCTTAACATTTTATGGTTCTAGGCTGTTGAACCCTTATTTGGGTTTAGCCCTTATAATAATGATGAGCATTAGATCCTGACATTTTTTGTCTTGTATTAAATGCATAGCATTCATCAGAACAATGTGTGTTCTGATAGCGCGCCACGTGGTGCGCCAGGCACTTTGCGCCAATTAAAGAGCGCATTGCGCTTCTGCCAAGTAGCGCACACGAAAATGACACGTGTCGCGCTTAGCGCTAAGCGCCAATTTATAAGCGCATTGCGCTTTCAATTTATGAGCGCGTTGCGCTAGTTTAGTGGCGCACCAGTGAGTGAAACGTGGCGTGTTTAGCGCTGAGCGCCAGCCCATGAGCGCAGTGCGCTATTTCAGAAGCGCAAAGTGCAAGTTGCATACGTGGTTGACGCGTGGCGCGTTTTGGCGCTGAGCGCCAGTCTAAGGAGCGCAAAAGCGCAGTTCAAGAGTGCAAGGCACTTTTCAATAGCGCAAAGCGCATTTGATCAAATTTATGATCTGTGAACAAATTTATGTTCTTTTTAAAGGAGGCTTTGCCTCAAAATTCAAGAACAACAGTTCTTATTTTGAAAGGGCTTTTCCTTTGTAGATCAATGATCTGTGAATGAAGTAAATACTTCTTTTGTTTTTATGACGAGATCTTTTGATCTATTTTTATAAAAGACCTTGGTCTTTTGTAGATCTATGATCTTTTAAGAAGATAATTCTTCTGTTTTAATGAGATAATTTCATCTCCTTGTTCAAGAATCATTCTTTACCTTGAAGAAATAATCTTCTTTTATTAAGAGCTTGCTCTTCTTTCTTTTTGTTTTCTCAAAGTTTTTAGGGGGGTTTCTCCTCTATCAGACTTGAAGTTTTGGGGGCTTTATATAGGGCAAATTGATCTGTTAAATCAGTTAAAGAGATCTTTCTTTGATTGATTTGGGGATATTTCCCCACCGTTGGATAATCCAGGGGCTTCTGTTTTGCAGAAAATAATCTTCTTGTTTTAATAAGATTGAGAAATCTTTCCATGCAGAATTTTAATTCTGATTAATTAATGATTTATCATTATTAGATCTTTTGATCTAATCGGTGGGGAATTTTTAATTCCAGCACTAGCGCACCTTGCGCTAGCGCACCTACGTTTGACACGTGGTGCGCAGCGCAGCCTGAGCTAGCGCACCGTGTTTGACACGTGGCCTGGAGCGCACCTAGCGCTGGATCTGAAGCGTTGCTTCAACATTTAAATTTTGAATTTTAAAATAGAGCTTTGCTCTGATTGGGGGTGCGCTGCTTAAGGCGCAGTGCATATGGCGCTAGCGCATCTGTGTTTGACACGTGGCGTGCAGCGCACCTACCGCTGAATCTGAAGCATTGCTTCAACTTTTAAATTTTGAATTTTAAAACAGTGCTTTGTTCTGATTGGGGGAAACAAATGCCCCCCACCGTTGCGCTCACGTGGCACACACGTGAGTGCGGTGGCGGCAGCATCTGAGCCTTTGGATCAACTCAGAAGTTGAAGAGGCGGTTCAATGCCTATAAATAGGACCTTTGGTCCCTTAGATGATTATCATCTTTTTTGTTCAGAGCACAGCTCTTCTGTGTAAGAACTTCTCAAGAGTAAAAACTCTTTCTAAACTTAGGTAAAGTTTTAAAATTTTTAATAAATTAGGGTTTTACCCATTAACAGAGCCTTGCTCTTTATAGATCTTTGATCTACAGAAAACCCATTTAGGGTTTCATTAGCAGAGCTTTGCTCTCATGAACCCATAGATCTAAAGAGATCTTTTGGGGTTTCTTAGCCCATAAACAGAGCCTTGCTCTTTTGAATCATGTGTAGATTTCTTAATCTTTGATGGAGAACTCTTAAGAGTTTTTTCATGGATTTTGAAGATCAAAAAATGAAATCTTATTTTTGATGGATCATCTTCTCAGAGCAAGGCTCTTCTTGAGGAATTTTATTCCTTCATGATTAGACTTTGACAGATGTCTGTCTAATGAAGAGCACTGCTCTCAATGGGAGTTTTACTCCTCTGCCCGAGGGATTTCTCTCATTTAATGAGAATCTCTTGAGGATTTCCTCTTTTAATGACAGCCTCATCCAATGATGAGGCTGTTTTATTAATGATGAACTGTCATCTAGATTTTGTGGGTCCCCTTTGGTCCCTTTTAACTGCATTGCAGTGCGGTATGGACTTATAGTACTTTGTAATAGAATTTAATTTATAGCATGGGTAGCTGAAAATTTACTCTTTTTCGCGTAGGCATTATGTCTTCTGACACCTCCTTCCCGTTCATTCGCTCAGAAGGCGGGTTCCCTGAAGCACCTATTGACCGTGAGGTTTTTGCGTTGATAAAAGACCATGACCCGGAGCACAGGAGACTTCATTTACGGGTAAATGGTATGACCAAATTATCATGGGCCGACGGAGCTTTTCCTGTGCGACACCCTCGGAGCCTATTTCAGCAATTGCTTATGCAGATGCGCCTTCGATAAATTATACTGTGGAGGAGGTTAACTGGACTTCGGAAGGTCTCCTTCGGCCTTCTATCGCCGCAATACCCATGCAGCCGCCGGTAGTTTTGGACATCCTAGGGCAACGCATATGTCAAGGCGAGTCGCGTCCTTGGGGAGAGCCGTACAATGGAGGATTAACTCCCCGTCACCCAGCCGGATATTTGCAGTGGGCCCGGTATATCTTATCAGCGAGGAAATCACAGTTGATGAAGCTTGGATTGTATTCCGCCGTTTATGCTTCTTTGTTTCAATATTCCACACCCCCTACATGGTGGGTCAGGGCATTTCTGGAACAGTGGAACATTCCAACCCACACCTTCCTCCTGTCAGATCGAGAAGTCTCCATTTCTTTAGAGGAGTTTGCAGAGGTCTCATGTTTACCCGTTAGGGGGGAATATTATGAGGAATTGCTTCCTCTGGATGAGTATGTTTTCGCTACCAAGTCCATGGTAATGGGTGGAATATTATGAGGAATTGCTTCCTCTGGATGAGTATGTTTTCGCTACCAAGTCCATGGTAATGGGTCTTACTCCCGAGAATGCTATTCAACACCAATTTCTGAGCTAAATAAAGGTGTTGAATATGTATGAAAACCTCTCTCTCGCATCCGAAGGTCGTGGAGTTAATTTTACGGCTTTTATTGCTGATTTTCTTCGCCCGGAAATGTTGAAGGAAGAAGTCGATAAATTTTCTAGCCTTGACGACCCCTTCGGCTTGGGTTTAGGCAATCTGCCGGCAGCGGAGGTAGATCAGAAAAGCTTCTTTCTACCTGATACCCCGGTCATCCTTTTTACAGAGCTGGCGGCTCCTGGGATTGATGAAGAAACGTTCTTTTTAGGGTTCCTTGGATTGTGGCTGAGTTGGTTCGCGCTTCCCATGCACCCTCGCCGCATGAGGCCGTCTGTCTTCTATCCTGCGCATCAAATGGTTGCCGGGATACCAGTAGCTGTGGGGATTGCTGGGTTAGCCTATATGTATCATGGCCTCAGCTTGGCAGCTGATACCACTGAGCCAGAGGTGCAGTCGGTAAATTTCCCGATGCATTATTTCACGTCATGGCTCGAGTTACACATGCTAGGCGTCTTTGGCATCCACAAGAGACCGAGTTTTTATGACAGGTGCAGGTTCCCTCGGATCATGCAACTGGTTGGTGCTTCTATCATGACTCCGACGCAACGGGAAGCTAGAGGCTTGCTTCTTCGCCCGCGCACGGTTGGGGCTGGCACGTCTTTTACTGATAAAGTTTTGACTGTCGGCCAGGAGTCGGGGAAGACGGTGCTGTCCTTGCAGGACATATTTAAAGATGGGGTCTCCGTCTTGAAGGCTCGGGAGATTCTTCATCTGTACTCCATCCGGCCGGGCTTTCTTGTATTTAAGATGAATGACTCGGCTTTATTCATGAGGTATAACCCGCATCGCTTCGCCCAGCAATTATGTTGCAATCAGGGCGTCCCACTTGAGGATTTTTTGTCGAACCTGCTGCTTCCGAAGAGGGAATGCGAAGCGCACTGCATCATTTCATGCGCTTGAACACAGGGTCTAACTTCTTTATCAGCGAACCGAGCTGCGTCCCAAAGGCCCTTAATGTGTACACGGCGTTGTATCGGCATTCAATGGGGGTCGTCATCAGGGAAGAGAAGCGATTGTTGCTCGATCGCAAGGGTGCAGTGCCGACAGGTGATCGAAATGTTCTTTTGAAGTGACGGAACATTGTTCATCTTCCCGTGAGAGAGGTCGCTGTATTTGAGCCTCCATACGTGCTAACCCCTACGCGCAGGTTGCCCCCATCTAGCACGCCTGAAAAAGAGGTGGTTGCCGCGTCCCCCGAGTCGGACATAGGAAAAGAAATTGGGAACCGTCGTCCAAAGGCGTCTACCAAACTCAAACTCGTGTCATCGGCCACCGGCGCCCGTCCTCAGAAGAAAAAGAAGCAAGTACTTTCTTTGGAGACTATATTAGGCTCGACGCCCTCTGCTCCGTCTAGCAAAGGCTTGAGCAAATATGGGACCAACGAAGGTTTATTTGGGATGCTTGATGATACCGATTTGGAGGTTGCCATTGAAGCTTCCAAACAGTCGGCCACCCTCGAAAAAGAACTAGCCGCCCTTGCACGGCCAGGTATACTTTACCCTTATCTCTCCGCTGTTTATTTCACTCTTCTTTTATCATTCTTTGATTGACGTTTGCTGTTCAATAGGTGCCTCTATAGAAGAAGCCATTGCTGCTTCGCTTAAAACCTTTGAAGAGGAGGGAAGGCTTCGCGCCTCATTGCCAACAGAGGCTTCACTTGAACGACCAATGATGGATACCATAACAGTTCCGGAGGTAAAACCCGGCTCTGATGATAACGTTCCCTTAGCGGAGGTCCTGAAGAAGTCTCCCTTCTCTGTCAAAATCGAGAAACAGCTTAGAAAGTGGGCGGCGAGGGGACAGAAACGAGCTTCTACAGTCACTGTCTCTAGGCCAAAGCGGGGGAAGAAGACCGTTACTAATCCGCCGGAAGACAGTCTTCTTTTTCCGGGTTCATCTGCCGAGGAAGCCGCACAATTGGCTGAGGCTATAAGACACTCACAAGACGAATCCGAGAATGTAAGGATCCCGAAGAAGCCTTACCCTGCTGTCATCTTCAATGAAGACCCTCCGTGGATACGGCGGCTATTCATAGGCCCTTTGGAAGAATGGGGTGAAAGGGCTCTTAAGCAGTCCGTCTCAGCAGATGCCGAGGACGCACTTTCATTGTGGACCGGTGGCCACGAGTCTACTCTCGAACCTCGGCGAGCATACCTCCTCAGGAAGGAGCGTCGGCTTGAACAAGCCATAAAAGAAGCTCCCTTGCGCATCAGTATGTTCATGTATCTCGTTGTAATATTTCGTATTGCTTGTATACATACATATATATATATATATATCCTTATCCTCGTACAAACTTTACAGGGACTTCGGCGATGGCAGAGGAGCTGAGCCCAAGTCGCGCCCTGACTATGGACTTCGCAGACATCCCCGACGAGGCACTAATCAACGTGGAGGGGGTTGACGCAATTGTTGCTCCTGTGATGGAGCTTCCCTTGGTAATTCTTGCTCCCCAGGTGATTGCTCCTTCGGAAGAGGCATCTTCATTGGCCGCGGGTTCAACGGGTCTTTCTGGGGATGGCCCGGAGACTACGCGACAGGTAGTCAAGGCCACCGTCCTTCCATTGGAGCCTGTAGCGATGGTTACTGCTTCTCCACCGGAACTTATTATACCGGCCCACATCCCTGATGATGTGCTCGGGAGCACGGAGGAGGGTGAGGCAGTCGCTGCATCCAGTGATACCCTTTTGTGGTTTCGACCGGTGACTTACCAGGTAAATTTCAGGTTGTTACTTTCTATTTTATTCTGCAATCCCTTTTCCACCTTTTCTGACAGTGCTTTAGTTTTTGAATGCAGCTGCGGTGGGCATTGAGGTTGTGCCACCCGAGGAAGCGCCACCAGTTACCGCTTTGACGGTGACCGCCCTTCCATCTTCTCTTATATCTTCTCAAATACCGGAAGGTATGGATTTGTGATAATTTTAAATCTGGGACAACATCTTTCGTGTACTGACCATGTATCATCGTGATCTCGCAGGAGTTCTTCTTGATCATTTATATAAGGCGCTGAACCCGCACTTCTCTTTCCCATCGGAGATTAGTCCGCCCGCTGGTGTCGGTGAGTATTTTTTCTAACCGACGTCCTTTCTTTTCTTTAACGGGCAGTCACGTTATTGCTAATTCTTCTTTGCATTGCTCGTAGCCTTACAAATTGAAGGAGGGGTCAAGGGTATCGCCGCGCCACCGGAACTCCCAGCTTTGCCCCCTGTTGCAGCCGGTATAATAGACTCTTTTGTTCGTATATATTTTATTTCTTAAGCTGACATCTAATTGTGATTTGTTTTGTAGCGGTCATATCGATTCCATCCCCGTTCGAGTCTCGAGTCACAATGTCAGTGGGCCCCTTTTCTCGACATGCATCCTCGAAAGGTGCCGCGAATAGTCTGCGCATGTTGAGCGACTACATCGAGGAGCTTGACGTGGAGACTCCCACATTTGCTGTGGATTTTGCCGCGGAAGATAATCCCATGCTGGCGACGCTCGTGAACTTTCATAGTGAGGGCGTCGTTGAGTCCTGGGTTAACCACTGCAAGAAGATTGAGGCCTGCCTGCATGAGCTTGAACTTATGCGTCCTACCCCTGAGATTTAGGCTTTGAACTTCCAGCGGGCCGCCTAGGTCGAGCAGAGTGTGTCCTTTCTCCGCCATTTCAAACAAGAAGCGACCTTGAGGCGGAAGGAAGATGAGGAGGCTTCGGGTGAATCTGCCCGGCTGCGCGCCCAAATTAAAGCGAACGCTACGCAACTGAAAGTTGTTTTTGACACCTTGCAGCAATGTATCTCGGATGGGCTTGTATTGAGGCGGAAGCTCGACTCTATCGAGCGGGTTACGCAGAGTCGTGAAGCTGCCCAACAGGAAATCGATGAGAAGATTTCATCATACTTGCAGCAAAAGGCTCGAATTGAAGCGGAGCTGGCAGCGGCGGCTGATCACGAGAAGGCACTGAAAGGAGTGCGAGAGAAGCTAGCGGACTTGTTGAAAACGCTTCCTTCACAGTAGCTGTTTTTGTATCAATTAAACACTTATAATTTTTGAATAACATGTATCCATTTTTTTATTCTTTTTTATGATGTATCTTGTATTCAAATAAGTTCATGAATAAAGACACATTTTTCTTATCTCCCACTGTCGTTTTCTTTTCTTTGCTGTGTTGTTGGTATGTTACTCTGGCAAGTGTAGCCTGTAGATAATAAATAACATTTCATCTTGAACTCTTCAAGAGGTAGTGATGGCTCAGGAAGTAGGTTCAGATCTGCTACCTAAGACTTTTCAACTTTATGAGCCGTGAGGGTCTCATAAAGACTTTTCTCCCTACGAGTCGAGAGGATCCCGTAGGTGTATTTTCTCCTTAGGAATCGTGAGTATTCCTAAGCGCGTTTTCTCTTAAGAGTTGTAAGGATCTCACAAGAGAATTTTCCCTCCTACAAGTCGAGAGGACCCGTAAGCGGTTGTTTCCCTCCTTGTCGAGATTCGACTTTAGAGAGTGTGGCCCGTGAATAGTATGCAAGAGTCCATTTTGGACCGACTTGCAGGGCCCCAGTGCTTAGGAAACCGGTTCTTATCCCCATTGCCTAAGGCTTTCCCCTACGAGTCGAGACGAATCGAGAAGTTCTCGCAAAGACATTGATTTACACACGAGTCGAGACGAATCGAGCAGTTCTCGCAGGAATTACCTAACGTCACAGTTAACCTCTGCTCTTTACGACAGAGGTCCGTTAGGGTTTGTGGTACTAGGGTTTTGTCCGTTGTACCATCGCGTTGGCTGATGTATTCTTCGATAGGCAATCTTGCTGTTCGAGTAGCCTTGCGACCGTCATGTCTCTGATCCCTTCGGGGGCTGGACAAGACGTCTTCAAGCAATCCTCCTAGGCAGTTTGACCGTCGGAAGAGCAAGCGTTAGGAATTTTTCCATGCCGCTTTTTACTTGAGGTTAGGCTCATTTTGGAGAGCCCCGATGAGTCATAACCACTCTGCACTGGTGTGGGATGATCTCCGATAGTGTTTCAGGTTTTATATGAGTTGCCGTCAAGACCCTGAAGCAAGGAATTTGGCCTTTGCTTCGTTTGCTGGTATTGCGTCTGCTGTATCGAGACGAATGTCGCGGTTGTCTCCAGGTTGCTGGTGAACCGTCGAGGTTTGGAACTAGGGATTTTGCCGTGGCTCCATTGTTTGATTGTTGCGTCTGAATCCTGCTGGAGGAAGAACGCTGTAGTGACATCTCGTCTGCTGTATCGAGACGAACGTCGAGGTGGTGACCACTCCGCGCTGGTGTGGAATGATCTCCGATAGTCTTTCAAGTTTTATATGAGTTGCCGTCAAGACCCTGAAGCTAGGAATTTGGCCTTCGCTTCGTTTGCTTTGGCGTGTCTGAATCCTGTTGGAGGAAGGACGCTGTAGTGACATCTCGTCTGCTGTATCGAGACGAACGTCGAGGTGGTGACCACTCCGCGCTGGTGTGGGATGATCTCCGATAGTCTTTCAGTTTTTATATGAGTTGCCGTCAAGACCCTGAAGCTAGGAATTTGGCATTCGCTTCGTTTGCTTTGGCGTGTCTGAATCCTGTTGGAGGAAGGACGCTGTAGTGACATCTCGTCTGCTGTATCGAGACGAACGTCGAGGTGGTGCTGAGATTTTTCCATCACTTCGCTTTGTTCAGACCGTGAGGTCTTTCGTTGACGTTGCATCTGCATCATATTGGACTATGAAGGAACGCCATTGTTGACATCGCGTCAGGTGTAATGAGACGAATGCTGAGGTGGAGTTGGGATTTTGTCATCACTCCGCCTTGTTTAGACCATGAGGTATTTTGTTGACGTTGCATCTGCATCCTGCTGGACTGCGAAGGAACGTCGTTGTGGACATTGCGTCTGGTGTAATGAGATGAATGCTGAGGTGGAGTTGGGATTTTGCCATCACTCCGCCTTATTTCTATCATGAGGTCTTTCATTGACGTTGCATCTGCTGTAACGAGATGAATGTCGAGGTGGTCTCTAGGTTGTCTGGGAACCATCGAGATTTGGAGTAGGGGTTTTGTCGTAGCTCCAGGGTTGATTATAGCGTCTGAATCCTGCTGGATTGGGGAGGAACGCTGTTGATGATCTCTAGGCTATCCCTGAACCGTCGAGATTTGGTTTCGTTTTCTGATGAAGCCTGGGGAGCGAAGGTGCGATTCCTTCTTTGTTTGCGCCCCTGGATTGTATACAGGGATTGATGTGATATCACCTGTAGGGCATAAATTTCATTTTTCTTTATTTCTTTCCGCGATGCTCTATCATTTCAGCTTTTATATCGCGAAAGTCACGATTGCCCAATCATTTCGGCTATTTTTCGCGGCGCCCAATCATTTCGGCTATTTATTTTATTTTACTCGCTGCTTTTTATTGTGAGCTACCCAATCATTTCGGCTATTTATTTTATTTTTACTCGCTGCTTTTTATTGCGAGCTGCCCAATCATTTCGGCTATTTATTTTATTTTTACTCGCTGCTTTTTATTGCGAGCTGCCCAATCATTTCGGCTATTTTGCATGCATACATTTTTACTTGCTGATTTTGTTGCAAGTTGCCCCATCATTTCGGTTATTTCGTATGCATGTGTGGCTTGCTGGCTTTTTACTGCAAGCTTGGAATTAGACACCGATTTCGGCATCAGCACCGCTACAACTAGAATATTGCCAGGAGCGAATCATCATTTGCCTCTGTCGATGTCGAACAAAGGTGGCTTAGCAAACAGGGTTAAGATCCTGTCGGCTAAGGCTTTTGACTTCATGAGCCGTAAGGGTCTCATAAAGGTATTTCTCCCTGCGAGTCGTGAGGATCTCGTAGGTGCGTTTTCTCCTTAAGAATCGTGAGGATTCCTAAGTGTATGGCTTCTCGTAAGTCGTAAGGATCTTACAAGAGTATTTTCTCCTCATAAGTCGAGAGGTCTTATAAGGGGGTTCACCGTGTAAACATATCCCTAGTCACGGATGGGACTTTGTTAGGAAAATGTTTATTCGCGCCCGTGGATTGTATACAAGGGTCAATACTGAACCGCTTGTAGGGCAGTGTTGGAGGTTGTGGTGGCCGCTTAAGAACATGTTCAGATCCTTGTAGCTTAAAACTTTTGAATCTTATGAGCCGTGAGGGTCTCATAAGAGGGTTCTCCTTACGAGTCGTGAGGATCTCGCAAGTGTAATTTCTCCCTAGGGATCGTGGGGATCCCTAAGTGTGTTGCTCCCTCGTGAGTCATAAGGATCTCACGCAGGTGGTTTCTCCTCACAAGATCGAGAGGACCTTACAAGTGTCTTTTAACGAGGTTGCGCCCTTTCGGGTTTTCACAAAACTCGCCGGTAGCCCTGCTGTTTTTACTCATGAAGCCCTTTCAGGTTTTCATCCGTGCCCATCTCGCTTGGGGATGTACCGTTTTTTTACCACGTCAGCCTGAGGGTGCCGCGGGTTGGTAGTAGTTTAACGACGTTTCGGTCATCAGTCAACGTACGATTACGCAGCTAGATTTTGCCGCAAATCTTCGCATGTTTTGTGCCGGAGGTGGATTCCTTGAAGAGAGGGCTAAGGGCGATTTCTTCGTCAGAGTCGCTTCTAAAGATGATAACTTGCGATCCTTTGGTGTCGGCTATGTGACAGTTGCCAGCAGCTCTTTCGCGCTCATCTGTCGTGCTTTTCTGTTCCCGATGAGCCTTGCGCTTCACTCGTTGAACGTGTCGTCGATGGGCAACATATCCCTGCCACCAATTTTTAAAGGCTATGCACTCCTCGGTAGGGTGTGCAATTCTCTGATGGTATAGGCAGAAGTTAGGATGTATGTCCGGTTCATTTAGACGTATATTGCCAGGGGAATTTCCTTTGAGAAAGGGCAACTTCATTCCTATTGCCAAGGCCCTAGCGAGTCGTTTCCTTACTTTAAACTTGCTTTTGCTGGCGGTAGGGATGCTTTGCTCCAGTTGGGGTTTCTCGACCTTTTCCTACAGTCGTCGGCCGTTGGCTTTTTCGAATATAGCCAGTTCACGCTCTCGATTGGGTTTGCTTTTCTGACGGGCTTCGTTCAGTAACAAGTCGATCATCTCGTCAGACGCTTCCAAGGGTTTCGGCTTCGATCCTGCCCCCAGCTCTTTTGTGCTGTGTTCTATCGCCGAGTGCGTTTCTTTATTAGTTAATGCCGAATGAGAGATCATGTGGCAACTTGCCATATAGTTCTCAGATTCTTTTGACGAGCCATCCCTGTCGTTATTGTCGTCATCTCCGTTCTCAAGGATATTGTTGAGAAATTCTTGGAGTGTGACCGGGGTCCGCGCCTTCTAGTTATATTCTTCCAGAGCGTCGATCTGTTTTTGCAGGTCTGTGCGCTTGTTATCAAACTTCACGGGCTTTTGGGTCTTCTTCTTTTTCTTCGAAGACTTTGACGGCCGGGTGTGAACGCTTTGACTATCACCACCAATTTTTGTAGTTGGGCGCAATTTCAGCATTCCCTCGATGATCTCGGGTTCCAGTGGTTTTTTCCATCTGATTTCAGCATTCTTTTCGTCTTTGCCGAAAGAACAACTTCCCACGGGGCTTCCCTTATGAATGAGCACGATGCCCCCGGCACGTCCACTTTTTTAGGGGCGTGAGGTTGCGGCGGGTTCACCTTCCAGTTTTCCGATAATGCGAATTTGCCTTGTTGGTATTGGTCCTCAACCCAGTTTTTGAAAATGTAGCAGTCTTCGATCGGATGGCCCAATACTCGGTGGTAGGGGCAGTAATTGGGATTATTGACGTCGTTGGGCTGCAACGGACGTTTTGGATCTGGCAGATTGATGAGTCTGTTGCGCACTGCCAGCTCGAACAGTCTCCTCGTTTTATCTTAGGGAAACGAGTAAGGACGTCCTAGCCTCTCCTTGAGGGATGGGCATGGACGCATATTGTTTTGGCGAACAACCGGCTTTAAGTTGCTCGGCTGTTGTTGAGTATTGGCGATGAAAGTTGCTTTTCCTTTCCCCTTTTCATTCTAAGGATCCGTCTTTGAAGGAGATGGTCTATGATCCATCTAATCCATCTGGGTCAGCTTGTCAATCAAGGCCTGGAAAATAGTTGGCTTGAAGAACATCATGAATTGCGAGATGGTCGCTTGAGGGTCGAGGGTACCCACAAACATTCCTACCGCCGGCGTTTCCTCGATGCGCTGCTCGCATTTCGACCACAAATTTCGACATCGTATTGCATATTGGACCCATGTTTCTCCAGGTTTCACCCTGGCATTGATCAATGCTGTTATTGGGGTGTGTTCACTAGCACTCGCGAAACGCTGGGTGAGTAGTACTCCATCTCTGCAAATGTTTTGACAGAGTCGTTAGGCAGCTCCGAATACCATTCAAAGGCTGTTTCTGCTAAGCTGCCGACGAACTGACGAAGTAACAACTTATCATCGTCCCCGGTGTTGCCGCAAAGAGTCCTGAACTGAGCGACATGTTGATGAAGATTCCCTGTCCTCTTGTACATATGGAATTTGGGGAACGTATATCCCGGCGGGTGACTTATTTAGTTATACCAGCCTGGATATGGTCTCCCAGTTTTAACAATTTGGCCGGCCGTTTCATTCGCTCGGTGAGCTCGTATTTGCTGAGCAATGTAATCATCCAGAGCGGCCTTAGAAATGGTTTCCTCCTTGGCCGCTGATAGAGCCGGCAGAGGATTTGACGCTTCTCCTTTATCATCTTCAATAATGATCGGAGGGTCTTCAGCTGGAGGATCCGGCTGTAACATTATCCCGACCATGTCTTGGAAGAGAAGTACCATTCGTTTTATGTTGGCAGCTTGTTCTGCTGGTTCTCTGTCCTTGTTTTCGAGGACTCTGCGTAGGAAGTCAGCATCGGTTTCTTGTTCGTGACGCTGCTCTGATGATGCCTCCGGGCTTTCTTTTGGCCCGGTGAGTGCGGCCATTTGCGTCAGCATTTCCTGAAGCTTCTGTTGTTGTTCCTGGGCTTTGGTCACGGATCGGGTGAGCGGTCGGTGACCCGTCGAAGCGCGGCTTTCCTCCTTTCCGGAAGCCATATAAACAGTATGCACCATTATGCCCCCAGACTTAGGGCGTTTGGGCTCAGCGTTTTTATGGTCTGCCGTAGTCACAGGGGCTTTCTTTGGCCTCCTTCTCTTTTGAGCAGTTAACGTTGAGGGGGCCGTTGCAGCGGGCACCCAGGTAGTTGCCGTCCTTTGTAGCTTGACAGGACGGTTCTCTTCCTGTTGAACCTTCAGCTTTTTCTATCGGCGAGGATAGTCTTGATCAATCACTAAGTCCTGAACCTGTCGCCAGACTTTATAAATTTTGGAGGACAGCCGCTGAGGGGGCTGCTCCGGCTTTGTTTCTTTAATATTCTCCACGGGTGGAGGAGATCTTTTCAGTATGGCGGTAGGAGAGTTCCTGCGCACCCTGTTAGGCAATTCAAAGCTGTTCCCAGTTAGAACAGCAGCATTGACTTCGACTGTTGGGGCTGGTGGAGTTAGCCCAGAAGGGGAGTTGCCCCCGGCGTTTCTTACTCGGCGCCAGTGGCGACGTCGAGCGCGTCGAGCTGTTGGGATGGTTTCAGCTTGAGGGGTGACTTCGTCTTGCCCCCTGTTCAGGTGAGGCGCTGTCGGTACCAATCTCTTGAAGACCGACGTCCATTAAGTAGCGGTATCCAATCTGTCAAAGACAGACTTTTGAGCAGGAACGGGAGACGGAGTGGGAGCCGAAACAGTCGGTCTTGTAAAGACCGACCCTTTGGCAGGAGAAGCCGCCTTGACGACTTTGGGAGCAGGGATGGCTATCTACTTCGGAATAACCTTTTCTGGAACTGCAGGCTTCATCATGGGCCCACATGAATTTTGTCCTAATCTGGCGAAGACTGAGGCACCGGAGCTGGACGACCCGTTGAGATGGGTCGCAGTAGTGGTAAGTCAATCAAAGACCGATTTCTTTGGGGTTTCTTGTGGCAATATCGGGGCATTGAAGCTCATGGGTAGGATCATAGTCCCAAAGAACAGCCCAGTGGTGGCCTGAGTTACTTGGTCCACCGGCATCGTGAACAGGGAGGCCGCTTGAGGTCCGTAAGCTATGCCTCCAGATGAGGCGGAGCGTGAGTTGTAGTTGCAGCTGGAACACTTCACGCGAGTAGACGCCATTGATGTTTCGTTTTCTGTGCCAAGCGAGAAACCAAATCTTAGTATCTCGAAACCAAGGGCAACCATATCAAACCGCGATTCGTTCGCGAACACGACACACGAAGTGTGGAGTGGAAAGAGGAAAAGGTCCCACCGGGCGTGCCAGTATCTGTTCCCCACCGAAGTATGCGACCGGGACGTTGGGACGTCAGGCCTGAAATTCGAGGGCAGGTGCTAATTGGTGCTATCCTTCCACCTCTCCGAAGATACCAAGTTGATTTATGGCACCATGTATCGAAGGTTTAAACGGATGCGGCCGATGTAGCAGACTTCGTCATATTCCCCCTTGTTTGAGGGGTTTTTGATTGTGGGGACGCTCTTCCCTGCAGGTGCAAGCCCCTGCAGTTAATTATGCTACCGCATCGCGGTAACAACTTTCTCCTTCTCCAGATGGTCACTTCGTTTCGTGTGTGTTTGTTTTGTTTGTGGTTGCCCGTGGATTGTATACAGAGACAAATTTATGTTGTCGCCCGCAGGGCGTGGATTGGTCCAAATTTGTATTTTCTTAGATTTGGGTTTTGGTTTGGGTTTAAGAATACGTTAGTCTCATTTAAGACTAAGATCAGCTTAAACGTTTGTTAAGGATACGTTAGTCTAATTTTAGACTAAGATCGACTCAACGTTTGTTAAGGATACGTTAGTCTGATTTTAGACTAAGATCAGCTTAACAAGATTATTTAGATCCAACAAAAGAGTATTTGGACTCTATTGTTTAGTTTAGGGACATTGCGGTCGATTACCAGTTTAAGGACATGGTGGTCCATTGTTAGTTTAAGGACATCTCGGTCCGTGGGTTTAAAAGGACCCCATAGTCCGAGGTTAAGGACATCGTAGTCCGTAGGTTTAAAGGGACCCCACAGTCCGAGGTTAAGGACATCGTAGTCCATGGGTTTACAGGGACCCCATAGTCCAAGGTTAAGGACATCGTAGTCCGTGGGTTTAACGGGACCCCACAGTCCGAGGTTAAGGACATCGTAGTCCGTGGGTTTAACGGGACCCCACAATCTGAGGTTAAGGACATCGTAGTCCGTGGGTTTACAGGGACCCCATAGTCCGAGGTTAAGGACATCGTAGTCAGTGGGTTTACAGGGACCCTACAGTCCGAGGTTAAGGACATCGTAGTCCATGGGTTTACAGGGATCCCATAGTCCGTGGTTTAAAGACATCGTAGTCTATAAAGTTTAAGGACATCGTAGTCCATGAGTTTAAGGACCCCACTGTCCGTAGTTTAAAGACATCATAGTCTATGAAGTTTAAGGACATCGTAGTCCATGAAATGTGTGGTTGTCGGGACCCGTCACCTCTCTGAAGACGTTGAAGGATTACAACGACAAATATCAGAGGAGTAAAGAGATGTACCTCGAACCGTGTGGGTTGGTTGAAAGATCTGTAGTCCAGTTTGGGATTTAGATCTGTTGAATATTCGTGAGCAGATGGGCTAAATTCAATATAAGTTGAGGACTTATGGCCAGAATTGGGCTAAGTCCAATAAGATTAAAATGTTTAACATTTTATGGTTCTAGGCTGTTGAACCCTTATTTGGGTTTAGCCCTTATAATAATGTCGAGCATTAGATCCTGAAATTTTTTTGTCTTGTATTGAATGCATAGCATTCATCAGAACAATATGTGTTCTGACAGCGCGACACGTGGCGCGCCAGGCGCTTTGCGTCAATTAAAGAGCGCATTGCGCTTCTACCAAGTAGCGCATATGAAAATGACACGTGTCGCGCTTAGCGCTTGTTGGATATAGTGCCCTCAGAGTCAATTATTGGATCACAGGCACGTGATTGCAATGATTAAGGGAGGACCTATACCGGTAGGACGGTCTTACTCAAGATGATAGTATGCTATCTGGTTTATCTTTATCATCGTGTACTGCTTTAGGTGACCTTATAGGTCGCTATTACACATTGATAGAGCCCTTAGGATTCTTGCTTAACTACCAGCAGTATGATGGCGATCATATACGTGGGAGCTGTGGTCTATAAGCATATCCTTAAAAGGTCCCTAGTCGTGGGAGTTTCGAGACTGGGCATCGATACTCCATTAGTAGACTAGTGTATACAGTCGAGACCCCGACGAGGGGCGGTGGCCGGTCTCACAAGACATTGGTGTCAGTTGGTTCACCTAAGATGTATACAGGTGCTCATTGGGTTATGAGTACACCGGACAGGACTTGCCGGGAACATGCTAGTTGGTATTATACCTGACGTCAGATAGCAGTTCCCTAGTGACATGTGTACATGTTAGTTCATCGAACTGAGATCATCATTTGTCTCGTGTGAGTTTCCACTGTGCTTTGATTACTTCCCTACCACGGCTCAAAGGAGTCGTGCAAACAGGTTTTAGTTGGGTACAGTCCCGAGCCACATGGAAGCAGTGAGCGGATCGGCAGGGGTTTCGTCTCTCCCAGTATTGGGAGTGAGATCGCACTGTGTCTAGGAGAGCCATTACACGAAGTCCTTCGCCAAGGCAGGAGGTTTACTAGTAGGTATTCCAGTAGTGTCTCAGGGTCTTCTGGGTTGCACTCCGACACGACTTGTACCGCTTTTGGGGGTCTGACTTTTACCAACACCCTAGGCCCGACATGCGATGCTCATAGACGAACGGACTGGACTGTATGGATATTGTCACTGACAGGCTCAGTAAGGTGTCAGGATGAGTTCGCTCATCGTCCTCCCTTTTGATCAATACCTAGTAGCCCGTTACATACAGCTAGTACCTCTGACGTGCTAGTGGTTAAATCCACAGCCAAAATATTGACGAGTTTTTAGAGTCCCCCACAGATAGTTTTCAAGTTTCGGGCGAAACGTTGTAGAGGCCGTATGATATATGGCAAGGTTCGATCATATACGTGAAGTTGTGCACGGATCATGATCAGGCGGATCATACTAGTGGGCTTTGGTTTAAGCCGGATCCTAGTATTAGATTTGTTGGATTACTTTAGTCTCATCGCATTTGCATTCGGTCGGAATGCGGATGCAGGTATGTATATACAGATGAGGGGTATCCTTATGATCCGTCACGAGTTTACTTTAGATGTTGTCGTATCTTTTTATTGTTGTAAATATTTGGATTAATGTTTACAAATGGAAATTGTGAGCTTAAATCATCATTTTGTGCATTTAATGTGACATAGACTTTATTGGTGACTCATGGTCTCTTTTCTTGTGCTAATGTCACATTATGTGATTGATTTGTGGTTTGAAATTAGAGGAAGAGAGAGAAGGGCAGCCATTGTATTGAGTTGGGTCTTGTATTTTTGATACTCATTCTCATTTTTGATAGCATAACAAAAGAAGAAAATGGCTCATCTTCTTCTTCTTCCTCTAGCTCACAACCTCCGTTGATGGCTTCATCTCCAACCTCCATCCATGCAATGGATGCAAGAGACAAAGTTGTCACAAACATTCTCTACTTCGTCTTGGACACGTCGGCTAGCGAACTTCGTGCCCGAGTTGCTTCGGACGAAGCGGGAGCCCGTAAAAAGACTCGAAGATGTGGTGCCCTTTCCGATGAGGAGATCGAGACCGGAGATGCCGCGAGGAGCTTGGGATGGTGGCCAAAGACCTAAGGATACGGATCGATCGGTATAGCTTTCCAACCCTTTCTTTAGTTGCTAGTTGTAGGTTAATGGTTCGATCCGGATTGAAGTCTGCGATAGCGCCGGTTTCAAGTTTAGAAATTTTTTTTTTTCCACATTTTGGCCTCGGACAGACGGCCGGGGCACTACCGGAGACTTATATGGTATCAGAGCCACGCCATTAACCTTTACTAGCTTGCTCTAACGTGTTTAAAACTTCGATCGAACGAAATTTTCTAAAACTGCATTTCCAATTCTGAAGTTTCTGTCGAAATTTTTTTGTCGTCGAAAAAATATTTTGAGTGTTGCAGAAAATCAGGCAGGCTTTTTTAGGAGATCTGAGAAAATTTGGTACAATGATATGCCTGTAGCGCCGCGGAACCGCGGCCGTACCCACATTTTGGCCGCGGTTCCGCCGCCGCACTGTAGCAACACTGCACCAAATTTTCTGAGGTGGTCTCTGAATTGGAATTGGGGTTTCTGGTAATTTTAATTTTGGCCCAGATTATTTTGAATACTGGGTATTGTGCTTGGGGCCCACTTCGGGAAATTTTGTCAATCGAAAATTTTAAATATGTTAGTTCACAGTATTTACATTACATCTGCGATCGTGAATGTCATTGGATCGGTAAATCTTGTCTAATTGCTATAGCCCTTTTAGACGGATTTGCGAACGTGACATTCACGTTGATGTTCTGTGTTGTGCTGTGATGTTGCGGATTTGTCATGGTGGATAGCCTGGATGCAATGGTAGTACAGTTTGGTTGTATTTGTACATTTGATATTGCGGGGCGAGCATCCGACATGTGGACTGCCGTCACTGCCTGTTTGTATATTATTCTTTTGGGGCACGACCGGGCTGAGGTCGATGTACCTGTTGTATATATATTTTACTTTCTGTACTAGGATTACCCCGCGGTGGGGTGCACGGATAGCCGGGTTCTAAAGGGCAACGGGCCCGCATCTCATGGCTTTGAAACAGAGGGGGCTTCACTCTAGAATTGGCGGGCTATTCGCCGCACTCGTAGGGGGTACAGGTTGACCCAAGGAGGGGTGCTCAAGTTACCGGATTCCATGAAGTGCTGGGTGATCCATTCACGTTGTTGAAGGGGGCTTCCTCGCTTCAGGTTATGGCGGGTAACTTGCCGCGCCCGTAGGGGTCTAGGATTTCATTGCACAGGCTATCCACACGACCAGAGGAACGTTGGGTTTCAGTAGCGGCTCTATGAAACCCGGGGATCCCAGATTATCTGTATTGTTCTGTGTTGCTTATTACATTTCTGTGATGTTGCATTTTATCACGCCATGAGCGAATATTATATATTGATATATATACTATTAGATGTTGTATATGTTTTACACCCGCGCTAGTCCAGTCCCCGCTTTGTCGTTAGTTAAGTAACCTAACGGGTGATGACGGGACCCAGTGGAAAATGCGGATGGCATATACGTACATCATATTTTCGTTCTTTTGTGGTGTGATTAACTGATGGGACTGCATTGATTCGGATCAATGCAAGCTAAACAAACCTGTTTGATATTGTTTGAACATTTTTAAAAAAAGATGTTATTGCAAGGACGTTCTCTTTTGTTTTGCGCAGTGATATTCGGTTATGAATATCCAGCACCTCAGTCGACGAGGCAAGGGCCGAGATCCCTTCACCGGGAGTGACCCCTTGGACAGAAGTTTGCGTCAGGGTAATAACTTCACTATAGCCGATTAATTTTTTCTTTGCATCGTGGTATTCAGTTGGAATATCCTGCACCTCATTCTACGGGGAAAGAACCGAGATCCCTTCACCGAGAGTGACTTCTTTAGCAAAGGTTTTCGCCACTATACATTTGTAAAAAGTTATCCGATTCCTTCAACGATATCAAGTTCATTACGTTAAAGGTTTTTCGCCAAAAACCAGCCGTAGCCCTCCATCATTTCAGATTAGTATTGCCTAGTATTCGCGCTACGTTTGTCGTTGCTATTCGTCGAGACGTAGTGTGCGGTAGCTCTGTTGTACTTTTCTGTCGCATGGATATGTGGATTGGTTAGGACGGTCGTACGACTTTATTGATTATTCGTCAAGGGTCATGCGGGTGGGTTTATCGCAATCAAGATAATGACGGGTTGAACTTGACTAGGACCTTTTGATTTGTTGATTATTCATCAAGGTCACTTGGGTCCTAGGGGTAAAAATCACATCGGGAGTTTCTAAAGAAACTGAAACTTGCCAGATATGTGCATACCTTCTGGAGTGTGATAATGTGAGTGGATTCCATCACGTTATCATGCGATGATAGTTGGATCCCGATTCCTACTAATGAGTTGGTTTACTCCTCGGGTGATCCCGACTAATTCTTCTTTCAGGTTTGGAGGAGAATTTGACGATACAGTGGGAGGTTTCCTGATTAGATAAATTGATAACCATTCTGATCTAAGTTAGAGTGCACGGAGAGTGTTTCTTTTCTCTCTCTCTTTGGCAGCGACCATGGCCCGACCCTAGACTATGACTCAGTGACCAAGTTGACCGAACTTTCTTAAAACACTGGCTTTTGGATTGTCAGAGTTGCGTACCCCATTACCACTCCTACTTTTACCCTTTTCTCCAGAACACCCCGTATTACTACAAACATCCACTTCCATTGGATAAAACCATCGTATGGTTATTTACGAACTCGAAGGAACTTGTTCCAGATTCGAGGATGGTTTCCGGTTCTGGAGAAAATGAATAGGACTATTCAGTTGTCTTTTCCTTTTACCTTCTCTCAAGTTGCGAGTGCTCATTGGATTAAGACAGTACACCTATTACGCTTATTTGATAGTCTTCTTCCAAACCATAGGCAGGTGCCGAACGGTGAGGAATGAAGAAAACCAATTAGCCTAACGATGGTGTACAGAAGGTAATAAGTTAAGACAAATAAAGGGATTAGAAAGAGGGCAAAGTAAACTACGACTGCTATTCACGACCAAACCAAGTATTTCATCGCTACTCTTACTTCACCTTTGTATTTCTCCAGGACACTCCGTATCACTACGAAAATCCACAGTTATTTGGATACTCCATCGTATGGTTATATACGAACTCGAAGGAACTTGTTCCAGTTCGGGGATGGATTCTGGTTCAGGGGAAATAGGAATAAGGTTTATTCAGTTGTCTTTTATCTTTACCTTCTCTCGTGTTGCGAGTGCTCCTAGGATTAGGGGAGTACACCCATTATGCTTATTGGATAGTCTTCTTCCAAACTATAGGCTGGTGCCGAACGGTAGGGAAGGAAGAAAACCATTTGGCCTAAAGGTGGTGTACAGAAGGTAATGACTAAAGACATATAAAGGGATTTGGAGAGATGGCAAAGAAATATACGGTTATAGGTATGAATCTGACAATGGAAGAGGCATTACTAGGAATACCCGGATACCCCTTCGAAACGTTTACATGTTTCAGTTTTACTGTGTATTGTTAAAAGAAAACTGATTTCCCAATTAGTTCTTGCTCCAGGGTATGTATTTACCAGATTTGATTCTCACATATGTATGGTTTTACAGATGATGAGTGGGAGTAATCAATTGGGAATTGGGTGATCATCCTCATTATATTGGGATTCGTTGTAATTGGTGATATTTGAGGAAATCGCCTGGATTGTTTGCCGGACGGCAAATATTTGGTTTTGAATATCCGTTGTTGTGCACCAATTTCAAATTGATATATCTGTACGTTTATTTTTATAAAGTGAGATATAACTTTTTGAAATTATGTCTATGACATTTACCTATATCAGTGGATGGCTAGGTAAGGAGCATTAAACAGCGGTGTAATTCTTCTTAACCATAAGTACAGTTTTCAACCTACGACACACAGGGAATGAGTTATTAGACTCAGGGGACTTATACAGAGTATTGTATGTTGTCCAGTGTCCATGAGGACAGAGGGGTTGGTACTCGTACTATATTCTGTTTACTTGTGACTTCTCTAGTTCTTAGACATGTGTTTCGTAGAAATATAAGGTCTAAGTTTTGAGAAGTTATAGGTATAAGAATAAAGTAGAGAACCAGGTGTTGTAAGTATCAGGATTCTTCATGGTGATCGAAGATGTAGATATTTGTGTATGGCATTCAGTTGATAGTAATGATTATGAGAACTTACTTCTCTTTCAGGTTACTCATATCTGGATGTATTCCTAAGTTGAGTAATGCTGATCGGCCTCTCTCCATTTAGTTGACATGCACTGGAGACAGATGCATGATTTGAATCTGGTTCCAATTAAATCAGTGCCTCTGTTTCTATATTGGATATAGAATAGTTCATATCTTAACAATGTTAAGGTACGGGGAGTTGTCCGGCTTATGCTTAAAACCAGACTCTGGATAACTCAAGGCACGTTTCTGTAATGGCTGTTTGTGGGTTGACCCGGGCTATGACGAGGGTTGACTTTCTACCATCTGGAAGATCAATAGTGATATTGTTCTTGACTCGCCACAGTTTTGATAAAAATGGATTTTTTCAGAAAACAGCAGTGGGAGTATGGTAGAACTGGAAGTGATTCCAGAACCGCAAACGATTGCTGAAAATTTGATAAGAACCTAAAGATTCAATCTGGTTTGACATTCCATTGGCCACTCCGCAGACATGGTGGGTAACCTCAAGCACCCGAGAGGTACTCCGGTAGCCTCAAGGACGGTGACAGGGAGGTTCTTGTTTACCCAAACTTGCCATTGCTGTTGTTCCAGACTGTGAGACCCAGCAGGAGGACGAGTATAGCGTCGTTCTAAACTAGCTTTAGAAGTGTACGTGTATATGACTCTGCCAGAGGGTTGTCGTAGTCAGTGGGAGCAGCGGAAGCACAGTGGACAAGTAGCTTATGTCTATTTATAGACTAAAGCAGATATAGCGGAGATAGATCATCTATTTCAGATGTGACAGTCATAGGTTTGACTTCATCAGAATAGGGGATGGATCTGTTAAGAAAGTAGTAGGGTATGATGTCCTGGTAATTGGATGACATACACAGAGTAGGAAGTGAAATTCCTATACTACGATCGGTTATACTTTGGTTGTCACACAGTGTTTTCTCCACATAGGATATAGATATAATATCAAACATTCTGGTTACTAGATCTATGGTTTTAGATCTAGATTTGGGTAGTTTCCCAATCTGGGTACTTAGACAGCATTTTAAAAGTATTTTAGAATGGACGACTCCTGGCATGGTAGTGTACCTGCAGGTGATGGAGTCACCCTCTCTAAAGGTGTCTTACAGACTAAAGGGGAGAGGGATGTGCATGATTGGCAGATCACTTGCTTAGGCAATTGAGTCAATCATGAGATGTCAAGTACCACACCAGATGTTTTTGCACAAGATGCAATAAGTTATGATATTAATCCTATCCTGGAGAAACGTTCGGAAGCAGTTTTAGAACATAAGTGGATGTTCTAGGGATATGATAACAACAGCCTCTTTTAGGAGACAGTTATCATTCCAGGCTTCCAAGGTGACATGGATGACAGAGTGACTGTCAGAGTTATAGTTTTCCCTTTGACGAGGGGCAGTATTTTGGACAGGTGGTCCAAGCGGATACTGAGGGAGGTGTGGCGCAGGATACTGATTAATTTCAGTTGACGATACAGTCTAAGAAGTTTGGATTTGGAGTTCATTTATGAACTAGGTCTCATCAGATATCCAGACATATTCTAAGATAGGTATTACTCATTTCGGGAGATGGCTTTCTCCGCGAACTTGAGATAAAGAGAGACATAGAAAAAAACATCAGAGCGGATCCACTCACTGAGGCTATTCCTTGAACGCAATAGTTTTGCAAACGGGCTTTGTGAGACTGATTAGTAGAGGAGTTGGGTGTTCGGTATCACACGGGCTGTGAGTATGCGACATCGCAATAATTAGCCTTGAGTGCAAGTAGGAGATTGTTGGATATAGTGCCCTCAGAGTCAATTATTGGATCACAGGCACGTGATTGCAATGATTGAGGGAGGACCTATACCGGTAGGAAAGTCTTACTTAAGATGATAGTATGCTATCTGGTTTATCTTTATCATCGTGTACTACTATAGATGACTTTATAGGTCGCTATTACACATTGATAGAGCCCTTAAGATTCTTGCTTGACTACCAGCAGTATGATGGCGATCATATACGTGGGAGCTGGGGTCTATAAGCATATCCTTAAAAGGTCCCTAATCGTGGGAGTTTCGAGACTGGGCATCGATACTCCATTAGTAGACTAGTGTATACAGTCGAGACCCCGACGAGGAGCGGTGGACGGTCTCACAAGCCATTGGTGTCAGTTGGTTCACCTAAGATGTATACAGGTGCTCATTGGGTTATGAGTACACTGGACAGGACTCGCTGGGAACATGCTAGTTGGTATTACACCTGACGTCAGATAGCAGTTTCCTGGTGACATGTGCACAGGTTAGTTCATCGACCTAAGATCGTCATTTGTCTCGTGTGAGTTCCCACTGTGCTTTGATTACTACCCTACCACGGCTCAAAGGAGTCGTGCAAACAGGTTTTAGTTGAGTACAGTCCCGAGCCACATGGAGGCAGTGAGCGGATCGGCAGGGGTTTCGTCTCTCCCGGTATTGGGGGTGAGATCGCGCTGTGTCTAGGAGAGCCATTACACGAAGTCCTTGGCTAAGGCAGGAGATTTACTGGTAGGTATTCCAGTAGTATCTCAGGGTGTTCTGGGCTATACTTCGACATGACTTATACCGCTTTTGGGGGTATGACTTTTACCAACCCCTAGGCCCGACTTGCGATGCTCATAGACGAACGGACCGGACTGTATGGATATTGTCACTGACAGGCACAGTAGGGTGTCAGGATGAGTTCGCTCATCGACCTCCCTTTCGGTCAATACCTGGTAGCCCGTTATGTACAGCTAGTACCTCTGACGTGCTAGTGGTTAAATCCACAGCCAAATTATTGATGAGTCTTTAGAGTCCCCCACAGACAGTTTTCAAGTTTCGGGCGAAACGTTGTAGAGGTCATATGATATATGGCAGGGTTCGATCATACACGTGTAGTAGTGCACGGATCATGATTGGGCGGATCATACTAGTGGGCTTTGGTTTAAGCCGGATCCTAGTATTAGATTTGTTGGATTACTTTAGTCTCATCGCATTCGCATTCGGTCGGAATACGGATGCAGGTATGTATATACAGGTGAGGGGTATCCTTGTGATCTGTCACGAGTTTACTTTAGATGTTGCCGTGTCACGACCCGAAAGTACGGAACGTGACCGGCACTTAGATTACGAAGTGTCTAGAGGCGCAACGTAACCTAAGTAAGCCGAAGCCCAGAAATCTAAACCATAAAAGAAGAAGAAGAAGGAAAACATGTAGAAAACAAGTTTAAAAAAAAACAAGATCAAATTTTCTCAAAAATTTCGGCAGAGTCTCCTTTGTAAAAACTGGCCCCAAACGGGTACAAACAAGTATAAATACATATAAACAATAAAAAGCATCCCCAAACGGGAGCAAGCTCTACGCCAACAGGCGGAAACAACCATACCAATGCACAATAGTATACAACGCCAAAGGGCGAGGCTCAAAACTTAAAAAAAGAAAACAAACCACCAGATATCATAATAATACAAGCGCGACTCTAAGGTCGAAATAAACAACTGATCCAGTAAACTATCAAGTAATACAAGTTTGGTTGATGGAGCTTTCTAGATACAAATGAAATAATAAAAGTACAATGGCGGTTCAGATACAAGTGAACCAACCTACCGTGCAATCACCCTGAATGAAAAGATGTGCCAGCAAGTTGCCAGGGAAACCTGTTCATCGAACCTGTAATAAAATTTGGCACAACGCGGGTGAGTTGCCAACTCGTGGGTAGAAAATATCTGCGAAAAAAATCAAATGCACGATGCTATCCTAGGTCATAATAATATACTAATATACTACTAGTCATCAAGTAAAGACAGGATAATAAACTACGTGTAAGTGCAAATGCTCCGTGCTCGTATCACTGCCTCATATAGTACTATGTCATGTGAATGAGTATGCATGCACCATGAATGTAAAATAACCAATCCTGAAATCTAGATATATCTGTATAAGAAATCTTTAGCTTTTATCATGGTAAAATGTGTATAGAAATATGAAATATCAACGATGAAATCCATAGAAATCCGTGTCAAGTATCGACACAAAACATGTAAATCTCAAGTCTCAATACCTCATAATCTCAATCTCTTATAGTCTCAATATCTCGGGCTCCGTCAGTCCGGGTCGGCCCATATCATCAAATCTCACGACAACGGTCGGTATCCTCCGGATATCCGCCGCGCCAGACATCACCGGTAGGTAGTCCTCCCATGCCAGGCTCATCGTCTACAACTCGATCTTCTTTCTCCGGGGTACCATACCGGGCCCACCATGTACCCGAGACGGTTCATCCACTCCTCGAATCGGGTCTCAAAATCCAACAGAAAACATGAAATCTCATGGTGGACGACACATACATCACGAGAAAACCGCATCTTATGTTTTTAAAAAAGAGAGGAGGAGAGAGAGAGAGAAGTTTTTATGTATTTTTGCGGTTTTCCCCAAAAATCCAGAAATCGCATAGAAATCCAAAATCCCAAAATCATGAGTAAGTATATGATAAGTGTCGGCATATGCCCCATAATACTGCATGATAACATGAAAATGCGAATGCAAGAAATGTCTAAGTAATAAATGCCATGTCTATACTAACACCAGAGAGTAATCACGAAGTAATATCGATCTAGCTGTTAGCTGATTCTATCACTAAAAGATAATATGATCTAAAATGTACGTGACATAGCAATTACCGATGATGATGTGTGAGCCGGCAAATAAGTGTACGTGGAATATGCGCATCATCGGTAATGGTGCTGGTGTCCTAACAGGCAGAGTTTTATACGGATTATAGAAACATATGTATGAACATGCAACATTATGATTATGGTATGAATGTAAAGACAGATGTGTAATAACCACTCATCTGTGATATACAAGTAAAACTACAACTATATGACTCGAACTTACACTAGTATCCATCTAACCTCCTAAGGAACTAAACCTAAAAAACTAGTCGATAAGAAATAAAAGTACATCTAAAGTCTGAGTCTATATCTCTAATAGTCGGCGATCCAGCCTCAATAGCGTCACGTACATAGTACGGCTTTCTCGAATCAAGAGTGCGGATCAATCATCATATCTATACCTCGTACGGTAAAATCCATCATACGGCATCCCAAAATCGGGTACGGGTCAAGTATCACCTACGTGTCTCATCATTCGTATAATATCATCATCAACACATGTCATAATCAAGGTACCATACTGTAATCGCATACATCAATCATATATCATTGTCAACATAAATGTACATCGTTACTTTATCCTCAGAAATATCATGTATATGTATCATGTTGTGATTAAGTCACACTTAAATCATATCGTAATCAAGTCACACCTATATGATATCGTAATCAAGTTACACATATATATCATATCGAAATCAAGTCACACCTATATGATGTCGTAATCAAGTCACACATATATCATATCAGAATTTCAGACACAGGTTACGGTCCGGGTTCTATTTTAGAGTCCCATATACTTCAATATCATCACCACCCTTTATTATTGTTCATGTATACAAATCCATTATCTCATTTTCTAATGATCCTCTAACATCATAACACGACTGTATAGCCAAGAATCACGGCATCAGCCCAGTTATATAGTTTCATCCCCGTGTATCATATCACATCCTTGTATCATATATACGTATTGTGTATATATATATACTTACACCTAGTTCTATATATATATATATGTACATGCACGTATACACCACGTCGAGTTTCAGTGTGTGCATGTGTGTGTATCTACCTGAAACCTACGAATCTCCTCCAAGATATTCATCCTCGGGTAAGATCTTTCTAAATCAATCTAGTCTAACCTAAGGTCACTACTAGGGTCCTACTCACCGAAATTCCAAGGTCACATCTGACTTCCTAATGTCAATAAGTACTTATTCCTATTCTACGCTTGCGGGGGTGTTAAACGCCATCCACCCGACTTCCCCCCGTAGATATACATCTACTCACCTGGTCCTTGTCTGCCGAAGACGGTGTCGCCATCCTCTTCTTCATCGCCCGCAGTCCATGTGAGGGGTACCTATACGCAAACACATATAATATCGTAAACTGAATCACGGACAAAACCAAAACGGCGCACGAAACGCCCATAGGTTAAAACCTATGTCCCGCTCATGCAAAAGAACCAAATATCGCTCGATATCGGCATACAAACGCCGATCGATCGAGATAAACATCAACAAACAACTCATAGTTTTAAAACTCATTACTTATAACATAAACATGATTTAATTCATCGAAACCCTAAAATCCGATCAAATCATCCGATTTCGAAAAACCCGAAAACGCCAATTTACCGTTTTACTTTAAAACTTACTGTTTATATGAAACTAATGGTCATAATACTCATTAAATAACCTAACTAGATTATAGGAACCTTTACTATATTTTTAACACCCTAATTTATATTAGTTTGAAAATTCTAGTTTGCAAAATTGTCCGATTTCGATACTTTTAAGCAAAATTTCACAATATCACAACTAAACATGATTTTACATGAATTAACTTACTAAACTACAATTCATGATGATGATAATATAATGAAACCATAAATTAGATTTTAAATCTCATTTATTTAAGAATTTCTAAAATCTAGTTAACAAAAATAGCATTTTTATTAGTATTTTTCAATTATCAACAAAAACTAGTAACCAAATTGAGTTTTTCATTCCACCAACAAGTTAATATCCTCTTTAAAACCACACTCTAGTGTTATAAATATTAATTGGAATTTTATTTCACCAATAAATATAATATACATAAATCTAGTTTGCAAATTTACTTAATTTAAACAATTTGAATGAACAAATTACAATATATCAACCATGCATGATTTTTCCCATTTCTAAAATGTTAGACTAGTTATAATAACCCCACTTAATTAGTAAAAACCCTAACTTGATTTTACAAACCATAACTTGAATTTTAAAACTTCTAAAGAGAATTAATTTATTAAATCTAATTATGCTTAAATGAAACATTTAATAAAAATAAATCAAAAGAAGAAAATTTATACCTTCATAACAAGAAACCCAAACATGAAAACAAGCCTCCAAAATGAAAGCTTTCCATCTCCAAAATCCATGTAAAGATGAGCAAAGAATAGAGGGTAGGAATTAATTAGGATTTTGTGGATTTTTATTTGGATTTTTGTAGGATTTTTGATGATTTTTTGGAGGTAAATTAAATTTTGAAGATGGGGGGCTGCCATGGGGGGTTGAGGCCGGCCACACCATGGAGGAGGGGAGTGAGAAAAGTGAAGAAAAGTGTAGAAACTTCACCCAAAATATCAACTTCTTTATGTCTTTTCATGATTTTTATTTAATTTCTTTCATTTCTAATCTAATTAAACCAAAGAAATGTCTAGAATCATGGAAAAATTTGTAAATAAATTTTGCATGATACACACTAGATTCTAATATGCAATGGTTCATTTTTGCAAATTAAACCCCTTCAAATTTGAAATTTACACTAATTTAGTGTATAAATAAAGCTTATGTTAATATTTAAAATAATTAATTTAGGAAAAATATTTAATTAAACTAAAAATTTATAAGTGACTAAATAAACACCATTTACTAGTAATAACATAATTAAAATAGGTATTTTTAAATTTATAGTGAAAAATAATTACGGTTTAGTTTTACGAAAAATACGTTTTACTTTACCGAAAATCATAAAATTCACTTAAACGATTTTATTTATTTAATTATTTATTTAATTATTTTTAAAACGTTACAATCTTCCCCCCTTTAAGAAATTCAGTCCCCGAATTTAAATTAAAACTCCCCCCCAATTACTAAAACATTCGGCAAAACACTCAAATCGTCGGGGCTCCAAAATCATCAATACATAAAACACGTTTTTTAGCACGATACAAGCGCATGAAAAACAAGTACATAACTCAAAATCAAAACTCCGTCAAACATAACACAATCATCGGAGTTATGGTGAAAATAAAATATCAAAACCCAATACGAAAACCAATATAATATACATCAAAACTACAACTTATATATAGTGCGCATCATAGTAATCGTCCCAATATCTGGATAAAGAAGCATGCAAGAGCCCCTTTTTAAAATCGCCGTGTGACGCACGTGTCACGGCATAAATAGCGGACGTTTATAAAAAAATAGCTATATATATATATATATCTTTTATTTAACATACACGTCCCGCCTGGTTACTAAATCAAATAGTAATGATTATAAAAACATACTGCTCAAACTGAAATCAATCCCAATCACATCATACAAATATCATGTGCGTCCGGTGCGCGCTGAAATCGGAACCAAATACAGATACCATGAATACACACAAAACAAAACGAAGTGCAACAGGTGTGCACCAAAAACATTTGTCAAGCGCAACGGGCGTGCACGACTCAATATCAGGTGCATCTAATCTGCACAAAATCCCGATTTAGTGCATCTGGTGTGCACAAAATCGCATCAAGTGCGCCAAGTGTGCGCAAGAATCCCAATCAGGTGCACATGGTGCACGGAAACATACACCGCATATCATAATCGAAATCACAGTACGAAAATTCATGAAAACTAGGTCGAAGCATATGTCAAAAATCATGTGTAACCATATGCATTAAATCAAATCAAAATCTCAAAATGTATTAAAACAAAATCAAGTGCACTGGGTATGTACTAAACAACATCAATACAATTGATATATGAAACACAAATAGAATGTAATGATGGTACACAGAAGAAATACCAATCGTAGAACAAAGTCCTCAAAATACCAAAATCCGATCAACGAAAATATGAAATTCAAATCACCAAATCACAATCGTAAACACTATCGTCAATGTGCGCCTCTTCCCCCTTTACTCTGGTGTCGACTGCTTCGAACTCATCTCTTCATACATGTGCTGACTGCGCTACCAACGGCAATACTCATATCTAGAGTCTCCCACGTAGTCGATCCCTTCACCTGATATCCGGACTACATTAAACTTTTCGATCGATCCATCAAAATCCCATAATTCCCCGAGAGCTCAACACTCAAGTACAGTTTAAAAATATCCGGTACATACCCCAGCATCGATGGTCCAGCCGTAAAAGGGCAAATCCAAGCCTCACTAATGGCACCGCGGAACTGCCGTAAACCCTAAGGTTCAAGGGCGTTCTCGTGGTCATTATGTCGAGTTAGGGTTTCATTCTTCTAGAGGGTCCATAGAAATACCTGCATGTTCTTCCGAATACTTTAAACTTAGGAAAATGGGTTTCTGACAATCGTTCGAATCCTTTAACTTCGTCTGGACGGCATGTGAATACCCTTCGTCCGCACGCTAAACAATGCTTCAATCCTCGAGAATAACCAATACCCTAATGGTTATCGCATTCGAGCCGCAGCTCCCTCTGCCCGTGCGCCCGTGGTAACAGAAACCACCCTCCGATATCGACGAAGATAGATCAAAGGAACGAATGAAATGCAGTGCAAAGAAATATACATCCTAAGGCTACTTAAGAAGAGTTGCGTATCGTAAGTATGCCGCGGATCATACCCACGGTACGTCACTCAACCTAAGTCTCCTACTCCATCAACCACGGGTCACCTAGACTTATACAAGGTTAAACCAAGTGCTCTGATACCAACTTTGTCACGACCCGAAAGTACGGAACGTGACCGGCACTTAGATTACGAAGTGTCTAGAGGCGCAACGTAACCTAAGTAAGCCGAAGCCCAGAAATCTAAACCATTAAATAAGAAGAAGAAGGAAAACATGTAGAAAACAAGTTTAAAAAAAAAACAAGATCAAATTTTCTCAAAAATTTCGGCAGAGTCTCCTTTGTAAAAAATGGCCCCAAACGGGTACAAACAAGTATAAATACATATAAACAATAAAAAGCATCCCAAACGGGAGCAAGCTCTACGCCAACAGGCGGAAACAACCATAGCAATGCACAATAGTATACAACGCCAAAGGGCGAGGCTCAAAACTTAAAAAAAGAAAACCAACCACCA
Source organism: Agapanthus africanus (assembly GCA_030015575.1). NCBI lineage: Eukaryota > Viridiplantae > Streptophyta > Magnoliopsida > Asparagales > Amaryllidaceae > Agapanthus > Agapanthus africanus. The sequence continues at coordinate 158,028,247 of CM057350.1, forward strand.
GATATCATAATAATACAAGCGCGACTCTAAGGTCGAAATAAACAACTGATCCAGTAAACTATCAAGTAATACAAGTTTGGTTGATGGAGCTTTCTAGATACAAATGAAATAATAAAAGTACAATGGCGGTTCAGATACAAGTGAACCAACCTACCGTGCAAATCACCCTGAATGAAAAGATGTGCCAGCAAGCTGCCAGGGAAACCTGTTCATCGAACCTGTAATAAAATTTGGCACAACGGGGGTAAGTTGCCAACTCGTGAGTAGAAGATATCTGCGAAAAGAAATCAAATGCACGACGCAATCCTAGGTCATAATAATATACTAATATACTACTAGTCATCAAGTAAAGACAGGATAATAAACTACGTGTAAGTGCAAATGCTCCGTGCTCATATCAGTGCCTCATATAGTACTATGTCATGTGAATGAGTATGCATGCACCATGAATGTAAAATAACCAATCCTGAAATCTAGATATATCTGTATAAGAAATCTTTAGCTTTTATCATGGCAAAATGTGTATAGAAATCTGAAATATCAACGATGAAATCCATAGAAATCCGTGTCAAGCATCGACACAAAACATGTAAATATCAAGTCTCAATACCTCATAATTTCAATGTCTCATAGTCTCAATATCTCGGGCTCCGTCAGTCCGGATCGGCCCATATCATCAAATCTCACGACAACGGTCGGTATCCTCAGGATATCCGCCACGCCAGACATCACCGGTAGGTAGTCCTCCCCTGCCAGGCTCATCGTCTACAACTCGATCTTCTTGCCCCGGGGTACCATACCGGGCCCACCATGTACCCGAGACGGTTCATCCACTCCTCGAATCGGGTCTCGAAATCCAACAGAAAACATGAAATCTCATGGTGGACGACACATACATCATGAGAAAACCGCATCTTATGTTTTTAAAAAAGAGAGGAGGAGAGAGAGAGAAGTTTTTATGTATTCTTGCGGTTTTCCCCAAAAATCCAGAAATCCCATAGAAATCCAAAATCCCAAAATCATGAGTAAGTATATGATAAGTGTCGGCATATGTCCCATAATACTGCATGATAACATGAAAATGCGAATGCAAGAAATGTCTAAGTAATAAATGCCATGTCTATACTAACACCAGAGAGTAATCATGAAGTAATATCGATCAAGCTGTTAGCTGATTCTATCACTAAAAGATAATATGATCTAAAGTGTACGTGACATAGCAATTACCGATGATGATGTGTGTGAGCCGGCAAATAAGTGCACGTGGAATATGTGCATCATCGGTAATGGTGCTGGTGTCCTAACAGGCAAAGTTTTATACGGATTATAGAAACATATGTATGAACATGCAACATTATGATTATGGTATGAATGTAAAGACAGATGTGTAATAACCACTCATCTGTGATATACAAGTAAAACTACAACTATATGACTCGAACTTACACTAGTATCCATCTAACCTCCTAAAGAACTAAACCTAAAAAACTAGTCGATAAGAAATAAAAGTACACCTAAAGTCTGAGTGTATATCTCTAATAGTCGGCGATCCAGCCTCAATAGCATCACGTACACAGTACGGCTTCCTCGAATCAAGAGTGCGGATCAATCATCACGTCTATACCTCGTACAGTAAAATCCATCATGCGGCATCCCAAAATCGGGGTACGGGTCAAGTATCACCTACGTGTCTCATCATTCGTATAATATCATCATCAACACATGTCATAATCAAGGTACCATACTGTAATCGCATACATCAATCATATATCATTGTCAACATAAATGTACATCGTTACTTTATCCTCAGAAATATCATGTATATGTATCATATTGTGATTAAGTCACACTTAAATCATATCGTAATCAAGTCACACCTATATGATATCGTAATCAAGTTACACATATATATCATATCGAAATCAAGTCACACCTATATGATATCGTAATCAAGTCACACATATATCATATCAGAATTTCAGACACAGGTTACGGTCCGGGTTCTATTTTAGAGTCCCATATACTTCAATATCATCACCACCCTTTATTATTGTTCATGTATACAAATCCATTATCTCATTTTCTAATGATCCGCTAACATCATAACACGACTGTGTAGCCAAGAATCACGGCATCAGCCCAGTTATATAGTTTCATCCCCGTGTATCATATCACATCCTTGTATCACATATACGTATTGTGTATATATATATACCTACACCTAGTTCTATATATATATGTACATGCACGTATACACCACGTCGAGTTTCAGTGTGTGCATGTGTGTGTATCTACCTGAAACCTACGAATCTCCTCCAAGATATTCATCCTCGGGTAAGGTCTTTCTAAATCAATCTAGTCCAACCTAAGGTCACTACTAGGGTCCTACTCACTGAAATTCTAAGGTCACGTCCGACTTCCTAATGTCAATAAGTACTTATTCCTATTCTACGTTTGCGGGGGTGCTAAACGCCATCCACCCGACTTCCCCCCGTAGATATACATCTACTCACCTGGTCCTTGTCTGCCGAAGACGGTGTCGCCATCCTCTTCTTCATCGCCCGCAGTCCACGTGAGGGGTACCTATACGCAAACACATATAATATCGTAAACTGAATCACGGACAAAACCAAAACGGCGCACGAAACACGCATAGGTTAAAACCTATGTCCCGCTCATGCAAAAGAAACAAATATCGCTCGATATCGGCGTACAAACGCCGATCGATCGAGATAAACATCAACAAACAACTCATAGTTTTAAAACTCATTACTTATAATATAAACATGATTTAATTCATCGAAACCCTAAAAATCGATCAAATCATCCGATTTCGAAAAACCCGAAAACGCCAATTTACCGTTTTACTTTAAAAATTACTGTTTATATGAAACTAATGGTCATAATACTCATTAAATAACCTAACTAGATTATAGGAACCATTACTATATTTTTAACACCCTAATTTATATTAGTTTGAAAATTCTAGTTTGCAAAATTGCCCGATTTCGATACTTTTAAGCAAAATTTCACAATATCACAGCTAAACATGATTTTACATGAATTAACTTACTAAACTACAATTCATGATGATAATAATATAATGAAACCATAAATTAGATTTTAAATCTCATTTATTTAAGAATTTCTAAAATCTAGTTAACAAAAATAGCATTTTTATTAGTATTTTTCAATTATCAACAAAAACTAGTAACCAAATTGAGTTTTTCATTCCACCAACAAGTTAATATCCTCTTTAAAACCACAATCTAGTGTTATAAACATTAATTGGAATTTTATTTCACCAATAAATATAATATACATAAATCTAGTTTGCAAATTTACTTAATTTAAACAATTTGAATGAACAAATTACAATATATCAACCATGTATGATTTTTCCCATTTCTAAAATGTTAGACTAGTTATAATAACCCCACTTAATTAGTAAAAACCCTAACTTGATTTTACAAACCATAACTTGAATTTTAAAACTTCTAAAGAAAATTAATTTATTAAATCTAATTATGCTTAAATGAAACATTTAATAAAAATAAATCAAAAGAAGAAAATTTATACCTTCATAACAAGAAACCCAAACATGAAAACAAGCCTCCAAAATGAAAGCTTTCCATCTCCAAAATCCATGTAAAGATGAGCAAAGAATAGAGGGTAGGAATTAATTAGGATTTTGTGGATTTTTATTTGGATTTTTGTAGGATTTTTGATGATTTTTTGGAGGTAAATTAAATTTTGAAGATGGGGGGCTGCTATGGGGGGTTGAGGCCGGCCACACCATGGAGGAGGGAGTGGAGAGTGAGAAAAGTGAAGAAAAGTGTAGAAACTTCACCCAAAATATCAACTTCTTTATGTCTTTTCATGATTTTTATTTAATTTCTTTCATTTCTAATCTAATTAAACCAAAGAAATGTCTAGAATCATGGAAAAATTTGTAAATAAATTTTGCATGATACACACTAGATTCTAATATGCAATGGTTCATTTTTGCAAATTAAACCCTTTCAAATTTGAAATTTACACTAATTTAGCGTATAAATAAAGCTTATGTTAATATTTAAAATAATTAATTTAGGAAAAATATTTAATTAAACTAAAAATTTATAAGTGACTAAATAAACACCATTTACTAGTAATAACATAATTAAAATAGGTATTTTTAAATTTATAGTGAAAAATAATTACGGTTTAGTTTTACGAAAAATACGTTTTACTTTACCGAAAATCATAAAATTCACTTAAACGATTTTATTTATTTAATTATTTATTTAATTATTTTTAAAATGTTACATGCCGTATCTTTTTATTGTTGTAAACATTTGGATTAATGTTTACAAATGGAAATTATGAGCTTAAATCATCATTTTGTGCATTTAATGTGACATAGATTTCATTAGTGACTCATGGTCTCTTTTCATGTGCTAATGTCACATTATGTGATTGATTTGTGGTTTGAAATGAGAGGAAGCGAGAAGGGCAGCCATTGTATTGAGTTGGGTCTTGTATTTTTGATACTCATTCTAATTTTTGATAGCATAACAAAAGAAAGAAAATGGCTCCTCCTCTTCTTCTTCCTCTAGCTCACAACCTCCATTGATGGCTTCATCTTCAACCTCCATCCTTGCAATGGATGCAAGAGACAAAGTTGTCACAAACATTCTCTACTTCGCCTTGGACACGTCGGCTAGCGAACTTCGTGCCCGAGTTTCTTCGGACGAAGCGGGAGCCCGTAAAAAGACTCGAAGATGTGGTGCCCTTTCCGATGAGGAGATCGAGACCGGAGATACCGCGAGGAGCTTGGGATGGTGGCCAAAGACCGAAGGATACGGATCGATCGGTATAGCTTTCCAACCCTTTCTCTAGTTGCTAGTTGTAGGTTAATGGTTCGATCCGAATTAAAGTCTGCCATAGCGCCGGTTTCAAGTTTAGAAAAGTTTTCGTTTCCGCATTTTGGCCTCGGACAAACGGCCGGGGCGCTACCGTAGACTTACAGCGCTAAGCGCCAGTTTATAAGCGTATTGCGCTTTCAATTTATGAGCGCGTTGCACTAGTTTAGTGGAGCACCAGTGAGTGACACGTGGCGCGTTTAGCGCTGAGTGCCAGCCCATGAGCACAGTGCGCTACTTCAGAAGCGCAAGTTGCATACGTGGTTGACACGTGGCGCGTTTTGGCGCTGAGCGCCAGTCCAAGGAGCGCAAAAGCGCAGTTCAAGAGTGTAAGGCACTTTTCAATAGCACAAAGCGTATTTGATCAAATTTATGATCTGTGAACAAATTTATGTTCTTTTTAAAGGAGGCTTTGCCTCAAAATTCAAGAACAATAGTTCTTATTTTGAAAGGGCTTTTTCTTTGTAGATCAATGATCTGTGAATGAAGTAAATACTTCTTTTGTTTTTATAACGAGATCTTTTGATCTCTTTTTATAAAAGACCTTGGTCTTTTGTAGATCTATGATCTTTTAAGAAGATAATTCTTCTGTTTTAATGAGATGATTTCATCTTCTTGTTCAAGAATCATTCTTTACCTTGAAGAAATAATCTTCTTTTACTAAGAGCTTGCGCTTCTTTCTTTTTGTTTTCTCAAAGTTTGTAGGGGGGTTTCTCCTCTATCAGACTTGAAGTCTTGAGGCCTTTATATAGGGCAAATTGATTTGTTAAATCAGTTAAAGAGATCTTTCTCTGATTGATTTGGGGATGTTTCCCCACCGTTGGATCTTTGATCCAGGGGCTTCTGTTTTGTAGAAGATAATCTTCTTGTTTTAATAAGATTGAGAAACCTTTCTATGCAGAATTTTAATTCTGATTAATTAATATTTATCATTATTAGATCTTTTGATCTAATCGGTGGGGAATTTTTAATTCCAGCGCTGGCGCACCTTGCGCTAGCGCACTTACGTTTGACACGTGGCGCGCAGCGCAGCCTGCGCTAGCGCACCGTGTTTGACACGTGGCGCGCAGCGTACCGAGCGCTGGATCTGAAGCGTTAATTCAACTTTTAAATTTTGAATTTTAAAACAGAGTTTTGCTCTGATTGGGGGTGCACTGCCTAGGGCGCAGTGCACCTGGCGCTAGCGCATCTGTGTTTGACACGTGGCGCGCAGCGTGCCTAGCGCTGAATCTGAACCGTTGCTTCAACTTTTAAATTTTGAATTTTAAAACAGAGTTTTGCTCTGATTGGGGAAACAAAACCCGTGTCCATCATCGACACGTAAATCCTCATATCTCGGGCTTCGTTAGTCTGAATCGGCCCATGGGATCCGTCAGTCCGGATCGGCCCATATCTATCTCACGACTCCGGTCAGTATCCTCCGGATAACTGCCGGGTCCAAATTATCACCGATAGGTAGTAGACCCTCTGCCAGGCTCATCGTCTACCGCACAACATACCTTTCTTGCCCCGGGGTACCATACCGGGTCCACCATGTACCCGCAAACGGATCATCCATCTCCTCGAATCGGGTGTCACATAGCTCATAACCAAGAAAACTCATGCTGGACGCATCGAAATATCATATCAAGAGAAACCAGTTTTTAAAACAATACATACTTTCCTTTGAGATACAACCACGGTTCTCAAATCCAGAATCTCAAGAAAACAGCATCTCAATGCGTATAATCGTAAAGCATGATGTATGCAAATATAGAACAAAAATATGAGTATATCAGTATATCATGCAACATGGAATAGTGATGTGAGCATATCAGTATATCATGCAAACGAGTCATGTGATAATACTAAACAATTAAGAGTAATAGCATGATATAGAAATTTGACAGTGTAAGTGACATAGCAATTACCGATGATGAAAGTGTGTGAGCCGGCAATCTGTGTAAGTGTAATATCGCATCATCGATAATTGTGCAGGTGTACTAGCAGACGATATCATAACAAATAATGGAAGCACAGGTGCATAATGCATTGAGAATATCGTGAACGTAGCAGAAGGTAAATCATAAGCGCACTATTATAAGGTATACGTATCTACCCTAACATCTACGTAAGGGCTAAACTAAGCAGTGTAGATAGTGATTCATAATATCTATAACATATCTGAGTCGATGAATCTATCAATCGGCGGTCCAGCCTCACAGCATCATGTACGGTATAATCTATCGTACGGCATCCTCGAGTCAAGGGTATGGATCAATCATCAGGTAAAACTCATCACGTACGGTAATCCATTATACGGCGGCATTAAACAAATGGAGATTCTATCAACCTATACAACAATGAGGGTACGGATCTAACGTCTCGTATGGTATATCACTCATTATTCTCATAAATATATAAATATATCTCAAGTCACATCCGTATCAATCTCATATCATGTCTTGGCAACAGTATCTATATTCTCATATCGCCTCTCATCCGTATATCGACATATTAAGCCAAGACATCTTATCTCACCATACTCTCTTTTCATCACATCAACATCTCACATCAAGCAATCTTATATATATTTATCATATTTTACCGATCTCATTACACATCTATCTCAATCTTATCATACTCATCGATCTCATGTCATATCCTTATACATCTCATTTCATATCTTATATCAATCGTATCCGCTTGTATTATCTTATCTCATCGCCTACTAACTCTTTTAACCATATCCATAAGTTTATCACATGGTTTCTCCAACCATATTCTACATATATTGGTTTCCATTTATAATTTGCGGGGCTGCTATACGCCATCCACCCGACTTTCCCCGTAGATATAAATCTACCCACCTACAATCTCCTTGTTTAGCTGTATTCGATGTGCTTCGTCGTCTCGGAATCTACGCGAAGGTACCTACAATCACAACACATCGTAATACTATTAAAATCAATGTCTGGAAAACCGATACGGCACATGAAGTGCTAATAGGTTAGAACCTATAGCTTACGCATGCAACAAAAACCAAATAACCATCGTCGTTGACGCACAAACGTCCAACGACCAAATACAATATCAAATACCAAAACCCAAGTTCATAAATCGCAAATACCAAATTCAACAACATAGGAAATTGCTCCCAGATTTCACCCTAGGCCAAACTAGGGAATTTTGCATATAGGGTTAGTTAAGATATCCGATGAGGGAACCCTGGACCAAAAATTAACCAATTACACCACATTGTGGCCGCAATTTGCGGCCACCAAGAATAAATCTGCGGCCTGGTTTGGGTTGCAGGGGCTCGGGTTTCAAGGGTAGGTTCCTAGCTGCCTGCTCGTCTCACTGTCAAGGGAACTTATTATATGGTGGTCTCGAGTCATCCCAGATTTCCATATACCATCACAATCTGTCTCAAATCCGACTCGGGAAATCCTAAGTCCGTGTATTAGCTTTAGTCTCAGGTCTAGGCCAGTAAAAACACCACTCAAGTCTTCGAAACACTCACAACACTTCAAATATCACTTCACAAGTCAATTCTTCCACTAAACATCAACTTGGAAAATTCTAAGATCATAATTCCACACTTGTTTAACTCTAAACTATAACTAGGATATATTAAACACAATAACTTAACTAAAGGAAAGGAATATTACCTCATTTGGCAACTCAAGAAAAACCCTAGATTCCGAAAGTCTCCAAAATCCAAACTTGAAAAGTCCATAGGGTTTAGGAAGTGGTGGGGATCATTTTTAATGAAGGGAGTAAAGGGTTTTGGTGAAGGATTGGAGATGCTTTCATGGGGTAGAGGAGGTGATGGAGGAGATGAAGAAGATGAAGGAGGAGTTGAGGAAACAAATGAGGGTGAGATGAAGGAAAGGTCAAGGGTGCCATACCATCCTCTCTCTCTCTCTCTCTCATGGCATGATCCCATGCCATCATGCCTCTCATTTCTCTCTCATCAATTATCCTCTCATGTCTTCTCTTTTCTTTTTCTTTCTCTCATTTCCCAAATAAATCATAAGTCACAAATACAATGAAAACAACATGTAACAAAATGCAACATCTCATGGTGCACTGGCCATGATTAATTAAAAATACGGATTTGGCATAATCGTGATTAGTAGTGCACTAATCGAGTTTAATTTAAACTTGCGTATAATTCATTATAAAAATGCCCAAATCAGATAAATATATTTTTAAATGAATAAATCATTTTAATCTCCAATTATTTCCCAAATATTGGTATATATTTATACCATTTTTCGAAAATCCCTAATTCGCAAATCGAATAGTTTTCGCGAAATATATTATTTTAATATTAATTTCCAAAAATAATATTTTATATTTCTGAAATGTTACAACGAGCAATAAATGGTGGAAATAATATGTGGGGAAAAAGATGAAATGCAGGACATTCGAAATCTGGCTCAAGATAATTACCAAGAATAGAATACATATAACCAGCTTATATAACCTCATATATAAATTAACAGTAAAATCTGTTGGTTATAGTGCCCTCAAGTCAATTATTGAATCACATGCACACGATTGCGATGATTGAGCGAGGACCTATACGGATAGAACAGTTTTACTCAAGATGATAGTATGCTATCTGGTTTGTCTTTATCATCATGTATATGCTTTATGTGGTATTACAGATCACTATTACATATTGATAGAGCCTATAGGATTCTTGCTTGACTACCAGCAATATGATGGCGATCATATACGTGGGAGCTGGGTGGTCTATATACACATCCTTAAATGTCCCTAGTCGTGGGAGTTTCGAGACTGGGCATCGATACTCCAGAGTAGACTAGTGTATACTGATCGAGACCCCGATGAGGGGCCGTGGCCAGGTCTCACAAGCTATTGGTGTTAGTTTGTTCACCTAAGATAGTATATTGGTGCTTAATAGGTTATGAGTACACTGGAAGGACTCGCCGGGAACCTGCTAGTTGGTATTATACTTATTGTCAGATAGCAGTTCCGAGGTGAAATGTGTGCAGATTAGTCTGTCGACCTAAGATCGTCATTTTTCCCGTGTGAGTTCCCAATGTGCTTTGATTACTACCCTACCACGGCTCAAAGGAGTCATGCAAACAGGTTTTAGTTGGGTACAGTTCCGACCCACATGGAGGCAGTAAGTGAATCGTCGGGGATTCGTCTCTCCCGGTATTGGGGGTTGATATCGCACAGTGCATGGGTGGCCATCGCCAGAAATTTTTAGCCAAGGTAGTCGAGAATTAATGATTTGGATCAGTAGTTTCTCTATTGGTGATGGGCTTCATACCGACACGAAATGTCGCATTATTAGGGGTCTGACTTTATCCCCCCTAGACTCGATATGCGATACTCTTAGACGAACAGACCGGACTGTACGGATATTGTCACGGACAAGCTCAGTAGGGGTTCGTATGAATTTGCTCGTCGGCCTCCCTTTCGATCAATACCTGGATAGCCGTTACTTACAGCTTGTGCCGCTGACGTGTTTGTGGTTAAACCCACTGCCGACGTATCTTTAAATTCCCACATAGAGGGTTTCCCTGCTTCGAGCGAAACGATGTAGAGGCCGTATGGTTTTACGGCAGGGTTCGATCATATACGTACACTTATGCACGTATCAGAATTCGGACGGATAGTACTAGTGGTTTTGGTTTAAGCCAGATTCTAGTATTACATTGTTGAATTATTTTTCGTCTCATTGTATTCGTATTTTGTCGGAATATGGATACATGTATGTATATACGGATGAGGGGTATTCTTGTAATTTATTATAAGGTGCTTCTAGAAGATGCCGCCTCATTTAGTTTTAACCATTTAGAATTAAATGGTTAATGAGGTGGAGAGGATGAGGTGTGGTTTGCAATTATTGTAGCATGGCTTTCTAGTGACTCACGGTTACTATTTTAGCATGCTTGGTTTTTGTTTGTTGTGAGATTTTTTATTGACTTGAGATATTTTGGGTTGACTTGAGATATTTTGGAGACTTGAGATATTTATTGGATGGCTTCTATTATTGATCACAAAAAACATCTCACAACAAAAACACTTAGCCTTTTTCTTGAGTTGCTCTCTCACTCTCATCCTCAAGCATTTTCTTCTACCTCCACCCTTCATGTATCACGTGTTGAGAAACCTAGGGTGTTATGAGACAAATTAATCCATCACTACGCTCTACATCCTCTAGGCTATCTAGTTTAGCGATCTAGGTACCCTAGTTACCTCGGCTATTAAGGTAGGAGCTCGGAATACAAATTCTCGGGTGGATCATCTTCGATGGAGGGAGACCGGAGATCAAGCTTGATCATAGAGGCCTATAGGAGCCTGGGAAGGTGGTTGAAGACTGAAGGACACGGATCAATTCAGTATATAACCATTCTAAACTCCTATTTGTATATTGCTAGTTTAGGGTTAATGGTAGATCCGGGTAGCGGGTTGTGTTAGCGCCGGTTTAGAAAATTGTTGTTCCGCAATCGGCCATGGTTTGATGGCCAGGGCGCTTGCATAACCCAACATGGTATCAGAGCCAACCCATTAACCCCATACTAGCTTGTTCTTATATGCTTAAAAGATCGATTGAGCAAATTTCCCGAAATCACGATTTCATTTTTCATGTTTCTGCCGATTTTTCAAAGTGGTCAAAAAATTATTTCCAGAGTCTCAAAAATTCATGCAGGGTATTTTAGAAACCCAGAAGAAAATTGAGCACATGATCCAATCATTAGGCCGTGGAACCGCGGCATAACATACATGTTTGCCGCGGTTGCGCGGCCGTAATGTGGTTTATGTGCACAAATTTTTTTCAGGTGTTCTAATGTTTGGAATTGTGGGTTTTGGGATTTTTTTTTGCCCAGATTTGTTTGAGTACTGGATTGCACTTGGGGCCAATACGGAAAGTTTTTTGTGTTAGTTGTATGTATGCCCTAGAGACCATTATTGTACATGATTGTATATTATAGTGGATGCTTGGGCATATATAGGGAGGACTTTCTTGCTCGACATAATAGTATGCTATCTAATTACTCTTTATCTTAACATGTATACTTGTATTGTCTCTTTGTTACATGTTGATAAATCCCTTAGGATGTGGACTTGACTACCAAGACTATAATGGAGATCATACTAGTGGGGCCAGGGTAGTCCATAAGTTCATCCTTTAATTGTTCCTAGTCGAGAGTGTATCGAAACGGGGCATCGATATTTCAGAGTAGACTAGCGTATACGCTTCTTGACCCATTTGATGGGCGATGGATGATCTCATATCCATTGGTGTTTGACATCAAAGATGATATACGGGTGCTCAGTGGAGACTGGGTACACTGAATAGGACTCGCCGAGAACTCATAGATGGTATTATACCTAACGTCAGATAGCAGTTCTCTGGTGACACTGGTACAGGTTAGTCTGTAGACCCGAGATCGTCATAGAGTCTTGTGTGATTCCTACCGTACTTTGATTTCCACCTTACCACGTTCAAGAGAGCATGCAAAACTGTGGTTTTTGGGTACAGTCCCGAGTCACATGGAGGCAATGAGCGATAGGAGGAGTTTCACCTCTCCCGGTATTGGAGGTTGATGTTGCGCTGTGCTCGATTGGCTATAACATGAAGTCTCTGTCCAGGGCTGATACTGAACTTTACTGGTAAGTGTTATCAGTAGTTTCTTGACCCGTTATGAGCCTCACATCGGCATGACTTATCAAGTTATTGGGGTCTGACGTTTACCACCTCCAGACTAGATATGCGACATATCAGACGAAGAGACCGGACTGTACTGTAGTGTTACTTATTGGATTCACCAGAATATGGACAAGCTTACTTGTTTATCTTCTGATCGCTTAATACCCGGGTAGCCGTTACATCCAGGTAGTACCGCTGACGGCTTATGGGTGACTGATATGATCATCACCTACTGTCGGCGTATTGACGAGTCTTTAGAGTCCTACATAGAGGTTTCCTAGCTCATGCAAAACGAAGTAGGGCACATATGTGATATATGCGGGACCGAGATTAATACGTGTATGTGATACCGTATTCCAATCTCGTGATATAGGTTATATGTGATATAACCAGATTGTTGAATCAAGTGTTGATTCAATGATATGTTATATGTATATGTAATATGCATATAAATGATATTAGTCGGTTGTCTTAGATACAGCCGGGTTATTAAATAAAGTGTTGATTTAATAATTTAATGTATAATTATATATATTTGATATATTAATATACATTAACTAATATTAGCTCACTTAAGAAAATGTTTTTCTTAAAATACATACAAATATATATGTGATATATATTAATGTATTTATTATGTGTCATACTAGATGATACATTGGACTTTGGTGTATGAGACTCATACCTAACTTAAGATAATTTAGGTGTTTAAATATTAAGAGAAAAATAAAAATTAGGTGGAAATTAGCATAGCTAAGATGCTTGTGGAAGCATGGAGAAGCTTTGACTTTATTCCACTAATTTTTTTTACTCTAAATATTTATTAACCTAACCATTATCTTTAGCCATGGTTTAATCTCTACATGAGTTATATGAGATATTTCTCACCCATGGTTCACGACTTGATCACTTGTGAGTTTCTTCTTCATCTCCTTCTTGCTCTCTAGTTTTGAGTTAGGTGAAAAAAAAAGAGAGAAAAATTATTCTAAAGTGAGCAAAATTCCTACTTCACCAATGTATACCAAACTAATCATTTACTATAGGATGTTTCTTCACTTGTTCATCAATTAGTGAAGAGCTTGCTTGAGTTAGCGATTCTTCAACGCAGATCATCTTCGGCCTCGAAGATTCTTGAGCAAGCTCGTTCCTTTCGCCTAGTGGAGCCTAAGGAGAGTCCGGGAGACCAATACTTGGAGCAAAGGGACTACTACACGGAGCTTTAGAAGTGAAGGACCGGTCTATAAAGGTTGTATTCCTCTATCACTTAGTGTAAGTTTGTTTACATGTTATACAAACCCTAATTCTCTAGTTAGATCCTTGGTTCGGGTTTGTTAGCACACTAGATTTTTATAAAATTTCATGCTTGATGCCTTCCTAAACCTATTAGTCGTGCTAAGGAATCTAGCAGTGGTATCAGAGCCAAGCTAGAGAATTATACGATGTGTTAGAATTACGAAACCGAAACAACTCCGAAACCTGGAATCCGAAACCTTAGTTTTTGTTGAATTTTTATGTCCTCTAAATTTTTTTAAACAAGTGCAGAAAGCTAGTTATGATGTATCTAGAACACCAAAAAAATTTGAGGCAAAACCAAAAAAATTTGGCCGGCCATATTGTCAAAAAAACCGGCCTCATCTTTTTTCCTGTAGCAAAAAACCTTGAAATTTTTGTGGTGTTCTGATCTCTTGGTTTTAGGGTTTTAGGTTTTGTTTGTTTTTGCCAAGATTGCATATGATGTTATCTTTCTGTAGTGGCAATACAGAGTGTTTCGTAGTCGTATTTTAACATTGTTTCGGGTTTGATATTGAAATATGATACAATATTTAGAATCCACGATAATTAGTTTTGTGAAAACCAGTTAGTGTTCTGTAAATCTATCAATTTAGTCTCTTTTGATAGATTGCCACAGAGTTTCGATTCGGATCAAAACTCCGTCGCAATCTCGTATAGTATGCAAACATTCGCCGGGTAATACTACTAGATAGCCATACTTCATAGCACCGACCAAGTGACTGTAGGAGAACCCCGTTGCCAAAAGCATCCCCTCGGGTGCTCGCGGCCACGGTGTTCCGCCTAAGTGCACTTCGTCGACGACATCGGGGGTACGGCCATCTACTAATATTTCCGACGAGTATTTGATCAAGTAGCCGGGAATCTTGTTGAATTACCCTACTAGGTTATTGAAAAGGTGTTTTAAATATTAGACTAAAATGCAAGGTTTATATGTTAGGCATGAAATTCGGGGTATGAGATATTCCGGGTTTATGATATCTAAGGATGTTGCGGATTCTAATTATTGTAGTTTTCGTTTTCTTTTCTGTGACCGTAAGTGTAATATGTGGTGTATCGCCGGTTTCGTTGCTATACGTCAACGATAATTGGGATACACATATTTACTTACGTTGATGCCATGTGTTGTTATGTGTTGCTGTTATATGTTATATTGGATCGTCGTGTTTGAATAGCCAGGGTTTGTTGCGTGAGATGAGAGTTTTTCATTTTCATTCATGTAAAAATGTATGTAATATTCTTTTATTGGGACACTTCCGGGTTGAGGATGATGTCACCATTGATGTATATTATTTACTTTTCCGCATTAGGATAGACCCAAGGCGGGGAGCATAAGTAACCGGGTTCTAGAGTCCAGTGGAAGACCATCTCGAGAAGTCGAGTCCGGGTCTCCTAACTCTAGAATTTGTATGGTTGCTTGCCGCTCTCGTAGGGGTCTAGGGATGTGGGTTTGGCTATTCATCATGACCGTGGAATCCGTGTTTTTTACTGGCTTAATTTAAAACATGGACCTTTTAGTATATCCAATATTTCATATGTTGACTTCTGCTAAAATGTTCTGTGATGAGATCATATAACTGTGTGAGACAAATGCTTTATATTATATATAAGATATATAATAAACGTTGCTTATGTTTTGCATCCGCACTAGTCCTGCCCCCGCTCTGCCGTTAGTTAACTAACCTAACTGTGCATGACGGGATCCCATGGCGAATGCGGATGGCATAAGCGTACGTTGTATAAGTATTTTCATTTCTTTATCTATGATGCTTAGAAAGTATAAATGATGTGACTTCATTAATGAGATTAATGAAAAATAAAGAAACCTAAAGATGTTGTAGAATCCTGTTTCAAAAAGGTTAGCTCTAGTTTTTGCTTTGCATAGTGGTGTTCCTTGATGAATATCCAGCATCTCATTCGATAAGAAAGAGCCGAGATCCCTTCAACGGGAGTGACCTCTTTAGAAAAAGCTAGCAGATGCTACAACCCGCTCGATTTTGTCTTTTGATTGCTTCTCTAGTTCTTGCTTTGCATAGTGGTATTCCTTGATGAATATCCAGCACCTCATTCGATGAGGAAAGAGCCGAGATCCTTTCACCGGGAGTGACCTCTTTAGCGAAACTAGCAAAAGCCTCAAAATCACTCAATTCTACAACGATATCAAGTTCATTATGCAAAAGGTTTTCTTAAAAACCCGTCGTAGCCCTCCGTCATTTAAGATAAGTGCTATTTAGTATTCGTGTTACGTTTGTTGACAATAGCCAAGGCGTAGTGTGCGGTAGCTAATTAGTGCTTATCTGCAGTATATGATGTGATTGAGTTAGGGCAGTCGTACGACTTTGTTGACCATAGCCAAGGGTCGTACGGGTGGGTTTAATTCAATCAGGAAATAACGGGTTGAACTTGACTAGCGCTCATGATTTTTTGACCATAGCCAAGGTCATAAGTTGCTAGGGGCAAAATATTATTGGGAATTTTAAGTGTTGAAATTTGTAATGAGATTGCATACCTTCTATGAGATAGTAGGATCCCGATATCCACTGCGAGTAAGAGTTACTCCTGGAAGAGTTTTACACATCACAATTATGAAGGGTTACCCTAGTGCCCCGGCCATCGAACGTGGCCAAATGCGGAACAAAATTTTTCTATGAAATGAAACTTGGCACTAGATTAACCTTTAACCCGAATCTTAACCATAAACCTAACTAGCAAAAACAAAAGAGAGCTATCTACTATGATGAAGAAATCTCACCAAACGAACCAAGTCCTTTGGTCTTCTTTCTTCATCTCTAGCTCCAAATGGCCTCCTTGAACTTGTTCAATCTCCATTTCTGGCTCTATCGGTCCTCCGGGATCGAGCTTGTTCTCTGGCCTTCCTTTGTCGTAGATGATCCACCCGGGGAATATGATCCATGGCTTTAGCTCCTCATAATATGTCAAATGGAGTAACTAGAGAACTTGTGTTGCCAAACCAAGTAGTCTAGGATGTAGTGTGATAATCTAAGTGTTTGCTATCTCTTTCTAGCCTCTTCACTTGTTTCTCAACTCATGAGAATGGTAGTGAAGAGGAACAAGATGAAGGTGGAGGAAACTCAAGAGGAGGGAGGAGATGAAGAGAAATGGGAGCTTAAAAAAATGAAGCATGCAAGTGAGAGAAATTCAACACCAAGGTTTTGTGTATGAATTCTTTCAATAAACAATTAACAACCATGCTTCAATAGTAACTCCAAATGAATTAAAAATTCATTTGTTAACTATTAAAGCATGGTTATCACCATTCCACCCATACCTCACACTTTCCACCTCATTTTCCATTTATCAAATAAATGGATAAAGCATAATGAGGTGGCCACCTTCTAGAAGGTAATCTGTAATAAATACGGATTACAGTCTGCTGTATATACATACCTGCATTCGGATAAAAACCCGAATGCCCAAAGAGATAGAATAACACGAAGAACGTAATACTAGAATATACATATCGAAATACATATATGTAAACTACTAAATCAATACCAGATTTAATAGTCCGGCTCATACCTGAGCCGGCTAGTATCACCAACTGTCCGATCGAAAGTCCGAGTACAAAGTACATCAATCGATCGAGGCCCTGCACGTATCCAATACGGCTACTTCATCATTTTGCCTGAACCAGGGAAACCCTCTGTGTGAGACTCTAAAGACTCGACAGTACGCCAACAGTGAGTTACTGGACAAATCCATAACCACAAGCACGTCAGCGGCACTAGCTGTACGTAACGGCTACCCGGGTACCTGTCGAAAAGGAAGGACGACGAGCAAACTCATCCGGATCCCTACTGAGCCTATCTGTGACAATCTCTGTACTGTCTGTTCTCTTCGTCTGAGAGTATCGCATACCGGGTATAGGGGGTGGTAAACGTCAGACCCTAATAACCCGATAAGTCGTGCTGATGTGGCTCAGGACCAATCTGGGAAACTACTGATCAGCCTATCAGTAATTCCCAACTGCCTTGGCCAAGGTCTTATGATCCTGACCAATAAAACACAGTGCGATATCGACTCCCATTACCGGGAGAGACGAATCCCCGACAATTGCTCACTGCCTCCATGTGGCTCGAGACTGTACCCAACCAAAACCTGTTTGCACGATTCAGCAGAGCCGTGGTAGGGTAGTGATCAAACCACGATGGGAACTCACACGAGACAAATGACGATCTCAGGTCTAAGGACTAACCTGTACTCATGTCACCTGAGAACATCCACCTGACGATATGTATAGTACCATCTGGAAGTTCTCGGCGAGTCCGTCCGGTGTACTCACCCCCAGTGAGCACCTGTATACGATCTTAGGTCTGAAGACTAATGGTTGCGGGACCAAACCATCGCCCCTCGTCGAGGTCTAGAAACGTATACACTAGTCTACTCCGGAATATCGATGCCCGGTCTCGATACTCCCACGACTAGGGATCATTTAAGGATGTGCGTACCAACTACCCAGCTCCCATAAGTATGATCGCCATCACAACGCAGGTAGTCTAGCAACGATCCTACGGGCTTTATCAACATGTCTAAAAGATATGTAATATCAAGTAAAACATACACATGTTAAGATAAAGTCAAACCAAATAGCATACTATCATATCGAGTAAGACTGTCCTGTACATATATATGTCCAAGCATCCATATGTATACATATACAATAATGGCCTTTAGGGCATACATATCCAACAATCTCCCACTAGCACTAAGGCCATATATTGGCGTACCGAGTATCCAACGTCTGTTCTAGGGCCAGCTGTTGGCGTATCGCATACCCAACATCTCAAAATTCTCTCGAACTGTGCTTGAGGAAGGGCCTTGGTGAATGGATCTGCAGTGTTGTCTTTTGTATCCACTCTCCGGACCTCGATCTCTTGGCGATCTACGATCTCCCTGATCAGGTGATATCGCCTTAAGATGTGCCTGAATACATTTCTGATGGGACCGTGGTTCCTTCGCTAAGGCTATAGTCTCATTGTTATCACAATACAAAGGTATTGGGTCAACAATGGACGGAACTACCTATAGTTCATTAATGAACTTCTTTTGCGGCATCGCTAGCAGCAATGTATTCAGCCTCCATCGTCGAGTCTGCAACGGTATCCTGTTTGGAGCTCTTCTAACACATCGCCCCTCCGTTGAAGGTAAATACAAAACCCGAGACAGACTTGTTGTCATTCTTGTCACTCTAAAAACTTGAATCGGTAAAGGACTCGACCCTGAGGTCTCCATTACCGTAAACCAGGAATATCTCCTTAGTCCTTCTCAGGTACTTGAGAATGTTCTTCACTGCTGTCCAGTGATTTTCACCTGGGTCTGACTGATACCGGCTCACCACGCTCAGCGCGTAAGCTACATATGGTCTTGTACATAGCATCGCATACATTATAGATCCTACCGCCGAAGCCTAGGGTATAGTGCTCATGCAAACCCTCTCCTCGTCAGTCTTGGGAGACATCTCCTTGGAGATGGTGATTCCATACAATGCGGGTATGTTACCGCGCTTGGAATCTTCCATACTAAATATCTTTAGTACGGTCTTTATGTACCTAGACTGCGAAAGTCCCAATAATCTCTTAGATCTATCTCTGTACATCTTGATCCCCAGAATGTACGAGGCATCATCTAGGTCTTTCATGGAGAACCTTTGTGATAAGAATAGCTTGACCGATTGTAGCATAGGAATGTCATTTCCTATCAAAAGAATGTCGTCCACGTACAAGACTAGGAACACAACAGTTCGTCTTACAATCTTCTTATAAATACAAGGCTCATCCTCGTTCTTGATGAAGTCAAATTCCTTGACTGTTTCATCAAAACAGATGTTCCAGCTCCGCGATGCCTGCTTTAATCCATAAATGGATTTAAGCAACTTGCACACCTTCCCGCTGCTCCCATTTTCTACAAAACCTTTTGGCCGATCCATATAAACGCACTCTTCCAAACTGCCGTTTAGAAAAGCCGTTTTTACGTCCATCAGATAGATCTCATAGTCATGGTAGGCAGCAATGGCAAGTAGGATCCGAATGGATTTGAGTGTAGCTACTGGAGAAAAGGTTTCGCCATAGTCCACACCAGGTCTTTGATGAAAACCTTTTGCAATGAGTCTAGCCTTATAGGTTTCCACCTGCCCATCTACACCAAGTTTTCTTTTGTAGATCCATTTGCATCCAACGGGTTTTACCCCAGGTGGAGCAATATCCAAGGTCCACACTTTATTGGTGTACATGGACTCCATTTCGGATCGCATAGCATCCGGCCACTTATCAGAGTCCCTACTGATAATGGCCTGCCTGAAACTGGTAGGATCATCTTCTTCCAAGATGCAATCATCTCGATCCCCGTCTATGAGAAAAGCGTAGTATCTCTTGGGCAGATGAGAAATCCTACCAGATCTGTGGAGTGGCTGAGGTTCGTCCAGGACTATTGAATCTTCTGGTTCCACCAAACCTTCAGTTATAGTTTGTCCCTCTGGAATTTCTTCCAGTTCTACCGTGCTCCCACTAATTTCTTTTGCAAGAAATTACCACTCTAAAAAGGTGGCGTGCTGAGCAACAAACAGCTTTTGTTCCTCAGTGTGGTAGAACAGATATCCATAACCGTTCTTAGGATATCCTACAAACTTACACAAAACTGATCGTGCCTCCAGTTTATCCGGATTGTGCTTTTTAACATAAGCCGGACAACCCCATATCTTAAATCATTTAAGAGACGGCCTTTTTCCATTCCATATCTTGAATGGTGTCTTAGGCATGGATTTGGATGGAATATCATTCAACAGATATGCCGCTGTCAAAAGCGCATGTTCCCAAAATGAAAGAGGAAACTCGGCATTACTCATCATGGAGAGAACCATGTACAATAGGGTACGGTTCCTCCGCTCCGATACACCGTTGTGCTGTGGTGTATGTTAGTGTATATGCCCTAGGGGCCATTATTGTATCATACTAGTTTGTATATTACTTAATGGAAGCTTGGGATATTCACATGTATATAACAGTCTTGCTAAACATGGTAGTATGCTACTTGGTTTTTCTATCTTAATATGTGAGTATACGTATTGATAGAGCTCTTAGGATCTTGCTTGACTACCAGCATTGTGATGGCAGTCACACTAGTGGGGGCTGGGTAGTCTACAAACACATCCTTATTCAGGTCCCTAGTCGTAGGATTATCGAGACAGGGCATCGATACTCCGGAGTAGACTAGTGTGTACGCTTCTCATCCCAGTTGGGGAGATGGTCTATCCCACAGCCGTCAGTACGTCGTACTGGAGATAGTATGCAGGTGCTCGTTAGGTTACGGGTACACCGGACAGGACTCACAGGGAACTGTTGGTTGGTTTTATACCAGTCGTCAGTGAACAGTTCCCAGGTGACATGAGTACAGCATAGTCCGCAGACTTGACACTGCTACTTCGCCTCGAGTGTGTCCCACTATTCTTAGATTGCTACCCTACCACGGCTCAAAGGAGTCGTGCAAACAGGTAGCAGTTGGGTGCAGTCCCGAGCACTTGGAGGCAGTGGAGGTTAGACAGGATTCGTCTCTCCCGGTATTGGGGGTTGATATCGCGCTATGTCAGAGAGCCATTACGCAAAGTCCCTGGCCAGGGAAAGAGAGATTTGCCGGTAGGTTCCAGTAGTTTCTCAGGGTGTAATGGGCTTCGCTCCGACACGACTTATACCGCTATTAGAGGACTGACGCTTGCTGCCCCCTAGGCCCGATATGCGATAGTCTTAGACGAATGGACCGGACTGTAAGGAGATTGTCACATCAGACTCAGTAGGAGTTCGGATGGGTTTCCTCATCGGCCTTCTTATCGACATCTACCTGGGGACCGTTACGTACAGCTAGTGCCGCTTGCGGTCTGTGGTTAAACCCACTGCCAGCGTAGTAGTCGAGTCTCTAGAGTCCCACACAGAGAGTTTCCCTACTCCAGGCGAAACGATATAGAGGTCGTATGATTTTACGACAAGGGTTCGGACGCATACGTGTGTTTACGCACGTACGACTTTCGGACAGTTTTTACTAGTCGGTTTTGGTTTAAACCAGTTACTAGTATCCGGTTATTGGATTTATACAGTCTAAAGTTTTTCTGTGTTTTCACGGATAAGAAGGGCGTTCTCGTAATTGCGCGAGAAGCTTCTAGAAGATGGTGACTAAGGAGGTTATGGTGGCATATACATTAAATGAGATTAGTGAGTCATATGGATGATTCATCCATGTCATTAATGCATCATAAATGCTTAATGACTCATGGAGATGAATCACCATTAGATATTTATCAAGCATGGTTGTAAATCATTTTCTTTTCTTTTCTTGAAAAACAATAATGCTTGATATATATTATGATAGCTCATTTTCTCATTTGATTATTCTTCTCACCTTCTCTCTCCTCAAGCTTCCTCTCTTCAAACCCTAATCCTCCCATCTCATGTGTTGAGTACAAGGATTAGTTAGACTACTTAATCCATAACCCTCACTCTATATCATTTAGGTACTTTGATTAGCACTTAAAGAAACCTAGTTGCCTCAAGTTTAGAGGCAAAGCTTGGAGTAAAGCTCTCGTGGTGGATCGTCTACTACTTGGAGAAGGCCGAGGAGGAGGTGGAGTTCGTAAAGACGAAGGACACGGTTCTTTAGGTATAATCACTTCACATAGTAGTTTAGAACTTCTATGATAGTTGTTAGTTATCGTTTAGCTTCGATTCATGCGGTTAGTCGATGTTTAAGCAAAGAACAAGATCGTTTTTCATATTTCCGCCTCCCCGCAAGTCGTGGGGTGTTGTACATCGACATACAGTGGTATCAGAGCCTCGCTAAATAATAATTAACTCATTAGCAAAGTCGTAAGTATTTCGAACGCAAAAAAGAACCGGAAACATCATCGTTTTGCACAGTTTCTGTCAAAATTAAAACAGGCCCTAAGAATTTTTCAGGGACCTGCAGAATAACAAGAAGGAAATTATAGGGGTACTCAAGAAATTTGGTCGCGTAACTCGGCTAACTTGCGGCGGAACCGCGGCGGATCCATGCGATCCGCCGTGGATCCGCGGCCGAGTTAGGGCCGAGTCGGTCCAAATTTCTTGAGTGACCTTCTGGTGTTAACCGTGATATTTCTGGATATTTTTTTTCTGCTCAAGTCTCAGGTGCACGGAGAAGTATTGGAGTAGAATCTAATGTGTTTGCATGATCGAAATTTTGCGATGTTTGCTAATTTGATTATATCTGTGTTTGTATAATGTGTTCGTAAACCTCCCCTAACTGCTAGTATGTCGGTTGGCAGGGGGTTGCATATTTCTGTAATGGATTTTATCTGTTTGTGTATATGAACTGTGTTGGACTGTTGTGATGTATAGCCAGGGTTTTGTGATGGGTTATTATTTAATTCATTTGATATAAATGTAATTTGTTGTAATA
Organism: Agapanthus africanus; assembly: GCA_030015575.1. Lineage (NCBI taxonomy): Eukaryota > Viridiplantae > Streptophyta > Magnoliopsida > Asparagales > Amaryllidaceae > Agapanthus > Agapanthus africanus. The sequence goes on from CM057350.1 coordinate 158,051,560, forward strand.
TTATTTTGCGGGGCACATCCAGGTTGCGATTGTAGCCACCGTTGTATTATTTCTTTTTACTGTTTTTGCTCCTAGGACAGACCCAAGGTGGGGTGCACAAACTACCGGGTACTTTGAAGTGTTTAGTGGCCTACTCACTTTGTTGAGGGAGACCGCTTCACTTCAGGTATTTGGCGGGTAGTTTGCCGTACCCGTAGGGGTCTAGGGTGGGGTAATGGCTATTCATCACAACTGTGTAATCCGTCTTTTGTTGCAGGCTCTAAACAAACGCGGGTTGCTTGCAAATCCAATAAAGTTCATATGAGATCTGGAATGCCTATTATTGCGTCTGACGAATGTACAATATCTATATATGATAGCTATTTAGACGTTACTTATGTTTTACACCCGCGCTAACCCAGGCCCCGCTCTGTCGTTAGTTAAGTAACCTAACGGGTGATGACGGGACCCAGTGGCGAATGCGGATGGCATAAGAGGACGTTGTATTTTCGTTGTTTTCTGCAATGATAAGTTAATGATGGGACGCATTATTTATAATGCAAAGAAAATAAACCAAAAGTTTAATCATTGGAACAATTTAAAAGAAACTACTCGGTTATTTTTAAACAGATGATATTTTTAATTGCGGAGCTTTAACCACTCCTTTTAAAAAAAAAAAGCTATCAGGTTCCTTCGGTTATATCAAGTTCACTACGTTCACGGTTTCGCCAAAACCATTCATAGCCCTCCGTCATTTCATTTGGGTATTCAGTAGTATTCAAGCTATGTATTTTGGCCAAAGTCAAGGCATAGTGTTTGGTAGCTGCTGGGTTTTCATTTGTTGCATAAGATAGATGAGTTGGTTTGGGACAGTCGTATTATCATTTGACCAAAGTCAGGGGTATATACGGATGGGTTCAAATTGACAAGATAATGACGGGTAGAACTTGACATGTGACTTATGACATTTTGACCAAAGCCAAGGTCATAAGAGCATGGGGCAAAATCTTATATCGGGAATTTCTAAAGAAACTGAAATTTGCAAAGAGATGCATACCATTTGGAGTTTGATGAATGTTGGTAGCATTCCTTCAACATTATCATACGATGATATTTGGATCCCGATCCTACTGTGAGTATATGCTACTCATCAGGATATTCGTCACCTAACGATCAATGCTATAAACCAAGTAGGTGTCAAGAAAGGTGTCAGCGGGGTTACGCCCCCAGAGAAAAGAGGTTATTTAATTAAGGAACTTCGCGAAAGCGTTGGAAAACCTCCTTCGAAGTATCGACACTAGCCTGGCTGAACGGTTAAGCAAGTATTGTACGGTGAGAATAGTCCTGGCTAATTCTTCTTTTATGGTTTGGGGAAGGATTCGAGAAACAGTGGAAGCCATCCAGTTTAGATAAATTAAAAACCACTCTAAACTTGCAAGAGTATCATGCTAAAGAGTTTTCTTCTCTCTCTCCTATTTGTAGCGACCCTGAAAATGACTGGACTTAAGTTACTTTTAGAGAAAAATATACTGACAGGGCCAAACTATAAAGATTGGCCGCGGAATGTCAAAATGCCCTTAACTTATGACAAATTGGGGTATGTCCTCACCACTAAGGCACCTGATGTCCCAGGTCCCAAATCCAGTAATGCGGATAAGGAAATCCGCAAAACCTGGGATTTAGATTGCGCGAAAGCCAAGTGCATCGTGCTTGCCTCGATGAACAATGAACATCAGAGGAGGCACGAGGATATGGATCTTGACTCCATATTTCTCCATACAAAAGATATGTATGGGGAGCAATCTCGTATAGCAAGATATGAGACCTCTAAGAACTTGTTTCGAGCGAGGTTGGCTGTCGGGTCATCGGTAGGAGAACATGTCCTAAAGATGATCGGCTATATAGAAGAGCTCGCAGACTTGGGGACGACTTTGGATAATGAGCTCTATACAGACCTTATTCTCCAGTCCCTTCCTCCCACCTATGCCCAGTTTATCCCGAACTTCAACATTCAAAGAAAAGAAGTTGAACTTCCGGAACACCTGAACATGTTAAGGAGTGCAGAGGGCACCTTGCAGAAGGCAAGGGAAACACCCGCTATGTTTGTTAGCGGTGCATCTTCTTCCGGGTCCAAGGCTAAGGCCAAAGGAAGGAAGAAGAAGGCCGCCACCAAACCTAGAGGAGGTGTTAGTAAGGTGGGAGGGAAGGGAAAGAAAAAGTTTGCGGTACCGGTAGTGGGCTAGGATGAGTGCTTCCATTGTCACAGGAAAGGGCACTGGAAGAAGGATTGTAAGGCGTGGAACGCCAAGAACCAGGAACCGAAGCAAGCTATGGCTTCGACTTCAGGTGTGTTTGTAATTGAGAATTGTCTGTCAATCAACTCTACTTCCTGGGTATTAGATACCGGATCAGGATCTCATATTTGCAATTCATTGCAGGCACTGAGAAACCGTAGAGTGCTGAAGGAAGGTGATATGACCCTGATGGTTGCTAACGGAGCTAGCGTGGGAGCTGTGTCCGTAGGGGATTATCACCTGGGATTGACGAGTGGACACATTTTGGTTTTACATAACTGTTTTTGTGTACCCAGCTTAACGTGTAATATCATATCTGTTTCCTTATTATCAAATAAAGGTTATGATTTCACGTTTGGAAGTGGTGTTGTTAACATCCACCTTAATCATAGTTTGATTGGGTCCGGTACACTGGAAAACGGTATATATGTGTTAAACCAACTCCAAATTTTCAATGTCCAGAACACACTAAAAAGAAAGTCTCCAGATTTAAATAAAGCTTTCTTATGGCATTGTAGACTGGGTCACATCAATGAGAGAAGGTTGACTAAGTTGCATAGAGAAGGATATTTGGACTCGTTCGAATATCAAACTTATGACACTTGTCAATCTTGTCTCAAAGGAAAGATGACAAAGACTCCTTTTACTGGACATGGAGTAAGAGCGAGCGAGCTCTTAGGACTCATACACAGCGATGTATGTGGTCCAATGTCTACACATGCAAGAGGTGGTTTTTCCTATTTCATTACTTTCACGGATGATTACTAAAGGTACGGATTCATTTATCTGATGAAATATAAATCCGAGGCTTTTGAGAAATTCCAAGAGTATAAGAATGAAGTAGAAAACCAAACCGGCAAAAGTATCAAGACACTAAGATCTGATCGAGGTGGTGAACACTTGAGTGCCGAGTTCTTAGGTTACCTAAAAGAGAAAGGAATTCTCTCTCAGCTAACTCCTCCATACACTCCACAGCATAACGGTGTATCGGAGAGACGGAATCGAACCCTATTAGATATGGTATGATCCATGATGAGTAATGCTGAGTTACCGCGATCTTTTTGGGGTTATGCGCTAGATTCAGCGGCATATCTTCTGAACAGGGCTCCTACCAAGACTGTGCCTACCACCCCATATCAGATGTGGAGTGGGAAGAAACCCCATCTTCAGCATATGAAGATTTGGGGATGTCCAGCTTTTGTTAAAAAGCAGCATGTGGACAAGCTCGAGGTACGATCAGTAAAATGTAAGTTTGTGGAATATCCAAAGAACTCCAAGAGATATTATTTCTATTACGCAGAGGAACGAATGGTTTTTGTTTCTCGTAATGCCCATTTTCTGGAACAGCAGTTTTTAGAAAAGGAAATAAGTGGGAGCGAAATAGAACTGGAAGAAATTCCAGAACCACAAACTAATACTGAAAGTTTGGTAGAACAAGTAGTTCAAGAAGAACAGGACATTCCCGCACCCCTCCGCAAGAGTAGTAGGCCGTCTCATCCGCCTGAGAGATACTACGATTTTCTCATAGATGGGGATAGAGAGGATTGCATCATAGATGATGATGAACCTACTGGCTTCCAGCAGGCCATCCACAGCGGCGACTCGGTACGATGGCTAGATGCAATGCGGACCGAAATGGAGTCCATGTACACCAACAAAGTATGGACTTTGGACTTTGCTCCAGATGGGGTAAAACCCATAGGATGCAAATGGATCTTCAAGAAAAAGATTGGTGTAGATGGACAGATGGAAACCTATAAGGCTAGACTTGTTGCAAAGGGTTTTCGTCAAAGACCTGGTTTGGACTATGACGAAACTTTTTCTCCAGTGGCTATGCTCAAATCCATTCGGGTCCTTCTTGCTATTGCTGCCTTCCATGATTATGAAATCTGGCAGATGGACGTAAAGAAGGCTTTTCTAAATGGTAATTTAGAAGAGTGCGTCTATATGGATCAGCCAGAGGGTTTCAATCAGAGTGGGAGCAGCGGGAAACTATGCAAGTTGCTTAAGTCCATTTATGGACTGAAGCAGGCATCACGGAGTTGGAACATCTGTTTTGATGAAACAGTCAAAGAATATGACTTCATCAAAAATCCAGATGAACCATGCATATATAGTAAAGTTGTAGCCAGAAGTGTCGTATTCCTCGTCTTGTACGTGGATGACATTCTATTGATAGGAAATGACATTCCTATGCTACAATCTGTCAAAGGATTCTTGTCACACAGGTTCTCCATGAAAGACCTGGGAGATGCCTCTTACATTCTGGGGATCCGGATCTATCGTGATAGATCCAAAAGGATGTTGGGACTTTCACAGTCCAGGTATATCGACACTGTACTGAAAAGATTCAGTATGGAAGATTCTAAGCGCGGTAATCTACCGGCTTGTCACGGAATCACCCTATCCAAAGAGATGTCTCCTAAGACTGATTTGGAAAGGGAACGCATGTCTATTATACCCTACGCTTCTGCGGTAGGCTCTATAATATATGCGATGTTGTGCACCAGACCAGATGTAGCTTACGCACTGAGCGTGGTAAGCCGGTATCAGTCAGACCCAGAGGAGAAGCACTGGATAGCAGTAAAGAACATTCTTAAGTACCTGAGGAGGACTAAGGAGATGTTCTTGGTTTACGGTGCAAAAGACCTCAGGTTGGAGGCCTTTGCCGATTCCGGCTTCCAGAGTGATAAGGACGATTCCAAGTCCATGTCGGGTTATGTCTTTACCCTCAATGGAGGGGCGGTGTGCTGGAAGAGTTCCAAGCAGGACACCGTTGCTGACTCGACGATGGAAGCGGAGTATATTGCTGCTTGCGATGCCGCAAAAGAAGCAGTCTGGATGAAGAAGTTCCTAACAGAACTTCAGGTGGTTCCTACCATTGTTGATCCAATACCTCTGTATTGCGACAACAACGGAGCTATAGCTTTAGCGAAGGAACCAAGGTCCCATCAGAAGTCCAGACACATCTTAAGGCGGTATCACCTGATCAGGGAGATCATTGATCGTCGGGAGATCGAGGTTCGGAGAGTTGCTTCTGAAGAGAACATTGCTGATCCATTCACAAAGGCCCTACCTCAGATTCAGTTCGAGAGGCTACTCGAGATCATCGGTCTTCGATATGCCAATACATGGCCCTAGTGCAAGTGGGAGATTGTTAGTGTATATGCCCTAGGGGCCATTATTGTATCATACTAGTTTGTATATTACTTAATGGAACCTTGGGATATTCACATGTATATATCAGTCTTGCTAAACATGGTAGTATGCTACTTGGTTTTTCTATCTTAATATGTGAGTATACGTATTGATAGAGCTCTTAGGATCTTGCTTGACTACCAGCATTGTGATGGCAGTCACACTAGTGGGGGCTGGGTAGTCTACAAGCACATCCTTATTCAGGTCCCTAGTCGTAGGATTATCGAGACAAGGCATCGATACTCCAGAGTAGACTAGTGTGTACGCTTCTCATCCCAGTTGGGGAGATGGTCTGTCCCACAGCCGTCAGTATGTCGTACTGGAGATAGTATGCAGGTGCTCGTTAGGTTACGGGTACACCGGACAGGACTCACAGGGAACTGTTGGTTGGTTTTATACCAGTCGTCAGTGAACAGTTCCCAGGTGACATGTGTACAGCATAGTCCGCAGACTTGACACTGCTACTTCGCCTCAAGTGTGTCCCACTGTTCTTAGATTGCTACCCTACCACGGCTCAAAGGAGTCGTGCAAACAGGTAGCAGTTGGGTGCAGTCCCGAGCACTTGGAGGCAGTGGCGGTTAGACAGGATTCGTCTCTCCCGGTATTGGGGGTTGATATCGCGCTGTGTCAGAGAGCCATTACGCAAAGTCCCTGGCCAGGGCAAGCGAGATTTGATGGTAGGTTCCAGTAGTTTCTCAGGGTGTAATGGGCTTCGCTCCGACACGACTTATACCGCTATTAGGGGACTGACGCTTGCCGCCCCCTAGGCCCGATATGCGATAGTCTTAGACGAACGGACCGGACTGTATGGAGATTGTCACATCAGACTCAGTAGGAGTTCGGATGGGTTTCCTCATCGGCCTTCTTATCGACATCTACCTGGGGACCATTACGTACAGCTAGTGCCGCTTGCGGTCTGTGGTTAAACTCACTGCCAGCGTAGTAGTCGAGTCTCTAGAGTCCCACACAGAGAGTTTCCCTACTCCAGGCGAAACGATATAGAGGTCGTATGGTTTTACGACAAGGGTTCGGACGCATACGTGTGTTTACACACGTACGACTTTCGGACAGTTTTTACTAGTCGGCTTTCGTTTAAGCCAGTTACTAGTATCCGGTTATTGGATTTATACAGTCTAAAGTTTTTCCGTGTTTTCATGGATAAGAAGGGCGTTCTCGTAATTGCGCGAGAAGCTTCTAGAAGATGGTGACTAAGGAGGTTAAGGTGGCATATACATTAAGTGAGATTAATGAGTCATATGGATGATTCATCCATGTCATTAATGCATCATAAATGCTTAATGACTCATGGAGATGAATCACCATTAGATATTTATCAAGCATGGTTGTAAATCATTTTCTTTTCTTTTCTTGAAAAACAATAATGCTTGATATATATTATGATAGCTCATTTTCTCATTTGATTATTCTTCTCACCTTCTCTCTCCTCAAGCTTCCTCTCTTCAAACCCTAATCCTCCTCTCTAATGTGTTGAGTACAAGGATTAGTTAGACTACTTAATCCATAACCCTCACTCTATATCATTTAGGTACTTTGATTAGCACTTAAAGAAACCTAGTTGCCTCAAGTTTAGAGGCAAAGCTTGGAGTAAAGCTCTCGTGGTGGATCGTCTACTACTTGGAGAAGGCCGAGGAGGAGGTGGAGTTCGTAAAGACGAAGGACACGGTTCTTTAGGTATAATCACTTTACATAGTAGTTTAGAACTTCTATGATAGTTGTTAGTTATCGTTTAGCTTCGATTCATGCGGTTAGTCGATGTTTAAGCAAAGAACAAGATCGTTTTTCATATTTCCGCCTCCCCGCAAGTCGTGGGGTGTTGTACATCGACATACAGTGTATATGGAGGAGTAAGCAGAGAGAGAATTCCATTCTCTTTTAGGTATTCTAGGAATTCCGCGCTTAAGTACTCCCCTCCTCTATCAGATCAGAGGATCTTGATACTTTTGCCAGTCTGGTTCTCTACTTCGTTTCTGAATTCTTTGAATTTCTCAAAAGTTTCAGATTTGTGTTTCATAAGATACACATATCTTAATCTAAAGAGATCGTCAGTGAATGTGATGAAGTATGAGAACCCACCCCTTGCATGTATAGACATCGGACTACATACATCACTATGTATGAGTCCCAAGAGCTCTGCTGCTCTTTCCCTATGTCCGGTGAACGGAGATTTGGTCATCTTTCCTTTGAGACAAGACCGACAAGTTTCATAAGATGAAAATTTGAATGTATTCAAGAGTCCATCTTTATGCAACTTACTTAGTCTTCTCTCCGATATGACCAAGTCTACAATGCCACAAGTAGAATTCGTTCGTATCTGAACTCTTCCTCTTGCGTGTGTTTTGTACATTGAGAACTATATTCTGATTTAGAACATAGATACCATTATACAGTGTACCTTCTGCAACCAGTACCTTATCAAGGTAAATGTTCATGATATTTCTATCAAGAATAAAGTTATATCCATCTTTATCAAGTAAAGAAACTGATATGATGTTGCAAATCATGGAAGGTACATAGTAGCAATTGTTCAAAATCATAGTATTGCTATTTGGCAACACTAGGTGATATTCACCGACGGCTGTAGCATTAACTTGTGCTCCGTTCCCTACCCTGAGGGACATATCACCAGGTCCAACTATCCTACTCTTTCTCAGTCCCTGCAATAAATTACAGATATGAGATCTTGATCCGGTAGCTAGTAACCAGGAGGTAGGACTGACCGAAAAACAGTTCTCAATTACAAAAACACCTGAAATAGATGCAATAGTATGCTTCTTCTTCAATGGGGTCTCCTTGGAATCCATACAATCCCTTTTCCCTTGCTCACACTTATGACTGTTGTCGTAAGTTAGAGCCGAACCGACGTTCCCCAGCCCCGAATAAGAATTCGGATCGGTCAAGCGATACATTTTATCATCTTGATTAGGGCGTGAAAAGGTTGCTACTTGGAGAGAGAGAAAAGGAACACTCAGCGTGCGCTCTTGCAAGGTTTAGATTGGTTATTAATTTATCTAATCAGGATGGCTCCCACTGTTTCCTCAAATTCTTCTTCAAACTCTAAAAGAAGAACTAGTCAGGATTTAATCATACGTCACAATACTTTCTTAACCTTTTAGCCAGGCTAGTGTTGGTACTTCGAGAGAGGTTTTCCAACGCTTTCGCGAAATTCCTTAATTATATAATCTCTTTTCCCTGGAGACGTAGCCTCTCTAACACCGTTCTAGATACCTACTTTGTTTATAGCATTGATTGTTAAGTGAAATAATCTCCCGAGAGTAATCCAACTCATCAGTGGGATCGGGATCCAACTATCATTGTGTAATGACCTAGATGGAATCCACTCTAGTCACTACACTCCAGAAGGTATGCTAAATCTGCAAGTTTCCTGTATATTTGAAAATCCCGATGTAGTTTTTTCCCTTCGCGGTTTATGACCTTGACTAGGTCAACATATCATAAGCCGCTAGTCAAGTTCAACCCGTCATTATCCTAGATTAAGTTAGACCCATCCGTATACACCCTTGACTAGGTCCAAATGGTTATACGGATGTCCTAAATAATCGCAATACCTGCAACAAACAAGCATTACTCAGCTACCGAACACTAGGTCTTGACTGGGTCAAAATACGCAGCACAAATACTAAGCAACACACATAATAAATGATAGAGGGCTACGGCCGGGTTTTTGGCAAAAAAACCCGTTAACGTAATGAACTTGATATCGTTGAAGGAATCCAAGTGGTTTTACAAATATATAGTGGCGAAAACTTTTGCTAAAGAGGTCACTCCCTGTGAAGGGATCTCGGCTCTTTCCTCGTCGAATGAGGTGCAGGATATTCCAAAATGAATACGACAATGCAAAGCAAAAAATAATCGACTATAGTGAAGTTATTACATTGACGCAAACTTTTACTCAAGGGGTCACTCCCGATGAAGGGATCTCGGCCCTTGCCTCGTCGAATGAGGTGCTGGATATTCATAACTGAATACCACTGTGCAAAGCAAAAGATAACGTCTGTAATGTCAGTTTTTCGAAATTTGTTCTAACAACATTTTTTTAGGTTTCTTTTTTTGCATTAATCAAAATTAATGCGGTCCCATCATTTTAATCCTATCACACCAGAAAAGAACGAAAATACAATGTACGTATATGCCATCCGCATTCGCCACTGGGATCCGTTATCACCCGTTAGGTTACTTAATTAACGACAGAGAGGGGGTTGGACTAGCGCGGGTGTAAAACATATACAACATCTACTAGTATATATATAAGTATATATAACATTCATCCCAGGCATGATAATAAGCAACATCACAGAATCTCAGCCAACAATACAGAAAAGGTGGATAATCTTGGAGCCCCGGGTTTCATTTGAACCGCAAATAAAACCCGACGTTCCCGGTCATGTGGATAGCCTGTGCAATGGAAACCTATACCGCCTACGAGTGCGGTGAATAGCCCGCCAATTCTAGAATGAAGCCCCCTCCGTCTCAACGCCATGAGATGCAGGCTTGCTGCCTTCTAGAACCCGGCTATTCGTGCACTCCCCCGTGAGGTAATCCTAATACAGAAAAAGAAAATAATATGTACAAATAGTGACATCGGCCTCTACCCGGTCATGCCCTAAAATAATATACAATCCGGCAAAGACGGCAGTCCACATGTTGGACGCTCGCTCCGCAATAACAAATATACAAATGAATATAAACTGTACTAAAACATTGCATCACCGGCTATCCACCACAACAATCCAACCACAATATCAGCACAATCACAGAACATCAATGTGAATGTCATGTTCGCAAACCCGTCTAAAAGAACATATAGCAATTATACGGGTTTACCGATCAAATGACATTCACGGTCGCATAAGCTAAACTAAGTACTAATAACAAAATACGTATTTTAAAATTACGATGGACTAAACTTTTCAAAGTGGGCCCCAAGTTCTAATCCAGTACTGAAACAAATCTAGGCCCAAAAAATAAACATTCCAGAAACCATAATTCCAACTAAAAGAGCCCCAGAAGAAATATTGAGCACAGAAGCCCCAATATCGCCGCGGAACCACGGCAAACATGTGTTTAGTGCCACGGTTCCACGGTTTATTAGAGGGATCATGGGCTCAAATTTCTTGAGGGTTCTTATAAAAGCCTGCATGATTTTTTGCTATATTAAAAATGATTTTTCGATCAATTTAAAATTCGACAGAAAACGTAAAATCGGAATTGCGGTTTTCGGTCGATCGATATTCTAAACACATTAAAACAAGCTAGTATAAGTTTTATGGGGTGGCTCTGATACCATGAAGGGTTACCCTAGTGCCCCGGCCATCAAATGTGGCCAAATGCGGAACAAATTTTTTCTATGAAATGAAACTTGGCACTAGATTAACCTTTAACCCGGATCATAACCATAAACCTAACTAGCAAAAACAAAAGAGAGCTATCTACTATGTTGAAGAAATCTCACCAAACGAATCAAGTCTTTCGGTCTTCTTTCTTCATCTCTAGCTCCAAGTGGCCTCCTTGAACTTGTTCGATCTCCATTTCCGGCTCCATCGGTCCTCCGGGATCGAGCTTGTTCTCCGACCTTTCTTTGTCGTAGATGATCCACCCGGAGAATATGATCCATGGCTTTTGCTCCTCAAAATATGTCAAATGGAGCAACTAGAGAACTTGGGTTGCTAAACCAAGTAGTTTAGGATGTAGTGTGATAATCTAAGTGTTTGCTATCTCTTTCTAGCCTCTTCACTTATTTCTCAACTCATGAAAAAGGTAGTGAAGAGGAAGAAGATGAAAGTGGAGGAAACTCAAGAGGAGGGAGGAAATGAAGAGAAATGGGAGCTCAAAAAAATGAAGCATGCAAGTGAGAGAAATTCAACAGCAAGGTTTTGTGTATGAATTCTTTCAATAAACAATTAACAACCATGCTTCAATAGTAACTCCAAATGAATTAAAAATTCATTTGTTAACTATTAAAGCATGGTTATCACCATTCCTCCCATACCTCACACTTTCAACCTCATTTTCCATTTATCAAATAAATGAAAAAAGCATAATGAGGTGGCCACCTTCTAGAAGGTAATCTGTAATAAATACGGATTACAGTCTGCTGTATATACATACCTGCATTCGGATAAAAACCCGAATGCCCAAAGAGATAGAATAACACGAAGAACGTAATAATAGAATATACATATCGAAATACATACATGTAAACTATTAAATCAATACCTGATATAATAATCTGGCTCATATCTGAGCCGGGGAGTATCACCAACTGTCCGATCGAAAGTCCGAGTACAAAATACATCAATCGATCGAGACTCTGCACGTATCCAATACGGCTGCTACATCATTTCGCCTGAACCAAGGAAACCCTCTGTGTGGGACTGTAAACACTCAACAGTATGCCGACAGTGAGTTACTGGATAAATCCATAACCACAAGCACGTCAGCGGCACCAGCTGTACATAACGGCTACCCGGGTACCTATCGAAAAGGAAGGACGACGAGCAAACTCATCCAGATCCCTACGAAGCCTATCTGTGAAAATCTCCGTACAATCTGGTCTCTTCGTCTGAGAGTATTGCATACCGGGTGTAGGGGGTGGTAAACGTCAGACCCTAATAACCCGATAAGTCGTGCTGATGTGGTTCAGGACCAATCTGGGAAACTACTGATCAGCCTATCAGTAATTCCCAACTTCCTTGGCCAAGGTCTTATGGTCCTGACCAATCAAACACAGTGCGATATCGACTCACAATACCGGGAGAGACGAATCCCCGATAATCGCTCACTGCCTCCATGTGGCTCGGGACTGTACCCAACCAAAACCTTTTTGCACGACTCAGCAGAGCCGTGGTAGGGTAGTGATCAAACCACGGTGGGAACTCACACGAGACAAATGACGATTTCAGGTCTAAGGACTAACCTGTACTCATGTCACCTGAGAACATCCACCTGACGATAGGTATAGTACCATCTGGAAGTTCTCGGCGAGTCCGTCCGGTGTACTCACCCCCAGTGAGCACCTGTATACGATCTTAAGTCTGAAGACCAATGGTTGCGGGACCAAACCATCGCCCCTCGTCGGGGTCTAGAAACGTATACACTAGTCTACTCCGGAATATCGATGCCCGGTCTCGATACTCCTACGACTAGGGATCATTTAAGGATGTGCGTACCGACTACCCAGCTCCCACAAGTATGATCGCCATCACAACGCAGGTAGTCTAGCAACGATCCTACGGGCTTTATCAACATGTCTAAAAGATATGCAATATCAAGTAAAACATACACATGTTCAGATAAAGTCAAACCAAATAGCATACTATCATTTCGAGCAAGACTGTCCTGTACATATATGTCCAAGCATCCATATGTATACATATACAATAATGGCCTTTGATTATAAGTGATTTTAAGATCAAAAATATTTTACCGCAATCAAGAACGGCGTCGCTTTGCAGCTAGCCGGTGAGTACGGGTCGGTCCACAGGGATGTTGTGAATCTCCTAATCGCGCTAACGAGTTAATTCCGAAGAGTGTTCGGATTGGTTATTAAATCTAAAAACCTAATTATACTATCTAGGGCAATTGAATTAAAGTTCTAACTAGGGCAAGAAAATTAAATTTAATATAGGGCAGGAATTGAAATCACCTAGGGCAAGAAAATAAATAAATTTACTTACTTTACAGATGGATCTCTCCAAACATTTACGCAGGATTGTCAGATCTGAATAGATGAATTGAAGAGAGGCAACGATGCTCTCCATAAAGAGATCTGTATTTTATTAATGAAGGGAGGCATAAAGTTTACAATGATTTAGAGTTCTATTTATAGGAAATAGAAACCCTAGGTTACATTTTGATCCGCATGTTTACAATTACAAAAATACCCCTAAGAAAAGACCTATTCAGCGTCGCCTCAGACTTTGGAAAAAAATTCTCGAAGTACGGGAACAAGATGGCCGCGGAACCGCGGCAATGTCGGGCTTGGGCCGCGGTTCCGCGGCTCATTGGAGGGTTCATTTCCTCATTTTTCCTATGCTTCCTTTGGGCTTTCTGGGCTCTGTTATTCTTTAATTCTTTTCTCAATTGGGCTACCAAGTTGGTTCTAGATCTCCAGTGAACAATTTGCTAAGGATTTTTTAACCATTTGCCTTGTAATCTTGGACCTTGCATTGCCTTGTATTTTATGAATTTTATCTTTGATGTAGGCTTCATCAAGAGTCTTCTGTTTGTTGGTTAAAGTCCACTTTTGCATCGTCTTTTCATCGTCTTCACTATTTTAGATCCACGAACCTGAACCTGTAACATGTAGCAAACATGCATCAAAAGCACCTGTTTATTTATTAAACGAATAAGAATGGGGAATATAATAATGCAATATTCTGGTGTGAAAAAATATCCCCAAACTTATCTTTTGCTCGTCCTCGAGCAAACTTATTTTTATTCACTAAAATCCTAACCGCACTTTCGCAGGGAAACGCGATTGCACTGAGCACGTGCAACAAGCCGTTAAACCTCTAGGTGTCCCTAGTAGGAGGAGTGTTGTCTCCTGAGGGTTTTCAGCGGATACTACCCACAAAATCCTATCAATTCGGCTTTTTGACTTTTGTTCTCCAATTAGGTTTTCTAGCAAGGAATTCTATTATCTTCTACTTGTAAATTATCCACCCATATTCTTCACACTTCCTCATCATCTAACTTAAGATTATATATGTTCTATAGACTTACCTAGCTTTCGGCATCTCTTAAGTTTTCCCTCTAAGGTTCCATCTCCACTCAGGAATTTCTATCAACTTTACTAAAGATACAAGTTCTATCCTTTATCCCATTCTCTTATCTAAACTCCAATCACATATCCCCACGTGTGTGTAAAAATCACCCCTATGCTTGGAAATTCAAATCAAGCAATCATACCCTTGTCCGTTGTCCAAAGTACTTATTAGTAGGTGAATTTTTTTAATTGAATTTAGCCTACACATCCTTCATGCGACCGTTAATACTTCTTGAGGTACCAACAACCGATTATAAGATGTGTTTGCACTTTAAAGTATAATTCCTAGTCTTGCAACACCCAAGGCTTTAGCAGTGACTCCCAAACCAGTTGGTCTAAGGCACTAGGTGATGAAGCACCCTCGCTAAATATTTTTCTATTTTTACAGCCTTAAGTAATCACAAAAACCAGTGTTCATTTTTTTATTCTTTATTCACACTTATATATATTTTTTCATTTTCATTATACTAAGGACTTTAGACAAGAGCATTTCAAGGTCTCTTCTACTATTCCAAGTTTCAAGGTGCGTGATAGTGCAAATTGTAGGGTATACATTTTCAGAATCTAGACTTAAGCTAGGAACTATTTTTCAAACTTATACTCTAATAAGAACATCAATACTCTTCCCTTGTTTCGACTTATCCCAAGAAGTGAACCCAAAATTTTGCCTATTTCTAAATAAACCACAAAGACATATACTTTCTACCGTTAAACTTTAAGGAAGGTTATTTTTAGGGTTTTTAATTTACTAAGTCTAAGATCTAGTTGTTCCTAGCTAGTTAGCCTATTTGTCAAACTCAAGTCAATTAGCCAAAATTGAATACAATAATTTTATAATTTTTCGAAATTTTTCAAATTTTTATGGGTTTTCAAATAAATATGCAAATGCAAAAATATGTACAAATGAATGCGAAGGAAGAAGACGTACCGAGCATACCCCCAAACTTGAACTTGACAGTGTCCTCACTGTCGTACTAAACCAAGAGGGTCAAAATGTCGGCACTCCCCTGTTTATTTATTTACAATTTATTTTTAATATTTTTTAATGTTTTGAATTTTTTTTAATTTTTTTATAGAAAAAGAAAACAAAAATATATATACATATATACAACAAGGTTCCCCCCCAAACTTAAGCTTTGCCTTACACAAGCCAAAGGTTAGCACCAACCATTCAAAAATCTTATCGTGGTAATGGCCCAGTTGGTGAAATAATGGGGTGTAGGGGAAAGAAATGAGAAACACGCGAGACTGGGTGGAAAGAAGAATGGTAGAATGTGGTCTCGGTGGGGGAGAAGAAGGGCAGAAAGGAGAAAGAAGGGTCGCGCGATCTTGAGGGTGTAAATCGAGTGAATAAATTAGCGCAATATGTGATGACCAATATGTTATAAGCGATTGCGCTAACCTATCAACCCGTCGGGAAATGGGGTCAAATCCCTCAAGATTCGCAAGAAAACATGGGTATGCCGAACTTGGTATTTAAGATGAAAGCGTAACGGTCACTTGCAGGGTCGGAACAATAGGAAGGACGAAAGGGAGTGAATTAGGGATAGTATCATTCTCACCGTAGTAAACTGTCTCGAACTTGAAATATTCCATTAATGGTTCGAAACTACTGTAATCAACCGAATCTGATGGTTCAACTAACCCATCTGAAAATGTAAAGGATTCAAACTCGGGCGGTGAGTCATCAATATCGTCCGAAAAAGTGAAACACTCGTAAGTGTTAACGTCTGTGAGAAGTGTGTCAGATTCAAAAGAAAAAATTTCAAGCTCACAGTCTTCAAGCGTGGTCGGAACGATGGAACGGAGGGAGGGTGATTTATCAGTTAAAGGTTCAGGAGGATGAATTGGAAAATCCGACACATCAAAGAAAAAGGGTTCAACCTCAATATGATCCTCAAAACTCTCCTCAATACTATCCTTATAATTCTCCTTAAAATTCAACTCATCCATGCCATTATCATCAAAATCAAGACGCATATGATATTCGGGAGAAACATTTAATAACTCGGGATGATGATTTGAACATAAAATCTCAATTAAATCGACAGGTTCATCATCCGAAATATTCCCGGCGTCTATATTCTCAATCAAGTGAAAATCAATTTCCTTAGACACCTCATCAAAAGCATGGATATCTATCGATTTAGGTTCTAGATGGGAGGTGTAAAGATCGAAAGGATTAGGTGCGGTTTCACTCGAAAGGGGTTCCTCACAATTTGGCAAATCAAACACTACAAAATCACACAACTCGTTTTTATTTTCAACAGGTGAACTATTTAGGGCAATCGATGGAAAACCGGAGTTGTGGGTTTCAATTGGGTAAGGGTAGGTTTGATTTGGAAATCCTCTCTTATTCTCACTCTGTCCAACCGCCTCCTTATACATTGAAAAATTTGAGCTAGCGGGAAACTAGCTACCGTTTCACTAGGTTGCATAAGGGCGGTCACGGACGCTTCCACATTCCTAGTCATTTTGTTTGTTGCTGCGATATATGCCTCCAACGACTCTTCCAAACTAGACTTGGGTGGTAAGGGGGTTTCGGTAAAAGATTCAAAATCGTGTGGATATGCAAAACTCCCTAATGGCTGTGTGGAAACAGTGTCTAGTGAGGGTGGTAAGGTCGGGTAGGACTGGTAGGAAGTGGGTGATTGGACAGGGATAGGGTCAACATATGGATAAAAAGGTGAATAGTCGTGTGGATCCCTAGAACTAGATGAGTGGAGAGGAGTGAAAGATCGGCTGCGAGATTGAGTAATATGCTCAGCAATGGACATCGGCTTAGGAGTGACAGAAGGACTCGAAAAAGTGGTATCAACATATGGAGGTGGTAAAGGTTGACTTGGTTGACACAAAGTGGGTTGAAAAGTCAAACTGTTTCTCCTAGACGCCTCTATTTGATCTTTCAAAGATATTTTTGGCAAGGAGGAATCGTCTTTAAATTGATCGAACAAATTGACATACGACGCAAAATTAGGTTCGGGATACCAAAGTTCGGCAAGTGATTTATTATGTTGGGTACCCATGTTGTATGAAGAAAGGGTGAAAGAAAGAAAGATGGGTGGTGGTGGTGCAAGGATTTATTTGCGGCAAAAAATTTGCAAGTTTTCTAAAAAAAATTTCCTTTTTTCTTTTTCTCTTTATTTGGAAATTGTTGCAAAAAGATTTTGATAAAAGATATGCAACAGAAAAATATTAGTTGCAATCTATCTCTAATTTAAACTAGGCGCAAAAATCCTGCACAAGATTTGTTATATGGAAGAGAATATATTTTATAGCTCACGGAATCCTGTAGAAATTTTCAGAAAAGATATTTCAAAATGTATAGAGAAGAAACAGAGGGGCTTACGGAAGAAATTTCCTGCGCTGAAGACACTGGGTAACCGCGGAATCGCGGTCGTAGGCGGCTTGGCGCAGCGGAAGCGCGGCGGCGGAAGCGGCGCAGATCCCGAGATTTCACCAGAGTGCCGCGGAAGGGCGGCAGACGGCGGTTTTTGCCGCGGAATCACGGTCTAGTGGGCGGCTCACGTCTCGAGAATTTTTCTGTTGTTTCGTTGTTGAATTCCTCAACTGTTCAGATTGTTTGTTTTCTATATTGCTCTCTGTAGATTTCCAGATCCGAGTTTGTTCCTGCAAGATTCACACAACAAAGTACCCTTTCCAAAAATAACAGATAATATATTTATATATATATATATATATTTCCAGATTTTTATGACTTTTTTTTTAATTTAAAATTAACCCGAAATCGCAAAAAGGAAAGTTCTACGCCATCCCCGGCAACGGCGCCATTTGATTATAAGTGATTTTAAGATCAAAAATATTTTACCGCAATCAAGAACGGCGTCGCTTTGCAGCTAGCCGGTGAGTACTGGTCGGTCCACAGGGATGTTGTGAATCTCCTAATCGCGCTAACGAGTTAATTTCGAAGGGTGTTCGGATTGGTTATTAAATCTAAAAACCTAATTATACTATCTAGAGCAATTGAATTAAAGTTCTAACTAGGGCAAGAAAATTAAATTTAATCTAGGGTAGGAATTGAAATTACCTAGGGCAAGAAAATAAATAAATCTACTTACTTTACAGATGGATCTCTCCAAACATTTACGCAGGGTTGTCAGATCTGAATAGATGAATTGAAGAGAGGCACCGATGCTCTCCATAAAGAGATCTGTATTTTATTAATGAAGGGAGGCATAAAGTTTACAGTGATTTAGAGTTCTATTTATAGGAAATAGAAATCCTAGGTTACATTTTGATCCGCATGTTTACAATTACAAAAATACCCCTAAGAAAAGACCTATTCAGCGTCGCCTCAGACTTTGGAAAAAAATTCTCGAAGTACGGGCACAAGATGGCCGCGGAACCGTGGCAATGTCGGGCTTGGGCCGCGGTTCCGCGGCCCATTGGAGGGTTCATTTCCTCATTTTTCCTGTGCTTCCTTTGGGCTTTCTGGGCTCTGTTATTCTTTAATTCTTTTCTCAATTGGGCTACCAAGTTGGTTCCAGATCTCCAGTGAACAATTTGCTAAGGATTTTTTAACCATTTGCCTTGTAATCTTGGACCTTGCATTGCCTTGTATTTTGTGAATTTTATCTTTGATGTAAGCTTCATCAAGAGTCTTCTGTTTGTTGGTTAAAGTCCACTTTTGCATCGTCTTTTCATCGTCTTCACTGTTTTAGATCCACGAACCTGTAACCTGTAACATGCAGCAAACATGCATCAAAAGCACCTGTTTATTTATTAAACGAATAAGAATGGGGAATATAATAATGCAATATTCTGGTGTGAACAGCCTCTAGGGCATACATATCCAACAAATTAGCCGATCAAGTAGGTGTCTAGAAAGGTGTTAACGGGATTACGCCCCTGGAAAAATGAGGTTTATTTTAATTAGGTCCGTGCGAAATCACGGGGAACCCCCCTCAAAGTACCGACACTGGCCTGGCCGAAAGATTGGAGAACTTGTAGGGTGTAATTAATCCCAGCTAGTCTTACCTTTTAGGGTTTGAAGGAAAATATGATAAAAACAGTGGGTGCCATCCTGATTAGATAAGATAATAACCAATCTAATCTTGCAAGAGCATACGCAAAGTGTTTTCTTCTCTCTCTCTCCAGGTAGCGACCATGTTTCACCTTAATCAAAATAATAATATTGATGTATTGACCGAACCCGTTTGTTATACTGAGCCGAGGAACGTTGGTTCCGCTTTATCTTATAATTGTTATAAGTCTGAGTAGGAAATAGGGGAATATCCGGATTCCCACGCAACCCAAACGAGGAATGTGCATGTTGATGCATCTTCTTCAGGTGTGTTTATTACCGAGAACTGTTTCTTAATACACTCTACGTCCTGGGTATTAGATACCAGATCGGGACCCCACATATGTAATATGTTACATAGGCTAAAGAAAGGTAGACAACTGGAAAAAGGTGATCATTCTTTAGAGTAGGGAATGGTGCAAATGTTGCAGCCAAAGCAGTTGGTGAATATCACCTTGTATTACCAACTGGTAATACATTAATTCAAAATGAATGTTATTACATACCGAACCTGATATGCAATATTATATCATTTTCTTTATTATGTAAAGAAGGATATAATCTTTTATTACAGAATAATGTTATGAACATTTTCCTGAATCAAAAGTTGATTGGATCAGGCACGTTATATAATGGCATATACATTCTAAATCAAACTACAGTTCTCAACGTACAGAACACATACAAGAGGAAAAGTTCAGAAATTAACGAATCTTTCTTGTGGCATTGTAGACTATGTCATATCAATGCGACACGACTAGCTAAGTTGCATAAAGATGGATATTTGAATCAGTTTGAATTTACATCATATGAAAGTTGCCATTCATGTCTCAAAAGTAAAATGACCAAAACTCCGTTTACTAGATACGGAGAAAGAGCCACTGAACTCTTGGGAATGATACATATTGATGTATGCGGTCCTATGTCTACACATGCTTGGAATGGTTCCTCGTACTTTACTACATTCACTGATGATCTCTCAAGATTCGGACATGTGTTCCTGTTGAAACACAAGTCTGAAGAATTTTGAGATATTCAAGGAATATAAGTACGAAGTGGAGAACCAAATGGGTAAAAGTATTAAAATCCTTTGATCTAATCGGGGAGGAGAATACTTAAGCCCGGAGTTCCTGGATTATTTTAAATAGAATGGGATTCTCTCTCAGCTTATTCCTCCGTATACACCACAGCACAATGGTGTGTCGGAGTGGAGGAATCACACCTTATTAGATATGGTGTGCTCTATGATGAGTAATGCTGAGTTACCTGTTTTCTTTTGGGGTTATGCGTTTGAGAAGCAGCATACCTATTGAATAGAGTTCCATCCAAATCAGTGCCTACCACTTCATATGAGATATGGAATGGGAAGAGACCATATCTTAAACGAGTTAAGATATGGGGTTGTCCGGCCTATGTTGAAAAGCAAAATCCGAACAAGTTCGAGGCAAGGTCAGTACTGTATAAGTTTGTTGGATATCCCGAATATTCACCAGGGTATATCTTCTACCATACCGAGGAGCAAAAGGTGTTTTGTTTTTCAGCATGCCACCTTTTTAGAAAAGGAATTTCTTATGGAATAAATTAGTGCTTGA